>CM046995.1:16602648-21592574 GCA_025698465.1 Gossypium longicalyx | reverse complement strand
GGAGTTTATTTATATAATTATTAGAAAATCCCAGAATTATGTATTGTATTTAAGTAATTTTCTCATACTTCCATTAGAATGATTTTTTGTCGAATTGGGATTTTTGTTGATGTGCTTTGGATTAATTTGTAGATATTTGTGCATTGGTTGATTTAAATTTTAAGAATGAGAGAATAAAGCATGATAAGTTATTTTTCAGAAATTTAAAATATTAGGTTACTTTTCTAAATTGAAGTTTTATCTTAGAGTTTGAGATTTGCAAGTTTGACATCAAAACCATAATTTTTTGTGAGATTTTAAACCTTTAGAGCATACATTTTTCTTTCTCATTTTATTATTGGTTATGAGTGTGTCAATTTGATTTTTTATTTTAGAACTTGCTTCGATTATACATGTCAAGACCACACCTTTGGTTTGATATACTGAGATGATAAAGGCACTTAGGTTTTAACCCACTTTTCCCATAAAAAGCCTACCTTCATAATTAACCCTTAGTGAACCCCGTTGAGCCTAACACACTATTTCTTGATTTACCCATTAATGTTAACCCATAACTCTTTTTTTTTTTTGTTCATTGAGACATTTTCTCGTTTTATTGAATCTCTTTTTGTCGAGATTTGATTTGGTTAGTTGCTTGACTATGCTCTTCTATTTGATTTGTTGAATTATTTTTTATTGTTCTAGAAAAAAATCAAAAAAATTTTGATTATTATTTAGTTCTATGTGGATGGAGCTTGAATATTTAAACTCATATTTTAAGAAGAAGCTCGTTTTTTTTTCTTGAATAGTTCGTGATTAATGCACTTGTTTTTAATTCAACATTTGTTTATAATTTTTTTCTATTTTGGTAATTTATCAATTTGATCTTGATTATAACCAACTTTTCTAGCCTTTTTCCACACCCTTAACCTAAGCCCCATTACAACCTCTTAAAAACCTTTTGATTTGTGTGTTATATCATTTTGTGTGGTGGAGATTTGATTTTCATGCAAGCCTGTGGTAATGACCTTTTTGGTTTGACTATTGAGTGCTTATTCTAGAACCTTAAACACTTTGAGTGATTTGAGTGAATCTTTGGTGAGGATGTCGATTCTTGTTGATTTTGAAATAAAGGTAATTACTTAGATAAGGGGAAATAGCTATGTTTCCGTGCTTTAAAAATTTTCAACTTGGATTGTTTGGATCTTTAATTCTCTTTTAGTTGAATTACCAATGCATGATTATTTGTGAATTATTTTGAGACATTATTGATAGGAATTACAAGTTGAGAAATATTAACTTAAATGTGAGTTCAACTTTTTGCTTGAGGACAAGTAAATGCTTAAACGTAGGGATATTTGATAAGCTATAAAAGTAACATATTTCAATCCCATTCTTAATGCATTTTTGGATGATTAATCATGCAAAATAGTGAATTTGATGCTCCTAATCCTTTAAATTCATGTTTCTATACTTAGGAGAACATTTGGGAGCGAAATGAGTGAAAAATGAGCCAAAATTAGACAAATAGAGTTATTTTCAGGAGCCACACGGCCTGGGCATTTCCACACGGGCTGGACACACGCCCATGTGCCAACCCGTGTTGATTTTGCATCCTGCTTCCTAAATACGTGAAAAATCACAATTTTTAGGCTTTCTGAGCATTCTAAAGTCTATAAATACTAATTAGAAGAAGACATAAAAGGCCCATTAAAGAAGATCGAAGAAAACACTTGAAGAATGCCATCGGAATCAACTCGGAAGCAGATATCCATCAAGATCAAAGATCTCCTTTTAATTTCTTTTGAAGTTTTATTGAGTTTCTTTATGTCTTGTGGTTATTCTGACTTTGAGATGTTTCTATTTACGATTATGAACTAATTCCCTAAATACCTAGGGATGATGAAACCTATGATGAATCCTTTTATTTAATGTCTATTTTTACGCGATAAATACTTGATTCTTGTTCTCAATTATGTATGCTTATTTCTTGTTTTAATATTTCTGGGATATTAATTTATGTTTAATATGCTTAATTCAGTGGAGAAAAAGTCTCTATTTAAGAGTAGATCTAGTACAATTGAGTGGAGTTGCATGCAGTCCTAAAAATAGGACAACATAAATCTACCCGGTTAGAGCCAAATCTAATAAGGTAATCCATAGATCGAGTTAATATGATGATAGTGGTTTTAATTAGAAAGAGATTTCAATTAATCAACCTAGAGTCAGTTGTTCTTACTCTCAAAAAAGATATTAACATAAATTAAGAATTTTTATAACCAAGACATAAGTGAATAAGTTGTTTAATTCAGATTCATAATAATATGTGAAGTCTAGATGGATTCTTTCCTGGGTATTGTCTATATCATTGGTTAATATTCGATTATTTCCTTAATTCATTCTCTGTTGCATTCTTAGTTAAATTAGTTTACCAAATTTAGATTAAAACACATTTGTCCAATTTGTCGGCCAAATAATAGAAAAATGATAATTACTAATATTTTTAGTCCTTGTGGATACGATATTCCCTACTCACCACAACTACACTATTGTTCGATAGGGGCGCTTGCTTTTGTCGTAGTTATAGTTAGTTTAGTTATCATCAATTTCCAGAAGCATCATTCTAATAATTCGCAATTACTTAATCATGGAGTCAATCGACAAGAAGTACCATGATTGAAAACTCCTTATTGTATACTCTATACAAAAGCAATTCATCCAACTGCTTTGTCCAATGACCTCGTCATGTGTGTGTTACCCTCATATGATATCCTTGATTCCTTTGAGTTAAATCCATTCACTTAATACAATCCTATTTTATCTTATTGTCACTATTGTGTCTTCTTAATGATTAATATGATCACTGTAAACAAATGACTGTGATAAATTGCTCATTCGAGAATAAGCAACACGTGGCCACGTTTCATATTTATCAATCCACAGAATGCCAGTGAGAGGATATCATTAAATCTTTAATTAATCTATGAATTCCATTGTTGCTAGTAAATTCATGCCATACACAAGTCATGTGCCCAACATACTGGCTATCAGTTCGATCATCTTTAGAGCATAAGCCTCCATTTATATTAAAGCACATGAGTTACATACGCATGGTTAGTGACTAACACAGGATTTAGGTAAATCACACCATGCACTTCACAAGTGTATTAATTCAGAAACAGATTTAGAATTAATTCATCTTGGGTCTAGTCCAATGTATCATTCTTTCAATGAATACATCTATGTCTCTACCCGTGGAGTCAACTACTTCAATAGCTAATACTAGCCATCTCCTCAATCAAAATTGTAGATGACATAATAATCTTTCTCAATATTTTAATCAAATGCTCACTTTGATTCTTTTACAAGATTGCAGACTCATTTATATTATCTACTAAAGTAAGTTGTCTTTCTTGTAATGTAAACGTTCTTACAGTGCCACTTATTATTAGTTTGAACTTAGACAATCAATGAGCTAATATTTGCTTGCCACAATTTAGCTATGCATGTAAAATATGAAAGACAGAAATACAAAATACATAACAATGAAATGTGAAAATTATTTATTCATTTTTCAAATAAATAGAAAACAATTACAAATCCAACATGATGAACTATGTATGTGTGACCCGTATACTTTTATGTAACTAAAAACTTGAGTTCAAATAGGTAAAAAATCAAAAGCTGATGTTTTGACTTTTGCATTATGTAGTGTCATACACAACAGTGGAATTCATAGCCCAAAACATGGGTAAATGATATCCTCTCATTGGCATTACATGGTTGATGAAAAGTAAATATGGTTACTGGTCGTTTGTCTTTGTGATGGATGACTTGATCATTATTTGATAGTGATTGACTATTCATGAAGAAAGATGTAATGGTTACCATAAGATAAAATAGGATCGTATTGGGAGAGTGGATACTATCCTAAAGAGATTAAGAATATCCTATGAGGATAAAACACTTATGAAAAGGTCATTAAACGAGCACTGAATAGATGCTTTTGTAATGGTATGTCATTAGGGAGAGCTCAATCATGATGCTATAATGGAATGACTTCGTGACTAAATAAGTTTATAATTAATAGGCGAAAATAAAAAACTTAATTATAAATCATTTGAGCCTTAATTGTATACGTCCAATCAATCCCTCTGCTAACTTGTTGAAACTAGAAATGAATTGCATGTCTGAATTGAAATGAACGGAATGAATAGAAACAGAGAAATGGGAAATATTCAGGAATGATTATGGTTTTCTCTGAAATGGAGAAATGGAATCATCTGGAAATGAATTTAGGTTTCTCAAAATGGAAATGGAAATGGAAATAAAAATGAGAAATGATACATTTTCAAATGTACATGGATTACTCAAAAATGATCGAAAGAATGAATTTATGCTTTTGAGTCATTTTAAAGCTCGAAAATGAAAGTAAACCATTCGTTCATGGTGAACATATTGAGTGGTGAAACAGTAAACATAATTTCTTGAAAATTTTATCAAGGGTAAAATAATCATAATTTTATCGGGGGATTAGAAAATTATTTAATATAAGATATTGAATTTTATTTTGGGAAATCGAAAAATAGAATCAAGTTAGATCAAATTACAAAGTATTGGATCAAAATGTTTAGGAAGTACTCGTAATTAGACCCGATGTGAGAGAGGACGGCAACCCTAGTAGGAATATTAGGGGATGCCATCCACCCCAATTCTACTCTAAATAGGAAGCTTTTTTTCTATTTGAAATAAACCTCTACAACTCAATAAGGGTTCTATTTTCTATTCATATAAATAGATGGCATCGATAGAGCTATTAACACAGAACATTAAAAGATTGTTACTCTGCCAAAAAATAGAGAGAATTTATTTTCAGTTATTAAATATATTTTTTTAGAATAGCAATTCTATCGATTTTTATTAAAAATAGAGAACTTTTGTTTTCACCCCAAAAAAAGAACACATGTTTTAGTTCTGTGTTTTGATCCAATTGGTTCGAGCCCACACTTGAAGTAATTCGTGGTACAAGAATAGCAGAAAAGATCATTTGGTCGAAAGCTGACAAACATCAAGGATTCGCTTATCCAAAAACATAGGTATGATTTCAGTCTAAGGTTTATTGCTATAAATATCACAAATTGGGTCAATTTTCAATTTTTAATTTTTCGCCGTGCAAGAAACCCATTTTCAAACCAGATTTTTTTCCAAAAATTAGTATCAGAGTCAAGTTGTGCTATGTTTATAGTGTAAACAGAGATTGAATCTCTCTCTTCATCTATTTGATTAATATTTGATAAGATATGACATTCTTGTAATTATTCACATATTTAGGGGAATGTTTGTTAATGAATGTATATAATTGTTTTATTGCTGTGGATGATAAAGGAATTTTGCCAAAGTTGTGATTCCTAGAAATTTATTTGTAATTTAATTTATTTTTTGGGCATATATATTTTAGACCGTGGACTATCAGCTCCACGTAGGATTTTAATTTTATTATTTTAGAATAAAATGTTTGAGCTGGAAACAGACATAGGAATTTTTGTAAAATTATTTTTTGACGAAACCCAATAACTGAAACAGCACAACATGAACCTTAACAGTCTGTTTGGTAGGTATTATCATATGGAATAGCTAGAAGTTTTATCTTCAGAGAGGATAACTAGTAAAACCATGCTACTCGGTGAGATTGTCCTACAATGACTCATTTATGGTGCATGATGCGATAAGTGTTGAGTTGACGGTTATACACTTAAGATCTTCTAGTTAAGTAACTCCTTACGGAGCTCTACTTAAGTTAGAATAATTGTCAAATGTTACACGATTATTAGTATGTGTGAATGCCTAAGGAATTAGTTTTACATACTAAATGGATGGAAATCCATGTTCTTACTAGTTTATCATGACCACGCCATGATGGCTTGATTCAATGGGTGTGGGAATTATCGCTGCAACAACTTACAAATGTTTTTAAGGTTTAACGTAAGACACATGCATCATCTTAATGCATATCATAATGTTGCAAAAATTTCAAACATTTGCTTATATAAAGATATTAATAAAAGAATGTTTTATTTCAGTTAAAAAATGACACACACTCCCTTATTCAACATACTCACTGAAAACAAATTGAATAGACCTAATTACAAAGAATGTAGAAGGAACTTGATAATTGTCCTGAGTTGTGAGTAACTCAAAATAGTTGTTGATAATAAGTGTCATCTGGTCACTCAAGTTGATGCTAGAAAATATTGGGAAGAGTCTGATGAAATAGATCGTTACTATATGTTGTCAAGCATGACCAGCACACTGTATAAGCAACTGGAGAGTTGTGAGAATGCTAAAGCGATTCTACATAAGCTAGAAGACATGTTTAGAGGCCAACTTCCTTGGCTCAACAGTATGCTATGACTAGTTTGATGAATGCCCAACAAAAAGCCCAGTACTTCAGTCAAAGACCATATGATCACTCTTATTGGTTACTTTGTCGGGGCTACAAAAAATGAGGCTAATTTGGACCAAAACGCCCAAATGGAGATGGCTTTCAAAAGCTTATCCAAGGATTTTGATGCTTTCGGGACGCTTATAACTATAACATTCCCAAAACCTCTTGGTCGAAAATAATATGAGATAGATTTTTTGCGAAATAAGATATAAAGAAAGTAAATGACAAGAGATGTTAAAGAAAAAAATGAAATAAAAGGCATGTTGTGAAATCTTAATTTGAGCCAAGGACTAAATCATAAAAATATGAAAAGTTCTATGGTCCAAGTGTAAAAATTTAAAATGTGATGGGTTAAAGTATAAATATGGAAAAGTTAAAGGGACAATAGTCCAAATATCCTAAGGATGAAAGGGTCTAGAAGGACCAAATTGAATAAATGAATAGATGAGGACTAATTATAAATTTTACCAAGAAGATGTCATAAAAAGGATGGAATTGTAGAGAAGTTACAAGGGTAAAATAATCATTTCTTAAATAAGATAATTATGGGAAACTATCTTTGGTTATGAATAAATTTGGGCCATTAGATTAAATTGAAAAGTAAGAAGAAATTGTGACCATTGAATTGAAATCATGACTAATAGATTTTATATAATATTACAATATTAATTAATTAAGAGATTTTTTATGGAAACATGAAGAAAATTCTTCATGCTTCATCAGCCCACCGTCCATCACAAGTATAACTAGGGGGAAGTTTTGCATTTTATGCAACATAGTCCTTTGACATGAAATTCTACCATTTCTCTCAAATTTCATGGAAGTTTCCCTAGGCACCAAAGAAGAAAATTGAAGAAGCTAAAGAGTATTTATATTAATTTAGAACTAGGAATTAGTAGATGAAAGTGGAGAAAATTTTGAAAGAAAGAGAAGGATGGTCATGAATTGAAGAAGCAAACGAAAAGAAGCAAAAATGTAAGAAATCCTTGGTGAAAGAGGTAAGTTTTCATATTAGCTTTAATTGTATTTCAAAGAATTGATATAAATGTGTTATGATTAGAATGCATACTATATGAATTTAAATAAAATAGTAGAATAAGTAAGCAAATTTATACAAAGTTTCCATGAAAAAATAAGTGTATTTACTAAAGCAGTTTTGGACAGTAGTTGTAGTTTAACTTTAAAAATTCACCAAACATTGTAGAAATTGAATTATAGGTTGAATTAAAAATGGAATTAAAGCTTATTTCATCTAGTTTATCATAAAAGAAATGGTGTAATTAAACAAGTATTATATTATGATATATATGAATTTTTGTGAGACAATGTCATAATGATTTTGGGTTCCCCTATTCAAACTTTGAAAATCATTATAAATTGTACAAGAATGTTTAGGGAATAAAATTTATGAGGATGAAATATTAATGAGTATATTTTCAAGGGAAACAAACAGTAACTTAATATAAGACTTGTACTAAATGATAATAGATTTTTAGTGAAGAATGGTCAAAGTTGCCTAGTAGTAGAATAGGGAAAGATTTGAATAATAAACTGTATTAATTGGCTCAAGTAAAACTTCCAAACTTTTTATGGTAAATATTCAATTAAGTTTAATTTCAAGAAAAAAAATACGGATCTTAATTTCGAATCATGTAGGCTGAGATATAAACACTATATTAACTATCACTCAAATGGAAAACCTTGACAAGAATGTGTGTGTGTGGATTAGAGAATTCCTAATTAATGTCCCACATAGGCATGAGATGTTAAGAGCCAAAGATTTATGTATATTAAAAAATATTAAGGATTTGGATTGGAGAGGAGGAGGAAAAAAATTCAAGAGTTATAATACTAATAAATTGTTACAAATAATGGTTTTGCTAATACATAAAGGAAGTGCAAATGTTTTATTAAAATACTAAGTATCTAATATAAAATGAATTAAAGAGACCCTAATTGACAAATTGATTGGTAACTATTAATAATAATGTCATGTAGAGAGGATAAACTATTTTTAAAGTAAGTCTTTTAAAGGACTTATCTGTAAAATGTTGATAATTGTGTTCAATTTATAAATTTGGAATTAATAGCATGTTCATAAGGTTCATTACAAAACATCAGATGTTTAAGAAGTAAGTGGTTGGGTAATGATTTTTTTATAATAAATTTGATATATTTTAATGCTTAAATGAAAAAAGGACTAAATTGTAAAACTTTATGTTTGCTTAAAACTATATAATATAATTGTATGATTATGGATTGGTACATGAAATTAGGATTAAAGTATGTTTGGAGATAAATTGGTATATGGATTGATATGGTTAAAGTTAACAAGTAAACAGGGGCTAAAAAAGAGTAAAATATGAAGGACTAATATGGTAAATTAACCCTAGCATAAAATAAAGCATCAAATGACATTTTGGTATCGATATCAAGCTCGAAGTATTGATATTCTGAAGGAAGTATCGATACATTAGACAAGGTATCGATACATAGGGTACTTTTCTTGAATTTTTCAAATTTGAGGCTCAAAATAGTATTGATATAGCACATGGGTATCGATACATTAGTGCTAGTATTGATACTTTGAACCCTGTTCTACATATAAATGATTCAAAATGAATTTTTACTGAAAAGTTTTACTTGATTTTAAGTTATACATTGAAAATATCTTAAAAACATGTTTGTATGGTTAAAATATGATTAGAAAAGGGTTTAGATAATTGAATTTAGATAGGATTACTCTGGCACTCATATATGACATTCCTATATTTGACTTGGTAGTCGAATTGGGTATAGGGGTGTTACAATAACATTGGAAACAAGAACTTGACACTTATCGTAACATCCCGAATTAGGACCTAGTCAGAATAGTAGTTTCGAGACCACAAATCTGACGTAAGAAAATTTATTTTTATTATATTTTTATGGTCTACAATTCTATGGAATTGTTTTGTGAAATTTTCGTTCAGAAATTTTGACGTTTGGGCAATCAATTTAGTCAAAAGGACTAAATCGTAAAAAGTGCAAAATTTGAGTTCTACATGCTAGAGGTGTCCAATTATTATGAAATTTTAAATTGAAGGTCCTTAAATGGTAATTAGACCATTGGTTAATTTTTTGGACAAAAATGGACATGAAATGGGTGAAATAGAATATTTTTAAGTTAGGGGCATTTTGGTCATTTAGTAATTAAAATGAATTAAAAACAAAATTAAAAGCCAATTTTTGTCCATCTTGAACCCCATGGCTGAAACTTGCATGGATAAGACATATCTAGGGTTTTCAAGCTTCCAAGATTGATTGTAAGTCCGTTCTAAACCCGTTTTTAATGATTTTTACATTTTTGAAATCCTCGTAACAAGATCTACCTATTTCTACCATTTATTTGAGTTATGATGAAGTTATAGGGTTTTACCCATCTTAGAAATTTGTACATTTTGATTTTTAATGGTATATTATGCATGTTTATGGTTGGAGAAACGACTTTTACTCAGTAGTTTCGGTGAAAACGCTAAAAAGGACTAAATTGTAAAAGTTATAAAATTTGTCATAAAAGTGTGATTTAGTGGAAATTTTTGGCTGTTATAGTTATGTAAATGATTTTTCTAGGCTTAAAGTGCAAAAAAATTGAATAAAAATCATTTTACGAGCCTAGGGGCAAAAGTGAAAATATGACAAAGTTTAGGGGTAGAAATGCAAATTTTTAAAAGTATGATTTTTGGGTCAATTTGAATAATGTGAATAATAAATGAGCTATATTTGAAATGTTAGATCAAGAAAACTGAGATTCGAGCCTAAATCGAGAAAGTTCGAGATTATGGACTAAATTGGAATAGTTGGTCGTAATTGCATTTAAGGTAAGTTCATGTGATTAAATAAGCATGATATTCATGTTATTGTTGTTACACTTGAAATCTATTTTGCTATGGTTGTATTGATTTATATGTTAATGATATTGTGTATGGGAACGTGATGTACCCATGAAGTAATCAATAGCTCAAATGTCGATAACATGTGATGGGATGATTGAATATAATGGAAATTTGATGGATCATGATATTTCTTTGAAATGAGTAAGTTTGTATGTAAATAATATATCATTTTTACTTATGTTATAATATTTTGTTATTACATGAGATGTGGTTGTATATTGAATGATCACTTGATGTAAATTATGAATTTAAGTTGATTATGGATGAATTGGTAAAATGTTGAAAAGTGAGAAATTTCCCGGTTGGACCTTCGAAATAGAAAAGATATGAATGATCCGTTGTGAGAACACATGTGTAGTACTATGTGCAGGCTACTATGTGTCTAATATGGTTTTAGGTCACGTGTGTAGTACTAAGTGCAGGCTACTTTGCATACCCAACAGCTTCGATCAAATGTGTGGTACTAAGTGCAGGCCACTATATGTAAGAGACAGTTTTGGTCACAGATGTAGTATTAAGTGCAGGCTACTATGTGCACCAAATATCTTTGGTTACAAGGGTGGTAATATGTGCAAGCCACTGTGTATCTATTATTATTTTGATGAGTTCAATGGGAAATTGACTAAGTGAAACTACATGTGATCATGTAATGACTAGTGTAATTGGATATGACTTTATGATGAATAAGTGCAGGTATATGTGTGTGAAAATTTATGAGCAAGTGCTCGATAGTTGAGTGAACTTTCGGTAAGAAGGAATGAAGTAAGTGAGATTATGTAAGAGTGAAATTTGTAATAAAATAGTTTTGGACAACAACAGTTGTGTGATTTTGAAAAATCACCAAAAATGATGGAAATTGAATTAGAAGTTGAATAAGATATGAAATAAAATCTTATTGAGTAGTATATTTTCACATAAAAGAAACGGTGAAAGCAAAAGAATTTTGTATTCTGTGATATTTGAATTTTTGTGAGACAAGGTCAGAATGATTTTGGAATCCCCTATTCTAAATTAGAAAAATCATTAAAAATTGAACAATTATAATTATGGGTTATAATTTATATTCTTAAAATCTTTAATGATTCTATTTTCGAAAGAAACAAACAGGAGCATTATCCAAATCTTGTATGAAGATATAATTAACTTGTAGTGCAGAGGGGTCAGAACTGTCAGACAGCAAAATAAGGGATATTTTAAAGAATAAACTGTACTTATTGGCTAATCCAAAAATTATGAAAATTTTATGATAAGCAGATATGTGAGTCTAGTTTCAGGAAAAATTAGCGGATCTTGATTTGGAGTTACGTATCCCAAGTCATAAGTAATTGAGTGACTATGACTTGAGTAAACAACTTAACTTGAACATAAGTAAAAGTGCAATTATGATTATTTTACCTTGGAATCATGTTGTATGAATTGATGGAATCATGTTGATAAATTGCTTATTATTTTCATATAGACTTACTAAGCTATATAGCTTACCCCCTCATTTTCATTTCTTTAGTGTTGTCAGGTTAGCTCAGGGTTAGAGATCATCGGAGGCAGCATCACACTATCAAGCTATCAATAGGGGATATCAATAAGTCTTAAGCATCTTCAAGTGAGCGGCATGTATAGGAGCTTAGTTATTGATATGTGTTCTTATGATTCAGCCAAATGTATTGGCTTATACTGATTCATTGTATATAGCCATAAGATATGGCTTATAATGTTTTGGCTTGTAAGCCTAATTATCCTTGCCATGTGTTGATGCTTTGTGATATGATTATAATTGTCTGCCATGAATGAATAGTAAATAACATATGTGCACAAGAATGCCCTAGGACCATTCGGGGTGGTCATGGCTATGGAATAAACTAGTAAATTGGCATTAAGTTGATAATGATTGAACATGGACATTTGTTGAATAAGTAGAGATTAATTATTGGGTAATATGTTATGGTTGATTGTTAAAAATATGCTTTAGTGAGGCATGCTAAATCATTAAAATGATGCTATGATATGTGTCTTTAAAGTATTTAAGTGTGTGAAAGATTAAGGCAACAAAAAGGCTTGGAAAATAGCCTAAGTTTTGACTACACGGGCAGAGACACGGCCGTGTGTCTCAGTCATGTGGAGGACACGGCCTTAGCACACGGGCGTGTGACTTGGCCGTGTGACCCTAAATGTTTGCTGACATCATAAACAGAGAGTTACACGGGCTGAGGACACGGGGTGTGACTCTCCAAACATGAAAATTTTCTAAGTGTTGTAAAAATGTTCGTGAGTTCTCGATTCAGTCCCAAACCAATTTTAATGCATGTTTAGAGCCTCGAAGGCTTGTGTATAGGACATTTTGCATATGATCGAATGATTCTGATATGATTGAAATTTTATGGCCCAGTTTTACATGTATGTGCATGTTTAAGTCTATTAATGCCTCGTATCCTATCCCGGCGTCGAACACAGGTAAGGGGTGTTACACTTACACAGCTCATGATGGAACTACAATCCTACGAGTTGATGTTGAATGACGGTTAGCCAGTCCGAAGAGCAAGAGTAAACATAATTGTCATTTCTTCCTCAAAAGGGAAGGGAAAACGCACTAAGAAAGGCAAGGCTAAGGTCTCTGGGTCAGGTGGAAAGGAAGAGAACTAGGAAGCCTAAAGACTTATCTAAGTTTAAATATTTCTTCTCCGATGCCCAGGATAAGACATCTCCCTTATTGGACTTGATAGATGACATATTAGTCATTCAATCAGTTTGCTCATTCCCAATTATACTAAAGACATGTTTAGGTTTGCCTACTAATACAAGCTGTCTTTTTGTATTAATATCTAACCACGTAATATCCCTTAGTATTAGTTAAGCATTAGACAACCAATGAGTAACATTCGTTTCCATTTTGCTTTGCGTGCAAAAACCATTTGAGAAAAATAAGATAAAAGATATTAATGTAATTTATGAATAATTTTATTAACCAACCTATTTGAAAAAAATTATAAGTGTACTTAGATGAAAATATTACACTTAGGGTACTAGATCCAATAATGTTTACAAGTCTTGATAAGTGTTTGTGTTTGCGAATGGTTTAAAGTCTAGTTAATGGAAATAGAATTGGATGAGTATTATGTGTGCATGGTAACTAATGGAATGAATGTTTCGATATAAATGTTTAGATGAATTGTGATGTTTCACTTTGGATTTTATGCGATTGAGGTGCCTTGAGACATATTGGTTAGATATAGGAATGTTATATTTTGTAAGTTGCATAAAAAGGTATCTAATTGCATACACAGTCTAACACACAACCGTGTGTCACACACGGGCAAGTGACACAATCGTGTGCTTTTTATTAATTGGGAAGTTTTGGGTAAACACAATTTTAGTTTGTTACAATGGTTGGCCACATACTCGTGTAGTACTGTTGATTTGATCACTAAGTGTAACACCCATATCCCGTTTCCATTGTCAGAATATGATAGCGGATATTACCAATCAAGTTGGAATAGTTAATACGATTTCCATTCAATAATCAATTAAATTCCATAATTACAAAAAATATTAAATAAGAAAGATATCATTCAATTTTGGGTCTTAAATCGAGCTTTCGATGCCCTAAAAATAAGTTACAAACATTTAGGGACAAAATTAGAACTTTTAGGAAAAATTTGAAAATTTTCAAGTTAGGGGTCACATGGCCGTGTGTCCAGGTCGTGTGACAGAGTCCAGACTGTGTGGCTCCAAACATGATCGTGTGGTTAACCTACACGCCCATGTGTGACCTTATACGCTCGTATGTATGGACTGTGTAACTCTCTGATTTGGACCACATGGTCATGTCTTAGGTCGTCTACCAGCCCGTATAACATTCGAAATACCCTTACATGGTCACGTCGCAGGCCATGTGTTTTCTTGTGTGAGAACTGCACCATATTGTTTTGAAACACATACTGAGTACACGCTCGTGTGGGTTTCCAGTGCACTTCACACAGCCATGTGATAGCCCGTGTCTCAGGCCGTATGAGCCAAAAAAAACTGTCCAATTCCAAGCTAAATTTTCACCCATTTGCTTAGGACCTTAAACACATTCAAATACACACTTCCATAGGCTAAAAACTATCTTCAAACACATTCAAAACATGTCAATGGATTCAACCTATATATCAAACCAATGTGCCCTCATTGACACCACAAATCATTTCATAACATTTCGTCTTCAAGATTGAATATACAAGATATAGTTACACATCAAACATCAATTCATTTCAAACTATAATCTCACATATTGTCAATGTTTTCTACCATCATGCTTAACACTTAAACTTAGATGAAACATGCCTAATTTCTTTTGTCACAACACATAACACAAACTTAAGTAAATTTGCTCAAACTAGGATTCAACATCATACATACAAAGAGGTCCTAGTACATGCAATATATACCAAACTACAACAAAGTCTACCAAAGATCTCCTAGATAGTGTGATTTCTTGTGTTGATCTGATCTTCTAAGCTTTCAAAACGTAATCCGCAAAATGAGACAAATATAGGTAAACTTGAATAAAGCTTAGTAAGGTCATTTGTATATATTGATAAACCTTTCCAACTAAACATAGTGATCAATTAAAATTAAATGTTGAAATTCCATAAAACACAACCTTTATCAATGATTAACAATCAGTATCATATTTCAGTATATTCAGTGAATAATGCTCGTTTGAGCTTTTATGAAGATATCGAGATTCCGCTTGACTGAGCTTCTTCAGTATATCAGTGGATAACATTCCTTGAGAATTATTCAATATATCAGTAGATTCTTTTACTTGATAAAGCATTATTTTCAATAGATTCCGTAGGTATGGCTTGAAAGCGCATACGTTTCAGTAAATTTAGTAGGTATGGCTTGAAAGTGCATACATTTCAGTAGATTCAGTAGGTATGGCTCGAAAGCACATACATTACAGTAGATTCAATTGGTATTATTCGAAAGCCCATAGGTTTTAGTAGATTCAATAGGTATCGCTCGTCCAAGCACCAATCAGTATATCAGTGGGTAACGCTCGCTGATCTCATTCGGTATATAATATAACATTCAATGAGAGAATATTAACAAAGAGTACAAGGATTATTAAAAACGTAAATAAATGTATGAACTTACAATATTCATTTACCGTAACGACTCATAGTATCTCAGTTAGTGCTCAATGTTATTTCAATTCATTATTTCCATTTTGTAACACCCCTTACCAGTATTTGACGCCGGGACAGGGTTCGAGGCATTACAGGACTTAAACATTCATAAACATGCAAAACCGGGTCACAAAATTTCGTCCAAAATGAAAACTTTTCAAACACATGCATATCGTCCCTTATACAGGCCTTCGAAGCCTAAAACATACTTCGGGGTGGTTCGGGACTAAACTGAGAACCTTCGATAAACTTTGGACAACTTAAAAAATTTTCTTACTTTGGAGAGTCACACACCCGTGTGGGTTGGGATGTGTGGTCACACACGCCCGTGTGGATTGGGACATGCCCGTGTCCTCAGCCCGTGTAACTTTCTGTTTGTGACGTCAGCAAAACAATTTGAACCACACGGCCAGGCCACACACCCATATGCTAGGCCGTGTCCTCCACACGGCTGAGACACATGGCCATGTCTCTGCCTGTGTAACTAACACTTGGGCTATTTTCCAAGACTTTTTGTTGGTTTAATCCTTCACATACTTAAATACATTATAGACACATACAATGTAGCATTAAATAAATGTTTAAACATCCTCCATTAAAACTCAATTGTAATATTCATATATCATCATACATGTGTTTTGCTTACTCATTTTATACCAATTCTAAACACACCAATTCACAATCAATTGAACATGTCATTTTGATTATTACTTATACATTTACACCATACTTGCCTAAGTCATTCCACACCAATTTCATGTTCAAGCATTATTGACTTATTGCCATATCACACTTTTATTTTCTGATTATGACCACTTCGTTTGGTCATAAGACATTCAATCAAGCATACATATCGTAATACTAACTATTCATATCAAACAAATATCATCACATGACCACATCACCAGGCATCAATACATAACTTGGATAAATAGGCTTACAAGCAAAAACCATCATAAGCCACATCTCATGGCTATATAAAATGTACTAATATAAGCCAACATCTTGGCCAAAACATAAGAACACATATCAATAATTAAGTCCCTATACATGCCACTCACTTGAAGACATTAAGATTCATCAATTCTCCAAAGGAGGTAGCTTCATAGTGTGAGGTTGCCTCCGGTGATCTCCAACCCCGAGCCGACCTGACAACGCTAAAGAAATGGAGAGGAGGGAGTAAGCTTAAAGCTTAGTAACTCCATATGAAAATAATAAGCAATTTATCAACATGATTCCATGGTAATATAACCATAATTACACTTTTACTTGTTTTCTGGTCATGCTGTTTTCTCGAGTCATAGTTACTAATTTATTTATATCTAGAGCTACGAAACTCCAAATTAAGATCCGTAAATTTTTCCTGAAACTAGACTCATATATCTTTTTACCATAAAATTTACAGAATTTTTGGTCTAGCCAATAAGTACATTTTATTCTTTAAAGTTACCCTTGTTCTGCTGCTTGACACCTTTGACCTTTCTTTACAAAAATCGATTATCTCATGGTACGAGTTTCAATTAATGTTCTTGTCTGTTTCTCTTGAAAATAGACTCATTAAGAATTTAGTCATATAAATCCTAGCCCATAATAATTTTGTACAATTTTTAGTGATTTTTCAAATTTGAGACAGGGGAGCCCAAAATCACTCTGACTCTGTCTTACAAAAGTTCAAATATCTCATAATATGAAACTCTTTTGCTTCTATGTGAAACTAGATTCAATAAGCTTTAATCTCATATCTTATTCAATCTCTAATTCAATTTCCACAATTTTTGGTGGATTTTCAAAGTCACACAACTGCTAATGTCCAACACTGTCTTAGTGCAATATAATGGTAACTATCATAAGTTCATTTTCAACTAATCATAAACTTACCATTTCATGGATTTCATGTTCAATTTCACAAAGACATAATAATATAACCATAAATATTATTCATCATTAAAACCCTTTTGGCTTACTTATCAAATACACATATATACTTGCTCATCATAAATCAATCTTTACCAAGGCATTATTCATAAGTTTAGCATATGTACCTGTACTCATCGTAGTATATCATATAACCATACCTCTTTAATATGCCCTCCTCGGGACTTTCATCACATTCATTACATTACCCATTGAACACATCAGAATACTATTGGATATGCGGAAAACATGCACATAAGTGCCTCATGTACATACGTAGCCAAAGCTACCTCATAACATGTAGACATCCATAGTGAACTCGGACCAACTCAACGAGCTCGAATGTTACATGCATCGCATCCATAATGAACTCGGACCAACTCAACTAACTTGGATGCCTTACATATATTATGAACTTGGACCAACTCAACAAGTTCAGATTTCTCATGAACTCGGACCAACTCAACGAGCTCGGATCTCTTATTTCCTAGTGACATGTCACTTGTATCCTAACTATTCCTAAGGTTCAAACGGGACTTTCTTCACTTACACATAGCATCCTTATCGCACTTGCTTGTCATGTCATGAACAACGACCATAACATTATTCATGCTTATGAATTCACCATTCTCATATTCATGAAACAAACATAGCATTGCTCATAATTGCATGTAGGCATTTATCACATAATATAATCATCATATCAACTATATAAAGATTCACCACACAATGTTAACACATCAATTTAAGTTCAAGCACAAACAATGATATTATTGCATTATTATTGACATACGAACTTACCTTGAATGCGAGCACGGCTATATATTCCGATTTAGTCCATCATCTCATTCATTTCCAATCTATGGCCGAATCTCATTTTTCTTGATCTATAATATCACATTTAGCTTACTAATTAGTCACATTATTCATATGGGTCCAAAAATCATATTTTTACAAATTTTCATTTTAACCCCTAAACTTTCACATATATACACTTTCGCCCCAAGGCTTGTAAAATGATTTTTATTCAATTTTCCCATTCTATAGGCCTAGCCGAACCATTTTCATAACTATAGCAAACTACAATTCTCATCATAACACCCTTTTATACCATTTTTACAACTTTGCAAAACAGTCCCTTCGGACGTTTTTGTCGAAAATCACTTAGTGAAAGTCGTTTATTTAACACCTAACACTCATTTTCTACCATTAGACATCAAAATACAAGCATGTCACTCATGGGTAAATTTTTAAACATAAACCCTATCTCAAAATAATGGTAGAAATAGGTAAATCAAGTTATCGGGACTTCAAAAATGTAAAGAACATTAAAAACGGGGCTCGGGATCACTCACAAATGAGCTTGGAAGCTTGAACCAAACCTTAGCCATGGCTTCCATGGTAGATTCAGCTGGATGAAGAAGATGATGGCCAAATTTGGCTTATTTTAATTCTTTTAATTATTAGATTACCAAAATGCCCCTAACTTAAAAATATTTTATTACACCCATTTCATGTCTATTTTTGTCCAAAAATTAACCAATGGTCTAATTACCATTTAAGGACCTCCAATTTAAAAACTCATAACAATTGGACACTTCTAACATGTGGAGCTCAACTTTTTTACTTTTTTACAATTTAGTCCTTTTGACTAAATTGAGTGCTCAAACGTCAAAATTTTTGAACGAAATTTTCACGAAATCATTCTGTGAAATTATAGACCATAAAAATATAATGAAAATAAATTTTCTTACGTCGAATTTGTGGTCCCGAAATCACTGTTCCGAGTAGGTTCTAATTCGGGATGTTACACATTTACAATTACACACATCAATATAATCCATTATTATGCAATTAACTTCTTATAATACATTTAAAAATGTACTAAAATTAAACAGCACGAACTTACTGGACTAAGCTACAGCAACGACAAAGTACATGGACTATTTGGTAATTTCCTCTTTTCCCCAATTTTCCACTCGTATAGGATCTAAAATAATAATTCCATTCAATTCACTAATTCTAACAGCAAAGTTAATTCATTTTATCCAACTAAGTCCTTTTCACATTTTTACAAAACTGCCCCCAACATTTTACTTTATACAATTTAGTCCTTAAGCCCAAAACATGCAATTTAACCAATTTTAAATAAAATCAAGTTTAGCCAAACTATATAAGCCCTCTCTACAGCCCATAATTTCTGTTATTACATAACAAGTCACTGTAATTTTATCACTTTAATGATTTAGCTCTTAAACAGTAAAATTACCAAAAATTACTTTATAAAATAGTCTTATGTAGCAACCACTCTTAATATTCTACTATAAAACTTCAAGAATAACTAAATTTCATCAATGACATAATCTAAAAGATTTGACAGTTCTACGAATAAATCCCCGAGTTAGTTAGATAAAGCTAATACGAGCTCAAAAACATAAAAATTACTAAAAACAAGCGAGGTTTGCTAACACAATACAAGAATCAAAGCTAGTTGAACTTCTCCCATGCCTTCTTAGGGTTTTTGGTTCAAAATATGGAGAAGATAATAAGTTTTTACTTGATTTTTAACTTGTTTTCTTATTATATTTTATTTAATTATTGATTTACCATTTTGCCCTTACTAATTATTCTAAATTTTCAACATTTATAAGCCTAATACTGTCCACTATCCCTTTTAATGGTGTATTTACCATTTAAGGGCCTTGCCTTAACTTTCCATTACCATTTGATGTCTTTAATCAATAGAACTCTACTTTTACAATTTTTACTTTTCAGTCCTTTTCACTTAATTAACTATCTAAACGATAAAATTTCATAACCAAATTTTAACACGAAATTTATAACCCTGTAAATATTAATTAATTCATATTTATGGTCTGACACATCAAAATTGTGGCCTTGAAACCACCATTTTCGATCATATAAAAAATATGTTAATTAGTACATCATCAATTAATTTGGAATTAATTGCAATTTACCAAAATATAGATAATTTCATATCATTTCTATTATTAGGTCATTTAAGGAGGGTCCAATTACACCATTAGTCCTTCAATTATATTAAATTCCAATTAAACAAACTTATTTACAATTTAGCCTTAAACTAATTAAGACTAAATAAATAAATAACCCAAAAGTTAGTGGAATGATTAACATCCACCACCGCTTGGACTTTTTGACAATGTTTTAATAACCATTTTGATTCTTTTACTACTTTAAATTTATAGCAATTAACTGTTACCTCTTTTACATTTTAATCCTTTTACCTCAATTAAGCAATAAATCATTAAAATTATCGGGCCCAACTTCAATTTACATATAATACAACTCTGTAAATATTTAATAAAAATATTTACGGCTTTATATTACAGAAACGATGTCTTAATACCTCGTTTTCGATAAGTACTTGACTTTTGAACCAAATCACTTACACTAACTTTTAATTCAATTGTTTAAAATCATCAAATCAAAATTCAATATAAAAATTACTATATACTCTTATAATTTAAATATTAATTATATGAATTTACTCATCGAATTTTTGGTCTCGAAATCACTACTCTGACACCACTAAAAAACAGGCTATAACAACTCTTCCCCCTTAGGAAATTTCGTCATCGAAATTTTTACCTAATAGTACCTATTTATTCTGAAATTCACCTTACGAACTGAAATCGTCACTGGTTCATCCTAATATGAAAGATAACAATCCAATAACCATCTCAAATAATGTGAACTTTATCTTCGGTTTCACTACTCAGGTCTGTCTCACTATTTAATTTTTGCTCAATTCAACCAGTATAACAGGGTTCTACATTTCTCAGTTATCCTTAACTTAAATATGTAGCATCGTAACATGCCTTCTAGAACCCGTATTCCCACTCTAGTTGCCCATATGCCTACGGTTAAAATCATGTACTAAAATTAAGTTTAGTGATCAAAGCCCTACAAAGTTTACTCAAAATCTAAAAGTAAATCTTGGATCAATGTTAGAAATAATAAACATTGTCACTTCATGAAATCTGACAATCCCTGACACATATGTCTCGGCTCCTTCTTAAAAGAATAATCAGTTTTGACTAGAGTAAATGAGCTAACTTTGACAATCTATTGACCATAACCCAAATTAAATGCTTCTTTCTCGGTGATATAGAAATAGATACAAAATCCTTTATGACTCGTTCCCATTTCCACTTAGAAATCATGACAGGTTATAATAATTCTAATAGGAATTGATGTTCAGTTTTTATCCGAAAGAATAGAATAACTGCTGCTACGAGCTTAGATAAAATGTTTCATTTATCTCTAGATTATTCAAAAGCACACAGTCATTACGATAATACTTTATACTATTAGTATCCATTGTAACTCCTGTAAACGAATCACTCTGGGTTTACTTTCACTTAGGTATCAGTCTTCAGGTCATCATCATGTAATTCTTGAATACTTTGTAAAAGAAACAGTCTACTTTTCAATTTAGCTAAAACAGAACCATTACTATAATCAATATATTCCTTTCCGGATTCAGGTTAGATTAGTACAAAATTTCCATCAATAAGACTTTCAGCTTGTCATAACTTTTAGATACATTTTTAGAGTTCCTAAATAACAATGGAAAAGAGTTTACTCGGATCTATACGAATCCTATTTGTCAAATTTACATAACCATGAAAACCAACCTTGCTGAACCAGAACTCACCTTTACTAACTTTCACATAATATGTTTCTCAAGTAAAATCTATAATAAAATTTTTAATGTTGAGCATGCTCAAATTCTGTTTTAGAATAGGTCAGAATATCATCAATTAATATAGCTATGACTATATATATAAATCTAGATGTGACTGAAAAACTCGAATCATTAATTTCATAGATTAACAAAGACATTGTTTAGTCCAAGCAACATTATCAGAATTCATATGGTCACATCAAACTTGAAAGAAGTTTCAATATACCACAATTTTTAATTTGCAACTAATAATAATCGGATCTGTATTTATCTTCGATAATATTGTTATACCTTTTTAACTGATCAAACAGATTGTCTACACGAGATAAAATATATGTATTCTTTGTCCTAAATTTATTCAATTTTCATATTCAGACAAAAATTCTAGAATTTCTTCAAGAAATAGATCAAGAATCCTCTTGCAATCGGTACATGATAAATCTTTGATCCTATTTCTTAAGCATCAAGTAGATAGATATATAGTATACCAGAAATATTTTACAATCGTCCAAATCATTTTCTGTATAGAGATAACTGAAATAACTCTGGTTGTACTGTCTGATTTACAAGACTCACTATAATCATTTCACCAGTCTGACATTTCAAATCAATTCATTTTGGTTTACATTCTACTACAGTATCATATAACCTTTAGCCAATCAATGCCCAGAATAATGTCAAATTCATGAATTGGTAATAACATCGGATCAACAGGAAAGTTATAGTCATAGATTTTCAGTAGATAGTTTCAACATAAAAAAAAATAACCATTACACTCTAACCCATCAGATTATGACTCGAATATCAAACTCAGTTAACTCAAGAAGTAAATCTTTATCCGTTACTAGTACAGTGCAATATATGAGTAAGTTGATCCAGTACCACTCGGTCCATGTACAATAAATAATATCAAAGAGATAGAACATACTAGAAATAATGTCAGGAGCTTCAGATATAGCAATTGTGGCTTCGGTCCCTCTTCATTTAACTCCAGTGTTATTACTCAGTCTAGGGCGTTTGCCTTTTTAAGTCATAGATACTGTGTAACACCATTCACAAACACAATTTTCCTCGATTGTCTTCATTGACATGTACAAATTCCTGTCCAAATGACATTTGATAATATTTCTCTTTCTAAATTCAACTCTAAAGAAATCCCAGTTGATCTCGTCTCTCAGTACAATTGTTGTTAATGTTGACCATTAGTTATAAACCTTACCATCTATCAAAGACATGATATATCTGAGGTAATCATTAAGGAAACAAGTCATATCCTTTAAATTCCCTGAATATATTTTCAACCCAGTACCCAGTCTTAGTCGAATCATCACCTAATTTTACCACTGGATTCTTCAGTATCATACCTTTTAATTAATTAATCGAAACCCATCAACTATTTTAGTCTATTGAGGACTTCAAGATACCATAAGGAACTTATTAGGGGGTAGAAGTTGTAAAGCCGATAAATTAACTCGCACTAGTTTTGTAAGGCACTCTCATTAAATTAAAAGAGATTTCGTCTTCACTGTCGGCCATTTTAAACCAATAAACTATAACTTACTTCTAGTTTAAAAGTAAAAATATTACATTTACCTTTTACCTCCTCAAGGTCAATATGATCGAATTCTATTAGTATTTATTAAATCTATAATAAAACATTCTTACCCTCGTTTTCAGATAATTGTAGAACCAATATATTATGACTTGCACCATAGTCAGTAGTCAGAATGTTGATGCTAACTTCATTAGTTTGATCACGTTTAGAATCAAATGACATCATTAAAATCTACAAGGAAACATGGGTTAGATCAGACCAATCAATATCACACTATCACAAGTTTATATGGCATGTATTTTCTAATCTTGAAACATATTACATTCAGTCGAGAACTGACTAAATCGTAGCTCTCATACCACTAAATGTAAAACCCATATCCCGTTTCTGTTACCAAAATATGATACCAGATATTACAAGTCAAGTTCGAAAATTAATACGATTTACATTCAATAATCAATTCAATTCCATAAATACAAATAATATTCAATAAGAATGAGATCATTTAGTTTTGAGTCTTAAATTGAGCTTTTGAATCTCTAAAAATAAGTTACGAACATTCAGAGACCAAATCGAAACAAATCAAAAGTTTCAAAAAAAATAAAAAATTTTCAAGTCAGGGGCGACACAGCTTTGTGTCCAGGCCGTATGGCTCCAAACGTGGTCGTGTGGTTAACCTACACATCCGTGTGTATGGACCATGTAACTCTCTGATTTGGATCATACGGTCGTGTCACAGGCCGTGTGCCAGCCCATGTAACATTCGAAATACCTTCACATGGTCATGTCGCAGGCTGTTTGCCTGGCCGTGTGAAAGCTACACCTATACTATTTTTAAACACGTTCTAGGCACACGCCCATGTGGGTTGCCTGTGTGCTTTACTCGACCATGTAACAGCCTGTGTCTTTGGCCATGTAAGCCCAAAAATGACCAATTCCAAGCTAAAATTTCACCCATTTGCTTAGGACCTTAAACACATTCAAATACACACTTCCATAGGCTAAAAACTATCTTCAAACACATTCAAAACATGTCAACGGATTCAACCTATATATCAAATCAATGTGCCCTCATTAACACCACAAATTATTTCATAACATTTCATCTTCAATGTTGCATATACAAGATATAGTTACACGTCAAACATCAATTCATTTCAAACTATAATCTCACATATTGTCAATGTTTTCTACCATCATGCTTAAAACTTAAACTTAGATGAAACATGCATAATTTCATTTGTCACAACACATAACACAAACATAAAATAAACTTGTTCAAACTAGGATTCGACATCATACATATAGAGAGGTCCTAGTACCTACCATATATATGAAACTAAAACAAAGTCTATCAAAGATCTCCTAAATAGTGTCATTTCTTATGTTGATTGATCTTCTAAGCCTTCAAAATGTAATATACAAAATTAGACAAATACATATAAGCTTGAATAAAGCTTAGTAAGTTTGTTTGTATATATTGATAAATCTTTCCAATTAAACATAGTAATCAATTAAAATTAAATGTTGAAATTCCATAAAACACAAACTTTATCAATAATTAACAATCAGTACCATAGTTCAATATATTTAGTGAATAATGCTCGTTTGAGCTTTACTCAATATATCAGTAGATTCAGCTTGACTGAGCTTCTTCAGTATATCAATGGATCGTTCCTTGAGATTTATTCAGTATATCAGTAGATTCTTTTACTCGATAGAGCACTCTTTTCAAGAGATTCATTAGGTATGGCTTGAGAGCGTATACGTTTCAGTAGATTCAATAGGTATCATTTGAAAGCCCATAGGTTTCGGTAGATTCAATAGGTATTGCTCGAAAGTGCATACATTTCAGTAGATTCAGTAAGTATCGCTCGTTCGAGCACCAATAAGTATATCAGTGGGTAACGCTCACTGATCTCATTCGGTATATAATATAACATTTAATAACAGTATATTAACAAAGAGTATAATGATTATTAGAAGCATAAATAAATGTATGAACTTACTAGATTCATTTACCGTAACGACTCATAGTATCTCAATCAGTGATCAACGTCATTTCAATTCATTATTTCCATTTCCAATTACACACATCAATATAATCCATTATTATGTAATCAAGTTCCTATAATATATTTAAAAATGTACTAAAATTAAACCGTACGAACTTACCGGACTAAACTGCAGCAACAATAAAGTACATGAGCTATTTGGTAATTTCCTTTTTTCTTCGGTTTTCCACTCGTATAGGATCTAAAATAATAATTCCATTCAATTCACTAATTCTAACAGCAAAATTAATTCATTTTATGCAATTAAGTTATTTTTATATTTTTACAAAATTGCCCCCAACATTTTACTTTTATACAATTTAGCCCTTAAGCCTAAAACATGCAATTTAACCAATTTCAAATAAAATCAAGTTTAGCCAAACTATATAAGGCCTCTCTACAACCCATAATTTCTGTTACTACACAACAAGTCCCTGTAATTTTATCACTTTAACGATTTAGTTCTTAAATAGTAAAACTATAAAAAATTACTTTACGAAATAGTCCTATCTAGCAACCAAGCTTAATATTCTACCATAAAATTTCAAGAATAACTCAATTTCATCAATGCCATAATCTAAAACATTTGACAATTTTACGAATTAATCCTGAGTTAGTTAGATTAAGCTAATACAAGCTCAAAAACATAAACCTTACTAAAAACAAACGAAGTTTCCTTACCTAATACAAGAATCAAAGCTAGCCGAACTTCTCCCATGTCTTCCTAGGGTTTTTGGTTCACAATACGAAGAAGAAAATAAGTTTTTACTTATTTTTAACTTGTTTTCTTATTATATTTCATTTAATTACTAATTTACTATTTTGCCTTTACAAATTATTCAAAATTTTCAACATTTAGAAGCCTAATACCGTCCACTATCCCTTTTATTGGTATATTTTTAAGGGCCTTGCCTTACCTTTCCATTATCATTTGATGCCTGTAATCAATAGAACTCCACTTCTACAATTTTTACGTTTCAGTCTTTTTAATTTAATTAACTATCTAAACGATAAAAATTTTTTAACCAAATTTTAACATGACATTAATAACCTTGTAAATATTAAATAATTAATATTTACGGTCTGACACATCAAAATTGTGGCCCCAAAACCACCATTTTCAATCATACAAGAAAATCAATTAATTAGTAAATCATCAATTAATTAGGAATTAATTACAATTTACCAAAATCTAGAGAATTTTAGATCATTTCTATTATTAGGTCATTTAAGGAGGGTCCAATTACACCATTAGTCCTTCAATTATATTAAATTCCAATTAAACAAACTTATTTACAATTTGGCCTTAAACTAATTAGGACTAAATAAATAAACAACCAAAAAGTTAGTGGAATGATTAACATCCACCACCACTTGGACTTTTTTACGATGGTTTAATTAACATTTTGATCCTTTTACTATTTTAAATCTATAGCAATGAACTTTGACCTCTTTTACAATTTAAGCTTTAACCTCAATTAAGCAATAAATCATCAAAATTACCGAACTCAACTTCAACTTATGTAACACCCCATACCCGTAACCCTCACCGGGGCAGAGTACAAGGCATTACCTAACTTGATCTCATGCACTCAAACGACTTCAAGTCACCGAGACTCGGTCCAAATTAAAACTTTTTCAATTTCTACCTTAAACCTCTATTTATGAGCCTACGAGCCCCAAATCGACCATTGAAAATTATTCGGGACCATTTCGGGTCCTTAAACCAATCTTAGGAAATTTGCCTTTAAAACAGGGCACACGCCCGTGTGGAAAGGTGACACGTCCGTGTGGCATGCTCGTGTGACTATTTCAACATGGTCGTGCTGATGGCCCGTGTGGCTCACACGACCTAAGCACTCTGGGACACACCAGTGTCCCACACCTGTATGGGAATAAATTCTAATTTACACTTACAAGGGTTTTCACACGGCCAGACACACGCCCGTGTCTATGGCTCGTGACCCTCACAAGGCCACAACACGCCCGTGTCTTAGCCCCTGTGTAAAAACCTGGGTATTCTGTTTCTGATGTCAGCATCTCCAAAAGTTCACACGGCCATGGCACACACCCGTGTACTAGGCCATGCGCTCTACACAGCTGAGACACATGGTCGTGTCTCTACCCGTGTATTTATTACCATGCATACTGACTTGAAATTTTTATGTGTAGGGGACACACGTCCGGACCACACGCCCATAAGGCTGATCTTGTGTCACACACGGCCTAGACACATGCCCGTGTGTCTACCCATGTAGACAATATAAGGCTATTTATCAAGCCTCATTGCCACCCTTGCATACCTATTTTCATACAAACACCAATCAATACCAAAACGAGCATAATTTCTATAATCAAATCAACCACAATAGACACTCATTCAACCATGAAGATACATCTTCTACTAATTCAAAATGAATGTTTGTCATCATTCAAGGCTTCATGTAAAGTGTGGGATCTATCCCAAGTTAACACCTTTGGCCAATTCTCAAAGACACAAAATAATAAAATCTAAGCCCTATACATACCATACCAAAAAATATAAATCCAACTATACTGAATGTTTCGACTAATAGTGTGATCGATATCTCTAACTTCCGGTGATCCTTGAGCTAATTAGACGACACTGTAAGGAAATGGAAAGGAAGGGGAGTAAGCATAAAGCTTAGTAAGTTGCATATAAATGAATATACCACAACAATACATAGATAATCAACATGCTCACAATACCAAGGTAAGTATAGATATAACTTACTCAATACCATCCATACAAGTCACATAATATACAATGAGCTCACATCTCATACGTACCAATTAGGTACTTGTGCCACTCACAACACGATTATACTTTCCTCATCAAATTAAGAACATAACTTTCACTGTGGAACCATTCGAAACACTACTGGATATTCTATAAGCCTCACACATGGGTAAATGTGCCGATGCCATGTCCCAGACATGGTCTTACACTGGCTATCATCTTCGAGGCCGATGCCATGTCCCAAACATGGTCTTACTCTAGCTCTCGCATATTCGTGCCGATGCCATGTCCCAAACATGGTCTTACACTGACACGCCTCGTAGCCGATGCATGTCCTAGACATGTCTTATATTGGCTTACGTCCCGAGGCCGATGCATGTCTCAAACACGTCTTACACTGGCACTCGTCTCAATATCGATGCCATGTCCCAAACATGGTCTTACACCGGCTCTCTTAATGTGGCCGATGCACGTCCCAGACATGTCTTACACTAGCTCACATAAGTGACCCAAATGTCACGACACGAATATCCGGTTTATTTCCTAGGTTCCACGGGATTTTTACTATCACATTTATCATTATGCATTCTCAATTCACAGTCAACCAATTCACGCCATATCAATCAAATGAAAATTCAAACACATATAGTAGCAATGTAGTTGTATTATTTACATACAACTTACCTCGGATTATAAAACGTACACGACTAGTCAGTTTAGTCGATTTGTTTGGCCTTCCCCCGGTCTAGGTTCGGATTTGGAAATTCTTGATCTATATTAGAAAAATGCACTCATTTAGTCACTAAACAAGATTAGGCAATTTAAAATTCACATCTTGGGTAAAATGACCATTTTGTCCCTAGACCTTGGCAAAATAACCATTTTGCCCCTATGCTCGAAAATCAATTTTTTATCGAATTTCTTCGTATCTCGAGCCTAACCAAACTCATTTTACTCTTATAGCAACCCCAAATTTTCTCTATTTCACACACTTATCACCTATTTTGCAACTTATGCAATATAGTCCCTTTAGGTGTTTTCATGCTAACACCTTTCATAAAAATTGTTTATAACACAACTAGGACTCATATTCTTCCATAGAAACTCAGCAACTATCACAAATACATTCATGGAAAAACTCTAAACTCTTGTTTATTAAGCACAATAATCCTCTCATTTGAAAGCCTATGCTTCAAGGAGTCCAAAAATGTAGAAATCATTAAGAGAAACTATCAAAATCACTTACTTGAGAGGGCTTAAAGTTGCTGAAATTTTTGAAGCTTTCAAACCCCAATAATGGCTGTTAATTTCGGCTAAGAAGAGAGAAAGATGATAGCTTCTCCTTTTTTTGTTTTATTTAATATCACACTAGTCAATATTTTGTCCCCTATGGCTGGCCATGCTATAGAAAAAGGGTTTAATTTCCCTTTAAAAACCCCTAATTTGGGTTCTCTAGTTATTTGACACATTTAGCTATTAATCTAGGACTTTTACATTTTATGCGATTTAGTCCTTTTTCGCAATTGGGCTCACAAACGTCAAAATTAACTCACCAAATTTTTCATGCACTAATATACATGCTGGATTATCAAAATAATAATAATATAATCTCTTTTAACCTCGAATTTGTGGTCCCGATACTATTTTTCTAACTATGCCCTAAATCAGGCTGTTACATTTCTCCCCTTTAGAGATTTTCGTCCCCGAAAATCTTACCGGCGCATAAGTTCGGGTACTGCTCTTTCATAGACTCCTCGGGTTCCCATGTGGCTTCCTCGACTCCATGTCTATGCAACAAAACTTTTACAAGTGCTATACTCTTATTTCTCAATTGTTCGACTTTTCGGGCTAAAATCTTGACCGGCTCTTCACTATAAGTCATGTTCGAAAGAATCTCAACCTTTGTTGACTCAATCACATGCGAAGGGTCTGATCTATAACGACTTGGACACGTGAAACACATCGTGAATCCTTTCCAACTCTGGTGGCAAATCCAACCGGTAGGCAACTGGCCCTACTCTCTCGGTAAGCACATAAGGTCCTATAAAGCGAGGACTCAACTTGCCTTTTCTACCAAATCTGAGAATTTTTCTCTATGAAGATACTTTCAAAAATACCTTATCACCGACTTGAAACTCAATTTCCTTTCGTTTCAAATTCTCATATGATTTCTGTCTATCTGAGGCGACCATCTTACAGTCACGAATCACTTTAACCTTCTCTTCAGTCTCTTTGACTAAATCGACCCCGTGAATCTGGTTCTCTCTCAACTTAGTCTAGTATAAAGGCATTCATCACTTCCGCCCATACAAAGCCTCATAAGGCGCCATTTTCAGACTTGTCTGATAACTGTTATTATAGGCGAATTCAACCAACAGTAGATATTTTTCCCAACTGCCTTGGAACTCAAGGACGCAACACCCTAACATGTCTTCTAATATCTGAATTACTCTCTCTGACTGACTGTCAGTTTGCGGATGAAAAGCTATGCTAAAACTCAACTTGTTCCCATACCTCTTGTAACTTTTTTCCAAAACCTCGAGGTAAATCTCGAGTCCCTGTCTAAAATAATCGATATGGGTACCCCGTGTAGTCTCACAATCTCGGAGATATATAAGTCGGCTAATCTCTCAAGGGAGTAGTCGGTATGCACTGGTATCAAGTGTGCCGACTTTGTTAGCCTATCAACAACAACCTATACTGTATCTTTCTTTTTCGGGGTTACCGATAAACCCTTCACAAAATCCATAGTGATCCAATCACACTTCCACTTGCTAACATACTAAGCACTTAGACACAAACTCTGAAATGTCTCTTTTTATACCAGACCACCAATACATTTTCTTAAGGCCGTTATACATTTTCACACTACCTGGGTGGACAGACAAACAACCACTATGTGCCTCTCTCAGAATCTTCTGAATAAGCTCATTGTTCTTGGGTACACAAACTCTATCTTTAAACATGATACATCCATCGGTACTGAAATGAAAATTTGATTCAATTCCCAACTCACACTAAGTTCTCTTGGCTTGCAATTTCTCATCACCTTTCTAAGCTTCTCGGATCTCTTGAAGAAACGTCGGTCTAGCTCTCAGCGAATAGATCCATCATCAGACAAAGCCATATTTACATTCATTGCTCTTAGTGCGAATAACGAATTTCTATTTAATGCATCGACGACGACGTTCGCTTTTCCCAGATGGTAATCTATTATCAACTCGTAATCCTTTAACAGCTCTAACCATCAGCGTTGCCACAAATTCAACTCCTTTTGAGTCGTCAAGTATTTTAAGCTATTATGGTCGGTGAATACTCGAAATTTCTCTCCATACAATTGGTGTCTCCAAATCTTCAACGCGAACACTACAGCCACTAGTTCCAAGTCATGGGTCGAGTAATTTCTCTCATGTCACTTTAGTTGCCTCGAGGCATAAGCTAGAACCTTACCTTCTTGCATAAGCACACACCTCAAGCCATTCAAAGAGGTGTCGCTATATATCAAAAATTCTTTGCTCGACTCTGGTTGCACTAACACTGGTGTTTCGGTCAATAAAGCCTTTATTTTCTCAAAACTTTGTTGACACCTTTCTGTCCATTCGAACTTAGCATCTTTTTGCAGCAATCTTGTCATCGGCGTAGCTATCATAGAGAATCCTTTTACAAATCGTCTGTAGTATCTGGCCAAATGCAAAAAGCATCAAACTTCAGTTACATTCCTCAGTGGTTTCCACTCTATAATAGCTGAGATCTTGCTTGGGTTAACTCAGATTCCGTCACCTGACACAATATGTCCTAGGAACCCGACCTCTTTAAGCCAAAATTCACTCTTACTGAACTTGGCGTAAAGCCACTTATGTCTCAAAGTTTGCAACACCATTCTCAAATGCTCCACGTGCTCGCTTTCATCACTTGAATAAACCAATATGTCATCGATAAAGACGACGATAAACTTATCTAGATACGGACGAAAAATGCGGTTCATCAAATCCATAAACACCGTCAGGGAATTAATCAAACCAAAGGGCATGGCAAGGAACTCATAATGCCCGTATCTTGTCCGAAACGCAGTCTTCGACACATCTTGCTCTTTAACCCTTAATTGATAATAGTTAGACCTTAAATCTATCTTAGAAAATACAGTGGCTCCCTTTAACTGATCGAACAAATCATCGACTCTTGGCAAAGGATATTTTTTCTTCACTATTACCTTGTTGAAATACCTGTAGTTGATGCATAACCTCATCGACCCGTCTTTCTTCTTCACAAAGAGTACCATAGCACCCCACAGTGAAAAACTCAGTCTCGCAAAGCCCTTATTTGTTAGCTCTTGCAATTGTACTTTTGACTCTTTCAACTCTATTGGAGCCATCCTATATGGAGCAATCGAGATGGGTTTTGTATGGGGGACCAACTCAATTCCAAACTTTACTTCCCTCACCGGAGGTAATCCGGGTAACTCTTCCAGAAACACATCTGTAAACTCACAAACTACCGGCATTGATTCAATCTTCGACTCAGGCACTTAAGAATTCAACACAATAGCTAGATAAGCCTCACATCCTTTCCTCAAACATTTCTCGGTAATCAAAGACAATATTACTACAGGCAGATTATCTGACTCATCTGATCCAACTTGAAAAGCACTCCTGTCTTCACATTTCAACCTAATTATCTTTTTTCCTGCAGTCCACTACAACACTATAAGCAGTCAACCAATCCATCCCTAGGATTATATCAAACTCATTAAACGGCAACAACATTAGGTTGGATGGAAAACAATGACCCCCAATTGTCAAAGGACAATTTCTACATACTTGGTCCACTAACACATGCCTGCCTAAAGGATTGGACACTTTGATTACAAACTTAGTGGACTCTACTAGCATACTCATATGAGACATCAATTCCATATAAATATAAGAGTGGGTAGATCCTAGGTCAATTAAAGCAATAACAAATATGTCATAGATAGAAAAGGTACCCGTGATCACATCGAGAGACTCTACCTTTTCCCGGGCTCGTATAGCATAAGTCCTTGCAGGTGCTCTGCCCTCAGGTCTCACTGCGGTATCTCTTACCACATCCCTACTCCACTCCTAGGGTTCTTCTGTGGTCTACCCCTCAACGGTGCACTACTTGCCTTTACTTCATGCTTCGTTTCTCTCTCTCTCATCTCAAGACAATCACGGATAAAGTGGTCTAGTGACCCACACTTAAAGTAGCCTCTTTTATTTCCTCGGTACTCACCGAAGTGACGTCTACCACATTGCGAACACTTCGGCCTATTTGGCTGAGCACTACCGACACTCGCTACCGAGGTGGTCTGGGCTCTAGATACTGTGTTCTGCTAATTCTTGTTTCTATTTGAATACCCCACCGAAGCATTCAATCGGGTAGAGAATTCATTTGATCTCTTGGATGAGGACTGATATGATTTCCCCATCTACCTCTTCTTTAAATCCCACATCTCAAAAGCCACTTTCTTTCTCTTTTTAATCAACTATTCATCCTTACAGGCTCTTTTAATAAGGGCTACAAATTCCCGTAGCTCTAAAATGCCAACAAACACTTGGATGTCTTCATTAAGGCCATCTTCAAACCTTTTACACATGGTGGCTTCTATAGATAGGCACTCCCGCACATACTTGCTGAGCCTCACAAATTCCCGCTCATATTCCGTCACCGGCATATAGTCTTGCTTTAACTCTAGAAATTCCTTCCTCTTTTGATATATAAATCTTTGGCTAACATACTTTTTTCGGAACTCTTCTTAGAAAAATTCCCAAGTGATCCTCTCTCTCGGTACGACTGACACGAGAGTATTCCACCACTGATAAGCTGAGTCTTGTAGAAATGACACGGCATATTTTATGCACTCTTCAAGTGTGCATGACAGTTCATCGAATACCCTTATGGTATTTTCTAGCCAAAACTCTTCCCTCTCTGGGTCATCATCTATACTAGCCTGGAATTCTTCGGCCCCTTATTTACGGATCTTGTCTACCGAAAGCTTCTCTCTTTTAAACATGTACGTACCTTACGGAGCTACCGGGGCATACTGAGGAATCGGAGGAGGTGGGGGAGGTGGAGTGTTCGGATTCGTATGAACAAACTCTGTATACCAAGCGTCTACCATCCGGAGGTAGGCTTCTCTAGCCCCCCGCCTTGGCCCATAGTTACGAGCTCACTCTCTACTTGAACGGTCCCTTCGGCGAGAGCCGGCACGTTAATTTCCACGTCATCTGTCGTGGCTTTATCAGGATCCATTTACTATATAAAAAAATTTATAATTGTCAGGATTCGTCACACTATCAATATACAACTATGGCATGTATAGTTAAACTCGTACTCTCACTAGGTTAGTCCTAAAACTGACTAAACCATAACTCTGATACCACTAAATGTAACACCCCATACCCGTAATCCTTGCGGTGGCAGAGTACAAGGTATTACCTAACTTGATCTCATGCACTCAAACGACTTGACTTCAAGTCACCAAGACTCGGTCCAAATTAAAACTTTTTCAATTTTTACCTTAAACCTCTATTTATGAGCCTACGAGCCCCAAATCGACCATTGAAAATTATTCGGGACCATTTTGGGTCTTTAAACCAATCTTAGGAAATTTGCCTTTAAAACAGGGCACACGCTCGTGTGGAAGGGTGACACGCCCGTGTGACCATTTCAACATGGTCGTGCTGATGGTCGTGTGGCTCACACGGCCTAAGCACTCTGGGACACGCCCGTGTCCCACACCCGTATGGGAATAAATTCTAATTTACACCCAGACACACGCTCGTGTCTATGGCCAGTGTCCTTCACACGGCCACCACACGCCCGTGTCTTAGCCCGTGTGCAAAAACCTGAGTATTCTGTTTATAGCGTCAGCATCCCCAAAAGGTCGCACAGCCATGGCACACGCTCGTGTACTAGGCTGTGCACTCCACACGGCTGAGACACACAGTCGTGTCTCTGCCCATGTATTTATTACCATGCATACTGACTTGAAATTTTTACGTGCAGGAGACACACGGCCGAACCACACGCCTATGGGGCTGACCGTGTGTCATACACGGCCTAAACACATGCCTGTGTGTCTACCCTTGTAGACAATATAAGGCTATTTATCAAGCCTCATTGCCACCCTTGCATACCTATTTTCATACAAACACCAACCAATACCAAAACGAGCATAATTTCTATAATCAAATCAACCACAATAGACACTCATTCAACCATGAAGATGCATCTTTTATTAACTCAAAATGAATGTTAGTCATCATTCAAGGCTTCATGCAAAGTGTGGGATCTATCCCAAGTTAATACATTTGGCCAATTCTCAAAGACACAAAATAATGAAATCTAAGCCTTGTACATGCCATATCCAAAAATCAAAATCCAACTATACCGAATGTTTTGGCTGATAGTGTGATCGATATATCTGACTTCCGGTGATCCTTGAACTTATTAAACGGCACTGTAAGGAAATGGAAAGGAATGGGAGTAAGCATAAAGCTTAGTAAGTTGCATATAAATGAATATACTACAACAATACATCGACAATCAACATGCTTATAATACCAAGGTAAGTATAGATATAACTTACTCAATACCATCCATACAAGTCACATATTATACAATGAGCTCACATCTCATACGTACCAATTAGGTACCTGTGCCACTCACAACACGGTTATACTTTCCTCATTAGATTAAGAACATAACATTTACAGTTGAACCATTCGGAACACTACCGGATATTCCATAAGCCTCACACATGGGTAAATGTGCCGATGCCATGTCCCATACATGGTCTTACTCTAGCTCTCGCATATCCGTGCTGATGCCATGTCCCAGACATGGTCTTACACTGACACGCCTCGTAGCCGATGCATGTCCCAGACATGTCTTATACTGGCTTACGTCTCGAGGCCGATGCATGTCCCAGACACGTCTTACATTGGCTCTCATCTCAATGCTGATGACATGTCCCAGACATGGTCTTACATTGGCTCTCTTAATGTGGCCGATGCACGTCCCAGACATGTCTTACACTAGCTCACATAAGTGACCCAAATGTCACGGCATGAATATCCAGTTTATTTCCTAGGGTTCCACGGGATTTCTACTATCACATTTATCATTATGCATTCTCAATTCACAGTTAACCAATTCATGCCATATGAATCAAATAACAATTCAAACACATATAGTAGCAATGTAGTTGTATTATTTACATACAACTTACCTCGGATTACAAAACGTACACGACTAGTCGGTTTAGTCAATTTGTTTGGCCTTCCCCCGGTCTAGGTTCGGATTTGGAAATTCTTGATCTATATTAGCAAAATGCACTCATTTAGTCACTAAACAAGATTAGGCAATTTAAAATTCACATCTTGGGTAAAATGACCATTTTGCCCCTAGACCTTGGCAAAATGACCATTTTGCCCCTATGCTCGAAAATTAATTTTTTATCGAATTTCCTCGTATCTCAAGCCTAACCAAAATCTCTTTAATCTTATAGAAACCCCAAATTTTCACTATTTCACACACTTATCACCTATTTTGCAACTTATGCAATATAGTCCCTTTAGGTGTTTTCATGCTGACACATTTCACAAAAATTGTTTATAACACAACTAGGACTCATATTCTTCCATAAAAACTTAGCAATTATCACAAATACATTCATGGAAAAACCCTAAACTCTTTTTTATTAAGCACAATAATCTTCTCATTTGAAAACCTATGCTTCAAGGAGTCCAAAAATGTAGAAATCATTAAGAGAAACTGTCAAAATCACTTACTTGAGAGGGCTTAAAGTTGCTGAAATTTTTGAAGCTTTCAAACCCCAACAATAGCTGTTAATTTCGGCTAAGAAGAGAGAAAGATGAATGCTTCTCCTTTTTTGTTTTATTTAATATCACACTAGTCAAATTTGATGACCTAAGCTTCACCTAATTTTGACTTTCTCCAAAATTTTGTCCCCTATGGCCAGCCATGCTATAGAAAAAGGGTTTAATTTCCCTTTAAAGACCCCCAATTTGGGTTCTCTAGCAATTTGACACCTTTAGCTATTAATCTAGGACTTTTACATTTTATGCGATTTAGTCCTTTTTCGTAATTGGGCTCACAAACGTCAAAATTAACTCACCAAATTTTTCATGCACTAATATACATGCTGGATTATCAAAATAATAATAATATAATCTCTTTTAACCTCAGATTTGTGGTCCCGAGATCACTGTTCCGACTAGGCCCTAAATCGGGCTGTTACAATTTACATATAATACAACTCTGTAAATATTTAATAAAAATATTTACGGGTTTATATTACGGAAATGAGGTCCTAATCCCTCGTTTTCAATGAGCACTTGACTTTTGAACCAAATCACTTATACTAACTTTTAATTCAATTGTTTAAAATCATCAAATCAAAATTCAATATAAAAATTACAATTGACTCGTATAATTCAATACAAAAATCATCAAATCCCATATGATCACCGTTTGTAACATGGTGTAGGCACAGGGTCGTGTGACCCTAACTTTGAAATTTTGCATTACTTTTTGAAAAGTTTTCAATATGGTCCTTGTTTGTACTTTGGTCAACTTTAGAACTTTCGTAAGCTCGATTGAGACTTAAGTTTAAATGAAAATCATATTATGCATGGAATATGAATTGTTTTGATTTTTTATTTGAATGATTAAAGTTAGAATTGTATATGAACTATTTCGTTAACTACTGTAGCATCCTATAGCTCGAGTCCGACGATCGAACCGAGTGAGAAATGTTACAAATTATAAGAAACCCTAAAATTATATCGAACATCAATACCACAGTTATCAAATTAGATAAAAAAATCTAGAAGCAAAAACTTCAAAAACTTATAAAAAAATGAGATTTACTTTTTTGTGAGATAGCAAGAAAAGTAAGAACCACACTTTCTTAATATTTAATTTTTATAAGATTTTAAAAGGTTTAATAATTTAAAAAATAGTATTTAGAATAAATCTGGATTAATCAATATGCAGTCAATAATGTTATTTGCCTATATTCATTTTGGACTTGAATTTAAAAAAAAATTAAAATTTCTATTTCTCAAATTTTATATTTTTTTTACAATTTTTTAATTTTTTATGTTTTAAAAAATTTTAAAATTTTAAAAAGTATATTTAGAATTAATCTAAGACATAGATATTTAAATTCAAATGAATTTGAATATATAATATTCCAATTTTAAATGAATCTAGATATCTATTATCAAGTTTATTTTGAACTTAAATTTTTAAATATTTATTTTGAATTTTCTTGCTTCATGGTTGTTGAGTTAGCAATTGTTTATGACCATGTCGACACAACGATAGAAACTATTCGTCCAAGGATTTAATTAATAAAATTTTAACATTTGAGAGCTGCATTTATTTTTTAAATGTTCAATGAGTTATTAGACCCTTTATCCATTAAAAAAAATCTCGAATTTTTTTATTTTTAACTTGTCTTTTCAAAATTTTTATCAGATTTGGCAAATTCTTTAGTTTTTCGGTTCAACTTACATAATTTAACTATTGGTCCAATCGATTGTGGATCTAGTCCAATCCATAAACATTTTTTATTTTTATATAAATTACACTTAAGGTCATTAAATTATTAATAAGTTTTAGTTTTGGCCACTCAGTTTTAAAAATTTACAAAAATGGTCACTGAATTATTGAAAAGTTTTTATTTAAGTCACTAAGCTATAAAAATCGTTGTTGTATGGTCACCTTTATTTGTATCGCTTTCACCAATTGAAAACTCTCATTCCCCTTCTATAGTTCAATTTTTTTTTTTCATGAAATAATTTTGAACATCACAAATTTGCAAGTCAATATCCAAACAATTTTCTTCTCCAATCTTTGACAATAATTGTTAGATTGACTTGAATCTAAGATATGTTCTTCTACTCATCGATGGGCAATGATCTACCATATTGATCGTCGAATCGTCACTTAGAACTCACTAGTCGGACATTCTTTAAAGAAAACCCTAACATCCCAATATTTAAAAAAAAAACTTTCAAATAATTTAATGACTTAAATGGAAACTTTCAAATAGTTCAATGATCATTTTGTAATCTTAAATTAAGTGATTAAAACATAAACCTAATAATAATTTAGTGATATTAGGGGTTTAGAAAATCGTATACATTTCTAATTGGATATCATCCTCCTTCCATTGTGATTTATGATATGTAATTTAAGAAGATTTTTTTTCTTATATGTCAAAAAAAAAACCTTTAAGAAATTGCGAAAAGTAATAAATTAAGCTTCTATTGTTAACTAAAATAATCAATTAACCTCCTCTATTAACAATTTTCATTGTTGATCTCATTGACCATTAAAATAAATTAATAAACCAATCAGATAGTGGCACATAACATCTTTAAGTTTAATACAATATTTCCCAATAAAAATAGTTAAAAATCATAAAAATTAGAAAAAAAAACTATAAAAAAGAACAAATTAAAATAATTAAAATAATTATAAATATTATAAAAAGTAAAATATCTAATATACTCTAATAAACTATAAAAATAATAAAATAATAAAACATATTTAAAATTTTATAAAAGCGTATTAAAATTCTATAAAAGTTATTAAAGTATTAAAAATATTAAAATTTATTAAAATATTAAAATTGATATAAATTTATAAAGACTATATAAAAATCATAAAATCTTTAACTAGATTAAATAATTCGATTATACATGTTAGACCAAAATTGACAAGAGTATCGGTTTGGAGAAAGATTTTGGATTGACTAACCTGAGAATTGGGTGGGTGAGCCACTTTTTTTTTAATCTTTTAATGTTTTATTTAATTGAATTGGACGGACCAGTTGAACTAGCAAACAGTGGCCTGATAACTTTAACCATAGGCCCGGTTCTAAAAATATTGGTAAGAATTGTTCATTTTGGCATATGCTAATAGTTGGATAATAAAATTTTGATTTGATAAAATATATTAAAAAAAATTGGTTCAACTGTTCAGTTCCCAAGTCAACTAGTCTAACAGCTTTCTCCGGATTAATACCCTTGCCGATTTTGGTCTAACTGGTCCAACCAACTGATCCGGTACAATTCAAGGTTTTCTTTTTTTAATAATTTTTATAAGTTTATATCAATTTTAAAGTTTTAGTAATTTTTATAATATTTTATAAATATTTATGATTATTTAATAATTCTAATACATTTTTATAAAATTTTAAATATGTTATATTGATTTTATAAAAAATATAATTTATTAAGTTTTTTTATATTTTTTATATGTTTATATCAATTTTAATATTTTTTATGAGTAAAATATTAGATTAAAGTAGAAGCTATATATCATTTGTCACTATCTGATTAGTCAATTAATTTATTTTAACGGTCAATGTGGTGAATAACGGAAACCTTTAATAGAGAGACTTAATTGATTATTTTCGTTAAAGTCAGGAGCTTAATTGGGTACGAATTTAGTATAGGGAATTAATTGATTTTTTTACATTTTCTTAAGGTTTTTTTTTTATATATGTGTTTTTTTTTTTTGTATGTTTTCAAACAAAAGGAAAAAAGGTTTTTTTTTTGGGGGGGGGGAACAAAAGCTATATATAAATGAGAAATGCGACAAAGATTGTGGCAGTTGAAAGGGTCGTCAACTTCCTATTCATATATAAAATTTTCTCCTTGAAACAAGGAAGCTACTTTTAAAGTTTTTTTTTCTTCGTTTCCTTTTAGGCTCTGTTTGTTTGCAGGAAAACACTTTCCAGAAAATATTTTCTTGCTTTTCCATTATTTGTTTGACTGAAAACATTTTTCAAATGGAAAATATTTTCCAAGGCACGGGTAAAATGCTTTACTTTTTTGGGGAAAATGTCTTACAGATTTCATTCTTCATTCATTTTCCTTCTTTCATTCTTCATCTTCTACTCCATCGCTATCTTCTCTTCTCAGGCTGCTGTTTCATTTCTTCTCTTTCTCAGGCAAATCTCGTTCTTCTTCGCTGGGTCTTGGCTAAGGTATGGGATAAACTCTTCTTCTTTTTTTGTTTCTTTATCCCTGAAATTTTTACTGATTTTATGCCTTTCTTTGTTTTTATTTTTAATTTTATGCCTAAAATTTCTCGTTCTTTTTCCCTTAACTCTCTGCTTCTGAAACAACCATCAATACACAAAATCATGGAACTCTATCCAGGTTTGAGAACCCAACACTTTATAATTAGAAAAATAATAATAATAAAAGAAATACTAACGCTTGTCTCCTTGTTTCTTGCTTTTTTCACTAATTGCATTACACTATTCGTTGTCTTAAAGTAACAGGATTTTCTTTTCATTTCTTCTGATAACTGGGTTTTCTTTTATTTTTTGTTTTCGTTGATCTTTTTTATACAATTCTCTTCTTTTGGTTCTTTCAATTACATGGTTTATCTTCTTTTTACTTGTGAATATCTGGGCTTTTCTTTGGTGAGCTTAACTTGTTTTGATTATTGGTTTTTAATTACCCTTTCTCTTGATCCCTTTTTTTGTTCTTCTTTCACTACTTGCATTACATCATCTCATTGTCTACAAATTATTTAGCTTTCTTCGGATTACTAGGTTTTCATTATTTTGTTTAGTTGATCTTTTCATGGTCTTCTTCTCTTCTTTTAGCTCTTTCCAATTATAGGGTTCAATAGTTTTTTACTTGTTCTTTGAATATATGAGCTTTTCTTTGGTTAACTTGACTTGTTTTCATTATTGGATTCTGAATATTACTTCGTTTGATATTTCAAGTACTTTGTTTTGGCTATGATGCAGTTGTTTTCTAAAAAAAAAGTTGATTGGCAGTGTATATTATATTGTTTATTGGTATACTCAATGTGAATTATCATAGGTTTTAGTACAAACTGTTGTTACTTGAAAGTGAGATCTTTCCTTATTTAATTGCTATTGGAAATTCTGATGTAAGACCAAATTGAAGACAAAACATCGCTCAATGCTTTTAAATCTGGCATGTCCCCAATCTAAGACATTGAACTAGTTGTAGGAGTTATACACATTTAATCATGATTACACACCCAAGGTTCCGTTCTTCATGTTACTTGTTTAATTATACTTTCCTTTCAAGACTGCTTCCAACATATTATTGTTAATCTTTTTATGGCTATATGCTCATATCTCACGTTTGTTTCTTTCCTATTAAAATAGGCTAGAAAACCCTACATTATAACTAAACAGAAGGAGAAATGGACTGAGGAAGGGTATCAGAGGTTTCTTGAAGCTTTAAGGTTGTATAGTCGTGGCTGGCGCCAAATAGAAGGTAAGTGCATAATGAGTTGAACTGATTTACTTATCTTTTCCATATTCACTATGGTTTGAACAGTTTAGAAAATAAGCATATCTATGTTGGCACTTGGCACTCACCCTTTAGCCCAAATAACATAGTTTTAGATAATTGAGATTATTATGTTCTTTTTGGTAATTATACATGGTTTTTTTACCTGGTAGGTACAAGGAAAAATGGAGTTCCATATTCCTTTTTCTTCTGAAATTATACTTGTGCTATTACTGCTTTCAACCTTCTTTGCTAAAATGAAACACCAAACATTGATTTTGTGTTATACTAGGACTTTGACTGTCCAACTAGCCCTTTGTTTACAATGATTAGACAGTCAGACAAGGTTGATAGTGTTAACAAAAAGCAAAAACCTGAATATCAATTTATGAAATCTCAAATAACCAACGTGGACACCATAATTGAAGCAATGTTTTGTTTTGGCTTACTGACGAACTCGACCTCCCTTCACCCTCATGATTCAATGGTTCCAATTTCCTTTTGGCTTAAAAGAAGCCAAGCCAGTTCCTACAATTTGCATTTTGTCACAGATCTCAGTAGATGTACAATTTGCATTTGCATTCAATGGAGTTTTATGTTTCAAAGTGTACAAATTTCTAGAATCCCATTAGTTTTGTCTCTAAAATGTTTGTAATTTCTCATTTTTGATTGATCTGCTCTTAATCTTTTATACTATTTGGATAAGTTTTAAGTTTTAGTTAAACTGTTTAAGGCCATTTATTTCTGGTTATGGTGTTTTTAAGTAGTATCTTTTTGTTTATATATATATATGGTAATCAAGTTGACTTGGGGCTCTTTTTTTCTTTAAAGCCATTTATGTTTTTGTTTAAGGCCATTGATGTGCTCTATGTTGACTTGGGGCTATTTTTTCTTTGACAATCAAGTTAAAGAAGTATTAATAAACCAGAAACGACAAAATGTTACTATTGGATCAAGAACTACAATATAAAGCCTATGTAGAGAAGAAGAATATGCCTACTTTGCAACTACTCAAATTGTGTTATAGTTAGTTAAGTAAAGAAATTACCACATAACTTCAGAAGGGTGAAGAAGAATAGGCCTTGTTTATGATACTCATGTTAATGTATGTGGAGGTTTAATGACTGAAAAGTGCCTACTATTAAGAGCCTCTTTTCGTTTTGCATTTATTTTCATGTTATTGCAATTACATGAATACATTCTTATTTTTCATTGTGTTGGATTGATTTAAAAGGGAGTTTGTGTGTTGTAGTTTTTTTTTCTTTTTCTTTTTTTCCCTTCTGAATTTATTTGCTTTGATATTTTTATTTTGTTATGTTTGAGATGATGACTGTTGGCATCATTTGCAGATAAAGAGTCTTCTGGGGACCAAGGTGGAGTGGCTTTATTATATCCTCCAATCCTTCAACTCTGGGAATTTGGTTCGTTATGAAGAATTGTGTCGCGTGCACAATGTCAAGATCGAGTGCTCAACCGATACTGGTTGAGAATGAGAAGAAGCTCTTGGAAAAAATTAATATTCTATGCTTAATGGAGATTATCTTTAGGTGTGTATTATTTTAGTGTACGCTAAGGGATCAGGTCAAAGTTGCTGATAATTGTATGTGGTTAAAAACTAAAGTACAATATGTTTCAATGCAGCCGCCCATCTGATGATCGAACTATTCTTGTAAAAGTTATTGCTGAGAGAACAAAATTATGTCAATTGAGGATGTTGAGTATCTTTTCATTTTAGATTAGATACTTTTCTGCATGATCTATGTCGAAACCCTTAAAAAGAGAGAATTTTGAAAACGAGAGTCGCCACCAACATTTTTAAGTGTGATTGGATCACCTTATAAAACATTTTGGTCTACGAAATTATGAGAAAACGGGTTCGGGAGTCGGTTACTTTCGAGGAAGGATTAGCACCCTCGCAACGCCCAAAATTGGTACTAAATTGAATAGTTTTGTCTTAATGTCAAAAGTTTGATGGAATTTAGAAATAAGATCTCTTTTTAAAACCATAATAATTTGAGTTGAAAATCAAGATTCCTTCGTTTCAAAAGAGTACGAACATCATATCTAGCTTGATTGGACACGATATTCCTATACTTTCGTAACTGAAATCATCTTGTGATTTACAAAATTTATTTAGAAGGATGTTTTTAGACATTTAGACAAACGGGAAATCGCAACCCAGCATGTTAGGGCACTACTTCCCAAATTCCTAAATACCAAAAACATTGCCTTATTTTTTTAAAATTCTTTTGGATTAAATGAAATATAAACTTTTATAACAATGATGCGTTTGACATATTACAAGATATCAATACTAAACAATATAAACTACATGCTTTCATGCAACTATAATATAGAAAATGATGAATAACAACATAAATTATATAATATACATTAACCTTTAATGCAGATATAAATAACATAAATATACATGCATTAATATTTCATGCAAAATATAACATAGAAAGTAATGAATATAACAACATAAATTACATATATAATAATATTTCATGCAAAACAATAAATAACATAAAAATAACAAATAATTTATGAGATAAAATTAACCTACTAAAACAATACTAAATAAATAAATAAAAATACAAAAATAAATAAACAAATTATGAACATATATAAAATATAAGTCAAAAAATATAATTAAAAATATAATAAAAAAATATTTAATAATATGAAAATGATAAAGGAGAATTTTTTAACTGATTAATATATATAAAACATACTATATGATATAATAACTTAATATATTTATAAAAAGAATAATATGTTAAATATGAGCAGAAATTCTTTTATAGTAAATTTAAGAACATTAGATATTAAATATTAAGTATTTAATAATGATATATGTATTATTTAATAATACTTTACAATTTTTTTAATTATATGTACTAATAAATAATAAATAATAGAATGATATATAATAAAATGAAGATAATATAGGGAATAATATATAAAATAAAATATAATATATAATAAAATATAAGTAAAATATATAATAAAATACAAATAACCTGATAAATAATAAAAATAATATATAATAATTTTTACATGTATAAAAAATATTTAATATATAAAAAATATTTAAAATAAATAAATTGTATGTAAAATGTATTTATATATAAAAGGATTAAGATTGAATTTAAATAAGAATCTATGGTTAATTTTTAAATAAATAAAATGAATTTTAAACCCAATTGAAACACGCGTTAAAAGTTGAGGGACTCACTGGGAAATTTGACCCTAACCCCAAAACGACGTTGTCCCGAAATAGGCTTTATAATAGTAAATAGGACTAAATTGAAATGAAAATAGAAGGTCAGAACCAAATTAAAACAAAATTAAAATTTGATTTGAACGAAATTATAAATTCTGAAAATACGAAAGGACCAATTGGGAAATTAACCCGGGTCACGGGTCAACGCGCGGATTCTCGGCCCTGAAACGACACCGTTTTGAAGTCTATTATTTTAAGCCTAAACGACGCCGTTCCTATGAGGCTATATAAGCCAAATTTTTGCTTTAAAAATCATTTTAAGCCCTTTTAAAAAAAACAAAGAAAAACCCTCTGAAAGAGAACTGAGAGCAGCCCCTCGGAGCTCCGTCGAGCCTCCGTCCCCGAGCACCCACACGTCCATGCGCCGTTGCCAGCTCCGCCACATACGGCGGTCGGGACCCGAAAAGTTTCGCTTTTCTCAGCGAATCGAAAAGTTAATCCTCTTTTATTATTTTTATGGTGCTTTGTGTGTACGATATGCAGGTATTCGAGAAGTAAATAAAGGAAATAAAGCAAGAGGAATCACCTCTGTTCTTTGGCAAGGCTTCCAAAAATTTATAACCTGTTTTTGTGTTTTTATCCCTGATAAAAAAAAATCGTATCGTTTACAAATTAGTGAAGAGTCTTTTATAGTCTTTTGTGAATCGTTACATTTTGGAAAGAAATCTTTGATTTCTTTTCCATGTTTGCTTCTCTTTTCTGCTGTGGTTCTTTCCTTTTTGCAGGTACCAGCGAGGATATCATGGTGGTGAGTGCGCTAGCGTTGATTCGTGCGCCGATTACGGCACGATACGGAGCTGGAGTCACGGTGCTGATGAAAGGTCACTGGAATGGTGCAAGCCAAAGGGGCTTGACGATTAGAGTGCTTGCGGCGCAAAGCTTCTGGAAACCCTAGGGTTTCCTAACCTGCTAACTGATTTGGGCCTTTTGGGCCCCGTATATTTTTGGGTTGAGGGTGTAATGGGCTACTGGGTAGTTTAGGTATTTCGGCTACGGTATAGGCTTGGGTGTAATTGGGTTTAAGTGTTTGTGGGCCTTGTAAAATGGACTTGTTTAAAAAAAACTTTATTTTTCTTTTATTTAATTTATTCTGTTTTTTTAAAATAACCCGGGCAAATTGGGCCTATTACAATCTATATATTGTTTGGCTTCAATACGTTACTAGACGAGCTGCTGCTACTTGGTTATTTAACTACAAATATGTTGATTAGTTTTTACCATTTACATGGGATGTGAATGAATCTTATAAGATGATTGCCAATTTTGAACAATTAAACCATTTGATTGATATATTTAATTTGATTTATTTATTTATAAATAAATCATTGCAATATATGTAAAAATAATTTAAAATATAAATTTATTAATATATATATATATATATATATAAATTTATTAATACATGTAAAAATAGTTTTTCCAGAAAATATTTTACACAGATTCATCTAAACACCATAAAAGTAAAATATTTCCAGAAAAGTAAATTATTTTTCAGAAATTATTTTTCGAAAAATATTTTATTGACAAACAAACGGAAGCTTATTCACTACCATTTTCTATCATTTGATCTGGATTAAACATTTTTCTTCATAGAGACAAATAAACAATCTTATTTGAATAAATTCTCACAATATAAAAGAAAAAGATACGATTTACCATGATCTTCTCTTCTACAAGTAAATTGAAAATCCCAGCACCAACACAGCCCCTTTTTCTACGAATCTTGAGGAGTCAAGTGGTTGTGGGTGTCAATGGCGATTGCGGCAGGAGCTGTCATCGTCCCATTGAGTCTTCTCTTCTTCATCTCCGGCCTCGTTATTAATCTCTTTCAGGTTCCCTTTTTTGGCTTTTATATTATTGATAGAATTGTAGTTTTATTTTAACTTCTCAAGGAATTTGCTTTTATTCTTTCACAATTCTGATAAAAATGGCTTTCTATATTTCTAATTTTTTGAACTGAGATGATTAATGCGCTTGCATTTACATCTGGGTTTCGAATCTATTTTATCTCTGAGCCAATAAATTTTGGTAAAAATGGGATTCAAGAGTCCATTTTCATGTTGCTCTTGTTTATATGGCAATTAGAATTTACGGTGTTAGACAAATTTAATTTTTCATTTGTTTTTCAGGCAGTTAGCTTTGTTCTGATTTGGCCGCTGTCCAAGAACACTTATAGAACGATCAATACGGTGGCTTTGGAGTTATTGCTGCTGGAAATTATACGGCTTGTTGATTGGTGGGCTGGAGTTAAGGTCATTTCCCTTGTTTAACTCTTATGCTTTGAATTTTTTAAGACAAATTTGATGATAAATTGCCTAAATGCTTTATACTTCCATTTTGTTCATTGTCAAATCATGTTGATAATTAATCTCTTTCAGGTTCCCTTTTTTGGCTTTTATATTATTGATAGAATTGTAGTTTTATTTTAACTTCTCAAGGAATTTGCTTTTATTCTTTCACAATTCTGATAAAAATGGCTTTCTATATTTCTAATTTTTTGAACTGAGATGATTAATGCGCTTGCATTTACATCTGGGTTTCGAATCTATTTTATCTCTGAGCCAATAAATTTTGGTAAAAATGGGATTCAAGAGTCCATTTTCATGTTGCTCTTGTTTATATGGCAATTAGAATTTACGGTGTTAGACAAATTTAATTTTTCATTTGTTTTTCAGGCAGTTAGCTTTGTTCTGATTTGGCCGCTGTCCAAGAACACTTATAGAACGATCAATACGGTGGCTTTGGAGTTATTGCTGCTGGAAATTATACGGCTTGTTGATTGGTGGGCTGGAGTTAAGGTCATTTCCCTTGTTTAACTCTTATGCTTTGAATTTTTTAAGACAAATTTGATGATAAATTGCCTAAATGCTTTATACTTCCATTTTGTTCATTGTCAAATCATGTTGATAATTATGCAAATATGAGTTGAAGTATTGCTGTGAAGCTTCATATCTTTTCGATCACCGATAGATGTTATACGAGTTAGGTGTTAGTTATCCGCCCTTAGTGAGTCAACTTTTGTTAATGTGGGAAAAGAACTGACATCATGGATCTCTTAAAAGATAATTTTTGATCTATGAGACATTTTGTTTGCTGATTAAAATGTTCGTGGATAATGAAAGCTTCAATTTAATGGGTAATACTAACATCAATCTCCACATATAGGAATTTAGTTGTCGGTATTAGAGTTATTGTTGAGTATGTCTTATATTTCAGTTAAATAAGAGATTATTTGTAAGTCAAGTTAAACAAAATATATTTTCTTTATAGAAGATTTAGTATTTATTAGTATAATATATTTAACATTTATTAGCATAATTTATTTGACTTACGAATTTAGTCTATAAATAGGCCCTTAGAAAATGCACCTATTAGAAAATATTTTCATTTTATGTACTCTTCGTTCTTTTGCCATTATAGTAAAATTATATTTACCTGTAATTTTTTATCCTCTTTAAAGGGTTTTTTTACGTTAAAATTGTATATATAATTTCTCAATTTCTTCTGCTATTTTTACTTATTTATTACTTAAACAGATTGATCTCCAACAGTTACATAGATAATGTGTATTGTTCAATGATAAATGTTTGAATGATTTACTTGCCATATGATATTAAAACTTTTTTCAGGTAAGGAACATGCCCTCCTCATATCCAATTATAGAACTGATATTGATCGGTTAGCTGGATGGGTTTTGGCTTATGTCCGTATTTAATCTATATTCCAACTCGGAATACTTTACATACTCTTTAGTTGAAAGAAGTATAAAATTGAAAAAGATCTACTTGGGATTTTGTTGTTTGGCATTCTAACTGCATTTCCTTTTTCTCATAAAACATTCTGTGGTTAAGAGACAATTAAATTCGCTTTTGAGAGCGATCAGGTTGTCTTGGCAGTGTATTAGCTATTATGAAGAATTCAGTAAAACTCACGGTATGTGTTATTCTTTATGCATTTGAAGTTTCAACCATAAATATTGAGATTTTGTTGATTACCAATTCTTTGTCTTCAAGTTTGAATGATAATAGCTGTTGATGCCACTTATATGGTAATTTCTTACATAGCACGTGCCACGGTATACAGGTTCATGCACCAAAATTTGTGAGGATAGCTTGGTAGGTAACTTACGAGTTAAATAAATGGGCTGCGAGTAAATTAAATGCTATTTTTTCTTTCAAAAAAATAGCAAAAATAGTGTTTGTAGTGACAATTAGTGTTCATTTTAGGCATCTGGGCATACATCTCTGTTTTACTTTTTCTGTATACTTTTGAATGTTGCCTTTTATTTTCGTAAGTTTCTTTATAAAAAGAAGAAAATATGGTTTTACTTTTGCATGGTTATGAAGAATTAATTCATACATGATATTTTCACGTCATAGGCTGGTTGATATGTATTGCACCCCAAACCTGTCCTGGACGGTCTTATTCAAATTTCGAACGTCACATTAGTTACTGAAGTGATTCTTCATTTAAACCACCAAAAAACACACTAAGTGGCCAATCATACCACACAATTAATCTTGAAATATTTTATAAAAATCTAATATCATGCTTCCGTTACGCTACTCTGATCAACAATCAACAACAAGATTAATTCACAATTTAATATTTAACGGGCAATTACCTCAAAAACTTTAGTTAAATATACATGCACAAAGTAGGTTATTTTTAAAAGGGCTATATTTGTAAGGACTTAAAAAACTGTTTCGCTTAAAAATATATAATTAGATTTAAAATGTAATATATAGTAATATGTTGGGAAAAATTCCATTTCACGAAGTTTAACAATAGTATTATAGATAAAGATTGATTAAAAACTTACACTCAATTTTTTTAAGTTATCATTCAATTAGTTCACAGGCAATTATCAATTTACATAATCTATCCAATTTTACATTCCTGCATACTAAACATTCAATTGTTTTCTAAAACACACACATTTAATATCTAAATCTTATTGTCGCGTGTGAAATGATATGTGATTTGTGCAAGTATACAAGTCAAATCAAGTAATAAAGTGATGAGTGAGTATCGTTCTCACGAGGATCAGATTGAGGCACAAAAGTGGTCAAGTTATTATAATAAAATGCGATTAATGCTATGGTAAACTAAGGTAAGTATGCAATGATAATTCAAAGGAATAATGATGTATGCGATAGATGGAATTGATGAATAATTGGAAATGCTATGGCAAAAGTGAGAGCAATAATGAGAGTGATTATCCGAATAGAATATAAACAAAGAAATAAACAACTAAATATGTTTTTGCAAAGATACTACGACAAAGAATAAGGATAGAGTGATGTTGATTTAGAAGGTCGGGATTACCTAGAATTGACCCTTACTGTCAATAATGTCTTGGCAAAATCGTATTTACTTTACTGCACAGAAGAGTTCTAAAATGGTCTGCCTCTTGCGAAAGCAAAACCTCAAATTACCTTGCCCGTGTCTATAGGCTTTTTAGATATCTTGCATGGATTCCTTTTGTATGACCGTGACTCTATGTCTAGAGTCGACTATAAGTGTCTATCGAATACTTGCTCATTTCATTTAAATTTAATCGAACCCTTTCGGAATTAGAATCAATTTATAAGTATGTGAATAATCTTCTATGTCTAGAGATTGTTCGCATTTTAATTAAGAAATAAGAAAAATCAAATGAAACAGTAAAGTAAATTAGAGATGTACTGCATCCATAAAAACTATTTAAGGATTTATCGAAAGTAATCCCAACCCTTTAAGATTTAGCTCATGGGCTGGGAAATAAAATTCCAAATCAAAATATTATCCGACATTGTGTTCAACTACTTCAATTCAATATTTCGAAGGAACACTAATGGAAATAACAGAAGAACTTCAGGAAACAGCTTTCGCTTGCCTAATCCACCCTTCGGCAGCACAGTGTCCTATGATGGCTAAGAAGGACTGCCTTCGACTTCCTTTCTTTTGCGCAACTGAACCCTTATTGATGCCTAAGGATCTCTTTCCATTTTTTTGTTCGTCTTTTTGGGTTTCTTCCTTTGGCTTTTTATAGGATTTTTCCCTAGGGTAAATCCAACAACCCATGTTTATCTTCTCCTCTTTTTAAATTCTCTTTTCAACAGCCTAAGGTTATCCTATTTTTAAATTCTTTTTTCTAGGATAAAAACCAACAGCCCAAGATTTTTCTGGTACAAGTATAGTTGGACTGAAACTAGTATGTGTTAAGTGTTGACTCGATCTTCTCGGTATTACCACAACATCCGTGTTGGCAAACTGTTCAACCTTCTGCCACAATAAACCTTCACTCCTTTATTTCTCGTTCCTCAACCTGCACCTACCAAACCACCAAACACAGCCCTACCACAAGCAATTAAAAGTAACAAATAATAATATTTAAGAATTGTCCAAGCTTCTTATACAATGTTCTAAAAATGCTAAAATAATATCCTAAATGTACTTAAGTACGAGCAATTGACTAGGTCTAAAGGCATGAAATATAACTCTTTTCAAGAGTTATCACTTACCTCAATGTCCAACAGCTCTTCCACCTGCACTTACGAGTTACTTGATCAATTAATCAAAGCATTCATCAAGCAATCATAATCTACCATTCAATAAACTATCTAAAGCACTAGTGTTTCAAATTAACAAATTAAAGGTCCATATGTCTAATTACAACCCAAAAATTATAACTAAAACTAATTCAAAAACCAATAATTTGGTCTCACATTGGCTTCCTCATTAGGTTTGGAAACACAATGACATACTCAGGTATAGCCTCACTTTGGATCACTTGGATAACTCACTTCCACACCTCTTCACAAGCTAAGTTACTGCAATATTATAAAAGAGTGGGTGAGCTTATTGAAGCTCAGTGAGTGCTCAAACATACTACAAATAAACATATCGGTTAGGTTAAAAGGTGACATAATATAATGGTTCACATATTATTACAGTCTACACATAATAATAACTCACATGACACAACAGTTCTCATACAATTAACAGTGCACATATAATAAGTAATTTGCATAAAATGGGAAGATCACATAAATTATCAATTCGCGTCAAATATCTGTTTATATAAAATAATAGTTCATACCAAATGACAGCTCATGCAAAATAATAGTTCATATGAAATATCAGTTCATACCGAATAATAATGTATGCAAAATAACAATTCATACTTCATTATAATTCATATATTTCAAATAATGATAAATTTGCATTTTCATGATTATGAAACATATAGGGGAGACTCTATCACCACACATTAGATAAATGGATCTCCTTATAACGCCTCACTTTTGGACTCAAAAAGCCCTACGTTTTCTCTAATTTAAGTGTAGCACGAATACTCACACTATCCAACACTCCCGACATAGAGCCCTGCGCTGTCTCCGTTGAACAGAGGTATACTCGACATTCCCTTATCTCTCCAACGCTATCTCCAGGCACAATGCTCATCGCAATAATGAGAGTGAGTACTCATAATCCTATGGCATACCAACTATATCCATTGGCTCCATAAGGTCACAATGCCAACATATCTCTTTAACACATTCACAATATTCGGTATAATAGCACTCACAATTAAGCAGAGCATTATAACACAATTCGCAATTCACAATTCACAATAGAGCATGGTTCACAAATAATATAACTTTCATGCAAAATATATTGCACACGTAACACTTTTCACATATCAATCATGACATAGCTCACATAAATCATTGTTATCATATTTTATTTAGCATAGGACACGCAACAACTTAGCTTATATACAATGCAACTTAAAATCTCACAATACATAGTTTGGCAAATTAATACAGTTCGCCATATTAATACAGATCACCAAATTAACATAGTTCGCCTTAATAATATAATTCGCCAAGTTAACATGGTTCACAATATAACACAGTACACAAATATAATTGGCTCGCACTACAATTGACCTCGCACCTAAAATTTCATGATGATATAATTCTATACTAATCAAAACTTGCATTATCGTAGAGCTCATAATTCACATATTGGTTCGTGCATGTATAGATATACACATTATCAATAAAATTCGCATGTTAAAAGAGTTCCCATTATTATTTTTTATATTATTTCTCAAACATTACAAAACCCATCCACAGATATATATTATATATATAACAAGACCTTTTTACACATATATATTATATATAACAAGATGCATAAATATATTATATATATACATTTCTATTTAAAAACCTCCGTCACATCAAATTTCAACACATTCCAGGTGCTAGGTATATATATTATATAAAGTAATTCCCCTACACATATATAATCATAAACGCATATATATTATATAATAAAACCCTACACGCATATATATATATATATCTATATATATAACATAACCATAAACACATATATTTTATATATATAACAAAACCCACGCATATATAGGCATTATATATATAACAGGACTCATATTTATATATTATATTTATAACAAGACCATGCACACATATTTATATTATATATGTATCTATTTATTAGTATAATAGCTCATGCAATTGCTCACACCTACTAATATGCACGCGCGCGCACACGCACGCAACCTTTAAGTATATAATTTCACACACTTGTGATGTCAAATTCCAGAGTTTAAAGTTACGACTTACTTATTTTATTCCTATAATTACATTCACATTTTAAATTCATGCATTTGACTCATTAAAATCGCACAGCATGCATACCCTACACTGAAACAAATTTGCAATGGTTTGTGGAACGATGGAAATGTGCAAGTGTACACAATCGCAACAAGTAATAAAGTGATAAGTAAATGTCAAGTTATCGTACCCACAAGGACTGTGAAAAGAATTATTTATGAATGCAATTTTAAAAACACTTTGGTGAAAAAAAATATTTTGATTTGAGGAGGTGATTAAAAACTAGGATTTTAACTAAGTAAAATAAATAAAATAAAAGTTCCAATACACGATTTCAAAAGATGGTTTTAATCAAGATGGCATAATTGTGCTAGATTAATTACATTTATTAACTTAGAATTATTAAACTCATGTTTATATTATTAAGAATAAATTCACGATAACTCGGTAATTTGCTAACTTATGAACAATAATTTGCTAACTTATGAACATACTTACCTACCAAAATCCATGTATCTCTTGACTATATCTCTATGTCAATTCAACCGATTAAACAAATTTTAATAAGCAAATGTGTTCATGCACATACATACCTATGAAATTAAAATAATCTTTTGTACATATCTCTATTCCAATTCGAACAATTAATTCAATCTCATAAGCACATAAAATATTACGTGAGGTAACAATGTATTTCTACCTTGAAACAGTTTAATCACAATAATCTTGCAAGTTATGCAAGGCTAATGTATCTTTAGATACCGTTGCTAATTTAACCCTCAACTACCTTAGATGATTAAACATGCACTGATTAAGTATCGTGTCAATTAATTACAATTTCAATTCGTTTAAATAATTAATTCATTAGTTACCTCACAATTGTAATGCAAGAATAACTTAGTCATGGTTTACTTAATCAAACATCTTACCGAGGCCTATAACAACACAAACACAATTTTAATAAATTAAGTGGACAAAATGCAATTAACCTAACACGAATTAAATTTAAGTCATATTAATTAATTTAAACATATAAACACCACAAATATTCATAGACATGTTCATAACAACAATAAAATTAAAACAATAAGGAACAAGAATCAAATCCGGTGTTTCACCAAGGCTTGACTAGTTTGCTCATCTCCTCCTTCTCCGCTTGTTCTTGTTGAACTAAGGCTTCCACGAACACTTGAATGCTGCTCCAAATGGTTCTTGAAGAACTCTCTTTCAAGAGGTGAAATCGACAAAGGAATGGGAAAGAAAATGAATAACAATGGAAGGGAATGAAGAGAGAAAAATGAGAGAGAAGTGAAGAAATAAATGAGTTTGAGATCTATTTGAAATGAGCAGCCAAAGAAGGTATTTATAGGTTAAGTATGCTGCTAAAAATAGCAAAAATCAGCAGCCATAGAGTCCCCCCATGACCGGTCACACATGTAGCAAGTTTGAAGGTTTCAAACTTGCTATTTTAATGTAGGGGCAAATCTAGGAAGGCATGATAAGTGGAGGGTTTGAATGTAAATTTAGGGAGTCTTTAAGAGCTGTTTTGCAAGCCAAATAATCAGCAAAACAAGCTGATTGGGTCAGCATGTGGGACGGTTTTGGGCAGCCCAATGCTCGATTGGATCGGTTTTCTCGGTTTAGCTCAACTAAGCCTCATTTCATAATTAATTAATAATAATTATTTAACCCAAAATAAATTGGATTAAAATTAAATTTAATTATATTATGAAATAATATTCATAATTTGGACCACCTTCGGTTGAAAAATTAATTTGCCTTGATGCTTCAAAAATCGCTTCTCAGTTTTGTGCTTCTAGTAATGTCTATCGAGCCAAATTTTGCCCTTTATGCAAATCTGTCGAAAATAATCAAAATTAATCAAAATTTATTATAAAATTAATTAAAATTAAACATGTCAATAATTTAAGTACAATTTAATTATTTTATAATTATTATATATTTTTCGACAAGAATTACTACGAATTTGCATGAATTTGGGTTAAAAAGGGCATGAAAAATGTGTATATTTTCATATTTTCAGTTTGCACCAAGAGAAATCAAGGTTCACATAATAATTAAGGAGGGGTTTGCATATGTTACCTTAGCTTCCATTCTGAAGTTTAAATGCAATATATCAAACCACTCATCTTAGCAACTATTGCTTCAATTACCATGCTCAAGTAAGCTTTTATTTGCCTTTGTCATTGATTGTGGAGGCCCCCAAATGAATTGACACTTTTCATAAACATCAGATATATTACAAAGACATTACTAACAATAACAAACACAATAAAATCATTTCAAAATCATAGATCAAAGCGTATTAACCTCTATATCGAAAATTTAACTAGTTTTGCTGTGATAGGTGTTTAACCACTCTAATTTTACTTTTAAGCTTAGATTTCAACTTCATTCATCGTAAATATCAACTAATTACATATCTAAACCATCAATTTTACCCAATTTTATCGATTTAATTTTTTTTGGAAAATTCAAGCTTATGTGATGTTTTAAAAAAGGAAAAATATTCAGTTTTCTTAAATTCATTAAGAATTTTTTAAATTAAGATCAAATACCTTTAATTAGATTAAAATTAGTTAGAAATCACTTTAAAACCAAAGTTCAGTCAAGAAATACAAGATCTACCATTTTCAAGCAAAAAATCAACTTAAAATCAAGTAATATATTGAGATCTTAATTAAATCATTTAAATATCAAATTGAAATAACAACTCACTTAGTTTAATCATAAAAAGTTAGAATCTCACCTCAATTTTGTAAAATTGATGAGCTATGGAGCTAATTCGAGCTAAAACATGTGAAGATCTCTTAAAGATTTTAAAGATGAAAACATGAGTTTTCTTTAAAATAGAAAAGAGATTTTGTGTTTAGAGAGTTTAGGAATAAAAAAGGATGAACAAATTTTAAGAGAAAAGTTTTCATTTGATGTTTGACAAATTTTTAAAGAAGATGAAAAATAGGAGGGAAGGAGACGTGGAGTTGTTAAATAGGCAACCCATTTTTAAAAATTGGGTCATTGCTCATTTAACCAGCTCTAGTTTCTTCTTTTTTTTAAATAAGTCTTTATTTTTCAATTAAAATCAATTTTAAAATTATTTTCAAATCAAGCCTCGCATTTAAAATTTGTTTTGACCAAATTAGTTCTTGGACACCAAATTTTAATTTCTTAACCTAAAATTATTAATTCTAATTATTTTAATATTTTATTTAATTAATTTTTAATTATTTAATTATCTAATCTAATTACAGTTTTCAGTTCACTTACTCCCGATTTACTTACTTGATTCTCTTAACCCAGTTTTTGGATGTGAGAATGTGGTTTTCTGAGTATCTATTTTTGGAACGAAACTGAGTCAAAAGACCGAAATAGTTTAAAGGTAGAATTAGTTTGCTCATTAGATTGTATACACATATAGATGACCATAAGTGTTGCTGTATTTACTTTATTTTAAACCACATTGTTTATCTCAGTTAAAATCTTGTGTAATTATATTTGCAGACAGGCCTTAAACGTGTGAAGAACTTCCCACGGCCTTTCTGGTTGGCACTTTTTGTAGAAGGGACTCGCTTTACTGAAGCAAGGCATCTAGCAGCTCAAGAATATGCGGTCTCACAAGGATTGCCTATACCTAGAAACGTTTTAGTTCCTCGTACTAAGGTCTGATTCTTTCTGCTCTGTTTATCTTCAATTCCATGCCATCTTTTTCCTCGTACCTTGTTGATAACACTCTTTGCATGTATCAATAATATTTGAACTTTACCTTAAAGGATTTTGTTGTAGCCGGCCAAAACTTTCTGGCCAATGCAAGTCCCTTGCTGCTTCGGCACAGTGGTTCAATACTTAGCCAGCATTACCAGAGATACATCAGTTATCCCTCACATATGCCTGAAATATCATCATTATTTGTGTTGCTTCAGGGATTTGTTACAGCTATAAGTAATTTGTGTTTGTTTGTCCCCGCTATTTATGATATTACAGTGGCTATTCCGAAAACCTCACCTTCACCTACATTGCTTAGACTTTTCAATGGGCAATCTTCAGTGGTAAGTCAGATTCCAAGCTAACTCTGTAATGCAACATGTATTAATTTAAGACCAAACGTTGCTTTCTCTTTGTTTTCTATTGATATGTTCTTGGAGAATTTTCCACTGGTCTCATTGAGGATTTTGCTTCTAAATTCTGCATGATTCTGAAATTTATTCGGAGTATAAAGGCATAATTTGCTTCCAAATATCTCTATGGTCAGATCTTTTAGAATCCTAGGAGCGAAGGCCAACAAATTTGTTTGTCATTGGCTTTTCATATATTAGATAACTACTAGTGGTTAGTTTTACAGCTACCGAATTGGCCTAGTTGCTAGGTTGGTTTTAAGTATTGAAGAACTCGCTGAGAATATAGTCTTCATGGTGAAAAAGTTTTTGCTTTTCATTCTTCTGCTGTTGACATGTAAACGTTATTCTGAAGTTGTGATGATTAAACCTACAACTATGATTGTCATTGATCTTAAATATCCTATTCGATAATCGAATGGGTTGCAGTTCTAGCAGGTTTATTTAAATTATTAAGATATTTTCACCACTTGCTTGCAGGTGTATGTACACATTAAGCGGCGTCTCATGAAGCAACTGCCTGAAACGGACGAGGCTGTTGCGCGGTGTAAAGATATATTTGTGGAGAAGGTGAGTACCACTACGACTGAACAGTTTATTTTGGATTTTTACGGAAATGCTGCTAAAAGTATTGCAGCAGTACGGTAAAATGCCACAAGAAAGGGCAGAAGTTATGATGCCACCTTTAGTGGCATCTGTAATGTAAAACGCCTAACCTAGTGGCATTTATCTTGGTATTTGCTGGCGTGCACCGCAAAAATAAAAAAATGTCATGCATATCTTCATTCAGCGGAATTTGTTGTTGCAACCACCACTAAAATCACGACATTAAGCAGCGTTTCTTAGTTAAATACACCCCTAATAGTCATGATTTTGGTGGCTTTTCCAATAAAACACTGTCAAATTATCAAGATTTTGCAGCGTTTGCCAAGAAAATGTCGCTAAATGTCATAATTTAAAAATAAAAATGTTACATCGTTAAATTTTTATGAAATAATTTAGTCATATTACTGTAATAACGCTAATGTATGCTGAATTGGCGTTGATTTTATTAAAATGCTACCAATTGTATTGTGAAACACCATTCTGATCTATAAATGGCAGTATCTACGTTCACGCAAAATAAAAATAAAAATTTGCATAATTAAAAAGGCATTTAGTGTCTTTTTTTTTTCCTTGCAAACACCTCCAATGATTGTAGGAGTGTTTGGGTGATAAATACTGCGACAAACAGAACCTAGTGGTGTTCCACTAGGAAACACCGAGACAATATTCCTTTATATGTACATTTTTCTATAATGAATGTTGTCTTGGTCGTCTTCTATTCATGTAAATAATTATATGCTTCGAAATGAAAGGAAGGATTACTATAAACCTCAGATAATGTCATCTATAAATGATTACTATAGTGCTTGATGTAGTTCATGCATTATTTCCTACTTAAGAGTTCATTTTCACCCTCATATAGGACAAGTTATTTGACAAACATATAGCTGAGGACACTTTTAGTGATCAACCATCTTAAGATATGGATCGACGGCCGATCAATTCTCTTTTGGTAAGATTCTTTCAATGCCAAATTAATCAATCTTCATTTCAATTTCCTTTTAGAAAATAAAAATAAAATTGCTTGATTAATCTGGCAAAATACTTAAGTAGAGCATTAGTATACTTGAAGTTGGCTCACTCAACATCTTGAACAACTACAAATAGTTAAATAACTCGAACCCATCGAATTTTAACCCAATCTAACCCTATATGAGCAGAATCTTTTTCAATATTCACCTTGCTCATTGTCATTCCTGCAAACGACTCAAGCTAAGTGAACAAATTAAAATTCGAGTTTTTCTTTTTCAAACTAAATCAAAATAGCATATGAACACAAATGTGTCGATAACACCTCAGTTGTGGCATTGTCTTGTTTGTAAAATATTATTCTTGGCCCGGTTATTACGTCTTGGGCATGTATTGTGGCTTATGGGATCCTTAAGTTTCTTCAATGGTCTTCACTAGTATCATCATGGAAGGGCATTGCATTGTCGGCATTTGGTTTGGCCATTGTTACCATCCTAATGCAGATATTGATTCTCTTCACCCAATCAGAGTGTTCAAACCCTGCTGCCAAGGTTGCTCCCCGTAAGCCGCCCAAGAACGATCCCCAGAGTCCTAATTCTCTATGGAAGTCACCTCTGGCTTAATCCATTTTGTAAAATTCATTACTACATTTTACGTGGGGTTAAAATTTGATACACTGTTCGTGTATAAATCCATATACTACAACAAATCCTACACTAATACCTCGTTAAAAAATCCTTAAAAATAAATATAAATAATTAAACTATTTAAGGGCTAATTAAATTTATTTGTAGGTGACATCACATAATTGATTGATAGTGTATAAACTTAGCCGTCAATTAATTAAATATAAATTATTTTTCTTGTAGTTACAAATTTCAAATGCAATCAAAGTTTATGTAATTGACATGTTTACTTAGTAAATAACTATTTTTTGTATGAATAAGATAACTAAATTCTTTCAAATTATATGATACTCTTATATAGAATATAAATTTTTTATATAATACTTAATTACTTATATATATTTTTAGCAAAGCTGGGCTAACATTAAAAACAAACAAAGTTCAAGAAACAAAGTCCAAGAAACAGGACCGAAACCATCAAACAAACCAAACAAAACCAGAACGAAATAAAATAAAAAACCAAAAGAAGCCCAGCACAGAGAACCCCCACGCAACAATCAACATAAAAAACAAGCGGAAAGACCAAAGAGCTGTTCCACACAAAGCCAGCTGGCAAATCAGACAAAAGATGAAGCGTCCCCAAAAACAACCAGCAGTAAGTCAAAACTCCAAAATTTTTTCATCTGCCCGAGCGAAACTAACAGACCACCACCAAATCCAGAATCGCGTAGAAACAAACCCCAACCCGAAACCCAACAGAAACAACAGTAGCCCCTTCAGATCCGTGTTCCCATCCCCAAACCCAAGGTCCAGCTAGGCCGAATTTATAGAATCCGTTCCACTCTCCCTGTCATCGCCTCGCAGCAGTGACCAACCATTGCTCTCCACTACCCGCAACGTGTAAAAGTTCATTTGTCTGTAGTGTCGAAAATAATAATTTTGGAATCATAAATTTAACGATTGAGTCCGTAAATATTATTATTTAATATTTATGAGTCAAATATAATGTTAAAATAAATTTTATTTTGATAATTTATGTTATTTGAATGAATAATTAAGTTAAAGTGAAATATATCTAAAGTCAAGTAATTTTAGAAAATGAGGTATCGGGACATCATTTCTATGAACTGAGTCTGTAAATATCTTACTAAATATTTACAAAATGTTGTTAGGGTTATATTAAAATTTGATCAAGATAATTTTTAAATAATTAATTAAATGAAAAAAACTAAATTGTAAAAACTACAAAAGTTATTTCTATTGGTTAAATGGGTCAAATAGCTATGAAAAGGTAAATTAATAGGCTTAAATGGTAATTAAACCATATAGATCGGTGGTGGACAATTAAGCACATGTTTTATTAATTAAAAGGTTAATTATTAAAAGGGTAAACTAATAAATTAATAAATAAGTAATTAAACAAAAGTTAAAATAATCATCATCTTCTCCAATTTACTATTTGGCAAATAAAAACCCATTTTTGAAAGGGGAAGCTTTCGACCATGATGATTTTGCATGCATGGTATATTTTTTAGTCTCGTTTTTAATTATTTTTATGTTTTTAGTATCATTTTAATTTAATTTAGCTAGTCTAGGGTCAATTAGTTAAATTGTTAAAGGTTTAGAGACTTGTTATGAATGAGTTTGAAGTATTTTGAACATAGTTGATAGATTATTTAAGTTGGTAGTTAGATACAAGCATTTGGTTAAGTGATTTTTGTTGATTTTGTATTTAAGGACTTATTTGAGAAAATAGAAAAATTCAATGTTAATAATGAGAAATGATGAAAAATATGTGTTTCCTGTGAACCTATTGAGAATAGGTTAGCATGAATTTTAATTAAAAGTGGTTAAATTAGAAGTTTCGGGTTTCGGGATTAAATTGCATAAAAGGTAAAACATTAGGGTAATTTTATAAATTTTCCATTGATAAGGGTTATAAGTTGAATTAATTATATTAAGTTATTTGAATGATTTAATTGAATGAAATTTATTATTTAGATCGATAAATAAATCAAACGGATCTAAACCAAGGAAATGCTAATGTGTCAGATTAGTCGTCAGCTTCGTTTTTACAACTGTTTTTGTCGAGGTAAGTTCGTAATGCTCTAACTTGAACTATTTAATATTTACTTGTGAACTTTAATGTTTATATATACATATAACAATTGTATACATGTAATAGTCACTCGGAATTATGATGAAAAATATATTAATACAATGAACGGTTGATAAATGGATGAATGAATAAGTAGCCTTAAATGAATTGTATGGAAATGTTGTATATAGAGTTGTATTGTTGATTTGAACAGATTGAAGTTGATTAATGTGGATAATGTAATGAGTTAAATTATGAGATGATGGAAGTAGGATTATATGATTACGTATCTTGAGGTATAAGTTATATATAATAATTGTCGGTTTCACTAACTAGTGCTGGGCACACACATATATATAATATTTGTCAGTTTCACCAACCAGTGCTGGGCACACACATATATAATATTTGTTAGTTTCACCGACTAGTGCTAGACACACATATATATAATAATAATTGTCGATTTCACCGACCAGTGCTAGGTACACATATATATAATATTTGTTGGTTTCACTGAGCAGTGCTGGGCACACACATATAATATTTGCCGATTTCACCGACCAATGCAGGGCACATACATATATATATAATATTTTTCGATTTCATCGACTAGTTCTAGGTGTAAAAATTTATTACAAAATTATCCTTCAAGTACTGGGTGCCAATAATGGGTTATTTAATTGGAGCAGTGTATCGATCTATTTTGATATGTTAGGTATTGAAAAGGATAGCAAGGGAATGGCTATTATATCAATGTTCTATGGTTAGGTATGTGAATAAGAATTTATGAGTATTAAATTCATGGAGTGAAGTTTATTGTGTGAATAAAAGGTTAAATTGAGTTTTAAATACGTGTATGGGTAATGTTTTATGCCATTATAAGTCATTTGTTTCATTTGGTTTAACGAGTGATTAAAGGTTAAATCAATTATGTATGTATATGGAATGATTTAAGTTTTTTAAAAGATGAAAGGGATAAAATTTGGTATATGTATTTGAAATGAAAAGAGTGTTAATTGAATATATGAAGAATGAAATACATATTGAAAGCTTATTGTGATATGTTTCATGATTTGGTTGGATTACATGTACATTGTTACAATTTCCAACTTTGAGAAGTGTTGTGGATAGGAAAGAAAAATATTCGTATGATTTAATGAGCAATACTTGAATGGTTTAACCGTTTTATCTTCGGTAAGTTTAAGTTCCCTTTATACGAGCTTACTAAGCACTATTTGCTTACATATTTGTTTTTCTTTGCTTTGTAGATTATTGGAAAGCTCAATCGGTCGGAATCTCGTTGGAGCACATCCACACTATTTGTTGATCATTTTGGTAGTTTTTTTATTATAAATGGCATGTATAGGGCTTAATGTAATCTTGGTTTCTTGGTTGTTTTAAGTTGTGATGAGTTTAATTGTGGTTGAATGCCTAGTTGAAGTTGTGTGCAAATAGTGATGTAAATAAGTAATGTTGCACTTGTGCCTTCTTAAGGTAGGTAAATCATGATTGAATGGTATGTTTATGAAATGGTTTGGTATGCTTGATTTATGTAGAATGAATGATCTGAAGATGTTGAATGGGATTATGTTTGGTTTGTGCTTGTGATACCTTTTGTTGTCACATTGGTTAGTCTTATAGGTTGATGGAATTGATATGTTTTAAGTGTGTCTAAAATGTATTTTGGTCATATGAATGTTTGTGGAAATGGTGTGTCTTGGTGTACAAGGATTGGGATTGAAATGGCTTGTTTTAGGGGCAATCTATGAAGCACATGACCTGGAACATGGGCTACAACACGGCCGTGTGATCCAACATTAAATGCACACATGGTTTGGCATATGGCCTGCGACATAACAGTGTGGCCCTATTTTGAATACCTACACAGGTGGGCACACGAGCTAAGACACGGCCATGTGTCCCAACCTCGAATGTCCACACTATCTGGGCTATGTCACATGGCCTGGCCACACAACCGTGTGACCCCTGTTTTCAAGATTTTCCAAGATTTTCTTATTTGTTTCGAATTGATCCTAGAATGTTCTCAAACTGTTTTTAGAGCCCCGTAGGCTTGATTTAAGGCACATAAGTTTACTTTTACCAAGATTAGATTCAACTATTAAATGTTAAAATTTAATTTGTATAATTATTTCCATTGTGAAGTTAAATGTTTTGCTTTGCTCGGTAATACTCTATAACCTTAATCTGGTAACGAAGAGGGATTAGGGGTGTTACACAACGTCACATCAGGTACCCACCCATTTAGGTATCGAGTAATCCTTCCCTACAAACCCTTTTAGCCACCAAATGAGCTACAATATTCCCATCTAAAAAGAACATGCCGAAAGACAACGATTAAAAGGCCTAGCTTGGAATTTAATGTCTCGAATGTAAGCATCAAGGACCGAATTATCAAGCGCAGGGGAAAGGACTCTTTGAATCATTATGAAAGCATCGCCTTCCACAATCACGTTGGGAATTCCCAGGTCTAGACCTAGGAGGACTGTTTGAGAACATGCAATAGCCTCCGCAACAAAAGTCGAAGGAAAGTTTCTATTAATCACCATACTCGAGCCAATAACACAACCCAGACAGTTTCGAATAACAATACTTACATAGTAGGTCCTAGTATTGGCACAATACGCTGCATCAAAGTTAATCTTCAAGCTATCAACATCCAGAGGCCGCCATTGCTCAACCCCAATCCGACGGCCAGGGATTTTTGCATGAACTGCATCTAACTCCAGCAGGTAAGTCTCAACCTTATGGATTATAATATGAGTTTGTGTGATAGCTCCATCATGAACATAAGGATTCCTGGCATTCCAAATAACCCATAAAGTACACACTACATTTCAAGAAAGAGAGATAAGGTAAGTCATCAGAATGTAAAGTAAACAATCTTGAAAACACACATGCGATAGCTCACTAGGCCAAATAATTTGCAGGTCAGACCAAATACCAGACACAAAAATGCAGTCGCAAAAAATGTGCTCAAGAGTCTCAGTAGCAACTGAACAGCAAAGAAAAATAGCATCCGAGCGCAACTTCCTATTCTAAAAATTAGAAAAATAGACAGATAGTTTTTAAAAATTTGCTACACTATAATTTAATTTTAGAAGGTAGGTGTAGATTTCATAATCTGTGATAAAAATTCTTGTAAGGATTAGTATGACCAAATGTAGCAGCATTCAACAACAATTGATACCTACTACGAACTAAGAACTCACCAGTAGCCTCTGCACCCCAAACCAAAATATCATCATGAGGGACTCGAGAAGAGGAATACAGAGCACCTTCTCCGTGATATCATGACCCAACACCCTGGTAAGTAATGACTTGTCCCATTTTCTAGTAATCGAATTAATGAATTCGGAGACAAACGTGATCTGTGAATTAATCCTAATGTTGTGTAATTGTTGTGCAAGCAGACCCAGTATCCACACATCATCCCAAACTCAGATGCTGGAACCCGTACCCCCATGCCAATACAATCTCAAATTTAACAAGCCCTTCGTAGCTCAGATACTCTTCCACAGGTAAGAAGGGTAAGCACCTAACCTTGAACTGAGAAAATTGCAATGGGGATAATACTTTGCCTTAATCGCACGTGCCACCAATGAATTTGAATTGTTTAACAAGTTCCATCCTTGCTTAGTTAGGAGGGTAATATTGAACTAAGCCAACCGTCTAAAACCTAAAGCTCCATCATCCTTAGGTTTACAAATAATGGACCAATCACACCAATAAATACCACCACGTCCACCATTAAGCTTCCACCAAAAGTGGCTAATAAGGCCTTCCAAGTTGAAACAAAATGAATCGAGTAATAAAAAGCACGACATAGCAAAAGTAGGAATAGACTGCAAAACACTCTAAATAAACACTTATTTCCCACACTAGGATAAAGGCCTCACATACCAGTTCTCAATCCGACTCTGCAAATAATCTTTCAAGCTTTGAAAAGCTTTTCTCTTATTACTCCCAACAATATTTGGTAATCCCAAATATCATTCCAGTTCTGTAGAAACACAGACCCCCAAATATGTAGAGATACTATCCACAAGTGGCTCCTCAACGTTAGAGCTAAAATAGATGACCAATTTATCAAAATTAACACATTGACCCAATGAGTGCTCATACTCATCCAAAATTTGTTTCAACATTAAAGCTCCCCTAACAGCGGCATCCCAAAAAGAATGCAATCATTCGAAAACATCAGGTGTGAAATCTGAAGACCTCATTGATTAATCTTAGCTCCCTAAACCATATTATCCCGTATAGTTAATCACATAAGGGAAGACAACCCCTCATAACAAATGAGAAAAAATAAGGGCTAAGAGGATCACCTTGTTGAAGCCTCTAGCCAAGAAAAAATAATCACCCACCTCGCTATTGAGAAGCACTGAATAAGAAATCGAGCTAATACACCGAAGAATAGGATCAACCCAACCATGGTAAAACCCCAGCCGTGTCATCATGCAATCTAGAAAACCCCATTCCACTCTATCATAGGCTTTGCTCATATCCAGTTTCAATGCGAAGTACCCTTTCTTCCCTCTCCTCTTTTGACGATACACATTAAGAATTTCATATGGCAAGACAACATTATCCGTTATCAAATGCCCAGGAACAAATGCAATCTGAGCCTCATCAATACACAAGTGCAAAACACACTGGAATCTGTTGACAATAGTCTTCAAGATGGTTTTGTACAAGATAGAACAGAGACTAATAAGACGAAATTGTTGCATCCGGATATGATCTGTGATTTTAGAGATGAGAACTATATGCGCCCTATTAATGTTAGCCATAGCCAAACCACAGTCCAAAATGTCAAGACAATATTAACCAACACCGTATCCTACAAATACCAATACTTCTAATAAAATAGAGCGGGAAGCCCATCCAGACCCGACGCCTTGGTGGGGATATGTCCTCCATAATACAGGGATGAACCCGGACTAGAATATGTTATGAGTCCGTTTGCCCTTGAGAAGTAAACAAGTCTCGAAAATAATTAGTGGAAATAGCAAATAGATTCCTTTCCTCATGAGCTCGACTTCCATCATTTTGGATAAGACAATGGACTCGATTAACAAGCCAATGCTGACTAGCAAAGCTATGAAAGAATTTCATAATTCTATCCCTAAAGTTCCCCCAATTTACTCGTACTCGATATTCCCAAAACAATTCTATTTTATCAATTTCCAAATTCATCTTTAATTTGGTGTTTAAAAGCTCCATCAATTTCTCATCATCCTTATCTCCCATGTTAAGATTTCGGATCTGATTGCCCAATCTCCGTAAATGACCACCCTAACGACTTTGTAAATTAGTAGCCCACCCTTCAACCCATGACAAAGTGTGGCCAAGTGTTGCGGGATACAACCCAAACTAGTCAACTAAAGTCGATGAATTTTCGATTCACAAGAATCCTCCAACACCCACCAAGCTTTAAACCGAAAAGTTTGCATCCGTTGTCATAGAGTACGCTCCATAGCAATCAGTAAAAGGTAATGATTAGAAATCGAGTACGATAAATGTTTCAAGCAAAAGGTCAGACAATGATCCCACAAAGCAGATTTAGTGACCCCCTATCAAGACGGTCTCAGATATTATTGTCTATGAAGTTGCCTCTTTCCCAAGTAAACCACAAGATTTCAAACCCAAATTATCCAAATAACACTCGAGCAAGACATTCCAGAACACTTTCATATACCTTTCATCCTGCAAGCCACCCCTCTGCTTCTCATACTAATAAAGAATTTCATTGAAATAGCCACAAACTAACCAGGGAAGGCTCTGATCAAGACCCAAATATCGTAAAATGTTCCATGTAGTAACCCTAAATTGCACATCTAGATAACCATAAAACCCTGTGAATTGCCAAGTACCCTATCTAGCACTGTTCATTACATCCACATTTATATGAAATTGATAAAAGCTTCGCAAAGCAACTTGCACATCTTGACGCCAACCCAAACTCAGACTGCCCCTCATACCATTAGTTGCTACCTCTATATCGTGAAGAAAACCAAACCGCCGACAAAAAGATCCCATACGAACTCAATCCAACTTAGTCTCCTTGAAGAAGACAAACTGGAGATTATGTAGCTTCAGCAAATGTTGAACTCGTCGCACAGCCTGTGAGCTCCCCAACCCACAAACATTCTAACATAGAAGTTTTATGGTTGTTAGTTAACCTGCCTTTTGGCGATCGCCGGTAAACTCTTTTAACAAACCCTTGCAAGATCCAAACATTCAGAAACATGCCTAGAGGAACCAAATACTCACTATCATTTCTTACCATCAATTCCCATCAGTGGAACATCTTTAGTGTCACGAACCATCGGAATCCCATCCACACCACCCATAAAAATGTCTTGAAATCCTAAAACAACCCCTTCAAGCTGAAAATCCAAAACAGGATGAAGTATTCTCGTTGACTTTGTCACTAGGTGAGGTTGTACACTATCACTCAGAGCACTATCCGAGGGAGCACAACCCAAAGGACCACCCTCAAACCCTTTCCATAACCAAACACTATCCACAACATTTGCCCTCCGTCCCACAACCTTAAGTGTTAGATCCCACCCCCATATCATAGTCAGAAATGTCCTTCATTAACCTAATTGGACAAAAACTATCTCTATGCCCCAAGAAACCATAGAAGAAGCAGAAAAGTGTTAATTTCTTATAACGGAATCGGACATAAATAGAATTACAAGGAGAGAGTTGAATTTTCTTTCTACACTTCAATGTCGATTTTCACACGCATATATAAGTATGGATGAAAACCATCGCTAACCTGTTTCGCATCATAACCCTCAAACTAGCCCACAAAGTTCCCCAATTATCGTGCAACAGTCTCTGAAAACAGCCTTGGAGGCAAGTTATGAACCTGCACCCAAAAAGAAAAATAAATAAGCGGCACAAGTAGAGGATCTTTGTTCACTTGAAGACGATGAAACACAACAAGATGATTGTTAAACGTCCATAGGGCTCTGTTCTATTCACCACATGGTTAATGTCAACGCAATGGAAGAATCGAAAAAGGAACCGCTTATCACCAAGATCAGAAATTTAGATACCCCCAAAAGCTCCCAAAGGTTAGCTAGAGTATTTCGTATAGTGGGGAAATATACCATACTCGCCGTAGTAAAACACACTACTAAACAAAGGTCATTAAGAGGTTTAAGATCAGTCAAAACACCTACATTCAAGATAACATCATCTTTGTCTTTCGAAATGCGCAGATCTGCAAAGCCAAACAAAGTCACAAACCCCCGCCACCAGACACCCAAATAGACAATAAAAAACTACCACAAGATCCATTAAAAGAAAGAAGGAAGAAGTAACCAAACACGTGCTAAGAAGTAGACACTGTCGTGCAAAACGCAGATTAATGAAATTTAACATGCTTGAACCCACTTTCTCTTACACTAACAAGAATTCAATGCTAATCGAGCTATAAGATTCAGTAAGCTAGAATACAAATTTTTTATATCTATATTTCTATTTTTATTTATTTTTATTAAAAACATTAACGAGGCCTTTATAAGAACAAAAATTGTGTATCTGTACCATATCACTAATTATCCACAACTAGCTAAGAGTTTCACCAGAATCTTGTAAACCCCTCCCATAAGACTATTTTGTAAACCGCTTCAATAAAAAAAATTGCTGACTTGTATTTTAAAGTAATGTGGAAAAATGTAGATAAATTAAATTTTTATCGTGTCTTAAAAATGTTGAATTTTGATTTGTTTTCATCATTTTAAAACACAATAAATCAACATTATTAATATTCAAAAATACTATTATTTAATTGTAACACCCTAACCCATATCCATCACCGAAACAGGGTTACGGAGCATTACTGGAGTTTTCAAACCATATGAACACATATTTATAAACATTTCATATCATATCAATAAACATATTAAAACCAAGTCAAAACATACATATTGCCCCTTACATGAGCCTTCGAGGCCCTAAATACGTGTTAGAAACAAGTTGAGACTAAATTAAAAACTCAGAGAATTTTTCAAAAAATATTGAAAATTTTCAACACTGCAGGGGTCACACGATCGTGTGGCTAGGTCGTGTGACAGGCCATGTGGGCTTTCGAAGTAGGGACACACGGCCGTGTCCCAGCCCTTGTCCATGCCCGTGTAACTCACTGACTTGGGTTACACGGCCAAGCCACACCCCCCTGTGCCAGGCCGTGTGCTAGGCCATGTAACAACCTGATTTGTAACCCTTTGAAAACTACAGGTGACACACGGCCGTGTAGCTTGGCCGTGTGTCACACATGGTTGAGACACATGCCCGTGTAGATGAAAATAGACCATTTTATAAGCCATTTTTCTCACCCATCTTGGTATGTACCTACACCCAAATTTTCACATATATACAAGCCATAACAAGGCACCAAAATCATGCATAATCAAGCTATATACATATGGTATAATATCATACAACCAATATGCCCAAAGGTACCTCAAATGCCAACATCAAAAGATGTACCAATATAAACACAAATTGATCAAATTATCAACTAAGGCTTAACAAATTTTATACCATATTGTACCATTTATTTTACCTATCAAAAACATACCAAAAGGCACTAAATATGTCATTCAAGAATTATCACCAAGTAATTGTATAATTCACTTATAACTAATGTACCAAATCATCATATTCACATGCTTTATAATGACACTTACCATATGCATATTTGAATTATCATTCCATCATCCATCTTTCAAACATAACAAGCTAAGCATCAACCATTTTAAGGCTAATATTTTCATGCCAAATCTATATCTATTATACCACCATAATACCATAACTTAATCCAAACCAAATGGCCATTTCAACTTCAAAACACATGGCCAACATTAGCCAAAATACCTATACATGCCATTATAACCAAAATTAAACAACCGAAAGTACCAAGAAGAGCCGATGGATAGTTTGATATAGCTCCGACAAGCTTCCAACCCAAACAAGCTTCCAATTCATTATAAAACACAAAAAATAACACAGAGTAAGCATTTAAGCTTAGTAAGTTTGTATAACTTAAAACATAACTTACCATTTAATCACAAAATAGGTAAGATAAACATAACACATCCAAACATAACTTGGCCAAATGCCTAAGCACATATACACCAACAAACCAATAATCATGGATGAGCACAATAATTGATTAAGTTTCATATACATGTGTCATCCAATTCAATTTTCCATATACCATGTAACAATATTTCCATATATTTCATATGTATCCTTGTAATAGTCCGTAATGAACCCTTACCATTTCGTATAAGAATAATGTTTGTTGAACCATTAGAGTACCGTTTGATACCCGGGATAACTTACACATAGTGTGCTAACTCATATAACTGTAATCCGTCAAATCATGTACATGTATGCTCACACGAGCTGTGAGTCGGTATGCTCATACGAGTTGTGAAAATAGGCCTACTCACACGAGTTTTGGGTTGGAACGTAGCTACACGATGCTGCTCACACGAGTTGTGGAGTATTCACAACACATGACGGACCTCAGCCATCGATAGGACATTCAAGACCAGCACTCGAATCATGTAAACCCTAATGACATGTCATTTGTATCCTACGAATTCCTAAGGTTCAAACGGGGCTCGGTCATAGTCGTACGTCGTTGGATATGCAACTAGTATATACGTAGAGTAATTCACAGCACAAGTATATTTCACTCAAAAGTATATATATACAATTTAATTACACGAACTTACCTCGATGAGTATACGTAGATACGGAGGCGTTTAATCTGAGAATTTCTCTTTGCCTCGATCTAAAGCCATATGAGGTCTGTCTTGATCTATACAGATAAATTTAACTTAATTCAATATTTATTTTATTTAATTTAATCCAAAACCATATTTTGGCAAAATGGTACTTTTAATTTCTTACAATTTAGTCCCTAGCTCATAAAAGTGGAAATTTATGAAATTTCACCACAACCCACTATAGTCGAATATCAAATAGGTCCCTAGCAAGCCCTATATTTTATTTATTTCATAATTTCACCATGTAAAATTTTCTATTTTTCAATTTAACCCCTAATTGACATTTTCATCAAAAATCACTTAACAGAAGTTGTTTATTTAACAACAACCATCCAGTTTCTTCCATAACTCATCAAAACTCATGCATATTCATTAATGGAAAAACCTTAATAGTTTAACAGTTTCACAAATTAGTCCCCGAGCTAGCTAGATTAAGCTACAACGATCCCGAAAACATAGAAATCATTAAAAACGAGACAAAAATACATACCAATCAAGCAAGGAGAATTTGCCAAAATTAAAAGCTCCAAAAATGGCTTCCCAACCCTAACATTCGGTTGAAAATGAATAATAAAAGATGATGTTTTGTTTTATTTGATTAGTTTTATCATTATTTATTATTTTATTTTTATAACCTTGTAAAATATTACTAATTTCAAAAATACCAAGCCATCATATTTCACTATCAACAAAAAATGGTCTAATTACCATATAAGGACTCATACTTCAAGGTTCTATAGCTATCTAATACATTTAGCTACTAGAACTCAACTTTTGCACTTTACGCAATTTAGTCTTTTTTATCAAATTGAGTATGTAAATGGTAAAATTTCTTCACGAAATTTCTATACATACTACTATCATGCTATAAGAAATAAAATAATAATAAAATAAATTTTTTCACCTCGAATTTGTAGTCTCGAAACCACTGTTCTGATTTCACTAAAAACAGACTGTTACATTAATACTTTTACTTTCTTTAAAGTTAAATGTCGAAGGATTAAGGATGCGTCTAATTTCAGGTAACAAAAGTTATTTTTATTTTTATTTTCTTATAAAATATGAAATATCGAAGAAAACGTGTTCGGTTGAATTTTTTAAAAGTAATTTTGAAAAATAAAAATGAAAAATATATGAATTAAAAAACAATAAAAAGTTGTTTTCATTATTTTCACTAAAAATGCTTTGTAAAAGTGAAAATGATATAAAAAAATTTTAACTTTAGATGAATTGACAATGGTTCAAACCCATATGAATGCAAGAATATTATTTTTTTCCATAGGTTTTCTAAAATTAAATCTAGTCCCTGGTTCGATGCTTTTGCAAAAGATGGCATGCTTCACTAAATCAGTCTAAACTGTGCTTGTTACGGCGAATCCCTTACTATCTCCTCCTTGTGCTAATTCAAATATCTTGTTCTTGATAATCCTAACTTCTCGAAAAGATACTTAAAAAAAATAGGACTCTCAAGTCAGGACTTTCTTTAGAGCTTTCTCATGCATTAATGATGACAAAGAGTGAGGTTTTTTCTAGTCTTGCCAAGAGTGTAGTACACGAAACACCGTATCGCATAAGGAGGTCGATATAAATGTATTTTTTATTTTATCTTTTTAGAAAATAATGTTAGTAAACATGTTTTGATATTTTCATTATTAAAAACAAAAAAAAAATTAATTTTACTTACCAAATGTGTTTTTCATTTTTTAAAAAATGAAAATAAAAATTATTTTTTGAAAATGAAAATGTAAAATAAAACTAGCAAATGTTTTATAAAGTTAGGTAATGACTAAAATATCATTATGTTATAAAGTAATTTATATTACTTTGAGTGTATTTTTGTCCTGTTACATTTTTATTATATATATGTATACTTTTACCATGTACTAATGTAAATTTTGATAAAATTTAAAGGGTCAAAAGTGAGATTTCACATTTTAAGGGTTTAGGGCCCTGCCAGCCATCCCTAGCACCATCCTCCTAAGACATAATAGTTTTAAAAATGATTACTTTATCATTTCAACCAAAGCCTTATTTGTTTTGATATAAAACTTTCATAAATATATTTGCTACGAAAATATATTTTTATAAATATTTGTACTATATATTAAGCACTTGACTGAGTTAATGTCACGAACCAATTGAGCACCAACTCAATTAGACAATGACTAAAATTCTATTATTTCACAAAGTAAATTATATTACTATGAGGGTATTTTTATGTTTTTACATATTTTATATAAAATTAAAGAATACATATATAATTTGAATATTTGAACTTAAGACACAATGGTTTTAAAGATCTTTGTTTTACTTTTTCAACCGAAACCTCATTTGTTTTTTATGTCATTTTTTTATAAATATATTTGTTACATAAATATATTTTTATAGACATCTATATTCATACTTATATTTAAGTTATAGACTGAGTTGATGTCACAAATAAACTTGACACTAATTTAATTAAGAAAATACTATAATATTCATAGGCTATATTATTATGAGGGTATTATTGTCTTTTTATATAAAATCAATAAACACTCAAATATAATGAGATTTGAACCCCTAAACAATGAACTTTAAACATTTAATTTTACCATCTCAACCAAAGCCTTATTTGTTTTTTACATAAACTTTTAACAAATATATTTGTTAAATAAATTTTTTCACCCTCATTGTAGGTGTATCATAATCTAGTATATAGTATAAAGAGTGTGATTAAGGGTGGGTTTGGATGGGTGGTGCGCTTAACTGTGGTTAGTGTAAAAATAGCGGTAGCGAAGAGATTAGATACTGTAGCAATACTATAGTGTGAGACAAAAAATAAACTAAACGCATCACATCGCACCTGTAACACCCAAAAAAATTAAGTTTCTAATTTGTTAAATTTTGTTATTGATTATTATCTAGTTCAGTGGTTAAGTGTTTCGTTTGTGTAATGAAAGTCTTAGGTTCAAATTTCTTTTTTGGCAAATTCAATTATTTTTATTCCTAAGCTTATCTTTGTTCGTTGGGCTTAAATATTATTTTCGTTCAATTTATGTAACTTGCTAATTTGGTGGTAAAATATAAACTTACCCTATGGTCGTGTGCTTAATCCTTTATGCAAGCATTATGGAAATTTATTTTATGTCAATTTTGGTGCTATCTCAACTCTAGCGAGATAATATTTGAATTCTTTTAAAAATAAATAAGTTTTAATTATTAAATTAATAGTTTAATTTCTTTCTCCATGCTTTTGTTTGTATGTTAGTTATTTTATTTTATTTATTATTATTTTAATTGATTTTCAAGAAACCTGCTCCTATTTTTTTTCCCACGTTTGTGCCTTTATTTTCCAAATTTTCACGTTGTCCTTACTCGTTCAGCCTTAGTCATTGGAATTTCTTTATTTTTCTTTTGTTCATCCTCCCTATTTACGACGTTGCTTCCATTCATTCTTGCTATTCGTTTCGTTTTCGACGTGTATGGTTTGTTTTTTTTTTTTTTGTCAGTTGTTTGTGTTAGTGCTCTTGAACCCTTCTCGTGTTGTAAGTGAGTTCATTTTTATTGTTATTTTCCTTAGTTTGTGGGTTGAAAACATTCGATAAGTTTAATCGATTGCTTTTCTAAGTGATGTTGGAGAGACGATTAATCCACCGATGACTTAGAATTGTTGGTGGACTACTATTTTCTTGAAGGTGAGAAGTTGATTTGAGTTTTAATGTTAAAATTCTATGATAGTATGTTGAAATTAGTTTTATCATTTGTTGTGAATCGGGTTAGAAAACCGTCTCAAATAGTGCTTTTAATTGATGTGTTTAGGTTTCAAAAGCTTTGTGGGTATTTTTGCAACAAAATCGAACAAGGCGTGTAACGAGAAACACGAAAAACAACGAACAACGAAAGTCAAAAAATTGTATAGTCGACGCCACACGGCCGTGTGCTGGACCTTGTGAGACACACAGTCTGGGCTATTTGGGCTGTGTGCCAGGCCGTGTAGGCCATATGGGCTGGCCATTTAGGCCATATGAGCCATACAGGCATGTGAGCCCAAAATTCTGAATTTTTCCCTAGGGCCATAAGTATCGTTTGGATCGAACATAAGCCTACCATAGGGTCGGTATGTTATAATTAAGCTATAAAACATGAATTCTAGCTAGTTGTTAGCGTGAAATTTGATAAAAATATATAAGTAAAATTTGTAACATGCAATGTATTATCTGAAAAATGTTATGTATGATCTGTATTTGTTACACCGACACTAAGTGGTGTGTAGGGTTGGACGAGTATGGTGTGTACGGATGGTCGGAGATGGTGCGTAGCGAATAGGGGTAGGACTGTAAATTTGCATTTGATTCTGATTATGTATAAGATATACATTCTGTATCTGCTCTGCTACATAATAAATCTGAAATTAAATTTGTAATTCTGTTTTGTTTAAAGTTACACACTAAGTTACGAAAAAGCATTTCCTGTTTGTCTGTCACTTTTAGGTAACCCTTAAACTTAGGCGGGTCAGTGCGACGAGAGCTTAGTTATAACCATATTTTTTTGTAAATTTAATTTATTTAAATTTGAGTTTGAGAGTTTTGGAAATTTTGGACTGTCTGGACATTTTTAGTTGTTTTGGGTTTCGGACTTTAATTTTATTTTTTGCATAATACCGCTTAAACGTTTTATCGACAATATTCATTTTTTGCAAAATAATGGGTTTCAAATCAACAAACTATGTTTTTAAAAATTTAACATTCTAAGAATTTCCGCTATAAGGTTATACGTATTTGAAAAATGTAAACAAACAACGTTTTCAGTAAAACAGTTAAGATATGTTTTCAAATAAACCGGATTTTTGAGTAATAAGAGTTTATGATGTTTTCTTTCTAAACATACAAATTCTAGATTTTTAGATGATCTACGGTGACACCTCTAGATCTAGTCATAACACCTAGGCCGAGTTAAGGGTGTTACAACACCCCATCGCTTATCCAAACCCACCCTAAGTTTCGTGTGACAAGTTAAAGACACCAACTCAAATAAGTGGATTAGTAATTCTACCACACATGTATGCCCGTGGAAATCATATTAAATTATTGGTTTGCATTTAATAATAATATCATATAAACAATGAAACTTATAGTTTGAAACAAATTATAACATACGAAATTAAAATAAAATAAATTAGCTTAAATTATGAGTAAAAAGAAATTTAAATAGGTAAATAAATTTAAATAAGAATATTAAATACATTCCACTTATTTGAGTATACTTAAATAAATATAATACATAAAAAAACACTAAAAACATTAAAATAAATATTTCTCAAAAAAATTAAAAATAATTTAAAAAATATGTATACTTAAATAACACTAAGATAGGTGCAACTTAACAAGCAAATGCTTCTAAAATAGTAACAAAATTAACAATAAAACAAGAGTTATATAATAACAACAAAATAATAACAACATAATAGTGAAATGGTAGCAAAATAGTGAAAAAAAAAAGGAGAAAATAACAACAAAACAATAAAAAAGCAATAAAATAGTAAAAAAAGTAGTTTTTTTTGCATATTCGGGCCGTGCTCGGGCCAAAAAAACCTTATCTAAGGCTTAGCCCACTTTCTAAACGGGCCAAAAAAAGAAAATTAATATTGAATTGATTTATAATACCAACTCAATCACAAAATTAATTAACAATATAGACTAAGAAAAGCTCAGAGTAAAATTATTATGATAAAAGATTATTAGAGATATTTCTAACTTTTAAGTTGTAATAAAAACTAAAGCTAAAATAATCTTCAGTTACTAATTTTACATAAAAATTACTTTATTAAATATTTTTAAAAATTTATCGTTTTCAAATATAATTTTTAAAATAAAATATATTTCACTCAATATAAAATAATTATAGAGTTGGGAGAAATTTTTTCACCCATGTAATCAAGTTACAATAAATTGATTAATATGCTCATCTGCTTATATTATAACACTAGCAATGCAAGTGTGAATTGAGTTTGTTTGGGTGATGTGAATATCGTTGTCAATATAAGAGGATGTAAGTTCAAGTGTATATATCCTATTATTTAAAGATTAGAGAGGAATTATGACTAATTTTATGCAAGTTACCAAAAAATTCTTGATTTACTTTTAAGTTAATTTTAAAGACTTGAAGAATTATGATTAATTTTATCTATAATGACTAGCCATGGAAGTTACCCCAAAATTTCTTGGTTTTCTTTATTTTAATTTTAAACTAGTGTGATTTTTGACTCATGTGTGTTGGGATAATTATATTTGGGTAAATTATGAAATTAAAACCAACAAGTAGTTCAAAAAAGTAAAATAAATCTGCTTTTCCTAGCATTTGAATCAAGCTTGAATCTTGGAGTCGCTATTGTTGGGGAGACATTATCTTAATACCACCATTGATCTGAATAGGACTATGCTTAGATCGTAAAACAGATAAAACACTTGTGGTTAACAATTCTTAAATTCACATGAATATTTTAATTAGAATAAAGTATTTAAACTAACTAATGACATTATAAATGTTGATGTACCAAATTATATCAAAAATTAAATTATAAAGATTAAATCTTAAAATTGAGTGTAGTATAAAGATTAAAATTGAAATTTGATATATATATATATAATCTATAAAATAGAGGGATTAAAATTGTAATTTAACCTAGGGTTAGTATTTGATATTTTTTTATTCCACAACCGGCCTTAAAAAATTGTCATGTGTCTCTATTTTTAAATATATATTTTTAATAATTTACTATAACCCTATAAGACACTTGCTAATCCCTAACTCTGTTTGTTGAATCTAAAAAGTCCATTAGCAATGTATCAAATATTATTCCTTTAATCTATGTTAAAAAAACAAAACATGGATGAGTCTCATAAAGGGACATTCCTTTTATAAAAAATTCTATTGTACGTGTATACATGTGAAAACTATGTACTTAGAATATAGGATTGTATTTAAAAATAATATATAATAAATAATGAAATGTATAGTTTAAAATTAATTAAGAATAATACATGAAATATGTACACTATAAAATTGAAAAAAATAGATTAAATGTGAGTAAAACGAAAATTAAACATGTAAATACATTGGATTAGGAATACTACATATACTACAATTGTTTATTCTAGTGTTGTCATCAATCTTTAATTGATGTCGAGTTAACCTGTGGCACCAATTCAATCAACAATTTCATTAATATATACAAATGACGAGGAAAACAAAATATGCATAACAAAATTAAAATGCATAAAATAATTTAAAATAAAACTTTGATTGTGTGATAAAATTAAAATTTTATTAATGAGTTCAAATCCCAATACATATAGTTTTTTACTTTTTTTTACAAAAAATAAAAAGATTAAAATACTTTCTAATAGTGTAACTTATTTTAATTATGAAAAGAGATCTTCGTAATTTTTCTAATTAAGTTAGTGCCTGATTGATTCGTGACATCAACTCAGTCAGGAGCTGCTTAAATTATAGCAAGTATAAATATACAATTGATGGAGGTAATAAAGTATGTACAATAAAATTATAATATATAAATTAAATTAAAATAAAACTTTGATTGCGTGGTAAAATTACGATTTTAGTAACGCAAATAGCACGAGTTTTAAAATATAAAATTTATATTAGTTTTTCAAAAAAGATTAAAAGACTAAAGTATCATCAAATAATATAATTTATTTTATACAATGATATTTTCATTATTTTCTTAATTAAATTAGTGATCAAAAATTTAAATAATAGTATAAATAAGAATATTTGTTTTAAAACCTAAAAATATGTAAATTTTATTTACCGTAGTAACCCTTTTCTTCCACCAAATAATACCCTTTAGTCATTTTGAACACTTTGTTTCTATCTATAAAAACAAATCAATCTACCCCCAAACTATTCCTTATTTCCATCTCTTCAAATAAAAAACCTTGTTTTCCTCATCCATGGCTGACAACCATTACTCTAATTTCTTCTCAGGCTGGTTCAAGTCCAACCCTCTTGATCAACATTATCCATCTCCAGTTCATCTTCTACAAAAGCCTAACCCCCATCCCCAGAACTCCCATAAAAACGGAACCACCAATCTTAACCCTTTTCTCCATTATCGAACCACCTATTCATCACCCCCTCCTTCCCCACCCGTTAGAGAAGCCTTACCATTGTTAAGCTTAAGTCCAACAAGGCATTACAAAGACGAAGACGGTGTATACCAAGATCAAGATCAAGAGCAACACTCATGCACTGCCATGGATGTAAATGGTGAAGATGATGATGAAACTGTTACTGTTGCACTTCATATAGGGTTACCAAGCCCTAGTGCTTCAGAGTTAGCTTCAGTTCTATCAGCTTCTTCAGTGATGACTGAACAAGACGATGAATACCCAATTAATAGACTCAACAAACGACAGTATTGGATCCCTACCCCTTCTCAAATTCTAATTGGTCCTTCACAATTCTCTTGTCCCGTTTGCTGCAAAACTTTCAATCGATACAACAACATGCAGGTATAGCAATTAAGTATGTTTTTCATTGTTTCTTAGATTATTTGCCTTTGAAACTCGTTTTCATATAAACTGAGCCTAACATCAGTACTTTCTTTTCTTTATGCCTTCGGGGTACTTTGAAGTTTGTGTTTTCTACAATTGTGTTACAGGATGAAGAATGTTACTCAATTTTATTTAGGAAAAAGAGGAAAACAAGTTCACATTTCCAAAGAAATCCAAATAAGAATTGGGGTTTAAATTTGTTAAAATTTTGTTATTCCACATTTGTTAAATTATGAGTTAAAATTATGATCCTCTAGTATTTTTGTTATACTCTTTACTCTCTTCAACCTCTCTTAGTTTATCACCATACGTTTTCCCTTATTTGTTAACCATTGTATTTGTATTCAAAATTGAGCTTTTCATTTCATATTTTCCTTTTACGTTTGGGGTATCATTTACTAACCCTTATATTAAAATTTAAATTGTATTTTGTTCCCTTTACTAAAAAAATAGATAAATTAATCATTGTACATTAAATCAAAGAGCAAATTTGTCTTTATTGTTGAAAATTTTATCCATTTGTACTGTTAAAAATTGATGTGGTTGACGGAATAATAAAACAATGACACGTGGCATACCACCGGTACCTTATATTGATGTATAAGAATTATTTTTTAATAGTAAAAAATGTATGAAAATTTTAACGGAATAATTGATTTGTTCTTTAAACTAATGTACAAAGACTAATTGCCCATTTTTTGTGTTAAGAGAGCAAAATGCAATCTAACTTTTAGTATAAGGACCTCCATGACAATTTTACGACTTTTGTGTAAACATATTATTATTTACCATTCTTTGCGCTAACATAATAATTGAGTTTTTCTTAATCAATCAATAAAATTAACCTATAATATGATTGTAGATGCATATGTGGGCGCATGGATCTCAATATAGGAAAGGGCAGAATCACTAAGAGGAACTCGACCAACAACAATGCTAAAAATTTGCCATGCTATTCTTTGTGCACCAGGTTGTAGGAACAACATAGACCATCCAAGGCCAAAACCATGAAAGATTTCAGAACATTGCAAACACATTACAAGAGGAAGCATGGGATCAAGCCATTTATGTGCAGGAAATGTGGGAAGGCCTTTGCTGTAAGAGGGGATTGGAGAACTCATGAGAAGAACTGTGGGAAGCTTTGGTATTGCATTTGTGGCTCAAATTTCAAGCACAAAAGATCCTTGAAAGATCACATTAAAGCTTTTGGGGATGGACATCAAGTTTATGACACTGATGACTTGGAAGAAGATGATGATGAGCCTGCATCTGAAGTTGAACAACATAATGGATGTAACACCCCCTACCCGTATCCGTCGTCAGAATAGAGTACGAGGCATTATCGAGAAGCACGAAACACTTACAGATAATTTAAATACATTTTCATAACAATTTGTTTCGATTTCATACTATTTCATATTTAAGCTTTTTGCACCAAAGTATTTAAGATATCATCTTTATGCAAATAGCACACATGAGGTACATAAATTCCATAATTATGAATGAACACATTTATCAAACATATTCCATGTTTTTATATATATCATAGTTTCATATTTCCATGTATCAATTACCATCACTTCCTCGTATTTCAGACAAATACGTGCAACAATTCATAAATATGCAATTCATTAACTCTTCCTACCAATCACGATTTTAAATTGCCAAATCACTTATTGAGCGCAATTTCAATGTTCACTAAAATCTATCATATAAATTTGGATGTACGTATCCATCAATAAATTCCATGTACAAATATCATCATCTCATATTTCCACATACATTTACTTTCCACATTTATGAATTCAAATAGCATATACAAGACATACCAATGTATTTCAAGTACGTTTTCATGATATTTTGTTTCGAACTCAGATTATTTCATACTAGAAGTTTTCTCATTAACTCATTTGGAATATCAATTCATACGGATAATACACTCAAGGCGTAGAAATATATAATCACAAATGAACTCATTCATCAACCAAGTTTTATGCTCATGTCTCATCAACTCGTATTTCCTTATATCACATAATTCCATGTAATACTTACCAAACTTCTTCAAATTAGTGAACATCTTACGAAATTGAGTACTTCGTTTTCTCGATGCCATAGTTCAACTATGGTCTTACACATCTTCACATAATGATGCCATAGCCCAGCTATAGTCTTACACATATTCATATATCGATGCCATAGCCCAGCTATGGTCTTACACGTAATCCCATATTACATATCGATGCCATAGCCCAGCTATGGTCTTACACGAATCACATATCTCACTAATGCCATATCCCAGATATGGTCTTATACAGTAACATATATCACACCGATGTCATATCCCATATATGGTCTTATACGGAAATCACTTGTCACTTGTAGCCGAAGCTACCACTATTCACTGATCAGGTAGCCAGAGCTACCATTTTCCACTGATCAGGTAGCCGGAGCTACCACTTTTCACTGATCAGGTAGCAGAAGCTACCATTTTTCACTAATCAGGTAGCCGAAACTACCACTTTTCACTTTTCATTTGTCATTGATCAGATAAGTGTAGCCGAAGCTATCACTTATCACTTTCACTTGTCCTTGATCAAATAAGTGTAGCCGAAGCTATCACTTATCACTTGTTGCCATGGTCCAACCATGGTATTTTCCTTCAATTCATCTTGTCACTGAACTGAAATGCTCAATTTGATCATTTATTCAAATTTCATGCTTTTACATTATTCACGATTTTATCATCAATACATATGAAATAACACATCATGAAATTCATAAAATTAACAAATAATCACTAAAATTTAGCCATATAAACTCACAAGTTCAATTTTTCTATTATAACGATAATCATAATTTCATAATAAATATTCCAAATAAAACATTATATCATTTCTAATCCAACACTTATCGATTATAATCGGGCATGTGATCAATTTATACACGAGTCATTCATATATTTTTTCCTCCTCCTCCTCTCCATCCACATCCTTGGTATAAATAACACACTTGTAAGTAACCTTATCCATAATTTTCACTAATTACTTATGTGAATATTCAAGCTATCCACCCGTGTCATAGTCACTAAATTATTTATATCTAAAGCTACAGAACTCCAAATTAAGGTCTTATAATTTTCCCTGAAACTAGACTCACATATATTCTTACCATAAAAATTTCATAATTTTTGGTTGGGCCAATTAATACAGCTTATTCATTGAAGTCTCCCCTGTTCTGCAGTTTGACAGTTCCGACCCTTCTTCACTAAAAATTAATTATCTCCTCGTACAGGATTCGAATGATGTTCTTGTTTGTTTCTCTTGAAAATAGACTCATTCAGGATTCTAAACATATAAATTTAATCCCATAATTATTTTTATCCAATTTTTTATGATTTTAAAAAGTTAGAACAGGGGAACCCGAAATCATTCTGACATTGTCTCACAAAATTTATCATATCTCATGATTTACAATTCCATTGCTTACATCATTTCTTTTATAAGAAACTAGACTCAATAAGCTTTAATTTCATATTTTATTCATCCTCTAATTCCATTTTTACAATTTTTGGTGATTTTTCAAAGTTAGACTACTGCTGCTGTCTAAAACAGTTGTAGTGCAAAATGTTGATTTCCATTTTGCCCCAAATTTCACAATTCATACAATACAGTCCTTGCTCAATTAACCCCTAAATTAAGATAATTTTCTCAATTAATACTTTTAATAGACATTATAAGTTATTTCATAACTATTTAAATTCAGAATTTCCACATAAAACTCTAACTTCAAACTCTTTTACACTTAGGTCCCAAAAATTCACTTTCTATTCAATTCTTTCAATAAAATCAATATATAAACAATTTAAAGCTCTAATTCCATGCCAAATCATCATATACTTCCAGCACATATTCATAGCAACTTTCAATTTCTTTCATAGAATCAAAAACTAATGAATTCAACAAGTGGACCTAGTTGTAAAAGTCACAAAAACACAAAAATTTTAAGAAATAATCAAGAATTGAACTTACTTGGAGTAAAAATATGAAAAACCAGCTTAGGGGAACTCTTCCATGGCATTTTTGCTGATGAGAATGCAGAAAAATAAAGAGAAGTCTAGATAATTCCACTTTAATCCTAACTTTATCAAGTAAATTTTGCAATTTTCCAATTTTACCCTTAATTCTCCTTATTTTCTTGCTGATTTCATGCCCTTGCCGTCCAGCGCAAATAGACCTTGGGTTTATTTTCCTTTTAAACCCTCTTTCTTTTATCATTTAAGCTATTTAATCATTTCCCAAAATTTTGCATTTGATACAATTTAGTCCTTTTTGTTCAATTAACTATCAGAACTTTAAAATTTCTTGACGAAACTTTAATACTAACTTATTAACACTCCATAAATATTTATAAAAATATTTATGGCTCGATTTAAAATTCTCGAGGTCTTGATACCTCGTTTTCGATTCTAATAATTTTAGTATTTATTTTTAGTACACTATTCACTATTTCAAAAATTTTCCTAACTTCACATGTAACTTATAATTACTAAATTAATAATATTTCCTACTCATTTGTCGGATTTAGTGATCTCGAATCACTGTTCTGACACCACTAAAAATTAGGCTGTTATAATGGATTCTTACACTGATTCAATAATTGGAAACCAATCTATATATATATATATATATCAAATCAATTATGGTTGTTGGATGAAAATATGTGGATATTAGGTATGGGTTTTCCTTTCCAATAACTTTATGGCTAAAGTATTAAGGACTTGAATTTCGTTATTTTATTTAGATAAGCTTTTATATTTTTATTAAATAATTTATATTCTATCCAAATAAGTTTTTAAATTTTATGTCCAAATATGCTCTTACTTTTTTAAATTTGTATCGAAATAATCTTTTAATCTTTAATTTATACTTAATTCTTAACATTAATTAGTATTTCATTTGAAATAAAGATTAAATTAAGAAGAAATAAAATTATAATACCTATTTAGGTTAAATAAGTAGAAATCAAATTTAAAATTTATTATTCTCAACATTAAAAATTTATTTAACAAAAGTAAATTAGTTCAAGGATATTTTTAATAATTTAGCCGAACTTTAATAAATTTATCATTTTTTGGTTAGAATTACCTGATACCACAAAAGGATAGTGAAGAAATATACATGTGCATATGTGTAATTGTCTTTGTTTATATATGTATGGGATAATTTTCATATATATATATATATATATATTTGGGAGGGATAGCAAAAGTAAATTAGTTTTACATACTTTCGTAATTATTTATATAATTAATTTTTTAACAATTCAACCATTATATCTAATGATCTATTTATGTACATCATGTTTGTCAAATTTTATGTAAATTTAAAATTTCTAACTATTTATTTTATGTAAAACAATTTCAATCGTTGAATGTATATTAATATATAGAGTGTTTTAGATCTATATGATACAGATATCAAATCGGTTTAAAAATTTATATGCATGACAAATAAAATTATATTAATAAATTCAACAATTAAATTATTAAAATATTAATCATATAAATAATTATAAAAGTGTGAAAAACTATTTTAATCTTTACACTAAATAAAATAAAATGTATAATTGAGATATCGCTAGGGACCTAGGGTTTGTATCCCAAAAAATTAATAAAACAGTTTTTTTTTATAATGTTTGCATATGAACTTCTTTCCTTGTTTATTGGAGAGATGTGGTTGTTGATTGATTGAACATATTATCATATGAAGATAATATTCACTATTACTTTGAAATTTCACAACAATGATTTGAACAGAACTAAATAGAGGAAAAAGAACGAATGAGAATATGAAATGAGAAGTGGGAACCATAATAGTAGTATTAAGATTCGCAAATAAATATATTTATCCTATAATAAATCGTGTGAAGATTAGTCATACAATAGTAATCTCAATATTATTTTCTTTAAGCACTCTTATATTATTTTGTTAATGTTAGATTTTGAGGAATTTACCTTCATTTATTTAAACTAAACACAATAATAATAAGTAATAAATTAAAATTTCTAATCTTTAATATATGTCGAGAAAAATAACATTTAATTTATTATATTCTGTCCTGAATGTAATTTTATAATAATACTTAGAGAAGTCCTACATAGTTTTTTTTTTCTTTAAATTTAATTTATTTATTTGAAAAAGGAGATATGGAATAATTCATTGCATTTGTTTATGATTAAAATATAATAATTTAAGATTCAACTTTTGTAGTAAACAATAGAAAAGAAGTAAATTCAAATAGGACAATTTAATAAAATTTAGTTTTAAGTAATTTTACATTCCATTAATCAAATAACAAAATATTACATTACAATCAAATGAATTAGACATGTAATCTTTCCAGTAATTTGTTACATAATGTTACATTTCAATAATCTTATTATCAGAAATAATTTTATATCCATTAAACCAAATATCTCTCGAAATATTATCATAACCCTCAAAATTGAAAAATAATTAGTTTGCATATAGAACAAATCAACTTTGATTAATGTTCATTGTAACAGGAGTTAGAAAGGCAATAAATGAAAGATAAGGAAAGAAAAAGAATCAACACAACTGATATTTGTTTATACAGGTCAAACAAAATGGTCTTACGTCTGTAAAGCCTTGCTCAGGATAAATCTTTTATTCAGCCACCAAACACTTCAACAAAACACTTCCTTCCCTATTGACTAAAGCTCACAACTCCTTAAACACGTGACTACATGCAACCCCAATAGAGAACTAATGATCCTTCACCATACGACAGTACCAAGATAAAAATTTGACTAAGTGTCACAAACACTCTAGCCAACAAAACTAATACCCAAAACAAGAAATAAACAAGCTGATAAAGAATAAGATGCTCAAACTTTCTAAAGATATTCAGCCCTCAAAATTGATACATCCCCAAAGGAGAATGATGCCTATTTATAGGCTTAGAGAACAATAAAATATCCTCATTTATTCAACTTATAAGTCCTTGAAAAACTTATTTGAGAAAATAAGATATTTATCTCTAAAAAATAACACTTTAATCACCAAGAGATAATAAGACTTTCATGTTTATCAAATCAACTCAAGCAATTTAGTTGGGAGTTTTAACACCCCAATTGATCCATGCTACTTATTTTGTCAAATATGCCACACTCAATTAGACTGATATAAGCACAAACAAAACCTATTCAATTCCCAATTCGATGGCCCTAGTAAAGAAACAGTTTTGTTATAACAGGACATGGAATAAGTAGCAACAACTTTCCCAAAAATCTCCCCCTTGACATTTTGACAAAAACAAATGTCTAAATTGCATAACTCCTTCTCCACATATGCATAGAAACAACATACACCAAAATATATATCATATATGTTGCATGATAAGGATAAAGTAACATCCAAACCAAGTCTTTTTCATAACTCGCTATATGAACAAGCAATAACTCCCCTTACGTTCAAGTGATCTCAAACTTCAGAGTCGTCAGATTTCTGAGCATCTTTTAACCTTTGTTCATTGTTTTTCATTATTTCAATATTTTACAATTTGATTAGATTAATTGCATCTATAATGGGTAGTAACTAAATCCATAGGGAGATTGGTTACTTGAAGTGGGAATAATTAACCAGAGTTAGCGTTTAACAATAGATTAATTAAATCGAATGTGCTTGAAACCTAGAATTGACGACTCTAGGTAGTAATTTAAGTAGATGAAACCAAAAAGGTATCCTACTTAAAACTTATTCGATTTAGTCTTGTTTAGATCTATTAGATCGAAAGATAAGTGGACTAAGTTGATTAATTGATTTAATTATAGATTGAAAGGTATTAATTAGGTCTATTAATAGCTAATCGAAAAAAATACCTAATTCTAGGTTAATTAAAACCAAGGATATTAATCAACCTCCTTCTTGTCATTCTTGATTGTTAATCTATTACTTTTAGTATTTATGCAATTTAGTCATTTAGAAGTAAATTCACATATTCAATTAATGGTTAGTTGTATTATCGTTAGTAGTTGTTTCGACTTAGCTTAGTGTGTCAGTTATTACTATTTAGCTTGATTTAATCGTACCTTATTGGAAAAAAAATTCGGTTTGAAAACGATTTTTTTGCATAGTGAATAATTAAAATTTAGAAAACTAAGTTAGTTTGTTATATTTATAGTAATAAACTTTTCCTAAAGTCGCACCTTCATTTTTGGCTAGACAGATGACCTAACACGAATTATAGTGGCAATTTAGGTACTTTTCGGCACTTAACAAGCTTGTTTTCTATCCATTTTAGCATCTTTTTTTTTTATTTTCTTGGCTTAGAGTTCAATTATTGCGAAATAAGCATTTTTAAGCAATATTTTGAGTTAGTTGGCCCATTGGGCTAATAACAACCTTAAGGTAGTTTTAATGATTTAATTGAGTGTGCAGGACACCTATTTTTAGGCCCAAATGTATCAAGAACGACATCCGAGTTGCAACACAAACTTCTAGGGTCGCAACACAATGAAGCCAATTCAAGAAGTCATATTTGAAGTTGTGTGTCCCGACATGCACTAGCCTGTGTTGCGACACAAGTTTGACGGAGGGAAAAATTCATTAAGGGTGTTTTCGTCCGTACAACCCACATTTAGCGTGATTAAGGCTTGTATTTGACTAATTGAGCAACTAACTTTGCCTATATATAGTTAAGCATAGGTTAAGCGTGAAGAGCTTTTACCAAGCCAGTTTTAGGGTTTAGTTAGTAGATTTAGGATTTTAATCTAGGCTTTATTTTCTTTTAAAAACCATTTTATTTCTTTTTCTTTGACTTAGATTTGATTTGAGTCCAAGTCTTCATTATTAAGTATATTCATAATTTTCCTTTACATTTCTCTTGGAAAGGATGATATCTCGACAGCTGTTAAAGGATTTCGTGGATCCAAGCACATCAAGATTCTCAAACGAACCTATTTCTATATTTCTCTCTTTTAATTTAATTTGTGTTCTTGCATGATTAATTTAATTTTAAGGAAGATGGTTATTGAAAGTGGCTAAGTCTGTTAACTCAAATAATCAAACCGAAATTGCCAAGGGGGTGATTGGCTTTTAAAACTTTTATGGATGCTAGAGAGAAAAGATAGAAAAATTTGACACAAGATTTAGAGTGACTCGATCCCGATTACTTACTCCACTACCTTAGCTTTCTACTATTATTGATTTTCCCAAATTCACTAATTTGATAACCTTTGAGGACAAGGTTTAACCTTACAAACTCCCTTAAGGTTTCTACCCGAACCTTAAGATTCAAACCCTCTCAAAAAGATACATAGAAGCAAACAAAGAAATAATCCTTATAAGATCAAAGTGTTTGAAAATTAAGCTCAATTACAAGAAAATCACTTGATCTAATAGAGTAGCAAAGAAGCTAACAAGTGTATGAAAGACAAGAATGGAAACGTTTTGGCACAAAGGTTGTTTGATTGATATTTTAATCTTAAATATTCTTTCTTATTGTTATAGGACCTTTAGAAGATGGTATTTATACCCTCTAATTCATTTCCAACCATTGTGGTTGTTGAGAAAATAAATAGAACTGTTGGTGATGAAAATACCAGATCATTAAATTCACCTGCAACAAAAACTATCGGTACTTTTTATACGAGTATCGGTATTTGTAGCATTTAATGCTTGATTCACTGATCGTTAAAGTTAGTTTCCAATGATACCAATGATGATTTATCGATACCTGATAAAAGGTATTGATATTTTTGAATGGGCATCGATACTTTTTGTGAAGGTCTGAAAAGCTCATCAAGTCAAAATACAAAACTAGTGTCGATATAAAATATGGTATCGTTAAAATTCAATAGGTATCGATATATATATATTTTTAAAGTATCGATAATTATTACTTTTGTTCAAATTTTTACTCAAGTTAGATAGCAACTTCGGTATCGATAAAAGGAATGGTATCGATAGAAATCATATGGGTATCAATACTTTTTGGAAATATCGATACTTCTTGTATGGAGTAATTTTTCAATTGATTTAAAATTGTTTCAATTAAGTTCAAGAGTTTAAGAATGATTTTTTGAAATTTTTCGAGATTTTCAAAGTGTTCAAAACATTTTCTAAGATGTTTGGAAGTCTTGAAATGATTTTTATGCTTTGAACTTAATAATTTCTTTGTTCAAAAATAAATTTTATCCAAAAACATTTTTGTTTGTTATATCAAAATAATTTATCAAATAAAGTGAGTTTAACAAAGTCTTTTAGGGAGATTAATTAGCGGATGTAGGGGTGATTAATGGAAGAATGAGGGTTTCTCATAAGTATTAGTTGGTATAAATTTATGTGTGGTTCAACGAGGTTAAGAGATAAATTTGCCAAGTAAATCGTAATTTATATCGATCACAAAAGTGAGGTTGAGAGATAAGCAAGTACTGGTCGATTAATTAATTGGTAGAGGTTGAAAGGTAATATATATTAGTTAATAACTAATTCACTAATAAAACCCAAATTTTGGAGTCAATTACAACCATTGAAGTGAATTAATCTTCTGCTTGTTATTTGAGAGTTTTTCATTTGTCAACTTCATTTTAGTAGTTTAGTTTTTATTTTATGACCTTAATATTTGGTCTTAATTTTTGTAATATAATTTTTAGTGATTATTATTTAGACCTGATATTATAGACGAAATTTTTAGATTTAATCCATCCTCCATTAGGTATCATCTTCAAAATGCTTCCCGGTGTTTCATTGGAACATAAAACTATATTACAATTTGACCTGGTTACTTGCAGATACCACACTTAATTATATAGATTTTATTTGCACAATTTTTACTCTAAATGTTAGTACATTTGGAGGTGGTCAATGGATCCTTTTCATTCCCAGCTTTCAATCAAACGACCTTCCTTGCTATTCTCATATCACAAACTACTTCGAGTGTGGACTCGAATAAATTCGAATCAAATACAGAACCAAAAATTATTATTTTTACTTTCAGTGGGAAAGTAAAATTTTATCTTTATTGAGAAAGTTAGTTCGACTGATGCTACGAATGAATTAAGTGAGAGGCATATGGGTACAAGTGAACAATTGAAGGGAGCTTCAGAGGAAGATATTACAAGGCGCAAAGGGGAGCAGTTAGTCAAAATTGAGAGTGCAATATCCAATGATGATGAAACAGTAGATACCAAGCAAGGTGAGGAAGATGTTGACAGTGAGTAAGAATGAGTGTATCGATTGAATTAGTGAAGACACTGTAAAGTACCGTTAGGCTTAGAAGATGCATTTGAAAAAATGATTTCGTCTATAGTCAAGCCTTCAACTTTGGAACTGAAACCACTACTTGAGAGTTTAAAATATGGATACTTGGGAGAAAACAACACATTGTTGATAATTATTGGAGCTCAGTTGTTTACAAAATGAGAATTGGCCGTGTTAAATGTGTTGAAGAAACATAAGAAGGAAATTGGTTGGACAACTTCTGACATAAAGGGAATAAGCCCAACACATTTTTAACAAAAAATTCGAGTGAAGAAAGGTGAGAAACTGATAGTGGATGCTCAGAGGCGACTGAATCTTGCTATGAATTATGTGGTGAAGAAAACATTGATGAAATGGTTGGATTCTAACATAGTTTATGCGATTCCTGATAGTGTAATGCCCTCAAATCAATTCACAAGTCCGGATCTTGGGTGTTACTAGATGATGCAAAATATTTGACAAAACAATTTGCAATTTCTCATTTATTTTATGTCTGTCATTTGAAGTCCAAAAGAAAAGCTTAACATTTTAAAAATTTTAAAATGAAATATATGTTAAAAAAAATATTACAACACATTTGATACAAATCTCTACAAGTTAGAAATTTATTCAAGACAAACTTAAAAGGCAAATTTCAAGACCGCGCCATAAATCCTCTGTATGCATAATACCCCAATCCGCCACCAGCTTGGCGTACTCCTAGTGTTGTCGCTCCAAGTGAAGCCTCTTCTCAACAATCTTGAAAAGAAATAATAATCGTGTAAGTACAAAAGTACTTAGTTAGCTCATTAACCATACCTTGATGGAGTCCTCGTATTATTCTAGGACTTTCCATGAGTCAACTTCTGATTTGCATCATTTACTACAGTTGGTGTCATACGATTTTATCATTCTTATACACACCAATTATCATTTCTCGATTATAATTAATCTTTCATTGTTTATTAACTAGAGGACCCTTCTCATTATTACACTATTCCCTTACCCTATAATACTTTCGTAACAAAATATACCTTTAGAATCCACCTCCAATAACCCATAACTAAACTCCTGCTCTTCTTTCAAATAATTTCTTACTGATATTGTCTTGGGTAAATACATACATATAGAAGATACCTACATAGTTTTTCATACTGTTGGTTCTCACGCAGACATACCCTTATTCATTTCTATTCACATACTCATATGGATAATTCACTGCGAATAACATTCAGATGAACTCCATATCATGCTATATCAAGATCTCATATTTCAAATTAGCATTGACTTAGAATTAGAAAAAAATTTGAAGAAAATACGATACCCCTTACTTTTTATACTTACAGATCATCATAACAGACACCCTTCTTATCATACAGATAAACATCTCCTTTTCATAGATAATCCTTAAGATTTTATTCAATTCTTATTCCAGAGTATACCAATACCTCGTCGTAGTTATAATTGTTACAAAACTACTAGAACTTATATTTTACCATCGAGATAGACGTTCAGATTCACGGCTTACTAGATATTTCTGACAATTAATGCCACATAGACTTAGCAAAATACATCATACTAATTATCAGATAGAGGATGCCACTAAGGCGATCCTTTCATAATTAGCCTCAAAGGCTTTTCTTTCATGTTTCATCACAAAGGCTTTTCTTTCATGGCGTGTTTACGATATGGATTTGCCTAAACTCACATTATGTGAGGTTTGCCCATCATCATCCTGGGACACATAAGAAACCCCATTAGGTACTAACCATCCTTTAGTTCCTTTTGGAGAGAGCCATGGCCATGGAATTTCCATTTTAGAGTTCGTGTTTAAAGTCCCAGCGGACACCTTTTGAAAACTTCATAAAGAACAAACACAAACCCACTTTACAGACTCTTTATACACTAACGTCTAAGACACATTTTGTAGACCTTTCATGCACTTACTATATACATTCCAAGCATAAATTCATAATCATACTTCAACATCACATTATTTATACACCATTCATCATATACTTGAACCTATCAATTTCAATATCATGTATACATAATATTCTTGCAAACAATCATGCATTCAAAGATATCCTTTGGTAATTACTCAGATATCCATATCCATAACATACCATACCTTCCATGATTTTAGTTCATATTTCAGTTAGTATCCTATAGATATTTTTGTATGAATAGTACACATGCAAGAGTCAGCATAGAGACTCACCTGGCAACCACGGTTAGTAGCTTGAACTCCAAGTTCAACATCCAAAAAGAAACCGCAACAACCATTACATATAAAACATAAGAACACTATTAAAACTCATTCGAGTAACTTTTACCATCATCTGAATCTTAGATAACCTCCATGCAAAACCTTACTTCTTCATCTTACTGTTCACACACTCATCTTACTGTTCACACACATAAAACAGACTTACTCTTTCAGAAGTCAACATGAAAGACTATAATACTTACTTAGGATATGAAACAGCCCTCTTCATGAACTCAAATTCTTAGTTTCAGCTTAACAAGAGAGATCTATTCTCAGCTCCAATGAAACTCAACCATGGCATTTTGAATGGAAGAAAGAAGAAAAACCCTCTTATCTTTGAACCCAAATCAATATGTGTATATATATAAAACCCATGTTCTCATAGTGGAATTTAACACGTGTCACAATATTTCTGAACTGCCTTATAAATGGTTTGTAGCTGTAAAAAAATGCATATGAGAATCCAACATTTTTATATAATTTTAGTTCATCCCTTCATTTTATTCCTAACCACCTTGTTAAAATGTAACTAGCACCATAACTAATCAAACTTGGTGCAAAGTACCTTTGGCGACAACCCAAGGTACCCAAAAATCTTCAATACTCTTACAAATCTCTTCTTCTTAAAGACCCAACACATGATGAGAACAATTATTTCAATATTCTAACATTTATTATGCGTCCAATCTATATGCCAAAAGTATCAATTGGGTGGATAACACTAAGCCATTCAGATTACTTTCAGTTTACTCGCCAAACTCAAAACCTGCCAAAACTAGGTGTTACAGATAGTAAATGGGTTAATCTAACACAATGTGTCCCTAAAAAAGATGGTTTGATGGTGGTTGCTAATGAGAAGAACAAATTCATCCTAACTCTAACAATGAAAGTATGAAATGTATGCATCGACTATAAAAAACTTAATGATGCAACATGGAAAGATCACTTCTCGCTACCCTTTATTGACCAAATGTTTGATAGACTGATAGGGAAGAAATATTATTGCTTCATTGATCGTTATTTTGAATACCATCAAATTTTAATCCATCCTAATGATCAAGAGAAAACTATTTAATCCATCCTAATGATCAAGAGAAAACTATGTCCCCTTGCCTATTTAAAACTTATGTGTTCTTGATGATGCCATTCGGTTTATGCAATATGCCTTTCACCTTTATGTGGTGTATGATATCGAGCTTCATGGATATGATAGAAGACAAATTGGATGTCTTCATGGATGAATATTCTATATACGAAGATTCCTTTACTGAATGCCTGACTAATCTAGTACGAGTTCTGGAAAGGTGTGAAGACACAAATTTGGTTCTTAATTGGGAGAAATGTCATTTCATGGTAAATGAGGGGATTGTTTGGGGACACTGCATTTTTAAGAAAGGGTTAGAAGTGGATAGGGCTAAAATTGAGGTCATAAAAAAATTACCACATTCAACTTTGGTTCACAGAATTAGAAACTTTCTCCGACACACGGGATTCTACCGGTTATTTATTAAGGACTTTGGGCAAATTGCAAAATCATTGAACCAACTTCAAAAAGACATTCCATTTGTATTTGATGAAGCGTGTGCACAAGCCTTTGAGGTGATGAAAAAGAAATTAGTGACGGCTTCGATCATAATGAGCCCGGATTGAGAAGAACCTTTTGTGATCATATGCGATGTGAGTGATTATGCTGTTGAGGCAGTATTGGGATAGAAAATGGAAAAAATTCATTACTCCAGTAAAATGTTGAACTCGACACAATGTACTTATACTACTATTGAGAAAGAGATGTTGGCGATAGTATTTGCATGTGCAAAATTTAGGCCTTATCTGATGGTGAATAGAGCGTATGTTTATACTGACCATTCAACCTTGAAATATGTCTTGAAGAAGAAAGAAACTAAAGCCAATTTAATGAGATGGATATTTCTTCTTTAAGAGTTCAATCTTTGGACCATTGACCGAAAAGGGACTGAAAATCAAGTAACAAATCATCTATCTAGACTGGAAGTTGTGAAGAAATGAAGAAATCAAGTGATCAATGAGAAATTTATAGATGAGCATCTGTTTTGAGTTGAACACCATCAAATAATGACTAAAAGTAGTAGATTCCTCGATATGTAGATATAGTCAATTACTTGATTCAAGGAATTTCTCCTACAAATGTTTCGGGACAGCAGAAGAGAAAATTATGCATGATGCACGATATTACATTTAGGAAGAGCCTTATGATTTCTGACAATGTACAGGCCAAATAATTTAACAATGTGTGGCAAAAGAGGAAGTGGAAAATATTTTGATTGGATGTCATACTTCACCTTGTGGTGGTCATTTCAGAGGTAAAAGAACAATACAGAAGGTCTTGCAATTAGGATTTTATTGGCTAACAATATTTCAACATGCTTATGAGTTTACACAAAAATGCGATCAATGTCAAAGAATGAGAAATATTTCTAAACGTAAAAAAATGTCACAGATAGGACTGTTGAAAGTCAAATTTTTTGATGTATAGCGCCTAGATTTCATAGAACCCTTTCCAAACTCGTTCGAAAACCAATACATACTGTTAGTAGTTGATTATGTCTCAAAATGGGTGAAAGTTGTCGCATTACTGACAAACAACACTAGATTTATGGTAATGTCACATTAACAAATGCTAAAAATAACATGTTTTAATCTAATTCTTAATTCCTTTTTGGGTGGATATTCGATGTTAATGGTGAATTTTATGTTTTTTTTTCTTTAAACTCACGTTTTTATACTTAGGAGAGCATTTGGGAGCAAAAGGAACGAAAAATGAGTGAAAATCGGAGTGGGTTATAGTAGCCATATGGGATGGACCATTCCACATGACTGTGTGAGCCACACAGCCATGTGGCAGGTTGTGTCAATTTCGCGAATTGCATTCTGAACAGTGGAAAAAGGAGATTTTTAGGGTTTTTCGGGCATTCTAAAACCTATATATGAAAAAATAAGAAGATATGAGAAAGCCGTCATAGAATATTCAAGAAAACAACTCGAAAAATACTATTACAGTTGATTATAAAATGAGATTTCCATTAAGATTGAAGATTCCCTTTTGGTTTCTTTGGAAATTATTATAAGTTTCTTTGTTTCTTGTTGATATACTATCTTTGGGATTTTTTATCTGCTAGCATGAACTAATTTTCTAAATACCTAGGGAAGGTGAACCCTATGATGAATTATGTCGTTTGATTTTTATTTTACACAATAAATACTTAAATCTTGTTCTCAATTATATGTACTTAATTCTTGGTTTTATATTTTCCACAAGCTAAAACAACTAAGTTGAGGAATGATATCTCTTCTTTTGTTCAATTTGATATTGAGACTCTTTATGATACATGAAAGAGATTTAAGGATTTGTGGAGAAGGTGTCCTTATCATGGATTACCTTTGTGGCTCCAAGTTCAAACCTTTTACAATGTTTTAAACCCCTCAACTAGATAGATGATTGATGCAGCAATTGGTGACACATTGAATAACAAAATACATGAGGAAGCTCAAGAGTTTATTGAGGAGATGACACTGAATAATTATCAGTGGCAATTTAAGAGAGTAAAACCTAATAAGGCAACCAAATTTTTTGATATTAATGCAGTTTTTATGTTGGCAAAATAGGTTGAGGCTCTTGGGAAGAAAATTGATGGTTTAATTGTTTCTAAATAGGTGAATCTGGTGATGTAAATGGAGTGGGGATGATTAATTCGGAATATTCACCCTTCACGTCTAACATGGAGCATGAGCAAGTCAACTTTATGTGTAATAATTTAAGACCTCAAAATATTCTAAATAAGTGAATCTAGTGATGCAATGTGATGCAAATGGAGTGGGGATAATTAATTCGGAATATTCAACTTTCAAGTCTAACATGGAGTATGAGCAAGTCAACTTTATGTGTAATAATTCAAGACCACAAAATAACCCCTATTACAATAGTTGTAATCCAAATTCAAGGAATCATGCAAATTTTTCTTGGGGTGGTCAAGGAAATCAAAGGTCACAACCCCCTTCAGGTTTTCAATAACCTTATCAGCAAGAAAAGAAACCGAATGTAACATCCCGAAATAGGGCCTAGTCAGAATAGTGGTTTTGAGACCACAAGTCCGACGTTAAACTAATTATTTCATGATCATTATGAGGTCTAGGATATGAAAATAAGCATGTGTTAAAATTTCATGAAGAAATTCCATGTGTAAAGTGTCCAATTGGAAATTAGGGACCAAATTAAATAAATTGCAAAACTTGGGTTCTAGAAGCAATTTGCATGAAATTGCTTTGGATTATTAATTAGAGGTCCTTAAAAAGCAATTTTCCCAATTTCTAAATTTTTGGACAAAAATGGGTATGCATGGAAAATTTAGAAAGGTTAGTAAGGAAGGGCATTTTGGTCGTTTGGTAATAAATGAAATAAAAAGGGGAAATAAAGTAAAAATTCACTCATTTTCTTCTCCATGCTACCGAAATTGAAGGGGTCTCCATAGCTAGGGTTTTCCAACATTTCAAGGTTGATAGTAAGACAATCCTAGCCCTATTTTTTATGTTCTTTATGTTTTTGAGATCCTTGAAGCATGCTTTTTCTATTTCTACCAATATCTCAAGCTAGGGTTCATGTTTAGAAAATTACCCATGTATGAGATGCTTGTGTTTTGATGATTTATGGAAGAATATGAAAGTTTATAGGGTGGTAAACAACTTTTACTGAGTAGTTTTTCATGGAAATGGCTTAAAGGACCATTTTGTGAAAGTTGTAAAAAATGGGTAAGAAAATGTGAAATGAAAGAAAATTGTGGGCTGCTATAAGTATGAAAAATATTTGGCTAGGCTTGGGTAGCCAAGAAATTTCATGCATTTCATTATACGAGCCTTATGACTAAATTGTAAAAGTTGTGAAAAGTTAGGGGCAAATCGGTCATTTTGCCCTAGGATGGGTTTTAGGCCAAAAATGAGCAATGTGAAGTATTAATAATTTATTTTTATTGATATAGACCCTGAGGAACCAATTCCAGAGGTCGATCGTGAAAAACGAATGGTTTTGGAATAACCGAAATACAAAATCGAGACGACTACCAGGTAAGTTAATGTAACTCAAATGTAAACTATTTAAATACATTAAAATGTATATTCATGTATGAAGTATAATGTTGATATTCATTGTGAATTAATATATGAAAAAGGTTGTATCAATGAAAAAGGATGATAATTGTCCCTGTTGAATAAAAAGGAATATCCGATGGATAAATCATTGCTTACATGACAAAAGATCTTGCATGTGTTGCAGAAAAGGATTTAGCTTGGACGGGTAATCCATTGATCTCGGTGTAAAAGGATTCAGCCGAGACGGCTGTTCCTTAAGTGATCGAGCCTCCCGAAGAATATGTGTGCATTATGGATTTAGCCCAGACGGGTAATCCGATTAAGGACTGAATTTAGCCTGGACTAGTAATTCAGATCCAAGCTCATTAGAGCATATGTTATTGTAAGGGATTTATCCTAGACTGATAATCCCGGTATTACTCTACGAGTTTATATTATCGGGGATTTAGCCTGGATTGGTAATTCCGCCGTAAGAGCGAGGTTCGCGGGAATGCATACTGGAAATGATCACTTGCATGAATTGACGATAAATAGGGTATCCATCAATATTCTAAGAAGTTCAATGAGATTAATATGAGAAAAAGGAATGGAAAATACAGGAATTGATGAACTCATCTAAGACCAATGTTCAAATGCATTGACGTGAGACTAACTTGATGATTGAGTGTATGTGATAGGGAATTTATATTATACTTGTTGGAATGAATGTCTAATTTGGTTGTTTGCTAAACAATGGGTAAGTTTGCTTTCCTGTTATCCGAGCTTACTAAGCATGTAAATGCTTACCCCTTCTCTTTTCATTGTCTTACAGAGCTTGTAGACTCGTGAAGATTGGAAAACGGTTGGAGAAATCAACACGCTATCGACTTGTCTTGCTTTGGTATATAGACACTTTTATTTTGTTATAATGGCATGTATAGAGTTCTAATCACTTTTGTTTTATGTGTCATTTGGCTAGCCAATGCATGGGCTTAAATGGTATACCTATTCTTTTGTATATGGCCATGAGATATGGCTCATATTGATGATGGTTGTAAACCTACTAATGATGCATGTTTATGTTTTAAATATTTCATGAGATATGATGATGAGGTTTATCATGGATGGATGCTTGAAATGGGACCTAATAATTTGAGAGTGGACATAGCATGTAATGGTATGTGGTTATAATATGGACTAAATGTAAAATGCGCTCTGTTAATCCCTCATATGAAAAGGATAATTTAGCATGTACTAAGCCGATGAGATGAGGCTACCATGCAATGAGTTATGCCAAGGCTGTTTAAGAGTATAATAGGTCCATGTTACATACCATTGAAGTCTATAAGGGTGTATGGATTTTAAAGGGTGACCAAAGGCTTGGAAAATAGCCCTAAAATGGTCCACATGGGTAGACACACGGGCATGTGTCTAGGCCGTGTGTGACACACGGTCAACCCCAATGGTCATGTTGCCTAGCCGTGTGTCCCGTGCACCTAAAAATTTTAGTCAGTTTGCATGGTAGTAAACACACGGGTAGAGATATGGCCATGTGTCTTAACCGTGTGGAGGACACGGCCTAGCACACGGGCATATGCCTTGGCCGTCTGCCTCAAAATTAATGATGATGTCATAAACAGAATGTCTGAGTTTTTAGACACGGGCGATGACATGGGTGTGTCTAGGCCGTGTGAGGGACACAGGCCAGAGACACGAGCGTGTGTTTGGCCGTGTGAAAACCTCTGTAGGTTCGAAATGAAAAATAAATTCAAAAATTCAACACAGGTGAGGAACACGGGCGTGTCCTCAAACACACCAGCGTGTGCTTGCCTCCACAAGGGCGTGTCCTCAAACACATGGGCGTTTGCTTGCATCCACATGGGCATGTAATGCATAACCCTAGGAATTTTACTAAAATTTTCTGTAGTTTTTGGTTTAGTCCCAGATCAATTTAATGATGTTTTGGACCTTGTAGGTCCATAATAGGGACACTATGATGTTGTTTGATTGGTTTTAAATTAGAATGGAATTTTATAACCGTATTTTTTAAAATGTCTGAGTAGGTGTCCGGTAATGCCTCGTACTTTATCCCAGTCTTGGGTAAGGGTAAGGGTGTCACATTTAGTGGTATTAGAGCTACGATTTAGTCAATTCTCAGACTAACGTAGCATGTATTGGGTCTAGCTATACATGTCATTATACAAGTTATGATAGTGTGACATCTCCTAATATTTTTAATTGTATTTGAATATAGTAAATGTCTTCCAATCAAGCCCAAGATGAGTCTGAGGGAGCCGAGTGCCATGCTCCAGCTTTCGTTTAGCGAGCTATTTCTAGTAGTAGTTGAAGGCCTATGTCTGAGGGCCGGGAAGAGACAAGAGCCGCCTTTTTCAATATGATGGATGAATGGTTTGGAGAATACCTAAGAAATCGCATTGAGATACCACGACCTCCCCCACTTGCTACATGACCTGGAAAGGCACCACAGGGTAATGGGCCTATTAGATTGGGTAAGGCTTCGGTTGATAAACCTAGGAAATATGAGGCCGAAGAGTTTCGGGCCACGATTGATGACGATCCAAAACATGTTGAATTTTGGCTTGAGAATACCATGCGAGTTCTCGACGAACTGTCGTGTACTCCAGAGGAGAGCTTGAAATGTACGGTGTTGCTACTGAAGGACACTGCATACCACTGGTGGAAGACTACATCCTCGGTGGCACCAAGAGAGAGTATTACATGAGAATTTCTCCAAGCAGAGTTTAAGATAAAGTATATCAGTCAAAGGTTCTTAGACTCGAAGTGAAATGAGTTCTTGGAACTCAAACAAGGAAATAAGACCGAGTTAGAATATGAAAGAGAGTTCGTAAGGTTAAGTCAGTATGCGATGGAATGGGTCCAATCAGAGATAGAAATATGTAAGCGCTTCAAGGAAGGCTTGAATGAGGAAATCAAGCTGTTAATTGGGATCATTGAAATACGAGAATTTTTTGCACTAGCTGATCGGGCTAAGAAGGCTGAAGAGCTCAATAATGAAAAGAGACAAGCAAAAAGAGAAGCTTGAGTTTCAAGCAAGAGATTCAGTGGCAGGACGTACTCATTTCCCATAAAGAAATTGAGAAGTCACCAAGAATGCTCTATGTCGTCAGTGGGATATTCAGGTAGAGCTAGGAGCTCTAAGCATCATAACCCGAAGTCTTCTTCCCCCAAGATAACTAGTGTGGGAAGTGTGGATGATCAAAAGCCGAGGTGTAAAAGCTTCAACAAATTTCACTTCGGAGAGTGCTGAATGAAGAGTGGTGCGTGTTATAGATGTGGGTCTCTTGACCACTTTCTTAGAGACTGCCCGGAGCGAGCTGATAAAGAGGTGGAATTAACCCCGAAGCCGAATGCTCCTATTTCTCGAGGTAGACCCCTGAGACATCCCGAAAGTGCAAGTGGCAGTCGAACTGTTGCTAAAGATGCTACTACAAAATTAGAGGCTCGAGCCCTGGCAAGAACTTATGTAATATGCGCTCGTGAAGAAGCCTCTGCTCCCGATGTCATCACGGGTACATTTTCTATCATAATACTCGTTTCATTTCCTTAATTGATCCAGGATCAACCCATTCGTACATTTGCATGAAATTGGTGTCTAGCATGGACATGTCTGTAGAGCCTATGAAATTTGTGATTAAGGTGCTAAACCCTCTAGGCAAGTCAGTCCTAGTTGATAAAGTCTGTAAGAATTGTCCCTTGATGGTTCAAGGTCATTGTTTTTCTGTTAACCTTATATTATTGTCATTCGATGAGTTTGATGTAATACTTGGCATGGATTGGTTGACCGTTCATGATGTGATTGTAAATTGTGGTAGCAAGTATATCGAATTACAATGTTCAGATGGCGAAATTCTCGGAGTTGATTCAAGTGAGTTGGATACTCCTCCGGTCGTAATTACCTCAATGATGGCTCAAAGGTATTTGAGAAAAAGATACGAAACTTACCTTACTTTTGTACTAAATTCTAAATAATCTGAGCTGAAGTTAGAATCAGTACCGATAGTATGCGAGTATCCGGATGTGTTTCCGAAAGAGCTACCCAGATTACCTCCTGTTAGAGAAGTAGAGTTTGGTATTGAGCTGGTGCCTAAGACAGCTCCTACCTCTATTGCTCCGTATAGGATGATGCCAACCGAACTGAAAGAGTTAAAAGCACAACTACAAGAATTGACAGATAAAGGTTTTCTAATACCGAGATTTTTGCCTTGGGGTGCTCCAGTATTATTTGTAAAGAAGAAATATGGTTCGATGAGGCTATGTATAGACTACTGACAACTTAACAAGGTAACTATCAAGAGCAAGTATCCGTTGCCAAGGATCGACGATCTGTTTGATCAATCGAGAGGAGCCACTATATTTTCAAAAATAGACCTGAAATCCGGTTACTACCAGTTGCGAGTTAAAGAGTCAGACGTGCCTAAGATCGCTTTCAAGATGAGGTATGGTCAAGCAATAATCAAGCTTGATATCATTAAAAAAATCAACCCCTTTTACACAAAATGTGTCAAGCCATGGATGAGAGGGATTCAAGGGATGGTCATGCTATTTTTAGCAAAATCCCAAGCTCTCCCTCATAAATACCACATTCATTCCTTATCCTTCATCACTCAACATTCACTCACCTTTCTCATCTCTTTTTCATGCCTAAACCCTCCACTCTCTTCATTTCCCATCCTCTCTCTGAGAGTTCCCTTAGTAAGCAGTTCTTAAGAGAAAAGCTCTCTTGGTCGGCCACCTTGAGGAGTAATTTGCACTAGAGCAACAATGAAAATCGGAGGAAGCCACCACAGATAATTATTGGGAAATCACTGAATTCATCTTAGTTTTTTCTTCCTTTCTCTTTTAATTATTCTTAATTTATAAACATGATTGTAAATTATTTGATTACTTTTTAATTAATAATAATGACTTAAATTTGTTTCAACTAAGATGGTTACAATGCCTTGATTTAATTTGTTCAATTCATGTTTATATTGTTATGTGTTTCAATTGTTTATGCTTCTAATTAAAATCATTCATGTTGTTCATGCATTAAGATATGTTTGACTACATGAGAATTAATCATTTAATCTGAACCAGATGGTGGTTAATGGACATAATAATTGGAAGATGCATGCTTAATTCATATCCGAACCAGAATGAATTAAAGGCTCGTAATAATTTCAAAAGAACACTATTACCTTGCATAACTTTAGATTTATGTAATTAAACTGTTTCAAACCTAACTTGTCCATGTTACCTTACATAAATTCTAATGAATTCTTAATTAAACGGTGACATAGAAATATGCACGTTTGTCTGAGTGGAAAATCTCAGATCTCGAAATTCCTTATGATTTAGATTCCAACTTCATAAATGATCGAGTTGCCATAAAATTTTTCCGGAACATTGTTAAACATGATAAAGAATGAATTGAATTAAAAGTTGTAATTGTTCTAGCCTATTCATATTATTGTTGTTAAAACTTGTGAATTGTTACTAAACCATTCATTGCATTTTATTTCATTCATTTGCATAGTAGTTGCTAATTTAATTTTAACATTCATCATTCTCAAATATTGTGTTTTCCTAACCAATTTGTAAAACATTAATTTTATAGCTATTGATTATCAACACAATACCTGTGGAAACGATACTCTTTTTACTTTCTTATTACTTGATAAAGATTGTGTATACTTGCACATTCCATCACGAACCATTTGTCTCTGGGCTAGTCTTTTTCGTCTCCTTTGTCTAAACGTCCACTCGATTTCATGGTCTACAGGGAGTAAGTCGATGATTCAATCAATGCTAAGAAATACCTAAAAAGAAAATCACAAAAATAAAAGATTAATTAAATAAGAATATAAATAACTAAACCAAATTGCAAGAAATAATTTCACAAATAATGATTAAATTAACAGTCCCCAGCAACGGCATCATAAACTTGGTTCGTGACGGAATGTTCAAGTATACACAGTCGTTATCAAGTAATAAGTGAATAAAAAGAGTATCATCTCCATAGGGACTATATTGATAATCAGCAATTGTAAAATTAATATTTAACAAGTTAGTTATGAAAATAAAATATTTGAAAGTTATGGATGTTTTAATTAACTTAAATTAACAGCTAATATGCAAATGAGAATCAAGTAAAATGCAATGAAATGGTTAAGCAACAATTCACAGGATTTAACAACAATAACATGAATAAGTTAGAACAATTACAAATTTTGATTTAATTCATTCACAATCATGCTTAACAAATGTTCCAGAAAAATTCCATGGCAACTCTAGTATTTATTAACACGGAATCAAAAATTCATAAGCTTCTATCAAAGTCTTATGTTTATCACTTAGAAAAACTTACATATGTCTATGTCAAATTTTAACTAAGGATTATATTTTAAGCAATCATTCCTTAGAATTTATGCAAAGTAACAGGGACATGTCTATTTGAAACAATTTAATCACATAAATCTAAAGTTATGCAAGGTAAGAGGGTTTTTTTTCTAATTATTACAAACCTTTAACCTATTTCTATTGAATATAGATTAACCATGCATCTGCCAACTATTGTTTCCATTAATCACCATCTTATTCTGGTTGAGCAATTAATTCAAATGTTTTCAACCATATATTAATGCATGAACAACATAAATGATTTTAATTGGAAGCTTAAATAATTGAGGCACATAACATTATAAACATGAGTTGAACAAATTGAATCACGAAATTGCAATCATCCTAGCTGAAACAAATTAAGTTATTATCATTAATTAAAAGGCAATAAAATAATTTGCAGACATGTTTGTAAACTAAGAATAATTTAAAGAGAAAGGAAGAAAAAACTATAAGAAGATTTTGGTGATTCTCCGAGAACTATCTATGGTGGCTTCCTCCTATTTCCATTGTTGTTCTAATGCAAATTATTCCTCAATATGGCCGTCCAAGAGAGCTTTTCACTCAAGAATTGATTACTAGTGGAACACTTAAAGAGAGAATGGGAAAAATGAAAGAAAATGGAAGGCTTAGGTGTGTAAGAGAAGAGAGAATGGTGAGTGAATGCATTGATGGCTGCCTTGAAAGGTGAATGAGGGATTGTATTTGTACATGAGAGAAGGCTTGAGAGTTAGCAAAAAATAGCACGAACATCCCTTGAAAAATTCTCATGCATAGTCGGGCATATTTTGTGGAAAAAAGGGTTGATTATTTCATTATTCTAGCTTAATTTTTGCTTGATTTAAAGGCATGGATTAGAAGCAACCATGGGATTTTTCTAGGGCTATTTTGTGATTTTTTTTACACATGTAGGGGCCCTTAATTAATTGTTCCAAAGTTTTTGGGCTGCTCAATGCTAAATTTTGGCTTCTCTCCCCTTTAATGGACGATTTTGGCTCCAATGTGAAGGGCAGACTTGTTTCTTTTAGCAACCCACTTCCAAGCTGGGTTAAAATAAATTCTTTGAGTCCAATGCCTTTGCATTGCCATCCCATGCTAATTAATATTCAGCTTATGTCTATACGTCATCCATAATGGCTTCAAATATTCAACACATCAGTGTACCAAGCTGCAACAAACTTAGCACATAATTATGTACTTCCAAAATGTAGCAACATAAAGTAAAATTATGTAAAATTAGCATTTAATTACTTAAAATTAAAATCTTACTTTAATTATGCCTAATTTCTCAATATGTACTAAAAATACACAATTTGCTATCAAAGTGCTCAGAATTTGCATAGATTGTTAGTTAAAAGATGCTTAAAAAGTCTATATAATTTAGAGTTATCAACAACCTAGGGATCAACAACAGTATCTGTGGATTGATAATCATTTGGGCTATGATTCTCTAGGAAGAAACGAAAAATGTTTCTGACAGTAATAAGACTCCTCAACACAAGAGAGCGACCCCACTTTAAACGATCAAATTGCTTCTCCACGACCTCATTATCTAGTGGCTGCATACAAGTGCAGACAGACTCAGGAGGGATCGATCACTGCATCGGAAACCCAAACCTATTTTCAATCTGCTCCTCACCAGAATGTATTTATTCCTATTAAGATAAAGGTTAAAGGCCCATTTTATTGACTAAGGGTTCAAAATTGTCGCTTAGCTGACACTTATCTTGAACAAGGCTAAATTTGTAGGAGAAGTTGGGCAATTGTACTTATATGATACCCAGGAAGTAGACCATTTCCTCTTAGGACATTGTACAGTGGAAAAATAGGGTCTCCACTAAGGTGCTTACCCTGCGGTTGTTGGGTTCAGCCCCATCGCCTTCTTGGTCACCTCCACGACCTTTTCTATTACCACCACCGCAATAGTTTCTACCCTCGTGATTATTGTGCTTGATTTTGACCATTTCAAGGGATAAGGAAAAGAAGAAAATACCCAATCCCATACTCCCCCCCATAAATTGAAAATCCATAACCCTGATTGCTATAGGAATACCATTTAATTGACTCGTGCCTGTTTGAATAGCCTCAGTTAATCTTGTCTTTCTTTGATAAAAATCAATACAATCTTTATAAAGCTCTTCTTCAGACTAAAATTCAATTAGATCAAGAGAGATCATGTCTTCATCTATAAGACCCTAAGTGCCTAGATCAATCGAAAGTTCGATTCTATCTGAACTCCTCATTTTGAAATGATATCCACATTGTTCACAAATATTCATTTTTGAATTAAGCGATTTCTTATAATTTACTCCATAATAATTTTTGCATTCGCATTGAACCCATAAATCCTTGTATAGATCGAGATCATTAGAACTTTCTTTTAGAGTTAAATCATTACCATTTTAACGAGTTATTATATCGAAATTCTTACCTTCACTACTATTTCCACCTTCGCCGCAAATGTAATTATAAATATAATTATCATTGGAATTATCACTACCACTTAAAATGGAACTATCAATACAAATTTGAGAATGAAGATAAGAGTCAATACAACTATTAATGTGATTATTCCAACCATAGTTAGTATCATTATCATACAAGTTAAAATGATAGTGGGGCTTATCATTTTTCGATCCATTATTCATATAACTAGAATTATGATAACTATAAAAAAACTTTCTAGTTCACTCAAAAAAGAATGATCATTGTTAAGCTCAAAATTTTGATTTTCACTATCAAAATATATGGAATAACAGTCTTGATTACTATCTCTAATTAAAAAGGTGTCATCAGAAATGAAATTCCGAATGTCTTTGACGTCAACTAAATGATCAACCTTACTGTAATAACTAGAGCTGTCACTAAAATCATGAATTACCTAGAAAACTTGTAGGGAGTGGTCAATGGAAGAAATGAAATGAACTTGGATGAAGAAATCGGAAAAGGATAAGAAAGGAAAATTAAAGATACAAAAGGAAACTTAATCAACAAGAAAGGTGAAAAATGATTTCAAATAAAACACCTCATTACCCTGCTTCTTGATTTAAATAGCCAAACGTCCAAGGGAAGTTTGGTTGATTTGAAATAGATTATTCAAATCCCCAAATTTGTATATAACACTTATTAAAGACGATAAGGGCTTTTCTTCAAACCCCTCGATAACCAAACAAGCGGGAATGTCCGTCAGAGTAAGCCGCTTATCAAGTACTCGCCATATGACCCATGTTAATCCAGGAATTGCCCGCTCATTCTGTGCCGAGCAAACACCTAGCTGATGGTGCAAGTAAGAATCTACTAGAATAATTACGAAACAGTCCTTGTGTAGTTAACTGCCCTATATGGAGTAAGGATAGAGCAACCATTTGAGCAGAATAAGTTTGGAATTGATTTATAAGTAATAGGGCAGTGTTATGATATTTAGAGATATCTACCTTTAGGTATGCAAAGGATTATCAAAGAAAAAGGGAAATTTGTGTGAAGGTCACCCCTAAAATTTAAGTAAAAGAGGAAATTTCATGCATGAAATTTTCTTTAAGGGTAGGGGAGTTGTCACACCCGGATCCCTAAATAAACCCTAATTTATAGGAATTTTAAGGACTTAATTGAACTCATGGAAAGTTGGTGGACTTTACCTAGAATTCTGGGAAAGATCGATGGCTGATGAGTAAATAATTGGGATAAATGGTTGCAATGGCTGGTGAAGATTGTGCCAAAAGGGTATATATATATATATATATATAGGTGTGAATGGAGACAAAATTTTCTCAATTTTATTTACAAAATTTCTTTCCATAGCATTGTCTTCTTCGGTTGTTTTAAAGAAGGAGATAATGAAGCTGAAGGAAGCTCTGCATGTTACAGTTGTTGTGTGGATTAAAGTCTAAAAGTATAGAAATTGAGTATCAGGTAACCTTTCTTATCCTTTGGTACTTAAGAATTCGAGAAAAGAGAAACTAAGGGTTCCTGACAACTTTCTGTAAATTGGATTCTGGGTTTTAAGGTTGAATAACTTTGATTTAATTGATAAATGATTGTCATATTTAGCTGCCAGGATGAAAGAGGCTCTGGTCTTTGGACAATCTAGGCTGATGACAATTAAGGAAATAAGGTAAGTCTTTGTGCTCCATCTCTAGGTGATTTAAGAGATTGAACCAATGGATGTTGTGTGTCTATGTTGTTTTGTATCATTTGAACTCATAGTACTACATGAATATGACGACTGTGTGTGCTAAATTGTATGAATATTAAATGTTTCTTTAGTTTCGAATTGAAGTATTTAAGCATAAGGGTGTAAAAAGCCCCCAAAAATTTTCAAAAAAAAAAAAGCAATTAAGCCCCTCTTTTTTTTTTGTACTTAATTGAGCACTTGAACTTTCAAAATGCATCAAAAAAGCCTTCAAACTTCTTCAAAAACAAAATTAAGCCCCTGCTTTTTTTTCACTCAATTGGGTACTTGAACTTTCAAAATGTATCAAAAAGACCCTTAAATTTTTTTTCAAAAAAAAACAATTAAGCCCCTACTCTAATTAAAAATTACAAAAAATTATTATAAAAATTATTAAATTTTAGAAAACCTATTAAATTTTAATAAAAAATTTGAATTTATTAAAAATTAGTTTTTTATAAAAATAGTAAAAAATTATAAAAATTATAAAATTTTATAAAAATCATAAAAAAATTAGCAACCCCTATTTTTTTCAATTAAATTCATCACGTGGTGCAACATTGCATGACATGTGGCAAAAATGATAAAAAAATAAAAATCAATAAAATTTATAGAAAAATTATAAAATACTTCTTTTGGTACGATAATTTTTTACGAAACTTATATTTTTTTACATTTTGTATAATTTTATTATGACTTTATAAAACTTTATAGTTTTTTTTATATTTCTATATATTTCTATATATTTTATGATTTTTATAAAATTTTACAATTTTTATTTTTTTAATTTTTAATAATTTTTAATATTTGAATTTTATTAAAATTTAATAATATTTATAGTTTTTATCGATTTTAATTTTTTATATTTTTTTCTAATTTTTAATAAAAGCATGGGCTTAATTTTTTTTTTTTGAAAAAGCTCAAGGGTCTTTTTGATGCATTTTGAAAGTTCAAGTAACCAATTGAGTGCAAAAAAAAGTAGGGGCTTAATTTTTTTTTTGAAAAGGTTTGAGGGTATTTTTTATGCATTTTGAAAGTTCAAGTACCCAGATGAGTGCAAAAAAAAAAAAGGAGATTAATTGGTTTTTTTTTTAAAAGGTTTCAGGGCTTTTTTGATACATTTTGAAAGTTCAAGTACCTAAATGAGTGCAAAAAAAAATCAGGGGCTTAATTGCTTTGTTTGAAAAAGTTTGATGCCTTTTTGCACCTTTAAGCCAAGTATTTATGGGAGGTGAACCACATGTTAATAATATAAATATAAATATTTAGGTGAAATGGTTGTGATATATATATGTGTACGCTATGCGCAGCACTGAGAAAAGTATTGACATGTTAGATGAAGCTAGGATACTGGAAATGATGTTTTTATACACCACCATACGGATTTTATTGAGTGCAAATTGTGATGTACGAAGCTCTGGGCCTTACGGAGGAAACTCTATGGTCTTCGAGCATCATGATTAAATGTGGCGAAATGGAGGAATAGGCTAGTAGATAGGGAATGGAATTTCTATTAGATTAAGTAATCTGGTGTTACTGGGTGGAAATTGTGATGTACGAAGCTCCAGGCCCTGCGGAGATGATACTGTGGTGTTCGAGCATCAAAGTTAGAAATGAGACGGAATGTTATTGACTAGCTCATTACAGTGACACCATGACAACGATTATTAGGTTCCATAGAGCAACACTACGACATCGGTCAGTAGACTCTATGGGGCGACACCGCGATGACGCTAAGTGTAACAACCCGTTTTTAGTGGTGTTGGAAATAGTGGTTTCAATATCACAATTCTGACGAGTGAATTATTATTTTATTATTTATTTTACGTCTATGGGATTATATTAAGGTCGTATTAAAATTTCGTTAAGAAATGTTGCTGTTTACATAGTTAATTAAGTAAAAAGGATTAAATCGTAAAATGTGTAAAAGTTGAATTCTATTAGTTAAAAGGGATAAATGGCTATGGAAAGAAAAGTAAATGGACTTGATTAGTAAATATATCATTTAAAGGGTTAGTGGATAGTCATGGATATGGTTTAAATGAAATTTTGATAGTTTTTATTTAAAACATAAATTAAATAAAACAAATTTGGATAATCTTTTCTAGTCTTCTTCCCCCCCCCCCAATTTTTGAGGAGAAAAATAGTCATTTTTGTGCTTTGAAGATTCAGTTAAGCTTGTTTCTTGCAAGTGATTTTGAGTCCCAATTTTAGTGATTTTTATGTTTTTGAATCTATTTTAACTTAATCTAGCTAGTCCGGGGGGTTAATTTGCAAAACTGTTAAAGGTTGAGGGACTTGCCATGGGTGTTCTTGAATTTTTTTTATGTTAGTTGGTAGATTATTAGTCTTTTTTGTAAGATAAACATGTTTTGTTAAGTGATTTTTGATAAATTTTAGAAATAGGGATTAAATTGTTTAAAGTGTAAATCCATGGTTTTGTTGTGAAATGTTGGTAATAATGGATTGCTTCAAGGTTCTTTGTATCATTAGTTAAATTGGATTTTAGTTAAAATGGTTAAATTGCAAGTTATGAGCTTAATGTAAAAAAAATTGAATGTTAGGGGTAATTTCATAATTTTTCATAAATATAAATTTTGGATTAAATTGAAGTTTATAAGTATTCAGTTGAATGAAACTATTGTTTTAGATCATGAACGTGTTGACGATCGTGGAAAAGAAAAGATTTGGAAGTAGCCCTGTGCTTTTGCGATTACTGTAAACTAGTCTAGTAAGTTCATTTCATGTTTATGTATAATTGAATTCAATTCCTTGTTAGTGAATTAATCTTTAAATTATGTTATGTATTGATATGTAAATGTTGAAACGTACTGTTATTCAGGCTTAGTGCCTAGCAGGCTTAGTGCCGATGTTATTCAGGCTTAGTGCCGGTGTTATTTAGGCTTAGTGCTGGTGTTATTCAGGCTTAGTGTCGATGTTATTCAGGCTTAGTGCTGGTTTTATTCAGGCTTAGTGCCTATTAGGCTTAGTGCCGGTGTTATTCAGACTTATTGTTGGTGAAATACCCTTGGAAACTTGGAAATTTATAGTGAATGAGTTGATTTATCGAACTTACTAAGCTTTTTCGTGCTTATTTGTTTTAAGTTGATTTCGTAGGACTTTTAGAATCATTGTATCGATTGGATCGGCTTGGAAGCTCACACACTATCATCTATACCTTGGTAGTCATTTTGTAATTGTTTCAAGTAGGTTAAAGTGGCATGTAATAGGAGAACTCTTTAGTATTATGATGTTTTGTGAATGTGAAATTTGTGAATTGGTATGATCATACTTGTGAAGTTCAAGTTTGAACTTGATGAACTTTTAGTGATTATTTAAAGTTAGGTCATTTTGACCATCCTAAAATACTTGTATATATGGATTTTTGGTATGTAAATGATGGTTTAGAATTAGTCTTTTATGGTTATGAAATGGTCATTTGTAATGTTTTGGTATAATTGTGGTGCTTTTGAATGACATATTGGTCAGGTGGTCTAGGATGCTTGAAATGGTATGTTTATGCATACTTTAAATGGTGTTTTGATCCCTGGAATGTGTGCACAATTGGTTTGAATGCTTATGCATGAAATTATTTTGAAATGGTTTGATTTTAGGTAAATTTTGGATTCACATAGCTTGGGATAAGGGAGTGTGACTCAGCCGTGTGAGGTACATGGCCTGGCGACACGGTCGTGTGTCATCTGAAGATTTCTAAAGGTTCAAGTCAGTGAGTTACACGGCCAATCACATGGCCTGACACATGGGGCATTCTGGGGCAACTTAGAAAGTTACACGGCCTTGTGACCCTACTCAGTGAGTTACACGGGTGAGGAAATAGGTTCAGACACAGCCATGTGTCCTTATTTTGAAAGTTACACAGCCGTGTGACCCCTATTTTCAAATTTTGCTACTTTTTCCTAAACTTTTCGTATTGTTTCAAATTAGTCCCGAATTTCTTCTAAGCTATATCTAAGGACTCAAAGGCTCGATTTAGGGACGAAATGTATGTGAATGAATGGTTTATGATATATTCAAATTATTGAGTATTATGTTGTTTAAATATTTCCAATTGTATGGTAATTCTTTGTAACACTAATTCGATGATGGAGACGGGTTAGAGGTGTTTACTAAGGTCCTTTGGGGCAACACCTTAAAGAGGTGTAAGGTATAAGACTATAGCTTGGCTATGTCAACCAATAGGTTTCGCCAAGACAGTAAACACAGGGGTTATAAGGTGTAAAACCAAAGCTTGACTATGGTAACTAATAGAGCCCGTCGGGACAGTAAACAAGGGTAGTCTGCTAGGACAATAAACATGGGATTACTCTAGTAAGACGATAGATTGGCTATGGAAACATGTAGAGTCCGTAGATTAGTTACCAGACGACTTGCCAAGGTATAAAAGAGGAGTTGCAAGGTGACTTGAGCGACCAAGCATTTGACAGAATGGACTTGGCATGTCTAAGGACATAAGATATTGTGACAACTAGGGAATTCACTAAGGGCAATGACGAATGGAGCCTAGGAAGTGTCCTAACTTAGTCATGCATGAAAGAATGGGGCAATTCCTTAAACAAGACTTTTCTCAATAAGAGTCCGCTAAGGAAGTCGCGAATCTCATATTGGTTAAGCAAATGTAAAAGAGGTTGCAAAGGATAAAATCCTAATTTTGAAATTGACAAAGAGATGAATGAGAAATGAGTGGACTAATAAGAGGCTTCATAAAAGGAACTGCAAGCTTAAGGCTGCGTGATTAATAAAGTTCGTCGAAAAGTAGTGGGAAACGAAGTCTATTAGGACCCTGTAAAATGGAAAGGACTTTATAGAGCTACCAAGAGTAGAAACTATCAAAGAACATACGAGAAGGGAACGTGGTGTTAGGTATTATCGGCCTATTAGAGTACCTTGAGTAACAAAATTTAAGAGATTTTATTCAAGTAAGGATCTAAGCTTGTGTCGATTACTCAGGTACATGCCTATAGAAATCGCTAGTGAATGAGGGTATAATGAAAGTTTGAAACAATGATGACCGAGGGTAACACTCAAAAGAGGGTATTTCTAGATAGAGTATGGTATGACCAGAGAGGGATCAAGTCCGTCTAGAATCGACTCAGAGAGAGAAAGTGGCATAGGTCTTGTCAACTAAATTTGCAAAACCTTCTACAAAAAACAAGGAGTTCAATTCTAAGCTAGGAATTTCAATTTCTTTAAATTTATGCTGCAATCATGAGTTTATTTTACAGATCTCACTAAGTTCTTCTGAACTTATAAAATTTACTGCATGAGTACATGGTAGGTAAAGGCTTTATATCCAGAGGGACTAAGCCAGCCCTAATCAGTGTTAAAGAAGGGCAGTGAGGTTGTTTCATGTATATAAAGGGGCACCCTTAGAGGCCACGCCTCTAGGGTTATGTTGGATATACCTATATTATAATCTCATCACAAAGTTAGTAAAAAATTGTTAACTTATGAAGTTAGGAAGTTTGTAAAGAATTAAAACATGTACGATACAAGCTATAATACAAATCAAACTTTGAAATTTGAAACTGATTAAGCGTGTAAAAATGTTGTTAAGTTATTTAGGTTGATGTGACACCTAACACCCGGACTAGTCATCTGGGTCAGGTAAAGGGTGTTACATTTCGCATATTAATTATAAACTTATTTAGTCACGAAGTTATTCCAATATAGTATCTTAACTTAACTCTCCCCAATTACATACCATTATGAAAACTACTTGATTAGTGATTGTCCAATGACCTTGTCATAAGTGTGTTACCCTCATAGGACATCCTTAATATTTTTTAGATAAATCTATTCTCCCAATATGATCTTATTTTATCTCATAGTAATAATTACATCTTCCTTTATGAAAAGTCAATTATTATCAAATAGCAATTAAGTCATTTATCACAAAGACAAATGACTCATGGCCACGTTTATTTTTCATATATCATGTAATGCCAACGAAAGGATATCATTTACCCATTTCTTGGGCTATGAATTTCACTATTGTGAATGATGCTACATACTGCAGAAGTTGTATACCCGATGCACCAGCTTTCAATTCCTTATCTATTTGAACTCAAGCTTTTGCTTACATCAAAGTATACGAGTCACGCATACATAGTCCATCATCCACTCAGGATTAAGGTATGCCACACTTTGAACTTCACAAGTGAATAACTTCATAAACGAATTTAGGGTCTAATATTCTTGGGTCTAGTTCGATGTACTATCAGTCTAGTCAGTCACATTTATGTCTCTATCTTTTGGGAGACATCCGCTCCGATGCCCAAGAGAAGACATCTCCCGAATTGGACTTGATAGACGACATATTAATCTTTTAATTGGTTTGCTTATTTCTGATTAGACTAAGGGCATGTTTAGGTTCATCTACTAATATAAGTTGTCCTTTCGTATCACAATTTGACCACGTAATATCACTTAGTATTAATTTAAACATTAGACAACAAAGTGAGCTAATATTTGCTTCTATTTTGCTTTGCATGCAAAACTACATGAGAAAAATATACAAAGGAATTAATGTAATTCATGAATATTTTTATTAACCACACTGTCTGAAAAATTCAATTGTAAAAATAAATATACTACACTTAGGACATCGATCCAACAATTGTTGCCTCTTCAAATCATGTAGAAATAATTGTAATGCATAAGGCAAGTCGAGAGTGTGTTTGGCTAAAGTTGTTGACCTAACATATCCAGAAGATATGTGATTTGCCTTTGTAAGAAAAGATGTCAACGATCTTCTACGAAGATAATGCAACATATATAACTCAATTAAACAATGGTTACATCAAATGTGATATAGAAGTTCAACAAATTTGTTCTAGTGATAATTTGACTGGTCTTTTTGCCAGTGCATTGCCAACCATAGCATTTGAAAGTCTAGTATACAAGAATGGAATGCATCGGCTCAAAGATGTAATGTGATGTTACCATTAAGGGGAGTCTAAAACACGCTATTCTCTTTTCCTTTAACCAAGATTTTGTCCCATTGGATTTTTCTAGTAAATGTATTTAACGAGACAACTCGTAATATGAGATTGTGTACTTTTTTTTTCTTTCATTAGGTTTTTATCCCAAGGATTTTACCTAATAAGGTTTTAACGAGGCACATTTTTGTTAATGGACATCCAAGGGGGAGTGTTGTAAATCCATTCTCTTGTAACCCTTAAAGAAATTATAAGGTACCTTAATTATTTTTATTATATATTTTAACCTATGGTGATTAAGGCCCTATAAATAGATGAAATGTATAAGATGTTTGATATCTAAGTGAAAGTTGAATCATCTTTTATTTTTTATTCTTCTTTCTTGTTCATTCTAAAATTCTCTTAGTTTATAATATCTACAATAATTTATGGAGTTAACATATACTTTGTCCTGCCTCTTGATGCTAGTTGGTACCTAAATTGTTTTTGAACCTAATTAATATTTAAACTTAGATTTAAATCCACGAGCTTTGGTATTTTTTTAAAGATTATTAAAATGTGAAGACATGACAATGGCAACCAATAATACGACGACAAGTGGCTAGCATTAATAAAAAAGTTTAAAAATCTTTAAAAATATATAAATTTATAAAAATAATAGAAACTATTATGTCCAAATTCAACCTAACCAAATGGATGTCTCAAATCACATGAACTTGAATATTAGATTGTCCAAATTCATTCATGATATGTTGTTTTTAGTAATTTTAAATATTTTTATTTTTTTTATAGATATGAGGTTTTTATATTATTAGTGTGAAATTAAAAATATAAGATTTAAAAAGTCTTTAAAAATATATAAAATAAAAAAAATTATAAAAATCATTTCATACCTACAATGAACTTAGACAACTGGATATCCTCATAAACCTAGTTTACCCAAGATACTTCTAAACTTATTTTTTAATAATTTTATTTTTAAAATTTTAAAATATCAATAATGACACTTTTACAAAAATTTTTTTAAGAAATTCTTATTTAATTTTTTATTTACTAGTATTTATAGAATTTAAAAAAAAATCAGTATTTTAAAAAAAAATTATACTTTCAGGAAAGTTCTTATATGTATATTTTAGAAAATGTTAGAATTTTTTTGCACTTTTTTCAATATATCTTCAGAAAAGTTTCTTTTATCTTCAATAAAACCATTGACTTTGCTTTAGTTTTACTCAAATCTTGTTTTTTATACTTTAAATAGATTATTCATTTGCAAGGTTTTTTTTTTCTGGCCAAATTTATTTGTTAAATAGATCGTACATCTTGTTTATATGATTCCTTCTTTGTTTTTACTTCAATAATTGTGAGGTTTTGGTTGAAAAATTTCTGATTTTAACAAGTTTTGATCTTTTTTTTTCGGTATTTTAATTATTTTGATTGAAATTTTTTTTAATTGTTACTTTTAATATTTTTGAATCGGATTAATGGTTGAATCGTTCAAATTATTGATTCCTTTGATCAATTGATTCGATTGGTTTAATTAATCTCGGTTCAATCAATTTTTAATTAGTTTAATCAGTCTGTATCAATTCTCAATTCAACTAATTTAATACTATTCTATAAATTGATACCTTGACTAATTCTCGATTCAAGTTATTTGATTTAAACATCCTTTATTACTAGTTATATACTAGTATGCCATTTTTTTAGTTCATTAAGTTTTTTTTTTTTTGAAGTATTGAGGTTTTAGTATTTGATTTTTATATATTTCAATATTCATACAATCAAATTTTATAAAATAGAAAAATATATAAAATTACTAAAATAACACGTTTAAAATGGATTGAATAAACTGAGATAAATTTGGAATTTATTTTTATTAGGAAATATTTTTATAAATTATTTAGGTTTTATATATTATTATCTTTAATTTTAGAATAATAATATAAAATTTGATAGGTTATAAAAAAACATATAAAATATTAAAAACTTCAAAATGAATATGGATAACAAAACATCCAACTTCCTTTGAATCTGTATACTTATTTATCTTGATTCAATTTGAAAATAAATTTTTTAAATTTGTATATTTAAAAGATTTTCTATTTTTATTAATTCTTGCTAAAAATACGAGGCTATTACATGTCATATTATTTATTGATAGTGTTATGTTATCTAATTTTAATAAATTTATAAAAAATTTTAAAACAAATCAAAATTTAAGTGTGAATTAAATAAAAAAAATTAAATACTAACTAAATACCAATGGTGAAATTTAGGAACAAAGTATATACCTTGTATATTAGGAGGGAGAATGTATATTGTATTTTTCTTCTTTTCTGTGTTGGTGCTACATGCTTGTTTTACTTTTTTGTTTTCTTTTGAGATTTGAGTCCATTGACTGGTAGACTCCATTCCTCTTTGTAAATCCCAGTTGAATCCCCTTCTCGTGCACGCCCGCGCTTCTACCGGCACCTCCGGTCATATGTCCCTCTCCTTTACTCACTTAACCGGTCATCTCTTCTGCCTTTCCACTTCCTCAACCGGTTCTCAATTTAGCAAAAGCATTTTTTTTTAAGTGACTATGAGGTTTCACAAAATCGTATGGGTTCATAAGCAGGATACGGATGCCTTTTGGCAACATAACAAAAATGTTATAAGGACAATAAAATCTCCTTACGTTTCATGAGCCAACGAAAAACGGCCATGTCATCCTTTCCTTCGTATTCTCCGTAGGAAAACTTGCAGTGGATTGCTATTTTTTTTGGAAAATTTAACCGTCATGTAGTGTGAATTTAGGTTGAATTTCTAAGCAATTTGACTTAAGCTACAATGTTAAATTATTACACAAACTTAGATTGTCCCTAGTTAAAATACCAAAAGCCAATAAATCCATACCACGTATCCTTTTTCTTTTGACAAAAATAACCCTACTTTAAATTTTAATGACATGATGGAAATGAAGCATTACTATTCCAAGGTAAGCACTCAAGGGAGAATAACGTCATTTAATTCCATTTGCCTTATTTTATTATTTTCTCTTTCCACTATATTTAGACGGTCCATTTTAACTTTTATCTAAAGTATAAAAGAAATTCTTCAATGTTTTTTTTTTTTTTTTTTTTTTTTTTTTAAATTTTTTCCTTTTTCTTTTTCCATTTTCTTTTTCTAATTTTCTTTTTTTCTAATTTTCTTTAATGAAAGAAAAGCAGCAGCAGTGACATAGGAAGTGGAGAAGAGAAGCTGTTCATTTTCTCAGAACTCTCACCTTCTGGCTTAAGAAAACCCAAAATATAAATCTAATTGAGATTAATTAGTAATACTTTTACTTTTTCATTTTTGAACATATACCTCAGAGAAGCATTTCTTCTTTTCCCGGTAGATCTGTATAAATCTCTCTTCTTCTTATTGATTTCTTTGGACTCGTATGGATTTTTGAACTGGTAAGGCTTTTATTTGGGGTTACAGTTTAGTTTATCTTAGCTAAACAGTTTTATTTTGGTTTCTCCAGAATCAGATCTTTTATTTACTTCTTCTATTCTTAGTGATTCGTATTAATATTTTTTTATTAAGTTATTTTAGTTTGATTTTGATGACCATTGAAAGATTCGTTCTAGGATCATGAGTTTTTTTTTCTACAAAAAGTATGTTTATATGCTTTTGATCTTTTTTGTTTATTTACAGTAAAAACATGGATGGAAGTTAGAGAAATGTTTTATTTGATATTTTAAAACTTGTATTAGTTTCTTGATAATAATTTACGTCTCATTTTTTTCTAAATTCTTTAATAAAAGGCTATGTTCTGTTCTTCGCCAACATGTCTGAAGGTGTAGGAAAATATATGTTGTAATTTCATTTTCTTTTGAAGTTCTGATGATCTATAATGTTTTCTCAAGTACGGTACTATTACTTAAATCCCTAATTTCACTGTTTCTCTAAATCTATATTTAATTTTCTACTATTTGTTTTGGTTGACATGTTCTTGATAAACACTGACTTGGCCTTGTTGTTTTCTTAGAATACCATGTGGGTTTATTATTTTATTTTGTACTTAATTATTTTTTATATAATATCTTACGGAGTATTTGATCATATGTATGAAATTGATTGTAATTGCTGTTGTTTTTCTTAATCTCAGTTGGATTCTTATTGAATGAAAGCATGTGTTGTGAATCCAAGCAGTTAAATCCGAAGTCGAATCCTATAACATCAAGTACTTGCTTTTGAAGATAGCGGACATCCTTCTAGAGAGATGAATCATTTGACGTTAGTGACTGATGATACTTTTGCAAGCTTGCTTGAGCTTGCTGCTAATAATGATGTTGAGGGCTTTAAACGATGGATCGAGCACGATCCTTTCAGTGTGGATGAGGTTGGATTATGGTATGGTCGTCAAAAAGGCTCGAAACAGATGGTTAATGAGGAGAGAACTCCATTGATGGTTGCTTCTACCTATGGTAGCATTGACGTTATTAAGCTGATCATTTCATCTTCGGATGCTGATGTTAACCGTGTGTGTGGCCGAGACAAAAGCACTGCCCTTCATTGTGCTGCCTCTGGTGGGGCTGATAATGTTATTGATGTCGTGAAGCTGCTTTTAGCGGCCGGTGCTGATGTTAATATGGTTGACGCAAATGGTCATCTTCCTGTTGATGTTATTGTTGTTCCTCCGAAGCTTCGAGATGTGAAATTAACTCTTGAAAAACTCCTTGCAACTGAGAGTTCCTGTTTTGATTCAAGGGTTGCAGCTGTTGCGAATTCTGATTCCCCTCCTCTGTCACCTTCACAGGAAAACGGGTCATTGTTTTCTGGTTCAGATTCCCCGATTAAGTCGAGGCCAAGTGATGCTCCTATTTCTTTGGTGTTAGAGAAGAAGGAATATCCAATTGATCCATCTCTTCCGGACATCAAGAACAGCATCTATTCAACCGATGAGTTCCGAATGTATTCTTTCAAGGTGCGGCCTTGTTCGCGTGCCTACTCCCATGATTGGACGGAGTGCCCGTTTGTTCACCCTGGGGAGAATGCTCGAAGAAGGGATCCTAGGAAGTTCCATTACAGTTGTGTTCCTTGCCCTGATTTTCGCAAGGGGGCATGTAGGCGCGGAGATATGTGTGAATATGCTCATGGTGTTTTCGAATGCTGGCTACACCCTGCTCAGTATCGGACCCGGTTGTGCAAGGATGGTACTAGTTGTGCAAGGAGAGTCTGCTTCTTTGCTCACACAGATGAGGAACTCCGGCCTCTTTATGTCTCCACTGGTTCTGCTGTTCCATCTCCTAGATCTAGTACTTCAGGTGCTACAGCTATGGATTTTGCTGCTGCCATGAGTCTCTTGCCTGGATCACCTTCTTCTGTATCTGTTATGTCACCGTCTCCGTTCACTCCACCAATGTCTCCGTCTGTGAATGGCATGCCTCATTCTAATGTTGGCTGGCCACAGCCTAATGTTCCAGCACTGCATCTTCCTGGAAGCAACCTTCAATCTAGTCGCCTGAGATCTTCTCTTAATGCAAGAGACATTCAAGCGGAAGAGTTCAATGCGCTGCCCGATTTTGATTTGCAGCAACATCAGCTGATAAATGAGTTATCCAGCCTTACTCAGCCATCAATGAGTTCAAGTTCTTTTAACCGATCTGGTCGAATGAAGACCCTGACCCCATCAAACCTCGATGATCTTTTTTCTGCTGAGAGCTCATCTCCGCGTTACTCCGATCAAGCTTTGGCTGCTGCTGTTTTCTCTCCAACCCATAAGTCTGCTGTTCTGAATCAATTTCAGCAACAGCAAAATATGCTATCGCCTATTAATACAAATTACTCTCCTAAAAGTATCGAGCATCCTCTCTTGCAGGCTTCTCTATCCGGTAGGATGTCTCCTCGAAATGTTGAGCCTATCTCACCGATGAGCTCGCGAGTTTCAATGTTAGCTCAACGGGAGAAGCAGCAAGAATTTCACAGCCTAAGCTCTAGGGAGCTTGGCTCTGGCTTGGCTGCCATTGTTGGTTCCCCGGTTAATTCATGGTCGAAATGGGGATCTTCCAATGGGAAGCCAGACTGGGCTGTCAATGCCGATGGGGTAGGCAAGCATCGCAGATCCTCCTCGTTTGAGCATGGTAATGGAGACGAGCCTGATTTATCATGGGTTCAGTCTCTTGTAAAAGAGTCTCCCACTGAGATCAAAGACAAAATAGCAGCACCGGTCTCAGGTGAGGGTTCTAGCAGGAACTCAGATCCAGTTGATAATGCCATGCTGGGAGCTTGGCTTGAGCAAATGCAGCTCGATCAACTAGTGGCTCAGCAAAACTGAAACCGTTTTTGCTGAGCCCTTCTGAGGTAGAGACAACAAAAAAAGGTTTTGGTAAATAACATTTGTATTTTTTCTTCGGATTTTCGGATTCTGTTGGTGATTCAATGTTGAAGGTAAAGAGGAACAAGGTGAAGGCAAAGAGATTGAGGTCAGTTTGACAAAAGGAGGCTTCAATTTTCATTTATTATTATTATTACAACAAAAGAGTTAGAACAGGATGAGAATAATATCCATCATGTTTAAAGAAATTGACCAGTTTTTTTTCTTTTCATTATAATTTTTCTTCCAATATTTCTAAATTAGATTTCCGTTGCTGCCATCTCAAAATTTATGATACTTTGATGATGGTGGTGGTGGTGATGATGATGATGATGATGTAACCTTCAACTGAAGTTTATTGCTTAATTTCTATTCCAAATAGCTTCGTTTTTACATGCATTTCCTTAATTCTTTATCGTTTCTTTGAAGTCATCATTGTTCGTATTTGTTTGAGATTCAGATTCTAAGAAATCCCGGTTGTGGTATTCTAGGATTGTTGTCCTAAAAAGAGTTCTTAAATCTTACTAAGATTCGAGTTCCTTTACATGTTCTAATTTAAATGGATTCTAGGATTGTTGTCCTAAAAGCAGTTCTTAAATCTTACTAAGATTCGAGTTCCTTTATATGTTTTAATTTAAATGGATGTGGATTTTGCTAAATTGATCGTCAAGTTCCAACAATTACAGTACAAATATAAATATTGGAGCAACAACGTAGAATTAAGATCATATTTTCTGTCAATGATGTGAACGATCATATTTTATAGCTTACCACATATTCTCAAATTTGATAGAACAATGTTACATGGACTAAGCCATACGTATGTAATGCTCTTTTTGCGTGGAATGAGGAATGAAGGATTGGAAAATGAAAATTTGTAAAAATTAGAAAAACAAAAAGTAGTTGTTCTCGTAATTTTTGTTAAAAACGAAAAAGTTGGAACTGAGCAGATCATTAACTTCAACAAACTTTATCTTGGTTTAACTATATGACAATTATGCAAAAAGCGTTTTATGGAGGTTAATCGATTAAATTATGCAAAAAGCGTTTGGAGGTTAATCAATTATATGAGATTCATTCAATTTACTTGAATTGGCCCGATTTGTGGAACATGTGAATAAATCTATCTATATGAAGTATTAGTGGCTTAGTGAAGCAGTCATGTGGAAAATTAGGCTTACCTTAGTGAATATGAAAAATAATTTTAGAAGATTTGTGATATAATAAGATATAATTTTGTAATCTTAAAAGATTGAGTCAATCCTTTAATAATCTCAATTGTAGATATATTCTATAAATAAAGACCTCCTCATTCATTTGGAATCATCCCATTTTTTGTATGCTTTTTGGAGTAATATAATACTTTGAGAACATTTACTTAAATACTTATCGTGCTTCGCTTTCTTGTGGTATTTTCTATTCTTTTATTGCTATTTTGTTTTGAGTTGTTCCTGTTTTATTTTCGGTGTTTTGGAGAATTTCTAACGAGAATTCTCACTTTTGCAAGAGTTAAGTTGACTTAAGTGAATTTGAATTTAAGAATCGTTTAAAGTCGCACAGATTGCAAGACTAATGTAGACACCCATTTTTATTCGAATCCAATTGGAGGCCTATTTGTTCCCTTTAAATTTTTGTTCTCTCTTGGGCTCGTTTGAAGCCCATCCAGTTTTGGTCAATTGGATGTCTTTATTTTTCTTTTCTTTTTGTTTCCTTTTTGGGCCTATCAAGAGTCTAAATTATTATTATTATATATGAAATGAAAGAAAAAAAAAAGACTTTTCATATTCTATTTTTTTTTATAAAAAAAAGGTTAAAAAAAAAACAAGCATGCTATTTTTTTCTTTTCTTTTTACCATAAACATATCATGAGGGATTGGGTTTTCAGCTCCGATGAAGGGGACGTTACCGGATTGTTAATCCTCCGCCCCTAGGAGCCCCAAAATTCTCGTTTTTTTCCCCTTTCTAAAATGAATATTTGTTTTTAAGAAGGGCTTGATCTTGGGAAAAGTTTTGATTTGTTTTTTTTTTAGAAAGAGAAAGTTTAGATTTTTAAAAATAAAAATATGTTTTTTAGTCATTTTTGAGGAAAAGTTTAAAATTTTAAAGCAAAGTTTTGATCTTTTACAACTATTTGAAAATAAAGGTTTGATTTTTAAGAAAAATAGTTATTTTTTTTTAAAAAAAGAGAAACTTTAGATTTTTAAAAATGAAAAAATATTTTTAGTCATTTTAAAGGACAATTTTAAAATTTTAAAATAAATTTTTGACTATTTCGAAATAAATTTTTGATTTTTAAGAAAAGTAGTATTTTTTTTAAAAAAAAGAGAAAGTTTAGATTTTTAAAAATAAAAATATGTTTTTAGTCCTTTTAAAGGAAAAGTTTAAAATTTTAAAATAAAGTTTTGATTTTTTCAACTATTTCGAAATAAAGCTTTGATTTTTAAGAAAAGTAGTGACTTTTTTAAAAGAAAACTTTGATTTTGCAAAATAAAAAATAAAAATTCGGCCACCGTATGCGGCGGCTCTACCACCGGAAGCCGCAGAGCCGTTAGACTCTCCGGTGATGGAGCTATGTCCAATATAAGAGCAAGAGGAGGAAGAATATTTTTTTTTTGAAAAAAAGAGAGTTTAAAATGAAAGAATGAATAAAGTTATCCGATTTATATGTGCCAAAATGGATAATTTATTCTCACCCCCTTACTTTTTAAATTTACAAAAAAATATCTCGTTTTTTGCAATGCGCCCTCACTTTCTGGCCTATTTACACATGTAACCCTTTTGTTTATTTAAACATTCGATTTAATCTGAAATTTTAAAATTAAAAGCAAATAAATTTCTACATCAGTCTTCTGTCTTCTACATTTTTTATCTTTTATTTCAAAAATCAAGCTATGTCATTTTGTTTTCATCTTTAATAAATTATTTACATTTATATCTTCCCCTTCTCATTTGCATTTATACCTTATATATTTAATGTCAATTATGCACTTTATTTTAATGTTTTATATTTATTCACACTTGTATAATTTTTATTTATTCTTATTTTGTCTTTATTTATTTTCATGTCCATTTATATTTATATTTTTGTACATACTCCCTTTATATACATTTTAATATTAATTTTTATGTTACTTTGATTCTTTTATTATATTATGAATAAGGTGTATTATTGTTATTATTATCATCATTATGTCAATGTCTTATTTATTTCATTTATTTAAGTTTTCTTTTTATTATTCCCCTTTTTGAAAGAATTTTAAATTTTCATTAACTTTAGCCTATTTAATTAATTTTCCTATTTTATTACTATTCATTTTAAAAGAGGGAATTTTAGGTTATTTTTCCATCTTATAAATGTTGACATAAAGTTAGCTAAGTAGGAGTTACATTTTAATGAAACCATAAGGTTTTTACATTTGAATTTAGGTTAGATATTATCTACCATTTACCCTAAAAAATTATAAATAATATGTAGGATATTTTTTTAGGGTTTTAAACTAATTTTAAATATTGTATATGATTCCTCTTTAGAATTTTAAATTAATATGTAAATATTCTTTAGGACTTTGGTCAAGGTTAAAACTAAAGATTTTTGTAGGTGAATTGTAAATCATGAGTAGGTCTTTCTAAGTATTTTATTTTAGAAACTTTTTAAGAAAACTAATAAATAATATTTAAGATATATTATTTTAGGATTTTGACGAATTTAAACCTTAGATAAAAAATTTTACAGTAAGATAAATCATAAACCCGACATAGGATACTTTCTTAAGATCTTGATAGGTTCAACGTTATTAATTAAATATTTAAATAATAATGATAATAAAAGATCAAATAAGTTGTAGATATATTTTAATATTTCTCTTAATTTATTGGTAATTTCTAGATTTTTTTTAAAATTCTAAAATAGAATTAATTTTAGGAATTGAATATTTTACTAGAATTATTTAGGTATCATTTAGGGTTCCCGTTAAAAGTAAAAATATCTAATTTAAGTTTCAAATTAGATAAGTTTAGTGAACACATCTTAATCGAGTTACAAGTAGACTGAAGATATTTTCTATAGAGTTTTTATTTAAGATTTTCATAAGATTTTAGCCTAGATTAAGACATTAATATGCGTAAATGAAAAAAAGCTATCTTTTAAGACCCCGTAGGACTATCCCTGGATAGGTGTTGTGGGGGTGCTGTAACCTTCCCCACACGTAACTGTACTCCGGTACCCAAAATATGGTAATAAGATCGAGTCTAGACTTTTAGGATTTTTCCATAGTATTAATTCTAGACTTTTAGACGATAGGTGGCTAGCCAACCTAGCCCTAATTGATTAGTGGCAAATCTACGTTAATTTAGGCCCTCTGTGTCTTGCTTTGCTTACTAGGCTTCCATACTCTTATGTAGGCAATGTTATGACAACTAAAGTTCTAGCTTTGTGACAGTTGGTATCCGAGCTAAGGTTTCGAGCATGCTGATCGAGATGACAAAAGCAGTTGACAGTTAGGTTGAGCCAATGAAGATCCGCAAGAAGTCTAACAAATCTATCCAATTGAGGGAAATTCTGTTGACTTTAGAAAATCGGGTGGTCAATTTTAAGGAGTCCATGAGGGATATGAGGGAGACACTTGAGGTAGTCGAGGGACGTACCAATGAGTTGGGCTCAATGAATGAGTGATTGAAAGACTTTTTGTTAGAGTCTCTCAGTGTCATTGTGGACAAGCTGAAGGTAAAGGATGACGCTCTCGAGGCCATGGTGGCGACCTTGAAGGAAGAGATTGTGGAGCTTAAAGGGGAGCTCAAGATCTACAATGTTGCTTTGGGTAGTGGGACGTTGGCTTCGGGACCTAACCAATGGAAAATGGATGTTCCTAAACCGAAAGAGTTCAAGGGGACGAGGTCCACGAGAGAGGTGGACAACTTTCTCTAGAGAGTGGAATAATACTTCCGAGCAATGAGCATCGAGGATAATGCTACTAAGGTAAACACTGCTTTAATCTATTTTATTGATTTTGCTCTCTTGTGGTGGCATCGTAGGTCCAAAGATACAAAATGAGGTGAGACCACAATTGGAACTTGGGAAGAGTTCCAAAGAGAGTTAAAGAAGTAGTTTTACCCATAATATGCTGAGGAGGAAGCTTAGGCAAAGTTGTGTCGCTTACGCAACAAGGTATTGTTTGGGAGTATGTCAAAGGATTCAGTGAGTTGATGTTTTCAATCTCTAACTTCAGTGAGAAAGAAGCATTTTACTAGTTTAAGGATGGGTTGAAGCCTTGGGTGAAGTAAGAGTTGCGTCGACAAGGAATCACAGAGCTTACTATAGCTAAGGCTGAGGCAGAGTCTTTTGTCGAGCTTGGTTTGGGGAAAGATAAGTTCAAGTTTTCCAAGCCCACAAGGATGGAGAATGGTGGGGAAGACTATGAGGACGATGAAAATGACAACGATGAAAATGGTAAGAATGTTGGTAATGTGAGACCACAAAATAGGAAGTGGAAATCCAAAAACAAACTCAAGGGGTTAGTGAAAAGCTTCATTTGTGATGGTCCACATATGGTGAAGGATTGTTCAAGGAAATCTACGCTTTCTAACATCGAAGGAGATGATTAGCTAGATAAAGCATCAATGAGGCTTGGTGTAACATCCCGAATTAGGGTCTAGTCGGAACAGTGGTTTTGAGACCATAAATTTGAGATAAAAATAATTATTTTATGATTATTTGATGATCCATGACATGATTTCATGTTTGTGTGAAATTTTTGTGAAGAAATTCTATGCCTAAAGTGTCCAATTTGACTTTAGGGATTAAATTAAATAAATTGAAAAACTTGTGTTCCAGAAGCTTTAAGCATAAAATTGCATTGGATTATAAATTAGAGGTCCTTAAATAGAAATTAGACCAAGTTCTAAAATTTTGGACAAAAATGGGCATGAATAGGAAAAAAATTAGAAAGAAAGGCCTTAAGGACATTTTTGTCATTTGATAAATAAAAGAATAAAAAGGGAAAAATGAATAAAAATTTGCTCATCTTCTCCATATGTGTGCCAAAATTCCAAAAGACACCATAGCTAGGGTTTCTTCACTTTTCAAGCTTACCCCGTTTTTAATGTTCTTTACATTTTTGAAATTGTCATCAACTGATCTAGCTATTTCTACCATTAATTTGAGCTAGGGTTCATGTATGAAAATTGGCCCATGTGTGAAATGGTTGTATTTTGACGTTTAATGGAAGAATATGAATGTTTGATGTGTGATAAACATCTTTTGCTAAGTAATTTTTAGTGAAAACACCTAAAACGGACTTGTTTGAAAAAGGTGTAAAAATGAGTAGTAGAAATGTTAAATAAAGGAAAATATGGGCTAATATGAGATAGACTATAAATTGGCTAGGCTTGGGTAACCAAGAAATTTCATGTATTTCATTTTACGAGCTTAGGGACTAAAGTGTAAATAAGTGAAAAGTTAGGGGTAAAATGATAGTTTTACCAAAGTATGTGCTATGGGTCGATTTGACCAATGTATGTATTGAATAATTTAAATTTGGCATTATAGATCAAGAAAAACGTGATTCGGGTCTTGATTGGGGGAAAACAAAATTTACGAGGATTAGACTCATTTCTATCATTTTGGACCGGGGAAAGTTCATTTGCAAATAATGCAACATGTTCCATACTTTAAATGCTTTAATATTGCATGTATGATAAGTACTTACATATTTGACATATTGTTGTATCATGTGTTTATTGTTTAAATCTTATCATGAATATGTGATTAGTGCTATGAGTATTGAAATCGACTTTATGAGCAAGCCGACAGTGATGCGATAAGTATGGAAATCTCGTTTGAACCTTAGGAATAATTAGGATATAAGTGACATGTCACTAGGAAATATATGATCTGAACTCATTGAGTTATGGTTTGAGTTCATGATATATGTGACATCCAAACTCATTGAGTTGTGGTTTGAGTTCGTGATATATGACACATGTTTTGGTGTCCGGGTACTGGTCTCGTATATGCTATTGATGGCGAGGTAGTCCGGCATATGTTGCGGATACCTGACAGCCTGTATGCACAGTCCCGTGAGTAGCTGGAAAGTGAATAACATGTGATCTGACATATGAAGTAGCGTTGGCTACATATGATGCACTTAAGTGCAAGCTTCTAATGTATCCGATAGTATTCCGAGTGTTCAATGGGTAGTTCAAGAGAAGTTCAATGAGTAAGCTTAATGATTACATCAAGACAAGAAAGTAAGTTATCATGTGCAAGTGACACAGGTATGTACATTAAACTCACGAGAATAACATGAGATATGATGAACTTGTGGTAAGAACATGTGTATATGCATATGAAGAATAATTTTAAGAGATTTGATAAAATACAATGTTATGTTCATTACGTTAAATGTATGATTAATGCTTGTTTAAGTTGCATTTTTATTTGCATGTGAACTTACTAAGCTTTAAAGCTTACCCCTTTCCTTTCTTTTTCTTATAGTATTACCAAGTAGCTCAGGGATCGGAAAACGTCGGAGACACGATCACACTATCAATTGAACATTTGGGTATAGCTAGTCTTATCATTTTGAGTATAGCATGTTTAGGGATTTGGTCTTTTTGGTATGTGTCATATTGATTAGCCAAATAAGTTGGCTCATGATGTTATTATGATTATTTTGTATATTGCCATGAAAGGTGGCTCATATTGATTATTTGGGTTGTAACCCTAATTATTGATGCTTGCATGCAAATGTGCTTATGCTTTAATATGGTTATAGTTGCTTATGGTTGAGTGTGATGGGTGGCTTGTATGTTGAGTGTATGAAATATGGTTAATGTGAATACAATATATGTGGTGTAAATGTGTATCTTGAAAGTAGGTTAGCAAGAATGATAAATAATTATGAAATTGGTGTGAAATGCTGTAGAAAAAGCATAATAGTTTGGATAAGTGATATGTTGACATTGTTAGGTCATAATTTATCCATGAATGTGAATGTTTGAGTAATCAAATGTGCCATATTGCATGCCACGAAGTAAGTGTAAGTATGTGAATGTTTAAGGGTGGCAAATGGCTTAGAAAATAGCCTAAAAATTGTCTACACGATTAGACACACGGGCATGTGTCTTGGCTGTGTGTGACACACGGTCTACCCCATGGGTGTGTGATCCAGCCGTGTGTCCCCTGCACCCTAATCAGTCAAAATAGAATTCCCAATAGTAAACACACAAACAGAGGCACGTCCGTGTGTCTCAGTCGTGTGAAGGACACGACCTTAGGACTTGGGCGTGTGCCCAGGCCGTGTGAAGTCTGCACTTAATTTTTGAAATTTAATTCGCCACACGGCCTTAGCACATGGGCGTGTGACTTGGTCGTGTGACCTTATTTTGTTGATGATGTCATAGTCAGAGACTTACACGGGTTGAGGACACGGGCGTGTCCCGAGCCACACGGGCATTTGTGGCCACACAGCCTACCCACACAGGCGTATGACTCTCCAAAGTAAGAAAATTTTCTAAGTATTGAAGAGATTCTAAAAGTTCTCGGTTTAGTCTGAGATACTTTCGATGTATGTTTTTGGTCATGTAGACCCCTATAAGGGACAATTTCCATGTGATTGAAAAGTTTTTAATTTGGATGACATTCTATAGCCAGATTTTGTATGAATATTCATGTTTAAGTCCGGTAATGCCTCGAACCCTATCCCGGCATTGGATACGGGTAAAGAGTGTTACATTTAGTGGTATCAGAGCTACGGTTTAGTCAGTTCTTGGACTAACGTAGCATGTGTACGAGTCTAGCTATACATGCCATACATATATTATGATAGTGTGACGACTCTTGACAATTTAAAAATGTGTTTTCATATAGTAAATGGATCCCAATAGAGTAGTGGTGGATGATGTTGAAAGTAACACGCCTGCTCCCACTGAAGGAGTAGTGCCATCTGATAGTAGACCCACGACTGTTAGTAGAGGAGAAGGAGGCAGAGAAGCCTTTCTCCATATGATGGATGCTTGGTATACGGAGTTCGTTCAAACGAACCCGAACGCACAACCTCCTCCACCCCCTCTAAATCCCCAACCTGTACCTCAAGTGCCTCAAGGTATAGGTTTTATGAGATTTCATAGAACCCTAGTGGACAGAATTTGAAAGCAAGGAGCCGAGGAATTTAAGGCCAATGTTGATCCCAAAAGGGCAGAATTTTGGCTCGACAACCCCATTCGGGCATTCGATGAGCTATCCTGCACACCTGATGAATGTTTGAAGTGTGCCATTTCATTGTTGAGAGATACAACATACTATTGGTGGAAGTCGCTAGTTTCGGTAGTAGCGAGAGAAAGGGTCACATGGGAATTCTTTCAAGAAGATTTTTGAAAGAAATATATCAGTGAGCGATTCATCAATCAAAAGCATAAGGAATTTCTCGATTTGAAGTAAGGCCGTATGTCAGTTACTGAGTACGAAAGAGAGTTTGTTCGGCTCAGTAAATATGCTCGAGAGTGTGTATCCTCCAAGGCTAAAATGTGTAGATGGTTTGAAGATGGACTTAATAAGGACATTAGAGTGTTAGTAGGTATTCTTGAGCTGAAGGAATTTGTTGTGCTCGTTAATCTGACCTGTAAAGTTAAAGAGCTGACCAAGGAAAAGAGAAGAGCCGAGGCTGAGGCTAGAGATATAAGGAAGAGGCCGATGAGCAAGTCACTTCCATCCCAGTCTAAGAAATCCAGAGATATGTATTCCAATTCTCATGTTTCGACCGGGCATTCGTACAGAAATCGTAAGAAGCAAAATTCGGGTTTTAGATCTCAAGCTACATCTGTTACTAGTGTAGGTAATGATAGAGCTCTCAAACCCAAGTGCCAACGATGTGGTAGAGATCATTTTGGTATGTGTAGGGTGAGCGATGGATCTTGTTTTTGATGTGGTTCTCAAGACCACTATATCAAGGACTGTCTTGAAATGGTCGAGAAAGAAAAATTCTAGAGTACAAGGTGGAGTAGTACGGCTATAAAGGGAAGACCTTTGAGGATCGCCAGTAATGAGGCTAGTAGTAAAAATGTAACAAGGGATACGACAGTGAGATCCGAAGCTAGAGCTCTGGCCATGGCCTATGCCATACGTGCTCAAGAGGACGCATATTCTCCCGACGTGATTACGGGTACTTTTTCTCTCTATGACACTTCTGTTATTGCCTTGATTGACCCTAGTTCTACTCATTCATAAGTGTGCATGAAATTGGTATCAGCATGAATATGCCTGTTGAATCTACAGATTTATGATTAAAGTGTCAAACCCGTTAGGCAAGCATGTTTTAGTTGATAAAGTATGTAAGAAATATCCTTTGATGATTAGAGATCATTGTTTTCCTGCTGACTTGATGTTATTGTCGTTCGATGAATTTGATGTTATATTGGGCATGGATTGGTTGACACTTCATGATGCTATAGTAAATTGTAGACAAAAAGTTATTGAATTAAAATGTGAAGATGGTGAAATTCTTCGGGTTGAATCAGATGAGTCAGATAAGTTGCCAATTGTGATTTCTTCGATGTCTGCTCAAAAATGTATTAGAAAAGGATGTAAAGCTTATTTGGCTTATGGGTTGAATACAAAAGAGTCTGAGTTAAAGATTTAATTAGTGCCTGTTGTATGTGAGTATCTGGATGTGTTCCCGGAAGAGCTACCTGGATTACCTCCTGTTAGAGAAGTTGAGTTTGGCATTGAGTTAGTCCTTGTTACAGCACCTATCTCAATTGCTCCATATAGAATGTCCCCGATTAAGTTGAAAGAACTGAAGTCACAGTTGTAAGAATTGACTGACAAGAGTTTGTAAGACCAAACTTTTCATCGTGGGGTGCTCTTGTATTATTCGTGAAAAAGAAAGATGTATCTATGAGGTTATGTATAGATTACTAACATCTCAATAAGGTAACGATTAAGAATAAGTATCCTTTTCCAAGGATTGACGACTTGTTTGACCAATTGAAGGGAGCGACATGGTTTTCTAAAATAGACTTGAGGTCCGGTTACTACCAGATGAGAGTGAAAGACTCAGATGTACTGAAAATTACTTTTAGGACGAGGTATGGTCACTATGAATTTCTAGTCATGCTTTTTGGTTTAACAAATGCTCCTGCCGTATTTATGGACTTGATAAACCATATTTTCCACCGTATTTGGATAAATTTGTGGTTGTTTTTATTGATGACATATTAATATATTCTCGTGATGAATTCGAGCATGCCGAACACTTGAAAACTATTTTGCAAATCTTGGGAGACAAGCAGTTGTATGCTAAGTTTAGTAAAAGCAAGTTTTGGCTTCGAGAAGTTGGATTCTTGGGCCACATTGTTTCAGTTGATGGTATTAGAGTTGACCCGAGTAAGATCTCGACCATTGTTGAATTAAAGCCGCCGAAGAATGTAACTGAGGTAATAAGCTTTCTAGGCTTGGCTGGCTATTACAGACGGTTTGTCAAAAGATCCTCCATGATTGCTACTCCGATGAAGAAGTTGTTACAGAAGAATGTCAAGTTTGAATGGACAGAAAAGTGCCAACAGAGTTTTGAGAAATTAAAGGTACTATTGACTGAGGCTCCAGTTTTGGTACAACCTGAGTCAGGTAAAGAATTTGTGATTTATAGTGATGCTCCCTTAAATGGTTTGGGATGTGTACTTATGCAAGAGGGTAAAGTAGTGGCTTACGCATCGAGATAGTTGAAGCCTCACAAGAAGAACTATCCGACACATGACTTAGAGTTGGCCACCATAGTGTTTGCTTTGAAGATTTGGCGACATTATTTATTTGGTGAGAAATGTCATGTCTACACCGATCACAAAAGTCTCAAGTACTTGATGACTCAAAAGTATTTGAATTTGCGGCAACGAAGATGGTTGGAATTGTTAAAACATTATGAGCTTGTGATTGACTACCATTTGGGTAAGGTGAATGTGGTCGCCGATGCTTTGAGTAGGAAGTTGTTGTTTACTTTGAGGGTTATGAATACACAGCTGAATTGGTCTGATGATGGTTCGATTCTAGCCGAGATGAGAGCTAGATCGACTTTTCTTCAATAGATTTGTGATGCTTAGAAAGTCGATAAAGAGTTGCGAGCTAAAAGAATTCAGTGTGAGTCCAGCAGTGAACCTGATTTACTGAGTGACTCCGATGGTTGTTTGAGATTTCGTGGTTGATTTGGAATATTTTACATAAGGCGCACAAGGGTTGTTTGTCAGTTCACCAGGGTAGTACAAAAATGTATAACAACTTGAAAAAAATGTATTGGTGTAATGGTATGAAAAGAGATATCTCAGAGTTTGTATCGAAGTGCTTAGTCTGTCAGCAAGTAAAGGCTGAACACCAAGTACCGTCAGGTTTACTTCAACCCATCATGGTTCCCAAGTGTCCGATTAAATAAAAGGACTTAATTGCGTAAAGTGAAAATTAGGTGGTAATTTATAAAAGGGACTAATTTGCACATGGTTTTTAAAATAAAAGTCTTTAAGAGGTAAATAGTCCAATATCAAGTGAAGTGGACGGTAATGGGCTTGTATATGTGATTTTATAATTTATTAACTAAGGTTATAAAAGTAATTTAAATATTAAAACATATATATGTTATAATAACATAAATTAAACTATGTTTAATTCATTCTCTTTTGACCGAATATAAACTAAAAGAAAAAGGAAGAACAAAAGGCTAGGGTTCAGCCAACTTGAAGCTAGTTTAAGGTATGTGTTCAACTCAGTTTTTGATAATTTATATGTTTTTGAGATTGTTGCTTCGAGTACTACAAGACCCAAGCTTTAATTTTTGATTTTGATGAATATTTTAAGTTGTGCCATTTTTGATAATTTGTGATTTTTGTTTTTTGATGATGAAAAATGAAAGATATGTTTTAGATTAACATATGTTGTATTGGAGTTTTTGATGATTTTGAGTAATTAGGACTTAATTGCAAAATTAATAATTTGAGGGACTAAAATGTGAAATTGATAAAATATATGGACTTGTATGAGCATGGGTACTATTTGGCCTAACATGGGTATTGTGAAATTTTGTGTATTTTGTGTTTTGTGCAGTAGGGATTAAATTGTAAAAATTGTAAATGTCAGAGGTAAAATGTTAATTTTTCTATTTATGTGTTTTTGGACTAAATTGAATGAAAATATGTTTGAATGAGCTTAATTTAAATGTGTTTAGATCAATAACTAAAGAAATCGGATTTGGACCGGGGAAAAACGAAAGTTATTGACTAGCAGCCCCGTCCCGTTTTACGACGTCTGAGGTAAGTTTATAAGCAAATAGACATGTTTATTTGTAATTAAATGTTATGTTTATATGCTGTTATGAAAAGTTAGAAATCAAATATATGTTGGCCGAATATGATTAAATATGGCTACTACATTTTTGAGCTCGATTCGACCGAGTTACGACGCCCGAAAGCCTCGTATGAACCTTAGGAATAGCTAGGATACATATGTCATGACATAGGATTCCGATATATGTGTGTGAGTAAGTCTGTGGCATCAATTTGTGTTTTTGATATGTGTTTACGAGTAAGACCCTGTCTGGGACAGTGGCATCGATATGTGGCTACATGTAAGACCACGTCTGGGACGTTGGCATTGTACAATATATGTGATAATCCGAGTGTCCTATCTAATTCCGAATGGTTCATCGGGCAAAGGTAATTGTGGACGGATTGTGTAAAACAAGCTAAATGGTCAAGTATAAGTTCGTTTGATTATTAACAAAAAAATAAGGTAAGTGTATTCGGTCTATTGTACATTATTGAATAAGTGCAAATTTTGTATATGTGAACTTATGTGCATTCGGTCATGTGATTAATATAAGTACACGAGACTATACTATGATCTTTGAGTTTATGTATGTAAGAGTATATGAACTAAGAACCTAGTGATTATTCGGCCTTGAAAACTAAATAACGATTTGTAAATTGTGATCTTACAAGCATTCAGACAAAGTGAATAAATGATTGTATATAAATGTATATGATTATATATAAGTAACATGGATGTATTCGTGCCTAGAAATGAATATAAATTGATGTAACAATTCTAGTTTAAATTAGTTAAGTTGAATAAATCATTGAGTTGTTGATTTGCTTATGACTTACTAAGCTCTGAGATCTTACTCTTTGTGTTATGTCTATTTTGTTTTATAGATTTTGAAGTCAAGCTACAGGTTCGGGGATCGTCAGCCAAGTTCATCACACTATCTACTTCTTTGGTACCTTTAAACTAAACTTAAATTATGGCATGTATAGGCTGGTTTTGAAGTTGTTATTTGGAAATGAATGTATATACAAGCCATACGAAAATGGCTGAATTCCTTAGTTGACTTTGGTTATGTTTTGGATGTGGTCATTACTTTGCTTGGACTCGGTCTTGTATGAATATGGCATGAACTCATTAGGGTTAATATGTTACGTAGGCATATGAAGTTTTAGTTAAGTTTATGTATGTTGTGTGCATTGAAAATGGTTTGGTTGATTCGGCTAAATTGTATAAGTATATATGTAAAATGTTTGGCTTGTTTTGTTAAGGCTAGAAATGTGTTTTGATCATAAGGTAAGTTGTATGTTAGTTGGGTTAGGTTATTTTCCATATTAGTTGAATGATACGCATGCTACATATATGTGAGGTGTTGAAAATGTACATGGTAATATGATTAAATTATCTCGGGAAAGTGAAATTATAAATGAAGAATTTAAAACCTTTTATATCATGGATAATGGTTGTGATTAGTAGTGTGACATAAAGCTTTATTATAAGTTTTGAAATGAAGGCCGAATATATATACACACATGTAGTTAAATTTATTTGTTTGGATGGGTTTGAATATATGATTTAAGTGAAAGTTATCAATATTTATTAATGTCCATTAATAAATAATTTGGCTGATGACTAATAGATTATATATGGTGATAATATATAATAGTATTACTCGGCTAATGATAGTGAAAATGAAAAGGAAGTGTATACTTGGATTTGATGGTATTGATTTGGTTAATGGTTCAATTGATGTTTTTATTTATGCGCATATTTAGGATAGAAAATGATTAAATATATTATGTCCTTGTATATTAATATGTGCCCATAATGAAATTTGAAGTGTGGTTGAAAGTGATGTCTTAATAAATTCGGCACAATTTAGATAAATTGAGAAGGACATATATATATGTGTGTGCTTATGTCATGGTTGTAAATGTTTGAATTGGATTTTGACTTTATGGTTTATTTGTTAGCCAAACTGATGATAGGGAAATGATAATGTTTAGACAAGCTTTAAACCTAGTTAGTTAACCATTTAGATTATATACCAACTCAGTCATAGAATAAGTATGCTTATTGTGCCAACCATGATATGGACAAAATGATTTGTGTCTTAATTCGGTTGATTATATGACCATGTATGAAATACTGGATTGTAATAATGATATTAACTTGGATATGCGAATATGCTTATGTTTGCTTATGAGTTATGTGACTACATGTATATTCTTATTAATACTGTTGGATATAAAACCCTAGGATTATTTATAACCATGAATTGTAGTTAGGTAATTAAGTTATACAATTTTTTATTAGTTATTCAATATTCGAAGTGGATCTAAATTATATTTTGGTCGGTAATACCTCGTAACCCTATTCCGGCGACAGATGTGGGTTATGGGTGTTACACAAAGTCTCAAATACAGTGCATACTATATAAGAATACATACACCCAACATCAATTAGTGCAGTATAAGATACATTATGGATAAAGAACGCACTGTAATAACATCAGGGCATCTCGTTCTCTCAAAGAACGCGTGCAAAGATAAATCGATGGCTTGGCGCCTTACCTCAGTATGACCAGCACCTCTGCTCCGTGCTCCACGACCACAGCCTATACCATTTCCACCTCTGGCTTGACCATGGCCTCTCGGTGGCTGCTGAACACCTCTCGGTGGTTGAACATTACCCATACCAGTACCTTTCATCTGAGCGGGCCTTCGTGGATAATCTCTGATACGGTGCTCTAATGATTCGCACTTCAGACATGCCCCAATCCTTTTCCAGCATTCGCCCTGATGGCGTCTCCCATAATTTGCACAGAGCTGCGGTCCAATAGCAGCAATAGGGGCCCCAACTCTGACCGACCCAACAACTCTGGCCTTTTTCTTAGGCCTCACAAATGAACTTGAGGGCTCTGGATCCCTCTTGTTTCTACCTATTTCCTTTTCACGATTCTGACGCTCAGCGCGCTTCGCATCCTCGGTCCCTCTGTGGAGCTATCAAAACCCTTAAATCATCCCTAAGGCTGTCCTCGAATCGAACACAATGCTCATATTCAATTGCCACTATCCCACGCGCATAACGGCTAAGTCGTAAAAATTCAGCCTCGTATTCAGCCACAGATTTATCCCTCTAAGACAAATTTAGAAATCCTCTCCTCTAGGCATCCACATAACTAGCACCCACATATTTCCCTTGAAATGCAGTCTTGAAAATTTTGCAGGTCAATCGGTCGGGCTGAGTACCCTCTTTAATTGTAAGCCACCACTGATAGGCTTCATCTCGTAGCAATGACACTGTACCTTTTAGTTTCTGCTTGGGGGTGCAGTCATGGTCGTCTATGATCCTCTTTGTGGCCTCAATCCAATATTCAGCCACATTAGCGGCAACTTCAGAAATACCCCTAAAAATCTCAACCCCATTAGACCTGAGTCATTCCGTAACTGACCCACGGCCCATAATACCAGTATTGGGCCCAGCGACCCTCTCCAGAATTCATAACATAGCTTGGGATAGTGCATCGTCCCTAGCCGGACGATCATGAGACCCAATCTCAGTCACAGGTGAAGCAAGTGCCTCTCTAGCTTCAACGTAGGCATATGGCCCGATGACAAAGACCCTGCCCGAACACCTCCACAGCCTCCGCCATAGCCTCTACTACCCCTTTCATGAGTACCTCTGGTACTCATTATCGATTTGCGTATTATCTATACTAATAATTTTATGCATCAGTTTTACAGTTTCAGTGTTTCTTAAAGGATATTTTATGGAAAATATTATCAGTAGTTCAGAGTTTTGTTTTTACAGATCGCAGTCTTACTATAGTTCTAGGTTACCCTAAACAGAGTGTTTCAGTACAGTCTATTGCCTACAATAATCTCAATATTTTAATTTCAACAAGTAGTAGTTTTAGAGGACTTATAGAATAGGCACCGGAGACTCAGTGTACCACACATTCAGTAAAACATTTCCAAGTATTTCAAATCATTTGAAACAATTCTTCTTTGAAATTCCAAGTTTAAAAGAAACCCAAATCCATAGTTGAGTTTTGCAACTTGGCTCTGATACCACTAAATGTAACACCCCAAATGTGGTCTCGACATTATGGCTGAATTTGCGACGTCACATCGAAGTGTTTTTTGAAAAACATAATTTCGTTTTGTGATCTTAACAAAAACTTAGGATATTTTGTTCATTGCTAAAACTCAAGTCGTTTTAGCAAAATGTTAATCATATTAGATTGTTATTACACTTTAAAACTATGTTTATTGCGGAAGCTATTAAAATATGTAGTGTAAACTTGGTGTTTTGAAAAGCATTTAACTTTTTGAAAATTCGCGACCTACTACTAACAGATACGAATCAAAGTAAATAAATCCCAAATTAAAATAAAAACTTAAAGAGGCCTTATTACAAAACAAATACCCAAATTAAATTTCTTATAAATTAAAACTTAAAAATGGAAGCAAATGCAGTTGTGTGGCCACCTTCGAGTCCCTCACAGCATAGATCTACCAAAGGATTACATGCGCAAAAAAGCAGAAGGGTGAGTTTATGAAAACTCAGTGTGTAATCCTTTAACAACAGTTAGTCATACAATAGGCAATTTCAGTCTGGGCCTAAGCCCGTTTCAGTAACAGTTCAATTTTAGTTAGGGCCTTAGTCCATTACAGTATCAGTATTAGTGTGGGCCTTAGCCCTTACAGTATCAGTATCAGCGTGGGCCTTAGCCCTTACAGTATCAGTAACAGTACAAAATGCAAACTGAAATCCTACCCAACCAACCTCTACACTCCACTCCGTCCAGCCCTACACTCCATGTGGGGATAAAATCAACCCACATATCCCTACACCCCAAAATAGCATTGGTTCCGGCACTAAACAATGGTTGCAGCAAAGCTGCCAATACAGTACACTTCCTCCAATCAATGATACAACCATCCCTATGCAATATATCATAATATCATGCATGTATGCAATATATATAATGACATGCTCAATTACAGTCATACATACATAAGGGCATAACAATCATTTTACCTCATAAGGACATAATAGTTATTTATCAATTTGTGGTCTAGGTATACTTATCGACCCAACAGTAGGTCCACAATCATCTCGGGCGACCCGTGCAACCTTAACAGTCAAACAGTGAAAATGAGCCCAAGGCCCATAATGCGGACCCATGTGGGCCCACACGTCGTATGGCCCACTAATCCGAAAAATGTCCTTGGTCGTGTGAACTACAAAGCTTGGCCAAAAAATCTCCACACATCTGTGTGGTTTACCCGTGTAGAGCCCACGAGCCCATCGGCCCACACGGCCCATCTTGGCCAAACGTAGCCCAAAACTGCCTAAGCCCATTAAATCGCTCATGGTAGCCTTTACGATCAAATGTCCATGTTTATGCGTTCGAATTACCATACGAGCGGCGGACGCCCATGTGGCATCAATAGTCATATTTTTTGGCTTTTGTCGATTTACGATTTGGGCAGTGTGTACACACCTGTTTGCGAAAACGTGCGTCTAGTTCAAGAGTAACCCAAACCTTAATCGAACGATTAAGACTCCTCACACTTCAATCGTTGCTGAAGATTGATTACAGGCTCTTACAGAACACCTACACTCAAACCGAAACTTATTAACCTTTATCCATAATGTTCACATAAATAGTTTGAACCAACATATAGCACTTACCAAAATCGCCAAATCGATTTTAAGGAAGGAAAGCAATCGGCCTTCTATCTCCATAAAGAGAATACACACACAACAGAGGCAAGGCTAGCACCAACAAGTCTCTAGCCATAAATGCCAGCAAAGAAAGAAGTTAGAAGTAATATTACTACATAGAGAAAAAGAGTGAGAGAATAGAGAAGAACCAAGCACCAACTGATTGTTCAAAGAAGAAATGTAAAAATTGAAACAAATAGAGAGAGAGCTAGGCAGAAATCGGCCCAAGTATCCAGATGAGAAGAGAGGGAAGAAGATGTAATTGATCAAAGGGAAGAAGATGTAATCGATCAAAGGGAAAGTCGATTGATAGAAAGGGAGAAGAAAGGAAGAATCGATCAAAACCAAAACTAAAATTGGGAAAAGTTTGAGAGAGGGGAAATGAGGGTGTTCGGCCAAAACAAAAAGAACAAGGGGAAGAATGATTGTTAAGGGTGTAGAGAGAACAGATGAGGTCAGTCTGTAAGGCACTGTTGAAGAGCAAAACCAATACGAAAAGTTCCCGAATGGTTACAAGTAGTATTCGGCTACCAAACAAAACAACAAACCAAAGAAAGTAAAGGAGCAAAAGGAGCAATAGTTACCAAAATGGAGAGCAAAAACAACACAATTTTGGCACTAAGAGCCTATGACTGAATTGGCATAATAGAATTCCCACATCCGGCAAACTACTCCCACACACCTCAACCTCCCTTAATTCTCTCCTAAAATCCCTCCCCAAATCACTCCCACCGATCACTATCTGAATCCTCCATATTCCTCCTAAATTTCGGCTATACAACTCCCTCATCCCCCAAACACTCCAACCGCCCACTAGCTTTAGAGTTCCACTAACATTCAATCTCTTACACGGCATAGCAGCAAAATAAAACACCCACTGCACCTACCAGGATTCGAAGCTCATGTCCCTAGGAACAATCCACACGCCCCTATCCCCTAGATCAGTAGGCCTTTTATGACATGTTTTCCCCACAATTATTTAAAAACCTACTGTCTAGAACCAAGGATTTTATTCAATTAAAACAAAAACTTTTACTAAAGCCAAGGTTTGAACCTAGGACTTCTCACACGCTTTAGTATACGGTAAGGCCTAATGAACCTATGGCATAGCTTGCCCTTCCGTCCCAACCTCAGTACCTTCTTTCATGGCAAGACCTTGAGAAATACTACGTCCCTCACAGAATACTCAATCTCCTTACGCTTCAGATTCGCATATGACTTTTGTCTATCAGATGCCGCCTCTCTGACTCTCAATTGATGGTACCCTGATCGGAAATCAATCTTAGAGAAGACCGAAGCTCCTCAAAACTAGCCGAATAGATCATCAATCCTCGGTAAGGGGTACTTATTCTTAATAGTCAATTTATTCAGTTGCTGGTAGTCGATGCACATACGCATGGATTCATCCTTCTTTTTCACAAATAAAACCAATACTCCCCATGGAGACACACTAGGTCGAATGAACCCTCGATCCAGTAACTCTTGAATCTGAGCCTTAAGCTCCACGAGCTCTTTCGGTGCCATTCTATAGGGGGCGATGGACACTAGAGCAGTACCAGACAGTAGCTCAATCCCAAATTCAACTTCATGGTTTGGAGTTAACCCAGGTAGCTCATTGAGAAATACATCCGGAAAGTCCTTAACTATTTTGATATCTTTAACAAAGAAACCTTAGAATTAGAAACACCGATGTAGGCTAGATATGCCTCACAACCCTTACGAACCAATTTCTCGGCCCTCAATGCAGAAATCACATTTGACAGATAATTCTGACGTTCTCCAATAACCACAACCTCGTCACCCTTCGAAGTTTTCAGCACCATCCGTTTGGTTGCATAGTCCAAGTTCACTTGATCTTTAACTAGCCAGTCAATTCCCAGTATTAAATCGAATTCCCGAAAAGGGAGTTCCATTAAATCCACCAAAAATATTGTTCCTTGAACTTCCAAAGGCACATCTCTGAACAATTTCTTTACACTCACTGACTGCCCTAGTGGACTCAACACAGTAACCTCACTCGAAGTATTGTCAACCATTATCCCCAAAGTCTCAGACACAGTGCGTGCTATATAAGAATACGTAGACCCAACATCAATTAGTGTAGTATAAGGTATATTATGGATAAAGAACGTACCCGTAATAACATCTAGGGCATCTCCGTCCTCTCGGTGACGTATAGTATAAACTAGTGCTGACTGCCTCACCTTAGTATGACCAGCACCTCTGCTCGGTGCTCCACGATCACGGCCCATACCATTTCCACTTTAGGTCTGATCACGGCCTCTCGGTGGCTGTTGAACACCTCTCGGCGGTTGAACAGTACCCATACCAGTACCTAGCATCTGATCGTGCCTCTATGGACAATCTCTGATACGGTGCTCTAATGATCCACACCTCAGACATGCCCCAATCCTTTTCCAGCATTCACCTTGATGGCGTCTCCCACAATTTTCACAGAGCTACGGTCTAGTAGTAGCAACAAGGGCCCCAACTCTGACTGGCCCAATAACTATGGCGCTCAGCGCGCTTCACATCCTCGGTAATTTTCGCCTTATCCACTAAAGCAGTAAAATCTCGCTCCCTCTATGGAGCTATCAAAACCCTTAAATCATCCCTGAGGCCGTCCTCAAATGGAACACAGTACTCATATTCAGTTGCCACTATCCCACGCGCATAACGACTAGGTCGTAAAAATTTAGCCTCGTATTCAGCCACAGATTTATCCCCCCGAGAAAATTTTAGAAACTCTCTCCTCCGGGTATCCACATAACTAGCACCCACATATTTCCCTTGAAATGCAGTCTTGAAAAATACCCAGGTCAATCAGTCGGGCTGAGTACCCTCTTTAACTGTAAGCCACCACTGATAGGCTTTATTTCATAGCAATGACACTGCACCTTTTAGTTTCTGCTCAGGGGTGCAGTCAAGGTCGTCCATGATCCTCTCTATAGCCTCAATCCAATATTCAGCCACATTAGGTGCAACTCTAGTAATACCCCTAAAAATCTCAGCCCCATTAGACCTGAGTCATTCCGTAAGCGACCCACGGCCCACAGTACCAGTATTGGGCCCAGCAACCCTCTTTAAAATTCTTAACATAGCTTGGGACAGTGTGTCATCCCCATCCGCACGATCATGAGACCCAATCTCAGTCAAAGGTGAAGCCGGTGCCTCTCTAGCTTCAACGTTAGGCATATGGCCTAATGACGAAGACCCAGTCGAGTACCTCCACGGCCTCCACCGAGGCCTCTAGTACCCCTTCCACGAGTACTTCTAGTGCTCATTATCTATTTACGTATTATCTGTATTAACAATTTTATGCATCAATTTTATAGTTTCAGTGTTTATTAACGAATATTTTATGGAAAATATTATTAGTATTTCAGAGTTTTGTTTTCGCAGACCGTAGTCTTACTCTAGATCTAGGTTACCCTAAACAGAGTGTTTTAGTACAGTCTATTGCCTACATTAATCTCAGTATTTTAATTTCAACAAGCAGTAGTTTCAGAGGACTTATAGAATCGGTGCCGGAGACTCAGTGTACCACACATTCAGTAAAACATTTCCAGGTATTTCAAATCATTTGAAACAATTCTTCTTTAAAATTCTAAGTTTAAAAGAAACCCAAATCCACAGCCGAGTTTTGTAACCTGGCTCTGATACCACTAAATGTAACACCCCAAACCTAGCCTAGACGTTATGGTCAAATGTGCAATGTCACATCGAAGTATTTTTCGAAAAACATAATTTCAGTTTGTGATCTTAACAAAAACTTAGGATATCTTGTTCATTGTTAAAACTCAAATCATTTTAGCAAAATGCTAATCATATTATATTGTTATTACACTTTAAAACTATGTTTGTTGCGGAAGCTATTAAAATATGTAGCGTAAATGTGGTATTTTAAAAATCATTTAACTTTTTGAAAATCCGCGACCTACTTCTAACAGATACGAATCAAAGTAAATAAATCCCAAATTAAAATAGAAACTTAAAGAGGCCTTATTACAAAACAAATACCCAAATTAAATTTCTTATAAATTAAAACTTAAAAATGGAAGCAAATGCGGTTGTGTGGCCACCTTCGAGTCTCTCGCAGCACCGGTCCGCCTAAGGATTACCTGCGCAAAAAAGCAGAAGTGTGAGTTTATGAAAACTCAGTATGTATACAATAGACAATTTCAGTCTGGGCCTAAGCTCGTTTCAGTAACAGTTCAATTTTAGATAGGGCCTTAGCCCATTACTGAGATCGATGATCGGTGTGGGCCTTAGCCTTTACAAGATGTCGATGATCGGTGTGGGCCTTAGCCCTCACGATGATCGATAATGATGAATGCAAATAAAAATCCTAGCCAACCAACTTCTACACTCCACTCCGTCCAACCTTACACTCCATGTGGGGATAAAATCAACCTACCTATTCTTACACTCTAAAATAGCACTGGTTGCTGCACTAAACAGTGGTTAAAACAAAGCTATCAGTACAATACACTTCCTCCAATCAATAATACACCCATCCCCATGCAACATATCATAATATCATGCATGTATACAATATATATAAAATGGCATGCTCGATTACAATCATACATACATAAGGGCATAACAATGATTTTACCTAATAGAGACATAACAGTCATTTATCAATTTGGGGTCTAGGTATACTTATCGACCCAACAGTAGGTCCACAATCGTCTCGGGTGACCCGTGCAACCTTGACAGTCAAATAGTGAAAATGGGCCCAAGGCCCATATGAGAACCCATGTGGGCCCACAAGTCGTGTGGCCCACTAAGCCCAAAAATGGCCTTGGCCATGTGCACTACACAGCCTGGCCCAACAATCTCCACACATCCATGCGGTTTGCCCGTTTGGGGTCCACGAGCCCATGGGGCGTACACAGCCTATCTCAACCCAACATGGCCCGAAACGGCCTAAGCCCATGAAATCGCTCATGGTGGCCTCTATGATCAAACGCCCATGTTTATGCATTCGAATCACCACACGAGTAGTGCACACCCATGTGGCATCAATTGTCACATTTTTTGGCTTTTCCTAATTTACGATTTGGGCAGTATGTACACACCTATTTGTGAAAATGTTCGTCTAGCTCAAGAGTACCCCAAATCTATATCAACACAATACACTATTAGTCCTTTAATTAATAGAGTTAACAATCCCTTAAATAACACTTAACCAAGCTATAACTTAGCACTTGCCTTGATCGAACGATTAAGAATCCTCAAACTTCAATCATTATCGAAGATTGATTACAGGCTCTTACAGAACATCTGCACTCAAATAGAAACCTATTAAGCTTTATCCATAATATTCACCTAAACATTTTGAACCAACATATAGCACTTACCAAAATCGCCAAACCGATTTTAGGGAAGAGAAGCAATCAGCCTTCTATCTCCAGAAAGAGAATACCCACACAATAGAGGCAAGGCTAGCACCAACATGTCTCTATCCATAAACGGCAGTAAAGGAAGAAGTTAGAAGTAATATTACTACATAGAGAAAAAGAGTGAGAGAACAAAGAAGAACTAGGCACCAATCGATTGTTCAAAGAAGAATTGCAAAAACTGAAACAAATGGAGAGAGATCTAGGTAGAAATCAGCCCAAGTATCCAAATGAAAAGAGAGGGGAGAAGATGTAATCGATCAAAGGGAAGAAGATGTAATCGATCAAAGGGAAAGTCGATTGAGAGAAAGGGAGAAGAAAGGAAGAATCAATCAAAACCAAAACTAAAAACCAGAAAAATTTGATAGAGGGGAAAGGAAGGTGTTTGACCAAACAAAAAGAACAAGGGGAAGAATGACTGTTAAGGGTGTAGAGAGAACATAGGAGGTCGTTCTATAAGGTACTATTGAAGAGCAAAACCAATATGAAAAGTTCCTGAATGGTTACAAGTAGTATTTGGCTACTAAACAAAACAACAAACTAAAGACAGGAAAGGAGCAAAATGAGCAATAGTTACAGAAATGGAGAGCAAAAACAACACAATTTCAACACTAAGAGCCTATGACCGAATTGGCATAATAGAATTCCCACATTCGGCAAACTACTCCCACAGACCTCAACCTCCCTTAATTTTCTCCTAAAATCCCTCCCCAAATCACTCCCACCGATCACTATCCAAATCCCCCATATTTCTCTGAAATTTCGGCTACACAACTCTCTCATCCCCCAAACACTCCAACCACACATTAGCTTTAGAGTTCCACTAACATTCAATCTCTTACATGGCATAGCAGCAAAATAAAACACCCATTGCACCTACTAGGATTTGAACCTTAGGTCTCTAGGAACAATCCATATGCCCCTATCCCCTAGATCAATAGGCCTTTTATGACATGTTTTCCCTACAATTATTTAAAATCCTACTGTCTAGAACCAAAGGTTTTATTCAATTAAAGCAAAAACTTTTGCTAAAGCCAAGGTTTGAACCTAGGACTTCTCACACTTCTTAGTACACTTAACCACTAAAGCAAGCAAGCGTTTATGCAACATAACATACAAATTAATCACTTAAGATTGGGGCATTACACATAATTCACTTAATTTTAACACATCTCATTCTCATAATAATCCATACATATATTATATGTCCACAAATGTACATATACTTACCTTTTATTCTCAAACATATTATACATTTCAAGCATACCTGAATTTGATTCACATTCACATAATCACTCGTTTCTCGGAATGCCCGTTGAACTGTACAAAATCAAATAGGATACCCGGATCGCTCAGAAAGCTCGTACAATGCCAATGTCCCAGACGTTGTCTTACATGTAATCAAATATCGATGCCACTATCCCTGACAGGATCCTACACGAAATCAAATACGATACTAATGTCCTACACATGGTCTTACACATAAATCTCAAATTGATGCCAACATCCCAGACATGGTCTTACATGAAATCACATATCGGAATCCTATGTCATGACATATGTATCCTAGCTATTCCTATGGTTTGTACTGGACTTTTTGGATGTCGTCACTTTATTGAAACTTTCTCGGATATCTCAATTTTAGCTCAAATATCCATTTCATTATAATTCATTAACATATAAACAATAATAATTCAATTTAAGACATTTATTTGTATATCGACTTACCTCGTACGGATTCGAATGGATGAAATTGACTACTCGATGACTTTCGACTTTCCCCGATCTAATTTTGTTTTCTTTCGTTCATGATCTATATAAATTCAAATTTAACTCTTTTATTCAACAAATCATTCAATTCAATCCATATACACATATTTAGGGCATTTTACAAATTAGCCCTCATATTTTTACATTTTAACACTTTGGTCCCTAATTAACAAAAGCACAAAATACATAAAATTTCCTTATACACATACTTGGCCGAATTTTCCCTTAACTCATATAAACCCACATATTTCATTTATTTCACATTTTAGTCCCTCAAAATCTCATTTTCACAATTTAGCCCAAATTACTCAAAATCATCAAAAATCCAAATACAAAACATATTTATCTATCACATGTCTTTCATTTTCCATCAACTAACATCACAAAGCTCACAAAATCAACAATGGCATAAATCAAAATCATCATCAAATTCTAAAATTGAGGCATGGGCTTAATAGAATACAAAGTAACAATCACAAAAACGTAAAAATCATTAAAAACTGAACAAAAACGGACCTTTAATCAAGCTTGGAAGTAGCCGAATATCAAAACATATGAGCCCTAGCTTTTCTTTCTTCAATTTCGGCAATAAAGAATGATAATGGATGAATTTGGCTTTTGTTTTCTTAAATTATTAACTAATTTACACATTTACTAAATTAACCCTATTTCATAACATTAAAATTCCACTAATTCATGTCTAACTTTGTCCATGCATTAATCCAATGGTCCATTTACAACATAAGGACCTCACAATTATAAAGATACATCAATTCGGCACTTAATCAAATAGAAAGCCACTTTTGCATTTTAAGCGATTAGGTCCTTTTATCAAATCGAGCATACAAACGATCAAATTTTTATACGAAACTTTCACACATAATAATTCACATATTATAAGCACAAAAAATAATATTAAAATATTTTTTTGACTTAGATTTGTGGTCCTGAAACCACTATTTCAACTAGGGTCTAAATCGAGCTGTTACATAGATAAAGTTGATAATGAGAAATTTTTCCTTGAATTTATAGAGTTAGATAAAATGAAAACTTCAGGTTCTCCTACTGAGATATATTGTACTGAATTAAATCTTCATAATACTGGTGAGGGGGATATCAGAAGTGAGGAAAAATCATGTGAAATGATAGAGAGAAAATAAACTTTAAGTGATAAAAGTCTACTTGATGGTCCAAATTTGGTGAGTGAAAATCCATATGTGATGAAATTGGAAAGTTCTCAAGTGGAGAAAAAATGAAAAGCAAGAAAATACCTATACAAAAGCAAGGAATGATTATGTTTTAACTAACCTTAACAAAAATTTGTTTAGTGGTGTTTCTTCATTACAGAACTTCAAGGATCTATTGACGAACTTTCAATTATATTACTATACCATCGATAGACAATTTTACGTGTGAGAAAGAGGAAAGTTGACTATTGATAATTCCCCACAAGTGCTACAAGGTTAGAAAGGTATGTGAACATTAGAAATTGATTTAAGAAAGCATATCTTGAATGTTTTTGATATGTATGGTACTAATTTTGTTTTTCCTTACAACATGTTTTCTCGTTGGTCAAATTTCATTAAACCTTGGTCTAAAAGTTCAATTGATTTTATGGGTCTATCTAGGTTTCTAAAGGTTAAAAATAGTAGTTTTGTTGCACTAGATAGATTTATTAAAACATTTTATATATTTTCTCTTGCAACAAAATTTTCTATCCTGCCCTATAACGATGAATTTTTACATAATCTTAGCCTTCTTGATTTTTATAATTTTGTGATATTCTTGACTCATCGTTGGAAATTCTTATGGATGACCATCTATATTCAAAAAAAGTTATAGGCTATTTTTTACTTTAACACTCTTATGCCTAATATTTCTTTGTTTAGTGTTGACAGTTTGTTTTTGAAGGAGAGATACTTGATTCATGCAGATTTGGGAGATCAAAACCATATGTTTGATCCTGGAGATAGTTTTGGCACACAAGAAATCTTAGGTAAATATTTTTTTCATGTTATTGTTATTTATTCTAATCCCTTTTTCTTTTTGTCTAACTAAATATTTGAGGACGAATCTTTTTGAGGAAGGGAGGAATGATGCGAGTCTCAAGGCCCTATTTCAAACCCATGGATGTGATGGCCTCACACTACCTCAAGGCCCAACAATAATGTCAAAGGCCAAGCAAATCAAACCAATATTAAATTAAAGAAAAGACTCAAGGAATAATCTTTTTGAGGAAAGGCGATGTAACACTCCTCACCCGTATTCAACGCCGGAATAGGGTTACAGAGCATTACCAAACTTACGAAATAATTAAACAACCATTTAGCATACATAACATCATTTCTTACATTAATCATTCAACTCAATCAATTTGTCCCTAATACGAGCCTATGAGGCCCTAAACATACTTTGGAAGTGGTTTGAAACTAAACCGAAAACTCAAGTAACTTTATTGAACTTGGAAAATTTTTCTCAAAACAGGGGACACAAGCCCGTATGGCCAGGCTGTGTGTCTCACATGGCCACTAGACACGCCTATGTCATGGGCCATGTGAACATTCGAAGTGGGAACACATGGCCGTGTCCAAGCCCGTGTCCTATCCCGTGTCTAAACAAGTGAGCTTACTGACTTGGGTCACACAGCCAACCACACGCCCGTGTGTCTAGCCTATGTGCCCTAAAAATGGCGACACATGCCGTGTGTTAGGCAGTGCCAAACTTGTAGGGTATACTGACTTATACCACACGACCAAGTCACACGCCCGTGTGTGAGGCCGTGTGGAGCATACTGACTTGATTTAAATTTCAACATCAAGGGACACACGACCGTGCAACATGACCGTGTGTCACACATGGTTGAGACACACGTCCGTGTCTCTGCCTGTGTGGACAAAAATAGGCTATTTACCAAGCCAATTTGCCACCCAGATTTCATGCAACTACACCACAATTCAAAGGCACCAACTCAAGGCATAATAGGCATTAAATCAATCTCATACCAAGCATATTCCATACTATTTCATTACCCATCAGTACAAATCACAAAATACCATAATAAACCATCTAATTTCATGCCAAACTAGATCTTCACAAAACATCAAAAGACCACTTATAAATATATATTGTTATGCTCAATTTCACTAACATACTAATTCACAAATCAACCATTTAATACTCAATATGCTCATTATCATCAATCATCTCAACCAACTCATTTACCACAAGACATAAGCATATATATATATACACATGATTCAAATATACAAATTATACCAAAGTTAAGCCATCACCCATGGCTATATATTTATACAAACCAAAATATAGCCATTTCCAAATGGCAAAACTCACTACCAAGACACATATCAAAATAAAATCCTATACATGCCATATGACCAAGCCGTGAGATCAAAAGTACCAAAGTGATGGTTGGATAGTGTGATGTAGTCTCCGACGATCCCCGAATCTGAGTTAGCTTTGAAATCACTATAAGACATGGAAAATAAACAAAGTAAGTTTTATAGCTTAGTAAGCTCGTATGATATAAACTTAACTAATCACAAATACACCATTCATCAATTTAAACATATTAACATGGAATTCATGATTACTAACAAACCTTTCACATGCTTATTCATACAATTATATGCAAAATTCGTAACTTCTTTGATTTAAAGCTCATACTATGCATGTACATACCTGTACCAATCCATAACAAGCTTATACATATTCAGAATATCGTTGAATACTCAATATGTCACACACTAAGTGTTGTACATTGCCGAAGCTATCTTAAATCGCACACTAAATGCCATGTATAGTGAAGCTATCTCGATCTTGCACACTAAGTGCCATATATAGCCAAAGCTATTTTGATCTCGCACACTAAGTGACGTATATAGCCGAAGCTATGTCGAATCGCACACTAAGTGCCACATATAGTTGATTTGTCGTCGAACATGACTGTAGTCCCTTATATACAATTTATGCAATATCAAAGCATTAAAAACATAATTATAATAGTGCTTATTACATACAAACTTACCACATATATTAAAACGGCGAATCAGGTCGATTAGTCGATAACTTTTGTTTTTCCTCGATCCTGGTCTGAATTCAATTTTTCTTGATCTAAATATATTCAAAATTAACTCATTTAATAAACTATTTATCCAATTCAATCCAAAATATACATTAGGGCTATTTTACACATTTACCCCTAAACTTTTACATTTTTTACAATTTAGTCCTTATTTCATAAAATCACAAATTAATGAAATTCCAAATATACCCAAGCTAGCCAAAATACCATTATGCCCCTAGCAGCCCATATTTCTCATTTATTTCACATTTTAACCACTAACTTTACACATTTCTCAATTTAATCCCTATTTTGCATTTTCACTAAATGTCACTTTACAAAAGCTTAACTATCAACAACCATTCATAATCTATCAAGAAACTTCAAAATACAAATGTATTCAATAATGGAATCATTCAAAATCTTCAACATTTTTTCAAAATAGTCCCTGGGCTAGCTACTACTAGATACAACGATAACAAAAACATAGAAATCATTAAAAACCAAGTCAAAACAACTTACAATTTAGCAAGAACAATGGTTGAACCTTCAAAACCCTAAAAATGGTGTTCTTCCTTCTAGTTTTCGGCTAGAAAAGATGATAACTATCAAATTATAGTTTTTTGTTTTATTTAATTCATGATAATTATGCTAATTACTATTATAACCTTAATAAAAAACCATTAATATCATCCATTTAATGTCCATATATGTCCAATCATGTTATTAATGGTATAATTACAACATAAGGACCTCTTCTTTTAAGTTCCATAGCTATTAGGCACCTTTAGCTGATAGAACATCACTTTTACATTTTACGCGATTTAGTCCTTTTTCTCAAATTGACCATTTAAACGATAAAAATACTTAACAAAATTTTCACACAATCATTCAATCATGCTATAAACATTAAAATAATAATAAAATAAATATTTTGACTTTAGATTTGTTGTCTCAAAACCACGATTCTAATTTAACGAAAAATGGGTTGTTACAGGTGAAATGATACATGCACGGATAGGATGCAATTTATTAAATTCCATTCACTGAAGATGACAATTTTCAAGTTTGGGAAATTAATAGACCTGCGATTACTTTTTGGATGTGATCTAAGCATTTCTAGGTTGAGATGTCTGCATGGCCTTCAAAGATCTATCTCTTAGCTTTGAAATGCACTTTGAATCACTCAATTTTGAGTTTGAGAGCTCAAGTTATGACCATTTTAGGGAAGACAGCATGAGCAAAATTTCTGGACGGGATTATGACGGGAATTATGAGTTTCGAGCTTTTAGTTCGAGTTTAAATCATATTGATTTTAGGTTTTAGGCTTAATTTTTATTATACAGTTGTCCAATATTGTATTTATCAGCTCTTATTATTTTATTATTCCTAATTTTTAATAATTATTAAGTATTTTAAGTTATTTTGGAGTTTTATGTCAACAAAAAAGTTTAGTTTAAAATTACTTCTCATTTAGGTTAATTAGATTTCTAGTATACTTAAGAGTTTTTTTTAGATTTATTTAGCTAGCCTATATTGTAACATCCCAAATTAGGGCCTAGTCGGAATAGTGGTTTCGAGACCACAAATCTAAAATAAAAATAATTAATTTATGACTATTATGAGGTCTATGATGTGAGTGCTTGCTTGTGTGAAAATTCCATAAAGAAATTCTATGTGTGAGGTGCCTAATTGTGAATTAGGGACCAAATTGAATAAATTGCGAAACTTAGGTTCTAGAAGCTTTTAACATGGAATTTGCTTTGGATTATAAGTTAAGAGGTCTTAAATAGAAATTTTCCTAATTTTTATAATTTTTGACAAAAATGGGCTTTGATGGACAAAAAATTAAAAGTTAGTAAAGAGGGGTATTTTGGTCATTAGTTAATAAAAGAATTAAAAAGGGCAAAATAAGCCAAAAATCATGCTCATCTTCCTCCTTGGCTGTCGAATTTTGGGGAGAACCATAGCTAGGGTTTTCAAACTTTTCAAGCTTGGAAGTAAGTGTTCCCTAGCCTCGTTTTTAATGTTCTTTACATTTTTAAAATCCTCGTAACATGATATACCCGCTCCTAGCCATATTTTAAGCTAGGGTTCATGTTGGAAATTTGACCCACGCATGAGATGTGTGTATTTTGATGTTTAATGGAAGAATATGATAGCTTGATGTGTGTTTAACATATTTTACTAAGTGATTTTGCATGAAAACACCGAAAAAGGACGAAATTGAAAAAGGTATAAATCAAGTGATAAAAATCTATTTTTGATGAGTAATGTGGGCTGCTATGAGTACAAGAAATATTTGGCTAGGCTTGGGTAGTAAAGAAAATGAGTACATTTCAATATACGAGCCTAGGGACTAAATTGTAATTTTGTGAAAGTCTCAGGGAAAAACTGTAAATTTTCCAAATTGTGACTTATGGACTTATTTGGGCAATGTGATAATTAAATAAGTGAAATTTTGCTATTATAGATCAAGAAAAATGGAGTCCGGACCTAAACCGAGGGAAAAGCAAGGTTCTGAACTAAAACGTAAAGTTAGCAATATTTTGGAACCGATGTAAGTTGTGTGTTAGTAAGTCAACAATTTCATTATCATGTATTTAATGCTTGATGTTGTGTGAAATGTGTATACATGCCTTTATGGAATTTAACTTGTGATGATTCAATGACAATTTGATGATAGCTTTGTATCTCGAAAATCTCGGGAGACCTTGAAGAATACTTAGGATTCAGATATCATGACACCACGGCTGATGAGATCCCGTATAAGAACATATCAGGGATATGGCTTCTGCATCGTTAAGTGATTTCATATAATACCATGTCTGGGACATGGCATCGATATGAGGTCCTGTGTAAGACCATGTCTGGGACTTGGCATCGGCACCGATATGAGACCTTGTATAAGACCATATTTGGGATATGGCATCGATGTGTGGTCCCATGTAAGACCATGTATGAGACATGGCTTTGGCACCCTAATTGGTGTGTGATAACCTTGAATGTCCTTCCGTATTCCAAGTGGTTCAACGGGCCATTTAAGATTAAGGTTAAGAAGTGGAGTAATATGAGTAAGATATGTGTGGTACATGTATGTACGTAAATCTCATGAGTATTGAACTCGAATCATGATGGAAATTTAGCATGAGTAAGAAAGAGTAAGATAAGTTATAAAGTTCAATGACATTATTGCCAATCTTCATTATGTTCATTATGTGTAAACTGATAAGGTGGTGATAATTGATAGTGTGTTTAATCCATGAGATTTCATGATCTATGTTGTTTATTATTTACACACAACTTACTAAGCTTTATGCTTACCCACTCTCTCTTTTCCTTTTTCTTTTAGCATCATCAAGTTAGTTCAGGGATCGTGGACGTCGGAGCTCAAGTCACACTATCAATAAATCTTTTGGGGTATAATTGGTTTAATACATTTAAGTATGACATGTATAGGGGACTTAATATTTTTTTATATGTGTCATATTGGTTAGCCAAAAGTGATGGCTCATGTTGGTATATTATTTCATTTTGTATTTGGCCATGAGATATGGCTCATATTAACTATTGGGTTGTAACCCTAAATATTGATACATGCATGAAATGTACTTTCGTCCTTGAGATGTGTGTTAAGTTGGTAGTTGATAATGGATGAATGATGTCAAATTGTATGGTTTTAGCTTGATTCAAGTGAATAAATTGATTGAATGAACTTAACAGGTCATGGAGTCCCAATTATGTACAATTTGACATGTATTTGTCATGCATGAGTTAAAGCTACAGATGTCTAAGTAACCCATTTACGCCATGATGATCACCATTGACATATGTGAGTGTGCATGTATTATTCAAGGTGACAAGAGGGCTTGGGAAATAGCCTCAAGATTGTCCACACGGGTAGGCATACGGCCATGTGTCTAGGCCGTGTGTGACACACGGTCAGCCCCATGGGCGTGTTGTCCGACCATGTGTCCCCTGCACCCTAGTTTTATAGGTCAGTATGCATGGTAGTAATCACATAGGCAAAGACAGGGTTGTGTGTCTAAACCATGTGGAGGACACGACCTTAAGACATGGGCGTGTGCCCAGGCCGTGTGAAGTTTGCACCTTAAATGCGAAAATTAAATTCATCACACGGCCTAGCATAGGGGCGTGTGACTTGGCCGTGTGACCTTTAATTAATGCTAACGTCATAAACAGAAAGTTACACGGGTTAAGGACAAGGGCGTGTCCTAGCCACACGAGCATGTGACTCTCCAAACTTGGAAAATTTCTCTAAATGTTGTAAAATTTTTAGAAGTTCTCGGTTTAGTCCCAAACCACTCCTGATGCATGTTATGAGCCATGTGGGCCCGTGCAAGGGACATTATACTCATGTTTGAATGTTGCTAAGATTGGATGAAATTGTATGGTCCGGTTTGTGCTAAAGTTTAGTCTGGTAATGCCTCATACCTTGCCCCGACGTTGGGTAAGAGTAAGGGGTGTTACATATATAAAGGCCCGTGCAGTGTACACAATTCATACAATTTATTATTATTCAAATTCTTTTTGTGTTTTTCTCTTCAAGAATTGTTCTTGAGCTTCTTTTAGAAGAGTTTTAACAATACTTTTAGATTGTAGGGATCATCTTCAAACTTTTTCTTGCCAAGGTTTCTATCTCGGAAGGAAAATTAGAGACGCTTGAAAAAGGTTGTTGATTCTTCGTGTTTCCTAGGCTTTTACATATCACGCTCTATCTTTTCCATCTATCTTCTTTATTTTATTTTTTATTGTTCCAATCTTTGATTTATTATTCTATTTATTTATCTTAGTTTTTTTTTTGTTTTATTTGACTTGAGTTTGATTGTATCTCAGGTTGTGTCAAAATCCAAGTTTTTTTTAACGTCTAGAACCCTAAATCAAATCCACGACTTGAACAAACTTTATGATCTACTTCCATATTCATCCACAGTCATCCATGTCACCATGGTTGCCATCGAAACCATGCCATTAAAAAAAGAAAAAATCAAGCTAGAATCATGAAATAATAAACCCCCTTTCCACAAGATATGCCTGGCCATGCATGAGACTTTTTCAAGGGACGTTTATGCTATTTTTAGCAAACTCTCAAGCCTTCCCTCATGTATAAATACCATTCTTCATTTACCTCTCAAGGCACTCATCAACGCATTCAATCACCATTCTCTCTTCTCTCTCATGCCTAAGCCTTCGATTTTCTTTCATTTTTCCCATCCTTTCTTTGAGATTTCCCCTAGTAAGCAATTCTTGAGTGAAAAGCTCTCTTGGCCAGCCACCTTAAGCAATAATTTGCTTCGAAGCAATAACAGAAATAGAAGGAAGCCACCATTGATAATTCTCGGAGAATCACCAACATCTTCTCAGAGTTTCTTCTTCCTTTCTCTTTAAATTTTTCTTAGTTTACAAACATGTTTGCAAATTATTTTATTGTCTTTTAATTAATGATAACGACTTAATTCATTTCGGCTAGTATGATTGCAATTTCATGATTCAATTTGTTCAACTTATGTTTATAATGTTTTATGCGTCAATTATTTATGCTTCCAATTAAAATCATTTATGTTGTTCATGCATTGATATATGTTTGAAAACATTTGAATTAATTACTTAATTAGAACCGAATGGTGACTAATGGACACAATAATTTGAAGCTGCATGTTTATCTATATTCGACAAAAATAGGTTAAAGGTTTGTAATAATTCGAAATAACCTTGTTACCTTGCATAACTTTAGATTTATGTGATTAAATTATTTCACACAGACATGTCCTTGTTACTTTGCATAAATTCTAAGGAATGATTGCTTAAAATATAATCCTTAGTTAAATTTTGATATATATATATATATATATATATATATATATATGCAAGTTTTTCTATGTGATAAACATAAGACTTCAACAGAAGCTTATCAATTTTTAATTTTGAGTTAATAAATAATAAAGTTGCCATGGAATTTTTCTGGAACATTTGTTAAGCATGATTATGAATGAATTAAATCAAGAGTTGTAATTGTTCTTGCTTATTTATGTTATTGTTGTTAAATCTTGTGAAATGTTGCTTAACCATTTCGTTGCATTTTATTTCATTATCATTTGCATATTAGTTGTTAATTTAAGTTAATTAGAAAACCCATCACTTTCAAATATTTTATTTTCATAAGAAACTTGTTAACTATTAATTTTACAATTTCTGGTTATTAGTACAATCCCTGTGTAGACTATACTCTTTTTACTCACTTATTACTTGATAATGACTATGTATACTTGCACATTTCGCTGCGAACCAATTGTACACCCTTCTAACATATTGTGACCTTACAATGCTTTTAAAGACCTGGCGGCTGTTTTAGTTGGGAAGGAAGAACCCCCACACTTCTTTACACTTATTGAAGGTAACATGTGCGCCGCTAATCTAGACCACCAGCAGTGGTTGTTGGTGAGTCTTTTTAACAGATATTTTGTTCAAACTTCAAATAGTATGGACACAGATGCCATCATGGAGAGGGCGTAGAAGGCCATTGATGTTGTTGATGCAAAGGTACAGATGGGTGGCAACAGCCGTAAGAGGCTGAAGACTAAAAGGGGCTCCCGAAGTACCGTAGAGAGTAGTGGTGGTAGGCTAGTCTGCCATAAGAGAGGCAATAAACTAGTCACTTCCAAGAGAAAGCTTACTCCATCTGTCCTCCATTCTTATCCCAAGGCTTAGATTGGATCCACCACTCTAGTAAACTTAATTACCCTCGAACAAATTCTACCTGATGATCCCACTCCTCATGCTACCCTTTTTGCACCGTTGTCTATCCCTACTGGGACAAGGCATCATACTTCTTCTTCTAGCGAGACATCTAGCTTACTCCCATGGAGGGACCATTCTACTGTGGGTCAGCATCCCTTCTCCCCAATAAAAATCAACCAATGATGGCATATATGCCTGCCCTAAGAACTGAAAGAATGTATTCTCCCCTCTTCCTCTAAAGCTCATAAACCATCTCTCTTGGAGTTGATGAACTCGTACTAGATCGTGGTGGAGTAATATGGCTTACTTGGATAGGCCCTTCGTGATCAATATAGAGAAAGTGAAACTAAATGGGTTGAATTAGAGGTATCCCTAGCCTCTTGATATCAAGAACTGGCCAATCTCTGCTAAATACATGAGTTCACAGCTCGCCAAATTTAGGAGTTCATTGAGTTTGCTCTAGTTGGGAGTTTCAGTACAACTCCTTGAAGATTGAGTTTGAGAGTAGAGTTCACAAGTTGGAGGACCAAATCAAGGCACAGGGGGAATATCACTTGGCAGACTTAAAGAGGATCTAAAAGGAAAACAATGAAGCCTTGGAGCAATACAAAGAAGATATCGTGGCAGAGGTTGTAAATTATATTTGAAAGTTACCGTGGGCTCTTTTAATGTAAGGCGATTGGACTTTAGCTGACTACACTATTACGTCAACAAGGATTTAGGCTTCAATGCGATAAACCCCTCTAGTGCTGAGTGGGAATAGTTTCAAAAGAAATGGAAAGGTTCTAATAGTCTCTTCTTCCCACCCGAGCCTGGGCCTACTACTCTTACTCCTATAAAGGAAGCTAATGATGAGATGGAGGAAAACGCAAAGGAAGCGACTGATCTGTTGGTTGGGGATAATGCTTAATCCTCTCTTGTATTTGTATTTATTTTCCTTAGTAATGAAAACTCCCAACTTTTACTTCCTTCTATTATTATCCAATATATTTATCACCAATTTGACTTTGATCTGCCATCCTGCACTTATTCTCATCACTTAATATCTTATAACAAATCTTGAGGGCCTAAGTCAAATCTAATGTAACATGTATATAGAGGCTATTCCATAACTTCCTATGTCCAGAGAATCGATTAAATTGAAGCCCTAATACCATTAAATTTGTAACACCCTTTATTCGACCCGGACAACCAGTCTAGGTGCTAGGTGTTAGATCAACTCGAATAACGTAGCAACATTTTTACACGCATAATCAGTTTCAAATTTCAAAGTTTGACTTGTATTGTAGCTTGTATCATACATGTTTTAATTATTTACAAACTTTGTAACTTAATAATTTAACAGTCATTTACTAACTTTGTGATGAGAATATAATATAGGTATATAAAAAATATCCCCAGAGGCGCAAATATTTTTATTAAATTTTTATGGAGTTACTCTATAGGTATATTGAAGTTTGGTCTGAAAATTTTAGTGATTCGATAGTTAATTAAAGGAAAAAAAGACTAAATAGTAAAAGTTGTAAAACTTAATTTGCTATTGATTTTTATTAGTTTAAAATGTCTAAAAGGTAATCATATGAAGGTTTATGTTGCAGTTAGCCAGTTTTAAATAAGTGGGATGGTTAATGCTTTCTTATAAATGATTTCATGTTATTTTGTTAATTAAATTTGATTATTTGTTAATATAATAAAAACATAAAATATGATAAAAAAAACCATCATCTTCTTGTTTTTGTTTTCCCACTGTACACAAAAAAAGAAAAGAAAAGAAAGGAGAAGCCATTTTTGATCGGTCAAGCTTTCAACCATGCATGTAAACTAATTTCGAGCCCATTTCTTGTCATTTTTTTATGTTTTTAAGATCGTTGCAACTAGGTCCAACTAACTTGTATCTCCGATTTCAAAACTGTTAAAGATTCTAGAAATTTCCATTGATGAATCTTAGTTTTTTTTTATAGAAATTGTTAGATTTGGAAGCTTTGAAATGTTTAAGGACTAGTTGATTAAGTGAATTTTGTTAATTTGTATATAGGGACTAAGTTGTTAAAATAATAATTGCATGAAATTCTTGTAAAAGTATGTGAAATATGGGCTGTTCAAAGGTTATATTACACTCAGCTAGTATGGTTTGGGATTAAATATGTTTAATTGTAAAAGTTTCGCGTTTAGGACTAAATTGAATAAAAAGTAAAAGCTAAGGGTAAAAGCGTAAAATGTTGACAAAGGATAATATATGTGAATTTAAGTGTTTTAAAGTATTTGAATTGGTTAATTGAATGAAAATATTATATTTAGATCAAGAAAAGGATTGGTTGGTTGATAACCATAGGAAAGGAAATGTCGTCGAGTAGTTCTCATTGAAGTGTTCGTAGCTATTGTCTTCAGGTAAGTTCATAAGGTATTATTTTGTGTAATTTTCTAATTGTATTATTAAAATTATGTAACTTGATGACATTGATTATAACCTGAAATATTACAATTGAATTGGTGAGAAAATGGATTGAAATGTAAACTATTATATGGTTGAGTGTATTGAGCCCAAATGATGGCATGCCAATAGGTTATATTGCATGCTGTATGAGTTTGACTTGTGCTGAGATGATGATTCCTGACTTATTCCTATCCATTGAATATAATAGAGTCCAACATTTGTTTCGGACTACTATGTTATATTTACAGTGATTTTGGTGTGTTATTGGGGGCAGATGTAAAGCCTTCGGGATAGGCACTTGGTGCTGAGGTGTGTTTCTGGTGGGATGTTGGTGCCAAGGCATGCCCTCGGTTGGTTTGGCTTGTTTGTGTGTTTTGGCGTGTTTTGGTGGGTAACCGCATATCCATATTTGTTATATCGTTCATCAGGTAGATTTTCAATGGTTAAATGACTTGCTAATGAGTTATACAAATGTTTATATGATTTTTGATATTATATCATGATTTGATTAACCTTGTATGATTGAATAGATTATGCAACTCATGTATATAAAACTCACCTGTTGAATGATTTTGGTTGACAGGGCTAATGTTTTTTAACATTGTTGTTAAATGTATAAAATGAAATGGGTATATAAAACCATTATATGGTATGACACATTGAATGGAGAAATTGATATGAATTATTTAAATTAAATGTGATTTACAAAGTGATTGTTTGTTAAAGGTGTAATATCAAATGGTTGTATGAGATGGTATGTCTAATATGTTTACTTGTGTATGTTTTATAACATGATAAAGTTATAAGTTTTGTATGTATGAACTCACTAACCTTGTGAGACTTATGATATCTATAAGTTAATGATGAACTCTTGACCTTGTTACGGTATTTAGTTGAGAAATATTTAAGTTCCAACCGTTACAGTAAGTTGAAGTTTATATTTTTTACGAACTTACTAAGTTTTATGTAAGCTTACCTTGTGTTGGTTTTTCTTGCTTGTGGATCATCAGATTTGGGCTATTGATTGGATTGATTTTGGAGATCACACTATCTAGCAACTTATTCGGTAGCTAGTTGTTAATTTAGTTCAGTTATAAGTGGAGTGGAAATAAGGTTTTGGCTATGTATGTTATAAGCACTATGGTTATATTTTGTGCCTTTTGGATGAAATCACATCTTTGGTGTTTTGGTGACTTGACATGGTAGTTTATCACCTGATGCCTATCTTGAATGTTCATTTTGGTTTAGGTTATAAACAACATGTACTAAAAGTTTATAAGCACAAATATATATAACCAAGTCATGTATGTTTAACTTTATAAAAATGGTTAAGGTACTATCTAATAGGTACTTTTGGTTTTGTACTGTCAAGTATACATAAATGGTATGATTCATGCTTTTGAAATGCTTGGATACATGTTTTTTTTTGCTTTGGTAAATGATGTATGTGAATTGGATTTTTAAATGTTTGAAGTGTGGTGCCAATGAGGGCACATTGGTTAGGCACATAGGTTGAATGTTTTTTGTATGTTTTTGGCATGTTTAAATGTATTTTGAATAGATGAAAATGGTTGGAAATGGTTAGGCTTGATACCTAAGAAATGGTGTATGAAATTGCTTGATTTTGAAGTCATTTGGATGCACACGGGCTGTCACATGATAGTGTGCCAGACACAATCATGTGTCTTATTTATTTTAGTATAGGTTGGTCCACACGGGCACAATTAGTTACATGGTTTGGCCATATGGCCATGTCCCTGTGCCACACGGCCTGGGCTTTGTCACACGGCTGTGTGACCCCTGTTTTAAAAAATCGTCAATTTTCTAAATTTTTTTATTTGTTTTAAAATCATCCCCGAATGTCCACGAATGTTCCCAAACTATTTTTAGGGCCCCGTAGGCTTGGTTTAAGGCCCATAAGTGTATTTCTACCTTGATTAAAATAAATTATTGAATATTGTTATTTAATTTGTATATTTGTTTTTATTTGAAATTAAGTGCTCTGATTTGTACTGTAATACTCTGTAACCCTAATCTAATAACGGAGATGAGTTAGGGGTGTTACACATGTGGTTCACCACCCATAAATACTTCAATTTGAAATGAAACAAACATTTAATATTCAGACAATCCAACACACTTAGTCTCCATATTCATGCAGTACTATGAGTTCAAATAGGACAAAACAACATAGACACACAACAACAATGGTTCAATCTTTTAAATCACCCAGAGATGGAGCCTAGAGACTCATATTGTTTCCTTAATCCTTAGCAGCCTCGCTTGTCTAAATGCCAGAGCCTCTTCCATCTTGGCAGCTAAACATGACAACCATTGATCGACTAAATCAAAGTTATTCAACCTTAAAACCTAGAATCCAATTTACAGAAACTTGTTAGGAACCCTTACTTTCTTCTTTCTTGAAATCTCAGGTATTGGAGGATAATAAAGCTTACCTGATACTCAATTTTTCTACTTCTATACTTTAATCCACACAACAAATACAAATATAGAGCTTCCTTCAGCTTCATCCTCTCCTTCAGAATGACCAAAGAAGATGATTATATGGAGAAAAATTTTGTAAACAGAATTGAGAAAATTTTGTCTCCACACATACTTATATATCTACTCCTTTGGTATGATCTACACCAACCATCATAGCCTTTCACCCTTAATCATTTTGTCTCCCATTATGAAACCAGCCAATTCCAATTTAAGTAAACCAGAATTGAAACCCAATTATTTTATCATCAATCATCAATTTTTCCCAGAATTCCCTGTAAAGTCCAACAACTTTCCATGAGTTCAATTAAGTCCCCCTAATTCCTATAAATTAGGTTTTATTTAGGATCTGGGTGTGACACGAAAAGCTAGTACTTAAATATGAATCATTTGTGTTCGAATGACATACATCCAGTCTGTCCCTCCGCTAACTTGTTGAAAACATAAATGAATTTCATTTAGAATCAAATAAACATAAATTGATAGAAATGATAAAGTTAGAGAAATATGTAACATTCGAAAATGAATTGGGTTTCTTACTAAGTATGAAAATGACCTGAAAATTAATTAATGTTTTTCGAATTATTATTTAGGTAAAAAATTGAGTTTCAAAATGGAATTAATTTAAGTGGTCATTGTGAATCTGTTGAATGTAGAAATTAAATATAGTTTCTCTTAAATTCTTTTAGGAAAAAGTTGCCATGAATTGAACAAAATTAGAATTGGGTTGAAAAAATTATTTAATTGGAAAATTAATTTAATAAATAATATTTATTTCTAGAAATAGAAAACATGAATTAGGTTGGATTAAATTGTAAAGTATTAGGTAAAAATTCCAAGAAACACATATAATTGGACCCAATACATGAGAAGCCTAATACTACCCCCTCTCTCTTAGTATAACTAAGGGACTAGTCTTTCTATAAGATAAGTATTATTTGTATTCTGCTAATTCAACAAAGATTATTCTATCTCTCCCTATAAATAGATAACACTAATAAGGTTAAAAAAAGAGTTTTGCACAACTTTGAGATATTATTAATCTTTCTGAAAATAGCCAGAATTTATTTTTAAGTATAAATTCTATTTTCTGTAAATAAAAAATTCTAACAATTTCTACAAGAGAGAGAGAGAGAGAGATTTTCTATCCTACAGAAAGTAAGAAAATTATTTTTGGTTATGTTTTTTATTCATAATTGTCTAAGCCAACACTCAAAGTGATTCATGGTATGAGAATAGCAGAGAAGGCCATTCGGTTGAAAGTCGAGAATGTCAAGGATATCTCATACAAGGCATAGGTAATTTCGAGAAAGGTTTATTACTATAAATATCACAAACCGGCTCAGTTTTCAATTTTTTATTTTTCCACTGCAAAAGAAAATCGTGTTTGAACATGATTTTTTCCAACAATTGGTGTCAGAGCTAGGTTGTGTTATGTTTATAGTACAAATCAATACCAAAATTTTCTCTCTTCTTCATGTTTGGTTAATTTTTTATAAGATGTGACATTCTTATAATTATTATCATGTTTTAGATTATATATGTGAATGCATGTATTTTTATTATTTTAATATTTATATGATAAAGTAATTTTGCCAAAATTGTGATTCCTTGAAATTAAAATGGTTGTAATTATTATTTTACTAATTTTTTGGGATATGTAATTAGATCGTAGACTATAATCTCCACATGGGAATTATTTCATTTATTTTAAAATAATTCATGTGATTCGAAAATGAACATAAGTGTTATGTAACTAAATTTTTTGATGAATCTTGGAGAATCGAGACACATCCAAGACTAATAATCGAGACGACACAAACTCGACTTAGCCAATTGAAAAAAGACTGATGGTGGTCCGATGACGGAGGCTACCGATGGTTCGATGGTGGTCGACGGTGATGCGACAGTGGAAATGGCAATGACCCGATGACGGTGACGTCAGTCGTCGAGGCAACGAAAGTCCATGGTGATGATAACAGTTCAACTGCAGATCCCTTCAATACTTTTCAAGTCATTTGTGGTTTTGGGGAAAATACTAAAAATTGGGTTATTTGGCTTTCACCTAAAAGACCCAAAGTATGCTTTTGGGTAACATTTGTAATTTTTTATTTTTTATTTTTTATAGGATAGAATTACGGAAACTTTGACTGGTCAAATTCATTTCATTTTAAGTTTTCCTGTGATAGCATTATGAAATTTAAATTGACTACAAAATATGTTCATGCTTATGTAGGATAAGCATGCCATATAGTTTAGAAAAAGAAGGTTACGAGTACTTGTCATGCATTTATCAATTATTCATTATTGAAACCGAACATAAAAAACACTGCATGTTCTTAAAAGTTGAGTGGGAGAAGGTCTTTAAACAAAACTTACGACCTACGTCAATGATCTCTTGCGATGGCATGAAATGGACCTGCCCCAAGGTAGATGTTGTCATGTGTATTTCACTGAGGAGATTTCCTAAAAGAAAGAAGAATTATCTTGTAATCAAGTCCATCCATCTAATCACACCAATATGTGGGGGTGTGTCACTCATATAATTGCAGCTGAGCTACCATACATAAATTTGTGGTCTAGCCTCAACAATTGCAGTATAAAATTTCATATAGCACTTCCTCCATCACATCATAACCCACCCTCAAACATATGCATATCATAATCATAAAACATACACACATATATCATATAACACATGGGATGGCTACACTTATATTTTATATAGGTCATAAAATAGTACATAGTTTGTTTGTAAATTATCCAGCTTAACATACCTTTTAAGCTTATCCATATGTATTTACGTACTAAAACTATGCTTTTCTAACCCCATACGATGCCTTCGGACCTAATTTTTAAGTCCCTAAAATAGCCCCTAATCGGGCCCTAAAATTAGGCAAAAAAGCCTACAAGGCCCAAAAACCTAGCCCGTGTGGTCGACGCGGTCTACAAAGTTTCACACGGCTATGTCCTCCACACGGTCGTGTGCTCCACATAGCCTTGTGGCACTGGACAATATTGAAAAACAACCTCTGTTTCAGGATTTATCGAGTTTCTGTCAAGTTTTAGGGTCGTTTTCACACACTTGATAGTGAGATTGATCCTCCACATAGTTGTACAATTAAAATCCTATAAACTGCACCAAAACCAACGATTACAACTTCTATTTAACATGAAAAATATCACTTAAATTCACTCTTTTATAAAAGAAACAATCCCTATATGCACAAACAAGCACTTACCACAAACTTGCAGCAACTACTACAAAAACTTAATTTGCCAAAGGGTTGTCTATCACCAGACGCTCTTCTCCTATCCACAACAACAAACCAAAACACTATATCAATCATAAAATCATTAATATATGGATTTTTTCTTAAAAAACATAACTCCAACCTTAGAAAAGAATTAATCTTCCACACAACTTACCAACACAAACAAGCTACCACGAGGAAAAGAAAGAAACAAGTGAACAACGGAATTACAACAAGCCTCAATAGTGTCCTTACGCAACAAAAGAAGGATTTTACAATTGGCATAATAACAAAATAATGATTTAGTGTTGGCAAGGGGAAAAAAAGGAAACAAAGAAGAAGAAAACGAAATGTAAAACAAAATTGAATAAAGGGAAGAAACTTGCAGCCAAAGAGAGGGTGGTTTTGATAGTTTCCAAAAGAGAAAGAATAGGGATTTGATTAATAAAATCAAATAACAAATATGAGATTTAATCCCAATCCAACCACTAGATATTTTATAGAATTTAAATAAAACTTTAACACCCAACAAAAACCCAAGAAAACAAAACAAAATAAAGAAAAAATATTCCACACGCACACAATCGGATTCGAAGATAAGACCAAAGGCAAAAATATAAGACACTTAACCACCATACCAAACCAAATTACTTGACAAACAACACCTTCAAAAATCCAAAAAATTAGGGCATTACAACTCTCTCCTCCTAAAAGAAATTTCAGCCTCGTAATTTACCTGACTCTAAGAGATGAGGATACTATTAATGCATCAAATCTACAGGCTCTCAAGTGGCTTCCTTGGAACCATGATTCTACCAAAGTACTTTAACCAAAGGAATGGTATTTCTTCTCAAAACTCTAACCTCATGATCCAAAACCTGTATTGGCTCCTACTTAAAGGACAAATCTAGCCTTAACTCAATCCTATTACTAGAACCACATGCAAAGGATTAGATCTATAACGTCTCAACATAGATACATGAAAGATGTTATGGATGCAATCCAACTCCAGAGGCAATTCAAGCTGATAAAAAACTAGCCCAACACGCTCAAAACCCTGTACGACCCAATGAAACGAGGGCTTAACTTGCCTTTAAGACCAAACCTGAGAACATTTTCTCCAATGAGATACCATAAAGAAGACATGGTCCCCTACCTCAAACTCAATCTCTTGTCTCTTAATTCCACATAAGACTTCTGTTTATCAAAAGTGACCTTAAGTCAATCTCGAATCAAACAAACTTTGTCCTCAATCCCAGCCACTAACTTGTTACGTGTAAAATAACTAATGCAATTGTGCAAGTGTACACTTCATTCCAATAATAAATTGATAAGTAAGTATCGTCTCCACAGGGATCAAAAATTGGTAAGAAATTGAGTATGTTATTATAATATTGTTAATTATACCAAAATGTTAGGAAATAATCTCAAGAGTGAATAAGAAACTAGAATAATGAATTACTGAAATTAAATGATAAAGAACAAAGAATTGATATCTCAAATAAAATGATGTGGCAATTCACAAAGAATATCAAGAGTATTTTTGTTGTTGAATGAATAAGGTTCAATTTATTAAGGAGAAATGTTCATATCAAGATAATGCCATGGCAAAATATTATCTAATCTACTGCCCAAAGATTCACCACTGTGACCTACCTCTTTCGATAGCTAGATCTTAAGCTAAAAATCTAAGTTCATGTACGTCTATAGAACTTGGGATTGATAAATGCAATGAATGTCCTCTCTATACAACTTGCAGCATCTAAGTCTAGAGTGCTATGAATATTCTATCAAGTATTTGCTTGCATCAAACGATTCAAGATCCGGTATTCTTAACCTTTTCAAAATTAAACACACCTAAGAACACAACATACATTCAACTATGTCTAGAGCTTACATACATGTATTTAAAATAAGCATGAATCGAATGTAACAGTTAAATGGACAATATCAAATCCTAGGCATTAAAAATGAGAAAACATTCACCCAAACAACTCCAACCCAGAAAAGATTAAGTTCATGTGTGGAAAAGTAAACACCAAAATAAAATCATTCATCAACATTTCTCAATTAATTTTGAATCACAGAAAATTAAATCTAGAAAATAAAGGCAGAACTAGACGAAGTTAATCCACACTCTAGCTCCTCTTGGTTCCTCAGATTGCTCGTGAATCCAGGAAAGATTTCTCTTCCCATTTTTCGCATCTGTATTCTACTCTGTTCTAAGTTGCTACGCTTTCTTTCTGTGGAATTCTTCAATGGAGTTCTTTTTTGTAAAAAAGAGAATTGCTGACACCACTCTCTTTCTCATGCTAATTCTATTCTCTTTTTTCTTCTTCTCTCTCCTTCTTTTATTGGGTAGATCTGTCCCACCTCAACACACATTTTTCATTCCTCTTTTTAGGTACACGTAAAGCTGGCTAAGAGTGACATTGATAGAGTGCTGAGTCATCTTCCTAGAATTTCCATGGTAATTTAGTTGCTAATCAATCTCACTATTTGCCACGGCAATGTTTCACTTCCTCTATTTTCCTTCTTCATCATCTTGTTCTTCCACGCCTATGTTCACACAAAACCACACCTTTCCTCCCCAAGTGATAAGAGTAAGAAATAATGACTAGAGTAGTGCAATCCAAGCTTTGTTATGCAATGTTCTAAAAACATCCTAAAAATACAAATGTATTCACTTAATTACAAATAATTAATTCTATTTATTGGCCTTAAATATAACTTTTTTCAAGATTTATCACACCCTAAACTTAAATTATTACTTGTCCTCAAGCAAATGATATATGAATATGCATGAATGCATGGAATTGCCAAAACAATCACTCACCAGTTATATTTTCAAATCATAATGAGCATACTGTGTACCTCTATTTTCAGCAGTCTTTTAGTGAAACAAAGAAAAATTGCTTACAGATCTTGTAAACCTATTTAGCAAATGAAGTGCAGAAAATGGTTCTTAAAAGTAAATCTTTCTAAATATTTAAAAAATTAAAACTATAGCAGATTTCTTCCGAATATACCTAGGTTATCTCTCTCCTAAACTCAATTTTTTTAGACACTTATTCAATTTCCAACACAAAATTTTATTGTCACATGCGTTTATACTTGACAACCTCTATGGAGCATACACTAGACTACCATGTATTATATCATGTCACAATCTGAATATAAATCACTCATAAAACAAAAGATTTTAACTAAAAAGATGGATGGAGCAAATAACTACCTTCTTAGCAATTTAGCCTTAAAATTTAGTGAAATGTCTCTAAAATATGTATAAAAAAACATATATCTGAACTCATTTTTGTAGTAAAAAATATAATGGAGCAAACAAAATATTACTGGCTTGCTCAACAGATTCAAACATTGGAGTATTCATATTATTTTACCATGACTAAAATTATACACCATTACTATATTGAATTTATGTCAAGAAGTCCTAAATTTATTCAAAGAATGCTACTATAGCCTAATTGCATTTATATTTCAATTATTCTACTTTTAAAAAGTCATTTTCAACAACTATCCTATGTTAAACATGCCTAAACAACTATCACAATATTTTCTAAGTTTACCAAGAAGAGTATTATCCTCATTGAACATCATTGGTAACCATATCCTCACATAAGCAGGCATTTAAATGGAATTGAATGTTACGACAAAAGGACTGTATGAGCAATTAACAATGCATTCTATATGCACAACACACCCCCAAACCTAAGGGATGCATTGTCCTCAATGCATGAACATGAACGAATTAAATGAATACAAGCTATATGAATGCATGAAACAGAGAAAAACCAAAATGAATGAAAATGAAAATATAAAAAACAAAGCTTGGAAGGGAAGGATGTTACTTTACTTGGGTTGTGTGTATTTCCTTACAGCTCTCTTTTAATGTTGTGGTCTATCCTAGTCATCACTATCAGCTTGAACGATTTTACCAGCAGCCTTGTTGAATCTTTTTCTCTTAAGCTGGTTGATGGGCACCTCTTTCTCATCATCGTCGGTATCTGACTTTGTGATTTCATCAATCAGTTGACGACTTGCACGTTCCTAGGCAGACATAGAGGCCTTGGATTATGGTGCAAGTGCAGTAGTCTGAGTGGTATCCATTCTATCATCATTAGATTCAATGTGGACAGATTCTATCTGAGCTTCATCTCTCTCTGGATCTTGATTATGCGTGGAGGAAATAGTATGTTCTTCATCTTCTACTTCAAGATTCAATATCAGTTCTTTAGGAAAAATAGAAAATGGTGGCATTTGGCTCGAGAAGTTCTTTTGCAGGGATTTACGAATAGAAATATCATGTTAACAGACATATCCTCAAAAGATAGCCATTTCATCTTGAGCTTTGCCAAAGTAAGTGACAAGCATTTTCTTATGTCTTTCTAACACACAAAACTATTGTTTGAATCCCTCTACAGCTTCAAGCATTCATCGCTCAAAATCAGTGTAAGAAGTTGATGGGACAACAGAAGTAGTCCTAGGAGGAGAAAATAGAAGTGTGCCATTTTGCCTTGGTATTTCCTTGCCAGCCAGTTTCTTCGCAATGTGCATAGTAATAACCCTTTTGTTTGTAAGGTGGTCTTCATTTGGTGATATGGGAACCTTAGTAACAGGCCGATTTAGGGCTCAGTCAGAACAGTGGTCTTGGGACCACAAATCTGAAGTTGAGAAAATTATTTTTATTATTATGAGGTTTTAGCATGATTATATTAGTGTATGAAAAATTTGGAGAGTTAATTTTAATGTTTGTGAGCCCGATTGCGAAAAAGGACTAAATCACATAAAAGGAAAAAATTGCATTTTAGTACCCAAATGTGTTAAATAGCTAGAGAACTAAAATTTAGGGCTTTTAAAGGGAAATTAGACCCTTTTATAAAAGCATAGCCGGCCATAGAGTCAAGAGGAGACAAATTTTAGAATTTGGTGGGTTAGGTGACTTATTTTAACTAAAATAGAAATAAATGAAAGAAGGATGATATCATCCCTTTCCATCTTCTTCCTCTACCAAAATTTTTAGAAAATAATGGGGTTTTGGAAGCTTCAAAAGTTTCAGCAACTCTCAAGTAAGTGATTTTGAAAGTTTCTCTTAATGATTTTTACATTTTTGGACACCTTGAAGCATAGGCTTTTTAATGAGACGACTACCTTGCAAAATGGTGATAAGTCTAGGGTTTCACCATGTAAATGTTCATGTCATTTTCTAAAATTTGATGGAAGAATATGAGTCTTAGAAGAGTTTTAAACAACTTTTGTGAAAGGTGTTAGCATGAAAACACCTAAAGGGACTATTTTGCATAAGTTGCAAAATAGGTGATAAGTGTGTGAAATAGTAGGATTTTGGTGATGCTATAAGAGTAAAAATGGGTCAGATAGTCCTAAGATACGAATAAATTCAATAAAAATTGAATTTCGAGCATAGGGGCAAAATGGACATTTTGCCAAGGTCTAGGGGCAAAATGATCATTTTACCAAAGAAGTGAATTTATGAATTCCTAATTATAATTAGTGATTAAATGAGTGTATTTTGTTATTATAGATCAAGTTTTTCCAAATCTGAACCTAGACCGGGGGAAAGCCAAGCAAGTCGATTAAATCGAATAGTCGAGTACACTTTGTAAACCGAGGTAAGTTTTATGTAAATAATATAACTACATTGTTAATGCATGTATTCGAATTGTTACTGATTTGATATAGTATGAATTGCTAGATTTTGAACTGAGAATGCATATTAATGATTGAGATAGTAGAAAGATCCCATTGGAACCCTAAGAAACAAACCAGATATTCATGCCATGACATTCGAGTTATTTGTAGGCCAGTGTAAGACATGTCTGGGACATCCATCGGCCTCAATGATGATAGCCAGTGTAAGACATGTCTGGGACATGCATCAGCTAAGAGTTGTGCTAGTGTAAGACATGTTTGGGACATGCATCAGCACGTATAGACGAGAGCTAATGTAAGACCATGTTTGGGACATGGCATCAGCCTCGAAGATGATAGCCAGTGTAAGACCATGTCTGAGACATGGCTTTGGCAACTTATCCCATGTTTGAGGCTTATAGAATATCCGGTAGTATTCTAAAAGGTTCAACTTTAAAGGTTATAAAAGTGATTTGATAAGGAAAGTATAATAATGTTGTGAGTGGTACAGGTACCTAGTTGGTATGCATGAGTGATGAGCTCAAATTAGAAAATGTGACTTGAGTAGTCGGTAATGAGTAAGTCAAGTTTATACTTACCTTTGAACTATGAGTATGATGACTAATGGTGAAATTGTTGTTGTATACCTATTTATAAGCAACTTACTAAGCTTTATGCTTACTCTTTTTCCTTTCCCTTTACTTTCAGTGCCGCTTAACTAGCTCAAGGATCCCTTGAAGTTAGAGATATCGATCACACTATCAGCCATAATACTCGGTATAGTAGGATTTATATTTTTGATTATGGCATGTATAGGACTAGACCTTCTTTATTTTGTGTTCTTGAAAATTGGCCAAATGTGTTGGCTTGGAATAGATTCCACACTTTACTGTAGGCCTTGCATGAGGATAACATTCATTTTGAGTCTATAATAGATCCACCTTCATGGTTAAATGAATGTCTATCATGCTTGATTTGGTACTGGTTGGTATTGACATGAAAATAGGCATACTAGGGTGGCAATGAGGCTTGGTAAATAGCTTCATATTGTCCACATGGGTAGACACACAGGTGTGTGTCTAGTCGTGTGTGACACACGGACAGCCCCATGGGCGTGTTAGAAGGCTGTGTGTCCCCTGCACTTAGAAATTTCAAGTCAGAATGCAAGGTGATGGTCACACGGGCAGAGACACGGCTGTGTGTCTCAGCCATGTAGAGGGGCACAGCTTAGTACATGGGCGTGTACCTTGGTCGTCTGATGCTGACGTCAGAAACAAAATACCTAGGTTTCTGCACACGGGCTGCGCCACGAGCGTGTCGTGGCTGTGTGAAAGGATACGGTCGTGTGTCTAGGCCGTGTGAAGTTTGCACTTGTTTCATGAAAAATTGTGGAATTAAATATGCCACACGGGCATGGGACACGGACGTGTCCCTAGCACATGGGCGTGTGCCCTATACCCACACGGGCGTGTGGAGCCTTAGAGCATGAATTTTTTTGAGTTTTTCCCGAGCCCTCAGTTTGGTCCTGAACCACCTTGAATGTATGTTTTGGGCATCATAAGCCCTATTAAGGGACGAATTGAATATGAAATAAAATTTTTTAAATTGATCAAAATTTTATGGCCCGATTTCCTAAGATTGGTTGAGTTTAACTTCGGTAGCACCTCAAACCCTGTTCCGGCGTTGGATACGGGAAAGGGGTGTTAAACCTTGACTCTTTGGTAGAGTGCAGTGATCAGGGAGGGGAAATTTAAGGTGCCAGCATTCTTTTGGGCAAAACAATGAATCTCCTGTGAGATAATGTTTCCAACATTAATATTTCAACCTAGTATTATGGAGTGGAGAAGCAATAATCAATCCTTGGAGATTGTAGCATTATGTGTAAACAGAATGAGACGGGTTTTCAAGAAATGGTACCAAATCTTGCATTGAGGCTTCTATAATACTCTGTCGACAGTGTAACAGTCATTTCTTGAGATTGACCACTGTGTACCTTCTACACAAATATCAGTGAGAACCTAGGTTAAGCGCTCTAGGGACATTGTCTTCATAAATTCAGCATGCTCGTCAGGACCTTCAAATAGTCCATATTGGGTATTTATGGTGTCCTCATCAAATAGAATTGATATGCCACACACGGAGATAAATGCATTGTTAGGAGAAGTAATGCGGGCATAAAACTCTTTTACTACCTTTGGGAAGACATCATAAGGACAGAGACAGAAAATTCCCCATCCATGCTTTTTGAGAACTAAGAAGATGACCTCTGTTTACCACAGGAAGGGAGCATCCTGAAAAAGTAAACCTTTTTCCATGCAAAATGATCGTTTGGAAATATTTTTATAGTATTTCTCTTCAGCAAGTTTACTAAAGAAAGTGCGTGGAGAGGCAGAGGTTGAAGCAAAAGTTGTTTGGGAAGCCATTAAAGAAAATATAGAAAGCTTGAAAATGAAAAAGGCTAGACTTTATTACAGTTATGAAGGAAATAAGGGGTAAATGCAAAAAATAAAGCGGGATGAAAATGTGGGAAGAAACTGAATCGGCTAGGTTAAAACGTGGGAGAGAAGAAATTTTGATGTGTATGATAAGACTGGCCTTAACCATAGGCTGACAAGGAAAAACAATTGACATTTAGAAGGAAAAGAAAATAAAATTAGTATAAATTTGTGAGAATTAAAAGAATTTAGGCTAATGGCTTCAATTTGTACGTATTCTGGCCCAAGAGAAACCTATAACAAGACAAAATAAATAGTTAAATAAATTTATTGGGTAATAAATAGGAAAAAGTAAAAATAAAATAAACAAAGAAAATTTCTTCAAAATAACAATTATTAAGTATTTTGAAGAGAAATAATTTTTTTTCACGCATTATAGAAGCTCCAAAATAATGTTTTAGGTATTGACCATTGACTTTGAAATTGGATCCTATTTTTCCATCTTTAACGCCGACAGTTCCATTAGGGTATATATTGTAACAGCCTGTTTTCAGTGAAACCGGAATAATAGTTTTGGGACAATAAATTTGACGTCAAAAAATTTATTTTGTTATTATTTTAATATCTGCAGCATGATAGTAGCATCGTATAAAATTTTCGTGAAGAAATTTTATCGTTTGCATGCTTAAATTGATAAAAAGAACTAAATCGTATAAAGTGTAAAACTTTTGCTCTACTAGAAGAAGGTGTCAATTTGTTATGAATTGGAAACATGAGTGGCCTTAAATGGTAATTAGACCATTAATATAATTAGTGGAAAAAGTTGGACATTAATTTAGTACTTTTAAATGTATATAAGTAAGGTTAAATTAGTAATTAACAAAATAACTTAAAAAATATATAACAAAATGAATAAAAGAAAGATACCATATTTCTTCTTCTTCTCCAACCGAAATTAGAAACAAAGGAAGCCATTGAAGACTTTCCAAGGTTTGGCCATAATCCTTTTGTGCATGTAAGTGTAATTCTGCTCAGTTTTTAATGATTTCTATGTTTTTGGAGTCGTTGTAGCTTAATTTAGCTAGCCAGGGACTAATCTACAAAACTATTAAAAGCCTAGGATTTTACCATGAATGTATGCTAGTTTTTTTTTTTTTTATGTTTGATGGTTGAAAATAAATGTTTGATGATAGTTGAACAACTTTTGTAAAGGAATTTTTGATGAATTTGTCATTTAATGATTTAATTGAAAAATAGTAAAATGTTTATGGTGAAAATATGAAATAAATGAACTGTAGGGCTTGTTAAGGGCATAAATGATATTTGGCCATAGTGGGTTGGTACTAAATTGCATGAATTTTCACTTTTATAAGCTAGGAACTATATTGAAATGAATTCAAAATAATAAGGGCAAAAGTATAATTTTACCAAAACATGATTTTTGGATTAAATTGAATAGAATAAATTTTGAATAAGTTAAATTTGATTATATAGATCAAGAAAAGCAACATACGGATTTAGATCGGGAAAAGAAAAAGTATTGGATTAATCGATCGTATTTCTCCATTCGTGTTTGAGCTAAGTTCGTAATTTTAAATAGCATTGAATTATGTTCAAATAAAATGCTTTTATGTTATATATTAATGTTTCAACTCTATGGAAGTATCCAATGAAGTTTCGACAACTTTTGGATCTCGTTTGAACTTTAGGAATATATAGGATACAAATGACATGTCACTAGAGGTTACCGTGTTTCGGGTGCTGGTCTTGTATATCTTACCTGTGGTTGAGTTTTCGACATGTGTTGCGGTTACTTGATAGCTTGTGTGAGTAGCACCGTGTAGCTACGTCCTGACTGACAGCTTGTGTGAGCAAACCCCTTAATGGCTTGAGAGAGAGCATTGATACGAGATATGAGACAGTAGTGGTTTTGACCACATGTTGGCACATAATGTGCGAGGTTCCTGTGTATCCGATATTATTCTAGTGGTTCAACAGGTATGAAAAAGGGAAGATTCATCAAATGCTTCAATAAGTGATGCTATGAAAGTATGAAAAGGTATGAGTTGATGATGTTTAAAAATATGATTATCCATATGCTTGAAAATGTAAATGCTTATAAGTAGTATGTGTAACACCCCTCACCCGTATTCAATGTCGGAATAGGGTTACAGAGCATTACTGAACTTATTACACAAACAAACATACATTACACATACATTTTTGCATTTCCATACAAATACCATTCATAAACAATCACATTGTCCCTAATACGAGCCTATGAGGTGCTAAACATACATTTGGGGTGATTTGGGACTAAACTGATAACTTATGAAATTTCTGGAAAACTTTGAAAAATTTTACAAAATACAGGGGACACACGCCCTTGTGGCAAGACCGTGTCGGAGACACGCCCGTGTCACAGGCCATGTGGACATTCGAAATTGAAACACATGGCCGTGTCCTAGCCCGTGTCCTACCCCATGTAACTCTCTAACTTAGGTCACACAGCCAACCACACGCTCGTGTGACCAGCCCGTGTGCCCTTTGAAAAGGCTACACATGCTTGTGTGCCAGGCCGTGTGCTAGGCCGTGCCAAACCTATAGGGTATACTGACTTATGCCACATGGCCAAGTCACACGCCCATGTGCTAGGCTGTGTGGAGCATACTGACTTGGTTTTTAATTCAACACCAGGGCACACACGGCCTTGTAACCTAACCATGTATCACATACGGCTGACACACACGCTCGTATCTCTGCCCATGTGGACAAAAATAGGCTATTTACCAAGTCATCTTGCCACCCAATTTTGCATACACTATAACATCCCAAATTAGGGCCTAGTTGGAATAGTGGTTTCGAGACCACAAATCTGAGATGGTAATAATTATTTTATGATTATTATAAGGTCTATGATATGTCTCTATGCTTGTGTGAAAATTTCACGAGGAAATTTTATGTGAAAAGTGCTTAATTAGACTTTAAGGACTAAATCCAATAATTTGTAAAACTTGTGTTTTAAAAGTAATTTGCATGAAATTGAATTAGATTATTAATTAGGGGTCCCTAAAGAGTAATTTTACCAAGTTCTAAAGATTTGGACAAAAATGGCCTTGGATGGGAAAATTTTGAAAGAATAGTAAAAAGGGCATTTTGGTCATTTAAGGGTAAAATGAACTAAAAGACAAAATAAAAGCCAAATTAGTGTCCATCTTCCTCCCATGGTCGTGTGAATCAAGAGGGGAGCCATGGCTAGGGTTTCCAAGCTTCCAAGCTCAATAGTAAGTGATCTCGAGCCCCGTTTTTAACGTTCTATGCATTTTTGAAGTCCCGGTAACATGATCTATTCATTTCTACCATTATTTTGAGCTAAGGTTTATGTTTAAAAATTTACCAATGCATGACATGCTAGTATTTTGATGTTTAATGGTAGAATATGAAAGATTGGAGTGTGTTTAACACCTTTTGCTAAGTGATTTTTCATTAAAAAGCCTAAAAAGGACTAAATTGAAAAAGGGGTAAAATAAGTAACTAAAAATCTATTTTAATGAGAACTGTGGGCTGCAATAAGCTTTAATATGGTTCGGCTAGGCTTGGGTAATCAAGAAATTGAACACACTTCATTTTACAAGCCTAGGGACTAAATTACAAATATGTGAAAGTTTAGGGGCAAAATTGTAAATTTTCCAAAATATGATTTTTGGATCACATTAAATAATGTGACTAATAATTAGACTAAATATGATATTATAGATCAAAGAAAATGAGGATTGGACCTAGTTTGAGTGAGAAATAAAAAATCGACGATTAGGTTCCTTTTTGTTTTTTTTTTTTAGAGTTGAGGTAAGTTCGTATGATAATAATAATGCAATATCATACTTGAATTGTAATTACCTATTATTATGGCATAAAGTGTATGATTTAATATATTGGAAGTTTGATGGAATATGATGTTTCATTGAAACCAGTAAGTTTGTATGTAAATAACATATCATTTTACTTATGTTATAATATTTTGTTATTATATGAGATGTGGTTGTATATTTAATGATCACTTGATGTAAATTATGAATTGAAGTTGATTATGGATTAACTGGGAAAATGTTGAAAAGTGAGGAATTTCCCGGTTGGACCTTCGGAATAGAAAATATACGAATGATCCGTTGTGAGAACATATATGTAGTACTATGTGCAGGCTACTATGTGTCTAAGATGGTTTTAGGTCATGTGTGTAGTAGTAAGTGCAGGCTACTACGTGTACCAGATGGTTAGGTCGCATGTGTAGTACTAACTGCAGTCTACTATACGTACCCAATAGCTTCGATCACATGTGTGGTACTAAGTGCAGGCCACTATGTGTAAGAGACGGTTTGGTCACAGATGTAGTACTAAGTGCAGGCTACTATGTGCACCAAATAGCTTCAGTTACGAGGGTTGTAATATGTGTAGGCCACTGAGTATCTGTTATTATTCCAATAAGTTCAACGGGAAATTGACTAAGTAAAAATACATGTGGTCATGTAATAAATAGTGCAATTGAATATGAATATGTGATGATTAAGTGTAGGTATATGTGTGTGAAAATTTATGAGCAATGTGCTCGATAGTTGAGCGAACTTTCGGAAAGATTGAATGGAGTAAGTGAGATTATGTAAGAGTGAAATTTGTAATAAAACAGTTTTGGACAGTAGTAGTTGTGTGACTTTGAAAAATCACCAAAAATGCTGGAAATCAAATTAGAAGTTAAATAAGATATGAAATAAAATCTTATTAAGTCTATTTTCACATAAAAGAAATGGTGAAAGCAAAAGAATTTCATATTCTGTGATATTTGAATTTTTGTGAGATAGAGTCAGAATGAATTCAGGATCCCCTATTCTAATTAGAAAATCATTAAAAATTGTACAAAAATAATTACAGATTATAAATTATATGCTTAAAATCCTTACTGAGTCTATTTTCGAAAGAAACAAATAGGAACATTTTCCAAATCTCTTACAAACATATAATAAAATTTTAGTACAGAGGGGTCAGAACTGTTGGGCAGCAAAACAGGGGTGACTTTAAAGAATAAACTGTACTTATTGGCTAGACCAAAACTTCTTAAAATTTTAAAGTAAGAATATATGTGAGTCTAGTTTCAGGAAAAATTAGCGGTTCTCAATTTGGAGTCCTGTAGCTCCAGATATAAATAATTTAGTGACTATGACTTGAGAAAACAACTTAACTGGACTTTGAATAAATAGAGAGAAATTGAAACAAGCATGTTAATACATTGCTTATTATTTTTCATGCGAGCTTACTAAGCGTAAAGCTTACTCCCTCCTTTCCATTTCTTTTAGTGTTGTTAGATCGGCTCGGGGTTGGAGATCGTCGGAGGCAGCATCACACTATCAAGCCAATACGTTTGGAATATTGTTACATATGCTAGAAGTTTCAAGTTAGTGGCATGTATAGGGATCTAGTTTTATAACATGTGTTATTATAATTTGGCCAAATGTATTGGCCTATATTAAGCTATTGATTATGGTTTGTAAATCTAGCTATTCATTTTATGTCTGATAATTGTGATGTGAATATGGTTGTTTCCCATGCATGGTCGGTAATATGCCATGTGTGTTGAATGCATGTTTTATGACCAATCGAGGTAATCATGACCATGAATTAAATGTGTAATATGGAAATAAAATGATAATGCCTTGAACATGGACGTTTGATGGATAGTTTGGTAACCATAGTACAATGGTATAATGTGAGAAATAGTAATAATGTTAAATTGAATATGGAATTGGTGTAGAATGCCTTAGTCAAGCATATTGTTTTATGCATGTGAAATATGGATATGCTATAAAGACATAACTTGGCTAGAATATGTATGCTTAATGATAAGTTAGAATTAAAATGACACAGATAACTATGGCATGACTAGTCTTGGTTTAATGTGAGAATGCGTAACACATGCATGCTGATAGGTAAATGATATGTTTGTTTCATAATTGAGGATGTTGAATGCCATTGGATCCATGTATATGTGTGTGCATGTAAGGGTGACAAAGTCTTGAAAAATAGCTTAAGAGTTAACTACACAAGATGAGACACGGCCGTGTGTCTCAACCATGTGAGGGACACGGCCTGGTGACACGAGCGTGTGACTCTCCAAACATGAAAATTTTCTAAGTTTTGTAAAAATGTTCGTGACTTCTCGGTTTAGTCCCAAACCACTTTTAATGCATGTTTAGAGCCTCAAAAGCTCGTGTATGGGACATTTTGCATGTGATCAGATGATTCTGATATGATTGAAATTTTATAGCTCGGTTTTACATGTATGTGCATGTTTAAGTCTGGTAATGCCTCGTATCTTGTCTCAGTGTCAGAGACGGGTAAGGGTTGTTACATTTAGTGGTATCAGAGCTATGGTTTAGTCGGTTCTCGAACTAACCTAGCATATGTATGAGATTTTAGCTATACACACCACCGATCTATGATAGTGTGATGTCTCCCGACGCATAAGAGAGCCATTTTGTTTAGACAAAGGTACCTTCCAATCAAGCTATATCCGACCATATTGATTGTGGTAATGAGGTATTTGAGTAAAGTACAGTCATGATGAGTTGAAACTAGGAAAGGTACGAATGAAATTTATAATATCCTGTTACGGATAAAATATCATTGTCCCATCTGGATACTAAAATTTGATGGATTAAAATGAACTATTAAAATGAGATAAATGATTATGTGGCATAATGAACTTACTTGTGATTGATTGATAATTCCATGATGTATGTGACTGAATTGCTCGAGTAAATGCATGTGTAGATAAATTATCAAAAATATTAATGGGATGAATATTCATGTATATCTGTTTGGATAATTATGATTGGCAAGCTCATATAGATGGAGTAAATGTGTTAAATTGCTTGGACTGATTTATAGATTGAAATGATATGTCTAAATAATGATGTACGAGGTGAAAGTATAGATTGTAATAAACTTATTCATGTTTGTTGGCCCTTGTATGATATCATGTGCATGACTTGTATGATTAAATGAATAGATAAGTAAAGTAAAGTTATCTAGAAGACATGGAATGCACGCATAAGTATACTTGACTAAATGAGATAATTGGAAAGTGGCCGTAAAATCAACATGAATGTTAGTTTACCCGAAATGAATGACATGATTGTGATATGATTGCTATGATGATGAAAATTGTGCTACATTTATACATATATAAAAGTCGAGTCAGAGGCCCTACGACCCCTCCCCTTTACCAAAGTGGTGTTTTATAATGGAATTTCTCGAGATTTGTGATAAACAAGTTTTCGGATGAGAAACCAAAGAATTCAGTGATAGAATGGTTATAAGCATGATTAGTGATTGAGAATGGGTTGATAAGTACAAATATAGCTAGAAAGATATTGGATTGACTGAAAGATTATTTAATTTTCACAATATCATAGTTAGTAAAAAGGTTAACTTCAAAAATCGATTTATTCTAAAATGATGTCGGGAATTAATATTTGAAATATGAGATGCTTGCGTATGGTAATTACAGTGAGCAGATTATGATTGCCTCTCTTGAAATATAGTATGAGATCGTTTGTCTGCAGAACGGTTATTGAGCCTATCTATTTTCTGATGAATTTTGATATTATGAGAATGTTTTCTAATCTTAATGTTAGACAAAGACATTGTCAATTTGATTTGGTTATGATCTACATGATTTTATCTTCTTTCTGGTATTCTATTACATTCCGTCTGTTGGAAATTGATGTGATATTGTAAATAGTGCCATGATTCTGTCTCTCCAAATTATTTCTATGTATGATTATATATATATACACAAGAAGTATATCGTTCTGGTCGTATTCGTTTTCAGTGAGTTGGAATGATGTCTTTCTGGATTTCTTTTCTTTTAGGAACCATTGAGGTCTTTCATACTTTCTTATGAACTTTGTTCTCGGTCTTTCGATACGGTATCGTGATTTGGATTTCTATATTCTGGATTTCTCTTTATTGGGTTTCTTTATCTTGAGTTTCTTGTTATCTTTATCTCGTAGCTTGTCGAGCATGGCTTATATCTAAAATATGATCTTCAGTTTGTGATATATATATCAAGCATGACTGTGTATCTAATTTGATCATGATAATTTGGTGGTCTTAGTACTTGGATTTCTCCAACTTTCGTGCAAGGGCATAACATCGACAAATGTATAAGTGATGAAAATGCAAGTTTCAATTTTTATGGTGGATTTCTTTTCCTCAATTAAGTTAATCAGCATTAATATATTTGATTGAGATCTGGGTTCTGCATCTTGATATCTTGGGAAAGCTAAATGAGGTTTTGAAATTTAAAGACAACGGAGAGTGGAGTCGGAAAACAAACGAATTGTAAATAGGTTTTAGAGAGTATAAGGCCAAGATGAACTGACTAGTTCATTATTCGAAATCGAAAAGGTTCAAGCATGTGAGTAATTAAGTTTTGATGGGATAGATCTGACCTTTGTGTATTTGAACACTCTCGGATAGAGGTTGAAATTTAATCGATGTGTGGCATAGCAATGAACCACCTATGTAACACCCCTTAGCCGTACCCGAGACCGGGACAAGGTACGGGGCATTACCGTACACAAACATGACATTTCCGAAAAATCATGGGCTATAAAATTTTGTTCTAAATTAAAACCAATCAAAAATATTCATAATGTCCTTATTATGGGTCTACGAGGCCCAAAACATGCATTAAGAATGGTCTAGGACTAAACCGAGAGCTCAAGAAAATCTTAGGAAAATTCCTAGGTTTAAACCTCACACGCCCTTGTGGAGGCAATACACACGCCCGTGTGGAGGCAATGCACACGCCCGTGTGCTTGGGACACGCCCGTGTCCCTTACCCATGTGGAATCATTTGAATTTATTTTCCATTTCAAACCTACAGGGGTTTTCACACGACCGAGCACATGCTTGTGTCCCTGGCCTATGTCCTTCATACGGCCTAGACATGCCCGTGTCATTGCCCGTGTCCAAATACCTGAGTATTCTATTTATAACGTCATCATGCACTTAGGGGCACACAGCTAAGACACACGTCCATGTGCTAGGCCGTGTCCTCCACACGGTTGAGACACACGGCCGTGTCTCTGCCCGTGTGTTTCCTAACATACAGACTGACCTAAAAATTTTAGGTTGAGGGGACACACGGCCGTACCACACGCCCATGGAACTAACCATGTGTCACATACGGCCTAGACACACACCCGTGTGTCTACCCTGTGAACCTTTTTGGAGGTTACAATCCAAGCCAATGGTCACCCTCAACATCCACACACATCTGTGAATTTCTACGGTATTTAACAGGACCTAAAATGCCCAATGACTACCTTTAATGGTCTATTGCATGTTAACCTCATCTTATTGGTTTTATACATGCTAGATTATTCTCTTTGTATTAAGGATTACCATATCATCAAACATGTTTAGGCTTGGCTCATTTTATAACTCATTTCCAATTATGACCTAGCCATCTCCAAGTGATTTGGCCACATTCCACATGTCCATTCATGATATACCATATTTAACTATCTCATGAACACTTAAACACCAATATGCACAATTAGTAAGTTACAACCTACATCAAAATGAGCCTTGTCTTATGACCATATACAAAATGAATAGGTATATCATTCAAGCCCTTACATTGGCTGACCAATGACACATATAACAAAATAACCAAAAGCCTATACATGCCATTGTAACAAAGTAAAGGTATCTATATACCAAAGCAAGATAAGCTGATAGTGTTGAAAATACTCCAATCGTCTTACAATCTTCACGAGTCCACGAGCTCTGTAAAACAGGGAAAGGAAAGGGGGTAAGCATTAACATGCTTAGTAAGTTCAGATAACAGGAAGGTAAACTTACTGATTATTAAGCATACAACCGTAAAAGATATTCATGCCAAACATGCATAGTATAAATCCCCTATAACATACACTCAATCATCAAATTAGCTTCTTCTCAAGCTATATAGCATTAATCTTAGGTGAGCTCATCAATTCAAACATTTCCATTCTCATCTATCATTATAATTCCGTTGAATTTCTCAGAAATCTCGATGGGTATCCCACTACCGTTAAGTCACGCTAGTGACCATTTTACATATACACTGTCGTGAACCTCACTCTTACGGCGGGATTACTAATCCAGGTTAAATCCCTCATAACATAAATTCAAGGAGTATTGTCGAGATTACTATTCCAGGCTAAATCCCTTATAACCACAATTGCTCCAATACTCTCGGATCTAAAATGCCAGTCCAGGCTAATTTCAGTCCTTAATTGTATTACTTGTCCGGGCTAAATCCACAATGCACATATATTCATCGGGAGGTTTGACCACTTAAGGAATACCTGTCTGGGCTGGATCCTTACTATACTGAGATCATCAAATTACTCGTCCGGGATAAATCCCTTTCTGTAACACATGCAGGATCTCATGTCATGTAAACAAGAATTTACCCATCGAATCTCCCTTTTTCATTCAACCAGGACAATTGTCATCTTTTTCATTTTACACTACCACATTTCATGGATTGTCATGCAACCTATATCTAAATTAACATAAATTTAAGAATATGCATTTTCAAGTATATTTAAAGTTTACTTCGAGTTACACGAACTTACCTGTTCATTGCTTCAGTTTCGTATTTCAGTTATTCTGAAACCTTTCGTTTTCCACGGTCGACCTCTAAAATTGGTTCTTCGGGGTCTATATCAGTAAAAATAAATTATTAATACTTCATACTATTCATTTTGGACCTAAATTTTACCCCAGGTAAAATGACCATTTTGCCCCCAACATTTCACATTTTTACAAATTAGTCCCTAGGCTCGTATAATGAAATGCATGAAATTCCTTGGTTACCCATGCCTAGCCGAACGTATCCTAAGCTCATACCAACCCATATTTTCCTCTATTTCACATTTCTACCACGTATTTTATACTTTTTACAAAATGGTCCTTTAAGCCATTTCTATGAAAACTTACCTAGTAAAAGTTGTTTACCATCCTTTAAACTCTCATATTCCTCCATAAATCATCAAAACACAAGCATCTCATGCATGGGTAAATTTCCAAACATGAACCCTAGCTTGAGATATGGGTAGAAATGGATAGAGCATGTTACAAGGATCTCAAAATTACAAAGAACATTAAAAACGGGACAAATGAGCACTTACTATTGAGCTTGAAATGTTGAAAACCCTAGCTTATAGAGCTCTAGGAATTTCAGCAGCTATGGGGAAGAAGATGGCTGGTTTTGGCTTTCTTTTTCCCTTTTTATTAAGTTTATTACCAAATGACCAAAATGCCCCTCCTTACAAAACTTTTAAATTTTTCAATGCATACCCATTTTTGTCCAAAAACTTAGAAATTGTGCAAATTTCTATTTAAGTCCTTCTAATTTATAACTCAAATCAATTTCATGCAAATTGCTTCTAGAACCCAAGCTTTGCAATTTATTCAATTTGGTCCCTAATTTCAAATTGGGCACCTAATACATAGAATTTCTTCATGATACTTTAACACATGTTTATTTTCATATCATAGAACTCATAACAATCATAAAAAAATATTTTAACGTCGAATTTGTGGTCCCAAAACTACTATTCCGATTAGGCCCTATTTTAGGATGTTACAACCTATGATACTAGTATGAGAAAATAAAGAGAGACATATTGAAGGCACGACCTGAGTGAAAGTTCTTTGGAATCAATTATGAGATTGAATAATCTAAGTGAAAACCAAACCCACTTTCCTGGTAAGATTTTTGGGGACGAAAATCCCTAAAGGAGGGAGAAATATAACATCCTGAATTAGGCCTAGTCGAAACAGTGGTTTTGAGACCACAAATTTGAGATTTTAATAATTATTTTATGGTTATTATACGGTCTATGATATGTCTCTATGCTTGTGTGAAATTTTCATGAGGAAATATTATGTGAAAAGTGCTTAATTAGACTTTAAGCACTAAATTGAATAATTTGTAAAACTTGTGTTCTAGAAGAAATTTGCATGAAATTGAATTAGATTATTAATTAGGGGTCCTTAAAGATTAATTTGACCAAGTTCTAATGATTTGGACAAAAATGGCCTTAGATGGGAAAAATTTGAAAGAATAGTAAAAATGGCATTTTGGTCATTTAAGGGTAAAATGAATTAAAAGACAAAATAAAAGCCAAATTAGTGCCCATCTTCCTCCCATGGCCATGTGAATCAAGAGGGGAGCCATGGCTAGGGTTTCCAAGCTTCCAAGCTCAATAGTAAGTGATCTTGAGCCTTGTTTTTAACGTTCTATGCATTTTAAAAGTCCTGGTAAAATGATCTATTCATTTCTACCATTATTTTGAACTAAGGTTTATGTTTAAAAATTTACCCATGCATGACATGCTAGTATTTCGATGTTTAATGTTAGAATATGAAAGATTGGAGTGTGTTTAACACCTTTTACTAAGTGATTTTTTAAGAATAAGCCTAAAAAAGACTAAATTGAAAAAGGTGTAAAACAGGTAACTAAAAATCTATTTTAATGAGAAATGTGGGCTACCATAAGCTTGAATATGGTTCGGCTAGGCTTAGGTAATCAAGAAATTGAACACATTTCATTTTACGAGCCTAGGGACTAAATTGCAAATATGTGAAAGTTTAGGGGCAAAACTGTAAATTTTCCAAAATATGATTTTTGGATCACATTAAATAATGTGACTAATAATTAGACTAAATGTGATAATATAGATCAAGGAAAACGAGGATTGGACTTAGATCGGGTGAAAAATGGAAAATCGACGGTTAGGTTCCTTTTTGCTATTTTGGGTGTCGAGGTAAGTTCGTATGATAATAATAATGTAATATCATGCTTGAATTGCAATTCTCTATTATTATGGCAGAAAGTGTATGATTCAATATATTGGATGTTTGATGGAATATGATGTTTCATTGAAACCAGTAAGTTTGTATGTAAATAACATATCATTTTTACTTATGTTATAATATTTTGTTATTATATGAGATGTGGTTGTATATTTAATGATCACTTGATGTAAATTATGAATTGAATTTGATTGTGGATTAACTGAGAAAATGTTGAAAAGTGAGGAATTTCCCGGTTGGACCTTCGGAATAGAAAATATACGAATGATCCGTTGTGAGAACACATATGTAGTACTATGTGCAGGCTACTATGTGTCTAAGTTGGTTTTAGGTCATGTGTGTAGTAGTAAGTGCAGGCTACTACGTGTACCAGATGGTTAGGTCGCATGTGTAGTACTAACTGCAATCTACTATACATACCCAATAGCTTCGATCACATGTGTGGTACTAAGTGCAGGCCACTATGTGTAAGAGACAGTTTGGTTACAGATGTAGTACTAAGTGCAGGCTACTATGTGCACCAAATAGCTTCGGTTACGAGGGTTGTAATATGTGTAGGCCACTGAGTATCTATTATTATAACAATAAGTTCAACGGGAAATTGACTAAGTAAAAATACATGTGGTCATGTAATAAATAGTGTAATTGAATATGAATATGTGATGATTAAGTGTAGGTATATGTGTGTGAAAATTTATGAGCAATGTGCTCAATAGTTGAGCGAACTTTCAGAAAGATTGAATGGAGTAAGTGAGATTATGTAAGAGTGAAATTTGTAACAAAATAGTTTTGGACAGTAGTAGTTGTGTGACTTTGAAAAATCACCAAAAATGCTGGAAATCAAATTAGAAGTTAAATAAGATATGAAATAAAATCTTATTGAGTCTATTTTAACATAAAAGAAACGGTGAAAACAAAAGAATTTCATATTCTGTGATATTTGAATTTTTGTGAGATAGAGTCAGAATGATTTCAGAATCCCCTATTCTGATTTGAAAAAATCATTAAAAATTGTACAAAAATAATTATGGATTATAAATTATATTATTAAAATGCTCAATGAGTCTATTTTTGAAAGAAACACACAGCAAAATTATCGAAATCTTATACGAAGAGATAATTAATTTTTAGTGTAGAGAGGTCGAAACTGTCAATAGTGAAATAGGGGTGACTTTAAAGAATAAACTGTACTTATTGGCTAGACCAAAAATTCTTTAAATTTTATGGTAAGAAGATATGTGTGTCAAGTTTTAGGAAAATTAGCAGTTCTCAATTTGGCGTCCCGTAGCTCTGGATATAAATAATTTAGTGACAGTGACTTCAAGAAACAACTTAACTGGACTTTGAATAAATAGAGAGAAATTGAAACATAGCATGTTAATACATTGCTTATTATTTTTCATGCGAACTTACTAAGCGTAAAGCTTACTCCCTCCTTTCCATTTCTTTTAGTGTTGTTAGGTCAGCTCGGGGCTAGAGATCGTCGAAGGCAGCATCACATTATCAAGCCAATACCTTTGGAATATTGTTACATATGGTAGAATTATCAAGTGAGTGGCATGTATAGGGATCTAGTTTTATAACATGTGTTATTATAATTTGGCTATATATTGGCCTATATTAAGCTATTGATTATGGTTTGTAATCTAGCTATTCATGTTATGTCTGATAATTGTGATGTGAATATGGTTGTTTCCCATGCATGGTCGGTAATATGTCGTGTGTGTTGAATGCATGTTTTATGACCAATTGAGGTGGTCATGACCATGAATTAAATGTGTAATAATAAAATGATAATGCATTGAACACGGACGTTTGATGGATAGTTTGGTAACCATGGTACAATGGTATAATGTGAGAAATAGTAATAATGTTAAATTGAATATGGAATTGGTGTAAAATGTCTTAGTCAAGCATATTGTTTTATACATGTGAAATGTGGATACACTATAAAGACATAACTTGGCTAGAATATGTATGCTTAATGATAAGTTAGAACTAAAATGACACAAAGATAACTATGGCATTGTAATAGCCCGATTTAGGGCCTAGTCGAAACGGTGGTCTCGGGACCACAAATCCAAATTTGGGAAAATTATTTTTATTTTTATTATGAGGTTACAGTAAGATTACATTAGTGCATGAAAATTTTGGTAAATTAATTTTGACGTTTGAAAGCTCAATTGCGAAAAAGGACTAAATCGCATAAAAGAAAAAGTTGCATTTTAGTACCCAAATGTGCTAATTAACAAGAGAATTAAAATTGAAGGTCTTTAAAGGGCAACTAGCCTTTTTTTAGGATGCTTGGCCGGCCATAGAGTCAAAGAGGAGATAAAAATCTTAAAATTTTGTGAGTTAGGTGGCTTATTTTAACTAAAATAGAAATAAATCAAGGAAGAATAATATCATCCCTTTTTCATCTTCTTTCTCTATCGAAAATCAGCCATTGAAGGGGGTTTTAAAAGCTTAAAATTTTCAGCAACTTGAAGCACTCGCAAATCAAGTTTTGCCAAATCCGAACCTAGACCGGGGAAAACCCAAGTAAATCGACTAAACCTACTAGTCGAGTACATTTTGTAAACCGAGGTAAGTTGTATGTAAATAATACAACTACATTGTTAATACATGTATTCAAATTGTTATTAATTTGATATAGTATGAGTTGCTAGATTATGAACTGAGAATGCATATTAATGTTGAGGTAATAGAAAGATCCCGTTGGAACCCTAGGAAACAAACCGGATATTCATGCCATGACATTCGGGTTATTTGTGTGCCAGTGTAACACATGTTTGGGACATGCATCGGCCACAAGATGAGAGCCAGTGTAAGACCATGTCTAGGATATGGCATTGGTATTGAAACGAGTGCTAGTGTAAGACATGTCTAGGACATGCATCGGCCTCGATGATGATAGCCAGTGTAAGACATGTCTGGGACACACATCGGCTACGAGTTGTGCTAGTGTAAGACATGTCTGGGACATGCATCAGCACGTATATACGAGAGCTAGTGTAAGACCATGTCTGGGACATGGTATCGGCCTCGAAGATGACAGCCAGTGTAAGAACATGTCTGGGACATGGCATCGATAATTTATCCCATGTTTGAGGCTTATAGAATATCTGGTAGTATTCCGGAAGGTCCAACTTTAAAGGTTATGAAAGTGGTTTAATAAGGAAAGTATAATAATGTTGTGAGTGGTACAGGTACCAAGTTGGTATGCATGAGTAGTGAACCGAAATTAGAAAATGTAACTTGAGTAGTCAGTAATGAGTAAGTCGAGTTATGCTTACCTTTGAACTACGAGTATGATGACTGATGGTGAGATTGTTGTTGTATATTTATTTATATGCAACTTACTAAGCTTTATGCTTACTCTCTTTCCTTTCCCTTTTCCTTCAGTGCTGCTTATCTAGCTCAAGGATCCCTTGAAGTTAGAGATATCGATCACACTATCAGCCGTAATACTCGGTATAGTACGATTTATATTTTTGATTATGGCATGTATAGGACTAGACATTATTATTTTGTGTTTTTGAGAATTGGCCAAATGTGTTGGCTTGGAATAGATTTCATACTTTATATCAAGCCTTGAATGAGGATAACTTTCATTTTGAGTCTATAATAAATGCATCTTCATGGCTTAATGAATGTCTATCATGCTTGATTTGGTATTGGTTGGTTTTGACATGAAAATAGGCATACTAGGGTGGCAATAAGGCTTGGTAAATAGCCTCATATTGTCTACACGGGTAGACACATGGGCGTGTGTCTAGGCCGTGTGTGACACAAGGACAGCCCCATGGGCGTGTGAGTAGGCTGTGTGTCCTCTACATTTAGAAATTTCAAGTCAGAATGCATGGTAATGGTCACACGGGTAGAGACACGGCCATGTGGAAGGGCACAGCCTAGTACACGGATGTGTACCATGGTCGTGTGATGTTGGCGTCAGAAAAAAATACCTAGGTTTTTACACAAGGGCTGCGCCATGGGTGTGTCGTGGCCGTGTGAAAGGACACGGGAAAAGGACATGGGTGTGTGTCCAGGCCGTGTGAAGTCTGCACCTATTTTATGAAAAATTGTGGGATTAAATTGGCCACACGGGTGCGGGACATGGGCGTGTCCCTAGCACACAGGCGTGTGGAGCCTTAAAGCATGAAATTCCTTGAGTTTTTCCTGAGCCATCGAATTGGTCCTGAACCACGCTGAATGTATATTTTGGGCCCCGTAAGACCTATTAAGGGGTAATTTGAATATGAAATGAAAAGTTTTTAATTGGTCAAAATTTTATGGTCGATTTCTTAAGATTGGTTGAGTTTAAGTTCGGTAGCACCTCAAACCCTGTTTTGACGTTGGATACGGGTGAGGGGTGTTTCATTTAGTGGTATCAAAGCTATGATTTAGTCGGTTCTAGGACTAACCTAGAGAGAGTATGAGTCTAGCTATACATGCCATAGTTGTACATTGAAAGTGTGATGAATTCTGACGATTTTAATTTATGTTTTTTTATAGTAAATGGATCCTAATAGTACCACGATGGATGACGTGGAAAGTAATACGCCGGCTCCCGCCGAGGGGACCACGCCAGTAGAGAGCGAACCCATGAGTATGGGTCAAGGCGGAAGGGCTAGAGAAGCCTACCTCCGAATGATGGACGCTTGGTATACGGAGTTTGCTCATACAAACTCGAACACTCCACCTCCCCCACCTCTTTCGATTCCTCAGTATACCCCGATAGCTCTGCAAGGTGTGGACATGTTTAGAAGAGAGAAGCCTCCGGTAGATAAGATCCGAAAACAAGGGGCTGAGGAATTCTAGGCTAGATTAGATGATGACTCAGAGAAGGTAGAGTTTTGGTTAGAAAATACTGTAAAGGTGTTCGATAAATTATCATGCACACCTGAGGAGTGTGTGAAGTGTGCAACGTCACTTCTACGGGATTCGGCATATCAATGGTAAAATACTCTCATGTCCGTGGTACCAAGAGAAAGAGTAACTTGGGAATTTTTCCAAGAAGAATTTAGAAAGAAGTATATTAGCCAGAGGTTCATTTACCAGAAAAGGAAAGAATCTTTAGAGTTGAAACAGGGTAATAAAACTGTGATGGAGTATGAACTTGAGTTTGTGAAACTTAGTAAGTATACGCGGGAATGCGTATCCTCGGAAGCTACAATGTGTAAGAGATTTGAAGATAACCTCAATGAATATATCCGAGTGTTTGTGGGTATCTTAGAAATAAGAGAATTTGTAGTGCTCGTTGGGAGAGCGTGCAAGGCAGAGGAGCTTGTAAAAAAGAGAAAGAAAGCGGCCTCTAAATCGCGGGATTTGAAGAAAAGACAGATGGGGAAAGAACATCAGTCCTCATCTAAAAGATCAAAAGAATTTACCACCCGAAAGAATGCTTTGGTGGGGTAATCGAGAAGAAATAAGAATCAATAGAAATATGGCATCTAATGCCTAGGCTGCTTCGGTCGCTAGTGTTGGAAGTGCTTGGAAAAATAAGTAGGAGTTTCCATAATGTGGGAGATGTCACTTAGGTGAATGCCGAGTAAATGAGAGGGGCTGTTTCAAGTGAGGGTCACTTGACCACTTTGTTCGTGATTGTCCCGAGATAGATGAGAGAGGGAGAAAACAAGATATGAAAGCAAGTAGTGCTCCCTTAAGGAGTAGGCCACAATAGAAACCCGGAGTGGGACTAGTGGTAGAGGCGCGCCAAGAGATGCCACGGTGAGGTCTGAAGGCAAAGGGCCAGCGAGGACCTATGCTATACGTGCCTGGGATGAGGCAGAATTTCCTGATGTGATCACGGGTACTTTTTCTATCCATGATATATCTGTTGTTGCATTAATTGATCCGGGGTCTACCCACTCCTATATTTGTATAGAATTGATTCCTCGAATGAACATGATAGTGGAGTCTACTGAATTTGTAATAAGAGTGTCCAATCCCTTGGGTAGATATGTGTTAGTAGACCACGTGTGGTGAGATTGTCCTTTAACAGTTAGAGGTCATTATTTTCCGGCTAACCTAATGCTATTGTCGTTTAATGAGTTTGATGTAATTCTCAGGATGGATTGGTTGGCTGCCCATAGTGTTGTAGTGGATTATGGAAAGAAAGAAATTAAGTTGAAATGTGAAGACGAGAATGTTCTTTGAGTTGGACCAAATGAGTCAGATAAATTTCCTGTAATAGTATCGTTTTTAACTGTTGAGAAATATTTGAGAAAATGATGTGAGGCTTATTTAGCTTTTGTGCTGAATACTCGAGAGTCAGAGTTAAAGATTGAATCAGTGCAGGTAGTCTGCGAGTTCACAGATGTGTTCCCAGAAGAGTTACCCGGATTACATCTAGTGAGGGAAGTTGAGTTTTAGATTGAATTAGTTCCTGGAACGGGACCCATCTCGATCGCACCGTATAGGATGGCTCCAACAAAGTTGAGAGAATTGAAAGCACAATTGCAAAAGCTCACAGACAAGGGTTTCCGTGGGGTGCTTCGGTATTTTTTGTGAAGAAGAAAGATGGATCGATGAGGCTATGCATTGACTATAGACAACTCAACAAGGTAACAGTGAAAAACAAGTATCATTTTCCGAGGATTGATGATTTGTTCAATCAGTTAAAGGAAGCCACCATGTTTTCTAAGATCGATCTCAGGTCTGGTTATTCTCAGTTAAGGGTTAAGGAGCAAGATGTGCCGAAGACCGCATTTTGGACAAGATACGGGCATTATGAGTTCCTCGTCATGCCTTCTGGCTTGACTAATGCTCCGGCGATTTTTATAGATTTGATGAACTACATTTTCAGGCCGTATTTGGATAAGTTTATCATCGTCTTCATCGATGATATATTGATTTATTCACGTGATGAAAGTGAGCACGCAGATCATCTGAGAGTTGTATTGCAAACCTTGAGAGACCAACAATTGTATGCCAAATTCAGTAAAAGTGAATTTTGGCTTAAGGAGGTTGGGTTCCTAAGACACATTGTGTTGGGTGACGGGATTCGAGTAGACCCAAGCAAGATCTCGGCTATTGTTGAGTGGAAGCCGCAAAGAAATTTGACAGAGGTTCGAAGCTTTTTGGGTTTGGCCGGATATTATAGATGGTTTGTAAATGGATTCTCTGTGATCGCTACCTCGATGACTAAACTACTGTAAAAAAATGTCAAGTTTGAATGGAGGGAAAGATGCCAGCAAAGTTTCAAGAAACTAAAGGCTTTGTTAACGGAAGCCCCGGTGTTAGTGCAACCAGATTTGGACAAGGAGTTTGTGATATTTAGCGACGCCTTCTTAAATGGTTTGGGGTGTGTGCTCATGCAAGAAGGCAAGGTTATAGCCTATTCCTCGAGACAGTTAAAGCAACATGAGAGAAATTATCCAACCCATGATTTGGAACTAGCGGCTGTAGTGTTCGCGTTGAAGATTTGGAGACACTGTTTGTATGGAGAGAAATGTCGGGTATTCACCGACCATAAGAGTTTAAACTACTTGATGACTCAAAAGGAGTTGAACTTGCGGTAACGCCGATGGCTAGAGCTATTAAAAGATTATGAGTTAATTATCGATTACCATCCGGGAAAGGCAAATGTAGTCGCCGATGCCCTAAGTAGGAAGTTGTTGTTTGCCTTAAGAGCCTTGAATACTTAGTTGACTGTATCTAATGATGGTTTGATTCTAGCCGAGTTGGGGGCTAGATCGACATTTCTTCAAGAGATCTGAGAAGCTCAGAGAAGTGATGAGAAATTGCAAGCTAAGAGAACTCAGTGTGAGTCAGAAATTGATTCAGATTTTCGTATCAGTACCGATGGATGTATAATGTTCAAAGATAGAGTTTGTGTACCCAAGGACAATGAGCTTATTCAGAAGATTCTGAGTGAGGCACATAGTGGTTGTTTATCCATTCACCCGGGTAGTGCAACAATGTACAACGACCTTAAGAAAATGTATTGGTGGTCGGATATGAAAAGAGACATTTCTGAGTTCATTTCTAAGTGCCTAGTGTGTCAGTAAGTAAAGGCTGAACATTAAGTACCTTTGGGTTTACTTCAGCCTATTATGGTCCTCGAGTGGAAATGGGATCATATCACTATGAACTTCATGACCAATTTTCCTGTAACCCCGAGAAAGAAAGATGCAGTATGGGTTATTGTCGATAGACTAAGTCAACACATTTCGTACCAGTGCGTACCGATTACTCCCTTGAGAAATTAGCCGACTTGTATATTTTTGAGATTGTGAGACTTTATAGAGTGCCATTGTTGATCGTGTCAGATAGGGATTCAAGGTTTACCTCAAGGTTTTGGACAAGGTTACAAGAGGCTTTGAGAACCAAGTTGAGCTTCAGCATGGCATTTCATCCATAAACTGACAGACAGTCGAAAAGAGTGATACAGATCTTAGAGGACATGTTGAGATGTTGTGTTCTCGAATTTCAATAAAGTTGGGAAAAATACTTGCCATTGGTTGAATTCGCCTACAACAACAGCTACCAGTCGAGTTTGAAAATGGCACCTTCTAAGGCTTTATACAGGCGAAAGTGTCGAACGCCCTTATACTAGACTGAGTTGAGAGAGAATCAGATTCATCGGGTCAATTTGGTCGATTTGGTCAAAGAGGCTGAGGAGAAAGTTAAAGTGATTCGTGACTGCCTGAGAGCCATCTCGGATAGACAAAAATCCTACGCGGATAAGAGACGTAAGGAAATTAAGTTTGAAGTTAGTGATAATGTATTTTTGAAAGTTTCTCCCTGCAGAAAAGTCCTTAGGTTTGGTAAAAAGGGCAAGTTGAGTCCCCGTTTCATAGGATCGTATAAGATTACCGAGAGAGTAGGGCCTGTTGCCTACCGAATGGACTTGCCACTAGAGTTAGAAAAGATTCATGATGTGTTTCATGTGTCCATGTTACGCCGGTACAGATTAGACCCTTCTAATGTAATTGCACCAACTGAAGTTGAGATTCTTCTGGATATGACTTATGGTGAGGAGCCAGTCAAGGTTTTGGCTCGAGAAGTCAAACAGCTAAGAAATAAGAGTATACCGCTTGTGAAGGTTTTGTGGCATAGACATCAGGTCGAGGAAGCCACATGGGAACCCGAGGAGTCTCTAAGAGAGCAGTATCCGAGCTTATTCATTGGTAAGATTTTTGAGGACGAAAATCCCCAAATAGGGGAGAAATGTAACAGCCCGATTTAGGGCCTAGTCAGAACAGTGGTCTCAGAACCTCAAATTTAAAGTTGGGAAAAATATTTTTATTATTATTATGAGGTTATAGTATGATTACATTAGTGCATGAAAATTTTGGTAAGTTAATTTTGACGTTTGAAAGCCTAATTGCGAAAAAGGACTAAATCGCATAAAAGGCAAAAGTTGCATTTTAGTACCCAAATGTGTTAATTAACAAGAGAATTAAAATTGGAGGTCTTTAAAGGGTAACTAGACCCTTTTTAGGATGCTTGGCCAGCCATAGAGTCAAAGAGGGGACAAAAATCTTAAAATTTTGTAAGTTAGGTGGCTTATTTTGACTAAAATAGAAATAAATCAAGGAAGGATGATATCATCCCTTTTTCATCTTCTTTCTCTACCGAAAATCATCCATTGACGGGGGTTTAAAAAGCTTAAAATTTTTAGCAACTTGAAGCATTCAAAAATCAAGTTTTGCCAAATCCGAACCTAGACCGGGGGAAAGCCAAGCAAATCGACTAAACCGACTAGTCGAGTACATTTTGTAAATTGAGGTAAGTTGTATGTAAATAATAGAACTACATTGTTAATGTATGTATTCAAATTGCTATTAATTTGATATAGTATGAGTTGCTAGATTGTTATTAAACTGAGAATGCATATTAATGATTGAGATAATAGAAAGATCCAGTTGGAACCTTAGGAAACAAACCAGATATTCATGCCATGACATTCGAGTTATTTGTGTGCTAGTGTAAGACATGTCTGGGACATGCATTGGCCACAAGATGAGAGCCAGTGTCAGACCATGTCTGTGACATGGCATCGGCATTAAGACGAGTGCTAGTGTAAGACATGTCTAGGACATGCATCGGCCTCGATGATGATAGCCAGTGTAAGACATGTTTGGGACATGCATCGGCTACGAGTTGTGCTAGTGTAAGACATGTCTGGAACATGCATCAGCACGTATATATGAGAGCTAGTTTAAGACCATGCTTGGGACATGGCATCGGCCTCGAAGATAATAGCCAGTGTAAAACCATGTCTGAGACATGGCATCAGTAATTTATCCCATGTTTGAGACTTATAGAATATCCGGTAGTATTCCGAAAGGTCCAACTTTAAAGGTTATGAAAGTGGTTTAATAAGGAAAGTATAATAATGTTGTGAGTGGTACAGGTACCAAGTTGGTATGCATGAGTAGTGAGCCCAAATTAGAAAATGTGACTTGAGTAGTCGGTAATGAGTAAGTCGAGTTATGCTTACCTTTGAACTAAGAGTATGATGATTGATGGTGAAATTGTTGTTGTATATTTATTTATATGCAACTTACTAAGCTTTATGCTTACTCTCTTTCCTTTCCCTTTTTCTTCAGTGCCGCTTATCTAGCTCAAGGATCCCTTGAAGTCAGAGATATCGATAACACTATCAGTCATAATACTCGGTATAGTAGGATTTATATTTTTTATTATGGCATGTATAGGACTAGACATTATTATTTTGTGTTTTTGAGAATTGGCCAAATGTGTTGGCTTGGAATAGATTCCATACTTTATATTAAGCCTTGAATGAGGATAACTTTCATTGTGAGTCTATAATAGATGCATCTTCATGGCTAAATGAATGTTTATCATGCTTGATTTGGTATTGGTTGGTTTTGACATGAAAATAGGCATACTAGGGTGGTAATGAGGCTTGGTAAATAGCCTTATATTTTCCACAAGGGTAGACACATAGGCGTGTGTCTAGGCCGTGTGTGACACACGGACAGCCTCATAGGCGTGTGAGAAGGTCGTGTGTCCCCTGCACTTAGAAATTTCAAGTCAGAATGCATGGTAATGGTCAGACGGGCAGAGACACAACCATGTGTCTCAGCCATGTGGAAGGGCACGACCTAATACACAGGCGTGTACCATGGTCGTGTGATGTTGACATCAGAAACAGAATACCCAGGTTTTTGCACATGGGCTGCGCCATGGGCATGTCGTGGTCGTGTGAAAGGACATGGGCAAAGGACACGGGCGTGTGTCCAGGCCGTGTGAAGTCTGCACCTATTTTATGAAAAATTACGAGATTAAATTGGCCACACGGGTGCGGGACATGGGTGTGTCCCTAGCAAACGAGCGTGTGCCCTACACCCACACGTGAGTGTGGAGCCTTAAATCACAAAATTCCCCAAGTTTTTCCTAAGCCATCGGATTGGTCCCAAACTAGTTTGAATGTATGTTTTGGGCCCTATAAGCCCTACTAAGGGGTAATTTGAATATGAAATGAAAAGTTTTTATTGGTCAAAATTTTATGGCTGATTTCTTATGATTGGTTGAGTTTAAGTCCAGTAGCACCTCAAACCTATTCTAGCGTTCGATACGGGTAAGGGGTGTTACAGGCATGACTAGTCTTGGTTTATTGTAAGAATGTGTAATACATGCATGTTGATAGGTGAATGATATGTTTATGTCATAATTTAGGATGTTGAATGCCATTGGATACATGTATATTTGTGTGCATGTAAGGGTGACAAAAAAGCTTTGAAAATAACCTAAGAGTTAACTACACGGGATGAGACACGGCCATATGTCTCAACCGTGTGAGGGACACGACCTGGTGACACGGGCGTGTGACTCTCCAAACATGAAAATTTTCTAAGTGTTGTAAAAATGTTCGTGAGTTCTCGGTTTAGTCCCAAACCTCTTTTAATACATGTTTAGAGCCTCAGAGGCTCGTGTATGGGACATTTTGCATGAGATCAAATGATTCTAATTTGATTGAAATTTTATGGCCCGGTTTTACATGTATGTGCGTGTTTAAGTCTGGTAATTCGTCGTATCTTGTCCCGGTGTCAGACACGAGTAAGAATTGTTACATACACCTACACCAAAGCAAATGCCACCAAACATGACATAAATAGGCATTCATCCAACCTTAACCAAGCATAAATTATACCATTTTAATACAAACATATACAAAATACACAAATGCCCCAATATGCCATTCGATTTCATACTAAACTTAACATTCATAATTCACTTAATGGTCACATTCAAACATGCATTATTTTGCCTAAATTCAATAGCATATCAATATTCAAAACTTAATCATTTGACATCCATGATGCCTATTTATAACAAGCATCTTCTATCACTAATCAACTACATATCACAAGATCAATTACACATATATATATACATGTGTAAAACATGGCAACTACAAGCCAAATCAAATGACTAAAATCATAATACATCCATCATTATTTACAAGACAACTCAAAAGATTAAATCCATTACTAAAATATATCAAAATGACCAAACTCCTATACATGCCATATATCTAAAACATAAAATTAAAAGTACCAAAGTGATAGCTTGATTGTGTGATGAGATCTTCGATGATTCTTGAATCCAAGCTAGCTTTGATTTCACTATAAAACACGAAACAATAAACAATGTAAGCTATAAAACTTAGTAAGCTTGTATAATAATAAACTCATCTTACTATACAAACACAATTTAAACAATTAATCATATCAATATACAACTCAAATAAATACGCAAACCTATCACATATTCGATCACAAGGATAAATGAGATTTTCACAAGTTTCTTCGATTCAAAGCTTATACGGTTCATGTGCATACCTGTACCATCTCGTATCAATCTCATACTCATCCATATCTTTCAATACCCATTGAACCATTCAGAATACTATCAGATACCTGGGAAACTCACTCCCTAAGTGCGACATATATATAGCCGAAACTATCTCAATGTCATATCACATATAATGCTCACTTTGTAATAGCCCGTTTTTGGTCAAATCAAAACAATGGTTTCGAAACCACAAATCTGAAGTCAAAATAAATTATTTTATTATTTACAGCATGATTGAATGAATGTGTGAAAGTTTCGGTTAGAAATTTAATCGTTTGATTAGTTAATTTGATAAAAAAGGCTAAATCGCGTAAAGTGCAAAAGTGCTATTTTAATAGTTAAAGGTATCTATTAACTGTGGATTATAAGAGTAAGGTACTTATGTGGTGAATAATCCATTAATTTGTTTAGTGGACAATTTTGGACATTAAATAGATTATATTAATGGTTTTATACTAAGGTTAATTCAGTAATTAATTTAATAACTTAAAATTAAATTAAGTAAAATAAGGTGTCATCTTCAAAAGTGCATATCACCACCGAATTTTAATCTTGAGAAGCCATTAAAATACCTTGAAGCTTTCGGCAACTCTAATCTCTCAAAATAGGTATGTGTTTTGTTCCCTTTTTAATGATTTTTGTGTTTTTGAGATCGTTGCAACTAGGTCTAGCTAGCCTAGGGACTATTTTGCAAAACTGTTAAAGATTTTGAATGTTGCCATTGATGAATACATGAGTATTTTGATGTTTAATGATAGATTATGAATGGTTGTTGATAGATAAACAAGTTTTGTTCAGTGATTTTTAGTGAAAATGCTAATTAGGGATGTAATTGAAAATTTTGAAAAGTTTGTGGTTAAAATGTGAAATAAATGGAAAATATGGGCTGTTAGGGACTTAATTGAAATTCGGCTAGCATGCGTTGTGATTGAAATGCATTAATTTGTGTTTTTATGAAATAAGGATTAAATTGTAAAAGATGTTAAATACTAGGGGTAATTGTGTAAAAATTGCCTTAAAGTGAAATTTTGGATTAAATTGAATAGAGAGATGGTTAAATAAGTTAATTTTGATTATATTTAGATCAAGAAAAGCGAAACTCGGATCTAGATAGAGGGAAAAACAAAGTTCTCGACTAATTTACCAATTTAGCCATTTGTACATTCGAGGTAAGTTTATATGTGATAAATTTCATTATAAATGTATTTTAAATGTTTTGATATTGCATAAACTATGATTACGAGACTACGGATATGTTCAAAAATGATTCGATGATAGTAAGGCATTTAAAATCCCGATTGAACCTTAGGAATAGATTTGGATACTAGTGACTTTTCATTAGGGGATTATTGTGATTATGCGATCCGAGTGCTGGTCATGTACGTCCTACCGGCGGCTGAGTATACTGGCATGTGTTGCAAATATTTGACAGCTTGTGTGAGCAGCACCGTGTAGCTACGTCTTGACCCACAGCTTGTGTGAGCAGGGCCTGATGATAGCTCTAGTGTGAGCAGTATATGTGATATGAGATTGAGATAGCTTCGACTATATATGTATGTGGCACTTCGGGTGCGAGTTGCCCATGTATCTGATAGTATTCTGAATGGTTCAACGAGTAAATGAAAGACGTGATTGTGTATGAGATTTGTAACGCCCCCATGCCCGAGACCGCCACCGGAGTCGTGAGGTGTTACTAAACTTAATTTAACATTTTAAGAACTTTAGATTATTTGTTTCTACATTCACAGCTTTTTAGCTACTTGCGTTACAGTCACAAGAAAAATCATATCTCGAGTTTCGAAACTCGAAATCAAGATCCGTAAATTTTCCCTGAATCTAGACTCATATGCCTATCTACTAATTTTTTTTCTAGAATTTTTGGTTGGGCCAATTAGTACAGTTTATTAGTTAAAGTTACCCCTGTTTCAGGGCTTGACTGGTCTGACCTCTGTTTACTACGAACCACTTTTATCTCTGTATAAAATTTATATGAATATGAGGTTTATTTATACTAAAACTAGACTCAATAAGGATTCTGAGGATATAAAATAAGCCACCTAATTATATCTGTACAATTTATGGTGAATTTATAAAGTTGGAACAGGGGATTCAGAAACTGCTCTGACCCTGTTTCACTAAAATTCAAATATCTTCTAACATATAATTCTTTTACCAGTTTAGTTTGTTTCATGTGAAACTAGACATAATAAGCTTCAATTTTATATTTAATCCATCACCAAATTAAATTTCTATTATTTTTAGTAAATTTTCAAACTCACGTCAGTGTTGCTGTAATATTCTATTTATGGCAAATTTCATCCTTTTTATGAATTTTCATGAACTAGGTAACTTATTAACTTTCCATAACATCAAACATATTCTAAACTAACCATTTCCATAATTTATCATTATCAAGCACTTCCTCAACCATTTCATCATCATACCATAAGATCATTTACACAAAATAAGTATTTTGCTATACATGCCATACTTAAATTTACAAGCCATTTTACCGAAAAGTTCTTAGGATAGTGTGATCGATCCTCAGACCAATCCCGACTCTCGAGCTGGCTTGTCCAAAACTACAATGAGTAAGAAAGAGGAGTAAGCATAAATGCTTAGTAAGTTCATATGCAAATAATAAGTAACATAACAAAGCAATCATACCAAACAACATTAGCATGGTATCACCAAAACATAAATCTCATTTCTAATTATCTTTCATCATTTTACTACCTTATCGTTATTGTATCAATACTCAACCCGAGGGTTAAGTACATACCTGTTCGAAGTATCCATTTCACATCACTTACCAATACGTCTCTTTTCATCTCAAGTATTCCTTCATTTGAGTAGAACTTTACCCGTTGAACTCATCGGAATATAATTCGGATACGTAGGAAGTTTGCACATAAGTGCCACATATGTAGCCAAGCTACCATGTAACCCGCCCATAAGCGAACTCGGACTCAACTCAACGAGCTCGGGCGTTCGCATCCATAATGAACTCGGACTCAACTCAACGAGCTCGGATGCCTAGTTACATCTCACGAACTCGGACTCAACTCAACGAGTTCGAACATTCGCATCCATAAGTGAACTCGGATTCAACTCAACGAGTTCGGATGCTCAACCATCCTAGTGACATGTCACTTGTATCCTAATCTATTCCTAAGGTTCAAACGGGATTTTCCTCGAACACATATCCTTGCCGTCTTTTGTAGAATGCCGGAACCAATACTCGGTAACAATTATGTTTAACAAGTAATTCACATAATTTGCATTTTATTCGAAATTAACCACAAAGCATATATTTCATGATAAAAATCAGCATATCACATAATTGACATCAATGACTTAGAAATAACAATTATGCTACATTATTTACACATGAACTTACCTTGGTACTAAAATACAAAGGTTTTGCAATTTAATCCACAATCTTTTCTTTTCCTCGATTGGGGTCGTTTCCACGTCTTTCTTGATCTAAAATAACACATTTAGCTTATTTAATACTCACATTATCAAATTAATCCTTAATTCAAATTTTGGCAAAATTACAATTTTACCCCTAAACTTTTGCATATTTACATTTTTGCCCCTAGGATCGGGATTAAACTTTATTCCTTATTCTTATGTTTTACAACATGCTGATCACTTTTCCTTCTATGGCAACATCAAATTCTCACTCTAACATGTACTTGTGACTATTAGGTATTTTTACCGATTAAGCCCTTTTACTCGCTTTTGCTTAAAATCGAGTAGTACAAGTTGTCTAACATAATTTAAAACATCATATTCTATCATAAAACATCAAAATACACAAATTTCACCTATGGGTATTTTTCCAAATATAAACCCTAGGTTAAATTATTGCTAACATAAGCTTTATCGAGTTATCGGGATCTCAAAAACATAAAAATCATTAAAAACGGGGCTTGGAATCACTTACTATGAAGCTTGAAAGTTGAAGAAACCCTAGCTATGGAGACATGGAGCATTCGGCAGCAACTAATGGGGAAGATGACTATTTTGTGTCATTTTTCCCATTTTATTTCATTAATTATCCAAATGACCAAAATGCCCTTAATGCCTTTCTTTGAAAATTTTCATGTACAAGCCCATTTTTGTCCAAAATTTTAGAAATTGGTCAAATTGCTATTTAAGACCTCCTAATTAATATTTCAAAGCAATTTCATACTAAAAACTTCTAGAATGCAAGTTTTGCAACTTATTCGATTTAGCCCCTAACTTCAAATTAAGCATTTTATGCATGGAATTTCTTCACAAAATTTTCACACAATCATGCAATCATATCATAAACCTCAAAATAATTATAAAATAATTATTTCTATCTCGGATTTGTGGTCACGAAACCACTATTCCGATTAGGCCCTAATTCGGGATATTACAAGATTGATACGAGATGGTACAGGTATGCACATGAACTGTATAAGCTTAAATCGAAGAAGTTGTGAAGTTATATATATAAGATTATGATTGAAAATGGAAAAGGTTTGTTAGTTACATGAATTACATGTTGATATGTTCAAATTGATGATTTGAATATTCATGTTTAGATTGAGTTTGTTTCATACGAGCTTAATAAGCTATAATGTTTAGATTGAGTTTTTTTCATACGAGCTTAATAAGCTATAAAGCTTACTTTGTTTATTTTTCCATGTTTTATAGTGACTCTAAAGCTAGCTCGGACTAGGGGATCGTCAGAGAAATCATCACACTATCCAACTATCAAATTGGTACTTTTGAGCTTGTGTTTTGGTCCTATGGCATGTATAGTGACTATGGTCATTTTGGTTATGTGTTGGTAATGAATTTAGCCACTTGAATTGGCTTGTAAATGTTTATATTTTGGTTGTATATATAGCCATGAGTGATGGCTCATTTTGGGTTAATTTGGTATGTTTGAATCATGTTTATATATATGTGTCTATGTCTTGTGAAATGTGTTGAATGATGGTTGTGTGATGCTTAATTGTAATAGGCATTATGAGTATCAAATGGTTGATTTGTGGATATAGATTTGCTTGTGAAATTAGGCTAAATGATGCATATTTGGGAGTGTATATTTAATTAAATTGTATATGTGATTTTGGTCTAAATGGTATGGTACATTTTGTGTATAGTGTGTATTGAAAAAGGTGGTATAGATTGTGCATGAATTAAGCTTGAATTGGTTGGTTAAAATGTCATATTATGCTATGTTTTGATGCCAATTGGGTTGATGTAGGTGTGCATAAGATAGGGTGGCAAAATGGCTTGGTAAATATCCTATTTTTGTCCACACGGGCGTGTGTCTGAGCCGTGTGTGATTCATGGTCATATACACAACCGTGTGTCCGTTGGTGTTGAAATTAAAATCAAGTCAGTATGCTCAACATGGCCTCACACACGGGCATGTGACTTGGCCGTGTGGTATAAGTTTGTATACCCTACAGGTTTGGTACGGCCTAGTACACAGACTGACACACGAGCATGTATGGCCATTTTTAGGGCACACGGGCTAGCCACACGGGCGTGTGTGTTGGCCGTGTAACTTAAGTCAGAGAGTTACACAGGGTCAGACACAGGCTGGGACATGGCCATGTGATCCCATTTTGAATGCCCACACGGCTTGTGACACGGGTGTGTGTCCCCTATTTTTGGGAAAATTTTCTAAGTGTTCAAAAAGTTTCCAAAGTTATTTGTTTAGTCCTGAACCACTCTCAATGCATGTTAGGGCCTCGTAGGCTCGTATTAGGGACAAAATGATTGGTTGTCAATGAAATGTATATGATTTGATTAATTGTATGTGAAATGTATATTTAAAATGTGTTATAAGTCCAATAATACTCCATAACCCTATTTTGATGTTGAATACGGGTAAGGGGTGTTACACACTCTCAAGCTATCGACAGGGCTGCTCACTCAGCAGAAGGTCATGACGAATCTACACGTTGTTGCTCACACAAGTTGACGAGAATTCGTAACAAATGCTAGATAACTCAGCCACTGGTAAGATGTACGGACCAACATTCAGTCACATAATCCCTAATGACATATCATTCGTATCCTAATGTATTCCTAAGGTTCAACTGGGATTTCTCAATCCGAAATCTTAGTCGATTATATCCACAAGGTCGTATTCACAAATATTTCAATAATAAAATATTTAAAACACATTTATACAAATGCTTATTAACATACGAACTTACCTCGATCACTAAAACTACGGAACGGATCGACTATTCCAAAATCTTATTTTTCCCCTATCTAAATCCAAATTTTGCTTTTCTTGATCTAAATATAATCAAACTAACTTATTTAATTATCAATTTATTCAATTTAGTCCAAAATACACATTAAGGCTACTTTACACTTTTGCCTTAATATTTCAACATTTTTACAATTTAATCCTTAGCTCATAAAACCACAAATTCATGAAATTCAACCTATATCGATGCTAGCCGAATTTCAATTAAGTCCCTAGTAGCCCATATTTTTCATTTATTTCACAATTTAACCACAAAATTTTAACATTTCTCAAATAAATCCCTAAATGACAATTTTGTCAAAAATCACTTTACAAATGTTGTTTATCTAACAACAAGCATACATTTTCTACCATTAAACATCAAAACAAATGCTATTTCATCATTGGAAAAACCCTAAACTTTTAACATTTTTGCAAATTAGTCCTTTGGCTAGCTAGATTAAGCTGCAATGATCTCAAAAACATGGAAATTATTAAAAATGACACAAAAATGAACTGACATGCACTTCCCCAAGCTAGTCAAATGCTTAAACTAAAAAATTGTGATATTCTCCCTTTAGAAAATCAGCAATAGGAAGGAGATGAACAAAAATTGGATTTTGGTTTTACTTATTTTAGTTTTATTTAATAAGTTACTAATATAACCTTAAATAAACCATACTAATGATGTCCATAAATGTCCATTACCATTATTAATGGTTTAATTACCATTTAAGTCCATACATATTAAAAATCCATAGTAATTTGATACCCTCTTCTCATCAAACTTAAATTTTGCACTTTACGCGATTTAGTCCTTTTTATCAAATTAAGCACTCAAATGATAAAATTTCTTAACGAAATTTTTACACAATCATTTTATCATGCTGTAAACATTTAAATAATAATAAAATAATTATTTTGACTTTAGAATTGTGGTCTCAAAACCACTATTCTGATTTGACTAAAATAAGCTATTACAACTCTCCCCTTCTTAGGAATTTTTGTCCCCGAAAATCTTACCAGAAAAAAGGTTAGGGTACTATTTTCTCATAGCTTCCTTGGGTTCCCACGTAGCTTCTTCTACCCCATGACGTTGCCAAAGTATTTTCACTAAAGCTATGCTTTTATTTTTCAATTCTTTAACCTCTCGAGCTAAAAATCTGATCGGTTCTTCATTATACGTCATATCAGATTGAATATCAATCTCGGTCAGAGAAATTACATGTGATGGATTTGATCAATATAGTCATAAAATCGACACATAAAATACATTGTGGGTTTTTTCTAATTCTGACGGTAAAGCTAATCGATATGTCACTAGCACTATTCTTTCAACAATCTCATACGGCCCGATGAATAACAGACTCAATTTGTCTTTGCGACCAAATTGAAGGATTTTCTTCCATGGAGATACTTTTAAAAATACTTTTTCCCCGACTTGAAATTTGATGTCTTTACGTTTCAAATCCACATACGATTTTTGTCGATCTGAAGCTGCTTTCAAACTATCGTGAATTACTTTCACTTTATCTTCAGTCTCTCTAATCAAATCAACCTCGTGAATCTTTTTCTCACTAGGCTCGGTCCAATACAATAGAGTCCGACATTTACAACCATACAATACTTCATACGATGCCATCTTTATGCTCGATTGAAAACTGTTGTTATACGCGAATTCAACCAATGGCAAATATTTCTCCCAATTGCCTTCAAATTCTAAAACACAACAATGAAGCATATCGTTGAGAATTTGAATTACTCTCTCAGACTGACCGTTAGTTTGTAGATGAAAAGCAGTACTAAAATGCAACCGCGTACCTAAAGCTTCTTGCAATTTCTTCCAAAATCGCGATGTAAACCTCGAGTGTCTATCTAAAATAATAGAAACTGGCACCCTGTGCAATCTAACAATCTCTGAAATGTACAACTCAGCTAATCTATCAAGTGAATAGTTTGTACGTACCAGAATAAAATGTTCAAATTTTGTTAGTCGATCAACGACAACCCAAATAGCATCTTTATTTTTTGGAGATAGGGGTAAACCTGATACGAAATCCATTGTAGCTCTATCCCATTTCCACTCTAGTATCATCATATGCTATAGTAATCCGTAAGGCACTTGATGTTCGACTTTAACTTGTTGACAAACCAAGCATCTCGACACAAACTCTGAAATGTCTTGTTTTATACCCGACCACTAATACAATTGTTTCAAATCATTGTACATTTTTGTGCTTCCCGGATGAACATATAAACAACCACTGTGTGCTTCGTATAGAATTTTTTGAATAAGCTCGAAATTCTTTAGTACGCAAATTCTATCTCGGATCATTAAACAATTATTGGATCCAGTTTGATAGTCTAAATTAGTAGTCAACTCGCTTTGTAATCTCTTAGCTTGCAATTCATTATCACACTACTGAGCTTCACAAATTTGTTGAAGAAATAACGATTTAGCTTTTAATTCAGCCAAAATCGACCATCATCAGACAAAGTTAACTGCGTATTCATCGTTCGCAACACAAACAAAGATTTTTTACTCAAAGCATCCGCAACTACGTTCGCTTGCCTCAGATGATAATCAATTATTAATTCATAGTCTTTCAACAGCTCGAGCCATCTTCGTTGTCGCAAATTCAAATCTTTCTGAGTCATTATATACTTCAAACTCTTGTGATTGGTAAAGATGTGGCACTTTTCACGTATAAATGATGTCGCCAAATTTTCAATGCAAACATAATAGTGGCCAACTCCAAATCGTGCATCAGATAATTGTTTTCATGCGATTTCAAATCTGTGGAACCATAAGCTATCACTTTTCCCTCTTGCATCAAAAGATAACCCAAACTGTTCAATGATGCGTCACTGAAAATCACAAACTCTTTACCCGACTCAGGTTGAACCAAAAATGGTGCTTCAGTTAACAATGCTTTCAACTGTTCAAAACTTTTTTGACATTTCTCGGACCACTCGAATTTTAAATCTTCTATAGCAATCTAGTCATCGGTGTAGCAATCATCGAAAATCTTTTTACAAAACACCGATAATAGCCAGCTAGTCCCAGAAAACTTCCGACTTCAAATACATTTCTTGGTGGTTTCTAATCAACAACTGCTGAAATTTTACTTAGACCAATTCTGATGCCTTCCGCTGAAACAATATGTCCCAAAAATCCAACCTCTCGGAGCCAAAACTTGCATTTGTTGAATTTAGTGAACAATTTCTTGTCTCTCAATGTTTGTAATATGATTCTTAAATGTTCAGCATGTTCCGACTCATCTCGGGAATAGATCAGAATATTATCAATGAATACAACAACAAATTTTTCTAAATACGGTCTAAAGATCTGATTCATCAAATTCGTAAAAACTGTAGGAGCATTAGTTAATCCGAAAGCCATAACAAGAAATTCATAATGATCGTACCTTGTTCTAAACGCAGTTTTTGGCACATCTAAATCTTTAACTTGCAACTAGTAATAGCCAGATCTTAAATCAATATTCAAAAACACTGTTGCTCCTTTCAACTAATCAAACAAGTCATCGATTTTCGGCAACAGGTACTTATTTTTAATTGTAACCTTGTTGAGCTGATGATAATCGATACACAATCTGATCAACCCATCTTTCTTCTTTACAAACAACACTGGTACACCCCAGGGCGAAAAACTAGGTTGCGCAAAACCTCTATCTGTTAACTCTTACAACTAAGCTTTCAATTCATTCAATTTTGTCGGAGCCATTCTATATGGAGCTATAGATATCAGTGATGTTCTCGGCATTAATTCAATTGTAAAATCAACTTCTCTGATTGGTGGCAACCCCGATAACTCTTCTGGAAATACATTCAAATACTCACTGACTACTGGTACTTATTCAATCTTCGATTCCAATACTTTTGTATCCAGTACATATGCAAGGTATGCATCACAACCTTTTTGCACATATCTCTGAGCTAACATCGACGATATCACAACAGTCAATCCACTCAACTCATCTGATTCAATTCAAAGGATTTCACTATTCTGACATTTCAATTCAATAGTTTTTCATCTACAATTCACAACAGCATCATGCAGCGTTAACTTCAATTCAATAGATTTTCATCTACAATTCACAACAGCATCATGCAGCGTTAACCAATCTATACCCAAAATTACATCAAATTCATCAAACAGTAATAATAACATCAGATTTACCAGAAAATAGTAACCCCGAATCATCAAAGGACAACTCTTGTAAACTGTATCAACTAAACATATTTGCTTAAAGGGTTCGACACTTTAATCAGAAGTTTGGTAGACTCAACAGGCAAACTCATACTAGACACTAAATTCATACAAATATATGAATGAGTCAATCCAGGATCTATCAAATCAATTACATCAGTGTCATAAAGAGAAAATGTACCGGTGATAACATCTGGTGATGACGCATCTTCGTGAACGCGAATAGCGTAGGCTATGGCATGTGCTCTAGCCTCGGATCTCGTGGCGAAGTCCTTTGTCATTCCTTAGCTACTAGTCACATTACCTGCATTTCTAAGTGGTCTCACTCTAATAGTTGTGTTGATTGGTCTTGCATTCTGAAATTTATCTTTTTCGGCTAATCCAGGGCAATTTCTAATAAAGTGATCTAGCGAACCACATTTAAAACAAGCTTTATTATTCATCCAGCAGTCTCTAAAATGTCGTCGTCGACACTGTTGACACTCAAGTTTATTGTTTCTCACACTACCCACACTCGACACTGAAGTAGCCTGAGCTTCAGGACTCGAGTCTTGCTTCCCACGATCTCTATTAGAATATCCCACTGACGTATTCGAACAAGTATACAAATCCCATGATATCTTTGAAGAGGATTGATAGGTTTTATTCATCAATCTTTTTCTCGAATCTCTAGCTTCGAAATTAGCTTTTCTCTTTTCTTTGCGAAGTTCCTCGACTTTACAAGCTCTGTCGACTAACACCACAAATTCTTTTAACTCTAACATCTCAACTAAGAATCTAATGTCTTCATTTAACCAGTCTTCGAATCTTTTACACATAATTTCCTTTGTGGAAACACATTCTCGAGAATACTTGCTGAGTCTTACAAACTCTCTCTCATACTCTGTTACAGACATTCGACCCTGTTTCAACTCAAAAAATTCTTTTCACTTTTAATCAATAAACTGTTGGCTGATGTATTTCTTTCTAAATTTGGCTTGAAAGAATTCTGAGGTGACTCTTCTCTTGGCGTTACAGATATTGAAGTATTCCACCACTGATACACAGTGCCTCTCAGAACTCAGAAGTGAAACAACACATTTTACACATTCAGTTAGTGTGCATAAGAGTTCATAAACTACTCTGATCGTATTCTTAATCCAAAACTTGGCTCTCTCAGGATCGTCTTCAGTGGTAGCTATAAACTCTTCAGGCCCATATTTTTTGATTTTATCAACTTGCGGCTTATTCAATCGTAAAAGTTCCACACCTTGAGGAGTTACAGGAATCGGTTAGGGATTAGATGGGGTGGAGGTTGCTGAGTAGCCAGATTTATTCGAACAAACTCCGCAAACCACTCATTCATCATCTGGAAGAAGGCATCCTTGGCTTTCCTTCTTGACTACCCGATACGGGTCTCGACTTAGATTGCGCTACTCTGTGAACGGGGGATGGTGCATTACTTTCTACATCATCAGCTATAGCTCGATTAGGATCCATAAACTATATGAAAAAACATTTTAAACTGTTAGGAGATATCACACTACCACAGGTTATATATGGCATGTATAGCTAGACTCTCACATATGCTACGTTAGTCCTAGAACCGACTAAACCGTAGCTTTGATACCAATAAATGTAACACCCTTACCCGTATTCAACACCGGAATAGGGTTACGGAGCATTACTGGACTTATTACATAAATAAACATACATTACACATACATTTTTCCATTTCCATACAAATATCATTCATAAAAAATTACATTGTCCCTAATACGAGCCTACGAAGTGCTAAACATGCATTCGGGGTGATTCAGGACTAAGCCGATAACTTATGAAATTTTTGGAAAACGTAGAAAAATTTTAAAAAATACAAGGGACACACACCCGTGTGGCCTAGCCGTGTGTCTCACACGGCCAAAGACACGCCTGTGTCACAAGCCGTGTGGTCATTCAAAATGGAAACACATGGCTGTGTCCCAGCCCATGTCCTACCCCGTGTAACTCTCTGACTTAGGTCACACGGTCAACCATATGCCCGTGTGACTAGCCTGTGTGCCCTTCAAAATGGCCACACACGCCTATGTGCTAGGCCGTGTGCTAGGTTGTGCGAAACCTGTAGGGTATACTAACTTATGCCACACGGCCAAGTCACATGCCCATGTGCTAGGCCCTGTGGAGCAAACAGACTTGGTTTTTAATTCAACACCAAAGGACACACGATCATGTAACCTAATTGTGTATCACACACAGCTGAGACACACGCCCATGTCTCTATCTGTGTGGACAAAAATAGGCTATTTACCAAGCCATCTTGCCACCCAATTTTGCATACACCTACACCAAACCAAATGTCACCAAACATGACATAAATAGGCATTCATCCAACCTTAACCAAGCAAAAATTATACCATTTCAGTACCAGCATATACAAAGTACACAAATGCCCAATATGCCATTCAATTTCATACTAAACTTCACATTCATAATTCACCTAATGGTCACATTCAAACATGCATTATTTTCCCTAGATTCAATAGCATATCAATATTGAAAACTTAACCATCTGATATCCATGATGCCTATTTATAACAAGCATCTTCTATCACTAATCAACCACACATCACAAGATCAATTACACACATATATATATACATGAGCAAAACATGCCAAATACAAGCCAAATCACATGGCTAAAACCATAATACATCCATCATCATTTACAAGACAACTCAAAAGATTAAATCCATTACTAAAATATATCAAAATGACCAAACTCCTATACATGCCATTTAACCAAAACATAAACTCAAAAGTACAAAGTGATAGCTTGATAGTGTGATGAGATCTCCAACGATTCCCGAATCCGAGTTAACTTTGATTTCACTATAAAACATGAAAAAATAAACAATGTAAGCTATAAATATTAGTAAGCTCGTATGGTAAGAAACTCACCTTACCATACAAACACAATTTAAAAAATTAATCATATCACTATACAACTCAAATAAATACACAAACCTATCACATATTCAATCACAAGGTTAAATGAGAATTTTACAAGTTTCTTCGATTCAAAGCGTATATAGTTCATGTACATACCTGTACCATCTCGTATCAATCTCATACTCATCCATATCTTTCATATACCCGTTGAAACATTCAGAATACTATCGAATAACCGGGAAACACGCACCTTAAGTGCCACATATATATAGTCAAAGCTATCTTAATCTCATATCACATATAATGCTCACTCTCGAGCTATCAATGGGTTTACTCACACAAGCTGACGATCATGACAAAGCTACATGGTGCTGCTCACACAAGTTGGTGAGAATCCGCATCACATGTCGGATAACTCAGCCACCGGTAGGACGTACGGACCAGTACCCAATCACATAACCCCTAATGACATGTCATTTGTATCCTAATCTATTCCTAAGGTTCAATTGGGATTTCTCAATGCCAAATCTTCATCGATTATATCCACAAGGTCGTATTCACAAATATTTAAATAATAAATCATTTGAAACAAAATTATACAAATGCTTATTAACATACGAACTTACCTCAATCGCTAAAACGACGGAACAAATTGACTAGCCCAAAATCTTATTTTTTCCCCGATCTAAATTTGAGTTTCACTTTTTTCACTTTTCTTGATCTAAATATAATCAAAATTAACTTATTTCATTATCAATCTATTCAATTTAGTCCAAAATACACATTAAGGTAACTTTACACTTTTGCCCTTAATATTTCAACATTTTTACAATTTAATCCTTAGATCATAAAAACACAAATTTGCGAAATTCAACCTATAGCTATGCTACCTGAATTTCAATTAAGTCCCTAGCATCCCATATTTTTCATTTATTTCACAATTTAACCACAAAATTTCAACAATTCTCAATTAAATCCCTAAATGACAATTTTGTCAAAAATCACTTTCCAAATGTTGTTTATCTAACAACAAGCATACATTTTCAACCATTAAACATCAAAGCACATGCTATTTCATCAATGGAAAAACCCTAAAATTTTAACAATTTTGCAAATTAGTCCCTCAGCTAGCTAGATTAAGCTGCAACGATCCCAAAAACATGGAAATCATTAAAAATGAAACAAAAATGAGCTTACATGTACTTCCCCAAGCTAGCTGAATGCTTAAACTCAAAAATGGTGATATTCTCTCCTTAGTAAATTTGCAATAGGAAGAAGATGGAGAAAAATTGGATTTTGGTTTTACTTATTTTAGTTTTATTTAGTAATTTACTAATATAACCTTAAATAAATCATACTAATGATGTCCAGAAATGTCCATTACTATTATTAATGTCTTAATTACCATTTAAGGCCATACATATTTAAAATCCACATCAATTTGATACTTCCTTCTCATAGAACTTAAATTTTATACTTTACACGATTTAGTCCTTTCTATCAAATTAAGCACTCAAACGATAAAATTTCTTAATGAAATTTTCACACAATCATTTTAACATGTTGTTTATATTAAAATAATAATAAAATAATTATTTCAACTTTAAATTTGTGGTCCTGAAACCACTATTCTAATTTGACTAAAAACGAGATGTTACAGTTTGTATAAAAGCTATGATGTTTTGAGATGATTTGCTAAGCTATGTGATTATCTAACTTGAAAGGTTGTTGTAGCTTAGGCTAATGCCATGTCATGTTGGATTGTCTCAAATTGTTTTTATGCTTATAAATTGAAATAGTAAGCTTTGTTTATGAATTACGAACTTACTAAGCCTTGTATGCTTACTTTGTGTTATTTTCCTTTGTGTTTCTAAATAATCAGAAGCTCATTCGGATTGGAAGTTATCAGACATCACATTATCCATCGGTTATATCGGTATATTTTGATGATTTAAAGTCATGGTTATAATGGCATATATAGGTGTCTTGTTTGATGAAAGTTAGCCATTATGTATGGCTTTTATGTATATGACATTATGGTTGATGATCTAGTGGGTATGATATTATAATTATAAGGTATTTTGATGTTGTGATGGTTAAAAATGATGGTAAGGAAATGATATGGTAATGGTATTTTATGAAATGGTGAATAGTATGACTAGAAATAGTCCATAAATGTTGTTAATGGATTGATTTGGTAATTTGATAGTGATCATCTTTTGGTCAAATTGGTATGGTACATGTTAGTTGTGGAAATAGACATTTGGTATTGGTTGTGCATGAATTTTGGGTATATGAACATATGGATAAATGTGGTTTTGAAATGGTTCAATTGGTAGTTTAATTAGTGAATGAATTGGTTAGGTGTTTAGGTAAGTTTGATTGTTGAAATTGAGGTGCCATTTTGGCATACTGGTTGAATGGATGGTTTTTATGTTGTGTAAGCTTGGATATGCATATGTAAAGTGTATTTTGAATGCTTTATTTTAGGTGCAAATGGCTTGTGCATGAGGTGTGAGTTTGGGTGAGAAAAATGACTTGGAAATAGCCTATTTTTCGTCCACACGAGCAGAGACAAGGGGGTACGTCTCAACCGTGTGTAACACACGGCTAGGTAACACAGTCGTGTGTCCCCTGTAGCTTTCAAAAGGGTTACAAGTCAGGCTGTTACACGGCCTAACACACGGGATAGCACACGGGCGTATGAGGTTATTTCGAAGGTTGCACAGCTTGACACATGGACGTGTGGCTTGGTCGTGTGGCCCAAGTCAGTGAGTTATACGAGTACGGACACAGGCTAGGACACGGTCCTGTGTCCCTATTTTGAATGCCCACACGTCCTAAGACACGGGCATGTCTTTTGACCGTGTGAGTCACACAGCTTGGCCATACGACCGTGTGACCCTTGTAGTTTGAAAATTTTTAACTTTTTCAAAAATTTTCATATATTTCTAATTTAGTCCTGATTTGTTTCTAATGTCTTTTTAAGGCCTCGAAGGCTCGTAAAAAGGACTGTATGTATGAATTTGGTTGATATTGTTCTAATTTATGTGATGAATTATTAATGTTAACTAATTGTACTTTGTATGATGTTATGCTTTGGTAACACTCCATAGCTCTAACCCAGCAACGGATATGGGCTATAGGTGTTACATATATGCTCGACTTCGAATGGTCTAGACCATCTCAGTTTTAATTTGCCAAGAAATAGTTTAAGTCTAGAATTGAAGAGCAAGACTTGTTGTCTTAGTACAAATTGTCATGGCAAAAATTTCTTGTCATGCCATCGCTTTGCCTTTTCTTTGTACAATCTCACATTCTCGTAAGCTTGAGCTCAAAATTCATCCATCTCATTGAGCTCTAGTAAGCAATGATTGGTAGCAACACCCCAATCCATGTGTATTTTCTTGATTGCCAAAAATTCTTTGTGTTCTAGCTCCATTGGCAAATTACATGGTTTACCATAGATAAGCTTGAAAGGTGACATTCCCAACAATGTCTTTAAAGCTGTGCAATAAGCCCATAAGGCTTCATCCAACCTTGCTAACCAATCCTTGTGGTTGGGATTGACAACTTTCTCCAAAATTTGCTTGATTTCCATGTTGGAAATTTTAGCTTGTCCATTTGTCTATGGGTGGTATGATGTGGCAAATTTATGTTTAACCCCATATCTATTCAAAGCATTGGTAACTAATTTGTAGTCAAAATATGAACATTCATCACTAATTAAGGCACGAGGGGTACCAAACCTAGTAAAAATATTTGTATGCAAGAATCTCAGAATTGATTTGGCACATTTTTAGGTAAACTCACAGCTTCAACCCATTTAGAGACATAATCCACAGCAACAAGAATGTAGATTTTTCCCTAGGATGGTGGAAATGGACCCATGAAATCAATTCCACACATGTCAAATAATTCTACCTCTAGAATATTTTTCAACGACATTTTATGTCTCCTTGATAATTTACCAGTTCTTTGACAGTGATCATAGCTTTGAAAAAACTTATGAGCATCTTTGAACGTGGTGGGCCGATAGAAACCAGATTGAAAAACCTTTGCAGGAGTTCACATGCTTCCAAAATGTCCACCATAAGGTGCAGAATGACAGTGGTGCAGGATAATTTGAATTTCCTCATCTGGAATACATCTCCAAATTACTTGATCTGCACACTACTTAAATAGAAATGGCCCATCCTAGTAAAATTGCTTGACATCGTGAAGGAATTTCCTTTGTCTTTGATAATTGAGCGTAGGTGGCATCAACCTACTGACTAGAAAGTTAACAATATCACCATACCATGGCAATGCCATAGTTGACGACAACTACTCATTCGGGAATTCTTCTTTAATAATTTGACTGTTACCATACTTATTCCCTACTTTTAGTCTGACAAGTGATTAGCCACTTGATTTTCAGTTTCTTTCCTATCTTTGATCTCCAAATCAAATTCCTACAGCAAAAATATCAATCTAATAAGTTTAGGCTTGGCCTATGTTTTCGTCTCCAAGTATTTAATGGAAGAATGGCCCGTATAAAGTATGACTTTGGTGCCCACTAAATAAGCTCTAAAATTTTCAAAAGCAAATACCATCGCTAACAATTCTTTCTCCGTAGTGGTATAATTCAGTTGTGAATCTGTCAATGTGCGACTTGCATAATATATAGCATGAAACATCTTGGCTTTTCTTTGCCCCAGCACTACTCCTACAACAAAGTCACTTGCATCACACATTAGTTCAAACGGTAGTCCAGTCTGGTGCAATGACTATAGGTGCTATAATTAATTGCTCATTTAACTCTTCAAATGCTTTTGAGTATAACTCGCCAAAATGAAATGGTCTGTTTTGCTCCAACAATTGACATAAAGGCTTGGATATCTTAGAAAAATCCTTGATGAAGCGACGGTAAAATCTAGCATGACCAACGAAGTTTCTGATTCCTTTTACTGAAGTAGGTGGTGGTAACTTTTCAATTACGTCTATTTTTGCTTTGTCGACGGCAATTCCTTACTGCAAAATCTTGTGGCCCAAAACAATGCCTTCACAAACCATGGAGTGGCATTTTTCCCAATTTAACACAAGATTTGTTTCTTAACATTGGCAAAGTAATAACTCCAAAATTTTCAAGCAGTCTTCTAAAGTATCGCCAAACACCAAGAAATCATCCATGAATACTTCAAGGAATTTCTCCATCATGTCCAAAAATATTGCTATCATGCAATGCTGGAATGTTGTTGGGGCATTACATAACCCAAATGACATTCTTCTGAAAGCAAATGTTCCATAATTATAGGTGAATATAGTCTTTTCTTAATCAGTAGGAGATATGGAAATTTGGTTGTACCTTGAGTAGCCATCTAAAAAATAGTAAAAGGCTTTCGTTGCTAGTTTGCCTAACATCTAATCTACAAAAGGCAGAGGGAAATGGTCCTTCTTCGTTGCTTTGTTTAGTTTTTGATAATCCACACTAACTCTCCAACCTATGACACTACGTGTGGGAATGAGTCCATTGTTATCATTGCTGACTATAGTGACTTCTTCTTTCTTGGGTACACACTGAATAGGGCTTACCCAAGAGCTATTAGAAATCGAGTATATAATTCAAGCATTCAATCATTTGATAATATCCTTTTTAACTACTTCCTTCATGACAAGGTTCAGTCTCCTTTGTTGTTCAATATATTTGTCATAGCAATCTTCAAGTATTATTTTGTGCATGCAGATTACTGGGCTAATTCCTTTGATATATGCAATTGACCATCCTAAAGCTTTCTTGGATTTTTTAAGACTTCTAATAACTGCATCTCCTGGTCTGTTGTAAGCTCGGTAGAGAAAACCCCAGGCAGTGTATCGTTATTTCCCAAGTAAGCGTACTTCAAATGCACTGGTAATGGCTTCAAATCTAGCATAGGTGGATCTTCTAGTAATGATCGAGGAAGTTTGAAAGATCAACCAGATAAGTCTAATGATTCAAATCTCCTTCTAAATCCATTTCCAGATTGTTGAATGTCCATCAGTTCTCCAGATTCTTCCATCAATTCTGTTTCATTTAATTTAGCAAAGTCTGCATTAGAATTTTTGTGCATATGTCCTGCAAATTCTTCTTGAATTACAATGTCAACAAATTCAATAGCATTGCAATCTTCATCTAGTTCTGTACACTTTAAAGCACCAAACATGTTAAATTTCAATTACTGATCATTAATTCTCATGGTTAACTCACCTTTTTGTACATCAATCAATGTTATACCAGATACTAAGAAAAGCTATCCAAGTGTTATGGGTACCTCTTTATTTGCTTCATATTCTAGAATAATAAAATTTGCTGGAAATATGAACTTGTAAACTCTTACCAGTACATCTTCAATTTTACCTTCTAGATGGACATATGATCTATCAGCTACTTGTAGTGTGACTGTAGTAGGTCTTGCCTTTCCTATCTCGAGTTTCCTGAAAACAGACATAGGCATTAGATTGATACTTGCACTAAATCACATAATGTTTTTCCTACATAATGGTTTCCAATCGAGCATGGTATAGTGAAACTCCCTGGATCTTTTAATTTTGGTGGCAATTTGTTCTTCAGCATTATTATGCACCCTTTAGTAAGTGCAACGGTTTCGAACTTCCCTAACCTTCTCTTCTTGGATAGGATATCTTTCATGGATTTCACATAGTTAAGCATTTGTTCGAATGCTTCCACCAAAGGTATGTTAATGTGTACTTTTTTCAAGACCTCTAAAAATTTCTTGAATTGACCATATTGCTTTGACTTTTGGAAATGCTAAGGAAAAGGTGGCGGTGACCTTCCTTCCATTTGTTGAGGTTGCTTTTTCATGGCATATGTATTGACTCTGCAAGATGAATTTGCTTTGGTATGCTTCTATTTACTCCCATCTTTTTGTATTTTGTTCCACTACTAATTTCAAAGTTATTGTTTCAGGAACTTCTAGACTTTCCTCATCAGTAAAGGCATCATTCACAACTCCTAGCAGCTGAATCCCACTCAAGAGTGTTATGGCCTTACATTGTTCCTTTCCTTGAGATCAAATTTCTATGTCACTAGGCAATGCTCCTTGTTGTTTGGAACTTAATGCAATGGCAATTTGTCTCACTTGATTCTCCAGAGCTCTTAAGGAAGCTGACTGGCTCTAAATAATCGCATCATTCTTAGGCATATATTTTTTAATAGAGCTTCCATAGCTAATGTTGAAGATGACAAACTTTGTGCATTGGTTGACTGTATCCAGGTGGTACACCAGCCACATTCTGTCGATTAACATTGCTTCCATTTCCCATTCCTTGATTACTCTAGCTAAAGTTTGGATGTTGTTTCCACCCTGGATTGTATGTGTTGGAGTAGGGATTGTTGTTGCTACGATTAAAATTTCCCATGTAATACGCAAAGGCAGGACTGGATGGGCATTCATCAAAAACATGATCTTCTCCATAGTATACGCAATCTAATTCAACAAACTTCATCTCCTGCACTGTAAAGGGTCCTTTTAGAGTTTTAATCATATTTGTTAAAGATGATACCTGAGCTATTAAAGATGTAATCACATCGGGTTCCATTGCTTCAGCAACTCTTCTACCAGTGCCAAATATAGTAGTGAGGTACTGTTAATCATTGTTTGCTATTCTTTCCAGAATTTCATATGCTGCTTCATTGTAGGATTTGTCAAGCAATGTCCTATTAGCAGATGCATCCACCACCATTCACATATGAGCATTTAATCCATTGTAGAACATTTCCATCTATGTCCAATGCTGAAAACCATGCATCAGCCATTTTCTAATTACTTATTTGAAATGCTCCCATGCTTCATATAATGTCTCATCTTTAGATTTCCTAAACGATGTAATGTTGTTCCTAAGCTTCGCATTCATGTTGGGAGGATTGTACCTAAGAAGAAATCTCTGACACAATTCATTCCAAGATGCCACCGTACTTGATGGTAATGCATTCAACCATGATCTGGCATGATCTTGCAATGAATAAGGGAACAATTTTAATCTAAGGGCATCTTCACGAACACTCTGTTGCCTAAATGAGTCACAGACTTCAAGAAACAGTCTCAAGTGCAATCTCAGATCTTCAGTAGGTAAACCACTAAACTGCCCTACCATTTGCAACATCTGAAACATTATCAGTTTTAATTCAAAGTGTTGAGCTTGAATATGTGGCCAAACAATTCCTGGATTTAGATCATCCCAAATAGGTACTACATGTTCTCTAATGGGTCTGTCTCTATCATCTATGCTTCTAGGAATATCATCATTCCTTTCATTCTAGAGTACTTCATCTTCTATGATTGGATCATTTCTAATTCTCTCCATTTCTCTTAACTCTTTTCTTCTTCGCCTTAATGTCCTTTCAATTTCAAGATTAATGTCCTTTCAATTTCAAGATCAAAACAATGTTCTGTATCCTTTTGAATACTTCTTCTCATGCACTAATATAAACCTAAAAAATAAAATAAGATACTAATTACTGCTCAAAGAGATATAGAAAAAGCAATAACAAATTAACTTTTCACCAATGCTGCCGATCCCCGGCAATTGTACCAAAAACTTATTGCGTGTAAAATAACTAATGCAATTGTGCAAGTGTACTCTTCATACTAATAATAAATTAATAAGTAAGTATCGTCTCCACAGGGATCGAAAATTGGTAAGAAATATAAAAAATTGGTAAGAAATTGAGTATGTTATTATCATATTGTTAATTATACCAAAATGTAAGGAAATATTCTCAGAGTGAATAAGAAACTAGAATAATGAATTACTGAAATTAAATGATAAAGAACAAAGGATTGATATTGCAAATAAAATGATTTGGCAATTCACAGAGAATATCAAGAGTATTTTTGTTGTTGAATGAATAGGGTTCAATTTATTCAGGAGAAATGTTCATATCAAGATAATGCCATGGCAAAATATTGTCTAATCTACTCCCTAGAGATTCGCCACTATGACCTGCCTCTTTCAATAACTAGATCTTAAGTTAAAAATCTAAGTTCATGTACGTCTACAGAACTTGGGATTGATAACTGCAATGAACATCCTCTCTATACAACTTGCAACATCTATGTCTAGAGTGCTATGAATATTTTGTCAAGTATTTGCTTGCATCAAACGATTCAAGATCTAGTATTCTTAACCTTTTCAGAATTAAAAACACCTAAGAACACAACATACATTCAACTATGTCTAGAGCTTGTATGCATGTGATTAAAATAAGCATCAATTGAATGTAACAGTGATATAGACAATCTCAAATCCTAGGCATTAAAGACGAGAAAACATTCACCCAAACAACTCCAACCCAGAAAAGATTAAGTTCATGGGCTGAAAAGTAAACACCAAAATAGAATCAGTCATCAACATTTCTTAATTAATATTGAATCACAGAAAATTCAATCTAGAAAATAAAGGTAGTCTGTAGGAAGTTAATTCCACACTCTAGCTCCTCTTGGTTCCTTAGATTGCTTGTGAATCCAGGATATATTTCTCTTTTCCTTCCTCACATCTGTACTCTGCTCTGTTCTAAGTTGTTACCCTTTCCTTCTCTAGAATTCTCCAATGGAGTTCTTTGCATAGAAAGAAAATTGTTGACACCACTCTCTTTCTCACATTGATTTACTTCTATTTTTTTCTTCTTCTCTTTTCTTCTTTTTTGGGTAGATCCATCCCACCTCAGGACAAATTTTTCATTCCTCTTTTCAGGTTGGATTTTCTGGAACACGTCCAGCTGACTGAGAGTGAGGTGGATAAAGTGCTAAGTCATCTTTCTGGAATTGTGATGACAATTCTATTGGTAATCAATCTCACCATTTGTCACGATAATGTTTCATTTCCTTTATTTTACTTCATATTTTTCTTCTTCCTACACCAGTGTTTACACAAAACCATACCTGTAACACCCCTAACACGTAACCGACATCGGATTAGGGTTATGAGGCATTACCAGACAGACAGAACATCTCAGCTCAATTCAGAATTACAGATATTATTTAATATCATTTCATAAGCAATTTATCTCATAAGATGGTCTACGAGACTTAAAACATACGTTTAAGAACGGTTAGAGCTAAACCGAACATATTCATAAAATTTAGAACATAGAAAATTTTTCAATTCTGTTAAGGTCACACGCCCGTGCGTTCAGGCCGTGTGCCTCACACGGGCATCAGACACACCCATGTGAACCAACCGTGCCAAAACAGAGCATGCATACTGACTTTTTCACACGGCCAATAGGCACGTCCATGTACTATGGCCGTGTGATACTTAGCTAGCTATTGACTTTAGCCCACGGCCATATCACACGTCTGTGTGTTAAGACCGTGTGATTCTTGGGAGAATACTGCTTTTCTTACATGGCCCCAAGGCACGCCCGTGTCCCCTGACCGTGTGGCACCAAGCAGACTTGGTTTAAGCCAAAATTTGCCACCCCTTATTGGGTCAACCTACAAGCAAGGAATCAAGCATATGTGTACAACCCAATCAACCATTCTTTATGCTAAAACATACATCTTTCAAGCCATAATATTATCAACCATTTACAAAATTATAAACCTTACCTATTTATACCAAGACATAAGGTAGGTTTATATCAAAAACATCATTCAATCTCATACCATGAACTCACCAACTTACCATTTCTTTTATCCATCGAAAACATACCTCCACTGCATATAACTCCACATACTATAAACCATTCACAACCATGAATTCAAACACAAAATTTTCCAAATCACATAGCGAAATATATACATCACAAAATATACTTCCCAACTACTAGCCTATACATGCCATACTTCAAATATATACATTTTCAAAAGTACCAAAATGAAGTCCGATAGTGTGATGATGATCCTTGACGATCTCTGAGCTTTCAGTAGCTTTGATATCAATAAAACAATGCAAACACACACAAAGTAAGCTTTCAAAAGCTTAGTAAGCTCGTACTCAAATCATTCATAATATATGAAACATAAAATAACAACATCTAAGTATTTGCACAATTTCAATCCATAAATCTATATCAACTCAATGAAATTTATATACGTAACATCATCTACCACTTAGGTATTATACATACCTGAATCTTCCCGTACTTATACACTTTCATACTCACCTCTTGTGAATGTTATAAGACTTTCCATAACTTATTTGTATTTTAAACATCTGCCTACTTAATGCTATATGGTTAGCCCAAAATAAATATTTTCGCACACTTAGTGCCATCTCAAATAACCGAGACTAAGTCAGTATCGTACGCTTAGTGCCTTAAATAGCCGAAGCTAATTTAAATCGCACACTTAGTGCCAAGATAGTTTAAATCGCACACTTAGTGCCAAAACTTCTGATTCATCATCATATCATCCAATTCAATTATATACAAACCATGTATAATAAAGGCATCAAAGCTTACTTAACATCATATTTTAAGTACGAACTTACCTCGTACTCAGAATTTGTCGACTCGGACTATCTTCTCGATAACCTTCGACTTTCCTCGATCTAAGTCTGAATTCCTCCTTTCTTGATCTATATGTTTTCAAAATTAACCCTTTTATTCACCAATTAATTCAATTTAATCCATAAACACATAGTTAGGGCAATTTGCAAACTAGCCCTTACATTTTCACATTTTGACACTTTAGTCCCTATTTCACAAAATCACAAAGTACACACAAATTGAATACACACAAGTTTAGCCGAATTCTTCTAGCTCTCAAAAAAGTCCATGCATTTAATTTATTTCACATTTTAGCCCTTCTAAATAACATTTTTACAATTTAGCCCATAATACTCAATTTCATCAAAAATCCAAAGACAAAACATTTAAACTCAACATCAAGCTTCCATAATTCATCAACTAACATCACAAAACTCATAGTTTCATCAATGGGACATTTCAAAATCATCACCAAAATTATAAATTAAGGCATGGGCTTTATAAAACACGAAGCAACGATCTCAAAAACATAGAAATTATCAAAACCCGAGTCCAAAATGACTTACCAATTTAACATGCTTTAGCCGAACCTTAAAGAACCAAAAGATGGTTTCTTCTTCATCAACATTCGGCTGAAACAAGTGATTTCCCATGCACTTTCTTTTGTTTTCTATAATTTATTATATTTATTTCATGATTTACTATTTTAGCCTTTAGTTATAAATCATTAAAATTCACCTAACATGTCCATAATTGTCCACTCACCATTCAAATGTTCAAATTGCCATGCAAGGCCATCATATTAAAAAGCCAAATCAATTTGACACCTTTAACTAATGGAATGCAACTTTTGCATTTTACCCGATTTAGTCCTTTTTGCAAATTAAGCACACAAACAGTTAAATTTTCACGCGAGACTTTCACACATGTCAATTCACTTATCATAGACACGAAAATTAATATTAAAATAATTTTTTCTAACTCAGATTTGTGGTCCCGAAACCACTATTCTGACTAGGGTCAAAACCAGACTGTTACAATTCTCCCCCACTTAGGGATTTTCGTCCCGAAAATCTTACCGTTAAACATATTTGGATATAGTTGTCTCATTAAATCTTCAGGCTCCCACATGGCTCCTTCAACACCATGTTGATGCCACATCACTTTAACTACCAGAATCTTTTCATTACGTAACTCTTTAACCTCTCGAGCTAAGATTTGAATCAGCTTTTCTTCGTAAGTCATATCAGATCAAATTTCAATCTCAAATGAAGGAATTACATGGGAAAGATCAGATCTGTACTGACGAAGCATGGATATATGGAACGCATTATGTATCTTTTCTAATTCAGATGGTAGCCTTAATCTATAAGCAATTGGCCCAACTCGCTCAATGATTTCATACGGCCTGATGAACCTCGGACTCAACTTGTCTTTTCTACCAAACCGAATCACTTTCTTCCACGGAGACACTTTCAGAAACACTTTATCACCGATCTCAAATTCGATATCTTTTCGTTTTAAATCCGTATAAGATTTCTGACGATCAAAGGTAGCTTTCAGACTATCTCGAATTATTTTCACTTTCTATTTTATTTCTTTTGTCAGATCAATACCGTAAATCCTATTCTCGCTGAGCTTAGTCCAGTATAACGGAGTTCTACACTTTCTACCGTATAAGGCTTCGTATGGTGCCATTTTAATGCTCGATTGAAAACTATTATTATAAGCGAATTCAATCAAAGGTAAATATTGTTCCCATGTACCTTCAAACTCAAGAATACAACATCTCAACATATCCTCGAGTATCTGAATAATCCATTCAGATTGTCCATCTGTTTCCGGATGAAAAGCAGTGTTAAAGTGTAATTTAGTACCCAGAGCATCTTGCAATTTCTTCCAAAATTGCGACGTAAATCTCGGGTCTCTATCTGACACTATCGACAATGGCACACCATGCAATCTCACAATATCAGAAATATACAATTCAGCTAGCTTATCAAGCAAATAATCAAACTAAATCGGAATAAAATGAGCTGATTTCGTCAAACGATCAACTACAACCCAAATTGCGTCCTTCTTTTTCGGAGACATTGGCAAACTCGAAACAAAATCCATGGTCACTTGATCCCATTTCCACTCCGGAATCATAACCGGTTGTAATAACCCAGATGGCACCTGATGCTCAGCTTTAACTTGCTGACAAATTAAACATCTCGAAACAAAGTTATAAATATCTCTTTTCATTCCTGGCCACCAATATAATTGTTTCAAATCGTTATACATTTTCGTACTTCCCGAATGTACAGAAAATCTACTACTGTGAGATTCACTCAAAATCATCCAAATCAACTCTGGATTTCTCTAAACACAAAGTCTATTTCTGAACCTCAGACAGTCATCAACATCTATCCGGAATTCAGAATCAGAATCAGAATTACACTGAGTTCATTTAGCCATAATCTCATTATCAACTTTCTGAGCTTCAATAATCTGTTGTAAAAACAAAGGTCTCGCTTTTAATTCAGCTAAAACTGAACCATTATCAGACAGAACTAAATGAGCATTCATTGCACTCAAAGCAAACAATGTTTTCCGACTTAAGGCATCAGCAACAACATTTGCTTTTCCCGGGTGATAATCAATCACAATTTCGTAGTCTTTGAGCAGTTCTAACCACCTTCTCTGTTGCAGATTCAAATCCCTTTGCGACATTAAATACTTCAGACTTTTATGATTAGAAAACACGTGACATTTCTCACCAAACAGATAGTGACGCCAAAATTTCAAAGCAAACACAATAGCAGCTAACTCGAGGTCGTGAGTCAGATAGTTCTTTTCATGAGGCTTTAATTGTCTCAAGGCATAAGCTATAACTTTTCCTTTTTGCATTAAAATAGAACCGAGTCCATTCAACGAAGCATCGCTGTAAACAACGAATTCTTTACCTGACTCAGGTTGTACCAATACCGAAGCTTCAATTAACAGAGCTTTTAATCGATCAAACCTTTTCTGACATTTCTCAGACCATTCAAATTTCACATCTTTCTGAAGCAATTTTGTCAACGAAGTTGCTATCACAAAGAAATCTTTTACAAATCATCTGTAATAACTGGCAAGTCCCAGAAAACTGCAGACTTCAAATGCATTCCTCAGAGGCTTCCAATCTAGAATAGCTGAAATCTTGCTCGGATCAACTCGGATACCAGAGGTTGATACAATATGACCCAGAAAACCAACTTCTCGCAACCAGAATTCACATTTACTAAACTTTGCATACAATAGTTTATCTAGAAAAGTTTGTAGCACTAATTTCAGATGTTCAGCATGCTCAAATTCATCACGTGAATAAATCAAAATATCATCAATGAATACAACAACAAATTGATCAAGATACGGTCTGAAAATTCTATTCATTAAATTCATAAATACAGTAGGTGCATTCGTTAATCCAAAAGGCATAACTAAAAATTCATAAGGCCCATACCTCGTTCTAAAAGTAGTCTTTGGAATATCTGAATCTTTCACTCGTAGCTGATAGTAGCCCGATCTCAATCTATTTTTGAAAACACAATAGCTCCTTTCAACTAATCAAACAAATCATCAATTCGGGGCAAGGGATACTTATTCTTGACAGTCACTTTGTTCAACTGACGATAATCTATACACATTCTCATCGTACCATCTTTCTTTTTCACAAATAGAACAGGAGCACCCCAAGGTGAAAAACTCGGTCTAGCAAACCCTCGATTGGTCAATTCTTGCAACTGAGATTTCAATTCTTTTAACTCGGTCAGAGCCATTCTATATGGAGCTATTGAAATCAGAGTAGTACCAGGTACCAATTCAATGCCAAACTCTACCTCTCTAACCGGAGGTAATCCCAGAAGTTCTTCAGGAAATACATCAGGAAATTCACAAACAACAGGCACAGATTCAACCTTCTTTTCTGATACTCTCAAATCAATCACATATGCAAAGTAAACTTCACAACCCTTTCTCACAATACTTAAAGCTTTCATTGAAGATATCACAGCAGATAATCCATTCAAACCACTAGATTCAATTCTAACTATTTCATCATTTTTGCATCTCAATTCAATAGTTTTCTGATTACAGTTCACCACAGCATCATGCAAAGTTAACCAATCCATTCCCAGAATAATATCAAACTCATCAAATGGTAATAGCATCAAATCAGCTGGAAAACAATTGTCTCGAAACATTAACGAACAATTCCTGCAGACTTTATCAACCAAAACACATCTGCCTAGGGGGTTTGAAACTCTAATTACAAATTCAGTAGACTCTACAGATAAAGTCTTTCTGTTCACTAAGTTCATACATATATATGAATATGTTGATCCAAGATCTATCAAAGCAATCACATAAGTATCATAGAGAGTAAATGTACTCGTAATCACATCTGGCGAGGAAGCTTCCTCTCGAGGTTGGATAGCATATGCTCTAGCAAGTGCACGAGCCTCAGATCTAACGGCTATGTCTTTTGTTCCTCTCTAACTAGCACTCACATTTCTCAAATTTCTGGAGGTCTACTACGAGAAACATTACCACTCGGTCTCAGATTCTGAATATTATCTTTTTCAGCTAAATCTAGACAGTCTTTAATAAAATTGTTTCTTGAACCACAACTATAACAAGCTTGGTTATTACTTTTTCCCCAGCATTCACCAAAGTGTTGTCTTCCACACTGATCACATTCAAGCTTTTCATTCCTTGCATTATCAATACTAGCAACAGACGTGGCTGAAGATTTGTAATTCAATTACGATCTAACATGATTTCTGTTCAGATATCCTGCACTAGACTTTGAACAACTGTTATCATCTCTAAACCTTTTGGATCCAGACTGTTATCATTCCTTTCCTTTCTCTTTCCCAAGATCTTCCACTTTACATGCTCGTTCAACAAGCACCACGAATTCTTTAATTTCCAGGATCCCAACTAGCAAACGAATATCTTCATTCAAACCATCTTCAAATCTCTTACACATTATTGCTTCCGTAGATACGCATTCACGAGCATATTGACTCAACCTTACAAATTCCCGCTCGTATTCTGTGATAGACATACGGCCTTGTTTAAGCTCAAGAAACTCTTTGCATTTCTGATCAATGAATCTTTGACTGATATATTTCTTCCAGAATTCAGCTTGGAAGAAATCCCAAGTAACTCGTTCACTCGGAACCACGGATGTCAAAGTCTTCCACCAATGATACGCCGTATCTCTCAAAAGAGAAGCAACACATTTTATACATTCTTCAAGGCTCAAAGACAATTCATCAAATACACTTATTGTGTTCTCTAACCAGAACTTGACTTTTTCAGCATCATCCTTTGTTGTAGCTCAGAACTCTTCAGCCCCGTGTTTTCTAATCTTATCAACTAATGGTCTACTCAACTGTATTGGATATACTAGTGGCATAACAGGAGTTTGAGGATAATTAACCAGGGGTGGAGGTTGTTGTATAGCTGGATTAGTTCTAATGTATTGGGTGAACCAATCATTCATCATTTGATAGAAGGCTTGCTTATACTCACCATCACGGTTACTCGTAGCTGGTCTAGAATTAGCTTGCAACATCCCTTGCGTGGGAGCAAGCGCATTGCTTTCAACATCATCAGCTACAGGTCTATCGGGATCCACTGCTATACAAAAGCACATTTCAATGTCAAGATTCATCACACTATCGCAGTTTCGAATATATAGCATGTATAGCTAGACTCACAAACGCTATGATAGTCCTAGAATCGACTAAACCATAGCTCTGATACCAATAAAATGTAACACCCCTAACCCATAACCGACATCAAATTAGTGTTACGAGGCATTACCAGACAGACAGAATATCTCAGCTCAATTCAGAATCACATATATTATTTAATATCATTTCATAAGCAATTTATCTCATAAGATGGTCTACGAGACTTAAGACATACGTTAAAGAACGGGTAGAGCTAAACCGAACACATTCATAAAATTTAGAACATAGAAAATTTTTCAATTCTGTTGAGGTCACACGTCCGTGCGTCCAGGCCGTGTGCCTCACACGGGCATCAGACACACCCATGTGAACCAACCGTGCCAAAACAGAGCATGCATACTGACTTTTTCACACGGCCAATAGGCACACCCGTGTACTACGGCCGTGTGATACTTAGCTAGCTATTGACTTTAGCCCACGACCATATGACACGCCTGTGTGTCAAGACCGTGTGATTCTTGGGAGAATACTGCTTTTCTTACACGGCCCCAAGGCACGCCCGTGACCCCCGACCGTGTGGCACCAAGCAGAGTTGGTTTAAGCCAAAATTTGCCACCTCTTATTGGGTCAACCTACAAGCAAGGAATCAAGCATATGTGTTAAACCCAATCAACCATTCTTTATGCTAAAACAGACATCTTTCATGCCATAATATTATCAACCATTTACATAATTATAAACCTTACCTATTTATACCAAAACATAAGGTAGGTTTATATTAAAAAAATCATTCAATCTCATACCATGAACTCACCAACTTACCATTTCTTTTATCCATCTAAAACATACCTCCACTGCATATAACTCCACATACTATAAACCATTCACAACCATGAATTCAAACACAAAATTTGCCAAATCACATAGCGAAATATATACATAACAAAATATACTTCCCAACTACTAGCCTATACATGCCATACTTCAAATATATACATTTTCAAAAGTACCAAAATGAAGTCCGATAGTGTGATGATGATCCTTGACGATCTCCGAGCTTTCAGTAGCTTTGATATCTATAAAACAATGCAAACACACACAAAGTAAGCTTTCAAAAGCTTAGTAAGCTCGTACTCAAATCATTCATAATATATGAAACATAAAATAACAACATCTAAGTATTTGCACAATTTCAATCCATAAATCTATATCAACTCAATGAAATTCATATACATAACATCATCTACCACTTAGGCATTATACACACTTGAATCTTCCCGTACTTATACACTTTCATTCTCACCTCTTGTGAATGTTATAAGACTTTCCATAACTTATTCGTATTTTAAACATCTGCCCACTTAGTGCTATATGGTTAGCCCAAAATAAATATTTTCACACACTTAGTGCCATCTCAAATAACCGAGACTAAGTTGGTATCGCACGCTTAGTGCCTCAAATAGCTGAAGCTAATTTAAATCGCACACTTAGTGCCAAAACTTCTGATTCATCATCATATCATCCAATTCAATTATACAAACCATGTATAATAAAGGCATCAAAGCTTACTTAACATCATATTTTAAGTACAAACTTACCTTATACTCGGAATTTGTCGACTCGGACTATCTACTCGATAACCTTCGACTTTCCTAGATCTAAGTCCGAATTCCTCCTTTCTTAATCTATATGTTTTCAAAATTAACCCTTTTATTCACCAATTAATTCAATTTAATCCATAAACACATAGTTAGGGCAATTTGTAAACTAGCCCTTACATTTTTACATTTTGACACTTTAGTCCCTATTTCACAAAATCACAAAGTACACACAAATTGAATACACACAAGTTTAGCCGAATTCTTCTATCTCTCAAAAAAGTCCATGCATTTAATTTATTTCACATTTTAGCCCTTCTAAATAACATTTTTACAATTTAGCCCATAATACTCAATTTCATCAAAAATCCAAAGACAAAACATTTAAACTCAACATCAAGCTTCCATACTTCATCAACTAACATCACAAAACTCATAGTTTCATCAATGGCACATTTCAAAATCATCACCAAAATTAGAAATTAAGGCATGAGCTTTATAAAACACGAAGCAATGATCTCAAAAACATAGAAATTATCAAAACTCGAGTCTAAAATGACTTACCAATTTAACATGCATTAGCCGAACCTTAAAGAACCAAAAGATGGTTTCTTCTTCATCAACATTCGGCTGAAACAAGTGATTTCCCATGCACTTTCTTTTGTTTTTTAATTTATTATATTTATTTCATGATTTACTATTTTAGCCTTTAGTTATAAATCATTAAAATTCACCTAACATGTCCATAATTGTCCACTCACCATTCAAATGGTCAAATTGCCATGCAAGGCCATCATATTAAAAATCCAAATCAATTTGACACCTTTAACTAATGGAATGCAACTTTTGCATTTTACCCGATTTAGTCCTTTTTGCAAATTAAGCACACAAACAGTTAAATTTTCACGCGAGACTTTCACACATGTCAATTCACTTATCATAGACATGGAAATTAATATTAAAATAATTTTTTCTAACTAAAATTTGTGGTCTCGAAACCACTATTCCGACTAGGGTCAAAACTGGACTGTTATAATACCTTTCCTCCCTAAGTGATAAGACTAATACATAATGACCAGTGTAACACAATCCAAGCTTTGTTATGCAATATTCTAAAAACATCCTAAAAATGCAAATGTTTTCACTTAATTACAAATAATTAATTCTATTTAGAGGGCTTAAATATAACTCTTTTCAAGAGTTATCACTAACTCAAGACCCAAAACTTTCCTCTCACCTAACTCATTCCAACAAAGTGGAGTGCAACATTTCCTACCATATAAAGCCTCATAAGGTGCCATCTGAATGCTTGACTGAAAGCTATTATTATAAGCAAATTCAGCCAGCAACAAAAACTCCTTTCAACTACCCCAAAAATCAATCACATAGCTCTGAAGCATATCCTCCAAAATTTGAGTTACACTCTTTGATTGACCATCAGTCTAAGGATGAAAGGCCGTACTAAAGTCATGTCAAGTACCCAAAGCCTTATGTCACTTCTGCCAAAAATGAGAAGTAAAATGAGGATCCCAATCCGGAATGATAGATATTGGAAATCCATGAAGTCTAACAATCTCGGAAACATAAAGCTTCACCAACTTCTACAAAGAATAGTCGGTCCTAACTGGAATATTGTGAACAGACTTAGTTACCCGATCCAAAATAACCCAAACCGAATCATTCTTAGTTTGTGTTAAAGGCAACCCACTAATGAAATCCATAGTCATCTGTTCCCATTTCCATAATGGAATCTTAACAGGTTGAAATAGCCTAGAAAGAAGCTAGTGCTCAACCTTAACTCGCTGGCACATTAAGCAGCAGGACACAAATTCAGTTACCTCACATTTCAGCCCAGGCCACCAGTACAAGTCACGGAGCTCACGATACATCTTACTACCACCAGGATGCATAGCATAAGAGCTACTATGCGCTTCCTGTAGAATAAAGTCTCTCATTAGGCACACAAATACAACCTCAAAAACACAAAATATCATCATCATTATACCTGAAATCTGTTTCTTACACTCATTCATCTGTTGAACTCGACGAATCAAAGACTCATCTAACAACTACTTACTTTTAATCTCATCCAATCAATATAACTTAACCTGTAACTCGGCTAGAATTCCACCATCATCAAATAAACTTAAGTGAGAAAACATAACCCTAAAATTAGTCATAGATCTTCGACTAAGTGCATCGGCCACCACGTTGGCCTTACCGAGATGATACTCAATCAAATAATCATAATCCTTACGTAACTTGATCCAACGACGTTGCCTAAGATTCAACTCCTTTTAAGTGAGGAAATACTTAAAACTCTGATGATAGGTGTAGATGATGCATCTCTCACCATACAAATAGTGCCTCCAAATTTTAAGTGCAAAGACAACTGTAGCAAGCTCGAGGTTATGAGTCAAATAATTACCCTAGTGTTGCTTAATTTTTCTAGACGCATAAGCAACCACTTTACCTTCTTGCATTAGCACACAACCTAAACCAGTATGCGAAGCATCACTATAAAAAAAAACTCTTTTCCAAGCTCGCGTTGAATTAAAATAGGTGCTTGAGTCAAACTGATTTGAGCTTCTCAAAGCTCGATTACCGCTCAATAGCCCAAGCAAATGGAGCATTCTTACGTAGCAACTTAGTCAAATGTGCTGCTATCAAAGAAAACCCCTAAACAAATCTCTGATAGTATCCTGCTGAACCCAAGAAACTTTAAAGCTCAGTCACATTCCTAGGCTGCTTCCAATCCAGAATAGTCTCTATCTTCTTAGGATCCACTCGGGTACCTTCATTAGAAACTACATACCCCAAAAATATAACCTTACCCAACCAGAACTCAAACTTACTTAATGTAGCATATAATTCCTTTTCACGAAGAATCTAAAAAACTATTTGAAGATGCCCATCATGCCTGTCCTCAGTCTTAGATTATACCAAAATGTTTTCGATAAAGACAACAATGAAATGATCCAAATATGGCTGAAAGATTCTATTCATGAGATCCGTAACGAGTCTTAAAGGAAGTTTTATGCACATCGATCTCATTAACTTTCAGCTGATGGTTTCTAGAACGAACATCAATTTTTGAGAATATCGAGGCCTCGCGAAACTTATCATCAATCCTCGAAAGTGTACTTATTCTTTATCGTTAATTTGTTCAACTGACGATAATCTATACACATCCTCAAAACCCATTTTTCTTAACAAAGATAACCAATGCTCCCCAAGAGGACATACTAGATCAAATGAACCCTTTAGTGCCATTTGATATAGAGCGATAAAGATCGGAGCTGTCCTTGGTAGTAACTCAACTTTGAACTCAACCTCCCTATCAGGAGGTAATCCCGGTAACTCCTCAAGAAAAATATTGGAAAAATCCTTAACAATACAAATCTCTTACACAGGTGACCCACACTACCTGAGTCGTGCACATAAGCCAAATATGCATCACAACCCATACAAATTAGCTTTTCAACCACTAGAGTGAAAATTATGTGTGTGAGATAATCTCAACGCTCGCCTACCATTACAACCTCCACATCATCTTTAACCTTAAAGTCACTCTCTTAGACTCACAATCCAATCCGACTCGATGCTCCACCAACCAATCCATACTCAAAATCAAATCGGACTCCCCAAACAACAAATCCATCAAATCAATAGTGAACACACACCCCTGAACCTCAAGCGATACTTTACTAACTCTAACAGATTGACCCAATAGACTAATCATAGAAAGTTCACAACTAGTGTCCTCAGCCAAAATCCCTAAATAACTCGCTATACTACTAGATACATAATAATGTGTAAATCCATAATAAATCAGAGCAAAATCAAATAAATAATGTATAGTGAACATACCGACAATCACATCAACTGTATCTCTGTCCTCACGACATCTCGTTGCGTAAACCAAGGCTGGTTGCCTGGCCTCAGCCTGACCTGCACCTCTACTCGGTACTCTCTGACCACGTCCACCACCGTTACCCCCTCTCATCTGACCACGACCCCTAGTAGGCTACTGACCAACCCTTTGAGGTAGAATCTGACCCTGAATCGGAGCTCGCCCCAGCTTAACCATAAAAAGACACTCACTAATCTTGTGCCCAGTGGACCCACATCTAAAACAAGCCCCAGTCCTCCTCTAACATTCACCTGGATGGCACCTATTACAATACCTATAAATCGGTCCTTGCTCAACTTTGACAGCAAGCTCAACCCTGGCAGCTAGCTCTACATATGAAGGTCTCTCATACTTGGCCCATTTCGCAAACCGTTGAGAAGAACTATAAAAACCAACATCCCTCTTGTTCTTATTCTGATTTTTCTCTTTCTCCTTCTTCTCACGCTTAATGCGCTTAACCTTTTCCACAATCTTTGCCTTGTCAACTAAGACTCCAAAAACCAACTCTCTCTATAGAGCTATCAAAACCCAAAGGTCGTACCTTAGACCCTCCTCAAAACAAACACTCTTATCGTAGTTAGTAGCCACCAACCCACGTGCATACCTACTCAATCTCAAGAACTCGACCTCATACTCTGTAACCATTCTATCTGCTTGAGTCATCCCCATAAACTCGTATCTACGGGCGTCAATATAGCTTGCCTCTACATACTTATTTTGGAAGGCACTCCAAAAGTAATCTGATGTTAGTTGCTCAGGCTGAATGCCCTCCTGCACCATCAATCACCATTGATATCCTTCACCGTGAAGTAAGGATACTGCACCCTTCAATTTTTGCTTAGGGATGCAATCTAAGTCATACCTTATCCTTTCTGTGGCCTCTAACCAATATTCAACCAAAATTAAACAATTCAACTCCATTAGACCAGATTCGTTCAATTATTGACCCTCGACTCCTGGATCTAGTATAGATCCCAACGCCCCTCTACAACACTCTCAACATTGCCTGGGACAGTGCATCGTCCTCGGCAGTTTGAGCCCCGAACTCAGTCTTAGCAGTTGGAGTTTTGACAGTCTCACTCTTATCTAATTGAGGCATATTGCCCATCAAAAAAGGCTCAATCCTAGCCCCCCGATGGCACCCACTACGCTCACGGGTACCACGTACACAAGAACCATGAGTACTCATTGTCTTTATCTACAATTTTACAAAATTAATGAATTAGTTTAAGTTTTTAAACCTTAATCTTAAAGTTTTATCGAAATACTAGAGTGTTTTACTATTGTATAGTTTTTAAAGGCCATTCTTATACTAAAGTATCATATACAAAGTATCTCTAAAGCATAAATAAAGTTTAGAGTTCTTACTTAGATCGGCAATGGAGTCTTGATTACAATTATCCAAAAATTCAAAGATTATTTCAACAAGATTCCAGTTTAAAATAAAGATTTATTTCTCAAAATATTTTGGACCCAAAAATACACAACTGAGTCTTGTAACTTGACTCTGATACCACTAAGTGTAACACTCTGTATCTGGTCTAGACATTACAGTCGGATTATGAAGACTACATCATACAAGCAAGAGAAGTAAATGTTTTGCTTTGATGAAAACCAACTTCAACAAATAGAAATTTTAATTAATTGACTCTTCTGAAAAACCCAGCGATTTTTCGAAATCACAACTTAATTGTGTTGCTAAAATCAAAACCAATTTAATTGAAAATATTTGTGTGCTTAAGCATTTTGAGAGAATTTTGATTAGTCTTGCAATGGAAAACCTTATAGCTTTTTTTTTATATAAAATCGCGATTCATTTTTCATTATCATAAGTTAAGCACTTTTAAACGTTTAAAGCTTTTGCGTAGTAAATAACCAAAATAGTCCTAACGAGCTAAACAAATTTAAAAAGTCCAAAACAAAATAAAAAACCAAAATAGTCCAAAAAATGTTCATAATAAACAAATAAAAAGTCCATGATGCATAAACTAAAATCATGAAACCCGAGCTCTGGAGTCATCGTCCATTCCTAGGTCAGAGGATTATCTGAAACAACGCATACAAATCGTGAGCTTTAAGCCTAGTGTATGATTCGGCCCATAATCTTAATACAAGCAAACACATATTTCGTACCGGCTCATGGCATATATCATATTATTTCTTATCATATCAGATTTTAATACAAAGCACATTTTATCATACTTTTATGAATAATATCATATCGAATCACAACATGGCATATTGAATCATATTCATATCATATCCTACCCTCATCTACTACACATTATCTCCATCTAGCCAATCATACCATATAGGACTACAAGAGTCCATCCATCCAATCACACCAATATCTGGCGATGTACCACTCATATAATTGTAGCTGAGCTTCCACACATAAATTTGCATTCTAGCAGCCATAATTATAGTATAAAATATCGTATAGCACTTCCTCCATCACATCATAACCCACCCCTAAACATATGCAATTCATAATCATAAAACATACACACATATATCATATAACATGTAACAGCCTAGTTTTAACTAAATTAGAACAGTGGTTTCAGAACCACAAATTCGAGGTTGTAAAATTATTTTTAATATTATTTTTGATGTTTACAGTATGTGATTAAATATGTGTGAAAATTTTGTATGCTAATTTTATCGTTTAAGTGGTTAATTTGAGAAAATGACTAAATCGCGTAAAATGCAAATTTGATGTTCTAATTGTTTAAGTGCTTAATTGCTATGATTCATTAAGGGTGAAGTCCTTATGTTGTGAATAAACCATGGATAATGTAAATTTACATGAATAGCCATTCATTAAATGATTTATGATGTTTTAAACAAAGGTTAAAATGGTAATAATGGAATTAATGTATAATTAAGCAAAAACAAAATCAAATATGGTTCCATTATCATCTTTTAATGGCCGAATGAAGCAAAGAAGAAATTAAAATAGGGCTTTGAAATTTCATCACTTCTTTAGCTTGATTGAGGTATGTTTTAAGCTCAGTTTTTGATTATTTTTATATTTTTTGTGATCATTACTTCGTGTTCTAGCTAGCCCATGTCTCAATTTTTGAAATTTTTGATGATTTTGAAAGTTTCCATTGATGAATTCATGTGTTTTATGATGTTAGATGATGAATTATGAAAGCTTGGTGCTTGATATACATGTTTTGTAAAGTGATTTTGAGTAAAAAAATACATATTAGGGATTAAATTGAGAAAAGTGTAAATTGAGGGGTTAAATTTTGAAATAAATGAAAAATATGGGCTGCTAGGGGCACTATAGTAATTCGGCACACATGGGTTTGTAATGAATTGGTGTAATTTTGTGTATTTGTGAAATAGGGATTAAATTGTCTAATTGTAAAAGTTTAGGGGCTAAAGTGCAAAAATGCCCAAATGTATACTTTTGGATGAAATTGAATGAATAGGAAATTAAATGAGTTAATTTTGAATTTATATAGATCGAGAAAGAAAGGAATCAGATTTAGATCAGGGAAAATCGAAGGTTATCGAGTAATCGATTTGATTCGTCAATTCCGAGTACGAGGTATGTTTGTACATGATAAACATTGTTACAATTATGTTTTTAATGCTTTAATATTGAATTAATTGTATATATGATACTACGATTGTGTACGACAACAAATCGACTATGTTTGACATTTAGTATGCGCTTCGAGATAGCTTCGGCTATATAGAGCACTAAGTGTGTGAATTGGAATAGCTTCGGCTTTATGTGGCACTAAGTGTGCAATACTGAGATAGATTTGGTTTAATGTGATGGCACTAAGTGTGCGATATCGTTATAGCTTCAGCTAAACATTTATGCATTAAGTGTGCGAGTTCTTAAAGCATTGAAAGATTTCTGAATGATTTAACGTATTGAACAAAGAGGTGAGAATGAAATAAATAAATAAGGGAAAGTACAGGTACGTACGATACCTATGTGGTAGTTGATACTATGTGTATGAAGCTTGATGAATTTGTATATACATGATAAATAGTCATAGATTAGAATTGAATGATGATATGAAAACTACTAAGTGTTTATTAATTGATGATTTATATATTATGAACTGTTGAGTATTTTTTAGGTACGAACTTACTAAGTTATGAAGCTTACTATGTGTTATTTGTTTTTGTTTTATAGAGTATCAAAGCTAGCTCAGACATTGGGGATCATCGGGAACCATCATCACACTATCGACTACTTGTTGGAATTTTTGGATGCTTGTAAATATGGTATATGGCATGTATAGGCTAGTGAGTTGATGTTATGTTTTGAATTATGATTTAAACCATGAGATTTGGCTTACTTTTGGTTGGAAATGTTGGTATGTATTTGGTCATTTAAGTTGGCCTAAGTGATGTGTTTGAAAGGTGATTTATGTGATGTGTATAATGCCTTAGATATTGGCTTGTTTTGGATATGTTTGTAGTTATAGTTAAATGGAATATTTTAATTATGGAGTTGAGTAATTGAAATGGTTGAGAATAGATGGTATGATATGTGTGTGAATTGGTATGTTTTGACTGCTTATAAGTGTATTGAAATGGTTCCAAATTGGTTGCTATATGTGCATGAGTGAAGGGTTGCAAAATTGGCTTTGCAAATGGCCTATTTTTATCCACACGGGCAGAGACACGGGCGTGTGTCTCAGCCGTGTGTGACACACGGTCATGTTACATAGTCGTGTGTCCCCTGGGGTACCGTTTCGAATTAAGTCAATATACCCTATAGTTTTGACACTCGTCCTATGTGGCACACAGGCTGGTACATGGGCGTATGGTCGGCCGTGTGACCCAAGTCAGTAACCCCTATTAGATTTCACACGGCCTGGCACACGAGCGTGTCTTCGGCCATGTGGTACAAATTAGTATGTATGCTCTATTTTCACACGGCTTGTGACACGGGCATCTCTGGTAACCGTGTGAGGCACACAGCTTGTTCACACGGGCGTATGACCCCGAAATCAAAAAATTTTTCTAAGTTTCCTAAAGTTTGTAAATGTTATCGGTTTAGTCCCGAACCACTTCTAAGCATGTTTTAAGGTCTCATAGGACCTTATAAGGGACAATTTGATTGAAGAATGAATTTTGATTATGATTGCATAAATGTATTTGAATGATGTGTATGATTCGGTAATACCTCATACCCTATTCTAGCGACGGATACAGGTTAGGGGTGTTACATAACATATGGCACGTCTACAGTCATATTTTATATAGATCATAAATAACACAAAGTTTGTTTGTAAATTCTCCAACTCAACATACCTTTTAAGCTTATCCATATGTATTTACGTACAAAAACTATGCTTTTTCGACCCCATACGGTGCTTGCAAATCCAAATTTTGAGTCCCTTAAACGACCCCTAATCGAGCCCTCAAATTGGGCAAAATGGCCCACACAGCCCAAAAACTTATCCCATGTGATACACACGATCTGCAAAGTTTCACACGGTCGTGTGCCCTACACGACCAAGCCACACGGGTTGTAAGATTTCACAAGATCGTATGGTCCACACGGCCTGGCCACACGGTCTGTAGAGTTTCACACGATTGTGTGCTCCACACGACTTGGCCACACGGTGTACAAAGTTCCAAACGACTGTGTGCTCCATACGACAGGCACACGGCCTACCGCACCACCATGTGTGTAACACCCCTAACCCGAATCCGTCGCCAGAATAGAGTTACAGAGCATTACCAGAATTTACAGAACAAATAATAGACATTTCATAATTTTTTAATATTCATATCAGATTCCAATCAAATCTCATTGTATAGTCCATTACATGAGCCCTCGAGGCCCAAATCGTGCATTAGAATCAGGTCGGGGAAAAATTTTCGTGAAATTTTAAAAATTTTTGTAGGTGTAGAGGTTACACGCCCGTGTATTAGGCCATGTAACTCTCTGACTTGGGTCACACAGCCAAGTTACATGCCTGTGTGCTAAGCCATGTGTAGGTGCAAGGGTCACACGGCCAAGCCACACGCCCATGTGCTAGGCCATGTTATCAATTCTAAGCATTTTGTTTTGACATTTTAAAGATGTAGGGGACACACGGCTAGATCACATGCCCATGTTCTAGTCCGTGTGTCACACATGGTTGGGACACATGCCCGTGTCTCTGCTCGTGTGGACAAAAATAGGCTATTTTCCAAGCCACATTTCTCACCCCCAATTTTCATCCACCTATACCAACATTTTAACATATTCGCAAGTCAATATAGGTCATCTAAACCAACTTAAAATCCAAGTCATATGCATGATATTATACCTCATATAACCAAGCATACAAATTTACTTAAATTACCATGTTGACTTATATACATATTTTATCAAATATGCTAACTTAATTCGATCATCAATATGCCAATGTAATTTTTATCAATCAACCATTTCAAGCATATGCCATACATGTCCATCACTAGCCATTCCAATGGCTAATTATAACCTAAATATTATCATGCCAACATTGGCTAATTAACCTATACATGCCATTATAACCATAATTTATTTACCATATATACCAAGATGGACCGATGGGTGGTGTGAGTGATCTCCGCCAATGCTTCCAATCCAACGAGCTTCCGAATTACTATAGAACAGGGGAAAATAAAACAAAGTAAGCATATTATGCTTAATAAGTCCATATAACATGGTAAAACTTACCATTCATTTAAATTCAATATAAACATACAAGGCATATTCAGTCAACTGAATCACGAGTCCTAACACATATCCTCATCATCCGTGTTAGTTATACATTCCACTATAACATCAAGAAACATATATGGGCTCAACAAAAATCAGATTTCCATATTCATATGCTTTTCACATCATGTATTCATGTAACATGTACAAATCATATCCCTATATTTCAAGTTCAATTTCATAATAATTTATCTCGAGCTCAAATCATTCCATGTCAAAACTTTATTCAGTAAATCATTTGAAATATCAATGTCACACAAATAGTACACTCAAGGTGTACAAATCTATAATCATGGATGAATGTATTCATCAAATAAATTCCATGTATAGATATCATCATCTCATATTTCCATATATCATGTATCATCATTTTTATGTATTTCAGGCATTTACGTTGTAACAGCTCAATTTTAGACTTAGTCGGAATAGTGGTTTTGGGACCACAAATCTAACATATAAAAACTTATTTTTATTATATTTTTATGGTCTACAGTTTTATGAAATGATTCTGTAAAAATTTGGTTCAAAAATTTTGATGTTTGAGCACTCAATTTAGTTAAAAGGACTAAATTACAAAAAGTGCAAAACTTGAGTTCTATATGCTAGAGGTGTCTAATTGCTATGAAACTTTAAATTGAAGGTCCTTAGATGGTAATTAGACCATTTGTTGAGTTGGTGGACAAATATAGACATGAGGTAAGAGAAATTTTATGTTTTAAGTTATGGGCATTTTGGTCATTTAGTAATTAAATGAATTAAAAGGAAAAAATCAAGCCAAAAACCTTGTCCATCTTCTCCCCCTAGTGCTGAAAGTTACAAAGAAGACATAGCTAGGGTTTGGCCAACTTCCAGGCTCGATTGTAAGTCTGTTCTTGTCTCATTTTTAAAGTTCTTTACATTTTTAAAGTCGTTGACACTCGATCTATCTATTTATACAACTAATTTGAGAAATGGTTAAGGTCTAGGGTTTGACCCATGTTAGGCATGTGTGTGTTTTGATGTTTAATGGTAGATTATGCAAGTTTGATGTTAAATAAACAAGTTTTGCTAAGTGATTTTTTTTATGAAACACCTAAAAGGGACCTTATTGTAAAAAGTTATAAAATAAGTAGTAAAAATGTGAAAGAATGGAAAATGTGGGCTGTTATAAGCATGTAAGAGGTTCGATTAGTCTTGGGAATCGAAGAAATTGAATCCATTTCATTTTATGAGCCAAGGGACCAAAGTGTAAAAATGTCAAAGTTTAGGGGGCAAAAATTTAAGTTTGTGAAAATGTAAATTTTGGGCTGAATTGAACAATGAGAACATTAAATGAGTTAAATTTTCTATTATAGTTCAAGAGAAATGAGTTTCGGACTTAGATCGGGTGAAAAACAAAGTGTTTGACGATTAGGCTCCATTTCTACTATTTTTGTACCGAGGTAAGTTCTTATGCAAATAATGCATAGTTTTAATTATGTTTAAATGCTTTGTTATTGTATGAATTGTGATTCACCATTGGATGTATTCGAAAAAGTTCCGACAAGCGTGAAATCCCGGTTAAACCTTAGGAATAGATAGGATACAAATGTCATGACATTAGGGTTACTGAGATTTACGTGTAAGACCATATCTGGGATATGACATCGATATGAGACTTTGTGTAAAACCACAGTTGGGCTATTGGCATCAATATAAGATCATATGTAAGACCATATCTGGGATATGGCATTGGTACGGGCGTGTGTCTTCAATTTGTTCTTGGATGACAAACAAAGAGTTACACGGGTTAGGGACATGGGCATGTGTGACCACACGGCCTTCCTACACGGGCGTGTCCCATACCCACATGGGCGTGTGACCCTTGTTTGGTGAAAAATTTTCTAAGTGATGTAAAAATTTCTAAAGTTATTGGTTCAATCCTGAACCACTTCCAAAGCATGTTTTGGGCCTCGTAGGCTTGTCATAGGGACATGGTGATTAAGTATGAACAATTTTATTTTGGTCGTAAATTTATGACTCGAAATTGTATGAAAGTTTGTATGATAAGTCTAGTAGTGCCTCGTAACCTATTTCAGCATTGAATAGGATAAGGGATGTTACATTTAGTGGTATTAGAGCTATGGTTTATTCGATTCTCGGACTAACATAGCATGTGTAAGAGTCTAGATATACATGCCATTATTGAACTGTGATAGTATGATGACTCCTCACAACTTTAAACTGTGTTTTCATATAGTAAATAGATCCTGATCGGGCTGACGCTGATGAGGTTGAAAGTATTGCATCGGATCTCGCGCAAGAGGCAGCACCGTCTAATAGTAGACCTCCTATGGTTAGTCAGGGAGAAGTGGCTAGGGAAGCCTTTCTCCACATGATGAATGAGTGGTATACAGAGTTTGTTCGAACAAATCCGAATGCCCAACCTCCTCCACCCCAACCTATTCCTTGACCAGTTCCCGTAGCTCCACAAGGTATGGAATTTGTAAGAATGAACAAGCCCTAGGTTGATAAGATTTGAAAGCACGGGGCTGAAGATTTTAGAGCTAATGTGGATGATAATCCCGAGAGAGCTAAGTTTTGGCTTGAAAACTCCTTTAGGGTATTTGATGATCTATCTTGCACACCGGATGAGTGTTTAAAGTTTGCCATCTCACTTTTGAGAGATTCTACATATCGCAGGTGGAATATGCTAGATCTGTGGTACCGAGAGAGAATTACTTGGGAGTTCTTTCAAGAGGAGTTCCAAAAGAAATATATTAGTCAACAGTTCATTGACAAAAAACGTAAGGAATTTCTTGAGTTGAAACAGGGCCGAATGTCAGTGATAGAGTATGAGCGAGAATTTGTCAGACTTAGTAAATATTCTCGAGTATGTGTTTCCACTGAGGCTATCATGTGCAAGAGGTTTGAGGATGGATTGAATAAGGATATTCAAATGTTAGTTGGGATCTTAGAGCTGAAAGAATTTGTGGTGTTAGTCGAGCGAGCTTGTAAGGTTGAAGAGTTGAATAAAGAGAAGGGGAAAGCTGATTGTGAAGCTAAAGATTCGAGGAAAAGATGGATAAGTAAGTCATTTCCATCTCATTCAAACAAATCTAAATAAATGTATTCCCTTTTGAATATGTCAGTTGGGTATTCTCATAGAGACCGCAAGAAACAACACTCGAGTTTTAAATCTCAAGCTACTTCAATGGAAAGTGTGGATAATGTAAGACCTAACAGACCCACATGTTAGTAGTGTGGAAGAAAACATCCCGGCGACTGTAGGATAAATGACTGGGCTTGTTTCAAGTGTGGCTCTCAAGAGAACTTTATCCGAGATTGCCCTGAAATTGCTGCTAAAGAAAAATTTCAGAGTGAAAGGTTGAGTAATACTCCTAATATGGGTAGGCCACCGAGAAATATCAAAAATGGAACTAGTAGTAAAGGTGTGATGAAAGATTCAGCTATGAGATCTGAAGCTCGTGCACTTGCTAGAGCCTATGCCATCTGTGCTCGCGATGAAGTGACATCTCACGATGTTATCACTGGTACCTTTTCTCTCTATAATACTAATGTAGTTGCATTTATTGACCCTGGATCGACTGATTCTTATGTTTGTATGAAATTGGTAGCTAGTAAGAGCTTGCCTGTTGAGTTTACTGAATTTGTGATTAGAGTGTCAAACCCTTTAGGCAAACATATATTAGTTGGTAGAGTTTGTGAGAATTATCCCTTGATGATTCGAGTCACTGTTTTCCGGCTGATTTAATGTTGTTTCCATTTGATAAATTTGATGTTATTTTGGGTATGGATTTAATACAATTTAAACTCAATTCAGTCCAATTCACATCTTAGGCAAAATTACCATTTTGCCCCTAAACTTTTAATTAATGATGATTTCGTCCCTCGGAAAATGAAATTCATGCAATTTAATCCTTGTTCCAAGCCTAGCTGATTTTTACATGTAACATTTACAGCCCATGTATTTCATAAAATTCATAATTTTTCCATGATTTTTACAACTTTTCAATTTAGTCCCTAAATCATGTTTTCATCAAAATTCACTTTGTAAAAGTGGTTTATATATCAACAACCTTTCCTATTCTACTATAAATTTCAAAATTTCAGCATATTCATCCATGGAAAAATTTTCATACTTTGATAATTTTACAAATTAATCCCCAAAATAGCTAGATTAAGTTGTCCCGATCTCAAAAATATAAAAATTACTAAAAACGGGACTTGAATACTTACCTAATTTAAACAAGAAATCTTGTTTTCTCTTTCCTAGGGTTTCCATGCAAAATATTTGGGGAAGATGATGAAAATGATGAAATTTTTATCTTTTTATTATTTATCATATTTAATTTTCAACTTTCCAATATTGTCCTTTCTTTAATTTTATTTTCCAAGGATGAATCATCATGCTTAACAACTAAGTATTTTTAATGTTCTAATTATCATATAACAACCTCCAATTTAAAGTTCTATAGCTATTTAATCCCTTTAGCTATTATAACTCAACTTTTGCACTTTGTGCAATTTGGTCCTTTATCAAATTAAACATATAATTGATAAAATTTCTTTACAAAAATTTCACAAAATATTATTTTCATACTGTAGATCATAAAATAGTATTAAAATGATTTTTCTTTCCGTACTCAGATATGTGGTCCCAAAACCACTATTTTGACTTCCTCGAAAATGGGTTCTTACAACTCTCCCCCTTAAAGAATTTTCGTCCTCCAAAATTTTACCAGTAAAGAGATTCAGATATTGCTTTCACATAATTTCTTCCACTTCACATGTCAGAATTTCAGTCAATCCCTCACTGTAAGTCATGTCAGGCTGAATTTAACATTTATCAGAGTAATAACAGATGATAGATTCGATCGATACTATCGTAACATATACACATGAAAAACATTGTGAATTTTGTTAAGCTCATTGTGAATTTTGTTGAGCTCTGGTAATAATGCCAATCAATATGCAACAAATTCTTTTCAATGATTTTATATGGTCCGATAAACCGCAAACTTATTTTGCCTTTACGGCCAAACCGGAGAACTTTCTTCCATGGCGAAACTTTCAATAAATATTTTGTCGCCAATTTGAAATTCTAAAACATAGCACTGAAGCATATCTTTCAAAAAATCTGAATCATACGTTCAGATTGACCATCTATCTTAGAATGAAATGGTGTACTAAAATGTAATCGTATACCCAGACCTTCTTGTAACTTGTTTCAGAATTGGAATATGAACTGTAGATCTCTATCAGAAATAACAGAAATTGGCATATCATGTAATCTGAAAATCTCAAAAACAGACCATTCAAACAATCTATTAAGTGAAGAATCCATTCATACTAGGATAAAATGTGCAGGCTTCGTCAAACAATCAACAATTACTCAAGTAGTATCTCTCTTTTTCATAGATAGGGATAATCCCGAAATAAAATTCATAGAAATTTTGTCCCATTTCCATTTCGGTATCATTGCTGATTGTAACCATCCTGAAAGTATCATCTTTAACTTACTAATATATCCAACATTTAAATACAAATTCAGAAATATCACATTACATTCCGGGTCACTAGCACATCATTTTCGAATCATTGTACATTTTTTTATTCTCCAAATGACAGATATATTACTATTATAAGCTTCGTGCAAAAATTTCTGTACAAGCTCTAAACTCTTCAATACGCAATTTTTGCCTCTGAATAACAGACAATTATCAAATCCATTTTGAAATTATAAATTAGAATTTGACTCACTCTATACCCATTTAACTTGCAACTCATTATCACTTTTCTAAGCTCCACAGAATTGTTGTAGAAATTTCGGTTTAGCTTTAAGCTCATCTAAAATTGAGTCATTATTAGACAATTACAATCGGGTTTTCACTACTCATAAGACAAACAGAAACTTCGTATTTAAAGTATCCACAACTACATTTTCTTTTCTCGGATGATAATCAATTACCAAATCAAAATCTTTCAGTTATTCAAGTTATCTACACTGTCTCAGATTCAAATCTTTTTGCAACATCGAAAAATTTAAACTTTTATAATCAATACATATATGACATTTTCATCAAACAAATAGTGTCGCCAAATTTTCTGTGCAAACACAATAGCTGTCAATTTTAGATCATATATTGAGTAATTCTTTTCATACAGTTTTAACTGTCTGGAAGTATAGGCTATTACTTTGCCTTTCTGCATCAAAGTAAGATCTAAACCAGTTAATGATGAATCACTATAAATCACAAATTCCTTACCCAATTCAGGCTGAACCAGAACTGATACTTAAGTCAACAGGGCTTCCAACTGGTCAAAACTTTACTGACATTTATCGGTCCATTCAAATCTTATATCTTTTTTGTAATAACTGTGTCATCAATGTAGCTGTTTCAATTATTATCCTCAAAACTTTGTTTTTTTTTCGAAACCACACCTATCATATAGGTTAAAACCATAGTGCTATAAATGACTGACATTTCAGCCGTATAGATAAAACAATACCTCAACATCAATAGTACACCTTAAATAAGAAGAGGAAAACCAAAAGTGGCCCCATTAATAATCAGTGTAGTAATACAGTTTCTATAATTTGTGATCCCTATCACCAAACTTCATGATCGAGTTAATATTTATAACAGTAATAAATGTAATTACCTCCGGCCAATGAATATCTTTCATAGATAAACCTTGTTTGAATAAAAAAGAAATTGATGATATCTCAGAGAAAATCCAGAAGAGTAATATCGCACATACGCAGTCGAAACAACTGTAATAAAGACAATATAAATTGCATATTCGCAATTCAGGGCTTCAACCAGTATGAATCTTATCATCAAACCTTCTATCAAACATAATAATTTTAGAAGACCAGAGGAAGATAGAGCAATGTCAATCATAAATTAACCAGACTAACAATAATTCTGTCTAATATCATGATTCGCCAATCTTTCTATATGATAAATATCGCATCTGAACATGAACAATTTCATATGCCTCTGAGAATAATAGAACATGTAGAATACCTAGAATGGATTGCTGTAATATATCCAATTATAACAGCTGCATTCAAATATCTTTGCAATTTCACCACTATTCCACTAACTAATAAAGTCATCAATAATATTACATTATTCAGTTCACTAAATGAGCCAATTCAAAAAAAAAAATTAGTTAATCCGTTCTATAGATACCATACCTAAATAAGTCGATTACACATGAATAACTTCTTCCATAACAGTAACATTGCGTATCTCGAATAATCTTCAGAAAGATCTAATATCTCTTTTAAAACCATCTTTACTTACTAACCCATTCTCAACTCTTACTGTATTATTAATCATTCAGCCATTGAACTCTTCAATTTCACACATGTGAACTTAATCAATATAAATCTTCTAAATTTCATTGTATAAAACTGTACTGGTGTGGGGTTGGAGGTCATAAAGCTTCAAAATTTAACTTGCATAAATACACAAATATCATAACTTTTATCATCAACATGTTCATTGTAAAACATTTATTTCACCTTTATGAATCTCTACTCATCATAAGTAACATTTTTACTTAGATACTTGAGTATCACTTTAATCGTTCTTAGAATTAGCTTAGTTGGAAAGCATCTCTATCTATTAGTAAAACAATTCTCATCAGAATCAGGAGATCTCACACTATCACATGTTATATAATGGCATGTATTTCTAGACTTCACATATGCTACATTCAGACCGAGAACAGACTAAATCGTAGCTCTGATACCAATAAATGTAACACCTCTAACCCGAATCTATAACCGAAACAGGCTTACGGAGCATTACTAGAATTTACAGCACAAATAACAAACATTTCATAATTCTTTAGTATTCATATCAGATTCCAATCAAATTTCATCGTATAGTCCCTTACATAAGCCCTCGAGGCCCAAATCATGCATTAGAATCAGGTTAGAACTTTATTCAATAAATCATTCGAAATATCAATGTCACACAAATAGTACACTCTGTAACACCCCGAATTTGGGCCTAGAAGTATTGGGCCTTGAGTATGGGTCCGTAAGGAGGTTGTATATAGGTATTTAATTGTGTAACAAAATGACAGAATTAAATGTCTGCTCAAGTGGTTAATGGCTTTAAGAAGTGTTGGAGAAATCTTGGGTTCAAATCTGGGCTTTAGTAAAAATTTTGGTTGTAAGTGAATAAAACCCTAAATGCTTGGATGAAGGCCTTTTAAATTATTGTGTTAAATAAATGACACAAGAAAGCTTATGGTCTAGTGGTTGTGGCGTCATTAAGGTTGCAAGGGAGCCTGGGTTCAAGTCTTGGCTCTTGCAATTTATTTTGATTTTTTTTTAAAGGAACCTGGACTTTGGCCTATAGACCTTATAATTAATTGAGGATAAAATATGACACAAAAAGAGCCTGTGGCGGAGTGGCAATGTGGCGTGTGGTGTAACTGTGAGGTCTGAGGTTCAAGTCTTGGGATGCGCAGTGCAATATTTATTTTGCTGTTTGAGCTGTGGAGGAGGTAGAGTTGGACTGGAACTCTATGGTTGAAGTGGTCATAAGAATGAGTATTATCTTAATGGTTGAAAGTAGTCCCACACCGGGAAGCTAACATGAGAATTGGTGGGAAGCTGGCTTTAAATAGAGCGAACCAGAGGAGTTGGTGAGGGGGAAAGTGATTAAGACTCAATGCAAGATGTGCCAAGGTTGATAATCATGGACTTCGATGCGTTCTCATAAACAGGTGTATTCATGCCCTTCTTTGTTTGAAGTCGGCAAAAGCCAAAAAGCTGAAACTTTGGCATTTGAGGCTTCATGAGCTTGCGATTGCTCGTGTGGTAAATCGAGCCCACGGATTAGGGGCGATAAATTGTAAAGGCCACCATGAGCGTTCTCGTGTACTGGGGCTGTTCTAGGCTTCAATGGGCCTAATAGGCTCGTGGGCCCGCTTTTGCAAATCTAACTGTTAGGCAAGAAGTAGTTGGGCTTCTCATGTCGTTTGCATGGCATAGGCCGTTAAGGGCTTCGTTGGGCCGAAATGGGCCGTGTGGGCCCAATTGGCTTGTGGGCCCCACATAGATTAAATCCGTGGTAAGTGATAAATATTAGACTGGGATATGTAGGTCACATAGCTGTAACTAAATTTAGGCTAAATGGGCCACACGAGAGTGTAGGCCCACTTGAGCCGAGTTAGAGGCTTTAGGCCCATTTGCACCGTTATGTCTATTTAGGTTACTTAAGTCGCTCGAGGCGACGATGGACCTACGGTTGGGTCGTTAAGACCTTGATTTGTAAAATTATCGAAATACCCCCAGTTTATAAAATTATTGAAATACCCCTGGTTTATAAAATTACCGAAATACCCCCAATTTGTAAAATTATCGAAATATCCCCAGTTTGTAAAATTATCGAAATACCCTCAATTTGTAAAATTATTGAAATACCCTCGATTTGTAAAATTACTGAAATACCCCCAGATTGTAAAACTACCAAAATACCCTCAAATTGTAAAATTATCAAAATACCTTCAGTTTGTAAAACTATCAAAATACCCCCTAGTTTGTAAAATTATCGTAATACCCCTGTAGGGTAAAATGTCTGTTATGCTCGTATATTATGTATGACTAGTTTGCTATATGATTTATATATGACTATGATTGAGTATGACATCCTGCATTCACATATGATGTTATGACATGACATTCTGCATGGGGTTGGGTGATTATTGATGGAGGAAGTGTACGACTCATAGCTGTTCTGTACAAGGCTTTTAGCCTTTCTGTGATACTTATGGCTTGTAGCCATTCTGTTAACTGGCAGTGTTACTGCGATATTTACGGCCTTTAGTCGTTCTGTCTACAGCGTTGAGCCATTCTGTTGACTTAGTTCCGCAACCAGTGCTAAGCTTGGTGTGTTAACTGGGTGGGTCGATTTTATCCTCACATGGTGAGTTAGTTGGTACGGGTGCTGAGTTGGTTGGACTGGGCTAGGAATTTATTTGCATATCTGCATCTGATACTGATTCTGTAATGGGCTAAGGCCTAGTTGGTTTCGTTATGGGCTGAGACCCAAGTTATTTGTATTGAGCTTGGGCCACCTATACTCTGAGCTAAATTGTACTGTTTCTGTTAAAGGGCTCAGGCCCAGACTGTTTCTGTTTCTATTTCGGCATACTAGTTGTTACTCTAGTAAGAGGATTACGCACTGAGTTTTCGCAAACTCACCATTTCTGTCTAACTGCGCAGGTAATCCCTAGCCTTAGACGATTTGGAGCCATGAGGGACTCAGAGGTGACCACACGTCAGCAGATTGGTTGTAAATGACTCAATTTATTTAAGCTTTCATATTTGGGTTTTAATTATGTAATAAGGCCATTCGGGGTTTTTTAACTTTTAATGGGCTTTTGATTTTATATTCTAAACTGCTAGAGTAGAAACATCGAATTTTCAAAACAATAACTGTTTTTCAAAATACCAAATTTTTGCAACTGTTTAAATTAAGCTTTCGCAGCAAATAAAGTTTTAAAGGTAATAATGTTTTATAAGAGAATGACTTTTAATAAACCAACGTAAACTAAGGTTTTCACAAGTTTTAAAATGGCCAGAGGTTTTAAATAGTAAGAAGGATTTTCAATGAGAACACGGTTCCCGAAAAACACTTCAATGTGACACGCTAGATTCGGGCCTAACTTCTATGTCAGGTTTAGGGTGTTACATTTAGTGGTATCAGAGCCAAGATATAAAACTCGGTTGTGGAATGGGTTTTCAAAATTTTGTATTTCATGAGGTTGTTTCCAAATATGTAAAGTGTTTTGAGGTATGGTTCTTGAAAGTGTAGCACACCGAGTCTCCGACGTCGAATCCATAAGTTTCTGAAACTATTATTTGTTTTCATTAAAAAGTAGTAGATAAAAACACTGTGATTTCTTAAATATTATACTGTATTGCTACGCATAAAGCTAGAGTTTGTACTTTTCTCTGTATGTTCTGGAAATGGCATGCATGTGATATCTATCTGCTCCATTGGATAGATGGTTTGGTGGGTGCTTGTATTGTTAAGATCAAAGTGCGTAGCGAGAGCGTAGTGTGGTAGGCTAGGTTGTGCGACTATTCTGATAGTTAGAAATTTCGAGGATGAAATTTCTTTAAAGGGGTAGAATTGTAACGCCTCGAATTTGGGCCTAGAAGTATTGGGCCTTGAGTATGGATCCGTAAGAAGGTTGTATATAAGTATTTAATTGTGCAAGGAAATGATACAATTAAATGTCTGCTCAAGTGGTTAATGGCTCTGAGAAGTGTTGGAGAAATCTTGGGTTCAAACCTGGGCTTTAGCAAAAATTTTGTTTGTAAGTGAATAAAACCCTAAATGCTTGGATAAAGGCCTTTTAAATTATTGTGTTAAATAAATGACACAAGGAAGCTTGTGGTCTAGTGGTTATGGCGTCACTAAGGTTGCAAGGGAGCCTAGGTTCAAGTCTTGGCTCTTGCAATTTATTTTGGTTTTTTTTAAAGGAACCTGGACTTTGGCCTATAGACCTTATAATTAACCGAGGATAAAATATGACACAGAAAGAGCCTATGGTGGAGTGGCAAGGTGGCATGTGGTGTAACTATGAGGTCTGAGGTTCAAGTCTTGGGATGCACAGTGGAGTATTTATTTTGCTGTTTGAGCTATGTAGGAGGTGGAGTTGGACTGGAACTCCGTGGTTCAAGTGGTCATAAGAATGAGTATTATCTTAATGGTTGAAAATAATCCCACATCGGGAAGCTAACATGAGAATTGGTGGGAAGTTGGCTTTAAATAAAGCAAACCAGATGATTTGGTGAGGGGGAAGTGATTAAGACTCAATGTAGGGTGTGCCAAGGTTGGTAATTGTAGACTTCGACGCGTTCTCATAAACCGGTGTGTATTCACGCCCTTCTTTGTTGGAAGTTGGCAAAAGCCGAAACATCGGCATTTGAGGCTTCACGAACGTGCGATCGCTCATGTGGTAAATTGAGCCTATAGATCAATGGCGATAGACTGTAGAGGCCGCCACGAGCGTTCTCGTGTACTGGGGCTATTTTGGGCCTCAATGGGCCAAATGGGCCCATGTGCTCGCTTGTGTAAATTTAACTGTAAGGTGGGAAGTAGTTGGGCTTGTCATGTCGTGTGCATAGCATAGGCTGTTAAGGGCTTCGTTGGGACGAAATGGGTCGTGTGGACCCAATAGGCTCGTAGGCCCCACGCAGATTAAATCTATGGTAAGTGATAAATATTGGACTGGAATATGTAGGTCACATAGCCGTAACTAAATTTGGGCTAAATGGGCCACACGAGAGTGTGGGCCCACTTAGATCTAGTTAAGGGCTTTGGGCCTATTTGCACCGTTATGTCTGTTTAGGTTACTTAAGTCGCTCGAGGCGTTGATGGACCTACGGTTGGGTCATTAAGACCCTAATTTGTAAAATTACCGAAATACCCCCGATTTGTAAAATTGTTGAAATACCCTCGATTTGTAAAATTACAAAAATACCCCCAGATTGTAAAACTACCAAAAAACCCCAGATTATAAAACTATCGAAATACCCTGGTTTGTAAAACTACCAAAATACCCCTGGTTTATAAAATTATCGTAATACCCTTGTAGGGTAAAACGACCGTAATACCCTTGTAGGGTAAAATGTCTGTTATGCTCTTATATTATGTATGACTGGTTTGTTATGTGATTTATATATGACTATGATTGAGTATGACATCCTGCATTCACATATGATGTTACGACATGACATTCCACATGGGGATGTGTGATTATTGACGGAGGAAGTATACGGCTCGTAGTCGTTCTGTACAAGGCTTTTAGCCTTTCTGTGATACTTATGGCTTATAGTCGTTCTGTTAACTGGTAGCGTTGCTACGATATTTATGGCCTTTAGCCATTCTATCTACGGTGTTGAGCCGTTCTGTTGACTTAGTGCTGTAACCGGTGCTAAGCTTGGTGTGTTGGTTGGGTGGGTCGATTTTATCCCCACATGGTGAGTTGGTTAGTACGGGTGCTGAGTTGGTTGGACTGGGCTAGGAATCTGTCTGCATATCTGCATCTGATACTGATTCTGTAATGGGCTCCGACCCAGAATGATTCTGAATTCTATCGGTTTACTAACTGTTTTAGTTTAGGAGGGGATTACACACTGAGTTCTCGCAAACATATGTGACACACCAGATTCGGGCCTAACTTCTAGGCCGGGTTTGGGGTGTTACACACTCAAGGTGTACAAATCTATAATCATGGATGAACATATTCATCTAATAAATTCCATGTACAGATATCATCATCTCATACTTCCATATATCATGTATCATCATTTTCTTGTATTTCAGGCAGATACGTGTAATAATTCATTTCCTATTCATATCTTCTCAAGTCAAGATTTTTACCAATTGAATTTATCTGAAATATCGATGGATACACAGGTAGTACACTCGAGGTGTACAAATCAAGATTCGTCAATTCATATTCAGGGGTACCCGTTAGGGCACATAACTAGGGAGCACACTCTCGAGCCACATATCAGGATGCTCAGATGAGCCATGTAACCATGTAACAGGACACTTATCCTAGCTAATCAGGAATCTCATAAGAGTTTTACTCAGGAAGCTCATAGAGCTTATCAGATATCTCTGAAGAGATACTACCAGGAAGCACCGGATAAGTTAGCGGAGAGTTCAAGCGAGCTTAAAAGGACGCTCATGAAGATCTGCGTTTGTGTCTGCATTATATTCAGGATCACAACCAATCGCATATCAGAAAGCTTATGAAGAGCTGCGGTAGTGCGCAACACATACTAAATCACTACCGACCAGGATGCTCGAGAGGGCATTTATCAAGATTACTCGTCCGAGCTAAATCCCGTCCGCAACATATGCAGGACCTTAATATTAAAATAGAAAAATAATGTATCCATCGACTTTCATTTATTCAAACGGGATTTAACATTTTTCAGGCATTATCAGGCATGTGATTATTTCATACATTTATAATATTCACAATACTTAAATAAACACATTTCATATTCATTTCAAGCATAACAGTAACATTTTTAATCATTTAGCATTTATCGAGCATTATCTTTTATCAAGTTTTGTCGAATATGTTTTCAATGTCATACATATATGATATTTATATAATTCACATACACAACATCTAATTCAAGCAGATAAATATACACAATTTAGTTACATGAACTTACCTCGACAAATGTTCGTATACATAAAATCTACTAATTCGACATTTTCCTCTTTTCCTCGTTCTAGCTCTGAATTTGGTCTATCCAGATCTGTACGAGTAAATTTAACATCAATTTAATACAATTTAAACTCAATTCAGTCCAATTCACATCTTTGGCAAAATTACCATTTTGCCCTTAAACTTTTAATTAATGACAATTTTGTCCCTAGGCTTGGAAAATGAAATTCATGCAATTTAATCCTTGTTCCAAGCCCAGACAATTTTTACATGTAACATTTACAGCCTATGTATTTCATAAAATTTAGAATTTTTTCCATGATTTTTACAGCTTTTCAATTTAGTCCCTAAATCATGTTTTCATCAAAATTCAGTTTGTAAAAGTGGTTTATCTATCAACAACCTTTCATATTCTACCATAAATTTCAAAATTTTAGCATATTCATCCATGGAAAAATTTTCATACTTTGATAATTTTACAAATTAATCCCAAAAATAACTAGATTAAGTTGTCCCGATCTAAAAAATATAAAAATTACTAAAAACGGGACTTGAATACTTACCTAATTTGGCCAAGAAAGCTTGCTTTCTCTTTCTTAGGGTTTCCATTCAAAATATTTGGGGAAGATGCATATTTATTTTTCATCTTTCTAATTTTGTCCTTTTCTTTAATTTTATTTTCCATGGATGAATCATCATCCTTAACAACTAAGTATTTTTAATGGTCTAATTGCCATATAAGGACCTCCAATTTAAAGTTTTATAGCTATTTAATCCCTTTAGCTATTAGAACTCAACTTTTGCACTTTGTGCAATTTGGTCCTTTATCAAATTAGACATACAATCGATAAAATTTCTTTACGAAAATTTCACACAATATTATTATCATATTGTAGATCATAAAATAGTATTAAAATATTTTTCTTTTCGGACTCAAATCTGTGGTCCCGAAAGCACTGTTCTGATTTTATCGAAAATGGGCTATTATAGTGTGTCACTGGGCAATTTCAAAAAACAACCCATGTTTCATGATTTATCAAGTTTCTATCAAGTTTTAGAGTTGTTTTCACACACTTGATAGCAAGATTGATCCTGCACATTGTCATACACTTAAAACCCTACGAACGACACCAAACCAACGATTACAACTTCAATTTAACACAAAAATTACAACTCAAATTCACTTTTTTTTTTTAAAGAAACAATCCATATATTCATAAACAAGCACTTACCACAAACTTGTAGCAACTACTCCAAAACCTTAATTTGCTGGAGGGTTGTCTATCACCACACGCTCTTCTCCTATCCACAACAACAAACCACAACTCTATATCAATCATAAAATCATTAATATATTTGCTGGAGGGTAACTTGTGGTCACTTTAGCCTAGAACGACTTCAGTAAATGAGCATTCAGCAACATGCATCAAACCTTTTCCATAATTGTTCTATTCATTCGTTCTGTAACATCGTTTTGTTGTGGAGTTTGGTAAACTATTAAGTGTCTCACGATCCCTTCTGATTTGCAAGATTCATTAAACTCATCAAAACAGAAATCCAAACCATTATCTCTACAGAGGTGTTTTATCTATTTTCCTATCTATTTCTTGATCATAGTCTTCCAATTCTTAAACGTGGACAACACTTCACTTTTCTGCTTTTGGAAGAATTCCCAAACTTTTCTAGAAAAATCATCAATGATTGTCAGCATATAATTAGCTTCACCCCTCGAAGGCAGTCTAAATGGTCCCCAAAGATTAGAATGAATATAATCTAGTGTCCCCTTCGTGTTATGTATTCCTCTTGTGAATCAAACCCTCTTTTGCTTCCCAAAATTGCAGTGTTCACAAAACTTCAGTTTACTAATGCCTTGTCCATCAAGAAGTCCTTTTTTGCTCAATTTTGTCATGTCGTTCTCAATCATATGCCCTAGATGCATATGCCAAAGTCAAGTAACATCACCATCTGACTAGGAAGAGGAAGCGATGACTACATCACCAGTAACAGTTGAACCTTGCAACACATATAACATGGCAGTCTTTTTATGCCCTTTCATCACAATGAGGAAACCCCTTGCTAATCTTCAAAACTCCACTTTTAGCTTTGTACTTGTGCCCTGTTGAGTAAAGAGTACTCAATGAAATCAAATACCACTTCAATTCTGGCACATGTCACACGCCACTAAGTGTGTTGACCACTCAATCAAAAATATTATTTTGATCGTGGTAATACTTACGATTTTACTTGAAGCATTATTTCCCATCAAAACAACACCTTTAGACAAAATTTCATATGTTGTAAACCAATCCCAATTGGGACTCATATGGAACATTGTTGGTTGCTCAGCTGATATGCAAGTCGTGCAAGTATACACGTCGAACCAATAATAAAGTGATGAGTGAGACAGTCTCCACAGGGATTAGATAGGTATAATTTAGTCGAGTTATTATAGTTAAGTTTAATTAATGTTAAAGCAAAATAATAATAAGAATGCAGTGGCAAAAATGAAAGAATGATGATGTAACACCCCTAACCAGTATCCGTAGCCAGAATAGGGTCATAAGGCATTACAGAATAAAATACAATTCCAAACAATTAAATATAAAAATTTAATATATTCATATAAATATGTCTCAAAATTTAATTAAGATTTATTTCATAAACTAATACAACTCTTAAATTTGAACATTTCATATCATATGTATATATAGTCATATCGTTCACCTGTAACAATACAAAATATAATACATCAACAATTTCATATATGCGGCATTAGCATAGTAACATATATGAGTTTCATATATTTTACATATTAATATCAAATAAAAAACAAGTAACTGGTTATAAATCAACTCACCTCATTTCCTAGTCTATTCGGCTAATTTATGTCATTATACACATTTGTAAACTTACATGTAGTTAGCAAATTCATATAACCACATACATAAGTTTATAGCATCCACAAATATGATCATCTTTACACACATATAAGGCACATAGAAACATAGCTAATATAATAAGACCAGAACGCCATATACGCATATCTTAACTTAGTCCATAAGTGAACACCAAAATTCGTATCATGCATATGTTTCTCTCTTTACCTGACAATTTTATATTTTACCATAACTCTATAACACTCATAATAAACTATACGGCCGAATATATATAACATCATTACAATTGTCATGAATTTTGGTTACGCCCTCAGTATAGACTCAATATAAGATCAAACATTTATATATAACCAAATCAATATAAATGTATGCATGGTGCGTATTTACTCTAAAGCCAAGGTTGCACTTAACATTTGAGCATCAAATATATACCAAACAGACAACCAAATTAATCATGAAACACATGCATTTCTTACCACATAACCATCGAATAAATCAAGCTAGAACATAATCACCTTTCACTTAATTATACCACATTTCATATTTTCCATCACCAACTAATTAACATACCAAATACTTATTATACTATTATTCTTTCATAGCTGAATCTTATTACCTAAATTTTCTCACAAATACAAAGCTTCCATTATCATTTAACCAACAATTAAGCTCATAAAAATGCTTAAACCAAAGACATGTAAATCAAGACTAAACATTGTAATCAATTTCACATATATATACTGCATACTAATAAGACACACATATCCATATCAACCAAACATACTTATGATCGATCTCCTCATACCATGTCCTAATCATTAACCAACTTCAATGCACAAACTCATATCACTATCAAACCATTTCTAACACATATATCATCTATCACCTAAGTCATTTATTCATATCTCATAGCATTATAACCAAAGCAGTTTAAACCATGACCAAACATAATCAAAACCAAGTTTAGAAGTAAATCCATTTTCGCATGGCTTTAATTATACATAACCAAAGTTCATCATTTCAAAATGTAATCCAGCCTATACATCCCATAGATCTGAAAATTTAACTTATAAAATACTAAAGGCAATCGATAATGTGATAGACTTGACTAACGATCCCCGAGCTTGTAACTCGAATCTAAAATCTATAAAACAGAAACACACATATATACAAAGTAAGCTAACTTAGTTTAGTAAGCCTTAAGCAAATTAAATAATTAATGCATAATAACATCTCAATACTAAATCTGTAACTCCCCAAATTTGGGCCTAGAAGTATTAGGCCTTGAGTATAGGTCCGTAAGGAGGTTGTTTATAAGTATTTAATAGTGCAAGGAAATGACACAATTAAAAGTCTGCTCAAGTGGTTAATGGCTCCGAGAAGTGTTGGAGAAATCTTAGGTTCAAACGTGGGCTTTAGCAAAAATTTTGGTTGTAAGTGAATAAAACCCTGGATGCTTGGATGAAGGCCTTTTAAATTATTGTGTTAAGTAAATGACACGAGGAAGCATGTGGTCTAGTGGTTGTGGCGTCATTAAGGTTGTAAGGGAGCTTGGGTTCAAGTCTTGGCTCTTGTAATTTATTTTGGTTTTTCTTTTAAAGGAACCTAGACTTTGGACTATAGACCTTATAATTAATTGAGGATAAAATATGACACAGAAAGAGCCTATGGTGGAGTGGCAAGGTGGCGTGTGGTGTAACTGTGAGGTCTGAGGTTCAAGTCATGGGATGTGCAGTGGAGTATTTATTTTTCTATTTGAGCTGTGTAGGAGGTGGAGTTGGACTGGAACTCTGTGGTTGAAGTGGTCACAAGAATGAGGAATTTTCCTAATGGTTGAAAGTAATCCCACATCGGGAAGCTAACATGAGAATTTGTGAGAAGCTAGTTTTTAATAGAGCGAACCAGATGAGTTGGTGAGGGGGAAAGTGATTAAGACTCAATGCAGGATGTGCCAAGGTTTGGTTATCACTGGTTGTAGGCGGGATTATTTCATACCTGCTTAACCAAGGTTGGTGATCATGGACTTCGTCGGGTTCTCATAAAATAGGTGTGTGTTCACGCCCTTCTTTGTTGAAAGTCGACAAAAGCTAAAACTTTGACATTTGAGGCCTCACGAGCGTGCAATCGCTCGTGTGGTAAACTGAGCCCACAAACCATGGGCGATAGACTGTAGAGGCTGCCACGAGCGTTCTCGCGTACTGGGGATATTCTGGGCTGAATGGGCCCCAAGGGCCCGCTTATGTAAATCTAACTGCTAGGTGGGAAGTAGTTGGGCTTGTTATGTCGTGTGCAGGGCATAGGCCATTAAGGGCTTCGTTGGGCCAAAATAGGTCGTGTGGGCCCAATAGGCTCGTGGGCTCCACACAGATTAAATCCACGGTAAGTGATAAATATTGGACTCAGCTATGTAGGACACATAGCCGTAACTAAAATTAGGCTAAATGGACGACACAAAAGTGTGGGCCCACTTGAGCTGAGTAACGGGCCATAGGCCCATCTGTACCATTATGTCTGTTTAGGTTACTTAAGTCGCTAGAGACGACGATGGACCTTCAGTTGGGTCGTTAAGACCCTAATTTGTAAAATTACCGAAATACCCTCGATTTGTAAAATTACCATTCTGTCTATAGCGCTGAGCCGTTCTGTTATTTTAGCGCCACAACTGGTGCTAAGCTTTTTGTGTTGGCTGGGTGGGTCGATTTTATCCCCACATGGTGTGTTGGTTAGTACGGGTGGTGTGTTAGTTAGACTGGGCTGGGTATCTATCTGCATATGTAATATCCTAATTTTGGAACTAGTCGGAATAGTGGTTTTGTGACCACAAAATCCGAGATAGAAATAATTATTTTATAATTATTTTGATGTTTATAATATTATTGCATGATTGTGTGAAAATTTCGTGATGAAATCCTATGCCTAAAGTGCTTAAATTGAAATTAGGGACTAAATCGAATAATTTGCAAAACTTGCATTCTAGAAGTTTCTAGTATGAAATTGTTTTGAAATATTAATTAGGAGGTCTTAAATAGCAATTTTACCAATTTCTAAGTTTATGGACAAAAATTGGACATGGATGGAATTTTTGGAAAGTTTAGTAGTAAGGGCATTTTGGTCATTTAGGGGTAAAAGGAATTAAAATACAAAATTAAAAGCCAATTTTGCTCATCTTCAACCCTATGGCCGAATATAGCAAGGAGAAACCATGAATAGGGTTTTTCAAGCTTCCAAGCTCGATTGTAAGTCCATTCTAGCCCCGTTTTTCAAGTTCTTTACGTTTTTAGAGTCCCGGTAGCTCGATTTAGCTTATGCTAGCAATAATTTAACCTAGGGTTTATATTTTGAAAAATACCCATAGGTGAAATTTGTGTATTTTGGTGTTTTATGATAGAATATGAGGTTTTAAATTATGTTAGACAGCTTGTGCTACTCGGTTTTAAGTGAAAACGAGCAAAAGGGCTTAATCGGTAAAAATACCTAATAGTCATAAGTACATGTTAGAGTGAGAATTTGATGTTGCCATAGAAATAAAAAAATGATCAGCATGTCATAAAACATAAGAAAATAGGCTGAAGTTTAATTTACGAGCTTTGGGGCAAAAGTGTAAATATGCAAAAGTTTAGGGGCAAAATTGTAATTTTTCCAAAATATGATTTTGGGTCAATTTGAATAATGTCAGTCCTAATTAGACTATATTTTAAATGATAGAGCAAGAAAAACTGAAATTCGGGCTAAAATGGGGAAAATACCAAGTTGTGGACGAAATGGTAAAAGTAACCATTTTCGCATACTAGGTAAGTTCATATGTAAATGTTGGTAACATAGTTATTATTTTAAATGTTTTTATGTTATTTAAATGATATGATAATTATTATGAAATATTATACTCGTGATAATTGTTTGATAATATGTCAAATTATGTGACATACTTGGAAAATGTGAAATACTACCGAGTATCGGTATCGGTATTCCGTAGAAGATGGTTGAGACACATGATTGGGAAAAAGGTCCCGTTGAACCTTAGGAATGGATTAGGATACAAGTGACATGTCACTAGGATATTTGGGCATCCGAACTCGTTGAGTTGAGTCCGAGTTCACTTATGGATGCGAATGTCCGAACTCGTTGAGTTGAGTCCGAGTTCGTGAAATGTAACTAGGCATCCGAGCTCGTTGAGTTGAGTCCGAGTTCCCTTATGGATGCGAACGCCCGAGCTCGTTGAGTTGAGTCCGAATTCGCTTATGGGCGGGTTACATAGAAGCTTGGCTACATATGTGGCACTTATGTGCAAACTTTCCATGTATCCGAATTATATTCCGATGTGTTCAACGGGTAAAGTTCTACTCAAATGGAGGAATACTCAAGATGAAAGGGACGTATTGGTAAGTGTTGTGAAATGGATACTTTGAACAGGTATGTACTTAACCCTCGGGTTAAAAAATCGATATAACAACAATATGGTAAGATGATAAATGAAAATATGATATGAATGTCTTGGTGATGATTATGCAAATGATGTTTTATGTTTGCTTATATGGTTATGTTACTTGCTATTTGCATGTGAACTTACTAAGCATTTATGCTTACTCCCTCCTTTTCATTCCTTGTAGTGTTGACAAGCCAGCTCGAAAATCGAGAACGGTCGGAGGCACGCTCACACTATCCGTATACCATCTTGGCATAATGGCTTGTATATTTTGAGTATGGCATGTATAACATTATAATCATTTTGTATATATGGTCTTATGATATGGTTATTGAGTAGTATAAAAATGCTTGGTAATGATTAGCCATTGGAATGGCTAATTATGATCATATTTGGTGTTATGTATGTCAAATTGCTAGTTAATCCATGGAAACCATGAAATAGGTAAAATTTACCATAAAATAGATTCTAACAGCAGTAGTGACATGAATTTGAAAAATCATTAAAAATAGTAAAGATATAATTAGATGATGAATAAAATATGGAATTGAAGAATTATGAGTCTATTTTCATATGGAAGAAACAAAATAGGTATATGAGTTATATTTTATGAGATGTTTAAATTTTTGTGAAACAGGGCCAGAGTGATTTCTGAATCCTTTGTTCTGACTTTGGAAATTCACTATAAATTGTATAAAAATAATTAGAAGTCATAATTTATATGTACAGATTTATTAGTGAGTCTAGTTTTAAGAGAAAGAAACTCCATAGTCATTGAAATTCTGTACAGAGAGATATTTGATTCGTAATACACAGAGGTCAGAGCAGTCAAACCCTGAAACAGGGGAGACTTTAACTAATAAACTGTACTAATTGGCCTAGCCAAAAATTCTAGAAAAAAATTAGTAAATAGATATATGACTCTAGTTTTAGGGAAAATTTACGGAAATGGATTTTGAGTTTCAGAACTCGAGATATGAATTTTTAAGCGACTGTAACGCAGTTAGCTAACTTGTCTGGAATTTCTAAAATTAAATTGTTTAAGCTGTTTAAGCAATGAATTAAGTCTGTTAACACCTCGTGTTCGACTCTGGCAACGGTCTCGGGTATGGGGCATTACAGCATATCTGTATCTGATACTGATTCTGTACTGGGCTTAGGCCCACCTGATTCTATTAATGGGCTAAGGCCACCTGACACTGTTTACTGATATGGGCTAGGCCCAATTGGTTCTGTTATGGGCTAAGACCCAAGTGATTTGTATTGACCTTTGGCCACCTATACTCTGAACTAAATTGTACTATTTCTGTTAAAGGGCTCAGGCCCAGACTATTTCTGATACTATTTACTGACTATTACTCTAGTAAGGGGATTACACACTGAATTTTCATAAACTCACCCCGTTTATTAACTGTGCAAGTAATCCCCAACGTTAAGTGGATCGGTGTCGTAGAGGGACTCAAAGACGACCACACAACTGCACATGTTTTTCTATTTCATTTATTTAGTTAAACACTTTGGTTTTTGATTGGGGTTATAATAAGGCATCTTTATTTCCTTAACTTTTTATTTGGGAAGTTTATTTAGTATGTTTAATATCTATTAGAAGTAGGACACAGTTTTCCAAAATAATAATTATTTTCAAACACTACGTTTTCGCAACATTTTCAAAATGCTTTCGCAACTTAACTTTTTAACATCAAGTTTTTAGTAATTAATTTAAAACTAGCTTCTGCAACTATAAGAGATTTTGGGAATAAAATTAATAAGTTTTCAATATACTATGTTTTAAATAAGAAGGGTTTCTAATGAAAACATGGTTTTCGAAAAACACTTCAATGTGACACGCCAGATTGGGGCCTAACTTTTAGACCGGGTTTGGGGTGTTACATTTAGGGGTATCAGAGCCAAGTTACAAAACTTGACTGTGGAATGGGTTTTTGTGGATTTGAATGTTAAATGTTGTGGTTGGAAATGTGGCACACCGAGTCTCCGGCGATGAATCCCTAAGTTTTTGAAACTTCATAGATAGAGTAAACTGAAAAACTGTAGTGAGCTTGCGAATGCGAAAACAAACCCTAAACTACTGTTTCTCATAAGACATCTGTTTAATTTCTGAAATTGTAACTAAATTGCATAAAATTTCTAATTCAGATAATACGCATAGTGTAATTGAGTATTAGAAGGGGTGCAAGAGGCCGCGGCAGAGGCCGTGGAGGTGCTAGAACTGGATCACCGACATCGGGGCACATGCTAGACATTGAGGCGAGGGAAGCACCGGCTTCACCGGTGGCTGAGACAGGGTCGTTCGACCTAGCTGTTGGGGATGACGCACTGTCCCAGGCGATGCTTCATATTTTGGAAAGGGTTGCTGGCACTACTGGGTCTAGTACTGTTACTGGAGGTCGTGGGTCTGTTACAAAAACAACTTCAGTAAAATGGAGCAGAGATCTTTAAGGGATTTTTTAGGGTGGCCCCGAGTGTGGCAGAATGCTGGTTGGAGGCAACCAAAAGAATTATGAATGACCTTGACTGTACATCGGAACAAAAGTTAAAGGGTGTTGTGTCCATACTGAAAGATGAAGCCTATCAATGGTGGCTTACTGTAAAAAAGGGTACCTCGTCTGATCAATTGAATAGGGAGTTCTTCAAGTCCACGTTTCAGGGAAAGTATATGGGGGCCAGCTATGTGGACGCTTGTAGAAAGGAATTTCTGAATTTGGTTCAAGGTGACAGATCCGTGGCTGAGTACGAGGCTGAATTTTTACGACTTAGCCAATATGCCTGAGGAATAGTAGCAACGGAATATGAATGCTGTGTTTAATTTGAGGACGGCCTCAGGGATAGCCTTCTAGTGTTGATAGCTCCACAGAGAGAGCGACACTTTGCCGCATTAGTAGAGAAAGATAAGATTGTTGAGGAGGTAAAGCACGCCGAGTGTCAGAATCGGGAAAAAGAAAGGAGCAAAGATAAGAGGATTATAGAAACATCCAATCATGATCGGAGGCCTAAGAAAAATGTCAGAATGGAAGGGCCAGCTCAGGTTAGGGCCCCTGTTGTTGTTACTAGATTACAGCCTTGTGCGGGTTGTGGGAATTATCATCGAGGTGAGTGTCGAAAAAGAAATGGGACGTGCTTTAGGTGCGGATCAGTGGGGCACTTTGTAAGAGATTGTACATAGAGGCTTGAACAGATGCAAGCTGTAGGGCAGGGTATTGCTCAGCCAGCGAGAGGTGGTCAACAGCCACCAAGAGGCCGTCGTCAGGTTAGGGGTGGAAATGGAGTGGGCCATGGAGCACCAGGCAGACCTGCTGGTCAAACTGAGGCGAGACAACTAGCTTTGGTCTATACAGCACATCACCGAGAGGTCGGAGATGCTCCAGATGCGGATACGGGTACGTACTTAAACAATAGTGTACTACATTTAGTTTGGAACTAGAGTGCGTAGCGGGAGCGTAGTGGTGTAGATAGAACTAAACATTTGTTCTGATAGTTGGAAATTTCAAGGATGAAATTTCTTTAAGGGGGTAGAATTGTAACGCCCCAAATTTGAGCCTAGAAGTATTGGGCCTTGAGTATGGGTCCGTAAGGAGGTGGTATATAAGTATTTAATTGTGCAAGGAAATGACACAATTAAAAGTCTGCTCAAGTGGTTAATCGCTCTGAGAAGTGTTGGAGAAATCTTAGGTTCAAACATGGGCTTTAGCAAAAATTTTGGTTGTAAGTGAATAAAACCCTGGATACTTGGATGAAGGCCTTTTAAACTATTGTGTTAAGTAAATGACACAAGGAAGCATGTGGTCTAGTGGTTGTGGCGTCATTAAGGTTGTAAGGGAGCCTGGTTCAAGTCTTGGCTCTTGCAATTTATTTTGGTTTTTCTTTTAAAGGAACCTGGACTTTGGCCTATAGACCTTATAATTAATTGAGGATAAAATATAACACAGAAAGAGCCTATGATGGAGTGGCAAGGTGGTGTGTGGTGTAACTGTGAGGTCTGAGGTTCAAGTCTTGGGATGCACAATGGAGTATTTATTTTGCTGTTTAAGCTGTTAGGAGGTGGAGTTGGCTTGGAACTCTGTAGTTGAAGTGGTCATAAGAATGAGGAATTTTCCTAATGGTTGAAAGTAATCCCACATCGGGAAGCTAACATGAGAATTGGTGAGGAGCTGGCTTTAAATAGAGCGAACCAGATAAGTTGGTGATGGGTAAAATGATTAAGACTCAATGTAGGATGTGCCAAGGTTTGGTGATCACTGGTTGTAGGCGGGATTATTTCATACCTGCTTAACCAAGGTTGGTGATCGTGGACTTTGGCGTGTTCTCATAAAACACGTTTGTATTCACGCCCTTCTTTGTTGGAAGTCGGCAAAAGCCAAAAAGTCGAAACTTCAGCATTTGAGGCCTTATGAGCGTGCAATCGCTCGTGTGGTAAACCGAGCCTACAAACCATGGGCGATAGACTGTAGAGGCGACCACGAGCGTTCTCGTGTATTGCGGCTGTTCTGGGCCGAATAGGCCCCGTGGGCCCGCTTGTGTAAATCTAACTGTTAGGTGGGAAGTAGTTGGGCTTGTTATGTCGTGTGCAGAGCATAGGCCATTAAGGGCTTTGTTGGGCCGAAATGGGCCGTGTGGGCCCAATGGGCTCGTGGGCCCCACACAGATTAAATCCACGATAAGTGATAAATATTGGACTTGGCTATCTAGGTCACATAGCCATAACTAAATTTAGGCTAAATGGGCCACACGAGAGTGTGGGCCCACTTGGGCCGAGTAACGGGCCTTAGGCCCATCTGCACCGTTATGTCTATTTAGGTTACTTCAGTCGCTAGAGGCGACGATGGACCTTCGGTTGGGTCGTTAAGACCTCAATTTGTAAAATTACTGAAATATCCCTAATTTGTAAAATTACCGAAATACCCCTATATTGTAAAATTACCGAAATACCCCTTGTTTGTAAATTAACCAAAATACCCCCGAATTGTAAATCTACCGAAAACCCCATTAGGGTAAAATGACCGTAATGCCCCTGTAGGGTAAAATGTCTGTTATGCACTTATATTATGTATGACTGGTTTGCTATATGATTTATATATGACTATGATTGAGCATGATATTCTGCATTCACATATGATGTTATGACATGACATTCTATATGGGGATGGGTGATTAATGACGGAGGAAGTGTATGGCTTGTAGCCGTTCTGTTCAAGGCTTAATGCTTTTTTGCTTATGGCTTTTAGCTGTTTCGTTAACCGGCAGCGTTGCTACGATACTTATGGCTTTTAGCTGTTCTGTCTAAGGCGTTGAGCTGTTCTGTTATCTTAGTGTTGCAACCGATGCTAAGCTTGGTGTGTTGGCTGGGTAGGTCGATTTTATCCCCACAGAGTGTGTTGGTTGGTACGGGTGGTGTGTTGGTTGGACTGGGCTGGGTATTTGTCTGCATATCTGTATCTGATACTGATTCTGTACTGAGCTTAGGCCCACCTGATTCTGTTAATGGGCTAAGGCCACCTGACACTGTTTACTAATATGGGCTAGGCCTAATTGGTTCCGTTATGGGTTGAGACCCAAGTGATTTGTATTGAGCTTTGGCCACCTATACTCTAAACTAAATTGTACTGTTTCTGTTAAAGGGATCAGGCTTGGACTGTTTCTGATACTATTTACTAATTGTTACTCTAGTAAGGGGATTACACACTGAGTTTTCGTAAACTCACCCCATTTATTAACTGTGCAGGTAATCCCCAGCGTTAGGTGGATTGGTGTTGTAGAGGGACTCGGAGACAACCACACAACTGCACATGTTTTTCTATTTCATTTATTTAGTTAAACACTTTGGTTTTTGATTGGGATTGTAATAAGGCCTCTTTATTTTCTTAACTTTTTATTTGGGTAGTTTCTTTAGTATGTTTAATATCTGTTAGAAGTAGGACACAGTTTTCGAAAACAATAACTGTTTTCAAACACTACGTTTCCGCAACATTTTCAAAATGCTTTCGCAACTTAACTTTTTAACATCAAGTTTTTAGTAATAAATTTAAAACTGTTTCTGCAACTATAAGAGATTTTGGGAATAAAATTAATAAGTTTTCAATGTACTACATTTTAAATAAGAAGGGTTTCTAATGAAAACATGGTTTTCGAAAAACACTTCAATGTGACACGCCAAATTCGGGCCTAACTTCTAGGCCAGGTTTGGGGTGTTATAAAATCATTTCAATCAAATAAATCAACTTATGCATTTGTAATCACATTTAATTTCAAGCTTTTAATTCCATACATATATAACATATACTTTCATAGAACAATTTCTCCTTGGCCGAATATACATGTATACATCTTCAATATATTCTCAAATTTCCAAAACCATATTGTCTTCTATAATCGAATATACTTATATATTCATAGACATATATTCATCACTTAAACTTTAACATTACATCCATATACAACTATAAGGCCAAATATATTTCTCATATTAACTCATATATTACAACCACTTAATGTATCCTTTTTCATCACATATCAAGAAATCAATTCACCCTATTTTCAAATAGGTAATCATATATCACATACCTAATCGTTTTAGCTCGATTAACAAATTCAATTACCACATCAGCACAAAGTCTTTTAGGCATAAACTTATAATAATTCACCGGCATAAAGCCTGCTAGGTCTAAGCCTGTATCACACACCGGCACAAGGCCTACTAAACTCAAAGTTTGATTTTATACACCGGTAATAAGCCTGCTAGGCTTAAAGCTCGATTTAATTCACCAGCACAAGGCTTGTTAGGCTCAAAGCCTGAACATTACTATTATAAATTTGTCTCATAAACAATTCATATATCGAAAATTTCAGATATTCCATATAGTTCATACGGACTTTCAAATATTATAACTTAGTCGAAATAAACTCAAATACATTATTGCCATGCTTAATCATATTCGGCTAACTCTACTATAAATCTATGAATTTCAAATCAGCATATTAAACTAATTTACATTCAATATTAACGATGTTTAATTGCTTAAAGACTTACCTCAGATATCGACAAACAGTATTAATCGATTATTCGACTATCTTGGTCTTTCCCTGATCCAAATCCGATTTTCTCTTTTCTTGATCTAAATTCATATAAATTAAACTTATTAACTCAAATATTCAACCAAATTCATTCAAAAACACATAACTGGGCAAGGTACACTTTTACCCCTAATATTTCACTTTTTTACAAATTAGTCCTAGTTGCACAAAATACAAAATACACAAAATCTCCATGTAAAATGCTTAGGCTGAATGTTTCTCTAGTACATAAAAATACACACCTTTCATTTAATTTGCATTTTAGTCCTTCAATTTATTATTTTTGCAATTTATCCCTAATTACTCAAATTCATCAAAAATTCCAATACAAAACATATTAATCCAAAACTTATATTTCATAATTCATCATCAAACATCATAAAAAACAAATATTCATCAATGGCATAATTCAAAATATTCATCAAAATCAGAAATTCTAGCATGGGTCGGATAGTATTCGAAGCAACGATCTCAAAAACATAAAAATCATCAAAAACCGAACAAAAACTAACCTTGAATCAAGCTCCCAAAGTGCCGAATACCCTAAAGCTTATTTCTTTTATTTTTTTCTCAATTTTTGGTCATGAAATAAAGATGAATGCATGATACATTTTATTATATGTTTTATTATAATAACATTTTTAACATTTTACTTTTTTAACCTTTATAATATAATTAGAAAACCATATAATGGTTGTCTTTTACCATCCATCACATTATATCATGGGCAAATTGCAACTTAAATACCTCATGTTATAAAGACAACATCAATTTGGCCCGTACACAATTATCTAGTCACTTTTACATTTTACGCTATTAAGTCCTTTTTATTAAATCGGCACTCAAATGACAAAATTAAATCACGAAAATTTCACACATATTAATTCACACATAATAAACACTGAAAATAATATTAAAAAATTTTTCTAACTCAGATATGTGGTACCGAAACCACCATTCTGACTAGGGTCTAAATCGGGCTGTTACAGATGATGTATGAAATGTGCAAAACAATACAAGTAAATGGAACAAGAATGCCACAGCAAAATCACTACGAAAAAAGGCTGAGGAACTTCAATGTAGATTAGGACAGTTGGGATGATTAATGAATCTACCTTCACTAACTATTACTGCCACAGTAAAGTCGTGAATATTCTACTGCTCGATAGGTTTCTACGGTAAGCTACTTCTATCGAGAGTAAGACCTTAGGTTAGCTCCCTTAGGGCACTATATGTCTATAGGTTTTGAGTTCGGCTACAACTAATATTTTCTACTTCTTTCGTATGAGGCAAGGCTCTATGTCTAAAGGTTGCTACGAATAAGTGATTAATCATTCCCTCATATTATCCAACTTTTATCCAGCTAACCTAACCCTATCGGAATTAAGTTATCTTTATAAACCTATCGCACATTCATCAATGTACAGCCTGCATACAACATGAAATACCATTGAATAAAATAGTAGAACAAACAAAACTTAAAATTTAAACATTAATAGAAATAAAAGTTTCATCAAAGTAATCTCGAGCCTAAGAGATTTAGCTCATGGTTGGGCAAATCAAGTTTGAGTTTAATATGATACCCAACATCATCAATATGGTTGTTGGAAATTTAGCTTGCCCATTCGTTTGCGGATGGTATGCCATGGCAATATTTTGTTTTACTTCGTATCTTTGTAAACTGTTGGCAATGAGCTTACAATCAAACTGAGACCTCTCATCATTGATGATGGCTCGAGGCATACCAAATCTCGTGAAGATGTTCTTTTGCAGGAACTTCAATACTGACTTGGCATCTTTGGTAGGTAGAACTATGGCTTTTACCCATTTGGAGAAATAATCCACTGCCACAAGCATGTATAAATTTTCGAACGAGGGTGGAAATGGACCCATAAAGTTTATCCCCCAAACATCAAACAACATGATTTCTAGAATATTTTGCAGCAACATTTCGTGTCTCCTTGATAGGTTTCCTATTCTATGACAACAATCGCATGTCCTATAAAATTCATGGGCATTTTTAAACAAAATTGGCCAATAGAACCTAGATTGGAGTACCTTTGCTACGACTCTTACTCCTCCAAAATGCCTTCCATACGAGGCTGAATGACAATGTTGCAATACACTGTTCATCTCTTCATCAGGAATACATCTTTGAATTATTTGATCAGCACACTGCTTATATAGATAAGGCTCATCCTAGTAGTAGAATCTTGCATCACACAAGAATTTCTAGTTACCCTGGCTATTCAAATCAGGTGGAAACAATCCACTGACTAAGAAGTTTACAATATCGGCATACTAAGGCAATGCCGTGGCAATTAACAACTACTCATCTGGGAAGTTTTCCTTAATAAGCTTTATGTTGTCGTCTTCATTTCCAGCTTCTAATCTTGATAAATGATCTACCACTTGATTTCAGTTCCCTTTCTGTCTCGAATCTCCAAATCTAACTCTTGCAACAAGAGTATCCACTGAATCAATCTTGGCTCTGCATCTTTCTTGGTCACCAAATACTTAATGGTAGAATGCTTTGTGTAAACCGTGACTTTGGTACCAACTAAATATGATCGAAATTTATTGAATGCAAATACCACAACCAATAATTCATTTTTGGTGGTGGTGTAATTAAGTTGTGCATCAGTCAGGGTCTGGCTTGCATAATAGATCACATGAAAGATCTTGTCTTTACATTGCCTTAGCACTGCTCCCACAGCATAATCACTAGCATCACACATGAACTTGAATGAAAATGTCCACCCAGGAGCTATTATATTCGATGTAGCCACCAGTCGTATTTTTAACTCCTCGAAAGCTAACAAACAAGGTTCATCAAATATGAAAGGTTTATTCTGCTCCAACAAAGCACACAAGGGTTTAGATATCTTTGAGAAGTCCTTAATGAATCTTCTATAAAAACTTGCATGGCCTAAGAAACTTCTAATGCCCTAGTCACTGGCAGGAGGCAGCAATTTTTCTATCACATCGATTTTTGCCTTGTCAAATTTAATTCCTTACTACGGTACCTTATGCCTTAGAACAATGCCTTCATGGACTATGAAATGGCATTTTTCCCAATTCAATACAAGACTCATTTCTTCATATCAGCAAAGAACCAATTCCAAATTTTTCAAATAGCCTTCAAAGTTATTCCCAAAGACAGAAAAATCATTCATAAAGACTTAGAGAAAATTTTCCACCATGTTAGAAAATATTGCCATCATACAACGCTGAAATGTTGTCAGGGTATTACATAAACTGAATGGCATTCTTCTAAATGCGAAAGTACCATATGGACAAGTGAAGGTTGTCTTCTCTTGGCCACTAGGATCTATAGTGATCTGATTCTACCCAAAATATCCGTCTAAGAAGCAATAGAAGGCCTTCCCAGCTAATCTGTGCAACATTTGGCCAATAAAAGGCAAGGGAAAGTGATCCTTTCGAGTTTCCTTTTTGAGTTTGCAATAATCCATACACACTCTCCATTCCGTGATAGTACGAGTTGGTATAAGGTCATTGTTATCATTACTAATCATTGTGACACCTTCCTTTTTAGGCACGCATTATACAGAACTCACCCTAGAGCTGTCTGATATTGAGTAGATAATACCTTTATGAAGCCATTTGATTATCTCTTTCTTAACAACTTCCTTCATGATAGGATTCAACCTCCCATACTGTTCAGTAGAATTTCCATGGCAATACTCCAATAAAATTTTATGTATGCATAGAGTAAGGTTGGTTCCTTTGATGTCGATAATTGTCCATCCTAATGCCTTCTTAGTTCTCCGAAGAACTTCTAACAACTTTACCTCTTGATCGGGTGTCAACTCCACAGAAAAAATACTGGCAAAGTGTTGCTTTCTCCAAAATAAACATATTTCAAATGCAACGACAGAGATTTAAACTCTAGTGTGGGAGGCTCATTTATAGATGATTTAGGAGGATTGACTGTGTGAGCCGATAAATCCACGGGCTCAAACTTTTTCCCTGGTCTATCCACAATCTGCTTTGCCTGTGTAAACTCACTGAATTCTCTAAAAGTCTCTGTTTTATTCAGCTCAATTGAATTTGTATCACTATCTGAATTGCCATGGAAAAATCTTATAAACTCTTCTTCCACTGTGGTTTCTAGCGAACCAATGGCATGGAAATCTTCATTCTCATCAGCACATTTCAAAGCATCGAATACATTGAAAGCGATCTGCTATTTAGTTAAACTTTTGCACATCAATCAAAGTTCTGCCTATAGCAAGAAAAGGTCTTCCAAGAATAATCAGCACATCTTTGTCAGCTTCACATTAAAAAATAATGAAGTTAGCTGGAAAAATGAACTTATCTACTCTTACCAACACTTCTTCAATTTTACCTTCTGGGTGTGCATAAGATCAATCAGCTAATTGTAACGCTACTGTAGTAGGTCTTGCTTTTCCAATTCTCAATTTCCTAAATACAAACATGGGTATAGACATTAAATTGATACTTGCTTTTAAATCACACAGCGCCTTCCCAATAAAATGATTTCAAATTGAGCATGGGATAGTAAAACTCCATGGGTCCTTCAACTTTGGAGGAAATTTATTCATCAACATAGTCGTGCACCCTTCAGTGAGAGCAACCGTTTTGAATTCTCCCAATCTTCATTTCTTTGACAATATATCTTTCATGAATTTCACATAATTGGGCATTTGCTCCAAAGCTTCAATGGTTTGTTGATGTGAAGTTGTTGAAGGACATCCAGAAATATTTTAAACTAGCGATCTTGTTTATGATTATGGAAGCATTGAGGAAAATGTAGAGGTTACCGACCTTCAGGTTGTTGAAATTGTTTTGTTGTGGCATTTTTATCGGTAAAATTACCTGATTCTACTTCAACAGTGCTCTGTTTAGCTTTTCAGTTGCGGTGTGCTTTTCAAGTTGTTAAGTTGTTAAGTGATGCAAATACATGCTTGTCTCAGTGGTTAAGTGTTTTGTGAAGAGTATGAGAAGTCTTGGGTTCAAACCTGAGCAGGTGCAAAATGTTTTGATTTTAAAGGAATAAGCACTGCCTCTAGGCAATAGGCTTTTAAATAAATATGGGAAAAACATGACAGAAAAGAGCCTATTGGCTTAGGGGACAAGTGGCGTGTTACTAATGTCTGATGTCTGAAGTTCGAGTCCTGGCTTGCGCAATAAGGGTTCTATTTTACTGCCTAAGTTGTGTAGGTAGTAGAGTTTGACCGAAACACTCCTGAGTGGAGTGGAGTTTGAATTGGTCATGGAGGAATTGTAGGAGGAAGTTGAGGAGAGATATGAGGAGGGATTTTAGGAGAAAATCAAGGAAAGTGTGGTGAGAGGGAGTAGTGTACCAATTGGGAACATTGGGCACTCTGGAAATTCAGCTTTGTTAGTTAGAGGACTCCATTTCAATTTTTGGGAAGCATTTTGGGGTTCTTTTCTTTTGTTCTCTGAAGGTCGAATAATGTGAATAGAAGTAGGAAATACCCTTTTTTCTTCTTTTTTTGATGTTGGTTTTGCACTCCTCTCACTAGTCGGATATTTTCCTTCTCTCTCTCTTTTCTCATGAGACCTTCAAGCCTTCTCTTTTGCATCTTATTGTTGACCACTCGGGTATCTTGCATTTCAGGTATATCACGGATTTATCATCTTTATAGAGCCTATTTTGATCGACTCCTCTTCTTTCTTTTCACTGAATACCATTCTTTCCCCTCATTCGGTTTTCTTCAATCACCTTTTCTTGTATTGATACTTTGGCTGAATACTCCCCTCTCTATCTTAGACCCTTCGACTGTTGCTAACTGATTTTTTTCTTCCCCTTTTGTTTACTTACCGAATACCTCATTCTTTTCCTCTCCTCTTGTCATTCTTCCATCTTAATACTGTAACCGTTACTACATATATCTCTCCCCATTCTGTTTTCGGCTTTTGAAAGTGTTCTCTAATAAATCAGTAAGTACACATGACTTTCTCTTATTTCTCTCTACTATTGTGATCCTTCTTCTAACATCTTACTATGTTCCTGATAAAGCTAGAATCGTTCCATTCTATCTCTATTATCTTGGGTGCTTTCGGCTGTGTGGGTATAAGCCGATTTCTTCTATCAATCGTTCGTGGTTCTGCATGGGGGTAATTTGTCGTTCTTTTGGTTCGAGTTATTTTCGTTCATAGTGATAATTAAAGAGATTAGGATTCAATGCAGGTTGTGCCAAGGATTTGGTGATCACTGGTTTAAAGATGGATTAAACCGTACTTGCTTAACCAAGGTAAGTAACATGTACCATAATGGAGATTAAGTGTTCATAAGAGGATGTTTTAGCCCTAGCAATTAAAATACTGACATGGGGTCATGTTTGAATCTAGGTTGGTGTATGTGGAGATTTACGCTATTCTTCTGAACAGGTGTGTAAGCACTGCCCCAATCTGTAAATCGGCAAAAGTCGAAAAATATGATTACTGACGCTACACGAGCGTGCGCTTGCTCGTGTGGTAAATCGAACGCGTAGAACATGGGCATTTGAGTGTAGAGGCCACCATGAGGGATTTCATGGGTCGAGGCTATTTTTGACCACGTTGGGCCGAAATGGGCTGTGTGGGCCCCACATGGGTAAACCACATGGACGTGTGGAGATTATTGGGCTAGACTATGTAGTTCGCATGGCCAAGGTCATTTTTGGGCTTATTGGGCCACATAGGCGTGTGGGCTCGCATTATGGGCCTTAGGCCTATTTTTACTGTTTGTATGTTAGGGTTGCACAGGTCGCCCGAGACAACTGTGGACCTTTTGTTGGGTCAGTAAGTGTACCTGGACCCCATATCAATAAAATGACTGTTTTTCCCTTATGTGGTAAAACGACTGTTTTTCCCTTATGTGGTAAAACGACTATTTTGCCCTTATGTGGTAAAACGACTGTTTTGCCCTTATTTGGTAAAATGACTATTTTGCCCTTATATGGTAAGATGACTGCTTTGCCCTATGTGATGTATATTTATATTTTAGCATGCTATTTAAACTGTAATGGATGCATGTATGATTTTATGATATGGCATGACTTGATTGTATGATGCATTGCATGGGGATGGGTTTATATATGATTGGAGGAAGTGTACTGTATTGGCAGCTCTGCTGCAAATCACTGATGGCTCTAAGCCTATTATACTGGCAGCTCTGCTGCAAATCACTGATGGCTCTAAGCCTATTATACTGGCAGCTCTGCTGCAAATACTGTTTAGAACCGCAACCGGTGCTATTTTAGAGTGTAGGGATGGGTGGGTTGATTTTATCCCCACATAGAGTGTAGGGCTGGACAGAGTGGAGTGTAGAGGCTGGTTGGATAGGATTTGCATGCTGTTTAAAATGTTACTACACCGATTACTGTTACTGCACTAATTATTGTTTCTACACTAATACTATTACTGTATTGGGCTAAGGCCCTAACTGGAAGTGAACTGCTATTGATAATGGCTTAGGCCAGACTGTTTTTTTTCACTGTATGATTGACTGCTTGTTTACTAAGGGATTACACACTGAGTTTTCGTAAACTCACCCTTCTACTTTTTTTGTGCGGGAAATCTTTAGACGGGCCGGTGCTGCGAAAGACTCGACAGTGGCCGCACAACTGCATCTACTTTCACTCTTAACTTCTATTTTATAAGTAATTTAATTTTGGGGGTTTTTATGTAATATGGCCTCTTAACTTTTTATTTTTTATTTGGGATTTATTTACTATAAATTATATCTGCTAGAAGTAAGCTGTGGTTTTTCATAAAGATATATGTTTTCAAAACACCACGTAATCGCATTATATTTTAAATAGCTTCCGCAAACGAACCTTGTTTTTAAAAGTGCAATAATATCTTAATACGATTAACATTTTGCTAAACCAACCTGAGTTTTAACAACAAGAAAGATACTTAAATTTTCTTAAAGATAATCTACGAGGTTTTAATATAGAATGGATTTTTCAACGGAACTAAGTTTTCGAAACACACTCTAATGTGGCATCACAGATTTGACCATAACGTCTAGGCTGGATTTGGGGTGTTACATCAAGGGCTCATAAGGATGTGGCTTGACTATGAATTACGACATTATTATTAGCTATATATTCTTTTAGTAGAGATTCAATAGATGATGAAGCTGATGTCTGACCTTGTTGGATATTTTTCTACAGCATAGGTTGATTATAACCAGTCAATGCACTCTCGGCATTCTGTCTAACAACAGTGTTTGAATTCCCAGAACCTTGATTATTCCAACAAAATTTTGGGTGTTGTTTCCACCAGGGATTATAAGTGTTATTATTTTAGTTGAAGTTACCCATGTAGTAAACAAATGCTGGGTTTGATGGACATTTATCAAACACATGGTCTTCACCACAATAAACACAAGATATGTCGACTAATTTCAGCTCCTAGACCGCAGCTAACTTTCGCATTGTCTTGATCATATTAGCTAGAGAAGATATTTAGGCTATCAATGAAGTGATTGCATCAAGCTCAATGGTGCCAGTAGCTCTCTTGCCAATCCCAACTCACGTGGTAGGATACTGATAATCATTGTTGACAATCCTTTACAAAATCTTGTATGCTTCATTGTAGGATTTATCCAACAAAGTTGTAATAACCCGTTTTCAGTGACATCAGAACAGTGGTTTCAGGACCACAAATTTGAAGTAAAAAAAAATTATTTTATTATTATTTTATTTCCTACAGCATGATAGTAATACTGTATCAGAATTTTGTTAAGAAATTTTACCGTTTACATGCTCAATTTGATAAAAAGGACTAAATCGCGTAAAGTGCAAAAGTTGAGTTCTAGTAGCTAAAAGTATTAAATAGCTATAGAACCTTAAAGTATAAGCCCTTATATGAAAATTAGACCATTTATATGTTAGTGGATGAGCATGTCTTGGAAAATGTGTAAATATTAATGTTTTCTAAGGTTAACTAAGTAATTAATAAATAAAGTTAAATTATAATAAAACAAATTAAGTTATCATCTTCCTTTCATCAATTGCAACCAAATGTTACGGTTGGAGAAGCCATTTTTGAGCTTTTAATTTTTGCAACTTCATCTTGCTCATTGGTAAGTGATTTTTGTCTCACTTTTAATGATTTCTATGTTTTCGAGATCGTTCTAGCTTAATCTAGCTAGCTCGGGGACTAATTTGTGAAACTGTTAAACTATTAGGGATTTTCCATTGATGCATGAACATGATTTTTGAAGTTTGATGATAGAAAATGGATGGTTGTTGTTAGATAAACAACTTTTGTAAAGGGATTTTTGGTAAATTTGTCAAATATGGACTAAATTGAAAAATAAAAAATACTACATGGTGAAATTTTAAAATAAATGAATTATAGGGCACGCTAAGGACCTAATTGATATTTGGCCATACTGGGTTGTGATGGAATTTCATGAATTTCCATTTTTATTAGCTAAGGGATAAACTGTAAAGAAATTAAAAGTATAAGGGGAAAATAGTAATTTTTCCAAAATATGATTTTGGGCTAAATTGAATGAGTTAAATTTATCCATATAGATTAAGACAGACCTCATATGAGTTAGATCGGGCTAAAGGGAAAATTTCGAATTAATCGCCTCTGTATCTACATATACTCGTCAAGGTAAGTTTGTGTAATTAAATCATGTTTATATGTTTTTAATTGAAATACATATATATGTTTTGAATTGTCATACATAATTATCAATTGCATATCCAACAACGTACGACAATTATAGGGCCCCGTTTGAACCTTAGGAATCCTAGGATACAAATGACATGTCATTAGAGTTTACATGATTTGGGTACTGGTCCTGAATGTCCTACCGATGGTTGAGGTCCTGCATGTGTTGCGAATGCCCCACAGCTTATGTGAGCAGCATCGTGTAGTTATTTTTTGACCCATAGCTCATGTGAGCATATCGATTTATAGCTCGTGAGAGCATATCGATTTATAGCTCGTGAGATCATACCGATCTCCAGCTCGAGTGAGCATATCAATTCATATCTCGTATGAGCATACATGTACATGAATTGATAGATTACAGTTATATGAGCTAGCACACTATGTGTAAGCTATCCTAGGTATCCAACGGTATTCTAAACGGTTCAATGGGAAATATTCTGATAAGAATTGGTAAGAGTTCAATATAGACTATTAGAGGGACACATATGAATTACATAGAAATGTTGTTACATGGTATATGAAAATTTTAATTAGATGGTACATGTATATGGAACTTGATCAATGGTTATATTCATCAATGTTTATTGGCTTATATATATGTAATTACATGGAAAACATGGTTGGTGTATATGTACTTAGGCATTTAGCCAAATCATATTGGGATATGCTTGGTTACTTACCTCTTATATGACTAAATGTAAGTTAAATTCTATGTTATATGAGCTTACTAAGCTTAAATGTTTACTCTGTATTTTTTCTGTGTTTTATAGTGGATCAGAAGCTCATTTGGGTTGGAGGCTTGTCGGAGCTATATCCCACTATTCATTGGCTTTTTTGGTACATTTGGTTGTTAAATTTTAGTTATAATGGCATGTATAGGTATTTTGGCTAATGTTGGCCTATATGTTTTGTTATGAATATGGCCATTTGATTTGGCTTGTGTTTTGGCATATTTTGGTTTGTAAACAAGTATTTTTAAAATGGTTAATGAATGACTTAATATGGTTGAATGATGGAAGATGAGATGATAGATGAATATGCATAATATATATGGCTTGTGACTTGTTGAGAATTGCTACTTTGTTTGAATAGGTTAAATGACTAATGATGTTAATTATAGAATGGCACTTTGGTACCAAATAGTTATGTTTTGGGTAAGTAAATTATATGGTATGTATTGATACAAATATGCATGCAAGTTAGTTGATTATTTGGTCTTATTGAATACATGGGTAGGCATGTTTATATATTGCCATTTGAGGTGCCTAAGGGCATATTGGTTGTATGATATTATACCATATGTATATGACTTGTTTACGCTTGATTTGGATGACTTGTTATGGCTTGTAAGTATATGCAATGTTGTGTGCAAGTACATGCCAATTTGGGTGAGAAAAATGGCTTGTACAATGACCTATTTTCGTCCACATGAGCTGAGACACTAGCATGTGTCTCAATCGTGTGTGACACACGGCCAGGTGACACGGTCGTGTGTCCCCTGTAACTTTCAAAGGGTTGCAAGTCAGGCTGTTACACGACCTAGCACATGACCTGGCACACGAGCGTGTGACTTGGCAGTGTGATCCAAGTCAATGAGTTACATGGGCACGAGCACAGACACTGGCTGGGACATGGTCGTGTGTGTAACACCCCTAACTTATATTCATCGCCAAAATAGGGTTACGGAGCGTTACTAGACTTATTACATAAACAAACTTACATTTCACATACATTTTTCATTTACAAATAAAATTCATTCACAATCAATCATATTGTCCCTAATACGAGCCTTCAAGGCCCAAATCATGTATTAAAAGTGGTTCAAGACTAAACTGAGAACTCAGGAAAATTTTGGAAAAACATAGAAATTTTCGAAACACAGGGGACTCATACCCAGTGTGGCCCGATTGTGTGTCTCACACAGCCAAAGACACGCCCGTGTCACAGGCCGTGTGGACATTCGAAATAGGATCACATGGCTGTGTCCCAGCCCGTGTCTGACCTCGTGTAACTCTCTGACTTGGGTCACACGACCAACCACATGCCCGTGTGACTAGCCCGTGTACTCTTTGAAATGGCCTCACATGCCTGTATCTCAGATCATGTGCTAGGTCGTGCCAAAACTGTAGGGTATACTGACTTATGCCACACGGCCAAGTCACATGCCCATGTGTTAGGTCGTATGGAGCATACTAACTTGGTCTCTAATTAAACATCAGGAGACACATGGCCGTGTCACCTGACCATGTGTCACACATGAATGAGACACACACCCATGTCTCTACCCGTGTGGACAAAAATAGGCTATTTTCTAAGCCATCTTTCTCACCCAAATTTGCATCCACCTAAACATGTCAAATGGCATATAGAATAGCATCAATAGGCATTCAAACCAATCTCAATCAAGCCTAAAATCATGCCATTTCAATACCAACAACCACAATGCTCATAACATCATGTTTTTGCCAATTCAAAACATACCAATTTCACATAGCAATTATAAATCACTTAACTAAAGGCCATTTACTCATATATATATATATATATATATATATCACTAAGCATGCCAAAATAAGCCAAATTACATGGTTATACACATAACCAAGCATTCATCATTTACAAGCCAAATCAATTGGCTAAATCTATTACCAACATATAGACCATATTAACCACAACACCTATACATGCCATATAACCAAATACATAAGTTAAAAAGTACCAAAATGACAGCTGGATAGTGTGATGAGATCTCCGATAACTCCCAATCTGAGCAAGCTTCGAAAATCACTATAAGACACGGAAAAGTAAATAAAGTAAGCTATAAAGCTTAGTAAGCTCATATAGTTAATAAGTAAAACTTACCATTCATTCTCAAATTAATTTATCTATCATAAAACATTACAATCCAACTTAATCACAAGGCTAATATATGCTCTTCAATATAGTAGATCTTGTAACTCACAAACTTCATAGGCTCAATGCTTATACGATTTACGTATATACCTGCACTAACACGTATCAAACCCTTACCCTTTTATATCTTTAATTTACTCATTGAACCATTTGGAATAATATCGGATACTTGAGAATCTCACACCCTAAGTGCCAATACATAGCTGAAGCTATCTCAATCTCATATCCCATATAATGCTCACTCTCGAGCTATCAACGGGTCTGCTCACACAAGCTGACAGTCGAAACGTAACTACACAGTGCTACTCACACAAGCTGATGAGAGTCCGCAACACATGCCAGAAAACTCAGCCACCGCTAGAACGTACGGAACAGCACCCTAAATATAATAACCCCTAATGACATGTCATTTGTATCCTATCTATTCCTAAGGTTCAACCGAGATTTCACATTGCCGAATCTTCGTCAAACATTTCTGTAAGGTCATTCATCAACAATACAATTATAAAGTATTTAAAACACAATTTCAATAATGATTATTAACATGAGAACTTACCTCAGATTTATAAGGAGAGAAACAAGCTATCAATCCACTATTTTGTTTTTCCCCCAATCTAATCCCGAACTTTGCTTTTCTTGATCTATATATAATTAAATTTAACTTATTTAATTATCATTTTATTACATTTAACCCAAATTATATTATGACAAAATTACATTTTTGCTCCTTAAATTTGAATTCCTTACAATTTAGTCACTGGCTCATAAAAATGCAAATTCATGAAATTCAACTTATACACATGCTAGCTGAATTTTACCTATTCTCATAGTAGCCCATATTTTTCATTATTTCACACATTTACCACACAATTTATCACATTTTTCAATTTAATCCCTAATTGACAATTTTATCAAAAATCACTTAACAAATGTTGTTTATCTAACAACAACCATTCATTTTCTATCATCAAACATAAAATTACACACATATTCATCAATGGTAAAACTCTAAACATTTAAAAATTTTGCAAATTAGTCCCTACGCTAACTAGATTAAGCTACAACAACTCCAAAAACATAGAAATCATTAAAAACCAAGATCAAAATCACTTACATGCATGAAAAATAGCTTGGCCGAATATAAGCTCTCCTTCTATGGTGAATTCCAGCTGAAAGTTGGTGAAATGAAGAAGATAACACCTTTGTTATAATTAATTTTACTTTTATTTACTAATTTACTTAATTAACCTAAACTTAAACCTTTGAAAACCACATAAATGATGTCCATCTTTGTCCACTAATAATATTAATGGTCTAATTATCAATTAAGGACCTCCACTTTAAAGTTCTATAGCTATTAGACACCTTTAGCTATTAGAAGCCAACTTTTACACTTTACGCGATTTAGTTCTTTTTATTAGATTGAGCATTCAAATGATAAAATTTCTTAATGCAATTTTCATACAATCATACTATCATGCTGTAGACCTCAAAATAATAATAAAATAAATATTTCAACCTCGAATTTGTAGTCCCAAAACCACTATTCCAATTTAACTAAAAATGGGTTGTTACAGTGTGTCCCTACTTTGAATGCCCACAAGGCCTGGCCATACAGTCGTGTGACCCTTGCAGTGCTGAAAATTTTACTTGTTTCCTAAAAAATTTTCTAAGTTTCCAATTTAGTCCCGACTTGTTTCTAACACATATTTAGGGCCTCGAGGGCTCGTACAAGGGACAATTTGTATGATTTGACTTGGTTTTAATATATTTATTGATATGATATGAAATGTTTGAAATTTATGTCCATTTGAAATGTAAACTCCGGTAATGCTCCATAAACCTATTCCAGTGACGGATATCATTTAGGGGTGTTACAAAAGTACCATTGGCAGATGTATTGACTACCATCCTTGTATGTGCATTCAGCCCACTATAAAACATCCCCATCTAAGTCTAGTGCTAGAAACCATGCATAGAACATTTCCTAAGCAATTCCTTAAATCTTTCCCAGGCTTCGTACAGTGTTTCATCATCTAATTGTCGAAAAGATGTTATGTCATTTTTGAGCTTGGCATGCATGTTTAGTGGATTATATCGTAGCAAAAACCTTTGGCAAAGGTCATTCCATGATTGCACTATTCCCAACAGTAACGTATTAAGCCACGCTCTTATATGATCTCTCATAGAATATGGGAATAGTTTGAGCTGCAATGCTTTTTCAGGAATACCCTGTTATCGAAACGAATCACAGAATTCTAGAAAAAGTCTCAAATGTAATCTTGGATCTTCAATTTGCAACCCACTGAACTGTCCAACTGTTTGCAGCATTTGAAACACTACCAGTTTGAACTCCAAGTGCTGAGCTTTTATGTGTGGTCTGACTACTCCTGGATTCAGGTCATCAAAAATTGGAACCACATGCTCCCGAATTGGCCTGTCTTGGTCATCTATCACATGATGAATAGACAGATTAACATCCTGGCCATTAGGATTTAATTGGTCATTCAGAACAGGATCGTTCCTTTCCCTAGCCATATTACATAATTATCTTCTCCTTTTTCACAAAGTTCTCTCGATCTCTGGGTCAAAACGATACTCTTCTTTACCAAGAATGCCTCCACTCAAGCATTAATGGAAAACCTGTAGAAGTTAAGTAACAACTTAGTTAGATAAAACTAATGAAACAGAATAAAAATAACAAAACCAAATTTCACCAATTGCCAATCCGCGGCAACGAAACCAAAAACTTGTTGGTTCAACAATTGATATGCAAGTCGTGCAAGTATACACATCAAACAAGTAATAAAGTGATGAGTGAGATCGTCTTCACATGGATTAGATAGGTATAATTTGGTCAAGTTATTATAATTAAGTTTGATTAATGCTAAAGCAAAATAATAATAATAATAATAATAATAATAATAATGTAGTGGAAAAATGAGAGAATGATTATGTATAAAATGTGCAAAACAACACAAGTAAACGGAATAATAATTCCATGGAAAAATCACTATGAAAAAGGGTAGAGGAACTAAAATGTTGATTTGGATAGCTGGGATTACTAATTAATCTACCTTCACTAACTATTAATACCACTGTAACACCCCTAACTCGTATCCATCGCCGAAATAGAGTTACAGAGCATTACCGTAAAAACGTAACATAAAAACATACATTTCCAAAAATTAATATAAACATAGCATAATCCATTCATATACATGCATATCATCCTTAATCGATCCCTCGAGACCTTAGAAACACTTTAGAAATGATTCCGGACTAAATCGAAAATATTTTGAAACATTGAGGAAAAAGTTCAAAATTTTAAATTGTAGGGGTCACATGGCCATGTGGCCAGGCCGTGTGACTCACATGGCTAAGACACACGTCCGTGTCTCAAGCTGTGTAATAATTGAAATAGGGACACACAGAAGTGTCCCAGCCCGTGTCCATTCTCGTGTAACTCTCTGAGTTGGGCTACACGGCCAAGTCACACGCCCCTGTGCGAGGTCGTGTAATACTTGAAATGGCCTCACATGCCCGTGTGCCAGGCCGTGTGCTAGGCAGAATAACTATCTGACTTGAAACCTTTAAAACCTATAGAGGACACACTGCCATTTCACATGGTCATTTGTCACACACGACTGAGACACACACCCGTGTCTTAGGCCATGTGGACAAGAAATTGGTCAAAATCAAGCCATTTCCGTTACCCATTTCAAACATGTACCTGCAAGCCATTTGCACCCTTAACCAAAGCATCTAAACATACCAATTCAAGCATAAGACAACCAATTCAATGAACCATAAATCCATCCAACCAATATGCCAACAAGGCACCTCAAATGCATTCAACCATATCTTACCTAAACTATAACACCCCTAACCTGTAATCGTTGCCGAAATAGGGTTACAAGGTATTACCAGATAATACACATCATTCACAAACTTCTATGCATTCATAATCTAAATCCATTCAACTCATTCACATTGTCCCTTGTAAGGTCCTACGAGACCTTAAAACATGCTTAAAAGAGGTTCGGGACTAAACCGATAACATTTAAAAACTTTGGGAAACTAAGAAAAATTTCACGCATTCAGGGGTCACACACTCATGTGAATAGGCACACGGCCACCAGACACACCCGTGTCATAGACCGTGTGAAAATAAGGCATACATACTGACTTGCACCACACGGCCGATGATACGCCCGTGTGCCTGGCCGTGTGAAATCTAGAGGGGTTACTGACTTGCGTCACACGATTAGCCACATGCCCGTATGGCAACCCATGTGCCACACACGGCCAGTAGACACGCCTGTGTGTCTAGGCTGTGCCAAACCTGTAACGCCCCGTACCCAAGACCGTTACCGGAGTCGAACACGAGGTGTTAACAGACTTAATTCATTGCTTAAACAGCTCAAACAATTTAATTTTAGAAATTCCAGACAAGCTAGCTAACTGCATCACAGTCTCTTAAAAATTCATATCTCGAGTTCTGAAACTCAAAATCCAATTCCGTAAATTTTCCCTGAAACTAGACTCATATATCTATTTACTAATTTTTTTCTAGAATTTTTGGATAGGCCAATTAGTACAGTTTATTAGTTAAAGTCTCCCCTGTTTCAGGGTTCGACTGCTCTGACCTCTGTGTATTACGAATCAATTATCTCTCTGTACAGAATTTAAATGACTATGAAGTTTCTTTCTATTAAAACTATACTCAATAAGAAATCTATACATATAAATTATGACTTATAATTCTTTTTATACAATTTATGGTGAATTTTCAAAATCAGAACAGGGGATCTAGAAATCGCTCTGGCCCTGTTTCACAAAAATTTAAACATCTCATAAAATATAACTCATATACCTGTTTCGTTTCTTCCATATGAAAATAGACTCATAATTATTCAATTCCATATTTTATTCATCATCTAATTATATCTCTACTATTTTTAATGATTTTTCAAATTCACGTCACTACTGCTGTCTGAATCTATTTTATGGTAAATTTTACCTATTTCATGGTTTCCATGGATTAACTAGCAATTTGACATACATAACACCAAATATGATCATAATTAGGCATTCCAATGGCTAATCATTACCAAGCATTTTTATACTACTCAATAACCATATCATAATACCATATATACAAAATGATTATAATGCTATACATGCCATACTCAAAATATACAAGCCATTATGCCAAGATGGTATACGGATAGTGTGAGCGTGCCTCCGACCGTTCCTCTCGATTCCGAGCTGGCTTGTCAACACTACAAGGAATGAAAAGGAGGGAGTAAGCATAAATGCTTAGTAAGTTCACATGCAAATAGCAAGTAACATAACCATATAAGCAAACATAAAACATCATTTGCATAGTCATCACCAAGACATTCATATCATATTTTCATTTATCATCTTACCATATTGTTGTTATATCGATTTTTCAACCCGAGGGTTAAGTACATACCTGTTCAAAGTATCCATTTCACAACATTTACCAATACGTCCCTTTCATCTTGAGTATTCCTCCATTTGAGTAGAACTTTACCCGTTGAACACATCGGAATATAATTCGGATACATGGAAAGTTTGCACATAAGTGCCACATATGTAGCCAAGCTACTATGTAACCCGCCCATAAGCGAACTCGGACTAAACTCAACGAGCTCAGGCATTCGCATCCATAACTGAACTCGGACTCAACTCAACGAGCTCGGATGCCTAGTTACATCTCACGAACTCGGACTCAACTCAACGAGTTCGGACATTCGCATCCATAAGTGATCTCGGACTCAACTCAACGAGCTCGGATGCCCAAATATCCCAGTGACATGTCACTTGTATCCTAATCCATTCCTAAGGTTCAACGGGACCTTTTTCCCAATCATGTGTCTCAACCATCTTCTACGGAATACCGATACCGATACTCGGTAGTATTTCACATTTTCCAAGTATATCACATAATTTGACATATTATCAAACAATTATCACGAGTATAATATTTCATAATAATTATCATATCATTTAAATAACATAAAAATATTTAAAATAATAACTATGTTACCAACATTTACATATGAACTTACCTAGTATGCGAAAATGGCTACTTTTACCATTTCGTTCACAACTTGGTATTTTCCCCATTTTAGCCCGAATTTCAGTTTTCCTTGCTCTATCATTTAAAATATAGTCTAATTAGGACTCGCATTATTCAAATTGACCCAAAATCATATTTTGGAAAAATTACAATTTTGCCCCTAAACTTTTGCATATTTACACTTTTGCCCCAAAGCTCGTAAATTAAACTTCAGCCTATTTTCTTATGTTTTATGACATGATGATCATTTTTTCCTTCTATGGAAACATCAAATTCTCAGTCTAACATGTACTTATGACTATTAGGTATTTTTACCGATTAAGCCCTTTTGCTCGTTTTCACTTAAAACCGAGTAGCACAAGTTGTCTAACATAATTTAAAACCTCATATTCTATCATAAAACACCAAAATACACAAATTTCACCTATGGGTATTTTTCCAAATATAAACCCTAGGTTAAATTATTGCTAGCATAAGCTAAATCGAAGCAGGGACTCCAAAAACGTAAAGAACTTGAAAAACGGGGCTAGAATGGACTTACAATCGAGCTTGGAAGCTTGAAAAACCCTAGCCATGGTTTCTCCTTGCTATATGCGGCCATGGGGTTGAAGATGAGCAAAATTGGCTTTTAATTTTGTATTTTAATTCATTTTACCCCTAAATGACCAAAATGTCCTTACTACTAAACTTTCCAAAAATTCCATCCATGTCCAATTTTTGTCCATAAACTTAGAAATTGATAAAATTGCTATTTAATACCTCCTAATTAATATTTCAAAACAATTTCATACTAGAAACTTCTAGAATGCAAGTTTTGCAAATTATTCGATTTAGTCCCTAATTTCAATTTAAACACTTTATGCATAAAATTTCTTCACGAAAATTTCACACAATCATGCAATCATATCATAGACCTCAAAATAATCATAAAATAATTATTTCTATCTCGGATTTTATGGTCACGAAACCACTATTCCGATTAGGCCCTAATTCGGGATATTACAACTCTCCCCCCTTTAGGGATTTTCGTCCCCAGAAAATCTTACAGTAAAAGTGGTCTTCACTTTTAATCTCATATTCGGTGCCAAAGAACTTTCACTTAGGCTGTACCTCCAATACATCTCTTTAATTTCTCATATGATCTCAAAGCTTACATCTCAACTCTCAACTGTTCTTAAATTTTCAACCCTTCTCAGTTTCCCATGATGTCATGACATAAAACCCGGATCTTAACTTGATTAATGGAGACCAGAATTCCAAGAAATCCAACAATCAAAGAGACTTGAATTTCCATGAATCTGATGAGTAGGAATTCATTCAATACAGATATGATTTATAGATCTCGCCAAACATTTAATAATAGGATACATCACATTTTCCTCTTTCTGCCATGGAAATAATTCTGATATGGCCTCAAGAATAATCCTTCTCATTTCCATCCCAATATCAACACTGACAAGGATAATTTTGATAGATCCCAATGCTCGGCTTTAACCTCTTTAACAACTCAAATTTTATGTAACATCGAATGCTCTAAACTATCACATTACCTCACCATCTTGAAACACATCACAATTCATACCACAGTACATTACTGAAAGTCAAGAAGTCTTTACTCAATGTAGACTAGTCTAGTTCAGACGCTTCGGTTACCAATATTCTCATCTATCCGAACTTTGTCAACATGTAATAAACTTTTCAGCTTTTACAAAATGAAAACCTTATCATTCGTAGTGACTTTAACTAATATCAAACTTTTTCTAATAAATATACACTTTTCGTTCAGACTATTTACTCTTTTATCCGTACAAAATGAAATTCTATTATCAGACTTGGGAAAAATAATCCTGAAATAATTGTCACATGAAATCTTTCAAATAGATAATTCACCATACCGACTGAAACTCGCGCTTTTATCACTTATGCCTTTTTCGATGTCAAATCCTTACACGTAAATTAGAAAAAGACCCCAATACTAAAATCACCACATTACCAAGATCAAATTAGAAGTATAGTCATATTTGACATGATTATCACGAAGTGAAGAACGACTTCGAACACGAGTCATAATTGACAAATTATGGAACAAAGATAACAAGAAAACCGAATAAAGAAATCCAAAATAGAGAAATCCAAAATAAAGAAATCCGAATAAAGAAACCCAAGATACGATACTATGCCGAGAATCGAAAACCAAACTCATAGAGAAAATACTAATACCACGATAATTCTTCAAAGAAAGAAAGTCCAAAAGAAAACATTATTTAATCCCCACTGGAATCAAATATAACAAGAACAATATATCTTCCCATACATATATATCGGATGAAGCATCAAGTAGAAGAAAGCAGAATCATAATATCATACGTATTCTCTCATCAATTCTTATCGAGATTTAAATGAAATAGAATACCCGATGAAATAGAGCAATATAAATTATAAACCAATCAGACTACCAATGCTTTCATCCAACACCAAAAATTAGAAGACATTCCCATATAACAAGAATTTCTTCGTGAAGATCAATAGCCATAGAAATATTTCGAGAACGGGTGAACACATAGAACATCTCAAAAGAGACTGCTAAATCTGTCCAGTCATAACTATCACACTCAGATAGTTCACATTTCAAATATCATTTCCCCAACTAGTTCTACCATCACAAATTTCATATTAAACCATTCACTAAAGAAGGCCAGTTCTGAATAAATTTCGATTTACACTTTTCTCGACCTTGCACCTGAGTAATTCGATTTACCAAAGAGAATTCCTTCTCTAATTGGGACAGTGCATAACTCCAATAATCTTTATGTCAATCTGATATTTTATTGTCTCTGACTTTACTTATCAGCTCATTTTCAATCTCTGATCATACTTATAATTATTCTATCACTGAACTCTTTGGGTTCTCAACCGGAAATTTATTCAATACAAATCTCATGAAATTCCATTATAAGTACCACTTCGGTAAGGGGGAAGGGTTGTAGGACGTCTGACTCGACTTTCTTATACATACACATATGACACAACTTCCATCATCATAACAACATCATCAAAATCATGTCATTCATTCATGTTGGCTTACACCAATTTTCCTATTGTCCCATTTAGACAATATACTTATGCATACATTCTATGTTTTCTAGATAGCTTTACTTATCCATTCATTTAATTAAATTAATTCATGCTCATGACATCATATAAGGCCAAACAAACATAGATATTTGCACCACAATCATAACTTTCATTTCGTGCATCATCATGTACATATCATTACAATCATATAATTCAGTCCAACAATTTAACACAGATAAGTTCATTTCATTATAATCCTTTATCTCATAAAAATTATATATCATTAGCATTCATCAACATTCGACGTCCAAATCAAAACAAGGACATTTTCATTCGTATCACAATATTATGACTTTTATTCATACCTCTACTACTTTCTATTTATTCCGTTCATCTTATCAAGTAAGTCATATACACTACATCATATGAGCATTAAGCAAATATGAATATTTATCACATATGTATCATAAACCTTTATTCATACTTTTTCTCGAACCGATACTTATCATAATCATAATTTTACTCAAATACCTTCACATAACATTGAACATGGTCGGCGCAGCTCGGTTTGGAGAGTACTGTCTAAATAAGACGGTACTCATACGCGTCGGAAGACATCACACTATCACAGATCAGTAGCATGTATAGCTAAACTTTTACACATGCTAGGTTAGTCCGAGAACCGACTAAACCTGCTCTGATACCACCACATGTAATGCCTCGTACCTGAGATCGTTACCGGAGTCGAACACGAGGTGTTAACAGACTTAATTCATTGCTTAAACAGCTCAAACAATTTAATTTTAGAAATTCCAAACAAGCTGGCTAACTGCGTCATAGTCTCTTAAAAATTCATATCTCGAGTTCTGAAACTCAAAATCCAATTCTGTAAATTTTTCCTAAAACTAGAATCATATATCTATTTACTAAATTTTTTCTAGAATTTTTGGCTAGGCCAATTAGTACAGTTTATTAGTTAAATTCCCCCTGTTTCAGGGTTTTACTGCTCTGACCTCTGTGTATTACGAATTAGTTATCTATCTGTACAGAATTTCAATGACTATGAAGTTTCTTTCTCTTAAAACTAGACTCAATAAGAAATCTATACATCTAACGTATATTTCTAATTATTTTTATACAATTTATGGTGAATTTCCAAAATCAGAACAGGAGATCCAGAAATCGCTCTGGCCCTGTTTCACAAAAATTTAAACATCTCATAAAATATAACTCATATACCTGTTTCGTTTCTTCCATATGAAAATAGACTCATAATTCTTCAATTCCATATTTTATTCATCATCTAACTATATCTCTACTATTTTTAATGATTTTTCAAATTCACGTCACTACTGCTGTCTGAATCTATTTTATGGTAAATTTTACCTATTTCATGGTTTCCATGGATTAACTAGCAATTTGACATACATAACACCAAATATGATCATAATTAGGCATTCCAATGGCTAATCATTACCAAGCATTTTTATACTACTCAATAACCATATCATAATACCATATATACAAAATGATTATAATGCTATACATGCCATACTCAAAATATACAGGCCATTATGCCAAGATGGTATACGGATAGTGTGAGCGTGCCTCTGACAGTTCCCGATTTCCGAGCTGGCTTGTCAACACTACAAGGAATGAAAAGGAGGGAGTAAGCATAAATGCTTAGTAAGTTCACATGCAAATAGCAAGTAACATAACCATATAAGCAAACATAAAACATCATTTACATAGTCATCACCAAGACATTCATGTCATATTTTCATTTATCATCTTACCATATTGTTGTTATATCGATTTTTCAACCCGAGGGTTAAGTACATACCTGTTCAAAGTATCCATTTCACAACACTTACCAATACGTCCCTTTCATCTTGAGTATTCCTCCATTTGAGTAGAACTTTCCCGTTGAACACATCGGAATATAATTCGGATACATGGAAAGTTTGCACATAAGTGCCACATATGTAGCCAAGCTACTATGTACCCCGCCCATAAGCGAACTCGGAATCAACTCAACGAGCTCGGGCATTCGCATCCATAAGTGAACTCGGACTCAACTCAACGAGCTCGGATGCCTAGTTACATCTCACGAACTCGGACTCAACTCAACGAGTTCGGACATTCGCATCCACAAGTGAACTCGGACTCAACTCAACGAGCTCGGATGCCCAAATATCCCAGTGACATGTCACTTGTATCCTAATCTATCCCTAAGGTTCAACGGGACCTTTTTCCCAATCATGTGTCTCAACCATCTTCTATGGAATACCGATACCGATACTCGGTAGTATTTCACATTTTCCAAGTATATCACATAATTTGACATATTATCAAACAATTATCACGAGTATAATATTTCATAATAATTATCATATCATTTAAATAACATAAAAATATTTAAAATAATAACTATGTTACCAACATTTACATATGAACTTACCTAGTATGCGAAAATGGCTACTTTTACCATTTCGTCCACAACTTGGTATTTTCCCCATTTTAGCCCGAATTTCAGTTTTCCTTGCTCTATCATTTAAAATATAGTCTAATTAGGACTCACATTATTCAAATTGACCCAAAATCATATTTTGGAAAAATTACAATTTTGCTTCTAAACTTTTGCATATTTACACTTTTGCCCCAAAGCTCGTAAATTAAACTTCAGCCTATTTTCTTATGTTTTATGACATGCTGATCATTTTTCCCTTCTATGGCAACATCAAATTCTCACTCTAACATGTACTTATGACTATTAGGTATTTTTACCGATTAAGCCCTTTTGCTCGTTTTCACTTAAAACCGAGTAGCACAAGTTGTCTAACATAATTTAAAACCTCATATTCTATCATAAAACACCAAAATACACAAATTTAACCTATGGGTATTTTTCCAAATATAAACCCTAGGTTAAATTATTGCTAGCATAAGCTAAATCGACTCTAGGGACTCCAAAAACGTAAAGAACTTGAAAAACGGGGCTAGAATGGACTTACAATCGAGCTTGGAAGCTTGAAAAACCCTATCCATGGTTTCTCCTTGCTATATTCGGCCATGGGGTTGAAGATGAGCAAAATTGGCTTTTAATTTTGTATTTTAATTCATTTTACCCCTAAATGACCAAAATGTCCTTACTATTAAACTTTCCAAAAATTCCATCCATGTCCAATTTTTGTCCATAAACTTAGAAATTGGTAAAATTGCTATTTAAGATCTCCTAATTAATATTTCAAAACAATTTCATACTAGAAACTTCTAGAATGCAAGTTTTGCAAATTATTCGATTTAGTCCCTACTTTCAATTTAAACACTTTATGCATAAAATTTCTTCACGAAAATTTCACACAATCATGCAATCATATCATAGACCTCAAAATAATCATAAAATAATTATTTCTATCTTGGATTTTGTGGTCACAAAACCACTATTCCGATTAGGCCCTAATTCGGGATATTACAAAACCTGTAGGGTATACTGACTTAATTCGAAAGGGTACCCCAAGGGACATACGGCCGTGTACCAAGGCCATGTATCACACACGGTCAAGCCACATGCCTGTGTGCTCAGCCGTGTGGAGTGAAAATAAGCTTGGTTAAAGCCACATTTCTCACCCTTCTCATGCCTTCCTACAACAAGACATTTTATACCATTTCAACACATTTATAGGCATCCAAAACATCATCAACTCATACACAACTCATGCCAGAATAACACTAGCCAATTTAATACACATTTACTACTCCAATCACATAGATTTCATATGCCAAATTCATCCATTTCACCTAATTTCAAAATGAATTTATTTATCCTTCAAAATAACTAACTTTAAACTAAAGATAACACTAATTCAATATCTTAATCTCATACCATACTATGCCAAATTCACAAGGCATATCATTTATATCACATAGCATGTATAAACACATTCTATAAGCAAAATTCACATCCCACAACTTTACCAAATACAAGCCAAATCACATAGCTATAATTCAATAACACAAAATGTACCATAATGACACTAGCCTATACATGCCATATACCATATATACAAGGCTTCAAAAGTACCAACAAAATGATCAATAGTGTGAGGACGGTTCCTGACAATCCTCGAGTCCAAACTAGCTTTGATTATTTATAAAACATAGACAAATAACACACAGTAAGCTTCATAGCTTAGTAACTTCGAATCTGAATATCTCAATTCATCAAATAAATGCAATTTAACTATTTTCACATTACCAAATCAAATCACATTAACCACAAACCTTTATCATGTCTCATAACATTATTAAATACCATCTCATTAAACTTTCTCAATGTAATACTCAAATAGGTTCCGTACGTACCTGTACCACCTCTTACTAACCTCTTTCTCAACTATGTCATTCTTTACCCGTTGAACCATTCAGAATAGAAATCGAATACTCAAGGATTACAATCGATAAGTACCTATACCATGGCCCATAGCCAAATCAAGGTAACTTATCCCGGAGTACCTATACCATGGCTTGTAGCCAAATAAAGGTAACTCCTCTTTGAATACTTATACCAAGCCTAAGGTTCGAATCCCTACATGCACGAAGGGATTAAAATTTTGCAATGCTGGACGGCTAGAGTTTGTGTTTCATTAAAATTCTGAGTAATGGGTGTTGGAGTGGAGTTTGAACTGTGTAGTTGAGATCAGTTGGAGGGATTTTAGGAGAGATTATAGGAGAAAATCGTGGGGATTTGTGGTGGGAGAAGATTTGGTACCGAATGAGAATTGTAAGCACTCATGCATTCGGTTTTGGGGGATTGGCAAATTGCTCAACATTTTTCTAGTAACTGTCATCATTGGTTTCTTTTCTTTCTATAGCGATGGAGTTGTTCTAGTAAGTCTGTTTTTGGCTTATTTCGGGTTATACTTTTCTTCTGGCACTCTGCTCTTTTCCCCTACCCTTCTGTCAGACACTTTTCTTTTCCTATTGTTTGTTGTTCTCCTTTCTGTCCTTAACCGAATACCATTCTTCCCCTCTCATTCGATTTTCATCAATCACCATTCCTTTTGCTGATACATTTGGCTGAATACTCCCCTCTCTTTCTCTTAGATCCTTCGACTATTGCTAACTGATTCTTTACTTCTCCTTTTATTCACTTGCTAAATACCTCACTTTTCTCCTCTCCTCTTGTCATCCTTCAATCTTAATACTTTAACCGTTACTGCATATATCTCTCCCCATTTTGTTTTTAGCTTTTGCAAGTGTTCTCTGATAAATCGGGGTACGCCTCTATCATTTTGTGTACTTTCAACTTGTGTGTGGGTGAGAGCCAGTTGTTCTTTTCTCCCAATCTAGACTCTATGTTTCCGATAAGTGACATTTCGTCGAGTTCAAACTATTCTTTTGTTTGATGGTTGATAAGGCTAGGTTGGTATGCAGGTAATCCCTAAGGCATAAGGATTAGGCTCTTGCAACGAAGTAAGTGGGCAAGCCTAAACCGACTGATCTAGACAAGTCATAGATAATATTATGGATAAGAGCTTTAATTATGGTTTGCTCTAACTCGATTGTTAGAATACTAACTGAAGCTTTTGTTGATATAGGTTGGAGTGCTCGTGGTCTAGTTGCGCATTTTCGCAATCAGGTGTGTAACCACACTGCCATAATCGTAAATCGACAAATGCCAAAATAGAAGACCATCGATGCTACACGAGCGTGCGCTCGCTCGTGTGGTAATCTGAACGCCTAAACTTGGACGTTTGTTCCTAGAGGCCACCATGAGCGATTTCATTAGTTTAGGCCATTTTGGGCCATGTTGGGCCAAAATGGGTCGTGTTGGCCCCACAAAATTATGGGCCCCACACGGGTAAATCGCATGGATCTGTAGGAAATATTGGGCCAGGCTATGTATCCACATGGCCAAGGCCATTTATGGGCCTTAGGCCCATTTTTACTGTTTAACTGTTAAGGTTGCATAGGTCGCCCGAGATGACAGTGGACCTACTGTTGGGTCGGTAAGTGTACGTAGGCCCCCTACTCGATAAAATGAATGAAATGCCCCTACATGCTAAATTGACTATTTTGCCCTTATGTGATGTATGTTTATATTTTAGCATGCTATTGTAACTGTGTTGAGTACATGTATAACATTGTGATATGACATGGCATATGGCATGATGCATTACATGGGGGTGGGTTTTTATATGACTAGAGGAAGTGTACTGTACTGGCAGCTCCGCTGCAAATCACTGATGGCTCTAAGCCTATTATACTGGCGGCTGTGCTACAAATACTGTTTAGTGTCGTAACTGGTGCTAATTCTGGAGTGTAGGGATGGGTGGGTTGATTATATCCCCACATGGAGTGTAGGGTTGGACGGAGATGGAGTGTAGAGGATGGATCGGTAGGATATTCATACTGATTAAACTGTTACTGCACTAATTCTTGTTACTGCATTAATTATGGTTACTACATTTGGCCAAGGCCCAAACACATGACTGTTTCTGTATTGAGATGGGCTAAAGCCCAAATTGATATAGTCACTGTTATTAAAAAGGGCTTAGGCTTTGTTTTCTAACTGTTTACTTATATGGGATTACACATTGAGTTTTTGTAAACTCACCCATCTGTTTAACTGTACAGGTAATCCCCAGTCTTAGGCGGATTGGTGTTACGAGGGACTCGAAGGTGGCCACGCAACCGCATGGACTTCCTCATTAGATTTTAAATTATAAGCTGTTAATTTGGGTATTTTGATGTAATAAGGCCTCCCTAAATTTTATTCCTTAATTTTGTATTTTATTATTTTGATTTATATCTGCTAGCAGTAGGACGCAGGTTTTCAAAAGATAAATGTTTTTCAAAACATCACGTTTACGCAACATATTTTAAAAGCTTCCGCAATAAACAATGTTTTAAAATGTAATAACAATCTAATATGATTAACATTTTGCTAAAATGACTTGAGTTTTAACAATGAACGAGATATCCTAAATTTTTGTTAAGGTCATAAAGAGATTTAATATAGAATGGGTTTTTCAACGATATCTCGCTTTACGAAAAACACTTCAATGTGACATCGCCAGATTCGATCATAACGTCTAGGCCGGGTTTTGGGTGTTACATATATCATCATAATACATCTTAATTATGAACTTACCGTTTCATTACCTTTTCTTACCTGTATCATTTACATAATACAAGACGTAAGCATAAACATCAACCAATTACACAAGCTTCACACTAGCCTAAATATCATCATTGATACACAAGTTAGTGCATTTATACATTACTCTTTTGGAATCAACCACATGATAAGCCATTTCATAAGAATATATATTTTGATTCATACAACCTTTTCATGCACATAAGCATATTTCCACTTGGACACTTACCATTTCGATGTATATCATTAAGATTAAGCATGATATAATCTAACCATAAGCTTAGCACAAGCCTAAGCATCATCCACAACACATATTAGTGCATCAACTCATAATTCACTTGAAATAACATGAGGTAAATCATTATACATGAACATCATCATTTGAAATCATCAATTTCATGAACATAAGTATACTTTCATTAAACATTTCTTTTTCAATCATTTTCATAGATTCATGACATAAGTCATTTGAACACTTACCGTTCCTTTCCTTTTCATACCCGTTGAACAACTTAGAATAATATCAGGTACGCGAGAAAGCTCACACAAAGTGTGCTAAACATATGGTCAAAATCACTCCTTTTCCTTTTCCTTTACATTGTTGCTCACTCGAGCCATAAAATGGGTCTGCTCACACAAGCTGACGGTCGGAATGTTAGCTACATGATGCCGCTCACACAAGCTGACGAGCATCCGCAAAAAATGCAGGACCTCAACCTTCAGTAGGACATTCAAGACTAATTTGAATATGGAAATTAAATAAAAAAATATTCATCTAATTTCGTATCATCTTTCCCAAAGTTTCTATGGAAACCTTAGGAGAGAGGAAGACAACTTACTAAGCTTGAAAATGTATGAAATCAAGTCTCGTTTTTAATGATTTTTATATTTTTGAAACTAGAATAGTCTAATCTCTCTATTTAGGGGATTAATTTGAAAAGTTATCAAGGTATGAAATTTGGTTCATGGATGAATATGCTGAAAATTTGAAATTCATGGTAGAAAATGAAAAGTTATTCATAGATAAACAACTTTTACAAAACAATTGTTGATGAAAACTTGATTTAGGGGCTAAAATGAAAATGGTAAAAACCCATGAAAAATTTTGAAATTTGTGAAAAATGTGTGCTGTAAATGTTGTTTATAAATTTCAGCTAGGCTTGGAAAGAGGGTTAAATTTCATGAGTTTTCAGCTAGCCTAGGGATGGAATCAAAATTTTTTAAAAGGATAAGGGCAAAATGGTAATTTTGCCTAGAATGCAATAGAATGCAAATGTATATGAAATGTGATAGATTAATAGTTAAATTTATCCATATAGATTTGGAAAGACTAACTAAGGAATTAGATCGAGGAAAGCAAAAGGTTTCGAATTAGTTGAAATTTAAAAACGAACCATTTTCAAGGTAAGTTCGTGTAACTTAAAAATGTATGTTAATATGCTTGAATTGAATTGTATGATTGTGTTGTTATGTGTTAGATGATACATAAATAATGATATAATTTTAAGTTGTGTAATATGGACAAATTATCGCGTTCCGGTCGAATGCTGAATTTTGATGGGTTGAAAATAATAGTGCATATGTTGCAAATAGAATTTAGCCCGGACGGGTAATTCTAATGTAAGCCTTCTTGAGTTAGTTATAAATTGGATTTAGCCCGAACAGGTAATCTATATTAAGCTCTTTAGAGCATATGCTATGGATAGGATTCAGCCTGGACTGGTAATCCTACGGTAAAAAGTACAACTCAAGGGTGTGTTTTTTCATTATGTACCCAATGTGTACTTTTGAACATGTGTATATTACCCGAACATCTATCGGGATTTTAATAGTTCAACGAAAAAGACTCTTAAAGAGTGGAAAGGTGAAATTAATGGAAGCTTGTAATGTGATGAGCTCATATATGTTTTCTTGATATTCATATGAGATTAGGTGACTAACTTGTTTGAATAAGTGTATGTGTTTAGGTAACTTACCCAAAATTGATGGAATATGCATTTATGTGTGCTTGTGTTAATAAATAAGACTGGTAAGTTTATTTCCCGTTATACGAACTTACTAAGCATAAAATGCTTACTCCATTTATTTTTCCCTATTTTATAGTGCTCAAAGCTCACGAAGGTTGGAAGTTGGTCGGAGCAGTCATCACACTATCCACTATCTCATTTTGGTATAAATAGAAACCTCATTTTGGTATAATTGCATGTATAAGCTTAGTTGGCCAATGATGGCTTGTAATGGTTGTTTTGTAACCTAGCCATTGGAGTGGCTAATGATGGTCTAAGTTTGGCTATTTTAAAGTGGTGTTTTGATAATCACATATATGCTTATTATGAGTTGGTTTAATGAAATTGTGTTAGTATATGAGTTTATGACATGAGTAAGTTTTTATCTATTGATGCATGAGATAATACTATATGATTGATGTCAAATTTCATGTGAATATGATGTTGGATTGGTGGATATATGCTTGTGAGTTTTAGTGCAGGAAAATGGTAAGTTTTTGGTGACAAATAAGGCTAGAAAATGGCCTTATTTTGTCCACACGGGCAGACACACGGGCTTGTGTCTTAGTCATGTGTGACACACAGCTTGTCCCATGGGCATGTGGTCCGGCCGTGTGTCCCCTGCATCTTAAAAATGAGAAACAGAATGCTCAGAATTAGGCACACGGGCTGAGACACAGGCGTGTGTCTCAACCGTGTGGTTGACACGGCCTTGGACACGGGCGTGTTACACGGCCGTGTGAAAACTGCACCTAAATTTCAAAAATAAAAAATTCACCACACAGCCTAGCACATGGGCATGTGACTTGGCCGTGTGACTTCAATTTCTTCATGCTTTAAAAGTCAGAGAGTTACACAGGTTAGGGACACGGGTGTGTGTAGTACACGGCCTGACCACACGGGCATGTCCCTAGACCACACGGGCTTGTGAGCCCTGCACCTATGAAAATTTTTAGAATTTCGCGAAAAATTCCCTAAGTTCCCGACTTAGTCCCGATTTGATTTCAGCACTTGTTTTGGGCCTTGAGGGTCCATATAAAGGATGATATGTATGATCTCGGTAAATGATTAGTAATTTACATAAATTAATTGAAAATGTTTTGAATATTCTGATAATACTCTGAAACCCTGTTCTGACGACAGATACGGGTTAGGGGTGTTACAAAATTGCCCCCAATATTTTACTTTTATTTAATTTAGTCCCGAAGCTTAAAACATGAAAATTAACCATTTTTACTCAAATTTGAGCTTAGCCAAATTTATTTGAACCTTACTACAACCCATATTTTATGTTATTACACATTAAATCCTTATACTTTTACTATTTCAACAATTTAATCCCTAATCGTTAAATTCATCAAAAAATCACTTAACAAAATACTTATAAATACCAACTAATACTTCAAAGTCATCATTAACATCTAAAATCAGAAACATTAATTAATGGTAAAATTCAAAATCTTTAACAATTTCAAAAACGAAGGTACGAGCTAGCTAGACCTAGTTGTAACAATATCAAAAACATAAAAATTATTAGAAATGGGGCTAAAATCACATATCAAGCTAGCTTTTGAACTTGCCGAAACTTCAAGGTTTAAAAATGGCTTTTTCTCCTTTACAATTCGGTGAAGAAGACTTGTAAAAGATGATAATAGCTTTTGTTTTGTTTAATTTAATTTAATTGATCAAATTACCATTTTTAACCTTGGTTAATAATTAAATTAAAATACCAAATCCATGTCCATATTTTTTCTTAAATGTTTTATTACCATTTAAGTCCATTTACCTTTACTCATTAAGTCATTTAATCACTCAAATCTAATAGTGATCAAATTTTACATCCTTTATGATTTAGTCCTTTTTAATTAATTAACTACCTAAACATTAAAATTTCTTAACGAAACTTTTATACAACCTTACTAACACTTCGTAAATATTTATAAAAATATTTACAACTCGGTTTATAGAAACGAGGTCCTGTTACCTCATTTTCTAAAACTACTTAACTTTAGGGCCATACCACTTAAACCTAATTGTTCTTCCATTTAACACAAATAATTAAATCAAATTTTATCATTACACCATATAATATTTGTAAATATTAAATAATAATATTTACAGGCTCACACGTCAGATTTGTGGCCCCGAAACCACTATTCCAACACTTTAGAGAAATGGGTTGTTACAGCCACAATAAAGTTGTGAGTATTCTACTGCTCGATAGGTTTCTATAGTAGTCTGCTTCTCTCGAGAGCAAGACATTAGGTTACCTCCCCTAGGGCACTATATGTCTATAGGCTTTGAGATCAGCTACCATGAATATTTTCTACGTTCTTTCGTATGAGGAAAGGCTTTATGTCTAGAGGTTGCTATGAATAAGATATTAATCATTCACTCATATTATCCAACTTCTATCTAGTTAACCTAATTCTATCGGAATTAAGTTATCCTTATAAACTTGCCGCACATTTGTCAATGTACAGCCTGTATATAACATGAAATATCATTGAATAAAATAGTAGAACAAGCCAAACTTAAACTTTAAACATTAATAGAAATAAAAGTTTCATCAAAGTAATCCAGAGCCTAAGAGATTTAGCACATGGTTGAGCAAATCAAGTTTGAATTTAATACGATAACCAACATCATCAATAACAAATAAGTTTTAAAAGAAGCATGATAAGAAACAAAGGAGGAAACTGAGATTATAGCTTTTGCCTATCCAGCTCTCAACACAGGTAGTGCAATGTCTTATGGCTACCGAAGATGATTGAAATATTTTTCTCTTTCTTCTGTCGCCCTCGTTCTTTGCCCCTACCCGATACTGTTTATTTCGTCCAAGGTTGTTCACCCTAATAAGGGTTCCCTGCTTGGCTTTATAAGTTTCACCTTCTAGGGCAGGTCCATCAGCCCATTATCCTTCCTCTATTTTCCAGGTAAATATATCTAGGACATGTACATGTGGGGCCAAGAGCGGTATGTAACAGCCTGTTTTTGGTCAAATCGGAATAGTGGTTTTAGGACCACAAATATAAGGTTGAAATATTTATTTTGTTATTATTTTAATGTCTACAATATGATTGAATGATTGTGTGAAAATTTCGTTTAGAAATTTTATCGTTTGATTAGTCAATTTGACAAAAAAGACTAAATCGCATAAAGTGTAAAAGTGGAGTTCTATTAGCTAAAAGTATTTAATAGCTAAGGAATCATAAATTAGAGGTCCTTAAATGGTAATTTGAGCATTTCTTATATGAGTGGACAATTATGGCCTTTAATTTGATGATTTTCATGGTTTATGAATAAGGTTAATTTTGTAATTTAGTTAATAAAGCGTAATTAAATGTGATAAAATTTTATATCATCTTTCTATTTTCTTCATCATCAACTGAATACTCAAATAGAGGAAGCCATTTTTATGTATTTAGGGTTCGATCACTTTGGGGTTAAATTGGTAAGTGATTTTTTTCGGATTTTAATGATTTTTGTGTTTTTAATATTGTTGAAAATAGGTCTAGCTAGCCCAGGGACTATTTTGCAAAATTGTTAAAGATTTTGAATGATTCCAATGATGAATACATGAGTGTTTTGATGTTTGATGATAGATTATGAATGTTTGTTGTGAAATATGCAGGTTTTGTTAAGTGATTTTAGTGAAAAAAACAAATTAGGGATTACATTGAGAAATGTTGAAAATGTGTGGTAAAATGTGTGAAAATTTGATAAATGTAGGCTACTAGAATTATAATAATTTGGCTATCATGGGTATTAAAGAAATTTCATGAATTTGTCATTTTGTGTAATAAGGACTAAATTGTAAAAGTTATGAAATTTTAGGGGTAAAAGTGTAAATGTGTTTAAATATGTGTTTTGGAATAAATTGAATATAGAGATTATTAAATAAGTTAATTTTTAATATGTTTAGATCAAGAAAAGAGGAATTCGGATCTAGATCGGGGGAAAACTAAAGTTATCGACTAATCGACTTATTTCATCGTTTTCACATCTAAAGTAAGTTTGTATGTGATAAATTTCATTATAAGTCTATTTTAAATGATTTAATATTGTATAAATTTTGAATACAAGACTTTAGATAAGTTCGAAAATGACTCGATGGTAATTCGACATTTGAAATCCCGGTTGAACCTTAGGAATAGTTTAGGTTACTAGTGACATGTCATTAGGGGACATTGAGTTGGCTTCAGGCCATGATATTAGCACTTCAGATGTGAGTTATATCAATTTGGCTTTGAGCCATGAATATTGGTTGATTTGGCTTTGAGCTATGATATCAGTACTTCGGATATAAGTTACCTTGATTTGGCTTCAGGCCATGGTATAGGTACTTAGTGTGAAAAACTCTTAAGTATCCGACTTCTATTCCGATTGGTTCAACGGGTAAATGAATGATGTGGTTGATAATGAGATTGGAATGAGATGGTACAAGTATCTACATAAACCGCATTTGCTTTGAATCAAAAAAATCGTGAAGAAAGTATATAGTTTTGTGAATGAATAATTAAAAGGTTTGTTAGTTGATGTGAATTCATGTATCTATAATCGATTGTTGAATTATGTGGATATTATTATATCGATTTTATTTTATATGAGCTTAGTAAGTTTTATAGATTACTTTGTTTATTTTTTCTGTGTTTTATAGTGTTATCAAGCTAGCTCGGATTTGGGGTTCGTCGGAGATCAACCACCTATCACTCGGTACCTATGAACTTTGGTATTTTAAGTATATGGCATGTATAAGGACTTTGGTCATTTTGGAATATGTGCTATTATAAATTTGGCCATTTGTGTTGGCTTATAAATGTTATGTATATAATGTTGTATATGGCCATGTAAATTGTAACACCCCAAACCCGGCCTAGACGTTACGGCCGAATCTGGCGATGTCACATTGAAGTGTTTTTCGCAAAGCTTGATATCGAAAGAAAACTTTTTTTTCCATATTTACTTTCGTTACGTGTTCTTAATGATGATTTTAAAACATATCATTTATAAAAGTTTGCTCATGTTAAAACATCCTTAATTTTTTTTATAAAACGTTGTCTCTTGTGGAAGCTCTTAAACAATTACGTATTCTTGCTATTTTTGGAAAACATTTGTCTTTTGAAAAAAAACGCGTCTTATCCTACTGCTAGCAGTTGTAAATAAAAATAATTAAAAACCCAATTTAAAGATTAAAAATTTATAGAAGCCTTATTACATAAAAAGATACCCAAATTAAACTACTTATAATTTAAAATCTATTAAGGAAGTCCATGTAGTTGTGTAGCTCCTTTGAATCCCTCGTAGCACCGACACACCTAAGACTGGGAATTATCTGCGCAGTTAAATAGAAGGGTGAGTTTACGAAAACTCAGTGTGTAATCCCTTAATAAACATATAGTCAATCATGCAGTAGGCAAATATAGTCTCGGCCTAAGTCCGTATTAGCAACAGTTTAATTTTAGTTAGGCCCTTAGCCCATTTCAGTGACAGTAACAGTACAGATATGCAATCAGAAATCCTACCCAACCAGCCTCTAAACTCCACTTCGTCCAGCCCTACACTCCATGTGGGGATAAAATCAACCCACCCATCCCTACACTCTAAAATAGCACTGGTTGCAGCACTAAACAGTATTTGCAGTAGAGCTACTAGTACAGTACACTTCCTTCACTCCAAACAAACCCATCCCCATGCAACATATCATAATATCATACATGTATGCAATAAATATATAATGGCATGCTCGATTATAGTCATACATCTCATAAGGGCATAATAGTCACTTTACCTCATAGGGGTATAATATTCATTTGTCAATTTGGTGTCTAAGTACACTTACCAACCCAACAGTAGGTCCACAGTTGTCTCGGGTAACCCGTGCAACCTTAACAGTCAAACAGTGCAAATGGGCCCAAGGCCTATAATGCGGGCCCATGTGGGCCTACACGCTTGTGTGGCCCACATAGCCCAGAAATGGCCTTGGCTGTGTGGATTACATAACTTGGGCCAATATTCTTCACACATTCGTGTGGTTTACCCGTGTGGGGCCCATATGCCCATAGGGCCCACACGGCCCATTTCAGCCCAACTTGGCCCAAAATAGCTTAAGCCCATGAAATCGCTCATGGTGGCCTCTATGATCAACAACCCATGTTTATGCGTTAGGATTACCATACGAGTGAGCACACGCCCGTGTGGTGTCAATGGTCACATTTTCCGGCTTTTGCCGATTTGCGATTTGGACAGTGTTTACACACCTGTTTGTGAAAGTACGGGCAAAAACCCACGAACACCAAAATCTACATTCAATCAGGATACTCCATTAATCAACTAATAATAGAGTTAACAGATCTTTTCAATACTTATCCAAAATAATCACCAATACTCGCCTTGATTGAATGAATGTGGCTTAGTCCACTTGAACCACTGAAAAAAGTTAATTACGAACTCCTTGACGGATATCTACATTACAAGCGAATTTTATTAATCGTGATTTTTTATACACCTGGCTTAAATCAACATAAGTTAACTTACAGAAACACAGAGCCTAAGAGTAGGGAATGAAACATTTGGCCTACACTATAGAATGCAAGCCCAAATACTCAGGTTGGACACGACGACTAAGAATAGAGTTACCTTCGATCAAGTGATGAGAGAAAGGTTTCAAATGCTTCTGTAACACTTGTAAACTCCTTCACTCCTCACGCGGTTCTAAAATTGAAAGAAACCCCACAAATAAGAGGGAAGAGATGAGAATCAAAAATCAAAGAAAAGAGGAGAAAAGCCGAAAGGGAGGGACTTACCAATCAATATTCAGCTAATGCACACCTGTTTGAGGAAAAGAGGAAAAAGAGCAAGGCCTGAAGAAAAGTGCAACATGAAATAACTCTAACAATATTCGGCCAAGGTTTGGAGAAGTAGAGGAGAGAAGAGAATCGGTTAGACAAGGGTTTGTAGGGGAAACAATGTCAACAAACGAAATGAATCTGAACGGTACTCGAAATAAACCAAAAATGAAAGATATTACTCACACTCCCTAGCACAATTCGACCTCAAAGAAAAAAAACGAGTAAAAAGAAGTGACAGAAATAAGGTGAAAAGAAAAATACCCAAACCAATACTGAAATCTTCCAAAAGCCAAATTCAATGAGTGCCTAGAATCCCCATTCGGCACATCACTCCCTCTCCCCTCAACTCCCCATGATCTTCTCATCAAATCCCTCCACAAATTCAGTTACACAATCCCCACTCCCTTAAACACTCCAACCGCCCATTAGCATTAGAATCCCACTGACATACAACCTCTTACACGGCACAGTAGCAAAATAAATTACTCCTTTTGCATCACCAAGTCTCGAACCTCAGACCCCAAGGAACACTCCACACGCCACTTACCCCTAGACCAACAAACCCTTTTTGTCATGTTTTATCTATATTTATTCAAAAACCTACTGTCTAGAGCCAAGTGTTTGCTGAATTAAAACAAAATTTTTACGTAAGCCAAGGCTTAAACCCAAGACTTCTCAGACACTCCCAGAACACATGACCACTAAAACAGATACGCACTTGTGTCACAACCATACAAAATAATAATTTAAGATTTGGGACGTTACATAATTTACTTATTTGGCTTAGTTGGTGATATATATATATATGTGTGAGCTAATGCCATTTTGTGATGTGGTTTATATTGCTTGGTGAAGGGTTGATTGTGGATTATTAGTTTGAGTAGCTAATGGTTGAATTTGAGATTGGTATGCTTGTGGTTCTAGGCAAAGGAATGTTTAGATGGAATAGTGCACGTAGATGTGTTGTGCAAGTGAGTTTTGGTATGAAATTGAATGGTATATTGTGGTATTGATGTGTTTGTATTGGTTGGTGTTGAGATGGTATGAATTATGCTTGAAAATTTTTAATAGAATGCTTATTTATTCCTTGTATTGGTTCCAATTGATTAGATGTAGGTGTGTACCAAATTGGGTGGCAAAATGGCTTGCTAGATAGCCTATTTTTGTCCCAACAGGCAGAGACACCGGCGTGTGTCTTAGCCATGTGTGACACACAGTCATGTTACACGGCTATGTGTTCCCTGGTGTTGAATTAAAAACCAAGTCAATATATTGTACACGGCCTTACACACAGGTGTATGACTTGGCCGTGTGACATAAGTCAGTATACCCTACAGGTTTGGCACGGCCTAGCACACGGCCTGGCACACGGGCGTGTATGGACAATTTTAAGGCACACAAGCTAGCCACACAGGTGTGTGTGTTGGCCGTGTGACCCAAGTCAGAGAGTTACATGGGGTCAGACACGGGCTGGAACATGGGCATGTGCTCCCATTTCGAATGTCCATACGGCCTATGACACGGGCGTGTCTATGGGCCATGTGAGAGACACGACTGGGCCACACGGGCGTGTGTCCCTTGTTTTGAGAAAAACTTTCTATGTTTCGTAAAAATTTCTTGAGCTATCAGTTTAGTCCCGAACCACTCCCAAAGCATGTTTAGGGCCTCGTAGGCTCGTTATAGAGACATTATGATTGAGTTTGAATGATAATTATATGAAATGTGTATGCATAGTGAATGTTTAATTGTTTTATAAGTTCGATTATGCTCTGTAACCCTATTCTGGCATTGAATACGGGTGAAGAGTCTTACATTTATTGGTATTAGAGCTACAGTTTAGTCGATTCTGGGACTAACATAGCGTATGTGAGAGTCTAGCTATACATGCCATATATAAACTATGATAGTGTGATGACTCCTGATATTTTAAAATGTGTTTTCATTTAGTAAATGGATCCCAATCGATTTGCAGCTAATAAGGTTGAAAGTAATGAGCCAGCTCCCACTCAAGGGATAGCGCCTTCTGAATCTAGACCCACATTGGGTAGTCAGGAGAGGCTAGAGAAACCTTCTTCCAAATGATGAACAAGTGGTCCACTCAATATGTTCAGACCAATCTAGCTGCTCAACAACCTCCACACCCACCTAATCCTCAACTGATCCCTATAGCCCCTCAAGTTGTGGAATTCCAACGAATAAATAAGCCTTTGATTGATAAAATTTGTAAGCACGGGGCTGAGGAGTTCAGAGCTACCATTGATGACAATCTCGAGAGAATTGAATTTTGGCTTGAAAACACTATTCGGGTATGTGATCAACTGTCGTGTACTCCAGCTGAGAGTTTAAAGTGTGTCATTTCATCATTGAGAGATATCGCATATTAGTGGTGGAATACATTAGTATCTGTGATACCTAGAGAATGATTCATCTGGGAATTCCTTCAGACTAAATTCAGGAAAAAATATATAAGCCAACAGTTTCTGGATCAAAAGCATAAAGAGTTTTTAGAATTGAAATAGGGTCGTATGACTGTAATCGAGTACGAGAGAGAATTTGTGCGATTAAGCAAATATGCTCGAGAGTATGTTTCTACCAAATAGATCATATACAAGTGGTTTGTTAACGGTTTGAATGAAGACATTAAACTTTTGGTCAGGATTTTAGATTTGAAAGAATTTGTTGTATTAGTTGACTGGGCTTGTAAAGCCGAAGACTTTAACCGAAAAAAGGAAAGCTATTTTAGAGGCTAGAGATTCGAGAAAAAGACCGATGAATAAACCTTATCATTCTTCTTCAAAGAAATCTCGAGATTCATATAGTCGACCAAATGCATCAGTGGGATACCAAATTAGAGGTCGTGGAAATCAACATGTGAGTCCTAAAGCTCAAGCAACTTCCGTCTCAAGCGTTGGCAGTGTGAAAAACAACAAACCTGAGTGTCGACAGTATGGGATAAGACATTTTAGAGAAGACATTTTTTAACAAAACTAATGAAGCTTGTTTCAAATGTGGCTCGCTAGATCATTTTATTTAAGATTGCCTAGAGTTATTCGAGAAAGATAAATTTTAGAATACAAGACCGAGCAATACGACTGCGAGAGGGAGGCCCCCGAGAAATATGGGGAATGTGTCTAGTGGCAATGGTCCGACTAGAGATTCAGTTGTGAGATCTGAGGCTAGAGCACCAATCAGAGCTTATGCTATTTGCGCTCGCGAAGATGCGTCATCACCAGATGTTATCACCGGCACATTCTCTCCTTATGACACTAATGTGATTGCATTGATTGATCCTGGAGTGACTCATTCGTATATCTGTATGAATTTAGTGTCTAGTAAAAATTTGTTTGTTGAGTCTACAGAATTTGTAATTAAAGTATCGAACCCCTTAGGCAAGTACGTTCTAGTTGATAAAGTTTGCAAGGATTGCCCTTTGATGACTTAGGGTTACTGTTTTTCGATTGACTTAATGCTTTTGTCATTTTATGAGTTTGATGTGATTTTGGGAATGGATTGGTTGACTCTGCATGATGCTGTTGTGAATTGTAGACGAAAGATCATTGAATTGAAATGTCAGAATAGTGAAATTCTTCGAATTGAATTAGATGAGTCAAGTATATTGCCTATAGTAATTTCGTCGATGTCGGCTCAGAGATATGTGAGAAAAGGTTGTGATGCATATTTAGCATATGTTTTAGATACCAAAGTGTTTGAAATGAAGATTGAATTAGTGTTTGTAGTTTATGAATATCCGAATGTGTTTCCAGAAGAATTACCAGGACTACCACCGATTAGAAAGGTTGAATTTGCTATTGAATTAGTACTGGGAACTACGCTGATATCTATAGCTCTATAAAGAATGGCTCTGACAGAATTGAAAGAGTTGAAATCTCAATTGCAAGAGTTAATAGATAGAGGTTTTGGACGACCTAGTTTTTCACCCTGGGGTGCGCTAGTATTGTTTGTAAAGAAGAAAAACGGGTCAATGAGAATGTGTATTGACTATCGACAGCTCAATAAATTTACAATAAAGAACAAGTATCCGTTGCCAAGAATAGATGATTTATTTGATCAGTTGAAAGGTGCAACAGTATTTTCAAAGATTGATTTGCGGTCTGGTTATTATCAGTTGAGAGTTAAAGACTTTGATGTGCTAAAAATTACTTTCAGAACAAGGTACGGATATTATGAATTCCTTGTTATGCCTTTTGGTTTAGCTAATGCTCCTGCCATTCTTATGGATTTGATCAACCGGATATTTAGATCATATTTAGACAGATTTGTTGTTGTGTTCATTGACGATATTCTGATCTATTCACGTGATGAGTCTGAGCATGCCGAGCATTTGAGAATTGTGTTTCAAATCTTGAAAGATAAGCAACTGTATGCTAAATTCAGTAAATGTGAGTTTTGGCTCAGGGAAGTCAGATTTTTGGGGCTCATTGTTTCAGCAGAAGGTATAAGAGTTGATCTGAGTAAGATTTTGGCAGTTGTTGATTGGAAATCACCGAGAAATATATCCAAAGTCAGAAGCTTTCTAGGGTTAGCTAGCTACTATTGACATTTTGTAAAAGGGTTCTCGATGATTGCTACACCGATGACCAGATTGCTACAGAAAGATTTAAAATTTGAGTGGTCCAATAAATGCCAACAGAGTTTTAAGAAGTTGAAAGCATTGCTAACCAAAGCACCGGTTTTGGTTCAATTTGAGTCGGGTAAAGAATTCGTGGTTTACAGCGATGCGTCATTGAATGGTTTGGGTTGCGTTTTGATGCAAAAAGGAAAAGTTATAGCTTATGCCTCGAGACAGTTGAAGCCGCAAGAAAAGAACTATCCAATGCACGATTTAAAGTTGGCCGCTATAGTTTTTGCATTGAAAATTTGGTGTCATCATTTGTACGATGAAAAATGTCACATCTTTACAGATCACAAGAGTTTGAAGTATTTAATGACTCAGAAAGATTTGAATTTACGACAACGGAGATGGCTCGAGCTACTAAAAGACTATGAATTAGTAATCGATTATCATTCAGGAAAAGCAAATGTGGTCGTAAATGCTTTGAGTAGAAAATCTTTATCTACCTTGAGAGTGATGAATACGAGACTGACTTTGTCTAATGATGGTTCGATATTAGCCAAATTAAAAGCTAAACCGATTTTTCTTTAGTAAATTTGTGAAGCTCAAAAGTGTGATAGAGTCGCAAGCCAAAGGAATGCAATGTGAGTCGATTAGTGATTCAGATTATCAAATTTGAGCCGATGATTGTTTAATGTTCCAAAACAGAATTTGTGTACCAAAGAATTTCGAACTCATTTAGAAAATTTTGCATGAAGCACATAGCGATTGTTTATCTGTTCACCCGGGAAATGCTAAAATGTATAACGATTTAAAACAACTATATTGGTGGTCGGGAATGAAACGAGACATTTCTGAGTTTGTATCGAAGTTTTTGATTTGTCAACAAGATAAAGCTGAACACCAAGTACCTTCGGGATTATTACAGCCTTTGATGATACCAGAATGGAAATGGGATAGAGTTACAATGGCTTTTGTATCGGGATTGCCCTGTCTCTGAAGAAGAAAGATGTTATTTGGGTTGTTATTGATCACTGGCAAAATCTGCACATTTCATTCTGGTATGTATTGGCTATTCACTTGACAAATTGGCTGAGTTATATGTTTCTGAGATCGTTGGATTGTACGGGGTGCCAGTTTTGATTATTTCAGATAGAGATCTGAGGTTTACATCTCTATTTTTGAAGAAATTTCAGGAAGATCTCGGTACTAAGTTAAACTTTAGTACGCTTTCCATCCGTAAACTGACGAACAATCTAAGAGAGTAATTCAGGTTCTGGAAGATGTGCTCCGATGTTGTGTTTTAGAGTTCGAAGGCAACTGGGAGAAATTTTTACCGCTGGTTGAATTTGTGTATAACAACAATTTTCAATCAAGCATAAAGATGGCACCGTATGAAGCTTTGTATGGTCACAAATGTCAAACTCCATTATATTAGACCGAGTTGAGTGAGAGGGTTGATTTGATCTGAGAGACAAAAGAAAAAGTGAAAGTAATTCGCGACAGTTTGAAAGTAGCTTCAGATCGACAGAAATCGTATGCGAATTTGAACCAGAAAGACATTGAATTTTAGATCGGTGATAAAGTATTTCTGAAAGTGTCTCCGTGGAAGAAAATCCTTCGATTTGGTTGAAAAGGTAAACTGAGTCCGCATTTTATCGGGCCATATGAGCTCATCGAAAGAATAGATCCGGTGGCATATCGACTAGCTTTACCGACTGAGATAGAAAAGATCCAAAATGTGTTTCATGTGTCGATGTTGTGTCGATATAGATCGGATCCTTCACACATAATTTCTCCGGCAGAAATTGAAATTCAACTTGATATGACGTACAACGAAGAACCGATCAGAATTCTAGCACGTGAAGTTAAACAATTGAGAAGTAAAAGCATAGCTCTCGTGAAAGTTTTTTGGCAATGACACAGTGTTGAAGAGGCTATGTGGGAGCCTGAATAAGCTATGAGAAAACACTACCCTAACCTTTTCACTGGTAAGATTTTTGGGGACGAAAATGCCTAAGAGAGGAGAGTTGTAACATCCCATTTTTAGTCAAATCAAAACAGTGGTTTTGGGACCACAAATTTGAGGTCAAAATATTTATTTTATTATTATTTTAATGTCAACAGTATGATAGAATGATTATGTGAAAATTTCGTTTAGAAATTTTATCGTTTAATTAGTTAATTTGATAAAGAGGACTAAATTGCGTAAAGTGTAAAAGTGGAGTTCTATCAGCTAAAAGTATTTAATAGATAAGGAATCATAAATTAGAGGTCCTTAAATTGTAATTTGACCATTGCTTATATGAGTGGACAATTATGGCCCTTAATTTGATGATTTTAATGGTTTACGAATAAGGTTAATTTTGTAATTTAGTTAATAAAGCATAATTAAATGTGATAAAATTTCATATCATCTTTTTATTTTCTTCATCATCAATCGAATACTCAAATAGAGGAAGCCATTTTTATGCATTCAGGGTTCGGTCACTTTGAGGTTAAATTGGTAAGTGATTTTTGTCTAATTTTTAATGATTTTTGTGTTTTTGAGATTGTTGCAACTAGGTCTAGCTAGCCCAAGGACTATTTTCCAAAGCTGTTAAAGATTTTGAATGATGCCATTGAAGAATACATGAGTGTTTTTATGTTTGATGATAGATTATGAATGTTTGTTGTGAAATATGCAAGTTTTGTTAAGTGATTTTTAGTGAAAATGCAAATTAGGGATTAAATTGAGAAATGTTGAAATTGTATGGTTAAATGTGTGAAAAGTTGATAAATGTGGGCTGCTAGGGGCATTATAGTAATTCGGCTATCATGGGTATTAAAGAGATTTCATGAATTTGTGATTTTGTGTAATGAGGACTAAATTGTAAAAGTGTTGAAATTCTAGGGGTAAATGTGTAAATATGCTTAAATGTGTGTTTTGGACTAAATTGAATAGAGAGATTATTAAATAAGTTAATTTTGAATATATTTAGATTAAGAAAATCAGAATTCAGATCTAGATCGGGGGGAAACTAAAGTCATTGAGTAGTCGACTTATTTTGTCATTTCCACATCCGAGGTAAGTTCGTATGTGATAAATTTCATTATAAGTGTATTTTAAATGCTTTGATATTGTATAAGTTGTGAATACGAGACTTCAAATAAGTTCAACAATGACTCGATGGTAATTCAACATTCGAAATTTCGGTTGAACCTTAGGAATAGTTTAGGATACCAGTGACATGTCATTAGGGAACATTGAGTTGGCTTCAAGCCATGATATTAGCACTCCGAGTGCGAGTTATATCGATTTGGCTTCGGGCCATGAATATCGGCTGATTTGGCTTCGAGCCATAATATCAACACTTCGAATATAAGTTACCTTGATTTGGCTTCGGGCCATGGTATAGGTACTTAGTGGGCAAAACTACTAATATCCGACTTCTATTCCGAATGGTTCAACGGGTAAATGAATGATGTGGTTGAGAATAAGATTGGTACGAGATGGTATAGGTATCTGCATAAATTGTATTAGCTTTGAATCGAAGAAATCGTGAAGAAATTATTGTAACACCCTGAATTTGGGCCTAGAAGTTTTGGGCCTTGAGCATGGGAGCGGTTGAAGGCAGCTTATAATATTTTGTTGTGCATGTAAATTTCGTTAATGAAGGCTTGTTTTAGTGGTTAAGTGTGCTGAGAAGTGTTGGAGAAGTCCTGGGTTCAAACCTGGACTCTAACAGAAATTTTGGTTTAAGGTGAATCAAACCCTAGGTGTAGTAGGTAGGCCTTAAGAATATTGTTGGAGAAATAGTGCCACAAAAAGCCTTATGGTCTAGTGGCAAAGTAGCGCCACATAAGAGGCAGGAAGGTGGAGTCATAGAGTTGGCAAGAAGGTCCAGGGTTCGAAACTCATGGCAATCAAAGAGCATTTATTTTGCTAATAGGGGGCGGTAAGAGTTGGTGCTGAATTTAAACTCTGATGATGGATGGATCACACATCGGGAAGCTAACAGAAGAGTGGATGGGAAGCTGGCTTTAAATAGAGAGAACCATGAGGAGAGTAAAGGTACCTTTCTTGGCTGATCCCTTTCGCTTTATGGCGTGCTCGTTTGGGTTAGGCGTCGGTTAAGAGTTCTCAGAGCGCGGATTAACTCTAGTCTCCTATCAGGTGTGTATTTCTCACTACTCTAGCTGTAGGATGGTTACTTCGGGCCGCGATAGGCCGAAAGGGGCCATGTGGGCCCAATGGGCCTACGGGCCCAATTGGATAAGTTGTTTGATTGTGTAGTAAATATTAGACTAGGCTAGGTAAATCTCATATCTGTGGCTAGATTTGGGCTAAAAAGGCCATACGAGCGTGTGGGCCCATTTAGGCCGAGAATAGGCTTTGGCCCCATTCGTATTATAATTCCTGTTTAGAATACTTTAGTTTACCGAAATACCCCTGTAAGGTAGAATTACTGAAATACCCTTGTAGGGTAGAATTACTGAAATACCCCTATAGGGTCGAATTACTGAAATACGCCTGTAGGGTAGAATTACTGAAATACCCTTGTAGGATAGAAATACCGAAATACCCCTATAGGGTAGAATTACTAAAATACCCCTGTATGGTAGAATTACTAAAATACCCCTGTAAGGTAGAATTACTGAAATACCCTTGTAGGGAAGAATTACCAAAATACCCCTGTAGGGTAGAATTACTGAAATACCCTTATGAGGAAAAATTACCATTTTGCCCTTAGGGTGTTAATTGACTGACTTGGACTGTGTGGTTGACGGATTTGATTGTGAATATAAGTTGGTGATATGAATGACTTGACTGTGATTGTTTGATTCAAATATAGGCATGACATTCTACATACATGACATGTTGCATGGGTTGGGTTATATTGATGGAGGAAGCGTTCTGGTGGCTATGCCACAAATATCTGTTCTGGTGGCTCTGCCACAATATCTGTATCTGGTGACTCTGTCATAATATCTATTCTGGCAGTCATGCTGCAAATTCAGTGGTGTGTAGCAGATAGGTAGGTCGAGTTGTCTCCCCACATGGTGTAAGGTTGGTACGGGGGTGTATACGGATGGATATGGGTTGGGATTGGATTCACATTTTGATTCTGATTCTGTTACCTGATACTGATTCTGATTCTGACACCTAATTCTGATTCTGATTCTGATTCTGATTCTGTCACTTGATTCTGATTTTGATTCTCATTTTGATTTTAGTTTTGATAATGTTTCTTATTCTGTAATGGGCTAAGGCCCATCTGGTACTGTCTGTTATAATGGGCTAAGGCCCAATTGATACTGAAACTGTAAGTAGGGCTGGGGCCAGACTTTTAATTCTTTTATATGACTGACTGTTCCTTTTATATAGTAGGGGATTTCACACTGAGTTTTCGTAAACTCACCCCGTTTATTAACCTTTCAGGTAATTTCTAGCCTTAGACGGATCGGAGCTGCGAGGGGCTCAGAGGAAGCCACAATCACTATTTATGTTACAGTTTGATTATTACTTTTAAATGTTTTTATGTGGGTTGTAGTAAAGCCGTTGTAATTTTTTGGATTTCAAATTTGGAATTTTATTTATTGATCTTATAATTGCTAGTATTAGAACACGGTTTTCCAAAGCAACTACTGTTGTTCAAAACATCACGTATCCATAATTGTTTTTAAATTAAGCTTCTGCAACTGCCAAGATTTTTACAAAGTTGTTAAGAATGTTATTCAGCTGAGGTTTTCTAACAAGGTTTAAAAAGGGTATAAGTTTTTAATTATTAATAAGGGTTTTTAATAGAAACATGGTTTTCGAAAAACACTTCAATGTGACATGCCAGATTCGAGCCGAACTTCCAGGCCGGGTTTGGGGTGTTACAAGTATATAGTTTTACGAATAAGTAATTGAAAGGTTTATTAGTTGATGTGAATTCATGTATCTATAATCGACTGTTGAATTATATGGATATGATTATATCGAGTTTCTTTTATACGAGTTTACTAAGTTTTATAAATTACTTCGTTTATTTTTCCCGTGTTTTATAGTGTTATCAAGCTAGCTCAGATTCGGGGTTCGTTGGAGATCATCCACCTATCACTCAGTACCTATGAACTTTGGTATTTTAAGTATATGGCATGTATAGGGACTTTGGTCATTTTGGAATATGTGTTGTTATGGATTTGGCCATTTGTGTTGGCTTATAAACTTTATCTATATAATGTTGTATATGGCCATGTAAATTGATCTATTTGGCTTAGTTGGTGATATATATATGTGTGAGCTAATGCCATATTGTTATGTGGTTTATATTGCTTGGTGAAGGTTTGATTGTGGATTATTAGTTTGAGTAGCTAATGGTTGAATTTGAGATTGGTATGCTTGTGGTTCTAGGCAAAGGAATGTTTAGATGGAATAGTGCATGTAGATGTGTTGTGCAAGTTAGTTTTGGTATGAAATTGAATGGTTTATTGTGGTATTGATGTGTTTGTATTGGTTGCTGTTGAGATGGTATGAATTATGCTTGAAAATTGTTAATAGAATGCTTATTTATTCCTTGTATTGGTGCCAATTAGTTTGACGTAGGTGTGTACCAAATTGGGTGGCAAAATGGCTTGCTAAATAGCCTATTTTTGTCTACACGGGCAGAAACACCAGCGTGTGTCTCAGCCATGTGCGACACACGGTCATGTTACAAGGCCGTGTGTCCCCTACTGTTGAATTAAAAACCAAGTCAGTATACCCCACACAGCCTCACACACGAGCGTGTGACTTGGCCGTGTGACATAAGTCAGTATACCCTACAGGTTTGGCATGGCCTAGCACACGGCCTGGCACACGGGCGTGTATGGCCATTTTTAGGGCACACGGGCTAGCCACACGGGTGTGTGTGTTGGCTGTGTGACCCAAGTCAGAGAGTTGCACAAGGTTAGACACGGGCTGGTGCTCCCATTTCGACTGTCCACATGGGCGTGTCTGTGGCCTGTGTGAGAGACACGGCCAGGCCACACGGGCATGTGTCCCCTGTTTTGAGAAAAATTTTCTAAGTTTCGTAAAAATTTCTTGAGCTATCGGTTTAGTCCCAAACCACTCCCAAAGCTTGTTTAGGACCTCGTAGGCTCGTTATAAGGACATTATGATTGAGTTTGAATAATAATTATATGAAATGTGTAAATGTATGCATAGTGAATGTTTAATTATTTTATAAGTCCGGTAATGCTCTGTAACCCTATTCTAGCATTGAATACGGGTGAGGGGAGTTAAACGGTACATGCTAAGTGTTGACTAAGCATCTTCCCAGCATTGCCACGGCATTTATGTTGGCAAATTGTCCATACTTAGCCACGGAAAACCTTCAACCTTTGCTCCCTTTTTTACACTCTGCACCTATTAAACAATCGCCTAAAAGATCCCTCCTAGAAACGGTTAAAAGTAAAATGTAATAACAATTAAGCGTAGTCCTAGCTCTTCAATGCAATGCTTTAAAAATGTCAATGAAATATCCTAAAATGCAACTAAGAACACCTTAGGAAATTAACTAAGTCTAAGGGCATGAAATATAAATCTTTTCAAGAGTTCTGAAACGTGCAACCAGAATCAAAGATCCACTCCTCGCTCACTTTAGAGTTGTTGGTAGAAATAACTAAAAGTTCACCATCATTGTAGTCTTTTGCTTCATCAGCTTCACCCAATTGTTTTGGTTGTTTTCCTTTTTGATTCTCAGCCTCCCTTTTGATCTTGTTCTACAACTTATAGCACTCAGACTTAATGTGCCCTTTCTTCTTGCAGAAGTTTTAGGTTTTACCTCTGTTTTAAGATCTCGATCTACCCTTAGATTTACTGCGAGGATTCGAGTTACTCAACTCTAACATTTTACTTATCAACTATTAAATTGTTATACAAGATCACTTGATTATGTATATCATTACACTTAAATTATTATTCAATTTAATCCTTAAAGCTCACATATCATTAACATATAAATTTATCAAAACTTCTCATAACACAAATTATATCACTATCTATGAATTATAATTTATAATATACTTTTCATCACTACTACTTAAATAAAATTCACATACTTAACATTCAATTTATTACATACCTTAATTTAATACTTTTAAATATCAATTAAATTAAAACGAACACTTACATCTATTGCTTCTCTTCTATTTCTTTCTCAACTTTATCAGTATCCTTCTGTTTTCTTCTATTTTTCTTCACTTTCATCTACCAATTTCTTAGTTCTAAGTTGATATTCTAACTCTCTAGCATCTCTACTTCAATTTTCATTTTGGATGGCAATGGAAATTTTTAAGAAATTTAGGAGAAAAAATGGGATTTATGGTAAGAGAACAAATTGTAACAAAATGAAACCCATATATATAGAGTGACGTGAGGAGCATGGAAAGATGGAAGAACTTTCAACATTTTTCTATAAAAATATCTCATTTATTTAATTTATTAAATATTAAAATAGCTTAAAATAATAAAATATTCAACCAATCACATTTCAACACTTTTCTTCTTTAATTATCACACCACATAATTATTTATTTTGAGTAATGATCATTTTACCCTTAATGTTTCTTCAGAATATCCATCCTTGAGTCACTTCTAACTTCTGGTAAATTTGTGATTTAGTCCCTCTTATTTCTCCACTTATTCAATTTTGTCACTGCTCACTAATCTCATGTTACAAGAATTTGGGTTATTTTCACTTTTGGTCTTTAGTTTTTCTCATATTTATTCTTAAACCCCTCAAATTTTGAATAATTGTACTTGAACCTCAAAGCTTTTTACATCTTTAAGATTTAGTCCTTACTTTAATTTAGTATACCACATTATACTTCTCAACTCAACCTTCTTTGATACTCCCAAACCTTCTCTTTTATCACTATCATTTCTCTATATTAATTTATCAAGAAAACAATTATACATAATCTTGATTTATTATTGTCTTTATAGTATAACAACTTTAGAGGTGTTACATTTCTCTCCCCCTTAAAATAAATTTCGTCCTCAAAATTTCCTTGATTTCCTAACCATGAATTTCATTATCTATTTACTCTTCAATTCTTTTCGATTTGATCATCTTCATGATTCTTTTTATTCTACACTTTTGTTTACATAACATTATTTTGCATTTCCTACTACATTCTTCACTTATCAAATATTTTCTTATAAACTTTCATAACTTTTCACTTTAATCCCTTTTTGTCATAAAATTTTATTCACTAATTAATCATATTAAATTAATTTTCTTTCTTGTTACACTTTAATCACATAATTTACTTTTTTCCACACTATATCTAGTATCTTTTTTCTTAAAATTTACTAAGAATTTCTGTCTATTAAAACTACTTTTAAATAATCTCTGATCAATTTCACTTTTCCTTTTTCAAATTATTCCTAGATCAATATCATCCTTACATTCTTTCCTTGTATTTCATATCTCTAAAATTCCTTTATTGTAACAATTCACTTGTTTCTAATTTCTTTAATCTCTTGAACCTATATTATACTTGATCCTTCTAATTCACATAATCTTCTTTCTTTCATTTCTTCACGATACTTATATATATTTTTCAATTCATTCATGATCTATAAACTTCATGTCATTCTTCAAACTTTTATCATGAATCCTAACCTTCCATTATTTAACCAAAATATATTCTTCACTTATTTTGTATCATATCATTGACACATAACTTACTATACTACTCCATGACTTTCAATACCAAGTACAAGATATACTAACATTTTAATTTTGAAATTAAATAATTTCTTCTCACTTTCTTACAACATTACTTTAATTCCGAGATTCATTATGCTCTTTCTTACCCTTACTTAGTTGTTATAATAAACCTTAACAGTTTCAATAAACTTAACACATCACCTCAATGGTATTATTAAACTAATATGTCATTGTGTTCTTCTTATCCGTTATCCCTAGTAATAAGATTTCAAATTACAATTTTACTTAATTGAACTTCCTATACTTTCGTCTACCTTTCTTCAATCGTTTTACACTTGTCATATTTCTTGGTTCCATATCATTATTTCTCTCTTCATGTTTAGATCAAAAAATCAAAACATCAATCCCATATCACTATTATACACTTTCTCATGAAATAAACATGTTAATATCATTAATTTATAAAAATTTCACCTCGAACGCTTATAAGTTTACTTAAACTTGATTTTCTTTCTCCTTCACTTAATCCAGTCTTATACATATAATGTTTACTTATCCTTTCATGTCAACTATCAACTTTACTTCTCACTTGATTTATCTTATCATATTACCTTAAATACCAAATACATACTTGTTTTTTCCCAACTTTGCAACTTATTTCCCTTATACTCATTTACTATTCAATTTTAATACCTTTCCCAAACTTTTTAGTTGTTCACTATTTCATTATAGTTTCTAGAGTACTCTAATATATCTTTATGCTCGTTTGATTTCTTTTGTTTAATTACTATACTCATCATTTTCTAATTCCTTATAAACCTTTTTTTCTTTCTCTCTTCTTTACAATGCTTACTTCCAAGTACCCCCTCTTTCCTTTTATCATTTTTATATATAATTTACTATCAATAATTTTCAAACTGATGTTTTTCTTTTATTAGGTTGACAACATGTGTTAATGTCATCTCTTGAAAGTTTCATTTGTATTAGTAGTACTCTTGAGTCACCTTCTTTAAGAAAATATTTTTTTCAATCCTTATGTGACTCACTTCCTTTAAGTTTACCTTTATAAACTTATTCATGCTAATTCTTCTTTTAGATGTAGTCTCTTGGCTTTTATGCTTTCCATAACATTTGCATTCTTTCACTTTATATTCTTGAAATTGGTTTCACTCATTTTTTTTATATTTAATCATTCGTTATTTCACTTTTTCACTTTCCTTATTTCGCATGCTTTTTCATTAACTATTCTTCAGTTCGATACCTAACACCCAAATCACATACCAAACCATATTAATCATGCTATTACCATTTATCACATGTATAGCCCATTGTAGACTTAAAAGAACTCATAGGATATGTGGAACATTAACAGTAATGCATCGAAGTGCCAGTATCAGTTGCACCATAGTGCCAATACTAATTGCATCGAAGTCCATAATCACAGTATTGCATCAAAGTGCTAATTACAGAAGCACTGAAGTGCTAATCATATCCCATTAGTTCTCGTTTGTCTACATGGGCTTTAATTACAGTCATTTCACCTCTTTTGCTTAAAATGAATGAAACAATTCAAATTTTGCACTTCTTACAATTTAATCACTATCAACAAATAATTCAATACACTTGCAACTTCACTACAATTTCCATTTTTCTTTTATTCTCATAAACATCATATTTTTTTCACATTCTACTTCATCACATATATTCTTTCACATGTCAAATTTTTGGCATATTTCACAATTAGGTCATTTTGTTATTTTATTTTATTTTTCAAAATATCCATTCAAGTGTTCACAAAATAAAATTTCAACTACATTCACTACTACTCTTTAATAAATTTTATATATAACATAAACATAACTACATCTAGATAACCATTCGTATACATTTTGTACTTAAAGTAAAGAAAAATTCTTGAAGTACTTACAATCAAGGACTTGGATCAACTCTTTTCTTCTTCCTTTGCTTTTTTAATACGAATATCACTACACTATATTCAACACTATTTGCTTTTTCAAATTCGTGTAAAATACTTTATTTCAGCCTTTCTACTTATCATTTCAATTCATGCAATAGCATTGGTATTCTTTGCAATTTAGTCCTATCTTTATTAAAGCTATATAAATACATGTTATTTTCATTAATTCACTTTGACCATTTTATCTTCCTCAATTGCTAATCTCATACTCATACTTTCATATTAATTGTTATTATTTTTTAACTTCACTCTTGTTACAATTTAGTCCTCTTTTCTCAACATCATATGCCATATTTATTTATAACCCTCATTTCTTCATCATTTTCTCAAGTTCAAATTTTATTCTTTCTCACATGTTTATATTTCATATTGACGGCCACAAATCATGCAAGGATTATCATCTAGTCAAGAATGATTTAAGGTTCATTTTACTATTTTTTTAAATTTCATTTTCACATTTCATAATTTTACATTCATTTTTCTAATGCGACATGTATTTCTAAACTCAATCTTTGTCCAAGGATTGACAAAACCTAAGCTCTAATACCACTAAATGTAACACCCTTATGCTCGACCTAATCGTTGGGTCACGATATCAAAGTGTTACATTTGTTATTGGAGTAACTACCGTTAAACTCAATTCATTTTGTCATTTTAATTGAACTACTAAGTTCAAATAGGCATTTACAATACAATTTAAAAACTTATCTAAATTCAATTCTAGCTTCCGGTAGCTCTCTTAACAGCTTATAATTGAATAAGGATCAAATTACAAATTTTTTTAAACCCCGAGCTAATGTTGCAATGTTAGGGATTCCTCGTTGCGACGTCGTCCATTGACTTGAGCTTGTCTCTACGTGGTGAACTTGTCATTACGACATCAATTCTGTGTCCAATTGATGTCCATTCTATCATTTCTCATCACCTACAATCAAGTTTATATATATATATCACAATTTCACTCAACATATCTTTCACATGTATCTATTTCTAATTTCAACACCATATGATTCTCAATAAAATTTATAAGATTAACACAACTATTAAAGTTTTACAAGTAAGTCCATTAATACATCATATAACAATTATTCACTTAATGTTTCAACAGTTTATGTAAACTTCTCTTATATATTAACAATTCCATCACTTATAACAACTTCTTAATATTACAACTCTTCTATTATTTTTCCTCCTCTTCCTCTCAATTTCGCATCTTATAAGTTCATGTATTTATATGAGAATTTATTACTTTTAGTATAACATGCCTATATGCAAAATTAATTATGATTTTACTAATTACATATATACTCTTAACAAGGCTGTCTACTTGAGTAGCAAATACTAAATTCTCTACAAAATTCAAAATATGGATCCACTTGTTATTTTTGAAACTAGGCTGAATAAAATTTTTACCATAAAAATTTCATAATTTCCATTTAATCCAATTAATATAATATTTATTTTTAATTTTTCCCTGTTCTATTGCTAGGCAACTTTGACTCTTCTTTACTAAAAACTAATTATCTCTCAATACGGGATTCGTATAATGTTGCCATTTTTTCCTTTAATTTAAACTTGTCAATCTTTTAATTATATAAAGTTAATATCCTAACCATTTTTTTACAATTTGTAATAATTTTTCAAAGTCAAAACAAGGGAACCCGAAATCATTCTGACCTTGTCTCACAAAAATTCATATATATAATAATCTACAATTTCATTACTTACACCGTTTCTTTTATGCAAAACTAGACTCAATAATCTTTAATTAAATATTTAATTCAACCTCTAAATTGATTTCTAAAATTTTTGATGAATTTTCAAAGTTAAACTACTATTGTTGTCCACAACTGTTTTAATGAATATATTTTATTATTATGATTTATATCACTCATACCAACATTTAACATTTATTTTACTTAATCAACTATTAAATTTTTATACAAGATCACTTGATTATGTATATCATCAAACTTATATTATTATTCAACTTAATCCTTAAAGCTCACATATCATTAACATATAGTTTTATCAAAACTTCTCTTAACACAAATTATATCATTGTCTATGAAGTAACATTTATAATATACTTTCCATCACTACTACTTAAATAAAATTTGCATATTTAACACTCAATTTATTATATACCTTAATTTAATACTTTGAAATATTAGTAAAATTAAAATGAACACTTACCTCTTTTGTTTCTCTTCTATTTCTTTCTCAATTTTATCACTATCCTCCTTTTTTCTTCTATTTTTCTTCACTTCCATCTACTGATTTCTTACTTCTAAGTTGATATTTTAATTCTCTAGCATCTCTACTTCACTTCTTTGGGTGACAATGTAACACCCCTAACCTATATCCATCGTCGGAATAGGGTTACGAAGCATTACCAGATATATAACACAATCGAACATACATTTCTCAAACAATTATCAAATTCAAATGTAAAACATTCACAATCATTCATAAAATCCATAATACGAGTTTACAAGGCCTAAAACATGCTTTAGAAGTGGTTCTGAGCTAAACCGATAACTTATGAAATTTTTGGAAAACTTAGAAAATTTTACAAAATACAGGGGACACACGCCCTTGTGGCCCGGTCGTGTGTCTCACATAGCCAAAGACATGCCCATGTCATAGGTCATGTGAACATTCAAAATGGGATCACATGGCTGTGTCCCAGCCCATGTCCTACCCCGTGTAACTTCTTGACTTAGGTCACACGGCCAACCACACACCCGTGTGACCAGCCAGTGTGCCCTTCGAAATGGCCACACACTCCCATGTGCCAGGCCGTACCAAACCTGTAGGGTATATTGACTTATGCTACACGGCCAAGTCACACGCCCGTGTGCTAGGCCATGTAGAGCATACTGACTTGATTTCTAAATCAACACTAGAGGACACACGACTGTGCAACCGGACCGTGTGTCACACATAGCTAAGACACACGCCCGTGTCTCTGCCCGTGTGGACAAAAAATAGGCTATTTACCAATCTATTTTGCTCACCCAAATTTCATATACCTACACCAAACCAAATGGCACCAAAACATGGCATAAATAAGCATTCATCTAATCTCAAATAAGCTTAATTTATGCTATATTAATACCAACAACACAAGGTACACAAATACCACAATGTGTCATTCACTTTCATATCAAAACTCATTACCTCAAATCATCAATAAAACCACATTCATATAGGTATCATCTTACCTAAAATCACAAACATGCCAAAATAAACCAATTCTCATGGCTACACATAACAATCCACATAACATTTACAAGCCAATTCAAATGGCTAAATTCATTACTATCATATATACCAAAATGACCAATTCCTATACATGCGATATATCCAAAAACATAGATTCAAAAGTGCCAAAGTGATAACTTGATAGTGTGATGAGGTCTGACGATTCCTAAATTCGAGCTAGCTTCGATATCTCTATAAAACATGGAAAAATAAACAATGTAAGCTATAAAGCTTAGTAAGCTCCTATGAAATAATAAGCAAAGCTCACCATTCAATTACCATTCAAGAATATGAACATAACATACTACAAAACATTTAATCACAATGTTAACACATATTCAATCACACAATTAACCATGAATTCACAACTTCCATAGATTCAATGCTTATATAGTTTCCGTACATACCTGTACAGATACTTATCTATTTCTCACCATTTCATATCTTTGATATACCCCTTGAACCATTCGGAATACTATTGGATACTCAGGCATCTTGCACCCTAAGTGCCAATACATAGCTGAAGCTATCTCAATCTCATATCACATATAATGCTCACTCTTAAGCTAGTAACGGGTCCGCTCACACAAGCTGATGGTAATGATCAAGCTACATGGTGCTGCTCACACAAGCTAACGAGAATCCGCAACATATGTCAAATAACTCAGCCACCGGAAGGATGTATAGACCAGCACCCAATCACATAACCCCCAATGACATGTCATTCGTATCCTAATCTATTCCTAAGGTTCAACCAGGATTTCTTAATGCCAAATCTTCGTCGAATATATCCGCAAGATCGTATACACAATTTATTCAATATTAAAGCATTTAAAACACAGTTATAATAATGCTTATCAACATACGAACTTACCTCGATCGCTAAAACGACGGAACGGATCAACTAGTCCAAAACCTTATTTTTCCCCCAATCTAAATCTGAATTTTTCTTTTTTTTATCTAAATGCAATTAAAATTAAATTATTTAATTATCATTCAATTCAATTTAGTCCAAAATACACATTAAGGCAACTTTACACTTTTGCCCCTAATATTTCAATATTTTTACAATTTAGTCCTTATCTCATAAAAATACAAATTCATGCAATTTTGTCCCTACCCATGCTAGTCAAATTTCTATTATTTCCATAGCAGCCCATATTTTACATTTATTTCACAATTTAACCACAAATTTTCAATATTTCTTAATTAAATCCCTAAATGACAATTTTGTCAAAAATCACTTTACAAATGTTGTTTATCTAACAACAAGCATACATTTTCTATCATCAAACATCAAAATACTCATGTATTCATCAATGGTAAAACCCTAAACCTTTAACAATTTTGCAAATTAGCCCCTAGGCTAGCTAGATTAAGCTGCAACGATCTCAAAAACATAGAAATCATTAAAAACGGGACAAAAACCATACCTATTTGAGCGAAAATGTCTTGGTCAAATTTAAAGGAGAAAAATGGCTTCCTCTTACCCTAGATTCAGTTGAGAAAAATGATAATGGGTGAAATTTTTCTTTTATTTTACTTATTTTAACTTTAATTACTAAATACCAAAATTACCTTTTAAACATAATTCAATTTACAACATTACCAAGCCATTATCGTCCAATATCATATTATTGGACTATTTACCACATATAGAGCTCCACTTTAAAGTTCTATAGCTATTAGACACCTTTATCTAATAGAACACAAGTTTTACATTTTACGCGATTTAGTTCTTTCTATCAAGTTAAGCACTCAAACGATAAAATTTCTTAACGAAACTTTCACTCAATCATACTATCATGCTATAGACCTCAAAATAATAATAAAATAATTATTTCAACTTTGGATTTGTGGTCCTGACACCTCTATTTTGATTTGACTAAAAACGAGTTATTACAAACAAAGGAAATTTTCAAGAAATTTGGGAGAAAAAGTAGGCTTTCATGGTAAGGGACAAAATTGTAACAAACTGAAACTCTTCTCTTTATATATATATAGAATGATGGGAAGAGCATGGAAAGATGGAAGAGTTTTCTACACTTTTCCATAAAAATATCTCATTTATTTAATTAATTAAAATATTAAAATATATTATAAAATAATAAAAACATTTAACCAATCATATTTCAACAATTTTCTTATCTAATTATTACACCATATAATTATCTATTTGGGCTAATGACCATTTTACCCTTCATGTTTCTTCAAAATTCCATCCTTGAGTCACTTTTCACTTTTGGTAAAATTTTGATTTAGTCCATCGTATTTCTCCACTTATTCAATTGTCTCTGCACATCAATCCCATGTTACAAGAAATTGGGTTATTTTCACTTTTGGTCTTTAATATTTCTCATATTTATTCTTCAACTCTTCAAATTTTGAATAATTGTACTTGAACCTCTAAATTTTTTACATCTTTACGATTTAGTCCTTACTTTAGTTTAGTACACCACAACATACTTCTCAATTCAACTTTCTTTGATACTCCCCAACCTTTTCTTTTATCACTTTCATTTTTTAATCTATTTTATCTAGAAATTAATTATACATAATATTGATTTATTAGTCTTTATAGTATAATAATTTTAGGGATGCTATAGTCATCATATCCTAAACCAAAATCGTTGGAAACATCCACCGAGTGTCCAATAAGCACACACCATAACAAAAATTGGGCATGCACTCATATTTGACTAAAACCATGCACTCAGCACCCTAGAGCCTTTAATTTTTACCACACACTACAAGGCTTGAGTAATATCAATTCTAACTCTAACTCGGATGTATTTACCCCATCCTCATTCCTAATCCCTCTAGCCAATTGCAAGTACCTCCCCAAGTGACCCCATTTGTAGCGCAATAGAATGAGGTCATTCATGTCAGTGGAACTTTGTAGAAACGGATCAAGAAAATGACTAATGTAAACTTATATTCTTCATTAGGAAGACCCTCAACATATTCAATTGTTGTGAACAATGACCTATCAAAGGTCCAAGGTAAAAAATCTTCCTCCTATCTTCTTGTGGACCAAATTTTACTAGTATTAAATAAGAAGATAGAGAATATTATTGTACCTCTGATGTTGTATACCAGATGTAACAGCTCGATTTTTGGCCTAGTCAGAATAGTGGTTTCGGGACTAAAAATTCGATGCAAAAAATTTATTTTTCTTATATTTTTATGGTCTACAGTTTTATGGAATAATTTTATGAAAAATTTCGTTCGAAAATTTTGACGTTTGAGAACTCAATTTAGTAAAAAGGACTAAATTGCAAAAAGTGCAAAACATGAGTTCTAGAAGCTATAGGTGTCTAATTGCTATGAAATTTTAAATTGAAGGTCCTTAGATGGTAATTAGACCATTTGTTAAGTTAATGGATAAAAATGGAGATGAAGTAATAGAAATTTCAGTGTTTTAAGAAAAGGGCATTTTGGTTATTTGGTAATTAAATGAACTAATAAGCAAATTAAAGCCAATTTTCGCTCATTTTCTACCTCTTGGCCGAAATTCCCAATAGGAAGACATAGCTAGGGTTTGTCAAGCTTCCAAGCTCAATTGTAAGTCCATTCTAGCCCGTTTTTAATGCTCTTTACATTTTTTAAGTCATTGTAACTTGATCTACCTATTCTAGCACTAATTTATGGTATGATTAAGGTATAGGGTTTCAACCATGTTAAACATGTGTGTATTTTGATGGCTAATGGTAGAATATGCATGTTTGATGTTAGAAAAACAACTTTTGCTAAGTGATTTTTGGTAAAAATGTCAAAAATGACCTATTTGTAAAAGTTATAAAATAAGTAGTAAAAGTGTGATTAAGTGGAAAATATGGGCTGGTATAAGGTGATTAAGTGGAAAATGTGGCTGGTATAAGTATGAAAATGGTTCGGCTAAATTTGTTCTTATAGATCAAGAAAAATGAGGTTCGGACCTAGATTGGGAGAAAAACAAAGTGTTTGAAGATTAGGTCAAATTCTACTATTTTTGTACTGAGGTAAGTTCGTATGTAAATAATGCATTGTTATATTTATGTTTTAAATGCTTTAATACTCTATGAATTGTGAATGACACTTTGGATGTAATCAACAAAGTTTCGACAAGCGACAATTCCCGGTTGAGCCTTAGGAATAGAATAGGATACAAGTGACATGTCACTAGGAACCCATGTGTTTGTGTGATCCAAGTGTTGGTCTTGTACGTCCTACCAGTGGTTGGGTATGCTGACATATGTTACAGATACCTGACAGCTTGTGTAAGCAAAGACCTTTGTGTAGCTCCGCCTCCGATCGACGGACTTGTGCGAAAGCGAGCAGCCCCTGAGTAGCTCAAAAACGAGTCTATATATATGAGATGTGAGGTAGCTTTGGCTACATGTATGGCACTTATGTGCAAGATTTCTGAGTATCTGTTAATATTCCGAGTCTTCAACGTGAATGTCAAAGTTGTGAAAGGATATGGTTATGTTGTGAGTTGGTACAGGTATGTACGTAAAACTCATAAGTAATGAGCTCGACATGTGATGAACTCTTGGTAGGATTATGATTGAGTAAGTTATAGTTATGAGATTTTGATAATGTTCATGTTAATCTTCATCATGTTAATTTTATGTTAATTGTGTGGTTATGATGCTTATTATTTGCATAGGAACTTACTAAGCTTTAAAGCTTACTCCTCTTCCTTTTCCTTGTCTTATAGTGTCACCAAGCTAGCTCGGGATTCGAAGATCGTCAGAGATCCACTCACACTATCAACAATTATTTTGGTACCAATGATTTCAACATTTTGAGTTATTGCATGTATAGGGGACTTGGTCATTCTGTTCTGTGTTTTAATTGATTTGGCCAAATGTGTTAGCTTATGTTGGTTGAAAGTTCATTGTAACTGCCCGTTTTTAGTCAAATCAAAACAGTGGTTTCAGAACCATAAATATGAATTCAAAATATTTATTTTAGTATTTTATTAAATTTTACAGCACGATAGAATTATTGTGTGAAAGTTTCGTGAAGAAATTTTACTATTTGAATGCTCAATTCGGTAAAAAGGACCAAATTGCATAAAGTGTAAAAGTGGAGTTCCATTAGCTAAAGGTATCTAATAGCTATGGAATTTTAATTTAGAGGTCCTTATGTGTTAAATATACCATCAATATCATGAGTGGACAATTTTGGACAACCATTATGTAATTTTTATGGTTTAATATTAAGGTTAATATGGTAAATGATATTAAAAGGTTAATTAAATAAAAATTAAAACATGAAAATGCATGAAAGTGTGCATCTTCTCCACCGAAACTAAAGCTTGAGAAAGCTATTAAACAAGCTTGAACATTCGGCTACTTTGAAAGCTAGATTAAGGTATGGTTTTAGCTCTGTTTTTAATGATTTTTACGTTTTTGAGATCGTTGCTTCGTATTCTAGCTAGCCCGTACCTTAGATTATGAAACTGTTAAAGATTTATCATGTTGCCATTGTTGAATGCTTGAGTAATTTGATATTGATGATATATTATGAAGGTTTATTGATAGATTTATTAATTTTGTAAAGTGATTTTTTACAAAAATGTCAAAAAGGAGTTAATTTGTGAAAATGTAAAATTTTGTGGGTAGAAGTGTGAATAAATAAAATATATGGATTGCTAGGGACTCCATTAAAATTCAACTAAGCATGGGTTTGTGATTAATTGCATGAATTTGCAATTTTATGTGATAGGGACTAAATTGTAAAAGTGTGAAACATTAGGGGCAAATGTGTAAATTTTCCAAAATATGAATTATAGGCTAAATTGAATAGACCAAATATTGAATGTGCTAAATTTGGTAATATATAGATCAAGATAAGCTAAGATTAGGATTAGATCGGGGAAAAGGAAAAGTGGACGAATAGTCGATAATTTCCATCCGAGCAACTTGAGGTAAGTCCGTATAATTAGAATTGAACTTTTATATAGTTTTAATTATTTGAAATAAATGTATGTAATTGAGTAAATGATCTGCTTGAAATTCAAATGCATTGTTGATATGGTTTGATGTTTATCCAGCCCCATTTGAACCGTAGGAATTCGTAGGATACGAGTGACATGTCACTAGGGTTACCATTTAGGTTGAGATCCTGCATGTGTTGCGGACTCACCTCAACTCATATAAGCTTACTGATATATCAGCTCGAAAGAGCTTATATTAGCTCGTAAGAGCTTACTATTCTCAGCTCGTTAGAGCTTACTGTTTCCAGCTTGATAGAGCTTACTGTTCATCAGCTCAGAAGGAGCTTACCGATCATAGCTCGAAAGAGCAAATACGATGATGAATTGACAGATTACTGATTAATACACTTAGTGTGTATCACCCGTGTATCTATTGATATTCTAATAGGTTCAACCGACATAAATTCTATAATATGGATGAAGTACTATTTGAACAGAAGAGTTACTATTATCGAATGAATTACCGTTTATATGATTAAGAGTGAAATGTTACAAATGATGTACATGATATATGAATTTGATAGGATACAGTGTATTAAGTATTAAATTGAGATAATATGATTACATGTGCTTTTGTGACTAATTTGTTGATGAATGCTTATGTATAGCCTAGTTATAAAGATGATAGTTATGGTCACTTGAGATAGTGATTTTGGGTTCATGTTATGGTATAAGTTAAAGCCAAGTCATTTGGCGTAACTTGGTATAATGCTTTGGTTGCATATATGTATTCAAATATGGTATGTTTTGGCAAGTAGAAGATGGAAATGGAAATCTGCAAATTTTGTCTTGATATGTGATAGGTATATGAATGGAAAATGCTTAATTATAATTTAGGTATTTGAATACCATGTTCAGTTGTCATATGGTTTGAATATTGAATTTTATGGAATGTATGAATTATGTTATTGAAGTAGGTTGATAAAGCATGATTGAAATTGGTATAAATGTGTATGAAATGTTATGGATTGGATGCTTATTGAGTTATAAAATGTTGCAAATTATGTTTGTGCAAGTATGTAAAAATAGGGTGGTAAAATGGCTTTGCAAATAGCCTATTTTTTTCCACAAGGGCAGAGACACGGGAATGTGTCTCAGCCGTGTGTGACACACGGTCATGTTTTACGGTCACATGTTCCTTGGTGTTAAAATTAAAATGAATTCACTATACTCCACACGGTCTCACACATGGGCGTGTGACTGGCCATGTGGTACAAGTCAGTATACCCCCTAATTGGTACACGGCTTAACACACAGGCGTGTGACTTGGCTGTGTTGCATAAGTCAGTATACCCTACAGGTTTGGCACGGCCTAACGCACAGTCTACCACACGGGCATCTGTGGCCACTTCAAAGGACACACAAGCGTGTGGTTGGCCGTATGACCCAAGTCAGTATGTACCCCCTATTTTCACATGGCTGGTGACACGGTGTGTCTAGTAGCCGTTTCAGACACACGGCCTGCCTACACGGGCATGTGTCCTCTGTTTTCAGAAAAAAATTCAAAGTTTCGTGAAGTTTTATAAGTTATCGGTTTAGTCCCAAATAGCTCCTAAAGCATGTTTAAGATCTCGTAGGCTATTATAAGGGACAAATTGATTGTGATTGAATGATAATTGTATGAATTAATTGAATACATGAGAAAAGTAAAGTTATATGTGTTGTAAGTTTGGTAATGCTCTGTAACCCTATTCTGATGTTGAATAAGGGTGAGGGGTGTTACATCTATTGGTATCAGAGCTATGATTTAGTCGATTTTAAGACTAACGTAGCGTATGTGAGTCTAGCTATACATATCATATATATAAACTGTGATAGTGTGTTGACTCCTGACATTTTCTAATGTTTTTTTATATAGTAAATGGATCCTGATCGAGCTGTAGTTGATGAGGTTAAGAGTAATGCGCCTGCTCCCGCTCAAGGGATAGGGCCTTCTGATTCTAGACCCGTAATAGGCAACTAGGGAGGAAAGGTTAAAGAATCCTTCTTCCAAATGATGAACAAGTAGTTTACTCAATACATTCGTATGAACCCAGCTACTCAACAACCTCTACCCCCACCTATTCCCCAATCGATCCCTGTAGTTCCTCAAGGTATAGATCATTTGCGATTGAGTTAAACCACCTGTTGATAAGAAACAGAAACACGGGGCTGAGGAATTTAGAGCCACTATTAATGATGACTCTAAAAGATTCGAGTTTTGGCTTGAGAACACAATTCGGGTATTTGATGAACTGTCTTACACACCAGAAGAATGTTTAAAATGTGTTGTATCACTGTTGAGAGACACTGCGTATCAGTGGTGGAATTCCTTGATATCTATAGTTCCACGAGAAAGAGTTACTTGGGAATTCTTTCAAGTTGAATTCAGAAAGAAATACATCAGCCAACGATTCATTAATCAGAAACGAAAGGAATTTCTTGAACTGAAATAGGGTCGTATCTCGATAACAGAATATGAAAGAGAGTTTGTATGACTCAGCAAATATGCTCATGAATGTGTTTCTTCCGAGGCTATAATGTGTAAAAGGTTTGAAGATGGGTTAAATGAAGAAATCAGACTGTTGGTTAGGATTCTTGAGCTAAAAGAGTTTGTCGTTCTAGTTAACAGAGCCTGCAAAGCCGAAGAGCTTAGCAAAGAGAAAAGAAAAGCCGATTCTGAGGCTAGAGACTTTAGAAAAAGATTTTCTAGCAAATCACATTAGTTAGCATCAAATAAATCTAGAGAATATCATCCTCGTTCTACTGCTTCTACAGGAATTTCGATTAGAGATAGAGATAAGAGACATTTCAGCTCTACTTGAATGTAAGAACTGCAATAAGTGACATTACGATGAATTTAGAATAATGAGTAGAGCTTGTTTTAAATGTGGATCTTTTAGTCATTATCTCCGGGACTGTCCAGAAAATTTTATAGCTAAAAGAGATCAACCGGCAAAAGTAAGTAATATAGCTACTAGAGGGAGACTACCTAAAAAAATTGGAAAAATGAGTGGTAACCGAGGTGCTACGAGAGATTCTGCTGTGAGATCTGAGGCACGAGCACCTACCCGAGCTTATGCTATCCATGCACGGGAGGAGGTATACAACCGAAAGAGGTTTTATACGACCTTGAAATTCAAAGCCTTATTAATATGGTTTGATGGTTATCGAGCCCTATTTAAACAGTAGGAATTCGTAAGATACGAGTGACAGGTCACTAGGGTTACCATTTAGGTCGAGATCCTGCATGTGTTGCAGACTCACCTCAACTCGTATGAGCTTACTGATATATCAACTCGCAAGAGCTTACTATTCTCAACTCATCAGAGCTTACTGTTTCTAGCTCGATAGAGCTTACTGTTCATCAGCTGAGAAGGAGCTTATCGATCATAGCTCAAAAGAGCAAATACGATGATGAATTGACGGATTACCGATTAATACACTTAGTGTGTATCACCCATGTATCTATCGATATTCTAATAGGTTCAACGGGCATAAATTGTGATATATGGATGAAGTACAGTTTGAACGGATGAGTTAATGTTATCGAATGAATTACCGTTTATATGATTGAGAGTAAAATGTTACAAATGATGTACATGATATATGAATTTGATATGATACAATGTATTAAGTATTAAATTGAGATACTGAATGATTACATGTACTTAATACTGAATGATTACATGTACTTATGTGACTAACTTGTTGATGAATGCTTATGTATAGCCTAGTTATAAAGATGATAGTTATGGTCACTTGAGATGGTGATTTTGGGTTCATGTTATGGTATAAGTTAAAGCCATGTGATTTGGCTTAACTTGGTATAATGCTTTGGTTGCATATATGTATTCAAATATGGTATGTTTTGGCAAGTAGAAGATGGAAATAGAAATAAGCAAATGTTGTCTTGATATGTGATAGGTATATGAATGGAAAATGTTTAATTATGATTTAGGTATTTGAATACCATGTTCGGTTGTCATATGGTTTGAATATTGAATTTTATGAAGTGTATGAATTATGTTATTGAAGTAGGATGATAAAGCCTGATTGAAATTGGTATAAATGTGTATGAAATGTTGTGGATTGGCTGCTTATTGAGTTATAAAATGTTGCAAATTATGATTGTGCAGGTATGAAAAAATAGGGTGGCAAAATGGCTTTGCAAATAGCCTATTTTTATCCACACGGGCAGAGACACGGGCATGTGTCTCAGTCGTGTGTAACACACGGTCGTGTTATATGGCTGTGTGTCCCCTAGTGTTGAAATTAAAATGAAGTCAGTATACTCCACACGGTCTCACACATGAGGGTGTGACTGGTCGTGTGGTACAAGTCAGTATATCCCCTAATTGACATACGGCCTAGCACACGGGCGTGTGACTTGGCCGTGTTGCATAAGTCAGTATACCCTACAGGTTTACAGGACCTAACACACGGTCTGGCACACGGGCGTGTGTGGCCACTTCGAAGGGTACACGGGCTAGACTCACGGGCATTTGGTTGGCCATGAGACCTAAGTCAGTATGTACCCCCTATTTTCACATGGCTGGTGACACGGGCATGTCTAGTAGCCGTTTCAGACACACGGCCTGCCCACATAGGCGTGTGTCCTCTGTTTTGAGAAAAATATTCAAAGTTTTGTTAAGTTTTATAATTTATCGGTTTAGTCCCGAACCACTCCTAAAGCATGTTTAAGGTCTCGTCGGCTATTATAAGGGTCAAATTGATTGTGATTGAATGATAATTGTATGAATTGATTGAATGCATGAGTAAAGTACGGTTACATGTGTTATAAGTTTGGTAATGCTCCATAACCCTATTCTGGCGTTGAATACAATTGAGGGGTGTTAAATTCATTTTGTATAAGGCCATTTGAAATTGGCTACTAATGGTTTAAGCAATTTATATGATGATTTCTTTCATGGATGTGGAAACTTACATAATTTGAGTTGATGAGTATGTGATGTTTGTGTATAATAGATGGTAGCATGTAATTGACGTATGGATGTCTTGATTGTGGTTGATTTGGTTGTATGTAAATGCTTGAATCGGTGCTATGTTGTGTTGTGTAGGTGTATACATCAAAGGGTGGCAAAATGGCTTGGTAAATAGCATTATTTTTGTCCACACAGGCGTGTGTCTAGGCCGTGTGTGACACATGATTTACCGCACGGGCATGTGTTAGGCCGTGTGTCCCCTGCACCCTAATTTTTGCAAAACAGAATGCTAAGAATTGAGCACACGGGCAGAGACACGGGCATGTATCTCAACCCTATGGATGACACGGCCTCAGGCACGGGCGTGTGTCCTGGGCATGTGAAGTCTGCACCTATTTTATGAAAAATCATAAATTTTAAATCGACCACACGGCCTAGCACATGGGCGTGTGACTTGGCCATGTGTCTTCAATTTGTTTTTAGGTGACAAACAGAGAGTTACACAGGTGTGTGTGACCACATGGCCAGTCCACACGAGCGTGTCCCATATTCACACGGGCATGAGACCCTTGTTTAGTGAAAAAAATTCTAAGTGTTGCAAAATTTTCTAAAGTTTTCAGTTCAATCTTGAACCATTTTCGATGTATGTTTTAGGCGACGTAGGCTCGTATTAGGGACATTGTGATTGTATATGAATGGTTTTAATTTGGATGAAAATTTATGACTTAGAAATGTATGTTTGGTTGTGTTTAAGTTCGGTAATGCCTCGTACCCTTTTTCGACGTCGAATACGGGTAAGGGGTGTTACATTTAGTGGTATTAGAGCTATGGTTTAGTCAATTCTCGGACTAATGTAGCGTGTATAAGTGTCTAGCTATACATGTCATATATGAACTATGATAGTGTGATGACTCCTAACAATTTTAAACTGTGTTTTTATATATAGTAAATGGATCCCGACCGAGCTGTAGTTGATGATGTAAAACGTAATGCGCCGGCTCCCGCTCAAGGGGCAGCGTCATTTGAAAATAGACCTCCCACGATCAGCCAAGGACGAGGGGCTAGGGAAGCCTTCCTCCACATGATGAATAAGTGGTATTCGGACTTTTTTCGAACAAATCCGAATACTCAACATCCTCCACCCCCTCCCTATCCCCAACCAATTCCCGTAGTTCCTCAAGGTGTGGATTTGGTAGGACAGAATAAGCTCCCGGTTGATAAGATTCGAAACCAAAGGGCTGAAGAATTTAAGTCTAATATAGATGATGACCCCGAGTGAGCCAAGTTCTGGCTTGAAAATTCATTTTATTAGAGATCGTCCTAAGATGGCTGAGAAAGAACAATTTCAGAGTGCAAGGCCGAGTAATACTACCAATAGGGGTAGGCCACCGAGAAATACCGGGAATGGAGCTAGCAATAAAGGTGTGACGAAGGATACAACCATGAGATCTGAGGCCAAAGAACTTGTTAGAGGTTATGCCATTCGTGCTCGTGAGGATACGTCATCTCCTAATGTGATTACTGGTACATTTTCTCTTTATGATACTAATGTTATTGTATTGATTGATCCTGGATCGGCTCATTCTTATGTTTTTTCTGAATTTGGTATCTATTAAGAATTTGCCTGTTGAGTTTACTGAGTTTATGATTAAAGCGTCAAACCCCTTAGGCAAATATGTGCTAGTTGATAAAGTTTGCAAGAATTGTCCTTTGATGATCCGAGGTCACTATTTTCTGGCTGATTTAATGTTATTGCCATTTGACGAATTCGATGTTCTTTTGGTTATGGACTGGTTGACATTGCATGATGCCATAGTAAATTGTAGACACAAAACTATTGAATTGAAATGTGAAAATGGTAAGGTTCTTTGGGTTGAAACCGATGAATCAAGTGAATTGTCTATTGTGATTTCATTTATGTCTGCTCAGAGGTATGTACGAAAAGGTTGTGAAGCTTATCTTGCTTATGTGTTGAATACAAAGATGTCTGAATTGAAAATTGAATCAGTGCCGATAGTTTGTGAATATCCGGATGTGTTTCTGGAAGAGTTGCTAGGGTTACCACCAGACAGAAAAGTGGAATTTGCTATTGATCTGATACCTGGGACTTCACCGATATCGATCGCTCCGTATAGGATGGCTCCGATTGAATTAAAAGAATTGAAAGCTCAGTTGCAAGAGTTGACAGATAAGGGTTTTGCAAGACCTAGTTTTTCTCCTTAGGGTGCTCCAGTGTTATTTGTCAAGAAGAAAGATGGATCCATAAGGCATTGTTGACTGAGGCACCAGTTTTAGTACAACTTGAATCAAGAAAAGAATTTGTAATTTATAGTGACACATCATTGAATGGTTTGGGTTGTGTGTTGATGCAAGAGGGCAAAGTGATAGCTTATGCCTCAAGAGAGTTGAAACCGCATGAGAAGAATTATCTGACGCACGATTTGGAATTTGCCGCCATTGTTTTTGCTCTGAAAATTTGGCGTCATCATCTACACGGTGAGAAATGCAATGTCTTTACTGATCATAAGAGTTTAAAATACTTGATGACTTAGAAAGATCTAAACTTGCGACAATGGAGATGACTCGAGTTATTGAAGGATTATGAACTAGTGATTGACTATCATCCGGGAAAAGCGAATGTAGTCGTAGATGCTTTGAGCAGAAAGTCCTTATTTGCTTTGAAAGTTATGAATACGAGATTGACCTTGTCTAATGATGGTTCAATTTTGGCCAAGTTGAGAGCTTTATTCAGCAAATTTGTAAAGCTCAGAAAAATGATAGTGAATTACAAGCCAAAAGAGCTCTATGTGAATTGGGTAGTGATACAGACTTTCGGATTGGTTCAGATGATTGTTTGATGTTCAGGGATAGAGTATGTGTACCGAAAAATAATGAACTTATTCAAAAAATTCTACACGAGGCACACAGTGGTTGTTTGTCAGTTTATCCGGGTAGTACGAAAATGTATAATGATTTGAAGAAATTGTATTGGTGGTCAGGTATGAAACATGATATTTCAGAATTTGTTTCGAGATGTTTAATTTGTCAACAAGTAAAGGCCTAACATCAAGTGTCTTCAGGTTTACTTCAGCCTATGATGTTACCCGAGTGGAAATAGGATAGGATTACAATGGACTTCGTGACGGGTTTGCCTTTGACTCCAAAAAAGAAAGATGTTGTCTGGGTTATTGTTGATAGATTGAGGAAATCGGCTCATTTTATTCCGGTACATACTGACTACTTACTTATTAATTTAGTTGAAGTGTACATTTCTGAGATTGTGAGATTGAACGGAATGCTTGTTTCTATTATTTCGGATAGAGATCTAAGGTTTACTTCAAGATTTTTGAAGAAATTACAAGAGGCTTTGGGTACGAAGTTAAATTTTAGTACTGCTTTTCATCCGCAAACCGATAGTCAATCCAAAAGAGTAACTTAGATTCTTGAAGATATGCTCCGATGATGTGTTCTAGAATTCGAAGGTAGTTGGGAGAAATATCTACCATTGGTCGAATTTGCTTATAACAACAACTTTCAGTCGAGTATAAAGATGGCACCATATGAAGAATTGTATGGTTGCAAGTGTCGAACTCCGTTGTATTGGATAGAGCTTAGTGAGGGATAGATTCACGAGGTTGATTTGGTTAGAGAAATCGAAGAAAAAGTAAAGGTAATCCGTGATTGCTTGAAAGTCGCTTTAGATCAACAAAAGTCGTACGCAGATTTGAAAAGAAAAGAGATAGAATTTTAAGTTGGTGATAAAGTATTTCTAAAAGTATCTCTGTGGAAGAAGATTCTAAGGCTTGGCCGTAAAGGCAAGTTGAGTCTGCGTTTCACTAGGCCATATGAGATTACTAAAAAAATATGGCCAGTGGCCTATCGGTTAGCTTTACCAACAAAGTTAGAAAGGATTCATAATGTGTTTCATGTGTCAAAGTTGCGACAATATCATTCTGATCCTTCACATGTGATTTCTCCATCAGAGATTGAGATTCGACCTTATATGACGTATGGTGAAGAACCGATTAAGATTTTAGCTTGGGAAGTTAAACAATTGAAAAATAAAACTATAGCCCTAGTGAAAGTTTTATGGCAACAACATAAGGTCGAATAGTCTACGTGGGAACCCGAGGAAGCTATGAGAAAGCAATACCCAAACCTATTTTCTGGTAAGATTTTCGAGGACGAAAATCCCTAAAGGGGGAAGAATTGTAACAGCTCGATTTTGGGCCTAATCGAAATAGTGGTTTCGGGACTACAAATTCGACGCAAAAAATTTTATTTTTCTTATATTTTTATGGTCTACAGTTTTATAGAATGATTCTACAAAAAAATTTGTTCGAAAATTTTGACGTTTGAGCACTCAATTTAGTAAAAAGGACTAAATTGCAAAAAGTGCAAAACGTGAGTTCTAGAAGCTAGAGGTGTCTAATTGCTATGAAATTTTAGATTGAAGGTCCTTAGATGGTAATTAGACCATTTTTTAAGTTAGTGGACAAAAATAGACATGAAGTAAGAGAAATTTTAGTGTTTTAAGAAAAGGGCATTTTGGTCATTTGGTAATTAAATGAATTAATAAGCAAATTAAAAGCCAATTTTTTCTCATATTCTACCCTTTGGCCGAAATTTACAAGAGGAAGACATAGCTAGGGTTTGTCAAGCTTCCAAACTCGATTGTAAGTTCGTTCTAGCCCCGCTTTTAATACTATTTACTTTTTTAAAATCATTGTAACTCAATCTACCTATTTCTAGCACTAATTTGAGGTATGATTAAGGTCTAGGGTTTGACCCATGTTAAACATGTGTGTATTTTGATGGCTAATGGTACAAAATGCATGTTTGATGTTAGAAAAACAACTTTTGCTAAGTGATTTTTAGTAAAAATGTCAAAAAGGACCTATTTGTAGCAAAAGTGTGATTAAGTGGAAAATATGGGCTGGTATAAGTATGAAAATGGTTTGGCTAGGCCTGGGTTTTGAAGAAATTGAATACATTTCAATTTACGAGCCTAGGGACTAAATTGTAAAAATATGAAACATTAGGGGCAAAAATGTAATTTTACCATAATATGATTTTTGCACTAAATTGAACAATTTGAGTATTAAATAAGCTAAATTTGTTATTATAGATCAAAAAAAATGATGCTCGGACCTAGATTGAGGGGAAAAACAAAGTGTTTGACAATTAGGTCAAATTCTACTATTTTTGTAACACCCCTAACCTGTATCCGTCACCGAAATAGGGTTACAAGGAATTACCGGACTTATACACTAACATTTGTACAAAATCGAATCATAAATTTGCATTCCAAATAAAAACTTTTCAAATTTCACCATAAAGTCCCTAATATAGGCCTACGGGGCCCAATACATACTTTAGAAGTGATTTGGAACTAAACCGGTAACTTCGGAAAATTTGAAAAAAAATTCCTGAAGTTAGGGGCACACACCCTTGTGGCCAGCCCGTGTGGCTCGCATGGCCATGTGGCCAGCCCGTGGGCAGTTCTGACTTGCAATTTCTTAAGCATCAAAGGGGCACACGGCCTGGGCACACGCCTATGTGGCTAGGCCGTGTGGTAAACTGATTTTTCACCATTTTTAAGCCATTTTCACATGATTTTGACACATGACCATGCTTGAAACCCGTGTCCTTCACACGACCAAGACACACGGCCGTGTCTTTTGCCCGTGTACTATCCTGACTTCATATTTAAGGATGCAGGGGACACACGATCATTTCACACGCCCGTGGGCGTACCATGTGTCACACACGGCCTAGACACACACCCGTGTGTCTTACCTATGTAGACGAAATAAGGCCATTTCCTAGCCCTATTTCTCACCCAAACTTAACCATTTTCCTGCATGAAAACTTATAAGTATATATCATCCATTTAAACCAATTTCCAATATTCAAATTGATATGTTCCTATTTTCAATCATGCTTCTAAACTTACTCTTACATAAAATTTGACAATTTATGTTCATGGATGGTTTTACTTAACTTGATTAATCAAAAACAACTCATGATACAATACCATACCATATCATCATTAAAACATACATTACTAGCCATTCCAATGGCTAGATTACAAACCAACATTTTTAAGTATTACTTGTCTACATTAGTCTATACATGCCATTATATCAAAATAAGTCTAATGTTTATACCAAAATTAAGGGATTGATAGTGTGATGATAACTCTGACCCCAAATCCAACCTTCACGAGCTTTGAGCACTATAAAATAGGAAAAATAAACCAAAATACACTTACCATTCATGTTCATCAAGTAATTCACACATTAAGTAATATGTCCATTAACTTAGTCAATTAGCAAATAAGGCCTATACACAATCATTTAATCAACCGATTAGTTTCCAAAAATACTAAAATGCATAGATCAGCTCATCATGCCATTTCTCTTTATATCATTATGTATGTCATTACCGCTGAATTATTGAATTTTCGATGGACCTTTCCTTTTCTAGTTGTACACTTGAGGTGTACATTCCTTTCCAAGTGGTACACACAAAGTATACATTTCCTTTTCATATGGTATACACAAAGTATACCTTACCTTTCCAAGTGTACACACAAAGTGTACATAACCTTTTCAAGTTGTACCATTTAGGTACATAAGTCCTTTTCAAGTGTTACCCTTTCGGGATACATTTTCTTTTCATAATGAGATTAAAAGATTATCCTTTAGGAACAACCTTTATTGCAACATATGCAAGATCTCATATTCACGGTAATCACCTGTCCAATCGGAAATCCATATTCAAACGGATTCATGCACCATTTCATCATTTATATAAGTCACAAACCAATAATTGTTTATTACATGTACTTACCAATTACAAATCATGATGCACATAATTCAACAATCAATCCAACACATTTACATGCTTAATTTAGTTATACGAACTTACCTTGACAATTGATCGTATCTACTAATCCGAAACTTTTTCTTTCCATCGATCTTTTTCTTTGTTCGACACTTCTGAATCTACATAAATAAATTTAATCATCAATTCTATGATTTTTTTTACATTCAATCAAGCCCATTTCACATTTTAGGCAAAAGTACCATTTTGCCCCTAAACTTTTAATTAATTCCGATTTCATCCCTAGGATCGGAAATTGAAATTCATGTAATTTACTCCTTATTCCAAGTTTATTCAAAATTCCAATATAACTTTTACAGCACATGTATTTCATAAATTTCAAAAATTTTCCAAGAATTTCACTACTTTGCAATTTAATCCCTACACATGTTTTCACTAAAAATCACTTTGTAAAAGTGGTTATCTATCAATAATCTTTCATTTTCTATCAAAAACTTTCAATTTACAACATATTCATCCATGGGTAATTTTTTAAACTTTGATTTTCTTTCAATTTAATCACCCAAATAAAGAAATTAAGCTTTCTCGATCTCAAAAATATAAAAATCACTAAAAACAGGACATAAAACTTACCAATATAAAAACCACTATTCCTATTTCACTGAAATTGGACTGTTACAATTTTTGTGCCGAGGTAAGTTTGTATGTAAATAATGCATTGTTATATTTATGTTTTAAATGCTTTAATACTGTATGAATTATGAATGACTCTTTGGATGTAATCAACAAAGTTTCGACAAGTGAGAATTCCCGGTTGAGCCTTAGGAATAGAATAGGATATAAGTGACATGTCACTAGGAACCCATGTGTTTATGTGATCTGGGTGCTGGTCTTGTACGTCCTACCAGTGGATGGGTATGCTGGCATATGTTGTGGATACCTGACAGCTTGTATGAGCAGCACTGTGTAGCTACGTCCTAACTGACAGCTTGTGTGAGCAGGCCCGTGTGAGTAGCTCAAAAATGAGTCTATATATATGAGATGTGAGGTAGCTTTGGCTACATGTATGGCACTTATGTGCAAGATTTTTGAGTATCTATTAATATTCCGAGTGTTCAATAGGAATGTCAAATTTGTGAAAGGATATGGTTATGTTGCAAGTTGGTACAGGTATGTACATAAAACTCATAAGTAATGAGCTCGACATGTGATGAACTCTTGGTAGGATTATGATTAAGTAAGTTATGATTATGAGATTTTGATAATGTTCATGTTAATCTTCATCATGTTAATTGTATGTTAATTGTGTGGTTATGATGCTTATTATTTGCATAGGAACTTACTAAGCTTTAAAGCCAACTCCCTTTCCTTTCCCTTGTCTTATAGTGTCACCAAGCTAGCTTGGGATTCGGAGATCGTTAGAGATCCACTCACACTATCAACAATTATTTTGGTACCAATGATTTCAACATTTTGAGTTATGGCATGTATAGTGGACTTGGTCATTTTTTTATGTGTCATAATTGATTTGGCCAAATGTGTTGGCTTATGATGGTTGAAAGTTCATTTTGTATAAGACCATTTGAAATTGGCTACTAATGGTTTAAGCAATTTAAATGATGATTTCTTTCATGGATGTGGAAACCTGTATAATTTGAGTTGATGAGTATGTGATGTTTGTGTATAATAAATGGTAGCATGTAATTGACGTGTGGATGTCTTGATTGTGGCTGATTTGGTTGTTTGTAAATGCTTGAATTGGTGCTATGTTGTGTTGTGTAAGTGGGTACATCAAAAGTTGGAAAAATGGCTTGGTAAATAGTCTTATTTTTGTCTACATGGGTAGACACACGGGCGTGTGTCTAGGCCGTGTGTGACACACGGTTTGCCCCACGGGCATGTGTTAAGCCATGTGTCCCCTGCACCCTAATTTTTGCAAAACTGAATGGTCAAAATTGAGCACACGAACAGAGACACGAGCGTGTGTCTCATCCCTGTGGATGACACGGCCTCAGGCACGAGCGTGTGTACTGGGCATGTGAAGTCTGCACCTATTTTATAATAAATCATAAATTTTAAATCGACCACACAGCCTAGCACACGGGCGTCTGACTTAGCTGTGTGTCTTCAATTTGTTCTTGGGTGACAAACAGAGAGTTACACAGGTTAGGAACACAGGTGTGTGGGCCCACACGGGCATGTCCCATATCCACACGGGCGTGTGACCTCTGTTTAGTGAAAAAATTTCTAAGTGTTGCAAAATTTTTTGAAGTTCTCGATTTAGTCCCGAACCATTTCGATGCATGTTTTGGGCCTCGTAGGCTCGTATTAGGGACATTGTGATTGTATATGAATGGTTTTAATTTGGACGAAATTTTATGACTCGAAAATGTATGTTTGTTTGTGTTTAAGTCCGATAATGCCTCGTACCCTGTTTCGGTGTCGAATACGGGTAAAGGGTGTTACACCATATGCTCCTAAACACCCTAAAATGCATCCTTATGACAAGTCCTCTAAATAATTAGTTTGTCGATCGCCCAACAGTCAAAGTTCGTATGAACCAATTCCTTATTGTGATCTGCCGCAACACTCCAAACTTCATCATCAGTAGACTTCATCTTGGACAATAAGGAATTTATCTTATCAGCCATGGCAACAAGAATGTAAGCAAAGAAGATAAAGAAAAAAAAAGGCTGAAAGGAATACAAATTTGTTACACAAGAAAGAAAAGAGTTATAGGATAGCACAACTTGCCAAAGATGGATGAAGAAAGTTGCAAACAATTGGACTAATGCAATCAACTTGTGTGAAAAAAAGCCCATTCAACATTTCTATTGGCCCATTCTAAGACTCACACAACAATCCTGTTACATTCAGACAGCTAAAGGAGTCCCAAGAAAGGATGGGCTCTAAACTAGAAACTCCTTCATGTACACGGACTCTACAATAGTGCCGCACCGATTTGCCAACCACTGCACATCAAAGTGATGGTGGTGGCAACCCCTTCTCCCTCTTCCCCTTACCGCTTCTACCTTAAACAACCCTATGAAGCTCCCAAAAAACTAGGAAGATAGAACCTGATGAATGTTTTTTGCATGATTCCAAACCTACACCAACGACGCGTATGCACACCATTTATGTCACACATGTCCTAGTTCATGTTGCGTGCCAATCCACCCCTAACCCTCATTGCAAATCATCAAACCTTCCCACTCACTACCACCATAACCGACACACTCCCACCATGAGCTAAATCGTGAGGGAGATTTTAAGAGAAAAATTGTTGTTGCTAGTACTATCAATAAACAATTGCATACGACCAAAAATTCAATTTATCAAAATTGGGCAATAAAAGCTGGTGTCCTATATGCTATAATCTTGCATGTGTTTATTTTTATATTTTCAAAATGAATATAAAAGTTTTAGTATGTTATAAAAAATAGTAAAATAGTAACTTTTGTAACGATTTAAAAAAATAGTTAATTTTATGAGGTAATTTTAATTAAATAATACGACACTAATTTAAAATATGATATGACATGTTCACGTAACTTATTATAATTTAAAAAACTTGAATAATTTCTTTCGAAAAAAAACTTGATCAGTTACACGTTAAATTATTGTGATATCATGTAATTAAATCCATTTTGTAAAACAATTTTTTTTCAAATAATAAAAAAATTCATTTTAAAATCATAATGGTAAATTACTTAGATAATTACTTAATTTCATATTCCAATTAATTGTAAGGGTAAATTATAATTTTAGAATGAGTAAATAAGAGTACGTTAAAACTTCAATAACTATTTGGGTAGTTCACTCTATGACTAAAATGTGCTTCTTGCTATTATACATATAACATATATAAATATGTAGAGTACTTTCACCAAATGCGAACCCTTACAAAATGGAAATTAAATAGATTGATAAAAGGAAGATGAAAATTTTAGAGATAAAATACTTATAAAAATGGTTAATTTGTAGTTTGTAGTTTACCTTTAAACTTGTTTAAAAGTACTTAGTTGGCACTTAAATTCTTTTTTGTACCTAATTGATATTTAAACTTATATTCCGTCACTAAAATTAGTACCTCCGCACTAACAACGTTATTTTGTACTGACGTGGTACTGATAACCAATCATATAGTAACACATGACAATCTCTCAATATGATATATGACAAGCATAAATTAAAAAAAATTAAAAATACTAAAAAATATAAATTAATTTTAAAAATATAATTTTTTTGACCAAATTCAAATATCAACTAAATACTTTTTGAACAAGTTCAAATAACATTCAAAAGATAACCTATATGTTAACCCTTAAAAAATTAACATTAACAAATTGAGATAATGCCTATAACAAAATACAAATTCAGGTTACAACTAAATAAAAAAAAAATCATTGTTAAAGATGAAAACTACCTATTAACTCTAAAGAATTATTTCTCACAAACTGTTAATAAAAAAACAACTCATTGGATAACTAAATAGAATGATAATGAAAAGTTAAGTGTGTATATTTATAACATTATTTATTTTTTAGTTTTATTTTTAATAATAAAATAATATTTTTTAGCTTTCTATCTTATGCTTCAATCATACCAAAAAAATATCACCCTTTTTATCTATTCTATCATGCAAACAAGATATGTATTCTTTTTAATTTTGCATCTTTCCATCCTTTTATCCTCGTAGCCTTAATTTGTCATGGAAATCTAGCAGTCCTCACATTTTTCAACTTAAAAAATAATAATAATAATAACAACAACATTACTCATTCCATGTAAAAGTATTAAAATGGAAAATAAGATTCATCAATCAAATTGAAGAAAAAGCTATAAAATATGATCAGTTTAGCAGAATCCACATCATTAAACCTTAGATTAAAAAATCCAGGCATCTAATCTTCCCTGTTAAGAATTAAGAATTGGTTTAATGACAACAATCCCCAGACGCCATAACTGGGATTTGTTGGATTCCAAATCTCAAACAAACAAAACAATAATGGCATACGAGAAACGAAAAAAGAATTTTACGTAACAATGAAGCTATATGGAATAGGAATTAAGCAATAAATTGTAGTTGAATGTTACATCATCATCATCATCATCATCAAAGGATCATAAATTTTGAAATGGCAGTAATGGAAATCTAATTTAGAAATATTTTAAGGGAAAAAAAATAAGAACACCTAAAACTGGTCATAGTTCGTTTAAAACATAAAGAGGGAGATTATCCTCAACCTGTTCTAACTGTTTTGTTGTAATAATAACAATAAATGGTGAAAATTGAAGTTTCCATTGTCAAACTGACCTTGGCTTCACCTTTGTGTTCCTCTTTAGTCTCCTTCAACATCCAAATCACTAACAGAATCCCAAAATCTGAAAATCCAAAAAAAATTACGGATGTTATTTACCAAAACGTTTTTTTCTTATCTCTACCTCAGGATGGCTCAGCGAAACCGGTTTCAGTTTTGCTGAGCCACGAGTTGATCGAGCTGCATTTGCTCCAGCCAAGCACCCAACACTGCATTATCGACCGGATCTGCATTCATGCTAGAACCCTCACCCGAGACTGGTGCTGCTATTTTCTCTTTGATCTCAGTGGGAGATTCTTTTACAAGGGATTGAACCCATGATAAATCGGGCTCATCCCCATTACCAAGCTCAAACGAGGAAGACCTACGATGCTTGTCCAACCCATCAGCATTGACAGCCCAGTCTGGCTTCCCATTGGAGGATCCCCATTTTGACCATGAATTAACCGGGGAACCAACAATGGCAGCCGAGCCAGAGCCAAGCTCCCTAGAGCTTAGGCTACGAAATTGTTGCTGCTTCTCCCGTTGAGCTAACATTGAAACGCGAGAGCTCATTGGTGAGATAGGTTCAACGTTTCGAGGAGACATCCTACCGGATAGAGAAGCCTGCAAGAGAGGATGCTCGATACTTTTAGGAGAAAAATTTGTATTTATAGGTGATAGCATGTTTTGCTGTTGCTGAAATTGATTAAGAACAGCAGATTTATGGGTCGGAGAGAAAACAGCAGCAGCCAATGCTTGATCAGAGTATCGTGGAGATGAGCTCTCAGCAGAAAAGAGGTCATCTAGGTTTGATGGGGTCAGGGTCTTCATTCGACCAGATCGGTTAAAAGAACTTGAACTCATTGAAGGCTGAGTAAGTCCGGGTAATTCATTCATCAGCTGAAGTTGCTGCACATCAAAATCAGACAGCAAGTTAAAGTCTTCAGCTTGAATGTCTCTAGCATTAAGAGATGATCGCAGGCGACTGGATTGAAGATTGCTTCCCGGAAGAAGGAGGGCTGGAACATTAGGCTGTGGCCAGCCAACATTAGAATGAGACATGCCATTCATGGAGGGAGAAATAGGTGGAGTGAAAGGTGAGGGAGACATAACAGATACAGATGAAGGTGATCCAGGCAAGAGACTCATGGCGGCAGCAAAATCCATAGCAGTAGCACCAGAAGTACTCGATCGAGGAGAAGGAACAGCAGAACCAGTGGAGACATACAGAGGACGAAGTTCATCAGCTGTATGAGCAAAGAAGCAAACTCTCCTAGCACAACTAGTACCATCCTTGCACAACCTGGTCCGATACTGAGCAGGGTGTAGCCAGCATTCGAAAACACCATGAGCATATTCGCACATATCTCCGCGCCTACATGTCCCCTTGCGAAAATCGGGGCAAGGAACACAACTGTAATGGAACTTCCTAGGATCCCTTCTCCGAGCATTCTCCCCAGGGTGAACAAATGGGCACTCAGTCCAATCATGGGAGTAGGCACGGGAGCAAGGCCGCACCTTGAATGAATACATCCGAAACTCATCAGTTGAATAGATGCTATTCTTGATGTCCGGAAGAGATGGATCAATCGGATATTCTTTCTTCTCTGATGCTGAAGAAATTGGAGCATCAATTGGCTTTGACTTCATCGGGGAATTTGAACCAGATGACAACGACCCATTTTCCTTCAAAGGCAATAGAGGAAGGGAGTCAGAATTTGCAACGGCTGCCACCTGTGAATTCCAATCAAAACCAGAACCCTCGATTGCAAGGAGTTCTTCAAGAGTTGATTTCACAGCTCCAAGCTTTGGAGGAACAACAATAACATCAACAGGAAGATGACCATTTGCGTCAACCGTATTTACATCAGCACCAGCCGCTAAAAGCAGCTTCACAACATCGATAACATTATCAGCCCCACCAGATGCAGCACAATGAAGGGCAGTGCTTTTGTCACGGCCACACACTCGGTTAACATCAGCATCCGAAGACGAAAGAATCAGCTTAATAACATCAATACTACCATACATAGAAGCAACCATCAATGGAGTTCTCTCCTCATTAACCATCTGTTTCGAGCCTTTCTGACGACCATACCACAATCCAACCTCATCAACACCAGAAGGATCATGTTCCATTGATCGTTTAAAGCCCTCGACATCATTATTAGCAGCAAGCTCAAGCAGACTTGCAAAAGTATCTTCAGTTACTACAGTCAAGTGATTCATATCCACACGAGGAAGTCTGTTATCTTCGAAAGAAGAATTCGAGGTTCTTGGAGTCAGCTTCGAGTTTAATCGCTCCGATCCACAGCACATACTTTCATTTGATAAGAATCCAACTGAAAGTTTTTAAAAAGAAAAAGAAAAAAAGACACCATTAGAATCAAATATTCCAGAAGACATTATTAGGAAAAAAATGATAAACCCGCTAGGGATTGGAAGAAAATAAAAGCAAAGGTCAAGTCAGTGTTTATCGACAACATGTCAACCAAAAAATTAGTGGAAATTAAACGTGGAATTAGGGATTTAAAAAACAAGACAGAAAACTTCGGAAGAAGGTAAAATTATTACAACATATTTTCCTACACTTTCAGACATAATTGTCAGAATAAAACATAGTGTTTCACTAACAATTTTAGGAAAAATGGAAGTTAAATTATTATCACTAATATTAGGAAATCAATACAAGCTTTATTAAACAGAATATCAAATCTTGCAACAAATCTTTCAGTGGTCAACAATATTAAATTTTCTTATAAAAAAATTTTTAAAAAATAGCTAAAAGAGAAAGTTAAAATAAAAATATTTTTCTTGCAAGTGATCAACCAATTCATTTCACATATATATCTAAAACAAAGTTTCCTGTAAGTAAAAATATAAATGAACTTAAACTAAAACCAACCAAACAAAAATAATCAGTTCAAAAATCATCTAAGTTCAAAGAAACCAATAAAAAGGAGAGATTTATACAGATCTACTCAGAAAAAATAAGAAAAACGAAGTTTATTTTCAAGCAAAACTAAAAGAAAAAATGAACTTCAACCAAAACCCAAAAGAGCCTTACCAGTTCAGAATTCCATCTTAGTTCCAAGAACCCGATACAGATCTACTCGGAAAAGGAAGAACTAGATCTTCAAAAATGAAAAGAGAGAAAAAAAAAATCCCAATTTGATTTATATATTTTGGGGTATTTTTTTTAAGCTAAAAGGGGAGAGTTATGAGAAAATGAATAGCTTCTCATCTCTATTTTCCATCTCACTGCTACTACTACTTTAATTGAAAACAAAATTAATATATAAAAAATGCATCCAATGTAAATTTTAGTTTTATATTTCAATTTTTGAAGAATTAACATTTTAAATATTTAACTATTAAATTTATGAATTTAATTTATTTATTATGTATATAAATTTTTAAATTTATTTTAGATATTTATAATATCGATTTAAAATATTATATATTAATATTATTTAACAGTTAAAGTTTTTTATATAAAATAAATATTTTTAATTTTTATCAAATTTTACATATATAATTTGTATGAATAAATATTAATCGATATACGAAAATGTATAAAAGATAAAAATAATTTAGTTTTAACATTAATATAAGTTAATTTTCACTTAAAAATATTGATTTTTTTTAAAATAAAATTAAAAACAAAAAAGGAAAAATCGAATAGAATGGTGTTATTCATTTTTTTTTTCACCAGTTAAATCGTAACGCCTAGCTTCCATAAAAATTCATCTCATTTTATTTTTGTCAGCATTGCTATATTATTATTTTTTAATAATTTTATTATAAGTTTTCATAATATTTTTTTTCAGATAATTTCCTTTCTTGATTCATAAATAAAAAATAATTTATTTTAACGTATTTAAACTCAAGCCTTTTTACATTAACAATGATAATTATGCCAATCGAGCTCGAAACTATTTTATTATTTTCTATATTCTAAGGTTTTAACTAATAATCTAAGTTTATGTAATAAAATTTTTCATACAATAAAAATTATCATGTGAAAATATTATTTAAAAAAAGTATGTGAAAGTTTTATATATATATATTTGTAAATCTATATAATCCTCTTCCCCTAATTTTAAATTTAACTTTCTACTAAAATTATTTATATAAATTTATGTAATAATTAATTTTTATATCATATATACTTTTATAAATATACTTTTTATTATGATGGTTGTGAGAGGCCGACGTGGTAAAAGAATACAATGACTTGAATAGGGTTATGTTTGTTTTTGGACTTAGAATAAAGCTATGTTTAGACCATAAATAAATGAAAATGCATGTGGTTATATTAGAAAAATGTAAGATATGAAGGATTCATATTTGAATTAAGATATCAATTGATAATTTGAATAAATTCAAATACTTGCTCAACTTTTACATATTGTAATTAGTGCCAATATGTCTAATATAAATTTATTTAATAGGATAATGTTTTATGGGTACGTGTTCTTCGTACGAAATATGTAGTAAAGGAACAACTTCCGAATCCCATTACCAGAAGCCAGTGTTCGCACTTATGGAGGTCTCTTTCTAAGGTATGGCCTTTTTTTATGTGAGAACTTAGCTTGGTCAGTGGGTAGTGGTAACAATATTCAATGCTGAGAGGATTCTTGGGTCCCGAGAATTGGCCCCTTAATTTCACATATTCATGCTCATGCAAATTTAGATTTGGATTGCATCCTTAGTGATTTGGTTACGTCTAATGGAACTTGGAATCTTGACCTATTTCTTGTGTGGCTACCTGACGAGGTGATTCAACGAATAGTAAGTATTCCTCCTCCACATCCTAATTCAGGCTTGGATAAGGTGATTTGGGCTTCCTTGACTTCAAGTTCCTTTTTTGTTTGTAGCGCATTCTAGTCGTTAAAACAAGATTCTTGGAATCCTAGAAATATCTATTGGAAGAATACTTGTAAATATCAAGGACCTCAAAGAGTTCGTTTTTTTTTTTCTTTAGCTTGCTTACAAGCAAAGATTACTAACTAACTTGGAATGCACCAGGCGAGGATTGGGTTACAACAGCTCTTGCGCTATATGTGGCCATGAAACAGAAGATACTCTCCATGTACTTTGGGATTGTTCGATTGCAAAAGAAGTGTGGATGCATGTGGTCCCAATTGAACAGCAAAACAAGTTCTTTTCTAACCCTTTTCAAATTTGGTTTTCTTCTAATCTTTGTTGTCACATGAAATTGCAGGATCGTGGAGTTATTTGGTCATGTCTCTTTGGTCCAATTAGTTGACGAATTTGGAAGAATAGAAATCTATTCATCTTTTAGAACGTTACTTGGTCAACTTACAAAACCGTCAAAGCTTCTTTTAGTTGGGCACAACAATTTGAATCAAGTCAGAATATTTATAAGCTCAATTTCCTAAATGTGTGTTACCAAACACACACTAAAGGAATATGGGTTCACCTATTCTCTGATGGTGCAGTGGAGCTAGCCACTGGGAATGCTTCTCTAGTGGTGTGTTACGAGATCAGGCAGGCAACTAGATTTTGGGATATAATCGCTACTTAGGTAGTTGTACTCCTTTTGAGGCGGAACTCTAGGGTATCCTAGATGGGATCCTCATTCTGTTAAATAAAGGATACAAATGGGCCACAGTTCAGACAAATAATTCAGATGTAGCTAAGACCTTGACAGATAAGGGGTTGGAAGACTCAGGCAACACAGTACTTAGACAAGTTCAAAGGATTATGCGTTCTAAAGTATAGTGTCGGGTCAGATATTTGCCCAAAGGGAAAAATCTAATTCCGGACTATTTGGCTAAGCTTTACTTAGTATGGAAGTCAAGCTTACAAATTTCCGATGTGCCGCCTAATGAGGTGTTGGGAACTCTTCAACAAGATAAAACTTGTGGTGCTTTTGAACAATTAATTTGATGTAATTTGTTTTTATTTTTCAAAAAAAATAATCAAATTGATAGTTATTATTTATTGTAATAATCAAATTGATAAGGAGCTCTTGTCAATTTTCTTTTATTTTATAGCAAGCTTATATCTAAATATACTTTACAATCAGTATTAGATTATTTTTTTTCATAAAATGAACATTTCTTTCATAAAAGGGACAGAGGCCAAGTAAAAGGAAATCTGAGCTGTCTCGTACACCCCTCAAAGGCAAAACAAACAAAACCACAAAACAAAAGACGATATAAATATATTAAGAAGATAGAGTAGATTTCTCAAAATTATCGTTTTTTTTTAGTTACGGAATTAAAATTTTTTTTTAAAAAATTACGAGACTAGGCTGAAATAATGAAAACTCTTTTAGCTAAAAGTGCTTTCAACAGATTTACAGAAAAATGCTTAGCGTATTAACAAAAAAATGCTTCCAACTAAAAACACTTTCTGCCCCCATTTTTTTTTAAAAAAAAATTGTTTTGGTGCCACCTCTTGTGAAAATAAAATTTACAAAACATGTCTTTATATAAACTCTAAGTCTCATTTCCCTTATTTTCTAAAGCGATGTGGGAAATGAGTCTATATAGACTCATAATCTATTTGCGCATTGATGATAATATGTGTATCATTTAATCTTATGTTATTAGTTAAAAGAGTAAGTAATCTGAATCTTGTGTGTTGGCCTGATAGTCATGGTGTTCATCGCCTCAAGTGTGGCCTGAATTTGGGTCGCATTAGTCACGTTATTGTTAAGGCTTTACCCTCCTCTTGTAACTCACCAAAGAAAAAAAAGTAAGCAATCTCACGTTGTCAGGAACAAACTACAAATAGATTATGAGCCTATATAAACTCATATCCCACATCACTTAAGAAAATAAGGAAAATGACGCTTGAAGTCTATATAAAAATTTGTTTTGTAAGTTTTATTTTCATAAGAGGTGGCACCAAAAAAATAAAAAAAATATTGAGGGTAGAAAGCCCTTCCAATTGGAAACTTTTTTTGTCAAAACAGCTTAGTCCCGTAATTTTTTAGAAATTACAGCCTATCTAGTTTTTTTTTTTTTGAATAATGATATTTTTGGGAAATTTACTCAAGAAGATTCCTCTACTCTTTTAAAATTTAAAATTTAGTTTCTATATTTTAATTTTGAAACATTGTGTTCCTGTATTTTTTTATTTAAAAATCTCAATCTTCGTTTAATTTTGTCGTTAAAGTTAACAATGTCAAAGGTAAAATCATTTTTTAGCCCTTAACATTTACACTTTTCTGTCAATTTTATCATTATCTTTAAAAGAACATAAAAAAGTTTTAAAATTATTGTTTTTCACGTTTTAAATAAAAATAAAAATTTAAAAATAATGATTAAAAAGTTATTAAAAAATAAAAAAATTTTAAAATTTTAAAATTCAAAAAATAAAAAATAATTTTATAATATAAAAAATTTCAAAATTCAATGTTATCTAAACTTGACTAGACCGGCTAGTCAGACCGATTGGACCAGGAACTGAATGGAGTATCGAATTGGCACTGATTGGTTGAACTGGCAGTTGAACTAATTTTGAACTAGTCTGACTAATTGATTCCCAAAACGATTGTACAACAAGTTCAAAGCAAATAAATTATTAAAAAAATTAAAACTAAAAATATTTTAAAAAAATTATAAAATCAGTTCCATTGATTTTTAAGCAGGTTCAATAAGTTCATACCAATTTGCGGGTCAATCATTTTTTTACCACTCATTAGACCAATACATTAGCTTATTCTAGTGGCAGAGGCTAGCAGGGGCTCCAACCACCCTAAAATTGAAAATTTTTCATTTAGGCTTTTTATAATTTATAAAATTTTAAATTAGTAATAATAAAATTACATTTTGACCCCCCAAAAATAATAAAAATTTGATTTAATCCTTTAAAAACTATAAAGATATAAACTATTAAAATGGTGAAATTGTATTTTTACTATCGTAAAAATATACAATTTAATTCTGCCCCTCCCCCAAATTTTTTTAGCTTCACCACTAGCTGAAGGTCCAATCAACCCAGTTTAGATAACATTGAATTTTCAATTTTTTTATATTTTTAAAATATTTTTTAAAAACTATTCTTTATTCTTGAATTTTAAATATTTTTCATTTTTAAAATATAATTTTAAAGTTTTTATTTTTTGTTTAAAATATGAAAATAATAATAATTTTAATTTTTTAAAAAAAGTTTTACATAATTTTAAAGGGTATGGACTAAATTGATAAAAAAAATATAAATGTTGAGAACTAAAAAATTTTAAAAATTGGTTGACCCATGAACGGTACAAATCGGTTGAACTAGGCTACAAACGGTTGAACTAGCAGTTGAACCAATATTTATAATTTTTATTTTTAATAATTTATTTGTTTTGAGCTAGTCGTTCTGGGAATCAACTTGTCAGACTAATTCAAAACTTGTTCAACCGTTAGTTCAATTAGTCCATACCAATTAACGAGTCAATCGGGTTTTTAACTTTCACCAGACTGATACCCCGATCAGTTTTGAATCCGAGTAGACAATGTGGTTTAGATAACATTAAATTTTGGATTTTTTTGTATTTTAAAAATCATTTTTATTTTTTTCATATTATAGTTTTCATTTTTTAAAATTATAAATCATAAGTTTTATGGTTTTTATTTAAAATATGAAAAAACTTTAAATTTTTTATATACTTTTAAAGGTAAGGACTAGTTTGACAAAAAAATTGTAAATGTTGAGGGCTAAAAAAGTTATTTTACCTTTAACATCATTAACTTTGTTATACCCCCATCCATGACAAGACATGTGCCTAACCTAAGAGATGTCTAAACAATAAGTTCGCCATCAGCAAGCCGGGCCTGTGAACTCACCCTTCCAAAGTGACTATCTGGGCAACAGATGGCCCAATCTTCAATGGAACATGGAACTGTTTAGTCACTAAACATCACGTGGGTTCAACTATTTTATCCTATTAGAGTCAAGCTGAAAGAAAATATTTGTCTTATCACAGACATCCTCATCCCATTGAAGGCATTCTTCCCATGTGCTTCAGCCAGATGACAAGTCCAACACATTAACACCATATTACATGGAACCCCTACCCATAAATACCCTCAAGAAGGATGAAGAGGGAATCGACCCTTCAAGAATAGTAAGCCTATTCTCTCTCAAGATTCTCCCAGCCATTAGCCTTCAAACTTTTCCCACCATCATTCTCTATAGCCTCCGGCTCTCTGCCCAAACGGGGTGAATCAACATTATCAACAACCATTCTCCTTCCCTTTGCATCATTCCCTTGTTGACTCCAATATCAACAAACTTTAACGACAAAATTAGACGGTGAGAACAAAATTTCTAAATAAAAAAGTAGAATGATTAAATTTTAAATTTCAAAAAGTATAAAAACCTTTGACAGATTTAAACCAAGACAATAAAAGAAAAGAAAAAAACCACCTTGAGACATAGATCAAAATATGATCTAAGCCTTCTAGATAAAGATTTAATACATATGTATCAATGAACATATATAAGTCAAAGGACATATTTAAAGTTATGACCTATATCAATCTTAACCACCAAACTCACTTGATGTGTTGGTAGTGACATGACTCATTTCACAATAAAATGATATCATGCATAAAACTTTTCACATAAAGAAAACCTTCAATAAAACAAGAAGAAATGTTAAATAACACAATAAAAAGCATCAAATAAATAATGCTAAAAATGAAAAACAACTATAACGCTAAATAAGGGAAATATGCCAAAAATAAAAAATTATTTTCTCAAATAGGCTATTTTTTTAAAATTTAGGAAACTAGGTCGATTTTAGAGAGAAAGAGTGTGAAAGTGTGTCCAACTAAAAAATGGACGCACTTTCCTCCAATAGTAAATTCCCAATTATTAAATTTCAAATCCGGTCAACAGTAAAATTATAAATGATCCAACAATAATTTTTTTTCCTATTTAACTCAAGTCATTTTCCACTATTTTCACTCAAATACAATTCTTTCAATTCTCTCAAGATTAGTTCCAAATTTTTCATTAAATTTGTGTAAAAATATTCTAGTTTTACTTTATTATTTCGTAAATTATTAAATTTGATTAATTTTCACAAACTGCAAGTTCTCTTATACGTTTCGACGACAAGTACATTTCTGCCGCACAATTCGCAATGGTATGAATTTTTTTATTAATTTTAATTAAGTTAATTTTAAAGTTTTTAAAATTTTAAATTATTTTGTTGATATAAATAGGTAGATGATCGAGTTTTGGAGGGGTTTATACACAATTTATTAAAGAGCACACCCAATGTAATTCGTGGTCATTTGCAAGATGCGGGATTCTTATATGCGTACCGTATGCTAGAGGCTGTAAATTGGATCCCACACTTATCAACGCTTTGGTGGAAAGATGGAGACCTGAAACACACCCATTCTATCTTTCATGCGATGAGTATACAATTACGCTTGAGAACATAACTTTACAACTCAGTTTAGCGGTGGACGGGCCATTCATTACGAGGGCAATGGCCGTTCCTGGTAAGGAAGACCTTTGCGAGGCATTTTTAGGGAAGGTGTCGAACAAGTTTTGAAGTGGCCGGATAGAAATGAAATAGTTGGAAAATAATTTCGATAAAATTGATGATCACATGACTACCTCCGAAAAAGAAAAATACGCTTGAACATTCATCTTGAGGTTAATCGGGGGTATTCTAATGCCCAATAAATCTTGAAATTTTGCACATATAAGGTGGCTACTACGTCTGGTCGACTTCAAAGAATGTGATCAACCAAGTTAGGGATCATCTGTGTTGGCCACATTGAATCAGGAGTTGTACCGGACAATAAAACGGATAAGATGTCAACTAGTGGTTGCCTGCTCTTGTTGTAGTTACGAGCATGGTGGCGACTACCATTTTTACGTCCCTGATTGGACACTCCTTATACATTCTCATTGGTGACAAGGTAAAATTTATTTGATAATAATATTATAGGCCAATTTTGGCCCAGTTACATTTACAACTTCAACCCGGGCCCATTAAACCATCAACCCCAACCCAAACCCAAAACTAAACCTACCCATCAGCCCTAACCCAAACCCCAACTAGCCTAACTTAGGGTTTCAAAAAAAATTGAAACCCTAACCTACCCCCAGCGCCGCCAACATCCCATCGCCCATACCAGCCTCTTCTCCACCGTTCAACCACCACCTGCACAGCAACAGAACACGCAATAGCAACAAATAATAAAAAAAGAGAAAGACAACTTGTAAACAGGCTATAAAAAGCAGATTGAAAAACCATTGGAGAGGGGTTTTTTTGTTTTTTTGAACATCAATAAAAAATACAGAAGCAGTTCAAAATATAAACATTCATAAATCGGGATCCAAGCATCAAGAAGATCAAGAGAATATAATTAAAACAACAAGAACAATCCAAAAACAGAACCGAATCAAGAGCAAAAGGTGATCTTTTTTTATTTTTTCTTTTATATATATTTCAAAATCTCTTTATTGTTCCTCTTATCTTCAAAATTTTTTTACATTTGTGTATAGATAAAAAAAATAATAATAAAAAAAAGAAAGAAACTTTTTTTACCACACGGTGGTTATAACACGCGTGACGTCTGCATGGTCCGACGGTTGGGCCGTGTGGACTGAGACCCATATATCGGAAATCCTTGGATCCCCCCTCTCTCTTTTCTCTCCTTTTTTTTTTCTTTTCCCCATCTCAAATGATTTTTTTAAAATTTTTTTTGTCCTTTATAGGGACCAAAATGGTGCGTTTTGGTCCCCCCCATTTAAAAGAAAACGACGTCGTTCTGGCCCCGGGTCGGATTGATCCGACCCGAACCGTTAGGATCCGCGTGTTTTTATAGCAGAAGGGCTAATTGCGCTTTTGGCCCTTCCGCATTTTTATTATTTTGCAATCAAGTTTTTAGTTATTTTAATTTGGCCCGAAATACGTCGTGTTTTGCAATTTAGTCCCGTTCAATGCTGTGCGTTTTGGAGGCTTGGGCAAATTGCCCTTTTGGCCCCCCACTGTTTATGCGCGTGTTCAAAATAGTCCTTTCCTTTTATTTTTATTTCAATTTCGCCCCAAATATTTTGTTTTTTAGCTCAATTTAATCTTTTTTAGTTATTTTACTATTTAAATTAATTATTTTAATATTATTATTTTTATCATATCTATTATTAATATTATTACTATTATTAGTCTTAGTATTTATCTTAATTAATACTCATATATATATATATACACATACGTTTTGCTGTAGTATTAAATTTTTTTAATATTTTTAAAAATATATATTATTAACTTCCATGTTTTATTACTATCACTATTATTTTATGTATTTCTATATTATGTTTAGCTTTATATATATCAAATCTTACTATTATATATATATATATATATGTTATTATTATGTATATTTTTAGTTCATATATATTTATGAATTATTATTAATAGTTGTTTTAACATTATTATCATTTCTAATATGTATATCTATTTTTGATCACTATATTATGTACATATTTTTAATGTTTTCATGTATATATTTCTTATACTATTCTATGTACGTATTTTGATCATCTTATGTACGTATTATTAAATACTATGTTATATATATATATAATATAAATTTGTAATACCATATTACGTATATATTATTATACCTATTTTTATCCCTATTATGTTTATTGTTAATACTAGTACAAATATTTTATTATATGAGTATATATACTTTTATATATAGTATTATTTTCATACATCATTATATTTATTATTATACCTATTATTTCCACTATTATCACTTATTATTTTATTTTAATATTATTATGTATATATTTTCATATATCTTATGTACATACTTCAAACACTATATAGTATATTTCTAACACTATTACTATTTATATATATATTTTACGTACATACTCATAATATCATTATTATGTATATATATTCATTATTTTTATTTCTTATTTGATACTATTATTATGTTCAATATATCGCATGCATTATTATTGTTTTTAACATTATTGTCGTATTTATTATGTGCTTCGATGTATTTCTAACTCTTATTTTTTTGTTCCTCGCCCATTTTATATCATTTGGTTGTTCACTATTTTAAAAGATTTTTTTTACTAATTTCAATAAATAAGGCAATGTACCGATTTAACATTAAGCCATCGATTTCATCGCTATGTTGGGTGAAACTCGTCGGCTCGTGTTAAAAACGGGACACCCTTCAAAAAACCGAAAATTAAAGATTCTCATTTCTCAAACGGATCACAATTGAATGTCAAATTGAATTCGTATTTCTGAAAATCAAGACAACACGTGTTTAATAAAGATACCAATTTTGGGCGTCGCGAGGGTACTAATACCTTCATCGCACGTAACCGACTCCCGAACCCAACTTTACTTTGGTTTTTGACGTAGACCTAAACTCGGCCTTCTTTTTATTTAAAAAATGAACTTTCTTTTAAAAGAAGAGGATTTATTAGGTGTCCGATCACACCTAGGAAAAAGGATCGGTGGCGACTCCCCCTTTTAATAAAATCGAAAGTCGGTTTTCAAATTTTTAATAAATCGCCTCAATTAGCGACCAGAAACTAAAATTTTTTACGTCGCTACAAATAATATAGTTACCATAGTAAATTCTGTTTATTTATTATTTGTTCGAATTAACATATTGTTTGTGTAGGTGGAACCATGGGCAAAGGTATGTGGGACTACCAGAGCAATTGAAAGATATCCTATTACTGTTAGATCAACGCTCGAAAGTTAAGGTTAGTTCTTAAAATTTTCAAACATATAATAATTATGTAATGATTTCGAATTTAATATTTTGTAGATAACAATATTTATAATAATGTACTACAATTTGAATGGATGACATACGTCGACCCAACAATCATACAATACATCCCACTTGAATATTTGATCAATCAGAGTATGTGGGACGTGAAGGTGTCTTTCATAGTTTACACGACAATGGGGATGCATGAATCTGATCGAGTGATGCGACAGTTCAAATGGAGGCAAAATATTCTGCTACCACTGCAAGACATCGAAGCACTGTACAAACTTGATTTATGGGGGAAAACAAACGAAAATTGGAAGGAATTTCACAAGGAATATATAAACATTTGGAATCGTAGGAATGATTTCATACCTATGCGTGAAGCTTTTTCGTAATAGATACGACGACCTTTGTGGAGTACATGTTATGGTTTAGACTCGCGAGGAAGCCATATCTACTGTCAATGGAGGCAAGGCATAGGCAAATTCGTTTGAGGCCACGACGACCGCCCCAGAATCGTAGGTCTGGAGCACGTGGCACGACAAGTTTGTTATCAGTTCCAACCCAACAAAGGACATTGATGTCTAGTTACCATAATAAATTCTATTTATTTATTATTTGTTCGAATTAACATATTGTTTGTGTAGGTGGAACCATGGGCCAAGGTATGTGGGACTACCGGAGCAATTCAAAGATGTCCTGTTGTTGTTAGATCAACGCTCGAAAGTTAAGGTTAGTTGTTAAAATTTTCAAACATATAATAATTACGTAATGATTTCGAATTTAATATTTTGTAGATAACAAGATTTATAATTGTGTACTACAGTTTGAATGGATGACATATGTCGACCCGACAATCATACAATACATCTCACTTGAATATTTGACCAATCGGAGTATGTGGGACATGAAGGTGTCTTTGATAGTTTACATGATGATGGAGATGCATGAATCCGATCGAGTGATGCGACAGTTCAAGTGGAGGCAAAATATTCTACTGCCACCACAAGACATCGAAGCATTGTACAAACTTGATTTGTGGGGGAAAACTAATGAAAATTGGAGGGAATTTCACAAGGAATATATCAATATTTGGAATCGTAGGAATGATTTCATATCCATGCACGAACCTTTTTCGTAACAGATATGATGACCTTTGCAGAGTACATGTCATGGTTTAGAGTCACCAGGAAGCCATATCTACTGTCAATGGAGGCGAAGCATAGGAAAATTCATTTGAGGCCATGACAACCGCCTCAGAATCGTAGGTCTAAAACACGTGGCATGACGAGTTTTTTATCAGTTTCAACCCTACAAGTGACATTGATGTCTGCACCATATCCTAGTTAGTTCCCTTCATATTTTCTTGTTCCTTTCACTAACCCCATGTATTTTACACAAGCACCACACTATGTACCACCGCATCACTTTGCTTTTACACCTCCTCTAAGTGTGTTTTTTACGACACCTCCATCTCAGTATATTATACCCTAATGACAACATTGATGTCGACACCAATGTCGACGTATCTGCCAACAACAACAACTCCCAGATATTATACGCAATCGACTTATGTGACATTGTACAGTTATCCGCTGGTGGTGTCTCAAACACATTTGCGTCATTGTTTTATCAAAGTGACTCATCTTTGCAACCACCTTCTCGTAGAATGGAGGAGACATGATGAGAGGCTAGGATGACACCACGCTCAACAATGGAAGAAGGAGATGAAGATGAAGATAAGGGTCGGTGAAAATGAATATGATAAAGAGGAGGAGTTGCCACCCTAACTTACACAAGGAAATCCTATGCGCAACCATCGACCACCATCCTATGACACACATTTGGCCCAAGGACACCGATGATTTTCTTTCCTTTACTTTTGTGATGTAAATATAATTGATATCAATAAAATATGGTTATTTTTTTTATATTTGTGTTGTAATTCATAATTCTCTTTGTTAACTTGTAATGTATATTGTATAAGAATTTTCCATCCATAATAATTGATATCAACATTTAATGATAGTTTTATAAATTTTTAGAGGTAAATTATTATAGTGTAAATAAACTCATAATTTAATAATATTAAATAAACTATACCCAAAAATTAAATTCGATACCTTGAGAGAGAGCCTCAACCTACCCATTACACCTGGTTTATTCGTATTGATTATTTCAACATTGGCAAACAAAATAGTAAATGGGGTAAAAATTATCTATAACTTATTTCTATGAAAAATTCAAAGTAAAACATGTAATGTGACCAAGCGATTCATGGTCGTTGATAGATAATTATATATTAACGATTCAATAGGGTATATAAAAGAATGAACAGATTTTGTACAAAAAAAAGATGAAGAATAAATTTGTGTACAATAAAAATGAATAAAATTGTGTAAAAAAATGAATAAAATATGTTAACAAGGTGTTGTCCTCAATGTATCCCCCAACTGTGGACATGTTTCCTTAGTATGCCCCTGAGTTCCTATAATAATTGTATAACCTCGGTTGATTGGTCCTTTTTTGAACATTCATATTGTTGTGTATCCGAGTAGAATTCAATCAACTTTTTGAGTGGTGACGCAATCAAATATTTAGTACCACCTCGAATGGGGTACTCGACACAGGTGACCACATACTCTTATCCAGGATCTATGGGAATTCAGATTCCTATACATTGTATATCAGTTCTAGTCTGTAGACTTCGTTAATATATGATGTTTACTATATTCGTGCTTGCGCACATACAGTAATTGCATGTACACATAGGAATCAAAGTGCCTAGAATATCTTACAATCGCAGGTCCCTCGTATTAGGGAAACACGGTATGCTTACCTGACAATATCTTGGTCGGGTTTAGTGTACTATGTGACCTAAAATGATAGGTTTAAACATGAGTGACACACTACATACATAGTTTTTGCTCTCTCTGCATTTTATTTAATTTCTTTTATGACATCCTCGCACCAAATGTAACCATTCACTATCTGTCCAGCATATTTCTCTACCCACTTTGGAAGTAAGGTTGCTAAGCAAAAGTATGTTTCTTTCACAATCAAGGTTATCGACAAATGATGCATCCCCTTTAATACAAAATTGATGCATTCCGCTAGGTTTGTTATCATGTGCTCGTATCGTAGATCCTCGCCGTACTATTGTGTCCACTGGTCGAAGGGTATGTTAGTGTGGTATGCCACACCGTAACTGTTGATGGCGTGTAAGTTATCCAACATTTCATGAAAAAGGTGTTGGGCGAGTTCATACCCTATTGAAAATTCAAAGTATAACAGTATACTCATGAATTCAAACACTGTATATGTTATAACATTATTGTGGAAATAGTAGCAACTACACACCCATGTCAATGACTTGTACTCGCTAACTATTCAAACCATATTTTTCCATGTAGTTAGAGTTGACGTGTCTTAGACAATACATACGGTGTGTGCGATCTCAAGGCTACCATTTCATTCAATTACGACTAAGATTTTGGGTACCCTATCGAAGATGACGCATATGTCGTTCATTTGCCTTTTCTCTCAGTTTTATTGCAAATGCTATTAGCAGAGTCCTCCAATTGCCATCATTGGCAATGACCATCAACAATTGATGCTCATACCTCTCGTACAATCAGGATCCATCAATTTGTACCAATGACTTGTAGTACCAAAATACTTCTCTGTATTGGTCGAATGTCCAAAAGAATCTATGGAAAACTTTTTTCCTAGGGACCAAACGATCACGAAAGTATGCTTGATGTATTTTCAGATCGATTATGGAACCTAGTATGTACTGATCCATTACTTGACACCATTACCACAAATCATTATATGACTTGTCTCACCCGCTATGTAACTTCTCCATAAAATTTTGTTTTATGACTTATGCCTTGTAGTATGATAGCGTGTAATCGTATTGACTATAGATATTGACAATTAAAATCGACATGGGAATCTTAGGACTCATTTTCACCATAGGTAAAATTATGTCAGCTATCATGTCAGAGTCTAGCTTTGGATGATCTTGAGTTACACCTGCAATAGGAGGAGTTAAAGTTACATTATTGCAAATACGGAGACCATTGTTAGGTCACATAAAAATATCGGGTGATTGCATAACAAACCTATGACAACATAAGTATGTGGATCGGTGTACTTTTTTATTGTTCACAACCCCATCTTCTTTCGAAAAGATGCCATGATTTTTCATTGGCACCTGTCATCACGTATTGAGCACTTGGCCTCAAATTTCTCTAATAGAATTTTGTGACATAGTAGTTCACGCCATTCTTGACACTAAACTGTTTCACTACAGTAAGAAAAGAATCTTTGGAGGAATACTCCATGCCAACTTCTAATTCTCTGACATTTGACGAAGAACTTGCATGGCCAGGTCTTCTGTGTGAGAGCCCTAGAAACGCTAACCCACCCTTAGTCTAGAGGTTGACGTTAGGTATGCGGGTTAGAGGTTCGTATGCCTTGAATCGTGAATCTATTTTGGGAGCATTGTCTAAACTATCACCATTAGAACTGCAAGGTTCTAACTCAATCAGAACCTATTCTAGTTAAGAAAAAAAGTGTTATTTATGAACCATCCGACTTGGACAACCAAATTGGATCGGGGTCAGATTTAGATTCGCCCAACACCATTCGCTACCTTTTTCATTCGTGCTTGCATCTTCTTCTTTAGTTGCATCTTCATTCTCATTTTCATCCAAAGGGTTGAATGTCCCTTTGTCATCTCTGAACATAGATAGTAAATCATCAGTTCTTCTATACTCCACGTTACGGTCAAAATCTCTACCGAAATTCCAATAGGTGTAGGTTGATGATATACCAATATAAGAACTTCTGGCCCAGGACATTAGACCATTGCAGTTGAAATCGAATGCATTAACTGAATGTCGTGTCCGGATGTCAAAGTTTAGGTTACGGAGATACCGTAATTGATGGATGGAATAGAGGTCGAAGTTAAAATCGATGCCTGAAATCGAAGAATGTCTTCCTACTTATGATTATGAGACATCGTAATGAGAGCTTTGTAAGAAAGCAGTGAACCCACCACACAACCATGTCGTAAGATTTTCTGCTTCTTATTCGGTTCCTTCATGACTCGGAACATTAGTCGAAGACAGACAAGCTCCATTGACCTTGACAAACTTGACATATGACTCAAGTATATCATTTCCACTTGAGCAATGTAGATCTAGGGCCTCTTCGAGCTCCATCTAACCATTCACGTCAAAGAGCTCATACTTAAAAGGGTCCGGTGAGGCCAAATATCTATATTTCAAGTCAAAATTCTTTTCTAGCTTGAACCCCTTGCTTTCCTCCTAATTATTGTTTGTAGCTCACACAATTGAATACTACAATTGAAAGCCAAGTTCGTTGATTAGGCTCCTGTAAATACTACCTCGACATCCATATTGTAAATTTAATCGTTGTAATAAATTACGGATTTGACTCGTCGACTCATCTTTTTCCCTACGATAATTGGTTTCTCAATTTAAAATGAATTAAATATTTAGAACTAAACAATCTTCAAGTGGTTATTTAAAGAAATGGGAGACGAAACTTGCAATGCAACTCTTTAAAAAGTCAAATTTACTTGTGTCTTAGTATTGAATACTTCAGTAGTTTAATAGGAAAAAATAACAAGGAGGGAGGGAGGGACATGTTAAAAATGCGTCTTCTAAGAAGTGTTTTCATCGAATAATAATGTATGCTCGAGGAGTGCTCAAAAACTTACCCGGGATTCCCGGGTATAGGGCATCTTCATAAGCTTTGGACAAATAGATGAGAGAAAATGCGTCCAGTTGTATGCGCTTTTTCTGACATGGTGGAGGGAAAATGCGCCTAGCGGACGCATTTTCTGATAATTCCAAAGAAACGCGCCTAGCTGGACGTGCTTTCCCTAACATGTCAGTGAAAAACGCGTCCAGCTGGGTGCACTTTCCCTCCAGCACTTTTCCAAAGCCTGCGTAGATGCCCTGTGCCTTGGGAATCCTAGGTAAGTTTTCTACTGAATTGAAGTTATTATTTGATGAAAACGCGTCGTTTGAGACGTGTTTTCAAGCACACCTTGTTTTTTCTTCCCTTTCAATGTCACCCTCCCTTATGTCTATAAAAGGGGGCTCTCCCCCTACTCCATCATCTTTCTCGACCACCATCCCTCCTATTTACAAAATTTTTCTCTCTCGGTTTTCCTCTTGCTTCAGTGTTTAAATTTTTCGTCAAAAATATTTATTTTTGTTTGAGGTAGAAAGTGTGCTAGTTTTAAGGTATTCTTGAGTTGTCGGTGATGCGATAACGCTCGAAGACACACATTTCATATGTTGTGTCTAGATGGGACCATTACTTTAGAAATCCATCCTTTGGAAGTGGGGTTTTGGGGTGATAATACTTTATACGGTCATGGGGCGAAGTCTAAGTAGAGGTCCTGATCAACGGTCGTTATGCAGTAACGAGTTTGAGTATAACTAGGGGCCCAGTTGACGGTCGATATGCAGTCACGAGTTCAAGCTTTTTGAATACTCAAAGATGATACCATATAAATATCATACATAAGTTTGAGGGATAAATCATAAGAAAAAAAAAACCAATTTTTGCCAATTTCAAAAATACCGACCAATTTTGCCAAAAATTTTTGGGCATATATGCCGAATTCACCTCAACTGCAACACACAAAAGAAAAAAAGCAGTCAATCCGTAGACATGTTCTACAAAGAGAACAAAAAGAAGAAAAATATTAAGGACGCATGAAAATAATGCTCAGCGTTCATGTCCAAATAATTACTCTCTAATTGATAAAAATGGATGCTTGAAAATAAATAACGCTTAAAAAATTATGAAACGAATATAATTATGATAAAAAATATAAAATATTTAATTAAAATAAAAATATTAATGCCATACGATAATCGAAAAGATAAAAAAATACAAATAAATTAAAATGTTAAAAAATAAAAATAAATACAATTATATAAAATAACATTTAAAATGTAATTAATTACATTAAATATGTAATAGTAAAATAATAAAGAAAAACAATAAGTCCTATAGAGTACCTATATTACTTTTTCTTTTCCTTCAGAATTGAGTTACTTTTATTTTTTCCTTTAGAAGCCGACAATTTAGAGAAACAAGTAACTGAAACTTTATGTTAGCCTACTTCAAAATACCAATGTAATCGAACTAAAATTCAACCTACTTCAAAATATAATTTATTTGTTAAATAAAAAATTGATATGTTTATAAATAATTATTCTGTTATATGCCAAATGTCTCATAACTAATCATTCTTTAGATTAATTCATTTCTATGGATTGAATGTCATCTAATTGGAAAATGATATATCTAAAAATGATTTTAATTACCTTAAAAAATCATCTAACTAAATGCCAAATATCACCCAACTAATTATTTTCATATTTTTTTTATTAAAAAAGGTTATTCTTAATATAAATTCAGTTTTACGTAATAATTCCTATTTGAGGAAAAAAATTCTTCTCATCTTGTCTTTTCTTATAAATGGTTGGGTTGATGGGTTCTACTTTAATTAAATTTAATTAGTAGAAATAAAAATTTTAATATATCAAAATTTAATTAAAATGACGTGTCTTAGCTATATTAAATAATTATTTTTCAATTAAAATTTAACATGAATATTTAAAAATCTTTAACAATAAATGGAAAAAAACACCTTACGTATCAATATTTATTCTAAAAATCTAAAACAATAAGAATTAAATATATTTAAAATATCACATTAATTGGAATGTGGTTTAGACTTTTGGGTATATAAAAAATGATTTGCTTTTTTAGGATATAACGGAAAAATAATTAAATTGCGTTTGGTTTCAGAAAATAGAACTCATTTTTGTTTTTGTTTTTTTTTGGAAAATGAAAAACATTCAAGAAAATATGTTTGATTAAAAAATTTAAAATGATATTTGAAAAATAAAAATGAAAATATGTGAAAATTAAAATATAACAAAAAGTTGTTTTTCAATATTTTTACTAAAAATGTTTTATTAAAAATGAAAATGATGAAAATAAAAGTTTTTAATTTTAGATGAATTGATCTTAATTCAAACCCATAGAAGGGTAAAAATATTTTTTTAGCAGTTTTTCTAATATTAAATCTAGTACCCATGGTATCTATATAAATACAAGTTTTTTATTTTATTTCTATTAGAGAAAAATAGTTATCAACATGTGTTTTTATTATTAAAAATATTTTTTTTATTTATCAAATGTGTTATTCAATTTTTAAAAAAAATAGAAAATGAAAACTTCTAAAATAAAAACAACAAATATTTTCAGAAGCCAAACAAATTCTTACTTTCTCAAAAACAATGGAAAGTGAATCCATTGATAATGGTGAAAAAGTTATTTTTCTATATAAATGGAAAGCAAGAAAAATGGTAAGACAAAATTACCTTTATTTTAGTTTAGTGTATTAATTTCTCCAATTTAAAAAAAAAAAAAAGTCTACTCTTGAATCTCAATCACTCATTTTCTTTCATCAATGGATCATAAGAGGGTTATTTTTACTTTCCAATTATAGATTTTTTTATATTATTTATTAATATAAGTGGGTAAGAAAGTTAATTCTTATAATATGTTTTTAGGAGTACGTTGACACTCACGAGTATCATGTAGCATCTTATACCCAACTTGATTGTCAGGTTCGAGTACCGGATGATACAAAAACCCAAATAAGTTAACAATATTTCGAATTTTGCTTTAATTACATAAAAAAACTTAAATTTCAAAATCTAACTATTATTAAAACTAATATAGAACTATTGATAAATCTTTACAATTTTGATTCCAATAACTATTTATAAATTTTAAATTAAAATTCGAATACATATATAATCAACTTAAACCCTGAGGCATCTAAGGGTGCCCCTTTATATACATAAAACAGCTACCGCACCCATCTCTAGAGTTTGGCAGAGTTTGACTTGGTCCCTCCACTCAGTTCTCGAGTCCTGATCCATCCTGCATATATGCAGTAAATCTTGTAAGTTCAAAAGAGACTATTGAGATCTGTACATAAGTGACCATGAAAAAATTGGATAAAAAATTAAGAATATGAGATTTTATGCACCAAGTTAAAATTCCCTGAATCTTGTGGGAGGATTCACAAATTTTGTTAGTGTGGCTAATGTCTTGCTCTCTCCCAGTCAACCTTTGATGGACACAACCGCTGGTCTGATTATAACCATAGTCCATTTAAGAATGCTCTCTTATGGGCCTTAACCAATTTTACTGTTGTTCCAAACTTTCCTTATACTCTTCTTGATAGACCTCTTCATTGCAACCCATATTCACCATTCTGGGCTGTCGATAACTACTATCATTTAACCAAGTATTCTTTAAAATCGTGGATCCTTACCTTGATCCCTTTAATTCACACTGAACCCTATAAGGATTTGTTATTCCATTCCGACAATAACCTGCCTGTTAGAGTAGCTAATGCTCTGTCCTCTTTCTTGACTAGGGTCTCTTCTTAATATCACCCTTTGCTGCTTAAATATGATATTCGTTTGACTGAACAACACCCTCTTTTTCCTAGTAGACTCATGCCCTAATGTAACCCTAAAGTACTTATTCACTTTAATCCAGTCTTTAAGATACTCCAACCAATATAACGTTTCCTAGCGGACTATCTCTATCTTAGGTATCCCTTGACCATTTCCACCTTTAGTATTCTCACATGGTCTTTCCCATGTTATATAGCCTTGATGGACTCCTGTTTCTTTCATACTTTCCAACGTACTCTCTACCCAAGGTAATCCTTAGTGAAATCCCTCAGAAATGAATCCCTACGGACTCTCTCACGCAACGTAGTCCTAACCAGACCTTCTTTTCTGTAAATCTCTAGCGGACTTTTAATTAATCACTTAGCCTTAGCTGGATATTTTCTTTCATGAGGTCTTTTTGACGAACTACCCCTACTCCGGCTTCTTCTTTGGTTGGGTTTTCAACTACAATTATCCATGGTGTATCTCCTCAGTCAATGTTAGTTTCGCATCAATTCAAGCGGGCACATAATGGTGGATGCGTTGTATTCTAGAGAACCCTATCACCACTCTATTTTCCCGTACTTTCAGACGCACCATAATCATTTCGACATGCTACTCGTCGTACGAGTCTAGTAGTAACTTCTCCTTTCATGCCTTGGCGAAACTCTTGGTTTAATGTCCTGTCAGACTCCCGATTCTGAGGAATCATTAAACCTCTGCTAAGGTGTCGCCTTGAAGGACTTAAATACTGTTTCCATGGTGTTGCCCCAAAGGATTGATCGATAACCGTTGTCATGGTGTTGCTCTATAGATTCGATAGACTATCGTCACGGTGTCATTCTAGTAAGCCAGTCGATAACCTTAGTCGCGGTGTCGCTCTATAGAGTTGATAAATCGTCATCAGGGTGTTGTTCTAGCGACCAATGGATAACTTTCCATGACACAACCAAACTCCCTTATATCCCATTTCAATCTGCCCATTCCTCCATTATGCGAATATTTTCCTATCTTCATCTACCCCGTCAAGGTATATCCCTCCTTACTCCGCATCATGTACATATAAGCATTTTACGTAATTAATTGTATTTATTCATATAACATACAATATTTCACCCATTAATAATTTAATTGTAACACTCTCTACCCAACTCGATCACTGGGTCTGGCTACCAAGTGTCACAATGATCCTGTCATTTAACAATCTTTTAAACAATTTACTTAAGCTATTAGAAAATGTTAGATTACACGATGTAACATTTATTAAAACTCCCATCATGCTATAAATAAACCTTTACAATTTGGTACTTTGATAACTCTAGCATCTATTTACAATTTAACTTTAGACTTAAACACAAGAGTACCCTACTTTAACCTCGAGGCATGACCTCTTAGGACCCCATATACACATGAACAACCTCCATTGTAACACCCCTAACCCGTATCTGTCACCGAAATAGGGTTACAGAGCATTACCAGAGTTTACAATTTAAACGGATAAAAATTTCAAACATTTCATATCATAGCAATAAACATATTAAAACCAAGTCAAAACATACATATTATCCCTCATATGAGCCCTCGAGGCCATAAATATGTGTTAGAAACAAGTCGGGACTAAATCGAAAACTTAAAGAAATTTTCAGAAAGTAGTAAAAATTTTTAACACTGCAGGGGTCACACAGCCGTGTGGCCTGGCCGTGTAACTCACATGGCCAACAAACACACCTGTGTCTTAGGCCGTGTGGACATTTGAAGTAGGGACACACGGCCGTGTCCCAGCTCGTGTCCATGCCCGTGTAACTCACTAACTTGGGTCACACGGCCAAGCCACACACTCTTGTACCAGGCCGTGTACCCTTCAAAATAACCTCACACACCCATGTACCAGGCCGTGTGCTAGGCTATGTAATAGCCTAACTTGCAACCCTTTGAAAGCTACAGGGGACACATGGCTGAGACACATACCCGTGTCTCTACCCGTGTGGACGAAAATAGGCCATTTTATAAGCCATTTTTCTCACCTAATTTGGCATGCACCTACACACAACATTTCACATACTTATAAGCCATAACAAGGCATCCAAATCAAGCATAAACACGTCATATACATATGGTATAATATCATACAACCAATATGCCTTTAGGCACCTCAAATGACTATATGAAAACATGTATAATCATGTACTCAATTTGGTCAAAATGATCATTTAACTTCCAACTAGATTTACATCAATTCTTGCTATTTAGTTTACCTGCCAAAACTTCTCAATTGGTACCAATTATGCCATTCTAAACTAGTACCAAATCACCCTATAAGTCATGTCTACTATAGTACTAAATCACCACAAATTCATTATATCACAAAACAAGCCACACATCGACAATGCTAATGCTACTTATATACATACTAAAATATGTCAGAACACAAGCCAAATCAAATGGCTATATTCACAACAAAACATATAGTCCAACATTATCCAAAATACCTATACATGCCATTATAACCAAAATTAAAAAACCAAATGTACCAAAAGAGCCGCTGGATAGTGTGATATAACTTCGACAAGCTTCTAACCCGAATGAGCTTCCGATTCACTATAAAACACGAAAAATAACATAGAGTAAGCATTTAAGCTTAGTAAGTTCGTATAACATAGAATTTAACTTACCATTTAGTCATATAATAGGTAAGTAAACAAACATATTCCAATACAATTTGGCCAAATGCCTAAGCACATATACACCCATCATGTTAGCCATGTAAACACATACATAAGCAAATAAACATGGATGAATACAACAATTGATCAAGTTCCAAATACATGTATCAACCAATTCAAGTTTCTATATATCATGTAATAACATTTCCATGTAACTCATGTATATACCTATAATAGTTCGTATCAAACAATTATTATTTCGTATCAGAATATTTCCCGTTGAACCATTTAGAATACCGTTGGATACCCGGGATAAATCACACATAAAGTGCTAGCTCACATATAATTGTAATTCATCAATTCATGTACATGTATGCTCATACGAGCTGTGAATCGGTATGCTCACTCGAGTTATAGATCGGTATGCTCTCACGAGCTATAAATCGTATGCTCACACGAGCTGTGGGTCGGAACGTAGCTACACGATGTTGCTCACACGAGCTGTGGAGTATTTGCAACACTTACAGGACCTCAACCATCGGTAAGACTTTCAGGACCAGTACTCAAATCATGTAACCCTAATGACATATCATTTGTATCCTACGAATTCCTAAGGTTCAAATGGGACTTGGTAATCATCGTACGTTGTTGGATGTGTACTCGGTAATTATGTATGACAATTCATAACATATATATATTTCAATTAAAAACATATAAACTCAATTTAATTACACGAACTTACCTCGAGGAGTGTACGTAGATACGGAGGCAATTAATCTGAGATTTTCCTTTTGCCCCGATCTAACTCCGTACGAGGTTTGTCTTGATCTATACAGATAAATTTAACTTAATTTAATATATAATTCGTTCAATTTAGCCTAAAATCATATTTTAGAAAAATTACCATTTTTTCATTATACTTTTAATTCCTTTGCAATTTAGTCCCTAGCTCATAAAAATGGAAATTCATGAAATTCCACCACAACCGACTATGGCTGAATATTAATTAGGTCCCTAGCATGCCCTATATTTCATTTATTTCACAATTTCACCATGTAATATTTTCTATTTTTCAATTTAGTCTCTATTTGACAATTTTACCAAAAATCCCTTTACAAAAGTTGTTTATCTAACAACAACCATCCATTTTCTATCATCAAACTTCAAAAATCATGTGCATGCATCAATGGCTAAACCCTAATAGTTTAATAGTTTTAAAAATTAGTCCCCAGGCTAGCTAGATTAAGCTACAATGAACCCGAAAACATAGAAATCATAAAAAATAGGACAAAAATCACTTACCTATGAGCAAGGTTAGGATTGCCGAATGATTAACTCAAAAATGGCTTCCAAACCCCTAACTTTCAGTTGATGAAGATGAATAATAGATGATAACCTTAATTTGTTTTATTTAATTTATCTTTAATATACTAATTACTTAACATCAAAATTTACACAAATGGCAAGCCATCACATTCCAATATCTTCAATAGTGGTCTAATTACCATATAAGGACTCTTACTTTAAGTTTCTATAGCTATTTAATACCTTTAGCTACTAGAACTCAACTTTTGCACTTTAAGTGATTTAGTCCTTTTTATCATATTGAGCATGTAAACGGTAAAATTTCTTAATGAAATTTTTGTACGGTATTAATATTATGCTGTAAAAGATAAAATAATAATAAAATAAAATTTTCAACTCCAGATTTATGGTCTCGAAACTACTGTTCCGATTTCACCGAAAACGGGCTGTTACATCCATGCCCAGTCTTCAAATCTGGTGGTGTCTGGCTTGTTCCCTCAACTCAAAATTCACGTCGAAACATTTATCCTGTGATCAAGCAATAAATTTCATAAGTTCAAGTGAACTTAGTGAGATTTCGTACAATAATGAACATTAAGCACCGTATTTTTGAAAACAAAATAAAAACACATAATATAAAACTCCTTGAGTATCCCAGGACATCTCACTATTTTATTGGTGTAATCCAAACCTTGGAATCCTTGAGCCAGTCATTTAGCGGACTTAGTCTCTAGTTTAGTAATAGACTTGTTTCTCCAAATTTTAGTTTCTTTTGAGTTTTGACCCTATACCAATTCCTTATTACCAATCCTAGCTTGTTTTTTAAGGCTAGTCACACACACTAGTCATCTAAATTGTTTATTTCTACTAGCAAACTTATAGCTATGCTAACTCAATGATGGCTCTTGCCTTCATCCATTCGTTCTATATCGAACCTAACATGTAATTTCCCTAATTGTAACGACCCAATAGTCAATGGTGTCAGAAAGTACATTCTCGAGACTCCGTTCCCAAAAATCAAACTTGTAAATATTTAATAAAATTATTTACGAAGTTAGTTGTATAGTTAATTAGATTTTGGTTAAGTGAATTTGCATGATTTATAAGTTGTTAAGGTGTAGGGATCAAATTGCATAAGTATTAGAAGTAGAAGTATAGGTTAAAATAAATTAAAGGGACTAAATAAACAATTATGCATTTATTTCATTAAGTGGATTGCATTAATGATGATTACATATTTATATATGTTAACTTATTATATATTATATGTTATATTATATAATAAGAAATGTATATATATGTATATATGTTATAATATTAATAAAATAAAAGTCAAATAAAACAAAAGAATTAAGAAATAAAAGTGGATGCATGCAAAAATTTATCAAAAAAAAGAAAGAAAAAGAAAGAGAGAAAAAGCTAAGGAGAACGCACGACCATAGGGACCTTAGGGCTCAAATTCAAAATTGTTTAGTCAATTTAGTCTCTTTTCTTGTAATTTATATATTTTTGAAATCCCGGTGTTTAGTACTACTCGGTCCATGTTGAAATTTTAGCATTGATTAAGATTTTAAATGTTGTTATTATTGAATTGTTTTGATATTAAGGACTAAATTAATAGATTTTTAAGTTGGAAATGGAAATGGGATTAAATTGTAGAATAAATTCTAAATTTCGAGTAATAGGGACTAAATTGTGAAAATTCAAAATTTAGGGGTATAATTGAAAATAGGGAGTTAAATTTAGTTTAAAGTGAAATGAGTATAAAAAATAGAGTTAATTGTGAAGAATAAAAATTAGACTCGGTTTAGGGACTAAATTGAATTTTAAGCAAACATTCAGTAAAAAGTTGAAATATTAAATGTAAAATTGAATTGTATTGTATTGATGTATTTAAATTGTTTAATTTCGTAGCTAACATCGTACCAGAATCCTTGACTAAAATGAGGAAGGATAAAATCGATGTCGAATAGCTTGGAATCCACGGTTTGTATTTCTATAATCCGAACCTAGTTGTTAGTTGTTGTATTTTGATTTATTACATATGGTAAGTAGTTGAGGTGAGTATTTTGGCATTTTAATAGTGAATTGAAATTATAATTGATTAAAATGGATTGAATTGGTATATATATTATGAATGTATTGATTACATGAATTTGAAATGAATATATGTATAAGTGTGATAATGTGCAAATAAGAGAATTGGATATTGGATGTATTTGTAAGTGAAATGGAACCCTATTAACTGTTTCAGGCTAAGTCGGATATAGGTGACATGCCATAAGATAGGAAGAGTTCAGGAATTTCTTCAACTTCGAGTCGATAAGGCTCTGGGTGCTAATTTGCTTCGGTTTAACTGATAAGACAATGAGTGTCAATTTATATAGCGCAGGGCGCAGTTATTACTTTAGATTTATCCAATGAGGCATTGGGTGCCAAACTGGTGTGTTGGTTGGATCCGTGTATCTCTCCGAGTCTGAGTCGTGTTAATAGGGGTAATTAAATAATGAAGTTCTATAATCGATATTGAAATGAGATGGTATGTGAAATGGAAATAAGATAGTGAACTGAAACATGCAAAATGAGATATGTTGTGATTAAATGAAATACATGAGTTATGTACTTATGAATATTGATATGTGAAAAGCTATTTATATAACAAGTGATGTGAATTGAGATATTTGTTAAACAAATCAAATATAATAGCATGTAAAAATTGAGAATAGTATGAAATGATATGGTAATATGCATCAATTTGAAATGATGATCTATGGTAATTGTAAGCTTAGACAATAGTATGTTCGTATAATTCAAATTATGCATTCTTGTATCATTACGTCTTTAATTGTTCAGATTATAGAAATATCACTAAGTTTTACTCAGTGTACGGTTTTGTTTTTCGTTCATAGGTTAGATGCTTCTCTTTTGATCGCGGACTCGAAATCCAACAATGATCCCAACCTCAAATATGGTGATGTTTACCTTTTGTAATGGCATGTACCTAGGATGTGTTTGGTTGTTAGTGAATTTGGTATATATATAAACTTATGTTTGTGTTTGAAGCCATAATTTGGCATGTTGTTTTGAACCAAGGCTTGTTAGGTGTATGTGAATTTAAGCTTGATGTTTTAGGTGTTTATAAGCTAGGATAAATTGAGTGATTTTTGTATGTTTGAAACTTTGATTTGAATGATGCATTGCAGATAGATTTTGATGATATAAATGTGTAACAGCCCGATTTAGGGCCTAGTCGAAATAATGGTCTCGGGACCACAAATCCAAAGTTTTGAAAATTGTTTTTACTATTATTTTGGGGTTATAATATGATTACATTAGTGTACAAAAAAATTGGTGAGTTAATTTTGATGTTGTGAGCCCTATTGCGAAAAAAGACTAAATTGCATAAAAGGTAAAAGTTGCATTTTAGTGCCCAAGTGTGTTAAAAAGCTAGAGAATAAAAATTGAGGGTTTTAGAGGGAAATTAGACCCTTTTTAAACAAGCTGGCCGGCCATGAGATGAATTGAAACAAATAGTCAAAAGTTTAGATAAGTGATGTCATGATTTGGTGATAAAATAATGCCTAAAGCCTATCTATTATTTTTCATCTTCTCCATATTTTCTCTCCACCAAAAATATCAGCAAATATGGAGGTTTGAAAGCTGAAAATTTGTAGCAACTTATTCCTCTCATAAGTGATCTTGATGATATTCTTGATGATTTTTACATTTTTGAAATGCTTGTATTATTGGCTTTCAAATGAGAGGACTACTTTGCAAAATGGTGATAAGTTTAGGGTTTCACCATGTGAATGTTCATGTTATTTTCTGAAATTTTATGGAAGAATATGAGTCTTAGAAGAGTTCTAAACAACTTTTGTGAAAGGTGTTAGCATGAAAACACCTAAAGGGACTATTTTGCATAGGTTGCAAAATATGTGATAAGTGTGTGACTTTGTGGGATTTTGGGGTTTGCTATAAGAGTAAAAATAGTTCGGCTAGGTTTGAAATATGAAGAAATTCGATAAAAATCAAATTTCGATCATAGGGGTAAAATGGTCATTTTGCCAAAGTCTAAGGGCAAAATGGTCATTTTACCAAAGATGTGAATTTGTGGTAGCCTAATTATAATTAGTGACTAAATGAGTGCATTTTGTTATTCTAGATCAAGTTTTTCCAAATCTGAACCTAGGCTAGGGGAAAGCCAAGCAAATCGACTAAACCAACCAGTCGAGTACATTTTGTAAACCGAGGTCAGTTGTACGTAAATGATACAACTATATTATTAATATATGTGTTTAAGTTGTCATTGAATGGATATAGCATGAATTGCTTGATTTCGTATTGTGAATGCATAAAGACAATGAGATGATAGAACTCCCGTTATAACACTAGGTAATATATCGAATATTCTAGCTGTGACTTTTGGGTCACTTGTGTGAGCTAGAGTAAGACATGTCTGGGACAAGCGTCGGCCACATTATGATAGCCAGTGTAAGACCATGTTTGGGACATGGCATTGGCATTGAGATGAGTACAAGAGTAAGACGTGTCAGGGACACGCATCAGCCTCGATAATAATAGTCAGTGTAAGACCATGTCTAGGACATGGCATCGACTTGAGATGTGAGCCAGTGTAAGACTATGTCCGGGACATAGCATCGGCACCTTACCCCTAGATTTAGGTTTATAGAAGGATTGGCAACGTACCGAATGGTTCAATGGTATTAGTATGTTTGCGAGTAATAATGAAAACATAATCATGTTACGAGTGATACAGGTACCAAATTGGTACGTATGAGAAATGAGCTCATTAGAGAGCATATGACTCGTATGGATGGTAATGAGTAAGTCATACATATGCTTATCCTTGTGTTATGAGCATGATGCTTATTGATGAATTGTTGTTGTATGTTTATTTATATGCAACTTACTAAGCTTTTATGCTTACCCTCTATCCTTTCCATTTTCTTATAGTGCCTCCTATTTAGCTCGAGGATCACTTGGAGTCCGAAATATCAATCACACTATCGTCCAAAACTTTCGGTATAGTTGGATTTATATTTTTGAATATGGCATGTATAAGGCTTAGACTTGATTATTTTGTGTCCTTAAGCATTAGCCTAATGAGTAGACTTGGGATAAGTCCCACACTCTGAATTTGGTCTTGGTAGTAACTATTACTCATTTTGATATGTTGGTTGAGTTTGTGCTAATTGATATAAGGGTGGCAAATAGGCTTGGTAAATAACCTTATTTTGTCCACATGGGTAGGCACACGGGCGTGTGTCTAGGCCGTGTGTGACACACGGTTAGCCTAATGGGCATGTGATGAAGCTGTGTGTCCCCTTCACATAAAAATTTCAAGTCAGTATGCATGGTAATAACCATATGGGCGGAGACACGGCTGTGTTTCTTAGCCGTGTGGAGGACATAGACTAGCACACAGGCGTGTGCTATGGCCGTGTGACATGTTGGGTGTACTAACGTCAGAAATAGAATACTCAAGTTTTCTCATATGGGTGAAGACACGGGCGTGTCAAGGCCGTGTGAGCAACACGGGCCAGGGACACGGGCGTGTGTCCAGGCCATGTGAAGTCTGCACTTAATTTTTGTAAAATAGTGTAAACAAATTGGCCACATGGATAAGGGACACGAGCGTGTCTCTAGGTGTTTAGGCCATGTGAGACACACGGGTCATTAACACAGCCATGTTAGGATGGTCACACGGGCGTGTTACCTTCCTACACGGGCGTGTGCCCTGTCTTAAATACATAGTTTGCATAGATTGGATATGGGCCCAGAAGGATTCCGAATGGGTTCCAATTGTCGATCTAGGCTCGTAGGCCCTCATTAAGAGGTTTATAGTAGAAATTGAAAAAGTTTTAAATTGGACTGAGTCTTGGTGGCTTAAAACAGGTTGCATGTTCGAGATCAAGTAGGTAATGCCTTGTACTTTGACCCGGCTTGGGTTACGAATATGAGGTGTTACATTTAATGGTATCAGAGCTATGGTTTAGTCGGTTCTAGGACTAACCTAGCGAGATCACGAGTCTAGCTATACATGCCATAAAAATATATTGATAATGTGACGATTTCTGACGATCATGAATTATGTTTTCATATAGTAAATGGATCCTGATAGAGCCACAGCGGAGGACTCCCCCCGAAGAGACCACGCTAGTGGAAAGTGAGCCCGTGAATATGGGCCAAGGCGGAGGGGCTAGGAAAGCCTACCTCTTAATGATGGATGCTTAGTATACGGAGTTTGTTCGTGCGAATCTGAACACTCCACCTCTCCCACCTCCTCCGATTTCTCAGTATGCCCCGATAACTCCACAAGGTGCGGACATGTTTAGAAGAGAGAAGCCTCTGGTAGACAAGATTCAGAAACAAGGGGTCGAAGAATTTTGGGCTAGTATAGATGATGTCCCGGAGAGGGCAGAGTTTTGGCTAGAAAATACCATAAGGGTATTTGATGAACTGTCATGCACACCCGAAGAATGTGTGAAGTGTGTCGTGTCGCTTCTACGGGACTCAGCTTATTAGTGGTGGAACACTTTCGTGTCTGTGGTATCGAGAGAGAGGATTAATTGGGAATTTTTCCAGGGGGAATTCTGAAGAAAGTATATTAGCCAAAGATTCATTGACCAAAAGAGGAAGGAATTCTTAGAGCTAAAGCAAGGTCAATTGTCAGTGACGGAATACGAACATGAATTTGTGAGGCTTAGTAGGTATGGACGGGAATGTGTGTCTCCGGAAGCCACAATGTGCAAAATATTTGAGGACGGCCTTAATGAAGATATCCGAGTGTTTGTGGGCATTCTAGATTTAAGAGAATTTGTGGTACTCGTCGAGAGAGCATGCAAGGCAAAAGAGCTGGTAAAGGAGAGGAGGAAAGCGGCCATTAAGTTGTGGGATTCAAAGAAGAGACAGATGGGAAAGTCACATCAGTCCTCCTCCAAAAGATCAAAGGAATTCTTCGCCTAATCGAATGCTTCAGTAGGGTATCCAAATAGAAACAAGAACCAGCAGAGCAAGGCATCTAGAGCCTAGACCACCTCGGTCGCGAGCGTCAGCAGTGCTCGACCAAATAGGTCAGAATGTTCGCAATGTGGGAAACGTCACTTCGGTGAGTGCCAAGGAAACGACAGAGGCTGCTTCAAATGTGGGTTACTAGACCACTTTATTCGTGATTGCCCCAAATTGGATGACAGAGAGAGAAAGCAAGATGTGAAAACAAGTAGTGCTCCCCCGAGGGGTAGACCATAGAAGAACCCGGGCAGTGGGGCCAATAGCAGAAGTGCCCTTAGAGATACTGCAGTGGGGTCCGAGGGCAGGGCTCCTGCAAGGACCTATGTGATACGAGCCCACGAAGAGGCAGAGTCTCCTGATGTAATCACGAGTACTTTTTCTATTCACGATATAATTATTGTTGCTTTAATTGATCTGGGATCCACCCACTCGTATATTTGTATGGAATTGATACCCTGTATTAGCATGATAGTAGAGTCCACCGAGTTTGTGATAAAAGTGTCTAACCCATTAGGCAAGCATGTGTTAGTGGATCAAGTATGTAGAAATTGTCCTTTAACGATTGGAGGCCATTGTTTTTCGGTCAACTTGATGTTGTTGCCATTTAATGAATTTCATGTAATCCTTGGGATGGATTGGTTGGCCTCCCATGGTGTTGTAGTAGATTGTGGAAAAAAAGTTATAGAGTTGAGATGTGAAGATGGGAATGTTCTTCGAGTTGGACCATATGAGGCTTATTTAGCTTTTGTGCTAAACACTCAAGTGTCTGAGTTAAAGATTAAATCAGTTTCGGTAGTCTGCGAGTTTACAGATGTGTTCCTGAAAGAGTTACCTGGATTACCTCCAGTGAGGGAAGTTGAGTTTGAGATTGAATTAGTTCCTGGAACGGCACCTACCTCGATCGCCCCGTATAGGATGGCTCCAGCGGAGTTGAGAGAGTTGAAAGCACAGTTGCAAGAGCTAACAGACAAGGGTTTTGTGAGACCGAGCTATTCCTCGTAGGGTGCTTCGGTACTTTTTGTGAAGAAGAAAGATGGGTCGATGAGGCTATGCATCTGCTATAGACAACTCAACAAGTTAACAGTGAAAAAAAAGTATCCTTTGCCAAGGATTGATGATTTGTTCGATCAGTTGAGGGGAGCCACTGTGTTTTTTAAGATCGACCTGAGGTCTGACTACTATCAGCTAAGGGTTAAAGAGGAAGATGTGCCGGAGACTGCATTTCGGACAAGGTACGGGCATTATGAGTTCCTCGTCATGCCTTTTGGCTTGACTAATGCCCTAGCGGTTTTTATGAATCTGATGAACTGCATTTTCAGGCCGTATTTAGATAAGTTTGTCGTTGCCTTTATCGATGACATATTAATTTATTCGCGTGATGAGGGTGAGCACACAGATTATCTGAGAGTTGTATTGCAAACCTTAAGAGACAAGCAGTTGTACGCCAAATTTAGTAAGAGCGAATTTTGGCTTAAAGAGGTCGGTTTCCTAGGACACATTATGTTAGGTGACGGGATCCGAGTGGACCCAAGCAAGATCTCAGTTATTGTTGAGTGGAAACCACTAAGGAATGTGACAGAGGTCCAAAGCTTTTTGGGTTTGGTCAAATACTATAGACGGTTTGTAAGCGAAATCTCTATGATAGCTACCCTGATGACTAAACTACTGCAAAAAGATGTCAAGTTTGAATGGACGAAAAAATGCCAGCAAAGTTTCGAGAAATTAAAGGCTTTGTTAACGGAAGCCCCAGTGTTAGTGCAACTGGAGTCAGGCAAAGAATTCGTGATTTTTAGTGACGCTTCCTTAAATGGGTTAGGGTGCGTGCTAATGCAAGAAGGTAAGGTCATAGCTTACGCTTCTAGACAACTGAAGCCATATGAGAAAAACTACCCGACGCACGATTTAGAGTTGGTCGCCATGGTGTTTGTATTAAAAATCGGGAGACATCATCTGTATGGCGAGAAATGCCGAGTATTTACCGACCATAAGAGCTTAAAATACTTGATGACACAGAAGGAGTTGAATTTGTGGCAACGCTGATGGTTAGAACTAATAAAAGATCATGAGTTGATTATTGACTACCATCCAGGAAAAGTGAATGTGGTCGTCGATGCTTTGAGTAGAAAGTTGTTGTTTGCCTTGAGAGCCTTGAATGCTTAGTTGATAGCGTCCAATGAGGGTTTGGTTCTAGCAGAGTTGAGGGCTAGGCCAACATTTCTTTAGGAGATCCGTGAAGCTCAGAAAGATGATAAGAAATTACAAGCTAAGGTGGCTCAGTGTGAATCAAGAATTGAATCAAACTTTAATATTGATACGGATAGATGTATAATGTACCGGGACAGAGTTTGTGTACCCAAGAACAGTGAACTTATACAAAAGATCTTGAGTGAGGCTCATAGTAGTGGTTTGTCCGTCCATCCGGGAAGTGTGAAAATGTACAATGACCTTAAGAAAATGTATTAGTGGTTGGGTATGAAAAGAGACATTTTAGAGTTTTTGTCCAAGTGCCTAGTATGTCAACAAGTGAAGGCTGAACATCAAGTACCTTCGGGTCTACTTCAGCCTATCATGGTCCCCGAGTGGAAGTGGGATTGGATCACTATAGATTTTGTGATGGGTTTGCTGTTAACCCCTAAAAAGAAAGATGCAGTGTGGGTTGTTATGGATAGGCTAACTAAGTCGGCACATTTTATACAAGTGCGTACCAATTACTCACTCGAGAAATTAGCCAACTTATATATTTCCGAGATTGTGAGGCTTCGTGGAGTACCAATATTGATTATCTCATACCGAGACCCTAGGTTTACCTCGAGGTTCCGGAAGAAGTTACAAGAGGCTTTGGGAACTAAGTTGAGTTTTAGCACCGCATTTCATCCGCAAACTGACGGGTAGTCGGAAAGAGTAATTCAAGTTTTAGAGGACATGTTGCGGTGTTCTGTTGTTGAATTTCATGAAAGTTGGGAAAGATACTTACCATTAGTTGAATTCGCCTACAACAACAGTTAACAAACAAGTTTGAAAATGGTGCCTTATGAGGCGTTGTACGAACGAAAATGACGAACGCCCCTATACTGGACTGAGCTAAGAGAAAGATAGATCCATAGGATCGACTTGGTTAAGGAGATTGAAGAAAAAGTTAAGGTGATTCGTGATTGTTTAAAGGCCGCTTCGGATAAATAGAAATCCTATACAGATTTAAAACGAAAGGAAATTGAGTTTCAAGTTGGTTATAAGGTATTCCTAAAAGTATCTCCTTGGAAAAAAGTCCTCAGATTTGGCAGAAAGGGAAAATTAAGTCCGCATTTTATCGGGCCTTATGAGGTGATTGAGAGAATTGGGCTAGTAGCCTACAGGTTGAGATTGCCATTGGAAATGGAAAAGATCATGATGTATTCCATGTATCCATGCTACACAAATGCCACTCTGACCCTTCGCATGTGATTGAGCTGGCGGAGGTTGAGATTCATCCAGACATGACCTATGGAGAAGAACCGGTCAAGATTTTGGCTCGGGAAATTAAACAGTTGAAGAATAAGAGTATAGCACTCGTGAAGGTTTTGTGGCATAGACATGGAGTCGAAGAAGCCACTAGGAACCCGAGGAGGCTATGAAAGAGCAGTACCCAAACTTATTCACCGGTAAGATTTTCGAGGACGAAAATCCCTTAGGGGGAGAATTGTAATAGCCCAATTTAGAGCCTAGTCGGAACAGTGGTCTCGGGACCACAAATTCGAAGTTTGGAAAATTACTTTTACTATTATTCTGGGGTTATAATATGATTACATTAGTGTACAAAATATTTGGTGAGTTAATTTTGATGTTGTGAGCCTTATTGCGAAAAAAGACTAAATCGCATAAAAGGTAAAAGTTGCATTTTAGTGCCCAAGTGTGTTAAGTAGCTAGAGAATAAAAATTGGGGGCTTTTAGAGGGAAATTAGACCCTTTTTAAATAAGCTGGCCGGCTATGAGATGAATTGAAACAAATAGTCAAAGTTTTATGTAAGTGATGTCATGATTTGGTGATAAAATAATGCCTAAAGCCTATCTACTATTTTTCTTCTTCTTTATCTTTTCTCTCCACCGAAAATATCAGCAAATATGGAGGTTTGAAAGCTGAAAATTTGCAGCAACTTATTCCTCTCATAATGTAAGTGATCTTGATGATATTCTTGATGATTTTTACATTTTTGGAATGCTTGTATTATGAGCTTTCAAATGAGAGGACTACTTTGCAAAATGGTGATAAGTTTAGGGTTTCACCATGTGAAAGTTCATGTTATTTTCTGAAATTTTATGGAAGAATATGAGTCTTAGAAGAGTTCTAAACAACTTTTGTGAAGGAGTTAGTATGAAAACACCTAAAGGGACAATTTTGCATAAGTTGCAAAATAGGTGATAAGTGTGTGAATTTGTGGGATTTTGGGGTTTCTATAAGAGTAAAAATATTTTAGCTAGGTTTGAAATACGAATAAATTCGATAAAAATCAAATTTCGATCATAGGCGTAAAATGGTCATCTTGCCAAAGTCTAGGGGCAAAATAGTCATTTTACCAAAGATGTGAATTTGTGGTAGCCTAATTATAACTAGTGACTAAATGAGTGCATTTTGTTATTCTAGATCAAGTTTTTCCAAATCTGAACCTAGGCTGGGGGAAAGCCAAGCAAATCGATTAAACCAACCAGTCGAGTACATTTTGTAAACCGAGGTCAGTTGTACATAAAAGATACAACTATATTATTAATATATGTGTTTAAGTTGTCATTGAATGGATATAGCATGAATTTCTTGATTTCGTATTGTGAATGCGTAAAGACAATAAGATGATAGAACTCCGGTTATAATACTAGGTAATATATCGAATATTCTAGCTGTGACTTTTGGGTCACTTGTGTGAGCTAGAGTAAGACATGTCTGGGACAAGCGTCGGCCACATTATGATAGCCAGTGTAAGACCATGTTTGGGACATGGCATCGGCATTGAGATGAGTGCAAGAGTAAGACGTGTCAGGGACACGCATCGGCCTCGATAATGATAGTCAGTGTAAGACCATGTCTAGGACATGGCATCGACTTGAGATGTGAGCCAGTGTAAGACTATGTCCGGGACATAGCATCGGCACCTTACCCCTAGATTTAGGTTTATAGAAGGACCGACAATGTACCGAATGGTTCAATGGTGTAAGTATGTTTGCGAGTAATAATGAAAACATAATCATTTTGCGAGTGATACAGGTGCCAAATTGGTACGTATGAGAAATGATCCCATTAGAGAGCATATGACTCGTATGGATGGTAATGAGTAAGTCATACTTATGCTTATCCTTGTGTTATGAGCATGATGTTTATTGATGAATTGTTGTTGTATGTTTATTTATATGCAACTTACTAAGCTTTTATGCTTACCCTCATTCCTTTCCATTTTCTTATAGTGCCGCCTATTTAGCTCGAGGATCATTTGGAGTCAGAGATATCGATCACACTATCGTTCGAAACTTTCAGTATAGTTGGATTTATATTTTTGAATATGGCATGTATAAGGTTTAGACTTGATTATTTTGTGTCCTTAAGCATTGGCCTAGTGAGTAGACTTGGGATAAGTCCCACACTCTGAATTTGGTCTTGATATTGACTATTACTCATTTTGATTATGCAAAGGTGATATTTCCATGGTTGAGTTTGTGCTAATTGATGTAAATAAGGGTGGAAAATAGGCTTGGTAAATAGCCTTATTTTGTCCACATGGGTAGGCACACGGGCGTGTGTCTAGGCTGTGTGTGACACACGGTTAGCCTCATGGGCGTGTGATAAAGCTGTGTGTCCCCTGCACATAAAAATTTCAAGTCAGTATGCATGGTGATAACCACATGGGCAGAGACACGGCCGTGTGTCTCATCCATGGGGAGGACATGGCCTAGCACACGGGCGTGTGCTATGGCCTTGTGACATGTTGGGTGTGCTGATGTCAAAAATAGAATACTCAAGTTTTCTCATACGGGTTAAGACACGGGCGTGTTAAGGCCGTGTGAGAAACACGGGCCAGGGAGATGGGCGTGTGTCTAGGCCGTGTGAAATCTGCACTTAATTTTTGTAAAATGGTGTAAACAGATTGGCCAGACGGGTAAGGGACACGGGTGTTTCCCTAGGTGTTTAGGCCATGTGAGACACATGGGTCATTAACACGGCCATGTTAGGATGGTCACACGGGCGTGTTACCTTCCCACACGGGCGTGTGCCCTGTCTTAAATGCAAAGTTTGCATAGATTGGATAAAGGCCCAGAAGGATTCCCAATGGGTTCCAATGGTCGATCTAGGCCTCGTAGGCCCTTATTAAGAGGTTTAATGAAGAAATTGAAGAAGTTTTAAATTGGACCGAGTTTTGGTGGCTTAAAATGGGTTACATGTTCGAGATCAAGTAGGTAATGCCTTGTACTTCGACCCGGCTTGGGTTACGGATATGGGGTGTTACAAAATGTGTTACTAATGAGAGTACATTGGTTAGGCCCTTCCCGAAAGGAAGAACGTGAAGTTCTTTTTCCTTTCCGCAGGGACCAGGAGATTGGATCTAGCCGTAAGAAGAATGCTTGGCTGATAAATAATTCACTTCTTGGTCTTCGACCCCCTCAGTCACTACGAACGCCCCCAATTAGTGCAATGGGATGTGTCTATTTATCTATCTCTTATTGAACTCATAATTCATTAGATACTTTTTATGAATGTCAACTAAGTATCGTAAGTAAATTGGTCTCGGTTGTTCAATCATTTGATAACCAGAGTCATTCTTTGATAAATGATCACTATGAGTCAGACTTAATAGAATTTGATTAATCTTTTTTTCTGTCGTTAAGGTGGAGAACTAAACCAAGAATTCTCTTTCTTTATCATCAATCAAATCACTGTTCGCGACCCAGGATTCTATTTTCTCATCAATCCAATCACCGCTCACGTTTTTTCTTTTTCTTACACCTAAGATGATTGTTTTGGCATGTTTTGAGTATGTGTGATCGTATTTTGGATAGGTTAAATGATTGGTTTTTGAGTTGTTTAATGCCCAAGCAAGTAGGAAATGGTAAAATTGTTGTTTAAGGTACATTTTAGGTCCAAATGGCTAGACACACGGGCATGTGACTTGTCTGTGTGAGACACACCGCATGGTGTGTCGTTTGTTGAGTGTTTAGGGAACAAGTCAGCTAGCACACGGCTTAGTACACAGGCGTGTGTCTTGGCCGTGTGACCCAAGTCAGAGATTTACACAGGCACAAAGAAGGGCTGGGATACGGCTGTATGTCCCTATTTCGAATGTTACATGGCCTAAGACACGAGCATGTGTCTTAGCCATGTGAGTCACACGGCTGTGAATTTTTCTAACTTTTTCCTAAATGTTTCAAATGTTCCCGTGTAACACCCTTAACTCGTATTTGTCGTCTAAACAAGGTTACAAAGCATTGCCAGGAATTACAAAACATGTAACAGAGATTTCATATAATTTGACATTCATATCAGAAATCAATTATAATGTCCCTTATATGAGCCATCGAGGCTCAAAACATGCATTAGAAACAAGTCAGAACTAAACCGAAAACTCAGGGAATTTTTCACAAAATTTCAAAATTTTATCAAGGTGATAGGGAACACACGCCTGTGTGTTCAGGTTGTGTGGCTCACACGGCCAAGTGACATGCCATGTCTCAGGCCGTGTGGGCATTCAGAATAGAGCACACGAGCATGTCCCAGCTCTTGTTTGTACCCGTGTAACTCTCTAACTTGGGTCACATGGTCAAGTCACACGCTCGTGTGCTAGACTGTGTGAACATCATTAAATAGGTGCAGGGTCACATGGCCAAGACACACGCCCGTGTGCTAGGCCGTGTGATTAATTTTAAGCATTCTGTTTTGATATTTTTAAAATGCAAGGGACATACGGCTAAAACACATGCCCATGTGCTACACTGTGTGTCACACATGGCTGAGACACACGCCCGTGTCTTTACCTGTGTGGACGAAATAGGGCTATTTCCAAGCCATATTTCTCACCTAAATTTTGCCTTCCACCTACATAAACACTTAAACATATTCTCAAGCCAATATAATACATCCAAATCAAACCAATACCAAGTATCATATATGGCATATTAATACATATGACCAAGTCTTCATTTTTATCAAGTTAATCTAATATATATAAAAACATCTTTGTACTAAATATGCCATTTCATCCATTTCAAACACATATCAACCATGTATAGAATCCTATATACTCTATCACAAGCTATTCCAATCGCTAGTTACAACCAAAATCACATGCATGCCATTAATGACTTAATTTAACCTATACATGCCATTATAACCAAAATTAATTTACTAATTATACCAAAACGAGCCGAGGGATAGTGTGATGTTGCTCCGACTAGCTTCCAACCAAATTGAGCTTCCGAATTACTGTAAAATAGAGGAAATAAAATAGAGTAAGCATTTAATGCTTATTAAGTTCGTATAACATGAAATTTAACTTACCATGTAATCAAAATTAAGGTAAGCATATAAAGCATGCTCAAGTTAGATAGCCAAAAGCCCTAGCACATATCCTTACCAACCATGTTAGACACATATTTCATATAAACGTCAAGGAACATGTATGAGATCAACAATATCAAGTTTCCATGTTCATAACTTTCCACTTCTTGTGTTCATATATCAATTCCATATACTTCATGTATATACGAGTAATGATTCACTTTGAATTCATTTATTTTCTCATATTAGGATTTTTTTGTTGAATCATTTAAAATATCGATGGATACTTGGGTAGTACACTTGAAGTGTACAAATCTGTAATCCGTCAATTCATATTTGAGAATGCTCATGTGAGCACATAAACGGGAAGCTCTCTCTCGAACCATATAACAGAAAGCTCATGTGAGCCATGTAACGAGAAGCTTATCCGAGCTGTATAGTAAGAAGCTCATAAGAGCCATATTCAGGAAGCTCATGCGAGCCAATAACGGGTAGCTCCATAGAGTTGTGGTGTGTCTACAACACATTCAAAATCACAACCAATCGAGATGCTTCGAAGAGCAATTAACGAGAAGCTCACAAGAACCATATAACGGGAAGCTTGAGGGGGCCATATATCGAGATGCTCATGGGAGCTAATAACGAGATGCTCTTTTGAGCTGTGGTGTGTTCACAACATATGCAGGACCACAACTAATTCGAGAATCCTATATCCATTGAATCTCATTTATCCAAACGGGACTTATTATTTATCAAGTATTATCAGATATGTGACCAATTTCATACATACGACATTTATACAATTCACATATGCAACATCCAATCCAAACATATGTTTAAAGTGTGCTATATCCCTTTTGAGAGATATCGCGTATCAGTGGTGGAATACGTTAGTCTCGGTAGTGTCGCGGGATATCAGTGGTGGAATACGTTAGTCTCGGTAGTGCCGTGGGAGAGAGTTACCTGGGAATTCTTTTAGACTGAATTTCGAAAGAAATACATTAGTCAACGGTTTTCAGATCAAAAGCATAAAGAGTTTTTAGAATTGAAACAAGGCCGTATGACTGTAACTGAGTACGAGAGAGAATTTGTACAGTTGAGTAAGTACACTCTTGAGTATGTATCTATTGAAGAAATTATGTGTAAGCGGTTTGTTGATGGGCTAAATGAACATATTAAACATCTGGTTGAAATTTTAGATTTAAAAGAATTTGTTGTGCTAGTTGAATGGGCTTACAAAGCCGAAGACTTTAGTTAAGAAAAGAAGAAAGCTGAATCAGAAGCTAGAGATACAAGAAAGAGATCAATGAGTAAACCTTATCAATCCTAGTCGAAGAAATCCAGAGATTATTTTAGCCAATCAGTAGCTTCAGTGGAATATGCTAATAGAGATCGTGGAAAGCAATTCACTAGCCCTAAAGCTCAAACTACATTGGTATCAAATGTTGGAAATGTGAAAGATGTTAAACCAGAGTGTCAACATTGTGGAAGACGGCATTTTGGAGAGTGCTGGATGAAAGCTAATAATTGAGCTTGTTACAGTTGTGGTTCACGAGATCATTTTATTAGAGATTGTCCTGAACTAAATGAAAAAGATAAATCTCAGAATGTAAGATCGAGCAACACAGCTACTCGAGGGAGGCCGCCAAGAAATACGGGAAATGTAAGCGGTAATTGTGGTACAATGAGAGATTCTATAGTGAGATCTGAGGCCAGAGCACTTGCTAGAGCTTATGCTATTCGCACTTGCGAAGAAACGTCATCTTTAGATGTTAGCACCGGTACTTTCACTCTCAATGATACTAATGTGATTGCATTGATAGATCCAGTATCAACTCATTCTTATATATGTATGAATTTAGTATCCAGTAAGACTTTGTCTATAGAGTCTACTAAATTTGTGATTAGAGTATCGAACCTCTTAGGTAAGTGTGTCTTGGTTGATAAAGTGTGTAAAAACTGTCCATTAATGATTCGGGATTTTTGTTTTTCGGCTGATCTGATGTTGTTGCCATTTGATGAATTTGATATAATTCTGGGTATGGATTGGCTAACGCGGCATGATGCTATAGTAAACTTTAAACGAAAGATGATTGATCTGAGATGTCAGAATAATGAGATTATCTGGATTGAGTCAGATGATATGAATGGTTTACCAATAGTGATTTCTTCGATGTTAGCTCAGAAATATGTGAGAAAGGGTTGCGAAGCTTATTTTGCTTATGTGTTTGATATGAAAGTGACTAAAAAGAAGATTGAATCAGTGCCAGTTGTGTGTGAGTATCCAAATGTGTTTCTTGAAGAGTTACTAGGTTTACCACTGATCTGAGAGGTTGAGTTTGGTATTGAGTTAGTGCTGGGAACTATGGAAATATCGATAGCTCCGTACAGAATGGCTCCGAGAAAGTTAAAACAATTGAAAGCTCAGTTGCAAGAGTTAACAGATGGAGGTTTTGCTAGACCGAGTTTCTCACCCTGAAGTGCTCCTGTATTGTTTGTGAAAAAGAAAGATGGCACGATGAGAATGTATATAGACTACCATCAGTTTAATAAAGTGACGATCAAGAATAAGTATCCTCTACCCAGAATAGATGATTTGTTTGATCAATTAAAAGGGGTACAGTGTTTTCAAAAATAGATTTGAGATCGGGATATTACCAGTTGCGAGTTAAAGATTCTGATGTGCCAAAGATCATATTTAGAACGAGGTATGGTCATTGTGAATTTTTAGTTATGCCTTTTTGACTAACAAATGCACCTGCCGTCTTTATGGACTTAATGAATCGGACTTTCAGGCCCTACTTAGATCGATTTGTAGTTGTGTTCATTAATGAAATCTTAATTTACTCATGTAATGAATCCAAGCATGCCGAGCATTTGAGGATTGCACTACAGATTCTGCAAGATAAGCAGTTGTATGCAAAATTCAGCAAATGTGAATTCTAGTTGTGCGAGGTTGGTTTTCTGGGGCATATTGTTTTAGCTACGGGTATCCGAGTTGACCCGAGTAAGATATCTACAATTATAGATTGAAAGCCTTCGAGAAATGTTTCTGAAGTTTGCAGTTTTCTAGGACTCGTCGTCTATTATAGACGATTTGTGAAAGGCTTTTCAATGATTGCGGCTCTGATGACGAAATTACTTCGAAAAGATGTTAAGTTCGAGTGGTTGGATATGTAACAACCCAATTTTGGGCCTAGTCAGAACAGTGGTTTCGAAACCACTATTTCGAGGCCGGAGAAAATTATTTTGATGTTATTTTATGTGATATAACATGTTTATAAAGGTGCATAAAAATTTTGGTATATTAATTTTAGCGATTTCTAGTCCAATTTCGAAAAAGGACTAAATCGCGTAAAAAGTAAAAGTTGTGTTTTAATACCTAAAGGTGTTAAATTTCCTTGAATCTTAAATTGGGGGTTTTTATTTTCAAATTAGGCCATTGAAAGAGTGATGGCCGGCCATGAGACAAGGAATTAAAAGGTCAAATAGGTTAGGTAAGTGTTGGGTGACTTATTTGACAAATAAGTAATAAAATAAAGAAAAGAAAATATCATCTTTTCTTCATCTTCTCTCACCGATTTTTCCAGCCAAGAAAAGGGTTTTGAAGCTGGAAGATTTCAGCAAAGAAACTCCCATGCTAGTAAGTGATTTTTAATGTATTTCTTGATGATTTTTACATTTTTGGAAGCCCTAAGGCCTGAGCTTTCAAAAAAGGGGACTATTTTGAAAAGTGATTAAGAGTTTAGGGTTTTTCCAGGAAAGCATATGTGTTGTTTGCTGAGTTTTTGTGGAAGAATATGAGTCTTAGATGAGTTATAAACAACTTTTAAGAAGGAAATTTGCTTGAAAACACCTAAAAAGGGTTATTTTGCAAAGTTGTAAAACAAGTTGTAAATGTGTGAAATAGTTGAAATTATGAGTTGCTATAGTTATGAAAATGGTTTGTCTAGGCTTAATGAGTAAGAAAATATGAGAAAAATCATTTTACGAGCCTAGGGGAAATTTGGTAATTTAGGCAAAATATAGGGGCAAAATAAAAAATTTTGCCAAAATGTGTCATTAGATTAATTTGATTAGTATATTGTGTTAATAAGTTAAATATGATGTTATAGATGATGAAAAAAATGAGATTCTAGCTTAGAACGAGAAAAAAAACGAGAAATTGATGTTTAGGCCTCTTTTACCAATTTGGTGTCGAGGTAAGTTCGTATGACTAAATAAGCATGTTATCCATGTTATTGTTAATATACTTGAATCTATCTTGCCTCAATTTTATTGAATTATATGTTGATGATATTGAGTATGATGAAAGTGATGCCAAAAGTTAATAACATTCACGTGATGGTATAATACGTTAGAAATTCAATGGAATATGATATCCCATAGAAACGAGTAAGTCGTATGTAAATAATATAAGTACATCGTTATTATACGTATTTGGATTGATATAGCATAAATTGATTGATTGTGGAAATGATTATGTATGATGAGAATTGATGTAGAGGAACCTCCTGATTGAACCTTAGGAATAAACAGATATTTATGCCATGACATTTGGGCGATATGTATGTGCTAGTGTAAGACATGTCAGGGACAAGCATCAGCCACATTATGAGAGCCAGTGTAACACCATGTCTGGGACATGGCATCGACATTGAGACGAGAGGTAGTGTAAGACATGTTTGGGACATGCATCGGCCTCGAGATGTAAGCTAGTGTAAGACATGTCTGGGACATGCATCAGCTACGAGATGTGTCTGTGTAAGACCATGTCTGAGACATGGCATCAGCACAGATGTGTGAGAGCTAGTGTAAGACTATGTCTGGGACATGGCATCGACATTATACCCTATGTCTAAGGCTTAGTGAATATCCGATAGCTTTTCGAATGGTTCAACGATGAGAGTTACGGTTTAAGCTAAATGAGAAAGGTTATGACCATATTGTGAGTGGTATAAGTACTTACATGAAATTGATGAGATGTGAATTCAATTCATGTTATATGATTAGCAAGGAATGAAAATGAGCATGTTGAGTAACACAGGTATGTATGCCAAGCTCATGAGAAATGATTTTAGTTTATGATGCACATTTGATGAAGATGTAAATAGGTAATTGTAACACCCCAAACCTGACCTAGATGTTATGGAGAATCTGGCGTATCACATTGAAGTGTTTTAGCGAAAACCGTGTTTTCATTGAAAACCCTTCTTAAAATAAAAGAAACCTTAATTAACTTATAAAAACTCTTTTTATTTTTCAATCATGAAAACCTGTTTAAAACATATGATTTTATGAAAACCTATCATTTTAAAATTCTGTTACGGAAGTGTAGAAAAACATACTATGATTTAGCAAACCCATGTTCAACATTTCGTAATTACAACGCATGAAAATAAAAACCCAAATAATAACAAAATGGAAGCCTTATTACAATCAAATCTGAAAAGTACTTAATGAAATAGAAACTTATATGCTTAGAAAAAAAAACACGTCCATGTTGCCTTGCTAGCTGGCCATCCAGAGTCCTTCCAAACATCGAACCTTCTTGTAACTCCCCTTACCCGTATTCAACACCAAAACAAGGTACGGGGTATTACCAGAACATAACACATACCATTAAATAAAACCAAGGCAAAAATATGGCATCCAATTAGATCATGAATCATTATAACATATGCCTTTAACAATATTAGCCAATTTCAATGGCTTTGTACAAAATAATTGGTCAAATACTGTAACCAATATTTTAAACCTAGGCAATTATGACAGGTAACAAAATAACTAAGCCTACTATACATGCCATAATTCAAAATGTTTAGTTCAAATACTAAAAGTATTGATAGTGCGGGCAGATCTTCAACGATCTCTAACTCCTGTGCTAGCTGGATGACACTATAAGACAAAAGAGAGAAAAGAAAGTAAGCTTATAGCTTAGTAAGTAAGTATATAAATAATAAATAAGGAATCTAATATGTTTACAAATTAACTCAATTATATCTATTTTTAATTTCACTATTTACTCCAATTTGATCAAGCTGTCCCTCCTGCATCATGTTCACTGAATAAATCATAACTCGAGTTACGAAACTCGAAATTCAAATCCGTAAAATTTTCCTGAAACTAGACTCATATTAATCCTTACTAAAATTTTTCTAGAATTTTTGGTCCAGCCAATTAGTACAGTTTATTAATTAAAGTTTCCCCTGAATTTGATTGAGAATTCAAACAATGAAATGAAAAATAATGTTTGGCATTAAATTGAATTTGGATGTATTACGGGTAAATAGATTGTATGATATGATTATGATAGTGAATTGATTAAATGACTGTAGGTTTATGAATGATAATGAAATGTTGAAATAAGTGAATTGAAATATTATATGATTGAGTTAATAAATAGTATGATAAATGTTGAACTCACCTTTTTTATATATGATTTGCCATGATAGGCAAACTTTAACGAGCTAAGTAGCATGTAGTGTATAATTATACCCAGAGGTAAGTTATTTAGTTTTAATACCTGTGAACTTACTAAGCAATTGTAATACTTACTCCAATATTTCATTTTTTCATATAATGTCAACTTGCAGAACGTGTCAGGCGGATTGTCGAGAAGCTCACACTATCCCGATACTAATTCTGTAGTCTTTTGACCATATTAAGGCTTGGATATGTGTGGCATGTACTTAAGAGTTATTTTGGTTTACTTATATAGTGGTATGGCTTGAAATCCTTAGTGGTGTGACTATGGCAAAGAATATGCTTGTTGAAAACATATGCATTAGTACATGGTTTAATTGTGTATTTTGTATTTGAAATGGCATTTTGAGTATGCAATTATATAGGTAATATGATGTCATGATATGAATTAGTTGGTTTGAAAGAGAGGTATATAATATTTGGCATGTGCCTAGGAGAATTATGTGGTTGTATATGGTATACTTTGAATGGATTTAGCATTTTAAATGTTATGTGAATATGTATATAAGTTTGGTAATGATCTTTGTATTTGGTAATCTTTGTTGATTGTTTAGGTATGCATGTTATAATGCTTATGTGGTGATAAGGTAATATGTTTGAAATATGCTTAGTAAATGAATGGCCTATATATGATAGGTTTGAATGAATTTGGTAGATATTATGCATGCTTGAATGGTTGATATTGAATCATTATTATAAGGTGTTATAAACGGATAAATGAGGTATGCCATGTTAATTATTTTGAGGTGTGTTGGAAGGCATATTGGATTGTTTTGAATATAGTATTATGTTTGAATTTGAATTGTTAATTGAGATGCCAATTGTGGCATATTGGTTAGGCACTTAGGATGATTGTTATAAGTGATATTTGTGGTATGCCCTTGGTTGATGTTTTTAGGTCTATAATTATATATATGGTCACCATTTTAGTTTTAGGTGTTTTGGGCATGAAATGGATGTTTTAAAGATTGGTCTTTACCATTTTTGAACTTAAGTATTGATATCTGGGCATTTGGTATCGATACTTGACCATATGAACAGTTTTAAAACAAACAGAATGACAAAATGGTATCTATGTTTATATGACTATTGATACTTTTTCATAAAATATCAATACTAGAAAATAAAAATTGATACCTTTGTTTTTCATAACAAAAAAAAATCGTAATTTGGTATCGATATTTATTATGGTATTGATACAGTATCGATACCAGTAATTAAATATCGATACAGACTTTAAAACTTAAAATTTTTGAAATTTTATAATTCAATCCTATTTCATGCCTAAATTACAATATTAAGTCCTTGTAAACTTTTAATTATTACATTGCATAGTATGTGAATGGAATTTATATAAATTGCATATAATTATTTGTATTTGCTTGTAGCATCCTATTACTCGGATTCGGTGATCTGACCGGGTAAGGGGTGTTACAATAAGGGATTGAGCACCCTTGGTATTAGGGTAATTATTATTTTATGATTATTGTACCTCAACACCCTTAAGTGTTGGATTCATGGAAAAAAATTAAAAATTAAATGATAATAATTTAATTTAATTTTGAATGGTTGTGGTTAAATCTAAACACTTGTGTCAAGTTGTTTACTATTTTTTTAAAAAAATAACGTGGGTGTCGGCTTTCACTTAAAATCCTAGCAAAATCTTAATTTTAAAATTGATAAATAGGCAATCAAACTTGTTATTTTTTCATAGTAAACCAAAACAAATCATCTTCTACATTCTACCCTACACTCTACATAACTAAGTACCTCAAAATTACAATTACCAACTGTAATGGTTGCCAACTTATTGAGATCCAAAGAATGATAGACATCTACATTAGAGAATTCTCTTGTGGCTCGAACTTGATGCGATATGAATATAAGTTCTCATGATGAGAGTGTCATTCATCAATTAACAAACATTGATTTCTCCCTAGCAAGCCAATAAGGGAGAGTTACTTACATTTTATCATTCCTACCTACTCCAATTGAGCAATGGTGACCAAACACCTATATGTTTAATCTTCTATAGGGTGAAACAAAAAAAAAATGCTAGAAGATTTAGTTTTACTAATGAGGCTTTCAATGGGCTAATATCCTGTAACAGGAAGTTCAAAGCACTATCGAGGGAATATTCATAACGAAGTTTTTAGAATAAGTACTAACCTTTCAACTGACTTCAAAGAGCTTTAGGGGATGTTAGATTGGTTAAAAAGGTGATTCGAGTATCTCTTAGAGAATCCAACACCCGTTGATATTGATTTTCATTCTCGAAGGTACATTATTTGCTTGATCAAAGGTATGCTAATGTCTGAAAAGTTTGGAAACCTAGTTCATACCATTTAACTCTTGTTATTATTAAATTTTCAAATAGTTGGAACATATAGTCGGGGATTTATCATTTTGGTTTGCCTATATAAGGTGTTGTGCAATGGGTGTAGATTCAGGGAACAAAGAAATGAATGTATGGCATGTAATTTTATAGTCGTAAGGGTGGTATCAATTTCCATTCATTACGTCTATACCCTCTAAACCTCTCAATTTCTCTTTGGCTAAAGGGAAAATGTAGAACCGTTAATTGTAAAATCGACTACTTTCTAAAATTTTTATATTTCTACTGACATTTTGTAATTTTTTAGGTGGTTCGAGCATTATGACCATACAATATACTAAAAGAACGATTTGGTATTGAAACGGTAAGCAATTGAGATAGAATAAAATAATTTAGTAATTGTGTTGTGTGTGGTCAACTTTTTTAATTTAATTAATATCATCTTGTAATGTAATTTAAATTCAAGTTTTCTTTATATTTTCATTATATTTGCACTTTATATGGATATGTACCAAGTGGAAGAGATTGCGACCATATTATCACCAAAGGCATGTGTGCAAAACCATGTTTCCCTATTTGCATGCCTTTATTTGCTTTCCTCCTGATTACTATAATAGTTTAGAATGGTCCAAGGAATTTTGACATCTCTGAAGAACATTGATGATTATCATTACGTTCTTGGCAAAAGCATAATTGGGTCATTTTGTTTGTACAATATATAGCACATTGGAGCAATCATCTTTAACATCAAGTATAGGTTGTATTGATCAAGGATGGAAATTTTCCAACTTCTGAGATATACATTGAATGGTTTATGACCAAAGGTAAACAATACATGTATCTACTAAGAGAGCGTCCGTTACCTCAGAACGATTCGAAATAGGGACACACAGTCATGTCCCAGCCTATGTCTGTGCCAGTGTAACTCTTTGACTTGGGTCACACGCCAAGCTACACGTGCATGTGCCAGGCTGTGTAACACTCAAAATGGCCTCACATGCCAGTGTGCTAGGCCGTGTAACTGCCTGACTTGCAACCCTTGAGACATACGCCTGTGTCTTTGGCCGCGTGGATATGAAATTGGCCAAAATCAAGCCATTTTCATCAGCCACTTCAATCATATACCTACAAGCATTTTGTACCCAAACTCAAGGCGTCAAAACATACCAATTCATGCCTAAAACAACTAGTTCAATGATCAATAAATCCATCCAACCAATATGCCAATAAGGCACCTCAAATGCATTTAACCATGTCTTACCTAAACATGGAAACATTACCACATTTCATATATACACATCAAGATCAATACCATTTCAAAACTTACCCTATTTTGACCATATCAAAATTATTCCAACATATACCATATTGGCCATTAAATCATGCATTAAAACTTAGCCATATTGACACCTACCATCAAGGCATCGAAAGTACCATAAGTGTATCAACCAAAATAACATATACATGCTAAACTTATCAACTAACATCAAACAGAAGTCCACCTATACATGCCATTATAACCTTGGCCAAAACATAAAAAATTATCGATATATTCGCTGGATAGTATGATAGATCTATGATGAGCTTCCAAATCGATTAAGCTTCCAATTAACTATAAAACATGGGAAAGAAAACTAGGTAAGCATATAATGCTTAGTAAGTTCGTAAAACATGAACATAACTTAACATTTCAATGCATAACTTTAAAACTAAACATGATACAATCCAACCATAAGCTTGGCACAAGCCTAAGCATTATCAACAACACATGTTAGTGCATCAACTCATAATTCACTTGAATTAACATGAAACAAGTCATTATACATGAACAATACCAATTGAAATTGTCAATTTCATAAACATAGACATACTTTCTTTGAATATACCATTTTCATTTCTTTTCATAGATTCATGACATAAGTCATTTGAATACTTACTATTCCTTTCCTTTCCATGCCTATTGAACCATTTAGAATAACATCAGATACGTGAGAAAGCTCACACAAAGTGTGTTAAACATATAACCTTTCCTTTTCCTTTACACTATTGCTCATTCAAGCAGTGAAATGGGTCTGCTCACACAAGCTGACAGTCAGAATGTAAGCTACGTGATGCTACCTACACAAGCTGTTGAGTATCCGCAACAAATGTCGAACCTTAGCCATCTGTAGGACATTCAAAACCAGCACCCGAAACATGGTAATCTTAATGACATGTCATTTGTATCCTATATATTCCTAAGGTTCAAATGAGGCTCGATAATCATCGTAACATCGTTGGATTTCCACCATTTATTTACATGATATATAGAACAATGACATATGAATCAAAATAACATTAAATCATTATTTAAACTTACGAACTTACCTCGACAAATAAAACACAAAACGTAGTCGATCAATCTAAGGCTTTAGCTTTTCCACGATCTACTTCCGTACGAGGTTTATCTTGATCTAGATAGGCAAATTCAATCCATTTAATACTTATACTATTCAATTTAGTCCAAAATTCATATTTTTGAAAATTTACAATTTTTCTCCTATTATTTTAACTTCTTTACAATTTAGTCCTTAAGCTCGTAAAATGAAATTTAAGCAATTTCATCTACATTTCATGCTAGCCAAATTCACTAAGGACATCTAAAAACACATACAAACCATCATTTCACAATTTCACCATGTACTTTTAGCATTTTTACAAATAAGTCCTTAAATAACAATTTCATCAAAAATCACTTTACAAAACTTGTTTATTAAACAAAAAAGATTCATATTCTTCCATTAAACTTCAGAAATCATGCAAGAACATTCATGGCAAAGCTATAAACCTTTAAAATTTTTGCAAACTAGTCCATGGGCTTGCTAGATTGAGCTATAATAATGCCAAAAACATAAAAATAATTAAAAACAGGACAAAATAACACTTACATGCAAATGATGCTCTTAGCTGAATATTGAAGCTCCTTCAATGGAGTTTTCTTAACCTAATTTTAGTGGGGATGAACTAAAATGATGATAATTTTTGTTTTTCTTTATTTGATTTATGTTAATTTTATAATTGACAAAATTAACCTTGGTTATAAACCTTAAAACCACTTAATATTACGTCTATCCTTGTCCACTAATAATAATGGTCTAATTATCATATAAATCCCCTTATTAGAACTTCATAGCTAATTGATACCTTTAACTCATAGAACTCTACTTTTGTACCTTTTTCAATTTGGTCTTTTTCACTTAATTAAGCATGCAGACGTCAAAATTTCTTAACGAAATTTTTGTACGACTCTACTAACACACCAAAGACATTAAAATAATAATTTACTCATCAAATTTTTGGTCCCAAAACCATTGTTTTGATTTCACTAAAAACAGGCTGTTACACAAGCAACGTTGAAAATAATCCTCAAAGAGAAGGGAATGAGCAAGTAAAAGCAATAACGCTCTATTCGGGTAAAGTACTAAGTAGCCTGAATAATCGTACTCAATAGCAAGATGAAAAAGATGCCAATGATATTCAAGAAGAAAACTCTCAACAAGATTATGTTGAAACACAGCCAAAGAAGGTAGCGGAGTAGGCAGCTGAACATAATGAAGAACTTGTCCCCACAAAAATACCATTCTCCTCATGGTTAGAGGATAAATGAAAATGGGATGAAGTGAAGTCTGTAAGTTTTCTAAAATTATTCAAATCTCTTAATGTTAATTTTCCTCTCATCGAATTAATAGAAAAAATTCTTAAATACGCAAAGTGCCTAAAAGAGATAATGGTTATGCGTAGGAAACATAAAAAAGGAGACCAAAGTAACCTAGACTCATCCTGTAGTGTTATATAACCTAGACTCATCCTATAGTGTTATAATCACTAAGCAGATACCCCAAAAATTAAAAGACCTAGGGAATTTTACAATTCCAATAGAGATAAGAGATATACAGTTTAGAAAGGCCTTATATGACTTAGAAGCCAGCATTAATTTGATGGCCTTATTAATATATAAGAAACTCGGGTTAGGGGAGCTCAAAAATACACATATCACACTATAATTAGTTGATAGATCTTTCGTACAACCAAAAGGGGTGCTCAAAGATGTGTTGGATAAGGTGCGCAATTTTATCATCCCAGTAGATTTTGTAATTTTATATTTTGAGGAATACCGTGAGATCCCTATCTTGTTAGGGAGACTTTTTTTAGCTATATTTAGGTCCACCATTGCCTTAAAAAATGAGTTAATAATGAAATCATTGGTGAGACTGAAACTTTTAAATGTGTTCACCTATAGAATGAGGGATATAAAGAAAATTTAGGGAAGGCCTGTTATGAAATATCTGTAAATTTCCTTAACGACTTTGATCTGGGAAGGGTGTATTTTGTGATTAATGCAGGTCAAAAAAGTAAGTTCAAAGAATGGGACAAGCGAAACAAGGTGGAGTGGCATGACGGACACTAGGCCAATTCAAACAAACAATCGATAGATGAAGCCTCCATGTATAAATTGACAGAGCTGACAAATGAATCCGACAGCCACAGGCGATGCACCGATGAACATTATATTAAATTTGTTGTAATTTATTGTAAATTTAATTTTTGATAAACTTAAGTAGGAGTCGGACTAAATAGGTAACTGATTTAATTTTATTATTTAGACATAGGGTAAAGAGGTACTAAAACACCTTGAAATTAAGGACTCAGGCTAAAAATAGGGTCGATGTCACAACATGAAACCCTCGTGTCACAACACGGATCCTAGACTCGAGAAATCAAGCAATTTAGTTTGATGTCGTGACACTGAACCTGTAACCTCCCAAACCTGGCCTAGACGTTATGGCTAGATTGAGAATGCTACATTAGCCACCAAAATGGCTAAGCTAACTTATGTTACTTTGGAGAATCTTAAAGAAACTCATGTTAGAGAAAATTGTAGGTGTGCTTTGAGTTAGCTTAAAAGCGTTCATTCATTAGGTCGTGTATACTTAGGATTCATTTTATTGTTGATAGTGTTGTTTTAGAAAAACCATGTGCTTGTCGCTCTTCATTAAAAAAAACTCGATGTTAAACTAATGCCGTAGAAAAACCATTTTTTAAGTCATTTTGGAAACTAAGTTGCCTTACAGATTTGCTTTTTTTTTTAACAGTTCCTTTGCAATGCATCAGAAACTAGGGAACAATATCAAATTTTACTTAAGCCCGATATTATGCATTATCTGGTTATTATGCTTCAGTAATCCATGCATAGAAAAATCCCCAAAAGAAAAGTTACCAAGCCACAGACTAGAAATAATTAAAAATTACAAGCCAAAACCAATAAAGACTTAATAATACTTATTAAGAATAGTCCGAGGTCCAAGGTGATTCTTCCAATGCCGAGTCCGGTCCTAATTTTGAGGTTTACCTAAAAAGTTAAACACTACTGGGGGTGAGCTTATGAAAAGCTCAGTGTACGTCGAATAATTATTTAAACAAACATAAATATTGAATACAATGAAACATATTAGCTTTAACAGAAGAAAACAAAACCATCATAGGAATTTCATATCATTACATATCCATTATCAAATTGATGTCAAATGGTGTACGAGCATGTGACATCATTCATTTGAGTAACAATCATTAATTTTGATACCATTCAATACAACAAAATACAGCACATATCATAAATCAATAACATTCCAATATGTCGTGAGCATGACACAATGTAAAAAGGTTCTTACCCATACCATCCGCTACACACCACGAGTTCCCCAGAACCCGTCACCTGAACTCCAAAACATTATGGGCTTAAGCCCATTGTGGTTAAAACCACTAATAACAATATGCAAAAATTCTGCCAGTAAAAATGCAGACAAACTACTAGTAAAAATGCGATAAATCGCCATTCCCCTCGGTACTCCAGGTGTAGTGCACTGACTACGAATAATTCGGGCTTAATATACCATCAGTACTCCACGGAACTCCTCCATCAACCATAAAATCCCAACGCAATGCATATATAATATGTCACACAATCTCATACATAATCATATCTCAATAGTTTTCACATTCATTTGACATGCTTAGCATGTCCTCAATAATCACATACTTTCAGTAAATGGAAACAATGTTCCAATCTTTCAAATTACCATTGTGTTGGTATCAATCAATATCGTTCAATTTCACATACTTTATAGATTTTCATTATGCATAAATAGCACCCTTTTTAGTACACAATATAACAAATATCTCATGCATTTAAATCATACATAACTTAATATCTCAGCACATTATACCATTCAGTCAAACATTCTAATATCTCATAACTCAAATATGCAATTAAAAACTCAATCAAACATTCATACTATCAAACTAGTAGTTTTTCCAACATGTCAATATTTTAAGGCTTAAAACATACCTCTTTCAACCACTTACAAAATCAATAATTTGGCTATTAAGCCAAACCAATCAGCAAGATAATTTATCACATATAAAATGATATTTAACATTTTCAAACAATTTTATGAGTTTAGGACCCATACCTTATTTTTCGCTTCCTCGCAGCACACTAGCGAATCTTCCAATTTTCCTTAATAATTTCTTAAACGAACCTAAACCAAAATTCAGTATAAATTAAATCAATTTACCATTAAACCATCCCCCAAACACCTACTTATTAGTTCAAACCAATCATTGAAATTATAACTATTTCATGAATCCAAACTAGTTAGATTCCTTACACTATATCGATGCGAACTATACGTACAATTGTTCTTCACCTTTATGGATGATTTGGAGCATTTGGGTCAGCACTTAATTCAATAATATACAGGAAAATAAGTAGCTAATTAATGATTAATTTCCTTAATTTAATAAATTTATAACCTTTACCCAACAACTATGTCGAAATAACAATTTGCACTTACACTTCACGATTTGTGGGATCCGATTGGCTAATTGATCAAGAACGTCTCTCCCTAATTAACATGTGATTAAAGGTTGATTAGGAGGGTTCAAGAACACAATTTAATGCTAAAAAAATATTTGTAAGACCCAAGAAACAAAACATACCCCTTACTTGCACATAGGCGCACCATCACCACCCATGGTGGCCAAAATTGGGATGAATTTTAAAACGGTTTGAGATCTCATTAAAATCTAGAAAAATACCTTTGAAATCATTTAAAATCCAAAATTTGGTTTTTATTTCTATGTTTTTGCGATCGTTGCTTTGAGTACTAGCTAGCCCATTCCTCAATTTTGAAAGTGTTGATGATTTTGAAAGTTACCATTGATGAATTCATGTGTTTTATGATGTTTGATGATGAATTATGAAAGCTTGGTGGTTGATATACATGTTTTGTAAAGTGATTTTGAGTAAAAATGCATATTAGGGATTAAATTGTGAAAAAGTGTAAATTGAGGGGTTGAATTGTAAAATAAATAAAAAATATGGGTAGCTAGGGACTTATAGAGAATTCAGCTAAGCATGGGCTTTGTTAAATTTTGTGTATTTTGTGTTTTTGTGGTTAAAGGACTAAATTGAATAAATGTGGAACTTTAGGGGCTAAAGTGTAAAAATGCCCAAATATGTGTTTGTGGACTAAATTGAATGTACTGATGAATAAAAGAGTTAAATTTGATTGTATATAGATTAAGAAAAGAGGAACCCAGACTTAGATCGAGGCAAGAGCAAATTACTTGATTAATCGACTAGTTTCATCGTTTTTACGTCTGAGGTAAGTTTGTACATGATAAACATTGTTACAATTATGTTTTTAATGCTTTGATAATAGTGATCAACAACACACCACTCCGTACCACCAACACACCATGTGGGGACAAAGTCGACCCACCCAGCCGACACACTAGTATCGTAGCAAAGCTGCCAGTAATAATATCGCAAGCAAAGCTGCCAGTAACAGTAATGCAGCAAGGCTACCAGTATTAGTATATGGCACAAAGCCATGAGTAGCGGCACGAAGCCATCAATAGCGGTACAAAGCCATCAGTAGTGGCACAAAGCCATCAATAGCGGCACAAAGCCATTAGTAGTGGCACAAAGCCATCAATAGTGGCACAAAGCCATAAATATCGCAGCAGTGCTAGTAGTAATAGTAATGCAGCAAAGTTGCCAGTAATAGGCTTTAAGCCATCAGTAGGTCCACAGTCGTCTTGTGTGACCCGTGCAACCTTAGGTCCATAGTCGTCTTGTGCGGCGCATGCGACCATATCAGTACAGTACACTTCCTCCAAAATATATAAACCCATCCCCATGAAAAATTTCATGTCATAAATCATATATATATGAAGAATGTCATACTCAGAAAGAACAGTTAAATCATGGCACAAATCAGTCATTTACTCTCGAGGGGTAAAATAGTCATTTTACCCTATAGGGGTATTTTGGTCATTTTACCTGCCTTGGGGTCTAGTTACTCTTATCGACCCATCAAAAGGTCTATAGTCACCTCGAGCGACTCGTGTAACCTTAACGGTCCTAACAGTGTAAATGGGCCCAAGGCCCATCATGAGGTCTAAGTAGGCCCACACGACCGTGTGGCCTATCAAGCCCAAAAATTACCACAACCATGCGAACTACATAGCCCAATCCATTAATTACAATGTACCACTGAATTTATCCGTGTGGCTGGGCCCATATGGCCCATTCGACCCATCGAGGCCCAAAATAGCCTAAGCTTATGAGAACGCCCATAGTGGCCTCTGCAGTCTTACGCCCACGATTCGTGGGTTGGCTTACTACATGTGCGTTCGCACACCCATGTGGCCAAAAGGCCATTCTTTTCGGCTTTTCGGCATTTCAGTTTTTGCCGATCTACAGTCTATTCAATGTGAGCATACACACCTGCTATGGAGTTGCAACCGAACCACTTCTGTAATGAGAACCTATGATCAACCATAACCCCTCATTAGTCTCGACCCTTGTTAATCCAATACCATAATATTGAAACCGTTGCAACCAAAACATCTACTTACCAAACAATAATCGCAACCTCCCTTGCTCTAACTCCACATACTCCTTCCAAAAGCTTTACCTTCACAAGAATAGTTAACTAACTCATAAACATCTATAATCCGATACAGATATGTTTAAGACTTGAGCCCTTACCAGTAGAGGAATTATAACTTGTAAAGGAAAAGTAATCGGCCCAACACCTTGCTCATAGAAATCGAGCCCCTAGCAATATTCGGTAAGATCACAGTGTTACAAGTCAATCTTTAAGGTGAAAAAGAGAATGAGTGAGAAGGGTACATTCGACCCCTAGAAGAAGAAGATGACAAACCCTGAGAAGAAGACTTACCAATACCTAGCCAAGGCCCAAGCCTAGAAGTCGCCCGAATAGTAAATGTATATTCAGCCAAGAACAATCCAGCCAAGAGAAGAAAGAAGGGAAGTGGAATAGATTTGGCCAACACAGTAGAGAAGCAAAGGAAATCAGAGGGAAGAGGAGGAAACAATCGATCAAGCAAGAACCCAAAAGTTGAGAAGGAGAGGAAAAGAAGTCAGTTGCGGTTTGTGGAGAAGCAAAAATGAAAATAGGCAAGTGCCTGAATGGTCAAAACGAGAAATTGCCCAAGTCCCTTAGCAGAAATCGGCTATTCAAAAAACAAAAGAAAAAATACCCAAAATGTAAAAAGAAAACGAGAGTGCTAAACTGACCAAATAAGGTGTAGGACCCCTAGGCCAAATTCATCAGTGCCTAGAGTCCTCATTCGGCCAACTTCCCACAACAATTCAAATTCCTTCTTTTCCCCCACAAATCTCTCCCTAAAAATCCTCATTTATCTCTTCCTTGATTTACTCCACCATCCTCTCCTTGACTAATTCAAATTCTACCTTGCATAGTTTCAGTCGGCTTCTGCTTCTCACATGGCAAGAGAGCAAAATAAATACTCTTTTTTCCTTACCATGATTTGAACCTTAGACCTCAAGAGAAACATCCACATGCCACATCCACTAGATCAATAGGCTCTTTATGTCATGCCTTACCAAATTTTATTTATAACCCTACTGACCAAAGATAGAGGTTTTATCCTTAAAAACCAAAATTTTTAAGGAAGCTAGGACTTGAACCCATGACTTCCCAGACACTTCTAGAGCACACAACCACTAAACCAAACACTCAATTATGTCATTTTCCTGCACAATTAAATCTTTATGTGCAGTCTTCTAACTACACCTTTACTCAAAACCTAATACTTCTAGGCCCAAATTCGGGGCGTTACAAAACCCATGGAAAATTCTAAAATTTGTGAAATGTATGTACTGTAAATGTAGTATATAAATTTTAGTTAGGCTTAGAATAGGGAGTAAATTTCATAAATTTCATTTTCCGAGCCTAGGGACGAAATGGGAATTTATGGAAAAGTTGGGGGCAAAATGGTAATTTTACCTAGGATAAAAATTGAGTCCACTTGAATATAAAATATGATAAATTGATGTCAAATTTACTCGTATAGATCCGGGTAGACCAAATTCAGAGCTAGAACGAAGAAAAGAGGAAAAAGTCAAATTAATAGATTTTTCGTACAAGAACAATTGTCGAGTTAAGTTCGTGTAACTAAATTTTATATGTTTTTATGCTTGAATTAAGTGTTGTGTTTGTGAATTGTATAAATATCATATATGCATATGACGTTGAAAATATACCTGACAAAGCCCGATTAACAAAAATGTCTAATAAAGGATAAACAAGAAAAATGTTACTTTTATGCTTAGAATGAATATGGAATGTGATCATTTAAATTATATGAATGTTATAGATGTATGAAATAATTACATTTCGGGAAATGCTTGAAAATGTTAAATCTCGTTGAATAAGTGAATATCGATGGATAAGTGATTTCTCAAAATGAATGAGGTCCCGCATTTGTTACTGACGGGACTTAGCTCAGACGAGTAATCCTATTGACCTCATTTATGAAAAGATTTAGCCCAGATGGGTAATCCTGATATAAATCCTCTCAAGCATATGTTATGAATTGGATTTAGCCCCAATGGGTAATCCAGATCAAGCTCTTTCATAAAAAGGATTTAGCCTGAACTGTTAATCCTGTCATATACATGTGTAGCTCGAGAGTGTACTCTCCGATATAGTACCCTATGAGTACCATTGGACATGAATTAACAGATCTTGATTCGTACACCTCGAGTGTACTACCTGTGCAACCAACGATATTTCAAATGAATTCAATGGGTAAAAATCTTGACATGAAAAGATACGTATAAGAAATAAGTTATTACACATACCCGGCTGAAATACAAGTAAATGATAATACATGACACATGATATATGAAAACAAGAGATGATGGTTTTTGTACATGGACTTTATTTGATAAATATATGTTCATTCTTGATTATAGACTTGTACATCTTGAATGTACTAATCGTGACCTTGATGTTCTAAGTAATATGAGTAAAGTTCTGATGAAATGATCTGAACTTGAAATGAACTATTATGAATTTATACTTGAAATAATGAGATGGATTATGCATGTTGAATGAATACATGTTATGGAAAACATATGTGCTTGGAAACTTGATTGTTGTTGAGCCCGTATATGTTTTGATGTTAATATGGAATACATTACTAATAAAGGCAATGAGAATGTGTGTAGGGCTTGAGATCAAACGGATTGATTATGCCTTACATAGTTACCTCAAAATAGAATGAATGGTAAGTTAAGTACCATGTTATACGAATTTATTAAGCATTTTATGCTTACTTAGTTTTATTTCCTTGTTTTAGAGTAAATCGAAAGCTCGTTGAATTGGAAGCTCGACAGAGATCACTCACACTATTCATCAGCCCATGTCGATACAATATGGTAAATCAATTATGGTTGTAATGACATGTATAGGATATATTGGCCATATTGGCATGTAAATGTAAATGATGCTTGTAATCTAGCCATTGGAATGGCTGGTAATGGTTTCTTTAAATATACTTGAAATGTCAAACTAATGTAGCTACATATATGTTAAGTAGTTGATCAAGTCATGTTTAATACATGGATTGAACTAAGGTATGATTGTAGACATGTATGCATGAAATGATATGCCATGATGAATGATGGAATTTGCTAAATTTGAATGCTTGAATTGGTTGGTTTATGGATGTGAGTTTAAGTGCAGGTCATTGGTGTGAATTTGGGTGAGAAATGAAGCTAGAAATGGCTTTATTTTGTCCACACGAGCAGACACACGGGCGTGTCTAGACCGTGTGTGACACACGGCTGGGTACATGGGCTTGCAGTTAGGCCGTGTGTCCCCTGCACCTTAATTTTGAGAAAATAGAATGCTCAGAATTAAGCACACAGGTAGAGACACGAGCGTGTGTCTCAGCCGTGTGTGCTACATGGGCGTGTGTCTTAGCCTTGTGAAACCTGCACCTAAATTTGAAATGAATTAATTAACCACACAGCTTAGCACACGGGCGTGTGGCACGACCTATGCACAAGTCAGAGAGTTACGTGGGATCAAACACGGCCTCCAGCACGGGCGTTTCCCTTGGACCACACAGGCATGTGAGCCCTGAACTTTGGAAAAATTTTGAAATGTTGCGAAAAATTCTTAGAGGTTCTGATTAAGTCCCGACTCGAATCTAATGCTCGTATTGGACTTTGAAGATCCATTTAAGGGACGTTATGAATGATTTCAGAATTTGAATAGTAACTTGCTTGAAATATCTACAAATGTTCTGATCCTTCTGGTAACGCTCTGTAACCCTGTTCCGGCAACTTATACGGGTTAAGGGTGTTACATTTAGTAGTATCAGACCTACAATTTAGTCAGTTCTTGGACTGAACATAGCATATGTGGAGTCTAGAAATACATGCCATTATATAACCCGTGATAGTGTGATATCTCCTGACTCTAATGAAAATTATCTTACAAATAGACAGAGATGCTTTCCAACTGAGCTAATTCTGATATTGCTGAAAGTTATACTCACAATGCTCGATTAAAATGTTGCGTATGATAAAAGGGTACCTATAAAGGTATGAAATAATTTTTTTATAATGGACATGTTAATGATAAATGTAAAGTGATATGTGTGTATTTATGAAAGTTGAATTTTGAGGCTTACGATCTCCATCCCTTTACCAGTATAGTATTATACAATGAAATTCACAAGATTTATATAGATTAAGCTCATGAATGTGGAACTAAAGAGTTCAAAGGTTGAATGATTAATGATGCATTTAGAATTGAGAATGGGTTAGTAAGTAAAGACGGTATTAAAAGAGATGTTAGATTTTTCTGAAGATTATTCTGAATATGTGATGTCATTGTTAAGGAAGAAGTTATTCATGAGTAATCGACTTATCCAGATATGATATTTACAGAACGGATTAGCCGGAAATTCTTCTGAATTGACTCTTTCAGTGAATTGAATAATGTAAGATTATTGATGACTTTATTAGTCAATAGATTAGTGATGAAATTGTAAAGATATTTGAATACAGTTGTTATCATTGAGTATATTACATCAGTATCTTCTGGGTACTCTATAAGTTCTGTTATTCTCAGAGGCATATGAAATTGTGCATGTTCAGATGCAATATTTATTGTATTGAAAGGCTAGCTAATTATAATAGATTGAACTACTTAAAGTCCGGGGGCGTTTTTGTCCACAAAATTGGACTTAAAGCTTTGAAACGTTAACTGACCTAGGGTTAGGGATGAAGGCCACCTAAAGGCTATAAATAAGCTCTTTTGGCACATGTTAAAGGGACCTTTCGATTAACCTAGCTTCTTTCGATTAAGATTTAGTTTCGTTTTTCTTTACTAGGGTTCTAGAGTTTAGTTTATTTGTTCGTTGTTTTTTTTCAAGAGATTTGGATTGTGGAATCATTCAACTTTGTGGATTTGCACTTAATAATAATACAATCAGGCTCTTTTATTTACTCTATCTCGTCAATTTAATTAGCATGCTTTCTCTTTACATCAATCTTATATTGTTTATGATACCATGAGGAACTAATCCTTCTATATAGGATTAGCGGGTAGAGGTATGATCTGTTAACTATTTTGTAGGGTTACTCAACGAATCAGCTCTTTAAGAAAGGGAGAATGTGAAACAAACCCTAGGCCTGATAGCCCCAGTAAGTCATCAAGGTGGGAATTAACCTAAAATTGGTATTTCCCAACCGTGAACACTTTAACCCTAAACCAGTTTGGACTGTGAGGTCGGAAGATAAGTATTTTTTGCTGACAACCCCGGGAAGCAATCAGGGTAGTCAATATCTCGTATATGGGATATAGATATGGATAGTATTATAAATTTCTTAACTGAAGGTAGGGGTGAATAGAAATATCGTACGAGCACCAATATCCCAATATCCTTTCATCAAGCGTTCATGTTTCCTGTGACTAAAATATGGATCCAATTTTTATGTACAAGAATAGTACATGTTTAAATGTTTTTAACGTTAATACTTTTATAGTAGTGTTACTCTATGCTATTTTGCAGAAAAAGCTAGTATGTATTAGTAAATAAATTCACCAGAAAATGAGGAGATGCATTGGTAGCCAAAAGGTGAGAGTCTTCTTTCCCCACCTAGTGACAACATTATGCAGAAAGGCAGGTGTACCTATGACATCCACTAAGTAGGCGCTAAAACGGTCCAAAATTATTATTGGCGTCACCTTGTTCTAATAGTACATAGAATTGCAAGCCAAATAAATAAAGGATTGGAACAAGCAACAACGGGAAGCGATAGCTACACTGGCTCCATCGCAAAGCTTGACACGAGCTCAATAAGACATCGGTGAAAGTAGTCATCCAAAGCTTGATTGGATGATATAGTGGATGCAAGATTTGTGACCACTATTCCAAGAATTTACAAGGCAAAATAATATATGGGTCCCTAATTATACACTTGACATGTTTGAGCCAACGAATATAGAACAAGAAGAAGAAGTGCATGAAAGCAAGGACGAAGGAGAAGATGAGGAGAATGGTGAGAGTAGGGAGATAGATGAGGAAGATGATTGAACTATTTTAATTTTATAAAGACTTGTATTAATTTTTGGATAATTTTGATTTAGGTTTTGTAGGAGTAGGAATAATAAATAGATTTTTCATCAAATTTTCTATGTAGGAACCCAACACCAAGGAGACACAAATAATTCGAGCTAACACGAATAAAAGAGGAAGCACTCACCATTAGTAATTAGAGCAACCACAATCAACTAGGTAACATCCTTCTTTATCTATTTATGGGCTACACATTGAGGACAATGTGTCAACTAAAGTGTGGGGGTAACATAGAAAATTTGGTTTAATTTTTTTTTTTTTGCATTTTCTTTGATTTTTATTGTCTTTTGTGTGCTTGACCTTGTAGAAATACAAGTGATTGGTTAGGAGCACATAGGTTTCTTGTGTTTATGAATAAATTTGGCATGATGATAGGTGATTTTAATTTTTTGATTATTAGGCTACTAAGTTCTATATGTTACACTGTAAATAGGTATTAAGCAATCAACTACCAAGTGATATAGAAAATACAAGGAAACAAGCATACTAATATGAATGATAAATAGTTGAATGTATGTTTGTTTGGTTGATGAAATTTGTGCATGTTGAGATATTTAGGGATGACCTAAGGTATTGTTTGGAACACATCCAGACTCGAAAAGCCGACCTATTTTTATTCACCTTTAATAACATTTTTTGAGCTTGTTGACACTTCTTGATAAACCACATTGCAAGCCCCGAGCCTAAAATGTCAATTTGTATTTGCCCTTGTTCTTTGATCCTGCACTACACGATTATAGGCATCTGGCCATACGTATTGAGGGTTAAGTAGATACATCATGCTAAAGTTTGTAACATAGAGCGAAATAGGAAAGATAAGTGTGATATGGGAATTATAGGTTAACCTGAAAGTGCAAAACAAGAATAAAAATCCAAAAAGAAAGTCCATAAGAGTAGAAATAGTACCTGGGAAGCTAAAAAGCATTCATGAGTGAGATGTATTGAAAAACAGAAAATTCAAAAAGTCACAAAAGAAAGAAAAACTCATTCATCAGTGCATAAAAACCTCGTAGGCTAGTCGTAGTTACTATGTCATGCTATGATTTCCTATGTGGAGTGAGAGAAGGAGAAATAAGGCAGTGAGCAGGAAAGGGTCACTAAAGAGGGAAGAATAGGGACCAATGCGATATGCCAAACTATTTTTGTGTTTGTAACCATTTTGGTGCTTACTTTTTTTAAAATTCTACACCTATACTAAGCTTCAAAATTTTACAAGCTGAAAAGTCCTATATGACCTAAATATCTTATACATGAACAGACATTATACTAGACATACACATGAATGACTATTTTTATTCTTCTCGGATAATCAAATTACTTGTATGATTTTTTGATGGATTTCTATAAATGAGACTATTTTGTAACATACCAAACATAAATGTTTGAAGTCAAAGGTGGTAAGTCAACTATTCATCATGTTGAAGTTGTTAGTAAGCATGAAATGCCTAAGTCATATGGTCCGAAGTCAATACTTGTATCATATTTGCTTAGGGGTCGTCATGTTTATTTTTCATATTTCTTTATCTTGCTTGAGGACAAGCAATAACTTAAGTGTAAGGGAGTTTGATCTGCTAAAACTTGGTGTAGCAAATTAAACTAGTTTTCACACTCAAAGAGCCTGAATATAAGCATTTTCATTATAATTTAGTTAAGTTTCTTTAGTTTTACTTACATTTAATAAAATGTGAAAAATAAGTCTTTTATTGACCTTAAGGGTCGAATGAGGCCTAAGGGAGAGCTAACAGACTTTGTGAGTGTACAGAAGACCATTAGAAGCATTTTAGGACGATACTGGATGCTATGTCACAACACAGAAGGACTGATGTCGTAACACAGGGAACAGAATGAACAAAACTCAAGGCTACCTTCGATGTCGTGAGACAGACTGAGGGTCTCACGAAATACCCCTAAAGATGGCTATAGAGGAGCATAGTGGTTGCTATGTGGCGACACAGGTCCTAATGTGTCACGACATCGACTTTGGCATAGAAATTAGACATGAAAAAGAGGTGTTTTGGTCCACACAATCAAATTTAAAGCTCGGGAACGTCAACTGACCTAGGGTTAAGGACGACGACCACCTAAAGGCTATAAATGGGCTCCTTTGGCACATGTTAAAGGGACCTTTTGAATAACCTAGTTTTTTCAATTAGATTTAGTTTTGATTTCTTTCTTTTTTAAGGTTCTAGAGTTTAGTTTATTTGTTTGTTGTTTTCTTTCAAAATATTTGGATTGTGGAATCATTCAACTCTGTGGATTTGTACTTAATATCAATACAATCAGGCTCTTTCATTTACTCTATCTCGTCGATTTAATTAGCATGTTTTCTCTTTACATCAATCTTATATTATTTATGGACTCCATGAGGAACTAATCCTTCTATGAGGGATTAGTGAAAGGAGGTATGATCTGTTAACTATTTTGTAGGGTTACTCAATAGATCAACTCTTTGGGAAAGGGAGAATGTGAAACAAACCCTAAGCCTGGCAACCCCGGGAAGTCATCAAGGTGGGAATTAACCCAAAATTGTTATTGTCCATCCGTGAACACCTTAACCCCAAACCAGTCTAGACTATGAGGTCGAAAGATAAGTAGTTCTTGCTGACTCATTATGTTAGTGAAAGATAGGAAGATCTTGATAAGATAGCGACTAGTTGACGAGGAATCCAAAACAAAAGTTGATGGTGATTACCGAAGCGAGCTAATCACCCATAATTAGATTTGATTTATTCTTCATTTTTAATCTCTTGAACTTTATATTTTTTTGTTGTTTTATTTTTATTATTTAAAAAACCCAAAAAATCTTTTATTTTATATTCTTCATACTATAACTAAATTTAAAGTACTAATTAGATCTTTTAGTGTTTAGTTTAGAATTAATCTACCAATCGCCTCCTTTGGGTACAATCCTCGGAGTACTCACCCTCTCTATTGTAAAACTATATTACAAATAGACCCGTATAGTTGCGAATATTGCCTCGTAGTTCTATATTTTATTACAGTATTCACACTCTGGACGTTAGTACGTTGGGAGGCGATCAATATCTCATATCAACTTATTTGAGCATGGCCATGCATTTTTAGTCTCACTTCATCAAGTGGCCTAATATATTGCTCCCATTATGTAGGAGGGACAAATCGTATATTGATCAATCATATCCCACTACATAGATTGTGTCATACCCAACATTAGTCTTTATAATAAAACCTATTACAGTAGACATTTGAATGTATCAAAATATATGACTCAAGGGTGTTGGGACAATGATGATCTCAAGTCTAAGGATAGAATACATAGTTATCACTATGAGTAATATTGTGACTATTACATAATAATCCAAGAAACATACTCACAGTGGTTCAGTCAAATATGTTGTTCTCTAACACATACTCATGTATTTGATTTTGACATCCCTATGTCAATGACAACACTTTGATATTAATCAACTACACATTAGTCCCAATGCACTATCATTTTCCAAGACCACAATAATACTTGACTAAGGAACTTTTAAGAGTAATTATATCATTCTCAAGACTTTATTATTAATCATTTTATTTATACACATAGAAAAAGGAACTGAAATAATAATGACAATGTCTTATATTAACAAACAGGGTTAAACGAGTATATAATTACAATTATCTCATGATTGGTCTTTGGGCATACTCTAACACATCTTCCTTCTTTCCCCTAAATTCTTTAGCCCTATGCTTTCTTATCTTTTCTAAAGGAGATCGATGACCAATAGTAGGAGGAGGAGTTTGACGTATTGGTATAGGTGTTGGATAAACTAGAGGTAAAGGTGGAGGTGGAGTTGGGGTGAGACAAGTTATAGCAGCTCTCGTGAACTGATGGATTAGTTTATTTAGATTTCGGAAGAATGCCTCATGCACTTACATTTTTTTCTCTAGGTGGCACTTGTTCCGGCTTAGGTCCTAGGTTCCTATCGAGTTCTGATATCTACTCTTGCCAGCCTTCAGTAACAGGCCTTAAGTTTACAAGCTCTCTTGACTCATTTTGAGTCTGTGTATCAGTCTATTCCCTCTCTAATTTGCATTGGAGGCTCTACTTTCAACCTCTTCATCAATTGCTTCTTGAGAGTTGTTCAAGATTCTTCAATTTCTATAATTCAAAATTTTAAACTTTATTAGCCAAATCTCATCTCATCAAATTAATATGTCCTATATGACATATACTTCTAAACTCATTTTTTATCCAAGAATTAGAAATCTTAGATTCTGATACCATCAAATGTAACACCCCTTACCCGACTCAAATATCGAGTCAATGTACCTAGATGTCACATCCGTTTCTAGGGCAACTGCAATAATAACATATCAATTAATCATTCATAATACATGTGGAATATGATTTACTAACTTAACAAAACATAAAATGAGATTTCAAAAGTTGTCTAAGTGGCTAAAATTTGATTCAAGACCAAAGGGTAAAAGTCCAAGCCATCAAGAGCTTGTCTCCACTGCACAATCTTTCACGTCATGATGTGACCTAGCTCGTTGTGACCTTAAGGAATTTCTTATCGTGGCATGACTCTCTGTCTTGAGCTTGTTGTAACCTCAAGGTTTTTCTCATCGCGATGTGACTCTTTCTTGAGCTCGTTGCGACCTTAAGGTATTTCTCATCACGATGTGACTCTCTATCTTGAGCTCGCCACGACCTCAACAACCCGACATCGCGACCTTAATCTTGCATCCCAAAAGCATGCACGCTTTGCTCTCTAACACCTATAATAATATCCATATGGTTCACAGTAATCCTAGTAACCAATAAACCATTCAAGCATACACATTTTCAACCTTGAATAACTTCTTTTTCAATTCAATTCCAAATCTCTCCAATTCGGTTTATCAAATAAAAAAAATGAACCAAGGCACCAATGTTTCCATCAAATTCATCTATAATACATCCAACATATTCCTAACGTACATGCCAAACTAGTGCTGAAAATTAAATTCATAGTCTCTCATAGGCTTGTTTTGTGATGAGATGATTTGGAGATATCATTCGCCTTCTAGCTTCAAAATGATCTTTACCTATGTGTTTTAAAAGAAACATGTTAAGTTAACGAGAGCTTAGTAAGCATATCAAGAATTCAACTTAGCTTTTAAAATTCAATTCCTTTCACTACACATATATGAACATCTATATATATAATACTATCATTGCTTATAATTATTGTATACAAGTTTTTTTTAATAATAACTATAATAAAGTATCAACTCAACAAATTACAAGTCACTTACCATTACCACTATAATATTCACTTACCTTATAAGTTAATTTCCAAATTTTAGATTCAAGAGAACAGTATAGGATGTGCCACTATTCTTTGCACGAACATGCGACTGTCACTTTGCACTGAAGTGCCACTACACTTGCACTGTGGTGCTACTTTCACTTGCACCGTAATGCCACTATCACTTACGCACTTAATTTTTTTCCTAATGGTATGCCATTTATATCCTGCTGGTTCTTGTTTTGTCTACTTAGACATTTAATTTATACAATTTATTTACATTTTCTCAACAAAGTATATTTCAAATTTTATTATTTTTACAATTTTGTTCTTATCCACATAGAATCAACCACTCATCAAATTTTCACTCAACAACTATTTTGTCAACATTCAAAATTTCACTTAATTACTGCATACCAATATCTATTTCACCTATCAAATTTTCACAATGTTTGCAATTTAGTCCTTTTCAACAAATTCACTACACATACATATTCCATTTCACAATAAGAATACAATTTCATATTCAAATAATTCCATAAAATCAAATTATCATTTTCACATGTAAATAAATCAAGTAAAAGACTAGACCAAAATTTTAAATTTCTACTTAGGGTTTGATTAAATAAGTAAAATTCTTGATATACTTACAACAAAATGCTTGAATAACTCTTTTTTTTTCCTTCTTTACTCCATGGCTACTCCTTTGCCTTTTTTCCCTAATTTGTTTTCCACATCTTTTCTCTTTCTTTGAACTTTTCTCAAAATATCTAACTCTTTATTTTTTCTCTTCTCAGGTATATATTCTAGCTAGGTCCACATAAAACATTATTACCATGAAGTTATTCTTGTGATTTCACTAAGGATTTATGGAGGAATTTTGGAGTTTTGAGTTTGGGATGATGAAAAATGGTGGAAAAGGGACTAAAATGGAAGAAAAAAAAGTTTGTTAAGGTTTGGAGGTGAGAGATGTGAGAGAGAAGATGGAAAGATGGCAATGTTTTTATTGTTTTCTTCTTCTTTTCTTTTTCTACAACTTTCCAACAAAATATCTATCATCTTTTCTTTTTTTATAATAATTTATTAAAGAAAAATTACATCATGCCACAAATATGGCTTTTATTCACTTCCATCCTCATCCACTTCTTTATGTACTCTCATGGTTAATTACACTCCAATGCCTTCCTCTCTTCTTCATGCATTTAATCTAGTCTTTTCTTATTTCTAACTTTTACTCTATGGCCCAACATTTCTCACACTTTTACAATTTAGTCCATTTCTTAAATTAATTTTTCTAAATTCAAATGCCTTTATAATTCCCTATAATACCTAATTACTAATATTAATAATTCTATTTGTCTACTCTAAAAATTTCAAACACATGTCAACCCGAATTGACACTATTCACTTCTTGAGGGATATTAGGGATGTTACAATAGCCCCAATCACAAAGCATTTTATTTTCAAAAATTCTAAAAATTTTATAATTTTTTATAATCATTTAAAAAATATATTTTTTAAATGATTTTTCTATTATTTGTATTTATTTTCATTTTTATAATTTTAAAATTTTTATTTTTAAAATTTTTGAAAAATTTAAATTTTCTAAAATTTAGTAGAATTTTTTTTTATGATTTTTAAAAATAAAGGTAATTTACCAAATTTCACTATGTGACACAACCATAGAGTTCCAATTAGCAAAGTTGAAGACGTTAAGGGGCTTCCACAAAAAGGGATGACTCGAGGGCTTAATTGATTGTTTAAATTCGATTAAGGGCTCAATTGAGTGTTGTTTTTTTATTGAGGATTCAATTGATTATTGAATTATTTTCAAGGTTTTTTTTTTATATAATAAGCCAACGAGTTCATAACATTGAAATATATGAGAATAACAAGTGAGATGAATTTAAGTGACACATTTATAAGTCTCAAACAAAGGAACATATGAAACTAACAAGGGAAGATGTACATAATATGGAATCAGAATCAAAAGAATATGTGGCGTGAGTGAATGATCAACAAATGAACAAAAAGAGTTAATAAGTGGCAACCATTTTAAAAATGAATATGAAATTATAATGAACTATGGTTGAGTCTTAAGAAAAAATGATTTGGTGAATGGACCTAAGTCCTTGTTAGTAAGTGGCATACTTAAATATGAAATCCATAATTAATAAAAGACTCAAGACTATTATAAGATATGGTGAAGTAGGAAAACTCCTTGTGTACTTACTAAGCTTTCCAAGCTTACTAAGTCCTTGTTAGTAAGTAACATACCTAAAAATGAAGATTGAGCTAGCATGTTAGGAGAATCACATCACCATTCGAAGTTTTAAGGATTGTAAAACATGTGGTACTGTATTAAATATGTTAGTGCAATGGCATGTACATAAAGGCTTAGACCATTTTAAGAGTTTGTAATTGTATCACCTTATGTTACTAAGAGATAAATGTATTTAACTATGACAACTTATAAGTTAAACTTTAGTTTTTTTATTTATTTTGAGAATGTTCTTAAGATGAATGTGGATTTAAATGTCTTTTAATAGTGTTTAAAATGATTTGGAACTTGTTGTTATGTTTTGGTAGTGTTTGGTAATGATTTGATGTGTTTTTTTATCTAATTTTGAGCTTGGGGTCCGACGCATCAGTACCTAGTCCTCAAGTATAAGTACTTGCAAGTTAGTAGCTAAATTGCTATAGTATCAGGATGATCTATCGGTATATATGGGGCCATGTATTGATACATATTTCCATGCACCTACAAAAGTATGTTTTTAAGCTCTAAAACTGATCCAAAGGTTCATGGCCTTTTTATCGAGCATGACTTGCACTAGGACATGTTATAAAAGTGCTTTTAAAGCTCTCATGGTGTTAAAATTTGTTTTATGGGATTTTTTATTTAAAATTTTGATGTAACACTCAATTTTAGCGGCTCTTGAGTTAAGCGAGTGACCCGAAAGTAGTTTGAGTAGCGAAGTCCTATCCGTCGAATTGATTTTTTGGTGTATAAGTCAGACACATAGTTAACGTTAGAGTAGTATTCAAGGATTGTTCTCTAAATATGTTGACTTGAAAAGAATAAGGTAAAAATAATGAGGATTTTAAGGTGAATTGGGTTATCGCCAAAGGTATTGTACGCCCAATTTATTGGGATATCAATTTAGTTACATACCAACGAGGTAGTTAGGATGGAACGAAGAGTTGGACCAGAAATATAAAATATTGAATTTCTATTTACAATTGTAAACCATTTTTTATAAAGGTAACCTTAAAAGTTTAAGACACATGTCAGGTTCCAATAAGGGCTTAAATTATTTACATAGATATTCAGGTTAGAAAAAGGGTGAGTTTTTCTTCTTCCTTCCTCAAGAAATATTGTTACCTGAATCTTAAAGAACTTACAATATTTTTCTCTCCTTCAAGCTAGAGTGGTAGATCTGGATCTTCACCAGTGATTACTCCATGACAAGGTAAGATTTATGGCTCTGCCTATTACATTATGAAAGGGTAAGTCTATTGGATCTGGTAAATTAGTAAGATGAAGATATAAGGCTTTACTTAGGGATTTTCAACGTTAGAAATGATGGAAAAATGGGTATATGAATAGATCTTGATGGGTTTCCATGTTCAATAGCAGAAGTTGCTGCTGATTTGCATTGTGGAAATTTGGATATGGAGTTTTGAGTTGTTGTAGGTGAGAATCAAGTGAGTCTCTATACTGACTCTTGCGTGTATATTATTTACATGAGATATCTCTGTAGAAATCGATTAAATGATGAAACTGAAGCTAGAAAAGTATGGTATGATGGTCATGCAACTATATGAATGAATGCTAAGGATAGAATGCATGTTATGGTATGGAATCTAAAAATTTTAGGTTTGGTCGTATATGTGCATCTTAGATGTATGCTATAAGTATGATCTGTTAAGAGTAAGTTGTGGAGTTAAAGATGAATGTGAATTGTGTCAGTGCATGAAAGGTCTGTCAAGAAAGTCTATGTTTGTTCACCGTGGTGGAGTCTGAAGGTGTCCATCAGGACTAAAAACACGAACTCTTATATGAATATTAAAGGAAAAGCCCATGGCCATGACACTTTTCGAAAGGAACTAAAGGAAGGTGATTACCCAATGGTGTTCCCTGCGTGTCCCAAGGCAATGATGGGAAAACCTCACATAACTTGAGTTTAGGCAAATCCATATGGTAAACACGTCAGGAAAGAAAGCCTTTGTGGTGTAAAATGAAAGAAAGCCTTTGTGAGGAAATATGAAAGGAATGCCTTTGTGGCAAACTCTATAAGGAAAACCTTCATGGTGCACTCTTAAGAATTGCCCTTGTGGCGAACAATGAATCAATAGCCTGTGTGACAAATTTTGACGTGATAGCCTTTGTGGAGAAAACTTAGAAGAATGACATAATTGACTAAATCTGAAAGTAGTGCCCTTGTGTCGTATTCTAGTAAGGCTCGGAATGGCATAACCTAAAGGAATGATTCTTGTGGAGGATTCTATATTAAATTACTTTGGCACATTCAGTATGGCTTGTAAGTGTGAATAGAAATATCGAAAAGGCACAGTGTCTCTATGGACTATGATAAAGTGTTTTTACAAGTCCATGATTCGATTGTAAATAATAAAGTGATGAGATATAAAAGAGGTGATGGGTAAACATAAAAGAAGTGTATCCTGAATAAGGATTTTTCTAACTGTATATCAGAAAAAATGTACCTATTATCTATATATGTGATCAAACATGGATTATGGAACGATGGCTTAAAGTTACGAATACAAGAGTAACAATGTTTCGATCGTATGGACCTCTATAAAGGAAACGAGTAAAGACTTATGAAAGATCATATTGAAAGAGGTAAGTGATGTATCAAAGATTTCGATGGGTAAGAAATGAGTTCTTAGCAAGGTATGGTATCTGACATGTAAATGAGAATAGAAACTGATGGAGTATTTGCTAGTGATTAAGTTGAAGGTTCAGAATGATAAGATCATCTAAATAAGTTACCGATTGAGATGTGCAGAAATGACACAAGTAATAATGTTTTCCCCATTAAGTTCTTACGAACTTATATGGGTGTGTGTTTTGTTACAAGTGAATTGATATGAGTTTGTGCCATGAAGGATGATGCTAGTACTACGCCTAAGGAGCGGTATATTAGACTGTTATGCATACAGAGTAAGTTTGAGTGTGTTCAAAGACTAAAATACTTCTTAAAAATTCACTTGGGGGCATCTGTAATAAATTAGGGTTTTAATTTGGATATCATTGTAGTTTAATTTCCTCATGTTGTATCTGTATTTACTTATTGTATCTACTTATATATTTTAGTTTGAAATTTGTAGTAGAGTAATTTGTCATTATCTGTAAATCGTAGAAGTATATTAAGCCTGTGTCTGTAATTGTGTGGTGATACCTAAGATCCAAATTCGGTTAACCAGATCGAGTTGAGAGTGTTACATTTAAAATTTTTATTTTGTATATTTTAATTATCTTAAACTTCCAAAAGCCCGTTATGCTCTGAACATCTCCAAATACCTTGTAAATGATTCAAAATGATTTCAACATGTTTCAAAAGCCTTCATATCAACGCACCTATATTTTATGGATTTTATTTAATAGTTTTAAAGTATTATTTCCTTGATTTTTAAACTACAAATACTAAGCATTTGTTTTGGTAAGACCTTTTATCTACGTTGGTTGCTAAAATAGGTAAGGGGATCTCACGCCTAGGAAGGGATGGGTTTTAACCATGACATATGTATTTATGCCCATATTTACAAGAGCAAGCAACACATGTTGACTTCATCGATTGGATCACAGACCACCCTAAAAAGCATTTTACACAGATACACTAAAGTGGCAAAACCCTAGTTGAATCTATCAGTTGTCTCAAAATCCTCGAATAGAGGAAGAAACACGATATGGACCTTATTGCCTAGCTTGTCTAGGAACAAGATTCCTTTAAACATTTTGAGCATCCAAGCTTTGGTGTATCGATCTATCTCCTCTAAAGATGTATGCACTGGAAAGGTCAATTTGACAAGGTTCTCTAACCATGTGCACTTCCATCTAAATCTTTTTCTGGTTTCTCCCTCGATGGCAGGACACATAAAAATTGACCACACTTAAATGCTGGACCAATTGCACTATCTACGATTACAACCTCTCTGTTGATTGGAAGGTTGGATATAAAAGTAATAACTTTGAGTGTGATGGTTGTTTCCCTGCATAGAAAATGAAATGTAAGTGTTTTTTGCCTCCATCTTTCCACCAAAGTTGCAACCAAATTTGAAATGATGTTCAACTTTACTATCATAGATGCCATATATAAATTGACATACTTTGAGCATTCTTTGATACGAGGGTCAGGCTTTGGAAATGTAAATTTGACCAAATACGAAGAACTCAAGCTACTAATTGTTAAAAGAAAATACAAAACAATAATATTAAAATTTGAAAATCATAACATTTCCCCAAAAATTAAAAATTAGAAAGATTTGAGTTGAATATTTCACCATATTGACGGTGTAGTTGGCAATATGTTCCATCATTATATCCATGAAAAATAAGTAAAAAAGAAAAAGTTTTCTTTTGAGGTGAGGGATGGGGAGTTGGACAAGTTTGGAAGGTTTTGAGTAGGAATAAAGGAGGGAAAAATGGATTTTTATAGGGGAAGCAAACAACCATGGGAGTCTTTAGTTTTAAATTCAATTGGTTGTGTTAATGACCAAATGAATACCTTGATCAAACCTCATAACCTTAAACTCGACACTTGTGGATGTCGAGGTACTCTGCAAATACTTTGCAATTTTTCCTCTTGACATGCATGGCATGGATTAATGTGATGTTTGACATCATACCAAACTTGACACTTATGAATGTCAGGAACTTTTTAAAAATTATGCTTTGGAAAATAACTTTTCTAATTACTTATAATAATAATGTTAAATTTTATTATATAAAGGTTAAAAACCAAATGACTTTGTATTTCCACTATTCAAGATGCATTATTTAGAAAATTACACATATATATTTGGAATATATATATATATATGTGCATGTTATATTTAAAAAATATATAGACATAACTATATATGGATAATTATTATATATGTAAACTTTTAAAAAATAATTATATATACTGATTTTATAAGCAAATTTAATAATCTACCAAGTGTCCTTAACTTATATTAGAAAAATAATTAAAAAAAAACACGCCTTTGAAATTCACTTGTAGAGGTTTTTTAATTTCATATGTAGTGTAATGATAATTAATTTATTTATCATATGAAAGAAAATTGGAATAATAAACAAAATGTTAATATAAACTCTATTTAATCATTAAAATTTGAAACATTTTTGTAGTCATTTAAAATTATAAATTAAAATAATCATTTTTAAAATTATTAATTAAAATATAATTATAAATATGTAATGTAAAACCTAAATTTTTGAGAATATAAATATTTGATCAATAATAAATCACCATCTAAGTTCAAAGTTTGAATTCATGTTACCAGCCTTTATGCAAATATTTATTAATAAAAGTTACTGAAAGTTCTAAAATACATTAATATTAATTTTTAACCTATAACTTTAGTTAAAAAAATCCCAAAGGGGTAATTGTTTGACACCTGTCCTAAAAAGGAAAAAGACGACATTTTCGTTATTGTTTAAAGTGTTAAAGGCATTTGTTTCGTAAACTGCCTTTTTTTTCTATATATTTTAAAAACTTATAGCAGAGTTGTGAAAAGTATTTGATCTAAAACTATTGCTACTAATGATTATAATCATTTTTTTTAAGCAGATTTAGAACACTGGATGATATCAAATTTAAAAAACCAGGCAGATTTTGGTCTTGGAGCATTCAAATGGGGAGTGTTTTTTTGCGGTTACTTGCTGGTTTATTTGGAAGTATAGGAATGCAGTAATATTTCAGGGAAAATATGGTAGCACTGAGATGATAGTAGGACAAGCTGAAACACTCGCCATCCACATAAGCAATGTAGCAGTAGCAGAGTCGAAAGAAGATTCATCTAGAACTACTGCTAGCATATGGAAGGCACCTTGTTACGGTTGGGTAAAGATCAATTTTGATGGAGCTACTATAGAGAGTGGAAACTGATCAACTGCAGGTGGGGTTTTACATGGCTCGCATAGTAATTAGTTAACAGGATTTCGTTGATTCATCGGGAGAGGTTCTACTTTAATAGTTGAGTTATGGGTGATCCTCTACGGTATTCAAATAGCTTGGCTGAATGAATACAATAAGGTGATAATTGAATTTAACAATAAAAGTGCGGTGGATATACTTACAGATGCTTCACTAGGATCTCATCAACTTTAGTTCGAAGAATAAAAGAGGAAAGTAGGCGCAATTGAATTGTCAAAATTTAACATGTCTTCTGTGAAGTAAATAAAGTGACTGATTATATAACTAAATCTTATTTTAAGAATAAATATGATCTAGAAATAATTAATTTCCCCATGTTTGATGTTAGGCAACTTCTTTTAGAGGATAAAATGGAAGACTTCCATGTAAGAAACATTAGATCTTAAGGCTATTGTAAGCCTTCCTTATTTATCAAAAAAAAAAAGGATAGACTGTCAGTGAAACTTATAGAATTTACAAGCAAAGTTAGAGGTTGATAAGTATCTTGCAGGGATATAATAAAATATTAAAAAGTAAATATTTAAAAATAAAAAGATATGTGATAATTTTTTAAGGGTGCTTGTGGAATAAAAAAAAAGTACATTGTCAGTATACCAAATACTAACCCTTTAAAATATTTATATATGTTTGAGCTTTAATTCAATTGATAGTATTATTATTACAGTAATAAGTACATGAGTTTAAGTACACTTAAATGTGTTTTTCTTAGATTTAAGAATTGAGAAAGAATAATGAGCAAAAGTAAACATTGTATATATAAAAACTTGGATAATTATTCTGTCCACTATCAATGGAGTAAGAAAACTTCACAAGTGGGTTTAAGATTATGTAAAGTGTATTTCACTGGCAATATATAGAATGATAATCTTAAAAAAAAAAGGAAATTATTTGGTACACAATAAGTAAAATTTTTAGACTTTACAAATAAGGTCAAGTAGTTGAAGAGTGTCCTATAAAGATATAGTAAAATATTAAAAATATATATATTTTAAAAAAGAGGTATTTGTCCATTTTTCAAAACTACTTACAAAATAAAATAAAAATATACTGTTAATGTACCAAATACTATTCTAAAAAATATTATATAAATTATCAATCTAATAAATAATAATAACACTTCAAACAAAAAAAAGTAAATATTAATAACAAAACAATAGATTCAAAAATATTGAATATCCCTTAATTTAATCCACTTTAATTTTAATTTAATTTTACATTTATTATTCTTTACCTCTTATAAATAAAATATATAGCTTAAATTTTATTTTTAAAGATGTTTGCAAACATTAATATATTTTTGAATCTAGAATGCTCAAAAAAGTAATTTTTAAACATTAAAATTAAAATATCACTTTATCAATACTATTAAAACTAAATTGTTTTACAAAATGTTCTAAAATAAGTTTTCTATAGACATTTTTAAAAATGTTTAAAAATTTAAAAGTTGAATTCTAAACTATTTTATATTTATTGATAAAAATAAAAAAATTAAATACAATGTAAAAAATAATTGATGAAAAGTTTTGTGCTTTTAAAAAATAAAACGTTTTGAAATAACTTTTCATCAATCACAGAAATTATATGTTATTAAAATCAGAATCTGAAAAAGCGTCTAATAGAAACGTAAAGAATTTGTATCCTCCTATCTTAAAATCTTCCTTTCTCACCCTATCAGCTGGGAAGTATGAAGGGAATACTGGCCTAGTAGCTTTTCATTGGATGTACTTAAATACCCTTAATTTTTTGTCAAAAAGGCATCTATATCCTATTTATGAACCCATACGATTCTGACACCTCGTTGGTGTCAATTAAGCGCAAAAAAATGCTTTTACAGAAGTTTCAAAGTGGAAAGTTGGGAGAGATGACCGGCTAAGTGAGTAAAAGGAGGGGAAATGACTCGTAGTGCCGGTGTAAGCTCCAGAAGGGAATTGAACTTGGGATTTACTAGGAGGAATGGAATCCCAATGGCCACTCAAGTTTACAAAGGGCGGACTCCAAAGGCCTTTTGTCAAATTTGGTTGAATGTGGATTCAAATCACAAAAGGCAGAAAAGAAAAAAAACATGGAGAAAATAATAACTATTATTATTATTATTTTAAAGAGCATTGCATTTTTCTTATATCAAAACAAAATAATAAAAACCATTAAGTAAATTTAATTTTTTTTATAAATAAAATAGATGGAGAAAGAATTGTTTGGATTATACTCATTTTCTCATCCCTCAAAATTAATATTATTAGATCAATATGATGTTGGCAACAATTTTTTTATAATAATGTAATTTTAACTTTTATTCGCTTTAATATTTGAATTTTGTAATTTTTTTCCTATTTTAATTTTTGAATTTAGATTTTGTAATAGTTAACATGATATTTTGAGATTATCACACATCAAGTTATCATCTAAGTTTAGGTATTAAAAGGAATCTAATTGACAAGTTCAAATACAGTGGAACCAAAAATTGTAAGGCACAATGACTTATTTAAGTCTTTTAACTTTACAAAAAAGTCATTTTAGTTATCTATTTAATTTTTCGTCTCTTTTAGTTCTTGAAACTTATATTGCCAAGTCCCCTCAAAATTGATGGAAAAATTAGCATCTCTTATGTTACGTTAACAATTAAATAATTTTTTTAAAAATAGAAAAAAATAATTTTATATTTTTAATTAGTTTTAATAATTTTTAATTACTTAAAATAAGTTTTATATATTTTTTAATTTTTTAAAATTTTAAAAATATTAATTATTAGATGTGACATCTATGTGGCAATTCATATGTATACGACATCAGGAACGTTAAATGAATTAACTTTTTTATTTATTTTGGGGTGATTTGATAAACAACACAAGTTTAATGGCTAAAAGAGACGAAAAATTAAATAAAAAAACTAAAATAATTTTTTTGTAATGTTAAAAGGTCAAATAAATCCTTATACCAAAATACAAATATCAAAATAAATTTAATTATCAAAAATATAAATATCAAAATAAAGAATAAGCTCCATCCTCAAAAAAAAAATGTAAATTAAAGAAAAATATTTTAAGCTTTTATTCCTCTTAGGTTTGCAATTTATCCAAAAAAGTATGTTCTACATGTTTTTGGCAAATGGAATTATTCCTCCATCCTTAAAAGTTAATTGGAATACTTTTATTAGATTTTTTTAAAAAAATAGATGAATTTCTATTCTTATGTTTAAAGGAAATATTTTAAATATTAGCAATCTAAAACTAAAAGAGGGCTAAAATTTGTATGCATTCACCCATCCATTTTAATAATAAAATAAATATAATTTAATAGAAAATTAAGAAATTTTTACTAATACTACTTGTTCAGATGTTATTTAAAATAAATAAATAAATACTACACCTTTAAGTTCAATAAAAAATAATGTACTATTTTTAAAATGGTAAACTATTAAAATAGTCACTTTTGTTTTTCTCAAGTTACATTTTAGTCACTTATGTCTGAAATGTTACGTTTTAGTCACTTACGTTATCGTGCTATAACATTTTAGTCACTGAACGTTAATTTCAGTTAACGGTGTAACTGTAAGCTGACGTGGCACGTAAAATCATCATTTCAAACGAAAATTTTAGGTTAAACAATCGAACCCTATATATATATTTTTTCCTTTTGAGCAATTTAATTTTTTTTTATTTTATGTTCTTTGAACTTTCTCTTCTTCTTTTTTCCTGTAATTTCAATTCTCTTCTCATTTTCCCTCTGTTTTCCTCCATTTATTTCTTTTAACGTAGTTTTTCTCTTCTTTCCATTTGTTAAAACTAGTCCCTATATTTTTATTTTTATGAACAATTTAATTTTTTCTTTTTATTTCTTTATTTTCCTTTTCTTCTCCCCCTTTACTTTTCTCTCTTCTCATATTTTTCACTGTAGAAACATAATCTTCACCCAACAAATAAATCAAGTCTTTGTTTCTTTCACATGATTCCTAAATTAAATTTCACTAAAAACTAAATATCAATCATTTTTAATCAAATCTCGATTTGAACTATAACCTAATTTTAAAACTAACGGTACGTTTGGTTCACTGTAATGGAATAGGGCTGTAATTGAATAGAGCTGTAATGGAATAGAATTTGTAATGGAATAAGTCAGAATCGATGAATTCATTTGTTTGGTTGAATAGAATGGAATAGAATTTGTAATAGAATTCTTGTGTTTGGTTGAATGGAATGATGTTGTAATAGCATAAGAAAAAAGGCTAAAATGACTAAAGTACCCTTAACAGAATTTTTGTTGGTAGATGATTATTGTTATTAAATTTTAATAAGATTATTGTTAAATATATTTTAATAAAAATAAAAAAATAATTTAATCATATTTTAACATAATTATTATTAAATACAATTTAATAAAATAATATATATTTTAATAACATTATTAATATAATTATTAATAATATTTAATAATAATTTTAATATAAAATTATTATTAAGAACATTTCAATGCCTAATATATTTGCTTTAATCTATCCTTTCACCTGTTGTCTTAGGTAACAATTGCCAATATAAAAAAATGAGTTTAGAATATCATATGATTATTGTTATTATTATTAAATTTTAATAAGATTATTATTAAAAATAATTTAATAAAAATAATAAATAATTTAATCATATTTTAACATGATTATTACTAAATATAATTTAATAATATAATATATAATTTAATAAAATTCTTAATATAATTATTATTATATGAATTAAAAAATCATAATATATAATAGTATAAAAATAATATATAATCTACTTTATTATTTTTAAACTGCACTACATAATGTCTTTGAAATATCATAAGTGAAACAAATAATTTGATTATTCTACAATAAAAAGTAAAATATAAGAAGTAATAAATAACTTGAGAATCATATTTCACATCCAAACATAATATTCATATATTAACAAAAAGTGACATGATTTCATTAGTTTATATGTCATAATTCATATGTTATAAAATTTTACAACCTCAAAAAGTTACAACATTGTAATGACATTCTATCATGTCATTATACCATCCAACTATTACAAACACAAAAAGTTACCAAAATATCATCAACACAACTACGATTTTTTAATGGTCAACAAGAAATCTTCTGACCCATCCCAATCGCACAGAAGAAGGAAAACTAAAGAAAATGAGCATTTACGTTGGATGATCTGGAATTTTGCTCAATGCACGATAGCGCTCATCCTCAGTTAAACCTTCTACTTCACATAATGTTGGATATAATTTTAGAGCACTTTCTTGAAGTGTCATTTTTGACCTTTGTTGAATTAGCACCTCGGAGGCAATACTCCTACTGAATTCAACGCCAACGGTCTCGATCTTTTCCGCTAATAAAGTGGCAGCATCATTAAATGAAGTAGATGAAATATGATCACTTGCATCAGAAGTCTTTTTCTTCTTCTTTGAAAATGTGGAATCACCTTGGTTTATAGCTAGTTGCTGTTGTGTGCCTGAAAGATCCATGTCATCCAAAGAAACATCAGCTTCGCATCCATGGAAATCATTTCTTTCTTCATGAGTATTTGTAGTAGCTACATCCTCAGCATCTATTTCTTCAGTAATATCAGCGGCTGTTTGAGCATCTTTCCCAGTGGCTCGATCTTTTGCGTAGATGGCTGTAAGTTGGTCATAATAAGGGACACTACGATGTTTGAATTGAGCGACTTCTTTATGACTTTGAAAAAAAGAGGAATTCATATTAGATATAAGTTTGGTCAAATTAAGATAATAAAGACTTGAAATAATTCTTACATTTATATATGAGTTCCACACCGCATCTTCAGCAACAACAAGCTGCCTATGCTCATCCCAACCAAAACCGCTATTGTTTTTTCCGCTGGCATGTCATAAACGATTGACCAATCCCTTTTCAATGTCTTAATCCTCGATTCAAGATTAGGTTTAGCCTTCAACTTGGCATCGGGTAAAACTTTTTCTAACATTTTTTCCAACTCATTTAAATAATCGGCTTTAAATCCCGTATCAGCATTAAAGGTTCCAAGATTGTGCAAGTCGACCATACAGGCAACCAACGCAGCATCTTCTTCTGGAAGCCATTTCCTTTTGGTTCCTCGAGAATTTTGAGAAGAAACACTTTCTTCTGAAAAACCTGACATAATTATCTTAAGGAAAAAAAATTAAACATAAGTTCAATATTATGAATCAAAAAGTGAACACTTTATAAAATTATAACACATGATGAATCAATACAAAATAATTTATAATTCAACAAGTCTAGTACAATACAAAAAAAATAATTTAAACACCACCAAAGTTTCATAAACTAGATTCATGAAATAACATAAACAAATTAACATTTACTACTTTTACCCTAAACCTAACTAATTTCTAGATGCTTGCCATTCATCGAACATTTGGTTGGCTAGTTCCATCCTCCAAGTATCCCATGCATCTGATGGATGAATATTTACGATATTCGGATCATCGTCATCTATCACATTACTAGGTAATCTTTCTCCCAACTCCGCTTCAATAGGATCAAGACTCATATAGGTTCGAATAAAATTATGGAGCAAACAACAGGCAATAATGATTCTATTGTGCACCCTCACAGGATAAAACGATGGATTCCTAAGTATTCCCCGTCTAAGTTTTAATAACCCAAAGCATCTTTCAATAACATTACGCGCTGAAGCATGTTTCATATTGAAAAATTCTTCCGGAGTACTTGGCTGGTAACCCTGACGCCACTCATTCAAATGATATCTTTGTCCTCTAAAAGGTATAAGAAATCCCTCACAATTTGTGTATCCAGCATCAACTAGATAATAACAACCTATAAAAAAACTATTTGTCATGATTAATTTCCCAAAAAAGTATGATATTAAAGATTTATTCAAAGTCCTCTAATTTTGCACTTTACCATGAGGAATTTTTAATCCATGTCTCCTACTAATGGCATCTCGAAGAACCCTTCCATCAGCAACAGAACATTCCCAACTAGGAAGAGCATAAACAAAATGCATATCAGGTGTACAAACACCTAACATATTTGTTGCTATGTCAGCTTTTCGCGTTCGATATCTAGGTTTATCAACTGTTGGAACCCTAATCTTGATGTGGGTTCCATCTAAAACACCTAAACAATTCTACATCACATGTATAAAACCTCGAGTTAGGGTACTATATTTAAATCTAACTCAACTAAATTATGTACGAGCTATATATAGAACTCACTCCAATACCTTGAACCATTTCCACCTTGGGTCTGTAGAATTAGTTGTAATTGGCTCCGCCTTTTTAAATAGCACATCTTGTAAGCGTATGACAACATTTAAAACATTGTGAAATAATCTGCTAACGGTTTTCCCAGACCTATTAAAGTGATGCTTGATAACTCGATTTTTAAGATGATAAGAAATGATATGTAAAAACATTGCCACTTGCTCATCAATAAGCATGTTCCTTGACGACTTCAATCCCCCTAAAGTTTGTAACATCTCACATAGTTTAAAAAAGGTAGTACTATTCATCCTAACTTGTTCAATACAGGTCTCGTCACTAGCATATACAAGTCTTTTCACATAATCTCGTTTTGCATAAAAATCTAAAATATAAGATCTAATCCTTGGTCTATAAGTATGTAGGCTATGGATGGCACCCAATGTAAGTAAGAACCAACTCGCAACTGTACACAGTTGCAACCATATTGTCAATGCAAGACCAATTCTTTTACGCCTCACACTTTGTACTATTAAAGGCAGATTTGAGCCATTCTTTGCAAGATATTAAAGTGTTACATATCTTCAAATCATAGTAAAAAGGTCACATTTCTTCAATACTAATTTCAATAAAAGTAAAACAAAATCAAAGAATTTAATTGATTAAAGAACTTACAGTAGTTTAGTGAGTACAAGAAGCTCAACTGTGAGTGGAGGAAGCAATCAAGCAAGCCAAATAAGAAAAGGAAGTAATAACGCACTGTCAAAGAAAAATGAACAATACATATTTATCAAATTTCATTCAACAAAATCAACTCTTTGTTTAGCAAATAATAATATCTTGAACATTAAAAGAGAAATTAAGAATGAACATCTAATCTTGAAATACATCCACATCCAAATTACATAATTGCAAACCTTGATTTTTAAAATCATTACTATTATTTGAAGGGTTGATTAATTCGTATTCATCCATAAACTAGATTCCAACTTAACGGTACAATTTAATTTAATGTGGTTTAACAAAGTAGTATTAGTCTCAACATTGTGATAATTGATTTGCTATAAGAACTTCGGGGGTTATTTTTATTCTTAATAAGATGTAATCGCTGAAGACTAAAATTGAGATTATACCAAAATATATAACTTTATTTTCTTTACCTAAAATTGAGACATGAAAGGATGTAATCCTTGAAAATGTACAATTGTAAGAAAAGTAAATATAGTCCATACATATTGGTAAGAAAGGTCAAAGTCAAATATTATCTCAATAAGAAAGTATAATATGAAGCTTTTACAAAGTATATTAGTAAAAGTTCGAATACAAAATTTTTATCATACCATCAATCATATAGAGTGTTTTATTTCGCAGTTCAAGATCCTCAATTCCTATAAAGTGTTTTATTTCACAGTTCATATTGAGCTGACAAGCATTGTAAATATTTATTATTCTTTAAAAAAAAAGCCTTTATCTCCTCACTTATAATTTCAGCCATGGGACCATTCAAATACCATAGTACAAATATATTACCCTTTCTCATAGGTTTAATTATAGAAATTATATAAATATATTATATTTAATTTTTTAATATGATAAAAAATATATTATATTCAAATACCTAATAAATAAAAGTTTTATATAATTTTTTTCTAATCATACTTCATCCGGCTAAAGTATGCATTATTAAAATTAAATTGAAATATTAAATAAGAAAAAAAATTAATTTTAATAATGCCTACTTTACCCGGGTGAAGTATGTATTAGCAGATTCACTAATATGATTATATATATTTATGCACGCATCACATTACAAAAATAATGCATACTTTACCCGGGTGAAGTATGTATTAGAAAAAAAATTACATTACAAATAATGCATACTTTACCCGGATAAAGTATGCATTAACTGATTATCTTAAAGAAATAAAAAATAGGCTTGAAATGCATGATCTGGACTTGCGCTCCTCTTCTAAGAGTTGGGATACATACGAAAGCACAAATACTAGAATTTTGAGCAGGATGTCTATGTCAAGCATTTTGTTTAACATGCAAGCCTACCACGATAGTGATTTGTGTCTAAAGGGGACAATGTGTAGACAACATCTTCAAAAAAAACAGACGATGGACAACTTTTTGAGTCCATAATAAGATCCTATATATATCACATGTCGGTAACTAAAAGCTAGTAAATCAAAAGCAATAAACTTGTATGAGATGGAGTAACCTTTAACTTTGATATCGTTATGAAAATGATGAATTAACAGAAAAGGAAAAAGAATGTTAATATATTCTATGATGATGAAGCAATTAAGTGATGCAAAGAGTGAATGTTATTAGGATGAGTGTATACCGTAAGCATAAAGCCAATGCGATCAACCAGTTAAGAGAAAGAGGAACCAATCAGGCAATCCAGAAATGGACAAGAATTTTTTTTAATAATAACTGAATATGGATCATTCTACCACTTCAAATATAAAATAGTAAGTTCAATTTTAAGTTTTTGTAGCAACACTTACCAAAATATTTTAACCAGATTGGTTATGGAACATATCTTAAGCGAAAAGAAAAGGAACCATCATTAAAATGACCTTAACTCTTGAATTTTATCATAGTTACTTTGAAATTTAATTAAAGTAGACCAGCAATTACATCACTACTAAATGAAATTACAACTGAATCTCTAGCTGATGAAAAAAAATAAAATAAAGGATAAAAAGGTACGGATAGGGCATGAGGGCTAAGTCATCCCTAGGCATATGCCAGAGCTGTTCTCAGTTCCCTTGTTCCCAACTAACTAAATCAAACAAAAAAAAAAGCTAGAAGGGCTTTAGCTGTCACCATTAAATATAACAGGACCACACCCCTCTACTTGCATCTCCAATCAGATGCAAATCTGCCCTTGGAAACGCGTGAGGGCTGTAATCGTTGGAAAACAAAGAAGATGATGCAGCGCTAAGCTATATCAATGTTTCATGCGGTACAAGAAGATTATATGGATTATGGAGGCTTAAGAATCTTCCAATAATATTAATTATTATAAACACTAACAAAAAAAATCTTTTTTTTTTTTAGGTTCTCAACTTCTTAGCAGGTTAATCATAATGCATAATTGCATATCTTCTACCAATAATATGCTTTCTTATCAAAACTTGGTGATCGACTCAGGGTAGTATCAAAATGTATACTTCACATGCAGTATAGAAGAGAGGGAAAAAGGCACAAAAATCGGCAGAAATATGCATCTATAATTGAAATAACTTAATCTCATAGCAGAATCAAAATCGATTTATGTATGCCAAGCCATATAGAGATTATGATACAGAAAAAAAAAGGAAGCCAACATATCAGAATCATCATGTTCACACAACAGATAATCCAGAAATGGAAAAGAATGAAGGGACGTGCCTGGGCTTCGAAACGCTGATTTTTTTACCGATTTGAGTGAGATCATTGAGATACTCTACAAGGCTCTGCCATTGTTTCTTTCGATGAATCAGTAAGGAAGAAACTTATTTAACCATAAAACAAAATTGAAAAGGCAAAAATGAAGATGATATGAAGGAAGCAGAAGCAAAAATGTTTACCTGACCTTGGATGAGGGGGAGCAATGCCGGAGTCGAAGGGTACGTGAAATGGCTGTCGATTGAGAGTGTTTTTGAGGTGAAGTTTTGGTAAGGGCAAAATAGGGTTCCTAAAGCAACGATTAGCTAAACGGTGATGGGGGAAGGGAATAGAAATCCATAAAAATATCTGTTTAAGCCCAGAATGGAATACCCCCGTAATAGGGTATTCCATTGAACCAAACGTTGGTTTATGTGGGGTTGCAGAATAGGGTGGTAATAGGCATGTAATGTCATAGCCATTACATCCAACCAAACATGCCCTAAAATTGGATCTAACTAATCAATACAAAAAACCATATTCTTAATCAAATCTAAACATAAATTAAATTTTTATATTCAAAACAATTTTTGTTCATTTCCAAACTTTTACAGAATTGTGTAGATTATTTTTTTTCCTTTTCTTTTATTTTCTAACGAATAAAATTATGCAAATGATAAAATTGATCTAAACCTTCTTGGATAATCCTAAGCAAGTTTGATTGGAAGCCGAGTATGGATGAATTGAAGAGAGAAATAGAGCATGGAACCAAACTGATTTGGGTAAAGTTGAAGGTAAGTTTTGTATGGTGGTTGTTTTAGTCATTAAGAGTGTAGAGCTCGTTTGAAGAATATGTGAAACACTATAGTTTCGAGAGGGCAAGAACATTGTAAGTAAAATAGATAAGGTGGTGTAACACCCCTCACCCGTATTCAACACTGGAACAGGGCTACGGAGTATTACCGGACTTATAAAACAATTATACAACCACTTCGTCCACATTTTCACAATTCATGCAATCATCATTCAATCTCAATCATAATGTCCCTAATATGAGCTTACGAGGCTTTAAACATGCTTTGGAAGTGGTTTGGGACTAAACCGACAATTTTGGAAACTTTCATGAAACCTTGAAAATTTTTCTCAAAACAAGGGACACACGCCCTTGTGTCTCACACGGCTAACATACGCGCACGTGTCACAGGCTATGTGGACATTCAAAATGAGAGCACATGACCGTGTCGCAGCCCGTGCCCAACCTCATGTAACTCTCTGACTTGGGTCACACGGCCAACACATATGCTCGTGTGGCTAGCCCATGTGCCCTAAAAATGACCCTACACGCCTATGTGCCAGGCCGTGTGCTAGGCCATGCCAAACCTGTAAGGTATACTGACTTATGCCACATGGTCAAGTCACACGACCATATGTGAGGCCGTGTAGAGCATACTGACTTGATTTTAATTTCAACACCAGAGGACACACGACCATGTAACATAATCGTGTGCCACACACGGTCGAGACACACACCTGTGTCTCTGCCCGTGTGGATAAAAATAGGCTATTTACCAAGCCATTTTGCCACCCAAACTTGCATGTACCTACACCACAATTCAAAGGCAGCAACACAAGGCATAAATAAGCATTTAAACCAGCCAATTCAAACCTAATTCATGCATATTCTATACCATATTTCTCAATACACATAAGTTGCAAAATAGACCAATCCATTTATACCCAAAATCTCATAAACTTAGATCATCAATATGGCTACTTAAAACATATATTCTTTACCTTGATTTACAAACAAATAACATCACCAATATCAACATTCAACTTCCATAATACCAACTATTAATAAGCATCACCAAAACCAACCCCAATTTACATATCATAAACTATATGCACACATACATATATACAAGCAAATTAACTCAAAATAAGCCAACTCTCATGGCTATTATATACAAACCAAGACATATACATTTACAAGCCATTTCAAATGGCCAAAATCATTACCAAAACATAACCAACATGACCAAAGTCCCTATACATGCCATATACTCAAAACAAAAGCTTAAAGGTACCAAATCGTTTGTAGGATAGTGTGACGAAATCTATGACGATCCCCGAATCTGAGCTAGCTTTAAATTTACTATAAAACATAGAAAAATAAACGATGTAAGCTATAAAGCATAGTAAGCTCGTATGAAATAAACTTGATATAATCATAACCACATAATTCAACAATTGATTATAGATACATGAATTCACATCAACTAACAAACCTTTCAATTACTCATTCACAAAACTGTATACTTTCTTCACCATTTCTTCAATTCAAAGCTAATATGGTTTATATACATACTTGTACCATCTCGTACCAATCTCATTCTCAACCACATCATTCATTTACTCGTTGAACCATTCGGAATAGAAGTCAGATACTAAGGAGTCTTGCACACTAAGTACCTATACCATGGCCCGAAGCCAAATTAAGGTAACTTATATCCGAAGTACTGATATCATGGCCGAAGCCAAATCAGTCGATATTCATGGCCCGAAGCCAAATCGGTACAACTCGCACCCAAAGTGCTAATATCATGGCCCAAAGCCAACTCAATGTATCCCCTAATGACATGTCATTAGTATCCTAAACTATTCCTAAGGTTCAACCAGGATTTCGAATGCCGAATTACCATCGAGTCATTTTTGAACTTATTTGAAGTCTCGTATTCACAACTTATACAATATCAAAGCATTTAAAATACACTTATAATGAAATTTATCACATACAAACTTACATTGGATGTGAAAATGACGGAATAAGTTGATTAGTCGATAACTTTAGTTTTCCCTCGATCTAGATTTGAAATTTACTTTTCTTGATCTAAATATATTCAAAATTAACTTATTTAATAATCTCTCTATTCAATTTAATTCAAAACACACATTTAAGCGCATTTACACTTTTACCCCTATAATTTCACCACTTTTATAATTTAGTCCTTATTACACAAAATCACAAATTCATGAAATTTCATTAATACCCATGATAGCCGAATTACTATAATCCCCTAGCAGCCCACATTTATCAAGTTTTCACACATTTAACCACACATTTTCACATTTTCTCAAATAAATCCCTATTTTACATTTTTACTCAAAATCACTTTACAAAATATGTAAATCTAGCAACAAGATTTCATATTTCATCATCAAACATCAAAGAACACATATTTTCATCAATGGAAACTTTTAAAATCTTTAACATTTTTGCAAAATAGTCCCTGGGATAGCTAGAACTAGTTGCAACGATCACAAAAACATAGAAATCATTAAAAACGGAGTCAAAATTACTTACCAATTGAGCAATGAAATGGCCGAATGTTTAAAGCCTTAGAATGGTTTTCTTCTTTGCTATGTACGGTTAAGAAAGATGAACGAAAACACATTTTTATGTTTTTTATTAATTTAACTTATATTTACAAATTACTATATTAACCTTATTATAAAACCATTTAAATCATCCATTTAATGACTAATATTGTCCACTTACCATTATAATGGTCTAATTACTACTTAAGGACCTTTACTTTAAGGTTCTATAGCTATTTGACACCTTTAGCTATTAAAAAGCACTTTTGCACTTTACGCGATTTAGTTCTTTTTATCAAATTGACTAATCAAACAATAAAATTTCTAAACGAAACTTTCAAACAATCATTCAAGCATGTAGTAAATATATAAATAATAAAATAATTATTCTAACTTCGAAATTGTGGTCCCGAAACTACTGTTTCGATTTAACTAAAAATGGGCTGTTACAGGTGGTCATGGGGGTTGGTTAGGAGGTTGAGCGAACAGGTTTGGGAAACTTTGTTAGGGTGGGCTACCATAAGTCATGACTGGCAAGGTCTTTGAGAGATCCAAATTGGTTCATTAAAGCAATGATGGATGATGATTGTCAAAACCATTTTTTTGAAAAAACGGGGTCAACTTGATTTTGAAAACGAAAACGAACATGGGAGTCGCCACCAATCCTTTTTGATAAGGTGTGATCGGGTCACCTCATAAAAGCGGTTGTTTTTAATAAATGATTTGATTTATTTAAACAACGATTTTGGTCTGCGAAATTTAGAAAAATGGGTTCGGGAGTCGGTTACATACGAGGAAGGATTAGCACCCTCGTAACGCCCAAAAATTAGTACCTAGTTGATTAATTAGTGTCTTAGGGTCAAAAATTGAAAGCTTGAAAGACTTTAAAATACGATCCCTCTTTTTGTAAAAAAAAAAAAACTCGAATGTTAAAGACCTTCTCGTTCGAAGTAATAAAATGTCACATCCAGTAAGTTAGGACACGACGTCTCAGGCTTTTGAGAGTGAGCTTGCCTTTTATTTAAAATTCGTGTATTTTAACCCTTTTTAAAAGGATATTCGATTATTTAAGGTAAACGAGGAAAATCGAAACCTAGTAAGTTAAGGCACGATCTCTCGAAGTTCCAAATACCGAACATTGCCTTTATTTACAAAAATCTTATCTCGAGATAACAAGATGTCATATCCGGTAAGTTAGGGCACAACATCTTGAATCTCAGAGAGTAAGCATTTTATTCAAAACTCGTATTGCGATTTAAAAGAATGTTCCGTTATTTAGGTTAAATGAGAAAAATCGTAACCCAGTAAGTCAGGTCACGATTTTTTCGAATTTCTAAACACAGAATATCGATTATTTTAAAAACAAAAATTAATGTGTCAGGTAAGATGGAACACAATTTGGTAGTAAAATGTAAAAATAAATTACGGTATTAACATGCATAACATGATAAATGCGTTAATATAAATGACAATATATAAGATCGAAAATAAAATAAAATAAACAAACAAAGCGAGAATAAAAAGGAAAAATGATAAGTCAACTGAAAATTTGAAACTAACAGAAAAATATTAAACGAATGAGAAAAGAGATATTATGTTAAAATAAATTAAAAAAGAATTGTGTTAATAATGAGAATAATATTAATAATAAAATAAATTATGAACAATCTAAAGTTTATAATTATAAAAGGGTATGGATAAATAAATAGTAAAATGATGGGATAAAATGAAATAAATGTATTTAATGACATTTGGTAAATAGATATAAAAAGAAATAATAGAAATGATATCGTAAAATTAATTAATTTAATAATGATAATTATGTATAAGTAAAAACAAAAAATATAATATAATATAATAATACTAATAATGATAATGATGATGATTATAATAATAATAATAATAATAATAATAATAATAACAATAATAATAATAATAATAGTTAAAAATAATAATAATAGTAATAGTGATTACAAAAAATGATAATAGTAATAAAATAAGATAACAATAATAATGATAATAAATATTAGCATAAAAAAATAATAGGAATAATAATGATAATAACGATAATAAATAATAGTAGTAAATAATAATAATAATAATAATAATAATAATAATAATAATAATAATGAAAATAGTGAAAATAATAATAGTAATATAATAGTAATAATAGTAATGATAATAAATATAAGTAATAGTAAAATAATAATAAATAGACTAATTAATTTAATAAAATGACTGAAATAACAAAAAGGACTTAATTGAACTTAAAACAAAGGTTTGGGGGTAAATTTAAAAAAAATAAAGGAGAAAAAGGGCCAAATCGAGTGCGCGAATAATAAAGAGGGACTAAAGGGGAAAATATCCCCACCCTCCAAAACGCAACACTTTACACGGGACCAAAATGAAATCAAAACAAAATTCCAGGACAAAATTAGAACTAATGAAATGTTTAATTGCGAAACCATCAAAAAGTAGAAGGGCTAAAAGCGCAAATAGCCCTTCCGCTTAAAAACACACGGACCTTCAGGCGGACGGGTCGGGTCGCGGGTCGCCATGCCAAACGGTATCGTTTTGGGCGCTAAAAGCCCCAAGTGAAACGATGTCGTTTTCTTCAAGCTATAAAAGGCCAAATTTTTTTTAAAAAAATCATTTTTTTTAAACAAAAACTAAAAGGCTCTCAGCCCTCTCTTCTCTCCAGGAACCGGCCAAGGTTCGGCCATTGGCGCCATCGTGGACCGCCTGTTACCGGCGTCAGAAACCGTCGCCTATGGTGGCTAAAAATCGCCAAAATTTCTAAGGGGGTTCCTTTTTTCGCGTAGAACTCTAATTTGGAGTCGAAATCGCCAAAATCTCGCTAAAAGTTTCCGAAAGGGAAGAAAACCCCTCGACTTCTATCCCTCCGACGATGGCGCAACAGGTAAAAAAAATCCCTTTTTTCTATTTTCTATATTATTTTTTTTAAAAATTAAATCGTAAAAAAGGGAACAAGAATCACCTTTAAGACTTTTGAATACTGTTTTTATTGATATTGTCGTGTGTTCGGGAAAAAAGGTTACATCGAAGTTCTTGTGCCTATATAGTTGAATAATATGCATTGTTTATTACTAGCTTGCTATTCTATCTGCTATTGTTGTTTTTGTTGCGTGTTTGCAGATCTTTAGAGGTGCAAGCGATGGGATGGGACCAGAAGGCGGTTGAAAGGTGTCAGACGGCACGTGGGTGAGCGGTGCGGCGCGAAGAGGGGAACCTTAGGGTTCCTCCGAAAGTGTTAAGTTTTTGGGCTAGGGTTTTAGTTTGGGCCATGTATTTGGGCTGTGTCATTTTGGGTTAGGGTTTGATTTTGTTTTGGACTGTTTAAGGCCGGGCAAATTTGGGCCTGTACAGCGGCCCCTCTTTGCTCATTCTCGTGTAACGAGAATGAAGCAAAGACTTTAACAAGGGCCAAATTTTCCTGGTCTTCCAGGATCTTGACTTCTTGGTGTTTCTCTTTTCAAGTAGCCTCATTCTAGTCCACTGTATCTTGTTGCTTTGATCCACTCCACCACAACTTCATAGAAAATAGATTTGTAGTTTTGATCTACTCTGCTACAAACTCAGGGAGGTGAGATTTATGCTTTTAGGTTAATCTGACCTACTGCAACTTTAGAGGTATAGGACTTATTTCTTTAATCCACTCCACTGCAACTTCATTGAAATAGGATTAGTAGCTTCAATCTGCTCCGCTGCAACTTCAGGGAGATAAAATTGGTATCTTCAGTCTGTTCCACTGTATCTTCAGAGAGATAAGGTTTGTTATGATCTGCTCTACTGCAACTTCAGAGAGATAAGATTTTTTTTATAGCTTCAATCTGTTCCACTACAACTTCAGGGAAATAAGATTTGCTATCTTCAATCTGCTCCACTGTAACTTCAGGGAGATAAGACTAGTGACTTCAACCTACTCTACTGCAACTTCAGAGATATAAGGTTTGTTTATTTATAGCTTCATTCTATTCCACTGCAACTTAAGGGAAATAAGATTCGCTATCTTTAGTCTTCTCCACTATAACTTCAGGAAGATAAGACTAGTGACTTCGACTTGCTCTACTGCAACTTCAGAGAGATAATGTTTGTTTTTATCTACTCTGTTGCGACTTTAGATAGATAAGATCTGTTTATTTATAGCTTCAATCTGTTCCATTGCAACTTCAGGGAAATAAGATTCGCTATCTTCAGTTCGCTCCACTACAGCTTCAAGGAGATAAGATCTGTAATCTTCAGCCTGTTACCCTACTACTTAGGGGGTTAAGGCTCACTGTCTTTGATCTGCTCCACTACTGCTTAGGGAGATAAGATCTGTAATTTTTAGCCTGTTACCCTACTGCTTAGGGGTTAAGGCTCACTGTATTTGATCTATTCCACCACTGCTTAGGGAGATAAGATCTGTGATTTCCAGCCTGTTACCCTACTACTTAGGGGGTTAAGGCTCACTGTATTTGATCTACTCCACTACTGCTTAAGGAGATAAGATCTGTGATTTCCAGCCAATTACCCTACTGCTTAGAGGGTTAAGGCTTACTGTCTTCGATCTGCTCCACTGATACGATCCGGCTCGGGGTGAGTCGAGTCGTATATAGATTGCCCGATCGTCTACGAGAAGTTACGTTAAGTTTAGTTGAGTTGAAGGAATGGCCGAAGTAGAAAGAGGAGTACGAACGGAATGGTAGGAACAAAAGGGTAGGGACAAAGGAATATGAACAAATTGGTCGGTTTTGGTATGTTTTGGGTAAGAAAGAAATGGGATCGAACAAAGAATGCAAACAAGAACCAATACCGATTTGGTATCGACCCGTTGTTTATAGGCTCTTTTAGTTCAGTTTGGGTTTGGTAAAGGAAAACCTCGACCCACTATCTAACAAGATAGGAACCTCAGTATGTTTGAACGCCACACTACGAGTAGTGATAAGTTCGGAATCGACAAAGAACACGATCGACACAACTAGAACGCTAGGAACGCCAAACGAATCTTTGAACGAAATATAAGAAAGGTTTGCCTCACAATTTCAACAGCATAACATTAACAAAAGTTTCAAAAGTCTCCTTTACATGGAAATTGAACAAGTATTTATAGGCCTAAAGTCTAGGTAGCCAATTGGCCTTTCATACTTACACATTAATTATAGAAAATTCTAAAAAAAAAATGACCCTTAATGTGCATGTCTAGATTCGGCTATGGTAATAGGAAATGAATGAATCTTCATGCTTAAGAAAACACAAAGTGAATGCATGATGTCCAATGGTCACTTGTGAGGTTCGGCCAACCTTGTTAAATGAAGCAATGTTTGGCCAAAAGTATGAATTAATTGTAGACACTCCAAGGGCCATCATGTGTGTAAAAACTAAATGTTGAAGAGTCTTCTAGGGTGAACAAGGTGAACCGAATAGTCTTGCCATGTGAACATAGGTGTGAACGAATTAAGGAGAGTCATGGGAAAGCTAATGGCCAAGCTATCTTCATGCATGTGTGAGTGTCCTTTGGCCGAATGGTCATCTTGAAAAATGAAGAGATAGCACACCATACATGAATGGAAACATTCATGAACCTTGAAGATATTGAATGTGGACATGCATGCTCTTAGCCGAACATGCACCTAAGAGATTCAAGTCCCCCAACTGTCCATGCACCTTTCAACATTCATGCTTGCTTTTAATCTCCATATGTCCATTGTGTTCCTACAAGAAATGTGAACAGAATTAATTCAAGCTAATGTGAACACAAATATCAACATTAAATTCGGTTATGACAAATTTAATTATCATCAATAAACTCTTTTAAGACATATTTAATAAAACTAATGTGAATTAAATTTAATATGTAGGATAGTAATTAACTAATTATTGAACTTATTAAATAAAAAGTCAATAGTAGTCAAATACAGTCATGGTGAACTCCACGAGCTGATGTTTAAGCCATGAGCTAAAATGAGCTAAGCTTAAACTCCTAAGCTGAAGTTGAGCTAAGGTTTAGCTCGTGAGTTGAAAATGAGCTAGGAGTAAGCTCGGTTTAGCTCATGCAACTAGATTGCGCTTGAATGAGCTGGATTTGAGCTGGATGGAGCTTGTGGAGCTGGAAACGAGCTGGGATTAGCTTGCCAACACGTCACAGCTCGACTAGGGAGACTTGTTCGAAGAGGTTCGCTGGGAGTGCTCGCATTATTCCCCCCTCTTTTAGGCGACTTGTCCTCAAGTCGAACCGTTCGTCTAAAGGAATATTTTTTTTCTTACTTGGTTTTCCTCGGTCGAATGGGACAAACGGTATCAAGCAAACGTGAAATTGATTCACCAATGGACAAGTTAACACATCACCTTCATAAATAAGTAGCAGAGGGTTAAGACAATAAAAACCAATAGATAACCCGAATGTTGAGCAAAAGACGAATTTTATCTTACCGAATTGACTTACCAATTTTGGCAATGACAAGCAGAAAATATTTAAATTTGGATGGTACATGTAAAACTTAGCCCAAAGGTCATATGGCAAGAATTTTATTTGTTCATAACATGAATACTTCACATTGTCGCACAATTTCGATATCTCATCAATATGATCAATTGAACAAAATGGAAACAAGGAATGATCAATCGCGCATCTTAACAAACAAGAATGAATTCCTCGTTTCAACCACAACATTCCAAATGGTTCAAAACAAAGGACATATTCGCTTGGCTTTTTGATTTGAACAAGCTCACCTTGCCTTATTCGATTAAATGGACTTGCAGTAGTAGGATGAACAATATGATCACATTCCACAAAGTCATCATCAACAACACCGGTTTCTTCATCTTTCAAACAAAACAAAGATATTGTTGACTTACCTTGATCAACTTGGAAGTTACATGATGTTAGTTCGATTTTACCTCATTTGCGCAAAACAAACCTTCGCTCCTTAGCAAGGTAATGCAATCGATAATTTGAACTCGAACAAAGCTGTAAAGGTGAAAAGTTAAAAAGACAATTCTTGCTTTTCAAAATATAAGTTCCACATGAATGGAAAATGTTAAGGTCACCACGAAAAATGTACTTAAAAGGACAGGATAAAATGTTACTCATAGATGGAACGTCTGATTCAATTCCGGGATTAAAAATAAAATTTTCAGAATCAGAAACTTGGTTTTGATTTTGTAATCCAGCCCCATGCTTTATTTCCAAAAATAAAGATAAGACTCGAAGAAGATGAGTAGGTAAAACAAAGTTACTTACAACAAGATCACAATGCTTACCTTTTCTTGGAAACAACTCGAAATGGCTAGCTCCAGGCTTAAACACTCGATTTTAATCACTTACCCCAAAATACAACAAGAATTTCATTTTCTCAAATAAATCACAAAAGTAGATCAAAGAAGGTTTAGGCAGACGAACATGCAAACATTCGTACTTCACAAAACTCAATCGAATAGGCAGATCAAAACATGGAAACTTCGCACAAAAATTTAAAGATTTTTCTTGAATGACAAAATCAAACGGATTATTCTTTCTATGCGAAAACCTTTGAACACATATGTTGATCAAAGAAGCTGTGTACATGTGACCTTTCAGAAATTCAAATCCATCACAAATCATTTGAATAGGCACATTTAAACAGAAAGATGGATTCAAAGAATTTACATAGCCATACTTATCAAAATGTGAAAAACCTTTTGTCACATACATTCACAATTTGCACAGGATGAACCAATCCAACAGAATCAACAGATTTGTCGTTATAAAACATGTCATAAGACGGAATCTTCATGGCATCTTTTGAATCAACATCGTTAACAATAATATGTGAACAATAATTAGCCAAATCAAAAGATGGAAGTTTTTCAAAAGTTATGCCATCAAAACCTTTATGAGTAATTTTTAAATCAGGCGGCCTTGATTCGATAAACAAAGATTCCTTACCTTCCTTACCCTCGATTTCCAATGGGTGGCGGTCGTCCTCGGACTTACCTTTCTCAAACAACTGAAAACGCCTCTCATTTTGAAGGTATCGAAGTTGGATTTGGTCGCACGGACTTTTAGGAACTTGATAAGAAAGATCACAAATAGATCGAGCAGAAATGTTAGTAGAAAGAATCCTCGCTTGCTCACTAACATCGTTTTCACTCGAATCTTTTTTCCTCAAGTTCACTTGCTTCTTCCACTCTTTCTTTTATCTCAATTTCCCTTTCCACTCTTTTCTTTTGTTCAAACTCTTTTTCATTTTCAATGTCTTTTTCGATTTTGTTTTCTTGTACACTTTCTTTTCTTTGTTTTTCTCTCTTTTCTTTATTTCTTCTCTCGATTTCATTCAAAATCCTCTCGTTTTCTCTCATAATCTTTTCTTGCCTCTCTTGTCTTTTGATCTCTTTTTGCTTTTCATATTTTTCTTTTCTCGTTTTCTTTTTACAAGAGGTTACAAAAGATTCATGATAATAATTATTTTGTTCAAAAGAAGAAAAATCATTCACATATGACTCACGAACAATTTTTCATGAAGTTCTCTCCATAGCCGTTTTCTTTGGAGTTCTTGAAGAGGTGTATTTTTCATCCCGCACGTCTTCTCGAAAGGATTCAAAATCAAAATCGGCTTCTCTTCGTCTCGAATTCCTAGATGTAAAAGAACCTTGATCGTAATCTCTTCTTGAGTAGTCATTGGATGTAGATCTCCGTGATGCTCTCGAATCCGCTTTTTGACTTGATGACATTTGTTCTCGTTGATCTCTTTTCTCCAATCGATCTAATTTCTCGTGCAATTTGTCAAACTTAGTTTTCACCATTCTTCGCATTTCTTGCACCAAATATTGATATTCTGACTCGGCAAATTCTTCGCGTGACATGATGTTATCGCTAAAAGGAAAAAATTATTAAGTAAAGTAGACACAAAGTCCTCACTACAAAATCCTCACGAGTTCACTCGGAAATAACGAATGATGGCACTCACACTCATGTTTACACTCTTAGTTTGGCTTTTACCTCCCCTCAAATGTGCTCACGCTCTCTTGCCTTTTACCTCTCTTAAATTTTCTCGTAATTTCGTAAGCAGATTCATTAAGGCCTAGTCCTTGGTCTAGGTGGTCGGCTCAAAAGGGGGTTACAAGAGATTGATTTATTCGGTTTAGGGTAGGCTGAAAGAATAGGGAATTGGGTTAAAAGTGTGGCGAATTAGAGAGAGTAGAATAGAAGAAGGATCAGGAACTATATCGGATCAAAGCTTGACGATCAAATGACAATTGAATTGCATAAAACACTTCCTTTTTTTTTTGAATTTTTTTTTCAAAATTTTTTTTAACTTGTAAAACTTTTTTTTGTACTATATAAGCAAACTAAATACAATAGGAACACTTCTGTACGCGATTTTTTTCTTCGGCTGCGTAGATTTTTGTTTTTGTAGTAACAGCAACAAACTAATCAAAATGGGAAAACTTCGGTATACGAAATTTTTTTTCTATACTCTTTTTTTCGGATCCTACCTCGGGAATGCTCCGATTCGAACGTCTAAGCTTCTCGTTTTAGGTAGCTCTGATACTAGATGATACGATCCGGCTCGGGGTGAGTCGAGTCGTATGTAGATTGCCCGATCGTCTACGAGAAGTTACGTTAGGTTTAGTTGAGTTGAAGGAATGGCCGAAGTAGAAAGAGGAGTACGAACAGAATGGTAGGAACAAAAGGGTAGGGACAAAGGAATATGAACAAATTGGTCGGTTTTGGTATGTTTTGGGTAAGAAAGAAATAGGATCGACCAAAGAATGCAAACAAGAACCAATACCGATTTGGTATCGACCCGTTGTTTATAGGCTCTTTTAGTTCGGTTTGGGTTTGCTAAAGGAAAACCTCGACCCACTATCTAACAAGATAGGAACCTCGGTATGTTTGAACGCCACACTACGAGTAGTGATAAGTTCGAAATCGACAAAGAACACGATTGACACAACTAGAACGCTAGGAATGCCAAACGAATCTTTGAACAAAATATAAGAAAAGTTTGCCTCACAATTTCGGCAGCATAACATTAACAAAAGTTTCAAAAGTCTCCTTTACATGGAAATTGAGCAAGTATTTATAGGCCTAAAGTCTAGGTAGCCGATTGGCCTTTCATACTTACATATTAATTAAAGAAAATTCTAAAAAAAAATGACCCTTAATGTGCATGTCTGGATTCGGCTATGGTAATAGGAAATGAATGAATCTTCATGCTTAAGAAAACACAAAGTGAATGCATGATGTCCAATGGTCACTTGTGAGGTTCGGCCAACCTTGTTAAATGAAGCAATGTTTGGCCAAAAGTATGAATTAATTGTAGACACTCCAAGGGCCATCATGTGTGTGAAAACCGAATGTTGAAGAGTCTTCTAGGGTGAACAAGGTGAACCGAATAGTCTTGCCATGTGAATATAAGTGTGAACGAATTAAGGAGAGTCATGGGAAAGCTAATCGGCCAAGCTATCTTCATGCATGTGTGAGTGTCCTTTGGCCGAATGGTCATCTTGAAAAATGAAGAGATAGCACACCATACATGAATAGAAACAATCATGAACCTTGAAGATATTGAATGTGGACATGCATGCTCTTAGCCGAACATGCACCTAAGAGATTCAAGTCCCCCAACCGTCTATGCACCTTTCAACATTCATGCTTGCTTTTAATCTCCATATGTCCATTGTGTTCCTACAAGAAATGTGAACAGAATTAATTCAAGCTAATGTGAACACAAATATCAACATTAAATTCGGTTATGACAAATTTAATTATCATCAATAAACTCTTTTAAGACATATTTAATAAAACTAATGTGAATTAAATTTAATATGTAGGATAGTAATTAACTAATTATTGAACTTATTAAATAAAAAGTCAATAGTAGTCAAATGCAGTCATGGTGAACTCCACGAGCTGATGTTTAAGCCATGAGCTAAAATGAGCTAAGCTTAAACTCCTAAGCTAAAGTTGAGCTAAGGTTTAGCTCGTGAGTTGAAAATGAGCTAGGAGTAAGCTCGGTTTAGCTCATGCAACTAGATTGCGCTTGAATGAGCTGGATTTGAACTAGATGGAGCTCGTGGAGCTGGAAACGAGCTAGTATTAGCTTGCCAACACGTCACAGCTCGACTAGGGAGACTTGTTCGAAGAGGTTCGCTAGGCGTGCTCACATCATCCACTATTACTTAGGGAGATAAGATCTGTAATTTCTGGTGTTGCTACACTGTCATCTAAGGATATGATCTATAGCATTGATTTTCTATGTTTGTACTAAATAATTAGGATGTCATGATCTGAATGAGTCAAATGCTCCTAACTAGATGTGTCATGCATGATATATGAATGCAGAAATGAGAATGGTCCTTTTTTTAATGCTTAAGGTATCATCGCTCATTGTTCATCAGGGCATTATCGCTGCCATCTTGTTCAGCTAGTATTCTTGGCAGAAAGCCCAAAGAAATAATTACATTTTGTTCAGCAAGCTTGCCCCACTGTAATTTTAGAGTCCCTTCCACTTGTACCTTCTGGGACACGAGGTTTGTACCTCCCACTGCAACTTTAGGGGAATAACATTTGGTATCTTCTATCCATCCTGTTGCAACTCAGAGGTATGGGATTTATATCATCTTCAACCAATTTGATTTGTTACACCATTCCCTGGGTGTAATAACCAGATGTATATGCTTGATATTTGCATGAATGTAGAGTATCATCCTTCTTTTCCCGAGAATGATCCCCTTTTACACTTGGGTTGACATTGCTCATTATTTGTCGAGGTTGTACCATCGTCGAAATGTCTTGTCCTTTTGTTCAACCAATAAAAATTCCAAAAAGATAATCATCTTACTCCAATATTTCCAACCCATAGGCTTGGTATGTTCTAAACAATAGTCCTGTTTCAGGTTCTTGTATCATTTAGAAGCTTCCAAAGTAATATGCGAAATTTCTTTTATGAAAGTATTATTAGTCTACTAATCGTTATTTCAATGCAAAATGCTTGAAAAGATCATAATAATGGACCGAAATAAAATTAATTAAGAGCATAGCTCAAAGCAAATAAGTTAAACAAGGATTGTAAATGCAATTATAAAAAAAATTTATTGCGATATATCTTGAAAAGAATAAGGTAATCAAAGATAGCAAATTCAAAATGGGTAAAATAGAAAGCTAGGTGCCCCAGATATCGTAGCTTGAGCTTCTCTGTACGAACTTCTTGAGGACTCTTTTTTTAGTTCAATATGTGTTTAGGGGATCTAGAGTACTCTTGTTGATGCCCCAAGATGTAACATATCTCCTCCTTGTCAATTCAGGTTTCGCAAGACTACCGCATGCCCCACCTTCGATCAAAATTTGAATCGCCCTTTACGGGTTTTCAATTCAAAATCCCTTTGGTCTCAAGGTGCCCTTTGCGAGTTTTCACCTTGGCCTCTCCTTCTTATTTTTTTAGCGAAGTACTTCTTAATCGAATCTAAATTCACAGGATTGGGTAAAGTCTTACCATCCATTTCGGTCAATATCAACGCTCCTCTAGAAAAGACCTTCTTTACCACATATGGTCCTTCCCAATTCGGCATCCATTTTCCTTTGAAGTCCTTTTGTATGGGCAGGATCTTTTTCAATACTAGGTCTCCCTCGTGGAATTCTCTGGGACGAACCTTTTTTATTGTAAGCTTGTATCATCCATTTTTGGTACATTTGACCATGACAGATAGCCCTTAGCCTTTTTCCTTCAATCAAATTCAACTGATCGCATTGTGATTGGACCCATTCTGCTTCGTCCAACTTTACTTCTGACAAAACTCTGAAGGAAGGAATCTCGACCTCAATGGGTAAAACTATCTTCATTCCATAAACTAGTGAGAAAGGCATTGCTCCGGTAGAGGTCCTAACAGACGCTTGATAAGTATAGAGGGTAAATGGTAACTTCTTTACGCCAATCTTTACAAGCCTCGGTTATCTTCCACAATCTTTTTTTTTAATTTGAATTTGAATTTGAATTTGATAATTATCGACCTTGTAATATTGACATATGAAGCTACCTTCACCCTCTTAGTGAAGTAACCAACGACCACAAGGATGAATCGGTATTGACCAGAAGCTTTTGACGAGATCAGCCCTATAACATCCATGCCCCACATAAAAATCTGTGAAGAAACGGAGGAGGCACATAAGTCTTGTCTTCCTCTATATGGCGTTTAGGGCATAATTGATGCAATCCCTTTCCATGGTGGACCAGCAGTACCCGAACCTCATTATTAGTCTGGCAATCGAAAAAAACATTATCATATGCTGTTGGAACACCCTATAGATCCTCACGTCTTAGTAGCCTAGGCATATCTTGATGCGATTGCAAAAACATCTTTAAATTGAGAACAACTCAATGATGTCTCGCTTTGTCTTTGTGGTGAGCTAGGCTTTGACCTTCACTTCTTTCTTAGGCTTGGAATGCCACTGACCCTTTTTAGAGTAGGGTCTATTTTTCATCTTGTTCTACCATCCTTAACAAATCAGGATATAGGCTACAATCTCTATCATCTTCAAGGTCCTCAAATCCCTCTAGATACATATCTTGCTCAAAAGCAGACTCGGCGTCAGTGACAGTATCGCTCATGTCATTGATATCCGGGGACCTGTTGTAGGTACGAAGGCAGATTCCATAGAATAAATTATTCTAAGGATGATTATTTGTATGGTATGATCATGAATGAAGAATAAAAGAATATTTGAGATAAAATCCAAAGAACAAAAGAATCTAAGAATAATTATCTGAATGAAATGGAAAGAATAAAGAATATTTTCTCAAAATGATGCATTTTATTGAAATAAAGATTTTGGACACAAGCCTATTTCACAAAAGGATTCTTATTGCTTCTAGACTTAAAACAACAAGCGTGTTTTGAATATTACTCTAGATTAGCTCTAAAAATATAGGGATCTCTTTCACAGTCCCATTGTTCAAAACACACCTAAGCATGCAAGGGTTTGGAAACTTTTATTCCCCTGTTCCCTCTTCGGATATGTTTTCGATATTCTTTCCAGGCTTTTGACTTGTTCAAGGTATCGCAACACTTTTGCCCCCACTTTCAAATATCACATTTACCGCATTGTCAGAGTGATTAGGTTCTGAGGAATCATCAAACTTCATAATTCTCATCTCAATGAACCTTTCAACCAACTTTTTAAATGTAGTGCAGTTTTCGATTGAGTGTCTCGTTATTCCCGCGTGGTACTCACATTGAGCATTCTCATTATACCATTTTGAGAACGGAGGTTGCACGGGTTCTGAGTAGAACAGAGACACCACATGCACATCAAAAAGATTCTGATACGACTCCTTATATGACATCGGGATAGGTGTAAACTGGAGCCTTTTTGTATTTGGCCTCGAGTTGGATTCCTGCCTTGAAGAGCCTTGATAGTTAGTGGTTACAGCCCTCGACTGGCCTACATTGACCAATTTAGAAGGCGTGCTCATGATGTTCACTTCATTTTTCTTGTTTCTCGGGGTCGACCTTTTAGCACTTTCTCCTGCATCTATCTTCCCACTTCTTACCATATTTTCAATCATCTCACCGGACATTACTATATCTGAAAAGCTCAGAGTAGTGCTTCCGAACATATGGTTAATGAACGGGGCTTTCAGAGTATTGATGAAAAGCATCGTGGTCTCCTTTTCCAGAAGAGGCGGCTAGACTTGTGTTGCCACCTCTCTCCATCTTTGGGCATATTGCCTGAAGCTCTCAATTTGCTTCTTTTCCATATTTTGGAGGGTAATTCTGTCGGGTGCCATGTCTATTACATGGCTATACTGCTTCATAAAATTTTGTGCTAAGTCCTTCCATGAATTGATTTTAGCACGACTCAATTGATTGTACCATTTAGCCACTGACCCGATCAAACTGTCTTAGAAGCAGTGGATTAATAGTTGGTCGTTATTAACATATTCTGTCATCCTTCGACAGAATATCGTGATGTGAGCTTCAGGACTACTAGTCCTATTATATTTTCAAACTCTGAAGTCTTAAATTTTGGCAAGAGTACTAGATCGGGGACCAAACTCAAATCCTTGGCGTTAATCCCACAATAGTAGTCAACATTCTCCATTACCTTAAAATTTTCCTCCAGCCACTTATACCGATCCTCGAGTTGTTTTGGCAGTTCTATCTTCGTTTTTTCTATTTCGTCCAGATCAAGAGCTATAGGAGTGGTTGAATTGCCCCCCGGAGTGGAGCCTGATCCTATCGGGTAATCCACTGGTGTCGAGGTACCGGCCTGATATTGTTGGGATCTGATAGCAATAGGTACACCTTGCGGACATGTATGAGCATTTGTCGGGGAAAAACCCGAAGGGTAGAGAGGCTCCTCATTGTCCTCCCCAGCATTGATCATGGAGCTTTTTCCTTTTTCTAGCCCCTTAGTTAGCAATTGGGACAGCTGATTTATCATATTCTTTTGGGACTCTAGCATTTGGTCCCTCACATCTTGCTGGATCTTCGCCAGTTGCTCTTGCATTTGCATTTGTAACTGGTCTTGCATCTCTCTTTGAAGTTGTTCAAGTCTTTCCAATCTTTGGTCCATATCTTTTGTCTTAACACGAGTACTGTAATGATGCTCAGTTCAGTAGACTTTTGTTGGTTCCCAAGTTAGCTGAAATAATTTTACCTAATTAGAGTCCTTTTGTAAAAATCTAATGCATGTGATGAAATGCAATGCAAATGCATGGGATGAATGTAAAAAGAAAGGGATGCGTTGATCTTGGATTCAATTCCATTAGGATAACTTTTTTAGAAAACAAATTTCTTTACATAAAGCGGATTATGTATGTGGCCCTACTCAAATTCCAAGCGAAGACACCGATCTCTTTCTTCATATCTGAACATTATGGTCAAATCTTGTGAATTTTCCATAAGATGTCCCTATTATCTCCTTTCTGCTCGATCCGGACTGAGGCCCATTGCTCACTTATCCCCGCGATACTCGTTAGCTTCCTTAAGATATGACAACTCTTGAATAATATTTGTTGGCTTGAATCCTCAGGAAATGAAGTAAAGTCGCATATTCCTTCATGGACTATCAGTCTTCTCTTGTTGTTTACTCGGACCATATTCGGACGGTCGTATTATATTCCACTTTATTAAGAAATCCATTCTCCATGACAAGCTTTTCTATTTAGCAATCAAATGTGACTCAACACCTCATTTCTATGATGAAAATGCAATACAATCAAAACAAAAGAAAACATGTTAGCACAGGAGAAATAAACAAAATAGAGTACCTATCCGGGTGACCACTAGGGGTTCGGAGTGGCTCTTCCTAGGGTGGGCTCTTAAGGCTTGCTATATGAGGTTTGGTTCTAAAGAAAGGGTACCTGAACCAGCAGATTCCTCGATCCTCACCCATTATAGGCTCATATGGATCGAGTTCAGTTCAAGGGAATACATTTCCCTATGGCTGCACAGAGATGAAAATCTCACGAAGACATAGGTATGGATGTATCCCGAAAACGATTCACTATCCTACACGGAGGTGAAAACCTCACGAAGGAATAGTTTCTCACTCCCACTTAAAAGGGTGTGACCAAGTGGTCATGCAATGCAATATGCGAGGATATATATATAAAAGAAACTCGAAACAATAAAGAAAATAGGAATAAGATAACGAAAATCGTAACAAAAACGGATGAAATGCAATGAAGGGATCGTATATTAAAACCAAAGTTTCTATTTTCGACAAAAAGACAAAAGTTAATCAACTTATGGCTTGGCTCTCTTATTTGGGTCCTGAGTGGAGTCACCAAGCTGTCAAAACCATTTTTTTAAAAAAACGGGGTCGACTTGATTTTGAAAACAAAAACGAACATGGGAGTCGCCACCAATCCTTTTTGATGAGGTGTGATCGGGTCACCTTGTAAAAGCGGTTTTTTTAATAAATGATTTGATTTATTTAAACAACGATTTTGGTCCACGAAATTTAGAAAAACGGTTTCGGGAGTCGGTTATGTACGAGGAAGGATTAGCACCCTCGTAACGCCTAAAAATTGGTACCTAGTTGATTAATTAGTGTCTTAGCATCGAAAATTGAAAACTTGAAAGACTTTAAAATACGATCCCTCTTTTTGTAAAAAAAACTCGAATGTTAAAGACCTTCTCGTCTCGAAGTAATAAAATGTCACATTCAGTAACTTAGGACACGACGTCTCAGACTTTTGAGAGTGAGCTTGCCTTTTATTTAAAATTCATGTATTTTAACCTTTTTTAAAAGGATATTCGAGGAAAATCGAAACTTAATAAGTTAGGGCATGATCTCTCGAACTTCCAAATACCGAACATTGCCTTTATTTACAAAAATCTTATCTCGAGATAACAAGATGTCATATCCGGTAAGTTAGAGCACAACATCTCGAATCTCAGAGAGTAAACGTTTTATTCAAAACTCCTATTGTGATTTAAAAGAATGTTCTGTTATTTAGGTTAAATGAGAAAAATCGAAACCCAGTAAGTCAGGGCACGATTTTCTCGAATTTCTAAACACAGAATATCAATTATTTTAAAAACAAAAATTAATGTGTCGGGTAAAATGTAACACAATTTGGTAGTAAAATGTAAAAAAAAATTACGGTATTAACATGCATAACATGATAAATGCGTTAATATAAATGTCAATATATAAGATCAAAAATAAAATAAAATAAACAAACAAAGCGAGAATAAAAAGGAAAAATAATAAGTCAACTGAAAATTTGAAATTAACAGAAAAATATTAAACGAATGAGAAAATATATATTATGTTAAAATAAATTAAAAAAGAATTGTGTTAATAATGAGAATAATATTAATAATAAAATAAATTATGAACAATCTAAATTTTATAATTATAAAAGTGTATGGATAAATATATAATAAAATGATGGGATAAAATGAAATAAATGTATTTAAAGACATTTGGTAAACATACATAAAAAGAAATAATAGAAATGATAACGTAAAATTAATTAATTTAATAATGATAATAACGTATAAGTAAAAATAAAAATAAAATAAAATAAAATAATAATAATACTAATAATAATGATGATGATAATAATAATAATAATGATAATAATAATAGTTAAAAATAATAATAATAGTAATAGTGATTACAAGAAATGATAATAGTAATAAAATAAGATAATAATAATGATAATAAATATTAGCAGTAAAAAATAATAATAATAGGAATAATAATGATAATAACGATAATAAATAATAGTAGTAAATAATAAGAATAATAATAGTAATAATAACAATGAAAATAGTGTAAATAATAATAGTAATATAATAGTAATAATAGTAATGATAATAGATATAAGTAATAGTAAAATAATAATAAATAGACTAATTAATTTAATAAAATGACCGAAATAACAAAAAGGATTTAATTGAACTTAAAACAAAGGTTTGGGGGTAAATTTAAAAAAATAAAGGAGAAAAAGGACCAAATCGAGTGCACGAATAACAAATAGGGACTAAAGGGGAAAATATCCCTACCCTTCAAAACGCAACACTTTACACGGGACCAAAATGAAACAAAACAAAAATTCAGGGCAAAATTAGAAATAATGAAATTTTAATTGCGAAACCATTAAAAAGCGGAAGGGCTAAAAGCGCAAATAGCCCTTCCGCTTAAAAACACGCGGACCTTCAGGCGGACAGGTCGGGTCACGGGTCGCCATGCCAAACGGCGTTGTTTTGGGTGCTAAAAGCCCCAAGTGAAACGACGTCGTTTTCTTCAAGCTATAAAAGGCCAATTTTTTTTTTAAAAAAATCATTTTTTTAAACAAAAACTAAAAGGCTCTCAGCCCTCTCTTCTCTCCAGGAACCGGCCAAGGTCTGACCATTGGCGCCGTCGTGGACCGTCGGTCACCGGTGCCGGAAATCGTCGCCTATGGTGGCAAAAAATCGCCAAAATTTCAAAGGGGGTTCCTTTTTCCACGTAGAACTCCGATCTGGAGTTGGAATCGCTGAAATCTCACCAAAAGTGTCCGAAAGGGAAGAAAACCCCTTGGCTTCTATCCCTCCGACGGCGGCGCAACAGGTAAAAAAATCCCTTTTTTCTATTTTCTATATTATTTAAAAAAAATAAAATCATAAAAAAGGGAATAGGAATCACCTTTAAGACTTTTGAATACTATTTTTATTGATATTGTCGTGTGTTCGTGAAAAAAAGTTACATCGAAGTTCTTGTGGCAATATAGCCGAATAATATGCATTGTTTATTACTAGCTTGCTATTCTATCTGCTATTGCTGCTTCTGTTGCGTGTTTGCAGATCTTTGGAGATGCAGGCAATGGGACAGGACCAGAAGGCGGTTGAAAGGTGTCAGACGGCACGTGGGTGAGCGGCGCGGCGCGAAGGGGGGAACCCTAGGGTTCCTCCGAAAGTGTTAAGTTTTTGGGCTAGGGTTTTAGTTTGGGCCATGTATTTAGGCTGTGTCATTTTGGGTTAGGGTTTGATTTTGTTTTGGGCTGTTTAAGGCCCGAGCGAATTTGGGCCTGTACAATGATAGTTTGTAATTTTGGGGTGAGAATATGTGAAGCAAGTTTTATTTTGATTTCAGCTTTTACCTTTTCTTTTTTTTATAAACATAAAAAAGTTTTAACAAATGGAAAGCATAGAAAAACTACGTTAAAAGAGATGAAGAAGGGAGGAAAATAGAGGGAGAAACCAAAGAGAATGGAAAAAAAAGGAAAGTTAAAAGAACATAAAAGAAAAAAATTTAAATTGCTAAAAATGAAAAAAATATGGGGACTAATTGTATAATTTAACCTTTTTTTTGGAATGATGATTTAACGTGCCACGTTAGTTGACCATTATACCGTTAACGATAATTAATAGCTCAATGACTAAAATGTTACAACATGTTAACGTAAGTGACTAAAATGTAACATTTTAAACATAAGTGACTAAAATATAACCCGAGCTAAACAAAAATGACTATTTTAGTAGTTTACGCTTTTTAAAAATTATTGCAAATGAATTTTTGGTTGGGTTGACAAATGCTACAATCATGAGATTTTGAGTTTAGAATTGAGTAACATTACGAAAATTATGTGCAAACTAGTTAATTTAATTTAAGGTATATTTGACAAATCATTGAATTTTTTTATTTTATTGAAAATAAAAAATTTTAACATTTAATATTTTAAAGGCATAATGACATATTTGGGCTTAACTTTAGAAAAAAGTCATTTTAGCTCTCTATTTAATTTTTTGCCTCTTTTAACCCTTTAACTTGTATTGTTTGTCAAATTACCCCAAAATAGATATAAAAGTTAACGTCTATTAACTTTATTGGTGTGACATCCACATGGTAGTTTACGTGTATGTCACGTTAACAATTAATTTATTTAAAAAAATTAAAAAATATATTTTTTTATAAATTTTATACGTTTTTAATATTAATTTCACAATTTTATGAATTTTTTAAAATTTAAAAAATTAATTAATTGCTATTGTGGCATCCACGTGTCAACAAAGTTAACAAACGTTAACTTTTCCACTCATTTTGGGGTGATTTGACAAAAATCGCAAGTTTAAGGGTTGAAAGAGGTGAAAAATTAAATGGATGGCTAAAATGATTTTTTTATCCATTTTGGGGAAATTTGACAAACATCGCATGCTTAATGACTAAAAGGGGTGAAAAATTAAATGAATTGTTAAAATAACTTTTTTCTGTAAAGTTTGAGGTCAAATAAGTCATTACTTATTTTAAATGTATTTGATGATTATTTTATTTTATTTTACCTAATATAAAACTCAAGAAATGTTGAATAAGATAAGTAGGTAGATAGGTACTTAATCACTTAATATAGAAAATATTAAGTTAGTTTTATTTTATTAAAAATAAAATAAAATAATTTTAAAAAATGGAATATTCCAATTATCATATTTTTCTTTTATCCAAAACTATCTCAAAAAATAAAATATTATATATAAGATTAACAATAAATAATCTTCTAAAATTAATATTACTTTTATAAAAAAATATATTCAGTACTTATATTTACTAATTTATCTAATAATATAAATTCAATATTTATAAAATATAGTAATAAAAATCAATACTTAATTTTCAGCATGTAAAAATATAATTTATCGAACTTATAATTAAAAATTAGTACTGTAGGAACCCATTTTTGCCCGGGCCCGTGAAATGAAATAAACAAAAATTTATAAACCAAATTAAATAAATAAAGTGTCCCTGTTAATGTCCAATTTACAATAAATAGGCCTAAAGGCCTGATAACCCAAAACTCGGTTACATTTTACAGCCCAATTAGTCTAAACCAAAATACCCATTAACCTAATACCCTTTTTCACTCGTGACCTAAGTAACTACCCGGTTACACCCATTAAACCTCCTAACCCAACAAATAAACACGGCCCAAAGGGCCCAAACCATTAACAGAATCAGAGGACCTAGGGTTTTCTGAAACCTTAGGCGCCGCAAGCACCCCGACACCAGGCTCATCTCGCGCCGCAATCGGCGCGCCAGTGTGCCATCAACAGCGTTCGATCGTCGCCGATTTTCTCATCGTCATCTGCAAAAAGGGAAAGAAATACACGGCAAATATGGCAAGGAATCGAACAGAAGAATACACCAAATTTGTACTTAGAAAATAGAGGATATAAAAGCCGAATATCTTCACTGTAATAGGGGAGGATTTTTACATATATACAAACAGATACACGCATATATACATACAAGAAAGAAATACGAGCAGTTTCTTTTTAGAAAAAGGTGATTTTAGTTACATATTCCGTTCCTTTCTTTTTGTTCAACACATATGAATTGTTTTATTACAAAACTGTCGGTATTTAGAAAAGAGAAGAGATTACCTGTGATTTGCCTGGAAAAATGAAGGCTTTTAACCTTCCAACCGCCATGTACGACGGCGCGTGTGGCACGTAGGCGCGTGCAGCCCAATGACCAGAGCTTAGCCTTACGGAGGCCGGAGGCTGGAGCCCGGAGGGCTATTCTCTTCTCCTCTTTCAGAGGATTTCAAGTTTTTTTTAAAAACCAGCTTTAAAAATGAATTTTTGGACCAAAATCTAATTTATATAGTATTATAAAAACGGTGTCGTTTTTGCTTAGTTTAATAAGCACCAAAACGGCGCTGTTTAAGTAAAGGATTCGCGCGTTGACCCATGACCCGGGGAGGATCCGCGCGTTTTTTGGTAGACGGGCAAATTGCCATTTGAGCCCTTCTGCATTTTTCCGTTTTTTAATTTCATTCAATTTTAAATCTCTTTATTTTTTAAATCTGACCCTAATAGTTTGTTTCTGTTTCAATTTGGTCCCTGAACCCTTTAAAGCGCAATCCTCAAAACGGCGCCGTTTTGGGAATAGGGTATAATTGCCCAGTGAGTCCCCCATTTATTGCGCGCATTTCAATTAAGCCCCAAATTCAGTTTTAATTTCTTTTAATTTATCCCCAGAGTTTTATTGAGTTTCAAATTTAGTCCTGTTTTATTTATTCATTTTTTTCTTTTTTCTTTACCTATTTTAATATTTTATATATTATTTATTTCATTCTAAACTTTTATAAAAATATTTTTATTACACATTATTTTTATATATAATTATTTTCACATATTATTTATCATATAAAAATTGTTTTTTTATATATTAGTGTTATACTATTGTTCTTATATATTATTTATTATGTATTAAGTATAATTATAAAATTTGTATATTATTATAAATATTATATATTTTCTTTTTGTATGTTATCATTAAATGTTTTGTATATTATATGATATTCTAAAATTTCTTGTAAAATTTTGTTCCTATTTATCATATTATTGTTCTTATAAATATATGTACTAGGTTATTATATTATATATTGTATATTTTTATTAATTAATTATACAAGTATTAACTATTAAATTTTTGTTTTATTTGTTATTTTTATGTTATTTATTTTTTTATATTTGCATGAAATATTAATATATGTATTATGTAACTTATGTTGTATTTTTTTTAGGTTATATTTGCATGAAATGTCAATATATATATATTATGTAATTTATCATTATTTATTGTTTTCTATATTATATTTGCATGAAATGTCAAAGTATGTATCATGTAGTTTATATTATTTAGTATTGATATCTTGTAATATGTTAAATGCATCATTGTTTTAAAAAATTTATATTTCATTTAATCCAAAAGAATTTTAAAAATGAGGCAATGGTTTTTTGTATTTAGGAATTCGGGAAGTAGTGCCCTAACATGCTGGGTTGCGATTTCCCGTTTGTCTAAATGTCTAAAATATCCTTCTAAATAGAATTTGTAAATCACGAGATGATTTCAATTACGAAAGTTTAAGAATATCATGTCCAATCATGCTGGATGTGATGTTTGTACTCTTTTAGAACGAAGGAATCTCGATTTTCAACTCAAATTATTCCTGTTTTAAAAAAGGATCCTATTCTTAAATTCTTTCAAACTTTTGACATTAAGACAGAAAACTATTTAATTTGGTACTAATTTTGGGCGTTACGAGGGTGCTAATCCTTCCTTGTACGTAACCGACTCCCGAACCTATTTTTTTAATTTTCGAAGACCAAAATTAATGTTTTGAAATAAAATGTTTTATAAAGTGATCCAATCACACTTAAAAAGATTGGTGGCGACTCCCACTTTTGTTTTCAAAAGTCGACCCCGTTTTTCCAAAAACCCATAAAAAAGTGGTTTCGACATATACTTAGTTTGAAATGTATAATAATTGATTTTAATAGGAAGTCTTGATATAATTAATTAGTTGTATTTAAAAAAAAATCTCAAATGAAAGTAATATATAATATAATTAGTTTTAACTCGTGCATGTACAAGTTTCTTTGTATGTATTAATTAAATTTATTTTATAAATTTGTATAACTTCTATGATTGATAATATAAATAAGTTCGAATTATTTTATAATTTTTTATATATTTTGAATTCGATATTTTATTTGATAAAAATAATGTATGGTGTATACAATTTCCTAGATTAAACACATATGAAAAAAATGTTTATAAAATTTATTTTTAATTTTATTTATGAAATTTATTTATAATAAATGTTTTATTTTTTAAAGTGCTTTCAAATGTGTTTCATTTTTTAGAAACCTGTTTTTAATTTTTTTAAAGTCTAATTTTATTAATCTATTTTGAAAATATATCATTTACATATTTTAAATTTTAAATTCACTTATGCTGCTAAAAAGATTAAATTATTTTTAAAACTTGTTTAGATTCTTCAAAAAAAAAATTTAATGCATATCTTTTACTATTATATAAAAAAATTTAATAATGTTTTTTTTAAAAAGTTACTAATTTTTAACATTTATTTTCGAAAAACTTCATTTATGTTTTTAAAAAAGTTTATAAATTTTAATATTACTTATAATAGTTAACGAAAATAAATATTATTATATTAAACATTCCTTTGAAAAGATAAAACTATAATAATGATTTTTTATCTTTATTTATTTTTAAAATTACTTTAATTAAATTTAAAAAAATAAATACTTAAATTATCACTTTAGGAATTGAATATAATAATAAAATTGATGCACATATTTGAAAAATACAGAAAATAGATACAAGTATTCAATGGAATAAATTTTAAAATCGTGTGTAAAATAAATCAATTAAAAATAACATAAGGGGTTTAAAATTTTAATTTAACCCTATTTTATATAAACATTTACACATATAAGTGAACGTAAAGTATACCTTAAATATTAATTTATACAAAAAAATAGCATTAAAAATTTTTTAAGAGAAAATTGAGGAGAAATATAACTTAAATTTGTTCCAGACTAAAAGTAAAATTCTAAAAGGAAAATAGAAATATTAATGAAAAAAATTCATACCATGAAATATTAATAAAGAAATAGCGTAGTAAAAGTAATACAGAGCAATAAATATATGAAACTAATTGAGGGGGAAAAAAAAGGTAAAGAAAGATTTATAATAAAACTGTTAAAATCAAACGTTGATAATGATAATATAAAATGATCGCAAAGTAAAAATAAAAGAAAAATAAAATACGGATTTTACGTGAATATCTTTTCGGAAAAAAACCACATAAAGAGGAGGAGAAACTCACTAATGTTGAAATTATACAAGAGGAATTTCGACTACATCTATATAAAAAAAAATGTCAAATAGACGAAGTGCAGTTTTATACCTTAAGCCTACATAGATCCTGTAATTTTACCACTGTATTTTTTTTAACGGAAATTTGGGACAGAACTCTAATAAAAACTAATTAATATAAATTATTTATATAATATAAGTTATTTATATATGTACCAAAAAATAAATTATTCATATAATAGATATATATTATCTTTATCTCAATATAATTTTTGCTGTTTTAAAATTTAAATTTGAAAATGATTTGATTTTTAGATTTTTAATTTGAAATTTTACTAAATATTTAAAGATTAAGTAGATGGGATTCCAAATGTAAAATTTTAAAATGTTGGATGTTATATTCTATTTGAAAATTTTTAATTTTAAATGAATAAATCAATATACATTTTATTATCTTGTGTTAATTAGATAAATAGTTAGTTAGGTAAATGAAAATTTATTTTTAAATTAAATTTTTTATTTTTATTTTAAGATAATTTTTAATGAAACCTTTTTAATTTTTAATTTAAGTTTTAAAATAAATATTTTTAATATAATTTGAAATTAAATAATTTTTTATATTTTTAATTTGAATATTCCTGAATATTTAAAAGTTTAAGTAATTAGATAAGATTTTCAAATGTAAAATTTTTAAGTATTAGATATTATATTTTATTTCAAAAAATAAAATAAAATGAATAAATAAATATTATTTTTCTTACTCTATGTTAATCATAAAATAGAAATTTAAATAAATTTTATTTGTTTAATTATATATTATCCATAAAAATTTCTTAAGTGTATATTTTAAAAATTTATATTTAAGATAAATAGTTAATTAAATAATAAAAATCTGGAAAAAATTTATTTATCCACTTAATTTAACTCATATAAATAAATCATTTATTGAATTATCTTTTAAAAAGGAAAATTTGAATAAAAATATATAAATACACCACTTGTCATAATATTATTCTTCTGTACTTCGTGTCGTATATATATATATATATTATATGATATACTGATTTTTAAAAATGAATTAAGTTTTCAAGAGAAGAATCTCGAATAATTAAAATGGCCTTAATTAAGGTTGTAGACAAATTTGGGACCAAGTCTTTGTCCGTCTCCATATTTCATTTTCAAGTTCCTATGAAATGGACATGAAGGAGCATTGGTTCTAATTTTGACAAATAGAAAGCAGCTTTGCATGTATTATATGCAATAAAGATAAGAATATATGGTCCCAATTTGTGGAGATTTGGGCATGTAGGGATGAGATTGCACCCTTTTTAACTTCTTCTAAATCTTTCTCTTTTTTATATTTGGACGGACTCTTCTTAAGGTTTCCATCAATCAACTACAAGTCTTGAGACTTTCTTTAATAGTTAATGTGTCTTTTATTTTTTCACATAATAACTTATTCGACACTTCAATTTTATAGAAAAAAATTATTTTAGTCTTCCATTTAATTTTCGTCTCTTTTTAGTTTTTGAACTTATATTGTTTGTCAAATCATTCTAAAATGGATGGAAAAGTTAACATTTTCTAACTTTGTTGATGACATGGTAATCCACGTGTATGCCACGTTAACAAATAATTATTATTTTTAAATATAAAAAAATATTGGGGATAATCATGTGTAAGCGACGTATAAGAATAATAATGAAGAAATTGAAAAGATTAAACATACAAATTTTACATAAAAAACTCCTCCGAAGAGGATAAAAAATCACAGGCCAAAGGAAATTTCACTAATAAGAGAAAAATACAAGATGGAGAGAGTCAAAACAAAGAAAACCCCTTCAAACTGAAATACAACTAGAATTGTGTTTTTTCTGTATATAAACCTAGGGTAACTATAACCCTTTTATAGGTTGAAATTCGTAGCTTTTACAACTAGAATTGTAACCTTCCAAACCCGACCTAGACGTTATGGCTGAATCATGAAAGTCACATTGGACACCTAAGCGTTGATCCTACTCTATCGATAGTCAAAACCTCCGAAACACTCTTTTTTAATAAAACTGTGGTTATCTTTGTTAATTTTGGGAAAATGTTCATTTAATTAAATCAACCTTTATTAAGTCAAGCTAGCAGAACTGGAGTGATTTTTAGAAAACATTGCATGACATTGCCTTAGAAGGAAAACATTTTGTTTATCTTGTTTGTAGCGATAAAACGAATAAAATTCTCAATTATTAATTTAGCCGAGTGACATGCTCAATCCAATTTCAACATATACTTAAAATTCAATCCCAAATATGAAAACTCTAAAACGAAAATAGTCCCAAAGCACAGTTCAAATAATTTTACAGTCCAAAACCCAAATAATACTAGGAATTTTAATTATAAATAAAATAAAAATAATAGTGTGAAAACGAGTTCAGAGTCCGCTGTACATTTGCATACCAAATTCGATCTTAATTTCGTTCATTACCTGAGAAGTTGAAGTAATGAGGTGAGCTTAACAAGCTCACTATGAGTCTAAACAATCAAGCATAGTACATACATTCAATCATTATCTCATGGAACCAAATAACACAATAAAAAATCAATATCAACATTCTTATGTAACATGATCATGACATAATGCACATGTAAGTTCCTACCCAAACCATCCGTTACACACCACGAGTTTCCTAGAACCCGTATGCTAAAATCCAACGTATGTGAACAAAGCTCGATGTGGTAGAAATCACCATATAACATAAATGCAAAAAATCTGCCGAATAACATATCATGTGATAAAATCGCCAATCCCCTTGGTACTCCAAGTGCAATGCACCGACTACATATAAATGTGGACTTAATATGCCACCAATATTCCATGGAACTCCTCCGTCAACCACAAAAATAACCCACCCTAATGCACATGCAATATGTCATACAATCTCATACATAGCCATAAATTAATACTTTCACATTTAATTGACATTTTCAACATATGCCCTCAATTATCAAATACTTTCAGTAAATGAAAATAATATTCCAACTTTCAATTTACCAAAAACATGGTATCATTCAACAAATCACAATTTCATGTTTATTTACAACTTTTCTTTGTGTGCATGTATAGCAGTCTTTCGAACATATCATAACAAATCACTTGTACGAATATATCATGCATAAGCCTTATTTCATTCATAATCATGCTATACATACAACCCAAACATATATAAAATTAACCAAGCATTCATGACAATGTCAATCATTCAATCAAACTAACAACAATGCTACCATGCCAAATAGGTAGGGCTCGAAACGTACCTAATTCAGCTGTTTACAAATTTAATTTCTTAGCTATTAAGCCAAGTCCAATTAGCAAGCTAAAAAATTCCAATTAGCAAGCTAAAAAATCAATTAAATCATAATAATTATTATTACCGAAACAAGTTATTGAGTTTAGGTCCCATACCTTATTTACACTCTTTTGCAGCACACTAGTGAATCTTGTGATTTTTTTAATAAACTTTAAAATGGACCTAAATTAAATTAAATTTAAAAAAATCATATATAACTTAATTTATATTGTAAGATCCCGAATTAGGGCCTAGTCAGAATAGTGGTTTCGAGACCACAAATCTGAAATAGAAATAATTATTTTATGATTCTCATGAGGTCTATGATATGATTGCATGCTTGTGTGAAAGTTTCATGAAGAAATTCTATACATAAAATGTCCAATTGAAATTTAGGGACCAAATTGAATAAGATGCAAAACTTGTGTTCTGGAAGCTTTTAGCATGAAATTGCTTTATATTATAAATTAGAAGGTCATAATTAGCAATTTAACCAATTTTTATAATTTTGGACAAAAATGGACATGCATAGGAAAAATTTAAAAGAAAGACCCTAAGGGTATTTTGGTCATTTGGTAATTAAAAGAATAAAAAGGGAAAATCAAAACAAAAATGTGTCCATATTCTCCAAGTGCTAGCTGAATTTCTCAATAGCCATAGCTAGGGTTTTGTTCAACATTTCTAAGTTTGATTGTAAGTGCTCCTTATCCCCGTTTAATGTTCTTTGTATTTTTGAAGTCTTTGAAGCATGATCTACCCATTTCTAGCTATATTTTGAGCTAGGGTTCATGTATGAAATTTGACCCATGTGTAACATGCATGTATTTTGTTAATTAATGGAGGAATATGAATGTTTTATGCATGATAAACATCTTTTACTAGGTGATTTTTAGTGAATACACCTAAAAAGGGGACTTATTTGTGAAAGTGTAAAAGTGGGTAGTAAAAATGTGAAATAAAGGAAAATGTGGGTTGAGATGAGCATGGTATAGGTTCGGCTAGGCTTGGGTAACAAAGGAGATGGATGCATTTCATTTTACGAGCCTAGGGACTAAATTGTGAATAAGTGAAAAGTTAGTGGTAAAAAGGTAATTTTACCAAAGTATGAATTATGAATTGATTTGAATAATGAGATTAATAAACAAGTTAAATTTGGCATTATACCAAACCATCATTTTGTACCGAGGTAAGTTCATGTGTAAATGTTTTAGCCTGGTAACGCCTCGAACCCTATCCCGGCGTCGGATACGGGTAAGAGGTGTTACAAATACACCTCTTAAACAACCCCTAAATACCCACTTATGGGTTCAATCCAATCATCACAATCACAACTATTTTTAAATCCAAACTAGTTAGATTTCTTACATTGATTTGAGGCGAATCATATACGCGAACGTATTTTAGCTTTACTGCTGATTTGAGGTGTTTAAGTCGGCACCTAACACAATTAATTAATGAAAAATTAGTCACTAGTATATGATTAAAATTTCCTTATTTGATCAATTAACAACTTTTCCCAATATCTTAACTGAATCTATTCACTAGTTTACAATTACCCACACTTACACTTCCTGAATTGTCAGATTTGAAGTGTTAATTGATCAAGATCAATTTTCCCTAACCACTTTTGGAATAGATTGAAAAGCTGGAAAAATACCCAGTAAATCTTTAAAAATTCCCCAAATTCCAAATCTTGAAATTTATGTTTTTATTGAACAAGATTTAACAAGAAATTGAGAGAAAAAAAATCTTACGCAAGCTAGATGCTATGGGTGTAATGATACTTCTTGGAAATGATAAGAATCGATCTTGAAGGTTCAAAATTTTAGATTTGGGCTGAATAAATTAGGGGAAAATGGCAGCAATGTGATGGAGGATATGATGTGAAATCTTGTGGCAAAAAGAAAAGAAAAAGATGATAAAACTAGGTGTTATGGGCGACGGCAACAATAGAGGAAGAAAGAAAAAATTGAAAATCAAGGAAGAGAGGAGAGGATAGGGACAGCTAAGGTGGGGGAAAAATAAAGGCTGATTAATTTGAATAAAAATAATATTTATACCTAGGTTAAAAAGGGTATGGACGACACACTTTAAAAAAAAGGATTTTGCAAAAATTTAATTATTTTGCAAGGGAAAGGATTCGAACTTGGGACCTTATTAAATTTCATGCTTTCACATTTAACAACTAACCACTTAGCTAACTCCTTATTTTTTTATGTAATTCTACATTCTCATTAAGCTAAAATTTGGGATGTTATAAGAATATCCCTAGATTAATCAGAGGTTAAGTGGGAGACCAAATCAGAATTTAACTGAAAGAAGGAAATTGAGAACTTGTGGAACATGTTGCCACATTGTGACATGGCAGTATGCACAAGTTAGAGAGTTACACAGGGTCGAACACGGCCTCCAGCACGGGCGTGTCCTAGGGTTACATGGGCATGTCCCTTAGACCACACGAGCGTGTACACCTTGGAAAAATTTTGAAATGTCACGAAAAATTCTTAGAGGTTCCGATTAAGTCTCGACTCAATTCTAATGCTCATATTAAACCTCGAGGGTCCATTTAAGGGATGTTATGAATGATTTCAAAATTTTAATAGTAACTTGCATGATTTATTTGTAAATGTTTCTAAAAGGTTTTGTAATGCTTCAAAACCCTATTCTGACGATGGATACGGGTTAGGGGTGTTACATTTAGTAGTACCAGAGCTACGGTTTAGTCGGTTCTTGAACTGAACGTAGTATATGTGAAGTCTAGAAATACATGCCATTATATAACCTGCAATAGTGTGATATCTCCCGACTCTGATGAAAGTTATTTTACAAATAAAAAGAGATGCTTTTCAACCGAGCTAATTCTGATACCGCTGAAAGTGATACTCACATGCTTGAGTAAAAATGTTACTTATGATGAAACGAGATTCATAAAGGTATGAAGTAAATGTTTTATAATGAACATGTTAATGATACATGATAAGTAATATGTGTGTATTTTTGAAAGTTAAATTTTGAGGCTTACGATCTCCACCCCCTTACCAGTATAGTGTTATACAATGAAACTCACAAGATTTATATGGATTAAGCTCAGGAATGTAGAACTAAAGAATTTAAAGGCTAAATGATTAATGATGTAGTCAGAATGAGAATGTGTTAGTAAGTAAAGACGGTATTAAAAGAGATATCAGATTTTTCTGAAGATTATTCTGAATATGTGATGTCATTGTTAAGGAAGAAGATATTCATGAGTAAACGACTTATCCAAATATGATATTCGCACAACAGATTAGCCGAAAATTCTTCTAAATTGATTCTTTCAGTGAACTGAATAATGTAAGATTATTGATGACTTAATTAGTTAGTAGAATAGTGATGAAATTGCAAAGATATTTGAATATAGCTGTTGTAATTGAGTATATTACAGCAATCTCTTCTGGGTATTCTATATGTTCTGTTAGTCTTAGAGGTATATGAAATTATGCATGTACAGATGCAATGTTTATCGTATTGAAAGGCTAGTAAATTATGATAGATGGAACTATTGAAAGTCTGGTTGATTCATGAGCAGTATTGCTCTATCATACTTGGGTTTTCTAATTTATCATGATTGATATAAGATTTAATGATAAGGCTCATATGTTACTTTCTGTAACACCCCTTACCCGTATCCCACGCCGGGACGGGGTACGAGGCGTTACTAGACTTAAGCACATACATATAAACAATTTCGGGTCATAAAATTTCGCTCAAATTTAAAACTTTCAAACTTCCTCTTAACGTCCCTAATATGAACCTATGAGTCCCAAAACACGCTTTGGAAACGGTTCAAGAATAAACTGAAGACTTTTGAAAACTTTGAATAATTTCAATGCAAACAAGGGCACACGTCAGTGTGCAAGGGCAACACGCCTGTGTGGGAGGGAAACATGCCCGTGTGTCCTCTTAACATGGGCGTGTTGAAGGCCTATAACACCTTTTACCAGAGTTCGACACCGGAACAGGATACGAGGTGTTACCGGACTTAAACACATACAAACATACATTTCCTAGATATGAAATTTCGCTCCAAATTAAAACTTTTCACAATACCTTAATGTCCCTACTATGGGCCTACGAGGCCCCAAACACACTTTGGAATTGATTTGGGACTAATCTGTGCACTCTAGAAAACTTTGTAAAATTTCAAGCTGATAGGGGCACACGCCCATGTGGAAGGGCAACACACCCGTGTGGAGACATGCCCGTGTACCTATTTAACATGGCAATGTTGAAGGCCCATATGACTCATACGGCCTGAGCATATCGGGACACGGCCGTGTCCCTAGCCCGTGCGAATTTATTTTTTTGATTCAAACCTACAGAGGTTTTCACATGGCTTGGCACACGCCCGTGTCCATGACCCGTGTCCCCCACTCAGTCATGACACGCCCGTGTGCAAAAACCTTGACATTTTATTTCTGATCAGCAACCCTTTAAGGGCATACGACCATGGTACACACCTATGTGCTAGGCCATGTCCTCCACACGGTTGGGACACACGGCCGTGTCTCTGCTCGTGTAGTTACACTAGGCATTCTGTTTTGTCGACTTTTAGGCGCAGGGGACACACGACCTTACCACACGCCCATGGGACGAGCTGTGTGTCACACACGGTCTAGACACATGCCCATGTGTCTGCCCGTATGGACAAAAACAAGGCTATTTACCAAGCCTTTTTGCCACTCTTACTTGCACCAACCTACACAACAACAACCAAAAACAATCCAAGCATAACACATATAACCAAAACAACCACAACCATGAGAAATTTGCATCAAATGCATTTAATAATAATCAATATTAGCCAACCTTAAAGGCCTATACAAAATGAATTTCACATCCATATGAGCCAACACTTGTGGCTAAACTAACATGACACTAAACAAAAGAGCAAGTCCCTATACATGCCACACTCAAAACATTTAAACTAGCTATACTAAAAGCTTCAGGTGATAGTGTGATTGATGCCTCTGACGTCCCTTGATCGCTGATACTAGCTTGGCAACACTATAAGAAAATGGAAATGAGGAGTAAGCATAAAGCTCAGTAAGTTGCATATAAACACGTAACAACATCAACCATGCATATTATAAATCAACACAACATTATTGAGTGAACAAAGGTAAATATCACTACATGCTTATATATCACAAGTATAAGCCACATATTACAATATCGTCCCAAAAATCATTTCATAGCTAGAAAATACTCATGTCATTCTTACCATTAAGGAAACATAACTAGACTCATATCTTGTAACACCCCTTACCCATATCCAAGGCTGGAACAGGGTACGAGGCGTTACTAGACTTAACCATACACAAAGACGAAAACCGGGCCATAAATTTTTATTTAATTCAAAACTTCTCAAACACATGCATATCGTCCCTTAAACATCCATGTCCAAGACAACATCACTCATCTCCGTATTACACATTTAATTCATAATCCATAGGCATGCGTTCAACTTACAGTATATATTACTAATCATGCATAACAAACAAACCTAACTATATCATCACATTACAAATATAAGACATAACATGTTTAATTAAACTTACAACTCATAATGAATAAAGGTCATATCTCATGACCATATATGATAGCTCAATGCAGACCAATACGGTTGGCCAAATTCATAATAATAATACATTTCACAAACTAACTTCCTATACATGCCACTCACTTGATATTTCAAATATTGAATTAATTCTCCCAAAAGTGATAGCTTGATAGTGTGATTCTGCCTCCGATGATCTCCAACCCCGAGTCGACTTGCCAAAACTAAAGAAGTGGAGACGAAGGGGTAAGCTTTACGCTTAGTAAGTCCATATGAAATTAATAAGCAATTACCATCATGCTTTTCTAAGATAAAACACCAAAATTGTACAATTTACACATGTTTAGGTTAAGCTATTTTGCCAAATTACAGTTACTAAATCATTTATATCTGGAGCTACGAAACTCAAAATTAAGTTCCGTTAATTTTCCTTGAAACTATACTAATATACATTTCTCCCATAAAATTTTCAGAATTTTTGGTTTAGCCAATTGGTACAATTTATTCATTAAAGTTTCCCCTATTTTAGTTTTTAGCTACTCTGACCTCTGCTCACTACGAATCAATTTTCTCTCTGTAAAGAATTCAAAGGGATATGACGTTTATTTATATTAAAAATATACTCAATAATGAATCTATACATGTAAATTATAACTCCTAATTATTTTTGTACAATTTTTAGTGAATTTCTCAAATAAGAATAGGGAATCTCAAGGTCATTCATACCTGTCTCACAACAATTTAAATATCTCATAACATAAATTTCAATTTCATGTACCATTTCCTCTATGTGAAACTAGACTCATTGAGATTTAATCTCATATTTTATTCAGCCACTAACTCAATTTTCACAATTTATGGTGAATTTCTAAAGTTGCACCACTGCAGTAACCCAAAACTATCAAGGCTAAATTTACTCATTCACCACTATTATTCACCAAATCCATACAATATCATTTCATCCGTCATGGTAAGAACACATAATTATGCTTTATAAGCATAGAATCATAATCACAAGGTCATCACGAAAGCATTCTCATGAACATTCTTACCACACAATTACAACATATCGAGTTCTCTACTCGAGAGTTTACGCACATACCTGTTCATCGTACTCATTTCACAACACTTACCAACATGTCGTTTTCATATGGAGTATTTCACTTCGTTCACTTGAGATTTACCCATTGAATACATCGGAATATAATTCAGATACATGAAATCAAGCTACCATAATTTCACCCATAATGAACTCGGAACGCAACTCAAAGAGCTCGGGTGTTCACATCCATAATGAACTCGGAACACAACTCAACGAGTTCGGATGCTTGCATCCAGAAGTGAACTCGGAACGGAACTCTCATAATTCTCACAAACTCGGAACACAACTCAACGAGTTCGGATCTCAATTTCCTAGTGACATGTCACTTGTATCCTAATCTATTCCTATGTTCAAACGGGATTTTCCTCGATCATACGCCTTTGCCATCTTTCTCGTGATGTCAATATCGATACTCCGGTGGAAACTCATATTTTTCAAGTATTCCACGTAATTTGTATAATAATTCAACAATAGTCATAGAATGCAACAATTCGTAAACAATAATCATCATACCATTATAAAGACATCAACAACATATAGTAATGTTACATTATTTACATAATATCAAATTATTCAAATATATGTATACTTACAATTCATATAATATCATAACATTAACATTAAAATACAAATTGCATTATTAAAATCATATAAACTTACATCGTATGCGAAAATGGTCATTTTTACCATTTTGTCCACAACTTGGTATTTTGCCGATTTTAGCCTAAATTTTGATTTTCCTTGCTCTATCATTTCAAATATAGCCTAATTAGGACTCATATTATTCAAATCAACCCAAAATCATATTTTGGAAAAATTACAAATTTGCCCCTAAACTTTTGCATATTTACACTTTTGCCCCAAATCTCGTAAATTAAACTTCATCCTATTTTCTTATGTTTTATGACACGCTGATCATTTTTCCCTTATATAGCAACATCCAATTCTCACTCTAACATGTACTTATGAACATTAGGTATTTTTACCGATTATGTCATTTTACTCGTTTTCACGTAAAATCGCTTAGCAAAAGTCATTTATCTAACACCCAACCTTCATTTACTATCATTAGACATCAAAATACATGCATATTATTCGTGGGTAAATTTTTAGACATGAACCTTAGGTCAAATTAATGGTAGAAATAAATAGAACAAGTTACCAAGATTTCAAAAATGTAAAGAACTTTAAAAACGGGGTTAGGGAGCACTTACAATCAAGCTTGGGAGTTTGAATAAACCCTAACCATGGCTGCGGCTGGTAGAAATGGTTGAATGAAGAAGATGATAGCTAATTTGGCTTATTTCCCTTTTTAATTCTTTTAATTATTAGTTTACCAAAATACCCCTAACTTAAAAATATTTTATTACACCCATTTCATGTCCATTTTTGTCCAACAATTAACCAATGGTCTAATTACCATTTAAGGACCTTTAATTTAAAAAATCATAACAATTTGACACTCTTAACATATAGAACTCAACTTTTTCACTTTTTATGATTTAGTCCTTTTGACTAAATTAAGTGCCCGAACGTCAAAATTTTCGAGTGAAATTTTCACAAAATTATTCCGTAAACTAGTAGACCATAAAAATATAATAAAAATAAAATTTTCATCGTTGGATTTGTGGTCCCAAATCACTGTTTCGACTAGTCCCCAAATCAGGGTGCTACATTTCTCATGAGTTTCGAATAAGAATCTGTATCACTCACAACATGATTATATCGTTCCATATCATTATCTTAAACTTTAAAATAACCCATGAAACCATTTGGAATACTAAAAAATATTTGACAAGCTCTACACAAGAGGGTGAATTGCTGATGCCATGTCCCAGACATGGTCTTACACTAGCACACATGTCGAGGTCGATGCCATGTCCCAGACATGGTCTTACACTAGCTCTCGTCTCAATGCCGATGCCATGTCCCAGACATGGTCTTACGCTAGCTCACATATCACCCGAATGTCATGGCATGGATATCCAATCTATTCCTAGGTTCAACCGAGAATTTACCACATTAATTTCATCATGCATTATTCATAATCATATTCAACCATATTATGCAAAATCGATCATTCAACACATAATAGCGATAAAGTTGCCTTACTTATGTACAACTTAACTTGGTATACAAAAAGTGGGCGACTAGTTGGATTTAGTCTACTTGCTTGGCCTTTCCCCGGTCTAGGTCCAGATTTTGTATTTCTTGATCTAAAATGATAAAAATTCACTAATTTAATCATCAGATTAATCAAAGCATTTCATAATTCATATTTTGGAAAAATGACCATTTTTCCCCTAGACTTTCACAAAATTACTATTTTACCCCTAGGCTCGTAAATCGATTTTTATCAAATTTTATCACTAACCAAGCCTAGCCAAATTATTTTTATACTAGAAGCAACCCACATTTCCCATTATTTCACACATTTACCACATAATTTATAACTTATACAAAATGGTCCTTAGTTAGGGTTTCCATGAAAACTACTTCACAAAAGTTGTTTGTTTAACAACCGAGATTCATTTTCTTCCATAAAAATTTAGCAAAAAAACATGAATAATCTCATGGAAAAACCCTAAACTTTCAGCCATTTTGCAAAATAGTCCCCTCATTAGCTAGATTATGCTACAAGGGTCCCAAAAGTATAAAAATTATCAAGAAAAGTCATCAAGATCACTTACTTATGAGAGAACTTAATGGCTAAAAATTTCAAGCTTTCAAGACCCTTTTCTTACTGAAAATTTCAGTGGAGAAGAAAAGAAGAGAAAAAAGATGATAACTTTTCCTTATTCTATTTTATTCTAGTCAAATTGGTCACCAAGCTTCAACTAATTTTGACTATTTGATTTTCTTTGTCCCTATGGCCGACCATGCCATTAGTAAAGGCCTATTTGCTCTTTAAAGATCCTTAATTTTGGTTCTCTATCTATTTAACACCTTTAGCTAATGGAATAAAACTTTTGTCCTTTATGCGATTTAGTCTTTTTTTGCAATTGAGCATGCAATCCTAAAATTATTTCACCAAAATTTTCATGCACTTATATAAACATGCTATAACACATAAAATAATATTAAAAATAATTTTTTTGACCTTGGGTTAGTGGTTCTGAAACCACTATTCCGACTAGGCCTAAAATCAGGCTGTTACCCCCCTTAGGGATTTTCATCTCCGAAAATCTTACCGGTGAAAAGGTTAGGGTATTGATCTTTCATAGTCTCCTCGAGTTCCCATGTGGCCTCTTCAACCCCATGTCGATGCCACAGTATTTTCACGAGTGCTATACTTTTATTTCTCAATTGCTTGACCTCTTGGGTTAAGATCTTAACCGACTTTTCGCCATAAGTCATGTCTGATCGACTCTCAACCCCTGTTGGCGAAAGAATGTGTGAAGGGTCAGAACGGTAACAGCATAACATCGACACATGGAAAACATTGTGGATCTTCTCTAACTCGGATGGCAAGGCTAGCCGATAAGCTACCGGTCCAATTCTCTCTGTCACCCCATAAGGTCCAATAAAGCGTGGACTTAATTTTCCTTTCTTAACAAATCTGAGGACTTTCTTCCATAGGGATACTTTCAAAAACACCTTATCACCGACTTGAAACTCAATTTCCTTTTGTTTCAAATCCGCATAGGATTTCTGTCTATCCAAAGCAGCCTTCAAACAATCACGAATTACCTTAACTTTCTCTTCGGTCTCTTTGACTAAATCGAACCTGTGAATATGATTTTCTCTGAGTTCAGTCCAAAACAAGGGCGTTCAACACTTACGCCCGTATAAATCCTCATAAGGCGCCATTTTTAAACTCGAATGATAGCTATTGTTGTAGGCAAACTCTACCAGCTGTAAATACTTTTCCCAACTACCTTGGAGTTCAAGAACACAACACCACAACATGTCCTCAAGAATCTGAATTACTTTCTCTGACTGGCCGTCGATTTGCGAATGGAAAACCGTGCTAAAATTCAACTTTGTCCCCAAAGTTTCTTGTAACTTTTTCCAAAACCATGAAGTAACCCTTGGATCCCTATCCGAAATAATCGACAAAGGCATCCGTGGAGTCTCACAATTTTAGAAACATACAACTTGGTTAGTTTATCAAGTGAGTAGTCGATACGCATTGGAACAAAGTGAGCTGATTTCGTTAATCGATCACTTATGAAACAAACACATCTTTCTTTCTGGGTGACAATGGCAATCTCGTCACAAAATCCATGGTAATTCAATCCCATTTCCACTCAGGAACCATCACAGGCTGAAGTAAACCCGAAGGTACTTGGCGCTCGGCTTTCACTTGCTGGCAAATTAAACATTTCGATACAAACTCTAAGATGTCTCTTTTCATACCCGGCCACCAATACAATCTCTTCAAGTCATTATACATCTTAGTACTACCTAGATGGAATGATATACAACTACTATGTGCCTCGTGAAGAATTTTCCCAGTAAGCTCATCATCTCTAGGTATACAGACCTTATCCTGGAACATCAAACAACAGTCGATACTAATCCAAAAATCTAATTCGTCAACTGTCTCACACCGAGTCATCTTAGCTTGCAAATCTTTATCACTCTTCTAAGCTTCACAAATCTCTTGAAGGAATATGGTTCTAGTTCTCAACTCTTCTAGAATCGAGCCATCCTTGATTACAGTCAATTGAATATTCATAGCTCTCAAGGCAAACAATGACTTCCTACTTAATGCATCTGCGACCACATTCACCTTTCCCGGGTGATAGTCAATTATTAACTCGTAATCTTTAATCAACTCCAGCCACCTTCGTTGCCGTAGATTCAAATCCTTTTGAGTCATCAAGTATTTTAGGCTTTTATGGCCAGCGAATACTCGACATCCCTTGCCATACAAGTGGTGCCTCCAAATCTTCAGTGCACACACTATGGCTGCTAATTCTAAATCATGAGTCGGATAATTTTTCTCATACGACTTTAGTTGTCTTGAGGCATATGCTATCACCTTGCCTTCTTGCATGAGCACGCATCCTAATCCATTCAAGGATGCATTACTATACACTACAAATTCTTTTCTCGATTTCTATTGCATTAAAATTGGGGCTTCAGTCAACGTCTTAAGTTTTTCAAAACTCTGTTGGAATTTTTCTGTCCAATCGAACTTGACATCTTTCTATAGAAACCTCATCATCAGAACAAAAATCATAGAGAACCCTTTGATGAATCGTCTGTAATAACCCGCTAAGCCTAGAAAGCTCTTAATCTCTGATACGTTTCTCGACAGTTTCCACTCAACAATAGCCGAGATCTTACTTGAGTCGACTCTAATTCCTTCACTCGACAAGATGTGTCCTAAAAATCTGACCTCTCGGAGCCGAAACTCGCTTTTACTAAACTTGGCATACAACTGCTTATCTCTTAAAGTCTGCAAAATAGTTTTCAAATGCTCCGCGTGTTCACTCTCATCACGAGAATAGATCAATATATCATCTATAAAAACAACAACGAACTTATCCAAGTGCGGCTGGAAAGTACGGTTCATTAAGTCCATAAACACTGCAGGAGCATTCGTTAAGCCAAAAGGCATAACAAGGAACTCATAATGCCCATATCTCGTCCGAAATGCAGTTTTCGACACATCTTGCTCCTTAACTCTTGCTGGTAATAAACAGATCTCAAGTCTATCTTAGAAAACACCATGGCTCCCTTTAATTGACCAAACAAATCGTCGATCCTAGGGAAAGGATACTTGTTCTTCACAGTCACCTTTTTGAGCTGTCTGTAGTCTATACATAACTTCATCGACCCTTCTTTCTTTTTCACAAAAAGTACTGGAGCACCCTACGGAGAATAGCTCGGTCTCGCAAAACCCTTATCCGTTAATTCTTGTAGTTGAGCCTTCAACTCTTTTAACTCTAATGGTGCCATCCTATATAGGGCAATCAATATAGACGCAGTACTAGGGACCAACTCGATACCAAACTCGACTTCCCTAATTAGAGGCAATTCGGGCAACTCTTCCGAAAACACATCTGAAAATTCACACACCACTGGCGTTGAATCAATCTTCACTTCTGACACTTGGGTATTCAACATAAATACGAGATAAGACTCATACCCTTTTCTCATATATTTTTTAGCAGTCATAGAAGAAATCATTACAGGTAAGCTATCCGGTTCACTTGATTCAACCCGAAGAATATCCCCATTTTCACATTTTAGTTCAACGAATTTCTTCCCACAATTTACTATGACATCATGGGTAAACAACCAATCCATACAAAGAATAACGTTAAATTCATCAAACAACAATAACATGAGGTTAGCTGAAAAACAATCACCTTTAATTGTCAAGGGACAATTTCTATATACTTGTAACTAATACATGCTTGCCTAATGGGTTTGACACCTTTACCACAAATTCTATAGAATCGACAGGCATATTCATACTAGACACCAGTTTCACACAAGCATACGAATGGGTAGACCTTGGATCTATCAAAGCAACAATAGAAATATCATGAAGAGAGGAAGTACCCGTAATCGCATCCAGTGACGATGCCTCTTCGTGAGCTCGAATGGCATAAGTCTTTGTAGGCGCTCGGCCTTCAGACCTCACGACAGAATCTCTAGGCGTGCCTCTGTTACTAGTCCCTCTTTCTGGGTTCTTCTGTGGTCTACCTCTCGAAGGAGCATTACTCACTCTCACATCTTGCTTTTCGTCTTTCTCACCCATTTCAGGACAGTTTCAGATGAAATGGTCTAGCGACCCATATTTGAAACAACCTCTTTCATTTCCTCAGCACTCATCGAAATGGCGTCTACCGCACTGTGAACATTCTGGTATGTTCCGTCGAGCACTACCAATACTTGCGATAGAAGTGGTGAGGACTGGTGTGATTTCCCCATCTATCTTTTCCTTGAGTCACGAGACTCAATATCAGCTTTTCTGTTTTCTTTGGTCAATTATTTTGCCTTGTAAGCTCTTTCAACCAGCATCACAAACTCTCTTAACTCTAAGATGCCAACCAATAATTAAATGTCTTCGTTCAATCCGTCCTCAAATCTCTTGCACATGATGGCTTCGGTAGATACGCACTCCCTAGCGTATTTGTTGAGCCTTATGAACTCACGCTCATATTCTGTTACTATCATTCGACCTTGCTTCAATTCTAGAAATTTCTTCCTCTTCTGATCTATAAACCTCTGACTAGTATACTTCTTTTGAAATTCCTCTTGGAAGAACTCCCATGTAATCCTTTCCCTTGGTACAACCGACACAAGGGTGCTCCACCGCTGGTAGGCCGAGTCTTGTAGGAGTGACAAAACACACTTCATGCACTCCTCAGGTGTGTAAGACAACTCATCGAATACCCTAATGGTATTTTCTAGCCACAACTCTACCCTCTCGGGGTCATCATCTATGTTAATTCTAAATTCCTCGGCCTTTGCTTCCTAATTCTCTCAACCAGAGGTTTCTCCCTTCTTAACATCTCCACCCCTTGGAGCACTATGGGGTTAGGTTGAGGGATTGGAGGGGGTAGGGGAGGTGGAGTGTTTGGTTTACACGAATAAACTCTGAATACCAGGCATCCATGATATGGAGGTAAGCTTCTTTACCCCTCAGCCCTGACTCATTGTAACGGGCCCACTCTCTATTGGCGCGGTCCCTTCAGCGGGAGCTGGCGCGTTACTTTCTACATCGTCCGCCATTGCTACGTCAGGATCCATTTACTATATGAAAACACAATTTAAATTTGTCAGGAGTCGTCACATTATCACAATATATTTATGGCATGTATAGCTAGACTCGTACTCATGCTAGGTTAGTCCGAGAATTGACTAAATCATAGCTCTGATACCACTAAATATAACACCCCTTACCCGAGTTTGACGCTAGAACAGGAAATGAGGTGTTACCGGACTTAAACAAATACAAACATACATTTCCTAAATATGAAATTTCGCTCCAAATTAAAACATTTCACAATACCTTAATGTCCCTACTATAGGCCTACGAGGCCCCGAACATACTTTAGAATTGATTCGGGACTAATCTGTGCACTTTAGAAAACTTTGTAAAATTTCAAGCTGACAGGGGCACACGCCTGTGTAGAAGGGTAACACGCCCGTGTGGAAGGGAAACACACCCGTGTACCTATTTAACATGGCCATGTTGAAGGCCCATGTGACTCACATGGCCTGAGCATATCGGGACACGCCAGTGTCCTTAGCCCGTGTGAATTTATTTTTTTCAGTTTGAACCTATAGGGGTTTTCACACGGCTTGGCACACGTCTATGTCCATGACCCGTGTCCTCCACACAGTCATGACATGCCCATGTCTTATCTTGTGCGCAAAAACCTTGAAATTCTATTTCTAACGTTAGCAACCCCCTAAGGGCGCACAGCATGGTACACGCCTATATGCTAGGCCGTGCCCTCCACACGGTTGGGACACACGGCAGTGTCTCCGCCCGTGTAGTTACACTGGGCATTCTGTTTTGCCAACTTTTAGGTACAGGGGACACACGGCCTTACCACACGCCCATGGGACGAGCTGTGTGTCACACACGGTCTAGACACATGCCCGTGTGTCTGCCCTTGTGGACAAAAACAAGGCTATTTTCCAAGTCTTTTTGCCACCCTTACTTGCACCAACCTACACAACAACAACCAAAACCAATCCAAGCATAACACATATAACCAAAACAACCACAACCATGAGAAATTTGCATCAAATGTATTTAATAATAATCAATATTAGCCAACCTTAATGGCCTATACAAAATGAATATCACATCTATATGAGCCAAAACTTGTGGCTAAACTAACTTGACACTAAACAAAAGATCAAGTCCCTATACATGCCACACTCAAAACAACTAAACTAGCTATACCAAAAGCTTCAGGTGATAGTGTGATCGATGCCTCTGATGTCCCTTGATCCCCGATACTAGCTTGGCGGCACTATAAGAAAATGGAAAGGAGAAGGAGTAAGCATAAAACTTAGTAAGTTGCATATAAACACGTAACAACATCAATCATGCATATTATAAATCAACATAACATTCTTGAGTGAACAAAGGTAAATATCACTACATGCTTATATATCACAAGTATAAGCCACATAAAATATTGTCCCAAAAATCATTTCATAGCTAGAACTTACTCATGTCATTCTTACCATCAAGGCAACATAACTAGACTCATATCTCATGAGTTTCGAATAAGAACCTGTACCACTCACAACATGATTATATCATTCCATATCATTGTCTTAAACTTTAAAATAACTCATGAAGCCATTTGGAATACTAAAAGATATCTGACAAACTCTACACATGAGGGTGAATTACCGATGCCATGTCCCAGACATGGTCTTACACTGGCTCACATGTAGAGTCCGATGCCATGTACCAGACATGGTCTTACACTAGCTCTCGTCTCAATATCGATGCCATGTCCCAGACATTGTAACACCCCTGACCCGTACCCATTGCCAGGCTAAGGTTAAAGGCATTACCAGACATATCAAAATATTTAGCATTCATTTCATAAACATCGTAACATCAAAGGTCATACATCAATACAATGTCCCTTATTTAGGTCATTGAGACCTTAAACATGCTTTAGAAAGGGGTCGGAAGTAAACTGAGCTCATACAATTTTTTTTGAAAATTAAACATTTTTCAAAGTTGTTCAGGTCACACGTCCATGTGAACAGGCCGTGTGCCTGACACGGCTTTAGACACGCCCATGTGTCTAGGCTGTGTCAAAACTGGGCATATATACTGACTTAATCATACGGCCACAAGACATGCCCGTGTGCCTTGACCGTGGTCGAAACTGACTTGTGTCACACAGCTAGCCACACGCTCGTGTGCCTTGGCCGTGCTTAAAACTGACTTAAAATCATAGGGTACCTAGGGGACACACGGCCGTGCAACATGACCGTGTGTCACACACGGCTGAGACACATGCCTGTGTCTCTGCCCGTGTGGACAAAAATTAGGCCATTTGAAAAGCTAATTTGCCACCCAATTTATCCTACAAGCATCAAACCAAGCACATTTGTAATATAATTTCAGCCAATTTCAATACCAATACATACATCATTCATGCCATTACATTATCAACAAATTCCTTTCTCAATTTACTAACCAAATTATACCAAATATAAACCAAAATCATACCAAAGCATATGTTTCAATACTTCAAATTACATCATTTAATCTCATGACCAAAACTTACCACTTTCTCTAGTAAACATATACCATTACTTATCAAAATGACCAATTTCTATAGCCATTCAAAACACATCATATTAATCATATTGCATCACATATTTCATACCAAGAACTCATTCATATGCACAATCATGATCAAGCCAAATCACATGACTAGATATATATACATTACAAAACATAACAAAAAATCCTCTAGCCTATACATGCCATACTTCAATATATACATTATTAAAAGGTACCAAAATAGAGTTTGATAGTGTGGTGAAGATCTTTGATGATCCCCGAGCTCCCAGTAGCTTCGATATCTATAAAACAATGCAAACACACACAAAGTAAGCTTTCAAAAGCTTAGTAAGCCATATACAAATAAACTTAACATTCAAAGCATGAAAGCATCATCAAATTACATATAATTCATTGCCAATTACTATCTCAAACCTCAATGTTCATATACATTTCACATATTCCAAATTCTTTAACACATATAACATATTTTCTCATGCTTTTATCACATATCAACATTTTTTCACTAAAATACATATACTTACCTTTCATCATCAAATATGATACTCAATTCAAACATACCTAAATCGGATACATGTTTACATAATAATTCATTTACTTGGAATGCCCGTTGAACCGTTTGGAATCATAAGGATATGTGGATAACTCGGAAAGATCGTACAATGCCAACGTCCCAGATGTGGTCTTACATGTAATCAAATATCGATTCCACTGTCTCAGACAGGGTCTTAAATGAAATCAAATATGATGCCAACATTCCAAACGTGGTCTTATACGATAACACATATCGGATCCTATGTCATGACATATGTATCCTAACTATTCCTAAGGTTTGTACGGGGCTTTTCGAATGTCGGAACTTTGTCGATACTTTCTTGGATGTCTCATATTCAAAGCATAAAACCATTCATCATTGTTCAATAACATATAAGCATAAATAAACCATTTCAAATACATTTATTTGTATATAGACTTACCTCATACGGATTTGGATAGATGAAATCGGCTACTCGACGACTTTTGACTTTCCCCGATCTAATTTCGTTTTCTTTGGTTCTTGATCTATATAAATTCAAATTTAACTCTTTTATTCACCAAACCACTCAAATCAATCCATAAACACACATTTAGGGCATTTTACAAATTAGCCCTCGTATTTTTCATATTTTGACGATTTTGTCCTTAATTCACAAAATACACAAAATTTCTTTGTACACATGCCTAGACAAATTCTCATAATGTTCATACAAGATCATATGTTTCATTTTTTTCACATTTTAGTCCCTCAAAATCTCTTTTTTTACAATTTAGTCTAAATTACTCAAATTCATCAAAAATTCAAAGACAAAACTTAGTAATCTAACACATATCATTACTTTACTAACATCAAAATTCATAAAGCTCATAGTTTCATCAATGAAATAACTCAAAATCATCAACAAAATCAAAAATTGAGACATGGGCTTGATAGTATACAAAGCAACAATCACAAAAACGTAGAAATTGTCGAAAACAGATCAAAACACATACCTCAATCAAGCAAAACCTTAGCCGAACCCTAAACTCTTTTTCTTATTCTTTTAATTAGTATTTTCGGCAACCATATATGAAAATGAACAAAAGTATGACTTTTTTTTTAATTATAATTCATTTTATAATCAAATACCATTTTAAACCTTAATAATTAAACATATAATTCATATTCATTAAGGCCATTTATGACCACTCATGCTTTCAATGGTTTAATAACAACATAAGGACCTTTCATTTAAAAAGACATAGCAAATATGCACTTTAACAATTAGCAAGCCACTTTTACATTTTATGCGATTAGGTCCTTTTATCAAATTAAGCACACAAATGATTAAATTTTCATATGAAACTTTCACACATACTAATTCACATATATTAAGCACCAAAAATATTATTAAAATATTTTTCTGACTCGAATTTGTGGTCCCAAAACCACTATTCCGACTAGGGTCTAAACTAGATTGTCACAATTCTCCCCCGTAGGGATTTTAGTCCCCGAAAATTCTTACCATTGAACAGATTCAGATTTTTTTGTCTCATAGTATTTTCGTCAGAGTCAGGAGATATCACACTATCGCAGGTTAAATGTGGCATGTATAGCTAGACTCACATACGCTATGGTAGTCCTAGAACTAACTAAACCATAGCTTTGATACCAACTAAATGTAACACCCCTAACCCGTATCCGTCCCTGGACTAGGGTTAAAAGCGTTACTTGACAAACAAAACATTTTGAAATCATTTCACAATCAAAAGTCATGCATATGCATATCATAGTCAAACATCAACATTAAGTCCCTTACATAGGTCAACGAGACCTTAAACATACTTTAGAAAGAGGTCGGGACTAAACCAAACACATACAAAAATTTCTCGAAATCTTAACAATTTTTCAAAATTAAAGAGGTCACACGCCCGTGTGAACAGGCCGTGTGCCTCACACAGCATTAGACACACCCGTGTGTCTAGGCCGTGTCAAATCAGGGCATACATACTAACTTATCCACACGGCCACAAGACACGCCCGTGTGCCTTGGCCGTGGTCGAAACTAACTTGAGTCACATGGCTAGCCACACGCCCGTGTACCTTGGCCATGCTCGAGACTGACTTAAAATCGTAGGGTATGCCAGGGGACACACAGCCATGCTACATGACCATGTGTCGCACATGACTAAGACACACGCTGGTGTCTCTGCCCGTGTGGACAAAAATAGGACATTTGAAAAACCAATTTGCCACCCATTTTGGATCATACCTACAAGCATAAAACTAAACACCAATATACCACATTTTCAGCCAATTTCAATCTCAAAACAAACACCATTCAAATCATGTAATCATCAATCTATTTCATGCTCAACATTTATACCAAAACATACTAAAATCATAAGTCAAATTCATTCAATCATACATCACCAACATCTCAATTTCTTATCCATCTTCATGCCAAACTTAAACCAAATTAAACAATTAAACACATACCAAATTGACCATTTCATTTAGTCATTCATATGCATCAAAACATACCATTTTCTCATCACGTAAACCATAACAAAACCAAACCATAATCACATCCATTACCAAGCCATATCACTTGGCGAAACATATATTAACATCTCAAAACATATTCACATACTTCTAGCCTATACATGCCACATAACCAAAACTCAAAACATTATTTACCAAAATGATAATTGGATAGTGTGATGACATCTTCATCGACTTCTAATCCAAGTAGAACTCTAAAAATCTATGAACATAGGAAAAACACACAGAATAAGCTTCGAGAGCTTAGTAAGCCATAAGCAAATAAATCTTCACAAGATCATGTATATAATTCAACTTGAATAAACCAATTTATTTAACTTCAAACACATATTCAATCACTTTTCTTATATAATCTAATATCAACACATTAGGTAACTTCATTAGACTTATTTATCGATGAACATATAAACCATGTTCCATTTTTCATAATTCTCATGTTCGAAACATAGGACTACAATTTCATCTAATGAGCATATATAACACATCGTTCGTTATCATATATTTCACATATCATCATTTGAATCATACTCACATTTCATATTAAAATTTCATATTCAAATCACATGTACCTGAATCATATATGGCAATAACAATTACAATTCCACATTTCTCATATATTTCATTAGATCATAATTCACTTACTAGTATCCACGTCTCATTTTCACATATATCATATATCAACTGATCATAATCATACTCACTTTCATATCAAAATTTCATATACATCACAACATACCTGATTCGGATGCACATTCATAAACTCGTTTATTTCTCGGAATGTCCGTTGAACCGTTCGAAATCAATAAGGATACTCAAATAGCACATAAGCTCTTACAATGCCAACACCTTAGACGTTGTCTTACATGTAAAATAGCACATAAGCTCGTACAATGCCAACGCCTTAGATGTTGTCTTACATGTAATTAATTATCGATGCCACTGTCCCAGATAGGGTCTTACACGAAATCGTATACGATGCCAATGTCCCACACATGGTCTTACACGTAAATCACAAATCGATGCCAACGTCCCAGACGTAGTCTTACATGATAACACATATCGGAATCCTATGTCATGACATATGTATCCTAACTATTCTTATGGTTCATACGAGGCTTTTTGGACGTTGTCGCATTATCAAAACTTTCTCAATTTCACATATTCGAACAATCCACGATCAGAACAAATTCTCTAAAGCTCAATTCAAATTGGTATCACACATATATATTTACAACTCAATTCAACATATATAATGCACATATATTTCAATTTAACAACATTTATTTACTTATGAACTTACCTCGTACTATCACGAACGAACCGAAAGGACTATTCTATAATTTTTGACTTTCCCCGATCCAAATCCGATTTTCTCATTTCTTGATCTAATTCAATACAAATTCAACTTATTTAATCACATATTTACTCAAATTCATCCAAAAACACATAAAAGGGTAATTTGCACTTTAGCCCCTAACATTTTACATTTTTCACAATTTAGTCCTTATTTCACAAAACACAAAATATGCATAATTCAATTCAATCAATGCTTGGCTGAATATTCTTACATTTTATATAAGCCCATATATTTCATTTATTTCACATTTTAGTCCCTCAAAATCTCCTTTTTACAATTTAGTCCAAATTACTCAAATTCATCAAAAATTCAAAGACAAAACTTAGTAATTTAACACATATCTTTCATTTACTACCATCAAACTTCATAAAACTCACATTATCAACAATGACATAACTCAAAATCATCAACAAAATCAGAAATTAGGGCATGGGCTTGATAGAATACAAAGCAACGATCACAAAAACGTAGAAATTATCAAAAATCGAGCAAAACACATACCCGAATTAAGTTTTCATATTGCCGAAACCCTAAATGGCCATGAAACCTTTTCTTTCTTCTTATTTCGGCAAGGATGAAGAAGTAATGAACACATTTTTGGCTTTGGTTTTATTATTATATCATTAATTCACATTTTACCTTTTTACCCTTAATGAAATAATCTACTAACTTAATAATGGTTGTCCATTTTTGTCCATGCATATTTCCAAAGGTCAAATTACATCTTAAGGACTCCACTTTATAAAAACAATATCAATGTAACACTTTAGCAAATAGCAAACCACTTTTTCAATTTATGCGATTAAGTCCTTTTTAACAAATCAGCACTCAAACGATAAAATTTTCATATGAAAATTTCACACATATCAATTCACATCCTTTAAGCATAGAAAATAATATTAAAATATTTTTTTGACTCAGATTTGTGGTCTAAAAACCACTATTTCGACTAGGGTCTAAACCGGGCTGTTACATTTTACTACATCAGTTTTCATCATGCATAATCACAACAATAATCAAACACTTTATGCCATATTAATTGTTAAATACATAATAACAATAAAGTTGTATTATTTACATACAACTTACCTCAATATACAAAAAGTGGGCGACTAGATTGAATTAGTCTACTAGCTTGGTCTTCCCTCGGTTTAGGTCTAGATTTTGTATTTCTTGATCTATAATGATAAAATTCACTAGTTTAATCATCACATTAATCAAGACATTTCATAATTCATATTTTGGCAAAATGATCGTTTTGCCCTTAGGCTTTCACAAAATTACGATTTTTCCCCAAGGCTCGTAACCGATTTTCATCAAATTTCCTCATTAACCAAGCCTAACTGAATCTATTTTAAGCTTATTGCAACTCACAAATCCAATTATTTCACACCGTTACTACTTATTTTGTAACTTTTACAAAATGACCCCTTTTAGGTGTTTTCATGAAAACCCCTTTCACCAAAGTTGTTTATTTAACAACCATGATTCATTTTCTTCTATAAAAATTTAGCAACCAACATGAGTACTTTCATAGAAAAATCCTAAACTCTCAACCATTTTGCAAAATAGCCCCCCCATTAGTTAGCTTAAGCTACAAGGGCCCCAAAAGTACAAAAATAATCAAGAAAGACCATCAAAATCACTTACTTGCAAGAGTCTAAAGTTACTAAAAATTTCAAGCTCCCATGGCCTTCTTTCTTGGAGAAAATCAATGAAGAAGAAAGAGAATGAAAAAGATGAAAGCTTTTCCTTATTTTATTATATTTCTAGTCAAATTAGTCACCAAATTTCACCTAACTTTGACCTTACAATTTCTTTGTTTCCATGTTCATCCACTAACAAATTTGTGGTTTATTTACTCAATAAAGACCTCTAATTTAATGTTCCATAGCTATTTGACATGTTTAGCTAGTAGAACAAAAATTTCGCACTTTATGCGATTTAGTCCTTTTTCAAAATTAAGCATGCAATCACTGAAATTAATTCACCAAAAATTTCAAACACTCATATAATCATGCTATAACACATAAAATAATATTAAAATAATTTCTCTGACCTCATATTTGTGGTTCTGAAACCACAGTTCTGACTAGGCCCAAAATCGGGCTGTTACACTTTCTATTTCTACTGATTGAAGCCCTAAATTGCGAATGTGCAAGTTATATTGTAACACCCTTAACCCATATCCGTCGCTGGAACAGGGTTACGGAGTATTACGAAATTTTCAAAAAAAATTCGGTTAACTTATGTCATTTACTATTCATATTCAAAATCAAACATATTTAATCCTATAGTCCCTTTATTGGACTATCGAGGCTCAAAACATGCATTAGAAATGAATCAGGACTAAATCAGAGTCTTAGAGAATTTTTCGCAAAATCATAAATTTTTTCCCTAGTTACAGGGGATACACGGCTAGGCCACATGCCCATGTGCTAGGCCGTGTGTCACACATGGCTGAGACATACACTCGTGTCTCTACTCGTGTGGACGAAAATAGGTTATTTTTTAAGCCATATTTTTCACCCAATTTGCTCTTCACCAACACCAATACTTAAACACATCCATAAACCATTCCAAGACAATTAATTTATGCCAAAACCCAGTCTCATACATGTTATTTAATCTCTCAACCAATGTACCCGTAAGTACCTCAGATGACAATTTATTTCCATGTCAATTTATACTTATATTTACTAGATACTCAGTTCATTTTTATGCATGTTGTAACAAACATGTTAACCAAATTCCATCATCATTATACTAACATGATTTCTATAAATTAATCATTTCAAACATATACCATAATATGATCTTTTATACGTAAACATCGAAACATGTTTATCACTAGCCATTCCAATGGCTAGTTATAACAAAACCTTTACATGCCATTGTTGACCAAATTAACTTATACATGCCATTATAACCATAATTAATTTACCATATATATACCGAAATGGCCGATGGATAGTGTAAGTGATCTCTCCTCCAAGCTTCCAATCCAACGGACTTCCGATTTATATTCATTCATTTCAATATAAACATGCATGGCATATTTAATCCTTTTGATCACAAGCCCTAACACATATCCTTACCATATCTTGTATCCCTATAATGTTTTCAAAACATATCTCTATATTTCAATTACATTTTCATATTAATTCATCTCAAGTTTAATCTATTTCATGTCAGAACTTTACTCATTAATCAATTGAGATAACAATAACTATATGGATAGTACACTCAAGGTGTACAAATCTATTATCATAGATGAACGTATTCATCAAACCATTTCATGTTCATATATAAACATTTCATACTCATATTTCATGTAACACTATTTTTTATATATTTCAGGCAGATACATGTAAAAATAATTTCTTTTCATGTCATATTTTCATATTTCATATTTCATTCCATGGAAACTTATCTTTAGTTCATATTTAACCCTGTCAGAACTTTGCTCGTTGAATTTATTTGAAATATCGATGGATACTCATATAGTACACTTAAAGTGTACAAGTCTGTAATCCATCAATTTGTATCCGCGGTACCCCTTTAGGGCACATAATCAGAAAGCACACTCTCGAGCCATATATCAAGATGCTCATCTAGGCTAAATCTCAGGAAGTTCACAAAAAAATTTTAAATCAGGAAACTAATAATTGCTTACAAAGAGCCATGTAACAGGAGCACCGGATAGCCATGTCTTAAAGAGCGAGCCATGTCAGGATGCTCACAAAGAGCTGTGTTTGTGTCCGCAACGTATGCAGGATCACAACCGATCAAATCATGTAACAAGATGCTCACAAAGAGCTATAGTAGTGTGCAACACATGCAAATTCACTACCAATCAGGATGCTCGCAAGAATTATGTAGTAGGATTACTAGTCCAGGCTAAATCCTGTCTACAACATATAATCAGTGAGATCAGGATTACCAGTCCAGGCTAAATCCCATCTCCAACATATAATCAGGATTACTAGCCCAGACTAAATCCCGATTTCAACGTAAGATCAGAATTACTAGTCCAGGCTAAATCCTGTCTTTAACATATGCTTGAGAAGGCTTATATCAAGATTACCCGTTCGGGATAAATCCTTTCTCTAATGAGGTCAAGGATTACTCGTCTGAGCTAAATCCCATCAGCAACACATGCAGGATCTCATTTCATATGAGAAATCACCTTTATCCATCGATATTCAATATTCAACTGGAACTTGTCACTTATTAGGCATTGTTGGACATATGCGAATAATTTCAAATATATTCATAGTATTTATATAATTTATATACACACATCCAATACAAGCATAAAAATATACAAAATTTAGCTACACAAACTTACTTGGCTAAATTGTAGAAATACTAAGATTCAAGGGCATTTTGATAAATTTTCATTTCTCCGATTTTCACCCAATCTTAAATTAATAATTTCATTCAATTTATTAATTTAAACAATAAAACAATTTATTTCCTTCAATTTGATCATTTTTGACATTTTTACCAAATTGCCCCTAAAGTTTTACTTTTATTCAATTTAGTCCCTAAGCTTAAACATGTAAATTATCCATTGTTAATGTAAACCCTTAATAGCTAAATAATCATATATTTATTTTCCTCCTCTCCATTCCACATCCTTAATATATACATAATTCCACTATTTACTTATATATTCATATCAAGCTATCCACTTGAGTCATAGTCACTAAATTATTTATATCTTGAGCTACAAAATTCAAAATTAAGATCCTCTTGATGTTTTTGAAACTAGGCTCATATATATTTCTACCATAAAAATTTTAGAATTTATAATTTTGCCAATAAGTACAGTAAAATCTTTAAATTTATCTCTGTTGTGCTGTTTGATAGTTTTGACCTTTCTTTACTAAAAATTTAATTATCTCTTAGTATGGGGTTTTGATTATGTTTCCATTTATTTATATTTAAAATAGACTCATTAATAAATTGAACATATAAATTTAAACCCCAAAATATTTTTATAAATTTTTTAATGATTTTCCAAAGTCAGAACAGGGGAATCCGAAATCATTCTAACCTTGTCTCACAAAATGTATTATATCTCATAATTTACAATTCCATTGCTTAAACCATTTCTTCTATGAGAAACTAGACTTAAAAAAATTTAATTTCAGATTTTATTCAACCTTCAATTCGATTTGCACAATTTTTGGTGATTTTTCAAAGTTAGACCATTGCTGCTGCCCAAAACTGTTTTAGTGCAAAATATTAATTACCAATTTTATAACACCCTCATTCCATTTCTCTATAATATTTCCCATCACTTTCTCTTATTTCCCTTCACCAACATATCAAGAACATAGAGCCTTATATAAGAAAACTCTACTATAACATCATTTCCATGCTTTTTCAATAATATCAAACTTTAAAATATATTGAAATCTTGATGTTCTTACCTTGTTCTATTAATTTCAATCTTTAACTTGATTTTATCTCTCCTCTAGCTTCCATTTCTTGAATCTAACTTGATATTTTAAGTCCCCATAGTCTCCTTGTTATCTTTCTCTCTTGATGGCTATGGAAATTCTTTTGATTTCTAGGTGAAAATGGTGGATTTTTGGTGAAAGGACCAAATTGTAAAGAAAGCAAAACTTTCTTTCTTTCTTTCTTCTTCTCACGTTGATGCATGGGAAAGTTGAAGAGAAATCTTCATCTTTCTTTCCTTATATATTGCATGAAATAATAATAAAATATAAATTTTAAAAAAATCAAATTAAATTATTAATAAACTAATATTTATTTAACTAATCTAAAATATCTCCACATCATCATTGCCTTCTAGATTTCTCTCTCCTTCTAATTGACCATTTTGCCCTTTATGGTCTTTTAAAATTCCATCCTTGAGTCTTCATTTAATTTGGTATAATTGCAATTTAGTCCCTCACAATTCTTCACCTATTCAATTTAGTCTTAATTCATCCATTTTCCTTAGTTTCTAGATCATTCCATCCCTAAAATATTTACACCATTGGTCCTTTAAATTTTTCATATTTACACTTTAACGCCTCAAATTTTGAGTATTTACTCTTGTGCAACAAAAATTTTCTCACTTTTACGATTTAGTCCTTTCTTGAATTAATATATCATAATATACTTCCCAATGTTGACATAACTCAAAATTTCCCTTTTTGTCACTTTATTTTCTTAGTTTACTCAAGGATAATATCTTATTATAAAAATTTTTGGGGTATTACATATATTGTCTTTATCACAGTTGTTTCTACTGAGCATACGTGATATTATGTAACACCTCTAACCCGTATCCGTCACCGGAATAGGGTTACGAGGCATTACCGATCAAAGCACAAAATATAATATACATTTCTCATACATGAATCAATTTCACATAAATATCAATATAACATAATCATATTGTCCCTTATAAGGTTTTACGAGACCTTAAAACATGCTTAAATAAGGTTTGGGATTAAACCGATAATATTTACAAACTTTAGGAAACTTATAAAATTTTCATGCAGACAGGGGTCACATGCCCGTGTGAACAGGCCGTGTGCCTCACACGACCACCAGACATGCCTGTGTCACAGGTCATGTGAAAACAGGGCATACATTCTGACTTGCACCATACGACCGAAGACACGCATGTGTGCCACACACGACCAATTGACACGCCCGTGTGTTTAGGCCGTGCCAAACCTGTAGAGTATACTGTCTTAATTCGAAGGGCTACCCTAGGGGACACATGGCCGTGTAACATGACCGTGTGTCACACACGGCTGAGACACACGCCCGTGTCTTTGTCCGTGTGGACAAAAATAGGCTATTTGCAAAGCCAATTTGCCATCCTTTCCTCATGCACACCTAGCAACCAAAATTTTACCATTTTAATACATTTCTAGGCAGCCAAAACATGCCAATTCATATATAATTCATGCCATTTAAAAACCATCCTCTTAACTACTCAAATCCCTGGCCAAAACATACCAAACCAATATGCCAAAATTATCAAATTTACATAACTTCTAAATGCATTTCTTCATCATTTTAATTACTATTTCTTGTCACAAAACATACCATATCATATCTCATAATCAAGCCACTACATGCCATCTTCCAAACATTAACACACCAATTGTCAACTAGCTACACAAGCAAACATATAACCATAAAAAAAAATGCAAAAATGTAAGACCATATATATATACATCACATATATCACTTATCAAACACATAATTCAAGCCAACTTAAATGGCCATACACACCACCATCTACAAGCCAAATCTCATGAATAATATCATAACCCAAAATATACCAAGATGACACTAGCCTATACATGTACCATATATGCAAAGCTTCAAAAGTACCAACAAGATGATCAATAGTGTAATGACGTTCCCCGAAAATTTCTCGAGTCTGAGCTAGCTTCGATAATCTATAAAATAGTGAAAAATAAACACATATACAAATAAAGTCATCATATGAATATTTGCATATCAATTCAAATATGCTAAGCATAGCTAAACACATTCAAGTTTACAAACCTTTCTCATTGTACACATATTCAATATCATAATTGGATTCATCAAATAATTCCTTTTTCAATACTCGTATGAATTTCGTACGTACTTGAGTCACTTAACTCATTCATATTTTCTTTCTCGATTTGAATTTGTCCGTTGAACCATTCAGAATCCTTAAGGATACTCGAAAATCATAATATCTCGTACAATGCAATATCCCAGATATGGTCTTACATGTTATCACATATCGATGTCACTGTCCCAGACAAGGTCTTACACGAAATCATATAACGATGCCAATGTCCTAGACGTGGTCTTACATGTAATCACATCTTGATAATCTAATGTCCTGACATTCGTATCCTATACTCTTCTTAAGTTTTGTATGAGACTTTTAGATGTTGTAACTCTGTCGATTCTTGCTCGTATTTGCTCATTCAACATTCATAACAATTCAATGACAATTAAACATGTATAATTCAATTTAAAGACATTTATTTGCAAATGAACTTATCTCGTATTAGGGATTGACTTATCGGGTCAACTATTCGACAACTTTCAATTTCCCCTGATCTAAATCCGATTTCTTTCTTTCAAGATCTATATGAATTCAAAATTAACTCATTTATTCATCGATTTATTCAATTTCATCCACAAACACATATTTGGGCATTTTTACACTTTAGCTCCTAAAGTTCTACATTTATTCAATTTAGTCCCTATTTTATAAATACACAAAATTCACAAAATTTAATAAGACCCATGCTTGGCCGAATTACCCTATGCCCTTAGTAGCCCATGTCTTTCATTTATTCATACTTTTAACTCCACATTTTCATCTTTTCACAAATTAATCCTTAATTTGTATTTTCTCTAAAAATCACTTAATAAAACATATTAATCGATCATTTATCTGCCATTTTTCATCATCAACCATCACAAAGCACATAGATTCAACAATGGCACTTCATAAATCATCAACAAATTTAGAAATTAGGATACGGGCTGGCTAGATTACTAAGCAACGATCTCAAAAACATAAAAATCATCAAAAACTGAGCTCAAAACATACCTCAATCAAGCTATGCAAGTGCCAAAATTTCACACCCTACTTTTAGCTTTTCTCTTTGCTTCATTCGGCCATAAAAGATGAACATAAAGATGGCTTTATGTTTTTTTATTTATTAAAACATAAGTTAATTACTAATTTACCAATTTGACCTTGGTTTAAAACATTAATAAACATAAAATATATACCCATTTATAACCATTCCCACTATTAATAGTCTAATATCAATATAAGGACCTTACATTTAATCAACCATAGCAATTAAATACATTTAACTCTATTTAGTCCTTTTCTCAAATTAAACATCCAAATGATAAAATTATTTCACGAAATTTTCACACATATATAATCACATGCTATAAACACCAAAAATAATATTAAAATAATTTTCCAACCTCAGATTTGTGGTTTCAAAATCACTTTTCTGATTTAGCTAAAACCGGGCTGTTACATATTACCCTTTTGAATTTTCTCTGAGATATCATCAATCTCTTTATTATTCAAACATGGTTTATCTGTGAAAGATATTCATCGGTTGGAGGTAATTACATTTATTACCGTTATAAATATTGACTCAATCATGAGGTATGGTGATAGAGATCACAGATTATAGAAACTGTATTACTGCATTGGTTATTATTGGGGCCACTTTCGGTTCTCCCTCTTTTAAGTTGAGGTGCACTATTGATGTTGAAGTGTTGCTTTATATATAGAGCTGAAATGTCATTCATATTATTGCACAATGGTTTAAAATCTATTTGATGGTTGTGGTTTTGGAAAAACTCAAAGCTTCAATGTTAAAAATTGAAATAGCTACATTGATGACCTAGTCATTACGGAAAAGAGGTAAGATTTGAATGAAACAATAAATATCAGTAAAGTTTTGACCAGTTGGAAGCTCTGTTGAATGAAGTATTAATTCTGGTTCAGCCTGAATCGGGTTAGGAGTTTGTTATTATAGAGATGTATTATTGAATAGGATTAGATTATGTTTTGATGTAGTAAGGCAAGGTAATAGCCTGTACTTTCAAATATTTAAAAACCACATGGAAAGAATTACTTGATACATGACCTAGAATTGACAGCTATTGTTTTTGTGTTGAAATCTGACAACATTACTTGTTTGGTGAAAAATGTTATATATTCACTGATTATAAAAGTCTGAAGTATCTGGTGTTGCTAAAAGATTTGAATCTGAGATAGCGTACATGGTTTGAAATGTTGAAAGATTATGATTTGATAATTTTATATCACTTGGAAAGAACAAACGTGGTTACAGATATTTTGAGTAGGAAATCTCTGCATACTTTGCAAGCCATGGATACTGATTATGATTGTCTGGTAATAGCTCAATTTTTGCTCAGTATAGAGCTAAATTGATGATTTTACAACATATTAGTAAAACGTAGAAAAGTAATAATGAGTTGTAAGTTAAATAAATACAGTGTAAAATAATTTATGAATCAAAATTTCAGAATGGATCTGATAAATGTTTGTTATTCAGAAACAGAGTCTGTATACTGAAGAATTTAGAGTTTATAAAGAAAATTTTACATGAATAGTAATACTATGTTTGTTTATTTAGGAAATGATAAAATGCATAATGATTTGAAAAAGATGTATTAGTAGCTCAGAATGAAACATGGTATTTCTGAATCTATATTTAAATGTTGGATGTGTCAACAAGATAAAGATGATACTTTCAGGATGGGTATAGTCAGTGAAAATACCGAAATGGAAATGGGACAAAGTTACCATAAATTTTATACCAGGATTATCCCTGTCTATGAAAAGGAAATATACTATTTGAGTAATTCTTGATTATTTGACGAAACCTGTACATTCCATTCTGGAATGAGTGGATTGCACACTTGATAGATTGCTTGAATGATCTATTTTTTGAGATTGTCAGATTATAGGAGGTGCTAGTTTCTGTTATTTCTGATAGAGATCTACAATTTAAATTCCGATTCTGAAACAAGTTACAAGAAACTCTAGGTATACAGTTACATTTTCGTACCATATTTCATTTTTAGATGGATGGTTAACCTGAACATATGATTCAGAATTTAGAAGGTGGGCTTCAATGTTGTGTACTTGAGTTTGAAGGTAACTGGGAACAGTATTTGCCTCTGGTTGAATTTGCTTATTATAATAGTTAACAGTTAAGTACAAACATTTTTACTGTATGAGGCTTTATATGGTCACAAATATAAAAATTTGGTGTTTTGGATGGAGTTCAGTGAGAAAAGATACATGTAGTAGATTTAAATTCCTTGAACCTGAAGAAGAATGAAAGTGATCTGAGACAGTTTAAAAAAAAAGCAGTATTTGATCGTTAGAAATCCGATGTGAATCAAAAAAGAAAAGAAATAGAGTTTCAGATTGGCGACAAAAATATTTTTGAAAGTTTCACCATGGAAGAAAGTTCCTCGGTTTGGCAATAAAGACAAACTAATTCTGTGGTTTAATGGGTCATATGAGATCATTGAAAAGAATTAGACCTGTTGCGTATTGTTTAGTATTATTATCAGAGTTCTATAGAATTCACAATGTTTTTATGAGTATATGTGTTATGACAGTATCGATCAGACCCATCATCTGTTATTGCTTTGATGAAAATTAAATTCAGCCTGGCACGACTTACAATGAGGGACTAGTTGAAATTCTGGCATGTGAAGTGAAAGAAACGAAAAATATAAAGGTAGCTTTAGTGAAAGTTCTTTGGCAATGATATGATATAGAGAAAGCTATCTGGGAACCGGATGGAAACATGGGAAAGTAATGTCTGAATCTCCTTACTGGTAAAATTTTCAAGGACGAAAATTCCTTAAGGGGGGAGAGTTGTAACAACCCAATTTCGGTGAAATCGAAACAGTGGTTTCAAGACCACAAATTCGAGCCGAAAATAAAATTTATTTTTATTTTTACTTTTATTTTATTATATGATCCGTATTATATTAGAAATGTCATGTGAAAATTTTGATAAGAAATTTTACCGATTATGTGTTTTATTACAGGAAAAATCAAATCGTATAAAATGAAAAAGTTGGATTCTAGTAGCTAGAAGGATCAACTAGCTATGGAATTCAAAAATTAAGGTCCTTACATGGTAATTAGACCATTAAAGAAAGTATGTAGATATTTTGGTATGACTCATCCATGGAAAAATAAAAAAAGGGCTAAGGACTAAATTGGAAAGATGAAAAGTTATTAAATGACAGTTTAATTAAATGAAAAAGAAAACAATTTCATATCATCTTCCCCAAAGATTTCTATGGAAACCCTAGAAGAGAGGAAGAATACTTATCAAGCTTATTTGGGTAAGTAATCAAGCTTTGTTTTTAGTAATTTTTATATTTTTGAAACCGGGATAGTCTAATCTATCTATTTGGGGGATTAATTTGAAAATTTATCAAAGTATGAAATTTGGGTCGTCGATGAATATGTTGGAAATATGAAATTTATGGTAGAAAATGAAAGGTTGTTGATAGATAAACAACTTTTACAAAGTAATTTTTGATGGAAACTTGATTTAGGGACTAAAATGAAAAAGTGATAAAACCCATGGAAAATTCTAAAATTTGTGAAATGTATGTACTGTAAATGAAGTATATAAATTTCGGTTAGGCTTTGAATAGGGAGTAAATTGTATAAATTTCATTTTCCGAGCCTAGGGATGAAATGAGAATTTATGGAAAAGTTAGGGGCAAAATGACAATTTTGCCTAGGCTAAAATTAAGTCCACTTGAGTGAAATATGATAAATTGATGTTAAATTTACTCGTATAGATCCGGATAGACCAAATTTGGAGCTAGAATGAGGAAAGAGGAATATGTCGGATTAGTAGATTTTACGTACACGAACATTGTCAAGGTAAGTTCGTGTAACTAAATTGTATATGTTTTTATGCTTGAATTAAATGTTGTGTTTGTGAATTATATAAATGCCATAAGTATGTGAAATGATCACATACTCGTTAAAGCCCGATAAATGAAAGTGCTCGATCAATTATAATGCCCGAAAAATGATAAATGATAAAAATATTAATTTTATGCTTGAGTTGAATGTGAACATTTGAATTGCATAAATGCGTAAAAATATGAGATTGACCACATGCTTGATAATGCTTGAAAGATGCTAAATTTTGTTTGAATAAATGAAAAATTTGGTGGATATGTGATTTCTCGAAATGAATGAGGTCCTGCATTTGTTGCAAATGGGATTTAACTCGGACGAGTAATCCTATTGATCTCATGATAGAAAGGATTTAGCCTGGACAGGTAATCCTAATATAAGTCCTCTCGAGCATATGTTGTGGATTGGATTTACCCCGGACGAGTAATCTAGATCAATCTCCTTAGAGCATATGTCATTAAAAGAATTTAGCCTAGATTGGTAATCTTGTTGTATACATGTGTGGCTCGAGAGTGTACTCCCTGAAATAGTACCTTATGGGTACCATTGAATCTGAATTGACGAATTTTGATTTGTACACCGTGATTGTACTACCTGTGTGTCCATCGATATTTCAGGTAAATTCAACGGGTAAAAGTTCTTGACATGAGAAGATATGAATAAGAAATGAGTTACTACACGTATAAGCCTGAAATACATGAAAATGACGATACGTGATACTTGGTATATGGAAATATGAAATGATGATATTGTACATGGAATTTATTTGATGAGTATGTACATCCTTGATTATAGACTTAAACTCCTTAAGTGTACTAATCGTGACCTTGATATTCCGAGTAATATGAGTAGAGTTCTGATATGAAATGATTTGAACTCGAAATGAACTAGTATGAAATTATACTTGTAATAATGAGATAAATTATGCTTGTTGAATGAATACATGTTGTGGAGAGCATATGTGCTTGGAATCTTGATTGTTGTTGAGCCCATATATGTTTTGATTTTATTATGGATTTTATGACTAACAAGGGCAATAAGGATGTATGTGTAGCGCTTGAGGTCAAATTGATTGAATATGCCTTACATAGTTACCTCATAATAGAATGAATGGTAAGTTAAGTACCATGTTATATGAATTTACTAAGTATTTTATGCTTACTTAGTTCTATTTCCCTGTTTTATAGTAAATCAGAAGCTCGTTGGATTGGAAGCTTGGTGGAGATCACTCACACTATCCATCGGCCCATGTCAGTACACTATGGTAAATTAACTATGGTTGTAATGGCATGTATAGGATATATTGGCCATATTGGCATGTAAATGTAAATGATGCTTGTAATCTAGCCATTGGAATGGCTAGTAATGGTTTTTTCTAATATATTTGTAATGTCATACTATGGTAGCTACATATGGGTTAAGTAGTTGACCAAATTATGTCTAACACATGATCTAAACTAAGGCAAGATTATGAACATGTATGCATGAAATGATTTGCCATAATGAATGATGGAATTTTCTTAATTTGAATGCTTGAAATGGTTGGTATTTGGATGTGTGATTCAAGTGCAGGTCATGGGGTGATTTTATGTGAGAAATAAAGCTAGGAATGGCATTATTTTGTCCATACGGGCAGGCACATGGGCGTGTGTCTAGACTGTGTGTGACACAGCCTTGTAACATGGGCATGTGGTTAGGCCGTGTGTCCCCTGCACCTTAATTTTGAGAAACAAAATGCTCAGAATTGAGCACAAGGGCAGAGACACGGGCATGTGTCTCAGCTGTGTGTGCTACATGACCTAGAACACGGGCGTGTGTCTTGGCCGTGTGAAACCTGCACCTAATTTTGAATTAAATTAATTAACCACACAACCTAGCACACGAGTGTGTGGCATGGCCGTGTGCACAATTTAGAGAGTTACACGAGGTCGAACACGGCCTCTAGCATAGACGTGTCCTAGGGTTACACAGGCGTGTCCCTTGGACCACACGGGCGTGTGAGCCCTGCATCTTTGAAAAATTTTGAAATATTGTGAAAAATTCTAAGAGGTTCTGATTAAGTCCTGACTCAATGCTAATGCTCGTATTGAACCTCGAGGGTCCATTTAAATGACGTGATGAATGATTTCAAAATTTAAATAGTAACTTGCATGATTTATCTATAAATGTTTCTGAAAGTTTGGTAATGTTCCAAAACCCCATTCTGACGACGGATACGAGTTAGGGGTGTTATAGGAAAAGATAATGGTACGTGGATGTAAGCAATGATACAGATCAGTTCAGGTACTTGTGAAAGTTTGACAAGTAAGTGTTACTTGATAAGTTCATATGATAAGTAAGTGAAAGTTGATAAATTTATACATGATACATAAAATTATGGCAATATACAACTTGTTGAATTGAATGTATTACTTATGTTCTTTAAATTGTGATTGAATTGGTAACTATACTTATTAATCATATGAACTTACTAAGCTATAAAGCTTACTTTGTTTATTTTTTCGTGTTTTATAGTGATTTCAAAGCTAGCTCAGATTCGGGGATCGCCAGAGACTTCATCACACTATCAAGCTATTGTTTTGGTACTTTTGAATCTATGTTTTTGGAATATATGGCATGTATAGGAATTTTGGTCATTTTGGTATATGGGTTGATAATGATTTTGGTAATTTGAAATGGCCTGTAAATGTTAAATGCTTCTAGTTTTGTATATATCCATGTGAATTGGCCTAATTTGGCTAGTTTAGTTATGAATATATATGTGTGTAAATGGCCTATGTTATGTGATTGAGGTGGGCTTTGTGATGCTTATTGATAGTAGGAATTGTGGATGTCAAATGGTTGATAATAGAACAGACGTATGCTTGTGAATTTGAGCATAATGATGCATGTTAGGAAATGTTTAATTAGTTGAATTGTATATGTGAATTTGGTATAAGGTAATAGCCCATTTTGTGGCTTGTGTATATTGTGGATAATGGAATTGAGTTGGCATGATTTAGGCTTGATTTAGTTGGTTTGAATGCCTATAAATGCTATGTTTTGGTGCTGTTTGTTTTGGTGTAAGTGCATACAAATGGGGGTGGCAAAATGGCTTGGTAAATAACATATTTTTTTCCACACGGGTAGAGACACGAGTGTGTGTCTCAGCCGTGTGTGATACATGGTCAGGTTACACAGCCATCTGTCCTCTAGTGTTGAAATAAAAACCAAGTCAGCATGCTCCACACGGCCTAGCACACGGGCATGTGATTGGTCATGTGGCTTAAGTCAGTATACCCTACAGGACTGGCATGGCCTAGCACACGATCTGGTACATGGGTGTGTGTGGCCATTTTTAGGGCACACGGGGGTGTGTGTTGGTCGATGACCCAAGTCAGAGAGTTACATGAGATCAGACACTGGTTGGGACACAGCCATGTGATTTCATTTCGAATGTCCACACGGCCTATGACATGGGCGTGTCTTCTCACATGGCCGAGCCACACGGGTGTGTGTCCCCTATTTTTGGGAAATTTTTCTAAGTATTTTAAAAGTTTCTAAAGTTATCAGTTTAGTCCTAAACCACCCCAAATGCATTTTTTGGGCCTCGTAAGCTCGTATTAGGGATGATATGAATGTTATTGATTGATGATTATATGAAATTTGAAAATGTACATGAAATGTATGTGTAATTGTATAATATGTTCAGTAATGCTCTGTAACCCTATTTTGGCGTTGAATATGGGTGAGGGGTATTACAATACGAAGACCTAGAATGTTCCTAAGACCTAATTGGGGCTTCCAACACTTATATAAATAAGAAATTAGGGGTTTGATGTAACTAAGTCGTCCTAGACACCTTCAAAAACCCTAGTAGTTTGGGAGTAGGATTAGATTATTTTTCTTTTGGCTTTTCATAACTCTTTTGTTTTCCATTTTGGAATTATTTTTGATCCAAGAGTTTATTTATATTATATAACCATTTTAGTTTACTTGTTATTGCATTCAATTATTTCTTTATTCCAATCAATCGATTTGCTACTTTGTTCTCTATTTGATATTCAATCCATGGTTATTCAAATATTTTTTCTCTTCTGAATCAATCGTGTTCTTTACATGATTAATTCAATTGGACTTGAGACTAAGAATAACATAGGTGGCTAAATCCCCTAGGGGAGATTAATGAGTGGATAGGGATGTGATTAATAGAGGATTTAGGGTTTTCCCGAGAGGGATTAGTTGGTATGAATTGCATGTTCTTAAACCCTAGGCCTAACACCCTAGGAAATTATCATAGGCTAGACAAGGTCGGGAGATAAGTCGAACTGAGTAAATCGTGATTTATCCTGGTTGAGAAAGTGAGGTTAAAAGATAAGCGAGTATCAACCAATAGACTAGTTAGTTAGAGGTTGGGAGGTAATAATTCGTTAATCGATAGCTAATCCACCCTAAAACCCTAATCTAAAGTTAGTTACAAACCTTGAAGCAAGTTAATCTTCTTGATTGGTTTATTAATTTTAGTCAATTGTTTATTTTTCTTATTTATTTATTTATTTTACTTAATTTTATCCCAACTATCTCTTTTATGTTCATCGTAACATAGAAATTAATTACTACTAGTTAGACCTATTATTGTTAAAACATTTTCATAATTTATTCCATCCTTCCTTAGCTACGATTCTCGAAATACTTCTAAGTGTTTCATTGTACTAAATATATTATAATTTGACCCCGTGCAATTGCAGACATCGTCGTTCTAAATTCTTATATATTTTTTGTATTATATTTTAATATAAGCGATAACTCATTTATAGGTGGTGAAGTTGGCGTCATCGCCAGGGAGGTTTCATCGAGAAATTTTAAAAATAAATTTTCACAATTAATAAGATAGTAGGAACATTAGGATCTATTGATATGATTTCTAACTGTTGTTTATTTCCTTTTATTCCTATGTTTATTTTCTTTTCAGGTCGTTTATGACTCAAAGCTGCGACAATTTAATCGAACCGTACCCAGATCCAGAGCAAATAATTAGATGCAATCATTCAGTAATAAACATCGATCCACCCGTAGTAATTAATTTACCTTGGGCAAACCCGTTATTTGAAGATCCACAAGAGTGAAAAGCGATTAAACAAGAAGAAGTCCCAATGGAACAAAGGATGTTACGTGAGTACGCCCTACCTATATTAGACACGGTGTGAGGAAGCATAGAATTGTCGACAATTAATGCCAATAATTTTGGAATAAAAATAGCCATGATCTAGATGACCCAAAATACGCTTCAATTTAAAGGGAACATGGTTGAAGACCTGAACCAACACTTGAAGCGGTTCCTACAACTCTGCGACACCTTCAGGTATAACGGAGTATCTGATGATGACGTGCATCTTCGATTATTTTTGTTTTATTTGTGTGATAACCTAGCTGATTAGTTGGATTCATTACAGTCGGGTTCCATCACCACATAGAACGATTTAGCATAAGAAGTTCTCAACAAATTTTTCCCGATTAGTCGAACCATTTAGATCCAAAAAGAAATTATCAACTTTAAACAATACAAAGTTAAGATCTTGTACGAAGCGTGGGAGCATTTCAAAACAATGCTAAGGAAGTGCCCACACCATAGATTACAAGCATGTCTCCAAATACAAATTTTCTACAATGCTGTTGACAGACACATTAGATATAACTTAAACTGAGCATTCAGTAGATCTTTCATGTTTCATACATATGAACAAGCTTACAAAATCATTGAAGAAATGGCCATGAATTCATACATGTGGCCCAATGAGAGGTTTAACTACCAATCTAAGTCTCCAACCTGAAATTGGTAAATGAAGAAAATGAGGATGGTAGATTCTGACAAATCCTAGAAATACTTAATTGTTTGGAGACACGTGTCAAGTCGACAAGAGTCAAGCCACATTCAAAAAATCAACCTAAGGATGCAAGCTACATAAGTAATAGGGGTGGGAACCCTTATTCAAGTATCTACAGTCTCAATTGGAAGGATCATCCAAACCTCAAGTGGGGAGGTAATCAAAGACGTGCAAGTCAAGCCCAAACCAAACTAAATCCTCCTTACCAACCTCCACCATTACAACAATCCGTGGGAAATGATCATGATACATGTGGTCAAAGATTCAATTGACTAGAAGGGGAGATGCAAATAATGAAGATGGATATTCAAAAAGTCCAGGCGACATGTGGACGGCTCGAATCTCGGATGGATAAGCTCTACAACTAAATGAGCTAGTTAATTGTGAAGTTCCAAAAACAAACTGGCTAGAGTCTCCCAAGAAACACTGAGAATAACCCTTGGAGAGATGGGAAAGAAAATTTAAAGGTGATCGCATTGCGATCGGGAAAGGAATTGAAGTCACCAAGCAAAACCATTCATGAAGAGGAGAAAATTACAAAAGATGTCGATGAGCTCATGGAGAAGGAAGAAACTAAGCACCATGAGCTAATCGAGAAGGTAGTTTAATTAGTGCCTAATGCGGTAATCTCAACTTGTAGCGTAACAAAAATACTCCTGAATTAAAAGATTTGAGTAGCTTTACGATTTTAATAGAGATAGGGGATCAATATTGTAGTGAAGCCCTTTTGCGACTTAAGAGCTAGTATAAGTTTAATGCCCCTATCTATTTATCAGAAACTCGAACTCAAGGAGTTGATAAACAAATCAATCACACTACAATTAGTTGATAAAAAAATCTATAACATGGAAGTTGAGTGATTTTTCCTTTAGATGAGTGGTGGTTCATTTATACAAGAGCATGGGTTTGATCCCACCATGTTTGCTTGCAACAAGATATGGGATCTAGTCTGATCTCATCATTAGGTTAACATTTGTACAACCCCGACCAAATTGACTGCTGACGCTATCATTAACGAATTTTATGACTACCTAAAAGATAGAGAGAATTGCAAGCAAAAGGGTGAGAGGATCACCTATGGGACTATCCAAGGCAAAGCGGTTCTAGTTACACCTCAAGATATTTGTTGGTCCTACGATGCCCCATATTATACCCATGATCACCTAGAGACCTTAGACTTATTCACGTTTGAGGATTTTGACATGGAGGGTATTATCGATTATTTAATGATTAGGCATGGCGAGTGGACTCGCCAATTTAACTTCAAGGTGCCATTGAAATTTAACACGACCATCATGTTCCCGATGACCGATATGTGGATGCAATTTATTTTCACTCGCCTAGCTCCTACTTATAATGCTTTTTTCATCACCGCCTATTGAGTGGTTATGCTTTACTGAGTGGTTATGCTTTACTCTATCTTGTTGAAAGATGAAATTTGTGTAGGCAATTGGATTTATAAGGAGATGCTCAAGTGCATACGACACTGAAAGCAAAGTATGTACTTCCCACATCTGATTACTGCCCTATGGCATCGAGCCGACATCCCCATGTCTTCAATCAAACCATTCACGAGACCCACAAGGAGCGTGATTGGAGACAACTTGTACAACCAGTTCCTCAAGCTCCAATGCAAGCAAAATCAGGAAAAGGACCAATGAAAAAAACATAAGAGCGACACCCAATGGTTGATGAAGGGAAAGGGTAAATCAAACATGTCAAAGAAGACAGGCCTCACGTACATGTTGATATCAAAGTGGAAGACCCGATGGATGCAAGACATGGGAGACATTCTAATCTGCATTATGGAACAGAATGGGTAGCCCACACCAGTACCATTCTCGAACATGTTCGAAAGGTTCTCACTGCCAGGCAAAGAGGGCACCGATGACATGAGGATAAGGAGGAGTAGGTCCCAATCGTGCCACTAGACTATGAGCGAGTATTTTGACCAGACAGCTCATCGACAAAGGGCATGGTGATCTATGACTAGAGCAAACATAGCCTGACCTATATTTTGAGAAGACAGGTTACGAAAGCATCAACAAGGCGTAAGAAGGGCTAGGCCCTAATGATGGAGGAGTCAGAATCTGAGTCTGACTAATATTTGAACATTTTTATTTTTATATTTGGAATTTTGTACTCTATTTTTGGGATATTTTTAATTTTTGTTTTAGTTTTTAATAAGTTAATATTTAGTATTTTCTATATATATTTTTGCGTTCTTAGTTTTTCTTTGTAGGAACCCCACAATTTTTTACAGCACTAACATTACGAGCCAAAACCGAAAAGAGAAGTAGTCTCACCAATTGAGTTGCACATATCACACCAATCAAGTAACCTCTTTCCTTTCATTTTTAATTGCACATTAGGGACAATGTGCCGAATAAAGTGTTGGGGGTAACTTAGAAAAATTTAATTTTTTCTTTCTTTTCAATTATTTTGTTTTCTTTGTTTTAGTAGTTTTAAATTTTAAATTTTTCTTTGCACGTTTTCTATGTGTTTGAGCTTGGAGAAATATAAGTGATTGGTTAGGATCATATACATAGGTTGTTTATTTAAATTGTAAGTTTAGCATGAAATTAAATGATTTAGGTTGTTTATATTTAGACTAATTAGTTCAGTTTATTAGACTGTAAATAGGAAAAAGAGATTAAATATACCAAGTGATAAAGGTAGATACGAATAGGTAATTATATTTGTAGAAGTATAGGATGTTTGAATTAAAATTAAAATACTTAGTAAAATTGATGGTTATTGAGACGGTGCAATATGATTAGTATAACCCTTACAAAAAGTTCCCAAGAAAAATCTCAATCGTATTGGCACAAATAAAAAAATCATAAGGGATTATACAGGGAAATATCACTGCATTAGAGTTCAAAGCATGGAAAAAAAATTAACTAAGTATGGAAAAAATATTCGAACTGACTATACTCAGCAAAAATAAATATTATATTTGTATACATTTTGATGGAGTTATATATTTAGCTTTCTTTAACATGTTTACTTTCTAATTTATTAAACTAATCTATTTAGGTGTAAATAACTTTGAACTGCTTAAATTTCTAGGTAGAGTTATATATTTAGACAAATCTTCCTAGTGTTGATACTCCGATCCAATCTCGTATATCAAGCTAGCTCGAGTACATTTTCTTTTCTTTGCATGTTTATTTCTTGTTTTCAATTTTAGTTTTCAATTTTTTTTGTAGGTTTGTTTGTTTGAGGACAAACAAAGACTTAAGTGCCAGGGTATTTGACCTATCGTTAAATGTAAAAGTTAATTTGGGTCAATTCCGCACTTATGGAGTGTATTTTCAATACAATTTGGTATTTAATATTACATTCGATATTTAGGTCTTAGGATTAAATATTTTTTAACACATTTTATAATTTTTGTAACCCAATAAGTCGACACGGACCTTAGGTTGTGCTATTAATTGAGTGTGTAGCATAAAGACATAAATGCCCAATTGATGTGGCAAGGGACGAGTGATGCAAAAGCTTTCTGGGATGTCAATGCACAACATGAATGACTAAGGCAGAAACTAACACATGCACTTGTGGACATGGCCGTTCTAAATTCTTTTATATTTTTGGTGTTATATTTTACTATAAATGATAACTCATTTATAGGCGGTCAACTTCTAGAAACCTTTTGAACAAGCCTACAACCAGGGAATAGTACTTGACTAGTGTAGGCTCATTAACCTCGTACTCTCCTTAAATTTCCTTAGCTACTTCTTGGAATCTTTATAGACCTAGAGGTTCTAGACCTTCAACTTGTGAGCCAATTATAGCCTAACAATGTTTGCCTCATACTCGGGGGCATTATTGGATATAGGGAAAGCAAAAGAAAGATTGTACTTCCACTCACTACTATCACGTCTGAATATAATATGCGAATGTGCAAGTGTACACGTCGAATCAAGTAATAAAGTGATGAGTGAGTATCATTCCCACAAGGATCAGATTGAGGCACAAAACTGGTCAAGTTATTATAACAAAATGCAATTAATGCTATGGTAAAGCTATAGTAAATATGTAGTGGCAATTAAAGAAATAATGGTGTATGCAATATGTGGAATTAATTAGTAATTGGAAATGCTATGGCAACGGGAGTAGAAATGTAATGGATATTATGAGAATTACTACTAGAATATTATGTAAATGAATGAATAAATAACTAAGAATGCAATGACAAAGATTCTATGGAAAAATATAAGGGTGATGTGATGTTGAGTGGGAAGGTCGGGATTACTAAGAATATATTTTTCCTGTCAGTAATGCCTCAGCAAGATCATACTTAACCTACTGCTCAGAAGAGTTCTAAAGTGGCCTACCTCATTCGAGAGTAAAAACCTCAAGTTACCTTGCTTGTGTCTATAGGCCTTTAATATTGTACCCTGCAGTGTTTCCTTTTGTATGAATGCTGCTCTATGTCTAGAGTCTACTACTAGTATCTGTTGAGTACTTGCTCATATCATTCAACCATGATCTAACTAGTCTAACCTTTTCAAAATTTAAATTAATTTAAGGGTATGCTGCATAGTCGACTATGTCTAGGGATTGCTCACATACATTTTAAAGAATAAAATAATGGAATGAAATAGTAAAATAATTCAGATTTATACTGCAACCATTAAAGATAGTTAAAGTTTCATTAAAGTAAATCCAACCTTATGAGATTTAGCTCACAGGTTGGCAAATAAAATTCAACTCAAATATCATTTTCATCACTATAATTCACGAAGGAAAAGATTAAAAATAATGGAAGACCATCGAGAAAATAGCGTTTGCTTGTCCAATCCACACTCCAATTGCACAATGTCCTGAGGTGGCCAAGAGGGACTGCCTTCATTTTTCCTGTATTTAGTCACTACTTTCTATTTCTTCTAAGGATCTTACCCTCCGTTTACTCCCTAGGGTTTCCTCTTTTGGCTTTTTAAATTATTTTTTTTTATGTTTTTTAGGATAGTTTCAAAAGCCCAATATTTATCTTCTCCTCTTTTCTAGGCAGATTTATCTGGTACAAGTAGAGTTGGGCTGACACTGATATGCACTGAATGCTGACTGGATACCGTTTTGACATTGACATGGCATACGAGTTGGCAGTCTGACCACGCTTTGCCTCGGTAAAAGTTCACTCCTTTATTTCTTATTCCTCATCCTGCACCTACTAATACCATAAAATACAACCTTTTTGCAAGAAATTAAAAATACCTAATATTTAAATGCAACCCAAGTTCTAATGCAATGCTAAAAATACTAATGAAATGTCCTAAAATGCAACTAGATGTACTTAAGTACAAACAATTAACTATGCCCAAAGGCATGAAATATAACTCGTTTCAAGAGTTATCACACCCCCAAACCTGAGTTATTACTTGTCCTCAAGCAAAATATGCATGCATGCATGCATAAATACCAACATTTTGCCAGTGCACCAGACCAACTCATACTACCAGGCTATTTGAAGAACAACAAGTACATCAGTTCTCAGCAATTTTCTTTTTTCATAAAACTCGTTCGAGTGTCAAAGGGTTGCTCAGCAAAGGCTGTGCAAAAATTTCTCCCCAAACATAGAATCTCCTAAGTACTCATGTATTCTCTCTTTTGGTCTATAGCAACCATCTTCTAAATCACTTTGTTCATTTATTACCTAAACATAAGTTGCTTGCTTTATGCCTGCTCAGAATATATTAATCATATTTATGCTTTTTAACGATATTATTATTAGGGGATTTAGCATGTCACAAAATTCTTTGACTTGACAATCATAATGGAGCATACACCAAATTACCGAGTACTCAATCATGTCACAATTTAAACCAAAAAAGTCACTCATGAAGATCAAAATTTTGACTAAAAAATGGATAGAGCATACAAATACCTCCTTAGCTATTCAGTCCTTGTTGCTACAGCGGAGTGCCCCTTGCTTAGACTCATCTTTCTAATCAACAGCACGACGGAGCAAGCAAAGTGATTCTAACCTACTTGGCAATTCTAAACATTGGAGTGCCTACTCTCTTTTCTTTAAATAATGTTGTGGCAATAAAACTAATGCTTAGCTTTAAAAAACTCTAAGTTCATTAAAATATACTTCCTATATTCGAAAAAAAAAAACAAACACACTAAGTATAAGACATCGTACTTTTAGGAATTAATTTTCAAGCATATTAACCTAAGCTAAATTCACCCAATCCACTATAACATGTTCTAGGTATATCAAATATGTAAACTCATCCTCAAACATCATAAGTATAAATTGTACTTCTTATAGACAAAATAGTACTTCGATGGTTACAATGAAGTGGCAAAATATCTATATTATATAAAGTGCAACCTAAATTCACAATATACCCCCAAACCTGAGGGATGCATTGTCCTCAATGCATGTGCATACAACAAAAATATAGCTATGGACACGCAAATGTCATGGCAAGATGAAATGAAATGCATGATCATCAAAAGACTGAAAAAAATTATATGGCATGGACTGTATTGTAGGTACTTTATTCAGTTCTTCGTGTGGACTTGTGGGCACTGACCTTGTACCTCATCATCCTTTTCATGGGCTTTAAATCTTTGCCTTCCTTATCAGTCTTCGTGAGACCATCGATCAACTGATCAATTGCACGATCTTTTTCAGTCATAAAGGTTGGTGGAGATAGTGGTACAGGAGTTTTGCCTTTTGTGGTGGCAAGAGTTGTAGTAGTAGTAGGGTCATTTTGTCTTTCATTTCCTTTTTTTTTTTTATCTTTTCCAATCTCAATGGATGCTGACTTCTCGGTTTCCTCAGTAACTTGTCCAACATCAGTATTGGTCTCTTAATTTATTGAGTCACCTCCGACAGTAGTTGGAGTTGGTTTAGCTTCAGTCTTAGCATATGGGAGCAAAGTCATGGGGAAGACATGAAACTCTAGCATTGGCTTCGAAAAGTTCTTTTGCAGAGATTGCTTAATTGCCAAATCCCTATCCCTTACATATGACCAATACTGAGTTTGCTGCTCTTTAGCCTGGACTAACTCTTCAGCTACTTGGTACTGTTGACTTTCAAACTGGGACATCCTTTGCTCTAGCTGCTTTAGGGAATTCAATATTTGTTGGTGAAATGAGCCCCGAGTGACTGAAGGTGCTATTGTGGGAATGTGCGTGGCAGTAGAAGCCTTACTCTGTTGAGTTGTCGAGGCAGTATCAATGCCTCAGAGCTTAGCAAAAATTGCCCTTATGAGTCCACCCTTATTAGGGGTAATATCCTCAACATCAGTAACAGGAACATTAGCACTCTTGCATAATGGAGTAATGAGAGAAGGCAAATTTAAACTTCTAGCATTCTTCTCAACACAATGATGGACTTCTTGAAAGATTATCTTTCCTACATTAATCGTTCTTCTTTTATAATAGAATGCAACAAAAGCATCATTTCCTTTGAAACTGTGGTATTGTGCATGAATGGCATAAGTCGACTTTTCAGGAAATGATACCACACGTTCCCAGTCCATTTCAGTAAAGCCCTTTCAACAATGTAGCATTCCTAACTAGGGGAAATCCATTGTGTGCCCTCAATACATAAATCCTTCAAAACTTGTGTCAAATACTTGGTTGTGATGTTATCTGCAAACTTGATATATTCATCTTGTAGCTCTCTAAGGCTAAACTGGGCATTTATACAATCCTCATCAAATAGTATAGAATTGCCCCACACATAGATGAAAGGAGAATCAAGGGAATTCACATGGGCATAGCACTCCCTAACTACCGAGCTCAGAATCTCCACTAGGTGTAAACAGAAAATTCCCCACCCATGCTACTCTACTATCAACAATACAAACTCGTCATATCCCATGTAGGGTTCATCCTTAAACAAGAATCCCTGTTCAAAACAAAAGGGACACTTTAGAATATTATTAAAGTACCTTGTAACCGCTGCAGAGTTGAAGAATGTCTTTGGTTGGGAAATGCCAGTGCGTGATAATTTTGCGGCTTTAGAAACACTCTTGATGTAAGCCATTAAGAAAGAATAAAGAGAAATCTTGGAGAGATGAAATGTAAAGAAAATGGAGTAGAGGTTGAAGATAAAAAAAAGCGTAAAGGTGGGAGCTTTATGAGAAATGTAAAATGTGAATAGTTGGGGAGAGGAAATAAAGGGGTTAACGATGACAGTTTTAGGGAAGATGAAATATTCTAGGGAAGTTTATGACATGGCGAGAAAAAAAGAAATAAATTTTTGGGGAGAAAAGATAAAATGACCTAGCCCTACAATATAGGTTGTTTTCCTAAGGCTTCCCAAAAAATTTATTCAGTTAATCTGCTCAAGGAATCTCTCATTTGGACTTTCTACGCGGTCAACCCTTGATAATTTAACATCTGATCACCTAATTTGTCACGACATAATGCTCCTTTGTAATGCGACAACAATCGTCCTCCCAATACTCATTAATAAGTTTGATTTTTTATCCTGCCTTTGAAAAATTGCACTAATGTATAAAAAGAATCAGAAATGAAACGACATGAAATAAAATTTTAGCACATAACCAACGAACATAAATAATTAAAAAATGAATTTAAAGTAAAGAAAATAAATAAAATAAAAAAATTGCTAACTCAAGCATTTCAAAGGTCGATCCTTTGCTTGTCACACTCCACATGAGCACCCCGTTAGTGCTTCAAGCGTTGTCTATTAACTTTGAATGTAACACCCGTTTTCATGTCTTTGATAACAACAGCTCCGTGTGAGAATACTTGAACTACTTCAAAAGGACCTGACCAGTGAGAATACTTGAACTACTTCAAAAGGACTTGACCAGTGAGATTTCAATTTACCAAGGTATAATTTGAGTCTAGAATTAAACAATAATACATGTTATCCTGGTTCAAATTGTCTTGGCATAGTTTTGTTATCATGTCATCGCTTGGTCTTTTCCTTGTCTAGTTTAACATTTTCATATGGTTGTGCCTAAAACTCTTCCATTTCATTCAACTCTAGACACCTTTTATTGCCAGTAGTAGCCCAATCCATGTTCAGCTTCTTAATAGGACAAAATGCTTTGTGCTCAAGCTCAACAGGTAAGTGACATGGCTTCCCATAAAAAAGCTTAAAAGGCGACATCCTTAATGGTGTTTTAAACGTAGTCAAATAGGCCTACAAATCTTCATCCAATTTGCTGCACCAACCCTTACGAGAGGATTCACCACTTTTTCAAAAATTTGTTTAATTTTTCTATGAGAAATCTTAGCTTGTCCATTTGTCTAGGGATGATATGTCGTAGCAATCTTATGATTCACCCCATACCTGCGCAATGTATTGGCCTCCAATTTACAATCAAAATGGGATCCTTCATCACTGATAATGGCTCTAGGTGTACCGAATCTTCTAAAGATGTTCTTATGCAGGAACTTCATGTAACACCTCAAACTCAGCCTAGATGCTATGGTCGAATCTGCGATGTCACATTGAAGTGTGTTTTGGAAAGCATCGTTTCATTGAAAAAGTCAGAACCTTATTAAAACCTCGTAACGACCATCTTCAGAACTTTTAAGTATCTTGTTCGTTGATAAAAACTCAAGTTAGCAAAATTTTAATTGTTTTAGGATGTTGTTTACATTTTTAAGTCAATGTTTGTTGCGGAAGCTTTTGAAAGAGAAAATTCATGTCTTATTACTAGCAGATATAAATCAAAGTACGTAAAACCCAAAATTAAAGTAAAAATTTAAAGAGGCCTTATTACATAGCAAATTTTCCCCAAATAAACTAGCTTAGAGATTAAAAATTTAAAATAGTAACAAAAGCAGTTGTGTGGCCTCCATCAAGTCCCTCGCAGCATCGACCCGTCTAAAGATTACCTACACAGGAAGACAGAAAGGTGAGTTTATGGAAACTCAGTGTGTAATCCCTTATTAAACAAACAATCAGTCATACAATAGGCAAATACAGTCTGAGCCTAAGCCCGTTTTAGTGTGATCCCAAATAAGTTAGGGTCGTAGCCCATTCTGAAGATCGATGATCGGTGTGGGCCTTAGCCCAATACTGATGGATAAAGAATAAAGAATGAAATTAGATATCCTACCCATACATCCTCTACACTCCACTCTGTCCAGCCCTACACTCCATGTGGGGATAAAATCAACCCACCCATCCCTACACTCCAAGTAGTACCGAATGCGACACATAATCAGTATATTGCAGTAGAGCTACCAGTACAGTACACTTCCTCCAAATATATCAAACCCACCCCCATGCAATATGTCATGTCATAATATCATACGTGAGTGCAAGAATGTCATTCTCGAATACAATCATACATATCATAAGGGTATATCAATCATTTCATCAGTAAGGGGTCTAAGTGTACTTACCGACCCAATAGTAGGTCTACAGTCGTCTTGGGCGACCCGTGCAACCTTAACAGTCAATTATTGAAAATTGGGCCAAGCCTATGACACAGCCCATGTGGGCCCACATGCCCCTGTGTGCCCGAAAATGGCCTTGTCCGTGCGAGCTACACAGCCTGGCCTAATAATCTCCACACGTCTGTGTAGTTTACTCGTGTGGGACCCACGAGCCCATGGGGCCCACACGACCCATTTTGGCCCAACGTGGCCCAAAACAGCCTAAGCCCATGAAATTGCTCATGGTGGCCCCTACGATTATACGCCCATGATTTATGTGTTCGGATCGTCACATGAGCGAACGCACGCTCGTGTAACGTCGATAGACATATTTTTCGGCTTTTACCGATTAACAGTTATTGCAGTGTGATTACACACCTGTTCTCAAAAACGTGCGAAAGGTCCATGAGTACTTAAACCTACATTCATTCCCAAGGTTCAATTAATTGCATCGTAATCAACTTATCAAAACCCCCACCAAAGTAACTTGCCCAAAACTTACCCCTCACTTGACTAGATCAGCCGACTATGGCTTACTCGTTGAATCCGCTTAAAAAAGACCAATCAATAGGCCTTAAGGTTATCTGCATTCCACAGAACACTTATCACCCATCAATCAATTGAACAACCTGTACTAGACGAAAAGCCACTTACCCAAAATGCAAAGTCCAAATACAAGAGAGAAAATAATCGGCCACACCCACACAATGCCGAAATACATAGAATGCTAGAGACGAAGTGTAACAATCGTTCCCTTATTAGCAAACGGAAGAGAGAAAGAGATGTTAAAGAGAAAAGATCATAACGATCGTGAGAAGTAGAAAGGGAAACATGGGCACTTACCGATCGCCAGAGAACTCCTACAACTCGAAAACGAAACACAAACAATTGAGTAAATGAAGTGGAGTATTCGGCTAATCACAAGGAAGGAGAAGAGAACCGAAAGATAGAAAATGAAGGAAAAGAGAAGTTAAGGGCACCACTCCAAAACCGAAACACAAGAGATGGAGAGAAGAAATAATGTAGTCGGCCTAAGAACAAGGTGAGGAAGGAAAAGAACAGGGAAAAGGGAAGAGATTCGGCAACAGAGGAGAAATGGTCTCAAGGAAAAAAAATCGAAAGAATTCACAAAGAGGAAAATGCCCGAATGGTCACTCTAAAAATTCGACTACCAAACAAAACCTTAACCCAACAAAAGAAAAAAAGCAGAAAGGAGAGAAAAACTACACAATTTCGGCACTAAGAGTCTATGACTGAATTTTCCTAATAGGGATCCACAATAAGCTGAGTCCCTAGAGTCCCCATACAGCACCACCACTCTCCCACCAACTCTTCTCCTTGATTCCCTCCTAAAACCTCTTCACAACATCCTCAAACCGATCACTATGAAAATCCCCCTTTTTCCTCCTAACTTTCAGCTACGTGATCCCTTTACCGCTCAAACACCCCAACCGTCCAAGAAATAGAGTCCCACTGCCATATAACCATCCACTCAATATTTTGAGAAATAAAACACCTTTGCACGCAGCAAGACTCGAACCCCATTCTCCTAGCAATAGTAACATGCCACTATCCTCTAAACTAGTAGGCTTTTTGTGACTTGATTACCCCGCAATTATTTAAGAACCCACCATCTTAGTAGTAAGAATTTTGCTCAACTAAAATAAAAATTTTGCCAAAGCCCAGGTTTGAACCCAAGACTTCTCACACTTCTCAGGACACTTGACCAATAAACAAGCAAGCCAATAAGCAACATAACATATAAATTTAATCACTTAAAATTTGGGGGGTTACACTTCAGTACTGACTTAGCATCAGTAGTAGCTAGGACTATTGCTTCTACCCACTTAGAAACATAATCTACTACCAAAAGTATATACAATTTGCCTACTGGCGGTGGAAATGAACCCATAAATTCTATTCCACATCCATCAAATAACTCAACCTCCAGTATACTTTGTAGCGGCATTTCATGTCTCCAAGATAGATTTCTCGTTCTTTAACAATAGTCACACAATTGATAGAATTCATGAGCATTTTTAAACAGATTGGCAAATAGAATCTTGACTGAAGTACTTTAGCAGCAGTTCTCATTCCTCCAAAATGTCCTCCATATGGAGTCGAATAACAATGCTACAAAATACTGTGTATTTCATCATTAGGGACATACTTTTGAATCACTTGATCAGCACAATATTAAAATAAGAATGGTTCATCCCAATAATAGTGCTTAGCATCATGAAGAAATTTTCACCTTTGGTGGGTGTTTAAATCAGGCGACATCACACCACTTGTAACACCCCTCGCCCGTATCTGACGCCGGGATAGGGTTCGAGGCATTACCGGTAATTCACCTTTACATTCTTACTCAATCGGGTTACTAAATTTCCCTCGTGATTTAACACTTTTCAAACATGTGCACTTTATCTCTTATACAGGCCTCCGAGGCCTAAAAACATTCATAGAGGTAGTATGGAACAAAAAAAAAATTGTTTGATAGACTCGGGGCACTTTAGGAAAATTTCCCTTAGTTGAAGTGTAACACGCCCGTAGGGCTTAGAACACGCCCGTGTCCTTTTTCCAATATGCAACACAGCCAAAGCACACGCCCGTGGGCTTAGCTCGTGTGCTACACTGACTTCAACCTCACCATTCTATTGAATAAACACGGCCAAGGCACACTCCCGTGTGCTTAGCCCGTGCTCTATGCTGACTTAAAATTTCAGGTACAAGGGACACACGGTCATAGCACACACCCATGGGTGTAGCCCGTGTGTCACACACGGCCTAGACACATGCCCGTGTGTCTACCCATGTGGACATTATTAGGCTATTTTCCAAGCCTTAAGTCACCCTCTACTAGCCAATTACACTTATAGATTACTATAGTGCATATTTGGGCCAAATTATCCATTTGTAAATATGAAACTTTGATTAACCTCATTGCATGTGAACCTCATGTCATTGGTTTCATACATGCTAAGTTAATTCTTATCTTGCATTTAATGATTTACATGTCTGCTTGACATATTAAGATTGGCTCGTTATTGTAACTCATTGCCAATTATAACTAAGCCATCACATATGAATATAAACATGCGTGGATTTGTAGGGTATAGCCTACTTCAAAATGAGCCAATTCCCATGGCCATATACAAAATAAAAAAGATAAACATATTTTTACATGCCTTCATTAGGCAAATCAAATGACATATATAACAAAATACTCAAAAATCTTATACATGCCATTGGACAAAATAGAAATGTCTTTATACCAAAGCTTGTCTAGTTGATAGTGTGTTGACTCTCCAATCATCTTCCAATCCTTATGAGTCATCGAGCTCTGAAAAGCAGGGAAAAAAAGAGGGGTAAGCATTTACATGCTTAGTAAGCCCGTATAACTGGAAGGTAAACTTACCGATTATTTAGCATACAACCATATTAGGCAATGAAACCAACAAGCATGAAATGGTTTCCCTAACACATATACTCAATCATTAAGTTAGTTAGATAACAATGTACCATGTAATTCATCTTAGATGAGCTCATCATTTAACATATCATTTATATAAAATCCTCGTGATAGCCCCGTTGAGTTTCTAGGAAATCTCGATGGATCATCCATTTACCATCAATTTATACGAATGATCGTTTCAGTATGCACTCTTGCGAACTTCACATCTTACGGCGAGATTACCAGTCCAGGCTAAATCCCCGTATTATAAACTCATAAGGTGATGTCGAGATTACCAGTCCAGGCTAAATCCCTTATAACAACAAACACCCTTAATGAGCTCGGATCTGAATTACCACTCTAGGTTAAATTCAGACCCTAATCGGATTACCTGTCCGGGCTAAATCCACAATACATACATATTTTTTAGGAGGCTCGATCACTCAAGAAACACCAGTCTAGGCTAGATCATTTTTATACTTGAGATCGTTGGATTACCAGTCTAGGTTAAATCCTTTTCTACAACACATGCAGGATCCCAAGTCTCATGTAAATCATGGTTTATCCATTGAATTTCCTTTCCAACCTCAACCGAGACATTATCCAACATTTCATTATTAAAGATGCAATTCATGCATTTTCATGCCATCAACAATACAATTATCATGCATTCACAAAACATACAATTATGCATGTTATAGGTTTACTTCGAGTTATCCAAACTTACCTGGTATTTGTTTCGAAGCTATGTTTCTGTTATTTCGAAACCTTGCGTTTACCTTGGTCAACCACCAGAATTTGTTCCTCGAGGTCTATAATAACAAAATTATATCGTTAATCCACTACACTACACTTTTCAAGTTTAATTTCTACCTCCGGTCCAAATGACCCTTTTCCCCTAACCTTTGACGTTTTTACGATTTAGTCCCTAAGCTCGTATAATGAAACACATGGAATTTCTATCTTACCTAAGCCTAGCCGAACATTTTTCTCTCTTATGCAAGCCCACATTTTCCATTATTTTCTCATTTCTACCACATATTTAACAATTTTTGCAAAAAGGTCCCTTTAGGGGTTTTTCATGAAAATCACCTAAGAAAAGATGTTTAACACACCTTCAACTTTCATATCCCTCCATAATCCACCAAAATACAAGAAAATCATGCATGGGTAAATTTTTAAACATGAACCCTAGCATGAAATATGGGTAGAAATGGAAAGATCAAGCTACCGGGATTTAAAAAATACAAAGAACATTAAAAATAAGGCTTGGGAGCACTTACTATTGAGCTTGAAAAGCTTGAAAACCCTAGCTATGGTGACTTGAGAATTTCGGTTGGACAAGGAAGAAGAATGGCTGATTTTTGCCTTCTTTTTTCCATTTTATTTCATTAAATTGCTAAATAACCAAAATGCCCTTAAGTCCTTTCTTTAAAATTTCATCCATGCATGCCCATTTTTGTCCAAAAACATAGAAATTGAGCAAATTTCTCCCCAAGACCTTCTAATTTATAATCTAAGGAAATTTCATACAATTTGCTTTTAGAATCTAAGTTTTGCAATTTATTCAATTTAGTCCCTAATTTCCAATTAGACACCTTACTCAAGGAATTTCTTCATGAAACTTTAACACATGCATAATCTCATATTCTAGGTCTCATAATAATCATAAAATAAATATTTTGATGTCGGATTTGTGGTTCCGAAACTACTATTCTGACTACGCCCTATTTCGGGATGTTACATTTCTCCCCCCTTAGGGACTTTTGTCCTCGAAAGTCTTATCAGTAAACAGGTTCGGATATTGGTTTCTCATGGTTTCTTCTAGTTCCCATGTAGCTTCTTCCACACCATGTCGGTGTCATAGAACCTTTACTAAAGTCACACTTTTATTTCTAAAATGTTTAACCTCTCGGGCCAAAATCTTGACTGGTTCCTCTCCGTAAGTCATGTCTAGTCTAATCTTAATCTCCTCTGGTGAAATCACATGAGAGGGGTCTAATCGATATACATGGAACACGTCGTGAATCTTTTCCAATTCGGGTGGCAATGCCAAGCAATAGGCTAATGGTCCAATCCTTTCAGTGATCTCGTAAGGTCTGATAAATCGCAGACTCAGTTTACCTTTCCGACCAAATCTCAATACCTTTTTCCATGGAGACACCTTCAAGAATACTCTGTCTCTAACTTGGAATTCAATCTCTTTTCTTTTCAGGTCAGCATAAGACTTTTGCCTATCCGATGCCGCTTTTAAGCAGTCTTGTATTACTTTAACTTTTTCTTTAGTTTCCCTAATCAGATCCACTCCATGAATCTGATTTTCCTTAAGTTCTGTCCAGTATAATGGATTTCGATACTTCTTGCCATACAAGGCCTCATAAGGTGCCATTTTCAAACTTGTTTGGAAACTATTGTTGTAGGCAAATTCTACCAATGGCAAGTATTTTTCCCAGCTACCCTGAAATTCGAGGATGCAACATCGCAACATATCTTCAAGAATCTGAATCATCCGCTCAGGCTGACCATCGGTCCGAGGGTGAAAAGCTGTACTAAAACTCAACTTCGTCCCTAAGGCTTCCTGCAACTTTTTTCAGATCTCGAGGTGAACCTTGGGTCTCTGTCTGAAATAATCGATAATGGTACTCCGTGCAATCTTACTATCCCAGAAACGTATAAGTCAGCCAGTCTATCAAGGGAATAATATATCCCTACCGGAATAAAATAAGCCGACTTGGTCAACTTATCCACTACGACCCATCTGACATTTTTCTTTTTCGGGGTCAAAGGCAATCCTATCACGAAGTCCATGGTAACTCTGTCCCACTTCCATTCGGGAACCATCACAGGTTGTAACAAACCTGAAGGCACTTGATGTTCAGCTTTAACTTTCTGACATACCAGACATCTTAACACAAACTCAGAAATATCTCTTTTCATACCGTTCTACTAATACATTTTCTTCAAATCGTTGTACATTTTGGTACTTCCCAGATGAATAGACAAACGACTACTATGTGCTTCTTGCAATATTTTCCAGATAAGTTCATCGCCTTTAGGTATACATACTCTATCTCTGAACATCAAACACCCATCAAGACTAATCCAGAAATCTGATTCAGTCCCTGACTCGTATTGAGCCCTTTTTGCTTGCAAGTCACCATCATTAAACTGAGCATCATGAATTTCCTGCAGAAATGTTGGCCTAGCTTCTAGCTCTGCCAAGACTGAACCATCATCAAGCAATATCAAACGAGTATCCATGGCTTTTAAAGAAAATAAGGATTTTCTGCTCAGAGCGTCGGCGACCACATTCGCCTTTCCCGGATGGTAGTTAATGATCAGATCATAATCCTTAATTAATTTTAACCATCTCCTTTGTCTCAAATTTAATTCTTTTTGAGTCATCAAGTACTTTAGACTCTTGTGGTCTATAAAGATACAACACGTTTAACCATATAAATAATGCCTCCAAATCTTCAAGGCAAAAACAATCGCAGTAAGCTCTAGGTCATGAGTCGGATAATTCTTCTTGTGAGGCTTCAATTACCGTGAAACATAGGCTATCACCTTGCCATCTTGCATAAGCACACAACCTAATCCATTTAAAGATGCATCACTATAGACCACAAATTCTTTTCCTGATTCAGGTAGCACTAAAACAAGAGCTTCAGTCAGCAATATCTTAATTTCTCAAAACTTTGCTAACACTTTTTCGTCCATTCAAACTTAACATCCTTTTGTAGTAACCTCTTTATCGGAGTCGCTATCATAGAAAATCCTTTTACAAACCTTCGATAGTAACCGGCTAAGCCCAAAAAGCTTCTAACCTCAGTTACATTTTTAGGCGATTTCCAATCAACAATAGTTGAGATTTTACTTGGATTAACTTGGATGCCTTCACCTGAAACAATATGACCCAAAAATTCAACTTCTTGAAGCCGAAATTCACTCTTGCTAAACTTAGCATACAATTGTTTTTTTCGCAAAGTCTGCAATACAATTCTCAGGTGCTTCGCATGTTCTGTCTAATTTTTGGAATAAATCAAGATGTCGTCAATGAACACAACAATAAACTTAACCAAATATGGCCGAAAGATCCTATTCATTAGATCCATAAATACACGGCGGCATTGCATTCAAACCAAACAAAGACATAACAATGAATTTGTAATGACCATACCTCGTCCTGAAAGCTGTCTTTGGCACATTTGATTCCTTAACACGCAATTGATAGTAGCCAGACCTCAAGTCTATCTTAGAGAACACAGTGGCTCCTGTCAACTGATCGAATAAATCATCAATCCTTGGTGAAGGATACTTATTTTTTATGGTTACCTTATTCAGTTTCCGATAATCAATACGTAATCTCATTGAACCATCTTTCTTCTTTACAAACAACACGGGGGCACCCCAAGGTGAAAAACTTGGCCGAGCAAAACCTTTATCCGTCAACTCTTGCAACTGTGCTTTTAATTCTCTTAGTTCGGTTGGCGCCATTCTGTATGGAGCAATAGAGACGGGAGTTGTCCCTGGCACTAATTCAATACCAAACTCAATTTCTCTCTCAGGAGGTAATCCTGGTAATTCCTCCGGGAACACATCTGTATATTCACATACTATCAGTACAGACTCAATCTTCAACTCTATTTCCTTCGTGTTCAGCACAAAAGCAAGGTAGGCTTCATACCCTTTTCTCATATACCTTTGAGCAACCATTGTCGTGATCACCGCTGACGAAGTACCTAAATCTCTTGAGTCAACCCGTAAGATTTTACCATCTAGGCATTTCAATTTAATATACTTACTACCACAATTCATAGTTACATCATGAAGGGCTAACCATTCCATACAAAGTATTACATCAAATTAATCAAATGGTAGCAACATAAGGTTAGCCAGAAAACAATGACCTTGAATCATCAAAGGACAATTCTTACAGACTTTATCAACTAGAACTGATTTTCCTAATGGGTTTGAAACTTTAATGACAAATTTCGTAGGTTCAACGGGTATATTCATACTAGACACCAATCTCATGCAAACGTAAGAATGCGTTGACCCCAGGTCAATTAAAGTAATAATACTCGTATTAAAAAGGGAAAAAGCACCCGTGATAACATCAGGAGTAGAGGCTTCCTCTCGAGCGCATATTGCATATGTTCTTGCCGGGGCTCTAGCCTCTGATCTTACAGTGTCTTTAGCTGCGACTCGACTGCCACTAGCACTTCCAGGGTATTTTGGAGGTCTACCTCGTGCCATAGGAGCACTCGACTTCAGGGTCACTTCCACTTCTTTTTCCGTTCAATCTGGGCAGTCTCTGAGAAAGTGGTCAAGAGAGCCACATCTGAAACACGCACCGCTTTTTACTTGACACCCTCCGAAGTGAAATTTGTTGCAGCTCTTACATTTCTGCTTTTGATCATCTACACTCCCCACACTAGTCATCATCGAGGAGGAAGACTTTTGACTTTGTCGTCTAGAACCCTTAGCTCTACCCGAATATCCAACTGATTAAGTGGAGCGTTCATGGTGGCTCCTAGCTTTCTTCGTGGAGAATGAGAGTGTTTTACTACTAGTCCTTTGCTCGTAACTCGAGCCTCTCTCTTTGCTTGCTTTCTTTCGTTATTAAGCTCCTCGGATTTCTTGGCCCTATCAGCCAAAGCAGTGAAGTCTCATATTTAAAGAATTCTGATCAACAATTTGATGCCCTCATTCAGACCCTCCTCGAAGCGTTCACACATTTCTAATTCAGTTTGAATCCATTCAGTTGCGTACTGACTTAGCCGTACGAACTCTCTCTCATATTCCTCTACAATCTTGTTCCCTTGTTTGAGTTCCAGGAACTCCTTTCGTTTCGAGTCTAAAAACCGTTGGCTAATAAATTTCTTCCTAAACTCTGTTTGGAAGAAATTCCAAGTAATATTTTCCTTCGACACTACTGAGGATACGGTCTTCCACCAGTGGTATGCAGTATCCTTTAAGAGGGACACGGCACACTTCAAACACTCCTCGGGAGTGCATGACAATTCATCTAACACCTGTATAGTATTTTTGAGCCAGAACTCGGCTCTTTCACTGTCATCATCGACTTTCGCTCTGAATTCCTCAGCCGCATACTTTCTAAGCTTGTCTATAGGGGCCTTACCAATTCTTACCAGTGCCATACCCCGTGGCACATCCTCATCAGGTTGGTTAGGGGGCGGGGGCAGTCGTGGTATGTTGGGGCGATTCCTTAGATAATCCCCAAACCATTCAACCATCATATCAAAGAAGGCGGCTCGGGCCTCTTCCCAGCCTTCAGACATAAGTCTCCTACTACTACTAGATACAACTTGTTGTACAGAAGCTGGAGCATGGCTCTCGGCTCCCTCGGACTCATCTTGTGCTCGATTGAAAGACATTTACTATATTCAAAACAATTTAAACAATTTAGGAGATGTCACACTATCAATATTCGAATAATGGCATGTATAGCGAACTATAACATCCTCTACAATAGTCCTAGAACCGACTAAATTGTAGCTCTAATACCAATAAATGTAACACCCCTTGCCCGTATCTGACGTCGGGATAGGGTTCGAGGCGTTACCGTTAATTCACCTTTACAGACTTACTCAATCGGGTTACTGAATTTCGCTCGTGATTTAACACTTTTCAGACGTGTCCACTTTTCTCTTATATAGGCCTCCGAGGCCTAAAAACACTCCTAGGGGTAGTACAAAACAAAACCGAAATTGTTCGATAGACTCGGGGCACTTTAGAAAATTTTCCCCTAGTTGAAGTGTAACACGCCCATGGGGCTTAGAACACGCTCGTGTCCTTTTTCTAGTATGCAACACGGCCAAGGCACACGCCCATGGGCTTAGCTCGTGTGCTACACTGACTTTAACCTCACCATTTTGTTAAATAAACACGGCCAAGGCACACGCCCGTGTGCTTAGCCCGTGCTCTATGCTAACTTAACATTTCAAGTGTAGGGGACACACGGTCAGAGCACACACCCATGGGAGTAGCCCGTGTGTCACACTCGGCCTAGACACACACCCATGTGTCGACCCATGTGGACCTTATTAGGCTATTTTCCAAGCCTTAAGTCACCCTCTACTAGCCAATTACACTTATAGATTACTATAGTGCATATTTGGGCCAAATTATCCATTTGTAAATATGAAACTTTGATTAACCTCATTGCATGTGAACCTCATGTCATTGGTTTCATACATGCTAAGTTAAATCTTATCTTGCATTTAATGATTTACATGTCTGCTTGACAAATTAAGATTGGCTCGTTATTGTAACTCATTGCCAATTATAACTAAGCCATTGCATATGAATATAAACATATGTGGATTTGTAGGGTATAGCCTACTTCAAAATGAGCCAATTCCCATGGCCATATACAAAAAAAAAAAAAAAAAAAAGATAAACATATTTTTACATGCCTTCATTAGGCAAATCAAATGACATATATAAAAAAATACTCAAAAATCCTATACATGCCATGGGACAAAATAGAAATGTCTTTATACCAAAGCTTGTCTAGTTGATAGTGTGTTGACTCTCCAATCGTCTTTCAATCCTTATGAGTCCTCGAGCTTTGAAAAGCAGGGAAAAAAAGAGGGGTAAGCATTTACATGCTTAGTAAGCCCGTATAACTAGAAGGTAAACTTACCGATTGTTTATCATACAACCATATTAGGCAATGAAACTAACAAGCATGAAATGGTTTCCCTAACACATATACTCAATCATCAAATTAGTTACATAACAATGTACCATGTAATTCATCTTAGATGAGCTCATCATTTAACATATCATTTATATAAAATTCTCGGGATAATTCCATTGATTTTGTGGGAAATCTCGATGGATCATCCATTTACCATCAATTTATACGAATGATCGTTTCAGTATGCACTCCCGCGAACCTCACATCTTACGGTAGGATTACCAGTCCAGGCTAAATCCCCCGTATTTTAAACTCATAAGGTGATGTCGGGATTACCAATCCAGGCTAAATCCCTTATAACGACAAACACCCTCAATGAGCTCGGATCTGAATTACTAGTCCAGGTTAAATTCAGACCCTAATCGAATTACCCGTCTGGGCTAAATCCACAATGCACACATATTCTTCGGGAGGCTCGATCACTCAAGGAACACCAGTCCAAGCTAGATCCTTTTTATACTTGAGATCTTTGGATTACCAGTCCAGGCTAAATCCTTTTCTGCAACACATGTAGGATCTCAAGTCTCATGTAAATCATGGTTTATCTATCAAATTTCCTTTCCAACCTCAACCGAGACATTATCCAACATTTCATTATTAAAGATGCAATTCATGCATTTTCATGCCATCAACAATGCAATTATCATGCATTCACAAAACATACAATTATGCATGTTATAGGTTTACTTCGAGTTATCCGAACTTACGGTATTCGCTTTTGGTCGTGTGTTTTATTATTCGAAACCTTGCGTTTACCTCGGTCGACCTCCGGAATTTGTTCCTCAAGGTCTATAACAACAAAATTATATCATTAATTCACTACATTGCACTTTTCAAGTTTAATTTCTATCTCGGTCCAAATGTCTATTTTGCCCCTAACCTTTGACATTTTTACGATTTAGTCCCTAGGCTCGTATAATGAAACACATGGAATTTCTATCTTACCCAAGCCTAGCTGAACATTTTTCTCTCTTATTGCAGCCCACATTTTCCATTATTTTCTCATTTATACCACATATTTAACAACTTTTTTAAAAAGGTCCCTTTAGGGGTTTTTCATGAAAATCACCTAAGAAAAGATGTTTAACACACCTTCAACTTTCATACCCCTCCATAATCCACCAAAATACAAGCAAATCATGATTGGGTAAATTCTTAAACTTGAACTCTAGCATGAAATATGGGTAGAAATGGAAAGATCAAGCTACCGGGATTTCAAAAATACAAAGAACATTAAAAACGGGGCTTGGGAGCACTTACTATTGAGCTTGAAAAGCTTGAAAACCCTAGCTATGGTGACTTGAGAATTTCGGCTAGACAAGGAAGAAGAATGGTTGATTTTTTCCTTCTTTTTCCCATTTTATTTCATTAAATTGCCAAATGACCAAAATGCACTTAAGTCCTTTCTTTAAAATTTCATCCATGCAAGCTCATTTTTGTCCAAAAACTTAGAAATTGGGCAAATTTCTCCCCAAGACCTTCTAATTTATAATATAAAGTAATTTCATACAAATTGCTTTTAGAATCTAAGTTTTGCAATTTATTCAATTTAGTCCCTGATTTCCAATTAGACACCTTACTCAAGGAATTTATTCATGAAACTTTAACACATGCATAATCTCATATTCTAGGTCTCATAATAATCATAAAATAAATATTTTGATGTCAGATTTGTGGTCCCGGAACCACTGTACTGACTAGGCCCTATTTCGGGATGTTACACCACTTACCAAGAAATTCACTCTATCAGCATACCAGGGTAATGCCTTGGCAATTAGTAATTGTTTGTCTGGGAAATCTTCTATAATAAAGTTATCACTGCCATCTTCATTACCCGATTCTGTGTAAACTAACGAATATCGACTTGGCATCTTTCTTACGCACCTAGTACTTAAAAGCCAAGTGTTCTGTGTAAACTATGACATTGGTACCCACTAGATAAGGAAAAAAAAATTTCAAACGCAAACACCGCAGCTAACAACTCTTTTTCTTTGGTGGTATAATTAAGTTGTGCGTCCATCAAAGTTCTAGTAGCATAATGAATTGCATGTTGTATTATGTCTCTTCTTTGCCTCAACACTACTTCCATGCATAGTCGCTAGCATTGCACATGAGTTCAAATGGCAGGGTTCATTTTGGAGCTCCTACAATTGGCGTTGCTACCAGTATTTTCTTTAATTTTTCAAAAGCAACCTGGTACTGTTCATCAAAATCGAAGGATCTATTTTTCTCCAGTAGTGTGCACAAGGGTTTAGATATTTTCAAAAAACCCTTAATGAATCTTGCATAAAATCCTGCATGACATAGAAAACTTCTAACACCCTTGACACTAGTGAGAGGTGGCAAATTTTTTATTACTTCAATTTTTGCTCTGTCTACGTCAATTCCTCACTGTGATATCCTATGCCCTAACACAATTCCTTTACGAACCATGAAGTGACATTTTTCCCAATTCAAGATAATATTTGTTTCTTCACAGTAACACAGAACCAATTCCAGATTTTTCAAACAATATTCAAAATCGTTGCCTAATACAGAGAAATCATCCATGAAAACTTCAAGGAAATTCTCTACCATATCCGAATGGTATCTGTCTATATGTAAAAGTACCATATGGGTACGTGAAAGTTGTCTTCTCTTGATCATTGGGAGCTATGGCAATCTAATTATACCTTGACTAACTGTCCAATAAATAGTAGAAAGCTTTCCATGCTAACCTGTCCAAAATCTGATCAATAAACGTCAAAGGAAAATAGTCCTTCCTAGTTGCCTTGTTAAACTTTCAATAATCTATGCACACTCTTCATCACATGATCGTGTGAGTTGGTATGAGCTCATTATTGACATTGCTAACCACTGTGACACCTCCTTTCTTGGGGACACATTGTACAGGGCTTACCTACGAGCTGTCCGAGATTGGGTAAATAATGCCAGCATCAAGTCATTTGATAATCTCTTTCTTGAAAACTTCATCCATTATTAGATTCAATCTTTTCTACTACTCAATAGACTTACTGTGGCAATCTTACAACAAGATTTTATGTATGAAAAATGCAAGACTAGTTCCCTTTATATCAGCAAGGGTCCATCCTAATGCCTTCTTACATTGTCACAAGACTTCTAACAACTTGACCTCTTGTTCGAATGTCAATTCTGTAGAAATCACAACTGGCAAGCTGTTGTTATCTCCTAAGTATTCATATTTTAGATGTTGCAGTAAAGGTTTCAACTCCAACGTAGGAGGTTCCTCTATATAGGGTTTAGGAAGCTTGAATGGATGATACGGTAGATCCAAAGAGTCAAACTTTTTCCCTGGTCTCTCCACTATCTATTTGGCTTCCATGAATTCACTGAGCTCTTCTAAACTTACTTCGTCAATCATTTCTAGTAAGTCATCATTACTATCAGAATTGCTATGGCAATGTCTAGTGAATTCCTCTACTACTGTTTTTATCAAACCAATGGCAAGACATTCTTCATTTTTTTCTACACATTTCAAAGCATCAAAAACATTAAAAGTAACTTGTAGATCATTTACCCTTATGGTCAATTCACCTTTCTGTACATCAATTAGAGTTTTGCCTATAGCAAAAAAAAAGCTTTCCAAGAATAATTGGCACATTTTGATTAGCTTCAAGTTCTAAAATAATGAAATTAGTAGGAAAGATAAATTTATCTACTCTTACCAGCGCGTCCTCAATTTTACCTTCCGAATAGGTGTAGGATCGACCAACTAATTGCAAAGTCACCGTAATAGGTGTTGCTTTCCCAATCCCTAGCTTCCTAAATATAGGCATAGGCATTAGATAGAAGAACAATGATTACCAATTGAACAGGGGATAGTGAAACTCCTTGGATCATTCAGCTTTGGAGGTATTTTATTCATCAACATCTTTGTGCACCCTTCAGTAAGAGCAACAATCTCAAACTCTCCCAATCTGTGCTTCTTTGACTGTATGTCTTTCATAAATTTCACATAATTAGCCAACTACTCCAAAGCTTTCACTAATGGTATGTTGATGTGGAGTTGCTTCAAAGCTTCTAAAAACCTTTTAAACTGAACAATTTGTTTAGAATTCTGAAATTACTAAGGAAAAGGTAAAGGTGGTCATCCTTCAGGTTGCTGATATTGTTTTGCTGTGGCATCTTTGTTGGCAACATGATCTGGTTTTGTCACAACATTTCTCTATGTACCCTTTTTAGGTGTTCTCTGTCGTTTAGTAGGTTCTGAGACCTTTTACTAATTGCGACTAAATTTGTCTTCCTCTGCATGGCATCTTGAACAACTTCATCCAGCTGAGTCTCATTTCTAACAGTGATGGCCTTGCACTGCTCCTTCCCTTGGGTTCTCGAATTTTCAGTATCACTTACCGGTAACCCCTACCTTTGAACGACCACCGACAAATTCGCACCCTTCAGCACTGATTGGAAATCTACAGCCACTTATTGCCCTCCTAAACACGAATTACAACCCCATTAAACAATGATTCTACTTTATACCAAAATTCCCTAAAAACTCACTTACCATGCTTACCAACTCGTGTGAGAATCAATCAATATTGTAGAATGGAAATGAAGAAATGGGTTTAGCAAAATGAAAGAAAAAAAGAAGATGAGGGAAAGCAAGTAAAAATTCGGCAGCAAGACGAGAGAAAGAATCGCCAGAGAAAGAAAAGTAGAACTTTTGGGAAGAAGAAAAGAATGTCAAAAAGATTTCACCACAACTGCAAAACCCCAAAATCCCTTATTTTTCTCCCTCAACTCCCACTAACAACAAACTCCCTAGAATTTCTGTTTGACCGAAACTCCCTCGGTCAAACAAGCAAAAATAAATTCTCACGCTCGCGTAGGGATTCGAACCCCAAACCTCCAACACACAAACACACATCTTAACCACTAGACCAGCAGGCCCATTCTGCTATGTTTTTACAGCCAACCCAACAAAAGCCTATTGATCAAGGTCAAGGCTTTATTTTAGAAAAATACCAAAATTTTTCCAAGACAAGGCTTGAACTTGAGACCTCTCACACACTCCCAAAATAGTTAACCACTAAAGCAGATACACAATTATATCAATTAATTGAAAAAGCAACAATATAAAATTTGGGGCGTTAAAACTCTACCCCCCTAAAATAAAATTTCATCCTCGAAATTTACCTAATCAGAGTAGCTGAGGATACTGCTGATGCGTCGCATCCTCAGGCTCCCACGTAGCCTTCTCAGTGCTATGATTCCGCCACAGCACCTTCACTAAAGGAATGGACTTCTTCCTCAGCACCTTAACATCGCAGTCCTGAATCTGAACTGGCTCTTCCTCAAAGGTCAGATCTGGTCGAACCTCAATCTCCTCAACACGGATGATATACGTGGGATCAGAGTGGTAGCTCTCAGCTTCGAGACGTAAAGCACATCATGAATGTGATCCAACTCCGGAGGTAGCTCTAACTATAAGTAACCGGTCCCACTCGCTTTAGAACTCAGTATGACTCACTAAATCTAGGGCTCAACTTGTCTTTGCGATCGAACCTTAGAACCTTTTTCCATGGCGAGACTTTCAGAAACATGAAGTCCCCCACAGAGTGCTTAATCTCACGTCTCTTGGATCAAAGATAAGACTTCATGCGCCGGAAGGCGCCTTCATCGATCCCACGATCGATCGAACCTTGTCTTCAGTCTCTGTAACCAACTCAGGACCCAAAACACGTCGCTCGCCCAACTCAGTCCAACATAAAGAAGTGCGTCACTTATAAACATATAGTGCCTCGTAAGGTGCCATCTGGATGCTAGACTGAAAGTTGTAATTATAGGTGAACTCAGCTAATGGCAAGTAAACTCGATCACACAGATCCTCAACATATCTTCCAGTATCTAAATCACCCTCTCAGATTGGCCATCTGTCTGAGGATGGAAAGTAGTAATGAAATCCAGCTTTAAACCCAAAGCCTCATGTAGCTTTCTCCAGAACTGAGACGTGAAACGAGGATCTCTATCGGAGATAATTGAAACTGGTACCCCATCCAGTCTCACTATCGCAGAAATGTAGAGCTTTGCCAACTTCTGAAGTGAATAATCAGTACGAACCAGTATGAAATGAGCAGACTTGGTCAATCAGTCCACGATGACCCAAACAAAATTCTTCTTAGTGGGTGTTAGAGGCAACCCACTAACAAAGTCCATCGTTACTCGCTCTCATTTCCATAACGGTATCTTAACCGGTTACAACAACCCCGAAGGCAACTGATTCTCAGCCTTAACCTACTGACAAGTCAAACAGCGAGCAACAAATTCAGTAACCTCACTCTTCAACCCTAGCCACCAGTACGACTCGTGAAGATCTTGGTACATCTTATTCTTGCCGGGATGCATAGCATAGGGACTACTATACGCTTCCCTCAGAATTAACTTTCTTAAATCCTCATCATTCGGTACATAAATTTGACCGCGAAAACAAAGTACCCCATCACTGTTTATCTCAAAATCAGTAGTGTCACCATTCTCAACCTATCGAAAACATAACTTAAGAGACTTATCCCCTATCTGTTTACCTTTGTTCTACTTGATCCATGTCGGTTTCACCTGAAGTTTAGCCAATAGACTCCCATCGTCGAATAGGCTAAGTTGAGCGAACATCGCTCTCAGATCAATCATGGCCCTACGGCTCAACACATCAGCCACCACATTGGCCTGGCCAAGATGGTACTCAATGGTACAATCATAATCCTTAAGCAGCTCAACCCACCTACACTGCCTAAGATTCAACTTCTTCTGAGTAAGGAGATACTTGAGGCTCTTATGATCAGTTTAGCTAATACACTTCTCACCGTACAGATAGTGCTTCTAGATTTTCAAAGCGAAAACTACAGCGACCAATTCCAAATCATGTGTCAGATTGTTTGCTTCATGAGTTTTGAGCTGACGAGATGCATATGCCACCACCTTACCATCCTGCATCAACACACAACCCAAATCGACATGTGATGCATCACTATAAATGGTGAACTCATTTCTAAACTCCATCGTATCAGAATAGGGGTCTCAGTTAAAACAGCCTTGAGCTTCTTGAAGCTCTCTTGCTGTGTATCAATCCACACAAAAGGAACTACCTTACGCAGAAGCTTAGCCAATGGAGCTGCGATCAAGGAGAACCCTTCTACAAAGCACCGATAGTAACCCTCCAACCCCAAAAAATTGTGGATCTCAAACACATTCTTTGGCTATTTCCAGTCCAACACTGCCTCAACCTTATGAGGATCAACTCATATCCCCTTAGTAGAAACTACAAGTCCTAAAAATGTTACTTCCTAGAGCCAGAATTCACACTTGTTGAACTTCGCATACAGTTGTTTCTCACGAAGAATCTATAATACTACCCTCAGATGCTCATCATGCTCGCCTTTAGACTTAGAATACACCAAGATATCATCGATGAACACCACCACAAACTGATCCAAGTAGGGCTGGAACACTCGGTTCATCAAGTCCATAAATGCCATTGATGTATTAGTCAATCCAAAGGGCATCACTAGGAACTCGTAGTGACCATAACGAGTCCTAAATATCGTCTTATACACATCAACCTCCTTAACTCTCAATTAATGATAACCTGAATGTAGGTCAATCTTGGAAAACACAGAAGCCCCTCTGAATTGGTCAAATAAATCATCAATCCTCAAAAGTGGGTACCTATACTTAATCTTTAGCTTGTTCAACTGTAGATAATCAATACACATCCTCATTGTCCTATCTTTTTTTTCACAAACAACACAGGTGCTCCCCACAAAGACATACTGGGATGAATGAACCCACGATCCAACAACTCCTGAATCTGAGCCTTAAGCTCCGTAAGTTCCTTCGGTGCCATTTGGTAGGGGTGATAGACACCGGAGTTGTACCTGGCAAAAGCTCAATCCCAAATTCCACTTCTCGGCTCAGAGGCAAACCCAGTAGTTCCTCAGGAAAGAGATACAAAAAATCCCTGGCAGTTTTGATGTCTTTAACCGCAGAGTCCCCAGAATCCGCAACACTTACATAGGCCAGAAATGCCTCACATCCTTTCCAAACCAGCATTTCTGCCATCAATGCAGTAATCATATTTGATAGAAAAGCTCGACGTTCCCCAATCACAATTACCTCGGCATCCTCCGAGTTCTCAAAATGACCCTTTTGGTTATACAATATAGACTTACTTAGTGCTTGACCAACCAGTCCATCCCCATATTCAAGTCGAACTCCACAAACGTAAGATCTATTAGATCAACCAAAAATACTGCCCCTTGAACCTCTAACGGAACATCTCTATACAGTCTACTAACCCGGGTAGATTGCCCCAAAAGACTCAATGCAGTTACCTCACTATCAGTACTCTCAACTGGAGTCCCCAAAGTTTCAAACATAGTACTTGCTACGTATGAGTGTGTAGAGCCCATGTCTATCAGTGCAAGGTAAGCCACATTATAAATTAAAAATGTACTCGTAATGATGTCTGGAGCATCCCAGTTCTCTCAGCGACGAGCAGAATAAACAAGAGCAGGCTGCCTCGCCTTAGTATGACCAGCACCTTTGTCCGGTGCTCTCTGTCCACGATCGAAATTGTTACCACACCTAACCTGACCACGACCCCTAGGCACCTACTGAACTATCCTCGATGGTTGTGCAGTACCAGGACCCAGAGCTTGCATCTGATCAGCCCTCAGTGGACACTCTCAAATGCGATGCTCAATAGACCCACATCTCAAACATGCCCTAGTCGTTCTCCAACATTCGCTCGGATGACGTCTATAATAATGCCCACACGGAAAGATCCCAGTAGGTGCAACAGAAGGCCTAAATTTAACTGGCCCATCAGATCTGAGCTTTTTCTTAGGCCTCATCACAGAACTCGAGGGCTCCGAATCCCTCTTATTTTTACCCTTCTCTCTATCTCTATTTTGGCGCTCAGCGAGCTTCACCTTTTCAGCAATCTTTGCCTTCTCTACCAGTGTTGAAAAGTCACGCTCCCTCTGCGGAGCTATCAGAACCCTCAAAATATCCATGATTCCATCCTCAAAGTGGACACAACGCTTATATTTAGTCTCCACTACACGTCGCGCATAGCGGTTCAATCTCAAAAACTCGGCCTCATATTCGGCCACTGAATGATCTCCTTGGGTGAGATTTAGAAACTCATGTCTCCTAGCGTCGATGTAGCTTGCCCCTACATATTTACCTTAGAAGGTAGACTTATAGAAATCCCATGTTAGTCGTTCGGCCTGAGTGCCCTCCTTAACGGTCAGCTATTATTGGTATGATTCTTTCAGTGGCCTCCATCCAATACTCGGCCACGTTAGGGGCAACTCTAGCAACACCCCTAAATAACTCAACCCCGTTGGATCGGAGTCGTTCTATAATCGACCATTGACCCCCAGATCCAGTATCGGGCCCAACGACCCTCTCCAATATCTTTAGCATAGCCTAAGACAGTGCGTCGTCCCTAGCCATGCGATATTGAGACCCAGTCTCAGTCGCAGGTGACACCGGTGTCTCACTCGTATCTAAATTAGGCATGCTATCAGATGCCAAGGACTCTGCTCGAGCCCCTCTACGACCCCTTCCACGGCCTCTAGTACCCTATCCACGAATACCTGGTGCACTCATCGTAGATTCGAAGCTTATCTACATTAACAGTTTTATAAATTAGTTACAGTTTCAATATTTATTAGCAGATATTTTATGCAAAACAGTATCAGAAATTTAAAGTTTGTTATCGCGAATCGTAGTCTCTATCAGTTTTCTATACAGTCTCACAACATACTAACTATAGTATTTACACAGTATACTAATAGTATTTTTTAGATAAAACTTATCATAGCTTTAGAACACTTACAGGATTGGCGTCAGAGACTCGGTGAACCATGCATTCAGTCAAATCATTTAAAATCATTTGTAAATCAATTCTTGGAAATCAAAATTTTAAAACCCAAAATCTACAGCTGAGTTTTGCAACTCGGCTCTGATACTACTAAATGTAACTCCCCAAACCCAGCCTAGATGTTATGGCCGAATTTGGTGAGGTCACATGCAATGAAAGTCGAAAATGAGTTTGTCGAGTTAAAACTGTTCCAGTTAACTAGCTTTTATTTAATTTGAAAGAACGTGATCTAGGTGTTTTGCCTCAAAACTTGTCTTTTAAGCAGAAGCTTTTGGTAACCAACTAATTTAGGAAAAACCATTTTCATTTACGAAAACCTTAGTTTTTAGCGAAAACCTGTGTTTTGTTTAGCTGTAGTTTAAAGAGCCATAAAAACAATATAAAGTTTCAAATTCAAAACCAAATAGTCCAAGTCCAAAATTTACATCAAACCCCCAAATAAGTGACAGAATCTTGAAAATTTACGAAAAATACTCTAACACTCATGTGTGGCCACCATCGAGTCCTCCTTCGTACCGATCCGTCAAGTCTAGGGATTTACCTGTACAGATTAAACATAAAGGGTGAGTTTTCGTAAACTCAGTGTGTAATCCCTATGAGAAGTCATGTATACAGTTGTACATCAGAATACAGTCATTTACAGTTCTGGCTTGAGCCCATTACAGAATCAATTTGGGCCTTAGCCCATTCAAATACAATCTCAGGATTATATTAGGGCCTTGGCCCATATCAGACAAAGAATCCTGATACAATAAATCAGAATCCTACCCACCAACCTCTACATGCCATCTTCGTCCAGCCCTACACACCATGTGGGATTAAATCAATCCACCCTTCCCTACACACCATGCTGTACCGAAATGTAGCACATAATCAGAGTATTGCAACTGAGCTACCAGATAATAGGCTTAAGAGCCTTTCAGATACTTCCTCCAAATATCATCCACCCGTCTCGATGCAATGCAACATACCATAAATGACATGCAAATATGTTAATAACAGAACATACATTTAGTTCAGTATAGATATCATGCTTAGTCAGACACCATATAATCAGATCACATAATTAGGGATATAAGTAAAGCTTACGGACCCTACAGTAGGTCCATAGTCAACTCGGGCGACCTGTGCAACCTTACAGAATATTCTAGAAAAATGGGCTCGCACGCCCGTGTGGCCCACACGGCCTAAATTGGCCTTGATCGTGTGGATCACACGGTATGGCCCAAAATCCCACAAGCCTATGTGGTTCACCCATGTGGGCAGACACGCTCGTGTGGCCCACTCGGCCCAAATCGATCTAGCCCGTGTGTCCAACACGGCCTACCTGGCCATCACATGGCCATGTCATGCACGCACGGCCTGGCTCGTCGATCACACGCCCGTGGACCATCACACGGCCTACTACACGGATGACCACACACCCGTGTGGCGTCGACAGAATACTTTTTTGGTTTTTCATAAGATCTCGTTTTCTGCATTTTGGGTACACACTTGGTATCGTTTCTCTCTGAAACCATTCCCGAGCACTCCAGTACCTAACATTGACAATCCAAAACATAATTTCAATTACCTAAATCAATACCAAGCTAAATTGTTACCGACAAACAATCCTAGATCTTACCGGTAACCCCTACCTTTAAACGACCACCGACGAATTCGAACCCCTTTAGCACCGATTAAAATCCACAACCACTTATTGCCCTCCTAAACATGAATTACAACCCCATTACAACAATGATTCTACTTTATACCAAAATTCCCCAAAAAATCACTTACCGCAATTACCAACTCGTGTGAGAATCAATCAATGTTGCAGAACGAAAAGAAAGAAATGGGTTTAGCAAAATGGAAGGAAAAAAAGAAGATGAGGGAAAGCAAGTAAAAATTCGGCAGCAAGATGAGAGAAAGAATCGCCAAAGAATGAAAAGCAGAACTTTTGGGAAGAAGAAAAAAAAACGTCAGAAAGATTTCACCACAACTGCAAAACCCTAAAATCCCTTATTTTTCTCCCTCAACTCATACTAACAACCAACATTCTGTTTGACCAAAACTCCCTCGGTCAAACAAGCAAAAAAAACTCTCATACTCACACAGGGATTCGAACCCCAGACCTCCAACACACAAGCACACATCTTAACCACCAAACCAGCAGGCCTATTCTGCTATATTTTTGCAACCAACCCAAAAAAAAAAAACCTATTGATCAAGGTCAAGGCTTTATTTTAGAAAAATACCAAAATTTTCCCAAGACAAGGCTTGAACTTGGGACCTCTCACACACTCGCAAAACACTTAACCACTAAAGAAGATACACAATTATATCAATTAATTGCAAAAGCAGCAATATAAAATTTGGGGCATTACAATTTAAATTAATAAAATACTATTAAGATAAGTATTAAATTTAATTTAATATTAAACTATTCAAATAATATTATTTTTGGAATAGTTAATCTGAAATCAAATTCTTTAATAGAGTCTCATTAGGAGTGTAACTCTTTCACTACTCAACCACAGAAGACCAACCACCACCAGCCATCGGGACACCGTAGTTGCAGTCACTAACACCGTTGTGTCATGCAACTGCAACACCTTTACGACTGTCCGAGCCAATTCAATTGCTGTCGATTTGGTCTAGGTCAATCCCAACCCGACAGATCCAAATAGTTGGACTGTTGACCAGTTTCACATATCGCGTCTAGTTCGATCAATTTTTGGGTTTTGGTCTCGGTTTTGGGCTCCTGGGCCTAATTTATAATCTCATTTTTCAAGTTCAATTACCCATTGGGCCAATTGTTTGAGTTGAAAATTAATTTCCAAAAAAATCATATTAATTTTAATTAATTTGATTAATTGAATTTTACTTGATGAAAATTAATTTTCTTAAAAATCACTTAGATTTTCCAAATTAATTTTTCAAAAAAATTCTTTAATCAAATTCTCTAGTTGAACAATTCTTATGACCACCTAATTTAATTCCACATCGAATAAATCGACTCAATTAAATAATTTCCAAAGTAGTAGAATTTTCTTCTGATTCAAATGCAGCCTGATCGAGGTTTTGTGGAGCTAACGGAGGGACCAATCAGACATATACAATTTGGTTCTAGTAATTGCAATTATGTCCAGAAGCATCATATAGATAATTCGCAATTATCAATCCATATTTATCAATCCACACAATGCTAATGATAGGATATCGTTAACTCTTTAAATGAGCTATGAATTCCACTGTTGCTAGTAAAGTCATGTCATACACAAGTCATGTACCCAACATACCGACTATCGGCTCGATCATCTTTAGAGCATAAGTCTCTACTTATATCAAAGTACATTAATTACATACGCATGGTTAGTGACTAACTTAGGATTTATGTAAATCACACCATGAATGTCAATAGTGAATTAATTCACAAACGGATTCAGAATTAATTCATCTTGGGTCTAGTCCAATGTATCATTCTGCCAATGAATACATCTATGTCTCTACCCGTGAAGTCAACTCCTACGATAGCCAAGACTAGCCATCTCTTCAATTGGAATTGTAGACGACATAATAATCTTTCTCAATATTTGAATCAAATGCTCACATTGATTCTTTTACGGGATTACAGACTTATTTAGATTATCTACTAAAGTAAGTGTTTTTCTCACAATGTAAACATTCTTACAATGCCACTTATCTCCAGTTTGAGCTTAGACAGTCAATAAGCTAATATTTGCTTGTCACAATTTCGCTATGAATGCAAAATATAAAAGATTAGAAATACAAAAGACATAATAGTGAAATGTGAAATTAACTTTATTTATTTATTCATCATTCAAATAAATAGAAAAGAATTACATGTTTACTACAATATGGGCACATTTCCCAACAGTACACATTTAGACTTTCACATTTGTACCATGTACAATTTTAGTATAGCCAAATATAACACAACTTTTCGATTCAATCTATATTTGTCATATATGTCACATTCACTAATGTTCCAATTATGTTCAAACATATATTTATAAACCGTAGTATATACATATTTTTTCCCCATGCTTGGCATATTTATGGATGATTTTTCATTGGTTTCATTGAATTTGATGCTCCTAATCCTTTAATTTCATGTTTTACACTTAGGTGAGCCTAGGAGAGCAAAATGAGCAATAAACAGGCCAAAAACGGACAAATTGGGCCTAGATCAGTGTTTAACACGACCTAGGCACTTCCACAGGGTGATCCACACTCCCATGTGTGACACACGGGCAGACCACACACCCGTGTGTCATGGTCGTGTCGACATTAGTCCAAGTCTGGATTGCATACAGCCTGAGCACCTTCACACGGGCATGGCACACGGCCGTGTCCCTGTTAAGCCCAAGTCTAATTCTACTCGGAAAAGGCCACTTTTGAGGGTTTGGAAGCATTCTAAAGCCTATATAAACACCCTAGAAGAGAATCAATGGAGACACGCAGAGTAGAAGGCAGGAAATACTCAAGGACAGCTATCGGAATCACCTCGGAGGCAGGATCTACATCAAGACTGAAGATTTCCATCCAATTTCCAAGAAGTTCTTTGGATCCCAGACATGTCCACTAAAAACTATGCAAAAACATCCCAACATTCTTGATGGTCGTGAAACTAACTAAAAATTCAACTAAGGCAAGCGCACCTATTGAACAGTAGTATAGTTATGGTGAGACCGAAAATATCGTATCCACGAAGACTAAAAGTACTAGTAATTACTATCTTTTTATTATCTAGCCTAAGAATTGAAGGGTGTTTTTAAGCTAAAACTAATTATCTAATTAAGTAAAATTACGACAAAGATGAAAGTTGGAAAATACTTTAGGAAAACCGATGGAGAAGACAATACCTAAGGAAAAATTCACCTAGACTTCACTTATTACCTTTGAATTAGACGATCTATTCACTTGACTTAATCCTAGAAATCCTTGGTTTATGTTAATATATCTCTCGAGATTAAAAATAACTGACTCTAGGTTGATTAATCGAAATCTCTTTCTAATTAAAACCCCTATTGTCACATTAACTCGGTCTATGGATTCCCTTATTAGATTTGACTCTGTTCCGGTAGATTTATGTCGTTCTATCTCTAGGATTGCATGCAACTCCGCTTAATTATGAATGATCTACTCTTAAAAAGGGACTTTTCCTCCATTGAATAAGCACATCAAAAACCTAAATTAATATCCTGGAATATTAAAGAAAGGGTTAAACTCATAATTAAGAATAAGAACAAGTATTTATCATATAAATTAAATAGTAATAAGATCCATCTTTGGTTTCATCTCCTTTAGGTATTTAGGGATTTTAGTTCATAATAATAATGGAAAAAATCTCAAAGTTTGGAAAATAATGAAACATAAAGAAACCCAAAGAACTTCTAGGAAATTGGATGGAAATCTTCAGTCTTGATGTAAATCCTACCTCCGAGGTGATTTCGATGGCTGTCCTTGAGTATTTCCTACCTTCTACTCTGCGTGTCTCCCTTGATTCTCTTCTAGGGTATTTATATAGGCTTTAGAATGCTTCCAAACCCTCAAAAGTGGCCTTTTTTTAAGTAGAATTAGACTTGGGCTTGACAGGGACACGGTCGTGTGCCACGCCCGTGTGAAGGTGCTTAGGCCATATGCAATTCTGACTTGGATTAATGTCGACACGGCCATGACACACGGGCGTATGGTCTACCCGTGTGTCATACACGGGCATGTGGATCACCCGTGTGGAAGTGCCTCGGCCGTGTAAAACACTGATCTAGGCCCAATTTGTTCGTTTTTGGCCCGTTTCTTGCTCTTTTTACTCTCCTAAGCTCACCTAAGTGTAAAACATGAAATTAAAGGATTAGGAGCATCAAATTCAATGAAACCAAGGAAAAATCATCCATAAATATTCCAAGCATGGGGTAAAAATATGTATATACTACAGTTTATCAAATATCCCCACACTTAAGCATTTGCTTGTCCTCAAGCAAAATCCTCAACTCCCAATTAAAATAAATTCTTCTGAACTTATAATTCTCATCAATAATGTTCGAAATAATTCACAAGTAATCATAAATTAAGAGCTCAACTAGAAGAACATTAAAGTTTCAAACAATCCAAATTGAGCATTTCAATCATAAAATCATAGGTATCCCCATTTATCTAAGTAATCACCTTAATCACCTTTAATTCCAAATTGACAAGGTTGACATCCTCACTAATGATTCACTCAAATCACTCAAAGTGTTTAAGGTTCAATAATTAAGCACTTAATAGTCAAACATGGAAAGTTATTACCATAGGCTTGCATGAAAATCAAATCTCCACCACTATAAATAAGATGATACACAAATCAAAAGGTCTTTAACCGGGTTGTAATGAGGCTTGGGTTAAAGGTTTAGATAAAGGCTGAAAAAGAGATCCAGAATCGAGATTAATTTAATAAATTACCACACTTAGAGAAATAAACTAATTGTTGAATTACAAAAAAGTGCCAAAATTCGAACCATCCGAAACTAATGATGTGAGTTTTTTCTTAATAAAACAAATTTAACCTATCCAAGCTCTTTAAAACAATATGTAATTTGAATGAATATAAATATACGATTTTTTTTAAGAACAAAAACAAGTATGGATAGTACATAATAAGAAATAATTCAGGAACTGAAATGAACGAACATAGTTAGGTAATTAATCAAATTAAATCTCGATAAAAAGGGAGTCAATAAAAAGGTAGAAATTCTTCATGAATAAAAAAAAGGTTAAATTGTGGGTTAATATTAAGGGAAAAATCAAGAAGTAATATTTAAGGCTCAAAGGGGTTCACTAGGGGTCAATTATGTGGGTTAATATTTATGGGATAAATAGGTTGAACCTAAGTGCCTTTATCATTTTAGTATATCAAATCAAAGGTGTGGACTTGACATGTATAATCGATGCAAGTTCTAGAATAACAAATCAAAATTGACACACTCATAACAATAAAATCAGTGAGCAAGAAAGATATATGCTTTAAAAGGCTCAAAATCTCACGAAAATTATGGGTATTTGATGTCAATCCTATGAATTCAAACTACAAGATAATACCTCAATTCAGGGAAACATCCTAGCAATTTTACTTCTCAAAAGTCCACTTATCATGCTTGATTCTCTAATGTCTTAAAGTTTAAACAATCAATGCGCAGTTACCTATGATTTAATTTCAAAACATATCAATAAAAATCATAAATCAATCAGAATTCATCCTAATATGAGAAAATTATTTGAGAATAATATAAAAATCTAGGAATTTTCTAATAATTACATACATAACCTCCCCACACTTAAGATGTACATTGTCCTCAATGTACAAAGATATATAATAGCAATATAAGCACAATATTAGAAGAGAGGGAGAGAAGCGAAACTGCCCTAAATTTTTGGATAAAATCCTTGGAAGAGCAAAAACAAGAATTGTAGAGAAAGCAGAATGAAAGCCATGATTCTGAGTTACTAATAAGAAAATAAACACCACTGTGGAAGAGAATTAAGGGATCACTCGATAAAACCATAAAGAAAAATATAGTCGAAAACATAAAACATAAGTTCTTCAAAAATAAATAAGAGACAAAATAAAATTGAAAATAAAATAATAATAATAATAATAATAATAATAATAAAATAAAGGGACTCAAAGGACCTCATCATCGGATGCTTCGTGGAGCGACGGTGCCGAAGGAGAGATGTGGAGGTGGTGGCAAATCTGTCGAAGAGTGGCATCGATGCTATCGAACCGTTCAAAACACTGCTGCTCAAAGCGAGTGAATCGCTCGGATAAATATGTCAAATGGCAGTAGGAGGTCAGTGACTCGGTGGTGGTGGGTGTGGGTCCTCGTGAGGGGGAGGGACATCATCAGTAATGTCCTCTGGCTCATCCCGCCATCGACCGACGAATCAGATCGAGGGGGTCGAATCCACGGTGTCGCTCTATCATCCTCATGTGGATCATGCTGAAAATTCCCTGAGGAGACATTTGTCCGACTAGTGTGAGTGTCGATAACATCTCTAGAGTGTCGAAGAGGCCGAAGTGTCGAGTGAGGCGAGTCACGTAGGGGCCAAGGCAGATGGGACCCCTCCTATAGCGATCCGTCTGGTGGCAAAAAGCAAGGGCAACAAAATATGCCAAATCAAATACATGGCCAGTTGCCATGCTCTATAAGAAATAAGCGTCGGTAGTACTAACGACGCCGGTGCTCTCTCTCCTCCCAGTCAAGGTGTGAGCCAAGATGGCATGGATGTAACGTAGTATTGGAGGGAGAGAAGTCACCTTTGAGCGACTTGCATCATAGGGAATGGTACTCGCTGTAAGGTCGGTCCAACAACAAGAGGGCAAATAGTGTATGTGACGGTGAAGTTGTAAAAAATTCTCGAAGGCCATGAACTCCTCCGTGTTAAAGCCCAAAGTAGCTTCAAACTCTAGCACACTCATGTGTCTTACGAGTCCACCAAGTCTAAAAATGATAGTAACAGCCTCGTCATGTGTATTCATCACATGCTGTAGATGGAACGTAGTACAAAACTCTAGGGTCAGCTCCGAATAGGTAGGCTCGATAATTGTAAAGAACCAATTCCACGAGGTAGTATCTAGATGGAATTGAACAAGGTGCGCAAGGTGAACCTGCTCCAAAGCGGCCCAATCAATACAACGTCCCACTCCTAATGGTCGTACCCGAAGAAGCTAAAATAGGTCGTCCTGTGGACCTAACCAGAATCAAAGCAGAGGGTGATGAGCTTCAGTCGAGGTGCTCGAGGAGGTTGCGCCAGGATCCTTCCACTTTTTCGAAGCGGGGACAGCAATTTTCTTGCCTCGTGTGTTGGTCAGGATGTACCTGAAAAATAGAATAGTTGATCAATAATTAAATAAATCAAGCATCACCAAAAACCAAGAATGACAAGTGCAAGTATTTTAAAGGGGTAAAGTACTATTCAAATAATCAAGAATTAGAGTATTTTAAAAAATGAAAAATGAATCCTAAGACTAAAGATAAAAAACACAGCACTCAGCTAAGTACATGAAGAAGCAGTAAGCAAAGAAATGAAAAGATTTAATAATGTGGCAGACTAATGGTTACCTACATGAATAAAATGGCAGCATGAAGAATAAAGCAAAATAAATGACTTACTTAGATAGCAACTAAATGTATGGAATAACTAATAAAGAAAAGAATAATAACCAAAATTGAAATAAAACTAGACTAATAATAATAATACTGAAATTGATTAAATATGATAATAATAATACTACTACTAATACTAATAATTATTATTGAGAAGGGTAAAAGGAGAAACCGATAGTGGTGATCAGAGTTGCGAACGGTGGTGGGGTGCTAGTGGTCAGAGGCAGCCACGGAGGAAAGGGCACAGGCGTGGGATGTTTTGTGGCTGGTGTGGCGTGAAGGTGGAAGGGGATTGAAAGGGAAAAGAAAGGAAGGGGAAGGGAAGAAAGGAGAGGGAAGAAAGAAAGAGAAAGGGAGAGGCAGGGGAGAAGAGGGTTTCGGCCAGTGGTAATGGTGGCCAGAATAGGGCGAAAGGCTGCGGCGACTAGGGTTTTTGGGGAGGGAGATTGAAGAAGAAGAAAAAGAAAATAAAGTTAGGGTTGGGGTTTTAAAGGGGCACGGCTGTGTGAGACCCATGTTAGGCCACACGCCCGTGTCACATGCCCATATGGCTCGAGTTTAGCCCGTGTTTGTCACAAAAACTGAATGCCTAATCATCACACAGTCTGGGGACACGCCCTTGTGATCAGACCGTATGGTTCATATGGCCGTGTCATACGGCCGTGTTCTTTGTTGTTCGCTTCTCCCACGCTCGTGTGTCCGAACACACGGTCGTGCGCCTTACCCGTGTAACTCTCTAACTTGTTTAAAAATTGAAAATTTTGGCTCCAGTTTTCACACGACCTAGGACACGCCCGTGTGTCCAGGCCGTGTGGTCCACACGGCCGTGTCGCATGCCTATGTGGCTCGCTGCTTGGAGATTTTTAGACATGTTTTCACATGACCATGGACACGCTCGTGTGTCCAAGCTATGTGGGTTACTATTCCTGCATAAAGGACACGAAAAATAGCTAAAATAAACTAGTTATTGGTGTTAGTGCTCGGGTTGCCTCCCGAGAAGCGCTTATTTAAAGTCTAAGCTCGACTTACCTCATATTTGCACGGTCACGGTGGTTCGAGGAGTTGAGACTCCTCACTTCTGCTATTAATTTTATCAAAATAGGGTCAGAGTCGAGTATTATTTACCTTGAAAGTTTTGAATTCAGTATGTGTTACCTCGACTGTACCATGTAGGAAGATATTCAACATCGTGAAGGGAATCGCTCTGTTTGTATTGTGCACTGAAGTAGCAATTCGAGGGTCGTTTCATCTAACAATACCTTATCCCCAACCTTAAATTGCTTTGTCTCATCCCTATGCTCATCATGGTGTTTCTTTGTTTCCTCGCGTACTTTTGGTTTCTCCTTGACATGTGTCCGCCATTCATCTAGTTCATCAATTTGTAGTCTTCGTTCCTCGTGACTCGTTCTGTTTATGTCGCATGGACTAGAATGTGGCTCCATCACGTTCTTCATAGGGGTTTCTTACAAAGAAGTTTGTGCCTTAACATTACTCGAGTTAACAGATCTTAAACAACCTTCTTGATTACTAGATATATTAGCAGAATCACGAGCTTGAAGTGTGATCGTGTCATCTCCTACACGAAGTATCAATTCACATGTGCCAACATCTATGATAGTTCTAGCAGTTGCTAAAAATGGCCTTCTTAGAATTGAAGGTACTTCACTATCCTCATCCATGTCTAGAACGACAAAGTCAACTGGTAATATAAATTTATCAATTTTGACAAGCACGTCTTCAATAATACCCCTAGGAAATCTGAATGTTTTATTTGCTAATTGAATACTCATCCTAGTTTGTTTGGGTTTCCCAAGACCGATTTGTTTAAACATTTTATATGGCATGACATTAATACTTGCCCCTAGATTAGCCAATGCATTCTTAATATTTAAACTTCCAATTAAGCAACGAATCGTAAAACTCCCTGGATCTTTCAACTTTTTGGGTAGCTTATTTTGTAAAATGGCTGAACAAACTACGCTTAATTCCACGTGCGAAGCATCATCCAACTTCCACTTATTTGCTAAAAGCTCCTTTAGAAATTTCACCACGTTTGGCATCTGTGAATGAGCTTCAATAAACAGTAAGTTAATATGCAACTTTTTTAGTAATTTAAGAAATTTACCAAATTGTTCGTCCATGTGGTCTCTCCTTGTCGCCTTAGATACGAGGTTTATATTCCTTGCTTACCGACTTTTGTGTACCATTTCTTGCATCAACCTTACCTTTATCTTCCACATTATCTTGCCTCGGTTTTGGTTCAGCTTCAACTAAACCTTCATCATTGTGCACAGTAATGGCATGAAGTTGCTCTCTTGGGTTAGTTTCAGTGTTACTTGGTAAGCCACCTTGTGGTCGTTCAGAAATCAACTTAGCAAGCTGTCTAATTTGAGTTTCAAGCCCTTGAATCGATGCTTACTAATTTTTAAGCGCTATTTCGGTATTCTAAAAACGAGTTTTTAACACCAAGATGAATTTTGTGAGTATCTCTTCAAGGTTCGGTTTCTTCTCTTATTGGTACGGTGGTTGTTGAAAGCCTGGAGGATGTTGTGGCCTTTGATTTCCTTGACCACCCCACGAGAAATTGGGATGGTTCCTCCAACCTGCATTATAAGTGTTACTATACGGGTTATTTTGAGGTCTAAGATTATTACCCATATATTGGACTTGTTCCTCCTCGGTGCTAGGGTTGAAGGATAGAAAATCTGTGTTGTGTATTCCTCCTCCATTTGAATCACACCTCATTACTGGATGTACCTGAGTAGAACCATCTAAACCATCAATCTTTTTATTTAAAAGTTCTACCTAGTTAGATAGCATAGTGATCGCATCAAGGTTGAAAACACCAGCTGCTTTTGTCGGCTTTGTTCTCATGACTTGCCATTGATAGTTATTCAGTGACATCTCTTCAATAAATTCGTAAGCCTCTTCAGGTGTTTTATTGTTTAAAATTCCACCGGCGGCTGCGTCGATCGGTTGCCTTGTTGAGGGGTTCACACAGTTATAAAAAGTCTGAACTTGCAGCCATAGAGGTAACCCATGGTGAGGGCACCTTCTTAATAAATCTTTGTATCTTCCCCATGCAGCATAAAGTGTTTCAAAATCCATCTGCATAAAAGAAGAGATATCATTCCTTAGTTTAGTCGTTTTAGCTGGAGGAAAATATTTAAGTAAAAAAATTTCGGTCATTTGTTCCCAAGTGGTGATTGACCCTCGTGGTAACGAGTTCAACCACTATTTAGCCTTATTCCTTAACGAAAAGGGAAATAACTGAAGGTGAATGACATCTTCAGAAATGCCATTGATCTTAAAAGTGTCACAGAATTCTAGAAAATTTGCTAAATGGCTATTTGGATCCTCGTCCTAGAAACCATCAAACTGAACAAACTATTGTATCATTTGAATCGTGTTAGGTTTTAGTTCAAAATTATTTGTAGCAACAGTAGGTCTAACTATACTCGATTCAGCTCATGTTAAATTAGCTTTATCATAATCATACATAATATGAGGAGTAGGATTTTGTTCGACTGGATTTGCAGCAACCACAGGAGGTAGCGAATTATTCTGATTTTCGGCCATCTCCTCGGTGGTAGTATAGATATCGTCCTCTTGCCCTTCCTCTATGTATTGTAGGCTTCGCCTTATTTCTCTTCGGTTTCTGCGAGCTGTGCTCTCAATCTCACTGTCAAAAAGCAACGGGTTTCTTCTAGTCATAAACTATAAAAACCTGCCAGAAGTAAAGAAAAGAAAATTTAGTAAAGAAAAATTAAACTAAAAAAAAAAGTAAATTGCAATAAAAGTAAAAAACGGCTAAAGTAATAAAAATCAAGCGTTTCTAATATCTTAGTACCCGACAATGGCGCCAAAAACTTGATGGTCATGAAACTAACTAAAAATTTGACTAAGGCAAGAGCACCTATCAAACAGTAGTATAGTTATGGTGAGACCAAAAATATCGTATCCACGAGGACTAAAAGTGTAACGCCCCAATTTTTGGGCCTAGAAGTATTGGGCCTTGAGTCTGGGTTCGGGTAGAAGACGGCCCGAATAATTTGGATGTTTTAATTTTTATTATTATTATTATTTAGTATGTTTAGTTAGTAATTAAATAAATTACGAAGGGTTTATGGTGTGGAAAAAAGTCCAGGGCTCGGCCCATAGCTTTAGCAAAATTCTTAAATTTTGCCTCTTAAGGGAATCTGGGCAGTAGGCCTTATTAATAACTTGGGCTGAGTTTTAGCACAAACAAGCACCTGGCCCAGTGGCTAAGCACGCTAGCAGGGCATGGGAGGTGCCTGGGTTCAAGGCACGGCGCGCGCAAATGGTTGTTTTTTTTAAGTATTCAGGTTGCAGTTAAAATAGGACTTAAGAGGAGTTGCGAGCATAATCCAGCACAAGGAGCTTCGTGGTGCGGTGGCAGCAGCGTGCTGGGCACGCGGAGAGTGCGCAGGTTCGAGTCCTTGCGAAGGTGAATTTCTCTTTCATTTTTAAGTGGACTGGAGCTTCAATAGGTAAGGCCTTATAAATAAGTTGGGCAGAAACTAGGCATAAAAGAAGTACCTGGCCCAGTGGTTAGAGACGCTAGGCAGTAGGAGGGGAAGCTGGGGTTCAATTCCCAATATGCGCAAATATGGATTTTCTTTTAACAACCAGGTATTGTCGCAAGGAGTCCTTATAATTACCTCGGGAGGAAAGATGACACAATCGAGCAAGTGGCGTGGTGGTAAGGTACGGGTAGTGCAGCTAAAAGGTAGAGGTTAGAGTCTGGTAAGGAACGATGTTTTTGTTTTATCTTTAAACGAACCGGGACTGCCGCAGATAAGCTTTAAGATTAATTGTGACCCGATATTAGTAAAGAAAGAAACATGGTGCAGTGGCCAGCAGCACGGGCGAGGGCGCAAGGGCAGACGGAGGCCTGGGGTTCGAGCCTCACCTCGTGTACGGAAGGCTTGGGTTTCACTGCTCGCATGGGGAAGGAGTTGGAGTCTGATCCAGACTTTCCTGGCAGCATGCTGAAGAGGTGCAAGGGGTGGATAAAGATGCTGCTAATCGGTGGAAGAGTTTGAGCTGATCAAGGGGTTGGGATAAGGGAGGAAATTTAGGAACTGATCAAGGAGCTTGGTGTTGGCCGAATGTTGGACACTTGAGGGGCAAGAGTTGGCCGGCCAAGGGTCTTTAGTATAGGCAATTCAGCTAGGTCAGTGTGCCATTTTTTTCCCCCTGCCAAATATTATTTCCCTTCTCCCCTCTCTTTCATTCATCTGTTCTTTTTCTTTTTCTCTCATAGCCGAACCTATACTCTCCCCTCTTTTGCTTCTTACCTCAATTTCTTTTCTATATTGATTCCTCAAGTGGCCGAATCTACCATCCCTTTCCTTCTCTTCTTCTCTTCATTTGTTTTCTTTACATCTAGGGGGCCGAACCTTGCTATAGCCGAACCCCTTTCCTTTTTTTCTTTAAAAAGCTAAACCGTCATACCTGTGGTTTAGGAAGCCAAACCTTTGGCTACTTGAACCTGTTTCTTCTAACTACGGTAGATCGAGATTAATATCATAGATCGGAGCACTCTTTTGGGCAGAACAACGATTGGTAAGCATTCAAACAACTTTCGCTAGTTACTTATGTTTTAAGGAAAAGCCGAAACCCCTTAAGGGTGGCTAACGTTGGGACTAAGGGCATTGTTGCCTCTTTCTTTTGGTTTTGTATGCACTAGCATGGACAAGGGGGCGTACAGCGAAGGGCTTGAAGGTTAACCCAATTGGACATCTAGATCTAGTCCATATTTCGGCAGAAAGGAAACTCGTGTGTGGATCTCGCCAACGTATCGTTACAGATCAGGTGTGTAAACGACACTCACTCATGGACTAGATCGGTAAAAGTCAAAAAACTGAAATGCCAAAACACCGATATTTTGTGAACTTGCGAGCGTGTGAGTGCTCGTGAGATAGGTTGTTTGTTAATCTCGGTAATCTCAAGCAGTAAAATTGCAGAGTGCGCCATTTCGAGCACTTCGGTATATTTAGGCTTAATGGGCCGAAATCGGGTTAATGGGCCAACGGGCCCAATTTGGTAAAAATGCTCGGTAAGTGTTCCTGTTAATACGCTAAGTGCTGTAATATGCATGAAAACCCTAAAATAGTAAATTTACTAAAATACCCCTAAAGTATGAAAATTACCATTATACCCTAGGTGCAAAATGACCGTTATACCCCTAGGGTTAATTTTGACTAAATTGCATGACATTCTAATTTTGTTTGTGATATGCCATGACATGTATATCTGTTGCATGGGATAAGGGTTATTTTGATGGTGGAAGCGTTCTGGTGGCTTTGCCACAATTATCTGTTTCTGGTGGCACTGCCACAAATATCTGTTCTGGTGGCTCTACCACAAATATCTGTATCTGGTGACTCTGTCACAATATCTGTTCTGGTAGTCATGCTACAAATTCTATGACATGTAACGGATGGGTGGGTCGAGTAGTCTCCCCACATGGTGTAAGCTTGGCACGTGAGTGTATACGGATGGATATGGGTTGGGTCTTCTGCATACATGATGTATCTGTTCTCTATCTGTTATGGGCCTATGGGCTTCATTCTAAATTCTGTATAGGGCTAAGGCTCAACTTAATTTGTTTCTGTGGTTTGAACTAATCTGGACTATGGTTAGGCTATTTTACACATTGAGTTTTCTAAACTCACCCCTTAATTTTATCCATGCAGGTAACCCCCAACCATAGTGGACTTGGAGCTAGGAGGGATTCGGAGTGGCCACACGTTCTGCAAACTCGATTTTCTACTTATGTTTTGATCAGTTTTTCTTTACTTTAATTGCTTTGGGTTTTAAGTTGTAATAAGGCCGCTTTAATTATTTTTAATTGCTTTTAATATGTTTTGATAGCTTAGTTACGATATTATTTTAAATGTTTGGAATTGAATAACTCTAGGGCGCATTTTAAGAAGATTACCTGATTTTAAAACATCGTGAATCAAGACAAAGCTTCCGCAATGAAATCGTTTTCAAAATATAATAAGTGATTTCAAATGGTTTAAAACAGAATGGTTTTTACTGAATAATGGCAAAGTTAAAGTATGGCAACGATGGTGTGCATGTCTAGGAGTGGATCCGTGGAGAGCTTGGTACTTAAGCAGTCTAATTGACTCACCTCTTCTTTTCCGGCATCCTACCTAGTGCACAGCTTCTATTCACTTTAATCTATAACAAAAAACTCTTTAAACACTAAAGAAGATGTTAGTTAAAACATGACTTTTTCAGAAACGCTTCAATGTGACATGCCAGATTTGGCCATAACGTCTGGGCCGGGTTTGAGGTGTTACATTTAGTGGTATCAGAGCTAGGTTGCAACAACTCGGCTGTGGATTAGGTCTAAAAAGCTTTTCGAAAAATTTTGCTAAACTTAGGTCCAATAAGGGTTTTATTTTTAAACGGTTTTGGAAAGTTCTTTTCAAAGATATTTTACAAGGTATACATGTTTTAAGGTTCAATTTTTTTTTAAAAAATGGTTTAATTTTTCTGGGTTTCTGAAATTTGATAACCGAAGAAGTAGCACACTAAATCTCCGGCACCAAGTCTGTAAGTATTTCTGTTACTCATACTATACTGTATTAAGACATTACTGTAGATAGAACTAAGACCATATCATGACACTATAGCTAGGGCTATACTAAAAACCCTAGAATACTGAGACTGTAGCTAGGCTATGATTCTGTGAAAATAGAAACTTTAAAATACTATCTCAGCATAAAACATATGAATAAGTACTAAAATTATTGAATCGAGGTCTTGGTGGTTATTTGATACGTATGCCGGTAATGTAGAGTATTGATATGGATTCTAAGGGTAAGCAAAGTTTGCCAACTTTGGGTAGCAGTAACTCAGAGCTTGGTACCGAGGCATTGGCCGAGACAGTAAGGAAAGTGGTAGAAGAGGTATTGGAGACCAAGGTTAAGGAAATTAGGGAAATGCTTCAAGCAGGGTGCTTGGAGTGTAAGAAGAGGAAGGATTCTAGTTCTCAGAAGATCGAGCCTCATTCTGTGAAACATGTTAAGACACGACCAAACTTTCCAACCTACAAGAACTGCAACGGGCGTCATCCGGGTGAATGCCATAGGAAGACCGGAGCATGCTTTAGATGTGGGTCCAAGGAGCATCGAGCTCAGGATTGCCAAGCTTATTCTATTTAAGTGTGTGTTACGAGTTGTATGCGTGATTGATAAATGTTTCTTTACTTTGGTAATTAGATGTTCTGGATCTTACTAAGAATTATTTTTAATCAGAGTGCGCAGTGAAAGCATAGTGGTTTGACTTGAGTAATACGGTTAGTAATAGTTTAAAATTTCGAGGACGAAATTTCTTTAAGGGGAGTAGAGTTATAACGCCCCAATTTTTGGGCCTGGAAGAATTGGGCCTTGAGTCTAGGTTCGGGTAGAAGACGGCCCAAATAATTTGGATATTTTAATTATTATTATTATTATGTATGTTTAGTTAGTAATTAAATAAATTACGAAGGGTTTATGGTGTGGGAAAAAGTCCGGGGCTCGGCCCATAGCTTTAGCAAAATTCTTAAATTTTGCCTCTTAAGGGAATCTGGGCAGTAGGCCTTATTAATAACTTGGGCTGAGTTTTAGCACAAACAAGCACCTGGCCCAGTGGCTAAGCACGCTAGCAGGGCGTGGGAAGTGCCTGGGTTCAAGGCACGGTGCGCGCAAATGGTTGTTTTTTTTAAGTATTCAGGTTGCCGTTAAAATAGGGCTTAAGAAGAGTTGCGAGCATAATCCAGCACAAGGAGCTCCGTGGCGCTGTGGCAGCAGCGTGCTGGGCACGCGGAGAGCGTGCAGGCTCGAGTCCTTGCGAAGGTGAAATTCTCTTTCATTTTTAAGCGGACCGGAGCTTCAATAGGTAAGGCCTTATAAATAAGTTGGGCAGAAACTAGGCATAAAGGAAGTACCTGGCCCAGTGGTTAGAGACGCTAGGCAGTAGGAGGGGAAGCTGGGGTTCAATTCCCAATATGCGCAAATATGGATTTTCTTTTAACAACCAGGTATTGTCACAAGGAGTCCTTATAATTACCTCGGGAGGAAAGATGACACAATCGAGCAAGTGGCGTGGTGGTAAGGTACGGGTAGTGTAGCTAAAGGGTAGAGGTTAGAGTCTGGTAAGGAACGATGTTTTTGTTTTATCTTTAAACGAACCGGGACTGCCACAGATAAGCTTTAAGATTAATTGTGACCCGATATTAGTAAGAAAGAAGTGTGGTGCAGTGGCCAGTAGCACGGGCGAGGGCGCAAGGGCAGACGGAGGCCTGGGGTTCGATCCTCACCTCGTGCACGGAAGGCTTGGGTTTCACTGCTCGCGTGGGGAAGGAGTTGGAGTCTGATCTGGACTCTCCTGGCAGCATGCTGAACCGGTGCAAGGGGTGGATAAGGATGCTGCTAATCGGTGGAAGAGTTTGAGCTGATCAGGGGATTGGGATAAGGGAGGAAATTTAGGAACTGATCAAGAAGCTTGGTGTTGACCGAATGTTGGATACTTGTGGGGCAAGAGTTGGCCGGCCAAGGGTCTTTAGTATAGGCAATTCGGCTAGGACAATGTGCCATTTTTTTTCCCCTTGCCAAATATTATTTCCCTTCTCCCCTCTCTTTCATTCATCTATTCTTTTTCTTTTTCTCTCATAGCCGAACCTATACTCTCCCCTCTTTTGCTTCTTACGTCAATTTCTTTTCTACATTGATTCCTCAAGTGGCCGAATCTACCATCCCTTTCCTTCTCTTCTTCTCTTCATTTGTTTTCTTTACATCTAGGGGGCCGAACCTTGCTATAGCCGAACCCCTTTCCTTTTTTTTCTTTAAAAAGCCGAAACCTTCATACATGTGGTTTAGGAAGCCAAACCTTTGGCTACTTGAACCTGTTTCTTCTAACTACGATAGATCGGGATTAATATCATAGATAGGAGCACTCTTTTGGGCAGAACAATGATTGGTAAGAATTCAAACAACTTTCGCTAATTACTTATGTTTTAAGGAAAAGCCAAAACCCCTTAAGGGTGGCTAACGGTGGGACTAAGGGCATTGTTGCCTCTTTCTTTTGGTTTTGTATGCGTTAGCATGGACAAGGGGGCGTACAACGAAGGGCTTGAAGGTTAACTCTGTTGGACATCTAGATCTACTCTATATTTTAGCAGAAAGGCAACTCGTGTGTGGATCTCGCCAATGTATCGTTACAGATCAGGTGTGTAAACGACACTCACTCATGGACTAGATCGGCAAAAGTCGAAAAAGTCGAAATGCCAAAAACACGGTATTTTTAAACTTGCGAGCGCGTCTGGCGCTCGTGAGATAGTTTGTTTGTCAATCCCGGTAATCTCAAGCAGTAAGATTGCAGAGTGCGCAATTTCGTGCACTTCGGTATATTTGAGCTTAATGGGCCGAAATCGGGTTAATGGGCCAACGGGCCCAATTTGGTAAAAACGCTCGGTAAGTGTTTCTGTTAATACGCTAAGGGCTGTAATATGCATGAAAACCCTAAAATAGTAAATTTACTAAAATACCCCTAAAGTATGAAAATTACCATTATACCCTAGGTGCAAAATGACCGTTATACCCCTAGGGTTAATTTTGACTGAATTGTATGATATTCTAATTCTGTTTGTGATATGCCATGACATGTATATCTGTTGCATGGGATAAGGGTTATTTTGATGGAGAAAGCGTTCTGGTGGCTTTGCCATAATTATCTGTTTCTGGTGGCACTGCCACAAATATCTGTTCTGGTGGCTCTACCACAAATATCTATATCTGGTGGCTCTGTCACAATATCTGTTCTGGCAGCCATGCTGCAAATTCTGTGACATGTAGCAGATAGGTGGGTCGAGTAGTCTCCCCACCTGGTGTAAGGTTGGCACGTGGGTGTATACGGATGGATATAGGTTAGGTCTTCTGCATACATGATGTATCTGTTCTGTATCTGTTATGGGCCTATAGGCTTCATTCTAAATTCTGTATAGGGCTAAGGCCTAACTTAATCTGTTTGTGTGGTTTGAACTGATCTGGACTATGGTTGGGCTATTTTACACACTGAGTTTTCCAAACTCACCCCTTAATTTTATCCATGCAGGTAACCCCCAACCATAGTGGACTTGGAGCTAGGAGGGATTCGGAGTGGCCACACGTTCTGCAAACTCGGTTTTCTACTTGTGTTTTGATCAGTTTTTCTTTACTCTAATTGCTTTGGGTTTTAGGTTGTAATAAGGCCGCTTTAATTATTTTTAATTGCTTCTAATATGTTTTGATAGCTTAGTTACGATATTGTTTTAAATGTTTGGAATTGAATAGCTCTACGGCGCATTTTAAGCAGATTACCTGATTTTAAAACATCGCGAATCAAGACAAAGCTTCCGCAATGAAAACGTTCTCCAAATATAATAAGTTATTTCAAATGGTTTAAAATGGAATGGTTTTCACTAAATAATCACTCAGTTAAAGTATGGCAACAGTAGTGTACATGTCTAGGAGTGGATCCGTGGAGAGCTTGGTACTTAAGCAGTCTAATTGACTCACCTCCTCTTTTCCGGCATCCTACCTGGAGCACAGCTTCCATTCACTTTAATCTATAACAAAATACTCTTTAAACACTAAGGAAGATGTTAGTTAAAACATGACTTTTTTCAGAAACGCTTCAATGTGACACGCCGGATTCGGCCATAACGTCTGGGCCAGGTTTGGAGTGTTACAAAAAGTACTAGTAATTACTATCTTTTTATTATCTAGCCTAAGAATTGAAGGGTGTTTTTAAGCTAAAACTAATTATCTAATTAATTAAAATTACGACAGAGTTGAATGTTAGAAAATTCTTTAGGAAAACCGATGGAGAAGACAATACCCAAGGAAAAATCCATCTAGACTTCACTTATTACCTTTGAATTAGACGATCTATTCACTTGACTTAATCCGTAGAAATCCCTGATTTATGTTAATATCTCTCTCGAGACTAAAAACAACTGAATTTAGGTTGATTAATCGAAATCTCTTTCTAATTAAAACCCCTATTGTCGCATTAACTCGATCTATGGATTCCCTTATTAGATTTGACTCTAATCAGGCAGATTTATGTCGTCCTATCTCTAGGATTGCATGCAATTCTGCTTAATTATGAATGATATACTCTTAAACAGGGACTTTTCCTCCACTGAATAAGCACATCAAAAACCTAAATTAGTATCCTTGAATATGAAAGCAATGGTTAAACTCACAATTAAGAATAAGAACAAGTATTTGTCATATAACTTAAATAGTAATAAGATCTGTCTTAGGTTTCATCTCCCTTAGGTATTTATGGATTTTAGTTCATAATAATAATGGAAAACATCTCAAAGTTTGGAAAATAATGAAACATAAAGAAACCCAAAGAACTTCTAGGAAATTGGATGGAAATCTTCAGTCCAGATGTAGATCCTGCCTCCGAGGTGATTCCGATGGCTGTCCTTGAGTATTTCCTGCCTTCTACTATGTGTGTCTTCCTTGATTCTCTTCTAGGGTGTTTATATAGGCTTTAGAATGCTTCCAAACCCTCAAAAGTGGCCTTTTTCGAGTAGAATTAGACTTTGGCTCGACAGGGACACGACTGTGTGCCACGCCCGTGTGAAGGTGCTCAGGCCGTGTGCAATTCTGACTTGGATTAATGTCGACACAACCATGACTCATGGCCATGTGGTCTACCCGTGTGTCACACACGGGCGTGTGGACCACCCGTGTGGAAGTGCCTAGGCCGTGTGAAACACTGATCTAGGCCCAATTTGTCCGTTTTTGGCCCGTTTCTTGCTCTTTTTGCTCTCCTAAGTTCACCTAAGTGTAAAACATGAAATTAAAGGATTAGGAGCATCAAATTCAATGAAACCAAGGAAAAATCATCCATAAATATTCCAAGCTTGGGGTAAAAATATGTATATACTACGGTTTATCAATTCTATAAGTAGGGAGTTCAATGATTTCTTTTTGGGCTGTAAAAGAGTGGAAGCTATCTAGGTGACTATTTTCCATGTCCTCTTTATAAAAATGGATGGATTTTGTGGTTTCTACTGCTTCTACCCTTGAGAGCTTACTGTCTATCCTTGCCTCTAGACTTTCCAAACTCAATGTTATCTTTCTGATCACATGACCCTCATGGGAGACGAGAATGAAGGGCACTACAATAAGCCGAATGAGGAGAAAGAGAAGGCCAACTTTTCTTGTCAGTCGTAGGGAGACATATGACACTCTTAGGTCATCTTCTGATCAAACCTTATGTATCCCTTTCTAGGTAGAGTAGGGAACTTCACCACCATATAAAACATAGCCACCACTAGCTTCATCACTCGCATGATTGACCTTTCAAAAATAACATTATAGGTAGTTGGATGAACTACAAGTAAAAATTCTACCATCTTGGTAGTAGTGTGGTCACCATTATCCAAGACGACCAGTAGGACAATGGAGCCTTTAATTTCAATAGGTTGATTGGAAAAACCATACAAAGGGTTGGTCAACTACAGTTGCAAATCCTTCAAGCCCATTTTATGGAAAGCCTTAGTAGTGAGGATCTCCACTATACTACTCATGTCAACCAAGATTCTTTTCACTTAGAATAAGGAGATGGTAGCTAAAACCATGAGAGGATCATCCCCTTCAACATCAATGACATCCATTTCATCAACTTCTGAAAATTGAACCTACCATGGAGAGTTCCCGAGTTTCTTTACCAGAGCGACTATGAACATTATGTTTCAGAGGTGGATTTTTTGCTTAGAACGAGAGGCTACCCACTCTACATGTTTTCCTCCAACAAGCACATCAATCACCCTTCTCACAGGTTATTTTCCTCTATCATCTAGGCAAGGGCAAGATGGTCTTATATCTCTATCATGGGATCTATTTAACTATTGAGGCTCTTGGGCCAATTATTGCTTCAAGTGGCACTTCTGGATTGCTAATTTGACGGCATTCCTTAGATGGACACGATGTTTTATGCGATGTATGGGAGCATTTTGGTAATGAAAGTGGTGGCAAAGTAAAAAGATTCCCTAGTATTCTACTTGGTCAAAGATTTGGGTTAGGGAGCAAGTAAGCTCATGATAAATATGAAATTAATTGTATGGTGGTTAAAATCTTTGACCTTGGCATGCTCTATTTTCTCTGATGGGTCTTGAATGACTAGAGGATTGAATAATATTAACCTTTCAATGGTCTCCTTGATTTGGAGGGTTATACTATCCATATCCCCTTTTACCTACCCTAGAATGGGCTCTTAGTTGATGTTCTTGAAACAATTGTAGAGGGGAGCGACACAGAGGGTTAGCTAGTCGGGAAATAGAGGCAATAGTCTTGGTGTGGGATTGCTCTACCTCGTCACTCTCTAAAAACATGTGCACCATTTCATACAAGGTAGACAGCTTGATTGGCCACTCAATGATAATGATGTACCTCATATATTGGTGAATAGTCTCGACAATAAAAGCTTGAACGAATTCATCTGTAACCTCTTTGGTGATCATTGTAGTAACATTGAAGCAATAGACATAATCATAGAGGGATTGATTTGTTTCCTGATGGATGACCATTGGGTAGGCATGGGATTATTACAATACCTTATTGGCTAGCAATCGGTTTATGAACAACCTAGCTAGCTACTTGAAGGAGTGGATGGACCTTTTCAGAAGAGAGAGATACCATTCCTGATTGGTATAAGAAAGAGTCATGGAGAAGGCCCAACACTTGATTGCTTTATACGCATCTAGGATACCCATTATACATGAACTTGGGGAATTTGAAAAAGGATGCAATGTTAAAATTCAAAACTTCAAGGGTGAGAGGTTTACTAAAAAATCTCCAAAAAGTTTAGTTTGTTTTGGCCGCCCTTCATTTCTTGCATCATCTCTATCTTGAAAGCCATCAGTTACTCTTCCAAGGAAGCATTGTCACCTTAGGTGTTCTGAGAGTCAGTTGGTCGATCATTGTTAGTGGGTGGATCATTGGGATTATGGTGTTTGTAATCTATATAGACTATGAACTTAGCCTCATCATCTGGGCGTATTGGATCGTCCCTCCTAGAGGATTCATGGGTTGTTCGTAGCTCAACTATTAGCTACTCATTTTGAGCATTCCACTGATCAAGAAGGTGTTGGCTCTATCATTGCTCTTTAAAGCGACAATCCTACCGAGAGAGCTACTCTTCCAAATGTTGCATTTTCTCTTGCATCTTTGAAACATGTGGCTAGGATGTAGAAGGTTGTTGTTGAGAAGCTTAGTCGAATAGAATAATAGTGATAGACGACTAAATTAGTGGAGTAGCAAGGCAAGCAATGGCTTGTTGCAAATAATGATCTATATGCTCTATAAGATTCTAAGGACATGTGCTAGAAGATGGATGAACTTCAATGGTTGTTAGTGGAATAATGGCTACAATGGGGACAGACATAGTAGGTGGGGTAGAAGTAAGTGGGTTAAAGCCCAATTAGATGTCAAGAGCTACAATGAGTTATATAAAAGATGGAAAAAAGTGAGAAGATTGATTAGAGAGGTGAGATCGATGGCTATGTGGATAAATTATTCTAGTAATGTTTAGGCCAAAAGAAGTTCTAAGGTTGGTTGGGTTGGTGGAGTTGCCCAGGTTGGCTAGGTTGAGGGGAACATTAGTCTGAGGCAAAGATGCCATGGTATGAGTCCACACCCACCACACCAACTTTTTATGTTGGGTATCAACAAGGGAGAAGACACAAAAGAGGATGTAGTGGTACCGAGGAAGGTCAGTTCACCCTATAAGGCAAAAAGCTAAATGAGCTAAGAGAGGGAGGATGCTAAGGGTGCAAAGGAGAAGGCTGGAGACAATATGGAGGCTAGAATGCTTGAGGATCAATCCCTTTTTCATCGTGTCAAAGGGTATATATAGGAGAGGTTTCGTGTTTAGTAGTGCTGACGTGGTGAACTAGCTATTAAACCATCATTGTGTGGTGTATAGGAATGATGTTAGTGATGGGACACATTTTTCATTCCTTTTGAGCTATGGTATAAAGTTGGTAGCACAACTCAGAAGGAATTGGTCGACATACATTCTCAATAGAAGAGTCTGTCCTAGGGAACTAGTGGACAAGACTCTTTCAAAAGGAATGGGTGGTTAGCTCATAAGGATGGTCAATCAGGGCCCTTTCGAGAACATAAGAGGATGGTTGGAATCAGGCCTTGTCAACTAAGGCACTTTTAATAACTTTAAAACTATTAATAACTAGAACATAAGAGGATGGCTTCTCAGATGGCTTGCTATGTTGCCACATCTCCTAGGCTAGAGGAGGTATAATAACTTTAAAATATCTTCTTTTTTCAAAACTATTATCATTGTTTCTGTAACACTAATTCTAGTAGTAGTAAAAACGATAAAACAACAATTGTTACTCCATAGTGAGTGAAAAATGAAGTTCCTTGCAAACCAAATTGTTTAGCCACATTTAATCCCATGGAATACTAGAGTCATAAACTAGGATTTCAACTGTCTTTTTTCTAAGTATAATATTTCTTGGAAATTTTTCAAAAATGTGATGGAAAAACTAAGCACAAATATCGGTCATACCTAGAAATTCATCTAAATTTAGAACCTTAAATATTCTGGTTCACAATTTCATTGAGATGTATTAAAATTAACATTTCATCCTTATAGTCTCTAAGAACTCGTGTATAAGCATCAGAAATTAGAACCTTCATACGGTGAACTGATGAATGCTCATCATATCGATATATTTATACCCTTTCTACTTAAATTCAAGTTAGCTTTCGAGTAAAATGTTGCATATTTAGTGAAAAAAATACATAACTAATTATTTTAAATTTTAATTTCTAAAATCCTATAGACTAGTTTTTATTTGAATTCCTTTAAATTAGCTATAGTGGTTGTAACAAATCATATCTATTAGGCTCTATTTTGTTATAAATACCCTGATAATCAATAGAAAGAATGGTGAAAAACATTTTATAGCAAACTTTCTCTTCTCCCTTAATTTTATTCAACATGGTAGCAATAGCCTACCTCATACGAGCTTAGGTTCTTTTATCCTTACACTTTTCTGTTAATTTTTTTTCTTCCCTTCAGCTACTTCTTCAAAAAATCGATCAACACTTATCTAATGGTGACTAACAATACTTAGGCTACCCTCCCAAATACTTACGAGCCAAACCATCCACAACTCCATCAAACTTACCCCAACCAACTATCTCTCCTGGAAAACCCAAATCGATTTCATCCTTATAGGATATGACTTGCACAAATTTATAAACAGTTCGCATCCCTCTCCATCTGCCACCATCACCGTTAACAATGCAATCTCCCCCAACCTTGTATATCAAACATGGCTGAGACAAGATAAAATTTTGTTTGCAGCACTGGTAGGCACGATTTCACCCAACCTTGTGCCACTCATTACTTAATCAATAATGTTTCGTGAAGCTTGGCAAGCCCTGGCAAGCACTTATGCTCGTCCTTCTCGTGGACATTTCAAACAAATCAAAGACAACTTGAAAAACATCTCAAAAGGTTCACAATCTGTCACCGACTATATGCAAGCTATAAAAGTCAAAGCAAACAAACTTGCCACCCTTGGCAAACCTCTTGATCATGAAGACTTAATTGAGAAAGTTTTGGGCCGTCTTGATGATACTTTCCAATCTATTATTGATGCAGTCAATAGCCGCGACACGGTCATCACCTTTGATGAAATCCATGAAAAACTCATTAACAAAGAGTTGTCCTTACACAATTCATCACCTTTACCATGATCTCCAATTTTTGGCATTGCCATATGTACACAACACTCAAACCAGCGGTCACCAAGCAATCATCCACCATGGTCTGCTCGTCCTCCAACTCAACATTTACCTTTCATCAATCCAATCAACCACTATGTCCATTTCTGGGAAAATGTCAATAGTGTCATGCTCAAGGTCATGTTGTCTTTCAGTGTTCTCTCTTCTGGCAATAGTTTCCTTATGTATCCCCACCATCACAAGCTACCAGTTCATTGCCACTTTGTGCACATCCTCATTGGCAAAGTCAAGCACATGTTGTTGCCACTTAAACATCACTCTCACATGATCCTTGGCTATTGGACAATGGTGCAACCCATCATATAACAACTAACCTTCAAAACCTCAACAATCCCAACCCCTATACCGGTCCAGATGAATTAATGATTGGAAATGGTTATAGAATTCCTACAACACACATGGGTTCAAATTCTCTCCCTACTCCTTCTCACTCTTTTACTCTTTCTAATGTTCTTTGTGCTCCAACCATGAAACGTAATTTAATTTCCATTTCTCAATTCTGCAAATCTGACAATGCCTCTGTTAAATTCTTAACATCTTCTTCTTTTTCTTTTTTTTTTGTAAAGGACCTTCGAACAGGAGCAATTCTCTTCCAAGGCCAACCTAAAAATGGTGTCTATGAGTGGCCCACTTTTCCTCCTAAGCACTGTTACTTGCTTTCTATAACACCCCTCACCCGTATCCAACGCCAGAATAGGGTACGAGGCATTATCAGACTTATACATAAGCAATCATACAAAATCGAGATGTAAATTTCCATCCAAATATTATTAAGATCTTATAATCATAACTTACTCAATCATAAACTTACCGAGGTTTCATCACATAACGATGCTTATCACATTGAGTTTTTCGTACATACTTGAGTCATCTCGAATTGGATTTACACACAATTCATCTTTGACATACTCATTAAATTACTCGTTGAACCACTTGGAATACTAAAGGATGCTCGAGAGTTTCGTACACACGGTACCATACCAATGTCATATCCCAGATATGGTCTTACATGGGATCTCGTATCAACGCCAATAGCCCAACTACGGTCTTACACGAAGTCTCATATCAATGCCATATCCCAAATATGGTATTGCATGAAGTCTCATATAGATGCCATATCCCAGATAAGGTCTTACACATAGTCATAGTAACCCTAATATCATGACATCTGTATCCTATCTATTCCTAAGGTTCAACTGGGATTTCACTCTTGTTGTAAATTTTTCGAGCATGCTCAATGGTCAATCATAGTTCATACAATAGTAAAGTATTTAGAACATAATTTAAAACAATGCATTATTTACATAAGAACTTACCTCGATACAAAAATAGTAGAAATGGGACCTAATAGTCAAACACTTTGTTTTTCCCCCCGATCTAGGTCTGAACCTAGTTTCTCTTGATTTATAATAGCAAATTTAACTCATTTATTATTCACATTACTCAACTCAGTTCAAAAATCACATTATGGCAAAAATTATGTTTTTACCCCTAAACTTTGACATTTTTACACTTCAGTCCCTAGGCTCATAAATTGAAATAGATTTAATTTATTCAATTCCCAAGCCTAGCCGGACCTATTTTGTACTTATAAAAGCCCACATTTTTCATTTAATCCTTTTACAAATTGATCTTTTTGACATTTTCATCAAAAATCACCTAGCAAAAGTTGTTTATCATACATTAGACATCAAAATACACACATATCTAACATGGGTCAAACCCTAGACCTTAATCATTTCTCAAATTAATAGTAAAAACAGATAGATTGAGTGATAACGACTTCAAAAATGTAAAGAGCATTAAAAATGGGGCAAGAACGAACTTACAATCGAGCTTGAAAGGTGGCAAAACCCTAGCTATGTCTTCCTTGCAAGTTTCGACCAAGTATGAAGAAGATGGACTAAATTTTGGCTTGATTTTTGGTTTTTAATTCATTTAATTACCAAATGACCAAAATGCCCTTTTCTCAAAACACTAAAATTCTCTTACCTCATGTCTATTTTTGTCCAACTTAAATTAAAATGGTCTAATTACCATCTATGAACCTTCAATTTAAAATTTCATAACAATTAGACACCTCTAGCATGTAGAACTCAATTTTTGCATCTTTTACAATTTAGTCATTTTTGCTAAATTGAGTGCTTTTCACAAAATCATTCCATAAAACTTTTGACCATAAAAATGTAATAAAAACAAGTTTTACTACGTCGGATTCATGGCCCTGAAACCACTGTTCCGACTAGGCCCAAAATCGGGTTGTTACAACTCTCCCCCCTTTAGGGATTTTCGTCCCCGAAAATCTTACCAGAAAATAGGTTTGGGTACTATTTTCTCATAGCCTCCACGGGTTCCCACATAGCATTTTTGACCCCATGTCGTTGCCATAAAACTTTCACTAAGGCTATACTTTTATTTCTTAACTATTTAACTTCCTGAGCTAAGATATTGATTGGTTCTTCACCATACGTCATATCCGGTCGAATCTCAATCTCTGATGGAGAAATCACATGTAAAGGATCAGAATGATATCGCTGCAAAAATTGACACATGAAACACATTATGAATCCTTTCCAACTCTACCGGTAAAGCTAATCGATATGCCACTGGCCCTATTCTTTCGATAACTGTAAATCCCCAAAATTTATATTGTTGTTCCTATTAAATTGCGACACAACTATGTATCTGCTTCAGTGGTTAAGTGTTCTAGGTGTGTGTGGGAGGTCCCAAGTTCAAGCCATGCCTTTGGCAAATTTTTAGATTTTTCTTGAATAAAGCCTTAACCTTGCTCAATAGGCTTATGTTTAATTATTGATAAGAATATATTAGAATGGGCCTACTGGTCTGGTGGTTAAGTGGTGTGTTAAATTGTTGAAGGTCTTGTGTTCGAATCTCTTCATGAGCATGACTGAATATTTTTGCTCAGTTTGGTGACTGAGAGTTTGAGTTGTACTGGAAATCTGAGTAGTGGGTGGTTGAGATAGTGTGGGTAGTGGGATTTGGGTAAATCAGTTCCCAAATTTTCTCTCCATAAAAAAAAAAGCTGACAAATTCTCATCTCCCTTTTGTTCTCTATTTTCTTTTTACCCTTTTGCCAAATTTTCCTTCCCCTATGTTTTGATGTATCGCTCTTTATCTACCATCGTTTTTTTGTGCCTTTCTACTACAGTGCCTCTTGTGCTTTATCGGTAAGCTTGTTAGGTGCGTTTTGTTTTTCATTTTGATTAAATGAATCGATAGATTAATAGGGTTCGTTTAATAACTAGGTGAAAGTCAAGGTTTGGGGGCTGTTAATCAGCACTTTAGTAGTGTGAAGCCACCGTTACTCTGTTGAAGGTAAGATTTTGAGGAATTGTTGATTGTGTACTTCGATAGGTTTTGATTGTGTGAGTAGTGAAGTGATTAATTGAAAGTTGTATTGGCTGAATATAGGTTTTGAAAGGCTCGAGATACTTTTTGCAGCGAATCGATAACAGGTGTGTACCCGAAACGCAGAAAATGGGTTCGGTGAAAAGCCCAAAAAGCTTACTGTCGACGCCACACGGGCGTATGGTCGCCCTTGTGGTAGGCCGTGTGATAAAACACGAGTGCGTGATCGACGAGCCAAGCTGTGCGCAAATGACACGGCCGTGTGATGGCCAGGTAGGCAAAGTTCAACACACTGATTTGGGCCGTGTGGGTCACAAGGGCATGTAGGCCCACACAGGCATATAGGGGTTTTGGGTCAGGCCGTGTGATCCACACGGCCAAGGCCAATTTTGCTCGTGTGGGCCCACATGAGGTGTGAGCCCATTTGTCTGAAAAGTTCTCTAAATTTGCACAGGTCGCCCAAGTCGACTGTGGACCTACTGTAGTGTTGGTAAGCATTCCTTAGACCCCTATATGTGTAATCTGTCTGACTGATTTCTGTATTGCGCATGTATGCTAATCTAAACATATGGACTATTAACTACATAATAACATGTCATTTATTGTATGTTGCATTGTTTCGGGGTGGGTTGATGACATTTGGAGGAAGTGTCTGAAAGGCTCTTAAGTCTGTTATCTGGCAGCTCTGCTACGAATTTTTTATTATGTGCTGCATTTCGGTACAGCTTCGTGTGTAGGGATGGTGGGTTGATTTAATCCCCACATGATGTATAGGGATGGACAGAGATGGTGTGTAGAGGCTGGTGGGTAGGATTCTACTTTTTCTGCTATTGTAAACTGTATCTGATTGGGTTAAGGCCAAACTGTTTCTGTAATGGGCTCAGGCCCAGCCTATATTTGACTGTATTCTAATGTGTACTATGTGCATGTTTTCTGTGGGGATTACACACTGATTTTGTGAAAACTCACCTAATTCTATTTAATTTGTACATGTAATCCCCAAACTTGATGGATCAGTACAGCAGAGGACTTGACGGTGGCCACATGTAAATTTTAGAATGCTTCCGTTAACTTTCAGATTTTATTATTTATTTAGGGTTTTGATATAATTTTGGACTTTGGACTGTCTGGCTCTGAATTTTGGATTCTTATCTACTTTATGGTTTTATCCCGGTTGGGTGGTACAACATGATTTTGCAAAAACAAAGGTTTTTTTCAACACGAATGGTTTTCCAAAATAAATGTTTTCGAAGCTTTCGCTAAAAAGGATATGATTTTAGACCTAGCGAAGAACAAGCATTTTACTTCGAACTAAGATAAAGGCTAAGTAACAGGAACAGTTTTAACTCGATAAACTCGTTTTCAAATTCCATTCCATGTGACATCGCAGATTCGACCATAATGTCTAGGTCGGGTCTGAGGTATTACAATAACCTCATACGACCCAATGGAATGTAGACTCAACTTGCCTTTACGGCCAAATCTCAGAATCTTCTTCCACGGAGATACTTTCAAATATACTTTATCACCAACCTGAATCTCAATCTCTTTTCTTTTCAAATTCGAGTACGACTTCTATCGATCTGAAGCTGCTTTCAGACAATCACGAATTAGTTTTACTTTTTCTTCAATTTCTCTAACCAAGTCAACCTCATGAATCTGTTTCTCACTAAGTTCTCTCTAATATAAAGGCGTTAGGCACTTGCGGCCATACAATGCCTCATAAGGTGCCATCTTTATACTCGACTGAAAACTATTGTTATAAACAAATTTGACCAATGGTAGATATTTCTCCCAACTACCTTCGAATTCTAGAACACAACATCGGAGCATATCTTCGAGTACCTGAATCGTTCTTTCAGACTAACCATCGGTTTGCGAATGAAAAGCAATACTAAAGCTTAGCTTTGTACCCAAAGCCTCTTGTAACTTCTTTCAAAATCTCAGAGTGAACCTCGGATTTCTATCCGAAATAATAGACATAGGTACTCCGTACAATCTCACAATCTCAGAAATGTACAATTCGGCTAACTTATCAAGTGAGTAGTCAGTACATACCAGAATAAAATGAGCCGATTTCGTTAATCTATCAACAACAACCCAGACGACATCCTCCTTTTTCGGAGTCAAAGGCAACCCAGTTACGAAGTCCATAGTAATTCTATTCCACTTCCACTCAGGTACCATCACTGGTTGAAGTAAACCTGAAGGCACTTGGTGTTCCACTTTTACTTGTTGACAAATCAAACACTTTGAAACAAACTCTGAAATATCACGTTTCATACTTGACCACCAATACAATTTCTTCAAATCATTATACATTTTCATACTACCCGGATGCACAGGCAAACAACCATTATGTGCTTCATAAAGAATTTTCTAAATAAGTTCATCATTTTTTGGTACACAAACTCTGCCTCGGAACATCAAACAATCATTGGATCCGATATGAAAATCTGAATCATTACCCGATTCACAAATAACTCTTTTGGCTTGCAAATCAATGTCACATTTTTGAGCTTCACAAATTTGTTGAAGAAATAACGATCTAGCTCTCAACTCAGCTAGAATCAAACCATTACCAGACAAAGTCAACCATGTATTCATCACTCTCAAAGAAAACAAAATTTTTTTACTCAATGCATCTATGACTACATTTGCCTTACCCGGGTGGTAATCAATTACTAGATCATAATCCTTCAGTAACTCGAGCCATCTCCGTTGCCGCAAGTTTAAATCTTTCTGAGTCATCAAGTATTTTAAACTCTTATGATCAGTAAAGATATGGCATTTCTCCATTGCAGCTAATTCTAAATCATGCATCAGATAATTCTTCTCGTGTGGTTTCAACTGTCTCGAGGGATAAGCTATCAATTTTCCCTCTTGCATCAATACACATCCTAATCCATTTAGTGACGCGTCATTATAAATTACGAATTCTTTTCTCGGTTCTGGTTGTACTAAAACTAACACCTCAATCAATAATGCTTTCAACTTCTCAAAACTTTGCTGACATTTTTCGGACCATTCAAACTTAACATATTTTTGCAACTACTTGGTCATAGGAGTAGCAATCATCGAAAATCCTTTGACAAAATGTCTGTAATAACTAGCTAAGCCCAAAAAGCTTCTAACTTCAGATACATTTCTCTGTGGTTTTCGATCAATAGTAGCCAAAATCTTACTTGGATCAACACGAATACCATCACCTGAAACAATATGTCTCAAAAATTTGACTTCTTAGAACCAAAACTCACTTTTACTAAATTTAGCAAACAACTGCATATCTCTCAAAGTCTGTAATACAGTTCTCAAGTGCTCGGCATGCTCGGACTCGTCTCGAGAATAAATCAGAATGTCATCAATAAACACAACCACAAACTTGTCCAAATACAGTTGGAAAATTCTATTCATCAAGTCCATAAGATAGCAGGTTCATTAGTTAATCCAAAAGGCATAACAAGGAATTCATAGTGTTCATACCTTGTTCTGAAAGCAGTTTTTGATACATCCGACTCTTTAACTCTCAATTGGTAGTAGCCAGATCTCAAATCAATCTTCAAAAATACTGTTGCCCCTTTCATCTGATCAAACAAGTCATCAATTATTGGCAAAAGATACTTATTCTTTATAGTCACCTTGTTAAGCTGACGGTAGTCAATACAAAGCCTCATGGATCCGTCTTTCTTCTTTATGAATAACACTGGAGCACCCCAGAGAGAAAAATTCAGTCTCACAAAACCATTATCTGTTAACTCTTACAACTAAGCTTTCAATTCTTTAAATTCAGTCGGGGTCATTCTATACAGAGCAATAGATATCGGTGAGGTCCCCGATACTAAATCAATACCAAACTCGACTTCTCTAACTGGTGGTAACCCAGGCAACTCTTCTGGAAACACGTCCAGATATTCACAAACTATCGGCACTAATTCAATTTTTAATTCAGACATCTTTGTATTCAACACATAAGTAAGATAAGCTTCACAACCTTTCCTTATATATCTTTGGGTAGGCATCAAAGAAATCACAATAGGTAACTCACTTGACTCATCTGAATCAATCTGAATGGTTTCATCATTTTCACATTTCAATTCAATAATCTTTTTTTTACAATTCACTACGGCATCATGCAATGTCAACCAATCCATACCCTAAATAACATCGAATTCATCAAATGGCAACAACATTAAATCAGCCGAAAAACAGTGAACTCAAATCATTAAGGGACAATTCTTAAAAACTCTATCAACTAATACATGTTTGCCTAAGTGATTTGACACTCTAATCACAAACTCAGTAAACCCAATAGGCAAGCTCTTACTAGATACCAATTTCACACAAACTTAAGAATGGGTTGATCCAGAATCAATCAATATAACTATATTAGTATTATAGTGTAACACCCCTCGCCTGTATCCGATGCCGGGACAGGGTTCAAGGTGTTACCTTTCTTGACTCAAACAACTATACAAAATCGGGCCATAAAAAAATTTTCATACAATTTAAAAACTTCTTTTTTCTCATGCAATCTATCTCATATACGGGCTTACGAGGCCCAAATCCTACATCTGGGGTCGTTCAGAACCTAATCGAGAACTCATGAAAAACATAGAAAAGTTTCATGCATCAAGACTCCACACGCCCGTGTGGATATAAAACACACGGCCGTGTGCTAGGGACACGCCCATATCCCGAACCCGTGACTAAAAACCTGGGTATTCTGCCAAAACCACACGGCCCAAGCAAACACCCGTGCCCTATAATTCTGTCATTCACACGATCGAGACACACAGCCGTATCTCTTGCCCGTATACTACTAGCATGCATATTGACTTTATGGCACGGCCTGGGCACAAGCCCGTGTGGCTTGCCCGTGTACTAAAATGACTTTAAAGTTTTAAGTGTAGGGGACGCACGGCCACAACACACATCCATGAGCATGAGCCGTGTGTCACACACGACCTAGACACACGCCCGTGTGTCTTACCCATGTGGATAAACTAGGCTATCTTCCAAGCCATTTTGTCACCCATTTTGCACAACCTACACAAGATCATTTCAATATACAAATTTCATCATAATGGACACCAATTCATCCATAGAAAAAACATTGTATTCATTCATCAAAGTGAATAATAGCCATTATTCCAGGCTTGATACAAAATGAAGGGCTTTTGACTTGAACCAAAATACATAATAATTCTCTTAATCCAACATCCTAGTCTAGCCCTATACATGCCACCTTCAAAAATATAAATCAAGCTATACCGAGTATTGCGGCTGATAGTGTGATTGATATCTCTGACTTTAAGGGATCCTTAAGCTAGCTTGGTGACACTGAAAGAAAAAGGAAACGAAAGGGAGTAAGCATAAAGCTTAGTAAGTTGCATATAAATAAGTATACAACAATTTCACCATTTACCATCATGCTTATAGCTCAAAGGTAAACATAACTTAACTTACTCATTATCATCTACTCGAGTTTCATTTTCTAAATTTAAGCTCATTTCTCATGCTTATCATATAGGTACCTGTAACACTCACAACATGATCATCCTTTCTTTATCAAAATTGAACTATAACTTTCACCATTGAACTGTTGGAATACTACTGGATATTCCATAAACCTTCAACATGGGATATATTGCCAATGCCATGTCCCATACATGGTCTTACACTGGCTCTCATATATGCGTGATGATGCATGTCCCAGACATGTCTTACACTAGCACAAATCCTAGCGGATGCATGTCCCAGACACGTCTTACACTGGCTATCTCTGTCGAGACCGATGCATGTCCTAGACATGTCTTACTCTAGCGCTCATCTCTGTGCCGATGCCATGTCCCAGACATGGTCCTACACTGGCTCTCGTAATGTGGCCGAAGCATGTCCCAGACATGTCTTACACTGGCGCACAAATCACCCAATGTCTTGGCACAAATATCCAGTCCATATCTTAAGATTTCAACGGGATATTTCTACTATCTCAATATTACAAGGCATTCTCAATTTATAACTTAACAACTTGTACAATATCAATTCAATGACAATATGAATACAAGTATTAACAGTGTAGTTGTATTATTTACATACAACTTACCTCGGTTTACAAAAAGTACTTGACTAGTCGGCTTATTCAGATTGCTTGGCTTTTCCCCGGTCTAGGCTCAGTTTTGGCAAATCTTGATCTATAATAATAATATACATCCATTTAGTCACTAAACACAATTAGGCATTCATAAATTAACAACTTTGGTAAAATGACCATTTTGCCCCTAGGACTTGGAAAAATAACCATTTTACCCCTATGCCCGAAAATCAATTTTTATTGAATTTCCTCGTATTTCAAGCCTACCTAAACACTTTTTACTACTATGGCAATCCCAAATTCTCACTATTCACACACTAACCACCTATTTTACAACTTATGCAAAATAGTCCTTTTAGGTGTTTTCATGCTAACACCTTTTACAAAAGTTGTTTATAACACAACTAGGACTCATATTTTTTCCATAAAAACTCAGCATATATCACAAATTCATCCATGGAAAAATCCTAAACTCTTGACCATTTTGTAAGATATCACCCTCATTTGAAAGCTTATGTTTCAAGGGTCTCAAAAATATAAAAATCTTAAAGAAAACTCATTAAAATCACTTACTTATGAGTGCTTTAAGTTGCTGCAGATTTTTGAGCTTTCAAACCTCTATTTTGGCTGATATTTTCGGTGATAGAGAAGAAAATGAGAAGGTGATTTCATCATTTTCTTATTTATTCCTATTTTAGTCAAATTAGCCACCAAACCCAACCAAACTTGGACTTTTTGACCAATTTGTCTCCAATGGCCAGCCAAGCACTCAAAAAAGGGTCTAATTGCCCTTTAAATACTCCAAATTTTGATTCTCTAGCTATTTAATACATTTGGGTACTAAAATGCAACTTTTGCCTTTTATGCGATTTAGTCTTTTATCGCAATCGGGATTGAAAACATTAAAATTAACTCACCAAATTTTTCATGCACTAATATAATAGTACCATAACCTCATAAAAATAATAAAAATAATTTTTCTATCTTCGAATTTGTGGTCCCGAGACCACTCTTCTAACTAGGCCCTAAATCGGGTTATTACATTTCTTCCCTCTTAGGGATTTTCGTCCTCAAAAATCTTACCGGTGAATAAATTTGGATACTGCTCTCTTAGAGACTTCTCGGGTTTTCATGTGGCTTTCTCGACCCCATGTCTATGCCACAAAACCTTCACAAGTGGTATACTCTTATTTCTTAACTATTTGACCTCTCGACCTAATATCTTGACCGGTTCCTCATCATACGTCATATCTGGGAGAATCTTAACTTTAGTTGGTACAATTATATGCGAAAGGTTTGATCTGTATCGGTGTAGCATGGATACGTGAAATACGTCATGAATCTTTTCTAACTCTGGAGGCAACCTCAAACGGTAGGCAACGGGCCCTACTCTCTCGGTAACCTCATAAGGTCCTATAAAACGAAGACCCAAATCTGAGGACTTTCCTCCATAGGGAAACTTTCAAAAATACCTTATCCCCGACTTCAAACTCAATCTCCCTTCATTTCAAATCCGCATAGGATTTTTGTCTATCCGAGGCGGCTTTCAAATAGTCACGAATTACCTTAACTTTTTCCTCAGCCTCTTTAATCAAATCAACACCGTGAATCTGACTTTCTCTCAACTCAGTCCAGAATAGGGGCGTTCGGCACTTTCGCTCGTACAAAGCCTCATAAGGCACCATTTTTAGACTTGACTGATAGTTGTTGTTGTAGGCGAATTTAACCAATGGTAAGTGTTTTTCCCAACTTCCTTGGAACTCAAGAACATAGCACCTCAACATGTCCTCTAATATTTGTATTACTCTTTCAGACTGTCCATCAGTTTGTGGATGAAATGCCGTACTGAAACTCAACTTGGTTGCTAAAGCTTCTTGTAACTTCTTCAAAAACCTTGAGGTAAACCTCGGGTCTTGATTAGATACAATCGATAACAGCACACCATGAAGCCTCACAATCTCAGAAACATACAAGTTGGCCAACTTTTCAAGAGAGTAGTTGGCACGCACCGGTATGAAGTGTGCTGACTTAGTGAGTCTATCAACAATAGCCCATATTGCATCTTTCTTTTTTGGGGTTAGAGGCAAACTAGTCACGAAGTCCATGGTGATACGATCTCATTTCCACTCGGGAATCATAATAGGCTAAAGTAAACCGAAAGCACTTGATGTTCAGTCTTTACTCGTTGACACACTAGGCACTTGGATACGAACTCAGAAATGTCTCTTTTCATACCCGACCACCAATACATTTTCTTAAGGTCGTTGTACATTTTCACACTACTCGGGTGAATTGACGACCGACCAATGTGTGCCTCTCGCAAAATCTTCTGAATGAGCTCACTATCTTTGGGTATACAAACTCTATCTTTGAACGTTATACACCCATCAGTACTAACACGAAAATCTGACTCAATCTCTAATTCACATTGAGTTCTCTTAGCTTGTAGTTTCTCGTCATCTTTCTAGGCTTCACAAATTTCATGAAGAAAAGTCGATCTGGCTCTTAACTCTGCTATGACCGATCCATCACTAGATATAGTCAACTGAGTGTTCAAGACTTTCATAGCAAGCAACGACTTTCTACTCAAAGCGTTAGCGACTAAGTTCGCCTTTCCTGGATGGTAGTCAATTATCAACTCATAATCTTTTATTAGCTCTAACCATCGTCGTTGCCTCAAATTCAATTCTTTCTGAGTCATTAAATACTTCAGACTCTTGTGATCGGTAAATACTCTACACTTCTCCCCATACAAATGGATCCACCAAATCTTTAGGGCGAACACTACAGCTGCTAGCTCTAAGTCATAGGTCGGATAATTTCTCTCGTGAGGTTTTAGCTGTCTCGAGGCATAGGCTATAACTTTGCCTTCTTGCATAAGTACGCACCCCAAACCATTTAGGGAGGCGTCACTATAAATTACAAATTCTTTACCCGACTTTGGTTGCACTAAAATTAGGGTTTCGGTCAACAAAGCCTTTAACTTCTCGAAGCTCTGTTGGCACTCTTTTGTCCATTCGAACTTGACATCTTTCTACAGTAGCCTCGTTATCAGTGTAGCTATCAAGGAGAATCTATTTACAAATCGTCTATAGTATCCTGCTATCCCCAGAAAACTACGAACCTCTGTGACATTCCTTGGCGGTTTCCATTCCACAATAGCTGAGATCTTACTTGGGTCAACTTTGATCCCGTCACCCGACACAATATGTCCTAGAAACCCGACCTCTTTGAGCCAAAACTCGCTCTTACTAAACTTGGCATAAAGTTGCTTATCCTTAATATCTGCAACACAGTTCTTAAATGCTCCACGTGCTCATTCTCGTTACGTGAATAAACCAAGATGTCATCAATAAAAATGATGACGAACCTATCCAAATACGGTCGGAAGATACGGTTCATCAAGTCCATAAATATCGCATGGGCATTTGTCAATCCAAAAGGCATAACAAGAAACTCATAATGCTCATATCTTGTCCGAAAAGTAGTCTTCGGTACATTATGTTCCTTGACTCTTAACTGGTAGTAGCCCGATCTTAAGTCTATCTTAGAAAACACAGTGGCTCCTCTCAATTGATCGAAGAGATCATCAATCCTCGGCAAAAGATATTTGTTCTTCACTGTCACCTTGTTAAGCTGTCTGTAGTCGATACATAACCTCATCGACCCATCCTTCTTTTTCACAAAAAGCACTGGAGCACCCCATGGTGAATAACTCGGTCTAGCAAAACCTTTGTCTATTAACTCTTGCAACTGTACTTTCAACTCCTTTAACTTAGTGGGGGCCATCCTATAAGGTGTAATCAAGATTGGCATCGTACCAGGATCCAACTCGATACCAAACTCAGCCTCCCTCTCTGGGGGTAACCCTGGTAACTCCTCCAGAAAGACATCTATAAACTCACAAACCACTGATACTGACTCAATATTCGACTCGAACACTTGGGTATTTAGCACAAAAGCTAGATAAGTTTCATAACCTTTTCTCAGATATCTTTTGGCTACTAAAGAACAATACTATCACAGACAAGTTATCAGACAAATCTGGCCCAACTCGAAGAACATTTCCATCCTCACATCTTAATTGAATTACCTTTCTCCCACAGTCTACTACAACACCATGGGAGGTCAACCAATCCATCCCAAGAATTATATCGAATTCATTAAACGGCAACAACATCAAGTTGGCCGGAAAACAATGGCCTCTAATCGTCAAAGAAAAATTTTTACATACTCGGTTCACTAATACATGCTTGCCTAACGGGTTAGACACTTTTATTACAAACTTAGTGGACTCTACTAGCATGTTTATACGAGGTATTAATTCCATACATATGTAAAAGTGGGTAGATCTCGGGTCAACTAAAGCGACAACAGTTATATCGTGAATAAAAAAGGTACCCCGTGATCACGTCTAAAGACTCTGCCTCTTCTCGGGCTCATATAGCATAGGTCCCTGCTGGCGTTTTGCCTTTAGATCTTATCGCGACCTCTCTTAGTGTACCTCTACTACTATTCCCACTCCCGGGGTTCATTTGAGGCCTACCCCTCAAGGGAGCACTGCCTGCTTTCACCTCTTGTTTTCTCTCTCTCTCGTCCATCTCAGGGCACTCACGGATAAAGTGGTCAAGTGACCAACACTTGAAACAGCCCCTCTCTCTTATTCGGTATTTGCCCAAGTGATGTCTTCCACATTGTGAACACTCCGACCTATTTGGCCAAGCACTACCAATACTTGCCATTGAGGTAGTTTGGGCTTTAGATGCCATGTTCTATCGATTCTTGTTTCTCTTCAAATATCCAACCGAAGTATTCGATTGGGTAGTAAACTCTTTTGACCTCTTGGAGGAGGACTGATGCGTCTTCCCCATCTGTCTTCTCTTAAAATCTTACGACTCAATGGCCGCCTTCCTTCTCTCCTTCATTAGCTCTTCTGCTTTACATGCTCTTTCAACGAGCATCACAAATTCTCTTAGCTCTAGGATGTCCACAAACACTCGAATGTCTTCATTGAGGCCATCCTCAAACCTCTTACACATAGTAGCCTCAATGGATACGCATTCTCACACATACTTGCTAAGTTTTACAAACTCCCGCTCATACTCTGTCATAGTCTTATCACCTTGCTTTAACTCTAGAAATTCCTTTCTTTTTTGGTCCATAAACCTCTGGCTAATATACTTCTTTCGAAACTCTTCTTGGAAGAATTCCCAAGTCACTCTTTCTCTCGGTACTATAGATACGAGAGTGTTCTACCACTGATAAGCTGAGTCTCGTAGAAGTGACATGGCACACTTCAGGCACTCGTCAAGCGTGCATGGCAGCTCATCGAATACCCTCATGGTATTTTCTAGCCAAAACTCCGCTCTTTCTGGGTCATCATCTACACTAGCCTGAAATTCCTCGACCCCTTGCTTTCGGATCTTGTCTACCGGAGGCTTCTCTCATCTGAACACATCCGCACCTTGCGGAGCCATCGGGGCGTACTGAGGAATCAGAGTAGGTAGGGGTGGTGAGGTGTTCGGGTTTGCACAAACGAACTCTGTATACCAAGCATCCATCATTCAGAGGTAGGCTTCCCTAGCCCCTTCACTTTGGCCCATACTTACGGGCTCACTCTCTATCGGCGCAGTCCCTTCTACGGGAGCAGGCGCATTACTTTCCACGTCATCCGCCGTGGTTCTATCAGGATCCATTACTATAATAAACACAATTTATAATCGTCAGGAATCGTCACACTATCAATATGCATATACGTGGCATGTATAGCTAGACTCGTACACTGGCTAGTTCAGTCCTAGAATTGACTAATCCATCCTCTAATACCACTAAATGTAACACCCCTCGCCCGTATCCGACACCGGGATAGGTTCAAGGTGTTACCTTTCTTGACTCAACAAACTATACAAAACCGGGCCATAAAAAAATTTCAAACAATTTAAAAACTTCTCTTTTCTCATGCAATCTATCTCATATACGGACTTACGAGGCCCAAATTATACATCTAGGGTGTTTCAGAACTCAACCGAGAACTCATGAAAAACTTAGAAAAGTTTCATGCATCAAGACTCCACACGCCCATGTGGATATAGGGTGTCTCTTGCCCGTGTACTACTAGCATGCATACTAACTTTATGGCACGACCTAGGCACACGCCCGTGTGGCTTGCCCGTGTACTAAAATTACTTTAAAATTTTAAATGCAGGGGACGCACGGCCATAACACACACCCATGGGTGTGAGCCGTGTGTCACACACGGCCTAGACACACGCCCGTGTGTCTTACCCGTGTGGACAAACTAGGCTATCTTCCAAGCCATTTTGTCACCCATTTTGCACAACCTACACAAGATTATTTCAATATACAAATTTCATCATAATGGACACCAATTCATCCATAGAAAGAACATTGTATACATTCGTCAAAGTGAATAATAGCCATTATTCCAGGCTTGATACAAAATGAAGGGCTTTTGACTTGAGCCAAAATACATAATAATTCTCTTAATCCAACATCCTAGTCTAGCCCTATACATGCCACCTTCAAAAATATAAATCAAGCTATACCGAGTATTACAGCTGATAGTGTGATTGATATCTCTAACTTTAAGGGATCTTTAAGCTAGCTTGGTGACACTAAAAGAAAAAAGAAACGAAAGGGAGTAAGCATAAAGCTTAGTAAGTTGCATATAAATAACTATACAACAATCTCACAATTTACCATCATGCTTATAACTCAAAGGTAAACATAACTTAACTTACTCATTATCATCTACTCGAGTCTCATTTTCTAAATTTAAGCTTGTTTCTCATGCTTATCATATAAGTACCTGTAACACTCACAATATGATCATCCTTTTTTTATCAAAATTGAACTATAACTTTCACCATTGAACCGTTGGAATACTACTGGATATTCCATAAACCTTAAACATGGGGTATATTGCCGATGCCATGTCCCAGACATGGTCTTACACTGGCTCTCATATATGCATGCTGATGCATGTCCTAGACATGTCTTACACTAGCACAACTCCTAGTCGATGCGTGTCCCAAACACATCCTACACTGGCTATCTCTGTCGAGGCCGATGCATGTCCTAGACATGTCTTACTCTAGCACTCATCTCTATGCCGATGCCATGTCCCAGACATGTCTTACACTGGCGCACAAATCACCCAATGTCTTGGCACAAATACCCAGTTCATATCTTAAGATTTCAACAGGATATTTCTACTATCTCAATATTACAAGGCATTCTCAATTTATAACTTAACAACTTGTACAATATCAATTCAATGACAATATGAATACAAGTATTAACAGTGTAGTTGTATTATTTACATACAACTTACCTCGGTTTACAAAAAGTACTTGACTAGTCGACTTATTCAGATTGCTTGGCTTTTCCCCGGTCTAGGCTCAGTTTTGGAAAATCTTGATCTATAATAATAATATACATCCATTTAGTCACTAAACACAATTAGGCATTCATAAATTAACAACTTTGGTAAAATGACCATTTTGCCCCTAGGCCCTGGAAAAATAACCATTTTACCCCTATGCCCGAAAATCAATTTTTATCAAATTTCCTCGTATTTCAAGCCTAGCTAAACTCTTTTTACTACTATGGCAATCCCAAATTCTCACTATTCACACACTAACCACCTATTTTACAACTTATGCAAAATAGTCCTTTTAGGTGTTTTCATGCTAACACCTTTTACAAAAGTTGTTTATAACACAACTAGGACTCATATTTTTTCCATAAAAACTTAGCATATATCACAAATCCATCCATGGAAAAATCCTATACTCTTGACCATTTTGTAAGATATCACCCTCATTTGAAAGCTTATGCTTCAAGGGTCTCAAAAATATAAAAATCTTGAAGAAAACTCATTAAAATCACTTACTTATGAGTGCTTTAAGTTTCTGTAGATTTTTTAGCTCTCAAACCTCTATTTTGGCTGATATTTTCGGTGATAGAGAAGAAAATGAGAAATTGATATCATCTTTTTTCTTATTTATTCCTATTTTAGTCAAATTAGCCACCAAACCCAACCAAACTTGGACTTTTTGACCAATTTGTCTCCCATGGCCGGCCAAGCACTCAAAAAAGGGTCTACTTGCCCTTTAAATACTCCAAATTTTGATTCTCTAGCTATTTAACACATTTGGGTACTAAAATGCAACTTTTGCCTTTTATCCGATTTAGTCCTTTATCGCAATCGGGCTTGAAAACATTAAATTAACTCACCAAATTTTTCATGCACTAATATAATAGTACCATAACCTCATTAAAATAAAAAAATTTTATATCTTCGAATTTGTGGTCCCGAGACCACTGTTCCGACTAAGCCCTAAATCGGGTTATTACATATAGAGAGAAAAAGTACTAGTAATAACATCAGATGATGTCGCTTCTTCACGAGCATGAATGGAATAAGCTCTAACAAATGCTCGAGCTTCAGATCTCACAGCTAAATCCTTCATCACACCTTTACTAATAGTTCCATTTCTGATATTCCTTAGTGGCCTACCCCTATTAGTAGTATTACTCTGCCTCGCACTCTGAAATTTTTCTTTCTCGGCCATTTCGGGGCAATCTCGAAAAAAATGCTCTTGAGAGCCACACTTGAAACAAGCCCAGTTATTCATCCTACACTCGCCGGGATGCCTCCTTCCACAATGCTAACATTCGGGTCTTTTAGGCCTTACATTACCCACACTTGCCATTGAAGTGGCTTGAGATTTAAAACCAGAGTATTGCTTCTTACGATCTCTGTGTGAATACCCAACTGATACATTCGAGCGGGAATACATTTCTTTAGATTTATTTGATTGAGATGGAAATGACTTACTCATCAGTCTTTTCCTCGAATCTCTAGCTTTACAATCAGCTATCCTCTTCTCTTTATTCAACTCTTCAGCCTTACAAGCTCGCTAAACTAACACCACAAATTCTTTCAGCTCTAAAATCCCAACTAACACATGAATATCCTCATTCAATCCATCCTCAAACCTCTTACACATGATAGCCTCGATGGAAACACACTCTCGAGCATATTTACTAAGTCTGAAAAATCCTCGCTCATATTCTGTCACTGACATTCAGCCCTATTTTAGCTCAAGAAATTCCTTAGGTTTCTGATCGATGAACCACTGACTAATATATTTCTTTCGAAACTCCTCTTAAAAGAATTTCCAAGTAATCATCTCTCTTAGTACCACCGATACTAGTGTATTCCACCAATGATATGCAGAATCTCTCAAAAGTTAGATGACACACTTTAAACACTAATCTGGTGTGCAGGACAACTCATCAGACACTCTAATGTAGTTCTCGAGCCAAAACTCGGCTCTCTCGGGATCATCATCCACACTAGCTCTGAAGTCTTTAGTCCTATGCTTTCAGATCTTATCAACCGAGGGCTTATTCATTCTTACAAATTTCATACCTTGTGGAGCTACGGGAACCGGTCCAGCAATAGGTGGGGGTAGAGGGGTTGGGCATTCCGATTTGCTCGAACAAACTCCGTATTCCACTCGTTCATCATGTGGAGAAAGGCTTCCCTACCCCCTTCTCTCTGACCAACTGTTGGGGGTCTACTATGAGACAGCACTACTCCTTGAGTGGGATTTGACGCATTACTTTCAATGTCATCAGCCCCAGCTCGATTGGGATCCATTTACTATATGAAAACACAATTTAAATTTGTCAGGAGTCATCACACTATCACAGTTCATTTATGGCATGTATAGCTAGACTCTTACACACGCTACGTTAGTCTGAGAATCGATTAAGTCGTAGCTCTAATACCACTAAATGTAACACCACTTACCTGTATCCATCATCAAAATAGGGTACGAGGCATTACCAGACTTATACACAAGCAATCATACAAAATCGAGACGTAAATTTCCATCCAAACTTAAAACTTTTCATATACATTCATATCGTCCCCAAAACAAGCCTACAAGTCCCAAAACATGCATTGGAAGTGGTTCTGGACTAAACCAAGAACTTTAGGAAATTCTGCAACACTTAAAAAAAATTCATATTTTAAACACGCCCGTGTGGCTTGGGACACGCCCGTGTGGGCGGTCCGTGTGGTCACATACGCCCGTGTCCTTAACTCATGTCACTCTCTATTTGTCACCCATAAACAAATTGAAGTCATACGTCCAAGGCACACGCCCGTATGCTTGGGCCGTGTGGTCGATTTAATTTTTATGATTTTTCATAAAATAGGAGCAGACTTCACACGCCTAGGGCACACGCCCGTGCCTAGGGCTGTGTCATCCACATGGCTGAGACACACGCCTGTGTCTCTACCGTGTGCTCAATTATGAGCATTCTATTTTGCAACAATTAAGGTGCAGGGGACACACAGCTGGAACAGACGCCCATGGGGCAATGTAACACCCCTTACCTGTATCTGACGTCGGAACAGGTTACGAGGCGTTACCATATATATACTCAAAAATTTTCAAAAAATACGAACTATGAAATTTTGTTTCAAATTAAAACCAATCAAACCACATCCTAATGTCCCTATTATGGGCCTACGAGGCCCTAAACATACATTGAGAATGGTCCGGGACAAAATCGGGGTCCTAAGGAAAATTTAAGAAAATTTCTAGGTTAATGTCTCACACGCCTGTGTGCCTTTGGACACGCCCATGTTCCCTAACTGTGTGGAATTAATTGAATTTATTTTCTAGTTCTAACCTACAAGGGTTTTCACACGGCCGAGCACACACCCGTGTCCCTGGCCAGTGTCCATCACACGACCTATACATGCCCGTGTGGTCACCCGTGTCCCAAAACTCGAGCATTTTATTTATGACATCAACATGCATTTAGGGGCACACGGCCAAGACACACGCCCGTGTGCTAAGCCGTGTCCACCACACAGTGGAGACACACGGTTGCGTCTCTGCCTGTATGTTTACTACCATGCATTCTAACTTAAAAATTTTAGGTACAAGGGACACATGATTATACCGCACGCCCATGGGGCTTTCCGTGTGTCACACACGGCCTAGACACATGCCCGTGTGTCTACCAGTGTGGACCTTATTAGGCTATTTTTCAATCCTTTGGTCACCCTCTAACATTCATACACAATTATAGGTTTTAACAATATTTAGCATGGCCTAATTATCATTTTAAACGACCTTGATAAACCTCATTGCATGTAAACCTCGTCTCATTGATTTTACACATGCTAGGTTATCCCCTTTGTATTAAGAACTTCTATATCTTATAACACTTTTAAGATTGGCTCATTATTATAACTCATTGCCAATTATGGCCTAGCCATCCCCTGTGATTTGGTCACATTACATGTATCTAAATGTGATATACTATATTTCATCCTCACTAGAACAATTAAACATAAATGTACACAAATTTGTAGGTCACAACCTACATCAAAATGAGCCAATTCCCATGGTCATCTACTGGTGAATATGTATACATTTACAAGCCTTCATATTGGCAAATTAAGTGACACATATAACAAAATAACAAAAGCCCTATACATCTCATTGAACAAAATAAAAGTATCTATATACCGAAGCTGGACAAGATGATAGTGTGTTGACTCTCCAATCATCTTCCAATTTCTACGAGTCCTCGAGCTCTGTAAGACAGGGAAAAGAGAGGGGTAAGAATTTACATGCTTAGTAAGCCCGAATAACTAGAAAGTAAGCTTACTGATTAATTAGCATACAACCATATTAGGCAATATAACCAATAAGCTTGAAATGGTTTCCTTATCACATGCACTTAATCAACAGGTTAGTCTCATAACAATATATTATGAAATTTGTCTTAAATGAGCTCATCATCCAACATTTTCAATTTTATATCTCATGTTTATCCCGTGAACTTTTCAGAAATCTCGATGGATAATCCATTATTCGTCAAGTCATAAGAGTGATAATCTCGTGTAGGCACTCCCGCAAACCTCACATCTTACGGCGGGATCACCAGTCTAGGGTAAACCCCCTGTAATGTAAAATCATAAGGTAATGCTGGGATTATCAGTCCAGGGTAAATCCCTTGTAACGACAAACAACCTTAATGAGCTCGGATCTGAATTACCAGTCCAAGCTAAATTCAGACCACAGTCGGATTACCCATCCGGACTAAATCCATAATGCACACATATTCTTCGGGAGGCTTAACCACTCAAGGAACACCCGTCTGGTCTAGATCCTTTCTATATTGAGATCAATGGATTACTTGTCCGGGCTAAATCTTTTTCTACAACACATGCAGGATCCCAAGTCATGTAAGTCATGGTTTATCCATCAAATTTCCCTTTTTGACTTTAATCGGGACATTTAATATCATGTCATTATTATTAACACATTTCATGGATTTTCATACCATCATTACAACTAATTATCATACATTCATAATACATGCAATTAAGCATATTAAGAGTTTACTTTAAGTTATTCGAACTTATCTGGTACTCGTTTTTCGGTTATTCTGAAACCTTTTATTTTCCTTGATCGACCTCCGAAATTTGTTCCCCGAGATCTATAACAATAAAAATGAATTATCAATACCTCACATTATTCTTTTCGAGCCTAAATCTCACCCCCTAGACAAAATGACTATTTTTCCCCTAACCTTTCACATTATTTACGATTTAGTCCCTAGGCTCGTATGATGAAATGCATGAAATTTCTACATTATCCAAGCCTAGCCAAATGTTTTTCCCTCTTATGGCAGCCCACATTTTCCATTATTTCACATTTTTCTACCCACTTTTTGCAACTTTTACAATCTAGTCCTTTAAGCCATTTCCATGAAAAACCACTTAGTAAAAGTTGTTTACCATCCTTTAAACTCTTATATTCCTCCATAAAACATTAAAATACAAGCATCTCATTCATGGGTAGTTTTCTAAACATGAACCCTAGCATGAAATATGGGTAGAAATGAAGAGAGTAGGCTATCGGAACTTCAAAAATACAAAGAACGTTAAAAACGGGGCTAGGGAGAACTTACTATTGAGCATGAAAATGTTGAAAACCCTATGTAACAGCCCGATTTTGGGCCTAGTATGAACAGTAGTTTCAAAACCACTATTTCGAGGCTGGAGAAAATTATTTTGATGTTATTTTATGAGTTATAGCATGATTATTTAAGTACATGAAAATGTTGGTGAATTAATTTTAGCGTTTGAGGCCTTAATTTCGAAAAAGGACTAAATCGCGTAAAAGGTAAAAGTTGTATTTTAGTACCTAAATGTGTCTAATAGCTAGATAACTAAAATTAAAGGCCTTTAAAGGGAAATTATATACTTTTTAATAGAGGTGGTTGGCCAAGGGAGACAAGATTGGTCAAAAAGCCATATTTTATGGGATTTAAAGTGACTTTTTGGTAATAAAATAGGAAAAAGAAAAGTTGTCATTTTCTTTCATTTTTCTTCTTCTCTTTCACCGAAAATGGTAGCAATATGGGGGGTCTGATATTTGGAAAATTTCAGCAACATATTTCCATAGTAAGTAAGTGTTTTTAAAGTTTTTTCTTGATCATTTTTACATTTTTGGAACCCCTAAAGCATGAGCTTCCAAAAGAGGGGACTATCTTGCAAAATGATTAAGAGTCTAGGGTTTTTCCATGGAAGCATATGTATTTTTTGCTGAGTTTTTATGGAAGAATATGAGTCTTGGTAGTGTTATAAACAACTTTCATTAAAGAAATTTGCATGAAAGCACCTAAATGGACTATTTTGTAAAGTTTGTGAAATAAGTGATAAATGTGTGAAATAGTTAAAATTATGAGTCGCTATAGTTATGAAAATGGTTCATCTAGGCTTAAGGAGTAAATAAATTGAATAAAAATCATTTTACGGGCCTAGAGGCAATTTGGTAATTATGGCAAAGTATAGGGGCAAAATCGAAAACTTTACAAAAATGTGTCATTGGACTAATTTTATTAGTTTATTGTTTTAATAAGTTAAATGTGATGTTATAGATGATGAAAAACAAGATTTGGGCTTAGAACAAGGAAAAATGAGAAATTGATGTTTATGCCTCTTCTACCAATTTGGTGTTGAGGTAGGTTCGTATGATAATAATAATGCAAAGTTATGTTTGAATTACATTCCTTGTTAATATTTCATATATTATATGAATTAATATATTGGAAGATTGATGGAATATGATGTTTCTTTGAAACGAGTAGATTGGTATGAAAGTAATTTATCAACTTCATTATCATGTGCTTAATACTTGATATTGCACGAAATATGGATATATGCCTTTATTGGAATTTACTTGTGATGATTCAATAAAAATGTGATGATATGTGTGCTAGAATAAGACCATGTTCGGGACATGGCATCAGCAATGACATGAGACCTTGTATAAGACCATATCCGGGATATGGCAATGATATGTGGATCCATGTAAGACCATGTATGGGACATGGCTTTGGTATTCTATTTGCTGTATGATAATTCCGAACATCCTTTAGCATCCCGAGTGTTCAACGGGTAATGTAATGGATGATGTGATGAAAGCTCTAAGGAGAGCATGTTAAAGAAGGTATGATTATATACTTTATTATGAGTTGGTATAGGTATGTACACTAAACTTATGAGTAATGCCTTGATATGTGATAATCTATGATGTATATAGTATTTGGTGAAAACATGAAAATGGCGTGAGTTAGAATAAGTCTTTGATACTTGATGACATTAATATTATGGGTCCATGTATATGATGCATAGCTATGCATTCTTACCATGATAAATGAAATGATGTTGTATTAATTTGGTGAGCAATAATTGTGAATTAGTAAATTAGCCCGGACAGTTTTAGGCTATTGCAGTGGTGTAAATTTGAAAATACACTAAAAATAGTGGAAAATGAGTTAGAGGCTGAATGAAATATGAAATTAAAGCTTATTTAAGTTAGTTTCACATAGAGGAAACAGTGTAAGAAAAAAAGTTTCATATTATGAAATATATAAATTGTTGTGAGACAGAGTTAGAATGACTTCGAAATCCCCTATTCCGATTTCAGAAAAACATTGTAAATTGTAAAAACATATTTATCAGTTATATTTTATATGTTTAAAATCATCAATGAGTCTATTTTCAAAGGAAATAGACGGGAACATTATTTGAGTCCTGTGCTATGAGAAAATTTAACTTTAGTGCAGAAGGGTCGGACTATCAGGCAGTGAATCAGGGGTAACTTTGAGGAATAAACTGTACTATTTGGCTAAACCAAAAATTCTGTAAATTATATGATAGAAAGATACATGAGTCTATTTTCAAGAAAAATTAACAAAAATTAATTTGGAGTTTCGTAGCTCCAGATATAAATATGTTATTGACTGTTGTACAAGAAGACAACTTATCATGAACTTGAGAATATGTTGGGAACATTGACAAAAACATGTTAATGAGTTGCTTATTGTTTTCATATGAACTTACTAAGCATAAAGCTTACCCTCCCTTCCTTTCCCATGTTCTCTAGTGTTACCAGGTTAGCTCGGGTTGGAGTTCGTCAGAGATATTATCACACTATCAAGCTATCGCCATTAGTGTAAGTGATTACAAGTACTTTGAGTCTATGGCATGTATAGGAGTTTAAATATTTGAGTGTGTGATATTTGTTTTAGCCAAACATATCGACTTACATTAGCTATTAAGGTTGTAAAACTATTTTTATATGCATGCATGTGCTATGGTCTTATGTGATGTGTTTAAAATGATTATGGCATGAAAGTGGTAAAGATGTGAGTAAAATCTATGATACCTATTGCATGAGAAATTGACATGATCATAACATATTTATGGATGTTTAAGTGCCAATGTGTGCTTTGTTCTATGCTATTGTATAAGTGTGTGTGCGTATGTTGTAAGGGTAACAAAATGGCTTGGAAAATAGCCTTGCATTTGTCCACACGGGTAGGCACACGGGTGTGTGCCATGGTCGTGTGACATTTTTGGGATGCTGACGTCAGAAATAGAATACCAAGGTTTTTGCACACGGGCTAAGACACAGGCGTGTCGTGGCCGTGTGAGGGACACGGGCCAATGACACGGGCGTGTATCTGGCCGTGTGAAACTTGTAACATCTTGAAATAGGGCTTAGTCGGAACAGTGGTTTCGGGACCACAAATTTGACATCAAAATATTTATTTTATGATTATTATGAGACCTAGAATATGAGAATATGCATGTGTTAAGATTTCATGAAGAAATTCTTTAAGTAAGGTGTCCAATTGGAAATCAGGGACTAAATTGAATAAATTGTAAAACTTGGATTCTAGAAGCAATTTCTATGAAATTGCTTTAGATTATAAATTAAAAGGTCTTGGGGAGCAATTTACCCAATTTTTTAGTTTTTGGACAAAAATGGGCTTGCATGGATGAAATTTCAAAGAAAGGACTTAAGGGCATTTTGGTCATTTGGCATTTTAATGAAATAAAATGGGAAAAAGAAGGCAAAAAATCAGCTATTTCTTCTCCATGGCTGCCGAAATTTGAATAGTCTCCATATCTAGGGTTTCCAAGCTTTCCAATCTTAATAGTAAGTGCTCCCAAGCCCCGTTTTTAATGTTCTTTGTATTTTTGAAATCCCGGTAGCTTGATCTTTCCATTTCTACCCATATTTCATGCTAGGTTTCATGTTTAAAAATTTACCCATGCATGAGTTGCTTGTAGTTTGGTGGATTATGGAGGGGTATGAAAGTTGAAGGTGTGTTAAACATCTTTTCTTAGGTGATTTTCATGAAAAACCCCTAAAAGGGACCTTTTTGCAAATGTTTTAAAATGTGTGGTAGAAATGAGAAAATAATGGAAAATGTGGGCTGCCATAAGAGAGAAAAATGTTTGGCTAGGCTTGGGTAAGATAGAAATTGCATGTGTTTCACTATACGAGCTTAGGGACTAAATCGTAAAAATGTCAAAGGTTAAGGGCAAAACTGTCATTTGGACTGGGGGTAGAAATTAAACTTGAAAAGTGTAATGTATTAAATTAATGATATAATTTTGTTATTATAGACCTCAAGGAACAAACTCCGAAGGTCGATCGAGGTAAACGCAAGGTTTCAAAATAACCGAAACACAGCTCCGAAATGAATACCAGGTAAGTTTGGATAACTCGAAGTAAACCTATAACATGCATATTTGTATGTTTTGTGAATGCATGATAATTACATTGTTGATGGCATGGAAATGCATGAATTGTATCTTTAATAATGAATTATTGGATAATGTCTCGGTTGAGGTTGAAAAGGGAATTCGATGGATGAACCATGATTTACATGAGGCTTGAGATCCTGCATGTGTTGCAGAAAAGGATTTAACCTGGACTGGTAATCTGAAGATCTCAAGTATAAAAAGGATCTAGCCTGGACTGGTGCTCCTTAAGTGATCGAGCCTCCCAAAGAATATGTGTGCATTGTGGATTTAGCCTGGACGGGTAATCCGATTAGGGTCTGAATTTAGCCTGGACTAGTGATTCAGATTCGAGCTCATTAAGGGTGTTTGTCGCGTAAAGGATTTAGCCTGGACTGGTAATCCCGCCGTAAGATGTGAGGTTTGCAGGAGTGCATACTCAAAATGATCATTCGTATGAATTGACAGTGACTGGATAATCGATCGAGATTTCCTAGAAACTCAACGGGACTATCACAAGGTATATGTTCAAGTGACATGTAAAATAATGAGCTCATCTAAGATAAAAATGTTCATGGTATTTGTTATGTAACTAACTCATTGATTGAGTGCATGTGATAGGGAAACCATTTTCATGTCCATTGGTTTCATTATCTATTATGGATGTATGCTAAACAATCAGTAAGTTTATTTTCCAGTTATTCAGGCTTACTAAGCATGTAAATGCTTACCACTCTCTTTTCCCTGCTTTTCAAAGCTCGAGGACTCATAAGGATTGAAAGACAATTGGGAGTCAACACACTATCAACTAGACAAGCTTTGGTATAAAGACATTTCTATTTTGTCCAATGGCATGTATAGGATTTTTAAGTATTTTGTCATATATGTCATTTGATTTGCCTAGTGAAGGCATATAAAATTATGCTTATCTTTTTTGTATATGGCCATGCATGCAAGTTTATATTCATATGCGATGGTTTGGTTATAATTGGCAATGAGTTATAATAACGAGCCAATCTTAACATGTCAAGCAAACATATAAATCATTACATGCAAGATAAGAATTAACTTAGCATGTATGAAACCAATGACATGAGGTTCACATGTAATGAGGTTAATCAAAGTTTCATATTTACAAACGGATAATTTAACCCAAATATGCACTATAGTAATCTATAAGTGTAATTGGCTAGTAGAGGGTGACTTAAGGCTTGGAAAATAGCCTAATAAGGTCCACATGAGTAGACACACGAGTGTGTGTCTAGGCCGTGTGTGACACACGGGCTACTCCCATGGGTGTGTGCTATGACCGTGTGTCCTCTGTACCTGAAATTTTAAGTTAGCATAGAGCACAGGCTAAGCACATGGGCATGTGCCTTGGCCGTGTTTATTTAACAGAATGGTGAGGTTGAAGTCAGTGTAGCACACGGGCGTATGCCTTGGCTGTGTTGCATACTGGAAAAAGGATACGGGCGTGTTCTAAGCCCCACGGGCGTGTTACACTTCAACTAAGGGAAAATTTCCTAGAGTGCCCCAAGTCTATTGAACAATTTCGGTTTGGTTCCGTACTACCCCTAGGAGTGCTTTTAGGCCTCGAAGGCCTATTTAAGAGACAAAGTGCATACGTTTGAAAAGTTTTAAATTACGAACGAAATTCAGTAACCCGATTGTATAAGTTTATAAAGGTGAATTACTGGTAATGCCTCGAACCCTATCCCGGCGTCGGATAGGGCAAGGGGTGTTACATTTAGTGGTATCAAAGCTATGATTTAGTCGATTCTAGGACTACCATAGAAGATGTTAATGTTCGTTATACATGCCATTATTTGAATGTTGATAGTTTGGCATCTTCTAATTGTTTAAATTGTTTTGAATATAGTAAATGTCTTCCTATCAAGCACAAGATGAGTTCGAGGGAGCCGAGAGCCATGCTCCAGCTTCCGTACAACGAGTTGTATCAAGTAATAGTAGCAGACTTATGTCTAAAGGCCGAAAAGAGGCCCGAGCCACCTTCTTTGATATGATGGACGAATGGTTTGGGGATTATCTAAGGAATCGCCCCAACATACCACGACCGCCCCCGCCCCCTAACTAACCTGATGAAGATGTGCCACGAGGTATGCCAGCGGTAAGAATCGGTAAGGCCCCTGTAGATAAGATTAAAAAGTATGGGGTTGAGGAATTCAGAGCGAAAATCGATGATGACGCTGAAAGAGCGGAGTTCTGGCTCGAAAATACTATACTGGTGTTAGATGAATTGTCATGCACACTCGAGGAGTGTTTGAAGTGTGACGTGTCCCTCTTAAAGGATATTGCATACCACTGGTGGAAGACCATATCCTCGGTAGTGCCGAAGGAAAATATTACTTGGAATTTCTTCCAAACAGATTTTAGGAAGAAATTTATTAGCCAACGGTTTTTAAACTAGAAGCGAAAGGAGTTCTTGGAACTCAAACAAGGGAATAAGACTGTAGCGAAATATGAGAGAGAGTTCATACAGCTAAGTCAGTACGCAACTGAATGGGTCCAAACTGAATCAGAAATGTGTAAACGCTTTGAGGAGGGTCTGAATGATGACATTAAATTATTGATTGGAATTCTTAAAATACGAGAGTTCGCCGCATTGGCTGATCAGGCCAAGAAAGTCGAGGAGCTTAATAACGAAAGAAAGCAAGCAAAGAGAGACGCTTGAGTTGCGAGCAAAAGGACCAGCGGTAAAACACTCACATTCTCCACGAAGAAAGTTAGGAGCCAGCATGAACGCTCCACTTCATCAGTAGGATATTCGGGTAGAGCGAAGGGTCCTAGACGATGAAGTGAAAAGTCTTCCTCCCCAATGATGACTAGTGTGGGGAGTGTAGATGATCAAAATCCGAAGTGTAAGAGCTGTAACAAATTTCACTTCGGAGAGTGCAAAGTAAAAAGTGGTGCGTGTTTCAGATATGGCTCTCTTGACCACTTTCTCAGGGATTGCCCAGAGCTTTTTGAAAAAGAAGTGGAAGTAACTCTGAATTCGAGTGCTCCCACGGCACGAGGTAGACCTCCAAGATGATGTAAATAAGTGGATTTGCATGTCAAATTTCCCACTTTAGTTGTAGTGGCCGGCCATGATGATGTTGATAAGAAAATATGTATTATATATTAATATTATAATAGTAATAGTTTAATTTATGAAATAAAAAAAATTTATTAATAATAAGAAAAGATGATAGAAAAACAAAAGAAAAACAAAATGCTTGTTTCATCTTCTTCCTTAATAGCCGAACCTTAAAGAAGAAAAGGGGTGATAGCATTCGGTCACTTTGAGCTTGAATTAAGGTATGAAATTCATGTTAGTTTTTGAAATTGTAGCATATATTAAGCTAGTTACTAAGTCCCTTACTTAGCCCATGTCAAAATTTTGAATTGGATAGTGATTTGAGTATTCGGCTATGAAAGATTTTTGAAGGGAATGATTGTTGTCTTTATGTTTTGATGAATAATTGTGAACGGGTGATGATTGGACTAGTTTAATGTTCATATAGGTGGTTTGAATGATAGAAAAATCGGCTTGTGTATTTGCAAAATTGCCGAATGTGAACTTAGGTAATAGTTGAGAAATGTTTGTGTTTTAAATGATGGAATGGAGTGGATGCTTTGAATGTGATATGCACAATTATAAGTTAAATTAAGGTTTGCTAAATTACCATTGTCATTGTCGAATATGAGCTTAGTTAAAGAAAAATTTGTTATTGAATGTTTTAAATGAATTTGATAGTAATAAATTAAGTTTGAGATAGGTATTATACGTTTTGAGAAAGGTTAATGTGTTTGGGTTGAATTTGTGACTAGTTCGGTTATGATATGCATGGATAATAGTATAGGTGTATTAGGTTGTGGTATTTAATCAATGTATTGAAAAAGAATTGATATCTAAGGTTATTTTGTTATACAGAATTTGATAAATAAAATAATAAATAAAATGTTTTAATATGTTTATATCATAGAAAGATTTATGCTTTGATTTTATTACAATTTGCAATTCGGCACTTGTTCCATGATATGATAATTGGATGTGTATGTATATTAATTTATAAAATTAGAATATGCAAGGTAATGAGTTAGGAAAATGTTTCATGAAGGTTATAGGTTAAGTCATAGGAATTTTGGCAATGTTCATATTTGGTCATTAAGGTTATATTGTACTTAGGTTATGTGAATTATGTGTTAAGGCAAGTTACTTATTTAATATATGTATTCGGTCATAAAGATGTACATGAGAAAATTTTAAATAAATGGTATTAAATGGCTTAATGTGATTAAAAATGTGTATGACCATTTTATATTTGAGCTAAGAGTAGCTATATGACTTATTAAGTTTCTTGTCATATTCGGTCATAAGCTAGCATGATGGGACCTTATAAATTAAATTTTTGTTTGAATTAGCTCAAGAGCATAGAGAACCAAGGTTAGACAGAGGAAAAGAGAAAGTAGTTGAGTAGCTGATCTGAGACTGTTCAAATATATTCAAGGTAAGTTTTAAGTAGTTAAATATTTATAATATTTGAAAATGACATGACAAATTATGAGAATTAAGTGTTACTTGTCATATATGTACATGGCCGAATGGCATTTTGTATTGGAAGTAAGAAGTGATATGTTCTCATGATCAAATGATAGTGTTAGATGAAAATGAGTAAGATTTTACGTGTAAACAATTATGTATTTAAATGTGAGTGATGAAATGAGATAAAAGTGAATGAAATGTAGGATGATATATTCGAATGATGCTTGTACCTAAATTGGTGTGATTGTGTTATAAAAAAAAAACTTGTTGATTTGAATATTGTACAGTCTTATTCGGGCCTTTGAGCCTAGCAGGCTATAATGCCGGTGAGATATTATTCGAGCCTTTGAGCCTAGCAGGCTATAATGCCGGTGAGATACTATTTGGGCCTTTGAGCCTGGCAGGCTATAATGCCGGTGAATGAATTTGGGTTTTTAAACCTAGCAGGCTGAATGCCGGTGATTTGATATAAGTCTAAAACTAAGATACCTCATGTTAGAACGAAAAATGAATACATTCAATACATTAAGTTGGCCAGGTGCGTATTATGTATTTATATGTGAGTATGATTTGAATTGAATCATAAGAGTATAATTTGATACATATGTGAATACATGATATATTTATATCTATGGTTATGATACATTCGGTCAAGGTGTGAAAGTATATGAAAATGTTCGATTTATTTATGCCATATGAATTCAGATAAAGTGAAATTAGAATGCTAATTGTGTATTATATGCTTGTGTATATTCGGCCAATGGTAATAAATATATAGGAAATGACCTTTTAAGAAATTGGATAATTGATGTATAATTGAGTTTATTTGTTGCATTGCTTAAAACTTACTAAGCTTATGAAAGCTTACTCCTTTTGTTATATTTCTCTGTTTTATAGATTGTTGATTCCAGTTACCTGCTCGGGGAGGGGATTGTCAGCAACTCGTCACACTATCTGTCATTTTGGTACTACATTTTGGAGCTAGTATGGCATGTATAGAATAGACTTAAGTGAATGATACTTTGAGATGTCTTTGTATATATGCCACGTGAATATGGCAACTTTTGAATGGCGATATAAGTTGAATTTCTATCTTTGATTGTGTTTGGCTATAAGTATAATTTCTAATGAAATTATGCAAATGTGTATGTACTAATGTTGAGTTTCGGATTAGTAATTCTTCATAACCCACTCCGGTGACGGATACGGGTTATAGAGGTGTTACACTAGAGCCCCAGTAAAAACGTATGCAATACGCGCTTGAGAGGAAGCCTCTGCTCCTGACGTTATCACGGGTACTTTTTCCCTTTTTAATACGAGTATTATTGCTTTAATTGACCCAGGGTCGACGCATTCTTACGTTTTCATGAGATTGGTGTCTAGTATGAATATACCCATTGAACCTACGGAATTTGTTATTAAAGTGTCGAACCCATTAGGCAAATCGGTTCTAGTTGATAAAGTCTGTAAGAATTGTCCTTTGATGATTCAAGGTCATTGTTTTTCAGCTAACCTTATGTTGCTACCATTTGATAAATTTGATGTAAAACTTAGTATGGATTGGTTAGCCCTTCATGATGTAACTGTGAATTGTGGTAGTTAGTATATTAAGTTAAAATGTCTGGATGGTGAGACTCTATGGGTCGAATCAAGAGAATTGGGTTCGCCACCGAATGTAATCACGACAACGGTTGCCCGGAGGTACATGAGGAAAGGGTATGAAGCTTATCTTGCATTTGTACTGAACACTAAGGAAACAGAGTTGAAGATTGAGTCTGTGTCGATAGTATGTGAGTATTCAAATGTATTCTCAGAGGAATTTCCAGGATTACCTCCTGAGAGAGAAATTGAGTTTGGTATTAAATTGATGCCAGGGACAACTCCTATTTCTATCGCTCCGTATAGAATGGCACCAACCAATCTAAAAGTGTTAAAAGCACAGTTGCAAGAGTTGATGGATAAAGGATTCGCAAGGCCAAGTTTATCACCTTGGGGTGTCCCCGTGTTGTTTGTAAAGAAGAAAGATGGTTCAATGAGATTATGTATTGATTATCGGCAACTAAATAAGGTAACAATCAAAAATAAGTATCCTTTACCAAGGATTGATGATTTATTCGATCAGTTAAAAGGAGCCACTGTGTTCTCTAAGATAGACTTGAGGTCTGGCTACTATCAGTTGCGTGTCAATTAATCGGATATGCCAAAGACAGCTTTCAAGACGAGGTATGGTCATTACAAATTCCTTGTTATGCCGTTTGGGCTGACGAATGCACCGGCCGATTTATGGATCTAATGAATAGGATCTTTTGGCCATATTTGGATAAGTTTGTTGTTGTGTTCATTGACGACATCTTGATTTATTCCAAAGATGAAACAGAACATGCGAAGCACCTAAGAATTGTATTGCAGACTTTGTAAGAAAAACAATTGTATGCTAAGTTTAGCAAGAGTGAATTTTGGCTCCAAGAAGTTGGATTTTTGGGTCATATTGTTTCAGGTGAAGGCATCTGAGTTGATCCAAGTAAAATCTCTGCTATTGTTGATTGGAAATCGTCTAAAAATGTAACCGAGGTTAGAAGCTTTTTGGGCTTGGCCGGTTACTATCGAAGGTTTGTAAAAGGATTTTCTATGATAGCGACTCCAATGACGAGGTTGCTACAGAAGGATGTTAAGTTTGAATGGACGGAAAAATGTCAGCAAAGTTTTGAGAAATTAAAGACATTGCTGACTGAAGCTCTTGTTTTAGTGCTACCTGAATCGAGAAAAGAATTTGTGGTCTACAGTGATGCATCCTTAAATGGATTGGGTTGTGTGCTTATACAAGATGGCAAGGTGATAGCTTGTGCTTCAGGACAATTGAAGCCTCACGAGAAGAATTATCCGACCCATGACCTAGAGCTTGCTGCGATTGTTGTTGCCTTGAAGATTTGGAGGCATTATTTATATGGTGAAACGTGTCGTATCTTTACGAACCACAAGAGTCTGAAGTACTTGATGACTCAAAAAGAATTAAATCTGAGACAAAGGAGATGGTTAGAATTAATTAAGGATTATGATCTGATCATTGACTACCATCTGGGAAAGGCGAATGTGGTCGCCGACGCTTTGAGCAGAAAATCCTTATTTACTTTGAGAGCCATGGATACCCGTTTGACATTGCTTGATGATGGTTCGGTCTTGGCAGAGCTAGAGGCTAGGCCAACATTTCTACAGGAAATTCATGATGCTCAATTTAATGATGGTGACTTGCACGAAAAAAGGGTTCAATGTGAGCCAAGGACTGAATCAGATTTCTAGATTAGTCTTGATAGGTGTTTGATGTTTAGAGATAGAGTATGTGTACCTAAAGATGATGAAGTTATCCGGAAAAGATTGCAAGAAGCACATAGTATTCATTTGTCTATTCATCCGGGAAGTACCAAGATGTACAACAATTTGAAGAAAATGTATTGGTGGAACGGTATGAAAAGAGATATTTCTGAATTTGTGTCAAGAAGCCTGGTATGTCAGGAAGTTAAAACTAAACATCAAGTGCCTTCAAGTTTGTTACAACATGTGATGGTTCCCGAATGGAAGTGGGACAGAGTTACCATGGACTTCGTGACAGGATTCCCTTTAACTCCGAAAAAGAAAAATGCCATATGGGTCGTAGTGGATAAGTTGACCAAGTCGGCTCATTTTATTTTGGTAAGCACAGATTATTCCCTTGATAGACTGGCCAACTTATACGTTTCTAAGATAGTAAGATTGCACAGAGTACCATTATCGATTATTTCAGACAGAGACCAAAGGTTCACTTTGAGATTCTAGAAAAAACTACAGGAAGCCTTGGGGACGAAGTTGAGTTTTAGTACAGCTTTTCACCCTCAAATCGATGGTCAGTCTGAATGGACAATTCAGATTCTTGAAGATATGTTGTAGTGTTGCATCCTCGAATTTCAAGGCAGCTGGGAAAAATACCTGCCATTGGTAGAATTTACCTACAACAATAGTTTTCAAACAAGTTTGAAAATGGCACCTTATGAGGCCTTGTATGGCAAGAAGTGCCGAACTCCATTATACTGGACAGATCTTAAGGAAAATCAGATTCATGGAGTGGATCTAATTAAGGAAACTGAAGAAAAAGTTAAAGTAATACAAGACTATTTAAAAGCGGCATTGGATAGGGAAAAGTCTTATACTGATTTGAAAAAAAAAAGAGATTGAATTCCAAGTTGGGGACAAAGTATTCCTGAAAGTGTCTCCACGGAAAAAAGTGTTGAGATTTGGTCGGAAAGATAAACTGAGTCTGCGATTTATCGGACCTTACGAGATCACTAAAAGGATTAGACCATCAGCCTATCACTTGGCATTGCACCCGAATTGGAAAAGATTCACGACGTGTTCCATGTATCCATGTTAAGACGATATCGATCAGACCCCTCTCATGTGATTGCACCAGAGGAGATTGAGATTAGACCAGACATGACTTACGGAGAGGAACTAGTCAAGATTTTGGCCCGAGAGGTTAAACAGTTAAGAAATAAAACTGTGACTTTAGTAAAGGTTCTATGGAACCGACATGGTGTGGAAGAAGTTACATGGGAACCAAAAGAAACCATGAGAAACCAACATCTGAACCTATTTACTGGTAAGACTTTCAGGGACGAAAATCCCTAAGGGGGGAGAAATGCAACATCTCGAAATAGGGCCTAATCGGAATAGTGGTTTCGGGACCACAAATCTGACATCAAAATATTTATTTTATGATTATTATGAGACCTATAATATCATAATATGCATGTGTTAAGATTTCATGAAGAAATTCTTTAAGTAAGGTGTCCAATTGGAAATCAGCGACTAAATTGAATAAATTGCAAAACTTGGATTCTAGAAGCCATTTCTATGAAATTGCTTTAGATTTGGACAAAAATGGGCTTGCACGGATGAAATTTCATAGAAAGGACATAAGGGTATTTTGGTCATTTAGCATTTTAATGAAATAAAATGGGAAAAAGAAGGCAAAAAATCAGCCATTTCTTCTCCATGGCAGCTGAAATTTGAAGAGTCTCCATAGCTAGGGTTTCTAAGCTTTCCGAGCTCAATTGTAAGTGCTCCCAAGCCCCGTTTTTAATGTTCTTTGTATTTTTGAAATCCCGGTAGCTTGATCTTTCCATTTTTACCCATATTTCATGCTAGGGTTCATGTTTAAAAATTTACTCATGCATGAGTTGCTTGTACTTTGGTGGATTATGGAGGGGTATGAAAGTTGAAGGTGTGTTAAACATCTTTTCTCATGTGATTTTCATGAAAAACCCCTAAAAAGGACCTTTTTGCAAATTTTTTAAAATATGTGGTAGAAATGAGAAAATAATGGAAAATGTGGGCTGCCATAAGAGAGAAAAGTATTCGAATAGGCTTGGGTAAGATAGAAATTGCATGTGTTTCACTATACGAGCTTAGGGACTAAATCATAAAAATGTCAAAGGTCAGGGGCAAAACAGTCATTTCGACTGGGGGTAGAAATTAAACTTGAAAAGTGTAATGTAGTTAATTAATGATATAATTTTGTTGTTATAGACTCCGAGGAACAAATTTCGGAGGTCGATCGAGGTAAACACAAGGTTTCTGAATAATCGAAACACAGCTCCGAAACGAATACCAAGTAAGTTGGGATAACTCGAAGTAAACCTATAACATGCATATTTGTATGTTTTGTGAATGTATGATAATTACATTGTTGATGGCTGGAAATGCATGAATTGTATCTTTAATAATGAATTATTGGATAATGTCTCGATTGAGGTTGAAAAGGGAATTTGATGGACGAACCATGATTTACATGGTTCACTTCGAGATTCTAAAAAAAGCTACAGGAAGCCTTGAGGACGAAGTTGAGTTTTAGTACAGCTTTTCACCCTCAAACCGCTGGTCAGTCTGAATGGACAATTCAGATTCTTGAAGATATGTTGTAGTGTTGCATCCTCGAATTTCAAGGTAGCTGGGAAAAATACCTGCCATTGGTAGAATTTACCTACAACAATAGTTTTCAAACAAGTTTGAAAATGGCACCTTATGAGGCCTTGTATGGCAAGAAGTGCCGAACTCCATTATACTGGACAGATCTTAAGGAAAATCAGATTCATGGAGTGGATCTAATTAAGGAAACTGAAGAAAAAGTTAAAGTAATATAAGACTATTTAAAAGCGGCATTGGATAGGCAAAAGTCTTATACTGATCTGAAAAAAAAAAGAGATTGAATTCCAAGTTGGGGACAAAGTATTCCTGAAAGTGTCTCCACGGAAAAAAGTGTTGAGATTTGGTCGGAAAGATAAACTGAGTCCGCGATTTATCGGACCTTACGAGATCACTAAAAGGATTAGACCATCAGCCTATCGCTTGGCATTGCCACCCGAATTGGAAAAGATTCACAACGTGTTCCATGTATCCCTGTTAAGACGATATCGATCAGACCCCTCTCATGTGATTGCACCAGAGGAGATTGAGATTAGACCAGACATGACTTACGGAGAGGAACTAGTCAAGATTTTGGCCCGAGAGGTTAAACAGTTAAGAAATAAAGCTGTGACTTTAGTAAAGGTTCTATGGAACCGACATGGTGTGGAAGAAGCTACATGGGAACCAGAAGAAACCATGAGAAACCAACATCTGAACCTATTTACTGGTAAGACTTTCAGGGACGAAAATCCCTAAGGGGGAGAAATGCAACATCCCGAAATAGGGCCTAGTCGGAATAGTGGTTTCGGGACCACAAATCTGACATCAAAATATTTATTTTATGATTATTATGAGACCTATAATATCATAATATGCATGTGTTAAGATTTCATGAAGAAATTCTTTAAGTAAGGTGTCCAATTGGAAATCAGCGACTAAATTGAATAAATTACAAAACTTGGATTCTAGAAGCCATTTCTATGAAATTGCTTTAGATTTGGACAAAAATGGGCTTGCATGGATGAAATTTCAAAGAAAGGACATAAGGGTATTTTGGTCATTTAGCATTTTAATGAAATAAAATGGGAAAAAGAAGGCAAAAAATCAGCCATTTCTTCTCCATGGCAGCTGAAATTTGAAGAGTCTCCATAGCTAGGGTTTCTAAGCTTTCCGAGCTCAATTGTAAGTGCTCCCAAGCCCCGTTTTTAATGTTCTTTGTATTTTTGAAATCCCGGTAGCTTGATCTTTCCATTTTTACCCATATTTCATGCTAGGGTTCATGTTTAAAAATTTACCCATGCATGAGTTGCTTGTACTTTGGTGGATTATGGAGGGGTATGAAAGTTGAAGGTGTGTTAAACATCTTTTCTCATGTGATTTTCATGAAAAACCCTAAAAGGACCTTTTGCAAATTTTTAAAATATGTGGTAGAAATGAGAAAATAATGGAAAATGTGGGCTGCCATAAGAGAGAAAAATATTCGACTAGGCTTGGGTAAGATAGAAATTGCATGTGTTTCACTATACGAGCTTAGGGACTAAATCATAAAAATGTCAAAGGTCAGGGGCAAAAACAGTCGTTTCGACTGGGGGTAGAAATTAAACTTGAAAAGTGTAATGTAGTTAATTAATGATATAATTTTGTTGTTATAGACTTCGAGGAACAAATTCCGGAGGTCGATCGAGGTAAACACAAGGTTTCTGAATAATCGAAACACAGCTCCGAAACGAATACCAAGTAAGTTGGGATAACTCGAAGTAAACCTATAACATGCATATTTGTATGTTTTGTGAATGTATGATAATTACATTGTTGATGGCTGGAAATGCATGAATTGTATCTTTAATAATGAATTATTGGATAATGTCTCGATTGAGGTTGAAAAGGGAATTTGATGAATGAACCATGATTTACATGAGGCTTGAGATCCTGCATGTGTTGCAGAAAAGGATTTAGCTTGGACTGGTAATCCGAAGATCTCAAGTATAAAAATGATTTAGCCTGGACTGGTGTTCTTTGAGTGATCGAGCCTCCCGAAGAATATGTGTGCATTGTGGATTTAACCCGGACGGGTAATCTGATTAGGGTCTGAATTTAGCCTAGAATAGTAATTCAGATCCGAGCTCATTAAGGGTGTTTATCGCGTAAGGGATTTAGCCTGGACTGGTAATCCCGACATCACCTTATAATTTTATATTGCAGGGGATTTAGCCTGGAGTGGTAATCCCACCGTAAGATGTGAGGTTCACGGGAGTGCATACTCAAAATGAGCATTCGTATGAATTGACGGTGACTGGATAATCAATCGAGATTTCCTAGAAACTCAACGGGACTATCACAAGGTATATGTTCAAGTGACATGTAAAATGATGAGCTCATCTAAGATAAAAATGTTCATGGTATTTGTTATGTGACTAACTCATTGATTGAGTGCATGTGATAGGGAAACCATTTTCATGTCCATTGGTTTCATTATCTATTATGGATGTATGCTAAACAATCGGTAAGTTTATTTTCCAGTTATTCGGGCTTACTAAGCATGTAAATGCTTACCCCTCTCTTTTCCCTGCTTTTTAGAGCTCGAGGACTCATACGGATTGGAAGACAATTGGAGAGTCAACACACTATCAACTAGACAAGCTTTGGTATAAAGACATTTCTATTTTTTCCAATGGCATGTATAGGATTTTTAAGTATTTTGTTATATATGTCATTGGATTTTCCTAGTGAAGGCATGTAAAATTATGCTTATCTTTTCTTGTATATGGCCATGGGAATTGGCTCATTTTGAAGTAGGCTATGCCTTACAAATCCATCCATGTTTGTATTCATATGCGATGGCTTGGTTATAATTGGCAATGAGTTATAATAACGAGTCAATCTTAACATGTCAAGCAGACATATAAATCATTACATGCAAGATAAGAATTACCTTAGCATGTATGAAACTAATGACATGAGGTTCACATGCAATGAGGTTAATCAAAGTTTCATATTTACAAACTGATAATTTGGCCCAAATATGCACTATAGTAATCTGTAAGTGTAATTGGCTAGTTGAGGGTGACTTAAGGCTTGGAAAATAGCCTAATAAGGTCCACATGGGTAGATACACTGGCGTGTGTCTAGGCCGTGTGTGACACACGAGCTACTCCTATGGGTTTGTGCTATGACCGTGTGTCCCCTACACCTGAAATTTTAAGGCAGCATAGAGCACGGGCTAAGCACACGGACGTGTGCCTTGGCCATGTTTATTTAACAGAATGGTGAGGTTGAAGTCAGTGTAGCACACGAGCTAAGCCTACGGGCGTGTGCCTTGGCCGTGTTGCATACTGGAAAAAGGACACGGGCATGTTCTAAGCCCCACGGGCGTATTACACTTCAACAAAAGGAAAATTTCCTAGAGTGCCCCAAGTCTATTGAACAATTTTGGTTTTGTTCCGTCCTACCCCTAGGAGTGTTTTTAGGCCTCGGAGGCCTATTTAAGAGACAAAGTGCATACGTTTGAAAAGTTTTAAATTACGAATGAAATTCAGTAACCCGATTGTGTAAGTTTGTAAAGGTAAATTACCGGTAGTGCCTCGAACCCTATCCCGGCATCGGATACGGGCGAGGGGTGTTACAAAACCCCTGTAAGTGTGAATTAGAAAATAATTCCATTCGGGCGTGTGCCCTATACCCACACGGGCGTGTGGGGCCTTAAAGCATGAAATTTTCTAAGTTTTTCTTGAATTCTCAGTTTTGTCCCGAACCACCCCGAATGTATGGTTTGGGCCTTATAAGCCCATTTAAGGGACAAAAGGTATGGGCAATGAAAAGTTTTAAATTCGAACGAAATTTTATGGCCCGATTTTATATGTGTATGCTTGAGTTAAGTCTGGTAGCACCCCGAACCCTATCCCGGTATCGGATACAAGCGAGGGGTGTTACACCCTAGCTTATGGAACCCTTGGAATTTCGGCAGCTATAAGAAGAAGATGAGTGAATTTTGCCTTCATTTTCCCTTTTTATTTCATTTTTTACCAAATGACCAAAATGCCCTTCCTTACTAAACTTTCAAATTTTTCCATACATGCCTATTTTTGTCCAAAAACTTAAAAATTGGGAAAATTTCTCTTTAAGACCTTCTAATTAATAATCTAAAGCAATTTCATACAAAATGCTTCTAGAATCCAAGTTTGGCAATTCATTCAATTTGGTCCTTATTTTCCAATTGGACACCTTACTCATAGAATTTCTACATAAAACTTTAACACATGCGTATTTTTATATTTTAGTCCTCATAATAACCATAAAATAAATATTTCAACGTCAGATTTGTGGTTTCAAAACCACTATTCTGACTAAGCCCTATTTTGGGATGTTACATTTCTCCCTCTTAGGGACTTTCGTCCTCGAAAGTCTTACAGTAAACAAGTTTGGATATTGGCTTCTCACGGTTTCCTCTGGCTCACATGTAGCCTCTTCCACACCATGTCGATGCCATAAAACTTTTACCAAGGCTACATCTTTATTTCTCAGTTGTTTAATTTCACAAGCCAAAATCTTGACCGGTTCCTCACTATAGGTCATGTTCGGTCTAATTTCAATCTCCGTCGGTGAAATCACATGAGAGGGGTTTGATCGATATTGCCTTAACATAGATACATGGAACACATCATGAATCTTTTCCAGTTCTGGTGGCAATGCCAAGCGATAGGCTAATGGTTCAACTCTTTCAGTGGTCTCGTATGGTCCGATAAATCACGGACTCAATTTGCCTTTCCGGCCAAATCTCAATACCTTTTTCCATGGAGATACTTTCAAGAATACTCTACCTCCGACTTGAAATTCGATCTATTTTCTTTTCAGATCAGCATAGGACTTTTGTCTATCCGATGCCGCTTTTAAGCAATCACGTATCATTTTAACCTTTTCTTCAGTTTCCTTGATCAGATCAACTTCGTGAATCTAACTCTCTTTGAGTTCTGTCCAATACAATGGAGTTCAGCACTTTCTGCAATACAAGACTTCATAAGGTGCCATCTTCAAACTCGTTTGGAAACTGTTGTTGTAGGCAAACTCTACCAATGGCAGATATTTTTCCCAACTGCCTTAAAATTCGAGGATGCAACATCATAACATATCCTTAAGAATCTGAATCATCTGCTCAGATTGACCATCGGTCTGTGGGTGAAAAGTTATGCTAGAGTTCAACCTGGTACCCAAGGCTTCCTGTAGTTTCTTCCAAAATCTCAAAGTGAATATTGGGTCTCTATCTGAAATGATCGACAATGGTACCCCGTGTAACCTCACAATCTCAGATATATACAAGTCAGCCAACTTATCAAGTGAATAATCTGTCCTTACCGGGATAAAATAAGCTGACTTCGTCAACTTATCCACCACAACCCTTTCTTTTTCGGGGTCAATGGTAATCCTGTCACGAAGTACATAGTAATTTTGTCCCACTTCTATTCGAGGACCATCAAATGTTGTAATAAACCCGAAGGTACTTGATGTTCAGCTTTGACTTGCTGGCATATCAGACATTTCGATACGAATTCGGAGATGTCTCTCTTCATGCCATTCCACCAGTACACTTTTTTCAAATCATTATACATCTTGGTACTTCCTGGATGAATAGATAAATGACTATCATGTGCTTCTTGTAATATATTCTGAATAATTTCATCATTCCTTGATACACAAACTCTGCCTCTGAACATCAAGCATCCATCAGAATCGATCTAAAAATCTGATTCGATACCCGACTCACATTGAATTCTTTTAGCTCACAGGTCACTATCATTAGTCTGAGCATCATAAATTTCCTGAAGAAATGTCGGCCTAGCCTCTAACTCTTTCAAGACCGAACCATCATTAAACAACACCAATCGAGCATTCATGGCCCTCAATGCAAACAAAGATTTCCTACTTAATGCGTCGGCGACTACGTTCGCCTTTCTCGGGTGGTAATCGATGATCAACTCATAGTTTTTAATTAATTCCAACCATCTTCGCTGTCTTGGATTCAATTCTTTTTGAGTCATCAAATACTTCAAACTCTTGTAGTTTGTGAATATATGACAAGTCTCACCATATAAATAATGCCTCCAAATTTTCAAGGCAAAAACAATGGCGGCAAGCTCTAAGTCGTGCGTCAGGTAATTCTTCTCGTGTGGCTTCAACTGTCGTGAAGCATAGGCTATCACCTTGCCGTCTTGCATAAGTACACAACCTAGTCTATTTAAGGATGCATCGCTGTAGACCACAAACTCTTTTCCCAACTCGGGTAATACTAGAACTGGAGCTTCCGTCAGCAATGTCTTCAACTTCTTGAAACTCTACTGACACTTTTCTGACCATTCGAACTTAACGTCTTTCTGTAGCAACCTCGTCATTGGAGTCGCTATCATGGAATATCCTTTCAAAAATCTTCAGTAGTAACCGGCTAAGCCCAAAAGCTTCTAACCTCAGTTACATTTTTAGGTGGTTTCCATTCAATGATGGCAGATATCTTACCTAGATCAACTTGGATGCCATCACCTGAAACAATATGACCCAAAAACCCTACTTCATGGAGCCAAAGCTCACTCTTGCTAAACTTAGCATACAATTAGTTTTCCCGTAAAGTCTGCAACATAGTCTTCAGATGCTTCGCATGCTCTGTCTCATCCTTAGAATAAATCAAAATGTCGTCAATGAACACAACGACGAACTTGTCCAAGTATGGCCGAAATATCCTATTCATTAGGTCCATAAATACGGCCGGTGCATTTGTCAACCCAAATGGCATGACAAGAAATTTATAATGGCCATACCTCATTCTGAAAGCTGTCTTAGGCACGTCTGATTCTTTAACTCGCAACTGATAGTAGCCAGATCTCAGGTCTATCTTAGAGAATAGAGTGGCTCCCCTCAACTGGTCGAACAAATCATCGATTCTTGGCAAAGTATACTTATTCTTGATAGTTACCTTGTTCAGTTACTGATAATCTATACATAAGCTCATCGAACCATCTTTCTTCTTTACAAATAATATGGGAGCACCCCAAGGCAAAAAGCTCGGCCTTGCAAAACCTTTATTCGTAAGCTCTTTCAATTATGCTTTTAACTCTTTCAGTTTGATTGGTGCCATCCTGTACGGAGTAATAGAAATAGGAGCTGTTCCTGGCACTAGTTCAATATCAAACTCTATCTCTCTTTCAAGAGGTAATCAGGGTAATTCCTCCGGGAACACGTCTGAATACTCACATACTATTGGCACAGACTCAATCTTCAACTCTGTTTCTTTAGTGTTCAGTACAAAAGTAAGGTAGGCTTCGTACCCTTTTCTCACATATCTTTGAGAAACCATTGATGTAATTACAACGGGCAGTGTACCCAATTCTCTTGAATCAACCCGTAGAATCTCACCGACTGGGCACTTCAATACAATATACTTGCTACCATAGTTTACAATTACTTCATGCAAGGCTAACTAATCCATACCAAGTATTACATCAAACTCATCAAATGGCAATAGAATAAGGTTAGCTGGAAAACAATAACCCTAAATCGTCAAAGGACAATTCTTATAGACTTTATCAACCAGGATTGACTTGCCTAATGGGTTCGACACTCTGATAATAAATTTCGTAGGTTCAATGGATGTATTCATACTAGACACCAATCTCATGCAAATGTATGAATGCGTCGATCCCAGATCAATTAAGGAAACAACACAAGTATTCAAAAGAGAAAAGGTATTCGTGATGACATCAGAAGCAGAGGCTTCCTCTCGAGCGCATATTGCATACATTTTTTCCGGGGCTTGAGCCTCTAATTTTGTAGTGTCTTTGGCCACAACTCGACTACCATTAGCACTTCCAGGATATCTCAGAGGTCTACCTCATGGAATAGGAGCAGTACTTTGAGGCTAATTCCACCTCTTTATCAATTCACTCTGGGCAGTCTCTGAGAAAGTGGTCAAGAGAACCACATCTGTAGCACACACCGCTCTTCATTCGGCACTTTCCGAAGTGAAATTTGTTACAACTTTTACACTTTGGCTTCTGGTCATCTACACTCCCCACACTAGTCACCATTGGGGAAGAAGACTTCTGGTTATGTTGTTTGGAGCTTCTCGTTCTACCTAATTAACCTACCAATAAAGTGGAGCGTTCATGTTGGCCCCTTGACTTCTTTGTGGAAAATAGGAGCGTTCTACTGTTGGATCTCTTGCTGGAAACTCGAGCTTCTCTCTTAGCTTGCTTCCTTTCGTTATTGAGCTCCTCAGCCTTCTTGGCTCGATCTACTAATACTGCAAACTCTCTTATCTTAAAGATCCCAATTAACAGCTTAATTTCCTCATCCAAACCTTCCTCGAAGCGTTTACACATTTCTGACTCTATTTGAACCCATTCAGTTGCATATTGACTTAGCCTCACAAATTCCCTTTCGTATTCTGATACAGTCTTATTTCATTGTTTGAGTTTTAGAAACTCCTTTTGCTTCGAGTCTAAGAACATTTCTATAACACCCCTCACCCGTATCCAATGCCAGAACAGGGTTTGAGGTGCTACCGAACTTAAACTCAACCAATCTTAGTAAATCGAGCCATAAAATTTTGATCAATGTAAAACTTTTCATTTCATATTCATTTTTCCCCTTAATAGGGCTTACGGGGCCCAAAACATCCATTCAAGGTGGTTCAGGGCCAAACCGATGGCTGAAGAAAAACTCAGAGAAATTCATGCTTTAAGGCTCTACACACCCGTGTGGGTATAGGGCACACGCCCGTGTGCTAGGGACACGCCACCTGTATGGCCAATTTAATTCCACAATTTTTCATAAAATAGGTGCAGACTTCACACGATTGAGACACATGCCCGTGTCCTTTCACACGGCCATGACATGACCGTGGTGCAACCCGTGTATAAAAACCTGGGTATTATGTTTCTAACGACAGCATCACACGACCATGATACACGCCCATGTACTAGGTCGTGCCCCTCTACACAACTGAGACACACGGTCATGTCTCTGCCCGTGTAACCATCACCTTGTATTCTGACTTGAAATTTCTAAGTGCAGGGGACACACGGCCTTCTCACACGCCCATGGGGCTGTCCGTGTGTCACACACGGCCTAGGCACACGCCTGTGTGTCTACCCGTGTGGACAATATGAGGCTATTTACCAAGTCTCATTGCCACCCTATTATGCCTATTTTCATGTCAATACCAACCAATACCAAATCAAGCATGATAGACATTCATTTAACCATGATGATGCATCTATTATAGACTCAAAATGATTGTTATCCTCATTCAAGGCTTAATATGAAGTGTCAAATCAATTCCAAGCCAACACAATTGGCCAATTCTCAAAGACATAAAATAATAATGTCTAGTCCTATACATGCCATAATCAAAAATATAAATCCTACTATATAGAGAATTACGGCTGATAGTGTAATCGATATCTCTGACTTCAAGGGATCCTTGAGCTAGCTAAGTAGCACTGAAAGTAAAGGAAAAGGAAAGAGAGTAAGCATAAAGCTTAGTTAGTCACATATAAATAAATATACAACAACAATTTCACCATTAGTCATCATACTCGTAGTTCAAAGGTAAACATAAACTCAACTTACTCATTACCAACTACTCAAGTCACATTTTCTAATTTGAGCTCACTACTCATGCATACCAACTTGGTACCTGTACCACTCACAATATTGTTATACTTTCCTTATTAAACCACTTTCATAACCTTTAAAGTTGGACCTTTCGGAATACTACCGGATATTCTATAAGCCTCAGACGTAGGGTAGTTGCCGATGCCATGTCCCAGACATGGTCTTATACTAACTCTCGTATATACGTATCGATGCACATCCCAGACATGTCTTACACTAGCACAACTCTTAGTCGAAGCATGTCCCAAACATGTCTTACACTGGCTATCATCATTGAGGCTGATGCATGTCCCAGACATCTCTTACACTAGCACTCGTCTCAATGTCGATGCCATGTCCTAGACATGGTCTTACACTAGCTATCATTATCTAGCCGGTGCATGTCCTAGACATGTCTTACATTGTCACACAAATAACCCGAATGTCATGGCAAGAATATTCGGTTTGTTTCCTAGGGTTCTAACGGGATCTTTCTATTATCTCAATCATTAATATGCATTCTCAGTTCAAAATCTAGCAACTCATGCTATATCAAATTAATAACAATTTGAATACATGCATTAACAATGTAGTTGTATTATTTACATACAAATTACCTCGGTTTACAAAACGTACTCGACTAGTCGGTTTAGTCGACTTGCTTGGCTTTCCCCCGGTCTAGGTTCAGATTTGGAAAAACTTTATCTATAATAAAAAAAATACACTCATTTAATCACTAATTACAATTAGGAATTCATAAATTTACTTCTTTGGTAAAATGACCATTTTGCCCCTAGACCTTGGCAAAATAACCATTTTGCCCCTATGCTTGAAATTCAATTTTTATTGAATTTCTTCGTATCTTAGGACTAGCTGACCCTTTTTTACTCTTATAGCATCACTAAAATCCCACTATTTCACATACTTATCACCTATTTTGCAACTTATGCAAAATAATCCCTTTAGGTGTTTTCATGCTAACACCCTTCACAAAAGTTGTTTAGAACTCTTCTAAGACTCATATTCTTCCATAAAATTTTAGAAAATGACATGAACATTCACATGGTTAAACCCTAGACTTATCACCATTTTGCAAGGTAGTCCTCTCATTTGAAAGCCCATAAAATAAGCATTCCAAAAATGTAAAAATCATCAAGAAAATCATCAAGATCACTTACATTATGAGAGGAATAAGTTTCTGCAAATTTTTAGCTTTCAAACCTCCATATTTGCTGATACTTTTGGTGGAGAGAAGAGATGGAGAAGAAGAAAATAAAAGCTAGGCTTTTAGGCACTATTTTATCACCAAATCATGACATCACTTACCTAAACCTTGACTATTTGTTTAATATCTATCTCATGGTAGGCCAACACAATTAAAAAAGGTATAATTTCCCTTTAAAAGCCCTCAATTTTAGTTCTCTAGCTATTTAACACATTTGGGTACTAAAATGCAACTTTTACCTTTTATGCGATTTAGTCTTTTTTTGCAATCGGGCTCACAAACATTAAAATTAACTCCCCAAATTTTTCATACACTAATATAATCATGCTAAAACCTCATAATAATAATAAAAATAATTTTCTCAAATTCAGATTTGTGGTCCCAAGACCACTATTCCAACTAGGCTCTAATTCAGGCTATTACATTTTCACTGATGTATTTCTTCTTAAACTCTGCTTGGAAAAATTCCCAAGTGATGTTTTCATTTGGCACCACTGAAGATACAGTCCTCCACCAGTGGTGTGTAGTATCCTTTAGAAGAGATACAACATACTTTAAACACTCCTCAGATGTACAAGATAACTCGTCTAATACTCATGTAGTGTTCTCGAGCCAAAACTCGACTCACTCAGCATCATCATCGATCTTAGCTCTAAATTCCTCAGCCCCAAACTTTCTAAGCTTGTCTACAGGAGCTTTACCAATTCTTACAGGTGTCATACCTCGTGGCACTTCCTCATCAGGTTAGTTAGAGGGCGAGGGAGGTCGTGGTATATTGGGGCGATTTCTCAAATAATTCCCAAACCACTCATCCATCATGTCAAAGAAGGCAGCTCTGGCCTCTTCCCGGCCTTTAGACATAGGCCTTCTACTACCACTAGAAACAGCTCATTGTACGAAAGCTGGAGCATGGCTCTCAGCTCCATCGGACTCATCTTGTGCTTGATTGGAAGACATTTACTATATTCAAAGATAATGAAGCAGTTAGAAGATGTCACACTATCAATGTTCGTATAATGGCATGTATAATGAAACTTAATACTCTCTACGGTAGTCCTAGAACTAACTAAACCGTAACTCTGATACCACTAAATGTAACACACCTTACCCGTATCCAATGCCGAAACAGAGTACGAGGCGTTACCATACATGTACTCGGATATTTTCAAAAAATACGGACTATGAAATTTTGTTTCAAATTAAAACCAATCAAACCACATCTTAGTGTCCCTGTTATGGGCCTACAAGGCCCTAAACATACATTGAGAATGGTCTAGGACAAAACCGGGGTCCTAAGGAAAATTTAAGAAAATTTCTAGGTTAATGTCTCACACGCCCGTGTGCCTTGGGACACGCCCGTGTCCCCTACCCGTGTGGAATTAATTGAATTTATTTTCTACTTCTAACCTACAGGGGTTTTCACACGGCTGAGCACACACTCGTGTCCTTGCCCCGTATCCTTTACACGGCCTAGACACGCCCGTGTGGTCACCCGTGTCCAAAAACTTGAGCATTCTATTTACGATGTCAGCATGCATTTAGGGGCACATGGCCAAGACACACGTCTGTATACTAGGCCTTGTCCACCACACGATGGAAACACACGGCCGCGTCTCTGCCCGTGTGTTTACTACCATGCATTCTAACTTAAAAATTTTAGGTGCAGGGGACACATGGCCATACCACACGGCCATGAGGCTATCCGTGTGTCACACACGGCCTAGACACATGCCCGTGTGTCTACCCGTGTGGACCTTATTAGGCTATCTTTCAAGCCTTTGGTCACCCTCTAACATCCATGCACACTTATAAGTTTTAATAATATTTAGCATGGCCTAATTATACTTTTAAATGACCTTGATAAACCTCATTGTATGTAAACCTCGTCTCATCAATTTTACCATGTTAGGTTATCCCCTTTGTATTAAGGACTTCTATATCTTATAACACTTTTAAGATTGGCTCATTATTATAACTCATTGCCAATTATGGCCTAGCCATCCCCTGTGATTTGGTCACATTACATGTACCTAAATGGGATATACTATATTTCATCCTCACTAGAACAATTGAACATAAACATACACAAATTTGTAGGTTACAACCTACATCAAAATGAGCCAATTCCCATGGCCATCTACTAGTGAATATGTATACCTTTACAAGCCTTCATATTGGCAAATCAAATGACACATATAACAAAATAACAAAAGCCCTATACATGCCATTGAACAAAATAAAAGTATCTATATACCAAAGCTGGACAAGATGATAGTGTGTTGACTCTCCAATCGTTTTCAAATTTCTACGAGTCCTCGAGCTCTGTAAGACAGGGAAAAGAGAGGGGTAAGCATTTACATGCTTAGTAAGCCCGAATAGCTGGAAAGTAAACTTACCGATTAATTAGCATACAACCATATTAGGCAATATAACCAACAAGCATGAAATGGTTTCCCTATCACATGCACTCAATCAACAAGTTAGTCTCATGACAATATATTATGAAATTTGTCTTAGATGAGCTCATCATCCAACATTTTCAATTTTATATCTCATGTTAATCCCGTTGAGCTTTTCAGAAATCTCGATGGATTATCCATTTACCATCAAGTTATAAGAGCGATCATCTCGTGTACGCACTTCCGCGAACCTCATATCTTACGACGAGATTACCAGTCTAGGTTAAATCCCCCGTAATGTAAACTCATAAGGTAATGCTAGGATTACCAGTCCAGGCTAAATCCCTTGTAACAACAAACACCCTTAATGAGCTCGGATATGAATTACCAGTCCAGGCTAAATTTAGACCATTGTCGGATTACCCGTCCGGGCTAAATCCATAATGCACACATATTCTTCGGGAGGCTTAACCACTCAAGAAACACCCGTTTAGGCTAGATCTTTTCTATATTAAGATCAATGGATTACCCGTCTGGGCTAAATCCTTTTCTGTAACACATGCAGGATCCCAAGTCATGTAAGCTATGGTTTATCCATCGAATTTCCCTTTTTGACTTCAATCGGGACATTTAATATCATGTCATTATTATTAACACATTTCAAGGATTTTCATACCATCATTACAACTAATTATCATACATTCATAATACACGCAATTAAGCATATTAAGAGTTTACTTTAAGTTATTCGAACTTACCTGGTACTTGTTTCGGTTTCGCGTTTCGGTTATTTCGAAACCTTTCATTTTCCTTGATCGACCTCCGAAATTTGTTCCTCGGGGTCTATAACAATAAAAATGAATTATCAACACCTTATATTATTCTTTTCGAGCCAAAATCTCATCCCCAGACAAAATGACCGTTTTGCCCTTAACTTTTCACATTATTTACGATTTAGTCCCTAGGCTCGTATGATGAAATGCATGAACTTTCTACATTATCCAAGCCTAGCCGAATGTTTTTCCCTCTTATGGCAGCCCACATTTTCCATTATTTCACATTTTTCTACCCACTTTTTGTAACTTTTACAATCTAGTTCTTTAAGCCATTTCCATGAAAAACCACTTAGTAAAAGTTGTTTAACATCCTTTAAACTCTTATATTCCTCCATAAAACATCAAAATACAAGCATCTCATTCATGGATAGTTTTCTAAACATGAACCCTAGCATGAAATATGGGTAGAAATGAAGAGAGTAGGCTACCGGGACTTCAAAAATACGAAGAACATTAAAATCAGGGCTAAGGAGCACTTACTATTGAGCATGAAAATGTTGAAAACCCTAGCTTATGGAACCCTTGAAATTTCGGTAGCTATAGGAAGAAGATGAGTGAATTTTTCCTTCATTTTCCCTTTTTATTTCATTTATTACCAAATAACCAAAATGCCCTTCCTTACTAAATTTTCAAATTTTCCATACATGCCCATTTTTGTCCAAAAACTTAGAAATTGGGAAAATTTCTCTTTAAGACCTTCTAATTAATAATCTAAAGCAATTTCATACAAATTGCTTCTAGAATCCAAGTTTTGCAATTTATTCAATTTGGTCCTTATTTTCCAATTTGACACCTTACTCATAGAATTTCTTCATGAAACTTTAACACATGCATATTTTCATATTTTAGACCTCATAATAATAAAATAAATATCTCAACATCAGATTTGTGGTTTCGAAACCACTGCTCCGACTAAGCCATATTTTGGGATGTTACAGGCAAGCCGTGTGTCATACACGGCCTAGACACACGCTCGTGTGTCTACTCGTGTGGACAAAAACAAGGCTATTTATCAAGCCATTTTGTCACTCGTTTATGCACACATCTACACAACAAAACATAACACCAATCCAACCAATAACATTCAACCAATTCAGCCACAATTAAGACATCCACACATCATTCACATGCTACCATTTACCACATACAAACATCACATACTTATCAACTTAAACCATGCAAATTTCCATATCCATGAAAACATCATCATATGCATGTATACTTAAACCAATATTAGCCAATTTCAATGGCCATTTACAAAATGAATTTGCAACCAATATAGGCCAACACATTAGGCCAATTCAATTATGACACATAACAAAATAACCAAATCCCTATACATGTCATAACTCAAAATGTCAAATTCATTGGTACCCAAAATAATTAGTTGATAGTGTGAGTGGATATCCGACAGTCTGCAATCCCTGAGCTAGCTTGGTGACACTATAAAACAAGGGAAAGAAAAGGGGAGTAAGTTATATAGCTTAGTAAGTTCCCATGTAAATAATAAGTATCATAAACCAACATTTAACATATAATTAACATGATGATTATTATGATCTTATAATCATAACTTACTCAATCATAACCTTACTGAGAGTTCATCACATAATACTGAGAGTTCATCACATAACGATGCTCATCTGAGTTTTTCGTACATACCTGAGTCATCTCGAATTGGATTTACACACAATTCATCTTGGACATACTCATTAAATTACCCGTTGAACCACTTGGAATACTAAAGGATACTCAAGTGTTCCATACACACGGTACCATTCCAATGCCATATCCCAAATATGGTCTTACACATAGTCTTAGTAACCCCAATGTCATGTAATTTGTATCCTATCTATTCCTAATGTTCAACCGGGGTTTCACTCTTATTGTAACTTTATCGAGCACGCTCAATGGTCAATCATAATCCATACAATAGTAAAGTATTTAGAACATAATTTAAAATAATGCATTATTTACATAAGAACTTACTTCGGTACAAAAATAGTAGAAATGGGACCTAATCATCAAACACTTTATTTTTCTCCCGATCTAGGTCTGAACATCGTTTTTCTTTATCTATAATAGAAAATTTAACTCATTTATTATTCGCATTACTCAATTCAGTTCAAAAATCACATTATGGCAAAAATTACATTTTTGCCCCTAAACTTGACATTTTTACACTTTGGTACTTAGGCTTATAAATTAAAATAGATTCAATTTCTTCGATTCCCAAGCCTAGCTGAACCAATTTTATACTTATAACAGCCCACAATTTTCATTTAATCACACTTTTACACATATTTTATAACCTTTTTACAAATTGATCCTTTTGACATTTTCATCAAAAATCACCTAGCAAAAGTTGTTTATCATACACCAAACACACATTTTCTACCATTAGACATCAAAATACACACATATAAAATGGGTGAAACCCTAGACCTTAATCGATTCTCAAATTAATGGAAGAAATAGATAGATCGAGTGATAACAACTTCAAAAATGTAAAGAGCATTAAAAACGGGGTAAAAACAGACTTACGATCGAGTTTGAAAAGTGGAAAAACCCTAGCTATGTCTTCCTTGCAAGTTTTGGCCAAGCATGAAGAAGATGGACTAAATTTTGGCTTGATTTTTGGTTTTTAATTCATTTAATTACCAAATGACCAAAATGCCCTCTTCTCAAAACACTAAAATTCTTTTACCTCATGTCTATTTTTGTCCAACTTAAAGTAAAATGGTCTAATTACCATCTAAGGACCTTCAATTTAAAATTTCATAACAATCAGACATCTCTAGCATGTAGAACTCAACTTTTGCACTTTTTACAATTTAGTCCTTTTTGCTAAATTGAGTGCTCAAACGTTAAAATTTTTTAATGAAATTTTCACGAAATCATTCCATAAAGCTGTTGACAATAAAAATTTAATAAAAACAAGTTTTACTACATTAGATTCGTGGTCCTAAAACCACTATTTCGATAGGCCCAAAATTAGGCTGTTACACTTTCTCTACAACAAAGACCATGTCCCCTACCTGGCATCATAGACTTGGTCACTTATCTCTATCGATGTTCCAACACATGGTCATCATTCGGTTTGGATGTCACTAGTCCTTCTCATCTCAACTTTAATTGTAATTCTTGTCAATGTAATAAAAGTCATAAACTACTATTTTCTGCATCTACATTATCCACTTCTTCTCCCCTTGAAATTGTCTTCACAGACCTTTGGATCTCACCAGTTTACTCCATTGACAACTTTAAATATTATATTCTCTTTGTTGATCACTTCACCAAATATATCTGGTTGTATCCGCTGAAACGTAAATCCGATGCTGGTAATGTGTTTAATTTTCTTTTTGCAAGAGTGATTATAGTTGTTAACTGTCAAATTCAATTAACTCTCAAATTTGATTAAGGATTGCGCTTTCTATTCAATAAGATTTTTTCCCTTTTATCTCTATAATCATTTTCGTTGTTTTTCTTATTATGTTTATTTGATTATTGTTATTGATGTTTGATTTGAATTTTGATATGAACTAATCGCCTAAATGGTAGTGAACTAATAGTAGGTTAATAGATTAATAACTGACATAGGTTAAAGATGGATATAGATTTATGACAAGATTGATTATTCAATTTCTTTTTCGTAATTAATTTAGGTGACATAAGTTAAAGAAAAAATTGAGGGAGAACACGAGGAGAAGTTGGCTTAACAGTAGCAATATAGTTGATTAATTTACAAACTCACTAGAATATAAACTTAGGTAGTAGGGGATCAATAATAGTAACAATCAAAGATTTAGTTAATTCCTATAAATTATATAGATACTTATACTTTGATGACCTTAGTTAGAAACCCTAATTCTAGCAATAGTTGAAATTGGTTAATTATGTTTATAAAATAAGAGAAATGATTCGAAAAATGAAAGTTTAAGTATTATATGATCTAAAAACAATATTGATAGTCAAACAAATATTAAATCAGGTATTATATAGTGAATTAAACCATTTAAAATTTATTAGCTAAAATGGAATATCATCATCATCCAACACCTCAAATTTATGTAGGAATATGACAAGCAAAGGGGCTGACTGGATCAGCTCCCTCACATGGGGACCGAACCACCGAAGTCATATCATTCGAATTTTGAAACACTTGGCACCCTATGGGTTCTTCGACTAATTTGATGAAGATGTTACAATATTTTCTGAACCTGAAAATACCACTATTTCATTTAGTGGTCTAAGATGAAGGTTGCTTGTAAGGTTTTTGTACCTTCCAGTGAGTAAACCCTTTCATTAATCCTTTTAACATCCTTGAAAAAGTATTAAATTTTCAAAAATAAATTTATTCAAGAAATTAAATCATTTTTTAAATTCATTTGAGCTTTAACTTTATTATTTAATATTTGAACTCCACCCAACTTAGTTTTTAATTTTACAATATATATAGAAAATAACAATTATCTATATTGCTAATTGATTTTTTATTGCTACTACTTATTTGGACATCAACTCAATTGAAGAAAATAAAAAAAACAACTTAGAAAAAAATAACATATTAGTATGAGATAAATAATTTAATTTTAAAAAATTAAAGATTCCCTTTTTTTTTTCCTTTTCATTCCATGCATTTTTATATTTTTGTTTTTTTTTAAATCATTTACATTTTTTTTCTTTATTAGTAATATTTTTAAAATATATATAATTATTAGTTAAATCATTTCTATTTTTTACATTATTTTAGTTTTCCACTTAATTTTTTATTTTTATATCTCACCCTAATGATTGGTATGCAACATGTTTGTCATCCTCAATCATTCATACATTCAAACATATTTCATAGTATGCAACATGACATATTTAGATACTCAAATATTCAACACCATGGCACTCTCACATCTTCATAATGTCATCCTAATGCACATTCATTTTGTTACACCATTTAGAAGCATTCCAGACCAATTTCATGCATTATTAAGCTTGTTACCATAATTTCAAATTATGCATTCATGACTATAGTCATTTTAAGCCATTAAGTCATCCATTATCTTTAAGCATCTAGTCTATACTTTATCATACATTCACCAAGCAATAACACATCACATCATCAAGGCACTAACACATGCATGCTTGGGTAATTAGATCAAATATAAGCCATATCACATGGCCATTACAAAATAAATCATCAACATCATAGGCCTTCACAATTTAGCCAAATACCATGGCACATAACACAAAATAACCAAGTTTCCTATACATGCCATACTCAAAATAACAATTTCACTATACCCAATGATCTTTTGATAGTGTGATCGAATACTTCGACAACTTCGGATCCTTGAGCTAGCTTGGCGAAACTACAAAGGATGGAAAGAAAAAGGGGGTAAGTATTAAAGCTTAGTAATTCCACATGCAAATAATATGCAATGGTAGTAAGAAATCAACATGCAAAGACACAGTAACATATACATAAAGATAATTCATCATTCAAACCTTTTGGCTTACTTATCATATTTACATATATACTTGCTCATCACAAATCGTTCTTTACCAAGGCATTATTCATAGGTTTAGCATACATACCTATACTCATCGTAGTATATCATATAACCATACCTCTTTAACTTGCCCTCCTCGGGACTTTCATCACATTCATTGTATTGCCCGTTGAACACTCGGAATACTATTAGATACACAGAAACTTGCACATAACTGTCACATAACTGTCACATAACATACATAGCTGAAGCTACCTCATAACATGTAATGCTCATAATAGAGCTACTCACAGGCTTGCTCATATAAGCTATCGATCAAGGTGTAACTACACGGGCTGCTCGCAAAAGCTGTCAGGTATCTGACCACTCAAAGATTACCTAGCCACCTAGGACACACAAGACCATTTCCCGGAACTCAATCACATGTATCGTATCCATTATGAACTCGAACCACTCAACGAGCTGGGATTCTTGCATCCATAATGAACTCAGACCACTCAACGAGCTTGGATGCCAAATATATCATGAACTCGGACCACTCAACGGGTTCAAACTACTTAATTCCTAGTGACATGTCACTTGTATCCTAGATTATTCCTAAGGTTCAAACAGGATTTTCCTTACTTGCACAAGGCATACTTTGTCATGCTTCCTCGTGATGTCGTATGTAACGACCAATTATCATTTATGCTTTCATAACAACCAATAAGTATATAACTCATAATAACAAGAAAAATTTTATCACAATATATCGAAACATTAAAAATATGCTACAACACCACATTATTTGCATATGCACTTACCTCGGTACAAAATGATGGTAATCAAGACTAATCGTCGTATACTTTATTCTTTCCTCGATCAAGACCCATTTCACGTTTTTCTTGATCTATAATACGAAATTTAACTTGTTTATCAATCACATTATTCGGATCCATAATTCATGCCTTGGTAAAATTACCTTTTTACCCCTAACTTTTCACTTATTTATGATTTAGTCCCTAAACTCGTAAAATGAAATGCATGCATTTTCTTTGTTACCCAAGCCTGAATTTTCCTTGTGCTCATAACAGTCCATATTTTTATCAAAAATTAGATTTTTATCACTTATTTTACATCTTTTACAAAATGGTCCCTTTAAGGTGTCTTCATGCAAAATCACCTAGTAAAAGATGTTGAACACATATCAAACTATCATATTCTTCCATTAAAAATCAAAACACAAAATTCTCATGCATGGGTCAAAATTCCAACATGACCCCTAGCTTAAAATATGGTTAAAACGGGTACATCATGTTACGAGGATTTCAAAAATGTAAAGAATATTAAAAACGGGACTAGAACGGACTTACTTCCAACTTGAAAAGTTTGAAAACCATAGCTATGGTTCTCCACAAATTTCGGCTGCTAAGGAGGAAGATGGACAACATTTTCACTTTATTTTCCCTTTTTATTTCATTTAATTACCAAATGACCAAAATGCCCTTGGGGTTTTTCTTTCAAATTTTTCCTATGCATGTCCATTTTTATCCAAAATTAGAGAAATTGGTCAGATTTCTAATTAGGACCCTCTAATTCATAATCTAAAGCAATTTCATGCTTAAAGCTTCTAGAATGCAAGTTTTGCATTTTATTCAATTTGGTCCCTAAAATTCAATTAGACATTTTATGCATGAAATTTCTTCATGAAACTTTCACATAAGCATGCATTCATATTATATATCTCATAGAAATAATAAAATAATTATTTCTACCTCATATTTGTGGTCTCGAAATCACTATTCTAACTAGGCCTTAATTTGAGATGTCATAAAATCGAAACCATGGGAGGTGAGAGTTCAATTTTGGGGTTATTTTTTATAATATTAGAGATTATTTGGGTGTTAAATGAGATTAAAATCAATCCAAAATTCATAGAAATTTAATGGAGATTAATTTGAATATTTTTAGGATTTTTAGTGGATTTAGAAGTGAGAGGTTTAGTTACGTTAAATATATTTGAATTAGTTGATTAAAAAAATTTTAAATTACTTTTTTTAATCTTATTAGTTTTGGTATTTTGAATGTGTTATTGAAGTGAAACAAGTTTCTAAATGTTCCAAAGTGAAAGGAAAAGTAAATGTTGTAAAGGAGTGATCTAATTAAAACGATTATAGCTCGGGTTACCGATTTGTGATCTTGATTTTCTAACATTTTCTATAATTTTTATCTAAATAATTTGTTGTAGGTGTAATTTGATAGAAATTTTTAGACAATGAGCTTAGTAATTGGTTGATTGGTATGATTGATGTTTAATAAAATTCTTAACGTAAGTGATCACTCTATACTTGGTAGTTTTTAAGAGTTTGAATTAGAGTGTTTGTCAAAACATTAAATGAATTGGACTATTTTGTTGTTTGGTTCATAATTAAATGGTTAAGTATCGAATGATTATTGAATTTTTTATACTTTCTAATATCAGTACTAATAAACGATATCGAAAAGTTTCCAGGTATTGTTGGTATGCCATAGAACATAGAGGTCTCTAATCTATGATTTGTGCAGGTTGCTTGATGCATCCAAAACTGTAGAAACATTGTCTATGTGCATTTGGAATTTGGTTGGCTAAAGTTGTGCTATGCATGCAATGGAGTATAGTGAACAACAGAAGTGCAGAATGCTCTCTTTATTTATTATATCATAACGGGGTACCAGATGGATATCTCTGTAGCTGATTGTTTTTTCGTATTTGATTATTTGGGGAAAAAGATTGAAAGATATTGCTAAATTAGTGATAGCATGTTTTGAGTAAAAGAAATTGATGAAAAAATTATCCTACTTTTAATATAATGGTTGCAATGATATGTGGTAAAATTTATTAAATGTGTTTTGTTAATTTGTGGTTGAATTAATTTGTTATGTAACTAACATACTTATAATTTAGTAAATTACATATAGTATTATTAGAATCTCAAATGGCACCATTGAGCTTTGTGGAAAGCTTAACATTCAAATTTTTGTTTCGTGCCCATATCATAGTTGAAGTTTCAAAGAGTTTGTTGGTCGGGCTACATTACTACTAGAGTATCCACAAGTTCAATTTCCATAAAGACTAGACACTTTAGTTTTATTTAATGGCATACACCTAGAACCCCCTTTGTGTTTTGGTTGTTTTAGTTTGGTTTATGTTATCTAATGCCTTAAAGACCAATTTCGGTTCATTATATTTGTTGGTACATTTGATAAAGAGATATTGATGTGAATTTTGTTTAAGTTTCCAATACAACAAAGTTTGTTAGGTTTGGCAATTAATTTTCTGAGGTAGCCAAGTTTGTTAGTATTTTTTGGCTAGGAAATGTACTTTGAATGTGCTTATAGATGTTTAATATGATGGTTGTATGTCTAATACATTTAGTTAACTTTTGGAATTGTTTTGCTATAACTGTTTGGCCTAAAATATGCATTTCTTGGCTCGAGTATCAATATCTCAATAACAAGTATTGGTGCCTCTTGATCTAAGTATTGATACTCAAACCCTCTAGTTTTGATACTTTGAGTTTTGATACTTAAACAAATAGTAACCGAAATTTTGAAATAGATAATCAAATATTGGTACCTTACCCTAAGTATTGATGCTTGAGTCAAAGTATCAGTACATCGCCTAAGAGCATTGATACTCCAAATCATAAAACCTAAATTGTTTCAAAAATTGATCAAGGTACCAATATCCCCAACCCTAGTATAGATACTTGGGTCACTCATTACCGAATTTGGCCTTTAAATGACAATTAAAACCTATTTTGTGCCCAATTTTTGCTTGTACTTATTAGAAATTCTTTAAATGTTATTTGAACCATTAAATACATATTTGACTAAAAAAACACTCTAAATGATAGAACAACTAAAGTCGCTCGACAACCAATGTCGCACTTATCTAATTGAACCTTCAAATTGGGTAAGGGGTGTTATAAAAGTCCTAAAAATGCCCGAATTTGAGGTCAAAGGTTCAGAATTCTCCAACTCCAATCTGCCATTATCGATTGTTAAATCAATTTGATTTCAAGATATGTTTCTCCCTTCATCATGCTCTTCCTCTCTATTGTTTGACTCGTCAAAAAAAGCCCTCAAACTCCAAACCTAAACACTAATAGAAGATAAGTCCTTTCTTCTTCTTCTTCTTTTCTTTTCTTTTCTCTCTTGATTTTCCCTTTCTATTTTGCAATTTGGTTGGGAGATTTCAAAACGTTGACTTCTTTTTCTTTTCTTTATTGTTTGGTTGTCAACTATTTTGTGTGTTTAATGGTTTGTTGTTGGTTTTTTGGGGGGTTGGTTGTTGTAGTTTACTAAGTAGATTATTTTGTTTTTTCTATTTTTTTTTATTTCTCGGTTAGGTGGTGCCAGTTAGGGAGGGCTATAAGAGTGTGTTGATGTTTTGGAGATTTCACAAAATTACTTTTTTTAATGGTGTTGTCATAGCAATCCACGTGGCAATCCACATGTATTGCATGTTGACATGGACTATTTATCTTATATGTCATGTCAAAAAAATACTTTAAAAATTATAAAAAAATTTAAAAAGTATATATATATATATATATATAAAGTTCATAAAATTCTAAAAAAATTAAGTATCAAGTACGTGAAGCTTGTCATGTAGGTTACTAGGTTAAATTTTGAATTTTTCAATTAGCATTTTCGTAAGAAAAAAATAACAATTCAACTCTTTTCAAAAGACTATAGTCAAATTTGACTTTTTTTAAAAAATTAAAAGTTAAAAGTTAATTTTAACTAAAAAAAAAAAGAGTGAATTAATAAAATATGTAAATGTGAAGATTGGCCTGTAAAAAAACTTAGCTACTCATGGTATGGGCATAGTTTAAGCTTCCGTTCCACATATCAGCTTATTCAATTGAGATTGTTTCTTAATGAAATGTCTTAGAATTTTAAAAATTGATAATCTAAATAATTGAAATTAGATTTAAATGGATGAAAATTTTAATACTTATTTGCTGCAATTTATGTATTTTTAAATTGCACATTAATCGATTTTTTATGAAAGAAATTTTTTTCAATTGAGCTGAACTGAAGGCCCTTGTAAACAAACAAAGGAGGAAGCTGAAAATTCAGACTTTGGCCCAAAGTCCTATAAAGACAAATAGGTAATTGGGCCCAATTCAAAAGTTTGTTCCAAAATACAATGCAGCAATAATTACACAACACAATTATAATTCGCATGGCTAATTGTATGTTACTAATTAAATTATATTTAATTGTTTACTTAAATTTAAAAATAATTAATATTTCAAAAATAATATTATTAATTAATTAAAATGTAATAATTATATGTTGAATTTTAAAATCTTAATAATCAATATTAAAATGATAACTGAATCATGTATTAATTAAGAAATTAAAAAGTTTCCTTGCATATATTTGTGTAGTTTATAATATATATAATTAGATTATGACAGTGATGTCGTAGGTGAAATATATATATATATATATATACAAAACATCAATAAGATATTGATTTAAATGATAAAATTAAACCTTTATATTTTAGTCATTTTTTAATGAAATTAGTGTAGGATTTATTAGTCACACCAACTCATCAATATAGTAGATATAAATATAATGAGATTATTATATGATTATTTTATAATTTATAAATATATTTAATATTTCTTTGATAATATTAAAAGTTGATTAATTTATTCAAAAATTTTAGATATTATGAGAATATAAACTGTATATATGGTTTATATTATTATAAAATAGACATGTTCATCGGTCGGGCTACTTGTCTAAGCTCAAAGGCTCGTCCGAAATTTGGGAGAGTTTAGAGAAAAATATTAAGCCTGTTTAAAATATGAGGTGGACTCTGTTGGACAAAACACGTTAGCAAACATATAATTAATTATAAATAAACGCATATGAAATAGAATATAAATAGAATTATTTATAATTAATTTATCAAATACGAAAATCAAATAAAACCATAATAAAAAGTTGAAATAAAGAAGAATCGAGATTTTACGAAACGTTGAGACCTGTGAAACACAGTTTCCTTAAGACAAATTTGGTCGCTCCTACGGTACTTGGAGAAATGTTAGTCGACTGTCTCCCAGTATACAACAACAACAGTGACCAAAGTAGTAGCACCTCTACAACGATCAACGAACGAACTTTGTCTTTTTCTATCACTGAAACGTTTGAAAAAATACCGAGAGGAAAAGGAAGAGTTTTGAGAGTAAAAGAGTTTCAGTGTGAGAGAGTATGAGTGAATACTTTTTCAATTTATTTGCAATATTTCTCATTTTGAATTATGTTATTTATATTCTTAATTATAATATTTATACTTATATTTTATTTATTATTGATTTGGAAAATAATTGGATAAAAAAGCAGCTTAAAGTTTATTTTTGATAAATTTTTATGTATTGAACTTCCAACACTCTACAACTTTAGTATTATAGCTATACTATGAGCTACAAAACTCCGTTCTGAGCCTATAATGTACCAATTTGAAAGGAACTGAAAGATCTAATTGAAGTTATTTCATGACTAAAACCGAAAAATGTCAATAAGGTGTCCAAAAATGGCTTGAAAGTTTGACGCGAATATTGCCAAAAAACCTAAAAAAAATCTGGTTTAGTTAATTAAGAGCACTTTTGTATATTCTCCAATATATTGTTTTTGCCCTATAAATAGATATTACTAGGTTAAGACTAAACAAACTTAGATATAACTACTCTTATTATTATTTTGTTTTTGTGTTTTCTTTATTTTTTGGCTTTGTAAACTCTCTTTTCTAGTCGAAGGGTTATCGAAGTTTAATTTAATAAATCCGTGAGACTTAATTTATACTTTAATTCTTCTTTTCTCTTTAGTATTCATGCATTTTTATTTAAATTACAATTGTTTAGGTTTGTCAAATAGATGGTCAATATTTGATAGCTTAGAACAATTACCTTGTCTATTAGAATAATTAAATCTATAATTATTTAATCCATTCATTCTAAAACTATTGACGAACTGTATAAGTTGTTTTTGTCGTAGTTTATGATTATTTGTGTAATCCAGCTTAAATAAACCCCATTGAAGTGAGCTTGTTGATTAGAGTTAGGTCTTTCTCGTTCTTAATATTGTTGTTAAGTTAAATTTTGGACATTGAGTTACAAAGTCATTTATTGGTAAAAGAAATAATTTCAAACGTGTTGCATCTTGGTTACCAAATGGGTAAGGAGAAATCGATTGGCCGACATTGATTCAACAACTAGGATTAATTTATTAAAGGCATTAAAGACATTCTTCCGCCGATAATTAAATCTATGAATCATGGAGATTTTACATTTGACTAGAGTTTTTTATCATTGATATTCTTAAAGCTTTTAATTATTATTCTTCGTTTTAGTTTTTAATTTGAATTTGGTTTTTGTTTTTATAAACCCCTTCAATTTACTTTACTTTTTTTACTTAAGAAATAAAATTATTATTGATCTCTATGGATACAACCTTACTTGATGTTTTCTACTAATATTATATTTTCAAGTAGTTTTGTTTTTGTAGGTCTTGATAGCCTATCACCTATATATAATTCTAATAAATGAAAAATAAATAAAAGCATTAAATATTAAATTAAAAATAAATATTTTTAAAAAGTTTAAAAAATAATATGGGTGAGCTTAAAATGTGTTTGGGTTATTCATTTATAAATATGGGTAGATTTATGTAAAATTTTATGTTCATATTTCGAATTAGGCTTGATAAGTATAAATTTTATTAATATCATATTTAAATTTGACCCGAATTCAACTTGACCCATAAACATATCTACTATAAAATAGATGATTGAATTTAATCCCATTTAATTTAGTGACATCAATAGTGAAATTCCTAAAAATTCATATTTTGATTATTAACACATTTATCAAATAAGGTTAAATATATCATTTACTTTTAAAGAAACTATCCACTAATATATTTTCTTTTTATCTCTCATAAAAAAATAACAATCATTAAAAATACTTTCATTTATTCCTAAAAATAATTAAGATATTTTTTATTAATTTTTATATTATTAATTCATTGAGTAGACTCAAAATCATACATAATTTAATTAAAAAAACTTAAAATAGTTATTATTATATTTTATTTTTATATTTTATATAAAGTATATGGTAGAACTTATACACCAATGTTTTCAAATTTTTATTTTTGTCATTTCAATCAAAATTTTGATTAATCTTTTACATACTTTTTTAATAGACTTATATATAAATATATTTTTTTACATAATTATTTTTCATCCAAACCTTGAATATGTCATAATTTAATATTTAATATTTCTTTAATAATATTAAAATAGAAAGATTAAATTATTAAAATTGAAATATTGTTAGTGCAGGAATCAAACCAATGGGGTAATATAGTGGTGATCAATGGTTCACCTAACTTAATATGAGGCGTGGACTTGTGGGAGATGGTGGCTAAAGAGGGCTCACTAAAAAAAGGTAGTTATGAGGTGGAAAATAGAGAGAGAGAGAAACCCCCTTCATGGGATCCAGTGTAGGCTTATATTTGACAGGTTAGAATCTGAGGTACCATGTGCCACCCAATTATTGGTGACCGGAGGTGATTATGTCAACTGACTTATTATAACAGGCTTAGGTAAGGGTGAATGTTCGATCGAATCGATTGAATATATTTCGAGTTAATTGAGTTCATAAGTCATATTTTATCATTCTAACTCAATTTGAAAATTTTCAAATCGAGTCCAGTGAAATTAAATTTGAGTCAAGTTGAATCAAGTGAAATTGTTCGAGTCATGTCAAATAAAAATATTGTTACAGTATAACTAATTCCATGTTAGAGCACATAAATTTGAAACTATATGTACTTGGAAAAAATTCAAAGAAAAATATTAAAAAAAATAAGACACTTGAGTATGATAAATTTGAATCATTAATTAGGTCCCAAAATTATTGTTTTAGAAAATTTTTTAAATTTTTTAAAATTTTAACTTTTTTTATATATTTTTAGAATTTTTATATTTTTTTAAAATATACATTTTGAAACTTTTATAAATATTTTTAATTTTAAAAATTATTTTGAATTTTTGAAAATTATTTTAATTTTTTTTTGTAATTTTTGTTGTGAGAGAGACAAATTTGCTTATTTTCAAAGTTTACAAGGACCAAAAGGGTAATTACACCAATCTATTATTCGAATTATTCAAATTGTGAAATTCAACTCAACTCGAACTTGAAACTCGAATAACTATATTCAATTAACTCAAAATTTAATTTTTTTTTTATTTTTTCGAATCGAATCGAATTTTACTCAACCTAGGCCTAGGTGTGGCCACTAGGGTGGCGATTGGACAGGCTGTCAATCATGTCAGATGGGGCTGGTGCCATAAATGACGATTAAATAGGACCCTCGAATAATTTACGTCAATATGAGTCTAATCCGAGGAGTTTCCTCAAGGTGTGTGGGCAAGGAGTTCCAGTGAGAAGTTCATTCATTTAGGGTTCTGAAGGGTAATATCCGAGATGTCTTCTAGGTTTGTGGCCCTTGTGACACCCTATACCTGACCTAAATATATCATACCCTGATATAGGACACCACAATACTTACATACTTAGCAAAATTTCAAGACTGGCAAAAATCATACTGGATGTACTTATTTATTTAAAATCTTTTCTAAGTCAGAAGATTTGAATAAAACGTTTAGCATTTATAACAGACTCTTAAAAGTAGTATAAAGCATTATAACTTAAATCTTTGATAAAATAGGTATATTCGTTGTGTCTTATACTATTCATCATTTGAAAACATATTCCCCAAAGTGTCCCTCTTTATGCATAACATCGCACTATGATCAACCACTGCGCATTCCTGGCTTGGTCGCTTCTGGTGAACAGGTTCAACTCAAGAACCTGCATTACTTATTTATTTAAAATCTTTTCTAAGTCAAAGGATTTGAATGAAACGTTTATAATTTATAACAGACTCTTAAAAGCATATTCTTAAAAGCAGTATAAAGCATTACAACTTAAATCTTTGATAAGATAGGCATATTCATGGTGTATTATTCTATTCATCATTTGAAAACATATTTCCCAAAGTGTCCCTCTTTATGCATAACATTGCACTATGATCAACCACCCTTGCGCATTCCTAGCTTGGTCCCTTCTGGCGAACTGGTTCAACTTAAGAACCTACATTACAAATAAACACCCATAAGTACAATGGAACTTAATGAGTCTCAACCAGTTTTACCTTTTAATGCCACTGAAGTAATCCTCGAATTTAAGATCCTAAACTTCTTTTCAGACCTTGGCTGAAAGTTTTTTTATTTCTAGTTGGCGGATAATTATACGCCAAACTTTACACTTGAACACCTTATAGACAGTTCATCTGACTGGCGGATCACAGGCTTCACCCCATAGTTTGAATCATATTATGCAATCTCTTTGAATATAGTAGTTGGATACATTCCTCAAGATGATATTTATATGGATACTACTCTTGACTGATTTTCATATTGACTCTAGCGGCTGCCAAAACACTGTTCACACCAAATCTTCAAATTAATCCTAACAAACGTACTTATTCGGATGAATGTAATAATTTAGATCATCCAATAGAATTCCAACAACTTTGGTATATAACATGAAATTATCCAGGTTTAGTGGACTTTTATCCCACTGTACCTTCGGATATACCAAGTTTTTCGACCTAGTGGATTACCAAGGTGGATTCCTAAGTCGAATACACTGCTGAGAATTCTTTTAGAAAATGATTCGAAGGCATACCCAGATTTCACTGAAAATGTAACATCTCGAGATAAGGCCTAAAAGTTTTGACCTCGCAAAGTAAGGGTTCATCAGTGTTTTGACAAACTAAGAGTTCGCCAGTACTTCGGTAAATTAGGGAGTTTGCCAAAATAGTATTCGCAATGAGTTTTCAAGAAATTCGATGAAGCAGTATACGTCAAAAAACACGATAAGGGGTTCGCAAAATTCATTGGAAGAGGGTTCGCCAGTCTATTGGCAAATTAGTGTTCGCCAGTTGAGTTGCAAATTAGAGTTTTCCAGTTAAAGATTGAGTCAAACTCGAATTAGAAAATAAAGATTTGGTGTATCTAGGAATACTTTACGTGCAAGTAACATATTTCCTAAGTCAAGTAGGGTATCCTAAGATTTCCAGGACACTTAGTGCTTATAAATACGACCCTTATTCCATTAGAATTATCTCATTGAATGTTCTGTCGTCAAGTCTCTGTTCTAAACTAAGTTCGTAGCAACCAAGGCAAGTCTCTGTCATGTTAGGTTTAATTGTCCAGAAAATCTAGGTTTGCTTGCATGTGTGAATTTTGTAAGTTTTGTCTATTTAGTAATCTATGTGTTTGTTTATATTGCAAGCCAACCAGACTATCTACCAGCAAGGATAAAGGCCAAGCCAAGCTTATTTAGTTTATCAACTTTTTCGATAAGTGGTTATGAATTGCCTAAGTGTGCTAACTACTATGTTTTTCAGTATAAATATTCAGAGTTTGTAACTTGTGCACGAACTGTTTGTTTTCAAATAACCTTATTTTAAAAACTAAGTTCCAAAAGTAAGTTTTCTTCAAACCTCTATTTTCAAGTTCTAAAACTCTGTTTTTAGTATATGTTTTTAAAGCTATGATTTTCAATTTATGTTTTATGCAAGCTCCTAAGTGAGCCTATGTTTTCAAGAGATGATTCTAAAGTACAATTTTATAAACTATGTGTTACAAGCTTTTGCGCGAGCTCTACGTGAGCAAGTGTTTTCAAGTAAGCTCTCTATGCTAGCTCTCTGTGATAAGTCTCTATGTATGCTCTTTCGTGAGCTTATGTTAGGTATATTAGTATACCAAAAGATTGTGAGTACTCACCTTTCAGTTCTGTGATTTTAGGGGTTGAGGCATTGGGACATATGGAGAGATAAGGAAATGTCAAGTTATGCTCCATTCACTAGGACATGTTGGTGTACAGAAGAGTGTATTGCTTCACGTTGCACTTATGGGACATGTTATAAGAACTCTTTAAGTCATTCTGAGGCGTTATAAAGATATCCGCATATCCAACGAGACAAGATTATGATAAGTGTAGGTGAGAACATTTATGTTTCTCAGCAATTCTGATAAGATAAGTGTGTGTAAGCATCTTTCACGTTATTTAATATATGTCTTCAAACAAGAACAAGCTAAGCTTTCAAGTATGACTTTTCTACAAGCACAACTAAAACTATTTTCGAAGACTTATATGTTTTTCTGACAACCAGACAGACGACAAATTGGGTCTCGCAACTTCGCGACAAACCCATCCCGCAACATGATTTTTTAGACTAAGCCTACTTTTTGTTTTAAACTATGTGTTTTAAGCATATTCTTCTGATTCCTAATTATTCACTGAGTTCACAGTGAACTCACATTCTCCTCTCTCACTTTGCAGGTAAGTAGGTCACATATAGCAGTGGCGAGGTAGATGACTTGGCGAGGCTCATCACTGAATAGATACTAACGAACCTGGAAAATAGGCGATGGGGTTTTATTTTTATATGGGAGTAGATTTATCAATAGTTGACTCTGTTATTGAAATAATTTCTTTTAAAGTTTAAGTTTATTTTATCTTTGCAAACCATGTCTTAGAATATTATCTTTTATAATGAATAAAAGTAATGTTTATTCATGCATGAATATTACATGTATTACCTTTTGTCGTATTATGTGAATCAAATTTATTAAGTACTATTTTCTGCGACCTCAAAAATTACATGTGTACCTCCGGTAAAGATAGTCTTTCTACTTAGCGAACCCAGGCAAATTGTGTAAGCCCATATATATATGCGAACCCTATCAAAGTATGAAAACCCATGCATGTATGAAAACCAATGCATGCATAACTCTTTTGTTTGCAAAGTCTATTTGTATGCGAAATCATATTGTATATTTCAAACCAAGGTACTATGCGAACTATTGATGTTTAGCGAACTTATACTCCTATATGCAAACCTATGCTTTATGTGCTGTGAGCTCTTAAGTCTTTTTATTGTTAACATGTGAACCTTTCCTTTAATATTCTGTAAGCTCGCATGTTTTTATATACTAAGTATAAGTTTATTCTGTTGCTGTGTAATAACTTAGCATATTTCTTGTTGTATCAAGTAGTGTGTTGGAGGATGAGTTGGGAGTTAATGAAGAGTCACTTTGGTGGCTAATGTGGCACACCGGATTTAGGTCGAACCAACTCGTTCGGCTCTAGGGTATTACAGCAAAGGCAGTCTAACCACTCGCCATTTAGGCATTACAAAACTCGTCATACAGGCTTTCCATACAATACGCCACAAAGACTTTTCAGATAATTTACCATAAAGGCTTTATAGATAACTCGCCACAAAGGCTTTTATGATAATTCACCACAAAGGCTTTACAGATAACTAGTCATCAAAGTCATAAAGGATTTTATGATAATATGTCATAAGCCACAAAGGCATTTTTATAATTCTCCATAAAAGCTTGGTTTGATTCGCCACAAAGGCACCATATAAATTGTTGTGTTTAACGATATGGATTTGCCTAAACTCAACATCACTTGAAGTTTGCCCATCATCATCCCTTGAGACACACAAAAACACTAGTAGACAAATATGGCTCATTCGCCATTCCTAAAATGTGTCATAGCCATGGTATTTCTTCATATATACCACACTAGTCTTTTCTCGTTTTTACTATACCGGTTGACCTCATGTTTACGGTCCCAGTGGATTATATTTTGCCATGTTGGCGTTCATGTTTACTGTCCCAGTGGATGTCATCAAAACACCACCACGGGATCCATTATTGTATCACATACTTTACCGACACTCTATCAAACTCCCTTATTGCTAGCCATACTTGGTCATGCATCACTCAAATAACATAATGACATAGATTTCACTAATAATCTTAATAAAATCCTACTTTTTAACACATCATTTCTCATGGATGCTTATCACACATCGTCATATTCATGCAGTGCATCGTACATTTCAGTATATACATACAACTACTTCACAGAGAACACACACAACCACACATACATACATACATACATACATACATACATACATACATACATACATACATACATACATACATACATGATTTATATAAATGATTTATATATCTCTACTACTATAAAGTGGTTGACTGGATTTAATGTTACTTGATTAAGTGATCCCAACTCAACTATAAAAAAAAAATCAAATTTTAATTAAAACACATTTTTGAAATAAGGTTGAATATGTCATTTACTCTACTATAATATTTTCTTTTTCTTTTTAATCTCTAATAATAAATTATAACTATTATTAAAAATACTATGTGATTTATTGTTAACAACTACTCATTAAGTTTTCTTTCTTTCCATTTCTAATAATAAATCTCTACTAATAAATAATTATCAATTTTTTTTATTTTTAGTTTTTTACGAAATAAAATAAAATTTAATAAATAGTGTTATTTTGAAAAAGATTGTTTTCTACCAACAAAATGGGGCTTATATAGATTTAAGAAAATATTATCAATTTTAATAGATGACCAAAATTTAGAAGTTCTGAGATAAACCAATTAAAATTATCTAATGATCATTTGAAAATGTTTGTTTTCTATCGAATCTTATAAATAAATAAATAAAAGGAACACTTAGTGGTATCTAAACATTTTCTTTTTTAAAAAATAAATCATATAAACTTGAAAAATAGCTCTATAAGATTCCCTTCCAATAAATGCTATTTACTATCTTCAAACTAAAGTCAAAATAATGAAAAATCACAATCTCTATCATTAACGCTGGACCGCAAAATTGGTTTTCTTTATTATTTCCTTGAAAATAAGAACCTAGATTTAATTATAAATTTCACCATTTTACTTTATAAAAAATTAAAATTTGGTCCCTCAAATTTATTTTGAAGGATTTTATCATTTTACTTCATGAAAAGAAGCAACTTTAATTAAATGATACTGTTAAAAATTTCCATTTATTCATTAATTTAGAAACCAACAATTCAATAATTTTTATGTAAAAAAATTAATAATTTTATAATGTATATGTAAAAAATATCAAAAATTAATAATTCATGTTCACGTGTTTATCAACGATTCAATAATTTATATGTAAAAAAATTAATAAAAATCAACAGTTTCACAACTTAGATGCAATAAATTAACAAAAATCAATGGTTCATGTTCAGATGTTTACTAAGGATTAAACTAATTTTTTTCAATTTTCCTAAAATATTCAAATTTTGATAAATTAAAAATAGAGAAGACTAATTTTTTTTTTAATTTTCATAAAATAGAGGATGAAATTAGAAATAGACAATAAAAGACCTCACTGGTTATTCACTCCCACGGATGAGCTGTCCTTTTACTTTTCCAAAGTTGCAATTCACAATCAACGTGGCGGAGTTGCAGTGGAGTTAGGGGCGGCTTATAATTGACTCCTTGCGTTGGGGGACACGTGGCGTTGACGGTCGCCCTCACAGAGATCCGTGCTTTGTCGTTTTATTTATTGCCCTTACCCTTGGGGTTTGGGTGGTCCACACCCCCGCTTTGCTTGCTTGCTACCTAATGCCACGACAGGCTAACGGCGTTTGAGGTGTGGTGAAAACTGTTAGCGTGGACCACGTGGAGCTTAATGGTGGTGAGTGGGTCTCACGTGAACGTTTCGAATTCTGTGGAAGCTTGTGGGACAGGTGGACACATTTTTGGCGTCACATCCAGTGCCAATTATTTATTTATTTTGTATTATGCCACATACTACTTCTACTGGGTACTGATGCCTGTTCATTGATCTTATTATCGACCAAGTACATTTGTGTTGGGATGATTAATTATGTATATCGTCTTGGTTGCTTTTGAGGTGTTGGATTTATTTGTGCACCTTTTAATTTTTCTTTTAAAAACCACATTTATGTAAGTAAATGTATTGTTGAATTATATTTTGTTTTCTTTTTTATTTGAAAAATAATTTAATTAATTTATGTATATTAAATAAAAAAGTAAATTATTTTTTAGACTTTTTTAATTAATTTTTATTATTAAAAATTAATATGATTAACAAAATAATTAAATAGTTACATGTGGCTTGCTACATGCACCTTATGCTGACATATATAGATCTATTTACTCTTTGCTCTAATATATAGGAAATAATTTATCCATTATTTTAATAAAAAAGACAAAATATAATCTAATTTCTAATACAAAAACCTTCATAATACTTCTATACACCTATGCACTTTAAAGCTCATGAAATTAAAAAATAAAAATAAAGCAAATCTAATAATATAACGTGCTGTCAATTTTTTATTCTGATTTGGAAAAATAAAAAAAAAATTCATATTCTAACAACTTCAATACCATTTCTAGAAAATATATTGAGAGTATTTAAAACTAAATAAAAAAAAATCATGAAATACACTTTTACTCCAATAAATAAATTTTAAAAATTTAGCATCAATATATAAGGTATGTGAGAGCTTATTTCGAGGATATAACTTATTTAATGAATTTTATGGTTTTCAATTCAGGCTTGAGTTAATTATTTATAATTAAATAACGTTATATTTAGAATTTAATTTATATATTTTTATTATTAAAAATTAAAATTTTTTATTTTGAATTTAAAAATTTAAATTTAATTATTAATACTGTTAAAATTATTATGTTAAATTTATTAGTGTGACATTTTAAATTTTTTTTAAAAATTACTTGTTTAATGATCATGTCACAAAAAATAGTATTGTAATGTACTTAAATTTAATAAAAAATTTAATGATGTTAACAATTATTTAAATTTATGTCAATACTTTAATTAAAATAAAATATCTAGACTAACTAATGATATTATAAATACGAAAGTATTAAATTATGTCAAAAAAATAAAATATGAAGATGAAATTTCAAATTTGAACATGATCAAAATTAAGATTTGACTATTTTATGTTATATAAGAAAAATAGAGAGATTATAATTGCAATTTAACTGTATTTGTTAATGATTTATTAAAAAAAGAAAAAGAAAAAGCAAAGGAGGTGTCAAAGGAGGAAGGCGTTAGGGTAACATAGATATTAAACTAAATCACACGCTAAAATCATTAATTAGCAGAAAAAAAAAAGAATTATTTAACCCATCATTTAGTCTTTAATGCATGTTGCTTTTTTCTTAAATATTTTTTTGTAAAGTATAACTGATATTATTAAATTATTAGTATGTTAATATTTTTTAACTTTAAAATCTTATAAAATAGTTATTAAATTATTTAAAAATTTTTACTTAAGTCTTTGTATTATTAAAAATATTGATATATGATATTTTTTGTCGTACTGCAAAGTTCTACATTTCTTTCTCATCTATAATTTAGGTTTTTTTTCTTCAAGAAATAATTTTAAACATTACAAATCAACGAATCAAAATCTAAATAGCTTTCTTTTCTGATCTTTGACAATGACCGTCAAATTAATGTAGATCTAATGATGTTCTACTCGTCAATAGATACCGATCTATTAACTGATTGTCGAATCACCACTTCAAACTTATTAATCATACTTAAAAAAAACTTAACAATTTAATGATTTAAAATTTTTTTTGAATAATTCAAAAATTCGAATAAAAATTTTCAAATAATTTAATAATTATCTTTTAACTTATTAATAGCAATTTACTCAAAATTTTTTCCTCAAATCGAAACATAATGTTTTCAGCCATTCCAGCCCTTCAAACGTTGAAAAAAAAAACAGTTGGGATGTCTATGCACCTAAAAACAGCCGCGTGTTAAATGATGATTTCATAAAATCATCCAAAAAGTTTGAAAAAAATATTAAAAACTCATAAAATTATAAAAAAAATTAAAAACTTGAAAATTATAGAAAATTAAAAAAATATATAAAAACACAAAATTATATAAAAAATTATAAACAAAAAATTTAGAACCATCTTTGTCGTCCAAGATCTTTTAGAAACTAATTTCATAACAATTACTACCTAAAATTGTTTTGATGATTTGGTTTTTTCAGATTCACCAACAAAAAGTCTCCCAATACTCTTTATCACAGAAAAGGAGTTCAAAATTTAATTTAACTGTGTTGTCGAATGCTATAGGTTCATGTAAGTGTCACGGTGTTGCAAAGGAGTTCGTAATTATGCACATATTTCATACTTTTCATGTTCTCTTGAAATCATATGATCTGATATGATTGATCTATTGCTTGAAAGACATTCAAGATCCATCTACTTAGATCTTAGTTAAGATGTAAACACTCCAATAAATTATATTCTTACAAAGATGATTAATGTAAATCCCAAATGATAAATATGTATAGATTTTAAATCTTCTAGGACTCTCTTATTTTAAATGAGAACTAATCTCAGCTATTGATGTAATTTGATCTGTACAGTTGGATCTAGGAGAGCTCAACTATAAATAAAGTCCATTTTTGTTTGTAATCACTTCATTCTTGAGTTAAGAATATTTTTCAGAACATTTACTCAGACACTTGGTTTGCGCTATTTTTCTATGGCTTTTCTGTTCGTTCGTGACTTTTTTCTCTTTCGAGTTTACTTTTGCTTTGCTTTGGTGCCTTGAAGAATTTCTGCGATAATTTTTATTTTTTTTAGAGTTAGGCTGACTTCAGCAGATTTGAAGCAAATAAATTGCCTAAGGCCACGCAGATTTTCAAACTAAAGTTCTAGTCCCTTGATAGTTGGTATCAAAGCCAATGTTTGAAAGAGTTGGTTGAAATGACGAAAGGAGAAAACAAACAGAATGTTTCGACGGAGGCATGTAGGAGGACTAGGAAAAATAGCAGACTGAGGGATAAGTTGTCAAGTTTGGAAAGCTGAGTCACCAATTGTTGTAAAAAAAATCCCATTTGAAAACAATTTCTTGTATAGTGCAAGATTAAAAAATTGAAAATCGAGTCTGTTTATGATATTTATAGCAATAATCTCTTCCTAAAAAGTACTTGTGTTTTGTGCAAGATGAATCTTTGATGTTCTCGGCTTTCAAGTGAATGACCTCCTCTATTATTCTCGTACTATAAATCGCTTCGAGTGTGGGCTTGAACAAACACAAATCAAACACAACCAGAAATAATTTTTCTACTTTTAGTAGGAAAGAAAATTTCTTTATAGAAATCGGTAAAATTGTTATTCCTGGAAAATATAATTTACACTTAGAAATAAATTCTAACTATTTTCGAACAGAATAACAATATCTCAAAGTTGTGTAAAACTTATGTTTTTAGCCTTACCATTGTCATATATTTATAGAGTGAGATAAAAGAATTCTGGTTGAATTAGTAAAGTACAAATAATAGTTATCTGATAGAAAAGCTAGTCCCCTAGTTCTACTAGGAGAGAAGGGCGTAGTATTGGGTCTCTTATGTATTGGGTCCAATTATACGTGTTTCTTGAACTTTAACACAATGCTTTATAATTTAATCCAACCTAGTACATGTTTTTCTATTTCTCAAAATAAATATTATTTATTAAATCAATTTAAATAAATTAAATTTTCAATTAAATAATTTCCTCAACCCAATTCTAATTCTGTAAAAGTCATGGCAACTTTACTGTAAAATAATCTATGTGAAAATATATTTAATTTTCATATTCAATGAATTCACAATGAACAATTACTGTAATTCAATTTTTAAACTTCAATTATTTAATTAAATAATAACTTAAATTAATTCTCAGGTTGTTATACTTAGTGAGAAACCACATTCATTTTCGTATGCAACTCATTTATCTAACTTTATCATTTTTATTCATTTCTGTTCATTTGATTCTACATGCAATTCATTTCTAGTTTCAATGAGTTAGCAGAGGGATCCAATTGGACATATGTAATTAGGGCTCAAATGATTTGTAATTAAGTTCTAACTTTTCACCTAGTAATTATAAACTTATTTAGTCACGAAGTCATCCCACTATAGTATCGTGATTGAGCTCTCTCCAATTATATATTATTAGGAAAGCTACTCGATCAATGCTCGTCCAATGAGAGGTGTGTTACCATAATAGGATATCTTTAATCTCTTTAGGATAAATTCGCTCTCTTAATATGATCATATTTTATCTCATGGTAACCATTACATCTTCCTTCATGAAAAGTCAATTACTATCGTATAGTAATTAAGTCATTCATCACAAAAATAAACGACCCATAGCCATGTTTACTTTTCATCTATCATGTAATACCAATGAAAGGATATCATTTACTCATTTCTTGGGCTATGAATTCCACTATTGTGAATGATGTTACATATTGCAGAAGTCTTATACCCAATACACTAGCTTTCGATTCCTTATCTATTTAAACTCAAGTTTTTACATACATTAAAGTATAAGAGTCATGCATACATAGTCCATCATCCACTCAGGATTAATGTATGTCACACTATAAATGTCACAAGTGAATAAATCCATAAACAAATTCAAGATCTATTTTACTTGGGTCTTGTTTGATGTACTGTCAGTCTAGTCAATCACATTTATGTCTCTATCTTCTAAGAGTCATCCACTCCAATACCTAAGAAAAAGCATCCCCCAATTAGACTTGGTAGACGACATATTTGTTTTTTAATCGGTTTGTTAATTTCTGATTAGACTAATGACATGCTTAGGTTTATTTACTAATATAAGTTATATTTCTGTATTACGATCTGACCATGTAATACCGCTTAGTATTAGTAAAACATTAGACAATCAGTGACCTAATAATTTATTCCATTTTGTTTTGTGTGCAAAAACCATTAATGACAATATACAAAGAATATTAATGCAACTTATGGGCAATTTTATTAAACCAATCTGTTCGGAAAAAATACAAGTATGCAAACGAATATACTACACTTAGAGCATCAAATCCAACACCAATCTTGAGGAATCCATGGGTGGTGTAAAGGAAACACTAGAAGTAGTTGAGGGACACACTGATGAGTTAGACTCGATGAAAGAGTAACTCAGGGATTATGCGTCGAAGATGAAAGAGGCCCTTAATGCAGCTATCGATAACTAGGATGAGAAGTTAACTAAGAGGAATGATACTCTCAAAGCCACGATAATCACTTCGAAGTAATAGATTGTAGAGCTCAAGGTGGAGCTCACTATCTAAAAAGCTATTTTGGGTAATTGGATGTTGACTTTAGTTCCTAATGAATATAACATGGATGTTCCCAAATTGAAAGAGTTTAAAGGGATGAGGTCCACGAGGGATGTGGACTATTTTCTCTAGGGGATGGAATAATACTTTTGTACAATGAACATCGAAGATGATGCCATTAATGTAAATATTGCTGCAATTTATTTTACTAATGTCGCTCTCTTATGGTGGCGTCGTAGGTTCACATATGAGAAACGAGGTGAGACAATAATCAAAACTTGGGAGGAGTTCCAAAATGAGTTCAAAAAATAGTTTTACCCAAAATGAGAATAAGCTTTATTTCTAATTGGGAGCCACTAACCAAGATAATAGAGTTGTGGTCATTCTTTGGATTAGCAAACCATTACCGACATTTCATTGAAGGCTACTTCAAAATCATCACACCTTTAATAGATTTATTGAATAATGGTAAAGTGTGAGATTGGAACGAGCAGTGTCAAAAAACCTTTGATTAGGTGAAACAGGTAATGACCAAAGAACCTATGCTTGCCTTGCCGGATTACACTAAACTGTATGAGGTGTATACAAACGTATCATACTATGCAATCGGGATTTTTTATGCAAATGTGTATCCAATAGCTTTCGAGATTCAAAGCTTAATGATACTAAGCAACAGTATATTGTTCAAGAGAAAGAGATGACCACAATGGTGCATTATTTGCGAATATGAAGACATTATTTGTAGGGTTCTAGGTTTGTGGTATTTACAGATAATGTTACAAATAGTTATTTCCTAACTCAGAAAAAGTTGTCTCCCAAGTTGGCTCATTTAGGTTTTCTTGATAGAATTTGATTTCAGCATCAAGTATAAACTAGGGAAAGCTAATGCAGTGACTGGTGCACTGAGTTAGAAGTTTGTCCTATGATCTCACAGCTAAAACATTAATTGAGCTTGCTAGAGAAGGGAAAATGAGGTAATTTTATCTTGAGAGATATTTTCTGTATACCGAGAGGCACTATTTTTATGTGTATAAATATGAGAAATTACACAAGGAGATCATGAAAAAGTGTCATGGTTTGAGATGAGTTAACCATCTAGGTATGCACCACACATTGGCTCTTTTAGGGGACTGATATTATTAGCCTCACATGGGTGATGATATTGAGACCTATGTGAAGACTTGTCTTGTGTGCAAACAAGACAAGATAGAGTTGAAAATGTTAGCCAGTTTTGTAACACCTTCTCCTCGACTCGAATCACTAAGTCTGGATATCGGATGTTACGACAGACAAACACTTAGTATAATTTCTAAACCATCTACGTATAATCCTTTTTCTATATACTTCTTATTATTTTAATAAAGGTTTTCTGAACAAAAAAGATAAAGAAAACATTCAAGAATACAATAGACTCTTGAAAATAATATAATACATTACAACACAAAAGTTCATTAAAGACAGACTTTTATTGGCATAGAAAACTATACGCCATACTCCGAAGATATCCTCTATATGCATAATATCCCAACTTGTTGTTTTCCATGGCACGTTCCTAGTTTGGTCCCTCCTAGCACATTCATTCTCATAGTAGGACTTGAAACATGAACAAACATTTTGTAAGTACTTGCGAACTTAGTGAGTTTTAATACAAAATACCTTAAGTCTTTCTAGTTGAGTTCCTTATTTTGAATATTTTGGATTACCACTCTATATTTGGCGAATACTTTACAAATATCAGATATATACTTATACGCTAGCTACCATACTTAACGTACCAACTTTTACTTTACTCCATGGCTGATTTAAAATCTTATCGGTCGATACAGATCCTATTCCTTCTTATAACAACATAGGTACTTCTCAAAAGAATATCTATATAGAGCCTACTTTCGACGGAGTTCTATTCAAACAAACACTTAAAATTTTCCCTATAATCGATAGTCATAGATATTACTCTTTGGCGAAAAAGTACTAACTGATTTTACATTTGGCGAACTCCAATACTGAATTGATAACTAACAAACTACCAATTAGATCATATCCCGAATCAAACCCAAATCAAATACATACTGATAATGAAATGTTCTAGATCATCTTGAAGAATTCCAAGCGTTTATATTACATAACACAAGAATGCCCAAATTGACAAATGGCTTAAATTCCAGGTAACCTCAAAACGAGACATGAACTATTCAAATATGGCAGGTGCCAGATAACTCAGATTTCATCATTACATAGTGTAGACCAACAAACTCTTATACTTTTCATAACTTCGAATATGCCCATATCCTATACTGACAGACTACTATGGCAGATTCCCTCTTTAGAAATATAGATACATACTTTCTTTCATGAAAGGCATAAGCATCTATATTACATAAACACAAAAACGCCTAAATTGACAAACGGTTCAAATTTCAGATAACTTCAGAACGAGACATGAAACTATTCAGATATGGCGAATGACAGATAACTCAGATTTTATCCCTACATAGTGTAGACCAACTCAGACCAATAAACTCTTATACTTTTCATAACTTCGAATATGCCCATATCCTATACTAATAGACTACTATGGCAAATTCCCTCTTTAGAAATATAGATACATACTTTCTTTCAGGAAAGGCCCTTTAAGACTTATTCAATTTCATCACAAGACTAACCAAACCAAATTAACTTTAGATGTATCATATCTTTATACTAGAATTATCTATCGAAGAAATCTCAGAACTTACCCAGATCTTACCACAAGGGCGGATAACCAGATTCTATCACACAAACATCATTGAATACGCCACATAGGCATTACAGAATTTGCCACAGAGGCAATACAGAATACGCCTAAAAAACTTAGCAGATCATGCTACATATGCATCATACAGAGTCATGTATTTACTATCTTGACAAATTTTCACAGAAGATGCCATGAGTTTCTCTCTCATAGACTTATATATATCTTTATGTTGTGATCTACTAGTCCGATTTACATATCATCGAAGGCATCATCATGAATATTCTCATAATCCTATTATGATTCAAAACTCAATTGGAAATGATTCGAAACTCAATTGGAAGCTTATAAAAATTTTCATAAAATTTCAAAATTTACTTTAATGAACAGTACCCATACGCCCGTGTGAATTGGGGGCACGCCCGTGTTGTCACCCCGTGTGACTCACACGGCTTGGACACGTCCGTGTCCTTTACCCGTGTACTCCTCTGTCTTATTACTCATGAACAAATTAGTTTTATACGGTCAAGTCACACGCCCGTGTACTCAGCCCGTGTGGAATTATTTTCAATTCAAACCTAATGCAGTTTTCACACGGCTAAGCACATGCCCGTGTGCTATAGCCGTGCACTTCACATGGCTGAGACACAAGCCCGTGTCTTTACTCGTGTGGCCATTCCTGAGTATTCTGTTTACATTATTTTAGATGCAAGGGACACACAGCTTGCTCACATGCCCGTTTAAGGGCTATGTGTCTCACACGGTCTGATCACACTCCCGTGTGCCAGGCCGTGTGGACTCAAAATGAACCTTATAGTTCAAGTTTACCAACCCTGCAAACTTCAATAACAAGCAATTTAAAATCCAATTTTTCAACCAATCCAAAACATGATTAAATACATCAATTTCACATTAAAATCATCAATGTTACAATTCAACTCGAGTGTATTAGTAAGTGTTTAACATAAAACTTCCAAACAGTGTACTTTGGTACCATTTGAATCAATTCAAATTAAACTATATAAAAGACTATATTATAAACATAACTTTTCATTTATGGGTTAACCATTATCATTCTTACACAAAATAACTTCAAAAGACAACCTAGGTACATGTCATTTCTCAAAATAAGATACATCACCAAGTATTTGAGTTCGGGCTTGTCTTGATGCTGAGTTGTTAGTCACTTTCGTACCTAACCTGCACACGGAAACAAACCGTACGCTGAGTATGTACTCAGTGGTATTTCTATAAACCAACACTTAAATCATTATTAACACAAAATGCATTTAAGCTATTAACTTCAAATCTAATAGCACTACTTATATTTAAAGTTCTTTCTCCATAAAACATTTTCAATTATGTATCAATCAAGAACAGTAGATTTTCAGTATAGTAGCACAGTCATTCAGTTGTCCAGTACGTAAATTTACCCCTATTAACATAATTCGTGCTTTGGCGGATACACGGATCTAACTAACACACCAGTATGACACATTGTACCTATCGATTTTGCCGAAGTAAACAAAAGTAGTACGGTACATAGTACCTCATTGGATTAAACCAAAGTAACAAAAACAGTACGACACACGAAGTGCTTCATCGACATAAAGTCGAAGTAACAGTACGACACTATTAGTGCCTGATCGACTCAAGGTCGAAGTATCCATGTACACTTCCAATCCTATGGCATGCCAATTATATACAACCTAGCCTGATACTGTTAATAGGGTATACAATTTATTTTAAATTTTAGATAACATTCAAATTACAATTCAATTCAACATTTCCAAAATAAGAATAGCAATACTTACATTTATTTTACTTATCATTTACAATAATAATAAAAGCAACAATCAATTACTAAGTTCGGTTTATAAAAATACAAACCATAATTTTTCAGATTACTCCTCGTCCACCTTCTCTTTTCCTTTCTTTGTCGATGTCTTCGGTACTACGCTAGCTATAAAAATTAAACAATCTGTACTATTAATACAATAACAATTCACAATGAATAATTGAATTTTTATTTAATCCATACCTAAATTTTCAATTTAATGCTAATTAACACATTTGTTTTTATCACTCAATTTCATACTTCATTTCTATTCAATTTTCTATCATAATTCACCTTAACCATTAAATATTCATGGTAAAACCCTAATCTCAAGTTTCTTTCAATTTAATCCCTCAAACATAAAACTTATAGTTTCTTTTACAATTTAATCCCTTAATCAATTCTAACTTTATTCAATCAAATCCCTAATTCAACGATTTGTTCAACATAACCCATGTCTAAAAGTCTATTAACTTTCAAAATTTCTACTTACATCAAGTAATATTTATCCCTAGGACTCCAAAAACATCAAAATTATAAAAAAAGGGGGCTTAATTGACTTACCAAATTAAACTTAAAGCTTTTAAACCCTAAATTTCCCCTTTTTCTTTTCTCCTTGCTTTTTCTACCAATTCCTTCTCTGTTTCATTTCTATTCTTTTTCTTTTTCTTTTTCTTTGTTTATTTCTTTTATGTTTTATTATTATTATATTTTAGTAATAATTATTATTTACTTAAATAATAAGTAAATACATACATATATTACAAATGTATGGATTATACTTTCTACACTTGTATTCAATTTTTACCACACACTTGGCACCTATGGTTTAATTGCTAATTTAGTCCCTTCACTTTTCTTTAGTCTATAATTAAACTTTTGCACAATATTCAATCTAGTCCTTACACTAAATTAACCTTAATTCAAGTTAATTCACTTAACTAAAATCTAATTAATCACTCAACTAGATTCGTAAATATACGAACCCGATTTTCTGAAATTGTAAGCTAGAAACTCGATTTTTGATACCCATAAATTTTGGGTCATTACATCTATACCACATGGACTTGCACATTTTTTCATATCGTGATCTGCTAGTCTAGTTAGCAATATAACTATCCTACAAAAGGCATCACAAAGGAATGTTTTACTCAGAAGTTACTTACCTAGATTTGTTCACATGCCTGATTGATTTTTACTTTCTCATATTAGATTTCACATGTATACTTATCTTTTAACTTCTTATTCAAACAATAACTCACACATATCATCCTTATATATTCAGAATCTTTACATTACTTCACATACACACTTCTTAATTTACATACAGGAGCCATGATAAAGACTCTATTGATACTCATCTATACTATAGCTTGAAGTTCCAAACTCGAACATCCATCTCGAACTAGCAGCAACAATTGTTTAAAGAACATGGAACCATCATTAAAAACCCATTAACAGATAATTTATTATCATCTCAACTACAGACAACCCCCATTTAGGGCCTCTTATTCATAACCTATTGTTTATATGCTTCTTAACAACCTTATTCTTTCTAAAACTTAACATGTAGAGCTATCAATTGGAAGCTTATAAAAATTTTCATAAAATTTCAAAATTTACTTTAATGAACAGTACCCATACGCCCGTGTGAATTGGGGACACGCCCGTGTTGTCACCCCGTGTGACTCACACGGCTTGGACACGTCCGTGTCCTTTACCCGTGTACTCCTCTGACTTATTACTCATGAACAAATTAGTTTTATACGGTCAAGTCACACGCCCGTGTACTCAGCCCGTGTGGAATTATTTTCAATTCAAACCTAATGCAGTTTTCACACGGCTAAGCACATGCCCGTGTGCTATAGCCGTGCACTTCACATGGCTGAGACACAAGCCCGTGTCTTTACTCGTGTGGCCATTCCTGAGTATTCTGTTTACATTATTTTAGATGCAAAGGACACACTGGCTTGCTCACATGCCCGTTTAAGGGCTATGTGTCTCACACGGTCTGATCACACTCCCGTGTGCCAGGCCGTGTGGACTCAAAATGAACCTTATAGTTCAAGTTTACCAACCCTACAAACTTCAATAACAAGCAATTTAAAATCCAATTTTTCAACCAATCTAAAACATGATTAAATACATCAATTTCACCTTAAAATCATCAATGTTACAATTCAACTCGAGTGTATTAGTAAGTGTTTAACATAAAACTTCCAAACAGTGTACTTTGGTACCATTTGAATCAATTCAAATTAAACTATATAAAAGACTATATTATAAACATAACTTTTCATTTATGGGCTAACCATTATCATTCTTACACAAAATAACTTCAAAAGACAACCTAGGTACATGTCATTTCTCAAAATAAGATACATCACCAAGTATTTGAGTTCGGGCTTGTCTTGATGCTGAGTTGTTAGTCGCTTTCGTACCTAACCTGCACACAGAAACAAACCGTACGCTGAGTATGTACTCAGTGGTATTTCTATAAACCAACACTTAAATCATTATTAACACAAAATGCATTTAAGCTATTAACTTCAAATCTAATAGCACTACTTATATTTAAAGTTCTTTCTCCATAAAACATTCAGTTCAATTATGTATCAATCAAGAACAGTAGATTTTCAGTATAGTAGCACAGTCATTCAGTTGTCCAGTACGTAAATTTACCCCTATTAACATAATTCGGGCTTTGGCGGATACACGGATCTAACTAACACACCAGTATGACACATTGTGCCTATCGGCTTTGCCGAAGTAAACAAAAATAGTACGGTACATAGTACCTCATTGGATTAAACCAAAGTAACAAAAACAGTACGACACACGAAGTGCTTCATCGACATAAAGTCGAAGTAACAGTACGACACTATTAGTGCCTGATCGACTCAAGGTCGAAGTATCCCTGTACACTTCCAATCCTATGGCATGCCAATTATATCCAACCTAGCCTGATACTGTTAATAGGGTATACAATTTATTTTAAATTTTAGATAACATTCGAATTACAATTCAATTCAACACTTCCAAAATTAGAATAGCAATACTTACATTTATTTTACTTATCATTTACAATAATAATAAAAGCAACAATCAATTACTAAGTTCGGTTTATAAAAATACAAACCATAATTTTTCAGATTACTCCTCGTCCACCTTCTCTTTTCCTTTCTTTGTCGATGTCTTCGGTACTACGCTAGCTATAGAAATTAAACAATCTGTACTATTAATACAATAACAATTCACAATGAATAATTGAATTTTTATTTAATCCATACCTAAATTTTCAATTTAATGCTAATTAACACATTTGTTTTTATCACTCAATTTCATACTTCATTTCTATTCAATTTTCTATCATAATTCACCTTAACCATTAAATATTCATGGTAAAACCCTAATCTCAAGTTTCTTTCAATTTAATCCCTCAAACATAAAACTTATAGCTTCTTTTACAATTTAATCCCTTAATCAATTCTAACTTTATTCAATCAAATCCCTAATTCAACGATTTGTTCAACATAACCCATGTCTAAAAGTCTATTAACTTTCAAAATTTCTACTTACATCAAGTAATATTTGTCCCTAGGACTCCAAAAACATCAAAATTATAAAAAAGGGGCTTAATTGACTTACCAAATTAAACTTAAAGCTTTTAAACCCTAAATTTCCCCTTTTTCTTTTCTCCTTACTTTTTCTACCAATTCCTTCTCTGTTTCATTTCTATTCTTTTTCTTTTTTTTTTCTTTGTTTATTTCTTTTATGTTTTATTATTATTATATTTTAGTAATAATTATTATTTACTTAAATAATAAGTAAATACATACATATATTACAAATGTATGGATTATACTTTCTACACTTGTATTCAATTTTTACCACACACTTGGCACCTATGGTTTAATTGCTAATTTAGTCCCTTCACTTTTCTTTAGTCTATAATTAAACTTTTGCACAATATTCAATCTAGTCCTTACACTAAATTAACCTTAATTCAAGTTAATTCACTTAACTAAAATCTAATTAATCACTCAACTAGATTCGTAAATATACGAACCCGATTTTCTGAAATTGTAAGCTAGAAACTCGATTTTTGATACCCATAAATTTCGGGTCATTACATCTATACCACATGGACTTGCACATTTTTTCATATCGTGATCTGCTAGTCTAGTTAGCAATATAACTATCCTACAAAAGGCATCACAAAGGAATGTTTTACTCAGAAGTTACTTACCTAGATTTGTTCACATGCCTGATTGATTTTTACTTTCTCATATTAGATTTCACATGTATACTTATCTTTTAACTTCTTATTCAAACAATAACTCACACATATCATCCTTATATATTCAGAATCTTTACATTACTTCACATACACACTTCTTAATTTACATACAGGAGCCATGATAAAGACTCTATTGATACTCATCTATACTATAGCTTGAAGTTCCAAACTCGAACATCCATCTCGAACTAGCAGCAACAATTGTTTAAAGAACATGGAACCATCATTAAAAACCCATTAACAGATAATTTATTATCATCTCAACTACAGACAACCCCCATTTAGGGCCTCTTATTCATAACCTATTGTTTATATGCTTCTTAACAACCTTATTCTTTCTAAAACTTAACATGTAGAGCTATCAATCTTACCAAGAGGTGAAACATCTATTGGGTAATTTAAAAACCTTAACTTTCAACTCAATAAAGAAGAAATAACATTTAATTTTAAGAAAAAGAACCAAAGAGTAATATTGAAGGAAGAAAAACCATCTTGACGAACCCATCTCGCCACATATATACTCTAGTTTTCCATTAATGGAACTTGACAAGTGTCAAATACATATAGAAATAGCCCTCTTAATGTCCTACAAAAATCGAAGAAAATATAAAAGAGAATCCGATGTCGATACTATTTGACCAGTTAAACCATTCACTTGACCCTTAACCAATCACGTTACAAAACCCAATTAGTACAGTTCTCAGGCAAACTGGGCGTACTATACATTTGGCGGTAATTCTCACTAGGTTTACTCTTCGCTTGTCATACTATTTTCTTAAATACCAGAATACTCTAAGATAAAATCTTTAATTACTTCTACGGTAAATACTTTACGCCAAAATCTAACCCGCCAAAAAATTGTTAATTAGCGAAATATATTACACCAAGTAGATAACTTCACATCTACATGCCTTATTCTTGGATCTACCTGATTTGGGGTGTGACAAGTTTATTGCAATATTTTCCCATTTTAGAACATCCATGAAAGAGTGTATCCATAGATTTTATTATTGGTTTCCCTAAATCTGATGGGTTTACGAGCATTGTTGTTGTGGCTGATAGATTTTCCAAATATAGAACATATTTTACAGCAACCAATGAGTGCCTTGCTGAGGAGGCAACTTGCTTGTTCCTTAATTGTGATGGGTGGTTCACTTGTTGATTTTGGACAGAGTTGTTCAAGTTGATAGGGTTAGACTTGAACTTTTCCACTAGCATACATCTGCAAACTGATGTGCAAATCGAGAAAAAAATATTTTATTGAAGACTTATCTCCAGTACTATGTGAGTTCTATACAGTGGGATTGACTAAAGTTGTTGGATATACCCTAATTTTCTTATAACTTGTAGTGGAGTGGGGCCACGAATCTGCGTCTGTTCAAAATATTGATGGGGCAACAACCACTCACACCCAATGCTATTGCAGTACCAAATCCAAAAACTTATCGATTTATTAAAAATTGACAAGAGCAGAATGACTTAGCCAAAGCTTATCTACATAAGGAAAGTAAGCGCAAGAAGAAGTGGGCTGATCATAATCATAAATATGTGCAACTTTAGATTAGTAACTTGGTCTTTACTAAATTGCACTTAATTTTGTACCACACTAGCTTACACAAATGACTTGTGCGACAGCATAAGGGACCTTTCCGAGTTCTAAAAGAGGGTAAGCAAAGTGGCTTACAAACTTGAGTTGCTAGTAAAACTCAAGGTTCATCCAGTGTTCCATGTCAGTATGCTTTAGCCTTTTCATGAAGATAATGCGGATTAAGAGGATCCAAATTGGGGCAAATTCAAACGAGCACCAATGGGGGTAAAAGTCTCTTATGATCGTAATGTTGAGTGTATTATGGCAAATTAAGTGATCCGACAAAATTACTACAGGCTGAGGCATGAGTACCTTGTTCGATGGAAGTGATTTCTCGAAAGTGAGGTTAGTTGGGAACATGTTGAGGCTCTATGTTACTTCTAAGAGAAGATAGACCAGTTCCATTTCGAGGATACTGAGGGCATCACGAGAACAAATGAGGGAAAATGTAACGAGTCACGAAAAGGAGCCTACAACTGATACACACATTTCAGACCTTCATGTTCCTTTAGGGTCATTCGACCTGACAAGACTGGCTTATTGCTTGGAAGAGACTCAAGGCCCATCTACTTAGATTTTAGTTAAAATGTAAACAATCTAACAATTTGTATTTTTACCAGGATAATTATTGTAAATCCTAAAGGATAAATATGTATAGAGTTTAAATCTCTTAAGACTCTCTTATTATAGATGGGAACTAATCTCAACCATTGATGTAATTTGATTTGTTTCGTTGGATATAGGGGATCTTAACTATAAATAGAGTCTTCCCCTTTCATTTGTAATCATTTCATTCTTGAATTAAGAATATTTTTAGAGCATTTACTTAAACACTTGGTGTGCGTTATTTTTCTATGGCTTTTTTGTTCGTTTGTGGCTTCTTTCTCTTTCGAGTTTGCTTCTATTTTGCTTCAATGCCTTAAAGAATTTTTGCGAGAATTATCATATTTTGAAAGTTAGACTAACTTAAGCAGATTTGAAGCAAAGAAGTCGCTTAAGGCTGCACGATTTTCTAAACTAAAGTTCTACCCTCGTAACATAAATCGAAACATAGCCTTTGATGTGGGATTCAGTACATTACTTACCAATAAAAACCAAGTTTTTAAAAGTAATTTCTGTGGGAATTTCATTAGTTACATTTTATGGAAAATCTGGAAAGTTGGAGAAGGCTAAAGTGTTTGAAGAAATGCTTTTGAGAAATGTAGTTGCATGAACCACTAGCATTACTAGATTAGCTCAAGAATAGTAGGTTTACATGTGCTTGGGCATTGGAGTTATATAATATGATGAAGAATTCAACTTTGAAACCAAATGTTTTCATGTTGACAAGTCTTTTGAGAGCATGCATGGGAAATAATCAAAAGGACCAATATGAAAAAAGTAGTATACTTTAGGGACAAATGAAGTATTAAGCTAGAAGAAAATCGTCAATGAAACGTGGGTAGAAAAAAATTGAGAATTAGGTAAGAAAAAAAAGGGAAATTAGAAAAAAAAAAAAAAAAAGGAACATCGTACACTTTTTTTGTTGTGACTTAAGAAGGATGATCTCGTCATTATGAAAAAATAAAAGATGAGACATTGACGTCACCTCGCCGTTTAAACGGAATTACTCCCCCCGCTTACTTTCCGTTAACTCACCCAAACAAAAAACAAAAAATAAAAAAACCTTTTAAGCGGGAGAAGGAAAACGACGTTTCTTTAGCACCTTCAAGTTTTTAAAAAAAAATAGAAAAACTAATAATTCTTAATTTCGCTTTAATTTATTTAGTTGGTTTCGTTGCTCTCTATGTATCACTTACTATACTACACACTGCCATATAATATCTTCTTTGGTTTGAAAGTTCAGAGATAAAAGGTAAAGGGTTTATTTTTTTCTCAATTTTTTTAGAGTTATTAATTTCAGTAAGTTCTTTCCCATTTCACCTTTGTTTTATATATTTTTGAATAAAAAAAACTGTTTCTTTCTATTGGTTTTTATTGATGCAAGTTATTTCCATAGTTCTTTTGGGTTTTGATTTCTTTTTCTCTTATTTTAATGTTTCTATTTTCTTGATTTCCAGAAATGGTTTGTTTAAGGATTCTGTTTTGTTTCATTTGAAGGATCTATTATTTTTTTTTCCCTTTTTTCTGTTGGTTTTCATTGATATATTTGTTTTAATTACTATTTTTGGAGGGCTTTTTTTGAATAAGAAAGTGGACTAAGGATTACAATTCAAGCTGTGTATGTGCATGCATGCATGTATGTATGTTCTCTTATGGATGTTAATGATGATACTGAGGACATGATCTGATGTGTCTGGTCTTTTCATGTTCTTGCTAAATTTAGATACTGATTTTCTTTTTTATTTATGTATATTGGATTTAAGATGAGATATACATAAAGTTTTGGAACTGATTTCAATCCTCTTTAGATGGATTAAAGATTTGATATGGAATCTTTTTTGCAGAACAATATATATAATAATTTAGTGTTATATTTTATTCCATTTTTTGTTCGTTTTAGTGCTTTTTGGAATATATTTTTTGTTAAAGAAATGTAGCAAAAGAACAAAAGCAACAACCGAAAGGAAGTTGGATGAAAAAAATTGGGTACTTTTTTGGCCTTGCTGAAGTTTTATGCTTAATTAGATTCTTATTTGCTCCGTACCGATACGGAGGGTATGAATTATGATCCTTCAAATAAAGAAAAACTTAACATGTCTATTTTGCCCGAGATCATGTATACTAACATAACATAAACATAACTAGATGGATATTTCTAGTATTTAACCTAAGCATGATCCATAAAGGGTTAGAAATTAGAGAGGTCAAGAATACATATATATCAATTCAACTAGTACTGAAGATCAAGAATTAAGCACCCATAGTTTTATACATTTAATGTATCTTGTTTGGAATACTATAAAGGCACAAACTTTAGGTACTTTTTATTGCAAAATTGCCCTTCATCTTTGCTTACTTGTTAAAAAGGGCAACAAAATAAATCAAGCCTTTTCCAAGTTTGTAGAGTTAGCTATAGGGCCCTTTTTTTGGGTGAACACTTCATTAATACAGGAAAGTAGTGTTCAAGAAATACAAAAAAGTAGGATGGTGTGAAGCTATCATTCTCTAATTAACTTGTTTATGAAGCTAAATGAGGTTTTTGGCTATGCCCACTAGGTTGAAATAATGATAATCTTAGCTGGCATATTAAGGTCATGTTTAGCATTGTTGTTGGAACATGTGTTTTTTTATAGTTTAGTGTGTCTTATATTTTGTGAATAAAAGCATCAATGAAACTTAGGGATAACGTTAGCTAATTTGCAACTCTAATCGTAATATGGTCTCTAAATGCATCTTTGATTTACGCCCCAAATGCGTTCATAATGTACTGCTCATAAATACTCGTGGTTATATACATGTTTAGCTCTCATTTGCTTATAAGAAAAGAAATAAAATAAAAAGGGAAAAGAAGTACATGCATATAAAAAAGACAACCAATTTTGCTTTTGTGTTCCTCCCATTATGTGCAGCATCAATAATGGTTTTTGAATCCCAAGTTATCTTTATATGGTATGTTCTTTGAGATTTCATTCTCATGTAATGTCCTGCACTGGCTGCTTTAATCTATGTATCTATGCAATTGATTTTATATGGATTTTCTCCTGAATGTCCTAGCTAATTGTTCGAAGATAGACATATACGTATTAATATAATGATCATTATGATATGCTTCTCTTGACTATATTAATCACTGCATTAGTTGACTGAATATTTCTTTTATTTGCATAACCAAGCAGTTGGTCAGGGTGTCATAGATTTTAGACTTCAGAAGCATGCACCAAAAACTAGACGGTACAAACCATCCGGAACCCAATGCAAATAACAATACACCGCAAACGGTTCAGGTTCAACCTTGTTGGTGCAGCACACGGCAGGACTCCTTCTTGACGGGTGTTTTAGGAGAAGGCAGGAGAAGCTTATCTCTGGCCAAACATTCAAATGGCGGTTTAGGGACAAAAACAAGTGAATCTCCAAGCACAATTAGGACTGATGATAAGCTTTGTTCTAGTAAAGAAATGCCCTTAACTATATTTCCACATTCAGGTAACACATATGCTGTTTTATACAAAGGGTTTTTTGTATGTGAGTGATCTTGAACTGCAATCTTAGTTCATGGATTTTAAGTGTGCTATAAAAAGGGTGGCTCAGTACATGGCTTTAAGATCATGATTAACAAGAATTCAATGCACCATTTGTTACTAATCAGTTCCTGTCTTGTTATAATGAGTTGCAAAGAACTTAACTTGCATGATATTGTATTGCTAGAATGTTTTATTGAATTAAAAACATTGGTACACTTGCCTATTTTAGGTAACAATTTGACTTCTTAAGTGTCTGCAGTTCCACACTCTAACCATTGACCCTAAGTTCTTTGTGTACATATCAACTTCGGAAGGCTATATCATATTTCAAAATGTTTGCATACGAGCAAAATTTAACACAGCTCATAATATAAGTGATTGATTTGTTGCAGTGAGCTTTTACATGCATGCAGATACCGACCCTTATAAAATTGAATTATCAAATATTTATATGATTTTGAAGTAAAAAAGGCATAATTCTTTCTTGCGTGCCGTAGTTTTCAAGGCATAAAATTCACTTCATAAATGTACATGAGTTGCAGTCATGCAATTTAAAAGACTTGAAAGTATAATCAGGATATACCCTCAAGGCAGGTTTCAATAAGACCTCGCAAGGACATTAACCTGATCAAACTTTTGAGTGGTGTTAATTGCACTCATTTAACTAACTTTGTTATAGCCAAACTTCAATAATGGCTCTCTTTGTTTTCTTGGCAATGTATTGTTTTCATATCTTAGATGCTACTGTACTTGAACAATTGTGAATTTTCAGTCTGTTTTTGCACGTCATGTTCATATGCTGTGAAAGCTAATGGAGGTTTTTTCTTTTGTGACAAGACGGGAAATGTGGAGATGAACAGCCATATTTACAACATGCTATACCCATCATACGTCCGACAATGGGTGAATATGTACCACCAGAACCCCAGCTGGAGCTCGTTGGCCACTCGATTGTAAATTTTCTTTTCCTCTCTCTTCAGAGAACACATAGTTATGAAAATGAATTTGCATGATAAATCATTTTGAACTGTTGGATGTATCTTTTGTGGGTTTGGTTTGATAGGAAGGATAGAAAGGTGGAAAGATGAATTCTGTCAGATCCAATGGTTGGACCATCTCTTGTTTGTCTCTATTATAATTATTGGATTAGAAACAAAACAAAATTATATGTCTGCTTTCCATTTTTTATGCAAGACCAAAGTGTAATGATGGAAGTCTAAGTGGAAAACTCTTTTGCAGGCATGTCCGTCCTATCCATACACAGATCCATATTATGGGGGAGTGGTGCCTCCTTATGTACCTCAATCTTTGGTATGAATTTATGTAGTTCACTAGTCATCATAAAGATTTTTTTATCTTCCTACTTGCTTGGTTTTGTATGGTTATATTCGCCTTTTGACTGCCTATAAAATTATTTGCCATCAAGATGGTTGTAGCTCCATTTATTTGTTAAATACACTCAAGTCATTTGGACTTCAGTGAGTGTCGGACATCAGGATGTGCTTGACACGAGTATGTTCAATTTTTTAAAGTTATTGTTTCTAATGGCTTTGGAGGATCCTTTGAGGATATCTCCATATCAATGTTCGTATATGCGTTGGACACAAATGAATAGTTGGAGCACTAGTTTTAGACTGTAAAAGCGGATGAATATGTATGAGCATTGTTATGTTTTCTTCCGATAACATTATTATCCATGTACAAGGCTTCAAAAGTATGAGTTGAAGAAAGGTAGTCAAACAGCAAAAACTGTCACTTACGGTTTTGAATGGGTTTGTGTGCATGGATTATTTCTCTTATTTTGGGGCAGAAAAAAATGGAGAATAGGAGTTGTTCTTGAGGAAAGACTGGTTTGTTTTTAGTTGCATTAAGGAATAAGATTCTAACTATAAATATAATTAACTGAAGTTACTTGGACCTGGGGTTATGTGTCAGACAGTGAATGTGTTCGACACATATATGATCATATTTAAGAAAAATTTCCATATATTAAGAGGGCTCTTGGAAGGTCATATCCTCGTACCTTGTCTGGATATGCTTCGGACATGAGTATCTTAAGAAAAATGAAGAGTTGGAGAAAGATTGTAAATAAGACACCGTGGTGATGCAGTGGTTCAATAACTCTTCTCCAGGATGAATTCTCCATAATGTACCTCATACCAAATAATTAATGACCCAAGAGTTTTGAGTATTTATTGTTATCCCAATGGTATTACATGTTAAAAAGGGAGTAAGTGAAATGAAATAAACTTGTTCTCTTCAGAATCTAGCACACAAATATGGTTGAACATGAATTCTTGTTATCACTTGATATAGAATGTGGAAGGCTTTTGTATTTGGTTCATAGTTCCACTTGCTTAATATGTTGCTAATAAATAATAGCATATCTGTGTTGTTCTCTAAAAAGAAAAAAGTTGTATGCGGAACATCACTTGTCAAGGTAGGATTGTCAAATGGCGATTGTGCAAAAGGGAAACTTATATTTAAGATTACACATAAGGCCGGGTATAATATAAACATAGAAAACTGTTTTAGCAATAATTACAATATAGGAACGATTTATACACATATATAACTAGAAGTGCTGCAGTTTTGTAACATGTACTTAAATATTTGAGAAAGTGATTATGTAGCCTTTTTAGGTATTCGAGCTTTAGATTTGTTCTTAATAGTTGAATGTTAATGAACAACTTTCTAAAAAACGGATGCAAATATGGTATGAAATTTGTTTTTGAAGATTATTGAAATATCATTTCAGGTGCATTCTCATAGTCTTGGAGTGCATCCTGCTAGAATGGCTTTGCCTCTTGAAATGGCTGAGGAACCAGTTTATGTGAATGCTAAGCAATACCATGGTATTTTGAGGCGAAGGCAGTCACGTGCAAAAGCTGAGCTGGAAAAGAAACTGATCAAAGTCAGAAAGGTTGGTTTTCTAAATTTTTTGTCTAAATATAAGCATGGACATATTTGATTCATCAATGTGCTACATCGTATTTTATTTAGTTCTATAGTTTAGTTGTCAATTCTATTCTTCATTGTATTGATGCTTGAGAACATAATTCAATTTTGCATGGTTGAAGTTCTAAGGAAAGTCTGGTACAATCTCAACCATGTTCCTTTTGCATGTGTAAATGAATTAATGTGGTAGTCTGGTGGCATGGAGTTTTACGTTCCTTACTGGGATTAAAATCGTAAAAAGTAGGAAACTGGGAAAGCACCAAGCAGTTTGAGTTTTTTGACAAGCAAGAAAATGTTCCAATCTTTGCTTTATACATTGATGGGCAGCAAGGGAACTAGAACTAGTGGGTCAATGATACTGAAATCTCATGGTGTGGTAATTAAGGAAGGATGAAATCATTGGACTTTTATTAATAATAGTTTGGAAGAGATAAAAGTACCATTATGTGTCTAAGTTACGAAAGTTTGTCGTATGATAACTTTTGAGACTCAGAAGACTGTCTGAATCCTCGAGCACTGCATACATGTGTCATAAAGAGCGATAGAATTTACCATTGATGCAATCTAGAGGAGCGATCTCAAAGTCATAAGGCAAGCAGATAAGTGAACATTAGGTAGTTTGAGAGAATAGAATGCTATTGTATTCTGCCTTCATGTTCGAGCTTTTACTAGAAGCTGGTGCTTTGACAATTTATTATAGCTTTCAAACTAAGTGCCAAAGTTTGTTTTGACTTATTCCACTAAGTTCATTATTCAACCGAGTTTAAAATTTTTTTTCTTGTTTGTTTAACTTTTCTTGAATGGAATGGTTAATGATGCTAATAGCCGTTGACACGAATGACAGTTTCTCTGATATTTCAAACTTGCAAAACATTGTTCCAACAAGATAACATGAAAGTCATGCTTATGCACATATTGTTATTGAGAGATTGATGCTTGAAGTAGTACCAGACGTTCATGTATTATTACATCACAATGGCAAGACTTAATTTTAATTCAGGATCTTGTTCTACTTTGTTTCATTCACTATTTGTATTTAATGTGCATTTACGAGTTCTAAGCATCTATTTGTTGTGTTTTTTCAGCCCTATCTTCATGAGTCTCGACATTTACATGCTATGAGAAGAGCAAGAGGATGTGGAGGGCGGTTCTTAAACACGAAGAAGCTTGATAGTGATGCTTCTAAAGCCACGCCTAACAAAAGCAGTGACACTAGTTTGAATCTTCCCTCACAATGTCCCCAAAACACGAGTGGCATCTCGGTTGCCAATCAGATGTCCCGGAATGACAATTCATCTGTTGGTCATCGAGAAGCAGCAGAATCTGAACTTCAGGGAACAAATATGCAGCAAGCATTCTCCAATGGCAATGGCAGTGGCTATTATTCCCATCATCAAGGGTTTCATTTCTCTACCTCTCGTTCACTTTCCAATGACATGTTGGAAGGAGGAGACTGTCCGAGGCAACAGCATGAAAGAATCATGGCAAATGGGGTGCCTCACAGGGCCCTGACAATCAAATGAACCTTCCGAAGGGGTGAAGTATCTCTCTTATCATTGCGTTTAACCCAAAATCTTATTTATTAACGCAAGTGTTTATTCGTGTAGTGGATTTCCTTATCATGAGCCCCCATTGTTTCACCATTCCATGCTTCCGCGAAAGGGATGCACTCGCGTTTCATGTCTTACAACTATGTTGACAGGCAAATCATTCTTGGCTTTGGCTTTTTAATTGGTACTTTAGGTCTCTTATATAACCCTTTCTTTTATAATGTACGAAAAGAATATCTGCATTGTGTGAAATGAATTTAAAGTCAAATCTGACCTTAACTATTACAATGGCGGATGATATTTTGTAATGATTTTACAATGTTTCTTTCTTGCATGATATTGCCATTTTGTTTCGGTGGATGTTTTGAAGAAATAGGTAACAAGGTCACTCATGAGAATCTGAAAGTATCAAATACGAGTATAGTGTTTTGTTTTTTGATTATGAAAGTTGATTTTGTCCCATAATCGAGAATGGGGTTTAGATCCAATTTTTTTAAATTTAATTTTACTCTTTGGGCTCATCTCGTGCTTCCACATTAATGTTTCGAGTCTAATTCATTGAGTTATTTTGTAATGAATTTCAATCCAATCAGATTGTTGGAGGCCCATCATAGTCAGGCCTGCTCATTAGACCCGTTTGTTTTGTTCATTATTAACTCCATTGATGTTGAATCCCACTTCATTTCCAATTCGAGGCAAAATGCATTTATTCCCACTTCATTCCAATTTGAGGCTAGTAAATGTGTAAACATGACTTTTCAAATATATAAACATAAAATATAATGGTTTTTATTATTATTCTTTTAATAATTATGCAAGGGTTTCCTCTAAAAAAATAGTTATGTAAAGGTAAAAAGGTAATTTAATAGGATAACAATTATTATAATCGCTGTCCAAAAAATTTTACCTCGTCCAAAAGAAAAACGTTTAATTTAAAACATATTGTTTTGGAAGCTATTTGGTGATTTAAGTTTTGTCATCCTTAGTTTAGGTATGATCAAAAAAAATATTTTATATATTACTAGTGACGTTTTTAAATCTCACAAGGATAATTATTTTATATATTATCAATTAAATTTTTAAACTTTACAAGTAGAATTTTAAAGTGACATATGAGTGTAAGTATAGTAAAAGGAATAAAAGATAAATATATATAAGAGTAGGATATACTCTTGTGAAATTTAAAAACTTCATAGACAATGTATAGAATAATTACTCTTATTATTGAAATTTTTTTTGATACATTGTTAAAGGAGATTTTAGATTCCACAAACAATATTCTGAAAATGATACATGTTCCTTTTATTATTAATGTCGAAACCCTTTTTTGGTAATCGACTTTTTATTTTTTATTTTTAAATGAGAATGAGAATCGCCACCAATCCTTTTTATTAGGTGTGATCGGATCACTTCGTAATTAATTATTTTAACAAAAGTTTAGATTTACTAAAACAATGATTTTCGGTTTACAAAATTTAGGAAATGGGTTCAGGAGTCGTTTACGCACGATGAAGAGTTAGTACCCTCGTAACTGTAACACCCCGAAATTTGGGGTTAGAAGTTTTGAGATTTGTAGGTAGGGTCAGTGGCCAGATCGGATAATTGGGTTTGTTGTTGTGTTTTATGTTAGAATGGGCTTGTTGGTCTGGTTGTTTGTTGTGTGTTAATTTGCCTTTGAGTTTTGAGTTCGAATCTTTGTGTATGTTTATGGGAGTAATTTTATTTTAGGTTTGTTTTTTTAATTGCTAAAATATTTATTAGTTTTAGCTATTTTAATTTATTTTTTAATTTTGAGAATAGAAAAAAAATACCAAAAAGAAAAAAAGAGAGTTGCACGTTCTTCCCCTCTTCTCTATTTTGTTCTTTATGGCTTTTCAATTTTCTTTCTTATAAAAAGATAATGTTCAGTTTCTTTTGATTCTTTGCTTATTCCGTTTTATCGTTGTTTTCGGTTGTCAAGGGAGTTTTGTTCTCGGGTGTTTGGTAAATCAGAAGAGAAGAAGGTAGGTTTTGCTTTTGGGGTTCTGATAATGTCTCTTTCGTTTTCTATTTTGTTATTGAATTGAAATTTTCATTAATTTGTATGTTAATTGAGGTTTTGAATCAGTTTAGAGGAGCGAATCGAATGATTCTGGTGTTTGCTATTGGGTATAAGGTGTGTGTTCAGAAACTTTCCTTTTTCGTTATCGAATTTCTGATTTGTTTCCGTGAAATTCGACATATTTCGTGTGTTTTTGAATTTGACCAGCCGAAGTGTTGATTGTTGTAGAATTGCTTAAAATTCTAAGTGTTTTTGGTGTGTTTCTGTGTAATTGAGTGTTGGGGATCATTTCGACATCAAAGGCACGTTTTGCAACCTGTTTCAGTGTGGTTTCGTGACCACATGAGTGGCCATACGGGCGAGTGCCGTACACGAGCAGTCCACACGGCTGTGCCCAATTAGGAATTTAGGGTTTTTGAGGAATTTTGGTACCACACGGCCTGGCCACATGGGCATGTGTCCCCACAAGGGCGTGTGAGATCTCCACACTACCGTGTCTCCTCTGTTATTTATTTTTAACACTTTTTGACAGTGAGTTACACGGGTTGCTCACACAGGCGTGTGTTCCCTCCACACGGGTGTGTGTGGCCTTCACATGGGTGTGTAAACCCCCACACGACCTGGGCACTTCCACACGACCGAGGTATATGGCCGTGTGGCCTTATGTCACCAAATTTTGTATTGTGTCTGTTTTTGATCTGATTATGATTCTATGTGTTCCAACCTTTGGCTAGGTCTTTGTAAGGGTGGTCAGGACCTTGTTTCGGCCTGGACTTGTGCGTTATTCGCAATTATATCTCTAGTTAAGCGATTTGATTGAGTGTTAATTGGTGTTATGTTATATCTATAGTTAATTCTGGGCATTTGAATGTGTGCATTTTTTATTCCATACTCTGCTTCTGTAAGTCTATCTTCAAATGGTGCATTTAGCATTTGCATTAATCTTTTTGGGTTTAGTTACGAAGAGAAGGGAGTCTGATCTGTTTTGCCAATTTCAACTGCAACATGTCTATACAACATTTTATCGCAATGCAAGTACAACATATATGGCAGCTCTACTGCATATTAACATTTGAGTGGTTTAGTCTACATACTTGGTAGGGTTGGATAGGCCTTTCAAGGTCCTATGTGGTGTGCATGGTTGGATGAGCTTAATTAGCTCTTTTTGGGGTATGATTGGGGGACGGAGAGTTGTTTGGTTGGTTGGGTGGGTTTTTATTACTTGTTGCATTCATTCCGCATTCTATCTGTCTGTTTGATTATGAGACTAACTGCTTATAATTTGAGGTGTTTCAGTGCTGATACGTTGATTTGTTTGAAAAGACTGTTCGTATATTGGATTGCTATTGAGTTTTATTTTTTTATTGTGACATTTTGGTGTTCATTTATCTATCATTTTTGAACCCACACTAAGCTCGTGTAGCTCACCCCCTTAGTATTTCCCCTTTTAGGTACACTTCCGTTTTCTGTTGCTTAGACTTGGCATGCCGGAGGTCTCGGACAGTCACAATAAGAAAACATGTTTAAGAGTCTGAGTTGTGGTATTATTTTAATTTGGGTTTTTGAAAATGGTTTTCTTTGGACTGAAATTTTTGTAATAACGAGACTTTATATTTGAGAGTTTTACAAAACTTAAATACTGTAATGTTTTCAGTTTGTTAAACTAAAATTTCCCACGATCACTTCGATGATCAATGTGACTTCTAGAATTTAGCCTAAACTTCTGGGCCGAGTTTTGGGACATTATATTTAGTGGTATCAGAGCCAAGTTTGCAAAAACTTGGCTTGTGTTTTTATGTATCTGTGTGCATACGTGTTCATTTTTTAAAAAGTTTTAATAAACCGTACCACAGTATTTTGAAATTATGTGTGTTTCACTGATTTTGAAGAGATAAAATGTCTGAGACTCCGATGCTGGTCCAAGGTTGAAATTCGAAACTGTAATATTAGAAATGTAGATTTTCGTATTTATTTTATGTTCATTTTCTGAAAATGTAGATAGTTTAAGTTAGTCACAAGACCGATATGGATTCTGATGGTAAGCATGATTGTGGGGGTTAATTTGGTGAGACTCTCGAAGAGTCATTTGCTTCTCCGAGACTTGAGTTTGTTCAAGAGTCAAAACTCAATACGGTTCTGCTAGCTTCCGATAGTGATAACCTAGAGGTTGGTACCGAGGCGTTGACTCGGGTGGTGAGAGAGATGTTAGAGAAAGCCTTTGAGGCTAGTTTAGAGAAGAATAGAGAGTTTGTAACATCCTGAATTAGGGTCTAGTCAAAACAATAATTTTGAGACCACAAATTTGAAATAGAAATAATTATTTTATAATTATTTGATGATCCATGATATGATTGCATGTTTGTGTGGAATTTTCATGAAGAAATTCTATGCCTAAAATGTCTAATTTGACTTTAGGGACTAAATTGAATAAATTGTAAAACTTGTGTTTTAGAGGCTTCAAGTATGAAATTGCATTAGATTATTAATTAGAGGTCCTTAAATAGCAATTTTACCAATTTCTAAAATTTTGGACAAAAATAGGCATGAATAGGAAAATTTTGAAAGAAAGGCCTTAAGGGCATTTTGGTCATTTGGTTAATAAAAGAATAAAAAGGGAAAAATCAAGAAAAAATCTTATCCATCTTCTCTAAGGGTGCCGAAATTTGGGGAGTCTCCATAGCTAGGGTTTTCAACATTTTCAAGCTTGATTGTAAGTGCTTCCAAGTCCCGTTTTTAATGCTTTTTACATTTTTGAAGTTGTCATCAACTGATCTAGCTATTTCTACCATTATTTTGAGCTAGGGTTCATTTATGAAATTTTACCCATGTGTGACTTGGTTGTGTTTTGATGATTAATTGAAGAATATGAATGTTTGATGTGTGATAAACATCTTTTGCTAAGTGATTTTTAGTAAAAACACCTAAAAATGACTTGTTTGTAAAAGGTGTAAAAATGAGTAGTAGAAATATGAAATAAAGGAAAATGTGGGCTGATCTGAGTTAGAATATGAATTAGCTAGGCTTGGGTAACCAATAAATTGCATGCATTTCATTTTACAAGCCTAGGGACTAAAATATAAATAAGTGAAAAGTTAGGAGTAAAAAGGTATTTTTACCAAAGTACGTGTTATGGGTCGATATGAGAAATGTAAGTATTGAACAAGTTAAATTTGACATTATAGATCAAGAAAAATGTAATTTGGGTCTTAATCGGGGGAAAAACAAGGTTTACGAGGATTAGGCTCGTTTTTATCATTTTGTACCGAGGTAAGTTCATTTACAAATAATGCAACATGTACCATACTTTAAATGCTTTAATATTGCATGTATGGTAAATTCATATGAGATGTTATGTCATATTTTAATCTCAAATGAATTTTAATGCTTTACTATTATTATGAGTATACTTGATTATTCCATGATTATGTGATTGGTACTATGAACATTGAAATCGACATTACGAGCAAGCTCAACGAAAATATGGTATCAAAGAATCCAGTTTGAACCTTAGGAATAGTTTAGGATATAAGTGACATGTCACTAGGAACTATATGATCTAAACTCATTGAGTTGTGGTCTGAGTTCATGATATATGTGGCATTTGAACTCATTGAGTTATGGTTTGATTTCATGATGTATATGACACATGTTTTTGTGTTCGGGTACTAGTCTCGCGTATATTACCAATGGCGAGGTAGTCCAGCATGTGTTGCGGATGCCTGACAGCCTAGTCCAGCATGTGTTGCAGATGCTTAACAGCCTATGTGAGCAGACCCGTGAGTGGCTCGAAAGCGAGCAACATGTGATATGTGATTTGAGGTATCATTGGCTACATATGAAGCACTTAGGTGCGAGATTCTGGTGTATCCGATAGTATTCTGAGTGTTCAATGGGTAGTTCTCAAAGAAGTTCAATGAGTAATCTTGATGAATACGTCAAGACGAAAAAGTAAGTTATTATGTGCAAGTGGCACAGGTATGTACATCGAACTCATGAGAATGACATGAGAAATGATGAATTTGTGGTAAGAAGATATGTATATATATATATGAAGAATGATTTAATAGATGTGATAAAAATGCAAGATCATGTTCATTATGTTAAATGTATGAGATTAATACTTGTTAAGTGGCATATTATTTGCATGTGAACTTACTAAGCTTTAAAGCTTACCCCCTTTCCTTTCCTTTTCTTATAGCGCTGCCAAGCTAGCTCGGGAATCGTAAGATGTCGGAGACTCGATCACACTATCAACTGAATATTTTGGGTATAGCTAGTCTTATCATTTCGAGTATGGCGTGTATAGGGACTTGGCCTTTTTGTCATATGTCATATTGATTAGTCAAATGAGTTGACTCATGAAAGTATTATGACTATTTTGTATATGGCCATGAGAAGTGGTCCATATTGGTTATTTGGGTTGTAATAAGGCCCTCCCTTCTCCTAAATCTCATTTTTTATTTACTTAAAATAACCGCTTGATACTTGAAAACTGGAATTTATTCCAAGAAAGTTTGGATCCCTCCGCTCCTTGCCCGTTCGTTTCACTTACTTCCGCTCATCTCATCGAGAAAGCAATTACACATCCTGACTAAGAAGGATAGGCAATAGGTTCGTAGGAAGAGGCAAGCACACATCCGTCTCTATCATATGTGTTGGGTGAAGAGCTAAGACTATGTCCGGGCGGGTCGGGAAGACATGCGAGAAGGAGTAAGCGGCTTAAGCAAGAGACCTTATATAGTATAGGAAATTTCTCTTATCCAAGAAAGGCGAGAAGTTCTGTTACCCCCGGGGAGGCAACTCAATAGAGCTACGATATAATCCAAATCGGCTTTCGAATGTACCTTAATACTCTTATATCGTTCTTTGGACGTGAGGCACATTATTTATATTATAGAAAGTGATTCTCAAATCTGATTCTTAGGAAGCAGTACATATGGCTCAAAAGTTTATTCCACCCTTATAATGCGCTATAATGAGTGCGATGCATGGCATGTATGTTTGGTGTATGAGATATGATTAATGTGTATGCCAATAAAGAGGATGCAAATGTAACTCAGAAGTAGGTTAGTAAAAATGATAGTTAAATATGAAATTGGTGTGCAATGCCATATGAAAGCATAATAGTTTGAATAGGTGATATGTTGACATTACCAAGTCATATTACAACCATGAATATGAATGCTTGAGTAATTAAATATGTCATATTGCATACCATGAGGTGAGTGTAAGTATGTGAGTGTTTAAGGGTGACAAATGGCTTGAAAAATAGCCTAGAAGTTGTCCACACAGTTAGACACATGGGCATGTGTCTAGGCCGTGTCTGACACACGATCTGCCCCATGGGCGTGTGATCTGGCCGTGTGTCCCTTGCACCCCAATTATGCAAAATAGATTGCCCAGTAGTAAACACATGGGCAGAGACACGGCCGTGTGTCTCAGCCGTGTGAAGGACACGGCCTTAGGACATCGAAGTGTGCCCAGGCCGTGTAAAGTCTGCACTTAATTTTTGGAATTTAATTTGCCACACGGCCCAAGCACATAGGTGTGTAACTTGGTCGTGTGACCTTATTTGATTAATCACGCCATAGTCAGAGAGTTACACGGGCTGAGGACACGGGCATGTCCCAAGCCACACAGGCGTGTGTGACCACTCAGCCTACCCACACAGGCGTATGACTCTCCAAAGTACGAAAATTCTCTAAGTTACCCTAAAATTTTCTAAAGTTCTCGATTTAGTCTCGAACCACCTTTAATGTATGTTTGGGGCCTCGTAGGCCCATATAAGGGACAATTTGCATATGCATGAGTGAAATTGATCTGAATAAAAAATTTATGGTCTGATTTTGTATATATGCTTGTATTAAAGTCCAGTAACGCCTCTAATCTTGTCTCGACTTTGGATACGGGTAAGGAATGTTACAGAGTTAGTTCAAGGTAAGTGTGTGGATTGTGGGAAGAAAATGTATCATAGGCCTTTGAGGTTGGAGCTTTAGTCTGCGAAGCGTATAAGAACGCAATTGGGTGTTAGTAAAGGTTATGCAGATGGTTTTGGTAATGGGGCGAGCGTATCGTTTTGTGAGAACTTTAAGAAATGCCATCCGGGCGACTGTTTACAGGTTTGGTGGTTTGTTGTGTGTTAATTTGCCTCTGGGTTCCGGGTTCGAATTTTTGTGTGTGTTTATGGGAGTAATTTTATTTTAGGTTTGTTTTTTTTAGTTGCTAAAATATTTATTAGTTTTAGCTATTTTAATTTATTTTTTAATTTTGAGAATAGAAAAAAAAATCCTAAAAAGAAAAAAAGAGAGTTGCACGTTCTTCCCCTCTTCTTCATTTTGTTCTTTGTGGCTTTTCAATTTTCTTTCTTCCTAAAAAGAAAATATTCAATTTCTTTTGATTCTTTTCTTCTTCCGTTTTATTGTTGTTTTCGGTTGTCAAGGGAGTTTTGTTCTCGAGTGTTTGGTAAATCAGAAGAGAAGAAGGTAGGTTTTGCTTTTGGGGGGTTTTGATAATGTCTCTTTTGTTTTCTATATTGTTATTGAATTGAATTTTTTGTTAATTTGTATGTTAATTGAGGTTTTTGAATCGATTTGGAGGAGCGAATAGAACATTCCGGTGTTTGCTATCGCGTCTAAGGTGTGTGTTCAGAAACTCTCCCTTTTTGTTATCAAATTTTTTTTATTTTTTTCCATGAAATTCGACATATTTCGTGTGTTTTTGAATTTGACCTATCAAAGTGTTGATTGTTATAGAATTGCTTGAAATTCTGAGTGTTTTTGGTGTATTTTTGTGTAATTGAGGGTTGGGGATCGTTTCGACATCAAAGGCACGTTTTGCAGCCTATTTTAGTGTGGTTTCATGACCACACGAGTGGCCACATGGGGTTCCACATGGCCGTGTGCAATTGGAAATTTAAGGTTTTTGATGATTTTTTGTACCATACGGCCTGGCCACACGGGCATGTGTCTTCACACAAGCGTGTGAGATCTCAACATGACCTGTCTCCTCTGTTATTTAGTCTTAGAACTTTTGGACAGTAAGTTACACGGGCTACTTACACGGGCGTGTATTCCCTTCACACGGGTGTGTGTGGCCTTCACATGGGCGTGTAGACCCCCACACAGCCTGGGCACTTCCACACGGCCAGGGTACACAGCCGTGTGGCCTTTTATTGCCAAATTTTGTACTGTGTTTGTTTTTTATCTAATTATGATTTTGTGTGTTCTGACCCTTGGCTAGGTCTTTGTAAGGGTGGTTGGGACCTTGTTTCGGCCTAGACTTGTGTTATTCACAATTATATCTCTAATTAAGCGATTCAGTTGAGTGTTAATTGGTGTTATGTTACATCTAATGCTGATTCAGGGAATTTGAATGTGTGCATTTCTGATTTCGTACTCTGCTTCTGTAAGTCTGTCTTCAAATGGTGTGTATTTTGCATTTGCATTAATCTTTTTAGGTGTGGTTGCGATTGGTAGTTTCAACTGCAAAATGTCTGTACAGCAGTTTACTGCAATACACAGTACGACATATATGTCAGCTCTACTGCATATTAACATTTCAGTGGCTTAGTCCACATACTTGGTGTGTAGGGTTTGATGGGCCTTTTAAGGTCCTATGTGGTGTGCATGGTTGGATGAACTTAATTAGCTATTTTTGGGGTGTGATTGGAGGACAGAAAGTTGTTTGGCTGGTTGGGTGGGTTTTTATTACTTGTTGCATTCATTCTGCATTCTGTCTGTCTGTCTGTCTGATTACGAGACTAACTGCTTATAGTTTGAGGTGTTTCAGTGCTAATACGTTGATTTCTTTGTAAAGACTATTCGTATATCGGATTGCTACTGAGTTTTATTTTTCTTTATTGTGACATTTTGGTGTTCATTTATCTATCATTTTCGAACTCACACTGAGCTCGTATAGCTCACCCCCTTAGTGTTTCCCCTTTCAGGTACACTTCCATTTTCTGTAGCTAAGACTCAGCATGCCGGAGATCTCGGATAGTCACGATAAGAAAATATGTTTAAGAGTCTAAGCTGTGTATTATTTTAATTTGGGTTTTTGAAAATGATTTTCTTTGGACTGAAATTTTTGTAATAACGGGACTTTATATCTGAGAGTTTTTACGAAAGTTAAATTCTGTAATGTTTTCAGTTTGTTAAACTAAAATTTCCCACGATCACTTCGATAATCAATGTGACTTCCAGAATTTGGCCTAAACTTCTAGGCTGGATTTTGCGACGTTATAGTAACGCCCAAAATTGGTACCTAGTTGATTAATTGATGTCTTAGTGTCGAGAATAGAAAATTTGAAGAGAATTTAAAACACGATCCCACTTTGCATAATGTTATTTTTAATTAAAATCACTTAAATATATTAAAATGTATGTAAAAGGCCTTCTTATCTCGAGGTAACCCAAACGAAAAGGTCATATCCCGTAAGTTAGGACACGACATCTCGAATCCTTAAAAATAAGCTTACTCATTATTTAATTACTATTTAAATCTCACGTGTTTTAGTTTTAAAAGGGATGTTCGGTTATCTAGGTTCAAAGAGGAAGTCGAACCCCGTAAGTTAGGGCACAACTTCTTGAATCTCCAAATACAAAACATTGCCTTAATTTTTAAAATTTCCCCTTTCTTATGCATCGAGTAAAAACGAATGTGACATTTAAAGCAATGCGCATTTAACTTATTTGGGCATAGTACAAAAATTGATAAGTATAATTAAACACGATTTGTGGCATGATTGTAGCAAAATAAAATAAAATGGAAGTGTGTAAAAAATGAAACGATGATATACGAAAAATAAAAATGTCATGCTAGCAAGTGACAATGATATAACTATAATAGTAATAAAACACTGATTCATAATAACAATGGCGATAATCATATTATAATTACTATTCTAATACTAATATAAATAATCAAAGAAAGATAAATAATAATAATAATAATAATAATAATAATAATAATAATAATAATAATAATAATAATAATAATAATAATAATAATAATAATAATAATAATAATAATAATAATAATAAGGACAACAAATGTGCAAATAAAAAGAAACATGAATAATATAAATTTTAAATATAAAAAGGATAACGAAATAGTAAATAAGTAAATAAATAAAAAGAACAATTTGTAAAAGGTTGAATTAAAATAAATAAAGGACTTAATCAGAACTTAAATGAAATTAAAAACATAAATTGGGATAAAATAAATAATAAAGGACTAAAATGTGATGCGCGAAAAGGAGTAGGGTCCAAATGGGAAATTATCCTAAACCCACTAAACGCTTCGTTCCAAGAGGGACCAAAACGAAAAAAAATCCAAATTTCATGGTTTAAATTTAAAAAGAAAAAAAACAAGACTATATTGAAAAGTAATTAAAAAGCGGAAGGACTAGGGAAATAAATAGACCCCCCATATGAAAAACACGCGGATCTTGTGTAGTTGGAGTTGGGTCGTCGAGTCGGCTTCAAAACGACGTCGTTTTAGGCCTTCTGAAGCCAGGCCAAAACGATGTCTTACTGAGGCCCTATAAAAGCTAAAATTTTCAGAAAAAAATCATTTCATCCGCATTCTAAAAAAAATGTTCTTTCCCATTTTTTTCTCTGCAATGCGTCCTTGGGTCCGACCATAGGGCCGTCACGTGTCCACCACGACCACCGGTGTAACATCCTAAAACAGGGTCTAGTCAGAATAGTGGTTTTGGGACCATAAATTCGATATTGAAATATTTATTTTATGATTATTTGAGGTCTAGAATATGAGAATATGCATGTGTTAAAGTTTCATGAAGAAATTCTTTGAGTAAGGTGTCCAATTGGAAAATAAGGACCAAATTGAATAAATTTCAAAACTTGGACTCTAGAAGCAATTTGTATAAAATTGCTTTAGATTATAAATTAGAAGGTCTTGAAGAGCAATTTGCCCAATTTTTAAGTTTTTGGACAAAAATAGGCTTGTATGGATGAAATTTCAAAGAAAGGGTTTATGGGCTTATATTAGAAGGCCGTGTGTGTGACGCACGGATCGCCCCCACGGGCGTGTGGTATGACCGTGTGTCCCCTGCAGCTAAAAATTTAAGTCAGAATGCATGGTAGTAAACACACGGGTGAAGGACATGGGCGTGTCCCATATCACACGGGCATGTGTCTTGGCCGTGTGCCCCTAAGTGCATGCTAATGTCATAAAAAGAATGCTCGAGTTTTTAGACACGGACGGCCACACGGACGTGTCTAGGCCATGTGAAGGACATGGGTCAGGGACACAGATGTGTGCTTGGCCGTGTGAAAACCCCTGTAGGTTTGAAATGAAAAATAATTTTCATAAATTCAACACGGGTAGGGGACATGGGCGTGTCCCAAAGCATATGGGCGTGTGCATTGCCTTCGCACGGGCGTGTGAGGCTTTACCTAGAAAATCTTTCATGAACTTTTGCAAGTTCTTGGTTTAGTCCCGGACCTTTCTCAACATATGTTTAGGGCCTCGAAATCCCATAATAGGGACAGTAAGATGTTATTTGATTGGTTTTATATTAGGATAAAATTTTATAATCCGTATTTTCTGAAAATGTTCATGTACATGTCTGGTAATGCCTCGTATCCAGTCCCGATTTCGGGTACGGGTAAGGGGTGTTACATTTAGTGGTATCAAAGCTATGGTTTAGTCAGTTCTAGGACTACCGTAGAGAGTATTGAGTTTCGCTATACATGCCATTATTCGAACATTCATAGTGTGACATCTCCTAACTGTTTAAATTGTTTTTGAATATAGTAAATGTCTTCCAATCAAGCACAAGATGAGTCCGAGGGAGTTGAGAGCCATGCTCCAGCTTTCGTGCAACGAGCTGTTTCTAGTAGTAGTAGAAGGCTTATGTCTGAAGGCCGGGAAGAGGCCAAAGTCGCCTTCTTTGACATGATGGATGAATGGTTTGGGGATTATTTAAGGAATCACCCCAACATACCACGACCTCCCCTACCCCCTAACCAACCTGATGAGGAATTGCCACGAGGTATGGCACCGGTAAGAATTGGTAAAGCCCTTGTAGATAAGCTTAGAAAGTATGGGGTTGAGGAATTCAGAGCTAAAATCGATGATGATGCTGAAAGAGCCAAGTTCTGGCTCGAGAATACTACACAGGTATTAGATGAATTGTCATGCACACCGGAGGAATGCTTAAAGTGTGCCGTGTCTCTCCTGAAGGATACTGCATACCACTGGTAGAAGACCATATCTTCAGTGGTGCCAAAGGAAAACATTACTTGAGAATTTTTCCAAGCAGAGTTTAAGAAGAAATACATAAGTCAAAGGTTCTTAGACTCGAAGCGAAAGGAGTTCCTGGAACTCAAACAAGGAAATAAGATTGTAGCAGAATACGAAAGGGAGTTTGTAAGGCTAAATCAGTATGCAACTGAATGGGTTCAAACTGAGTCAAAAATGTGTAAACATTTTGAGGAAGGTCTGAATGAGGAAATTAAGCTGTTGATTGGGATTCCTGAGATACGAGAGTTCGCTGCATTAGCTAATCGGGCCAAGAAGGCCGAGGAACTCAATAATGAAAGAAAGCAAGCAAAGAGAGAGGCTCGAGTTTTGGGCAAGAGATCCAGCGATAAGACACTCTCGTTTCCCACAAAGAAATCAATGAGTCAACATGAACCCTCCACTTCATCAGTAGGGTATTTGGGTAGAGCGAGAGGCTCCAAGCGACGAAATCAAAAGTCTTCCTCCCCGATGGTGACTAGTATAGGGAGTGTAGATTACCAAAACTTGAAGTGTAAAAGCTATAACAAATTTCGCTCCGGAGAGTGCCGAATGAAGAACGGTGCATGTTTTAAATGTGGTTCTCTTGACCATTTCCTTAGGGACTGCCCAGAGCGAAATGAAAAAGAAGTGGAAGTAGCCCCAAAGTCGAGTGCTCCCATTGCACAAGATAGACCTCCGAGATATCCTGAAAGTGCTAATGGCAGTCGAGTTATGGCTAAAGACGCTACAAAATTAGAGGCTCAAGCCCCGACAAGAATGTATGCAATACGAGCTCGAGAGGAAGCCTCTGCTCCTGATGTCATCACGGGTACTTTTTTTCTTTTTAATACATGTGTTGTTGCCTTTATTGATCCAGGGTCGATGCATTCATACATTTGCATGAGATTGGTGTCTAGTATGAACATACCCATTGAACCTACAGAATTTATTATTAAAGTGTCGAACCCATTAGGCAAATCAGTCCTGATTGATAAAGTCTGTAAGAATTGTCCTGTGAAGATTCATGGTCAATGTTTTCCGGCTAACCTTATGTTGTTACCATTTGATGAGTTTGATGTAATACTTGGTATGGATTGGTTAGCCTTGCATGATGTAATTGTAAACTGTGGTAACAAGTATATTGAATTGAAATGCCCAGATGGTGAGATTCTACAGGTTGATCCAAGAGAATTGGGTACGCCGCCGGTTGTAATCACAACGATAGTTGCTTAGAGATATATGAGGAAAGGGTACGAAGCTTACATTTCTTTTGTATTGAACACTAAGGAAACAAAGTTGAAGATTGAGTCTGTCCCAATAGTATGTGAATATTCAGACATGTTCCTAGAAGAATTACCCGAGTTACCTCTTGAAAGAGAGATAGAGTTTGATATTGAACTAATGCCAAGAACAGCTCCCATTTCTATTGCTCTGTACCGGATGGCGCCAACCGAGCAGAAAGATTTAAAAGCACAGTTACAAGAGCTGATGGATAAAGGTTTTGCAAGGCCAAGCTTTTCACCTTGGGGTGCTCCCGTATTGTTTGTAAAGAAGAAAGATGGTTCAATAAGGCTATGTATAGATTATCGACAACTGAACAAGGTGACTATCAAGAATAAGTATCCTTTGCCAAGGATCGATGCTTTGTTCGACCAGTTGAGAGGAGCCATCGTATTCTCTAAGATAGAGCTGAGGTTCGACTATTATTAGTTGCGAGTTAAAGAATCGAATGTACCTAAGACAGCTTTCAAAACAAAGTATGACCACTATGAATTTCTTGTCATGCTGTTTGGGTTAACAAATGCACCAACCGTATTCATGGACCTAATGAATAGAATCTTTTGGCCATAATTGGTTAAGTTCGTCGTTGTGTTCATTGACGACATTTTGATTTATTCCAAAGATAAGACAGAGCATGCGAAGCATCTAATAACTGTGTTGTAGACCTTACGGGAAAAACAACTATATGCTAAGTTTAGCAAGAGTGAGTTTTGACTCTAAGAAGTTGGGTTTTTGGGTCATATTGTTTCGAGTGAAGGCATCCGAGTTGATCCAAGTAAGATCTCTGCTATTGTTGAATGGAAATCGTCTAAAAATGTGACTGAGGTTAAAAGCTTTTTTGGCTTAGCCGGTTACTACCGAAGATTTGTGAAAGGATTCTCCATGATAGCGACTTCAATAAAGAGGTTGCTACAGAAAGACGTTAAGTTTGAATTGATAGAAAAGTGTCAGCAGAGTTTCGAGAGGTTAAAGACATTCTTGATCAAGCTCTGCTTTTTAGTATTACAGAGCGGGAAAAGAGTTTGTGGTCTACAGTGATGCATCTTTGAATGGACTGGGTTGTATACTTATGCAAGATGGCAAGGTGATAGCCTATGCTTCACGGTAGTTGAAGCCACACGAGAAGAACTATCCGACGCACAACTTAGAGCTTCCCGCCATTGTTTTTGCCTTGAAAATTTGGAGGCATTATTTATATGGTGAAACTTGTCGTATATTCACAGACCACAAGAGTTTGAAGTATTTGATGACTCAAAAAGAATTGAATCTGAGACAGCGGAGATGGGTAGAATTAATTAAATATTATGAGCTGATCATTGACTATCACCTGGGAAAGGCTGTAACACCCCAAACCCAGCCCGGATGTTATGACCGAATCTGGCACGTCACATTGAAGTGTTTTATCGAAAAACTTGTTTAAAACATATGATTTATGAAAACCTGTTATTTTAATAAATTTTAGTTGCGGAAACGTAAAAAAACAAACTATGATTTAGGGAACCCATGTTCAACTTCTCATAATTACAACTCATAAAAATAATAATCCACATAAAAAAAAGAAGGCCTTATCACATTCCAGTCTGAAATTACTAAATAAACTAGAAACTATATGCTTTTAAAAAAACAAGTCCAAGTTGTCTTGCTACCTGGCCACCCCAGAGTCCCTCTAAACATCGAATCTTCTACTGAGCATCACCTGAGAAAAGTAAAAGAGAGGGTGAGTTTTCTAAAACTCAGTGTGTACAACCCTCGACGAGTAACTAGCATTCATCAGTCACCATAACATCATACATGCAATGCAATGCAGTGCAACCCACCCCGATAATCCATCCGCTATACACTAATTCAATCCTCCGGTACACATCATTTAGGGATATAAATATCGACCCACCCAACTAATACACATCAAGGGTATCCCGGTTGCGGAACTACCTTCACTGCAGCAAGCTGCCAATCACATATTGGGCTTAAAAGACATTGGTGGATCCACGATTGTCAAGCAACCATGCGATCCTCATATACTTCCTCTGGTCCGCAATCTTCAACCCATATGCAACCTAAACAGAATATCGTATGTATGCAGAAAATATACATGTAACATCCATAAATCTTACCTTCAACACATAGGGGTATTTTAGTCATTTTTGCCCTTAGGGGTATTTTGGTAATTTTCTTTTATTACGGGTTTTCACTTACCTTGGCCCGTTAACAAATCCTGTGAGCTAAGATGAACAAATACTATACACCAGGTAGGATTCCAGAGAAGAGGAGGTGAGTCATTAAGACCGTTTAAGTACCAAGCTCTCCTTAGATCCAATCCTAGACATGCATATAACCATTGCCACACTTTAACCCAATGACTTGTCCATGGTCTCAATAAATTAATTAAGTTTTATGTCTGTTTAAGCAGATAGCGGATACTGGGCGCAAAACCCCTTACAAAGCCCTAACAAGTCTACATACATGCATATGGCCCACTAGGCCCAATCTCATTCATATGGCCCATCATGCCCAAATCACATTCATTTAGCCCATTAGGCCCAAATCACATTTATATGGCCCATTAGGCCCAAGTCACATCCACAGTCAGGCTTTTATAAAATTTTCCATCACATAGCATCAATTACCAATTTTGCCAATTATGGGCCCTATAGCTCATCGGCCTATTTAGCCCATTCTGGCCCGGTTGGCCAAAACACAGCTCAAGTCCATGGAATCGCCCATGGGGCCTCAGATAACCTATCGGTTTCCCTCTTACAAGTGTTCGCGCACTCGCAAGACTACCGTAACCAAACTTTCGGCTTTTAAACATTTTAAATTTTCGGCATTTCAGAATTTGCCTATCTACTGTGTGTGTGCAGTGTATGTACACACCTGGAAATAAAGCGTGCTATGATCCCCTTAGCCATGAACCTACAATCGATATCACTCAAGGATTAATCTCACATACTTATCGAATACTTTACCAAAAACCGAAGTCTTACCTTAACCTTACCTGAAACGCCAAGCCTTAATAGCTTTTCCTTGATCACTAATCACGAGTACTTTTCAGATCTGCATTAACCTTTATCGTTAAAAATATAATGGGTGACTTGTATCCAACATATGTCACCCTTTTCTACTAAAGCCTATTCGGCTAACCCTTTACCGAAGTGAAGAACACTTACCAAAATCTCACACCTAAGGAGCAAATCGGCAGAGATCCAAAAGACTGGGAGTCGATACTAATCCTACCAAAACTGATTTGTAAAACTGAGGGACGGAGTAAGTGATACTAGCAAAATCGATTGAGATAACAAAACACTTATGCTAGAATTGGCCGAAGTAGAAAGAGTAGTGGCAGCTCAGAGGATATTCGGCTCTTGCGACTTGTATGGTAAAAAGGTTATTCGGCACAAAGAGAATTCGTTTAAAACTAGAGGTGAATCAAAAAGAGATCCCGAGTAGGGAAAGAATCGAGAATCAGCACAAAGGAAAGAAGGAAGAACAAGGGATTTCCGGCTTTTAGAAAAAGTGTTTTCTGGTAACAATGAGAGGGAGAATTTGGCATTAGCCTGGCATCCTTACATTAGGCACCTATATATTAAGTCTATAGCCGAATTTCCCATGCCCAAATTCCCAATTTGGCTCCACCTCTTTGCACTCCCCATCTCTTAATTTCTATCCCTGATAACTCCTTAATCCCCTCCTCAAATTTCTCCTCTTATCACTCCTTACAGAGTTCATAACCAGCACCACTACTGGCCATCTGTTAAGCAGAAATAAATCCTCCTTTTGAGTAAGGTGGGATTCGAACCCCAGACCTCATTGCCATGCCTGTGACACCACTTGCCACTCCACCACAAAGCTCTCTTGTGTCCAATTCCTCCTTCATTTATTTAAAAACCAACCTTCTTGCCATCAGAGTTCTTTTTTTTTAACTATTAACTCATAATTTCCTTTACACCTAAATTCGAACTCAACCCTTATCCAAGATCTACTATCACATAATTAACTCTTGACTAGGAATGTTAAGCACAATTTTTATCGAAACCAAAAAAAAGAAAGTTTGGGATTTTGAGATTTTTAGGGCGTTACAACTCTACCCCCTAAAATTTCGTCCTCAAAATTTTACTTGATTCAAATAGTTGAGGATATTGACGTCGCATCGCTTCCTTAGGTTCCCAAGTAGCCTCCTCAGCCTTGTGATTACGTCAAAGCACTTTGACTAATGGAACGGACTTCATTCTTAGTACCTTAACATCACGTCCAATTATTTGTATGGGCTCTTCCTCGAAGGTTAGGTCTGGCCTGACCTCGATCTCCTCAACCGACAAGACATGTGAAGGATCCGAGCGATACCATCTTAGCATGGAGAAATGAAACACGTCATGGATTTGGCTTAGTTTGGAAGGTAATTCCAACTGATAAGCGACTGGCCCAATCCGCCTCACAACTTGATATGACCCAATGAACTTCCCCTTCTATCCAAACCTTAATACCTTATTCCACGGAGAGACCTTAAGAAAAACTAAGTCCCTCATTGCATACTCTATCTCTCGTCGTTTAAGTCAGCATACGACATCTACCTATCTGAGGCCTCCTTCAACCGATCCCAAATCAATCTCACCTTATCCTCAGTATCAGCTACTAACTCAGGGCCCAAAACTTTTCGTTTGCCTAACTTTGTCCAACATGTTAGAGTTCGACACCTTCGCCCATACAGTGCTTCATACGGAGCCATCCCAATAATTGCTTGATAGCTATTATTATACGCGAATTCGGCTAACGGCAAATAGTCCTTCCAGCTACCTCGGAACTCAATCACACATCCCCTCAACATAGCTTCCAACACTTGGATCACCCTTTCCGACTGTCCATCAGTTTGAGGGTGGAATGTCGTACTGAAGTTTAACCTAGTATCTAACGCTTCATGCAGCTTCTTTCAAAATTGCGAAGTGAAACGTGGGTCCGTATCAGATGTTATGGAGACTGGCACTCCATGCAATCTTACAATCTCTGCCACTACAACCTAGCCAGCTTTTGTAACGAGTAATATGTACGAACCGGCACAAAATGGGCAGACTTGGTTAATCGATCCACTATAACCCATATCGAGTCTTTCTTAATAGGCGTCAAGGGTAGCCCACCAACAAAGTCTATAGTAATCCTTTCTCACTTCCACAGTGGAATTTTTACTGGCTGAAGCAATCCTGAAGGCAACTGATGTTCCGCCTTCACCTTTTGACAAACCAGGCATTTACTTACGAACTCCATAACCTTGCGCTTAAGTCCAGGCCACCAATAAAGCTCCCGCAAATTCTGATACATCTTGTTTCAGCCAAGATGCATAGCATAGAGGCTGCTATGTGTTTCCCGCAGAATAGACTGTCTTAGATCATTGCCCTTAGGTATACACATTCTCCCATGGAAACACAACACTCCTTCACTATTTATCCCAAAGTCCGATGTCTCTCCACTCTCTACTTGTTTAAAACGAGCACCCAAAGTTTCATCTACTAATTGCTTACTCCTTATCTGCTCGACCCACACCAGTTTTACTTGAAACTCAACTAACAAGCTACCATCATCCAACAAGCTTAAACAGGCAAGCATAACCCTTAAGTCTGACTTATCCTTACGACTCAACTTGTCAGCTGCCACATTTTCTTTGCCAAGGTGGTATTCAATCGTACAATCATAATCCTTCAATAATTCCGTCCACCTACGTTGCCTAAGGTTTAGCTCCTTCTGGGTAATGAGGTACTTCAAACTCTTATGGTCTGAATAAATTATGCACTTCTCCTTGTATAAATAATGCCTCCACATTTTTAGCACGAATACCACTGCGGCTAGTTCCAAGTCATGGGTTGGGTAATTTACCTCGTGAGTCTTAAGTTGACGTGACGCATACGCAACCACATTTCCTTCCTGCACCAACACACAACCCAATCTCACATGTGACGTGTCACTATAAACCGTAAACTCTTTCCCAGGCTTTGGCTGAATCAACACAAGGGCCTCAGTTAAGACCTTTTTAAGTTTTTCAAAACTCTCTTGCTGCTTGTCCGTCCAAACAAATGGTACCCCCTTCCTCAAAAACTTAGTTAAAGGTGTGGCAATTACTGAAAAGCCCTCAACAAACCGCCTATAATACCCTGCCAAGCCCAGAAAACTTCAAATTTTTGATATCGACTTGGGTGTTTTCCAGTCTAACACTGCTTCAATTTTCCGGGTATCCACTTTAATCCCCTTAGCTAACACCACATGTCCTAGAAAGGTAACCTCCCTTAGCCAAAATTCACACTTACTGAATTTGGCATACAACTACTTCTCCCTCAAAATCTGTAACACAATCCTTAAGTGTGCATCATGTTCGTCCTCATCTCTTGAGTACACTAAAGTGTCATCAATAAAAACTACCACGAACCAATCTAGGTAGGGTTGGAAGACCCAATTCATGAGATTCATAAAAATGGCAGGTGCATTCGTCAGCCCGAATAGCATCACCAAGAACTCGTAGTGCCCATAACGAGTTCTAAAAGCTGTCTTATAAATATTCGCCTCCTTAACCCTCAATTAGTGATACCCCGAATGCAGATCAATCTTCGAGAAAACGAAAGCTCCTCTGAACTGATCAAAAAGATCATCGATTCTCGGCAGAGGGTGTCTGTTTTTAACAGTTAACTTGTTTAATTGTCGATAGTCGATGCACATTCACAACGTCCCACCTTTCTTCTTTACGAACAACACTGGTGCTCCCCACGGAGACACACTTGGTCGGATGAATCCTCGATCCAACAATTCCTGAATCTGTGCCTTAAGCTCTACCAACTCTTTTGGTGCCATCCGATAAGGGGCGATAGACACCGGAGCCATACCAGGTAACAACTCGATTCTAAATTCTACTTCTCTGCTGGGTGGCAACCCTGGCAGCTCCTTGGGAAAAACATCAGGAAATTCTCTAACTATTCTCAACTCCTTAACAGTAGGGCTCTTAGCCTCCGTATCACTAATATAAGTCAAATGGGCTTCGCATCCTTTCGTACTAACTTTTCAGCCCTTAATGCCGAAATTACATTCGACAGATAATTCTGGCATTCACCAATCACCACCACCTTCTTATCCTCCACCGTTCTTAACACCATTCACTTTGCAGCATAATCCAAGGTGGCTCGGTGTTTCACCAGCCAATCTATACCCAAGACTAAATCAAACTCACTAAACGGCAGCTCCATCAAATCCGCTAAAAAGGTAACTCTTTGGACTACTAAGGGTACCTCCTTAAACAACTTATTCACTCCCACTGACTGACCTAAGGGACTTATCACAGTAACCTCATTCACAGTAATTTCAAACATATCACCCAAAGGTTTAGTCATATTGCATGCAACATATAAATGCGTCGATCCAATATTAATCAATGCTGTGTAAGGTAACTCATATATAAAGAACATACCCGTTATCACATCTGGGCATCCCCGTCTTCTCGGTGACGAGCAGCATAAACCAAGGCTGGCTATCTCGCCTCAGTATAGCCTACATTTCCGTCTGGCACTCCACGTCTACGTCCATTGCCGTTACCACACCTAGCTTTTCCATGACCCCTTAGCGGTAGCTGACCACCCCTTGGTGGCTAGACACCACCTGGGCTCGAAACTGGCACCTAAGCTGGCATTTTAGGGCAATTCTTGATTCTATGCTCCATGGATCCGCAAGCTAGACAAGCTCCCGTCCTCTTCCAACACTCGCCTACATGACCTTTCCCATAATCAACACAAAGTGGCACTCCTGGATTAATAGCAAGGGGCCCTACTCTAACTGGCCCATTAACTTTGGCCCTAGCCCTAGGACTCTATCCAACACCCAGAGTCTCAGCCTCCCTTTTATTCTTACCCCTTTCTTTTTTTCAATTTAAGCGCTCAGTGCGCTTTACCTCCTCCGCTATCTTTACTTTCTCCACCAACTCTGAAAAAACTCGATCCATTTGTGGAGCTATCAATACCCTGAGGCCATCTCTAAGTCCATCCTCAAACTTAATGCAATGCTCATATTCCGTCGCCACCATAACTCTGGCATACCAACTAAGGCGTAGAAACTTCCCCTCATACTCCGCCATAGATTTGTTTCCCTGTGTCAAGTTCAAGAAATCCTTCCTTCTTGCATCCACATAACTCGCACCTACATACTTCTCTTAGAATGCAGTTTTGAACTCCCAAGTGACCTGCTCAAGTTTGGTGCCCTCTTTCACTGTTAGCCACCACTAGTAAGCTTCTTCCCTAAGCAGTGACACCGCCCCTTTCACCTTTTATTCAGGTGAACAGTCTAAATATTCCATTATCCTTTCAGTGGCCTCCAACCAGTATTCAGCCACATTAGGAGCCACACCAGCCACGCCCTTAAAGATCTCAGCCTTATTTGATCGGAGTTGCTCCGGAATTGACCCCCGATTTTCTGTGCCATTATTAGGCCCTGCGACCTTTTCCAAAATCCTCAGCATTGCTTGCGACAATGCATAATCCCCCGCGGCCCGGTCATATGGCCCGTTCTCAGTCACAAGAGAGGCTAGAGCCTCTTCTACTCCAACATTAGGCATATGGCCCAATGCCGATGACTCAGCCTTAGCACTTCTGCGGCCTCGGCCACGGCCTCTTGCACCTCTTTTAGCACTCATCGTCGATTCACGTATTTTCTAAATTAGGAATTTTATGAAGTTTTAGTTAGTTTTAATAATTAAACCTATGTTTTATAAAAGTATTAAAAAGAAGGTTGTTTTCACAATTCCTCTATAGTTTCAAGATCCTATGGGCTTCAGTTCCATTCTAACTAAAAATCTCAACATAATTATCTAAAGTAGCCCACTATCTATCTACTGTATATCAAATTAAACAGGCTTAAGAATAAAAGAACTTACTTGGTTCGATATCGGAGGCTCGGTGTACCGCACAACAAGATTTTCCCTCTTTCCAAAACATTGTGATCCAAAATTTTTTAAGAAGAAATCTAAATAATAAGACCCACTTCACAGCCCGAGTTTTGCAACCTGGACTCTAATACCACTAAATGTAACACCCCAAACCCGGCCCAGATGTTATGACCGAATCTGGCGCGTCACATTGAAGTGTTTTATCGAAAAATTTGTTTTCATTGAAAACCCTTTCTTAAAATGAGAAACTTTCATTAACTTATAAAAATTCTTTTGAATTCACGAAAACTTGTTTAAAACATATGGTTTATGAAAACCTCTCATTTTAATAAAATTTAATTGCGAAAACGTAGAAAAACAAACTATGATTTAGGGAACCCATGTTCAACTTCTCATAATTACAACGCATAAAAATAATAATCCACATAAAAAAAGGCTTTATCACATTCCAATCTGAAATTACTAAATAAACTAGAAACTATATGCTTTTAAAAAAACAAGTCCAAATCGTCTTGCTACCTAGCCACCTCAGAGTCCCTCCGAATATCGAACCTTCTACTGAGCATCACCTGAGAAAAATAAAAGAGGGGGTGAGTTTTTGAAAACTCAGTGTGTACAACCCTCGACGAGTAACTAGCATTCATCAGTCACCATAACATCATACAAGCAATGCAATGCAGTGCAACCCACCCCGATAATCCATCCGCTATACACCAACTCCATCCTCCAGTACACATCATGTGGGGATATAAATATCGACCCACCCAACCGATACACATCAAGGGTAGCCCGGTTGCAGAACTACCTTCATTGTAGCAAGCTGCCAATCACATATTGGGCTTAAAAGGTGTCGGTGGATTCACAGTTGTCAAGCAACCGTGCGATCCTCACATACTTCCTTCGGTCAGCAATTCCCAATCCAGATGCAACCTAAACAGAATATCATATGTATGGAGCAAATATACATGTAACATCCATAAATCTTACCTTCAACACATAGGGGTATTTTGGTCATTTTTTCTTTAGGGGTATTTGGTAATTTTCCTTTATTGCGGGTTTTCACTTACCTTGGCCCGTTAACAAATCCTGTGAGCTACGATGAATGAATACTATGCACTAGGTAGGATTCCAGAAAAGAGGAAGTGAGTCATTAAGACCGCTTAAGTACCAAGCTCTCCCTAGATCCAATCCTAGACATGCATATACCCGTTGTCACACTTTAACCCAATGACTTGTCCATGGTTTTAATAAATTAATTAAGTTTTATGTCTGTTTAAGCAGATAGCAGATACTGGGCCCAAAACCCCTTACAAAGCCCTAACAAGTCTACATACATGCATATGGCCCACTAGGCCCAATCTCATTCATATGGCTCATCATGCCCAAATCACATTCATTTGGCCCATTAGGCCCAAATCACATTTATATGGCCCATTAGGCCCAAGTCGCATCCACAGTCATACTTTCATACGATTTTCCATCACATAGCATCAGTTACCAATTTTGCCAATTATGGGCCCTATAGCCCATCGGCCCATTTAGCCCATTCTGGCCCGGTTGGCCAAAACACAGCTCAAGTCCATGGAATCGCCCATGGGACCTCAGATAACCTATCGGTTTCCCCCTTACGAGTGTTCGCGCACTCGCAAGACTACCGTAGCGAAACTTCAGGCTTTTAGGTACTTCGACTTTTCGACATTTCGGGATTTGTCGATCTACTATGTGTGTGCAGTGTCTGTACACACCTGGAAATAAAGTGTGTTGCGATCCCCTTAACCATGAACCTACAATCAATATCACTCAAAGATTAATCTCACATACTTATCGAATACTTTACCAAAAATCGAAGTCTCTCCTTAACCTTACCTGAAACGCCAAGCCTTAATAGCTTTTCCTTGATCACTAATCACGAGTACTTTCCAAATCTGCATTAACCTTTATCGTTAAAAACATAATGGGTGACTTGTATCCAACATATGTCACCCTTTTCTACTAAAGCCTATTCGGCCAACCCTTTACCGAAGTGAAGAACACTAACCAAAATCTCACACCTAAGGAGCAAATCGGCAGGGATCCAAAAGGCTGGGAGTCGATAGTAATCCTACCAAAACTGATTAGTAGAAGTGAGGGATAGAGTAAACGATACTAGAAAAACTGATTGAGATAACAAAACACTTATGCTAAAATTGGCCGAAGTAGAAAGAGTAGTAAGAGGATATTCGACTCTTGTGACTTGTATGGTAAAAAGGTTATTCGGCACAAAGAGAAATAGTTTAAAACTAGAGGTGAATCAAAAAGAGATCCCGAGTAGGGAAAGAATAGAGAATCAGCACAAAGGAAAGAAGGAAGAACAAGGGATTTTCAGCTTTAGAAAAAGTAATTTCTGGTAACAATGAGAGGGAGAATTTGGCATTAGCCAGGCATCCTCACATTCGGCACATATATATAAAGTCTATAGCTGAATTTCCAATGCCCAAATTCCCAATTCAGCTCCACCTCTTTGCACTCCCCATCTCTTAATTTCTCTCTCTGATAACTCCTTAATCCCCTCCTCAAATTTCTCCTCATATCACTCCCTACAGAGTTCATAACCAGCACCAGTACTGCCCATCTGTTAAGCAAAAACAAATCCTCCTTTTGATCAAGGAGGGATTCGAACCCCAGACCTCCTTACCATGCTTATAACGCCACTTGCCACTCCACCACAAAGATCTTTTGTGTCCAATTCCTCCTTCATTTATTTAAAAACCAACCTTCTTACCATCAGGGTTTTTTTTTAACTATTAACTCATAATTTCCTTTACACCTAAATTCGAACTCAACCCTTATCCAAGACCTACTATCACATGATTAACTCTTGACTAGGAATGTTAAGCGCAATTTTTATCGAAATCGAAAAAAAGAAAGTTTAGGATTTCGGTATTTTTAGGGCATTACAAAGGCGAATGTGGTCACTAATGCGTTAAGCAAAAAACCCTTGTTTGCACTGAGAACCATGGACACTCGATTAGCATTGCTTGATGAAGGTTCAGTTTTGGCAGAGGCAGAGGCTAGGCTGACATTTCTGCAGGAAATTTATGATGCTCAATCTAATGATAGTAACCTGTAAGCTAAAAGAACTCAATGTAAGTCGAGCATTGAATCAGATTTTCGGATCGGTCCTGATGGATGTTTGACGTTCAGAGATAGGGTTTGTGTACCCATAATGAGCTTATTCAGAAAATCTTACAAGAGGCACATGATAGCCATTTGAAGAAAATGTATTGGTGGAACGACATGAAAAGAGACATTTACAAATTTGTGTCGAAATGCTTGATATGTCAGCAAGTCAAAGTTGAACATCAAGTATCTTTAGGATTGTTACAGCCCGTGATGGTCCCCTAATGGTAGTGGGACAGAGTTACTATGGATTTCGTGATAGGATTGCCATTAACCTCAAAAACGAAACAGCTCATTTCATTCCAGTAAGAACATATTACTCTCTTGATAGATTGACCGACTTGTATATATCTAAAATTGTGAGATTACACGGGGTACCACTGTCGAAAATTTTAGTTTTCACGGAATTTGCCTACAACAATAGTTTTCAAATGAGTTTGAAGATGGCGCCTTATGAGGCCTTGTATGGCAGAAAGTGCCGAACTCCATTGTATTGGACAGAACTTAAAGAGAGTCAGATTCACGGAATTGATCTGATCAAGGAAACTGAAGAAAAAGTTAAAGTGATACAAGACTATTTAAAAGCAGTACCGAATAGGCAAAAGTCATATGCTGATTTGAAAAGAAAAGAGATTGAGTTCTAAGTTGGAGATAGAGTATTCTTGAATGTATCTCCATTGAAAAAGGTGATGAGATTTGGCCGAAAAGGTCAATTGAGTCTGCGATTTATCGGTCCGTACGAGATCACTGAAAGAGTTAGACCATTAGCCTATCGTTTAGCATTGCCACCCGAATTGGAAAAGATTCACGATATGTTCCATGTATCTATGTTAAGGAGATATCGATCAGACCTCTCCCATGTGATTTCACCGACTGAGATTGAAATTAGACCGGACATGATTTATGGTGAGGAACGGGTCAAGATTTTGGCTCGTGAGATTAAACAGTTGAGAAATAAATATGTGGCTTTAGTAAAGGTTTTATGACATCGACATGGCGTATAAGTGGCTACATGAGAGCTATAAGAAACCATGAGAAGCCAGTATTTGAACCTGTTTACTAGTAAAACTTTCCCTAAAGGGGGAAATGTAACATCATGAAATAGGGCGTAGTCGAAATATTAGTTTTGAGACCACAAATCCAACATTGAAATATTTATTTTTTCATTATTTGAGGTCTAGAATATGAGAATATGCATGTGTTAAATTTTTATGAAGAAATTCTTTGAGTAAGGTGTCCAATTGGAAAATAAGGACCAAATTGAATAAATTTCAAAACTTGGACTCTAGAAGAAATTTGTATAAAATTGCTTTAGATTATAAATTAGAAGGTCTTGAAGGGCAATTTTCCCAATTTCTAAGTTTTTGGACAAAAATGGGCTTGTATGGATGAAATTTCAAAGAAAGGGCTTTAGGGCATTTTGGTCATTTGGCAATTTAATAAAATAAAATGGGAAAAAGAAGTTAAAAATCAGCCATTCTTCTTCCTTGTCTAGTCAAAACTCTCAAGTCACTATAGCTAGGGTTTTCAACATTTTCAAGCTCAATAGTAAGTGCTCTGAAGCCCCGTTTTTAATGTTCTTCGTATTTTTAAAAGCCCGGTACCTTACTCTCTCTATTTCGACCCATATTTCATGCTAGGTTTCATGCTTAAAAATTTACCCATGCATGAGTTACTTGTATTTTGATGGTTTATGGAGGAATATGAAAGTTGGATGTGTGTTAAACATCTTTTCCTATGTGATTTTCATGAAAAACCTCTAAAAGTACCTTTTTTGCAAAAGGTGTAAAATGTGTGATAGAAATGAGAAATAATGGAAAAATGTGGGCTGCCACATAAGGGAAAAACATTTGGCTAGGCTTGGGTAAGATAGAAATTGCATGCATTTCATTATACGAGCCTAGGGATTAAATCGTAAAAATGTGAAAGGTTAGGGGCAAAACAGTCATTTGGATCGGGGAGAAATTTAGACTAAAAAAGTACAATATGAGGTGTTAATGATTTATTTTTATTGTTATAGACCCCGAGGAACAAATTCTTGAGGTCGATCGAGGAAAACAAAAGATTTCGGAATAACCGAAACATGATACCGAGATGAGTACCAGGTAAGTTCGGATAACTTAAAGTAAACTCATAATATGTCTAATTGCATGATTTATGAATGTATGATAATTGCATTTGACGATGGCATGAAAATACATGAAATGTATCTTTAATAATGACATGTTAATAAATGTCCCGGTTGAGGTTAAAAAGGAAGTTCGGTGGATAAACCATGATTTACATGTTACTTGAGATCCTGCATATGTTGCAGAAAGGATTTAGCCTAGACGGTTAATCCAATGATCTCAAATATAAAAAAGATCTAGCTCGAACGGGTGTTTCTTCAGTGATCGAGCCTCCCGAAGAATATGTGTGCATTGTGGATTTAGCCCGGACGGGTAATCCGATTAGGGTCTGAATTTAGCCTGGACTGGTAATTCAAATCCGAGCTCATTAGTGTCAGTTGCTATAAGGGATTTAGTCTGGACTGGTAATCGCGACATCACCTTATGAGTTTACGATACGGGGGATTTAGCCTGGACTAGTAATCCCGTTGTAAAATGTAAGGTTCGCGGGAGTGCATACCTGAAATGATCATTCTTATGAATTGACGGTTAATGGATAATCCATCGAGATTTCCTAGAAACTCAACGGGATTAATATGATGTGTATGAATGAAATGATGAATGATGAACTCATCTAAGACAAATTACATGGTGCATTATTGTTGTGGCTAACTTGTTGATTGAGTGCATGTGATAGGGAAACCATTTCATTCTTGTTGGTTCTATTGCTTAATATGGTTGTATGCTATTAACCGGTAAGTTTACTTTCCAATTATTAGGGCTTACTAAGCATGTAAATGCTTACCCCTCTTTTTTCCCTATCTTACAGAGCTCGAACACTCGTAAAGATCGGAAGACGATTGGAGAGTCAACACACTATCAACTAGTCCAACTTTGGTCTATAGACACTTTTATTTTTTTCAATGGCATGTATAGGACACTTGGTTTATTTTTTTAGATATGTCATTTGATTCGCCAAAATGGATGCATGAAAAGATATACCTATCTTTTGTATATGGGCATGGGAATTGGCTCATTTTGAAGTAGGCTATGACCTACAAATCTATGCATGCTTATGTTTGCATGGGATGGCTTGACCATAATTGGCAATGAGTTATAATAATGAGCCAATTTTAAAAGGTTTAACGAGACATGGAAATCCTTACAACTAAGGAAATAACCTAGCATGTGTTAAACTGATGATACGAGGTTTACATGCAATGAGGTTTATTAAGGTTATTTGTAAGTGTACAATCATGTCTTGCTTTGTATTTTGGTAACCATTAAGTATAATTGATGTAGAGGGTGACCAAAGGCTTGGAAAATAGCCTAATAGGGTCCACACGAGTAGACACACGGGTGTGTGTCTAGGCCATGTGTGTGACGCACGGATCGCCCCCATGGGCGTGTGGTATGGCCGTGTGTCCCCTACACCTAAAATTTTAAGTCAGAATGCATGGTAGTAAACACACGGGCATGTCCCATATCACACGGGCATGTGTCTTGGCCGTGTGCCTCTAAACGCATGCTGACATCATAAACAGAATGCTCGAGTTTTTGGACACGGGCGTGTCTAGGCCATGTGAAGGACACGGGCCAACGACACGGGAGTGTGCTCGACCGTGTGAAAACCCCTGTAGGATCGAAATGAAAAATAATTTTCATAAATTCAACACGGGTAGGGGACACGAGCGTGTCCCAAAGCACACGGGCGTGTGCATTGCCTTCACACGGGCGTATGAGGCTTTACCTAGAAAATTTTTCATGAACTTTTGCAAGTTCTTGGTTTAGTCTCGGACCTTTCTCGACATATGTTTAGGGCCTCGAAAGCCCATAATAGGGACAGTAAGATGTTATTTGATTGGTTTTATATTGGGATGAAATTTTATAATCCGTATTTTCAGAAAATGTTCGTGTACATATTTGGTAACGCCTCGTATCCGGTCCCAGTCTCGGGTACGAGTAAGGGGTGGTACAACCGGTCTTCGACGGTATTATTTAAAATAATTATTTAAAAAATTTTAAATATTAGTTAAATTTTAAAAAATTATTTATTTAAATGAAAAAAATTAAAATACTATTATTTAAAATAATTTTAAAGTTTTTTAAGTATATAGCTGATTTTTTAAAATTTATATTGTTTTTAATTTACATATTAAATAATTTTAATTTTTAAAGACATTAGTGACGTTTTTACTATAAACGCCGCAAAAGGTATGTAATAGCGGCTTTTTTTAAAAATGCCGCAAAAATTCATTTCACTTCTAAAAAATGCGCCTTTTTTTCCCCAAATTTCCCCCACTGAAACCCCTAATTTTTTCCCCTAAAATCAGTATCCTCAAAACACCCTCAATCTCACCCCTCTGTTGCCCTTTTCAATCAAGAAACTCTCCAACAGCGTCTCCAAGCTCTTATCAAAGGTGCCCACGAGTGTTGGACTTAACGCTATTTTCTGGCAGTCCTCTTACGATTACTCTAGCTCCGCTGTACTTGGATGGGGCGATGGGTATTACACGGGAGAAGAAGATAAAGGGAAAAGGAAGATGAAAACTTTGTCTGCAGTTGCGGAGTAATTCCTTGTGGAAAGAAGGAATTTCTTGCAAAACTTCATCCAGTATTCTATGCACAGTAAGTTAGGCTTTATGTGTTTGTTGTTTTTATTAATTAGCACTAGCAATCAGTGGATTTTTGTTCGTTGGCGTTGTTGTTGTTGCCATAATAGTTTGCTACTTCATTCCCATTCGCATTCCCACTCTCACTCCCACATACTCATTTCGATGAAAGATTGACGAACCCACCCGCAAATTTTTTAATTTTACATCACAATAGAACTGTGGCAGAACATCGAACCAGGTTCCTTGTATTTCACTACAAGTTCTTGTTAAAGCTGCTTTGAAATGTTTACAGGTTTTGTTCATTTATTCTTAAGCTGCAGCATAATAGTTGTCGATTCCCCCAAAATAAGAAGAGAGAGAGAGATTAGTGATTAATTTTTGTATTATTATTTTTTATTAATTTCTCGATTATTAAGCCATTTTTTCGAAATGAGCAGGGGCGATCTCCTCAGCATCCATCCTTTGGAACTCAAGTTTCCTTGTAAGTCATTTTCTTCCCTCCTGTAGTTTCTATTTTTCTTTGATTTTTTTTTTTTGTTTCTATGAATAGTTGCGCTGAGGAAATAGATCTCTTGCTCTCTTCAATTATCGAATAAAACCGATAATTATGTAGCTTTCAAGGTATATTCTTTATCATTCATATCGGTGTTTTAATTTTTAAATTTTTTAATCTTTTTGCTCTGTTTTTTAACATGAAAATTGTTTGAATCTCTTGATGAGTCCCGAGTTTATCCATTACCAGTTTGATTTTGACATGAGTTATTGACATGAGTCCCTTAAACATCTTTTACTTTTTTCTTCCAAAAGTTTAACGTCTTTCCATTAGAGTTTCATCGTCAAGTTTATCTCCTCTTCCTTTTGATCGACATTTTCAATACTTTGGGTTCAAGATCCCCTATATGCTAGAGGTATAGAGTTCAAACTTTGGCATGAGCTTGTTTTTCAGCAACTATGGCATTTTGCGCTCATCTTCAATGATTAGACATTTCAAAGTGACTAAAGATAATACCAAATTTGTTTGAATGAAAAATAATAACTTTAGCAATGCTATTGGACATAGAAATTAAGATTATGATAACTAAAAACCTGTGATATTTGTGAGCTTAATAAAAAAAGTGAAACATGTTATGAGTCACATGAAATTGAGAAAGAAGATAGACATTAAACACGTGAGGTTCGTCATGACATCTCCTTTAACCTTCATTTGACCCTTTTTGTCTTTTTCATATGTGGCTACTTATTTTCTTTTTGATGCCTTTACAAGTCCATCAACATGACACTGGACTTATGCCTGTCACTTATTTACAGCGACATTAGCATTTACAATTAGCCTAGCATCAGTTTTTTTAGTATGGGTTTACTTTTTACTGATTTCACTTTCATTACAGTAAATGGTATAGCTAATTTCCTTGTTTTGCTCAATCAGGTGACCGAGATTCCGTTTAACAAATTTCCTTATTGCTGGAACAAGTCTTAACCAAGATCAAGATCAAAGTACTTCGCTAAGTTATATATGCAGGCATTGCAATACTTTGGCTTCATCTAAGCTTGAACCGGCCCTCTGCTGTATATTGTTTCTTCTTCTTTTCTGATATTTTTCCTTTGATTAATAAGAGGTGATGATGATTTGGCATTTTTTTCTCACCAGGATGAATTTTGTTTTAGAAATTGTAATACTTTGTCTGTCTGCGTGTGTGTGTTTTTTTTATGTATTAAATTACATATTGAATCAATGTTTATGTATTAAATTTAAATTCATTAATTTTTATATTTAGTTTTGAAGTTTAAATTTTAATGAAAAATTTAATTTAATTAATTTTTTTATTTATCCTTAAAAGTATATAGTTTAAAGTTCAAATTTCAAAAATTAAACATAATATAATATTTAACAAAGAAATAAATATTATTTAATTAAAATAAAATAATTTTTTAAAAGGTCATAATTTTTAGCAGCGTTTGTGAGAAAAGCGCCGCTAAAAGTTATGTTCTTTAGCGACGTTTGTGGGAAAAGCGCAGCTAAAGGTCATGTTCTTTAGCGGCATTTGTGGGAAAAGCGACGCTAAAGGTCATGACCTTTAGCAGCGTTTGTGGGAAAAGCGCCACTAAAGGTCATAACCTTATAAACGCCACAAAATGTTAGCGGCGTTGTCTGTAGTGTTGTCGACCTTCTTAGTGAAGTTGGTGCACCTACTTTGTTAGTCTTTCCTTCTTCGCTTGGTTGTTAATACACACTAGTTTTCCAAGGATTTTGAGTCTTTCTTTCTTTGATATTTCCTCCTTCAATTATGCTTTCAAAATCTTTATCTAGAGTTAGCTAGAGCTAAAAAGAGTCTTAACACTTTTTTCAAAAAATTCTTAATTTGCCAATTCTTATTTAAATACCACCATAAGGAAGTTTCATTGAACACCATATTTTGGGATGTGTAGATTGTTAGATCACAATAATGTCATCATTTTCTTTTATTTTCATATCCTACAAAGATACACTTAACTTCTTGTCCATCTTGCTATTCAAATGATCAAGTACAAATATATAACTAACTCCAAAAGCTTGAAAATAACCAACACTAGGCTTTATGTTCCACACATTTTCAAAAGGTGAGAGAAAATATAACCTTTGTTGAGGAAGTTTGTTAATCACAAAGGTTGTAGTATTTATCACTTGGACTTAAAATAATCTTGGTACATTCTTAGCTTGAGATCCCATGTAAGACCATATCTAGGATATGAAATTGGCATCGATATGAGCTCCCGTATAAGACTATTCTAGGGCATGGCATCTGCACCGTTATGAGACTTCATGTAAGACCATGCCTGGGACATGGCATCGATACGAGATTCTGTGTAAGACCATAGCTGGGCTATTGGCATCGGTATGATTTTTTTTTCCTTTTTTATTCTATGCCATTTTGTTGTGGTATGCGAGCATATGTAAACTGACGGTGTATTTTGCATCCCTTAAGAAAATATGATAACTCATCTAAGGTGTATTCTCCCTCATTATCGATGTGTTGATAAAAATTTTCCTCCACCCTTATTTTCTTCTTCCATCTTTGAAAGAGTCTTAGATTTTTCCTTCATAAAGTAAACCATTCATACCTTTTTTTTTTACTCAATTTTGGTGAAATAAATATAAACTAATCTTTTTAATTATATTTTCTTAATCTTAAAGTTTTAGTTGAATTTTTGTGATATGAAATTATATATAAATACACACATAATTTATGTAATATTTTTTAGTTTTATCTAAATATCTATAAATATGTTATAAATATTTCATTATTATAGAAGTGGATGCCCATTAGGATAATAAGTTTGATATACATTAGGGTTATAATTTTAATTAGAAGTAGAGTTTTATATTATTTATACTTCTCATGCCCATAAATATATACTTTGAAGAAGTATTGTAAATATCCCTATTGATCACTAAAAATACTTACTTCTCTTTTGCTCCATTATTTCAGTAATGTTTTGATTAATCTGTAAATGTTATGTATGTACTGGTAACACTCTGTAACCCTGTTTCGACAACGGATATGGGTTAGGGGTGTTACAATTTCTTGTTCTTATACTGTCTTTATTATTTATTTTATAACACATTACCAATATGATTCTCTTCTAAATTTTCTTCTTCTTAATTATTTATTGTAGCCCATAAAACAAAATTTTGAAATTTTTTTCTCTTAACCCATCAAAGAGTTTGAACCAATGCTCTTCAAGTTTCCAACTCTTTTCCTTAATCGTTAACCTACCAATAGCCATTTGAATTTGTTCCCTAAAAAATTTATAAAACCCATTCCTGCTAGAGAGAAGAAAAAAAAAATTAAAATCAACAAAAGAAGGATTTGAACTTACGATCTTTGATGAACCTCCACTCTTTTAACCACTTAGCTACTCTAAAATTTTTGAAATATTTGAGCCAAGAATCTTATAAAAACTTGCCTATCCATATCTGATTAGATTTATTCATTCGAATATCAAAGATCAGATTTGTTTTTCAAGGTATTAGACACAAGATGCAAAGATTTGTACGAAGTATTTTTATAACAGCCCATTTTTCATTGGTATTGGAAACGGCAGTTTTCGAACTCCATATCTTGATGATTGAGTTAGTAAATATTTTTTAATAATATTTACAAGTTTATTATAGTGTTTTTATTGAATTTTGATCTAATAATTTTTGTTAATTGGTTAGTTAGTCAAGGTACAAGTGGTGCGTACTGAAAGTCAGTGATTTTGGAAGATGAGGTATCTGGATATCGTTTTCATAAACCAAGCTCATAATATTATTGTTGAATATTTACGGAACTATTATATAAGTGTATTCAATTTTGGTTTGGAAATTTTGATTTGATAGTTAATTAAGGAAAAAAGACTAAATGGTAAAAACCATAAAAGTTAACCAATATTGATTTTATTAGCTAAAAAGGCCAAATAGTATAACATTAAGGCTTTAAATGGTAATAAGCCCACTTTTAAAGTTAGTGGATGGTTAAGTAGGGAATTTTGATTAAATAATATGGAAAATTTTTAAAGTAAATTAATAATAAAATAGTTAAAACAAAAAGATGAAAGGATGTTCATCCATTTTCAGTTTTATTCTTTTTTCTCTACATCGAAACTAAGAACTAGAGAGGAGGTTGAAGCTTCAACATTTTATCTTTTCATGGTAAGGATTTTAAACTTGTTTTTTTTTTTTGTAATTGTATGTTTTTGATATTGTTGTAGCTTAATCTAGCTAACTTAGGGACTATTTTGTAAAACTGTTAAAGGTTTTGAAACTTGCTATTAGTGGCTTTTAGATGTTTAGGAAGTTGAATGATAGATTTAAGAATTTGGTTGTTAAATAGGACTATTTTGTAAAGAAATTTTAGTTATTTTTTAGTTTAATGACTAAATTGATAAAAATTGAATTTAATAAGGAATTCTTGTAAAATTTAGTTACCTAGGGGTAGTTAAGGGACTATATAGAATTCGGCACAATGGTTTTTGGTCTAGTTGTGATAAATGTATAATTTTTGATTTTAGAGACTAAATTGAATAAAAGGTAAAAGCTCAGAGTAATAATATAAAATGTTATTAAAGGGTCAAATGCATGTAATTATATATTTTAAGGTATTCAAAATGGTTAATTGAGTTAAATTATTATATATATCAAGAAACGAATCAACCAGTCAATAAATGCGGAAAAAGGAAAAATTGTCTAAAATTTATTGGTGTCGTATTCATTGCCAATTTTGATCAGGTAAGTTTTGTATGAGATTTAAATTATTAATTATTGTGTTATTTAATTTCTTGATTATTTAATTCTTATAATACAATAATTATTGGCATCGAAAGAACTATAGTGCAAAGTATATGGTTATTTGATATGTGAACGAAAATGAAAGTATATGGTTATTTGATATGTGTACGAAAATGTTCAAAAGAATGGAAAAGATTGAAGACGTGATACAGGGCTCGTGTGAACTCAGTGAATAGCTAGGATACAAATGACATGTCATTAGGGTTTATCAGGTCCTATGTGCCAGTGATTATAGTTATCAAGTACTTAGTACCGGTGCTACAGTTATCAAACACTCTATGACGGTGTTATATTGATCAGGTACTATGTACCGGTGGTGTTTGAGCATATTTGGGATTACTTTGAATGGCTAATTTGATGCATGATTAGTTGAATTGTTGATTGAAGTGTCAATTGTGGCATATTGGTTAGGCACTTAAGTTGATTGTTCAAAATGATGTTTTTGGTATAACGTTGATGCTTTTGAAGTGGTTAAGAATTGGTATAATGTTTTACTTGTGGCATGAGTGAGTTGAGGTTGAATAGCTTGTTTATGGAAGGAATATTTCAAATACGCACGGCCAAGTATATGGCCTGGCACACGGCCGTGTGCCTTACACGACATGAGACACAGCTGTGTTGTCTGTAGGTTTGGATGATTTTTTTTTTGCACACGGTCATAGTCAGTTACACGGCCCAATGACACGACCATGTAACATATTTTTTAATATTTACACTTTAGACCCACACGACATCAGTGAATTACACAATTTGCTCGCACGACCATGTGACTCATCCCTACATGACATCAAGCTATTACACGACTCGCTCACATAGGCATGTGATCTATCCCACACGACCTCAGTCTTCCACACTATCAGGATACACGACCGTGTGACCCTTGTTTACAGATTTTTCCTATCTTTTTGTTTTTATTTTTGTTTCAAATTGATCCCTGATCAATATCGGGTTGGTTTTAAGCTTTCATACACTTGATATAAACCTAAAATTGATTGAATTACATGTTATATTTGATATTATGTGATATGTTGATAATTAATTGAGATTTTGAACTAAAACTTGTATGTAAATTCTATTACTCAGGTTCGACAATTGGACCGGGTAAGGGGTGTTATATTTTTAACAATTACAAAGTTATTAACAATTCTACAATCCCCGTCCCAATATTTTTGCCAAATGTAGACCATTTTTCATGTTCTCTTGAACATCCATCGTATTTGACTAGATTTTAATGACCTTTTAACACCCATCACAATTTAGAGTTTGGTAGCAATTTGAATGGAACACTCAAAATAGGTGACCATTTACCTTTATTTAGGACCGATGGGAATTCAATCCTCCATACTTTGAATATTTGTTTTAGTTTGTACACATCATCAACATACTTCATGCAATCCTAATAACCAAAAGCACATGGTACAATTGCAAGTAAGCATGGATAACGAAGTGTCTAAAATCTCTCACTGTCATAAGTTTTTTTTTTGCAGGTTGACACGATACGATCCTCCAATAATACCCTTATTTGATTGATGGAACTCCATAACCTGATAAATAATATTTGCATGTGAGTATAACTGTACCATTATAGAGTTCGATTTTGTCTGATCTTCCTCTATGGCTTTCCTTAGTTCGTCGTGCCAAATATGTTCACCCTTTTATCTATCTAGTTTTATCCCGTATTTGAAAATAAAACCGATAAGTGATAATATGTTTCTTTCACTAATTGGGTTATTGACAAATGACATGTCCCCTTCAATATGAAATTTTTACATTCCGCTAGGTTCATTGTCATATGATCGTATCGTAGACCTCTACCATATGATTGAGTATATTATTTTTTAGGTATCCAAAACCATGACTGTTTATTACCCTTATATTCTCTACCATTTCATGAAATCAATAATGTACAAGTTCGTACCCTATCAAAGTAAATATGATGTTACCAAATGGATTGAAACTATAAATATTAAAAAATGATATAGAAAATAACATTTACTATGTACTCATTTTAATAATTTTTTGATGTTCCTCATCCTTGTGGAACATTCCCATGTAATTAGCCCCTAATGCTCCTTATACAATATCTATAGTGTATACGATTCTAAAGTGTAACGGCTTGATTTTCAGTGGTACCGAAAAATGCGATTTTAGGGATCGATTTTTGTAAACCAAGTCCATAAATATAAAATAAGAATATTTATGGAGTTAATATGATAATATAATAAAGAATGGTCAAATAATGTAGTCGATAAGATAGTTAGCTAAAGCTCATAAACTAAATTGTAAAAGTCCAATCCCTATTAAGTTTAATTAACAAAAGGCTTGAAAACCTAGATAGTAATTAACCAATGGGACAAAATGGTTAATAACCATTTTTAATTATGAGTTAGTGGATGATGACGTGAGATCCCACTTAGATTAATTAGTATTAAGATTGGTATAATTAAATCTTGATTAAGTTAATTAAACTAGATTAATTAAGGCCTAATTAAAGTATAAATATTAAAGAAAGTGGAAAAAGATGAAACCATCATCATCTCTCACTTCATCGTCCATTGAAAAAGAAAAACCAAGAAAAAAATCCATGGTTGAGCTTTAACATTCGACCATCAATTTGGTGAGAAGACCGAGTCCTTTTCTTGTAATTTTTATAAATTTGTGATCATGGGAGTCTGATTTAGCTAGCCCATTTATCAAATTTCTCAATTGTTAAGTTTTTAGAAAACTTCTGTTGTTGATAAATTAATGAAATAGGCTTGAAATTGATAGATATTGAGATTAAAACATGAAAAGGACTAAATTGTAAAGTTAAATAAACTTATTTGCTAGCTTTGTAAAATTAGAGGCCAAATTGGATAAATGGAAAATTTTTCATAAAATTATGCTATGAATAGAAAGTATAGGGTTCTTAATAAATGAATGTGAAATCAAATTTTGATCTGAAGCTAGGAATCGAAAAATATGTTTATCCTAAGTTTAGGGACTAAATTGAACAAAATAAAAAATGTGTGTTATAAAAAAGGGGATTGATTAGGATCAAGTATCTCATGGCATTGTTTTTGTGAGCTATTTAATGGCTAATGTGTGTTAATATATGATATTGATTTGGTATGCATATATATTTTGTTAAATATGACTCCTATTTTCAGTCAAATTTAAAAAATAATCTTTCAGTTAAACTCTGTTTACTTGTTTAAATCAAACACTGATTAGTTTAGATTATTTTATTATTATTTGACCTATGAATTTAGCCTATAAATAGGCTCTTTTACAACCTTAGAAAAAAACACCCATTAGAGATTAGAACTCATAACACATTTAGAGAATTTTGTGTTTACGTTTTGAGGGTTCTTTGTTTTTGGGTTTTCAGGGTTTAGTTTTTATCTCCATATTTTGTACTTTTCGTTCTTTTGCCATTATAATAAAATTATCTTTGCCCGTGATTTTTTATTCTCTTTGGAGGGGTTTTTCTGCTTTAAATTTGTGTGTTCAATTTCTCAATTTATTCTGCTATTTTTCTTGTTTGTTGCTTAATCGAGTCGATCCTAACATATTTGTATAGAACAAAATTTGGATAAAAGTTGAGCTAATAGAGAAAAGGCAAAATTTATGGAATAGTCTCTGAGAAATCTACTCGTTTTGTGTTTTGAAAGGTAAGTTCTTATTGAACTTACTACCCTTCCTTGTTTGATAGGCATGCTTGTATTTAATTTAATTTTAATTATGTTTAAACTTATGTTAAGACTTTGGTGGAAATTGGCATACTTGGCTAGGAACATAAATAAATTGACATGAGTTGTGATAAGTGAATGATGCTATATCTATTCATTTGTAACTAGAAGAATGATAAGAGAACTTAAATGTATCACTAATTATATGTGTGATTCATGTTAGACTTGATCGATGAATTCGAAAATTGATATGTGATAGTCATAACTTATGGTTTTGCAAATATAGATGATTGATGCCCATGTGAACTTAGTAAAATGATAGGATACAATTGGTATGCCAATAGGGTCATATGCACACTTGTTACGGGATACTAACAATGTGAAAATTATGATACATTAATTTGTGATCTAGCATTTGTTGTGGATCATTGAGTATTCATTGTCTCTTTGGAGACCTTAGTGTGGTGTATTTGTATGTGATAGTCATAGCTTATGGTTTTGAGAGATGTATTTGTATGTGTACATACATTTGATGCTTACGGGCTTTCCACTTTAATGCTTTGGTATGGTGTAGTTTATGCTCATACGAGCTACTTTGGTGTGGGGTAGTTCGCCCCACATGTCCGAGCCCTTTTTACCAGGGTTCCATTGGGCGAAATGTTAAAACTGAACTTTGAAAATCAAAAATGAAAATGAACCGAATTTGATAAGCTATAAAAGTATGTGACTAAAATTGTATTGGCATGGACTAGTAGCTTAATGAAATTATATGAAATTGTGATGAACTTATGTGAATTGGTACAAATTAATGATGTTTTGGGTTATGTTTATAATGTTTAATATATATAGACATCTATATTTCTTAATACTCATTTTTTTGTGACATTAAGTGCCATGTTCTAGCTAAATATATATGCCTAAATCTTTGGTAGTCAACATGCTCACCTATGACCAAGGTAAGAGCTGTAAATTGCATTTGAACTTACTAAGCATTATATGTTTCCCTGTCATTGTTTTTCTTACGTGTAGATCCTTAGTTTGCGAAACTTACAAAGAATGATCAGCGCGGATACCACACTATCATCAAGACAGTAGAAGTATGTTCATTTTGGTACCTAATGTTGTGGCATGTATATAGGGTTTTTTGCTATGTAAATGATCATCCTAATGTGAATGCCAACATTGTATTTGTGGGCTAAGGTTATGTTTGTATGTTAATGTTGGTAAATGGTATAATTTATGCCTAGTTTTTTTATCATGTTTATTGCCATTTGAATTTTTTATTTCAAAATTTGCATAGGCCTTATGTGTTTAAACTTGAAAAATGTGGTAATTTGGCATGTTAAAGTTGGAAAATGGCATAGTTATGTCAAGTTCATGAAAATGTTTCAAATGCCATTTGAATTCTTTGATCTCAAGAAGTTTAGTTAGCCTTATGTACCCAAATTGCACGATATTCTGACTTGTTGAATTGGAATGAACATATGTACATTAAAATGTTTTGGTAGGAAGTATTGAATGTGCTCCATAATGATTTTTGCCAAAACAAGGGGTAACATCACGACGACAAGTTCCTACGTCGCAACTTAAATTGAAAGTGAGTGGTGTTGCGACTTTGAGTTTTCTGAAGTTGCAACGACACTCACTGATTGATGAGGTCATGATGTGATAGCCATGATATTGCGATGTCAGCCTACGAGTTTTGAAAAATTTTCAATTAAGTCTTAATCGACCTCAGGTTAGCAAAAGAGCTTTGTAAGCTTGTATAAAACCCGAAAATGATTATACAACATATCAAGAAGATGTTTTATACTTGTTAGCATGCTAGAATGGTTAAATCGTACTAAGTTTAGCTGAAGTTGCTCTGGCAACGAATGTGGCATCCTATAACTCGGACCTAATTATTGGGTCGGTTAAGGGGTCTTACACAAAGGCTTCCATTTTGATCGATCGCAACTTGTATGCTAGTTGCTCTATTAAAAATGATGCATCTATTATCTTGCGATATGATATTCCTTCTCAAGTTAGTCAATAAGAAATCTCAAGCATTAGTGGATTCCTGTTCAACATTTGCAAATGCTATTGGTAGGATGTTTCGATTATTGTCTTATGCAACTACTAACAGTAGGTGATGCTCATATCTTTTGTACATGAATGTACCGTCTATTTGGACGAATGACTTACAATACTGGAATGCATTAATGCATGGCTTGAATGTCCAAAAAAAACGAAGGAAATGTCTTTTGATTGAGAGCATTCGATCTCTGTTGTACACAAGTTCTATTTGTCAATCACTGCCACATCTCATTATATGATTTATCCATCCCACCATACATTTTATCTATTGCCTTTTGTTTTGCAACCCTTTCTTTGTAGTAGTATACAGTGTAATCATATTGACTGTGGATATCAATAATCAAAACTACCATGAGAATCTTAAGATTCGCTTTCACCAAAGGTAATACAATGTAAGAGATAAGGACAAAATCCAATTTCGGATGATCCTATGAAATACTTCCAACAATACAAGTATGCGAGTTGTTATAATTCTTTATCATCCACAATCTCGTCTTCTTCCTCAATGATGTCATGATTTTCTAGAGACATCTATTGTAATTTTTTACGCACTTCACCTCATATTTTTTCTAACAAGATTTCGTAACTTTGAAATTAACTGGCTACTTTGTGTTGTACAACCTTATTGCAGAAAGAACATCTTTGGTGGAAAACTTCATCCCGACACACAAATCGTCGAAATTATTGAAACTTGTATGCCTCAATCTTCTAAGCATCAATGTCAACATTGAGCATAGAGGATGGAGGTTCATACAATCTAAAATTTTCATTCATTCCTCCAACATTGTTGGGAAGTTCATGATCAAAATCACTCCCTTTTAGTACATCTGGAATGGCCTTCGATTCAAAAAATAATGCAATTTTAGAACCTTTGGGGTCGCCCTCTCTAATAGTTTATCATTGGTTTCATCACTTTGTATTTGGTATTCAATATCACCCGAGTTGTTGAATCATATACCAAATTGGAAGTCACTTAGCCGGTGTAAGGGGTCAAGAGAACATCATTCGTTTTCAGCAACCCTGTGTTCAAATTAATATTGCTTACAAAATGTCTTCCCATATAACTTGATGGAATATCTATATAAGGGTTTAGAGCATAAGACATCAGCATATCAATGTCGAAATCAAATGCATTAATAGAATGTCATGGCTTAGGTTACTAACTAACCTCGAGGTATGCCGAAATTGCAATTAAAGGCTCCAAGAGATGAATGCCTTTCCATTGATGATTTTGGCATCCTCTGATACGAGCTTTCCAACAACACAGTGAAACCATCGCACAAACGTGTTATTGGACTTTTTGCTTCCTATTCCTGACCAAAAGTGGGATACATATTAATAGGAAATGTTGACAAACTCGAACCACTTGCCTATACATCACCAAATAAAAATAAATATTATAAATAAAGTACAAAGACAAATAATTATTTACTTACTTGAAACAAATTAGTCTACTAGGGTGAGTATCAAAATTATGCTGCAACAACTACAAACTTTGTTTTTAAAAAAATGCATAAAAACAACTTAATATTGTAACATCAACACTCTTTTCCTCAACATGAAATTTTTCTTCACAAAAGTTATCTTAACTCCGAAAGATCTTTCCATATCATCTCCATTTTATAGGAAACATCTACCACCAATATACAAATTTTCTCCACAAAGGTTATCTTAACTCCGAAAAAAATTTTCATATCATCTCCATTTTATAGGGAACATCTACCACCGATATAAAACATGTTTAAAAATGTTGAAAAAAAATTAAACATAATTACACGAAATTAAAAAATGCTTCTTGTTACAAGCGTTTTACTAAAAATTTATCCTTGGAATTCTTGAGAAAACTAAGAAATGTTTTTTCTTAAAATCAAGATTCATCTCAGATTTTATCATGTCTCAATCCAATGATCAAAATTTAAAAAAAAAAATACAAACATGGAAATCCTACAAGGTGCACTTTTTCCATATAGGTTTGCCATGTCAACGGAAAATAATTCCTACAGGAAGCAGCGTTTCACCCCTCGTACGCCACCATAGCAAAATCAACTTATTCTGCTAAAAAAAATTAAAACTGGTCTATGTTTCAAAATTGTTTCCAAAATTTACATTTTGCACTAATTTTACCTCAAACATAAGTACAAAAAAATATGTCTACCCTTATATTGATAATAAAATTTTAATTTTAATTTCTAAATATTACAATATTAATCTCAAATATTATAATTTTCATTATTATTAAACATGCATATTTAGATTTAATCACATAATAAATTATATATAATTGATTATTTTAATAAAATTATTTAATATTAATTTTTTATTTTAACAATAAACTTAACACTTATAATAATATTAAATTTTAAGTAACATTCTTAATCTTTTATTGAAAAATTATGTTACTATTTTAATTATACATATATATATATATATTACAATTTATAAATATTTTAATAATATAAATATGAGTATTTATTTAAAACTTACATAATTTTATTTATCCTTTTCAACTCCAATATGCTACTATCTGCTCTTATATTTATAATATATGTAAGTTCGAATTAAGTTTTAATCATATATTGATTATTACTTAAGTCTATAAAATATTATCTTAATATAAATTAAATTTTGATGGTTAAGGAAAATGCTTTTAAAATATTTTGTAATAAATATAATTTATGTCATATTTGTTTTATGGAAACAAATTTTGAAAATTGATTTTAAAAAAATTTGTCAAATCATCCGAACATAAAAAGAAATATTTATTATTCTTTCCAAAAATCATTTTCTGAAGGCTGATTTCACAACCTAATTCTAACTTCAACTACTGGCAAAGAAATTTTCAAAAAGTTAGAAAACACCATGAATTTATTAGTTAAGCAATGTTGTAAATTTATCCATACCTATACAATTTCACCAATCGAATGAGGATCATTGATATCACAATTCTTCCACTTGATTTCATCCATTAACTGATCCAACTTTGCATAAATGTCACTACTTTCTGGATGATCCTTGTCACTTGCCACAAAACAATGGACCTTATTATCAATTTCAATCCAACTACAACCTGCTTGCTTACTTAACTTCAAGTCATTCATGGCTGTCCTGACTTTCAGCGCCTCATCTAACATTCCAGATCCGGCATACGTGTTCGAAACAAGCATGTAGGAACCAGCTTCTTCAGGCGACAAGTCTAGCAAGTTTTTTGAAGCTAACATGGCAAAATCTATATCCCCTTGTAACTTACAAACATTCACCAATGTCCTCCATAGCAAAGGCGAATCCCAAAAACGGCTGTTGCTAATAAGATTCATGGCTTCAGACAAGCACCCTGCCCTCCCTAAAAGATCAACCATACAAGCATAATGCTCGATTAACGGGTTGATCTTGTAACTTGATTCCATTTCATTGAATATGTGTATCCCATCGTGCCATAACCCTGTGTAACAACAAGCTTGAAGGATAGCCAATATGGTAAACTCATCAACTGCAAAACCTTCTCCTTTAATCTCTTTGAAGAGCCGAAGTGCTGCTTTACCTTGACCGTGAATGGAATACGCAGAAACCATGGCATTCCACGAAACTGAATCACGACAATGCATACCATCAAATATTTGACAAGCCCCTTCGATGCTGCCACATTTAGCATACATGGTGATCAAAGCATTACTCACCATTAAACTGGATTCAAACCCCGTTTTGATGGTGTAAGCATGAAGAGTTTCCCCTTTTACTAAACAAGCTTGATTAGCAGATAAACTAAGAAGCCTTGAGAAAGTGACTAAATCAGGCTTTATACCAGCAAATCTCAATTGACGAAACAAAACCATAGCATCATCATCATCATCATCATCTCTATTTTTTTTTATGAATCCAACAAGAATAGCATTAAACAAAGCAATATTTTTACTAGAGAAACCATCGAAAACTATTTTTGCGGACTTTAGGTTATCGGATTTGGAATACATATCTACTAATGCAGTCACAATATTGGCATCACACAAATAACCACTCTTAATCACAAATCCATGGAGCTGAACTCCCAAATCCAAGTTTCTGCACTCTGAGCAGCCATCGAGCACAGTTACTAAACAACTTGGATCACAGTAAATTCCATGGCAAAATAATTCCAAGAATATATCAGCAGCATTTTCACTGCAACCATTTCTTACATACCCCGATATAAGCGCAGTCCAAGAAATCAAATTCCTCTCACTCAAAGAATAAAACATTCTCTCACTGTCTTCAACCATTCCAAGCTTCCCATACATAGTAATCAGAGCATTCCCTAAAGAGGTCACATTGACGACTCCATACTTAACGGCAATCCCATGCAACTGTCTCCCTTCTTCAATGCCTACATTTTCACTAAATGTGCTTATTATATTAGTAAACGTATAATCGGTTGGCTCCAAATCTGAGCTTAACACATCAACAAAAGCCTGAAAAGCTTTCTCCATAAACCCAGCCTTTCCATACTCCAAAATCATGTAATTCAAACACTGAACATCCTTGACGCTAATGTTGTTAAAAACATTTTCCGCTTCATTTAAGAAACCAGTCGTTGAATACAAGGAAATCAAAGAAGTACCCACAAAAGCATTCCCTTCAATCCCACTTTTTATAATAAAACCATGGATTTGCTCACCTCGAATCAAGTCTTCTTCCTCGCTACACGCTTGTAAAATCACCGAACAAGTATGTTCGTTGAACTTCTCACCAGAGAAATACATATCATGAGCGATTCTAAACACGGATTCGGAGTCTCCATTGTTTAAATGCCCTTTAATTAAAGTAGTCCAAGTGATTGTGTTTCTAACAGGAATTTCATCAAACACCTTTCGGGCATCATCCAGTTCGTTGAATTTAGTATAAAAATTGATAAGATTATTTCCTTGAAAAACGTCATTTGAAGAGTTGGATTTTATTAAAAAAGCGTGAATTGCTTGACCCAACAAGAAATTTCCAGACCCGATGGAGAGCTTGAGAAGATGAGGCCAATCTTCAGCGAGAACCAGCTCTTTATTAGTTGAAATGCTGGAGATGGAGCAATTGACCTTCTTTAAAGATAGGTATTTGGCCTTAACAGGTAGCTTAGCTTTTGTTAAAAACACTGGATTTTGGGGTTTAAAGGGATGAAGAAGAACGGTGGCGCCATAAGCAGCTTCCATGGATATTTGATTTGAATCAAACAAATTAATAAATAAATAAATTCAAAAAAAAAATGGCACATATTTGCTCCTGGGCTGAAATTTGGATTGGGCTTAATTGGACCCAAAATCGGGCCCATGGGAAAACTGACCCGATAAACAGTTTCTGTTAGTTTAATTTATGGTTTTCTGTCCATGCAATTTGAGGATTCAGTCCCAAAAATTTTGTTTGGCTAATTTAATTCTCATAATGATTTAGTTCAAATCATTAACATTGCTAGAAAGTTCCAAAAAAAGAATCTTTTATTTTTCAAATCATGAGGTTGACCAAATATATGTTTTAAAAAAGATAATGTAGTGAAAAATAACTAGCAAGCTAATGATGCCTTATGCCCTCGTCTCTATTTTCAAAGGAGAAAAAATTTCCACTATTTAAATATAATTTATATATATAGGTTTTTAAGTTTTATTATGTGTGGGTTTTAGTCCAGTCTAATTAATTCAACTTGTTAGCTTTACGATTAATTTAGTAATGTTTTTAAAAAATAATTTTAAAAAGTGTTGTGGAAAAGTATTTTTTAGAAGTGTTTTTGAAAATTTTGGTTTAAAATTTAAGTGTTTAGCATTACTGTCAAAAAATACTTTTGAGAAATAAAATATCAATTTTAAACATGTTATTATCAAGTAACAAATATACATTTAAATAATATTTAAATTAGTTAATATTATTATATTTTGTAAGAATATAAAAATTTATTATAAATTATTATTAATATTTTAATATATAATATTTATAAAATTTAATTAGAATATATAAATTATATTTTAAATATTTAAATATAACCATTAAATATTTGTAATTAGTATTTTTAAAAATATTTTTTAAGCACTAAATGTGTTTTTGCGAGAGGAAAAGCTAAAAATTTTAGCTTCTCCTTTTTAGAAGTGTTTTCAGCCAAAAGCAGTTTGTTTAGTACAGTTTTTCTCCCAAAAGTGCTTTTAGAGCTAAAAGTACTTTTTTTAAGCACTACTAAACAGGCCCTTATTCTATATTGTACAAATTCTTAATCTCTGTTGTAATAATTTAATAGCTATGTCACTTGAACATATATTTTGTATTATACTTATAACACTTTCAAAAAAAATAACTATTATGATCATTATAACTTTAAAAAAAATTCTTCATTTGTTAAAAAGTTCAGATATTTTTTAGGTATAATGACATATTTGATCTTCTAACTTTATAAAAAAAATTATTTTAGTTATTCATTTAATTTTTCATCTCTTTTAGCCCTTAAACTTGTGTTATTTATCAAATCATTCAAAAATAAATGGAAAAGTTAACTTTGTTGACATATACGTGGATGTCACGCCAGTAAGCAATTAATTTTTTAAATTTTAAAGATTCAAAAAATTATTAAATTTATTTAAAAATATAAAAATTATAAAAAAATTATTTTTTTAAAACATAAATTAATTGTAATGTGACATACACATCGGCTGCTACGTCAGTAAAGTTAACAGACTTTAACTTTTCCATCCATATTCGGTGATTTGACAAACAATAAAAGTTCAAGAACTAAAAGTAGCGAAAAATTATATGGAGAGCTAAAATGACTTCTTTGTAAAGTTGAAGGGTCAAATAAGTCATTATATCATCCTTAACAAGTGTTACTAACTTGTAATGTTGTTTAAATTTGATTGGTCGATTGGGCTGGTTGGATTAGGAACCAGTTGGGATATCAGTCAAAAAAAAAAAGGTTAGATATCAGGTTGACTCACAAATCTCTCAAAACTAATTAATTCGAGTTCTAAAAAAACTAATTGGACCCGTTTTCTCTATTTTTTAATATTTTTTAATTTATTTAATTAAAGTAGATAAAATAAGTGAATCACAAGTCGATGATTTGATGGATTTAACCATTGATTGAATTTTAAAGTATTTTACCAATTTCACTAAAACATGACATTAAGGATAATATGATAACAAATTTGTATTAAAATAGAGGGTATACCTTATTAGGCAAATCCTTCATTTCCGTTTTCTTTTATCGAATAGCTTTGGTTTACTAAGAAAGAGAGCAATGAAGATGGCGGTTAGCTTTCGTAACCAGTCTTTAAAAGCTCTTATAATTAATCCTAAACTCTAAATTTTCATTTGGCAAATCAACTTTTGGGTCTTAACTTATCTTTCATTTCCTATTTTAACTCTTACACAACATGTCTCCAATTCAACTGGTATTTGATTTCACGTCTATTTTTAAAATATTTTACATTATTGTTATATATATATATATATTTATGAATTATCATTAATAGATATAATTTGTCGTAATTAAACATCGAGTTGTCAATGAGATTTTGTTACAGCTAGTAAAATGATAGCACCGAAATCGAAAATTCAAAAGAAGGAAAATAAATAATAGAAAAAATAAATAGAAGAAGAGATGCAAAATAGAGAAAATGGAAACAATTATTGTATTTTCTTACATCTAGGTTACTTCCTTACATACAGATATATAAGAAATAAATAACAGAAAGAAACAACAATTTGTACGATAAGTTTTCTCATCCACAAAATACATCGTTTTATTAAACTTAGTGCGCACCATTTAACTAATGCCCTTTAGCCCAATTGTCATTAAAAATGGTCCATAACAAATACCTTCCCCATGAGAATATTTTTGTCTTCAATCCTTGAAATAAAGGTAAGCAGCCTTCAACTTTACCCATGATTCCCAAGTGGCATCCTCAGGAAATAAGTTTGCCCATTTGACCAAAACCTCGGTTGTAGCAACATTCCCCACTTCACAATTCTTCTATATGATATTTGAATAGGTTCATTGACTCATGACCCATGGTTATCCACCACTGATAAAGAAGCTTGTGTAAAAGCATTGCCAATATGTTTTTTAAGTCGGGAGACATGGAATGTAGGATGAAGCTTCGATCCTTGTGGTAATTGCAGTCTATATGCAACCTTCCCAACCCCACTATCCACCTTATATGGCCCAAAATACTTAGGAGCTAATTTTTAGTTTAGCACCTTCTTAACAGAATGTTGTCTGTAAGGCTAAAGTTTAAGGTATACCCAGTCTCCTATTGCAAATTGTCGATATGTTATGTGCTTATCTGCCTGCTGTCTCATTCTATCTTGGGCATATTTTAGATAAAATTTTAGCAGTTGTCGAGCAGCTTCTCTATGTTGTAAACTTCTATCCACAATAGCCATTAAGGAGACTCCAACTAAGTAGGGTGTGTGGTGATGGGGGATTGACCATATAAGGCCTCATAAGGTGTGCTCTGAATAGTCAAATGAAAAGTGGAATTATACCACCATTCAGTTAGGATAACCAGTTGATCCAGTCTTGAGATCTCTCCCCTGTTATGTATCAGAGATAGGCTTTCATGCATTGATTCAGCACTTCTGTTTGACTATCGATCTCTGGATGATATGTAGGGGAAAGATGAAGCTTTGATCCCACATTCTTGAACAAGTATTACTAAAAATTATTGATAAACACCTTGTCTCTATCGAATATAATAGAGTCAGGAATTCCATATAGCTTGTAGACATTATCCAAGAATAGTTGAGCAATAGTCATAGCAGTATAGGGATGAAATAAAGCCATGAAATGAACATACTTTGTGAGACGATCTACCACAAAAAAAACAACATTCTTCCCTTTGGAACAAGGTAAACCTTCTATGAAATCTATGGACACAGAAGACTAAGCTCGCTCCAGTATTGGTAAGGGTTGTAATAGACCCAAAGGTGCCACCGTTTCTGACTTATATCGTTGACAAATGCCACATTCTCTAACCCCTCCTTTTTAATATCCTTGGAAAGACCCTTCTAATAGAGTTGACTACTTATCCTCTTGGTTGTTGCATGAACTTGCGAATGACTCCCTAGTGGACTATCATGGAACAACTGAAATAGTTTTTGCTTCAAATTAAGCACATTACCAACCACTATCTTTTCTCTCATTCACAAGAATCGGTCATCCCAACTATACTTAGGATGTTTGTTTCCCTACTACTTGCAATGCACAATTTCTGAAGTTTAGAATCAACCAAGTAAGATGCTTGAACCCATGAAGGTAGTTGAGAGCTAATGGTGCTGCTAATGAGCTGAAATAACTACCCCTCCTATAGACATAGTCGCATAGATAGAGCATCAGCAGTAGCATTACTCGAACCTCTTCGATATACGACTTCATAATCTTAACCAATCACATTAGCAACTTATTTCTTCTGAAAATGTGTGACTACCATTTGATCAACCAAGAATTTTAAGCTATAATAGTCAGTACAAATTTTAAAATGTCTTTTCACCAGGTAGTAGTGCCATTTTTTAATAGCCAACAAGATAGCCATCATCTCTTTCTCATAGACTGATAGAGCTTGGTGTCTAATTCCCAAGGCATTCTTAAAGTAAGCCACTGGTTTGCCTAACTATTAAAAAACCACTCCTACACCAAAACCTGACATATCTGTATCAATACAAAATCCAAATTGAAAGTTTGGAAGGACAAGCACATGAGCAGTACACAAGACTATTTTCAACTGTTGGAAAGCTTGAGTCACTTGTTCATTCCAATGTCAAGAATTCTTCTTAAGTAATTCAGTCAAGGGTCTAGCCATGAGACCATAATATTTTATGAAATGTCTATAGTATCCCGATAATCCAAGGAATCCCCTCAATTCCTTTATGGTGGAAGGTAAAGGCTAATTCTTAACATAAGTCACCTTGGATTTATCCATGGAAACAGTCCCTTAAGAAACAACATACCCCAAATATTTTATTGCCTCCGTCCCAAAACAACAGTTGTTTCATCTAATAAAGAGCCTATGGTGTCTTAAAATTTGGAAAACTTCTCATAGATGAATCAAATGATCATCCAAAGTAGTCGAGTAGACCAGGATATCATTAAAAAAAAACCAAGATAGTCTTTCTTAGCAAGTAAAAATAAAGTTCATGAAAGCCTAAAATGTTGATGGGGTATTGGTGAAGCTAAAAGGCATCACCAATAACTCATAGTGACCTTCATGAGTTTTGAAAGTTGTTTTAGGAATGTCAGCTTCAAGCATCCTGATTTGATGATAACAAAGTCGCAAATCTAGCTTGGAAAATATCCTGGCTTATCCCAATTCATCTAGGAGCTCTTCAATAATAGGAATTAGAAAATAGTTTCTCACAGTCAACTGATTAAGTTGTCTATAATCCACAAGTCTCCATCCTCCATCCTTTTTCTTGACCATCACCACTGAAAAGGTAAAAAGGCTGCAGCTATCTCGGATAATGCCAGCCTAAAGCATTTTTCTAACCAATCGTTCTAAATTTGATTTCTACACCTTAAGGTATCTATAAGGCCTAACCTTCACTATTGCTTTATCATCCACGAGAGGTATGCAATGGTCTTGAAGTTTTCGTGAAGGTAAACCAACCACTTTCTGGAAAATACTTTCAAATTCAACCAGGAGCATTTGTGATTCCTCGAGGGTGTCTTTTGTAGGAGCCACTAACAAATTCAACTAATTAGCACTAGTCATGAAAAGGGTACAAGGGTCCATTTCGCTATGGATTATCGAGAGATATTTTGTGGCTTGCCCTTGGCTCATTATTTTGATATCTCTAGGCATGATGCCTTGAATAGTACATGGACTTCCCTTGGAAGAAAATTGCATAACCATCGAGTCAAAATTCTAAGTAATTGATCCCAAAGAAAGAAGCCATTGAATTCTTAACATAGCATCACACCCCTTTAGTGGTAGCATCATAAAATCAGCAACAAAACTAGCCCCTTGCGTCTCCCACTCTAGGCTCTTACAAACTCCTTGAGTAAACAATTGTCTCCTATCAGCCACTGTTACCCTCACTTGTTGTTGCAGGTCCACTGGTAAAACCAACTTAGTGAGCAACTTAACATCTAATAAATTATGAGTACTTTCCAAATCCACCAAAAAAATAACTTTGGTCATGCCTATGCTTACCAAAAATCTCATAGCATAAAGCCCTTGCGATCCTTTAATCACATGAAGAGATAGCACTAGTGTCTGTTGCTACTCACCCTCCTTGTTTGACTCTTCCAACTTGTCAAGACATTCAAAAATCTCCTCTAGCTCCTCTTTGCCGTGAGACTCCAAAAGCATTTGATATAATTTACTTTTCACACGCTTATGACCCAATTGGTATTTGGCTCCACACTAAAAGTAAAGCCCTTTTTGTTTTCATTCTACCATCAGTATAGAACTTATACTTCTTAAGGTCCCTTTTGTTTGAGATGATCCTGGAGATGATGAGTAACCAGACTGAATAGTAGAGCTTGATTGGGAATACTGAGGTGTCCTGACCATAGGAGTAGGTGGTGCATTTCCAAAATAAGATAAAGGGTTTAAACCAGTTAACAACCCTCTCTTGGGAAAAGGTTCCAGTATCTTTTCCACCTGCCTAGTAATATGAAGTGCCTTGACTAATGATTGAGTTCTAAACAGTTGTAAATATTTACTGACTTCTAACTTCAGATTACTAACAAAAATACTCAGCTCATAAGACTCAAATAATTGTAGTTGTGTTAGGAGACTTACAAATTGATCGTAGAATTGATCCACCAAACCCTGTTGCCTCAAGGTAATCAACTCAGCCATTGTGTTCCGAAACATGTTAAATCCAAAACGCTCCTTTAGACTATGAGCGTAACATGTCTAGTCTAACATGTGGAGACCCCTGTGTTTCTATGAGTATAAGTGATGCCAATCCAGTGTTCAACCCTCCAAATGCAACATCACTGTGTGCACATTATTCATTTCAAGAATGCATTTAGCCACAGAGTACTGCTCCAACTTTAACCACCAGCCATGGTAATCTGACCTATCGAATTGGGGATATTTGAGCCTATAAGAACGTTTCTGAACCCATCCAGATCTAGGTATGCAAGGATTGGGTAGTGAAAGAATCTCCATGGAGTCTTTGGAAGAAAAACCTGGTGCAGAGAGACTCAACACTCCCTTCCTTTTAGTGGTTAGTCCTAGCTCCAAAGTTGTAAGGTGCCCTAGAAACTGCTTCAGCATATATCAAAGTTCTAAACGAAAATCTTCCTTAAACCCTTGCAACTTTGCATCCCATTTGGTTTCCAGCTAAGTCAACTCTCATTGCATTTTGACCATCCCTTGTTGCAGCACTGCCATTTCCTTCTATCCACGAGTGGTGACATTGTCCCCGCCATAGAAAGGCCACGCTCTGATACCTTTGATAACATTAAAATCGAAAATCCAAAAGAATAAAAAGAAATAGTAAAAAAAAATAAATAAAAGAAGAGATGCAAAATAGAGATAATAGAAACAGTTACTGTATTTTTTTATATGCAGGTCATCTCCTTACATACAGATATATAGGAAACAAATAACAGAAAGAAACAACAATTTGTATGATAAGTTTTCTCATGCACAAAATGCATCGTTTTATTAAACTCACTGTGTACCGTTTAACTAATGACCTTCAGCCCAATTGTATTTAGAAATGGTCTACAACATAAAGGTGAAGGTTTTAGATCTTGAGTATCCTTGTTCAAGACCCACCATATTCAATTAACATGTGGGTCTTCGAATCCCGTTATATATTGTTGTCATGTATGAGTTTTAGTTAGATTAGTTTGTTTTAGTTTAGATTAATCTAGTTTGTAGTTTGTTTTTGTTGTAATTGTTTGATTCCATATTTTTTACAATTCTTAGCCCATCTCTTTCTAGTTGCTTAAACATATGCTTGTATTTGTATTTTGATTGTACCTATAAACATTCAAAAAGTAGTAAATTTAAGTTTCGATTGTTCCGATTCTTAGTTTATTGTTGCAGTAATTGTTTGTTTATACAATTTATCCTAATTCTTAACCCCTCACTTTGTAGTTGCTCGAACTTATATTTATATCTTTTTTTGACATGTGTAGCACTTATTCGTGGGTGCTTCTTGTTTTTAATAATTATAAAAAGTGGTTAAATTCAATTTTGGTCCCTCTATTATACATAAATTAATATTTAATCTTTATACTTTAAATTCTAACATAATGTTTTTAGCTAGTCCAAATAGTTAATAGCATTAAGTTTTCAATTAAAATATTACATGGTAAATAACTTTGAATGTCTCATGGGTTAGAGACTATATGTGACTTCTAATTTCTTTTAGGTTTACCTTATCTCTTTTTGGCATTTTAAGACAATAGTCAAATTTTAATTTCAACCTCTATACTATATTAAAACTTGAATTTTAATCCATATATTTTAATTTTTAACTTTGGTCTATCTGCTATTATAAGGTCATTAATTTTTCTAAATAATAAATAGTATTAATTATTTTAATCAAATTGTTGATATCATCTTTCTTAATCACCATATTTCAAAAAAAAAATTTTACTTTATTATAGCAAATTCAAATGAGTGTTAAAAAAAGTTGAAATAATCATTTTCAACAATTTTTATTTTATTTTATAACTATTAAATGAATATTTGTTTAATTTGAAAATGTTGCATTTGTGAACTTAATAGAAAAATATTAATAATGATTAAATTTTAAAATTTGAAAAAGTAAATGAATGAAAACTTTTAAAATTTAATTTGAAAAATAATAAACCAATATGTGATGTAGTAATTAAAGAAATGAAGGGATAAGAGCAAGGCATTGGAAATGTGAAGAAGCAATGATTTTGTTTAAAGAAAAAAGAAATCATATTGACGCCATCAAGTTTCAATTATTGACGAAAACGTCAGAATGTTGAAAAACTCAGTGAGATGTGATTGGAAATTTTGTATTTGAAATTTTCAAGGATTAATAAATCAATTTATCATCCGCACATGCAACTGTTACACGTAAAATAGTGGCTCATATGCTTCCCTCCTTGCAAGTCAAAACTTCATATTCTGACAACCACGTACATCAATTGAGGCAATTCGTCTACTTGTACTTTTTGAACTACTAAAATAGATAAATATTTCCATATAATTATTTTTATATATATAAAAGAGGCCTTAAACCCTCAGTTTGTGATTTTTAAGCAACAGTTGACTGCCAAGGATAGGAGACACATGATTTTACCAGAAAATGTGCCATACATTTTGCTACTTTATAGACATGATGCACCCTTCACAGTCCAGTTCTTGCTAGACCTTTCTTTGATACGATGAACCCAAATACAAGTTGAAATTATAAAATAAAATAATAATAATAATAAAACTCGATCCTATTCATCAAATTCAAGAAATCAAAATTGCAAGACATAGGAAATGAAGGAAAAAGAGAAAGAAAGATAGGAAAGCACTACCGTCGTAGAGAGAAAAAAGCTCTCAAGTTGGAGAGAAAACAGGGTTTTTTTATTATTATTTGAATTCATTGTTTAATTAGGTATTAAAATTTTGAAATTTATTTTAATTAAATTCAAATAAAATATTTTTTAATTAAAAACAGTAATTTGGGCCAAACCAAATTAATGACTATTCCCTTACTTAAAAGTGTGGCGTTATAGTTTTACAACTAGATACTCATTTAAGGCAAGTATTTTGAGTATCATACCCTCAAATATTGAAGAGTAATCCCAATATAAAATTTAAATAGAGGTTTTATTACCAATTGAATAAAATCATGATTATTAAAGACATGGATTGTCATTTGCATTGAATTAACAACTACAATTATCATCTAATTCACCAGGAACTCAAATTACTAGTGACTGACTAATGGAATGAGTGCCATGCTTGGATGATCCCAAGTTCAATTGGTTGATACAAAGTGTAATAGTGCTATTCATACATTTTAACTTTCTCTTTATCTCACCTCTAACTCGTAATTCTCACTAATTTGAGTTATCACACACTAATTTTATTAACACTAGTAGTTAGTGTGCTAATTAGACAAGTCGACTCTCATAATATTCCTTAACAAAATCCTTTTTAAGATCGTCACTCTCAATCAATATTAAACTATTCTAACAAACCAATCAATCCAAAATCACTTCACATTATATTCAAACCCAAAGGCATAGTTAGGAGGGTTGGCAGGGGCCCCGACCCCCCTAAAATGAAAAAATTATTATTTAATCTCTTTAAAAAATTTTAAAATTTTAAACTAGTAAAGGTAAAATTGCACTTTGGCCCCTCTTAAAATTATAAAAATTTGATTTAATCTTTTAAAAATTATAAAGATATAGACTATAAAAAGTTAAATTTTAATCTTTTAAAAATTATAAAGATATAGACTATAAAAAGTTAAAATTTCATTCGGCCCCTAAAAAATTCTTCTGACTTTACCTTGTTCAAACCGTTAACTACATAATAATTTAGGATACTAAGCATACAACATCAACTATTGTTACAAAATAAATAATAAGGTATGACAAAAAAATTGCTCAATAATGGTGAAATGGCTTAACATGGTGAAATCCAAGCTCAATCGCATGCATTCTCCTTCCAGCCCCCCACTTTTTAGGTCAAGTTACAAGAAATTAAAGAAAATTATAGTAATTGATAAGAAAGAAGAGTTGTTACATAAAACATGAGAAGAAATGCAAATAAATTAAAAGGAAAAGCTAAAAACTACTAAAAAAGCTCTCTAAAACCTTTTCTATTCTAAAGAGTATTTGAAATTCTCTCCTCTCCTGTTGAAATTAGCTCAAAAACACATATTCATATCATAGGATGCCCTTGAAGTGTTTGCAAGTTTCCGTCAAGTAGTGAAATTCCACAAAATACCCTCTGACTTAGTATTGCAGCTTCACCTTGCCTGTGTTGCTACATTCTTCTGATTATTGGCCTTTCCATTCAACTCAGTCGTGCAGGTCATGACATTCCTTCAGCTCATGTCGCAAAATTGGTTAATGGAGTTGCAATTCGCTCTTCAAATTATTCGCCAAGGTTGCAGCATTCCAATGGTTGGTGTCGCCACATCTATCTAAGCTATTGCAGTTTGTCCTCCAAGTCCATATTCAGAGTCACAACATAGTCTAGCTTGTGTCCCGATTTTCATATGGATATTTGGTTTTTCAGGATTAGTCACGGCCAAGGTCACAACATTTTCCAGCTTTGTCCACACATCTTCCTTGAAGTTTTCAGCTAGCAACGTAACACTAAAACATGAAGATTAAAACTCAATAATTAAAATGCTTAATATGCATCCAAAATAACATGAATGGAAAGCTAAAATGTGAAAAATCCTAAATCATTAAGAAACACTCCTCAAATAAATGATTTTACATTAAAACCAGCTAAGTTTAAGTGTGAAATGGGTTCATAAGCATATATCAACTATTGATAAAGTGAATAATTTCTCAAACTATTTGTGATATTTTTTGCCTTGAATTATGCTATTTATGTTCTTATTTATATTTTTTACATTTATATTTTATTTATTATTAATTTAGGGAATAATTAGAGAAAAATGAGCTTAAAATTTATTTTTGGCAAGTTTTCGCGTATTCGACTTTCAACACAGTGCAGCTTCAATATTTTGGCTATAACTTGAATTACAAACCTCCGTTTTGGGCCCATAATATATTAATTCAAAGGGAATTGAAAGATCTAACTAAAATTATTTCATAACTCAAGCCCAAAAACATCAAGAAGGTGTCCAAAAATGATGGAAGTTTGACGCGAAAATTGTCAAGAAACCAAGAAAATTTCTGCGGTATTTAATTAAGGACACTTTTCTATTTTATCCATTATACTATTTTTGTCCTAGACATTATTAGGTTAAAGAATGAGGGACTAAGACATAGCCATATTAATTTTATTTTATTCTTGCATTTTATTTTTTTATGAGTTTCTAAACTTATTTTCTAGTCAAAGTAAATTTCGAAGTTCGATTTTATAAAGTTTTTGAGATCCAATTATTCTTAATCTTTTATTTATTCTTTAGTATTTTCACGTCTTTTGCTTGAATTAAAATTGTTCAGGTTTGTTAAATATTCTATCAGCATTTATAGCTTAGAATGATTACATTGTCAATTAGAAATTTAATCAATTGATTGATTCTAAAATTTATGACAAACTGCGTAATTGTTAATGCAGTGTGGGCATACGAATTAACTTAAATAAATTATGATTGCATGTTTGTTTGTTAGAATTTGGTATATCTCGTTGTTAATGCTATTGATAGATTAAACCTTAAGAGATCGTTATAGGATTGTTTGTCAATTAGGGAAATAATTAATGGCAATTGTCTTGATTATCGAGAAGGTAAGAAAATATTAGGTTGTTAGTTGATCGCCGACAATCACAATCAATTTATTAAAGAACATTGAAAATTATATTTTACATCAATGATTAAACCCTTAAATCAAACAGAAATTTTGCTTTGACTAGAGTTATTTTCTCTAAACTTTTAGTTATCATTTTCTTTACTAAGTTTTAAATTTAGTTTTCTTCAAATCTTAGCTTTAATTTTAAGTTTTCTTGAAAAAAAAACCTCCTTTTTATTTATTTTAATTAATGGAATAAAATTACTATTGATCATTGTGGATTCAACCCTTCTCACCAATTACAATTTTTTTATTTATTTAAGTAGGCTTTATTTTTGTAGGCTCCGACGGCCAATCAAAATTTGACAACGGTGCTGAGGATTGATCTCAATAATTTTATTTCTTTTTTTTTAGTTTTCGTTTATCTTTATGCCCCAATCTTCTCATATAGGTGACCTCGTGTACGATCCGAAGATTGAAAGAAGTGCAAGAAAATTAAGAAGAGAAACTAGAATGAATCGAAACCCATTGTTTGCTGCAATTGAATCAGATAGCAACAGCTAGTCGTCATCTAGAAAAATCAAGATCAGTGAAATAAAAGGAGTTATGATTGATACTGGAACTTTATGAGAGTTAGCTGCACGAGAACTAAATCATCAATCATTTTACATTCAGCATCTTTTTGAACTGAAATATGGTTTAATTCCTACTTTTCATGGTTTTCAAACAAAGATCCTCAAGCACCTAAAGAAGTTCCATGTCATGTGCTTTACTATGAAACAGGACATTGAAAGCTTTTTCGTTTTCATTACAAAAGATTGACTCCTATATACCAAACTTTTCTTAAGACGAGCAAGGGTTTTCAAGCTTGGCCGGCTACCAACTCTTGGACATACCGTATATAGTCAGTTTTAGCTACATTGAAACTAGGAAAGCAATACTAAAAATGGCAAATCCAAGTTAAATGCATCGAACCCTTCAAATAGATATTTTGTATTTTTAAAAAATTACTACCGAATTTAATTTTTAATTTTTAATTTTTTATTTTTAATATTTTTTAGAGAAGTGGACATTTTTATTGCATATATATATATATATATATATATACATAAAGAGTATTATTAGGTGAAATATTTTAATTTCACAAGTTGAAATTTAAAAAGTCATTATATATCGTATTTATTTTTATTTTAAAAATACTAATTAAAAATAAATAATAAATTTTTTATTTTATTTATGAAATTTTATATAACTATTATTCCAACCCAAACTATTTTTAAAAAAAGTTTTCAGCTATGAAATTAATTTCATTGTTGATAACTATAATATTATGATAGTGATTGGACGGTAGATACTGGTTTTGTCTGATTATGTCAAAACAAAGAAGGTTGTGGCTTTTGCACATTCCATTTGGAATTGGATGAATGAATGTAGTCAGTGCAGTGCATGACCAAATTGTGATGAAAAAGAAAAAGAATTGCTTATCCGTATTGCACACATGGAGTAATCAAATTGGGCCACATTTAACATAACATAATCTAAGCTTTTTCAATTTCCATATGCAAACAATTTTAATTTCCTTTCTAAATTTCAATCTTATTCATTGTTATGTAATTATACAGAAAATGACAAATTTAGGTAAAACTAACACATATTTATGGGTGTCAACTTATCTCATTAATGTTAGAATACTTGTTTAATCATTTATTGCTGATGAGTGTTGAGGTATTTCCCTTACAAAATTTACATTTTCTTTTTTTTGGTTATGGGTACGGATTTGGCTTGATGTAACAAGAATTTTTAATATTTATGAGTATTGAGTTCAGGTCTTTTGTAACACATTAATTGAATTAGTCACCTATAGATTTCAAGATCATTTTATTGATCCATTTCCCCTCTCTTATAAATTTCACAATTTATTAAATCGAAATTAATTTAAAAAACTATCCCAAAATTCTCTCAAACATTTACAAACCTTAAGTCATTCAAAATACTTTTCAAATTTCTACAAGTCACTTTTATCATGTTAGTGTTTTTTTTTTAGTCATAATTCATGAATTAATGTTTTAAAGTTGTCATTTGTTTTTTGTGTTTAACAATTACTGACAATAAATTTAAAAGTGTTTTTAACCAATGTTGTATTGTTATTGTTGTCACAATTATTGTATATGTTCTTTAACTGGTATAAGTTGTGTTATTATTTTTTATTGTTATTGTAGTAAGTGTGGCTTAATTCACTATTTAACTTTTGAAGTGTACTTGTTTTCTCATTTTAGTACTTAAATTTTTCCTGACCCAATTTAATACTTAAAGTATGCATTTCTTATGTTCTTAGTCCATTTTGTCATGATCTTTAATAATAAAAAAAATTGTAAGACAACTTTGACCAAAGAAAAAACATCACGTGACATATTTTGGCCAATCAAAAAGTGACACATGGTATTCTCTTATAAAATATATAAATTTTATTTTATTAAATATATAAAGCTTAAGTTTCTAAAAACAATTGAAATAAATATATAAAAATTCATAAAAATATCTATCTATAAAATTTAAAAAATATATAAATTACAAAAATTATACAAAGATAAATTTTTTAACTCTACATCAGATTAGAATAATTGATAGATATATTTTAAAAATAATTAAAATTTTGTTTAAATTCTTTTTCGTTTTGCTTTTTTTGACTTAAAAATATATATACTAAATTAAATTAATAAATTTTTTTTCCCATGTTCTCTTTTTCTCTTCCCTCTTCCCTCTTTTCTAGACCTGATCATGGGTTGGGTCATCCATTCAAACTCGAATGCCCACCCGTAAAAGTAATAATTTTTTTAAACAAAATTAATGGTTAATTCAAACCTTTGTTTAAAAGTTAGAAAGAAGCATCATTGCCTGCTTTCATCAGTTGTCCCCATTAATTCGTTAATTTCTTAACCGTTTTATTAGTAAATATTCACTAAAAAATCATACCTATTTCTTATGTTAGTATTTAAAACTCTTTATAGGGAGCATTAATATAAATAAATTACATTCATAGAATCAAATAAAATCCATACATGGCGTAGAATCAAATCAATATAAAGCACAATGGACATATATACAAGATAGAGAAGAACTGAATAAAACTCATACATGACATACACACAAGATTGGGAAGAACTAGATAAAACCCACACATAGCATACACACAAGATAGGAAAGAATTGGATAAAATCCATACATGATATACACACAAGATAGGGAAGAACTGGATAAAACCCACACATAGCATACATACAAGATGAGGAAGAACGGGATAAAATCCACACATCACATACACATAAGATGGGATTGCAAACCCACGTGTGCGTAGTTGCACATGGAAGGACCCAAACCTAGAAACTCAGGGCCTCAGCTTTTGCCAACAATGCTAAGGCTTTATTGACATATTTAAAGCTTTTTTAAACTATCAGTTTTGTTTCAATTTACCCAAAAACAATATCAGGAAATAAAAACATGACACGTAGCGTGTTCTATTAGATATTGTACACCTTTTTATACAATGAAACAAAATTAATAATTTAAGTACCACTATTTGAAAGCTTTAAGAATCAATATGAGAATGGTTTTGTCTTGCATAGAGTGGTGGTTAAAGTTTTTTTTATCAGATACCCATTTGGCTGGATTCAAATTGCATTACCCCACCCCTAGTCTAATATTATATAAAAAAAAAAGTGCCAATGTGAGAGTGGAAATATAGTTTAAATGTCAATTTGCTAATTTCTCAAAGTAAAATGTGAATTTGCTAATAAAACCTTATCTTAACTATAACTAGTATGATTCTCTCACTTCGCGTTAGGTTGATTATTTGTTTATGTCATATTATTGAGATCAAATTTGAAGGTTAAAATATATTATGATTCTACTTTTAGTTTCAAAATTTTAGACCCTCTACTTTTTGGATTTAAAAATTTAAATCCAATTGTTACCATGGTTAAAATTCTTCTATTAAATTCGCTAATATGACATTTTAAAATTTTAAAAAATCACTTTGTAATTATGTATGAATAAAAATAATATTGAAAATGTTTATATGGATTTTTTCTCTTAAAAACATTCATTCAAATTCATCATAATAAAATATTTTTTTTATTGAAATATTGTTCCTAAGAAAAATTAACATTGACAATTTTATTGAAATAGATAACAATATTAAATATTTAGACTAACTAATGACATTATAATAGTAGAAAGATCAAATTATATCAAAAAAAAATAATGTATATAGATTAAATGTCAAGTTTCAACATAATATATGGCTAAAACTGAAGTTTGATCATTGTCTTATAATGTCTATATATATATATATATATAACAAGGCAAACCTAAAAGAAATAGAAAGCTACATATCCATCTCTGAGACCCTTAGGGCATTCAAATTATATATAACCAAATAATATTTTAATAAATAAATTAATGATATTAATTATTTGGACTAATTAATAATAGTATAAAAATACAAAAACCGAATTACATTAGAAATTAAAATGTATCACTTGAATCTCAAATTTAGGCATAATAGAGACATTTAAATTAAAATTTAATCATTTTAGTAAAATAGCAAAAAGAGTGAAAGGGAGCATAATTTAGGTGTGCCAAGGAAACAATATAAGAAAAATAGGGAATATTAAATCTTAATTATAAGCATAATAGAGTGAGCAAAAATGATATTTAACAATTTCATATAATAAAAAACTCCACAATGTGAAGAAGGAAGGTAGATATAGGTTTAGTTGCGTGCAACATTTGAGAATAGCATTGCTAGGTATAGCTAGAGATACTAATGCTAACAGAATAAATATTAACAATAAAATAAGATTGTAATGATATGATTATTTTAAGACTGTAATAAAATTGAATAGGTATCATAATAGTTTGCTTGAATGAAATAGAATGAGTATTATAATAGTATTCATGCCTTTGGTTGGAAGGAATAAATATGTAATAGTAAAAAAAAAAAAATTACTCAAATGACGAATATGTCCTTTAATAAATCAAAATTATTTGATTTGTTAGATGAATAATATTGAGGAATAGATAAAGAATAAATATAAAATAATATTATTACCCTTAAACTAGATAAATACATATTTTGTATATCTAAATTAATTAAATTTAATAATAAAATAAGAATATTATAATAAAAATAATATCAAGAGATATTTTTATAAATTATACTTGAAACATTATTTTGTTCAAAATTTCGTTTGGGTATTTATGATATATGCACTGAATGAAAAAAATACGTGTATTTACATTTTAAAAATTTATTTTTCAACCACCAATGGCATCCTGCTCCAAATGCCTTTAATTTAAGCTTTTTCTTTTTTTTTTTTGGATCTTCTTGTTTCCTCTTTTATTTATCTGTTATTTGAAAGGAAAATAAGTAGGAAAGTTTCTTTCTCTAAATCAGATCTATTATCGAGAAATGAGTTTCAGTTTTTTTTTTAATTATTATCTTTTGTAAATTGATCGAGAGTTGAAATTGTTATTCTTTCTTGTTATATTTTAAAAATTGATGGAGAGTAGAAGAAAATGATGAGTAAGATTAAAAGTAAAATCAAGATTGAAACAGAAATAGAATCTACAATTTATTTTAGAAGTTTATGAAAATTGAAGGAAAGAGAAAGAAAATGATTGAGAGTGAGTTTGAAAATAAAAATAAAAAAATTACTGGGTAAAACAAAAGAAAAAGGTATTGCGTGTTAGTGTTGAATAGGCTATTTTTAATCTCTTCCACCGAATGGTTGACAAATAAAGAGATAACTCATTCAATAAAATCAAAGGATTGAATTATTGTTCCATAATTTACTTGCAAACCCATTTGACAGAAACACAAAAATAGTAATTAAATAATAACAGTTGGGAAGATATTATAATCATAAATCATTTCCCACTTCGGTCATCTATTGGAAACCGATGCTCATTGCCCTCTACTCAACACCTTAAGAACAGCTACACTATTAATTTATCCAAATGCACCCACTACGTGGCTTCTTTACTCTTTTTCTTCTTTTTTTTTTTTTTTTATATTAAACCAAATTTGATTGACTTTTATATATACTATCGAACAACATTATTTAGTTTATTTTTTTTATGGAAAATCTTTGATGGGTTAATCTTTTTAAGTAATAATGGTTATGATAGTGTTTTAATAGAAATTGATAATCGTAAAAATTATTTAGGAGAGGACAACAAATAACTTTAATTCTACTTTGATCAATAGAATCTATCAATTGTTGATACGATTTGAACAATGACATGTTCGACATATCCCAAAAAAAGACAATTAGGATGTTGATAAATTAGTTAAATTAACTCATCACAGATCTTATGATTTATGCTTATATGAGGCCTCCCTATTAGAGGATGATTTAAATTTTGTAATTAGTTTAAGTAATTTATTTAATTTTGGTAGCTGAATCAGCATTTCAGTTTCATTTGCTATAGTGACGTGGATTGAATCCAATTTGTTGACGAGAAACTATTTAAACTATGTGAGGAAAGAAAACGAAAGTTATTTTAATAATTAAAAATTAAATATCTAAATAATTAGGAATTTGTAGGTAATTTGAATACTCTAACAAGTTTAGATATGCAAATGTAGCTTCTCTTCGCTTTTTTTTTTTCCATATTTTGCATCACAATCATTAAATATCAATTTTGATTCTTATATTAAATTTGACATAATTTAAATTTTTAATTTTTATAATATCATTAGTTTATTCTAATGATTAATATTTTTAATTATTTAAATTAAAATATTAATGTCAATTTTTCTTAAAAATAATATTTTAACAAAAATATTATTTTATCACGGTGAATTCAATTAATTTTTTAAAGTCCGCTAGACGTTTTCAACATTATTATTTTTATTATATTATTACTAAATAATTTTTTAAAATTTAAAAATTACATTAGTGAATTTAATAAAATAATTTTAATAACAATAACAACTTAACCTAAAATTTTGTTATTATTGATTTTATTTCAACATTAAAAACATTAAAGCTCGCATTGCAGCTTCTGTAGCCTTCCCTTTGATTTCCCCGGACTTGTTTTAATAAGAGAGTGCATCTCTTACTTTTTGTTCTTAGGGGCAGGCGCCCCAAATGAAAAAATTAACGTTTTAATCCCTCATAAATAACAAATTTATATATAGTAAATTTACATTTTAGGCCTAAAAATGAAAAAGTAAAATCATTTTAGTCTTTTCCAAAATAATAAAACTATAAATTAATAAATGATAAAAGTATATTTTGATATCTCAAAAAATTATAATTCATTTTCAATCCCTAAAAATTTTTCAATTCACTCCTAAATATTTTAATGATTTATCAAATACATCCACCTAAATAATCAGAATAACCTAAATTTTATCACGGGTAAAATTACCATCTTTAAATAATCTTTGGAATCTAAATAGAAATTATTATTTAAAATTAATAAATACTAATATAAAATTTTTTTAAAAATAATTTATAACTATCATTCAGGAATTAGATGAAATTTGAGATTAAAATTGCTAACATGATTTGATTGGAGAGAAATATGGTGGGACAAAAAATAAAATAATCCTGGTCAGAGATGACGCGTCTGGACCGAAATGTTGGTAATGATTTAAGGGTAAATGAGCGGACAAACTTTAATATTTGGGACCCATCTGTCCCACTAAATTTTGCTGTTCAGATTTGAAGTTGACGTGGCGAAGAGGAGCACGTAACGCCATCATACTTCTCTGCCCATCTTTCCTGTCCGGTAACTATTTACTTCTTTATGTTTATTTCAATATCATTTTTTAGTTATATTTTTATTAAGAAAGTATTTTTTTTATTTTATAATGTCACATTAATTAATTTAATAATATTATTAATTAGATCTGTATTTTAAAATCTAAAAATTAAGTTTTAAATTTTTAAATAATACAATAACCTATGATATATTTTAACCTTAAAATCTAATTAAATTTCATGTAAATCATTATATATTTTATTTTTACCTAGATATCTATTTTTATTTATAATTCTCATTTCTTAAATGAAAGGGAAAAAAAGTTTTTAAGCAAATTAAATTCACGTTGTCTTTTTTATTGTAATAGTTACGGTGCGAATTGAATTAAGACCTAACTGATAAAAGTTATAAATTTTAATTGTAAGTTAAATTTTGAAAAAAAAAATACATATAAACTAAATATTGTGCTAAGACTCGAGTGCCATGAGAATAAAAAATATCAAGAACAAGTTAAACACAAAATATAATATTCACAATATTCACAATAATCACACTAACAATAACAACTTTTAAACAAAAATACTAAAATTCTAATCAATATTTAAGTAAATCAAGATTATAATGACAATAATCCTAATTTCTTAGGGTAGCATTTAGGAATTTGAATTTAGATCTCAAAAATGGTGTAAATTGTGAAATAACATAGTTAAAAGGGTAACATTCATTATAATTTCTCAAATTTCTCAAATTTATGGATTTGTTAAATGCTTATATAGTAATGATTTAAAATTTTTAAAATATTTTTTAGATTTGAAAAGTTCATATTTTTATACTTTTTAAATACATATTATATTGATTCTCAACTAATTTATTAATAAAATATACATTTTGTTCTTATCATTTATAAAATAAATAAAATCTAAATTTTAAACTTTAAATCCAAGACCTTAAGCAAAAATTTAAGGATTTGTATTAATCCACCTTTAAAATTTATTACTAAATTAAAATATTAATTATTTTATTAAATCATTAAAAACTTAATATTACATAAAAATTCTAATCTAACACTAAAAAATCGCATGAAAAGAAAACCAAAAAAAAAGGAAAAGAATTTACCAAATTAAAGAGACCCTTGAAAGATTGATCATCAATCTTGTAAAAGTTTTGGATAGAATGTGAGGAAAATAAGAAAAAAAAAAAGATTATGGAATTCTAGTGAGCATAAATAAATTTTTAATATAAAATTATTTTTTGGTTAAAAAGTAATCCAAAATTTTATATTATTTTTATTTTTAATTTTAAAATTTGTATTCATTTATTTTTTGGATTTAAAATACAAATTTAATTATCAATATTATTAAAATTCAAATTCATGTATATTAAAAAGTTTTTTTTTAAAATAACACATCAATAAATTTTAAAAAATAATATTGATATTGAATATAAATTTTTATATCTAAAAATACATTAAACTAAATTTTAAATGTACAAAAATAAGAAAAATTAGAGCATATTTTATTTTGTTTTTTAAAAATATTTTAAAATCGATTCACGTGAGCTAATTAGATTCGTGACCGTTAATTTCTCTGAGGTAATGATTAATTTCACAATTAATGCAAAATATTTGTATTTTTTTTATCCATCTAAGTATATATATTTTTGACATATTCAGGAGATGATGTCAAAGGCTAATACCATTGCCAATTGTACGGCTATGCTTGAAACATGTAATATCAATTTGAGGGAAAAGGTAGAGTCGAAGATGAACCAAGTTATTCTAATTAGATATGACTTATTTTAGTTAATATTCTCTTGATTGGGTGCACATTAAATGGCTAACTCCGAAAAAGATTTATTTTTTTTCTTCTTTTAATATAAAAAATATTCTAATCACTTAAATTTTTTTAACGAAATCATTATTTCGATAGCAGTTTCGAGTTGGTTGTTAATCGCGTTTTTTTTTTATTTATAATTTTATAATTATTTATTTATTTATTTTTAATTTCAGTTCATATTATCATGATTTTGTTCATAGTGTGATTTCATTTTATCTACACTTTTGTGATTATTGTTTTTCTAATCAATTTTATTTGAAAGTATATGTAATTTTATTTTTACTTTTAATTTTTAGTTATGTTTTAGCGTATATATATATGAGATTTGACTATATAAGGTTGTCGCTAGAGTTATTAAGAACTGTTTTAAAGATGATGAGTAAGAATATAGATTATCTGAGACTTAGCTTTTTTTGTAGTGGGTCTCTTGAGGTTTTTAGTAGTTTTTATTAGTTGATCAATATTCAATTTACAGGATGATTTGAAGACGGCAATGTTAGGATGTAATTTTCAATGACTTAATCAAATTGATGCATGTTTTGTTTGTTTTTAAGCTATTCCAATGGTTCAATTACTATCAATTTGACCTATCTTTTTAAAAAAAATTTTATTTTATAGACATAATATGTATGCATTAATTTATTGTAATTTATTTATTATTTGTACTATATGTAATACCTTTTATTTTTAAAAAAAAAAATTATGATTTCTACTCATAATAATTTTAAAAAAATTATAGAATTAACGATGAAAGGGAAATGCTTATCTGTACCTCCCCCTTTGGAACGAGCTTATCTGTCCCTTTGGTCATGCATTTACCAAGAAAATCAGATTCTATTAATCACTGAAATCACATTGTTTTGATAATTAGGAATATAACTTAGGTTAATAATGTTAAAGAATATCTTTAGCAGTATATTATTTTTAAGTTATCAAGGATTTGAAATATTTTAATAAAATCATTTTAAATATATGTTAAAGGTTAGATATTATATAAGATTCCAAACTGATTTCACTTTGAATGTTTAGTATGATATCTACTAAATCATTTTATTTTATTATATGTTATTTAATCGAATCGAGTCGAATTTAGTTAAAATTTTTTGAGTTAGTTGAGTTTACGAGTCCTATTTTATAATTTTATTTTGATTTGAATTTTTTTAATTAAGTTGAGTAAAATGAAATTCAAAGTTTAGTCAAATTGAGTGAATTTTTTTTATGAAAATTTGGATTTTTTTATAAATATTTTGAATTTTTTTTAAATTTTTTTGTTGAAAGAGATCGATTTGCTCATTTTTATAATTAGCAGGGACCAAAGAAATATTTACACCAATCTGTTATTCAAATTATTCGAGTTATTCGAATTATAAAATTCAATTTGACTCGAACTCAAAAAACCGACTTACTTATTCGAGTTGATTAAAAAAATCTGAATAACTTGATTCAATGAACTCAAATTTTAATTTTTCGAGTCGAATCAAATTTTGCTCACCTCTGTTGTTACTCATATTTAATATCTCTCTTTTGAGTTTATTATATAGTAAACTCTTCCAATTATATTATATTAAAAAATTAAAAGATAAAACATTATTATAATTTTATTAAGCGAGTTAATATCACTTAATTTTGTAAAATCAAAGTAAACCAAGTCTTTTTTAATAATAGAACATCTTATAAAAGTATGATAATTTTACTTTGATTTAAAGTAAAGTAATTTATTAGCTTGCATTGATGATTTTGTAGATTTTTAGAAATTATGTGTTGAAGTGAATTGAAGAGCATATTACACCTTCTTAAGTGAATATAATTAGTTAGAGATTGTTATACCCCTCCCTTATAAGGATACTCGACAAGAAAACAAGTGTCTGAAGAAGGTCTTCATGAATGACTATTCGCAAAATATTTTTTCTGCGAACGGTTACCTGCCAAAAACACTTCAAGGCTGTCCTTTATTGAATCGTATACAATTATCTATATGTGAACCTTATATGAGTCAATTAAGTGGTCACTCGCTTGTCCTTCAAGAGGAATCACTAAATGACCACTAAGGTATAACAACCTTGTACAACCTCAATAAGGAGAATGTCAAAGAAGGACCATACAGTATTATGTTTGACGACAACAAACATATAACAGACCTGCCACCTAGCTTACCACATGAACAACCTATCGTCTGCATTGTTCGTGACATGACACTACCAAATAAGGGGACCTCCCCCTATATATACTCAACACACGAAGCGCCAAATGATCCTTCTTCTTCCCAAGCACTCAGGCCCGGCCCTAGAGGTTGTTTGGAGGTGCGGCCGCCCAAGGCCCAAAGTAGAAAGAGGTCCAAAATATTATTTTCTAGTTTTTAAGGGCCCAAAATATTAAAAGTTTAATTAATTTTTTTGAATGAAATTTTACTCCCTTCTAATCTTATTAATCACATTTTATTATGTATTTTTTTTTGCATTTACATCTAACAACAAATTTTGATTAATTAATTATATAAATGGATTAGAAAAAGGGTTGAAAATTCCATCCATAAATGTATTAATGAAAATTAAAAAAATATTATTAAAAAGTTAAAAATTTAAATATTTTAGACTATAGAAATTATAACTTGGATTGGACCTAGGCACTTAATGTCGTCCTTGTGTGAGTACAATTAGGTGTTTGGGAGGTTTAGGATAGATTAGAAAATGCATAAAAATGATTATCATAATTTACTAATGTTCTAAGTTGAAAGTAGAATTTTACAAGGATAAAAGACACTTACATTATTAGGTTTGGTGTAAAATATATACCTTTTATAGTTTAAAAAATATTCACTTATCCTCTTAAAAAAAAAATTCACATAGAATCTTTCAAATCAATTTACTTAGTAATTTTAAATATCATTGTTTCCATTTATCATGTATTTTCTATTTATTTTATTCGTTTTCTTCCATTTTTATTACAAATAATGAAAATTTTAGTTACTTTAAAATTATATTAAAGTAATTTATAATTAAATTATATTTGACTTGAAGTAAAATTCAATGCTTTAAACTTATATTTATTTCAATTTTTTTATTAAAATTTATTAAATAAGATTAATTACCATTACTTATAATGTTTTAATGTAAAAGGAATGACTTAATGGTATTACTTAGAAAATAAATAAATAAAGCTCCTTTAAACATTGTGCATGTACTTCAACCTTCCAATTCAGTTAAATCTTTCACCAACATTGGCAGTTACGTTTATTAATGTGGATGTTAATGAATCTGAGTTGGTAGTTTTTGCACGACTGATGATCCATCTTCGTTATTTCACTAACATGATATGATATAAAAATTCTTAAAATTTTAAAAAATTATAAATTTCAATAAATTGTAAAGCATTATTTAAAAATTATTAAAAATCCAAAAAACATAAAAGATAAATAAAAAAAAACTTATTCAAATAATTGGTATTTTTTCTTGCTCATGAGTTAATTTTTATATTGTTACAAAATAAAGAGAGAGAATAAAAAACAAAAAAAAAAAATGAAAAGCATTAGAGAATGTATTTTATTGATAAATGGAATGATTACAATATTTCTTCAAAGTCTCTATTTATAGGCATAAGAAATATAAATAAAGTAGAGATCTAATTCTAATAACTACTAAAATTTAAAGTACATCAAAACTTATCTTGATCTTGATGGGCATCCACTTAATAAGATATTCATAACACTCCCCCTTGGATGTCTATTAGTAGATAATTTGCCTCATTAAAACCTTATTAGGAAAAACCCTATAGGATAAAAAACCTAATGAAGGAAAAAGAGTACACAATCTTCTATTATAAACTATCTCGTTAAAAACCTTTACTAGAAAAACCCAATTGGACAAAACCTTGGTTAAAGGAAAATAGTACAACTTGTTTTAGACTCTCCCTAATGATAACATTACATTACATCTTTGAGTTAACGCATTCCAATTTTATGTAATAGTTTTTCAAATGTTGAAGTTGGTAATGCCTTAGTAAAAGGATCTGCTAAATTATCACTAGAACAAATTTGTTGAACAGTTATATCACCTCTTTACTCAAGATCATGGGTGAAGAATAATTTTGGTGAAATATGTTTTATTTTGTCACCTTTAATGTAACTATCCTCCAATTGAGCTATAAATGCTGCATTATCTTCGTATAAGATAGTTGACATCATTTCCTATAAAGGCAAATTACATATCTTTTGGATATGTTAGGTCAATAACCTTAGTTAAGCACACTCTCGACTTGCCTCATTATTACAATTATTTTTGCATGATTTGAAGAAGTGTCAAGTAATGTTTGCTTTTTTGAACACCATGACATGACAGTACCCTCACATATAAATAAATATCCTGTTTGAGATAGACTTTTATATGGATTTGATAAGTATCCATATCAGCATAGCTGACTAATAGGGATTTTGAATCATTTGAATAAAATAACCCATATCAACGGTCTCCTTGAGATATCTAGATATATGTTTAATTTCATTCCAATTTCTACGTATTGGAGAAGAACTAAATCTTGCTAACAATCTTGTTTGAGATAGACTTTTATGTGGATTTTATAAGTATCCAGCATCAGCATAGCTAACTAATAGTGATTTTGAATCATTTGAATAAAGTAACCCATATCAATGGTCTCCTTGAGATATCTAGATATATATTTAATTTCATTCCAATGTCTACGTATTGGAGAAGAACTAAATCTTGCTAACAAGTTTACAGCGGAAGCTATATCAGGTCTTACGTTGTTTGCAAGATACATCAATGCCACTATGGCACTTAGATATGATATTTTAAGACCAAGAAACTCTTTATCATTCTCGCAAGGACGAAATTGATCTTTATTCTCAGCCCAACGTAGTTGAAAAACCAGATGAAATTAAAAGATGTCGTGTTTGGTTTAAGATGGAGTTAACTGCCTTTGCTAAGTTAGTGGCCATATGACCATATTGAGACCCATGATCGAAAATTTAAGCCTATTGTCACGACTCCATGATACCTAACCACTCTAAAAAAGGAGTATTCGTTTCACTATGCATATGACCCTCAAGCCTGGTTAGCCTTTGCCTGAAACAGTGTTCTAGCTCGTATGTTGTGTATGTATTTCGAAAAGACATGTTACCTTTTCGAATTAATTTGTGGAAGTATTTAGAATATTTAAAAAATATGTTGAAGTTGAAATTTACCCATGTTCATTACTTGTTTCCGCTAGTTTACATTATTGTAGTTTTGGTGACAGTTAGAGGTGATGTGCCAGATGCAGAAAACAGATCTCCACAGAAGACTAAAATGCCTAATTGCAACAATTAGTCCCTTTGATCTATCGGATATAATGCAAATATTGTTGTCCCTAACAACATACGTTCGTAAGTTTATTAGGAAGAATTCCCATGATTCTATGTTCTTTGACTCCATAATAACAAACGCTATTGGAAGCAAGTTCTAGTTCCTGTCTTGAGTAACCAAAATAAATAGGATCTACGTATATTTTTCGTATAGCTAGGTTTCATCAACATGCACAAGCCACTTGCAGTAGGGAAATGTCTGCACACATGGATCGAACGTCTAGAACATTTGGTGGAATATTCTTCCCGGTTGAAGTTGGTTGTCCAGGCTACAATAAGATCGTGTCTACAACTCAATAACAGTCCATGGCACGAACCCTCACGTAGCAATTATCCACCCTTATAGTTCATTATATGACGCATCCTAATCTTCGTACAATTGCTCTATGACCATCTGTTTAACTATCTATGCTTTTTGGCATGACACACAATATTAGAATCGTTCTTGCATTTCGATAATCAATATCGAAACAAGAATGGTCAACATGTCCTTCACCATTTGCATGATGTAGTTGCAAATATTTTTGGCATCAAGTTTGCGGTGATTTTGCGTCATGTGTATAAGTGCATGTGTGAGGTCCAACAAATTTTTAGATGTCCTGATATTGCTACATTTGGATAAATGCGGCTCGTACTCACCAATTGCACCATTCTACCAATCTCTAACATTCACCAACATACAATGTCGGTTTAAACACGACTACTTTATAATCAACCGACACATTCATATTATACCGCTTAATGGAAAATACACAGTCTTCCTTGGTTGAGAATTTTTGGCCTACAAAAAACTTCTCACATTCGAGATTTATGGCCAATCGGTGGGCAGGTAATATATCGGGATACTCCAAAAACTTAGATGTATACACCACATCGGGATTTACGATCGACATGTGGGCCCCAGGATCATTGCGCATGACAATGCTTCAACTTGGGTTCCTGGTTGAAGGAGCGTAAATATTTCCATCGTTATTCGTACCTTCATGTTGATATCATCTGAGACCTCATCTAAATCGGGATCAGAAAGACTATTATTATCACATCCATCTTCACCATCTGCATCGATCTCAATTACTGGCGAATGTATTTGTAAACGAAGACCTGGTGTAATAGCCCAAATTTGACCGGGCTAAAAACAAAACAAAATTTTAGTTATTTAAAATGTCCATTTAAAAGTCCAATTACAAAGCCCAAATGTTTTTGGTTCAAAAGCACTACCCCTACCCAGCAGACCCAAATACACCCGTAGCCCAACTTAACCTAAACCATCAGCCAAACTTAACCCAATACTTAAATCTACAGCAGACCCAAACCCAATAACCCTTACAAGACCCAAAAAGATCGAGAGGCCCAAAACTTAAAATTACCAGCTAGGGTTTCTAATCCTAGCTCTTTCTTCTCGCGACGTAAACAGAAGATTCCAGAAGCCATCCCAAAAGTCTCGACCCTTCGACTCATGCCATTCCAACAGCCCCATCAATGTCGTGATTCCAGGGTCTGTGATCGGCGCACTGATCAAAAGCTAGAGCACTCATCACCGTGATTCTTTTGGGGTTTACCTGCAAACAAGGGAAAGAAATCGCGACAGACAAGAAACAAATATGGAAAGAACCACAACAGCAAACAAAAACAAATATGGAAAGATATAAAAAGATTTTTTTTTCCTAGTTTATGTAATAACAGCAGTGGCTATAAAAGCCCAAATTAAAACAATGTAAAGGGGGACCGGATTTTTACAAAATAGAAGATATACTTACACATATTCATTCAGAGGGTTACAAGCAGTTTTAAGGTGATATATATACTTCATGTTCTTTTTTTTTTTATGAAATATTTAGCATCATTAGCAAATCGACTACTAAAATATTAAAACGAAAGAGTTACCTGTATTTTCGCCTAGAAAGGACGGGGGTTTTTTAGCTCTCCGATCACCGTGTGCAGAGACCCTTGCGGTGGCGCGTGGGCGCGTAACAACTGAGAATAGGGGCCCAACAAGGCTCTAAGGCCGACCCCAAATCCTCCCACAGAGGATTTCTCTGAGTTTTTTTTTTAAACCAGGCTTCTAAATGATTTTTTTGGTCGAAATTTGGCTTATATAGGCCAAGAGAAACGATCCCGTTTTAGCTTAGTCTGATAAGCCTAAAACGACGACGTTTTAAGGCTCCAGGATCCGCGCGTTGACCCGAATACCCGGGGAGGATCCGCATGTTTTTTAAGGATTGGGTTAATTACCCAATTGGTCCTTCCACCTTTTTGTGTTTAAAATTTTGTTTTATTTTATTTATGATTTAGCCCTGATATTTTGCTTCAGTTTTAATTTAGTCCTTACAGTAACTGTTTAAAGTCTTGGATTAAAACGATGCCGTTTAGGGACAAGGGAAAACTTCTCGATGAGTCCCTAGGGTTTCAATGGCCGTTTCAATTAGGTCTGATCTCAGTTATTCTCTTTTTAAATTAGCCTCTGACTTTTTATTTACATTCAATTTAGTCCCTTTATCCCTTTTAATCTACTTATAACCTATTTATTTTAAAACTTTATACATATACTATTATATTTTAATATGAATATATGTATTATATTTTATATTATTTACTTATGTTTTATTATGTTACTTAATATCTTCCTATTATCATATTAATATATATATTTTAACATATATCATTACTTATTATTTATTATAATATACTTTTTATCACATAATGTTTATATATCTTTACACTATTGTATTAACCATATATTATTTCATATTATTATTATTTATTATATATTTTCAAATTATTATTATTTTACATTATTATTTATATATTTTTACTTGTATTATATCTTTATTAATTATTTATATATTATACATTATTTTTACATATATACTTTCATATTATATATTATAATTATTTTATATTATGTCATTTTTTATACTATTATATGTTTTTTATTTATACATTATTATCATTAAAGGTTTTAACTTATATTATATATTTATTTTTATTTATATGTTAATAATTACTTTATTTATATTCTATTATTACACATTTTAAAGATATTATGATATTGTAATTTGTATAATACGTATATTTCATCATTAATTACTTATTTCACATTATTCTAAACTTATATTTATATATATTATAATTATTATAAATATAAATTCTTTTATACATTTGATATTTTATACATTATTTTTCTCAACCAATATATTTTATATTTTTATATAAGTATTATTCTTATAAATATAATTTTTTATTATATATATTGTATTTTAAATCTATCATTAAATATCACATTTTATATACTCATTCTATTTATCAATTGTATATATTATACATATTTTTTTTTTAAAAAAAACTTATGTTTTTATTATTATACAACATTTGCTTTTATTTTAAAATTAACGTGTTATCGTTATGTTATGTATTTTATATGTTATGTAATATCTTAGACTTTTGTAATTTATTTTCAAATGCATTTTTTTTTATATGTGTTAAAATTGTATATCATACATCATTTGTGTTTAAATATATGTTGAATTATGTGTTTAGGAATTTTTATCTATTCTTTTCAAATATGTATTATGTTTTATGTTGAATTATATGTTATCTTGTATGTTATGTTAATATGCTCCTTCATGCATCGGTTTTAAAAAGAGACTTTAAAGTTTTCAAAAAATAAAAAGGCAATGCTTGGTATTTGGAAGCTTCGAGAAAAGTAGTGCCCTAACTTATTGGGTTGCAACTTTTCTCATTGAGTTTGAATAAGTCAGGTACCCTTTTAAGTTTTTAAACATTTTCAAAATACGAGCAACTGTCTTGGAAATTTCAAAGCGTTGTGTCCTAACTTACTGGATATGGCGTTTTGTTGTTTTCGAGATAGGGACTTCCAAAATGCTAACTTAGTGTCAATATTTTGATACAAGTGAACCCCAACTTTCAAAATCAAAATATTTTAAAGAGGATCGTATCTTAAAATTCTTAAATTTCCGACCTTAAAGACATTTGATAATTAATTAGGTACCAATTTTTGGGCGTTACGAGGGTGCTAATCCTTTCTCGTACGTAACCGACTCCCGAACCCGTTCTTTTATTTCGTGGACCAAAACTAATGATTTTAAAACAAAATGTTTTAAAGGTGATCCAATCACACTTAAAAAGATTGGTGGCGACTCCCGTTTTCGTTTTTCTTAAAGTCGATTCCCATTTTTCAAAACTCGATTTAAAAATGGTCTCGACACCTGGGTTAAGGTTCTCAAACACATGTGGAGAATTAAGATCGATGTCAAACCTGCGTACAGTCGTTCGCCTATCAACGGACATTCTCAGAACCTCTGTACACGGATCTTTAAACTTCATGTTCTTCACTTAATGAAGTGAAATCTTCACTTGGCTCCACATCAGCTAACTTAGCAAACAACTGAACTAGTTCAGTGTGACCACTTTGATTATGGTAATAAAGTGCGACCATTGTTTCTATGTCTTCATCGTCTACAAATCCCATCAGTCTACCAATTCCATCTAGGTGAATTTGATGAGATTTGTCGAAATTGGGACTTTGTAGAATAGTTTCGAGATTCTTTTCCTACAATGTTTAATAATTTTTGAACTAATCCTTTCTTTCATATTATCAATCGACACATATTTATTAAATCTCATAGCTATTTGTTGGTGAAATTCAAATATAAAACCAACTGTTGTTAAAATTACTCCATCGAAATAAACGCATACGAAGAATTGATTATCCATCTTCAATATTAAATATGTAAAAATATTTAAACATAATTAAAATTTTCAATATTTTTTTTCAAAAATAAAACAAGATTCTACTATAAAAAATATAATAACAAAAATTAATCAATGTACAAACCTTATAAATCTTTCTCACTTTTCTTCTTTGTTTTCTCCTCTTCTACAAAAAAAAAATTTCTTTTCTTTCTTCTTATCTGTTAGCTACTACAACCATTCAGCCAAACACAAAAAACACTATAACAATTCAACAAATCAAAACACAAAAATTTTTACAACACTTCATACAAAGTACTATAACCGTTCAACTCAAATATATAAGGGTTTGGTGTCGCTTTACAACCTTCCTCCTCCAACTGGTGCCGCTTGACACATGCCCTCCAAGCTTGGTGCCGCCAGTTTAGCACCCTCCACCCCTTTTTACCCGTATTTTGTTCGGTAATTTTTTCTGTATACCGGTATCGCCGTAGAACATCTCTTCACCATTAATTTTTTTTTAAAACATATCATGAACTAATGAGGGATGTATAATCGAGCAGAAAAAAAGGCAATGCTGCCACACTCCACCTCTCAGCATTGTTAATTTCAACCCATTTTGGTAAATAATGTCATTAGGATATTATTTTAATATTTAATTAGTTTTTAGTATTATCAAGGTAACCATTAATAGCATTAATTAAATAAATTATCCTTTGAATGATTGAATTGCTTAGTAAATTGAAAAAATTAAAAAAATAGAAATAAATTAAAATATTAACAAAAACAAGTAACATACGGATCCACAAATATTCAAATTCATGTTTTAATAGAAATTACACCCCCCTTTCATTTCCACCGCTGTTTAAATTTACAATTCAGAGATGCCTTCCGTCACTCAGTCACGGATTGCTCAGCAACAGTTAGCAGTAAACCCTAACCCAAAATATCTAATATGTTTATTGTTATTTTATTCATTAGAAAAATTGAAAAACAAAAACAAAACATTTCTAAAAGAATAGCAATAATAAAATATAAAATTCCACGTGGCAGTACACCAATGATCCCGTAATAGAAGTTGCTCGATATTTAACCCCCAGAAATTGTTGCTATATAAACCCAGCTTCTTCACCCTCATTACTCCCATCCGTTGTCTGAAAGAGGAAAACAAAGCCATTTTTATTGGTTTCGCTCTCCCTCCCTCTCTCTAAAGAAGAGGCATTCCCTTTGTCGGAGTGCGCTTCTGCTGAGTGTTTCTTTCGTTTTCTTTTGTTTGAAGTTTTGGAGTAAAGAGTGTTTCAAGCTTTTTAGTCCTACTGGCTGCTTAACGACCTAAGCTAGCCTCGCCGGATATAGGTGAGTTCATTTTGGGGTTCTCAGCCGTCAACTGTGAAATTAAATAGTGGTTTACGGTGGATTCTCTTTTTAGAGTAACATTTGTTTCCCTTTTGGATGACTTGTTGTTGGTTCCGTGGTGATCATGAAATGAGACATGATTTGGATTTGGATTTTGGAGTTTCTATGATCTGAAATCTTTTAGAACTTTTTGTTTGTTAATTTTGAAAGTTTTATGAATTTGTTATTTAAATTGTATTTTACTTTATTTCATTTTTTTAAGTACTGTTTTTCCTCTCTGCGATTTGTTTCTGGTTTCGTGGTGATCATGATCATGAAATGAGACGTGGTTTGGAGTTTTTATGATCTGTTTTTTTTTTTCAATTTCCTGTTTGTTAATTCTGAGATTTTGATCGATTTATTAAGCTTCTGCTTTCCATGACTATGGATTATGGTATGGAGTAGATCTGCGCTTGACGAAGAACGTAATTATAACAATAAAATCTTAATTACGAAAGAGTTAAGATCACGACGATAAATCCCTCGAATTACTTGGTTATGAATTATGATTTTGCTCTTACGGTGACAGATAAAATTTTTTTATTTATAAATATCTGTTTAATTGAAAATTCATCGTCGTTTAAAATTTTGCCAACTTTTTATAATCCTCTGTTTAACTAAAAAAAGTTCGTGTTTTCTTTTTCACGTTTTTTCTTCTGCTGTATTAATCGTGAAGATCTTTTAGATTATTGGACCTGCTTTTCTCGTGTATCCGTCCAAACTTGCTCTAACTAGTATACTCTTTTTCTTTTCTTTTCTTTTTTTTTTTTAGAAAAAAAAAACAATTTTTTGAAAGTAGAAAATTAAGAATTTATTTATTTTTCTAATAAAAAGAGGAGCTTTGTTTACAGTCTGAACAGATCATTGTGGTCCGCCGGCGGCCTTCTCTTTTTCATATTTATTTTTTTCCGTTGATGATCTTCAAGTAAACCACCTGAAAGTTACTTGATTATAAAAAATAGTTCGTATATTCCTTAAAAAAAAAAAACCCCCAAAAGTAGTTTACAATCCCAATTTAGCGACGAACTGTAGCTTAAATCACAGTAAATAAATAAATTTGAACAGTTGCTCTCTTTTTCCTTCATACCTTGACCATTCCAGATTTTTCTTCATGGACATAATATTTTATCCCAATAAACAAAGGAAAAAAAAAAAACAGAGCTGGTTTTCTGTCTCGATAAATAAAAAATGCTTTTTAATATTTTACACAATTTTTTCTTTTTCAGAAATTCTTTTTCATTCTTTATAAGTTTTGGGTGAGTTCAAAATTCCATGATTATTCAGCGGATAGGTGAGAAAATGTTAAGCATAACATCAATGAAGCAATTGGGGTGGTTTCTCCCTTCTGGGAAATCTCATGGCACTGGAAATGTTCCTTACAAAAGCCTAAACTTTCCAAGATATTTTAAACCCATAGGTCAAAATTTTAGACCCTACCCCTTACCCATTTTTATTTTGCTGTATTCGTCTTCTGCAAATAGGTGGTCTTTAAATATTTGTTTTTGTTATCTAGTATAATTCTTAATTATTTTTATCGAAACTCTGTTTCTGAACTTAAATGTAAACATCTTTTAACTTTTTGCTTTTTTTTTTTTTTTGTTCTTATATATATATATCTGTTCTGTGAGTTGTCATTGATGTCGTTTGTTGTGTTGTCTGACAGTTATCAGGTGCTCATCATAAAAAATGACTGTCACGCCAGGAATTTCCATCAACGATGGGAACCTTGTGGTTCATGGGAAGACCATCCTCACTGGAATGCCTGACAACATTGTTTTGACCCCAGGATCCGGTGTCGGGCTTGTTGCTGGTGCTTTTATAGGTGCTACTGCTTCGGATAGCAAAAGCCTTCATGTCTTTCCAATAGGTGTTTTAGAGTAAGCACATTCTCCTTTGAAAACTCTATTATCCTCCAATTTTGACGTTCATGTACCTTCTTTTTCCTAACTAGAATTGATGTTATTTCATCATGTTCTGTTTGGTGATTGCATCATTGTGTGAGAATTTATTTATGGATTGGGAGTTTGAGATTTAGCAAATCAATGGATTTTCATTTTATAATTTCGTTGTTTCATTTAAAAAAAAATTTAACAGATAGCATTAGCTATAAAGTACTATTAGTTGTCAAGAAACAGATGGTTGGTTCCTATTTTTATGACTAACAGTATCAAGTTTCTTATGTTACTGATTGTTGCCTTAAGATTCTACATCATCCTTTTACTTTATTTTTTGAACGCTTTTGATCAGTTTACACCTTTAGAAAAAGGTTCATTTAGGTTAATTCGTTTCCTAGTTAACTTGGAAAGAATCGGATTATATGACTATGCAGTAAATAGGAGTCTAGACTTTAAGAACATTTCTTAAATGTTGATTCAAATATATTTATTAGCATACTTCACGCTTAAATCTATTTTAAATTACTTTTAATGTACATGTTCTTTGGATTATCCAAATGCTTTGCTTATGCTGGGACTGTTGTTTTCTTGACATTTACTTGTGATACTTGAGGATTATAAAACCTGTAAGTTCTGGATGATTGTGGTGTGGAGGAGTACCCAAAGTCATGACTTGGTACTTATTTTTCTCTAACAGGGGCCTCCGGTTTATGTGCTGTTTCCGTTTCAAACTATGGTGGATGACTCAGAGAATGGGAACATGCGGGAAAGATGTCCCGTTGGAGACTCAATTCATGCTCGTAGAGAGCAAGGAAGAAGATGATCCTAATGCCCCAACGATCTACACTGTTTTCCTCCCTCTCCTTGAAGGCCAGTTCCGTGCTGTTCTTCAAGGCAATGACAAGAATGAGCTTGAAATATGCCTTGAGAGTGGTGAGTAGCTTATGGCACTCAAAAGCATGTGGCATTTTCTGTATATGTCTATCATTTAATTGCATAAGGCGAACCTTCAGCCCCATCTTTTTGGCCATTAATGAAGGAAGCAAACCATATGAAATCATTAATCATGGGGTGGAGTTGTCATTAGTGTGAACAACCACGGTGGAGAAACCATGAATGACCACCATCCCAATAAATCAAGATTAATGGCATATATAACATTTTTGCGAAGAAAATAAGTTGAAAAGGATGGAGTTCGAAAGAACCGAAAGGACTTCTTTTTGGTGTGATTTGGTTTTGCAGGTGATAACACTGTTGAAACAAATCGAGGCCTTTACCTCGTCTACATGCATGCTGGGACCAATCCATTTGAAGTTATCAACCAGGCTGTAAAGTGAGTAGAGATGCTTTTTTCATGCAATTTTTTTTCTCTTTGTCCTTAATACATAGTCATTGTTTTCTTTTTCCTTATGATGTTGTTATCCATATTTCTCTCTGGAACCTATTTATAAATTACAGAAATATATCAAGACTTATATTTGATTTCCTGAATGTATTTTGTTTCTTATGGTTTATTAATGAGCACTTCCATGAACCAATCAGGGCTTTGGAGAAACACATGCAAACTTTCCTTCATCGAGAGAAGAAGAAGGTATGGTTACTTGCGAGAATGTTTACCTCACCTGCCAATTATTTTATTTTATAAAAAAAATTATTTTACTTCTAATTAGGTTTGTGACAAAGCTAAGATTGTCTTTACGGATCTTTTCTAACATTTTTATGTTGGTTGTGAGTAGTTGCCTTCATTTCTTGATTGGTTTGGCTGGTGCACCTGGGATGCTTTCTACACTGATGTCACTGCAGAGGGTGTTAAGGAAGGCCTCAAAAGGTAGTAGAAAATTATGGCAATGTGAGCAATTGGTTAGCTGTATAGATGGAAAGAAAATGCTATGATGGTAATAAGATGATCGTCACTATAATTCTTTTTCTTTTAATTGCAGTCTATCAGAGGGAGGGACTCCACCTCGATTTTTGATCATAGATGATGGTTGGCAGCAGATTGAAAGTAAGCCCAAGGAGAGTGATTGTGTTGTACAAGAAGGGGCGCAGTAAGATCTCTCTCTCTCTCTCACACACACACACACACCCCCAAAACTCTGCCGAGGCTCTTGGAGTTTAGCTCAGTCTTAGTACTTAGTGCTTCAATGCATGAGTGAATCAGATGGACTCAAACCAACCTACAGATGGCATTTTTTGTCTCCTTTTTCCATCACATTTAAGCTCTTCCACCTTAATTTGATTATTTCTTTTTCTATATGAAGGTCTTGCACATTTAGCAATTTATTACTAAAGTTGGATATAGATATGATGCCCAATTATTTCTTTCAGGTTTGCGAGTAGGTTGACTGGGATTAAAGAGAATGCAAAGTTCAAAAAGAATGACCAAAACAATGAACAGATCTCCGGCCTAAAACATGTTGTAGACGAGGCCAAGCAGCATCATAATGTGAAGTAAGCAGTCCATGTTATTCAGGTTCTTTGTGTTTATCAGTTGGTTGTGGTGCATTCTGATATGAACGCTCTTATGAGAGCAAAAAGACAATCATTTACATTATGATTAATTGACCAATTTTTATAGATCCTACTTTTTAGTCAACTTTAGATTTTCTTATTACTAGCCACAGTTCTAAGTTTGTTTTGTTTTACTCTAGAACTGCAATGACAAGTGGATCTATATTCTGGTTTAAGAATACACTTTGCAAATCCACACTGTAACACTCTCAGCTAGAAAGAAAATGTCAAAGTTGGACTTGATGCACATTGGACTACGCATTTATTCATCATAGACATGAAAACATAAAACCGTGCCAATTTGACCCTAAATCCTTCCATTTATATGTGATATACGATTGATCTTATTTTTGATAGTTTGCATTCTTCAGTTACTCTCTAAATAATGTTTATGTCTATTTCAAATGACGTTTTGGCTTAACTTTTTGGCATAGGAATGTGTATGTGTGGCATGCTTTGGCTGGCTATTGGGGTGGAGTCAAACCTGCAGCTGCTGGTATGGAACATTATGATACAGCGTTGGCATATCCTGTTCAGTCCCCAGGTGTGATGGGCAACCAGCCGGATATAGTTATGGACAGCCTTGCTGTTCATGGCCTAGGTTTAGTGCATCCGAAGAAGGTTTTCAACTTCTACAATGAGCTTCATGCCTACCTGGCTTCATGTGGAGTTGATGGTGTGAAGGTTGATGTGCAAAACATCATTGAGACACTTGGTGCTGGACACGGTGGTAGAGTATCTCTTACCCGCAGTTATGTTCAGGCCCTTGAAGCGTCAATTTCCCGAAACTTCCCGGACAATGGATGTATAGCATGCATGTGCCATAACACTGATGGAATCTACAGCACCAAGCAGACCGCTGTTGTTAGAGCTTCTGATGACTTTTATCCTCGTGACCCTGCTTCACACACTATCCACATTTCCTCAGTGGCTTACAACACTCTTTTCCTCGGAGAATTTATGCAACCTGATTGGGATATGTTCCATGTAAGTCAAAATTACTGAACTTATTTATTTCCTACGATAATTGAAGTTACTGTCATATTCAGTAATGAAAGGTTCAAAACGGAATGGTTCTTGTGGTACTGATGTCTAGTCACTGGTCTGCAGAGCTTACACCCAGCTGCAGATTACCATGCTGCTGCTCGTGCTGTTGGTGGATGTGCTATCTATGTTAGGTATTGTTTTGCTAAAGTTGATTTTTATTTTTACTAATCATAATGATTGTGGAATCTTCTAACCCGACATTTTGTATTCGTTGTGTTTTATGCAGTGATAAGCCTGGCAACCACAATTTTGAGCTCCTGAAGAAGCTGGTCCTTCCTGATGGATCAGTTCTCCGCACCCAATTGCCTGGCAGGCCTACCGTTGACTGTCTTTTCGCTGATCCGGCTAGAGACGGGATTAGGTCCGTAGCATCCTTTCTCATTGCTTGCTGCACATCATAATCTTTTATCGTGCAGTTTTACCCACAGAGAATCCTATTTTGCAGCTTACTCAAGATTTGGAATGTAAACAAGTGTTCCGGTGTGGTGGGTGTTTTCAACTGCCAAGGTGCTGGTTGGTGCAAGGTCACCAAGAAAACCCGAATTCATGATGCATCACCTGGTACACTTACAGGTTCTGTTTGTGCCAACGATGTTGATTCGATCGCTCAGGTTGCTGGTGTGGACTGGAATGGGGAGAGTGTGGTTTATGCTCATAGATCAGGTACATTTTGTCTGCTTAGATGTCAGGTGACGAGTGCCAATTGGATTTATTTTGATGTAAAATGTTAAAAAAATGCCTTTTTGAGTTTCAGGAGAGCTGGTACGGTTACCTAAAGGTGCTTCAGTTCCGGTAACACTTAAGGTTCTCGAGTATGAACTATTCCACTTCTGTCCCGTCAAGGTTAGTTTCTTTCCTTCCTTTTAGGCTACTTTTTTGTAATTTGACTACGGTGGCTTATTGAATGCCTTTTTCCTATGGTGCAGGAAATTTCCAACACCATTTCATTTGCACCAATAGGCCTTCTTGACATGTTCAACAGCAGTGGTGCCGTTGAGAAGTTCGAAGTACAAATGACATCCGATGAGAAACTGCAGTTCTTTGATGGCGAGGTTTCCTCAGAGTTGACAACTTCACTCAGCAACAACCGGAATCCAACAGCAACGATCAGTCTCAAAGTCCGGGGTTGTGGGAGGTTTGGTGCATACTCATGTCAGCGTCCGTTGAAGTGCTGTGTGGACAATGTCGACACTCACTTCAACTATGACTCAGCCACCGGATTGGTGACACTTACATTGCCAGAGCCATCGGAGGAGATGTACAGATGGCACGTAGAAATTCAAGTCTAAGATTAGCTTCAGGTTATTATATTTGGCCATCATATTAAAAGTCATTATTGTATTGAGGGAAATTTCATGGCTTTCTAGTCTAGTCTAATCTAGTCTAGTCTAGTCTAGTGGTAATATGGAATTGGGGTTCTCTACTGTGTTGTAGCTACTTTCTCTTAAATAAAATTGCCTCTTTCTCGAAAATTCGTTGTGTTCTTTGTCTTAAACTACGAAAAAAAAAAAAATTCAATCATGACAGAATATGATACAAAAACAACAATAGGTCTAATGTTATATGTGAAAGGTGTGATTTTAGTTTAAAACCCTCGCTCCATCTTTCATGGTCTTCTTCCCTGCAATCTTACTTCCTGTAAATTTTTGTTGGTACTTATTAATTAAATCATTTAGTTGGCAGTCGACGCTTATTCAACTTTTATTACTTATGCTACTATATTTCAAATTTGTTTTTATTTTTACTTAAAAAATGAGAAAAATGATCCCTTTCCTTATGAAGGGAAATAAAATATTTCATTTACTAAAATTTTCATCCATTTTGTGGTTTAGTGCTCATGTGAAATTCTAAGATGTTTTACATTAAGTGACATGTTAATGATGAGTATGATTAAAAACTATAATTTTTTTTGGATATATCTTAAAATTATATATGAACTTTGGTTTAATGTGTAATTTTATACACGTATTTGAAATTTAAGCAATTTTATTTATTAAAATTTTGATTTGGTCAAATTCTGATACATTGTTAATACAATTATTGATATAACATCATTTTTGTTTTTATATTGCATACACAAACAATTATATTTATCCAATATAAAAATAATTGATGTATTTATTTTTTTTAAATGAGTATGATTGAATCAAAATTCAACTTTAATGTATTCATTTGAATCACGATCAAAGTTTCGTGTGTATAATCGTACTAAATCAAAGTTCATGTATCAAATTGTACATTGAATCAAAGTGAATATATAACTTTGAGATTTATCCTTCTTTTTTAGATAAAGTAATAATTTCATTAATAACCAAAACTGCCACGAAACTTACGAACTAGTGGGGTATCAAACCATAATGACAAAACAATCCATTAAATAACAAGAGTAATTACAAAGAGGAAAATGCACAAGATCGTGCAAAGCCAAGTTGGAAATTGCAATTGGAACCACCTGCTCACATTGTTCTTCTACTTCTATTCATATACCAAGAGTAAAACACTATTGGAAAATAAAATATTTTAATCAAACCGTTTCACTAATTGTCCTTCATGAATAGCCTATGGAGGAGAGATACAAACTAACAATTACTGCTATATTGGTAGTGTATAAAACTATCATAGATGTACTATGATTAACTGTTAATAATTACATCTTAGTCTCGTCATCGTCACATTTAAGTTCCTAGAAGACTTTTCCACATTGGTGATGCATGAAACCAGTCCCCCAATGGCCTAACCACCTCCCCATTTTACTGAAAACTAAAAGTAAAAATGAAACTAACAATAAGCTTTATAATGTGTCCTATATGACATGTACTTTTAGAATCATTTCCAGCTCAAGAATTAGAAATCTTAGGCTCTGTTACCAAAATAAATGTAACACCCCTTACTCAAAGTGAACCTATACATCATGAGCAAAGGATATCACATTTGGACACTAAAGCTACTAAACTCGATCATCTTTAAAGTTTGGTTACAAATAGGGACCAATTGGGGCTTATTTGGATTAAAAAAGGGTAAATAGGGCCAATGTTGAGACACTGGAAAGTAGGTGTCATGACACTAACGAATGTCGCGACACTGCAAACAGATTACCCCATTGACTTCAATGTTGCTGAGGATTGGATGTTGCGACAGTAGAGACAGATTGCCCAAAACTTTTCTAAAACGTTTAAAACCAAACCTCTACTATCATAAACCATTCCAAATCATTTCTAAACGTCATAAAACATAAATCTCCATCAAACCTCATATATTTCCACATCTAACTTGATCAAAAGTTAACAAGTTTACAAAATTAATAAGTGATCAAAATCCTTCAGAAGTTTCCATTAGAATTTAGCCACACACCTATTTGGTTTAAACTAATGTACATGCCATAAACTACTACCAAAATTCAAAACCATACTCTCTTCCAAGCTTCGGTATATGATGAGATGAGTAGAGGTTGACCTTCACTTTAGAACTTCAAATATAATCTTCACCTATGTGTTAGAAAAATAACGCGTTAAGCTCGAGAAAGCTTAGTAAGTACATCGATAATTAAACTTTTTATTATAAATTTAACCAATGCAACTTATGAATTAATATTATAATACATGAAATTAATTTAAAAATATCTATAGTGAACTCTCAAGCTTACCATTCATAAGTCACTTACCTACTAGTTCAGTGTTATTCATGGGCATTTAAATGTTTAATTTCATTACATTCTCTCAACAACTAAAGGCAATTCAAATTTTACTCTTTTTACGATTTAGTCCTCATCTACAAAAAGTCAATAATTATCAAATATCACTTAACATTTACTTTATCATTATTTAACACTTCATTTAAGAGTTTATCTAGTTATCTATTTCACTTATCTAACTTTTATACACTTTGCAATTTAGTCATTTTTCTTCAAATTCACTATACATAAGCTACTCAGTATATTTTAAGAAGTCATCTTCACTTTCAAATAAATTCCATAATACACATTAACATTTTCTTATATAAATAAATCTCATAAATATTACTAAAACCTATTTAACAAATTTTCACTTATGTTTTAATTAGGTAAAGTAAAATTCTTGAAGTACTTACTACCAAATGCTTGGAATGAGTTTTTTTTTTCTTTCTTCACTTTTTTGTTACTTCATTCCCCTTATTAAGCACTTGTTTACCTCTCTTCTCATTCTCTTCATTAACATAACACACATACACAAGATTTAATATCAAAATAATGATCACATTATTTTTATGCTTTTTTAATGAGATAAGCATGGAATCCTTTAAGAAAGCTTTATCATCCTTTCCTCAAACCTTTACTCAAATCCCTAACTTCTCTTTTCTCTCTCCTCAATTATGTATTATAGCTAAATTCACAAGAAACTTAGCTTGTCATGAGGTTGTTCTATTGATTTCACTAAAACTCTATGGAAAAAATTTGAAAATTTGAGCTTGAAAAGGATGAAAATGGTAGAAAAGGGACTAAAATGAAAGAAAATGAAAGTTGGTAAAGAAAGGAGATGGGAGTGACGTGAGAAGGAATAGATTTATATGATGTTGGAAAGATTTTGCTACATATTTCTATATTAAAATATATTTGATTTATTAGTTTAAATTGTTAATAATATTTAATAAAAAAAATCTAAACTCATCATACACATCAAGTGGTTCCTATTTACTTTCAATATTATCCACACTTCATTGTATTTTCTTAGTTAAATTGTACTTCTAGTCCTTCCTCTTTTTCCCATCCATCCATCCATCTAATCTAATCATTTCTTATTTTTAATTTTCACACTTTTCCCCAACACTTTTGACACCATTATGATTTAGTCAATACCTCAAATTAATTTTTATCTATTCAAAAGCCTTTCTAATTTTCTATGATATCCAACTACCTTCTCCACTAACATTAATAATCTTTATTTTATCTACTACGAAAATTCTAACACGTGCAAGCTCCGAAATGATATTGTTCTCATTTCAAGGGGTGTTAGGGATGTTACATCCCCCCTTAAAATAAAGTTTCGTCCTCAAATTTTACCTGAATCAAATAACTATCAGATATTATTGCTTCATTATTTCCTCACATTCTCATGTTGCCTCTTCCACATTATGATGTCTCCATAATATTTTCACTAAAGGAACCTACTTATTTCTTTGTTCTTTTACTTCTTGAGTGAGAATCTTAATTGTTTCTTCTTCACATGTCAAATCCAGCTGAATTTCAATAGCTTCCGGTGTAACCACATATGATGGATCATATCAACATCTTCGCAACATTGAAACATGAAAAAAATTATAGATTCTATCCAATTCTGGTGGTAAAGCTAATTGATATGCCATTGGAATGATACATTCTAAAATCTTATACGATCTTATGAACCTTGGATTCAACTTTCTCTTCTTTCCAAAACGAACAACTTTTTTCCATAGAGACACTTTCAAAAATATTTTTTCTCCCATGCTATATTCAATATCTTTCCTTTTAAGATGAATATAAGATTTTGGTCTATCACAAGCTGCTTTCAATCAATATGTAATTAACTTCACTTTTTATTTTGTTTCTCTGATCAAATCCGGTCCCACTAGCTTATTTCCTCTCAACTCTGTCCAATAAACAAGGGTTCTAACTTCTTTCCATGCAACACCTCGTATGGTTCTATTTTAATACTAGATTGATAACTATTTTTATATGTGCACTCTACCAATGACAAATATCTTTGCCAACTTCCTTTAAATTCAATAAAGCAACTTCTCAATATGTCTTCCAAAATTTGAATTCTCGCTCTAGTTGACCATCAATTTCAGGATGAAATGCAATACTAAAATTCAATCGGGTGCCCAAAGCTTTATGTAACTTCTCCCAAAATCTATCTACAACCACCCAAATTGCATCTTTCTTCTTTGATGTGAGTGGTAAACCAACCACAAAACCCATTGTATTTCTCTCCTATTTCCATTCAGGTATTGTTATAGGTTGTAACAATTTCGACAAAACTTGATGTTACACTTGGAGACATAATTTGCTATATCTTTTTTCATTCTCTTCCACTAATAAAAAAGTTTAAAATCATGGTACATTTTATAATCCCCCGAATGCATAGAAAATGAGCTAAAATAGGCTTCTCGAAGTATGTTTTTCTTCAATTCATCACTATCTAGCATACACAATCTACCTTGAAACCACAAATTTTCTTCACTATTTTGTAGTGACTTAATTTTCAGTGGTAAAAAAAAATATGGTTTTGAAATCCCATTTTCGTAAAACAATATTGCAAATATAAAATATGAATATTTATGGAGTTAATGTAGAAATATGTTGAAGAATGATCGAGTAATTTATCCGATAAAATAGTTAATTAAGGCTTAGGGACTAAATTGTAAAAATCTAATTACTATTGAGTTTTAATTAAGAAAAGGCTTAAGGACTTAAATAGAAATTAACCAAATGTTCAAAATGGTAATTAAACCATTTTCAAATAGGTGATAGTGGAAGATGATGATAACTCCACAAAGTGTGATTAAAGGCTAGTTTAAGTTAATTAAGCCGTGATTAATTAATTAAACTAAGTTAATTAACAACTAATTAAAGTATAAATAAGTAAAGTTAGTAGGATTCCATCATCTTTTCCATTCACCACCGTCGACCATAGCCAAATTTGGATGAAAGCTTCAAGGGTTTTCATTTAACATTTAACCATTTGATAGGTATGAAAATCCTAGTTTCTAAATCAATTTAGAGACTTGGAATTCTAACTTCACTTAATCTAATTAGTCAATTATCTCTCATTCAATTGTTTAATTTATGTAATTACTAACCGAAGATTCAATGACATTAACTAGACCCTTCTAGTATCTATCTAAGTTAATTTCCCTTCCCCACCAGTTATATTTCTATGTTAGGCAAGTTGGGTGAAGTCACTAAGAACAAACCAATTGGATTCATGAAGGCATTAGGTGTATTTTTTATATCCTAGCCGTAAATTAATGTATTCATCAGTGCTACTAAAGTTAATCTATTCAATTTAGATCTCGACTCTAATTTTTTCTTCCAAGACAAATCAGTGTTATCAAATTAATATAGCTTGATTAGACAAATAGATTAAATAAACATAAGACTAAACAAATAATTAACAAAGATAAAAAACAATTAAAAAGAAAAATAATTAATTAACTAAGATATATTATCTATCATTGTTTTAAGAAAATAGAGTTTAGTTCATACTGAGTTGAGAAAACAACACACACAAAAAAAGATTCACAAACTTGTATCAATAAAAAGTAAAAAAAAAAAAAACCTAGAGAGAAAATAGTTAAAGAATTTATGCTGAGCTCCTTGAATATCTTTTTATTCTTATATTTGCAAGTTTAAAGTTTCCCTTGGTATGAGAGAGTTTTTCTTCTACCTCGAAATGGTTTCCTCCTCTTTGTCTTCTCTTTTGCTTTCTTAAAATTCACCACCCTTATTTTTAATGTTTTTATTGCACTCCTTTATCGAATACAAAATTTGCAATGGAGCAGACTGCTTGTTGTAAAAAATTATGGATTGAAGAACATGCTCCATTGTACTGAATTAGATTTGATGTAGCGGAAGACTTCTCTTTGCTATTTTTTGCTCTATGCTGTTAGTCTTTCATTCTTCATTTGATTCTTATAATGAAGAAAAAATAGAAGTAAAGCTGAACTAACTTTAAAAATTATTAAAATTGAACAAAATTCAAATAAAATATAATTAATCTAAAAAAACTATAAAATTAAACAAAAACAAACCTAAATACTAAAATTTAGTCCTAAAATATTACGAAAGCTATACTAAAATAACTTTAAATAATACTATTATCATGATGCACATAACTTTATGAAAAAGCAAAATAGGCTACATACACATTTCAAAGTAGAGTGAATTGCTATTATGTGCATATTTTCACTCAATAGTGCCTAGAGAATCTCATTGTACATGAGAATTGTCAGTAATGCAAAACAATATTTTTAGAACATTTTTAGTTGCAAAAAATCCTTTGACTATTGCAGAAAATATTTTTAGAATATTTTCAGTTGAGGAAAATCATCTGCTAGTTTTGGAAACTGAAACTATTATTTTACCATGTCCTTCAGAAAACTATATAAATAGGAGGTCATTCTCCTCATTTTTCACAAAATACAACAAGAGAAAAACAACTTCTATCTGTTCTCTAAATTCTGGTGTTCTACAAAATTACACGAGAGGGAAATTCTGCCTAGGAGATTGGGTTTTAAGCGAGATTGTCTGTGACCCCTCCAATCTTTCTTAGGAATTGAACCTAGTGTGGTTTTATCGATTTCTTTCAGTTTATTTTTTGATCAAATTTTTGATCAACTGCCTTTGTTTTTCAGTTTCCATTCTTTCAAGAAGAGTAATGCCAATTGTGTTCCACCTTTTTTATTCATGTGTACAAATATTGAAGTATTATGTTAACCTTGGGGGGCAACGTCCACTGCACAATTACACTGATCAGGGCGAATTTGCTTTTAAACCAATGGTTCTTCCACGACATAGTGATTCCTATTTTATTTACACTCAGTTTGGTTTCCTGTCAATGGCAATGGATTTGTTTTGCAGTAATATATTTCCAACAATTTAGAAGCAAATTATACTATTGTTTAAATGTGTGAATTGTTTCTGTTTCCCGCTACTGAAACTAATAAAGGCTCCTATAGGTAATGAATTAGAGTACTACACTTGAGGATTGATGGAGCAAGTGTAGTGTCTTATTGAGGCAATCGGTTTGAGGGCACTTGAGTAGTGCAAGATTATGCCTAAGTAGCGTTGGAGTGGTTACAAGCTCCATTTGTGTTGGCCAATGGGCCATTGCGATCAAAATGGGCTTGGAAGGCCTAGTGAGATTGAGTCGATTGAGTCTTTGCTCGATTGACATGAACATTGTTGTCAATGTAGGAGGATGTAGTTCGAGTGCGCTGATGAGAATTATCCTCCTATTTGAGTTGGTTGGAGGTCCCTTGAGTTTAAGTGGGTCTAATGACCCTTGAGTTTGAGTTGGTCGAAGAACCATGAGCGAATAGCTGCATCATTGTGTTTGGGATAGGGCTTATGATGCTCTTATCTATGATAAGCTATTAATACTTGAGATTTGTGTAGCTAGTCCAAGCATCACCGAGTTTTTAACCAAAGTGGTTGGAGGATTATCGAGTCCGAGAGCTTGAACAAGATAACTAGTGGAGGATGTATTGTTCAAGCAACCTACGAGTTTACGTGAATGAACATTAAAGTTTGAAATTGAAATTGAGATTGACCTAGTTTGGTGGTGCCATATGTGTTGCGGTTGGCCAAGATGGTCACACCCAATGGGGTGATAATAGAGAGGCCAAGAAGGCTTAAGTTGGGGATGGTCAAAGTGTCTGAATTTCTCATGTTGAAAAATTTTGGTTTCGTAAGGGACCTTTGGCATAAACCATGTCTGGAGGGACACATCCAACGAGATGCCACAAGAGTGCAATTGGTGCCACATCCAGAGGGATGCCTTTTAAGTATCAAAGACATGATAATATTCAGTCGACAAAGGGTTATATCGTTAAGAGTTCCTTAAGGTTGTAACCTAATGATTATGTGTTGTTGCATTGACTCTGAATGTTTGGTGGAGGAATGGGCATAGACAAGAATACATCAATGATTGAGATGAGACCAAGTTCGAGTTTATGTCTGATGCGCGTTCAATGGATCATAACCTTAGACCTTGAAGGCCTAAGATGGACTTGAGACTAAAATGCCAACTCGATGCAACAAGGTTACTAAAAGTGTGACTTCATGTTGTTGAGGGCATCAACGCAATAAGTTAGGGTGTGTTAGGTCCGTAATTTAGTTATTAAGGTTGAGCTTTCCCCAAATGGTCTTGATTGAAATTAAAATACAATAACTTGGAAATTGGAATTTCTCGGATACCCTGTAGTCCTAGAGAGATGCTATGATGCAAACTGGGTAACTGATAAAGTTAGCTTTACAATTAGGTATGTTTTCACCTTGGGTGGAGCAACTATTTCCTAGAAGTTTGTTAAACAGATGTGTATTACTCACTCCACGATGGAATATAAGTTTATAACTCTTGACTGAGCCGGACAAGAGGCCGAATGGCTTAGGAATCTAATCGTGAAGATTTCTTCATCTGAGAATAGAGTATTTGCTTTGAAGTATGTGAGGTCTAAAAAGATCCTAGCTGATCCACTAACTAGATGAAGGTTAAGTAGGAAAATGGTTCTTGATTCGTCGAGGGGGATGGGTCTTAAGCCAAATGGTTAAGGAATTTATAGTGGATAGCCAACTTAGTTCTCTAAGTTCAATGTGGTCAAATGAAACCATGGAAAGACTCATAGTGTACATTCTACCTATCCTCAGGATGAATGATATACATGCATAAGGTTGAGTTGTCACTCTTAGTGAATTCATATACTAGGATTTGGGTGGTCTTATTAAGATGGACTTGATAAATTCACCGACTATAAGGTTGAGTTTATTACTCTTAATGAGTTCATATCCCAGAGTTTGGGTGGCCCTATTGAGACGGACTTGATGAATTCAAAGAACTTAAATTTGGGAGGATGAGCTTAATAAAATGCTCTTAATGATTTCATAGTCCTTATTCGGGTGGTCTATGTTGAGATAGACTTGATAAAATTACCTATATAAGTGTGAAGAACTAGCCACCTTCTATGAAAGATATTAGGCCATCTTTCTAGAGCACTTACCAACATCCTGAGTTGTATTGGCTAAAACTTGCTAATCTATCATGGAACATCAATTGGTTCTAAGATTAGTTGTGTGTCATGAGTTAACCCCTATCTTAACAAGTTCAAGATTTGTTCACTTGTTAAAGAGAAGAATCACTCATTTCACTATGTACTAGTTCAAATCCACAAGATACTAGTGCTTAAGCGGCTAATTTCGCTATTGCTCTTCTCACGTTTTACTTTTTCTCATGTTTACAAAAATTTTTAGTTCTTTTGCATTAGCGGGGGAATGCTAGTCATGCAAAAGAATATTTTCAATTGCGGAAAATCCTCTGACTGTTGCAGAAAATATTTTCAGAATATTTTCAGTTGAGGAAAATCCTCTACTATTTTTGGAAACTAAAACTATTATTTTACCATTTTTCCATTCAGAAAACTATATAAATAGGAGGTTATTCTCATTTTTCACAGAACACAACAAGAGAAAAAAAACTTTTCTCTATTCTCTAAATTTTGGTGTTTTGCAAAGTTACACGAAAAGGAAATTCTATCTAGGAGATTGAGTTTTAAGCAGGACCGTCTGTGACCCTTTCAATCTTTCTTGGGAATTGAACCTAGTGTGGTTTCACCGATTTCTTTCAGTTTATTTTTCGATCAGATTTTTGATCAACTGCCTTTGTTTTTCAGTTTCCATTCTTTCAAGAAGAGCAATGCCAATTGTGTTCCACCTTCTTTATTCGGGTGTACGAATATTGAAGTATTGTGTTAATGTCACACCCCAAAATAGGGCTTAGGAGTTTTAAGGGTAATTTAGGAATTTTAGCCTTAAAGTATTCAAAATTTTGTGACATGGCATACCGATAATGTTTTCAATTATTATTTTTGGAAAATTAAATCAATTTCTGAAAATGAGTTTTAAATACCTTTAATTTTGAAAATTGGTCTGATTTGTAAAAGAGTCAAAATTATGAGTTTTTAAGAGGCAATTAAACCAAAATTTAACTTTCACCATATTTTCCCCCTTTTTATTCACAACACCCATGTAAGTTTTCTCCACCCTTTTGGTTGTGTCATCTCTTACTTCTCAAGCTCTTCTCTTTCACTTTTTGTTTGTAAACCTTAATTCCATTGATTTCCATCATCCTCATAGCATTAAACCTTCATAGAATTTCAAGAAAGCACCCAAAAACACCATAGTTGAGACTCCATTGTCAAGCTTTTGAGTTTTTCAGGTTTTTGATCAAATGCTCAATTTTTCATCAACAAAGGTAACCATTCATCTTTCTATTAGTTTTTAATGTTATCTAGTCTTTTAAACAAAACTTTTAGCCATTAAATTGCATGTTTTGAATAAAAGTCAAAAATTGGGTCTTTAATGATGGATTTTGGGATTTTGCATAAAAACATGGTTTTAAAGTATTTTTCAACTTGTTTTAACATGATTAGAAGGTTTCTAAACTTACCTTGAATTTTCGTTAAAGAATTCTTGAGTTTTAATGAATTTTCAGAAAATAACCATAAAACATGTTGAAAAAGTCGATACTATGAATTGAGTATTTTATTATAGTTTAAAGGTTGGGAATTAGTCGTAGGTGAATTATAAGATGAACATAATTAATTTTAGGCGAAAAGATTAAGTATAGATCGAGATATTCGAATTTAAAGTTTGCCATGTTATAAGTTTCGTTACATGAGAACTTAGTTTAGACTTATGCTTTGTATGCTTGTAATGAGTCCTTGACTAATTTTTGGATGTATTAATGTGAATTTTTTGTATTGAAGTTTCGAATTCTATAGAACCATCTACGAGTAGAGATAAAGGTAAGGAAAAACTAGTTTGAGCTTTCGACTTTTCGGTGAAAGCATAGGTGTTGAGTGTTTGGAATAATTACTTGTGGACATGATTCAATGTATTATTTGAGAATTTAGTAGTAGCCTAAACCCCTACTCTAAATTCCGAGTGTAAGCTTTCTCATACCTATGTTATCTTGTGAATAAAGTGCTTATGTGTTTGTGAATATTTGAATTGAGATGATATGCTATAACATGTGATATATGGTTATGATAACTGTTGTGAAAGTGCAAATATGTACAGGTTATGTATATGTTAAATGTTAGTGACAGTGTTTTGCTAAAGATGAAAATATGCAGTGATTGTACACGGCTAATCGGTAAGTGATATGTGTTTGACTTTGGATATTTTGGATTTGTGATTTTGAAACAGTTGGATATAGTTGGCATGCCATAGGATCATGAGTACTCACCTATAGTTACATTGATTTTGGGCATTGAGGCTCTGGGACATGTTGGAGGGATAAGGGAATGTGAGCTAAGCTCCATTTAACAGGACATGTAAGGGGAAATAAGGAGAGTGTTAGCTTTATGCTTCACTTTTGGGACATGTTTGACTTTATGAGTATGTTTCGTGTGTTGGAGATTCGTGTATCCGATCAATGATGATAGAGCTCACTTTTATGTTTCATAGCTTAAGTGCCAAATTATCTTAAAATATATATATATATATATATATGTGTAACGTGATGTATGCCTAAATGAGTATGTGACCATTATGCAATTTATCTATAAACCTATTTTTGAATAGTGTGATATATGCTTGAATGTTAGGTGATTATATGTGTAACAGAATATATGCTTAAAAGTGAATATGCTTACCATGTAAAAGAACTAATAATAATGCAAGTACATTATGACACTAAAGTTAGAACTGTTAAAGGTTATGCTATTGGTTGGTTTGTTAATACTTGATGAACTGTTTGCATGGTAGTTGTTCTAGGCATTCATTGAGCTTGTTAAGCTCACCCACCCCATTCTTTAACTATTGTAGATTAGTTGTGTACCCTGTATGAGCGGTGTGGTTTCCGAGAGGTGATCCAAGCAAGTCTATTTATTATTTTCGTAGGTGTCCTATATTTATTTACGTTTTGGGGAAAAAGGCAATGTGGTAGACTTGTTTATAGCCATGTTAACTTCTAGACATTTTGCTAGTTTTTGGTTCGGTTTATTAGGATTACATGTTATTGTTATGCTTGAGTTCTTGAACTTGAGGATTGATTGACATTACTTGCTCAAACATGATTTTACGATATTGACTTCTTAATTAGGCCGTTGAATGATTATTTGTCAAAGTAATTGATGCATGATGTTTAGGAACTAAATTGGAATGGGTTAATTACTTATATATGCTGCATTTTTTTAGGTCTAGAGTAGAGGTATTGATAACGGGTTTTAAAATCGATACCTCTGTGTTTTGAAACGTGTAGAAAGTCAAAATAGAGATTGATATCGATACCTTGGCTCGAGTATCAATACTAGTGGTGTAATTATCAATACTTTGTGAAAGGTACCGACATTCTTCAATGTTTCAAAATTTGGCGAGAAACAGTATGCTAGTTTGGTACCGATTGTCCAGGTAGATCCATGTCACTTAAAGAAAATATCAATACCATAGAGGCGGTATCGGTACCTATGTAACATTTATGGAAAAATTTGCTAGGTGGTCCCAATGCTCGATATATGTACATTTTATGTTTGTTTGTCGTATGTTAGTATGATTAAACGCTAAACTAAAGTTGCATGACTTGATATTCTCATAAATGCTAGAATAATTAAAGTAAAACGAAACTGCATGTATTTCAACATGATAATTATAATGAAATTGACATGAGATGGTGGTGTGGCATCTCGGTATTTGGCCTGGTGTCCTGGCCGGGTATGGGGTGTTCAGTTAACCTTAGGGGGCAACGTCCACTACACAATTACACCAATTAGGGCGAATTTGCTTCTAAGGCAGTGGTTCTTCCATGACATAGTGATTCCTATTTTATTTGCACTTAGTTTGGTTTCCTGTCAGCATTAATGGTTTTATTTTGCAGTAATATATTTCCAACAAGAATCACCGCAAAAAGGATCACAAAAACAAGAAGAAAAAGAAAGAAAACCAAAATTTGAATAATAGTGTCTAAGAGAAAAAAAAAAAGAAAACTAGAGCAAGAGAAGATAAAAAATATTTTATATATTAATATTAAATCTATTCTACATATTTATCTATTTGTCTTATCCATTTATCTTTCTCTTCCTTTAATCTTGAATTGAAGACACTATTCAAGTTGAAAAATATCCCGAAATATGAAACTGAAAAAGTACAACAAATGTTAGGTGGGTCATTTTTTACATTAAAATTACTCAATGGGTTAGCATAAATAGAAGTTTAGTCATGTAATTTGATGAAATTAGCACTATTTGTTTGTATACAAGAAGTTCTAAATTTTTCTTTAAGGTGGAGCACTAATAGAAAAGTTATAAAATTTCTTGATATATAATTATGTTTGTAGAATATTCACATTTATGTATGATTTTGTGTTGGTTTTTGGGTTACTTCATCCTTAGTATAAGACTGATAAAAAAACTTTAGCAGAAGGTTATATAAACTAGTATTTGTATGTTGGTTGAAGATTCCATTGGTAGTTAAATTGTAAATTGAAATTGCTAGTGAGATAATTGTAAGATTTTCCTATAAGAGCTTTATGAGTTCTTGAGAATAATCTTTTTGGTTTTGGCATTTCGATCGAACCAAAATGTTACTGAAGTAACAAACTCATTTATATTATTTCAACCCTTAATTGAGTTGGTATTAGATCTGACTATGAGTTAGGTTGGGCCGGGTTGAAGACAAAATTTAGGCTCATTTTTTAGGTTGGCCAGAGCTCAATCCCGAAAAATGGGTCTAAAATTTTGCATAAGTCCAGTCCAAATAAGAAATGTTAAACTCGAGCCCAACCTATCTCGCCCGTATTAAAATTTCTTAGATTATTATGTTTTTACATAGAACAAATTTTAAAAATATAATACATCAAATACACTAAGAAGTTAAAAATAAATGTTCCTAGAAAATTGAAAATACATTAAAATAACACTAAGATAATTGCAACTTAACAAGTAAATGCCTCAAAAATAGTGACAAAATTAATAATAAAACAATAGTTATACAATATCTAAACAATAACAATAAAATAATAGTAATATAATAGTAAAATGGTAGCAAAACAATAGTAAGAAAAATTGTAGGCAGATTTGGACTAGACCCGGGCAAAAAAAAAACTTACTTGAGGCTTGACCCTTTTAGAAAACAAGCCTTATTTTTTGTCCAAACCCATTTTTCGGGGCAGACCTTCGAGCCTGGGTGGGTGGCTCGACCTATAATCAAGTCTAGTTGGTGTCATAAGTCAACTTGACAACAACTTGGTTAAGGAAATTGTGAAAAATGTCATTTTGTATTTAAAATAAATTATATTTTCGATGGCACTTTAGTCATTTTATTTTTTTTAAAAATCAATAAATAATTTACATGTGATGGGATTTGAATTCGTGCCATTTGTATGGATAAAAATTAAACTTTACTAATTAACCAAAGTTTTATTTTAATATATTTATATATTTAATTTTAGTATGCATCAATTTCATATCTATATTATTATTTAAACCTTTGATTGAGTTGGTGTCATGAGTCAATCGAACACTAACTCGGTTAGTAAAATTTTGAAAATATATTCCATATTTAAAATAAGTTATATTATTCTAGAGTACTTTAGTCTCTTTTTTTTTTCCAGAAAACTAATAAGACGTTAGTCAAAGGGCTTAATTGGTGCAATTTGCGAGCTTAAATGATTAATTGAATGCATTTTTCGTAAATGGGTTTAATTGATTTTTTTGTCAAAACTTAGGAGCTTATATACCCTTTTAGCCAATAATTTTTTTAAAATAAAAAAGTATATATTATTATTTTTCATATGCATATATATTTTTAGGGTAAATTATATAAATAGTCACTTAAATATAAATTTTTTTATTTTATGAATATAAAATTAAACTTCGTAATTTAAGCACTCATATTTTATAATTTACTCATTTTGATCATTCGTGTTAAAATATTAAATAGAAATATGAGATGACATTTTTTTTTAAATGTTTACTTATCCAACTAATTTACCTATAAAGGCCCATTTTCAAGTATATTTACGAAAATGGGTGAATTTTTGCATTATTTACCGGAAAGGGTCGATTTTGGCAAAACGCGTCCACGTAGAAGCGTTTTAGGGTGAAATTTCCAGCAAATCGTGCCTTGAGGGGGCGATTTTGCCATGTTAGCAGAAGACGTGCTGACGTGGACGCGCTTTGCTGATGTGGCAAAAACGCCCCCCAGGGATACGTTTTGCTCTATGTTTTTTCTAGGTTAGGGCTTTTTGCATGTTTAGTCCCTAGGGTTTTTTGGTTTAGGGTTTTTAGGGTTAGGGTTTTGTTAAAATAATTTAAGGTTTAGGGTTTTAGAAATTTTTAAAAATAAATCAGGATTTAGTATTCTTTTTTAAAAATTAATTAAATTAGGGTTTAAGGGTTTTAAATAAATAAATTAAATTTGGGTTTAGCGTTTTAAAGAAAATAAATTAAATTTGGGTTTAGTTTTTTTTGAAAATAATAGTGTTTAGGTTTAGGGTTTAGGGAAAATTATATTGACAATAAGGATTTTGATTTTTTTTCTACAGTAGTTCTTGAAAAAATAATTTTGAGAAGACGGTTCTGAACAAATAGTGTCAAAAACACTTCAAGCAGGATGCACTGTCAACAAAATTACTGAAAAAGCTCCTACGTGGACGCTCTTTTTCTACAGTAGTTCTTGAAAAAATAATTTTGAGAAGATGTTTTTGAACAAATAGTGTTAAAAATGTTTCAAGCAGGATGCACTGTCAGTAAAATTGATGAAAAAAGCTCCCACGTGGACGCTCTTTTTCTACAGTAGTTCCTGAAAAAATAATTTTGAGAAGACATTTTTGAACAAATAGTGTCAAAAACACTTCAAGCAGGATGCACTGTCAGCAAAATTACTGAAAAAAGTTCCCACGTGGACGTTCTTTTTCTACAGTAGTTCATGTTTGACCTTAGGCTATAAATGAGCCAAATTTCATTCTCAGGTTGCATAAGTTACAGCAAGAAAAATTAGAGAGGCTAAGCAGAATAGAAATTGAAGATGAGTGAACGTATTAGTGCTGTTATTTACTATGATGGGGAGATCCGTGACACTGAGAACGACATTGTTTTTTTTATCGAAGAACACAATGCAAATGGTTTTTAACCAGACTATAGATTTGACAAAATTTTGCAAAAGAATTAGGCGCAAAATCTTCGGAACGACACCAATGAGGGTTTCTTCTATTAAGTATTGATTTTGTGCTTCGATTGATCCCATGAAAAATGACTTATTTGATATTAAAGGTGGTCATAGCTTTAAGGCGATGGTGCAAACTCATCTCGCTAGTGGATCACCCTATCTTGAGTTATATGTACAATTTTCATCACCAAATGAAACAATTGCGACTTCAACATCTATTGCTGTTCGAGTGGAAGACACGGCCCCTACTCGACACTCCGTTAGCGGGAGGAAAAATATGGAAGCGCTCATGTTTGGTGGTAGTATGGAATACACAACTTTTGCATGACACTCGGTTAGTGGATGGGTCATGCACATCGGTGGGTCGATGTTTGATGCTGGAAATACGTATTGGGGAATGACATCAACTTCTAGTGGTTGGCAATCTACATCTGATTGGGGAAGTTACGAAACGTCCACAAGAAGGGATGATGTACTCCTTACGATGTCCACCGACATGGGGACCTCGTACGTTGCAGATGATGATGGGTTGGATGATGAGTCCGATTTGGATCCACCTCGAGAGCTTGGCCTCGATGGTGCAGAAGTTGCGTTATTTTCTGAATCGGAGCCTATTACATTCGAACCTGAAGACGTTGAAGGGGGTTCAAATGAAGAAGAAGAAGATCTGCGATTCAGGGCGTACTCACCTCTAGCTTATATGCATAATGTCGATATATTGACAAATGATGCGTTGGAGTTTCCAGATCTACCACACAAAAGGCATGATCGTATAGGTTCGTCATTGGATTCAGGTGAATTGGAAGTTGGTAATGAGTTTTCCAATAAGGATAGTTTTCTTGGTGCATTGAAACAACATAGTATCAATCACGGGGTTAACTACAACGTCGTTAAATCCAAATATGAGAAGTACGAGGCCAAGTGTGCAGTGCAAGGCGGTACATGTTCATGGAAAATCATGGCTTCTTTTAGGAAAAAGACAGACTTGTGGGAGATAAAAAAGTACAAAGGTCCACATACTTGTGTTGCCGGTACAATATCATTGGGTGTTTAGGATTTTTGAATAATAATGTTATTACTTAATGTTACATTAGTTAACGTACTTAATTGACATGTTTTTCACAAGATCATCCCAAGATGGATTCAGGTGTGATACCTAGCTTAATACTATCGATGTTGAAGGCGGATCCTAGGACTTCTGTGTCAGTCTTATTTGCCAATATTCGTAGCTAATTGAGGTACATTGTAACACCCCTTACCCATAGTCGACGCCGGAATAGGGTATGAGGCACTACTGAACTTATACACAAGCAATCATACAAAATCGAGACGTAAATTTCCATCCACATTTAAAATTTCCATTTCCATTTATATCATCCCTAAAACAAGCCTACAAGGCCCAAATCATACATTGAAAGTGGTTCAGGACTAAACCAAGAACTTTGAAAAATTTCACAACACTAAATTTTTTTTCATGTTTTAAGAGCCACATGCCCGTGTGGCTTGGGACATGCCCATATGGGTAGGCCATGTGGTCACACACACCTGTGTCCCTAACCTGTGTAACTCTCTATTTGTCACCCATGAACAAATTGAAGTCACCCGGCCAAGGCACACGCCCGTGTGCTTAAGCCATGCAGTCGATTTAATTTTCATAATTTTTCATAAAATAGATACAGACTTCACACGCCCAGGGCACACGCCGGTGCCTGAGGCTGTGTCATCCACACGGCTAAGACACACGCCCGTGTCTTTGCCCGTGTGCTAAATTCTGAGCCTTCTGTTTTGCAACAATTAAGATGCAGGGGACACACGGCCAAAACACATGCTCATGGGGCAAGCTGCGTGCCACACACGCACGACCTGGACACATGCCTGTGTGTCTACCTGTGTGGACAAAACAAGGCTATTTACTATGCCATTTTGTCACCCTTTTATGCATACACCTACACAACAAAACATAACACCAATCCAAGCAATTACAATCAACCAATTCTGCCACAATCAAGACATTCACACATCATTCACATGCTACCATTTACCACATACAAACATCACATACTTATCAACTTCAATCATGAAAACTTCCACATCCATGAAAACCTCATCATATGCATAAATACTTAAACCAATATTAGCCAATTTCATATGGCCATTTTGAAAATGAATTATCAACCAATATAGGCCAACACATTAGGCCAAATTAATTATGACACATAACAAAATAACCAAGTCCCTGTACATGCTATAACTCAAAATATTGAAATCATTAGTACCTAAAATATTAAATTGATAGTGTGACTGGATCTCCGATAATCTCTGATCCCCGAGCTAGCTTGGAGACACTATAAGACAAAGGAAAAGAAAGGCAGTAAGCTATATAGCTTAATAAGTTCCCATGCAAATAATAAGCATTATAAACTTGTATTTAACATACAATTAACATGAAGTAAATTAACATAAATGTCATTATAAATCTCATAGTCAAACTTACTCAGTCACAACCTTACTGAGGGATTCATTACATATCGAGCTCATTAAGCATGAGTCTTGTGTACATACTTGTACCCGTTTACAACATACCATATTCTTTCACAACTTTGATAATTCTCGTTGCATTTCCCGTTGAACCACTTGGAATACTAAATGATACTCGGGTATCTCGCACACATAGTACTACACCAATGCTATATCCTAAATATGGTCTTACATGGGATCTCATATCGATGCCAATAGCCCAGCTATGGTCTTACATGAAATCTCATATTGATTCTATATCCCAGATATGGTCTTACACGAAATCTCATAATGATGCCATATCCAAGATATGGTCTTACATATAGTCTCAGTAACCCTAATGTCATGACATTTGTATCCTATCTATTCCTAAGGTTCAATCGGGATTTCACGCTTGTCGTAACTTTGTCGAACACGTTCAATTATCAATCATAATTCATACAATAGTAAAGTATTTAAAATATAATTAAAGTAATGCACTATTTACATAAGAACTTACCTCGGTACAAAAATAGTAAGAAATGAACCTAATCGTCAAATACTTTATTTTTCCCCTAATCTAGGTTTGAACCTCGTTTCTCTTGATCTATAATAGAAAATTTAACTCATTTTTTAACCATGTTACTCAATTCAGTCCAAAACTTATATTATTGAAAAATTACATTTTTGCCCCTAAACTTTAACATATTTACATTTTAGTCCCTAGGCTCGTAAAATGAAATCTATTCAATTTTAATCAAGACTCAAGCCTAGCCGAACCTCTTTCATGCTTATAACAGCTCACATTTTCCATTTAATCACACTTTTATACACGTTTTGAAATCTTTTTACAAATAGGTCCTTTTGACATTTTCATCAAAAATCACCTAGCAAAAGTTATTTATCTAACATTAAACTTGCATAATCTACCATTAGACATCGTAATACAAAAATATCTAACATGGGTCAAACCCTATACCTCAATCATCTCTCAAATTAATGGTAGAAATAGATAGATCGGGTGACAACAACTTCAAAAATGCAAAGAACATTAAAAATGGGGCAATAATAGACTTACAATCGAGCTTGAAAAGTGGCAAAACCCTAGCTATGCCTTCCTTGAAATTTCTTTGTTTCTAGGTTAAGGAGGCATGTATGCCCCCAACCTGATATCTGCGTTATATCGGATCGCGACACTGGAATACTAGCTGCAATTGAGTAATAGGGAAGCCTATGGGATCACACACACCATCGGTATTGTCTAAGGCACGTTGTGTCCAACTACTACGGGTAATATTGGTCTACCACTGAATGACGGCAAGTGACCAACATGAGTATCTAATCTCTATTAATATAATTTAGTTTGTAATATTCAATTTATCTTGAATGGAATAGTGGTATGTAATTTTTGCTATCAACTTATATTGGTAGGGTACGAGATCAATATGGATCGTTTTCATGAGATGTTGGGGATTTTGCATTTAGTCAACAATCAAGGCGTAAACTACCTCTGTAACATACCTTTCGAACAATAGACACAAGCATACGACGGTGGCTTACGATATGGTCATATGACCACAAACCTGGCTGAATGCATAAATTCTGTTCTAAAAGGAACATGTCATTTACTGATAACCTCGGTTGTGTGAGAGGCATATTTTCGTTTGGTGGCACTATTTCCAAAGTGAGCAGCAATTTATAAAGGCCAAATGCAGGGACCATGTATGGTTCCAGAAGGTATTGCAAGAAACTAACAAGACGAATACGCGGGCCAACACCATGCACACAGTGTGTCACGATCGCGACAACCTATGGTTTCGTGTGGTAGAGTTTAATAGATCGAGCCAATGTATTACCAGCGGGCAATATCTTGTACACCTGATAAATAGAACTTGCGACTATGGGAGGTTTAACGCACTTCATTATCCATGCACTCATGCAATTGCAGCTTGTAAGAATCTCCGTTTGGATCCCATGAGATATTTCGATGAGGTGTACAAAATAGAATACATGTACAATGTGTGGAGACACGTATTCCCACCAGTCCTAGATGAATGTACGTGGCCGCCTGTATCGCTTGCTCCATTTAAGTTGTTACCGGATAGAGAATTGCGTCGCAAACCAAAAGGTTGACTTTGCTCGAGTAGAATACATAATAATATGGATATTCGGGAAACAACAAACCAACAAAAGTTGTGCGGATGGTGTAGGAACCCAGGTCATACAATTCGATCATGTCCAAACCGAAATAGTTGATAATTGCCGTAATGAAACTATGTTGCATTACTTCTATTGCGCCTTATTCAAAAGAACTTCTATTTTATTAAAAATATAAAAATAATTTACTATTAAAATATTAAAATAACTTTTATTTTATTAAGTGAAACAATATAAAAATAGTTTTTACAAATATATTAAAAAAATCAATGTATGTGTCGGTCGGAATCTGTAACACCCCTAACCCATATCCGTCGCTGGAATAGAGCTACGAGGCATTATCGATCAATTACATCATACAACATACATTTCTCTTACATCAATTTATTATCACATAAACATTAATCAAACATAATCATATTGTCTCTTATAAGGCTCTACGAGACCTTAAAACATGCTTAAAAGAGATTCGGGACTAAATCGATAACATTTGAAAACTTTGGAAAACTCATAAAATTTTCATGCATATGGGATCACATGTTTGAATAGGTCGTGTGCCTTACACGGCCACCAGACACGCTCGTGTCACAGGCCGTGTGGAAACAAGGCATACATACTGACTTGCATCACACAGCTAGAGACACCCCCGTGTGCCATGGCCGTGTGAAATCTGAAGGGTATACTGACTTGGGTCACACGGCCGGACACACGCCTATGTGGCTGCCCGTGTGTCACACATGGCCAGTAGACACACCCGTGTATCTAAGTCGTGTAGCTCATTGACTTGTTTAACTAAGTTACAATAGGCACATGGGCGTGTGAGACACACGCCCATGTGCTCAACCGTGTGGGGAGAAATTAGGCTTGGTTTAAGCCACATTTCTCATCCTCCTCAAGCATACCTATACCATATCATTTCGTACCATTTCAAAACATTCAAAGGCAACCAAAGCATGCTATTTCATACACATTTCATGCCATTTATAAATCATTCATTCAACCCCTAAAATCATAACCAAAAACATACCACATCAATATGTCATAACCAACATTTTTCACCTAACTTCCTTATGCATATTCTCACCATATTATCAACTAATTCATGCCACAAAACATACCATTTCATCATCTCAAAATCAATCCACAATATGCCATCTTCCAGGCAATAATACACCAATTAACATCTAGTTAGTTAAGCAACTCATAACCATCACAAGAACCATATCAAATACGCCAAAACACAAGGCAACTATTACCACATATATCACTTATCAAACTCATAAATCAAGCCAACTTAAATGGCTAAATACACACCAACATTACATCATTTCACAAGTCAATACACATGACTAATATCATATCTTAAAACTTATCATCAACTCACTAGCCTATACACGCCATATACCATATTTACAAAGCATCCAAAAATACCAACAAGTAGTCGATAGTGTGATGACGGTTCCTAATGATCCCTAATGTCTGAGCTAGCTTCGATAATCTATAAAATAGGGAAAGAACACACAAAGTAAGCTTTAAAAGCTTAGGAAGCCATATACAAATAAAATTACCACATGAATAAACACCATTTCCATCAAATAGGCAAACTATGAATAAACACATATAAGTTCACAAACCTTTCCCAATATATACATGTTCAATATCACATTTGAATTCATCAAATACTTCCCTTTTCAATACTCGTATGAAATCTCGTACGTACTTGAATCACTTAACTTGTTCACACATTCTTTCTCGACTTGACTTTGCCCGTTATACCTTTCAGAATCATTAAGGATTCTCAGAAATCACATATAGCTCGTACAATACCATATCCCAGATATGGTCTTACATGTTATCACATATCGATGCTAATGTCCCAGACATGGTCTTACACAAAATCATATAACGATGCCAATGTCCTAAACATGGTCTTACAGGTAATCGTAATATGATGCCAATGTCCCAGACATGGTCTTACACATAATCATGTCTCGTTAATCCTAATGTCATGACATTCATATCCAATACTATTCCTAAGGTTCGTACGGGACTTTCGGATATCATAACTTCATCGATTCTTGCTCGTATTTGCTCGTTCAATATTCATAGCCATTCAATGACAAATAAACATTTATAAATCAATTTAAAGATATTTATTTGCATATGAACTTGCCTTGTAGTCGAAATAGAGGGACTGGATCGACTATTCAATAATATTTGATTTTCCCCGATCTAAATCCTATTTCTTTCTTTCTTGATCTATTCACATTCAAAATTAACTCATTTATTCATCAAATCATTCAATTTAGTCCACAAACACATATTTTGGAATTTTTACACTTTAGCCCTTAAAGTTTCATATTTTTACAATTTAGCCCCTATTTCACAAATACACAAAATTCACACAATTCAACAAGATCCATGCTTGGCTGAATTACCATAGTGCCCCTAGCAGCCTATATTTTTCATTTATTTCACATTTCAACCCCTCAATTTACACTTTTCACAAATTAATCCCTAATAGACATTTTTACTCAAAATCACTTAACAAAACTTGTATAATTATCAACAAATATTCATTTTTCATCATCAAACATTCAAAAGCTCAAGAATTCATCAATGGAATTTAAAAAATCATCAACACTTTAAAAAATTAAAGCATGGGCTAACTAGAACATGAAGCAACGATCGCAAAAACGTAGAAATGATAAAAAATCGAGCTAAAACGGACTTACATGCTTGAACAACAATGGTCGAACCTTCAAAGGTTCCAAAACCCTTATTTTATTTCTTATTTCAGTTGAAGAAGATGACAATTAAGCATAAAATTGTTTTTATTTTATTTAATATAACTTAATTCACTAATTACCATTTTATCCTTTAGTTAAAACATTATAAATCACATAATTCAAGGCCATTTAGGTCCATATCCACTATCAATGGTTTAAAAACAACATAAGGACTTCACATTTAATTATTCATAGTAAATAAGCACTTAAACAATTAGAATGCAACTTTTGCATTTTACGCGGTTTAGTCCTTTTATCAAATTAAGCATTCAAACGCTAATTTTTCTCCACGAAACTTTCACACATATATAATAACATTCTATAAACACCATAAATAATATTAAAATAATTTTTCAGCCTTATATTTGTGGCTTCAAAAGCACTATTCTGATTTAGCTAAAAACTAGGCTGTTATAGAATCAGTGTCACATAGGGGTGGTCGATGATTATGCGCTGGATTCCTCCTTGGTTTAGATTTCGGTGGGGGTTGTGGTTGCTCCAGTTGTGGGTGTTGGAAGGATGACCCACCTTGATAGAATAAAGAATGTGGAGGTGTTTGCATCACCCATGGCGGAGGTGTTTGAATCCCATAAGGCGATGGGGATTGGTAATGAGATGAGCTCCTTGACAGTGCCTTGTGCTATCCCTTTGGTGACGATGGCCTATATATCATCGGTTGATTTGGAGTCATCGAAAAAGGAGATGCACCGGGCCATGCATTCCAACTTGGCACAGGACTAGGAAAAGGAAACATATAAGGGTTAGGATACATATAGAGGCTACGATATGCACTTGGCATAATTTGAAGGGGTTGTGCTGTGGGTGTTGTCAGTTGATGCATTGGGCCTGGTAATTGTGTGGGCCCTATTGATGGGCCTGTGTCGTCATCTTTTTTCCTTGGATTTAAAGGGCCTTTTCGTTCCCTTTCGACACGGATTTGCCGATGCCTCTACTATTCCAATTGCAAATATGGCTTGCCATGGATCCTAAACCATGTCATGTAATCCGATGTGTATGGTAACTCTGAAATGATGATCGGTTTGTGAGTAGGTATTTGATCATACTGATTTTCCTAAATTTTGATATATTTTGAGAAGAATGCCGACTAATTTGTATTCATTTACCGTAAGTTGATTTTGTGCTCATCATCGAGCACCTTAAGTGCCTCGAGAATCAGTTATCAGGATCTAAATTGCTGCAACACTCTATCTGTCTGGTGTATCTCGACAGTAGCATAGTTGACCAATGAGACCTTAACATGTCAAATGTTCGAATTTTGAAAGAATTCATCTGTAATTACTGCCTGAATTGCCGGATCCATGTATGGTGTCCATTGAAACTATATGAATGTGATAAAAATATTAGTTATATATAATACTAAATACTAAATATGAAATGACTATTTTATGTATATATTTTTTATTTAATACTTACTTGCGCTTTTGACCGTTGGTCTAATAGAAGCCATATATCTTCAAGAGCGATAGGTATTCCAGCATAACTCGCTGGATGGTTCCACCCAATTAAATAAATTTTTAGCATACAATTTTATTTTAAATCTATGTAATACTTGTAAAATTAAATAAAAAATTTACCTCGTTATGAGTGGGAATGTATATGAGTGGTTCACTCGAGGATGTAAAAATGAAAAGCAAAACTGAGCCCATGATTGTAGTAGTGATAGGCAACCTCCGATTTTGGCTTTATTTGGTGGCATCGCCCTGCACATCTCTTGGTACAATGTTGCCAACATAGCAGACTCCCAACTAAATTCGCCAGCTGCTCTAAAATCAATGAGTTTTAGCAGCCACCTCAGATGTACGAGGTTTTATGACAAGTCTGGTATGAAATAACCTCTAATCGTCTCAAGGGTGTATGCCCGAGCATATCGTATTCTTTCTACTTCAATTGAATCATTCCCTGGCTCCGAGAATGTATCTCGTAACCAGCCCATCTCAATCCACCCGTAAATATTATCCAGAACTGCACCCAAAAGATTGTAGCATACGACTCCCCAATCAGTAGATTAAATGGACCTCATGAGTCTGGACCCATCCATTAACAATCCCAATTGTAACTGCACGTCCTCCAAAGTGATGATACACTCTTCACATGGAAGATGGAATGTGTGCATCTCAGGTCTCCACCTCTCTATTAATGCGTTGATGAGTTTCAGGTCCAACTTACACCTTAGGCCACGTGCCAAAAACTGCTTCCCTCAAGTAATTTTCTATCAACGGTGATGAAGGACCAGACATATTACGAATATAAAATTGTAAGACCTGATCTACAGACTGTTATAAAAAATTATAAAATAAAAATTAATTAAAATTACATAAATGAAAAAAATATTAAATAATATTAAAAAATTAAAATTAACCCTTACCATTTTTATTTGTTTGACGGAGATATGTTTATGATCGATATGATCGAGATGAATTAATTCCTCGGCCATTGCTAGCACGATCAAATATTTTTGAAATTATAAAAAAATAATACTAATTTAGAAAGAAAATTAAGGGAAATAATTAATTAAAGAGAGCTTTGAGAAATTTAAGGAGAAATTTGAGAGCTTTGAGAAATTTAGGGAGAAATTTGAGTGTATTTTGCTAAATTTTGAAGAAATTTTGTGTGAAATATTAGGAGGGGGTTTTATACTTTTTTTGACCGTTGGACCCCCCAACGGTAAAAAAAAAAAGCCGTTGGGGAGAAAAACATTGAGCAAAACGCACCCATTGGGGAACTTTTTGCCACGTCAGCAAAGTGCATCCACGTCAGAGCGTTTTGTGTTGACATGGAAAAAACGCTCCCACAGGGGCGCGATTTGCTGAAAATTTCACCTTAAAACGCTTTTATGTAGACGTGTTTTGCCAAAATCGGCCCTTTCTGGTAAATAATGAGAAATTGACCCATTTCCATAAATATACTTGGAAATGGGCCTTTATAGGTAAATTAGTCTACTTATCCAGTATCTCATTGTACTTCATTAAATATATATTCATTTTAGTCCCAAAATTTTAATTTAATTTAAATGAGGTAATTGCTATTGTAAGCAAAACTGATCGTCTCCAAAAGATAATTGCCATTGTTTTCGAGGCCGTAAAGCAAAGCCTGAAGAAGAAGGGAATGAACGCTCCTCTATGGCGAAAGCTTAACCCCAATTAGTGAGTTCTTGGGCATTCTCTCGAATGACATCCATGCTTTTTTCTCCTCTTTCTCATTTTCCTTCCCTTCTTCAGAGCTCTCAGAGAGAGCAAATATGGATTCCCCCAACTCAGAATCTTCAACTGAGTTTTTCATTTTTGGGTTCAATTCAAGCAAATGTGGACTTTACTCTTTAGCTTTGGTTTCTAATTCAAGTTCTTTGGGGGTTTCAATTGTGAGTATGGGTGTAGCAATGGGTGAAGGTGAAGGTGAAGGCAAATGCGTGGTTTACCCAAATACGGATAAAAGATGGAGGTTATGATGAGGCTCAAAAATTGCAAATGTCCTAATTTGTTAGGGCTAAACATTTAAATTGAATTAAAAGTTTGTGGATTAAAATGATAATATTTTTTAAGAATTACAGTGACATGGATAAACGATAATTACGTAAAAAATCAAACATTTAAAAGAAAAATATCATGTCAGATTTTGTTTGAAATTTTAAATTGAAGGATCAAAATGAACAAATTATATAATATAAGTGTCTAAATTATAAATTTTTATTTTAAATGCATAAAATAATTGTTTTTGATAATTAAATGATTATACGTATAGTTTAATCATGTTTTTATGCTTACTATTGTTAATGGTTTTATAATTATTTTCAATCTGTCTTTTAATTACGGAATCAATTCTTTCAATTTTACGTCCCAAATACTTATTTATTCCCGAAAGTTTTGCAAATTCTAATAATTTATTTTTAAAATAATTTAATTAGAGTTAAATTTAGCTAGAAAGGATATTCTTTTGGGTTGAGTGTATAATAAATTTTTTTAAAGAAGTGCAAATTCTAAAAATTGATGAAATGGTTTTATTTTATTAAGACCTAAGATTCTTTTGAAAAAAATAATTAGATGTAGTATACATTTTTCATTGGAATTATAAAGAGTTAAATCACTTCAATTCCGGTAATGATACAACTTTAGTTATTTCAACATCATTCACACTCGACTGGAAATCTTCAGAGAGTTAACATATATGATATAAAAGCATTAACCTATTAGTTGCCATAACTCCTCTCCTTCATTGTTAAGCTCACTGGTATAATGTTCCCATTACAGAATCTTAAGCTACGCATATTCATCTATACATGAACCATGAAGCTTCATTTCCTTTCCTCTTCTATTGCGGGCTTTGGTTCTTCAGCTGTGACTCTACCATCAATGCAACTTCTGCACTTCTTTTCTATCCATCCTTCAATGTGGTTCTCCCCGTTCCCAACCCAACGCCTTCTTCCGCATAACCGGGCAATGATCCCCACAATAACACATATGATAGTGATCACTGCCACCACTACGGTCAGTGTTTCCACCGATCGATGCAAATACCGACTTGAGTCCCTTGCTTCCATAGCTCCCTATGACCATGAAATTTGAACTATCTGCTCATAAACAACAAAAAAGAATGCAGAAAAAGAGTCCCAGCACCTGCAGACATATGAGATAAATGGAACAAAAACAAGGATAGATAGTTGAGTATTGAGAGTAGAGAGTGAAAAGGTGAGCAAAATATGAAACTAAGACAGTGCAAGTAGCAAGCTGACAAGGGTTTAGGATATAAAAATGTGTTGAAGAAAACTAGTAGGGTGAAGAAGGCAGTGGAACCTCAAGTGTGCTTGATGCTTTGGGTTAAATAATGTGGAGAAAAGGTGGTCTTCTTTGGTCTGATTATTCACTTAATAGTTTAAAACGCTTTTATTTTAACTGAATGAAAAGAATTGATCAATTATGAGAATGACTCAAGTGGAAATCTTGTATGAGAATCATTCATTCGTTCATTATGATATTTTTCTACATACCTGTTAAAAATATAGGTATTCCAAGAGAAAAAGAAAAAAGAAAAAAAAATATTCTAAGGGGTGCCATTGTTCTCTTTGGCGGCACAGAATGAATTTATAAAAAAAAAATTTCGGTGTCGTTGTTCTCGTTGGCGTCACCGGTATTAGTGAATTTAAAATTTTTTAGTGCTGCCAGGCTGTGTGGCGGCACTGGTTAATTTTTTTAAAAAAATTAATTTTTTTTGTGTCGCCAAGCTATGTGGCAGCACTGGTGTCTATATATATCCATACCTAGTGGAAGATCAACATATATTGAAGTAATTGATATTTTTTAAAAAATTTTAGATGAAGGAAACGGAAAATTTTTTGGGATTAGTTGTAGGGGAGAGAACAGGATAAAAAATTTAAGTGTTGGGAAAACGGGGAGAGAAATTTTTTTTTTGTGTGTTTGTGTTTTAGTTTGAATGTATGTTTTTCTTTAACGGTGATCTGGTGGAGCTTGGACATCGACATATTTCATTTGCCGATTTGGGAGTGCATCATCAACTACAAATTTTATTTCCCAATTGAGAGTAATGAGAAATTTTTGGTAGTGGTTATGCGGTCATGGGTTCAAATTGATTATGCTGTCAAGGGAACCTTTTAGGGGAGGAAGTAGCAATTATGGTGGACGCAAGTTGATGATAGTCTTTATGCGGCAGCAATTCTAGTTATTAGGGTGGTGCATTAGATGAAGACCGACCAAACCTTGTCTCACTAAAAGCACCCTTGGATTAGGGGATTCCTGACAGACTGAAATCAAGTAAAGTTGAATATCACGGGATTTTCGATAGACCTGATTTAAGCAGAAGATGATGAAATAAGAGAAAATACTTATTAAATTACATTAGCAACCGTGTAATGTGATTATTTTAATTATAGTTAGTATTATTGTAATAAAAGTTAAAATGATAGTGGAGATAATCAAGTTTTCGATCCATTATTAATGTAAGTAGAAGTTTGATAAAAAAAAAGAAATGTTTTTTAGTTCACCACAAAATGAATTATCGTTCTTAACCTTTAAAAATTAATTTGTATCCAGAACGATAAAAAATCGGGAAGAATAAACCAAACCAAGAATGAATGAGGAAAGAAAATGATAAGAAAACAAATCGGTAAAAAAATAAGGAGAGAGAGAGAGGGAAAAAAAGTGTGAATGCATTACGGTGTGGAAAAAAATTGAAATGAAGATAAAAAATAAAATCTGGAATGAAGAAATTGAAATGGAGATGAATAAATAGTGTAGGGAAAAAAGTGAATGGTGGGGTTGTTAAACAGACGGAGAAAAATAAGGCATAGTATGCCATAAAGGTGAAAAAATTCCTTTAAAGAGTTTGAAAAAGGAAAAGTGGGAAGAAAATGTAGGTCTGGGAAGAAAAAAACCGAGAAAAAAAATGAATAAAATAAAGAAAAGAAAAAAAAAGGGCTTGACACGCATGATTGATCGGTCAAATTAAAGTCTGGTGGTAGGTTGATAGCTTAGTAACACCGGCCTGCCACTTGACGTTGATTTGACCGATCGGTCATGTGTGAGCCCTTGTTTTCCTTTGTTTTATTAGTATGCTGTGATGGAGAAAAAAAATTCTTTTAAAGAGTTTGAAAAAGGAAAAACAGGAAGAAAAATGTAGGATCGTGAAGGAAAAACTAAGAAAATATGAATTAAAAAAAAGAAGAAAAAAAGTGTCTGACGCGTGTGACTGATCGATCAAATTGCCATCAGGTGGCAGGTCGATGTTGGCCACTAGCTGGGCGGCACCGGCCTGCCACTTGGTGGTGATTTGATTGATCGGTCACGTGTATTAGGCCATTTTTCCTTGTTTTTTTTCTTTTCCTCCTTATTCTTTTCTTTTCCCTCTCTCCTTATATAAACCCCAATGGTCCCTCCTCCACCCCACCACCAGTTTTAGAAAAAAAAAAAAGAGAAATAAGAAATTTTTTAATTGAAGTTTTGAGATTGTTGTTTTGGTATTTTGTGGGGAAATTTTAATAGATTTAAGGTATGTGTTTTTTAATTGTAATAATTGTAATAAATTTAGTTTAATTAAGCGATGATTAATTTTCTATTAATTATGCAGATATCACAATGAGTTATCTTCTCCGAACAACCGATCACATTGCACTGATGAGTAATGATTCGGTAAAATATTTTGATATTTTTTAATCACAAATATATTTATAGAGTTGTAGTTTAAGTTATATTTACTTAGTCAATTTAACAAATGCAGTTATATGATATGGACAGGATGAGTACTAGGTGTTGATGTTGCGAGTCCATATTTCGGGGTACCATCCGGACGAACGAACAATGCCATACTTGGATGTTGCCGAATTTGGAACAATGGCATCTGTTTGAATTTTTTACTTGAGAGCAGACTTAATATCCACCTTGGTTGAGCGGTGGCGCCTGGAGACCCACACTTTCCATCTGCCATGTGGGGATTATACCATTACCCTGGAAGACATCGCAATGCAACTCAGGCTCCTAATTGACGGGGATGTGGTCACAGGTTCGAGTAAAGTGGCCGAACCTTTGGCCCTCTGCTACCAGTTGCTTGGACACTCGCCTAGTGATGGGGAAGTTAGATTTACTAGATTGAAATTTTTGTAGTTGAATGAAAATTTGTAAACTATATTGAGCAGCACCACTGAGTTGGAGCTGATGTGCACTGCTTGAGTGGTTATATTGCAATTGTTATAGGGTGCTTATGTCAGATGTAAATAATAAGGTCCACCTCGATTTTTTTATCATAGATGATGGTTGGCAGCAGATTGAAACTAAGCCCAAGAAGACTGATTGTGTTGTACAAGAATGGGCGTAGTAAGATCGATCACACACACACATACAAAAACACACACACACACACACCCCAAACTCTACCGAGGCTCTTGGAGTTTAGCTCGGTCTTAGTACTTCAATGCATGAGTAAATCAGATGGACTCAAACCAACCTACAGATGGCATTTTTGTCTCCTTTATCCATCACATTTAAGCTCTTCCACCTTAATTTGATTATTTCTTTTTCTATATGAAGGTCTTGCACATTTAGCAATTTATTACTAAAGTTGGATATAGATATGATGCCCAATTATTTCTTGCAGGTTTACGAGTAGGTTGACAGGGATTAAAGAAAATGCAAAGTTCAAAAAGAATGACCAAAACAACAAACAGATCTCTGGCCTAAAACAGGTTGTAGACGAGGCCAAGCAACATCATAATGTAAAGTAAGCAGTCCATGCTATTTAGGTTCTTTGTGTTTATCAGTTGGTTGTGGTGCATTCTAATATGAACGCTCTTATGAGAACAAAAAGACAATCATTTACATTATGATTAATTGACCGATTTTTATAGATCCTACTTTTTAGCCAACTTTAGTTTTTCTTATTACTAGCCATAGTTCTAAGTTTGTTTTGTTTTACTCTAGAGCTAGAATGACAAGTTAATTTATATTATGGTTTAAGAATACACTTTGCAAATCCACACTGTAGCACTCTCAGCTAGAAATATGATTGATCTTAAATCCTCCCATTTATATGTGATATACAATTGATCTTATTTTTGATAGTTTGTAATTTTCAATTACTCTCTAAATAATGTTGATTTCTATTTCAAATAATGTTTTGACTCTACTTTTTGGCATAGGAATGTGTATGTGTGGCATGCTTTGGTTGGCTATTGGGGGGGAGTCAAACCTGCAGCTGCTAGTATGAAACATTATGATACAACATTGGCATATCCTGTTCAGTCCCCAGGTGTGTTGGGCAACCGGCCGAATATAGTTATGGATAACCTTGTTGTTCATGGCCTTGGTTTGGTGCATCCGAAAATGGTTTTAAACTTCTACAATGAGTTTCATGCCTACTTGGCTTTATGTGGAGTTGATAGAGTGAAGGTCAATATGCAAAACATCATCGAGACACTTGGTACTGGACACAGTTGTAGAGTATCTCTTACCTGCAGTTGTGTTCAGGCCCTTGAAACCTCAATTTCTCGAAACTTCCTGGACCATGGATGCATAGCATGCATGTGCCATAACAGTGATGGAATCTACAGCACCAAGCAGACTGCTGTTGTTAGAGCTTTTGATGACTTTTATCCCCGTGACCTTACTTTACACTATCCACATTTGTTCAGTTGCTTAGAACACTCTTTTCCTCGGAGAATTTATGTAAGTTGATTAGGATATGTTCCATGTAAGATAAAATGATTGAACTTATTTATTTCCTATGATAATTTAAGTTACTGTCATATCCAGTAATAAAAGGTCCAAAATGAGATGGTTCATGTGGTATTGATGACTAATCACTGGTCTGCAGAGTTTATACCCAGTTGTAGATAGCATGCATGTGCCATAACACTGATGGAATCTACAGCACCAAGCAGACTGCTGTTGTTAGAGCTTTTGATGACTTTTATCCCCGTGACCTTGCTTTACACTATCCACATTTGTTCAGTTGCTTAGAACACTCTTTTCCTCGGAGAATTTATGTAAGTTGATTAGGATATGTTGGTGGATTTGCTATCTATGTTTTTGCTAAAGTCGATTTTTATTTGCACTAGTCATAATGATTTGAAATCTTTTAACGTGACATTTTCAAATGGTAAACGTGTCCTGGTATTGGGAAGTGGGAGACACTCGTTGTCTATCGCCAAATGATAGAGGCATACACCATGGAGAAATTAATAAATTTTTTAATTAAGTTATATTAATTTTATTGAATTACTTTTACAATTTTATTTGACTTATGTAACTATCATCATGTTAAATATTGTACAATTCGTGTGGATGCCATGTTCCACATCAAACGTTGTGGCTATCATTCCACCGTGCGATCACGAACATGCACATATGTGGTGCATCAACGCACTGGTGTTGAAGTTTTCAACAGTGGAGTGGCACAATGCTTATTGGGTTATGTGACAATTTGGGTGTGTACAAGATGTTTCAGACATTCCACATAGATTCGACAATGTCCACGGGATAAATAAGAGGGTCAAAGAATGAAAGAATTGGGCAGTCGAACATCAACACTATATTGCATTGTGGAACGTCCTGATGGAGAGGCAACTTCGGTTGCAGTCATGTTATTTTAATTTCACGCCTTCGGTCCACTACTGGTATTGGTACTTGTAGAACAGGTTCCCCTACTTATTTGGTGGGCAACTGATGGTAGTCTTGAAACACATTCACCGACGAGGGAGGGAACATGGCAGATCGAGTCAACAATAGCGTCACCAAGGTCACCCCAACCTCGGAGTTCATATTCACAATCGGAGGGTACTTCTTACCATTCAAAGTTGTGGGTTGACAACTTTGGTCTAGGGTCCTAAAGCTATGCATATCAGGTGGAGAAGTCCAGTTGCAATTCTAATGATCAGCAACAACAATAATCAATGATGGATGATATGTTTGGCTTGGCACACCCGTATCCGCAATACTCCACCCCTCAAGCAAACCTTTGATCCGATATAGGATTATTTGAGTGTGTTGAATACCCCTCCTAGATCGTTCATGGATGATGAGCATGTCGGTTCAGGTGAAGAGGATATGGATTGCAATGATCAACCCCCACGCCGACGAAGGGCGTTACAGCATTACACCCCTGGACAACTCTGAGTTCCCATGAATTTTGATACTCGTAAATTTCATAATGTATACAATATTTGTAATTACAAAATTGTATATATTCCATTAACAAATTTATCATGTTATTTATACTTCCACCTCGTGCAATTTCTTTTTAATTTTCAAAATATCGAACCTCAAAACTCTTGATAATGGGAGCAATTTTTGACTTGATATAAATGTTTGACAAAATTTTAATATAAAAACTTCACACAAATACTAAATAATTATATTATGAAATAGTTTGAACTAAAAAAAAATTGTAAACCGAGTTGGCGACTTAAATTAAAATATTTAATTTTGGTAATATAAATTGTAAGTATGAAATAATACATTAATCTAGGCTTTTTTTTATTACAAATTTCAAATTTAATAAATAAAAGAATCTATATATGTTTACAAATTTCAAATTTAATAAATAAAAGAATCACAACAAGTAAAAGAATCATAAGGAATGCAATAAAAATATTGGCAGTTAACTGGCTCCCTCGCTGCCCTCGTGAACGATGAGGGAGAAATCAACACTAAAAACAACAAAGGACCGAAAACTATACTATCGTGCAGTGTTTGCAAGTGTGACATGTCCGTTTGTAATATAATTGTACAACGGGGTAAGGAGTACTCTTAGGGTCTAACCCAAGAGACTTGGCAATTGAGCAAATTATAGCAACAAGCATGCAAAATAAGGAGTCTAACTAACTAATTGCTAAACACTATTGTATGACAAGCCTTGAAATCAAGAATAATTACACTAATTTCTCACTAATTAACACAAGGACTAAATTGTAAAATATGTATAGTTTCTAAATTAACCTATGAATAAAAAACGATGGTTGATTGATTTTGATGTGGTTCACTAATATTCGAATTAGGGATCTAAATTGCTTAAACTCCAAAAGTGATTTCGTTTTACCTCTCGGTCTTAACTTTACCAAATTAGACAAATTAGTCTGGTTTATCTCTTGATTTCACAGACTGACCTGGGACTAAGGAATTGATACTCAACAAGATTACCTCTTGATCTCACTTGCCTAAATATTCTCTTAGGGGTGTCAATCCTACATTTTTAGGTTTATTCAATTTGGTCCAATCCATTTGCAACTTAGTTCCTTATCCAAAAATCAACTTACACATCTCCATCAACCAACCCCTTTAGAGTTTAGTTATCCACACTAAAAACTAAGCTAACAACATACAAGGAAATGAAATGAAAGCCATTAACATAAAGCTTAAGAAAAATATGAAAGTTCAGATTTTTAGTATATGAAACTTAAAAGAAAAGTGTAGATGAACATTCAATAGTTAAATAAAGTGCAAGAAACATAAAAGTTGAAGTCTTTAACATATTAAACTAAAAGAAGCTGAAATATATTGAATAAAAGGTTGTAATGTCATTTCCAGTAAAAGAAATGGGCTAAAAGTGTAAATAAACCTTAGTTACAGTAATAACTAACTTAAATAACATCAAGAAAAACAAGAACAAGAACAATAAGAAAAGTTGCAGAAAAATGACTTTACAACTATGGAAGATGAGAATTAAAAAACCTTAAAAATTGGAGAAGAAAACCTAAGAGAACTAAAGAAGAAACTAAGATAAACTAAAGCTAATGTGTGTATCCCTCTCTCCTTAGCCAAAACTGGTTGTTTTAGCAGCCATTTCTGACCCTTATTTTGTGACCAAAATGCCCTTGAACAGGTCTCTTCTGATTGGTGCTTTTGTTGGACAAACACTACCCTTGATGTCATTTTTCCCCTCAAGACAGTGATATTATGATACTCAAGGTTGGATATCATGATTATATGACACCCCTCACTCGTCTCTATCACTGGGTTAGGGTTACAAGATGCTACAACACATAACAAAACAAAATCATGCTATATCAATTCAAATTTCTTTAAACGATAATCATTCATAAATCATATAGTAAAACAATGCTATTCATACATTATCAGGGTTAAATTGAGCTTACAAAATCTCTAAAAAAATTTAGGACAAAACAAACACTCATTTGAAACATTTTAGAAAAGTGTGGCAAAAATGCAAAATAGGGGTTACACAGCCGCGTGGCCAAGCTGTATGATAGGTTGAGGTCATGTGGAGCTAAACCACATAGCAGTATCCCCAAACCGTGAAACATACTAATGTCATGTAATCCAATGTCTCAGGGCTATGGAACTAACTATGGCCGTGTGGACCTAATTGTCACTTAAATCAAACAGACCATACAGTCATGCCATTTGCCCATGTAAGGTATAGGGTCGTGTGTCAAATTGTGTAGCAGAACATGTGTACCTATGCTTACCTACAAGGAAAATTACGAAACACAAGCACGCAGACATACCATAAATGCACTTTATACAAATTCTTAAACCTAATCAAAACACCAAAACATACTAAAAACACCATTTAAATCATCATTCTTAAGTGCCTAACCAATGTACCATTTTGGTACCATCATAACCAATATTAAACATCCAAATTAAACATCCATATAAACATATATAAACACCAATGTGCACTTTACCATAAATACCACCCAACCTTACTTTTAAATAAACCTAAAACATGTTTTAACTCCTACCAAAAGTATCCATACATAAGTCTCAAACATACAATTACTTTGGTATATATTCATAACTTACCAAATCCATGAAACATCTTAATATCACAATTGCATACACCACAACAATCAACTAACACATATACCAAGCATTCCATCCAAATTTAACCATTTCCTAACCATTTCGTAATCTAATATCAAGCATACCATTTCCAAACATGCTTTCATCATTTGTCAAATGCATACCATAGAAACTTTTAGATTCAACCTATTACATAACAACCATTGTAATACATTACACCTTTACTTTAGAACTTTGAAACCATCAACCCAAAATAACCTATATACATGCCAAAAAATAAAAATTAAATGGGTCAAAATCTACAAAGATAGAAGCTTGATAGTGTGAGCCTTGAAGTTGATCTGACTACCTAGTTCTGCAAAATGCTAACCATAGAAAATAGGAAATGAAACAGATTAAGCTTACATAGCTTAGTAAGTTCATTGTTAAATTCTAAACCAAATTACCTCATTCAAGAAATTGAAATTAAAACAACTTAGATTAAAGTAACTTGTAACACCCCAGATCTAGCGGGTCCAAAGTTTCGACGTATAGTCATAAATAGTCAGTCTGGCATGGTGTTATCCACCCAAATAATTATTTTGGCATATACATGTGGGTGTGTAGTAACCGCCACTTGTGTTAGTAAGAATTTGATTTGATGATACTCTACTATATTAAAGAGACGTTGGTGTTAAGGGATAAAAGGGAAATATGAAATGAGTATTCACCAAAGGTATAGTACGCCTGGTATGTATGGATCGCTGAGCCAATTGGACTTTAAGTAATCTGGTTAGAAACCAACTGTATAGTTCAGCCTAATAAGTATTATGAAGTGAACTTATTTATATTTCTCTCGAAAACTGTAAGCCATTAAAAAGACATGTTCTGATACCTATGACACTTATTAAATTCCACTAAGCAAGTTGAGTCATGTTTATATGTGAGAGTGTGCTTGAAAAGTGGTTCTTCTTTCTTCTTCCTCTTCCTTAAGTAGTATTTACTGATATCTACCTTAAGTCTGGATGTATCTCTTTATTGATAATCTAAAAGCTATGGTTATATTATGATCAGTGATTATTCCATTCAAAGGTAAGTATTACTATTCTACATGTTAAATTTTAAAAGAGTAAGTTTGTAAAAGGTGCATAAACAGTAAGATGCAAGTATAAGGCTTTGCATGGGAGTTGTTAATGTTCAAATTGATGGTTAATTGTATAGAAATGAGTCTTGATGACGTTCTTATGTTCTGAAAATAGTGGTTGCTACTAGTTCAAAATGGATATCTAGATTTGGAGTTTTGAATTGCAATAAGTGTGAAGAAGATGAGTTTTATGCTAACTCTTGTATGTATATTGCTCATATATAGAAATACCTATAGGAAATTGATTGAACTATTAATCTAAAACTATGAAAAGTATAGTAACTATATTGGTAGTGAATCTGATAAATTTAAGTATGAGATGATTGGTGTATGAGTACTGAAATGTTGGAGTATGGTTGTATATGTATGTCAGGAATGTATGCTATGAGATGTATGTTCTGTTGGGTGTATGTTAGTGGATTAAAATGTTGGGCTTAGATTGTTTCAGTGCATGAAGAGTCTGTAAAGTGAGTCTGTGTCTAGTAACCATAGTGGTTTTTGATGGAGTCTATCGTGATAGAAAATACGAACTTCGATATGAAACTCTGAAGGAAAATTTCATGAATATGGCACCATCTAGAAAGGAACTAATGAATGGTGATTTTCCAATGGGTTCTCTGTGTTTCCCAAGATAATGATGGACAAACCTCACGTAATATGAGTTTAGGCAAATTTATATTGTAAACATGACAACAAAGAATAGCCTTTGTGGCGAACTCTAAAAGAATAGCCTTTGTGGAGAACTCTGAAAGAATAGCCTTTGTGGTGAACTCTGAAAGAATAACCTTTGTGGTGAACTCTGAAAGAATAGCTTTTATGGCAAAATCTAAAAGAATAGCCTTTATGGTGAACTTTGAAAGAATCGTCTTTGTGATGAACTCTGAATGGACTACCTTGATTTGGAAGCTTTGTGGCATGTTTTATATGATTATTTAAATTACAAAGTAAAATTAGTACAGTATAAGAGATCTATCAGGTACATGGTAAGTACTATTTAAGGCTAAGATTTGACTGAAGTTAGTGAATTGAAAAGATACAGAAAAGAAATGGGAAAATATTGAAAAGATGATTTTGATTAAAGGTTTGTATCTATATGTTTGAAGATTGTATCTGCCAACAATGTATGTGCTCATTCATGATAGGTGATTGTGCATTGGTTCTCTGTTGAGTATGCACATGTAATGATATTTTGAGTTGTATGAATATCTAAAGAGGAAATTGGTTAGGACATATGAATGTTCAGATTGAATGATATAAGTAAAGAATTGAAGTCATCGATGGGAAATAACTAAATTCAGAGTAAGGTATGGTAACTAGTGTGTTTAAAATATTAGAATTCGAGGAAGTATTCGCCAAAAGGAAAGTTAAATGTCGAGAATGACAAAATCATAATTATGATTCATCAGTTGCATTGTATAATTATCACTAAGGTAAATAGTGTTTTTCTCACTAGGTTCTTATGAGCTTATCTATCTGTATTATGTTTCAGGTTGGATAATGTAAGTCTGTGCCAGAAGGGATGATGCTAGGACTACACCAATGAAGTGGCATATCAGGTTATTAAGCGTACAGAGCATGTTTGGTGGCATTTAATATTCAATAGTACTAGATAGAAGTCTATACTTAGGATAAATGTAATAAGTTATGATATTAGATGATAATTTTTGTAATTACTCTACTTATCTTTGTATATGCCATTGTTGTTAATGTGATCAATAGAATTTTTAAATAATTGTGGTTTGTAATAATAGTTTAAATTTATGTCTGTATTTTTGTGGTAACACCCAAAATCTGGATCCAGGGAATCGGATCGAGTTGAGGGTGTTACATAACTTGACATACAATTTAGAAGAACATGTGAGATTTGCATAGGATTAATCATCAAATTACTCGTATTCATCAAGAATTTAGTAATGATCATTCATATATACATTCCATCAAGATCATTCATGTATGTTCAATTAAAATCATTCATGTATATTCACATAGGTCAATAAATCTTTTTAATAACTAATCACATAATTAACTAGCCCGATGAACTATAGTAACATAACTCGGATGCTTGAGTAACTACACCAAACCAGAGAGCATTGTAATGCTATACAGAGCCACCTAAGTGAAAATAGAGACACCGAAGTGTGAATAGAGGCACCGAGGTGCAATCCCAAACAAGCGCGTATTCTAACCTTATTGGCATGCCAATCGTATCCTAATTGTTTATACGTTAAAACGGGCATTTAATAGAATTCATCACATTTATAAATTAGAGGCACTTTCATAATATTCATATACATGCAGCAAATCAGTTATGTTCATTCCGAAAGCATATAAATCGCGTTTCACAAATATTCATCAATTTCCCAAATAAGTACTTTCTCACCTTGTATTTAATTGTAAACAATTTATAACTTCAATCTAATATAAAAAATTCAACCACAATTCAATTAAAACCAATTCATAACAACACAAGTTATAAATATATATACATTCATCTATAATATGAACTTACCTAATATATTCGGTTAACGAGCTTAATCGTAGGGACTATTCTGTAATTTTCTCTTTTTCTCGATTTTCCTGTGCATGATTCAATCCTTGATCTAAATAATAATTAAATTCAACATTATCATGATCATATATGTGTATAAGACCCTTTTAATTTCAATTTAATTTTTTATGAAATTTTACACTTTATTCAATTTAGTCCCTAAAATCGAAACTATTATAAATTCCACATTTAAACCCCAACACTCAAAACCGATTATAATTTCATCATTAATTAGCCTTAAAATACTAAAATTTATGACATTTCCGTGCTATACTTAACATACTTTCATATTAGTCCCTAAGCTCAAAACTATCCAAATTTTTTTACAAAATAGTCCTATTTAATAACCAAGCTCATAAATTAATCAATTATCCTCATGAACAACTAAGAATCATTAATAGTAAGTTTCAAAACCTTTAACAGTTTTATGAAATAGTCTTTGAGTTACCTAGATTAAGTTATAATGATCTTAAAAAAAAATTTACGAAGAACGAATAAAGAAATCACTTACATGCAAGAGTTTTGTGTTGGTCGAACCTTAAAGCTTAACAATGATGTTCTTTTTTTTTTTTTCTAATTTAAGTGGAAAAGAGATTTGAAGAGGATAAGTTTATTTTTCTTTTGTTTATGTTTTCATTTATCTAATTATTTACCCTTATCATTAAAATAAAATTTTAACTAATTAATAACCTCAACGTCTTCTAATTTTTCTAATGGCTTAATTGCCTTATAAATCCTCCCACTCTTACCATTTAAACCTTTTAACTAATAAAATTCATTAGTCGTTAGATTTTACGCCTTTTACAATTTTTTCATTTTCTTTAATTATCTATTCAATCGTTAAAATTACTAGATCATTGGAAATCGGGGTTTCAAAACCACCATTTCTAGTACCGTTGAAAAATAGAATGTTATACTCTCCCCCTTATAAAATTTCGTCCTTGAAATTTCTTACCTAAAAATAAGTTTGGGTATTGAGATCTCATAGATTCTTCCGTTTCCCAAGTAGCTTCCTTAACTTTGTGTTAATGCCACAATACTTTAACCAATGGTACACATTTATTCCATAACTCTTTCACTTACCGAGCCAAAATTCTAACCGGTTCTTCATCTTAGGTCAGATCGAGTTGTCACTCAATGACATTTGGAGATAACACTTGTGATGGATTAAAGCGATAGTGACAAAGCATTGAAACATGAAAAACATTATGAATTCTATCAAAATTCGGAGGTAATTCTAATCGATAAGTCATGGGTTTGATTCTCTCCAAGATTTCATATGGCTGAATGAGCCTCGGACCGAGTTTCCCTTTTTTGCTAAAATGTAAAACTTTTCTCCAGGGCAAGACTTTAAAAAAACAATTTCTCACCAATAAGAAACTCAATATCTTTTCGTTTTCAAATCAACGAGAGATTTCTAACGATCGGATGCTGCTTTCAAATTATCACTAATGATTCGAACTTTATCTTCAGTTTCCCAGACTAGATAAACCCTAGCTAACTTTCTTTTGTTCAATTCTAACAAGTATAATAAACTTATACAGTTACACTTGTAAAAAGCATCGAACAGTGCCATTTTTATGCTTGACTAATAGTTATTATTGTAAGCAAATTTGGCTAACAACAAATATTTTCCTTAGTTACCTTCAAATTCAATAACACAACACTGGAACATATCTTCTGGAATCTGAATCACTCGTTTAGACAGATCATTCATTTGCGAATGGAAAGTAGTAATGAAATTCAATCGGGAGCCCAAGGTCGCGTGTAACTTACCCCAAAATCTGGAGGTAAACCGCATATCACAATCGGAGATAATTGATAGCAATACGTCATTAAATCTAACAATTTCTAAGACATACAGCTCAACTAACTTTTCAAGCGAATAATCAGTTCAAACAAGTATAAAATGAGTGAATTTCGTCAATCTATCTATTATAACCCAGATCAAGTCTTTTTTTTTCAGAGTCAACGACAAACCCGAAAAAAATCATCGTAGCACACTCCCACATCCACTCAGGAATCATCACAGGCTACAATAAACCTGACAAAACTTGACGTTTGGTTTTTACTTGTTGGCATATCAAACATTTAGATACAAATTCAGATATCTCATGTTTCATTCTCGGCTACCAGTAACATTATTTTAGATTGTTATACGTTTTATTACTTCCAGGATGAATTGAATAAACACTACTGTGAGCTTCGTTTATCAAATATGTTTCCAATCTTGAATAATTCGGTATGCATAGTCGAATTCAAAAATACAAACAATTGTTAACACCGATACCGAAATCAGTCGTTTGACCATTTTTCACTAGTTCCCATTTTGATAACAATTCTGAATCAATTTTTTCTAAAATTCTTGATTTTTCGTTAAGAACACTATATTAACTCTCAACTTGGCCAGAATAAAACCATCACATTCAAAATTCAAACTTGCATTCATAGCTCTCAAAGCAAATAAGGACGTCTGGCTCAAAACATCAGCTACCACGTTAGCTTTTTCGGGATGATAATCAATCACCAAATCATAATATTTTAGTAATTCAAGTCATCTACGTTGATGCAAGTTCAGGTCTTTCTATGTCATCAGATATTTTAGGTTTTTTTTTATAGGTAAAAAATGACATTTTCCATCGTATAAATTGTAACAGCTCATTTTTCAGTGGTTTTAGAACCACAATTTCGATATGTGAGCCCATAAATATTAAGTAATATTTACAAGGTCATTAGAGTGTCATATTGAAATTTGGTCTGGTAATTTTGGTGTTTGGATAGCTAATTAAAGAAAAAGGACTAAAATTGTAAAAGCTGTAAAAGTTAATTGATATTGATTTTTATTAACTAAATGACTTAAATGGTTACAGGCGGAGGATTTATGTGGTAATTAGACCATGATGAATGTTAATGGATGGTTTAAGGCTAATGTTTAATGAAATTTAAAAGATTAACTAAAGGTTAATTTGGTAATTAAATAAATGTTTAATATTAACAAAAGAAACGAATTGTCTTCTTCTTCATTTGTTTCTTTCCCACTGAAAAACTCCATGGTTTTGAGCTAAAGATGTTCAACCAAATTGTGTCCTTACTTGTAAGTCCTTTGGCTATTGGTTTTTCGTAAATTTTATGTTTTTGAGATCGTTGTAGCTTAATTTATCTAGCCTAGGGAATATTTTGAATTTTGCTAAAATTTTTAAAATTTACCATTGCTATTCTTGAAGCTTTTTATTTGTTAATGGTTGAGTTTGAATCTTGATGATGAAATAGGACTATTTTGTAAAGTGGTTTTGAATAGTTTTGAGTTTAGGGACTAAAATGATAAAATGTTGAGATGAACTTGAAATTCTTGTAAATTCCAATATTTTAGGGCTATATAAGTAGGGAAATAAATTTGACATATTATTTTAGGGCTTAATTGTGAAAAATAAGCTTTTTTCGATTTTAGGGATTAAATTGAACAGAGTGCAAAACTTTAGAGAAATTGAGAAAAAATGTTAATAGGAAGTCATATGCATCAAATTGAATGTTATAATATAATTGGGATTGATAAATTGAAATAAAATTACTGTATATATCAAGAACAAGTGGATAATTGAGAAAAAGAGAAAATTTCATATTAGTCCTCAATACTGATATCTTTGTTGTTTGGCCCTCGTAAGTTCATATGGTATTTTTTGTGTATTTTGATAATTTTTATTAAATAATGTATATTGTGAATGTTGAATGTAAATTTGAATGTTACGATTGGTACAAGGTGAGAAAAATGGATTAAAATAGAAACTGCTATACAGAAATATGGATCGAGCCTGGATGAATATAGGATAGGATAGAATACAATTGGCATGCCAATAGGTTATTTTGCATTTTTTACGGAATTGATTTGTGATGAGATGATGATATATAACATGATATTATACACTAAATGTATCGAAATCCAACATTTGTTATGGATTATCGAGTTATATTTACAGTGATCCTAGCGTGTTTCTAGGAGTGGATGTAAAGCTTATTGGCTAGGATCTTGGTGCCCATGTGTGTTCTTGGTTAGATTGACTCAGTTGAGCAGTCTGGCGTGTTTTAGGTGGATAACTGTGTATCTGTATTTGTTCATATAGTTCATCGAGCTGAATCTTGATGGTTAAATGACATAATGATGCATATCTGTACTTGTAAATGTGTTCATGTATTCCTATTTTATATTGTGACTTGGTATTGAATAATCATTGTATCATTTTGGACAATCTTTAAGGAAGTGTTCAGTGGAACCGCATCGAAAACAAGCTCCCATTTTAAATCGACACTAGCCGGAATGACTTTTAGCACAATGTTCACATACTGGTTTATCCACATTTCTAACACTATCCACACTAGTAGTTGGTGACTTCACAAATCGTAGATTACTTGGTCTTGGTCTATTTATTACGGTGAATCCTGAAAGAGAAGTGAATCGACTAACATCATTTCAAAATTTCTTTGCTGGAGAAGTTTGAACCGATCTAGTTGATCCTTGTTTACTGAACTCAAGGGATTTCATTTCTGATTGCTTCTTATCTTTGTAGATTTCTTCCATTTTTTGTGTGTGCTTGGACAATTCTACGAATTTCCATAAATTCAAGGTTCTAACTAGCATTTGGATTTCATCATTCAACCCATCCTTGAATCAAATAACATCTTAGCTTCAGTCAAAATGATACCTCAAGCATATTTACTTAAACAGAAAAATTCTCGTTCGTAATATGCTACAAAACGGTTTCCTTGTTTCAAATTGAGAAACTCTTTCTTTTTCTTCTCTAGATATAAATGACAACATATTTCTTCCTAATTTTTTTTTGAAAGAAATCCAAATTAATCCAGTCATTCGGAACCATAGTCATCAATGTATTCCACCACGAATATGTTTTATCTTTTAATAACGAACCTGCACATTTCAGGTTGTCCTTAGGTTATTCATATTCTCAACTGCAATTGAAAAAATATTGTGAAGAACATGATTGAATCGGAAGAGAAATGAGATTTGAATAATTGTGGATTTAGTATCTGATGGATAACAAAATAGAAAATCTATTGATTGGAATAATGAATAGATCAAATGTAAATAAAATATAACTAAAATACTTGAATAATATAAATAAACTCTTGGATTGAAGCCGATTCCAAGATGAAAAACAAATAAACTATGAAATGTGGAAAGAAAATTAATCTAATCCTACTCCTAAACTTCAAGGGTTTTTGAATGTGTCTAAGATGACTTAGTTACATAAAAACCCTAATAGCTTATTTATTGTGTTGGTAGTCTAAATTAAGTCTTCGGCACGTCTTAGGTCTTAGTATAAGGTCGATTGCATGGGCGAAAATAGCCTTGATATTCTTAGGCGGCAAGTCGACCTGTGTCGCACCATATCTTTTGTGTGGCGCGACACGACATGCAAAATATGTTTTGTGTCATTCGTTTCGTGCTTTGACGTTCGAGGAATATTGTGCATCACTCATCCCTTGCTTCCGCGTCAATTGGGCATATCGTTCTTCATCCTACACACTCAATAAAACATATTAGTACTACCTAAAGTAACACTTATTTTACTAATATTTAATCCTAAGTACTTAATACTAAAAAATAATGTTAAATACTACATAACATAGAAAACAAGCTTTTTAAGTGCATTAACAGAGAAAATTAACTATTACATTTGACAGCAGGTCATTCTCATAAGCAAAGAATCGAAATTCCTCTAACTTATGCAACTAAAATAAATGAGCCTCTTTAGACAAGTTGAGGTCCATGTTCAATTCCTTGATTTTCCAATAAGCCCATTTCTCCAACTCAACCGGAAGATGGCAATTCATCCCATAAACCAACTGATATGGAGACATTCCAAGAGGTATCTTATATGTTTTCCAATAAGCCCATGATACATCATCCAATCGAGTGGACCAGTCTTTTCTATTTGGGTTTTTAATTTTCTTAAGAATCTATTTGGGTTTACAATTTTTTTTCTTTTGTTGGCTCGATGCTCCCACAAGAATAACCCTTTATACCAAATAATTGACAACATCAATGTACTATGGCATGGATGTAATCCTATCCCTAACATGATAACTTTGGGTATGGAACAATTGCTCATCAGTGAATGATTCGTTTATGCTGCCACTTTCCCTTTGGTCATCTTCAAGCTTTAACCGAGATAAATGATTAGCCACCTGGTTTTCTGTCAAAAACCCATAGGTTAAGTTCTTGCAGAAATAATACCCACCTCATCAGTTGAGATTTAGTATCTTTATTTTTCATTACATATTTCAGCATCGAATGGTTTGTATATACATAAACCCAATTTGCCATCAAATACAATTGAAAGTTTTCACACGCGAACACTACTGCTAGCATTTCCTTCTCAGTGGTTGTGTAGTTACATTGTGCTAAATTTAATGTCTTGCTTGTGTAGTGGATGACATGAAAAATATTGTTCATTTTTGGCCCTAATACTGCCCTAACCACATAGTCACTGGCATTACACATGATCACGAACGGTTCACTCCAATTTGGGCTTGTTATGATAGGAGTCATAACTAGTTTCTGTTTTAACACCTTAAAAGCTTGATTGCATGCCTTTTCAAAAACAAAAAGGATCGTCCTTTTAGAGGAGAGAAGTTAAGGGTTTAACGATTAGGGAGAAATCCTTAATGAAGCATCGTAGAACCCTGCATGCCCAAGAAAGTTCTTAATTTCACAGATTGTCTCCGGTGAAGGGAGTTATTCGATGACTTCAATTTTTTCATGATTAACTTCCAACCCCTTCTTAGAAATACATTGTCCCACAACAATCCTCTCGTTCACCATAAGATGGGATTTTTCCCAATTCAAGATTAGGTTCATGTCTTCACACCTTTCTAGAACTCGTTCTAAATTTGCTAGACAATCACTGAAAGAATCCCCCATACCCAGAGAAGTTATCTATGAACACACCCAACCTATTTTCAATCATGTTAGCAAAGATCGATGTCTCGCATGAATGTAGTTGGTGCATTACATAAGCCGAAAGGTATTCTTTGAAAAGCATAAGTCCTAAGAGACAAGTGAATGTGGTCTTCTCTTAATCATTAGGGTGAGTCAAAATTTGATGGTATCCAAAATAGCCATCAAGAAAACAATAATATTCTTTCTTTGCCAGCCTATCTAACATTTGGTCAACGAATGGTAAGGGAAAGTGATCCTTCTGTGTTACATCATTGAGTTTTCTATAATCAATACAGACATGCCACCCAATTACAATCTGTATTGAGAATAATTCATTCCTTGCATTAGGGACCACGGTTAAGCCATCTTTTTTCAGAACACACTGAGTTAGGGTAACGCATTCGTTGTCGAAAATTACATAGATGATACATGCATCCAGCCATTTTTAATTCCTTTTTCACAACCTTTTTCATCGCTGGATTTAATCACCTTTGAGCATCCACCATCGGCTTTTTGCCTTTTTCTAACCTGATTTTATGTTGACAAAATGTTGGGCTTATACACTTGATATCAGCGATGTTCCATCCAATGGCTCTCTTATGTTCTTTTAAAACTTGAAGTAGAACCTCTTCTTGTTCTGGAATCAACTAAGCAAAGATGATCACTAGTAAAGCATTGTTCTCCCCCAAATATCCATACTTCAAACTCTTAGAAAGAGATTTCAATTCCAATTCTGGCGGTTTAACTATAGACGGTATCATATTCTGAGAGGTGTCCTCTAAATGAACCAGTGGATCCTTGTAATGTCTCCACCAATCTAGTTGGTGAACCCGTTCCTGATCAAGTTGAACCACAATATCGTCGTGAGTTTCCATAATGTCATTATCAGGGTGGCACTCACCCTCTTTTTGGGATACAAAATTGTGAGGTGTATCTTGCTATCTAGATTCCACAGAATCCATACTATCTACATCAAAAAACCGTTCTATTCACACTCTTCAAGTTCCTTAGACAACCCATTTCCCATAGGAGCAGTTGCCACTAATAACGAAAATCCCGTCTCATTTCTTATGTTCTGAATCTCTATGTCCCAAAAACCACTATTTGAGATCTCGTAATTAGTGGGATGCTCATACCCACAAGTAAAATCATTACTACTGTCGTTCTCAAGTGAAACAATGATTTTTCATGTTGTTTTAGTCCAAATGCTTCCCCCTGATATGACATCAAATTGTGCCTTGCTATTCTTGCCCAAAACGATATAGAGGTACTGCAATTGTAATGCACTCTCAAATCTGTTCCCAATTAGTCCTCATAATATTCTTTTGAATCTCTCCCAAGTCTACCCTAAATTTTCTACACTCCCTTGTTTGAATTCAAAAAACCGTTCATATACGACAAGCACATTAGTCATAGGAATATTCCGCTTCAAGAACAATTGGAGAAATTCTTCCTATGAAGTAATAGTATCTGAAGGTAACATATCTAACCACTCCCTAGCTTTTCCTTCTAGAGCAAATGGTATGAACAATAACTGAATTGTATCCTTTGGAACTCCAATATAGCTAACAGTGCTACAAACATGTTCGAATCTTCGAAGAAAGCCCACAGGGTCTTCTTCATTATCTTCACAAATTTGAAGATTCAACATAACCTATGATATCAAAGATAGATTAATCTCAAAGTGTGGCACATAAGCATCTGGTGTCAATATACTAGGTTATGGACAATTACGGTTGTACAACATGGTATCCAACAAGGAGGTCATTGCTGATAAATTGTAGGTATCTTACTTCGCAAGAAAGCTCAAGTTCCTATAATAAGTAAAATAATAAATAAAATAGATAAATCGCATTGTCCATTTAACCAATGTAACTAATGGTAATGTTGTATCTATAAGTTTAACTTTCGCCAATTATCTCCCTAACTAACATATACTAAAACTAAAAATAGCTCAATCTAGCATCGGCTCCCCTGCAACGGTGCCAACAACTTGACTGCCTCCCTCTCCGTCGTTGTGGACGACGAGGGATAAATCAACACTGAAAACAAAAAAAGATTAGAAAATATACTATTGTGCAGTGTCTGCAAGTTAGACAGGTCAGTTGTAATATAATTGTACAATAGGGTACATAGCACTCTGAGGATCGAACCCAAAAGAGTCAATGATTGAGAAAATTATAGCAACAAGTATGCAAAATAAGGAGTCTAAATAATTATTTGCTAAACACTATAATATGGCTTGCCATAAAATAAAAAATAATTACACTAATTTATCAATAATTAACACAAGGACTAAATTGTAAAATATGCAAAGTTGATTGATTTTGATGTAGTTCACTAATCTTCGAATTAGGGATCTGAATTGTTAAACTCTTAAAGTGGTTTCATTTTACCTTTCAGCTTCAACTTTACCAAATCAAATAAATTAGTTTGATTTATCTCTCGATCTCACCGGTTAACCCGGGACTAACAAATTAATGTTTAACAAGATTACCTCTCAGTCTCACTTGCCTAAATATTCTCGTAGGGGCATCAATCTTAAGTTTTTAGGTTTATTCAATTTAGTCCAATTTATTTGCAACTTAATGCCTCATCAAAAATCAGCTTACACGTATTTCCATCAACCAACCCTCTTAGAGTTTAGTTATCCATGCTAAAAACTAAGCTAACAAACATGTAAGAAAAGGAAATGAAAGTCATTAACATAAAACTTGAGAAAAATATGAAAGTTTGGATTTTTAATCTATAAACTTCAAAAAAAAGTGTAGATGGACATTTAATAGTAAAATAAAGTGCATGAAACACAAAATTTGAGGTCTTTAAACGATTAAACTAAAAGAAACTAAAATATATTAAACGAAAGGTTGATGTCATTACAAGTAAAGGAAATAGACTAAAATAGCAAATAAACCCTAGCTACAGTAATAGCTAACTTAAGTAACATCAAGAACAACAAGAAAAGTTTCAGAGATCAACTCTATAATAACTTAACAGCATGCTTACACAGATATTGAAGGGTCTAGAACCTCCCATATTCGTAGTGCCTATTTCAAAGATCAACTCTGTAGGACCTAGAAGTGACCCCAATGCGACAGTTGATGTACTTCATCACCCAAAAAGTTTTCAAGTTCCGAGAATACGATTCTGCAGTCATCAGTCTTACTCTTCGAGTGTTGTCATCCATGTCCTTCTTAACCTTCTTTATGTACACATGTCCCGCCTCCATCTGCTTAACTTGTCTCAACCCTATTCTTGGCATCAATGTTGCCAGCCTGTAAAACTTAGCTAAGAAAATAACTAAAATTAGCAAATGACATGTACGCATCAAGACGGAGTTAACCGCCTTTCCGAGGTTGGTCATTATATGACTGTATCAATACCCATCATCGAAATTATGAGCCTATTGCCCCAACTACATGCTACCTAACCACTGTCAGAAAGGAGTATTCGTTTACCCCTCCATATCAACCTCAAGCCTCACCAGCTTGTGCCTGAAATGGTGTGGTTTTAGCTCACACCTTGTGTATGTATTCGGATATGAAACATTATCATTCTTTTTAGTTTGTAAAAGTACTTTGAATTATTTAAAGAATAAAAAAATGTATTTTACCCATGTTCACGACTTGTTTGCACTACTCTTTATTCTTGTATTCTCGGTGAAAGTTAATGGCAATATGGTGAATGCAGTAGATAGATCTCTACGGAACCTCAAAATACTTAATCGTAACAACTAGTCCCTTCAATCTGTTAGAGATAATGCAAATGTTTTCTTGCCTAACAACATGCCTTCACAAGTTGGTCAGGAAAAATTGTCATGATTCAACGTTTTCGGACTCTGTGACGGCAACGGCGATAGGTAGTATGTTCTGGTTACTGTCTTGTGCAACCACAATTAAAAGTATCTGCATATATTTACCATAAATCCAAGAACCGTCAACCTACACCAACGACTTGCAGTGGGAGAAAACCCTAACACATGGATCAAACGTCCAGAATAAGCGGTGGAAAATTCTTCTCCCCGATTGTAGTTTGTCCTCCATGCCATAATAAGGAAACACTTACAAGTCAACAGAAATACCTGATACGTACTCCTGCATCACGGATATCCACCCCTACAGTTCATTGTATGACACATCCTAGTCATCATACAACTACTTCATGGCTATCTATTTGGCCCACCATGATTTCTTGTAGGACACCCTTATTGAAACCGAGCTTGCATGTCAGTAATCAAAACCGATACAGGAATGGTGGGCATGTAACACCTTATACCGGATCTAATCATCAAACCTGAGCTATAGGATGCTACAACAGTAAACCGAAACATTTGCAAACAATTTTATTTAATACTACTCAATAATCAATAATTACAAGTTAATTCCATGTTAAAGATACATTACAATCAAAATCAAATCTTACTCAGGCTTACAAAACCTTTAAACAAGTTTAGAACTAAATAGAGACCAATCTGAAATATTTACAAAATAACAAGTAAAATACAAAACAGGGGTTACTAACCACCTAAATAAAGCCAAAAAGATCAATTCATAATAAATTAAAATCATTTCCATGTTATTCAATCATATCGGGACCTAAATTGAATAATGAAACATTTAAAACAAATTGGAAATGAATCTGGATTAAAATAAAACTTTTACAAAATATAGGCAAATAATGAAAATAGAAGTCACACAGTCGTGTCGCCAAGCCGTGTGACAAGGCAAAGACCGTGTGATGTAGGAACATGGTTGTGTGCCTAAATTGTGTGAAAAAACTCAAACTGTGTGAAAGGAGACACACGGTCGTGTCTCCAGACCATGTAACTAACTGATGTCGTGCATACCTAAAATTCAAATTTTAAACAGAGCACACGGTCATGTTACCAACCATGTACACAACCGTGTGGGGCACACGGCTGTGTGGCAGACCGTGTACCCAAAACACTTTCAAACTCAAGCAATGTCATCCATCTTTTCTTAAAAATCAAGTTATACCATTTATATCTATTTATACCAATTCAAAACTCCCTAAAACATGTCAAAACATACTAATTAAGCATTCAATCTAAGTCTAATCAATATGCCTTTTGGCACCACAATTTAATCATGATTCAATAACCATTCATTACCATTCATGCCAAAACATACTTATTCAATCATCATTACTATAACTAAGATATCAATAAGAAAGTTCAAGATATGACCTAAAACATAAGAATCTATTTTCACAATTTAAGCATACCTTATTAATTCATGCCTTTAACCATTTTATACCATTCAAGTCATTCTGTCCAAACATTAACAATTACCAACATTAAATATTAAGTCATACTATTACCTAAACTTACACATAATGTTATTCAAATATTGACTAACATCATCAACTTACTAAATGTCAATTAGATACCAAGCAATTAATATCTCAAAAATACTTATGATCATATTCATAAGCAAAGTACTAAAACATGACCATTAACTTGAAAAGTAGACACCCTATATACATGCTACAAGTAAAAACATTCCAATTTCAACGTCTACCGAATCAAATGACGGTAGACGTGAGCTTGTCGCTGATCCAATCAACACATTTTTAATGTCCAAAATCTACAGAAAAGTAATAACCAAAGTAAGTATATAAAATACTTAGTAAGATCATACAATATAATCAAATAGCTTACCTTAACTATTCAACAATTACATGAATAAATATGAAACAAATTCACCTATCATAGCATTCAAAACATCAACCATATGAGATTTAGTCCAAACCACGTATATAATTTCAAATGGTAAAATACCAACTTTAACTCAAAATTCATCATGAATCCATTTTCAACCCTTTGCATCACTTTCATCATAAAAATTACATCACATACCCTTGTCATATTTATTCAGATCAGGACATAGTTCAATAATTCTGGATCAATAGTAATGAATATACAAATATTCAAAATTCGTATTTCATCCACATTAACGATACAATTTCATACTGTATATCTTTTGATTTATGGAACTTTGTAAAAGAATTCAATACACGAGTTAAAAAATGCAATGCTCATTTGAGCTAGTCGGGTATAAAAATATATGTGCCAAGTTACCCATCCGGGCTAAACCATTGACAACACAGAAAAATAGCCTGGCCTGGGATATGTATACATACATGTAAGGTTACCAGTCCAAGCTAAACCTTTAAAATGACAATGGATTACCAGTCCAGGCTAAATTCATGTCACATGTATATCTAAGTCCGCAACAAATGCCGAAGCTTGGTCCAGAACGAGAAATCATTCAGAAATCTCATGTATGAAACTCTTACCCGGTCCATCAGAATTATCCAAGAATTCGATTTATTTTACATAGACCAAATTTCCATTTCAACAAATTAAATATATAATCAACAACATTCAATAATGAATTATAACCAAGGATAATAGTATGAATTTACCTGTCAAAGTAATTTAACTATCAGGGACTAATCAACAATTTTCCTTTTCCTCGTACGTCCTCCGGTCAATGAGATTCTTAATCTAAAGTATAGTTTAATTCAATTAAATGAGTTTAAATCACATAAACAATCAAATTTATGCATTTAAGCCCTTTTAATCTCATTTTAAAAATTTACCCCTAAACTTTTACATTTTATTCAATTTAATCCTTAAAATCGAAACAAATTTATTTTCACAATTAACCCTTAAACCCGTATTGCCCAATTCATTAACACCCTCAAAACAGTCCTCACATGCTGAAATATTACAAGAAAAACATGTCAAATTTAACTTATTTCCAATTTAATCCTTAAACTTAAAAACTAAACAAAATCACTTTACAACTAGTCCAAACTCAGTATCAAGCTTCGAACTAAACCATTTTCTATTAAAACATCTGATATTCATCAATGGAAAGTTTTAAAATCTTTAACAGTTTTGAAAATAGAGGTACGGATTAGCTAGACTTAGTTGCAACGATTAAAAAAAACATAAAAATTATAAGAAATAGGATAAAAATGCACTTACATGCATGGATCAAATGTTGGTCGAACCTTAAGCTGTCTAATGGCTTACTTTCCTCCTAATTTCGGTGAAACAAAACAATAAAGAAGATGACTTCTATTTTTATTTTTATTTTTATTTTTCTTTAAATTATGAATATTAACATAATTACAATTTTACCCTTAATGTTTTCATTCAAATAAACTTATTTCTAACCTTCAATCGTCCGTTAACACAAAAAATTGTATTATTGCCTTATAAATCCATCCATTTATTATAATTAAGCCATTTAATCCATAAAATTTAATAATGATTAAATTTTATTTATTTTACGATTGAGTCTTTTTTCTTTAATTAACTATTTAATCAACACAATTTCCAAATCAAACTTCAATCCAATTTTATAATAGCTCCGTAAATATTTTTATTAAATATTTATGGGCTCAGCTTATAGAAACTAGGTCTCAATACCTCATTTTTTAAAACCACTTAACTTTAGAGACGAACCACTTTCACTTAACTAATTGTTCAATTAAATAAAAATTATCAAATAGAATTCACTTTATCATCATACTTGACTCATAAATATACTCACTCGTCAGAATTGTGGTCTCGAAATCACTGTTTCTGACACCACTAAAAAACGGATTGTTATAGGGCATGTATTTCACTAGTAGCATAATGCAGTTGCAAATTGTTTTCGTATCCAGTTTTCGATGCTCTTGTGTCATACGTGCAACAGTGCATGTATAGGGCCCTTCTAATTTTTGTTTGTCCACAATTGAGTCCTATGTATAAATGTTGCCCGAACCCACTAGTTGCACCCTTCTTCTACCCTCCAACATTCCTTAACATATAATGTTGGTGTAGACTTTGTCACTTTGTAGTCCACCGACATCTTTATGTTGTACTGCTTGATGGAAATACGTAGTCTGTATTATTTTCAATCTGTTTCCCTACGAACAATCCTTCAAACTCTGAATCTGTTGCCAACCAGAAAGCAAGTATTATATCTGGGTACTCAGAGAACTCAGGTGCAAGCGCCACATTGGGGTCTACGCTCAACATGAGGGCCCCAAGGTCATTCTGTATAACAATTTCATGACTTGGGTTTCTGACCGAAATGGGAGTACATATTCACCCTCTTTCGCGCCTTTATTGTCAAAATCATCTGGCACCTTATCTAGATTGAGGTCACTAAAATCTTCACCATCGTGGTGAGAATGATCATCATTTTCGGACCCTTCTTCACCATCTACATTGGTGCCCATCACCTCTGGATGTATCTCTAGACAGAAACCTGGGATAGGGTTGTTATACAAACTCCCACCATAGTTTAGATTTTCGGGCCATTATGATGTCCTTTTACAGCCTGACTAATCTGCCCATCTAACATTGATATCAAAGTCAAACCCGTGATGTCGAATTATTGGAGTGACATTTTTCATAGGCTCAAAATTGGCTAACTGAGCGAACAACTCAATTGGTTGGGGGTTGACATTCCGAGGCGACCAATAAATTCTGAGCATAGTGCCCGGGTCATCATCATCTAGAAGTTCCATCTCTATAAATTTTAATAGATTTGAGGAAACTAGAAATTTGTAAATAATCTTGACATTATCTTCATACAACGGAGAGCTATTTTTGCACTAATTTTTCATTTTAGTTCTTCCACCTTTATATTCTTATTGAATTTTATCCCTACTTTGTGGCGACCTTCCAATACACAACCAACTTCAGTTTATGGTAGAATTGCCCCCATCGAACTGAACCTAACAAAAACATTTTGTTATTCATCTTCATACAATTTATTTTCTCTTCTACTAAGCAAAAATCTTTTCTTTTTTTTCTCTCTCTCTTAAACAGTTAAATCAAGAAAACTTCAACAAAATTCAGATATATAATGGGTGGCGTAGCCACAAAGCCTACCAATACCAAAAACAATTCAAAATTTGTTTTCTAACACAGGTGCCACCACACAACCTAGTAGCACAAAAAATCATTTTTTTAAAGGAAGTAACTAGTGTCACAACATAGCCTAGCAACACAAAAAAAATATTCAAATTTTTTTTAAAAAATTAACTGGTGCTGCCACATAGCCTGGCAGCAAAAAAAAAAAAATTCAAATTTACTGACACTGGTGCCTCCAATGAGAATAACAACACCAAATTTTTTTTATATAAATTTATTCGGTTCCGCTAAAGAGAGTGGCGAAACCCATTAAAATATTTTTTTCTTTTTTCTTTATCTGTATTTTAATGGGTATGTAAAAAAAAATACATACCAATGGCGGCACCCAAAAAATTATTATTTTTAAAAACAGCTAATCATTGACTCATGATTAAGAGTGGTGCTGCCAATGGGTATGGTAGCAACGGTGTGCACAATAAAAAATGGGTCATTCTCATACAAAATTTTATACTTTGATATTTTTATAATTAATATTTTTATCAGTTTTGAAAAAAAATTTTAAAATTAAATTATATAATAAAAGAAAGTTGAGGTTACTTCAAACCATGTTAGTGGTGTATTTATTGATATCACATGTTAAGGTTAATAATCCAATGAAACTTTCCTAGTTTCTCCCTTGTTAGTTGCTATTTTCATCTCTAATACAAGTAAGAAATTTACACTATCAATTCCCCATGTCAGTCAAGTTGCAGAAGATATTGACAGCCATGAACTAGTTATGCTGGTGTACCCTTCAAAAGGGCTTAAGGTCTGAGCTCACCATGTGTGAATGTGGCTGAGCTGTGCCTATACATTGCATGATTTTACATAAAACAACATCAATGATGGGTTGCCCTAGAGAATGAATTTTTAGAAACAAACAAATACCCTTTTCCAGCATTAGAATGAACAGAGTCTTCCCAGTAGCTGTATCTGAGTGTCTCAGTTGCAGTTCAATAATGCAATCTTGCTTGGAAAATCCCCCTAAAGACAACAATATTATTATTACCTTGATTATGCATTTTGGCCACTCTTCGCAACCAATAAAAGTCTTCTGCCATCTGACTCAGTGTCTTGTGAATCTAAATTTTCTTTTGCTTTTGTGTGTATTCTGTAAGAATCTAAGATATTGGATTTGATATTTTTAGTATATGATTGAAACTTCATTAAATAATAAAACCATATCCAATTGAAGTTTGAAAAAAATAAAAAAGGATAAAAGCCTTTGATTCTACAATTAGGGATGGTAAATTAAACCGTACGCATAGGATTATGTCCCAACCACATTTTTTATTTTTATTTTGGAGTCAGTACAAGTTGTCTAAAAAAGTTTATCAAAAAAATTTTCTTTTAGTTTTATTACTATTTTTAAATTTTTTAAACTTTTATGGCTTTAATAATACTTTAATTATATTTTACATATTTTATTTAATTTTTATAAGATTTTATAGTATATATTTCATTTTTATTGTAAAAATTAATATAATAAAAATTATTTAATATTTCAAGGTAAGTATAATTGAAATCTAAAAAAAAATTGTCCCGATCAAATCTTAACATTTTAAATAAAATTAAATTTTGAATAAGTACAAAATATAATAAATAGAGAAAAAATGATATGAAATTCACATACTATATTAATATACATTTTTTATCATCATTTAATGTTAACTTTTTATATCATTAAAACATCATTTTGCTGAAACTTTTAAACCAATATTTGTGTAACTCAAAATTTCTTTCTACATCTCAACCTCAACCGAAAATTTTGTATCTCATTCAACACTAAACACCAAGATTGCTATTCACTCCAACTCTTTAATTTTTTTTCTTTTGAACTTTTATCATGTTATTTGAGGTTTCTATTCATCTGTTTATTCATGGGTAAGTTTTAATTTTTATAGTTTCTATTCTTCATTGTAAAATTAAATTAATGTTAGAATATTGATGACTTACCTTTTACAATAACAAAACGGTATCTAAAAATATTTGAAAGAGTAAAACCGTGAGATGCGGAATTTTAGAATTTTTTTATTTTTAATTTAAAAAAATATTTGATATATTATTAATGAAGTTTTTTAAACTCTGCAAGTTAGTTGATAATTTAATAAATGTATTATAGAATGTAGTAAAAAAATATTTACATAAATGAGTATAACACTTTATACACATTCAACTCCCTTGAAATTTACATTACACAATTGGAATGAGATGATATAGTTTTTGACAGCCATCGTGCTTGGGAGCAGTTGGTTTTTTTTCTCTCCAATTTGATATGGCAGTGTTTTTGTTTGGGGTGTTAAGTATTTTGACCTGATTTAGATTAGTTTGAAGTACTCCATTGTCTGTAACCTTGTAAGATTTTTAGTGATATTAATTTAGCTTAGTAAAAAAAACACAAATGTTTATGATTTCCTAGCTACGCGTGATCATGATTTTTGTTGTTAATTTAAGTAGTTTATTTCTTTAATATAATAAGTGCAATGGAAGTGGTAGAATGCAATGATCATTACAACTTGGTATTATGAAATTATGTAAATAAAATAAAAAATAATATCAAGGATTTATTCACGTAGTTCGATTTCTCTACGTTTGCAGAGCATAGCTGAGTGAAAAATTCCATTATCCTTGGTCAACATTACAACAAGTGACTCACACTCTACAGCTCTCCAAGTATGGAGACTTCACCCTTATACTTAAAGACTAGAACTCTCACCTCCAAATTTCCCCCCGGAGAATTTGGCAGTAAACACTCTCTACAAGGTTTACAATACAACCTTTGCACTCTCTCACAAAAACAATTCCTCAATGAACAAATACAAGTGCTCACAATAAGCTCTCTTACAAAACCTAGACAAGCCTTACAACATATATTCAATTCGGCTTGCTAACATAAAATATAAGTGAATACAAAGTAAGTCCTTGAAAATAGTTATTACAATCACAATAATAATAAAAATTAATCAAAGATCTAATTCCCAAAACAACTACATAGTCTTCACCGAACTTCCATGTTTTAAGGGATTATTTGATTCACTAGAATCCTCTAATTTACAAATGCCAAATATTGGTTTATCATTAAATGGACCATAATATCTTCAATAAAACAACATATAACAAGGTCCAAAGATTTTCTTCATTAAATTGTCTAACCAAATAAGACAAGTATTAAAACTACCTCAGTGAGAATCTGCAATTGGCACTGTCAAGTGTCATGATCTGCTATAATTTGATAGAGCTTGTTTTTAGGCAATTTATATGTTTTTGTCATGCTTTTACTTAGTTTCAATTCTTTACACAAATAAGTGATTAGTGTGTATTTTATGCTATTTTAAGACCTGAGATGACTATTGGTATCCAGGGTCTAATGAGGTTGGTGGATGATGCAAGGAACCCATGATGGCCCAAATAGAGCGAGAAAATCACCGAGAATGGGGGTATCATGATATCAACGCATTAAAGTCATGATACCCCTGACAGTGTTGAAATAAGAAAGCTCGAGCCACCAAAAATGGTATTGTGATACCAACTGATGCTAATATTGCGATATCGTGCTTGGGGTTTGGCGATATCACTGTCGAAGGAGACAAAAAATTACCATAGGGGCAGTAGTTGTCCAACATGTCCCCCAACCAAAATTAAATGATTAGAGGCAATTTGGTCAATATTTTTGTACATAAACTATGTTAAAATAGGCCAAATTGGCTGAGACAAGAGACACACTTCAGATTGTTAGATTTTTAGGATTGTTGTCTTCATCTTTTATGGTTTAGTTTTCTTCTTCATAGTTTAGGGTTTAATTTCTTGCTCATTTTCTAGTGTTTCTTAGTTTCTTATAGTTAGTTACTACTGTAGCTAGAATCTATTTCCTTATCTAGTCTTTCAAATTCTCTTGTAGTTGCAATCCAATCCATTAATTGAATTTTATTTAGCTTTGTTACATTTCCTCTGTTAAAAGTTACTTCTTTAGTGTTCTTGTTTACTATTATTGCTACCATTGTTGTTCTATCCAAGCTTTTGCAAGAAAGTTTGGGGTTTTATTTATTTGCTTAGGGTTTAAGTTAATGTTACTTTCATTTAATTTCTTATTGTTAATGGGTGTTAATACAAGCATGAGTGGCTAAATACTTAGGGGTTGTATAATAGTCCATTTTTCAATGGTGTCGAAAACAATGGTTTCGTGACCCCAATTCCAATGAGTGAGTCTATAAATATTAAATAATATATACAAGTGTAACCTCCCAAACCAAGCCTAGACATTATGGCAAAATTCTGAAGGCTAAATTGGCCACTGGAATGAGATAGAAAAACTTTCGTAATTTAAAACAAATTTTAAAACTATTTGCCTTTTTAATCCAAAACTTGTGAACTTGGTTATTTTCCTTTGTTTTGAGAAAACATTTTTTTTATTTTTTATTTAAAATATCACGCGACTTTATAAATTTATTTGTAAAGATTACACATTTCATAAAACTAATTTGTATTTTATTAAAAACTTATTTTCAGTATTGCAACGGAAATTTAGTGCTAAATCATATTTTCGTTAAAAATCAATTTTTCATGCATAATTATTAAAATACTGAATAGGTAGTTTAAATATTTAAATCATGAAATGCCACGATCCATAAAGAAAAATATTACAGACCCAAAAATAATTAGTATAATAAAGTTAAAATACTTTAAATTAAAAATCATCCGAGAAGCTCATTCGACAGTCGCGTCTAAGCCTAACCTCGAGGGTTACCTGTAAAATTAGAAAACTAAAAGGGGGTGAGTTATAAAGCTCAATGTGAGTCAAAGTCAATAATGTCATAAAAACAGAGTTCATAAATCTCAAATTTATGTTTATGATTTTCAGAAAACATCGAAATTGTACATTTAAGGAAAAATTCCTACCTATACTCCATTACATACCATAACAATTCCTCAAAACTCGTTCCATCCAATAACACACCAATTTATGGACAAGCCACCAATAAATTGTTGATAAATTGCCAGATCTTCCTCCTTCAATCGTACCAAATCCCCATGCAATGCAAAAAGACATTTCATGCATTTTAGTATCAAAATCAGTTTGGTAACAGTATCAAATTCCATTTAGTAACTGTATCAAAATCAATACGGTAACAATCTTGGCATGTGTTCCACGCGTTCAACGTAACGAAAACAGTAGGCATGTGTAATCAATATCAAATCATTACTGTGTAGGGTTTGTAAGAAACAAAATGCTATTTTGGTATCATTTTTAAGGGATGTATCGATTATTTTCAGAAAATATCGATACCTCAAAATTGGTATAAATAATTTTTAGGATTTTTGAAAACAGAATGCAAGTTTGCTTTCAGTTTTTCTAAGGGTATCGATAGTTTGAAAATTATCGATACTTGGCCAAAATGGTATAGATACTTTTTAGACTGGAGTAATTGTGACTTGTTTGAAAATCATTTTGTTGTGTTAAAATGATTTTAGCTTGGTTGAAATCATTTTGTCTTGGTTAAAATCATTTTAACTTGACTTTAAAATTGTTTCAAAATTTTATAAGAGTTTAATGTAAGTATTCAAAGTTTTATTTCTTCGACTTCAAATTTTAAAATCATTTTATCAATTTTAACTTACATTCAAAAACACTTCAATTTGTTATATCAAAATCTTTTATCAAATAAAGCTTGGATTGACATTCTCCCCCTTTTTGATATAACAAAACATTTGGTAAATTTGTTTTTGAATAATTGCTCCCCCTTAATAAAAGACATTTTAAATTTGAGGCCAAAATAAAATTTGTCATTAAAGTTTGCATTCATTTTTACTTTAAGGAAAATTAGTCACAAAATTTGCATATAGTTAGCATCAAAGAATAATCAACCAATTTACCTTAATTTACCTTTTCTTCTCCCCTTTTTTGTTATATCAAACATGAAATAAAGCTCAAGGAGAAAAGAAGTTAGTTCATCACAATAGATAGATAAAATTGAATGAGCAATGAACTAAAAAAAATCAGTGTATCTGAAAATACAAAGAAAGAAAGAAAGTGTAATAAAAACGAAGACATAGGCATAAACATAGAAATAAAGGTGCAAATTTTATGAAAATTAAATGTATGTCCTAGATCTACTCTAATCATCATGAGGAGGGGAGAAATGAGGTGTCGAAGGAAAACATACAAGGAGAGATGCCATTTGAGAATCTAAAGTAGATAGCTAAGAATTAACATCTTCCCTATGAGATTGAACCTCTTCTCAAAGACCTCGAACTTCATCGCTATTAGTTCTAGCTTCTTCTTGAAGTCCCCAACATTGTTGCTCAAGGAATGTATGGCATCTAGCATGGCACTATTGACTTTCGATGAAGGTTGAGCAACATGTGATGAGGAAGTCAGTGGAGGAGCGTGCTCGAGTGTCAGAAAATATTCAAACACGACGTCGATGTCATCATCTTCATGTTCCGCTGAATGGTCACTTTTAAGCCATGTACTTGTGTTGGCATTGAAAAGTTATCCCGCATAATGAAGAGCCCCATAACTAATTGGTTGGTTTGAAGTAACGGAGGTGTCTCCATGGGTTCAAATACCTAATTGCTTAAAGAGGTATGACAAATACATTCCATGAGGAAGAGTGACATTTGTATTCATCCCCCTCATGATAGCTTTAGTAATGTCATCAAACATTATTAAGGCGAGGTCGAGACGCCTATCGGATTTAAAGCAATCGAGCCACCAATAATCGATGTTTCGAAGCTTGGCATGCTTTTTGATAGGTTTAATGTTCCAAGTAAGAATTAAATGGAGGACACAATCATGGAGATTTAGTTCAGATGTCGATCCAGATGGAATAAAAAGGGAGGGATCAAAAAGCCCTTTTTCATTAGAGGAACCTCTGAAAGGTAAATGAAGATAATCGCCAAACTCTTTGATATTGAGGCAAATAGGGGTTCCCATTAAAAACAAGGTGATGGCAGTAACGGTATTGTCGAACTCATCATGTTCAAGTTTGGAATTGAAAAAGAAAACTCGAACAGGATTTAAATAAGTTGGTGAAGAAATATTTAAAAATGCTATCCACCCCCAATTTTGTAAAATAGGGAGATAAGCAAAGTTAGTAAGCTCTAACATGGCTACATCAACTTTCTTAAACTCTCATACACGTTTAGAAGATGATTTTAACCCACTAGAAGGATTAGAAGATGATGCACTAGTCCTAGAACATTTCTTTAGGGGCATTCTAACTATTAACCACTTAGAAAAACACTAAAACCAAAAAAAATATCTCTTGGAGAAATTTTATCAAACACTTGGTGGGTTAGGGTTTTGGGTAAAAAATTTAAGAAAACCTTTAAGAATAGGTGACCTACTACAATAAATCATGATATATGAAGTTCAAAACAACCCAATAAACCATCAAGAAGCACTACTTCAACCTGCATTTTATAAAATTAACAAGTTGAAAGTTTTAGGTTTTTACCTCAAAAGTGTTGAAATAGGAAAAATCTTTAAGCAATGTTGAACAAATCTTGAGAAAATGATGTTTGAAGATGTTAAAAAGGCCAAGATTTTTCGAAAAAATTGAAGAAGTTTGAAAATATTTTGAAATGAATTTAGAGGTTTTTCGGTGAAGGAAAGAAAATTTAGGGTTCTTTGTTTTAAAATTGCTACAAGAACCTTTAAACACCCAGTGGTATCGATATTTTTATAAAAGTATCGATAATTTAAAATTGGTATTAATACCAATTTGTGATTTTGTTTTCCAAGTGAAGTGAAATGTAACATCCCAAAATAGGGCCTAGTCGAAATAGTGGTTTTGAGACCACAAATATGACATCAAAATATTTATTTTATGATTATTATGAGGTCTAGAATATGAGAATATTCATGTGTTAAAGATTCATAAAGGAATTCTTTGAGTAAGGTGTCCAATCGAAAATTAGGGACCAAACTGAATAAATTTCAAAACTTGAATTCTAGAAGAAATTTGTATGAAATTGCTTTAGATTATAAATTATAAGGTCTTGGAGAGAAATTTTCCCAATTTCTAAGTTTTTGGACAAAAATGAGCTTGTATGGATGAAATCTTAAAGAAAGGGCTTAAAGGCATTTTGGTCATTTGGTATTTTAATGAAATAAAATGGGAAAAATAAGTAAAAAATCAGCTCATTCTTTTCTTGTTGCTATTGAAACTTTAGGTTTCTCCATAGCTAGGGTTTTCAAGCTTTTCAAGCTCAATAGTAAGTGCTCCCAAGCCCCGTTTTTAATGTTCTTCGTATTTTTGAAATCTTGGTAGCTTACTCTCTCTATTTCTACCCATATTTCATGCTAGGGTTCATGTTTAGAAATTTAACCATGCATGATTTACTTGTATTTTGATGTGTTATGGAGGAATATGAATGTTGGATGTGTGTTAAACATCTTTTCCTAGGTGATTTTTATGAAAATCCCCTAAAAGGACCTTATTGCAAAAGGTGTAAAATATGTGATAGAAATGAGAAATAATGGAAAAATGTGGGCTGCCATAGGAGGGAAAAATATTCGGCTAGGCTTGGGTAAGGTAGAAATTGCATGTGTTTCATTATACAAGCCTAGGGACTAAATCGTAAAAATGTGAAAGGTTAGGGGCAAAACAGTCATTTGGACTGAGGTGAAATTTAGGCTCAAAAAGTACAATGTGAGGTGTTAATGATTTATTTTTATTGTTGTAGACCCCGAGGAACAAATTTCAGAGGTCGATCAAGGAAAACGAAAGGTTTCGGAATAATCGAAACACGATACCGAGACGAATACCAGGTAAGTTCGGATAACCTAAAGTAAACTCATAATATGCCTAATTGCATGATTTAAGAATGTAAGATAATTGCATTTGATGATGGCATGAGAATACATGAAATGCATACTTAGCAATGACATGTTGAAAAATGTCCTGGTTGAGGTTGGAAAGGTAGTTCGATGGATGAACCATGTTGCAGGTGATTTTTAGATCCTGCATGTGTTGCAGAAAGGATTTTGCCTGGACAGTTAATTTGTTGATCTCAAATATAGAAAGGATCTAGCCCGGACGGGTGTTCCTTGAGTGATCTAGCCTCCCGAAGAATATTTGTACATTATGGATTTAGCCTGGACGGGTAATCCGATTGGGGTCTGAATTTAGCCTGGACTGGCAATTCAGATCCAAACTCAATAAGGGTGTTTGTCGCTAAAAAGGATTTTGCCTGGAATGGTAATCCCAACATCACCATATGAGTCTACGATACGGGGGATTTAGTTTGGACTGGTAATCCCGCCGTAAAACGTGAGGTTCGCAGGAGTGCATACCTAAAATGATCATTCTTATGAATTGACAGTTATTGGATAATCTATCAAGATTTCCTAGAAACTCAACGGGATTAATATGAGATATATGTTCAAAAGGAAATATTGAATGATGAGCTCATCTAAGACAAATTACATGGTACATTATTATTGTGACTAACTTGTTGATTGAGTGCATGTGATAGAGATACCATTTTCATGCTTGTTGATTCTATTGCCTAATATGGTTTTATGCTAAATAATCGGTAAGTTTACTTTCCAGTTATTCAAGCTTACTAAGCATGTAAATGCTTACCCCGCTCTTTTCCCTGTCTTACAGAGCTCGAGGACTCGCAAAGATTGGAAGACGGTTAGAGAGTCAACACACTATCAACTATTCTAGCTTTGGTATATAGACACTTTTGTTTTGTTCAATGGCATGTATAGAACTTTTGAGTATTTTGTTATATGTGTCATTTGATTTGCCAAGATGAAGACATGTAAAGATATACATATCTTTTTGTATATGGCCATAAGAATTGGCTCATTTTGAAGTAGGCTATGACCTACAAATCTATCCATGTTTATGTTCACATGTGATGGCTTGATTTTAATTGGCAATGAGTTATAAGAATGAGCCAATCTTAAATGTGTCAAGGAGATATGGAAACCCTTAATACAAAAAAAGAATTAATCTAGCATGCATAAAACCAATGATATGAGGTTTTCATGCAATGAGGTTTATTAAGGTTTTGTATAAGTGTATAATTGGGCCTTATCATGTTTTAAAGTAACCTATAAGTGTGATTGGTTGATAGAGGGTGACCAAAGGCTTGGAAAATGGCCTAACAAGGTCCACACGGGCGTGTGTCTATGCCGTGTGTGACACACAGCTCGCACCTATGGGCGTGTGGTATGGCCGTGCGTCTCTTGTACTTAAAATTTTAAGTCAGTATAATGCACGGGCTAGACACACAGGTGTGTGTCTTGGCCATGTGCCCCTTAATGTATGCTGACGTCATAAATAGAGAGTTACACGGGCCGAGGGCATGGGCGTGTCCCAAGCCACACGGGCGTGTGTGACGACACGACCCCACCCACACGGGCGTGTGACTCTCCAAGGTAAGAAAATTTATTAAGTTGCCCAAAGTCTATCAAATGTTTTCGGTTTTGTCCCAAACCACCCCGATGGATGTCTTTGGCCTCGAAGGCCTGTATAAGGGACAATATATATGTGTTTAAAAAGTTTTAATTTTTGGCGAAATTTGGTGAGCCGAATTTGTATGTCGTGAAAGTTTAAACCCGATAATGCCTCGAACCCTGTCCCGGCGTTGGATACGGGTGAGGGGTGTTACATGAAAAATGCAAAATTGAGATTTTTGAGTCTTTAGATGTTCTAAGGATCTTAAAATGAATTTAAGAACATCCCTAGATTTTTCATATGCATGGAAGTGCAAAATGCAAGAATAATGCATAAAATTTATAAAGTAAACTTAGATTTTAAAGAAAATGTCTAAATTAGTAAGAATGTGACTAATTCAATAAGTGCAAAAACATCATAAAAGCAAGTCATGCTAGATAAATAAGGTCAAAATAGATCAAAGTCTACATAAACTCCCCCTATCTATATGCATACAATAGCCATGAAATTTTTTCTTAAAAAGCTTTTTGCACCTAAAATAAAAAAAAAATATAGAAAGTTTCAACACAAAGTCAAGGCAAGGTTGTTAAACCTAGTTCTCTCCTAAGTGTCCAAAATCTCTCTTTGTCTAATGGTTTTGTAAAAATGTCAGCTAATTGGTTTAAGGTGTCTATATACTCTAGAACTATTTCACCCTTTTAGACATGATCTCTAATGAAATGATGTCTAATTTCAATGTGTTTAGTTCTAGAATGTTGGATGGCATTTTTAGTGAGACAAATAGCATTAGTATTGTCACACTTGATAGGAATGGTATCTATATCACTTCCATAGCCCTTAAGTTGTTGCCTCATCCATAAAACTTGAGCACAACAACTACCAGTAGAAATATATTTCGTTTTGGTGGTGGACAATGCAACACTATTTTGTTTCTTTGAAAACCATGATATTAACATGTTGCCTAGGAATTGACAAGTACCGAAGGTGCTCTTCCTATCTAATTTGCATCCTCCAAAATTCGCATCTAGGAATGCATGCAAGCTAAAGGATGAGTCTCTATGATACCAAAGGCCTAAATTTGGAGTGTCTCTAAGGTATTGAAAGATTCTCTTAAAGGCTTATAAATGTGCTTCCTTAGGACAAGATTGATATCTAGCACACAAGCATACACTATACATAATGTCGGGTCTACTTGCGATAATATAAAGCAAAGAGTTAAACATTAACCTATATAATTTTAAATATATACATTTACCTTCCTCATTTTTGTCAAGCTTTGTAGAAAGGCTCATTGGAGTAGCTTGTGGTTTGAGAGTGTCCATCCCCAACTTTTTGAGCATTTCCTTTGTGTACTTAGCTTGATTGATGAAGATGACATCTTTTCTTTACTTCATTTGGAGTCCCAAAAGGAAATTTAGTTCTCCCGTCAGGCTCACTTCAAACTCACATTGCATTAACTTAGAAAATTCTTGACAAAGAAGATCATTAGTAGAACCAAAAATAATATCATCAACATAAATTTGAATTACTAATAAATCTTTGTCTTTTCTTTTAATAAAACGTGTTGTGTCAACCTTCCCTTTACAAAAACATTTCTTAATAATAAAATTTGATAATCTTTCATACCAAGCTCTAGGAGCTTGTTTTAAACCATATAAAGCTTTTGAAAGTTTGAAAATATGGTTTGGAAATTTTGTATCTTCAAAACTAGGTGGTTGTTTAACATACACTTCTTCATTTATAAAACAATTTAGAAAAGAAATTTTTACATTCATTTGATATAATTTGAAATCATTAAAGGATGCAAAAGCTAAAAGCATTTTAATGGCTTCCATCCTAGCTACTAGAGCATAAGTTTCATCATAGTTTATTCTTTCCTCTTGAGTGTAACCTTGAGCAAAATGTCTAGCCTTGTTCCTCACTGTGTTACTACTCTTATCTAGCTTGTTCCTAAAAACCCATTTAGTACCTATAGTAGACTTATCACTAGGTCTATCAACTAGAGTCCATACTTTACTTCTCTAAAATTGATTTAACTCTTCTTGCATAGTCAATATCCATTATTCATCATGTAATGCTTCTTTGATATTTTTAGGCTCAATGCATGAGATAAATGTAACATACTTGTAAGTACTTCTAAGAAAAGATCTTGTAATTACTAATTAGTATGGATCTCCCAAAATCATAGCATCCTTTACATAGTTGAATTCTCTTGGATGAATGATTTCTCTTTCCTCAAATTAAAGTTTTTTTAGTGCATCTTGTGTTCGTTCTTGAATTTTTTCATTTGATAAATTATCCTATTTATCATTGTTATTAAAAAAATTCTACATCATCATCATTAAAACAAAATCCTTTCTAGGAGAAGGGTTAGAATCATCAAAAATAACATTTATAGACTCTTTTACTACTAAAGTTATTTTGTTAAAGGCTCGATAAGCTTTAGAACTTAAAAAATAACCAAGAAAAATTCCTTCATCACTTTTTGCATCAAATTTACCAAGATTATCTTTGCCATTGTTTGAAACAAAACATTTGCATCCAAAGGGATGAATATACCTAATGCTAGGCTTTTTATTTTTTAAAAGTTCATATAGAGTTTTCTTCAAAATAGGCCTTATCATCACTCTATCAACAACATAGCAAGTGATGTTTGTGGCTTCCGCACAAAAATATTTTGGTAAATTATTTTCACAAAGCATAGTTCTAGCAATTTCCTCTGAAGTTTTATTTTTCCTCTCAACAACTCCATTTTATTGAGGGTTCTAAGTTCCGAAAAATTATGGCTAATTCCATTTGAGTTGCAAAATTTTTCAAAACCAATATTTTGAAATTTTGGATCCATAGTCACTTCTAACACTAGTGATAGAGTAAAATTTTTCACTTTGGTTTATTTTTGAAAATGTGAAGAATTTTTCTAAAGCTTCATCTTTACTACTTAAGAAAAGAACCCCAAGTAAATCTTGAATAGTTATCAACAAGCACAAAAGCATATTATTTTCCACCCAAGCTAGTTGTCCTAATAGGACCAAATAAGTCTATGTGAATTAGTTAAAGAGCTCTACTAGTTGATACTTCATTAATAGGTTTAAAGGAAACTCTTTTATGTTTTCCCTTAACACATACATCACAAACTTTATCTTGTTCAAAAACAATTTTAGGCAAACCTCTTACTAAGTCATTTTTAACTAGTTTATGTAATATGCTCATGCTAGCATGTCCTAGTTTTCTATGGCACAATAAAAAACTATTTTCATTTTTAGCAACAAGGCATATGTTAGAATTATGAAAATCATCTAAATGCACCAAATATATATTATATACTATGTCCTATAAGCATAATCTTATTAGAAATAATGTCAATAACTTTAAAACCTTTAGACTCAAATATGACATTGAAACATCTATCACATAATTGACTAATATTTAAAAGATTATGTTTAAGACATTCTCAATAATAATTGAAGAGTTTTTACTAATAGAGTCTATTCCTTCAATTTGTTTTGTATAGTTGTCACCAAATGTAACTTCTCTTCCACTTTTTGGCTCTAAATTGATGAAGCGACTCTTATCACTGGTCATGTGTCTTGAGCATCCACTATCGAGGTACCATAAGTTTTTCCTTGAACAATCCATCTCAAAGCAATACTCCTTTTGCTACAAATATAGAATTAAAATTTGATTTTTGGTACCCAAATTCTTTTGGGTCCATAAGAATTAGTTCCTATAATTTTAGTCCCTTTAGGTATCCATTTTGAAATCAATTTCTTATCTTGAGAAGTTATGAGTCATTTAGGGAGCCATTTATTTTTAATGAATTTTCTCTTGTTAAAGTTTTGGGGACCCCTATATTTATAGAAATTAAAGCTCTTTTTTAATAAAGTTATGTTTTGAATTTTCTCCTTTTTCTAAAAATTTGTTAGAATGAGCCTTTTCACTTTTAAGCAACTCAAGTTGCTTTTCATGATCATCATGAAATTTAGAAAGTAAATTATTCAAGTCTAAATTCTTCTTCTCAAGCTCATTAATAATTTCTTATATTTTGTTTACTTTCTCTTTAAAATCATGATTGGTTTTGGAAAGCAAGTCATTTTCATTTTTCAAATTTGAAATGTTTTTCTTATGTTTTGAATTCATGACTTCAAATTTCAAACCCAGTTCATAATAGGCATCTTGCAACTCATTAAAAGAATAAGAGTTTGAATTAGATGAGTTAGAAGTTACCTTAGAATTATCAATTGCCATGAGACACAAGTTGGATACTTCTTCAGTTTCTTAATTAGATGAGTCATCATCACTCCAAGTAGCAAAATTAGCCTTGTGTTTTTGTTTGCTAGACCCCTTCTTCTTCCATTGAGGATAATCAAACTTGATGTGTCCCGATTTCTTGCACTCATAACAAACGATGGGATCTTTCTCCTTGGTTGATTCAATTTTGAGTCCTTCCTTATTTTGGAATTATTTTCCTTTATTGGACCTCATGAACCTCTTGAATCTTCTAGCAAACATATCCATTTCTATAACACCCCAAACCCAGCCTAGAAGTTTAGATCGAACTCAGGATGCTACATTGATCACCGAAGTGATTATGAGAAAAAATTTACAAAACCAGAATAAATGTACGAATGAAAATCTAAAGTGAAAATTGTACCATAGTCTTTTAAAATCTTGCAGTTCAGAATTCATCGAAAAACATAATCGTAGCAGAAAACAAAACTGTTAATCTAATGTTTACAAGACCGTCTGAGACCTCCGCGTACCGGGTCCAGCATCCAAAATTCTGAAAACTACCTGAAAGGGAAACAAAAAAAGGGGTGAGCTACACGAGCTCAGTGTGAGTTCAAAACCAACTACTACAGAATTAGAAACAGAAAACCCGTAGCAGTTCAGAAGCGAAACATACTCACAGAATTCGGCGGTAACTTCGAGATAGAAGTCCCAATCAGATAATCACAATTCACAAAAGAGTCACCAATTCTATTCAGTCAGTCAGATACAATCAGAGTTACAAAGTACGTAGAATCAGAGTTACAGAGTTACAAAGTATGAACTGCTAGATCAGATAGTGATGGTACATAGCGAAGCTGATGTATAAGTGGTACAGTGCAATGCGGTAAATCGCTATACCGGTAAAGTGTAGTTAAACTGCTAGATTAGATAGATACACGTAGCAAGGCTGGCATATGCAATGTATGGTGCAATGCGGTAACCCGCTAATAGCATAGTCCATGACCCTCAGGGTATTGGGACTGCTAACAACCCTCTGGGTATTAGGGGCTAACAACCAGCAGACAACTGTCAGTTCAGTTCAATTTCAATCTCCCTTCTCTTCACAATCCCACCCAAAAGTATTATATGCATATGTATGTGTGCAAACAGATGAACAGAATCAGAGTACAAGATTACAAACAGTCATTCACATTCTGTCAGTCAGATTCAGATAGGAGTATACTCAGTTACCCAAATTCAGATTCAATGGTTATGTAACCTTACAGAATAGTGACACCTAGTCAGACAATCAAACAGAAGCATATTACACCCACACACCTCCTCAACCGGGTTCAGAAACAAACATGTTACGCATCCAATCACGAATCTCACTTAAACCGAAGTCGGAATAGAGTCATAATTACCCTTACTAAAGCTTAGCCAAGGGTTGAAACACACAGATTCACAAGTACGCTTAAATTGATCTAGAGCCAAAATCTGGCGAGATAGGGCCACACTCGCGTTCTCTGACCGTATGGAGCAGTCCAGGCCGTGTGGGGGTCCAAACGCTCGTGTGAAGGGTAGCACATGGCCGTGTGACAGAGGCACATGCCTGTGTGGAGAAGGAACATGGCCATGTGAACATGCTGTGTAACTCTTTATCCAATTGCACTAAAATTCGAGACCAAGTTGACACGGCCGTGTGAGGATCTCACACGCCTATGTGCTCACCAGACACAGCGGTGTGTCCAAAACAGACGCCCGTGTGGAATCCCTAAATCCCCAAATTAGCCACACGACCGTGTGGCCAAGGCGTGTGACACCAAATCTCTGAAACCCTAATTCCCAAACCCATACGCCCGTGGCCCAGGGGACACGGTCGTGTGAAAATTGACAAAATCCCTAAACTAGCAACACGGCCGTGTGACACCCAATTTGGCCTGAAAACCTTAACGCCCAATTTCACACGGCCGTGTGGGGTGACACACGCCCGTGTGGCCATTAGGGTGGTCACGAAACCACCATAAAATATCCCCAAAACCACTGTTTTAGCCACCAGATCCGTCATTGTAACAGCTCGATTTTAGCTAAATCAGAACAATGGTTTCAGAACCACAAATCTGAGGTTGAAAAATTATTTTAATTTTATTTTGGTGTTATAGCATGTGAATATTTACGTGTGAAAATTTCGTGAGCTAATTTTATCGTTTAATAGTTTAATTTGAGAAAAGGTCTTAATCACGTAAAATGCAAAAGTAGCATGCTATAAGTTAAAAGTGCCTAATTGCTATGGCTTATTAAATGAAAGGTCCTTATCTTGTAATTAGACCATGGTTAGTGGAGATGGACATAAATGGCCTTGAATTATATGAATTATAATGTTTTATATTAAGGTTAAAATTGTAAAGTGGTTAATTAAATTATATTAATAAAAAGAAGCCAAATTAAGCTTCATTTCTTTCTTTCTTGGCTGAATACTGATGAAAAGAAAAGCCATGGATGTCTTTTAGGGTTCGGTTAATTGGGAGCTTAATTGGTAAGTGTTTTTGTAACACCCTTTACCTGTATCCAAGGTTGGAACTGGGTACGAGGCATTACCAAACTTAACCATACACAAAGACGAAAATCGGGCCATAAATTTTCATTTAATTCAAAACTTCTCAAACACATGCATATCGTCCCTTAAACATCCATGTCCAAGGCAACATCAATCATCTCCGTATTACACATTTAATTCATAATCCATAATCCATAGGCATGCATTCAACTTACAGGATATATTACTAACCATGCATAACAAACAAACCTAACTATATCATCACATCACAAACATAAGACATAACATGTTTAATGAAATTTACAACCCATAATGAATAAAGGTCATATCTCATGACCATATATGATAGCTCAATGCAGACCAATACAGTTGGCCAAATTCATAATAATAATACATATCACAAACTAACTTCCTATACATGCCACTCACTTGATATTTCAAATATTGAATTAATTCTCCCAAAAGTGATAGCTTGATAGTGTGATTCTGCCTCCGACGATCTCCAACCCCGAGCCGACCTGCCAAAACTGAAGAAGTGGAGAGGAAGGGGTAAGCTTTACGCTTAGTAAGTCTATATGAAATTAATAAGCAATTACCATCATGCTTTTCTAAGATAAAACACCAAAATTGTACAATTTAGACATGTTCAGGTTAAGCTATTTTACCAAATTACAGTTACTAAATCATTTATATCTGGATCTACGAAACTCAAAATTAAGTTCTGTTAATTTTACTTGAAAATAGACTCATATACCTTTCTCTCATAAAATTTCCAGAATTTTTGGTTTGGCCAATTGGTACAGTTTATTCATTAAAGTTTCCCCTGTTTTAGTTTTCAGCTACTCTGACCTCTATTCACTACAAATCAATTTTATCTCGGTACAAAATTCAAAGGGCTATGCCGTTTATTTCTATTAAAAATAGACTCAATAAGGAATCTATAAATGTAAAGTATAACTCCTAATTATTTTTGTATAATTTTTAGTGAATTTCTCAAATAGGAATAGGGGATCTCAAAGTCATTCAGACTCTGTCTCACAACAATTTAAATATATCATAACATAAAGTTCAATAATTTCATGTACCATTTCTTCCATGTGAAACTAGACTCATTGAGCTTTAATCTCATATTTTATTCAGCCCCTAAATCAATTTCCACAATTTATGGTGAATTTCCAAAGTTGTACCACTACAGTAACCCAAAACTATCAAGGCTGAATTTACTCATTCACCACTATTATTCACCAAATCCATACAATATCATTTCATCCATCATGGTAAGAACACATAACTATGCTTCATAAGCATGGAATCATAATCACAAGGTCATCACAAAAGCATTCTCATGAACATTCTTACCACACAATTACAACATATCGAGTTCTCTACTCGAGAGTTTACGCACATACCTGTTCATCGTACTCATTTCACAACACTTACCAACATGTTGCTTTCATCTGGAGTATTTCACTTCATTCACTTGAGATTTACCCGTTGAACACATCGGAATATAATTCGGATGCACGAAATCAAGCTACCATAATTTCACCCTAATGAACTCGGAATGCAACTCAACGCGCTCGGGTGTTCACATCCATAATGAACTCGGAACACAACTCAACGAGTTCGGATGCTTGCATCCATAAGTGAACTTGAAACGCAACTCAATGAGTCTGGATGCCTCATAATTCTCATGAATCGGAACACAACTCAACGAGTTCGGATCTCAATTTCCTAGTGACATGTCACTTGTATCCTAATCTATTCCTAATGTTCAAACAAGATTTTCCTCGATCATATGCCTTTACCATCTTTCTCGTGATGTCAATATCGATACTCCGGTGGTAACTCATATTTTTCAAGTATTCCACATAATTTTTATAATAATTCAACAATAGTCATAGAATGCAACAATTCGTAAACAATAATCATCATACCATTATAAAGACATCAACAATATATAGTAATGTTAAATCATTTACATAATATCAAATTATTCACATATATTTATACTTACAATTCATATAATATCATAACATTAACATTAAAATACACATTGCATTATTAAAATCATATGAACTTACCTCGTATGCGAAAATGGTCATTTTTACCATTTTGTCCACAACTTGGTATTTTGCCGATTTTAGCCCGAATTTTGATTTTCCTTGCTCTATCATTTCAAATATAGCCTAATCAGGACTCATATTATTCAAATCAACCCAAAATCATATTTTAGAAAAATTACAATTTTGCCCCTAAACTTTCACATATTTACACTTTTGCCCCAAATCTCGTAAATTAAACTTCATCCTATTTTCTTATGTTTTATGACACGCTGATCATTTTTCCATTCTATAGCAACATCCAATTCTCACTCTAACATGTACTTATGAACATTAGGTATTTTTACCGATTATGTCATTTTACTCGTTTTCACGTAAAATCGCTTAGAAAAAGTCATTTATCTAACACCCAACCTTTATTTTCTATCATTATACATCAAAATACATGCATATTATTCATGGGTAAATTTTTAGACATGAACCTTAGCTCAAATTAATGGTAGAAATAAGTAGAACAAGTTACCGGGATTTCAAAAATGTAAAGAACTTTAAAAACGGGGTTAGGGAGCACTTACAATTGAGCTTGGGGGTTTGAACAAACCCTAACCATGGCTGCTGCTGGTAGAAACGGTTGAATGAAAAAGATGATAGCTAATTTGGCTTATTTCCTTTTTTAATTCTTTTAATTATTAGTTTACCAAAATATTTTATTACACCCATTTCATGTCCATTTTTGTCCAACAATTAACCAATGGTATAATTACCACTTAAGGACCTTTAATTTAAAAACTCATAACAATTTGACACTTTTAACATCTAGAACTCAACTTTTGCACTTTTTATGATTTAGTCCTTTTGACTAAATTAAGTGCCCGAACGTCAAAATTTTTGAACAAAATTTTCACAAAATTATTCTGTAAACTCGTAGACCATAAAAATATAATAAAAATAAAATTTTCATCGTCTAATTTGTGGTCCCGAAACCATTGTTCCAACTAGGCCCAAAATCAGGGTGTTACAGTTTTGAGCTCGATTTTTGATGATTTCTATGTTTTTGTGATCGTTGCTTTGAGAACTAGCTAGCCCATACCTCAATTTTTGAAAGTGTTAATGATTTTGAAAGTTTCCATTGATGATTTCATGTGTTTTTGGATGTTTGATGATGAAATATGAAAGCTTGGTGTTTGATATACATGTATTATAAAGTGATTTTTGACAAAAATGTCAATTTGGGATTAAATTGAGAAAAGTGTAAATTGAAGGTTTAAATTGTGGAATAAATATGAAATATGAGCTGCTAGGGACCTATAGAGAATTCGGCTAAGCATGTGTCTTATTGAATTGTGAGTAATTTGTATTTTTATGAAATAGGGACTAAATTGAATAAATGAGAAATTTTAGGTGCTAAAGTGAAAAAATGCCTAAATATGTGTTTGCGGACTAAATTGAATGTGTTGATGAATAAAAGAGTTAGTTTTGAATGTGTTTAGATTAAGAACGAAAGAAACCGGATTTAGATCGGGGGAAATCGAAAGTTGTCGAGTAGTCAACCCGATACGTCAATCCCTAATACGAGGTAAGTTCATATGCAAATAATTGTCTTTACATTAAATTATATATGTTTTATTATGATTGAATTGCAATGAATGTTGAACGAGCAATTACGAGCAAGAATCGACAGAGTTACTATATCTGAAAGTCCCGTACGAACCTTGGGAATAGTATAGGATACAGATGTCATGACATTAGGTTATCGAGATTTGATTACATGTAAAACCATGTCTGGGACATTGGCATTGTATTGAGATTACGTGTAAGACCATGTCTGGGACATTGGCATCGTTAATTGATTTCGTGTGAGACCTTGTCTAGGACAGTGGCATCGATATATGATAACATGTAAGACCATATCTAGGATATGGCATTGTACGAGCTTATGGGATATCCAAGTATCCTTAACGATTTCGAATGGTTCAACGGGCAAAGTCAAGTTGAGAAAGAATATGTGAATGAGCTAAGTGACTCAAGTACGTACGAGATTCATACGAGTATTGAGAATTGAAGTAAATGACGAATTTGATTATGATATTGAATATGTGTTCAATGTGAAAGGTTGTTGAACTTGTGTGTGACTAGTTAAGTTTAACATATTTGAATTAATATGCAAATATTCACATGATAGCTTATTTTTATATGGCTTTCTAAGCTTTTAAAGCTTACTTTGTGTGTTCTTTTCGTGTTTTATAGATTATCGAAGCTAGCTCGGACTCGGGGATCGTTGGGAAATGTCATCACACTATCGATCATCTCGTTGGTACTTTTAAAGCTTTGTATATATGGTATATGGCATGTATAGGCTAGTGTTATCTTGGTATGTTTTGAGTTATGATCTTAGCCATGAGATTTGGCTTGTAAATGGTGATGTGTAACAGCTCGGTTTAGACTCTAGTCAGAAAAATGGTTTTGGGACCACAATTTCGAGTTAGAAAATTATTTTAATATTATTTTTCGTGCTTATAATATGTGAATTAATATGTGTGAAAGTTTCATATGAAAATTTTATCGTTTACATGTCCGATTCGTGAAAAAGGACCTAATCGCAGAAAGTGTAAAAGTGGCCTTATAATTGTTAAAGTGCTTAATTGCTATGTCTCTTTAAATGAGGGGTCCTTATGTTGTTAATATGCCATTTACATGGTAAGTGGTCAATAATGGCCTTAATGTTAATGTTTTATATGTTTATTAATCATGGATAAAATGTTAATTGATGTATTATTATGTATTAAATAAAACAAAGACACAAAATTGGACCATTAGTGTTCATCTTTACCGAAAATACAAAGAAAAAGAAAAAGAAAAAGAAAAGAAAAGGAGTTATTTAGGGTTTCGACACTTTGAGCTTGAATTTAGATATGTGTTTTGATCCATTTTTGATGATTTTTATGTTTTTGAGATTGTTGCTCAATATACTACCTAGCCCATGCTTCAATTCATAAAATTGATGATGAATTTGAGTTATGTCATTGTTGAAATTATAAGCTTTGCGATGTTAATTGATGGAAAATGAAAGATATGTGTTGGGTTAATATGTTTTGTCTTTGAATTTTTGATGAATTTAAGTATAATGAACTAAATTGTGAAAATGAGAAATTGAGGGGCTAAAATGTGAAAAATATGTGGACTTATATGAGCTAAAGGAAAATTCAGCTAGGCATGTGTGAAATGAAATTATGCATATTTTGTGATTTTATGAAATAGGGATTTAAATGTCAAAATGTGAAAATGTGAGGGCAAATCTATAAAATGCCCTAAATATGTGTTTATGGATTGATTTGAATGAATGTGAGATTGAATAAGTCAAATTTGAATGTGTTTAGATCAAGAGCAAAAGAAAACAGAATTTGATCAGGGGAAAACGAAATTAGTTGAATAGCCGTTCGTTTTTGTTCATTCTAGTACGAGCTAAGTCGATATACAAATAAATGTGTTAAATTGAATTGTTATTGCTTATTTGATATTTGAATTGTGGTGGATGGATATGAGAGCTGAATATGTGAAATCTGAGAAAGTTCTGATAATGTGACGATGTTCGAAAAGCCCCGTACGAACCATAGTAATAGTTAAGATACATATGTCTTGACATAGGATTCTGATATGAGTTTTCATGTAAGACCACGTTTGGGACATTGGCATCAATTTGAGATTTACGTGTAAGACCATGTCTGAGACATCAGCATCGTATTTGATTTCGTGTAAGACCCTGTTTGGGACAGTGTCATCGATATTGATTACATGTAAGACCACATCTGGGACGTTGGCATTGTACAAGCTTTCCAAGCTATCCGAGTATTTTATTTGATTCCGAACGGTTCAACGAGCATTCTGAGGAATGAATGATTATGTGAAATGTTCATCCGAATTCTGGTACATGTGAAAGGTATACTAGATTTGTGAATGAAAGGTAGTAGATGTGTATATGTGTATTTGTGATGTAAGTATAAGTTATATGTGATAATAAGATATGCTTATTGCTAGAGAACTATGATCAAATGATGTTATGTGATAAATATGGACTTATGATTGTGTATAGTCATGAGCTAATTGAATGAATTTGATTATGAATATGGCATGCGATAAATTATTTGTATATGGCTTACTAAGCTTTGGAAAGCTTACTTTGTGTGTGTTTTTCATTGTTTTATAGATTATCGAAGCTACCAGAAGCTCGGGGATCATCGAGGATCATCACTACACTATCGAACTCTATTTTGGTACCTTTTAAAATGTGAATATTGAAGTATGGCATGTATAGGCTAGACGCTTTTGACTATGATTTATGAAGTGTATATCATGCCATGAGATATGGCTTGATAATGATTTTGGCTCAAAGGTTTGATAGGTTTTGGTTATGGAATTGAGTAATTGAAATGGTTGTGTATAGATGATATGATATGTGTATGTTTTGGTGAATTTGGCTACCTATAAGTGTATAGAAATGGTGTTATTTTGGTTAACTTGTATGCTTGTAGAAAGGGTGGCAAATTGGCTTTGCAAATAACCTATTTCTATCCACACAGGTAGAGACATGGGCGTGTGTCTCAGCCGTGTCGCCACAGTCATGTTACACGGCCGTGTGTCCCCTGGGGTAGTCCTACAATTTAAAGTCAGTCTCGAACAAGGTCGAGACACATAGGCGTGTCCAGTGGCCGTGTGAGGCTCACAGCCTTAGCATATGGACATGTGTGGCCATTTCGTAAGGTACACAGGCTAAACACACAGGCGTGTGGTTAGCCGTGTGACCCAAGTTAGTTTCGACCACGAACAAGGCACACGGGCATGTCTCCGACCGTGTGGTACAAGTCGATATGTATGCCCTATTTTCACACGGCCTATGATACGGGCGTGTTTGATAACCGTGTGAGGTACACGGCCTGTTCACACAGACGTGTGACCTATGATTGCATAATTTTTCTAAGTGTCCGGAAGCTTTTATATGTGATTGGTTTAGTCCCGAACCACTCTTATACATGTTTTAAGGTCTTCTAGAACCTATTGAGGGACAATGTGAATGTTTAAAAATAGTTTAATATGATGATTGCATAAATGTGTATGAATTATGTGTAATATCTGGTAATGCCTTGTAACCCTATTTCGGCGACGGATACGGGTTAGGGGTTTTACATGATGTGTATGGCCATTTAAGTTGGCTAGAATTATGTGTTTGATAAGTGTTATATGTGAAGTATATAATGCTTTATGTGTTGGTTTGTTTGGAATGGTTAATGGTTGCTCTTTTGGATAGTTATACGTTGTGGTATTATTGCTTGGAAGGTGGCATATTGTGGTTTGATTTGAGATGATGATATGGTGTGTTATGTGACTTGAATTAGAGGATAAGTTTTTGATGATTTTGGTATATTGATTTGGTATGTTTTTTACCATGGAATTGAGTAGTTGAAATGGTTGAGGATAGATGGCATGATATGTGTATGAATTGGCATGTTTTGGCTGCCTTTATATGTATTAAAATGATACTATTTTGATGGCTAGGTGTGCATAAGAAAAAGGTGGCAAATTGGCTTTGCAAATGGCCTATATTTGTCCACACGTGCAGAGACAGGGGCGTGTGTCTCAGCCGTGTGCGACACACGGTCATGCTACACGATCGTGTGTCCCCTCGGGTACCCTTTCGAATTAAGTCAGTATACCCTACAGTTTTGACACGGCCTAGACACACAGGCATGACTATTGGCCGTGTATGGCACACGGGTTTGACACATGGGCGTGTGGTCGACCGTGTGGCCAAGTCAGTAACCCTTTTATATTTCACACAGCCTGGCACACGGGCGTGTCCTCGGTCGTATGGTGCAAGTCAGTATGTATGCCTTATTTTAAAACGGCCTGTGACACGAGCGTGTCTGGTAGCCGTGTGAGGCACACAGCCTGTTCACACGGGCGTGTGACCTTTAAGTGTTAGAAAATTTTATAAGTTTCTCAAAGTTTGCATATGTTATCGATTTAGTTAAGGTCTCGTAGGACCTTAAAAGGGACAATATGACTTAGATGAATGGATTTTGATTATGATTGCATTAATGTATATGAATGATGTGTATTATCCAGTAATGCTTCATAACCCTATTCTGGCGACGGATACAAGTTCGGGGTGTTATAGTCCCCAACCTTTGCCCTATCAACATATATCAAAAAGTGACAATTTCCCATCACTTCCATCGATTAAACACCCAAAACCAACAGTTTAACCTACAGTCAAGAAAAGCCTAAATAACAATTCGTAAAACAAAATAGTTAAGGTTCGAATCCCACACCTATTTTGCAATCGAAGATGAATACGGAGGAGCAAGATTCCCGAGATCAGCCAGCAAAACCCGTATTCAAAAGAAAAAAGATAGAAAATAGGGAAGAAGAGAAGAAGGAACTAGAAACGTTCCAGAAAAACAAAATAAAACCAAAATAGAAAATACCAAATAAAAATAAAAATAAAGAAAAATAAATAATTTAACTTAAAACAAAATTACTATTACTTCTCCAAAAACACTCTCATAGGGGCTTGAACCCGGAACCCAGAGGTTCCTTAAGAATCACTCAACCACCAGACCAGTAGACCCATTCTGCCATTTTGATGTGCCACTTAGCACAAAAGCGTAACCTCTTCACTGTCCCTAACCACAAACACTCTAAACTTCCAAGTGCAAAATTCGGGGCGTTACAATTTACCCCTCCTTAAAAAAAATTTCGTCCTCGAAATTTCTAACTATCAGAATAGTCATAAATCACAAACTATACCACTATGCTCCCGCTGCGCACTCTAATCCTCAAAACACTATCACACTTTACCGTATACTTAGGACCTCACACACACACCTAGAACACTTAACCACTGAAGTAGATACACATTTATTTGTTACACACACTTGCTACACTCCAATCAACACATTAAAACACTTACCAGCATACCTGACTCAAAAATGCTGAGGGCAATCTCAGATGTGATGCTCCTTAGACCCGCATCTAAGGCACGCTCCCAGCTTTCTCCAACAGTCACCCGGATGTCGCTTCTTAAAGTGCTCACAAGATGGTATGCTCATCACACTACTAGCACCACCTTTACTATCACTCAGATGCGTCCTAACACGCTTTGTAGAACGAGGCTCCAACCTCAGAGAACTGTTATCTTTCTTCTTCCCACAGTCCACGCACCTAGCCTGAAGAGTTTCACTAATCTCCCTTATCTTTGCCTCAAACACTTCCTCTAGCATTTCCCACACTACCTAAGTCAGTGCCTCAGTATCAAAGTCTGGGTTATCGCCACCCAAAGCAGGCGAAATCTCATTAACCTCTAACTCTTGAACAATCACACGTTCCAGAGGAGTAGACGACTCCTCGTGATCACACTCACCTTTGGAAACCATATCTGGTGTATGGCTAACTTAGAAGGCCTACAATATCAGAACATAGAAACAGTTGTAATAATAGAGTCTACATTTCAAATTTTATAGTTCTAAATTTTACCTGGACCAGTATCGGAGTCTTAGACATTTCACTTTCATAAACCATTTCCAGAACACAAATCATTTCAACATTCTGTGGTACAGTTTTTGAAGTATTTTTGCAAACCTGGGTTTGAAACCACTAAATCTAACACCCCAAAACTAGCCTAGAAGTTTAGATCGAACTTAAGATGCTACATTAATCACCGAAGTGATCATGGGAAAAATTTTACAAAACCAGAATAAATGTACAACTGAAAATCTAAAGCGGAAACTGTACCACAGTCTTTTAAAACCTTGCAGTTCAAAATTCATTGAATAACATAATCGTAGCAGAAAAAAATTGTTAATCTAATGTTTATGAGACCGTCCGAGACCTTCGCGTACCGAGTCCAACATCCAAAATTCTGAAAAGTATCTGAAAGGGAAACAGAAAAAGGGGGTGAGCTACACGAGCTTAGTGTGAGTTCAAAACCAACTACTACAAAATCAGAAACAGAAAACCCATAGCAGTTCAGAAGCGGAACATACTCACAGAATTTAGCGGTAACTTCGAGATAGAAGTCTCAATCAGATAATCACAATTCACAAAAGAGTCATCAGTTCTATTCAGTCAGTCAGATACAATCGTAGTTACAAAGTACATAGAACCACAAAAGTTCTTTTTAGTCAAATAGAAAAATCAAATATTCTAGTGCATAAAACAATCAAACAGATGCTTATGAATGCAAATAAGTTAGAAAACCCACCCATCCAGCCAACACACCACTCTATCCCCTATCACTCCATATAAGAGCTGTTTGAGCTCATCTAACCAATCACACCACATAGGACCTCGTAAGGCCCATCCATCCTTACACTCCAATAATGTCCACGACCCTTAGGGTAGTGGGACTACCCACGACACTCTGGGTATTAGGGGCTATCAGTAAGCTGTACAGTGCCATGCGGTAAATCGTGGTACAAACATGTAGTATGAACTGCCAGATCAGATAGTGATGATACGCAGCGAAGCTGACGTATAAGCGGTATAGTGCAATGCGATAAACCGCTATACAGGTAAAGTGCAGTTAAACTGCCAGATCATATAGATACATGTAGCAAGGCTGACGTATGCGCTGTACGGTGCAATGTGGTAACCCGCTAACAGCATAGTCCACGACCGTCAGGGTATTGGGACTGCCTAAAACCCTCTGGGTATTAAAGGCTAACAACCGACAGATCAGCTGCCAGTTCAGTTTAGTTTCAGTCTTCCTTCTCTTCACAATCCCACCCAAAAATATTATATGCATATGTATGTGTAAAAATAGATGAACAGAATCAGAGTACAAGATTACAGATAGTCATTCATATCCAGTCAGTCAGATTTAGATAGGAGTATACTCAATTACCCAGATTTAGATTCAATGGCCATGTAACCTTACAGAATAGTGACCCCTAGTCAAACAATCAAACAGAAGCATATTGCACCCTCACACCCCTTCAACCGGGTTCAGAGACAAACATGTTACGCATCCAATCACGAATCTCACCTAAACCGAAGTCAGAACAAAGTCATAATTACCCTTACTAAAGCTTAGCCAAGGATTGAAACACACAGAGTCACAAGTACGCTTAAATTGAACTAGAACCAAAATCTGGTGAGAAAAGGGCCACACGCCCGCGTACTCCGACCGTGTGGAGCAGTCCAGGCCATGTATGGGTCCAAGCGCCCGTGTAAAGGGTAGGACACAGCCGTGTGAATAGGCCGTGTAACTCTCTATCCAATTGCACTAAAATTTGAGACCAGGTTGACACGACCGTGTGAGGATCTCACACACCCGTGTGCCCACCAAACACGACCGTGTGTCCAAAACACACGCCTGTATGGAATCTCTAAATCCCAAAATTAGCCACACGGGTATGCGGCCAGGCCATGTGACACCAAATCTTAGAAACCCTAATTCACAAACCTCCACGCCTATGCCTAGGGGACACGGTAGTGTAAAAATCGATAAAATCCCCAAACTGGCCACACAGTCGTGTGGCACCTGATTTGGCCTAAAAACCCTAATGCCCAATTTCACACAGTCGTGTGGGTCGGCACATGCCCATGTGCCATCGGGATGGTCACGGAACCTCCCTAAAATAGGCCCAAAACCATCGTTTCAGCCACCAGATCCGTCCCCAAAAAGTGACAATTTCCCATCACTTGCATTGACGAAACACCCAAAACCAATGATTTAACCTACAATCAAGAAAAGCTAAAATAACGATTCGTAAAACAAAATAGTTAAGGTTTGAATCCCACACCTGTTTTGCAATCGAAGATGACGACGGAGGAGCGAGCTTCCTAAGATCAGCCAGCGAAACCTATATTCAAAAGAAAAAGATATAATATAGGGAGGAAGAGAAGAAGGAACCAAAAACATTCGAAAAAAACAAAATAAAACCAAAATACCAAATACCAAATAAAAATAAAGAAAAATAAATAATTTAACTTAAAACAAAATTACTATTTTATAAACAAAACAAATTAATAACACTTCTCCAAAAACACTCTCACAGGGGCCCGAACGGGGAACCCAAAGGTTCCTTAAGACTCACTCAACCACTAGACCAGCAGGCCCATTCTGCCATTTAAATGCCCCAGTAAGCACAAAAGTGCAACCTCTTCACTGTCACTAACCACAAACACTCTAAACTTCTAGGCCCAAAATTCGGGGCGTTATAATTTCTTCATCCTCATCCACATATTCATTTGTATTACCCTATTCTATTGTGGACTTGAGGACAATACCAACCTTCTTCTTTTCCATCTTTTCTTCTTCAACCCCTTCCTTGATTCTCATCTCATAAGTAAGTAATGAACCAATAAGCTCGTCAAAAGAGAGTGTTTCGAAGTTCTTTGCTTCTTCTATGGTAGTAACTTTAGCTTCCCATGCCTTTGGCAAGCTTCGAAGCATTTTTCTCACAACTTCTTCATTGGGATAAATCTTTCCATATGCTTTGAGCCCATTGATGATAATTGTAAATCGATCCGACATAGCCTTGATGTCTTCCTCGGGTTTTATTTTGAATGTTTCATAGTTGAGTGTGAGAATTCCTATTTTAGACTTTTTAACTTGACTTGTACCCTCATGAGTGAATTCTAACTTATCTTAAATTTCCTTGGCCTTGGAACATGAAGAAAATCTACTATATTCGTCTCGATCAATTGCAAAAAAGAGAGTGTGTGTGGCCTTTGCATTGAGTTGAATGGTTCTTCTATCTTCTTCATTCCATTCATTCTTACTCTTTGGAACTAAATTACCTCCTTCTTGCTTTTGAGGAATAGATGGACCATCCGTGATGACGTCCCACACAGCAAGATCGTTGGCTTAGATGAACAACGTCATTCTAGTTTTCCAATATGAGTAGTTTGTAGCATTGAAGTAAGCAAGACTAGAGATGGATTGTGATTCTCCAAGAAAAACTGAACCGAATGTAGAAGCCATCTTGTGTGGTTTAATTTGCTGAAAGTTGAGCTATTTCTAAGATCTCTTTTTTTTGTTGTTAAATTGTCTAGAAGAGACAAGCTCTGATACCAATTGTTAGCTCGATAAAATAAACCAAAATAGCCAAGAGGAGGTGAATTGGCCTTTAAAAAATTTTGGTGAAAGCAAAGACAAAAAATGAAACAATGAACATAAAGATTTAGAGTGGTTCGTCCCCAATTGCCTACTCCACTACCTTAGCTTTCTACCAGTAAGGATTTTTCCAAATTTACTAATTTGATAACATTTGTGGATAAGGTTTAACCTTACAACTCTCTTAAGATTTCTACCCTAAATTTTAAGACACAAACCCTCTCAAGGAAATACAAATAAGAAAATAAAGAAATAGTCCTTACAAGTCAAAGTGTTTGCAAATTAAGCTCAAATACAATGAAATACACTTAAGCAAAAGAATATGAGTAAAGCTCACAAGTATATGAAAAAGAAATATGGAAATAGTATGCTTAAAGGTTGTTTGATTGAAGATTTTTGTTTGAAAGTGCTTTCTTGTTGTTGTAGGTCTTTGGAAGATTGTATTTATACCCCATAATGATTTCCAACTGTTGAAGTTGTTGGTGTAATGAATATGGTCGTTGGGGATGAAAACCAAGAGCATTTATTTCACCTGCAACTGCTAGTAATGATACCAAATAAAAGGGTATCGATATTTTTTGTAACAAATACTAATTCAGTGACCGTTGGGATTTATTAATCGATACCAAAAATATTTTATCAGTACATTTGGAAAAAGGTATCGGTACAAGATCAATACTGTGTAGGGTTTGTAAGAAACAAAATGCTATTTTGGTATCATCTTTAAGGAATGTATCAATTATTTTCAGAAAATATCAATACCTCAAAATTGGTATCAATAATTTTTAGGATTTCTAAAGACAGAATGCAAGTATGGTCTCAATTTTTCTAAGGGTATCGATAGTTTCAAAATTATCAATACTTGGCCAAAATGGTATCGATACTTGGCCTGGAGCAATTTTGACTTGTTTGAAAATAATTTTGATGTGTTAAAATGATTTTAACTTGGTTGAAGTCATTTTGGCTTGGTTAAAGTCATTTTGACTTGATTTTAAAGTTGTTTCAAATTTTTCTAAGATTTTAATCCAAGTATTCAAAATTTTATCTGCTAGACTTCAAATTAAAAAAAATCATTTTGTCAATTTTTACTTATATTCAAAAACACTTCAATTTGTTATATCAAAATATTTTATCAAATAAAGCTTGGATTAACATGTACCTTGGAAAATATAACACACATGACATACATATTAAGATTGTCTAACACCATTGATAGGTTCGGTCAAAGCTTTGCAAGATCAATATTTTAAACTCAAAAATAATACACTTACTCTTAACCAATCACAATCGAATATGACGAATCTATATACCATGGGATGAGGATTTGGGAAGATCTAAATTAAAGATAAGAGAATGACAGAATCAGGGAAAATAAAGGCGGCGAGACGACGGCGACGACAGTGGAGGTCAAGCGATGGTGCAAAAATGGCAAGAAGAGGGTGAGAGGGGAGTGACAGTTGTGTATGGGTGGTGATTTGGGGTTGCAATGGTGGTCGGTGGTGGTGATAAGATGGCTACCATGTGAAAAAGTGGTGGCTATTGGAAGAGAAGAGAAAATGATGAGAGAAAAATGTGGGTGAGAAGAGAAACAAAAAATTTATTTTGTCTAGGTGCATGGGATGGCAAAGGTTAATGGGTGAAGGGAAAAACTTGCAAGGAGTGAGACATGGGAAAGAAAAGGAAAGTAGGGGAAACAAAGGGAGTGAAAAAGGGGATAAGAACGGAAATAAAAAGAATGGTATGGGAGGAAAGAATCTCCCTTGCATGGTAAGAATTTTTGGGCGGCAAGGAGGGGTATGACCAAGCTTTATGTCGACATTAAAAATAAAAATAATAAGAGAGGGGATTTGAGCTTGGGATTCAAGAATGAACTCATTAACACCTAGCCACTAGGCTAGAACTCATTTTTATTATCTAAGTACTCGCAACAAATAAATATAACTTAGGACGTGAATAGATTAAATAGGAACAAAATAAAAGAATTAATAAGATGTGTGGCACCAATGGGAATTGAACTCACGACCTCTTGTAGCATTAAGAGTCTCATAACCAACTACTCCAAGCTTTAAGGTTTGGCTACCTTAGAGTTTCCAAAAAAAAAAATACTAATCGAACCCAACTTCAGACAGAGGCGCAAATAACCAACAAATAGATTCCAACACAACCATCTAACCCGAAAAAAATTTAACCCCCCAGATTGGGGCGTGACAAAAAATTGATTATAGTGTTATATTGAATTTTGATTTGATAAATTTGCTAATTGAACAATTAGCTAAAGTACAAGTGGATCGACCTTAAAGTCAACGGTTTTGGAAAATGAGGTATCGAGACCTCATTTTGGCAAACTTGGTTGTAAATATTTTTATTAAATATTTGTGGAGTTTCTATATAGGTGAATTGAATTTTGGTTTTGAAATTTTAGTGATCGGATGGTTATTTAGGGTACAAGGACTAAATTATAAAAATCGTAAAAGTTAATCATTATTGAATTTTGTTAGATAAAAGGCTTAATTAATAATTGTTCAAGGGTCTAAGTGATAATTAGACCACTTTGATAGGGTAATGGACGGTTGGTGCATTGTTTAAAGTAATTATATGTTAAAATTAAATTAAAAAATTGAGGAAAAATGAGTTAGAAACATAAAAACAATTGTGATCTTCCACCATTTCTTCCTTCCACTGTTTGAAACAAGGAAAAAAAAATAAGAGAGAGAAGCCATTATTGAATGCTCCAAAAGTTGGCTTTGCATGGTAAGTCTAACTAGGTTTGTTTTTCATAATTTTTATATTTTTGAGATCGTTGTAACTTGATTTAGCTAAATTATATCTCCATTTTTAAAACTGTAAAAGTTTTAAAATATTTCCATTTATGGTTTTTTATGTTTTTGATGTTAAATAGTTTGGTTGTAATGTAACATATCAAATTTAGCTCCATAAAATTTAGAAATATATCAAAAATAGGGAATTGACCCAATGGTTAGTCATTAAATGTGAAAGCTTAAAGGTTAGTTGGAGATTCCAAGTTCAAGTCTCAACTTTTACAAAATAAATTAATTTTTCGCAAATTCCCTTTTTTTTATGTGTTGGCATCCAAGTTTAGGTAACCTAGGTATAAATACAATTTTTTATCAAAATAATCAGCCTTTTAATCTATTTTCTTCTACCTTAGCCGTCCCTAACCCCCTCTCCCTCTCTTTACCTCTATTTTTTCTTTTTTTTTTTCCCATTTTCCTTCATTGTTGTCTTTGCCTACACCTCCCCTTTTATCATCTTTTTGCCTTAAGATTGTGCACTATCTCCTTTGCTATATTGCTACAATTTTTCCTCAATTAAATCAGTACTAAATATGAAATTTTGAACTCTAAGATCAATAAAAAACATCGCCTAGAAGTGCTATTGCCGTTTCTCTCGATTAGCTTGTGTAAGGCCTCTTCTCTCTTCAATTTCTTAATTAATCTTGTCCATTAAAAACCTAAATTTACAGATATGGAATTTAGGGGATTTTAAATGGTTTTAAATGTATTTTTCCAGATTTTAATGAGGTTTCGAATCATTTTAAAATTCAGCCCCAATTTCGGCCACCATGGGCGGTGGTGCATGCACATATGTGTAAAATAGGGGGCTGTTTTGTTTCTTGAATCTTGCCCAATTAATTCCAGCCTTAATTTGATTTCCTGAACCCTCCTAATCATCTATTAAACCCATGTCAATTAGGGAAAATATTTCTTGATCATTTGGGCATTCGAATCTCACAAATCAGGAAGCGTAAGTGCAGTTAAGTGTAAAATTAGTTGTTACTTTGACATAGTTGTAGGGTAAATGTTATGGATTGATTAAATGAAAGAAATAAATAATTATTAGCTACTTATTTTCCAGTATATTATTGAATTAGGTGCGGATCGAAACACCTTGAATCAATCGTAAAGCCAAAGAACAATCGTACGTACGGTTCGTATTGATACAAGGTAAGGAATCAAACTAGTTGAATTCATAAAATAGTTATTAATTAGACAATTGGTTTGAAACCATAATTGGGTAATTGGGAGTTGGTTAAGTGGTAAATTGATTTAATTTATACTGAATTTTGGTTTAGGATCGTATAAAGGTTTATTAAGGAAAATTGGAAGATTCACTAGGGTTCTGGGAGAAAGCGAAAAATAAGGTGTGGGTCCTAAACTTGTAAAATTTGTTTGATAATGATAAATGTTAGGTTATATTTGATAATTACCTTGCTGATTGTTTGGCATAGTAGCCAAATTGCGAGTGGCCGAACCAAGTACATTTCGAGCCTTAAAAGATTAATTTGTTGGTAAAATTGCTAGTTTGACTGTATGAATGTGTAATTGAGATTGTTATGCATAGTTATATTATGTGGTATAAGAATGTTTGATGGAATGGTATGAAATTTTTAGAAATTAATTTTATGCATGATTTAAAAGCATGAAATATTTACTATGATATATGTATGTGTGGTTGCTATTGGTGCATAATGAAATTCGTAAAGTATGTGAATTGAACGATATTGATGGATACCATCTTAATTGTAATTTGAAAATTGGAACATTGTTTCCTTTCTCTGAAAGTATGTGATTATTGAGGACATATTGAGCATGTCAAATAAAAGTGAAAAGTATTGAAATGTGATCGTGTATGAATTTGTATGACATATTGCATGTGCATTGGGATGGGATTTTTAGTTAATGCACTGCATTTGGAGTACTAAGGGGATTAGCAATTATATCGCATTATATATTTGGCAGTTTCATTGCGTTATTGATTATTGGTGGTTTTACCACATCGAGCATTGTTCACATATGTTGGAGTTTGGCAGATGGGTTTTGGGGAACTCGTGGTGTGTAGTAGGTGGTATGGGTAAGATTTCACATGTGCATTTTTCACGATCATGTGCTTTTGAAAATTATTATTGTTAATGTTTGATTGTGTTATTGGTACCTCTATGAAATTGCCTGTATGAATGCTTAATACTCGTTTAGTCTCACACTGAGCTTGCTAAGCTCACCCTATTATCTCAACTTCTCAGGTAGTGATCGAACTTAGGATTGGAATTGGCATGCGGATGTATGGCGAACTTCAGACTTTACTTCGTCATATTATTTTAACTTAATTATATTTTCAGGTTATTTTATTATTATTCAGTTTTGGACTGTAAAGTTTCTTTAAACTCTAGTTTTTGGACTGTAAAGTTTCTTTAAACTCTGGTTTAGGACTGTTCAAGATTTTGGGGTTTTTCGGGCAAGCATGACACACATATTTGGTATGGATACATGGTTTTTATAATATGTTGAAATGGACTATGCATGATATATGACTAAATTAATAATTTGACTAGTAATGGTACATTTTTACTATTAAGAAGATAACAAAATGATTTTTCAAAGGCAACACCATCAGTAAGGTTTTACAAAAACTCATCTAATTTGCTAATTTGACCTAAGCATGGTTGGACTAAGTAAATGGACATTCTCCAAAGCTAACAATAGAAACCACGGTTTTATAAAAAGAAGTACTTGAAGGTTTTTAACTATCATTAGGGTAAGTTTGACACTAAGGTGTCCAATGTGGCATTCCCGATTCGACCATAATGTTTAGGCCGGGTTTGGGATGTTACATGTAAGCTTAGATTTGATTATGGTCTTAAATTGTAAAATGGAATTTGTTAGTTTGAGTTTAGGGACTAAAATTTGATATGGAATTAATTATGGTTTCTTGAGGGTTATAAAAGGGTGGAATTGAAATTGGATTGAAAAATGGGGCTTAAATGTGAAAGATATGATAGTTTTGGTTTTAAGGACTAAATTGAATAAAATGTGAAATTTTAGGGAAATTGTGAAAAATAAAATTAAGTTGGCATATACATCGAATAATATGTTTTAAGTTAATTTCCACTGATAATTTGAAATAAATTATCGTATGGATCAAGATTTGAACCAACTGGTAGATTATCAAGGAAAAGGAAAAACTGCAAATTAGTCATTGACACTACAATTGTCTCTAATCTTACCTAGTAAGTTCATACGGTATAGTTATATGCAATTATGTAATGTTTGTGGTTGAATTTTTAAATTATAATATTTGAATGAATTTTGAAATGGTTTCAAATTGGTACAAAAGGTGAGGAAAAGACTGAATTTTAAAGAATAATTATGATATGTGTACTGAGGCCGGATGAAATTAGGATAGGATAAAATTGGTTTGTTAATAGGGATAGTTGCGTGCTTGTACAAATTCGCACTTTGGTGTCACTATTTGCACTACAATGCTTACTGATTCGCACTTTGGTGCCTATTACTTAGCACTTCGTTGCCTACTGGTGTGGTGTAGATTCTCGAGTATTTATATCTGTTATTATAGTTCATCGAGCTAGCGATTTTAAAAGGAAATGTATTGTCTGATTCAATATAGTGATTGAAAGTGAATGAGTTCATACGATTATATGTGTTCCTATGTTTTGATTGATCAGTTGATGTATTCATTCAATAGTTCTGATGAAATGTTACTAAATTGAATTGTACTGAACAAATTGATAGATTTTATGGTTGAATATGAAATACTCACCTTATGGTTGTGATTTGTTGTGACAGAAAACTTTGTTAAACTTGTTATTTGATATGTTTAATTATGAAATGAGGTAAGTTTATTGTTTTAATACCTATGAGCTTACTAAGCATATGTAATTCATACTTTGTTTCATTTTTTATTTTCTGTAGTTGGCATTTTGCAGAACATGTCTATCAGATCATCCTCAGAGCTCACACTATCTAGCTTCAATCTCGGTAAACTTTTGAATTGTTTTCGATTCAGTTTTGTGGCATGTATATAGGGTTGTCTAAAAAGTGTGGTTATTTTGAATGTTAATGATCTTGAACCTTCAAATGGTGTTGATTTTAGATGACCATATGTTATGCTTGATCGTGCTTATTGTTGGCAAATATGCTTATATTGTAGTAAACATGTAATTGTTTTCTATTTATTTGAGCGATGAATAAATAAATAAAGTTAATTTCACATTTCACTATTATGTCTTTTTTGTTTTGTCTTTGATGTTTTGCATGCATAGCGAAATTGTGACAAGCAAATATTAGTTCATTGATTGTCTAAGTTCATATTGATGATAAATGCCTTTGTAAGAACATTTACTATTTGAACGATGCTTTTAAGCATAATTGCAATTACTCGAGCCTAATTGTATATGTCCAATTGCTCCCTCTGCTAGCTCAACAAAAGCTTGACCAAACTACATTTGAATTAGAAGAAACTTCTACGACTTTGGAAATAATTTAATTGAGTCGATTTATTCGATGTGGAATTAAATTAGGCAGTCATGAGAATTGTTCAACTAGAGAATTTGATTAAATAATTTTCTTAAAAATTAATTTGAAAAATCTAAGTGATTTTTGGAAATATTAATTTTGATCAAGAAAAACTAAAAAAATCAAATTAATTAAAATTAATATGATATTTTTAGAAATTAAATTTTAAGTCAAACAATTGTCCCAATAGGTAATTGAACTTGAAAATTAGATCTGAGGTCGTAAATTGGGCCCGGGAGCCCAAAATTGAGACCAAGACCCAAAAATAGGTCAAACCGAGCCTGGTATGTGAAACTAGGTCGATGATCCAACCAGTGATAGGACTAGACTAGTCGGGTTGTCACTCACATGGACCGAATAGGCAACAGTCAAATCGGCTCGAGTGTCTTTAGGGTGTTGCACTTGCGATGGCACCATTGAACATGACGGTATCGGCAGCTACGAGGGTGACATTCCAGTAGTCAGCAGAGGTCGACGACGGTGGTTCTTCGGTGTTTGAGTAGTGGAAGAATTACACTCCTAGTAGGACACTACCAGAGAATTTGCTTTTAGAGTAACTATTCCAAAAATAATAAAATTTTAATAGATTTAATATTTAATTTAATTTAATACTTATCTTAATAGTATTTTATTAATTTAATATTAAAGTGATTATCACAATATTAAATTAAATTTAATATTTATCTTGTAGATAAATATTCTATTAATTTAATAAGATTTAAAATTAAATTTAATCTAATATTTATCTTAATAAGTATTATATTAATTTAATATTAAAGTGATTAAGTTTAATAATAGTTGAACTCTCTAAACTTTCCCTATATAAACAAAACTTTAGGTCATTACTTGTCACACACTTGAGTTCAAGAAAAAAATGTAGAAAGAAAATTTTCTGAAGAAATTATTTTAGAAGATTTATAGAGATATTTTTCTTATTTACAACTCGACCACAAAGTTTAGAGAAATTGTGAAATTACCCTGCTAGTAATTTTGTGAAAATTTTTTTGATTCGAAGCAAGTCCGCACTTGGCAGATGTAAGCTTGAGGATAGTGAAGAAGACTAATCGATCGAAGCGTTCATCCTAGATGAACCGAAAAAGTACAATTTCGATTAAGTGTTTATTGCTTTAGATAACAGAACCAAGTTCTAGTTTTGGAAAAAAATTTAAAACTCTAATTTTTCCTCAAATCTATTTTCTATTGTATTTTCCAAACCCAATTTCCCAACACTTATATGATATGTATATAAGCTTTGAAATGAATATGTATATATGTCTATATGATGATGGAATGATTAAGTATAATGGAGATAGTGAATGATGATAAATGTTTGAATAATTGGTATGATGCTAAATGGATAGTTAATAGGTTAATGACATTGCATTCGTTAATTGCAAGGTTGATGTGGATTATGTAGTAGTTGATTAACGTGACATGCTTAAGTGAATATTGATTGAATTGGATGTCATTTGAAGCATATTGGTGTAATAATCGAATGTGATTAAAATATGGTACTTTGGATTGCTTGAGCTATGTTTTATGCAGGTTAATTGGGTGCTTTTATGCACCATCGTATTAGAATTTGGTTTGGCATGAAAAGTGTTTTTAACCTTGCAAATTTTTGCCATCTGGGTAAAAGTATCAATACCATGGACTAAGGTATTGGTACTTTACCGAATGAACAATTTTTAAAATGGACAAAATGTCAAATTAGTATCAATACTGATAATCAGAATCAATATCTCTTTGTCAAAAATGATACTTTTCTTAGGTATTTAGAAAATTCATTTTGCTTCAAAATTTCCCAATTTGGCAAAATGCCAAAACGGTATTGATACCACTTACTTGGTATCGATACATAGTTCCAAAGTCTTGAAAATTTATAGATTGGTCCTTATTCATGCTTAAATCTATTAATCTATGGTTGGTAGCTCGATTTAGTCCCTGAAATGTTCATAACTTCGATTATACTTGTTTTGGAATAATTCAATGATTTAAATTCGATTAAATGTTATAAATTGTGTGTAACTATTTCAGTAACAATAGTAGCATCTTGAGACTCGGGTTTGACAATCGAATCGAGCAAAGGGTGTTACATTTAGTGGTATCAGAGATACGATTTAGTCAATTTTATGACTGAACGTAATGTGTATTGTGTCTAAAAAATACGTGTCACATTAACCTATGATAGTGTGATGCTTTTAATCCAATCTGACCCTGTTCTTTTATAGATTTAAAGATGTCGGTCGAATCAAACTGTGCCATCACTGGTGAAGTTGATAGTAACGTTTTAGCTTCCAATCAGGGAGCTAGTCATGGCATTACGGTTCTACAAATGTCCAAAAAGTAGGGAGCTTGTCATAATGTTTATAGAATTCATGCAAGCCAACCCAGCGGCTCCGCAACCTCTACCCCTATCGTGCCTTTTGTGGCACTTCCTTATGCTCAGAATACCGAAAGCTCATGTCAGCCCCCGATTGATAAAATTAGAAAATATGGAGTCCAAAAATTTAGAGGTAAGACAGAAGATGATCTAGCCAGGGCTGAGTATTAGTTAGAGAATACACAGCGAGTTTTTGATGAAATGGCTTGTACACCTGATGATTGCTTGAAATATGCAACATCTTTATTGAAAGATGAGGCCTATCAGTGGTGGTTTACATTGTTAGCCCTTGTACCAAAAGATAGAATTAATTGAGACTTTTTCCAAACTGAACTTCGAAAGAAATATATCAGTAGATTGTACCTGGAGAAAAAAAAGAAGGAATTTCGTCAGCTAAAATAGGGAAATCGGTCTGTGGCCAAGTATGAGTGAGAGTTTGTACGGCTTAGCAAATATGCCCATGAAATTATACCGATTATGTGCATCCTTTTTGAATCTAAATTGAATGATGATATCCAAATGTTAATCGAAGCATTGGAATTGTGGGAATTTTTTCTTTTGTCTGAACGAGCACAGAAAATGGAAGACATCTGTAATGAGAAGAAATAGACTGAAATAAAAATAAGAGAATCTGGAAAGTGAAGTATGTCAAGACCATTATAGACCCCTCTGCCCAAGAAGTCGAGAGAAATAGACAGTCATTTCATCTTACAGTCAGGGTATTCTGGAAGAGATAAACCAAGATCGAGAAATTTGACATCCTAGAGTACGCCAACAACTATCATTGGTAATGTTCTAGTGTAGACAAACTTGTTTGTGATCATTGCGGATCCTCATTCAATTGAATGATGTAGTCTAAATTGAATGATGATATTCAAATTGAATTGAATGATAAAACAAGGGTGTATATCGAGTTATGATTGGGGATTGTTTTTTATGCAGTCCTCTGAACACTATTTGAAAGACTACTAAAAAGTCAGGTAATATCGATGATCATGTTGATAGATCGATGTCTACTTCTCAAAAGAGTAGGTAGCCAGGACAGAGCAGTAACACTGAAGCCACTCGAGATGGAATCAAGGATACGACAGTCAGATTTAAGGCTTAGGGGCCTACTATAGCCTATGCCATTCAAGCTCGGGAGGAAGCTTCTGGGCCAGATGTCATTACTTGTAATATCTCGTTTTTCAGTGGTGTTAGAAACAATGATTTTGGGACCACAACTCTGATATATGAAGTGTTTTATTATTTAATTAATGCTTATAGAGTTAAATGAGGGTCATATTAAAATATAGTTAAGAAATTTTAATGTTTAAATATTTTATTAAGTAAAAAGGATTAAATTGTAAAAATGGTGAAAGATAGTTGTTATTATTAAATTGAGTTTTATAGCTATTAAAACTTAGTTGGTCACCTTAAATGGTAATTAAACCATTGCTAATTATGATAGACGGTTAAGGTTAAGCATATTTGATGTTCTATAAGTTTAATTAAAGGGCATTATGGTAATTTAATAAAAATAATAAAAGAAACAAAAAGATGATAAAACTACCGTCTTCTTCAATTGTTCTCTTCCACCACTAAAACACAATGTTTGTGTAAGGTTAGGGTTCGACCAAGCTTTGGATGCATGCATGTGAGTAATTTTTATATCGTTTCTTGTAATTTTTATGTTTTTGAGATTGTTACAACTAGGTCCAGCTAACCCGTACCTCCGTTTTTAAAATTATCAAAGATTTTAAATGATGCCATTGATGAAACCTTGTTAATTTGGATGTTATTTGATGGAGTGGAAATTATAGATGTTAATTTGAATTAGTTTATTAAGTAATTTTGTTAGTTTTTTATTAAAGGGTTGAGTTGAGTAAATGTTAGAATTCATGGGGAAATGTTTTGAATTTAGAATATATTTGGACTAGAAATAAGAGGATAAATATTTGGATAGCATGAATAAATGGAAAATTTTGATAAAATTGGAGATTTTAAGTTTAGGGACTAAATTGTGAAAAATGTAAAAGTTTAAGGAAAATGTGTAATTAATGAAAAGTTAAAGGTCATATGTATTGAATTGAATGTGAATTTAATAGATGTATTTAATTACTATATGGATCAAGATTTAAATAAAAAAGACAATAACTGAGGAAAAGAAAAAATTACGGAGTAGCCCTTGTGTTTAAACTAAAAGTGCTCTGGAGATAAGTTCATAGTTATTGCTATTTAATTTGTTTCACTTGTAATTTATATGATTATTATCCTATTATGTACATATGTATATATGAAATTAAAAAGTGGTTATTAGTGGTATTTATTGCATATGATATGAGTTGTATGAGACTGTAATGAGTTCTAATATGTATACGAAAATGTTGAACCGTCTTCATTGCACCTCAGTGCCATGTAAACATTTCGGTGTCCCTGTTTGAACAATTGTGCCTTTGAACGCACTTTGATGTCTCTGATAGCACATTTGTGCCTCTGAATGCACTCTGGTGCCCTTGATTGCACACTCATGCTCCTGATTGCACTTTGGTGCCCCTGTTTTGCATTTATGATGCCCTTGAAAATGAGTGAGGTTCGAGTATATGAACTGGGTAATGATGAATTGATTAAGTGATAAGAAGAATTACATGAAGTTGACATAATCTAGTTATGATGAATTCTTGAAAACTTATAGACAAAGTAATTGATAATTTTAGTTATCATGTTATAATTTTTAAGTTATTCTTTCACTAAAAGCAAGTGTAACACCCTTCACCTGTATTCAACGCCAGAATAGAGTTACAGAGTATTACCAGACTTACGAAACAATTAAACAACAATTTAACATACATAATATCATTTCATACATTCATCATTCAAACTCAATCAAATTATCCCTAATACGAGCCTACGAGGCCTTAAACATACTTTGGGAGTGGTTCGGGACTAAATTGATAACTTAAGAATTTTTTTACGAAACTTTGAAAAATTTTCCAAACAGGGGACACACGCCCGTGTGGCCAGGCCGTGTGTCTCACACGGCCACCAGACACGCCCGTGTCATGGGCCGTGTGAACATTCAAAATGGGAGCACATGACTGTGTCCCATCCCGTGTCATACTCCATGTCCAAACAAGTGAGCTTACTGACTTGGGTCACGTAGCCAACACACACGCTCGTGTGGCTACCCAACACAGGCCATATGCTAGGTCGTGCCAATCCTGTAGGGTATACTGACTTATGCCACACAGCCAAGTCACAAGCCCGTGTATGAGGTCGTGTGGAGCATACTGACTTGATTTCTAAAATCACACCAGGGGACACATGGCCGTGTACTTAACCGTGTGTCACACACGGTTGAGACACAAGCCCGTGTCTTTGCCTGTGTGGACAAAAATAGGCTATTTACCAAGCCATTTTGCCACCCCATTTGGTACACACCTTCACTTACACATATGGCACAAAAACAAAGCATAATAGGCAATCCAAAACAACCAAATCAAGCCTAAATACTGCCATTTAGATACTAACCAAATCAAGGTACATAAGTACCACAATATACTCTAAATTCATACTGATACTTGTCTTCTCAAATCATCAAAATGACCATTATCAAATATGCATTATTTGGCCTACTTCACAAGCATACAAAAAACCACAATTCATCAATCTAAATCTTATCATACCATATTATTATCAATCATTACACCACCATTAACCAATTCAATTCACAAAACATAATCATACAAATATATATACATAGTTCAAACATACAATATAAACCAAAATAAGCCATCACTCATGGCTATATATACATACCAAAATATAAACATTTACAAGCCAATTCAATTGACCAAAATCATTAACAAAACATAATTAACATGACACAAAGTCCCTATACATGCCATATGACCCAAAACATAGTTTCAAAAGTATCGAAATGTCAGTGGATAGTGTGATGAAGTCTCTGACGATTCTCGAGTTTGAGCTACCTTTGAAATCTCTATAAAATATGAGAAAGTAACAAAGTAAGCTATATAACTTAGTAAGCTCATATGTCAACAATAAGCAACTATCACCATTCATTAATCATTCAAATAATAGAAAACAATAAACAACAATTCTATTAAATCTCAAAGCTATCAACTGATCATTCACATAACTTACCAGAGAACTTATCAATTTCATAGTTTCAATACTCAATTCATTATTGAACGTACCTGTACCATCTCGTACCAATCTCATACTCAACCACATCTTTCATTTACCTATTGAACCATTCAGAATAGAAGTCGGATACTCAAGGGTCTCACATGATAAGTACCTAAACCATGGCCTGAAGCCAAATCAAGGTAACTTATCCGTAATTTTGATATCATGGCCCAAAGCCAAATCAGTCGATATGCATGTCCCGAAGCCAAATCGGTTTATCTCGCACCCATAGTGCTATATCATGGCCCGAAGCCAAATCGATTTATCTCGCACCCGTAGTGCTATATCATGGCCCGAAGCCAACTCAAGGTATCCCTAATGACATGTCACTAGCATCCTAAACTATTCGTAAGGTTCAAACGTGATTCCAACTATTGAATCATCTTAGAATCGTTTCCGAACTTGTCCGTAATCACATAATCAAAATTCATGCTATATCAAAGCATATCAAATACATTTGAAACGAAATTAAAACATACGAACTTACCTCAGATGTTAAAATAGTGAATCAAGTCGATTAGTCGCTAACTTTATCTTTTCCCTGATCCAAATTTGTAATTTTCCTTTCTTGATCTAAATATATTTAAAATTAACTTATTTAATCATCTATTCATTCAATTTATTCCAAAACACACTTTAAAACACATTTACACTTTTTCCCCACATATTTCACATTTTTCACAATTTAGTCCTTATTTCATAAAATCAAAAATTAATGAAATTCACAATAAACCCATGCTAGCCAAATTACCATAATGCCCCTAACAGCCCATATTTTTCATTTATTTCACATTTTAACCTCTAACTTTACTCATTTCTCAATTTAATCCCTATTTTGCATTTTCATTAAAAATCACTTAACAAAACTTGTTTAACTACCAACAACTATTCAAAATCTATCATCAAACTTCAAAACTCATACATATTAATCAATGGCATCATTCAAAATCTTTAACAGTTTTGCAAAATAGTCCTTGGGCTTCCTAATACTAGATGCAACGATCACAAAAATATAAAAATCATTAAAAACCGAGTCAAAATAACTTACCAATTAAGCTCTAAAGTGACTGAACCCTAGAATGAATAAAATGGTTTTCTTCCTCTTCAATATTCGGCCAAATAAGATGACAATGAAGCTTTAATTTGGTTTTGTTTTATTTAATTAACATTATTTTATAAATTACTAAATTATTTTATAAATTACTAAATTAACCTTGGTTTAAAACATTAAAATTGACTTGTTTTATGCCCATAAATGTCCATTACCTATAATAATGGTTTAATTACCATTTAAGGCACCATATTTAATAACCAAAGCTATTTGACACCTTAAACTAATAGAACATCATTTTACACTTTACGCGATTTAGTCCTTTTTAACAAATTGACCAACCAAACGATAAAATTACTTCACAAAACTTTCACACATACATATTATCATGTTGTAAACACATAAATAATATTAAATTAATTTTTTAACCTCAGATTTGTGGTTTCGAAACCATTATTTTGATTTGACTAAAAACGGGTTGTTACAACTCTCCCCCCTTAGGGATTTTCGTCCCCAAAAATCTTACTAATGAATAGGTTAGGATACTATTTTCTCATTGCTTCCTCGGGCTCCCACATAGCCTCTTCAACACCATGACGTTGCCAGAGTACTTTCATGAGAGCTATGCTTTTATTTCTCAACTGTTTAACCTCACATGCTAGATTTTTGATCAGTTCTTCATTGTACGTCAAATCAGGTTGAATTTCAATTTCAGACGGAGAAATCACATCTGATGGATCAGATCTATATTGGCGCAACATCGATACATGAAATACATTTTGAATCTTTTCTAACCCCGATGGTAAGGCTAATCAATATGCTACTGGCCCTATTCTTTTAATGACTTCATACGGCCCAATAAAATGCGGACTCAATTTGCCTTTGCGACCAAATCGAAGTATTTTCTTCCACGAGGACACTTTTTAAACACTTTATCACCGATTTGAAATTCAATGTCTTTTTGTTTCAAATCCGCGTAAGATTTCTGATGATCTAAAGCTGCTTTCAAACAGTCATAAATTACTTTCACTTTCTCTTTGGTTTCTCTAACCAAATCAACCCCGTGAATCTGTTTCTCGCTAAGCTCGGTCCAATACAGTGGAGTTCGACATTTGTGACTATACAAAGCTTCATACGGTGCCATCTTTAGCTCGATTGAAAGTTGTTATTATACGTAAATTCAACAAGCAGCAAATATTTCTCCCAATTGCCTTCGAACTCTAAAACACAACATCTGAGCATATCTTTGAGAATTTGAATTACTTTCTCAGACTGACCATCGATTTGCGGATGAAAAGCTGTACTAAAATTCAACTTCGTACCCAAAGCTTCTTGCAATTTCTTCCAAAATCGAGATGTAAACATTGGATATTTATCCGAAATAATCAAAATTGGCACCCTGTGCAATCTAACGATCTCAACAATGTACAATTCAACTAATCTAGCGAGTGAATAGTCAGTACGTACTTGAATGAAATGTGTTGATTTCGTTAATCGATCAATAACAACCCAAATAACATCTTTCTTTTTTGGAGACAATGGCAATCCTGATACAAAGTCCATCATAACTCTGTCCCATTTCCACTCTGGTATCATCACAGGTTGAAGCAAACCTGATGGCACTTGATGTTCAGCTTTAACTTGCTGACACACTAAACATTTCGCTACAAATTTAGAAATGTCTCGTTTTATACCCGACCACCAATATAGTTGTTTCAAATCATTGTACATTTTAGTACTTCTAGGATAAAGGGATAAACAACCACTATATGCTTCGTGTAAAATTTTCTGAATCAACTCTGGATTTTTTAGTATGCAAATTCTATCTCGGAACATCAAACAATCATCAGATCCGATTCGATACTCTGAAGCACTAGTCAACTCGCATTGCACTCTTTTAGCTTGCAATTCACTATCACATTTCTGAGCTTCACAAATTTGCTGAAGAAATACTGGTTTAGCCTTTAACTCAGCTAAAATCAAACCATCATCAGATATTGCCAATCGTGTATTCATTACTCTCAAAGCAAACAACAATTTTCTACTCAAAGCATTCGCGACCACATTCGGTTTCCCTGGGTGATAATCAATTTCTAACTCATAGTCTTTTAATAACTCGAGCCATCTTCGTTGTCGTAAGTTTAAATCTTTCTGAGTCATAATATATTTTAAGCTTTTATTATAAGTAAAAATGTGACATTTTTCACCGTACAAATGATGACACAAGATTTTCAATGCAAAAACTATAGCGGCCAACTCCAAATCATGCGTCGGATAATTTTTTTCATGCGGTTTCAATTGTCTGGAGGCATAAGCTATCACTTTTCCTTCTTGCATCAATACGCAACCCAAACTGGTCAGTGACGTGTCACTGTAAATTACAAATTCTTTACCCTACTCAGGTTGAACCAACAATAGTGCCTCAGTTAACAATGCTTTCAATTGATCGAAGCTTTGTTGACATTTCTCAGGCCATTCAAACTTTACATCTTTCTGTAGCAGTCTGGTCATCAGCGTAGCAATCATCGAGAACCCTTTAACGAAGCGTCGATAGTAACCAGCCAATCCCAGAAAACTTCTGACCTCGGACACATTTCTAGGTGGTTTCCAATCAATTACTGCAGAAATCTTGCTTGGATCAACTCGAATGTCATACGTCGAGACAATATGTCCCAAAAATCCAACTTCCTAGAGCCAAAACTCACATTTGCTAAATTTAGCATACAGTTACTTATCTCTCAAGGTTTGCAACACAATCCTCAAATGCTTGACATGTTTAGACTCATCTCGTGAATAGATCAAAATGTCGCCAATGAACACAACAACAAATCTGTCTAGATATGGTCTAAAAATCTGATTCATCAAATCCATAAAAATGGCAGGAGCATTAGTTAGTCTAAAAGGCATAATAAGGAATTCATAGTGTCCATACCTCGTTCTGAACATAGTCTTCGGCACATCTGGGTCTTTAACTCGCAATTGATAATAACTAGACCTCAAATCAATCTTTGAAAATGCTGTTGCAACTTTCAACTGATCAAGCAAATCATCTATTCTCGGCAACAGGTACTTATTCTTTATTGTAACCTTGTTGAGCTGATGATAATCAATACACATTCTCATTGACCCGTCTTTCATTGACCCGTCTTTCTTCTTTACGAACAATACAGGCGCACCCCAGGGCGAAAAACTAGGTCGTGCAAAACCTCTATTCGTTAACTCTTGCAACTAAGATTTTAACTCTTTCAACTCTATCAAAGCCATTCTATACGGAGCTATAGATTTCGGCAAAGTTCCCGGTACTAACTCAATGGCAAACTCAATCTCTCTGACTGGTGGCAACTTAGGAGATTCTTCTGGAAATACATCCGAATATTCACAAACTACAGGCACTGATTCAATTTTCTTTTCAGACACCTTGGTATCTAAAACATATGCTAAGTACGCATCACAAACTTTTCTCACATATTTTCGAGTCAACATCGATGAAATCACTATTGGCAATCCACCCAACTCATCAGATTCAATCCAAAGAATTTCATTATTCTGACACTTCAATTCTATAGACTTTCGTCTACAGTTCACAATGGCATCATCTAAAGTCAACCAATCCATACCCAGAATCACATCGAACTCATCAAATGGTAAAAGCATCAAGTCAACTAGAAAACAGTAACCCCGAGTCATTAAAGGACAGTTCTTGCATACTTTGTCAACTAGAACATACTTGCCTTAGGGGTTCGATACTTTAATCATAAACTCAGTAATTTCAACAAGTAATTTCTTACTAGACACTAAATTCTCACAAACATACGAATATGTTGATCCAGGATCAATTAAAGCAGTCACATTAGTGTCGTAAAGAGAAAATGTACTGGGAATAACATTTGGTGGTGACGCTTCTTCGCGAGCACGAATAGCATAGGCCCTGGCAGGTGCTCTAACTTTAGATCTCACTACGGAGTCCTTTTTCGCCCCTCAACTACCACTCACATTTCCAGCATTTCTTGGTGGTCTTCCTCTAGTCGACATATTACTCGGTCTCACATTATGAGGTCTATCTTTGTCAACCATCTTAGGACAATCTTTAATAAAATGATCCGGTGAGCCACATTTGAAATAAACTTTGCTACTCTTATTCCAGCATTCTCCAAAATATCTTCTCCCATAATAATGACACTCAGGTTTGTTGTTTCTTACACTGCCAACGCTCGAGACAGAAGTAGCTTGAGCTTTAGAATTTACAAGTGGATTTCCACGATCTCTATTTTGGTTTCCTACTGATGCATTCGATCGACTATACAAATCTTGGGATTTCCTTGATAAAGAATGATAAGGTTTATTCATCAGTTTTTTCCTCGAATCTCTAGCCTCTGAATTAGCTTTCTTCTTTTCTCTGCTAAAGTCTTCGGCTTTGCAAGCCCGATAAACTAATACAACAAACTCTTTCAAATCTAAAATTCTGACCAAGAGTTTAATACCTTCATTAAGCCCATCAACAAACTGCTTACACATAATTTCTTTGATAGAAACATACTCCCGAGCGTACTTGCTCAATCGTACTAATTCTCTTTCATACTCGATTACAGTTATGCAGCCTTGTTTCAGTTCTAAAAACCCTTTATGCTTTTGATCCAGCAATAGTTGACTGGTGTATTTCTTTCAGAACACGGTCTGAAAGAATTCCCAGGTGACTCTTTCCCTCGGCACCACCGATACTAATGTATTCCACCACAGATATGCGGTATCTCTCAAAAGGGATATAACACACTTTAAACATTCAGTTGGCATGAAAGAAAGCTCATCATACACTCGAATCATATTTTCAAGCCAAAAACTCAGGTCTCCCAGGGTCATCATCAACATTAGCTCTGAACTCTTCAACCTCGTGCTTACGGATTTTATCAATTAGAGGCTTATTTAATCTTAAAAGCTCGACTCCTTGAGGAACTATAGGAACCAGTTGGGGATTAAGAGGGGATGAAGGTTGTTGAGCAGCCGGGTTCATAGGAATATATTGTGTGAACCATTCGTTCATCAATTGGAAGAAGGCTTCTCTAGCCTCTCCTCCCTAACTACCCGACAAGGGTCTAGAATCAGACGGCACTATCCCTTGAATGGGAGCTGGCGCATTACTCTCAACCTCATCAACTATAGCTCGATCGAGATCAATTTACTATTTGAAAGCACATTTAAAAATATCAAGAGTCATCACACTATCATAGATTATTTATGGCATGTATAGCTAGACTCTCACACACGCTACGTTAGTCTTAAAATCGACTAAACTTTAGCTCTGATACCAATAAATGTAACACCCCTCATTCATATTCAACGCCAAAATAGGGTTACGAATTATTACTGGACTTACAAAATAGTTAAACAACTATTTAACATACAAAATATCATTTTATACATTCATCATTCAAACTCAATCAAATTGTCCCTAATATGAGCCTATGAGGCCCTAAACATGCTTTGGGAGTGGTTCAGGACTAACTGATAACTTAAGAAACTTTTTACAAAACTTTGAAAAATTTTCTCAAACAGGGGACACACGCCAGTATGGCCAGGCCGTGTGTCTCACATAGCCACCAGACATGCCCGTGTCACTGGCCGTGTAGACATTCAAAACGGGAGCACATGGCTGTGTCCCAACTCGGTCATACCCTGTGTCCAAACAAGTGAGCTTACTGACTTTGGTCACACGGCCAATACACACGCCTATGTGGCTAGCCCGTGTGCCCTAAAAATGGCCATACACGCCCTTGTGCCAGGTCGTATGCTAGGCCATGCCAATCCTGTAGGGTATATTGACTTATGCCATACGACCAAGTCACACGCCCGTGTGTAAGGTCGTGTAGAGCATACTGACTTGGTTTCTAAAATCACATCAGGGGACACACAATCGTGTACTTAACCGTGTGTTACACACGGTTGAGACACACAGCCGTGTACTTAACCGTGTGTCACACATGGTTGAGACACACGCCCGTGTGGACAAAAATAAGCTATTTACAAAGCCATTTTGCCACCCCATTTCGTACACACCTTCACCTACACATGTGGCACAAAAACAAAGCATAATAGGCAATCCAAAACAACCAAATCAAGCCTAAATACTACCATTTCAATACAAAACAATCAAGGCACATAAGTACCACAATATACTATCTAAATTCATACTTATACTTGTCTTCTCATATCATCAAAATGATCATTATCAAATATGCATTATTTGGCCTACTTCATAAGCATACCAATAACCACAATTCATCAATCTAACACTTATAATACCATATTATTATCAATCATTACACCACCATCAACCAATTCAATTCACAAAACATAATCATACAAATATATATACATAGTTCAAACATACCATATAAACCGAAATAAGCCATCACTCATGGTTATATATACATACCAAAATATAAACATTTACAAGCCAATTCAATAGACCAAAATCATTACCAAAACATAATTAACATGACATAAAGTCCCTATACATGCCATATGGCCCAAAACATAGTTTCAAAAGTATCAAAATGTTAGTGGATAGTGTGATGAAGTCTCTGATGATTCCCGAGTCCGAGCTAGCTTTGAAATCTCTATAAAACATGGGAAAGTAACAAAGTAAGCTATATATCTTAGTAAGCTCGTTTGTTAACAATAAGCAACTATCACCATTCATTAATTATTCAAATAATAGAAAATAATAAACAGCAATTCTATTAAATCTCAAAGCTATCAACTGATCATTCACATAACTTACCAAAGAACTTATCAATTTCATAGTTTCAATACTCAATTCAATACTGAACGTACCTGTACCATCTAGTATCAATCACATAATCAACCACATCTTTCATTTACCTATTGAACCATTCAGAATAGAAGTCAGATACTTAAGGGTCTCATACAATAAGTACCTATACCATGGCCCAAAGCCAAATCAAGGTAACTTATCCAAAATTTTGATATCATGGCCCAAAGCCAAATCAGCATATGCATGGCCCAAATCCAAATCGGTTTATCTCGCACCCGTAGTGCTATATCATGGCCTGAAGCCAACTCAAGGTATCCTTAATGATATGTCACTAGCATCCTAAACTATTCCTAAGGTTCAAACGAGATCCCAACTGTCGAATCATCTTAGAATTGTTTTCGAACTTGTCCGTAATCATATAATCACAATTCATACTATATCAAAGCATATCAAATACATTTGAAATGAAATTAAAACAAACGAACTTACCTCAGATGTTAAAATGGCGATTCGAGTCAATTAGTCCATAACTTTATCTTTTACCTGATCCAAATCCGTATTTCTCCTTTCTTGATCTAAATATATTTAAAATTAACTTATTTAATCATCTATTCATTCAATTTAGTCCAAAACACACTTTAAAACACATTTACACTTTTACCCAACATATTTCTCATTTTTTACAATTTAGTCCTTATTTCATAAAATTACAAATTAGTGAAATTCACAGTAAACCCATGCTAGCTGAATTACCATAATGCCCCTAGAAGCCCATATTTTTCATTTATTTCACATTTTCACCTCTAACTTTACACATTTCTCAATTTAATCCCTATTTTGCATTTTCACTAAAATTCACTTAACAAAACTTGTTTAACTATCAACAACTATTCAAAATCTATCATCAAACTTCAAAACACATACATATTCATCAATGGCATCACTCAAAATCTTTAACAGTTTTGCAAAATAGTCCTTGGGCTAGCTAGTACTAGATGCAACAATCACAAAAACATAAAAATCATTAAAAACTGAGTCAAAATAACTTACCAATTAAGCTCCAAAGTGATCGAACCCTAAAATGAATAAAATGGTTTTCTTCCTCTTCAATATTCGGCCAAAGAAGATGACAATTAAGCTTTAATTTAGTTTTGTTTTATTTAATTAACTTTATTTTATATTACTAAATTAACCTTGGTTTAAAACATTAAAATTCACTTATTTTATGCCCATAAATGTCCATTACCTATAATAATGGTTTAATTACCATTTAAGGCCACCATATTTAATAACCAAAGCTATTTGACACCCTAAACTAATAGAACATGGATTTTACACTTTACGCGATTTAGTCCTTTTTAACAAATTGACCAACCAAATGATAAAATTACTTCAGGAAACTTTCACACATACATACTATCATGTTGTAAACACTTACAATAATATTAAAATAATTTTTTTAACCTTGTATTTGTGGTTCTGGAGCCACTATTCTAATTTGACTAAAAACGGGCTGTTACAGTGAGTCAAGTAGAATTTACGCTATGATCTTACTATGCCATTTAAGCTTAATGATTTTTCTCATGTCATTTTGTAGTTAACGATTGCAGATAGTTCGAAGGATCAACATCAAAGCTCACACTATCTAATTACTTTTGGTAGCTCTTATATCTCTTTTTGGGTTGTGGCTTGTATATAGGTTTTATTGTAAGAAAGTTAATATTAGAAGTTTGGAAGATATGAAAAGTTATTTAGTATTTGATTATGTTATGTGATGTTGAATGGTAAACTTTAACAGTATGTTTAGAAGATAATAGTGTGGTTGATTATGAAAGTTGAATTGAGGTGTGTTAATGGATAAAGTTTTGGTGTAATGTTTGGTTATAATTGAGGTACCTATGAATGGTACATTAGTTAGAAATTTAGGTTACTAATTTTGATATGTTTTAAGTGTATGTTTTGATTGTTTTGGTAATGGGATGGTTTGTGTTTTAGGTACCTTATTGGGCAAGTTTTGGCTTGATTTTAATTTTTTTAATGAGTTAATTTGGAAGCACACAGCCTTGGACACAAGCTGTCACACGGCCATGTGCCATACACGGTCATCCCACATAGTCGTGTGTGATCTTAGTTTTAGTACAACTTTCACACGGTCTGAAACACGAGTTGAGACACGGCCGTGTGTCTCAAGTTAGTTAGTTACACGGGCTAGCACATGACTTGTGACACGGCCATGTGAGCCAAGTCAATGAGTTACATGATCTATGACACGACTGGGAAATGACGATGTATCCTTAATTTTAATGTTCACTTGGTCTAGGCTATGTTCTAAGGAATGCATTATGGCGAAAAACTATGTAATTTTAGTTTTTTCATTTATTATCTAGAAATAGAACCATGGAAACCTTAGTTGACAATTTTATTTTAATTACCTATCTCTTTATATATATGTTTTATAATTGTTTATAATATTTATATTATTTAATGATATAATAGTGATATATATAAGATGATCCATAGTTGATCGATTAAAAATAAGAAGTAAGGTAATAAAAAAATACATGTGTTGTACTATTCTATTCACTTATTTAGGTTATTTGATTACTGTGAAAAGTTTGGTAATGAGAAGGTACATGTCTAGGATTGGCTCTGGTTAGGAAAGACTTGGTTTTTAAGTGGTCAAATTTGACTCACCTTCCTTTATTGGGACCCTACCTGGTGCATGGTTCACATTCATTTCTCTAATTTTTTCCCTCAAAAGAAAAACTGAGAAGAATCAAAATTGTTTATTTTTATGATTGGTTGATTCTTGTGTATGAACGAATGTGAATATTTTAAAATTTACATAACATGCCATGCATATAATGGAAGCATGTCATATAGATTAGGTAAGAATGCCACTAGGAATTCTTGAAATATGGGATAAAAACCTTGCATGTCTTTTAAAATATTGTGTGGGAGAAGGTCCTTGAACAATACCTACAGCCTCCATTGATGGTCCCTAAATGATAGCATGATAAAGTCTTGGCTGCACCCCAAGGTAAACTTTATCATGTGGGTTCACTAAATAGATTTCCTTTTAAGGATAACTAGTCATACTTGACTCTCAGAGAGATTCTCCAAAGATGACTTGATAAATTTTGAAAGGATTTATGTTTTATGCCTTTAAACTTGGTCAATTTCTTGTACTTAGGTAAGTTTAGTTGCATTTTAGGATTTTCCCTTAGTGTTTTTAAGAAATTGCATTAAAAGGCTTGGATTGTGCTTAAATGTTATTACATGTTACTTCTAATTGTTTGAGGGAAGGATTTGTTTGTTAAATGGAAAGTGTATAGTGAGGGAAAGAAGTAGAGAAGTGAAGGTTTGTCGTGGAAAAAGGTTGGACAATTTGCCAACACAAATGTCGTGGCAATGTCAGGAAGTGACCTAGTCAACACTTAACCGTTATCGACCCTACTGTATGTGTACCAAAAAAATTAGCCTAAAAAAGAGGAAAAAGATCATGGGATCATGAGATGATGGGTCTACCCTAAAGGAGGAGATATAAAACCCAAAAATAAAAACTGACAGGGGGTGGACGGTTAGAGAGTCATTTTTGGAAGGAGAAATCCCTTAGATGAAAATAAAGGGTAGTGGTTGCGACGAGGGGAAGACGAAGGTAATCCCTCTTGGTCACGAAAAGACATTCCGTAGCTGGAGTTGTGGATTGGACATGCGAAAGCTATCTTCTTGAGTTCTACTTTTAATTCTTTATGTTTTGTTTTGTAATCTAATTTAAGGAAATGATGTTGATTACTATTTTGAATCTGGATTCTATTCACCAATCCATGAGCTAAATCTCATAGGGTTGGGATTACTTGATGAAACTTTTATTTCCATTATTGGCCACGACTTAGATTAGTTTTAATTTACTACTTCATTCAATGTTATTTACGAATAGCGTGTGTGTAATCTTTAGACATAGGTGAATATGTAGCATGATTATAAAATTAATCTAATTCTGACAATGTTAGTTTAGTTAGATAGAAATCGAATGATATGAGCGAGAACTTGAAAGAATACTCATAGCAGACTTAGACATAGAGCAATGTTTGGTACAAAAAGGAAAAGAATAGTAGTAGGAACCAAACTTAAAGCCTATAGACATATAATGCCCTAGGTTAGGTAACTCAAGGCCTAACTCTCAAAAGAAGCAAACCAAAGTAGAACTATTCCGAGCAGTAGAATAAGATTGAACTTGCCGAGGCATTATTGGTTAATGAAGAAGATTCTTAGTAATCCCAGCCTTACGATTCAACATCGTAGATCCTTTAACCTTTGCTGTAGCATTTTTATTTTCACATCCTTAGTTGTTACTTGTTTACATATTATTCACGTAATCATTCTTGTAATTGCCGTTGCATACTTACTGTTGTCTTGTCATAACATTTTTATTTATTTGTTAGAAATCACATATTACATACACTAGTCTTTTCTTAATTATGTTTGCATTCTTATTATTGCTTTTGCCATAGCATTAAACACACTCCTTTATAATAACTTGACCAATTTATACCTAACCAATCCTTGTGGAGACGATCTCACTTATCACTTTATTACTAGATCCGACGCGTACACTTGCACAATTCGCTTAGCATATTCACACGCGACATGAATCACAAATGAAAGCATGTTCGTGATGGGTATTGAGCAATGGTTACACACTCAAGATCTCTTATTAAATAGTTTCCCGAGAAATGATATTTAAGTTAGAGATGATGGTCAAATGTTAAAACGATCGTTGGTTCTTGTGGAGTCTTGAGAATTAAGATTCACGAACTAATTGGATGTAATCCATGTTCTTGCTAGTTAATCATGGGACCCCAAGGTGACATGATTGACAGGTGTGAGAATGATCATAGCAACGAAAAATACTTTTTCAAGGTTTTAATACAAAACATATGCTTCACACTGCATTATTGACATGTTGCTGAAATGAAAATATTTGTTTAATACAAATATAGTAATTAGTGAATATTTATTTTTCTTTCAATTCAAATATGTCTCCTACTCCTCTTATTAGCATTCTTACTGAGAATAAATTAAATAAGGATAACTGTCAAGAATGGAAACATAACTTGCTAATAGTTCTCAACTGTGAGAAACACAAATTTGTTCTTGACGATATGTGCCCTCTTGAAGCTCAACCCAAAGTGAGAAATCATTGGAGAGATTCTAACTCGATTTCTTTATGTTATATGTTAGCAAGCATGATTAGTGTGTTGCAAAAGCAACTCGAGAATTTTCATACTACCAAAGAGATCATGAAACTTTTAGAGGATTTGCTCAAAGGCCAAGTCACATTAGCTCGACAATCCGCTATTACAAATTTGATGAACTCTCAACAGAAACCCAACACTCCGGTCAAAGAACTTATGCTTAAGCTTATGGGTTTCTTTGCGGAAGTTGAGGGCAATGTGGTTGAACTCGACATGAACACTCATATTGAAATAGTGTTCAAATCCTTAACCAAAGAGTTTGCTGGTTTTAGGGTCGCTTACAACTTGGAGAGCAAGGCGCTTACCTTGACTCAGCTCATGAAGGAATTACAATCCTATGAATTTATGTTGAATGGTGGTAAGTTGGTTTAAGAGAAACATGAGGCAAACTTAGCCGTGGATCCATTGTCAAAAAAGAAACTAACTAAGTCTTCGGTTCCACTTTGCGTGGATAGGAAAACAGTTAAGAAGTCAAAAGATCCTAAAAATATCAAATGTTTCTCCTGCAATAGGAAAATGTATTTCAAATCAAACTGCAAGGAGTATTTAGATTACCTAGCCGAAAAGGGAAAATGTATGGAACTCTTTGTGGTTGAATTTTGCTTAGTGGAAGAATCAATTGACAATTGAGTTATTGATTCTAGAGCCACTATAAACTCGAAATTATATAGGGTTTTTCTATATATTTTTACCACTTTTTTATTGAATAAATATGGTAATCCTGAGTAATTGTTATTAAAATAAGTGAATTTTACTTAATTAGTAATATTGGGCATGCATTTATAAAGTATGTGAAATTGTGTTTAATTACATGATTTTTGTACATATTTTATATTATTTCATGTTAATTTATTAATATGTGATTTTTCACCATGCAGGAGGACCACTGAATATGTGCTTAATGTGAAGGAAACATGGACATGCACAAATCAATTCATGTGGACGACTAGTAAAAGATGTGCTAAAAGATGGACATGTCTGCTAAATTATTGGATTGAGAAACCATCCAACAGGGGGGAATTAAAGCCCAGTTTTTGCACAACTAGATGGCTGCCCAAAAGCAAGCTTTGGGGTATTTAATTAAAGATTTTTACTGTTGGAAAATAAACAGAAATCAACCCAACAAATTTGCTATTGAAACCGTCAACCCTATGGCTATTAATAGCCGTATTCAAAATGAGGAAACTAAGTCATCCCCTTCTCCTTGAAATATGGTCGATCATGTGTGATAGAAAAAGAAGGAATTAAATTCTATTTTTAGCAATCTCTACCCCTTACCTTCACTATGAATACCATGCATCAATCCCTTAATCCATCATCCCTCATCTCTCATTCATTCTCTCTCATTTCCCTTTTCTTTTCCCTTGCATAGCCACCATCTCCCTTTCCATCCTTTAGCCAACATAAGCTTTGTCAAAAGCATTCGTTGGCTGGCCATTTCAGGAACTCTTTAGCAAAAGAAGCATCGAGTAGAACGGAGGAGCGTATCAATCAAAATAGATTCGAAAGGTTGCTAAACTAAATAGAGTTTACTCTTTCCTCTTGTTATTTATTTTAATTATGTTTGCTTTGAGTTTATTTTTTTTACATCAACGATGGTATTTTAAATCCTATTTGCTAGGATGATTATGTTAATTCAATAAGATTTATTTTATTCATGTTTAATATGTTTGGGCCTCATTCGATCATGTTTCAATTAATATCATGATGCATTTCATTCATACGTGATTGGGCACACTTAGATTAGCTGAGTGATCATAACTAGATGACGAATAGTAGACACATAATTGAAAAGTGCAATACTCAATTTAGATCATTAAATCTGACTAAGTTGAGGTTCATAATATCTTTAGTTAGCTCTATTATCTTGCATTGTTTTTAGGTTTATGTGATTAAACTATTAAAAACGTAAATGTCCCTTTGACCTCGCATAAATACTAAGAAACCCTTAGTTAATATGATCAATAAAATGCATATTTAACTAAGTAAAAGACTCCGAAAGGACTTAATTTGGTTTCTAAACCCCTGAAAGATCGAGTTGCCATGGAAGTATTTCCAAACATTATTAAGCATGGTAAAGTAAATTGAATTGATTAATATAATTATCCTAACCTATTTAATGTTGATTGTTTTTGTTGCTAATGCCATCCATTCACACATTTAGAACATTTGCATTTATATAAAATTGCATAGGGATCATCTTGCATTTAGATAAGTTAATTTAATCATCCAACATTCAGATTATTGACTTTTTTTACCAAATTTTGATTTAAAATTTTGCAATTAATCGATTAAAATATACAGTCCCTATGGAGATAATAACTCATTTTACTTACTTATTACTTGAACGACTATGTGCACTTGCACAAACCACGTTACAGCCACTAACCATATGTGTGTTTCTTTACAGGGGTTCAACAAAATGAGAAATCTGTGTGACAGGAGCCTCTCATTGCGAACCAAATACAGGAGCTATGTTCTAGCCAAAATAGTGGGAGAAGTTATTTTACATGTTGATAATTTTAGGAAGGTTGTTTTAAAGAACGTATTTTATGTACCTCGTTTTAAGAGAAATTTAATTTCTATAGTATGTTTATTTTATGACGATTATACCCTGACATTCAATAAAAGGATTGTTATTCATAGAAATCGTTCTTTAATCTATAATGGATGGATGGAAAATAATTTCTGCTTTATTAAACCAAATAATTACTCGATGTTTTAAACTGAAATAGTTTAAGACTTGGTCATATTAACCAAGAAAGAATCACTAGACATGTGAAAGATGGTCCCTTAAGTATGCTTAAGGAAGTTAGTCTTCCATAATATAAATCTTGCTTGAAAGGTAAAATGACTAAGAAGTCTTTTAATGTGAAAGGTATAAAGGCCAACCAACCTTTAGAACTTGTGCACACTGATGTATGTGGTCCCATGAGCATCAGTGCTCGAGAAAGTTACGATTATTACGTGACGTTCATTGATAACTATTCTTGATATGGATATGTTTATCTAATGCACTGCAAAAGTAAAACCTTTGGTAAATTTCGAGAGTTTCAGGCGAAAGTGGAAAAGCAATTAGGTTTATCCATAAAGAATCTTCGGTCTGACTGGGGTGGGTAATACTTGTCCGACGAGTTCTTAGGATACCTTATAGATAATGGAATTTTATCCCAATTGACTACTTTGGGCACTCCATAGTAGAATGGCATAGCTGAGAAAAGGAATAGTGTAACAGCCCGATTTAAGGCCAAAATGGAATAATGGTTTCAAAACCACGAATCCGAGGTTTAAAAAAAAATTATTTTGATTAAGTTTTAGTGTTTATATTATGATTGCATAATTGTGTGAAAATTTTGTTGCGAAATTTTATCGATTGGGTGTTTAATTTGACGTTTAGGACTAAATTGAAATAGGTGAAAAATGTGTGTGTTCTAGTTCATAAGTACTTGAATGAAATGGGGGTTTTAAGTAGAGGTTCTTAAATGGCAATTAGACCATTATACTTTATATGGACAAAAATTTGGACATGGATGGAATTTTTAGAAAGTTTAGTAGTAAGGGCATTTTGGTCATTTGTGTATTAAATGAAATAAAATGAGAAAAATAACACAAAAATGTGTTCATCTTCATTAAGCTTGGCCGAAACTTGCATGTTCTCCATAGCTAGGGTTTTTCCCAAGCTTTCAAGCTCAATAATCAAGAAAGGCATGGAATCGACCTCGAACGGGGGAAGGAAAAGATTTTGGACTAAATTGCAAAATTTTCATATTTTGCACCGAGGTAAGTTTGTATGTAAATAATACATTAACTTCATTTACATTCTTATATTTCAGCCTATTATATATATCTATATATATTTTAGTTGATTTTGAAGCATAAATCTACTATTGGAAGAATGGAAATAAGTAATAGAGAGAGAATTCCCGGTTGAACATTCGGAAAGATTTAATAATATAGATGGAACGTAGCTAGGCCACATGTATGGTGCTGAGTGCACGTCATGTGAACAAGAGAGCTACGAGATACTATGTAGTAGCTAGGTCACATGTGTGATACGGGATGTATCCCATGTAGACAAGAGAGCTACGGGAGAGATAAATGTAGCTAGGTCGCATGTGTGATTCCAAGTGAAGGACACCATGTAGACAAGAGAGATACGAGATAAATTGGCTAGGTCACATGGGTGGTACTAAGTGTTCACCATGTGTACAAGAGAGCCGAATTATATGAATTATTATGGGTGGAGCTGTGTGTAGAAACCACCAAGTGTCGAGAATTGATCCGAAGTGTTCAACGGGATGATTTTATAGTGAAATTTTAATCATGGACCTATACTTGTGATGTATGAAATGTGGTGAAAATGAATTGTGACATGTACGTTAAAATGAGGTTAATAAAAAAAGTGTAAAAGAGTGAATTTGCAATAATACTGTTTTTGGACAGTCGCAGTGATGTGAATTTGAAAAATCACCAAAAATAGTAGGAATATAATTAGAGTCTGAATGAGATATTAAATTAAATCTTAGTGAGCCTATTCTCATTTAAGAGAAAAAAAAGAAAGTAAATGAACTCTATATTTTGAGATATTTATATTTGTGTGTGACTTGTTCAGAATGACTATGTGATCCCCTGTTCGGACTTTGAAAAATCATTAAAAATTGTACAAATATAATTAAGAAATATAATTTACAAGCATAGATTCCTTGTTGGGTCTAGTTTAAATGAAATAAATTTCGTCGCTATTTGACTTTTTTACTGGGAGAAAATAAATTCGTAGTGAACAGAGGTCGGATCAGTCAAGCTGTATAATAGGGAAAACTTTAACTAATAAAATGTACAAATTTGCTCGACCAAAAATTCCAAAAAAAAATTAGTAAGAAGTAATATGAGTATAATTTCAGGAAAAATTTACGGATTTGAATTTTGAGTTTTGTAACTCGAGTTATGATTTATTTAGTGAACGTGACGACGGAGGAGAGACAGCTTAATCAAAGTGGAGTGAATAGAAAAATTAAAGTAGATATACTTGAGTTATTGTGTATGTATATTAGATTCTTTAATTATTATTTATATACTTACTTACTAAGCTATAAGCTTACTTTATTTTCTCTCTTTTGTCTTATAGTGTCGTCCAGCTTGCTCAGGAGTTAAGGATCGTGAAGATCTGCCCGCACTATCAATACTTTAGGGTATTTGAACTAAACATTTTGAATTATGGCATGTATAATAGGCTTAGTTATTTTGTTACGTGTCATAATTGCCTAGGTTTAAAATATTGGTTACAGTATTTGACCAATCATTTTGTACAAAGCCATTGAAGTTGGCTAATATTGTTCAAGACATATGTTATAACGATGCATTATCTAATTGGATGACATATTTCTATGTCAGTTTTGTTTAATGGTATGTGTTATGTTCCGGTAATACCTCGTACCCTGTTTCGGTGTTGAACACGGGTAAGGGGCTTTACATTTAGTGGTATCACAGCTATGGTTTAGTCGGTTCTCGGACTAATATAGTGTGTGTAAAAGTTTAGATATACATGCCATAAATATATTGTGATAGTGTGGTGACTCCTGATTATTCTAAATTGTGTTTTGTTTTAATATAGTAATGGATCCTGATGGAACTACGGTGATGATCTTTGCTAGTAATGCGCTGTGGCTCCGCGCAAGGGACCCTTTGTAGAAAGTAGACCTGAGACATCGAGACAAGGAGATGAGGCTCGGGATGCCTTTCTCCAAATGATGAACAATTGGTATACTGAGTTTATTCGAGCAAACCCAAATGCTCAACCTTCTCCACCCCCTCCCATACCTCAGACGGTTCCTGTAGCTGCTCAAGGCATAGATTTGGTAAGAATGAACAAGCCTCCAGTCGACAAGATTCGAAAACAAGGGGCCGAAGAGTTTAGAGTAAATATTGACGATGATCCCGAGAAAACGGAGTTCTGGCTTGAAAATTCTACCCGTGTATTTGATGAGCTGTCATGTACACCCGAGGAGTGCTTAAAGTATGCCGTATCACTTTTGAGAGATTCGGCTTACCCTTGGTGGAAGACTTTGGTAGTAGTGGTGCCAAAAGAAAGGGTTACTTGGGATTTCTTCCAGGAAGAATTCAAAAAGAAATACATAAGTCATCAATTTATTGATAAAAAATGGAAGGAGTTCCTTGAATTGAAGCACGACAAGATGTCTGTGGCAGAGTATGAACGCGAATTTGTAAGACTCAGTAAGTATGCCCAGGAATGTGTGTCCACCGAGGCTATTATGTGTAAAAGGTTTGAGGATGGACTTAATGAGGACATTAAAGTGCTTGTAGGAATTCTGGAGCTGAAAGAATTTGTAGTATTGGTTGATCGAGCTCTTAAAGCTAAAGAATTAAATAAAGAAAGAAGAAAAGCTGCTATTGAGGCCCGAGATGCCAGAAAGAGGCCGATAAGCAAGTCATTTCAATCTCAATCAAAGAGGTCCAAAGAGACAAACCCTCGAATGACAGTTTCAGCTGGGGATTCACACAGAGATCGTGGTAAGGCATATTCGGGCTCTAAAGCTCAAGCTACTTCAGTGGCAAGTGTGGGTAATGTGCGGTCTTGAAAGCCCGAATGTCAGCAATGTGGCAGGCAACATTTTGGTGAGTGTTGGGGAAACGAGCGAGCTTGTTTCAGTTGTGGTTCTCGCGAACATTTTATCAGAGACTGTCCGGAGAAAGTTAAAGAAGAAAAATTTCAGAGTGTTAGATAAAGTACTACCGCTAACAGAGGTAGACCATCGAGAAATACTGGAAGTGGAGCTAGCAGTAAAACTGTAATGAAAGATTTAGCGGCGAGATCAGAAGTTAGAGCGCCTGCTAGAGCTTATGCCATACGTGCCCGAGAGGATGCATCATCTCTCGATGTGATTACTGGTACATTTTCTATCTATGATACTATTATTATTGCATTGATTGATCCCGGGTCTACTCATTCCTATATTTGTATGAATTTAGTATCTAATAAGAAGTTGCCTGTTGAGTTTACTGAGTTTACGATTAAAGTGTCGAACCCCTTAGGCCAATATGTGCTAGTTGATAAGGTTTGCAAGAATTGCCCATTAATGATTCAAGGTCACTGTTTTCCGGCTAATCTGATGCTGTTACCATTTGATGAGTTTGATGTTATTTTAGGAATGGACTGGTTAACATTGTATGATGCCAAGGTAGATTGTAACCAGAAAACACTAGAGTTGAAATGTGAAAATGGTGAAATTCTGTGGGTTGAAACAGATGAATAAAATAAATTGCCTATGGTGATTTCGCACATGTCTGCACAGAAATACATGAGGAAAGGGTGTGAAGCTTATCTGGCCTATGTAATGAATACTGAGCTATCTGAATTGAAGCTTGAATCAGTACCGATAGTTTGTGAATTTCCCGATGTATTTTCCAGAGGAATTGCCTGGATTGCCTCTGAACAGAGAGATAGAGTTTGCCATTGATTTGTTGTCGGGGACTGCACCGATCTCGATTGCTCCATATAGAATGGCTCTGACTGAATTAAAATAATTGAAGGCTCAGTTGCAAGAGTTAACAGACAAGGGATTTGTGAGACCGAGCTTCTCTCCCTAGGGTGCTCCTGTATTGTTCGTAAAGAAGAAGGATGGCTCAATGAGGCTTTGCATTGATTATCGTCAGCTCAATAAGGTGACTATAAAGAACAAGTACCCGTTACCGAGGATTGATGATTTATTCGATCAGTTAAAGGGGGCAACATTGTTTTCAAAGATCGATTTGAGGTTCGGTTACTACCAGTTGAGAGTTGAGGAGTCAGATGTGCCGAAAACTGCCTTTCGGACAAGGTATGGACATTATGAGTTCCTTGTGATGCCTTTTGGCTTAACAAATACTCCGGCTATATTTATGGAATTGATGAACCGAATCTTTCGGCCATATTTAGATAAGTTACGAACCAAGAGAACTCAGTGCGAATCGGGTTACGACTCAGATTTTCAAGTTGGACCAGATGACTGTTTGATGTTTCGAGATAGGATTTGTGTACCAAAAAATGATGAATTGATTCAGAAAATATTACATGAGGTGCATGAAGTGGTCGTTTGTCGATTCACCCCGGTAGCACAAAAATGTATAATGATTTAAAGAAGTTGTATTCTTTGGCGTGTATGAAAAGGACATTTTGAATTTGTAACCAAGTGTTTGATCTATCAACAAGTAAAAGCTGAGCATCAAGTGCCTTCAGGATTACTCCAACCAGTAATGGTACTTGAGTGGAAATGGGATAGGATTACCATGGATTTTGTAACCAGTTTGCCTTTGACTCCTAAAAAGAAGGATACTGTCAGGGTAGTGGTTGATAGGTTAACAAAGTCAGCTCACTTTATACCGGTACGTACCGATTACTCACTTGATAAATTAGCTGAATTATATATTGCTGAAATTGTGAGGTTGCACGGGGTACCTATGTCTATAATATCAGATAAGATTCGAGGTTTACCTCGAGATTCTGGAAAAAGTTACAATAAGCTTTGGGTACAAAATTGAATTTTAGTACCGTGTTTCATCCACAAACAGATGGCCAGTCAGAAAGAGTAATCCAGATACTTGAAGATATGCTTAGATGCTGTGTTTTAGAATTTGAAGGCAGTTGGGAGAAATATCTATCTTTGGTTGAATTTGCCTACAACAACAGCTTTTTGATCAAGTATCTGAGATGGCACCGCATTGAAGCCTTGTATGGTCACAAGTGTTGGACTCCTTTATATTGGACAGAACTTAGTGAGAAACAGATTCACGGGGTTGATTTAGTTAAAGAAACTGAAGAGAAAGTAAAAATAATTCGTGATTGGTTGAAAGCTGCTTCAGATCGACAAAAGTCATATGCAGATTTAAAAAGAAAAGAGATTGAATTTCAGGTGGGTGATAAAGTGTTCTTGAAGGTGTCACCATGGAAGAAGATTCTGAGATTTAGCCAAAAAGGCAAGTTGAGTCCACGTTTTATTAGGCCGTACGAGATTATTGAGAGGATTGGACCAGTGGCATATCGGTTGGCCTTACCGGCAGAGTTAGAAAGAATTCATAACGTGTTTCATGTATCAATGTTACGACGTTATCATTCTAATCCTTCACATATGATTTCTCCAACAGAAATTGAGATTCGATCGGACTTGACCTATGATGAGGAACCGATTAAGATTTTCGCTCAAGAAGTAAAACAGTTGAGAAAGAAAAGTATAGCTTTAGTGAAAGTGTTATGGCAAAGACATGGAGTAGAAGAAGCTACGTGGGAACCGAAGGAAGCCATGAGAAAACAGTACCCAAATCTCTTTACCGGTAAGATTCTCAGGGACGAAAATCTCTAAAGGGGGGAGAGTTGTAACAGCCCGATTTAGGGCCAAAATGGAATAGTGGTTTCGAAACCATGAATCTGAGGTTAAAAAAAACTATTTTGATTAAGTTTTAGTGTTTATATTATGATTGCATAATTGTGTGAAAATTTTGTTGCGAAATTTTATCGATTGGGTGTTTAATTTGACGTTTAGGACTAAATTGAAATAGGTGAAAAATGTGTGTGTTCTAGTTCATAAGTACTTGAATGAAATGAGGGTTTTAAGTAGAGGTCCTTAAATGGAAATTAGACCATTATACTTTATATGGACAAAAATTTGGACATGGATGGAATTTTTAGAAAGTTTAGTAGTAAGGGCATTTTGGTCATTTGTGTATTAAATGAAATAAAATGAGAAAAATAACACAACAATGTGTTCATCTTCATTAAGTTGGCCGAAACTTGCATGTTCTCCATAGCTAGGGTTTTTCCCAAGCTTTCAAGCTCAATAATCAAGAAAGGCGTGGAATCGACCTCGAACGGGGGAAGGAAAAGATTTTGGACTAAATTGCAAAATTTTCATATTTTGCACCGAGGTAAGTTTGTATGCAAATAATACATTAACTTCATTTACATTCTTATATTTCAGCCTATTATATATATATATATATATATATTAGCTGATTTTGAAGCATAAATCTACTATTGGAAGAATGGAAATAAGTAATAGAGAGAGAATTCCCGGTTGAACATTCGGAAAGATTTAATAATATAGATGGAACGTAGCTAGGTCACATGTATGGCGCTGAGTGCACGTCATGTGTACAAGAGAGCTACGAGATACTATGTAGTAGCTAGGTCACATGTGTGATACGGGATGTATCCCATGTAGACAAGAGAGCTACGGGAGAGATAAATGTAGCTAGGTCGCATGTGTGATTCCAAGTGAAGGACACCATGTAGACAAGAGAGCTACGAGATAAATGGGCTAGGTCACATGGGTGGTACTAAGTGTTCACCATGTGTACAAGAGAGCCGAATTATATGAATTATGATGGGTGGAGCTGTGTGTAGAAACCACCAAGTATCGAGAATTGATCCGAAGTGTTCAACGGGATGATTTTATAGTGAAATTTTAATCATGGACCTATACTTGTGATGTATGAAATGTGGTGAAAATGAATTGTGACATGTACGTTAAAATGAGGTTAATAAAAAAAAGTGTAAAAGAGTGAATTTGCAATAATACTGTTTTTGGACAGTGCATGATGACGTGAATTTAAAAATCACCAAAAATAGTAGGAATATAATTAGAGTCTGAATGAGATATTAAATTAAATCTTAGTGAGCCTATTCTCATTTAAGAAAAAAAAGAAAGTAAATGAACTCTATATTTTGAGATATTTATATTTGTGTGTGACTTGTTCAGAATGACTATGTGATCCCCTGTTCGGACTTTGAAAAATCATTAAAAATTGTACAAATATAATTAAGAAATATAATTTACAAGCATAGATTCCTTGTTGGGTCTAGTTTAAATGAAATAAATTTCGTCGCTATTTGACTTTTTTACTGGGAGAAAATAAATTCGTAGTGAACAGAGGTCGGATCAGTCAAGCTGTATAATAGGGAAAACTTTAACTAATAAAATGTACAAATTTGCTCGACCAAAAATTCCAAAAAAAAATTAGTAAGAAGTAATATGAGTATAATTTCAGGAAAAATTTACGGATTTGAATTTTGAGTTTTGTAACTCGAGTTATGATTTATTTAGTGAACGTGACGCAGGAGAGACAGCTTAATCAAAGTGGAGTGAATAGAAAAATTAAAGTAGATATACTTGAGTTATTGTGTATATATATTAGATTCTTTAATTATTATTTATATACTTACTTACTAAGCTATAAGCTTACTTTATTTTCTCTCTTTTGTCTTATAGTGTCGTCCAGCTTGCTCAGGAGTTAAGGATCGTGAAGATCTGCCCGCACTATCAATACTTTAGGGTATTTGAACTAAACATTTTGAATTATGGCATGTATAATAGGCTTAGTTATTTTGTTACGTGTCATAATTGCCTAGGTTTAAAATATTGGTTACAGTATTTGACCAATCATTTTGTACAAAGCCATTGAAGTTGGCTAATATTGTTCAAGACATATGTTATAACGATGCATTATCTAATTAGATGACATATTTCTATGTCGGTTTTGTTTAATGGTAAGTGTTATGTTCCGGTAATACCTCGTACCCTATTTCGGTGTTGAACACGAGTAAGGAGCGTTACAAATAGAGTCTTGCTTGACATGGTTCATTCAATGTTAGGCTATTTACAACTCCCTACTTCTTTCTAGGGATATGCAATACAAACGGCTTGCTATATTCTGAATGATGTGCCAACCAAGTCTGATTGTAGGACACCTTATGAACTGTGGCATGGAAAGAAACTCACTCTAAATCGCTTTAGAATATGGGGTTGTCCAACACACATTCTAGATAAGGATGCAAAGAAGTTGGATGCATGGATAAAATTGTGCATGTTTGTAGGATATTCGAAAGGAACAAAGAGTGGATTATTCTACAATCCAAAAGATAATACGATTAAAATTTCTACTCATGCTACTTTCCTTATGGAAAGTTACATGGATAACTTAAGCCTCAAAGTAAAATGGTACTCGAGGAACTTTCGGGAGTTTAGAACAGTCACCAAGTTCAATTCTCGAGAAAGTTGTAGAAAGACCTACAAATAATCAACAACATAGGGGAATTCGTCATAATGGGAGAGTTTCTAAGAAACCAAAATTCTTCCTCTGTGATGGTAGTATTTATAATACAAAAGCTGAGTATCAGGATGATGATCCACTCACTTACGAGGAGGCTATGCAAGACGTTGAGTCCAAACTCTAGAAACAGGCTATGGATGTCGAGATGGATTCTATAAAATCCAATACGGTGTGGGAACTTGTAGACTTACCTGTTGCGATTAAACCCATAGCGTGTACGTGGGTCTATAAGAAGAAGAGAAATGCGTAAGAGAAAGTGGAAAAAAATAAAGCTAGACTTGTAGGGAGAGGCTGCACATAGAAAGAATGCATCAATTATGTGAGACTTTCTCTCTGATAGCCATGCTCAAGTCTATCTGCATACTCTTATCTATTGCTACTACTCTCGATTATGAGATCTAGCAGATGGATGTCATGATAGCATTCTTGAGTGGCTATCTGGATGAAACCATTTACATGGTTCAACCCACTGTTATGTTGTCAAAGGAAAGGAGCAAAAAGTTTGCAAACTACTAATATCCATTTACAGACTTAAGCAAGCATCCCGCTCATGGAATAAAAGATTTGATCAAATGATCAAGACTTTTGGGTTTGAGAAAAACGTTGATGAACCTTGTTTTTATAAGCATATAAAAGAAAAAAAGATGGTCTTCTTTGTTTTGTATGTCAATGATATTCTACTTATCGAAAATGATGTAAGAGAATTATCAGAGGTTAAACTGTGGTTAGCTCAATAGTTTAGCATGAAAGACTTGGGTGAAGCTAGTTATATTCTTGGAATTTGAATCCTTAAGGATCAAAAGAATAAAATGATAGCTCTATCACAAGCTTCATACATTGATAAGGTACTAGAACATTTTGTAATGACCGGTGTGAAGTCAGGCGCTCAACTGACTGCATCAAGTTTTCATCTTTCTTTAGATGATTGTCCTAAGACAACGACAGAAAAAGAGCATATGAGTAAGGTTCCATATGCTCCCGCATTTGGAAGCATGATGTATGCAATGTTTTGCACACATCCATATATTTGTTTTGCAGTAGGAATGATTAGTCGATATTAGGCAAATCCTAGTCTTAAGCATTGGCAAGTTGTAAAGCATATATTAAGGTATCTTAAAAGAACCAAGAATTATATGCTTGTGTATTCTGGGGAGAAATTTACTCCTATTAGATACATAGACTTAGACTTTCAAACCTGTAAAGATTCAAGGAAATCGACATCGAGAAATCTATTCATCCTAGGTCGTAGAGCCAAAGTATGGAGAAGTGTAAAACAAACTTGTGCTACTAACTCTACTATAGAGGTCGAGTATGTAGTTACTTTTGAGGCAAAAAAAAAGAAGCAATATGGCTTTAAAATTTCTTAACTAATCTTGAAGTCATTCCTGGTATGGAAAAATCTATAACATTATATTATGATAGCAGTGCTGCAATAGTTAACAACAAGGAAATGATAAGTCACAAAAGGACAAAACACATTGATCGTAAGTATCACTTGATACGAGAGGCAGTAGATGAAAAAATTGTAAATGTGGTAAAAGTAGGTTCTGAAGAAAACCTTATGGATCCGTTTACTAATACTATAGTAACTAGGAGTATTAATAAACACATCGAGGATATGGGAATGCGAAACATGACACATTTACTTCACTAGGGCAAGTGGGAGATTTTTGGAAAATGTGTCTATATTGTAGTAAACATGTAATTATTTTCTATGTATTTGAATGATGAATAAATGAATTTCACATCTCACTATTATGTCTTTTGTATTTTAGTCTTTCGTATTTTGCATGCATGGCAAAATTTTGACAAGCAAACACTGGCTCATTGATTGTCTAAGTTCAAACTGATGATAGGTGGCATTGTACGAACGTTTACATTACGAGAAAGACAACTTCCTTCACTAGATAATCTAAAAAAGTCTGTAATCTCATAAAAGAATCAAAGTGAGCATTTGATTCAAATATTGAGAAGGATTATTATGTTGTCTATGATTCCAATTGAAGAGATGGCTAGTCTTGGCTATCAGAGAAGTTGACTCTGCGAGTAGAGACATAGATGTATTCATTGGTAGAATGATACATTTGACTAGACCAAAGATGAATTAATTTTGAATCAGTTTGTAAATTAATTCACTTGTGACGTTCATGGTGTGATTTACTTATATCCTGAGTTAGTCACTGACCATGCATATGTAACTCATGTGCTTTGATATAAGTGGAGGCTTATGCTCTAAAGATGATTGAGCCCATAGTCGATATGTTGGGTACATGACTTGTGTATGGCATGGCTTTACTAGAAACAATGGAATTCATAGCTTAATTAAAGAGTTAACGATATCCTCTCATTGGCATTGTGTGGATTGATAAATATGGAACGTGGTAACAGGTTTCTTGTTCTCGAACAAGCAATTTATCACAGTCATTTGTTGGCAATGATCATATTAATCATTAAGAAGACACAATGACGAAAATGAGATAAAATAGGATTGTATTAAGTAAACAAATTTAACTTAAAGGAATCAAGGATATCTTATGAGGTTGACACACACATGACGAGGTCATTAGACAAAAGAGTTGGTTAAATTTCTTTCGTAAAGAGTATACAACAAGGAGTCTTCAATCATGGTACTCCATGTGGATGGACTCCATGATTAAGTAAATTGCGAATTATCAAAACAATGCTTTTAGAAATAATTGTTATTACTCGAGCCTAATTTTATATGTCCAATTGCTCCCTCCGCTAGCTCAATAAAAGCTTGACCATACTACATTTGAATTAGAAGAAAATTCTACAACTTTGCAAATAATTTAATTGAGTCAATTTATTCGATGTGGAATTAAATTAGGCGATCATGAAAATTATTCAACTACAGAGTTTGTGTGACACAACTAACCCGAATCCATCGTCAGAACAGGGTTTCAGAGCATTACCAGAACTTTCAGAATATTTTTCAAACAAATTATGTAAATTACTATTCATTAGCTGAGAACATTCAAAACATCCCTTGATTGAACCCTCGAGGCCCAATATGAGCATTAGAATTGAGTCGGGACGTAATTGGGAACTCTAAGAATTTTTCACGACTTTTCAAAATTTTTCTAAGGTGCAGGGCTCACACGCTTGTATGGTCCAAGGGACACGCCCGTGTGACCTTGGCACACACCCGTGCTAGCGGCCGTGTTCGACCTCTTATAACTCTCTGAATTTTGCACTTGACCATGCCACACACCCGTCTGCTAGGTCGTGTGGTTAATTAATTTAATTCGAAATTAGGTGCAGGTTACACATGGCCAAGACACACGCCTATGTTTTAGGTCATGTAGAACACATGGTTGAGACACACGCCCGTGTCTCTGCTCGTGTGCTCAATTCTGAGCATTCTGTTTCTTTAAATTAAGGTGCAGGTGACACATGGTCTGACCACATGCCCATATTGCCAGGCCGTGTGTCACACACGGTCTAGACACATGCTCTTGTGTCTGACCGTGTGGACAAAATGAAGCCACTTCTAGCTTCATTTCTCACCCAAAATTTCACCTAAGACCTGCACTTAAAGCACACATCCAATACAAACCAATCCAAGCATTCAAATTAAACAATTCCATCATTCGTCGTGGCATACCATTACACGCATATGTGATTATAAACTTACCTCAGATTAACCTAGGCATTAACATCATTTGCTCACATATACTTAACATATCACATATGAATATATCATAATAACCTACTTTGTAACAGTCCGGTTTTAACCCTAGTCAGAATAGTGGTTTCGAGACCACATATTCGAGTTAGAAAAAAATATTTAAATATTATTTTCCGTGCTTATGATGTGTGAATTAGCATGTGTAAAAGTCTCGTGGGAAAATTTAACTGTTTGTGTGCTTAATTTGCAAAAAGGACATAAACGCTTAAAATGTAAAAGCTGTGTGCTAGATGTTAAAAGTGCTTATTTGACTTGGCTTTATAATTGAGAGGTCCTTATGTGGTTATTATGTCATTTACATAGTTAATGGACATATATGGCCTTATTACAAATGATTTTTATATGTATAAATAAAAGGGCAAAATGGGTATTTGTTTAATAATTATTAGTTAAATAAAATGCATAAAATAAAGCCATATTCATCTTGTTTTTGCCGAAAAATACAAAGAAAAAGAAAAGAGAAAGCTCACCTAAGGTTCAGCACTTTGAATTGGTGAATTAGGTATGTATTTTGCTTGGTTTTTGATAATTTCTACGTTTTTGTAATCGTTGCTTTGTATATTATCGAACCCATGCCTCAATTTCTAATTTTGGTGATGATTTTGAAATGTACCATTGATGAAACTATGAGTTTTGAGATGTTAGTAGATGAATTATATAAGCTTGATGTTGGTTTAAATGATTTGTCTTTGGATTTTTGATGAAATTGAGTAATTTGGGCTAAATTGTAAAGATGTTATTTTTGAGGGACTAAAATGTGAAATAAAGAAAATGTTAGGACTTGTATGAGAGCTAGGATAATTCAGCTAAGCTTGTGTATATGCAAATTATGTGTATTTTGTGATTTTGTGAATTAGGGACTAAAGTGTCGAAATGTGAAAATGTGAGGGCTAGTTTGCAAAATGCCCTAAATATGTGTTTATGGATTGAATTGAATTAATTGGTGAATAAAAGGGTAAATTTTGAATACATATAGATCAAGAAAGGAGGAATCGAATTTAGATCGAGGGAAGTCGAAGGTTATCGAGTAGACAATTCAAATCGACAATTCCGAGTACGAGGTAAGTTCGTACATGATAAATGATGTTAAAGTTATGTTTTAATGCAATTACAATGCATAAATTGTATAGATATTTGATTACGGTTTGAGTACGATGATATTCGACTATGCTTAGCACTAAGTGTGCGGTTTAATACATATAGCTTTGGCTACAAATGGCACTAAGTGTGCGAGTTGGAATAGCTTCAGCTATATAAGGCACTAAGTGTGCGATACCGACTTAGCTTCGGTTATTTGAGATGGCACTAAGTGTGCAGAATCATTCTAGCTTCGGCTAACCTTTTAGCACTAATTGTGCAGATGTTTAAAGTATGAGTAATTGACGAAAAATCTTATAATATTCAACGAGAGGTAAGTATGAAATTGATTAAGCACGGGGAGATTCAGGTATGTGAGATACCTAAGTGGTAGATGATATTATGTATGTTAAGTTCACTGAATTGATATGATCATATAGATTGAAATTGTTTAAATACTTATGTATTGATGTGTTAAGTTATATATATATATATATATATTGTTGATGATTTTAGTACGAGCTTACTAAGCTTTTGAAAGCTTACTTTTTGTGTGTTTGCGTTGTTTTTAGATATTGAATGCATCCATGCATTCACACATTCTGTTCTGTTATTGGTTTGGGCTGGGCCTAATTGATTCTGTTATGGGCTGTGATCCAAATGATATTGTGATAGGCTTTGGCCCACGTATGCTCTCGAATCTTTACTGCATCGTTATCATTGCATCCGCTCGCCCGCATCAAGCTCATTTTTGTTTTTGTATCTTGTGATTACTCTAAGTAAGGGGATTACACACTAATTTTTCGTAAACTCACCCCATTTATTAACTATGCAGGTAATCCCCAGCGTTAGGTGGATCGGTGTCGTAGAGGGACTCAGAGACGACCACACAACTGCACATGTTTTTCTATTTCGTTTATTTAGTTAAGCATTTTGGTTTTTGATTTGGGTTGTATAAGGCCTCTTTATTTCTTTAACTTTTTATTTGGAAAGTTTATTTAGTATGTCTAATATCTATTAGAAGTAGGATACGATTTTCCAAAACAAGAATTGTTTTCAAACACTACGTTTTCGCAACATTTTCAAAATGCTTTCGCAACTTAACTTTTAAACATCACATTTTCGTAAATCAGTTACTTTTAGAATTAGCTTCCGCAAAGTAAAAAGGAATTTTGACAATAAAATTTAGAAGCTTTCAATGTACTACGTTTTAAATAAGAAGGTTTTCGAATGAAAACATGGTTTTCGAAAAATACTTCAAAGTGACACGCCAGATTTGGGTCTAACTTTTGGGCCAGGTTTGGGGTGTTACAGCTGCTTTCAAACTATCCCAAATTACTTTCACTTTTTCCTCGGTCTCTCGGACCAAGTCAACTCTATGTAACTTCTTCTCATTGAGTTCTATCCAATACAATGGAGTTCTACATTTGTGACCAAACAAAGCTTTATATGGTGCCATTTTAATCCTAGACTAGTAACTATTATTATAAGCAAATTCTATAACAGTCCAGTTTAGACCTTAGTCGGAACAGTGGTTTTGGGACCACATATCTGCATTAGAAAAATATTTAAATATTATTTTCCGTGTTTATGATATGTGAATGGGCATGTGTGAAAGTCCCGTATGAAAATTTGTTCAATTGTGTGCTTAATTTGATAAAAGGACCTAATCGCATAAATTGTAAAAGTTGTCTGTTCTTTGTTAAAAGTGTCTATTTGATTTGTCTTTGTTAATGAAAGGTCCTTATTATGTTATTAGACCATTAGTATGCTAAATGGAAATTATTGGACATCCATTATATGCTTAAATGTTTATTTTATAAAGGTTAAAATGGTAAAAGATTAATTAATGTTATTAATTAATGAAAACATAAAATTTGCTTCATATTTTTCATCACTTGACTGATTTTATCAAATAAAAAGAAAGGAGAAAGTCTTGCTAGGGTTTGGCAATATTAATCTTTGATTTAGGTATGTTTTTGTTTCGGTTTTTTATAAATTCTACGTTTTTGTAATTGTTGCTTCGTATACTATCAAGCCCATGCCTTAATTTTTTATTTTGGTGATAATTTTGAAATGTGCCGTGGATTAATTCATGAGCTTTATGTTGTTAAATGATGAAATATGAAAGTTTGATGTTGAGTTTATATGTTTTGCTTTTGGATTTTTGATATTTTTGAGTAAAATGGGCTAAATTGTGAAATTTGTAAATTGAAGGACTAAAATGTGAAATAAAAAAATTTATGGACTTATATGAGTGCTATGAACATTTGGTCAAGCATGAGTATATGCAAATTATGTGTATTTTATAATTTTGTGAAATAAGGACTAAAGTGTCAAAATATGAAAATGGGAGGGCTAGTTTGCAAATTGCCCAACGTATGTGTTTATGGATTGTTTTGAATGAATGTGTGATTAAATGAGTCAAATTTGAATTTATATAGATCAAGAATTAAAGAAAACAGAATTAGATTGAAGAAAATCGAAAATCGTCGAGTAGCCGATTCAGTCTATCCGATTTCGTACAAGGTAAGTCTATATAAAAATAGACATGTTTAAATTGATTTATTTATGCTTTTATGATAATTAATTGTGTTGGATGAATATGAAAGATGATTATATGAAATCTGAGAAAATATCGACAAAGTTTCGATGTCCAATAAGCCCCGTACGAACCATAGGATCTGATATGTTTTACGTGTAAGACCACATTTGGGACGTTGACATCGTATTTGATTTTGCGTAAGACCACGCCTGGGATGTTGGCATCGACTTACGTATTATGTGTAAGACCTTGTCTGGGACAATGGCATCAATATTTGATTACATGTAAGACCAGGTCAGGGACGTCGGCATTGTACGAGCTTTATGAGCTATCCGTGTATTCTTACGTTTTAGAATGGTTCAAACGGGCATTCCAAGAAAGTAAATGACTTTGTGAAATTGTATCCGATTCAAGTATGTTTGCATTATATATTATGTTTGAGAATGAAATGTAAATATATGTACAAATGATGATTTATGATCTAAGTATATGAATATGAGGTTTGTGTTGGTATTTGGCTACAAAGTATTAGTAACTGATGATGTTTATATGCTTTGAATGATAAGTTTACTTGTATATGGCTTACTAAGCTTTTAAAAGCTTACTTTGTGTGTGTTTTCATTATTTTATAGATATCGAAGCTATTGTGGGCTCGGGGATCGTCGAGGATTGTCACCACACTATCAAACTCTATTTTGGTACATTTTGGAAGTGTAAATATTGGAGTATGGCATGTATAGGCTAGAAGTACTTTAAATATGTTTTGAAATATGTATATATCTAGCCATGTAATTTGGGTTGATTATGGATATGTTGATGAATGAGTTGTGGTATAAGTTAAGTGACGAAATTATGTTTCTAACATGTTCTTGTTTGGCCAAAATAAATGGTCAGTTTGGCAGGTATTTGGTAAGTTTATGCCATGAGATTGAAGGATGATATTAGAAGTATTGAAGCTTATATTTTAGTATGAATATGGCATGAATTTGGTATGATTTGTTTGATGAATTGAGCATAGAATTGATTAATAATGATATGGTATAAATGATATTGTATTTGGCTATGAATTGGCTAAAATTATTGTGCACATATGTTGTAGTTTTTTGTGCTTATAGGTTTGACCCAAATTGGGGTGGCAAATTGGCTATTCAAGTGGCCTATTTTTGTCCACACGAGAAGAGACATGGCCGTGTGTCTCAACCGTGTACGAAACACAGTCATGTTGTACGATCGTGTGTCCCCTGGGGTACCCTACAATAGTAAGTCAGGCTTGAGCACGGCCAAGGCACACAGGCGTGTGGCTAGCCGTGTGACCCAAGTCAGTCTCGACCACGGCCAAGGCACCCGAGCGTGTCTTGTGGTGGCCGTGTGTACAAGTCAGTATGTATACCCTGTTTGGACATGGCTTAGACACACGGGCGTGTCTAAGGCCGTTTCACACGGGCATGTGACCTGTTCAACTTTGAAAATTGTTTAAGTTTTAAAAATTTTTGTATGAGCTCAGTTTAATCCCGACCCCTTTCTAATGCATGCTTAAGGTCTCGATGACCTATATAAGGGACTCTATATTGATATTTGATCTTTGATGCTTTGATGCTTATGAAATGTATGTTAAATGTTCTGATTCGTTTGGTAATACCTTTAACCCTAGTCTGGCGATGGATACGGGTTAGAGGTGTACATTTGATTGGTATCAGAGCTATGGTTTAGTCGATTCTGGGACTACCATAGTATATGTGAGTCTAGCTATACATGCCATATTTATGAACTGTGATAGTGTGATGAATGCTGACAATGAAAATGTGCTTTTATATAGTAAATGGATCCTGAACGAGTCGTAGCTGATGATGTCAAAAGCAATGCCCCTGCTCCCGCACAAGGGACAGCACCATCTGATCTTAGACCAGCTACGAGTAGCCGTGATGGTGAGGCTAGACAAGCCTTCTATCAAATGATGAACGATTGGTTTAGCCAATATATTAGAACTAATCTGGCTATTCGACAACCTCCACCCCCGGTCAATTCTCCGCAAACTCCTGCTATACCATTAGTGAGTCCGATTCAGTTAAGTAAGCCACCAGTCGATAAGATTAGAAAGTATAGGGCTGAAGAGTTCCAAGCTACCACAAATAATGATGCTGAAAGGGCTGAGTTTTGGTTAGAGAACACGATAAGAGTATTTGATAAATTATCGTTAAATCCCGATGAATGTATAAAATATGCCTTTTCACTTTTAAGGGACACAGTATACCACTGGTGGAAAACTTTAATATCCGTAGTTCCGAGTGAGTGAGTCACTTGGGATTTCTTCCAAGCCGAATTTCGAAAGAAATACATCAGTCAAAGATTTATCGACCAGAAACGTAAAGAGCTTCTCAAGCTTAAACAAGGTTGTATGTCTGTCACAGAATACGAGTGAGAATTTGTAAGGTTGAGTCAGTATGCTCGTTAATGTGTATCTACGGAAGCAATAATGTGAAAAAGATTTGAAGATGGTTTGAACGAGGATATTCATTTGTTAGTCGGGATTCTTGAAATTAAAGAATTTGTTGTACTTGTTGAACGAGCATGTAAAGCTGAAGATATCAGGAAAGAGAAAAGAAAAACTGATTTTGAAGCTAGAGAAGTGTGAAAGAGATCATTGGACAAGTCATTTCAATCTGTATCAAAGAAATTTTGAGATGATGAGAGCCGTTCAAAGGCTAATGTAGGATATTTGAATAGAGATCATGCTAGATCGCAATCGAACTTCAAAGCTCCAGCTACATCTTTTGCCAGTGTTAGAAATGCTAAATTTGATTACCCTGAGTGTAAGCATTATGGTAAAAGGCATCCCAGTAATTGTAGACTGTATGATAGGGCTTGTTTCATATGTGGATCGCTAGACCATTTTATCCGTGATTGCCCTAAATCTGTCGAGCAAGAAAGTGTGCAAAATTCGAGACCGAATGGCAATGCTTCTCGTGGTAGACCTCGTAGAAATACAAGAAATCTAAGTGACAGTCAGAGATGAACAAAAGATACAACTATTAGATCTAAGGCTCGTGCACCTGCCAGAGCTTATGCTATCCGATCTCGTGAAGAAACTTCATCACTAGATGTGATTACGGGTATATTTACTCTTTATGATACTTCTGTGATTGCTTTGATAAATCCTGGATCGACACATTCGTATATATGCATGAACTTAGTGAACAGTAAGACTTTGCCTATAGAGTCTACTGAATTTGTAATTAGAGTTTCAAACCCCCTAGGCAGATGTGTTTTGGTTGATAAAGTCTGCAAGAATTATCTGTTAATGTTTCGAGACACTTGTTTTTCGGCTAATCTGATGTTGTTACCTTTAAATGAATTTGATATAATCCTGGGTATGGATTGGTTATCTATGCATGATGCTGTTGTGAACTGCAAACAGAAAACTATTGATTTGAGATGTAAAAATAATGAAATAGTCAAAATTGAGTCTAATGATTTGAATAGATTGCCTGCTGTGATATCTTCGACGAAAGCTTTGAGTATGGTAAGGAAGGGATGTGAAGCCTACTTTGCTTATGTAATTGATTTGAAAATGTCAGAAAAGAAAGTTGAATTAGTGCCTGTTGTATGTGAGTTTCCTGATGTGTTTCCTGAAGAACTTCTGGGATTACCTCCGATACGAGAAGTTGAATTTGGCATTGAATTGGTACCCGGTACTACTCCAATTTCAATAGCTCCGTATAGAATGGCTCCGACCGAATTAAAAGAACTAAGTCTCAATTGTAAGAGTTAATAGATAGAGGGTTTGCTAGACCGAGTTTCTCACCTTGGGGTGCTCCTGTTTTGTTTGTGAAAAAGAAAGACGGCACGAAGAGAATGTGTATCGATTATCGTCAACTGAACAAAGTGACTATCAAGAAAAAGTACCCTCTACCCCGAATTGATGATTTATTTGATCAGTTGAAAGGAGCTACTGTGTTTTCAAAGATAGATTTGAGATCAGGATATTATCAGTTGAGAGTAAAAGATTCAGACATTCTGAAAACTGCTTTCAGAACGAGATATGGTCACTATGAATTTTTAGTTATGCCTTTTGGATTGACTAACGCACCTACTATCTTTATGGGTTTGATGAATAGAATTTTCAGATCGTATTTAGATCGATTTATTGTTGTATTCATTTGACATATTAATTTATTCACGAGATGAAATTGAACATGCCGAGTATCTGAGAATAGTGCTACAAACTCTACGAGATAAACAGTTGTATGTGAAGTTTAGCAAATATGGATTCTGGTTACGAGAGGTCAATTTTCTGGGTCATATTGTATTAGCATCTGGTATCCGAGTTGATCCGAGCAAAATTTTAGCTATTTTGGATTGGAAGCCTCCAAGGAATATCTCTAAAGTCCATAGTTTTCTGGGACTTGCTGGTTAATATAGACGATTTGTAAAAGGCTTTTCAATGATTGCGACTCCGTTAATGAAACTGCTTCAGAAAGATGTGAAGTTTGAGTGGTCCGAAAAGTGTCAGAACAACTTTGATCAGTTGAAAACTTTGTTGACTGAAGCTCCGGTATTGGTACAACCCGGATCGAGTAAAGAATTTGTGATATATAGTGATGCTTAATTGGTCGGACTAGGATGTGTTTCGATGCAAGAAGGTAAAGTCATTGCCTATGCTTCGAGACAATTAAAGCCGCATAAAAAGAATTATCCGACGCATGATCTGGAATTACCTGCAATTGTGTTTGCTTTGAAGATTTGGCACCACTATTTATTCGGTGAGAAATGCCATATTTATTCAGATCATAAGAGTTTGAAATATCTGATGACTCAGAAAGATCTGAACCTGTGATAGAAAAGATGGTTAGAACTGCTAAAAGACTATGAACTTGTGATTGATTATCATCTAAGAAAAGCAAATGTTGTTGCTGATGCTTTGAGTCGAAAATCATTTTTTGCTCTGCGTGCAATGAATGTTCATTTGGTTCTATCCGAAGATGGTTCAGTTTTAGCTGAATTGAAAGCAAGACCTTTTTTCTTACAACATATTATTGAAGCTCAGAAGATTGATAATAAGATGTTAGCAAAACGGGTTCAGTGTGAATTAGATTCTAATTCTGAATTTCAAATTGATAATGATAATTGTTTGAGACTCCGAGATCAGATTTGTGTGCCAAGAAATCCAGATTTAATTCAGATGATTTTGAATAAGGCTCATAACAATCGTTTATCTGTACATCCGGGTAGTACGAAAATGTATAATGATCTAAAACAGCTTTATTGGTGGCATGGTATGAAGCGAGACATTTCTGACTTTGTTTCAAAATGTTTAGTCTGTCAGCAAAAAAAAGTTGAGCGTCAGGTACCTTCTGGGTTGCTTCAGCCGATCATGATACTTGAGTGGAAATGAGATCGAGTGACGATGGACTTTGTTTCGGGTTTGCCCCTGTCTCCAAGAAAGAAAGATGCTATCTGGGTTGTAGTTGATCGTTTGACAAAATCAGCTCATTTTATCTGGTACGATCCGATTACTCACTTGATAAATTAGCTGAGTTATACATTTATGATATTGTGAGATTGCGTGGTGTGTCATTATCTATTGTGTTAGACAGAGATCTAAGATTTACATCGCGATTCTAGAAGAAGTTGCAAGATGCTCCAGGTACAAAGTTGCATTTTAGTACTGCTTTTCATCCGCAAACAGATGGTCAATCTGAGCAGATTATTCAGATACTCGAGGATATGTTGAGATGTTGCATTCTTGAGTTTGAAGGTAAGTGGGAACAGTATCTACCTTTGATTGAATTCGCTTATGATAACAATTTTCAATCGAGCATTAAAATGGCACCATACGAAGCTTTATATGGTCACAAATACCGTACACCTCTGTATTGGACTAAGCTTAGTGACAATAAGATTCACGAGGTTGATTTGATAAAAGAAACTGAACAAAAAGTGAAAGTGATCCGAGATAGTTTGAAAGTAGCTTACGATCGTCAGAAATCTTATGTGGACTTGAAAAGAAAAGACATTAAATTTAAAATCAGTGACAAAGTGTTTTTGAAAGTATCTCCGTGGAAGAACGTGCTTCAATTTGGTAGAAAAGGCAAATTGAGTCTGAGGTTCATCGGGTCGTATGAGATTACCGAGCGTATTGGGCCGGTAGCATATAGATTGTTGTTGCCACCAGAGTTAGAAAAGATTCATGATGTGTTTCACGTATCGATGCTTCGACAATACAAATCCAATCCTGTGCATGTGATTCCTCTGTCTGAGATTTGAATTCATCTGATATGACTTACGAAGAAAAGCTGATCTGTATCTTAGCTCGAGAGGTTAAAGAGCTACGAAATAAGAAAATTTCGTTAGTAAAAGTGATGTGGCATTGACATGGTATTGAAGAGGCCATATGGAAGCCCGAAGATGTTATGAGACAACAATATTCGAATCTGTCTAATGGTAAGATTTTCGGGGACGAAAATCCCTAAGGGGGGAGAATTGTAACAGTTCAGTTTAGACCTTAGTCGGAATAGTGGTTTTGGGACCACAAATTTGCGTCAAAAAAATATTTAAATATTATTTTTCGTGTTTATGAAATGTGAATGAGCAAGTGTGAAGTCTCGTATGAAAATTTGATCAATTGTGTGCTTAATTTGATAAAAGGACCTAATCGCATAAATTGTAAAAGTTGTCTGTTATTTGTTAAAAGTGTCTATTTGATTTGTCTTTGTTAATGAAAGGTCCTTATTATGTTACTAGAACATTAGTATATTAAATGGACATTATTGGACATCCATTATATGTCTAAATGTTTATTTTATAAAGGTTAAAATGGTAAAAGATTAATTAATGTTATTAATTAATGAAAACATAAAATTTGCTTCATATTTTTCATCACTTGACTGATTTTATCAAAGAAAAAGAAAGGAGAAAGGCTTGCTAGGGTTCAACAATATTAATCTTTGATTTAGGTATGTTTTTGTTTTGGTTTTTGATAATTTATACGTTTTTGTAATCATTGCTTCGTATACTATCAAGCCCATGCCTTAATTTTTTTATTTTGGTGATAATTTTGAAATGTGCATGGATGAATTCATGAGTTTTATGTTGTTAAATGATGAAATATGAAAGTTTGATGTTGAGTTTATATGTTTTGTCTTTGGATTTTTGATGATTTTGAGTAAAATAGGCTAAATTATGAAATTTGTAAATTGAAGGATTAAAATGTGAAATAAATGAAATGTATGGACTTATATGAGTGCTATGAACATTCGGTCAAGCATGAGTATATGCAAATTATGTGTATTTTATAATTTTGTGAAATAAGGACTAAAGTGTCAAAATGTGAAAATGTGAGGGCTAGTTTGTAAATTGCCCTAAATATGTGTTTATGGATTTTTTTGAATGAATGTGTGATTAAATGAGTCAAATTTGAATTTATATAGATCAAGAATTAAAGAAAATAAAATTAGATTGGGGAAAGTCGAAAATCGTCGAGTAGCCGATTCAGTTTATCCGATTTCGTACAAGGTAAGTCTATATACAAATAGACATGTTTAAATTGATTTATTTATGATTTTATGATAATAAACTGTGTTGGATGAATATGGAAGATGATTATATGAAATCTGAGAAAATATCGACAAAGTTCCGGCGTCCGATAAGCCCCGTACGAACCATAGGATCTGATATGTTTTACGTGTAAGACCACGTCTGGGACGTTGGCATCGACTTACGTATTACGTGTAAGACCATGTCTGAGACATTAGCATCGTATCTGATTTTGTGTAAGACCCTATCTGGGATAGTGGCATCAAAGTTTGATTACATGTAAGACCACGTCTAGGACGTCGGCATTGTACGAGCTTTATATGCTATCCGTGTATTCTTATGTTTCTAAGTGGTTCAAACAAGCATTCCAAGAAAGTAAATGACTTTGTGAAATTGTATTCGATTCAGGTACGTTTGCATTATATATATTATGTTTGAAAATGAAAGGAAAATATATGTACAAATGATGACCTATGATCTAAGTATATGAATATGAGGTTTGTGTTGGTATTTGGCTACAAAGTATTTGTAATTGATGATGTTTATATGTTTTGAATGATAAGTTTACTTGTATATGGATTACTAAGTTTTTGAAAGCTTACTTTGTGTGTGTTTACATTGTTTTATAGATATCGAAGCTATTGTGGGCTCGAGGATCGTCGAGGATTGTCACCACACTATCAAACTCTATTTTGGTACATTTTGGAAGTGTAAATATTGGAGTATGGCATGTATAGGCTAGAAGTACTTTAAATATGTTTTGAAATATGTATATATCTAGCCATGTAATTTGGCTTGATTATGGATATGTTGATGAATGAGTTGTGGTATAAGTTAAGTGACGAAATTATGTTTCTAACATGTTCTTGTTTGGCCAAAATAAATGGTCAGTTTGGCAGGTATTTGGTAAGTTTATGCCATGAGATTGAAGGATGATATTAAAAGTATTGAAGCTTATATTTTAGTATGACTATGGCATGAATTTGGTATGATTTGTTTGATGAATCAAGGATAGATTTGATTAATAATGATATGGTATGAATGATATTGTATTTGGCTATGAATTGGCTAAAATTATTGTGCATATATGTTGTGGTTTTTGGTGCTTGTAGGTTTGACCCAAATTGGGGTGACAAATTGGCTATTCAAATGGCCTATTTTTGTCTACACGGGAAGAGACACGGTCGTGTGTCTCAGCCATGTGTGGCACACAGTCATGTTGTACGGCCGTGTGTCCCCTGGGGTACCTTATAGTAAGTCAGGCTTGAGCATGGGCAAGGCACATAGGCGTGTGGCTAGCCGTGTGACCCAAGTCAGTCTCGACCACGGCCAAGGCAGACGGGCGTGTCTTGTGGCCGTGTGTGCAAGTCAGTATGTATGCCCTATTTGGATATGGCTTACACAGCCTGTTCACACGGGCATGTGACCTGTTCAACTTTGAAAATTGTTTATGTTCTGAAAATTTTTGTATGAGCTCAGTTTAGTCCCAACCCCTTTCTAATGCATGCTTAAGGTCTCGATGACCTATATAAGGCACTCTATATTGATATTTTATCTTTGATGCTTTGATGCTTATGAAATGTATGTTAAATGTTCCAATTCGTTTGCTAATGCCTTTAACCCTAGTCCGGCGATGGATACGGGTTAGAGGTGTTACAAATTCAACCAAAGGCAAATACTTTTCCTAGTTACATTTAAACTCAAGTATACAACACCGAAGCATATCTTCTAAGATCTGTATTATCCGTTCAGATTGACCATCTGTCTGGGGACGAAATGCAGTGCTAAAGTGTAACTGAGTACCCAGAGCTTCTTGCAAATTGCTCCATAATTGAGATGTAAACCGAGGATCTCTATCTGAAATAATAGATAGAGGCACTCCATGCAATCTGACAATCTCAGAAACATATAATTCAGCCAATCTATCCAAGGAATACTCCATACGTATCGGAATAAAGTGTGCAGACTTTGTCAACTGATCAATAATTACCCATATGGCATCTTTCTTCCTTGGAGACAAGGGTAACCCCGATACATAGTCCATAGTAATTCTTTCTCATTTCTATTTTGGTATCGTAACTAGCTATGATAATCCAGAAGGCAACTTATGTTCAGCTTTTACTTGCTGACATATCAAACATTTAGATACAAACTCTAAAATATCTCGTTTCATTCCAAGCCACCAGTACATCTTTTTCATATCATTATACATTTTATTTCTACCAGGATGCATAGACATGTTACCATTATGAGCTTCATTCAAAATCTTCTATACTAGTTCGAAACTTTTCGGTACACATACTCTGCCTTTAAATAATAGACAACCATCAGTCCCAATTTGAAATTCTGAGTCAGGAGTCGATTCACTTTGTACCCATTTTGCTTGCAACTTACTATCATTTTTCTGAGCTTCAAAAATCTGTTGCAAAAACATTGGTCTAGCTTTCAACTCTACTATGATTGAACCATCATCAGGCAATGATAATCAGGTATTTATTGCTCACAAAGTATATAGGGATTTTCTGCTCAAAACGTCTGCCACTGCATTGGCTTTTCCCGGATGGTAGTCAATAACAAGATCATAATCTTTCAGCAATTCAAGCCACCTGCGTTGTCTCAAATTCAAATCTTTCTGTGACATCAAATATTTCAGACTTTTATGATCAGTGAATATGTGACATTTTTCACCAAATAAGTAATGCCGCCAGATTTTCAATGCAAACACTGTGGCTGCTAATTCAAGATCATGTCTCAGGTAGTTCTTTTCATGTGGCTTTAGCTGTCTTGAAGCGTAGGCTACTACTTTACCTTCTTGCATCAAAACACAGCCTAAACCATTCAATAATGCATCACTATAAACTATAAATTCCTTACCTGATTCTGGCAGAACTAACACTGGTGCTTCTGTCAATAAAGCCTTTAATCTGTCAAAGCTATGTTGGCATTTGTCAGTCCACTCAAACTTTTTATCTTTTTGTAGCAGAAGAGTCATCGGGGAAGCTATCATTGAAATTTTTTTTACAAATCTCCGATAATATCCTACTAGTCCTAGAAAACTTCAGACTTCAAACACATTCTTCAGTGGCTTCAAATTAATAATGGTTGAACTTTTATTCGGGCCCACCCGGACACCTTCAGCAGATACTATATGCCCAAGAAAACTAACTTCTCATAGCCAAAATTCATATTTACTAAATTTGGCATACAATTGTTTCTCTCACAAAGTTTGCAACACTATTCTCAAATGCTCCGCATGTTCATTTTCATCTCAGGAGTAAACCAAAATATCATCTATAAATACCACCACAAACCTGTCTGAATATGGGCTGAAAATTTTGTTCATCAGATCCATAAACACTGCAAGTGCATTTTTCAAGTCGAATGGCATCACAAGAAACTCATAGTGTCTATACCTGGTCCTAAAAGCTGTCTTAGGTACATCTGAATCTTTTACCCGTAGTTGATAGTAACCAGAATGGAGATCGATCTTCAAAAATATAGTGGCACATTTTAACTGGTCAAATAGGTCATCAATACGAGGCAAATGATACTTGTTCTTTATTGTAACTTTGTTGAGCTGTCTGTAATCAATGCACAGCCTCAACGATCCATCTTTCTTTTTTATGAACAGAACTGATGCACCTCAAGGTGAGAAACTAGGTCGAGCAAAACCTCTGTTAATCAATTCTTGCAACTGTACTTTTAGCTCTTTCAATTCACTAGGAGCCATTCTGTAAGGTGCTATAGATATAGGTGTTGTACCCGGAACAAGATCTATAGAAAATTCCACTTCTCTATCCGGTGGTAAACCAGGTAATTCTTCTGGGAATACATCAGGAAATTCACATACAATTGACACTGACTGAATCTTTGACTCAAACACTTTATTATCCAACACATATGCAAGATAAGTGTCATAACCTTTTCTGACATTTATGTGTTGCTATTGCTGATATCACATTAGGTAATCCATCTAGTTTATCATATTCAACATGAAGTAATTCACCACTCTCATATTTCAATACAATATATTTTTGTTTACAATTCACTACTGCATCATATTGGCTTAACCAATCTATTCCCAAGATCACATCAAATTCATCAAATGGCAATAACATCAAGTTAGCCGGAAAGTAATAACCTTTTACCACCAATGGACAATTCTTACAAACTTTATCCACCATAACACTCTGGCCCAGTGGGTTTGAAACTTTAACCACAAATTCAGTGAATTCAATAGGTAAATTTTTAACAGTCACTAAGTTCGTGCATATGTATGAATGTGTGGAACCAGGATCAATCAATACAGTAATATCAATATCAAGTAGAGAAAATGTACTAGTAATGGCGTCTGGTGTAGAGGCATCCTCCCTAGCACGAACAGAATATGTTCTTGCAGGTGCTCGTGCTTCAGATCTAACTGTTGTATCCTTGGTAGTACCTCGACTACCACTAACATTATCGGGGTAACAGGGTGGTTTGCCTCTTGAAACAAGATTACTGGGCTTTGGAACTGGTTCTATCTCATTTTCAACTCTTTCTAGACAATCTCTGAGAAAATGGTCAAATGAACCACATCCAAAACAAGCTCCACTTTTAGACTGACATTCCCCATGATGAAATTTGTTACAGTGTTTACATTTTGGTTTAGGATTATCAACACTACCCATACTAGTCACAGATGGAGATGAAGACCTTGGGTTAGAACGTTGAGAGCCCTACTCTATTCCAGAATATCCCGTAGAGGTGGTCACCCGATCATAATACTTCTTTAATTTCTTAGAAGAAAATGATTGTGACTTACTCATAGTTCTTTTTCCAAAAACCTGAGCCTCTCTTTCAGCTTGTTTCTTTCTTTGCTCAATTCTTCAGCTTTGTGTGCTCGACCGGCCAACACCGCAAATTCTCTTATTTTGAGAATCCCAATCAATAACTTGATATCTTCATTTAGGCCCTCTTCAAAGCGTTTACACATTTCAGCCTCAGTTAGAACCCAGTTTCTGGCATACTTACTCAACTGAACAAATTCCTGTTCATATTCGGATACAGTCATGTTTCCCTATTTGAGTTTTAAAAATTCTTTCTTTTTCTGGTCCATAAATATCTAACTAACATATTTCTTCCTGAATTCATCTTAGAAGAATTCCCATTTAACGTTCTCTCTCGGTACAATTGAATTTATGGTATTCCACCAATGATAAGTTGTATCCTTCGGTAGAGATACTGCACATTTTAGACATTCAGTAGGTGTACAAGATAATTCATCAAAGACCCGGATAGTATTTTCTAGCCAAAACTTAGCCCTTTCTGAATCATCATCTACGGTAGCTCTAAATTCTTCCACCCCATGTTTGCGGATCTTATCTATCGGAGGCTTGCCAATTCTAGCAGGTTTAGCACCCTGTGGTACCTCAGAAACCGATTGAGGAGTAAGTAGGGAATGTCATTGTATAGCATGGTTTGTTCTCAGATACTGTGTAAATCATTCATTCATCATTTGAAAGAAGGTTTGTTTTGCCTCCTCACTTCGGCCCTCAGACACAGGCCTTTCACTACCAGACACTGACGCAACTCTTTGAACTGAACCTGAAGCAATGTTCTCAGCTTCCTTGGATTCAGGTCTAGCTCGGTTGGATGACATTACTATATGAAAAACACATTTAAAATGATTAGGAGTCATCACACTATCACAATTTGTATAATGATGTGTATAGCTAAACTCGTATTTACTACGTCAAATCCAAGAATCGACTAAATCATAACTCTGATACCACTAAATGTAACACCCCTAACTCGAATCTATTGTCGAAATAGGGTTTCAGAGCATTACAAAAACTTTCAAAACATATTTCAAACAAATTATGTAAATTGCTATTCATTAGTCGAGAACATTCAAAACGTCCCTTAATTGAACCCTCGAGACCCAATACGAGCATTAGAATCGAGTAAAGACTTAATCAAAAACTCTAAGAATTTTTCACGACTTTACAAAATTTTTCTAAGGTGCAGGGCTCGCATGCCTGTGTGGTCCAAGGGACATGCCCGTGTGACCCTGGGACATGCCCATACTAGGGGTCATGTTTAACCCCGTGTAACTCTCTGACTTGTGCACACGGTCATGCCACACGCCTGTGTGCTAGGCCATGTAGTTAATTAATTTAATTCAAAATTAGATTCAGGTTTCACACGGCCAAGACACACGTCCGTGTTTTAGTCCGTGTAGAACACACGGCTGAGACACACGCCCGTGTCTCTGCCTGTGTGCTCAATTCTGAGCATTCTGTTTCTGAAAATTAAGGTGCAGGGGACACGGGGTCTAACCATATGCCTATATTACTAGGCCGTGTGTTACACACCGGTCTAGACACACGCCCGTGTGGACTAAATGGAGCCACTTCTAGGTTCATTTCTCACCCAAAATTTCACCCAAGACCTGCACTTAAAACACACATCCAATACCAACCAATCCAAGCATTCAAATTAAACAATTTCATCATTCTTCGTGGCATACCATTACACGCATATGTGATTATAAGTTTACCTTGGATTAACTTAGGCATTAACATCATTTGATCACATATACTTAACATATCACATATGAATATATCATAATAACCTACTTAATGATACCAAAATAAACCATTACTAGTCATTCCAATGGCTAGGTTACAAAACATCATTTTCATGCCACTAATGTCCAAGTTGTCCTACACATGCCATTATACCAAAATGATTTTACTAAGTATACCCAAAATGACTAGTTGATAGTGTGACGATGCTCTAGTGATCTCCAACCTTCACAAGTTTCCGAGCACTATAAAATAGGGGAAAAATAAACTGAGTAAGCATTACATGCTTAGTAAGTTTGTATAACGAAAACTAAACTTACCAATCCCGTTATTAGATCTAAGCATACAATATCATGTTACCATCCATTAGCAACATTGCCTAAACACATGCATTCAACCAAACATGTTAGTCACTAAAATCTTCATAACAATTAAGTAAACATAGATGAGCTCATCATGCAATATTCTTTCAAGTCATTATCATTTCATCTCATAATTCTCATACCATGTCAAGAGTTTTATGTCCGTTGAGTCATTGGAATTCCAATGGATTCTCAAGTAGTACACTCGAGGTGTACGATTCCATAATCCGTCAATTCTTATTCGAGGGTACCCATTAGGGCGCTTACTCAAGGAAGATACTCTCGAGCCACATATCGTATAACAGGATTACCAGTCCAGGCTAAATCCTTTATATAATGTATGTTCAGAAGAACTCAATTAGGATTACTAGTCCAGGCTAAATCCTAATCGTAACATATACTAGAGAGATATTATATCATGATTACCTGTCCAGGCTAAATTCTTTCTATAACAAGGTCAATAAGATTACTCGTCTGAGCTAAATCCTGTTCACAACAAATGCAAGACCTTGTTCGTTTTAGGAAAGCATATATAATCATCGGAATCCAATATTTAATCAGGACTTAACCCCTTTTTCACCATTTCAAGCATGTATTAAATTTCTCATTATAGCATTCAAGTAATGTAAATTAATATAAATCATATTCCATACAACACAACATTCAATTAAACATATTTACATGCCCGATTAAGTTACACGAACTTACCTCGACACTTGTTCGCGTTAAAAATCTACTAATCCGAAACATTTTCTTTTCCACGATCTAACCTCGAATTAGTGTTGTCTGGATCTATATAAATAAATTTAATCATCAATTTCACATATTTCATATTTAAATGGACTCAATTTACGTCCTAGGCAAAATTAACATTTTGCCTCTAACTTTTCCATAAATTCTTATTTCATTCTTAGGCTCGGAAAATAAAACTTGTGCAATTTACTCCCTATTCCAAACTTAACCAAAATCCCATTACAAATTTTACAACACTTTTATTCACAAAAATTCAAAATTTTTCTTCAATTTCACAAGTTTACATTTTAGTCCCTAAATCATGTTTCCATCAAAAATCACTTTGTAAAAGTTGTTTATCTATCAACAACCTTTCATTTTCTACCATAAATTTTTAATTTTTAGCATATATATCCTTAACCCATTTTATATACTTTGATAAATTTTTAAATTAATCCCTCAAATAGAGAGATTAAGTTATCCCGATTTCAAAAATATCAAAATTACTAAAAACGGGACAAAAAAACTTACCCAATTAGGCCTTAAAAGTTTTCTCTCTCTCTCTCCTAGGGTTTCCATGTGTTTTTAGGTTGAAGATGATGAGAAAAGAAGATGATATTTTCTTTTCATCTTTTAATTAATTAAGTATTTTGAAATTTCCAATTTAGTCCTTACCCTTTTTCTATATTTCCATGGATGAGTCACCAAGAATCTACATACTTTTCTTTAATGGTCTAATTACTATATAAGAACCTCTAGATTTGGATTCCATAGCTATTTAATCCTTATAGCTACTAGAATTCAATTTTCGCATTTTATGTGATTTAGTCCTTTTCGTAATTAAACACTTAATCGATAAAATTTCCATATCAAAATTTTCACATGATATGCCTATTATAATATGAACCATATAATGAAATAAAAATAAACCTTATTTTCGGATTGGATTTGTGGTCTCGAAACCACTATTCCGATTTCATTGAAAAATGGGCTGTTATAATTTCATTAAAGAATTTTCTTGAAAACTAATTTGAAAAATCTAAATAATTTTTGGAAAAATTAATTTTGATCAAGTAAAATTAAATTAATCAAATTAATTAAAATTAATATGATATTTCTGGAAATTAATTTTCAAGTCAAACAATTGGCTCAATAGGTAATTTAAACTTGAAAATTGGATCTCAGGTCGTAAATTGGGCCTGGGAGCCCAAAACTGAGATTAAGACTAAAAAATTGGTCGAACTGGGCCTAGTATGTGAAATTGGGCCGATAATCCAACCGGTGGCTAGACTGGACTGGTCGGGCCATCACTGGCCTGGACCAAATAGGCAGCAACCGAACAAACTTGGGTGTCGACGACTACGACAGCAGCATTCCGATGGCTAGCAAATGGTCGGCAACGGTGGGTCCTTGATGGTTAAGTAGTGGAAGAATTACACTCCTACTAGGACTCTACCAGAGAATTTGATTTAAGATTAACTATTCCAAAAATAATATTATTTTAATAAATTTAATATTTAATTTAATTTAATACTTATCTTAATAGTATTTTATTAATTTAATATTAAAATGATTATTTTAATTTTAATTTAATGTTTATCTTGTAGACAAATATTATATTTATTAAATTAATATAATATTTATCATAAATATTAGATTAAATTTAATATTAAAGTGATTAAGTTTAATTATAGTTGAACTATCTAAACTCTCTCTATATAAAGAGAGCATTGGGTAATTATTTTTCACACACTTAAAAGAGAAAGTTGTAAAGAGAAAATTCTCTAAAGAGATCATTTCAGAAAATTTCTAGACATATTTTGTGAAAAATTTTCTGATTCGAAGCAAACCCACACTCGCCAGATGTGAACTTGAGTATAGAAGTGAAGACTACTCAATCGAAGCGTTCGTCTTAGACGAATCGAAAAGGTATAATTTTGATTAAGTGTTTATTACTTTAGGTATCATAACCAAGTTCTTTTTTTCTCTAAATTTATTTTTCGCTTCGTTTTCCAAACCTGATTTTCTAACATAAAGTGTTACAGTTCAGCAGAAAAGGCATGCTCAATCCAAGGTTTATAAGACCGTATGAAATTATCTAGAGTATTAGTTCAGTGGCTTACAAATTAATATTGCCCTTAAAACTTGAAAAGATTCATAATGTTTTTCATTTTTTAATATTACGACGATATAGATGGACCCTTCCTATGCGATTACTCCTGACAAGAAAGAATTACAGCCTGACTTGTCGTATTTAGAAAAACTAGTCAAGATTCTAGCTCGAGAAAAAGAATTACGAAATAAACGAGTACCGTTAGTGAAAGTTTTGTGGCATTGACATGATACTGAGAAAGATACGTGAGAAACCTAAGAATCTATGAGATCAGTACCCGAATCTATTCACAGGTAAAAATTTCAAGGACAAAATTTCCTAAGGATAGAGTTGTAACATCCCGTTTTTCAGCAGTATAAAAACAGTAATTTCGAGACCCCGATTCCAACGAGTGAGTCCGTAAATGTTATTATTTAATATTGACGAGTCAATTATAGTATTATATTAAATTTTAATTTGATAAATTTACTAATTGAATAGTTAACTAAAGTACAACTTGTTCGACCCTAAAGTTAGTGGTTTTAAAAATCGAGATATCGTTTCCGCAAACTGAGTCATAAATATTTTTATTAAATATTTATAAATTTATTGTATAAGTGAATTGAATTTTGATCCGAAAATTTTAGTGATCGAATAATTATTTAGGGTATAAAAATTAAATCGTACAAAACTATAAAAATTAATCACTATTGAATTTTGTTAGTTACAAGGTTTAATTAATAATTGTTCAAAGCCTAAGTGATAATTAGACCACTCTAATAGGGTCATGGACGGTTGGTGCATTGTTTAAAGTAATTTTATGTTGAAATTAAATTAAAAATAAATAAAATTAGGGGAAAATGTGTTAAAAAAAATAAAAACAATTGTCATCTTCCACCATTTCTTCCTTCCACCGTTTGAACCAAGAAAAAAAATAAGAGAGAGCAACCATTATTGAATGCTCCAACTTTGGCTTTGTATGGTAACTCCTCTTACGTCTATTTTTCATATTTTTTATATTTTTGATATTGTTTTAATTCGATTTAACTAAATTGTATCTCCATTTTCGAAATTGTTAAAATTTTGAAATTTTTCATTGATGGTTTTCTATTTTTATTTTTATTTTTATGTTAATTATCTTTGTTGTAAGCTTAGATTTGATTATGAACTAAATTGTAAAATAAAATTTGTTGGTTTTGAATTTAAAGACTAAAATATAAATATGTTAAATTTGATACAAAATTTCTACAATTATGATTTCTTGAGAGTTATAAAAGGGTGGAATTGAAATTAGATTGAAAGACGGGATTAAAAGTGAAAGATATGATAGTTTCGGTTTTAGAGACTAAATTGAATAAAATAAAAAATTTTAAGAAAATTGTGAAAAATGAAATTAAGTTGATAAATACATCGAATAATATGTTTTAAGGTAATGAACACTGATAATTTGAAACGAATTACCGTATAAATCAATATTTGAACCAATTAGTAGATAATCGGGAAAAAAAATTACAAATTAGTCCCTAACACTACAATTGTCTCTAATCTTTCCTGTATAGCTATATACAATTATGTAATGTTTGTGGTTGAATTGTGAAATTATAATATTTGAATGTATCTTGAAATGATTACAAATTGGTACAAATGTGAGAAAAGGACTCAATTGTAAAGAATTGTTTTAATATATGTACTGAGCCCGAATAAATTTAGGATAAAATCCAAATGACATGCCAATATGAATAGTTATGTACTTGTACGGGTTTGCATCTCGGTACTTGTACAAGTTTGTATTTCGGTGCCACTATTTACAATTTGATACATACTGATTCGTACTTCGATACCTCAATACTTCGATGCCTACTTAATTAGTCGTCTTGTAGACTAAAATATGTCAATCTCCAGCTGGTCGAATACTTCATGGCTTTCTCAAATTGGATTTAGAGAAGACATTAATTTCTCGTGACAAAGAAAAACATCATGACTTAATTCTATGGTCCCAAAAGAGTTGAATTTTTTAAGGCAGTATATATATATATATATATATATGTATAAGTGGATCTTTACATGCTTTGGAGGATTAAGATGAAAGAATTCCAAAAATGACATCCAAATATCAGAGGTTCAACGTACCAAACAGAAGTTGAAGGCATTTGAACATCGAAGTTGACGATTCATAATAGCGTCCAAAGACAAACTTAAAATATTAAAACAAAGATCTAATCGCAGTAACCCATGAAAGTTCGAAAACCACATAGCTAATAATAATCCCAAATAAGCTTCCAGACACATTATTTAAAGCCAAAAAAAGGCCACCAACAACGGCAAACAATCCTTACTTAGAAACCACCGCGAAGGCGAAGGACAAGATGCAGAGTAGACTCCTTTTGGATATTATAATCAGCCAATGTCCTGCCATCTTCAAGTTGCTTGCCAGCAAATATGAGCCTTTGCTGGTCTGGTGGGATCCCTTCCTTGTCTTGAATCTTTGCCTTAACATTGTCAATGGTGTCTGAACTTTCAACCTCTAGAGTGATTGTCTTTCCGGTAAGAGTCTTAACAAAGATCTGCATCCCACCACGCAGCCGCAACACCAAGTGAAGGGTAGACTCCTTTTGGATATTGTAGTCGGCCAATGTCCTACCATCTTCGAGCTGCTTGCCAGCAAAGATGAGCCTTTGCTGGTCTGGGGGGATACCCTCCTTGTCTTGGATCTTTGCCTTCACATTGTCAATGGTATCGGAACTTTCAACCTCCAAAGTGATGGTCTTTCCGGTAAGAGTCTTTACAAAGATCTGCATACCACCACGAAGGCGGAGAACCAAATGGAGAGTAGACTCCTTCTGGATATTATAATCGGCAAGAGTCCTTCCATCTTCAAGTTGTTTTCCAGCAAAAATCAATCTTTGTTGGTCTGGTGGGATTCCTTCTTTGTCCTGAATCTTGGCTTTCACATTATCAATGGTATCCGAACTCTCGACCTCCAAGGTAATTGTCTTTCCAGTGAGAGTTTTGACAAAGATTTGCATGCCACCTCGAAGACGAAGTACCAGGTGGAGGGTGGACTCTTTTTGGATATTGTAATCAGCTAAGGTGCGACCATCTTCAAGCTGCTTTCCAGCAAAGATAAGCCTCTGCTGATCTGGTGGGATCCCTTCCTTGTCTTGGATCTTTGCCTTTACATTATCAATTGTGTCAGAGCTTTCAACCTCCAAGGTAATTGTCTTTCCAGTGAGAGTCTTGACAAAGATTTGCATACCGCCACGAAGTCGAAGTACCAAGTGAAGGGTGGATTCTTTCTGAATGTTGTAGTCGGCTAGCGTGCGGCCATCCTCAAGTTGTTTGCCAGCAAAGATAAGCCTCTGCTGATCCGGTGGGATCCCCTCCTTATCTTGGATCTTAGCCTTCACATTATCAATGGTGTCTGAACTCTCCACCTCGAGGGTGATGGTCTTGCCAGTGAGGGTTTTAACAAAGATTTGCATCTATTGAATCAAAAGATCAAAAACAAATTAGTATCTCAATTATCAAGAGTTCAGAAAATTAGCAGAAAAACAAAGTCATAAACAATAAGTTAGAATCCAAGGCCGTCATTCATATATCAATTATTATATTTTAGCAAATTTAAAACCTGGAAATAAAATCTGCAAGAATACCACCACAAGAGATGCCCTTTTTAAAATCAAAGCAAACCAAGAAAATCAAAATTCTCAAAACAAATAGAAAGCATAGACAAAATTTTCAAGAGCCTAAACAAATCTACCAATTTAAATTCCCAAGAACACACATCAACAAATTTAAGAATTTCATTTACAACTGAATCTCAATAAACAAAGATGGTCCAGTAACAGATCCACTAATAATTTAACTATTTTCAAGGAAGATATTCAACATGATTAACCAAGATCCGATTAGTTAAATTAAAAAAAAACCCTTACACGTATAAATAATCAAATTATAAGAAGATCTATCAAAATTAAAGCAAAAAGGATTGAAAACTCATTCAAGATCCACCAACAATTCAAGATAATGAGATAACAAACAAGATACGATTTTAAAAGAAAAAACCCATAATAATACATAAAAGCAATAAAATTGTTAATTAAGATTGAAAAATCGAAATATAAAACAATTATGAGTTACCTTGTCAGAGTAATTGGAAAACGAATCGAAGTGTTTGAAGACGGAAGAGTCTGCCGGTGAATAGGTTGGGAGATTTACGCCTGGGAGATTTACGCCTTTCTTATAGGTGGACTTTGCCGACTTTACGACAATATTGCCAATAGTATAACCAATCAGTTCTTGCCACATTTATTTCTACCGAAGCCCATGCTGAGTTTGTTTTTAATTCGATAAATATGGAAAATAATAAAGTAAATAGCAAAAACTTAAATATAGGCAATTATCTGGTTAAAATGTGTTATAGGTCCATTTACTCTTCACATCTTTGGAATTTAGTCCTTATCTTTTTATTTTTAAGAATTTAGTCCCTCTATTTTCCTCATTTCACAATTTAAGTCTAATTATTAACAATGTCAAATTATTTTGTTAACAATGACATTGTAGTGAACCTAAATTTAACAAAGTAATCTTAATAATTAGACCTAATTTTTGAAAGTTAAAAGTAAAACGACTAAATTCCTAGAACTAAAAGTATAGGGATTAATTTTAAAATTTATAAAAAATATAAGAACTTATGACATATTTTAACCGCATTATCTAAACTTCTATGCTATATATAGCTCCGATGTGACTATAGGTTTCTTTGGGTTAATATGAAAATTTGTCACTATATTCCATTTTCAATGATATTTTTCATTTTCCTTATGCACTATAGATAAATTTACCAAAATACTTTAATTTTATATTGAATTTTGCTGTTTTACTTTCATTTGATTGAAATTTGCCATTAAAGTTAAATTTTTTATTCAATTTTAATTCAAAATAATTTTAAGACAAATTTTAATATTTTTTATATTTTAATTTAATATTTAAAAATATAAATTAATATAATATTATATTAATATTAAATAAAATTTAAATTAGTTTTAGCTATAAAAATAAAAAATTAGATTTAGCTATAAAAATAAAAATTTTGAAAAAAAATTCTTATTAAATTATATTTTCAAATTATCAAAATTAATATTGAGTGATAAATTTTAATTAAAAAAAAAGTTGGTAGAAAATTTTTATAAAATTCTAAGCTTAATAGTAAATTTCAATCACGTAAGAGTTGAATGGAAAATTTATTCATATTTTAATATTTAAATAAAAGTAGTTATTTTATTAAAAAAACCAACTCGAACGGAAGTGTTTGGACGGTTTATGGAATGCAAGTTTAAAAATTGCGGTTACCTAAAACTGAATTGAATTTTATTTTTTATTTAATATATAAATTTATTTTTATGATATAAAAATAAATACTTTATATTTAAAATAGTGAAAATAATTTAAAACTTCTTGAAATTTTATTTTTTTTAGAAATATTTATGAAAAAGACTCTGAAAATTTATCAATTAATATTTAAAAGCCTTAAAAAGATAATTTTATCAAAATAAGTCTAAAAATCCAAAACAAAAAATTAATATGAAAAAACTGAGAATCAAATCGAGCCAAATAGATTTATGATAGACACTTTAAAAAATCCAAAAAAAACCCAGCCGAACTGACATTACCACTAGATAATATGGATATCACATACATATAATAATTATATGTTATAATTTACTATCATAAAAGGGTAACCCAAATTAAAAATAATCTAATATGGTTAAGGCTTATTGAGCTTCAATTATTATTAAAGTATGTGTCAAATATGTGTAGATACTCTAATAACCAATTTCTAATTGATGATAAACTAATTAGAAATCAAGGTTATTTTGAAAAGAGAGAGTCACTATAATAGCCTGATTTTTAGTGGTACCGAAAAAGATGATTTTAGAATCTTATTTTCGTAAATCGAGTCAATAATTATTAAAAATTAATGTTTACAAGGATAATATAAAAAATATATTAAAATTTGTCTAATAATTTTGTTGAATTAATAGTTAATTAAGGTTCAGGGACTAAATCATAAAATGCAATCATTATAGAATTTTAATTGACCAAAGGCTTGAAGACTTGAAGTGCAATTAGTCAAAGTCCAAAATGATAACTAAACCATTTTAAAATTAGAGTTAATGGATGATGACGCCATCTCATTAAATTAAACTAATAATTAGATTAATGTAAGTAAACCATGATTAAATCAAATTAAACGAGATTAATTAAACCATAATCCAACTATATACTAAGTTAGTGAAGAAAAATGTAAAAGCCATCTTTCATCTTCATTTTCTTGTCGAAACTTGAACAAGAAAACCTAAGGAAACTTCATACATTTGTCAATAATTTTGTAAGTGAATTAAGCATTTTTCTTGTAATTTTTATAGATTTTGGGTCATGGAAGCTTGATTTAGCTAGCTCATGTACTAAATTATGAAACTGTTAAAGTTTTTGAAAGTTTTCACTGTTGATTTCTTAAAAAACTTAGGCTTGAAATTGATAGATTTTAAGCTTAAAATATAAAAGGACTATATTGTAAAGTTAATTTAGTTTATCTGGTAACTTTGTTACATTAGGGACCAAATTGAATAAATGTAAAAAATATTATGAAATTAAGTTAGAAATAGAAATTATAAGGTCACGACTCAGAATATTTGAAATCGAATTTTAATTCGAGGTTAAGAATTGAAAGTTATGACTATCTCGAGTTCAGGGACAAAATTGAATAAAATGTAAAATTTTAGGAATATTGAAAAATTGAGTTCATATAGATTCATATATATTAGGGCACAAAATAGAATATTTGGTATTGATTGATGATATCAAATGATTATTTAGATCAAGAACCGAGTCAAAGCGGAGTTGATTAGGGAAAAATAAAAATTATGGATTAGCCCCTGAAGTATCCACTTTACGTATTTTGAACAGGTAAGTTCAACTAGGACTTACCACGCTATTTTATTTTATGTTTGAACTTATCTAGATGTTAGATTTGAATAGAATTTAGTGAATTTGGCACATATGGTTTAAATTGGATTGGATTGAAAATATTGGCTATATATGAATTAGCACGGGAATATAAATATAAAAATTGAATGTTACAGGACTTGCAAATGAAATTTGTAACCCGGTACAAGTATTCGTAATGATATATATAAATGAGACTCGTTGAACTTAGTAAATGCGAGAATACATATGGCATGTCATTAGGGTTATACGCGCATTTGATCAATGTGACACCCCAAACCCAGCCAAGACGGTCTGACCTGAATTTCGAGCGACACATTAGCCACCAAGGTGACTCTCCGAAAAACTACCACAAATCACATCAACCATCCATACCCACCATACATATATAGAAGATATCATGCAAGCAATTAGTCTTAAGAGCATGCTTTTCTAAATCAAGCAATAAGTCATATAATAAGCGGAATAAGGTGTACCTGAATTTCGGCAGGCTCTACTAGCTACAAAATGTCTCGTTAGTTCATATAAGCAGTATCATATAATTTAAGTAGTAGTTTCAACCAAACAAGAAAAAATAGAGATTAAAAAGTTTCAAAAATTAAACAGTCCGAAAAGTTTATTTACAACCCTTGAAAAAAAAATTATAAATTGTCCAAAACTATCTAAGTCCCATTCTAAGCCTCTAGCCTGAGAATGTCCCACATTTCCTTCTTAGGGTTTTATAAGCTCGATGCACATACTGTAAAAAGAAAGTTTGTGGATGGATCATTGAACTGCCACCCTCCTCGCTATTCCTTACACTACTTATTTGAAAGGTAAAATAAAATAAAGGGATGAGCTTGGGAAAGCTCAGTATACACATCCGTACAACACAAGAAAACACATCAATAATTCACATACTAAACAACTAACTTACAGGCATATCACATATAACAGTCCACACATAAACAGTTTTACATGTAAGTGATTCGTATACAATCAGTTTGCATGTCATTAATTCATATATAATCAACCCCGTTTAGTTTAATGATATATTAGCAATTCGTGAAAAGGAAACATAATTAAATAATATACTCATTGGATAAACAAATCTCCCAAAACACACTCTAAGACTCATGGAGTCACTCAAATCTCTATACAAGTGTAGCACGAATGCTCGTACTTTCCAAAAAAACACACCCTTGCGATCCTTGATGAATAGAGCATTGCTAGACATTCCCTTATTTCTCCATCGAATCACTGGGCCATAATGCCCTATCACATAATATGGGTGAGCACTCACAATCTTATAGCATGCCAACTATATCCAGTGGTTCCAAAAATTTACAATGCCAACATATTACAGTAATACATATTTACAAATCACGTCACTTTAGGCTCACAATTTTAACAAAGCTAACAGTACCACAACACGTCATAAAATAGTTCACAAAGCATTAAGCTAGCATATACAGAACATCAAGTATAAAATAGTAGGGTTCACATATGACATATGTTTGCATGAAACGTGGGTTTTCATAATATTATAGGTACACACAACATAGTAGATTTAAAGTTCGCACACTATCTGTATACATTTATATATTAAATAATACAAGAACCATTTAGTGCAAAGATATGTATATATATTATTTATAAAGAAACTTGTGCATGCATTTATTGCACAAAACCCTTTTACATCATGATTATCTATTCTATAAGTATGCGTACACATTTAGCTAAATAATATACATATATAAATAATAATAAAACCACCGCTTGCATTTATAATATATGGCAGAACTCCTTTTTCAACATGTATATATATTATATAAATTAAAACCCACAACACCTATATATATAATATATATATTACAGTTCGCACCAACCACTACATGAAAATAGGGCTATAGCGGCGTTTTTAGTGGCGTTTTATCAAAAAACGCCGTAAAAATTGTAAAACACAGAGCAATAGCGGCGTTTTTGGTAAAACGCGCTAAAAATAGAGCAATAGCGGCGTTTTAGTAAAAAACACCGCTAAAAATAGAACATTAGCGGCGCTTTTGGTAAAACGCCGCTAAAGACCAAAGCATTAGCGGCGCTTTCGGTAAAACGCCGCTAAAGACCAGAGCACTAGCGGCGCTTTCGGTAAAACGCCGCTAAAGACCAGAGCACCGAAAGCGCCGCTAAAGACCAGAGCATTAGCGGCGCTTTCGGTGAAACGCCGCTAAAGACCAGAGCATTAGCGGCGCTTTCGGTAAAACACCGTTAAAAGTCATATAACCCCTAAACCCCAAAAAAATCATAAACACTAATCTATAACCCCTAAAACAATAATTATTAAAATTTATGGTTATACAATATATTAAATATTTTCTTATATAATCGTAAAAGAGATAGTATTGAATTTAAAATATTAAATTAATATAGTATTGAATTTAAAATATTAAATTAATTATCATTATAGTTTAAGGTTTATGGTTTAAGGTTTATGAGTTAACTATGGTTTAAAATATATGGTTTAGGGTTTAAGGTTTAAGAGTTAACTAGTATTTAAAGGTTTATGATGAATTATGGGTTTAGGGATTATGATTTAAGGTTTAGGGGTTAGGGTTAGAGTTTAAGGTGTAAGGGTTTGGGGTTAAGGGTTTAGTGTTTATGGGATAGGGGTTAAGAGGTTTAGAGTTTAGATAAGCAATAAAATTCCTTTTTAATTATCTTTGTCCCTTGTAATATATATATTTAGGGTTTAAGGTGATGTTGGTCTAAGATCTGGGATTTATGATTTGGGGTTTAGGGTTTGGAGTGTGGGATTTATGATTTAATTTTTAGGGTTTGAGGATAAATATGGTGAACTACATAACTTGTGTATCTTGGTTTTTTTTATAATATAAATCTAAATAAGATAAATATAAATTATTATTTTAAAAAATAAATATATCAAGATAGGTTAAATCCCAAAAGCATACATGAACAACGGTTTAGTGTGCAATTGTATACATGAACTTTAATTTGATCCAGTTATTGTAAATTATTAACACAATTATTGATATAACATCATTTTATATTTAGGGTTAAGGATTTAGGCTTTATAATTTAGAGCGCCTTAAAGTTTAGTGTTTATGGGATAGGAGTTAAAGGTTTAGGGTTATGATTAAGAATAATTTATATATTACACGATTTCTTATATAATTGTAAAAGAGATAATATTAATTTGAATATTATATTAAAATTATAATTACAGTTTAAATTATTTAAGAGATAATAGATAAACTTTATATAAATAAAATGGTTTAAGATTTAATCTAAAAATATTTTGATATATTAAAAATAATTCAATTCAAATTAATTCCTCTACACTTAATTTATTTAAGTGAAATTTAAACTTAAAATTGTCATAGAATATAACAAATAAAAATTAAATATAAAAACTAAGAGATTAGTGGCGTTTATTTAAAAACGCATACAAAAATATCTTGATTTAACGAAAACAACGTCGTTTTAATTGGATTTTTAGGGGAGTACCGGCGTTTTTTTAAAAACGCCACAAAAAGCAAAAAAAGTATAACGTAAACAGCGTCGTTTTATATCAAGATTTAGGGGATTAGCGGCGTTTTTGCAAAAAACATAGTACTTTAAAGTAAACGTCGTCATTTTCATATGTACTCTAGAGTAATATGGGTTTGAATCATAGTTGTATTAATTTTAAAAAAAAAAGGCAAATTATGCTATTATCCCATGTACTATATGTAAAATGTGTATTTAGTCCTTATATTTTAATTTGATTAGTTTTAGTCGCTGTATTTTTCAAATCGATCAATTTTATCGTTTGTACTTTTCAAAATTTAAAATTTTAGTCATGGTGACTCAAATGATAGCAATTATATATGTTTGGTTAAATTATGCTATTAGTCTTGGTATTATGCGTAAAGTTGTAGGTTGAGTTAATGTTATCCAATTAGATTATTATTGGTCCCTATATATACTTTTTGAATTTTAAAATATTAATTTTGACACAAATGACAAACCGTTTAATCCAGAATCGCTTTTTTGTGAGTAATATGTTTGTTACATTAGATTTTAGAAATAGCAAAACTTAATGAATTTAATAGCTACCATTTAATTAATACTACAATTTTAAAATTTGAAAATTAAAATGACTAAAAATAACAAAATGAAAGTAAAAGGACTAAATCCACAACTTACATATAATTAAACAACTAATAGAAAAAAAATATAATTAAAAATATTCAACTTGTTTATATTTAAAAAATTAATAAATATCAAATGAAAATAACATGTATATATTTATTAAAAAAAATTAAAACAATATCATTAGGTTTAAATAAATTTACTTTAAGTATTTATAAAGATTTAAGGGATTTAAGTAAAATTAAATTGGAGATTTAAGGTATTAGCGACGTTTGCAAAAAATTAAAATAGTAAACGGCATCGTTTTTAATGGATATTTAGGGGATTAGCGGCGTTTTGCAAAAAAACATAATTGTTTACCTTGAACGGTATCGTTTTCCTTGAAATGTTTGCTTCTTTCTCATGCCCGACACCCATTCCCCCAACCCAAAACAGATTTCCCAATTCTCTAATTTCTTCTAATCCCTAAATTTCCCCCAAAAGAGTCAGCACCCAAGAAACCTAAGACCAGACCCCTTTCATGCAAACGGAAACTGTCTCTACAATTCCAATTCATGCGTTTTTAAGCAAGGGTATGCATATAAATCTCCTTTTTTGCAAACTCCATTAAAGTTTCTTATCCTCTTTATAACTTTTGAAAACTGTAGATATATAAGTTGAGAAGCTTTGGAAGCCATTTGAGCAACGCCTGCCATGAACAAGCATGTAATGGAATCTTCATGTTCATAGGGTAAGCTTTTCTTATTTTGCTTTTAAAAACAGTTGTGGGTCATTTTCGTATTATTTTGCTTTGGAAGCACATATATCCAGATTCACTGATAAAAATAGGCTTCTTGTTGGATTAATTAATGTTTTGTTAGCTTCGTGATTATTGCGTGTTAGCTTCGTGATTATTGCTTGATCTAGGACATACATACATACAACTATATCTCTCACATGCTCCACTGCATTTAACCCATACAAACTTCATACATTTCTCATTGCAAACTCTAAGACCCATCACAAGTATATTTTCCTTCATGTTTTTGACTGACCTGAAACTTGAACAAGAAATGATCAGTCTTAAGTTTTCCTAATTTGCAATTTTCTCGTTCCAGTTCCTCGTCCAGACTCTTTAACTTTTCCTCTGTTTCTTAAGTTGTTCTTTCAGACCCCCCCTTTTTTTTGTTTAGTAAGCCCAAAGTGTGGTATGTTGGATTAGTGGAGCCAAGTGTGGAACCTTTAAATCGGAAAAGTGAGTAAAAATGAAGAGGTTTATAAACTTGACAAATAAAAAAAAAATAGAAGTAGATTTCTTTCTCAAATATCTAGATGAAGTTCGAATTCTCACATTGTCATTATTGAAAAGACTGTACCTTAATATCATCCTTATTCGTTTTCCTCCAAGACCGAGGTTAATACCTGTACATAAAGTGATCTATGTTAAGTATTTCTAATTTGCTATCTATTAGCTCTAGTTCCTCGTCAAGTTTCTTTTAACTCCTTTTGACACTGCTTAATAAGTCCTTCCACATCCTTTTTTTTTCTTTTCCTTAACCCACTTAATCTCTTTATTAGGGGTGGCTTCTATTGAAAAATTTGCCTCACCAATTGAAAATAATGTACCTTCCACTGTACTCTTCTCTTTTGAAAAATTCAGATGGTAATATCTGAAATAAAATTATACCTATTTGCTTAATCATGTGTTACTTTAGATAATTAAATATATATATATATATAAAATGAATAGTTTTGTGAATAGGAGAAATTGTTTATTTAACAGTAATTCATATTTGTTGTGAACTCTTTTATAGTAAAAGGAAGGCTACAGAGGCCTTAAGTTCTAACGATTCTTACTTAAGTGATACCTTTATATACAATGAATCGTCAATGAGATTCTGATTGTGTTAATAAAAATTAAACTTTTAAAATTTTAAGTGTTTAAAGTTTAAATTTCATTGTGAATAAATTATGTATGTCTTCTTCTAATATTATTTGAGTTTTTGATGTTTATAATATTAAATTCTAAATGAAAAAAATTCAAGGGAATTTAGGTAAATAATATATTTATATGTGGTTATTATTAGTTAGGGTTTTAAGATTAAGAGTAGACTAAAGAAATTGAATAAAAATGAATGTAACATGTGATGGATAAAATAATTAAGTTTTAGAGATGTAGGTATATTTAAATTGTTATATAAAGTAAACATAATCAAAACTATGTTATTACTGTAGAATAAGATAATTTTATAAAATTGACTTGATTAATTATTTTTATAGAAGATGTTAGTTTTTCATTATGTTATAACAAATTGTAAAAATGAAATGAGTGGGAATTTTGTGCTCACTAAGCTAAAAGCAGTTGATAGTAACTGTTTGTAAAATGCAGTAATTATAGAGATTTGAATCAATACTCGTGTTCCCTTTGAAAATATTGAATCTCTTTCATCTTCATCAACTGGTGAAGTATGCTATGTTCCAATTAAAACTAAATTAGATTTTATTGGCAAAAATTGAACTAATTAGTAAGATGCACAAAAGCAGTGCAACTAAAAAGCATAGAAAGGAAGAGTAACATAAAAATTCGACCATGAGTGGATCCTTTTTAAGAAAAGCAACGTTCATTAAAAACAAAAATAAAACAAGTGGGAGGTTTACTTTTCCCTCATCCTTTTCTATTTTATTTCCATATTCTAACTGGACCCAACCCAACCTCTCTTGTCTTTTCTTTTCTTCTTGTTATTGGTGTTAATTTTTCTTTTACCTTGCCCACGTAACCATTAACAACGAAGCCTTTAATAGTGTGAAAGATCCTTTCTTGCTTAAGCCATTCTAATTCCCCACCTCACTAGCTAAGCCAGACACATGCAGCAAACATTTGTTTCTACTTGCAGTTAAATAACAAACGTAAAAGTACCTTTAAAAGATTTTCCAGAATTTTGAAACAGTTGTTTTTTAAGTACAACAGAGGCAAATCTTCTTGCTCTCCAAGTGTAAACTAAAAGCTGCACACAAATGTACATATATCATACAGTATAGAAATATTATATCGCTCTTGCTTTGGGTTCTGTAATGCAAACGTCCAAGAACGAGAATCCAAGCAGGTTCTTAAAAGTTGAAAGAAAAGTATGGAACTTGTTATCTTCCCAAAAGGAATACGTTTGGTCTTATAATTTTGACAATTTGGTCTTATAATTTTCTAAACCACAAATCATTCACTACTACAACTAAAGGCAGCCACCGCATCAATCTGGATTCAGCATATCAAACAAATGGAAACACTTCAATTGTTTCAATGCCTTCAAGTCAAAACGAGGCGTGAAATTAAACAATTCCTACATAGAAAAAGGTAAATTAATGAATTAATGTTGGTGCTACTCTTATAATCTTACATGTGTCTGTATTAGTGAATTAATGTTGTATGTATTTCGATTCATCGCTTCTGCTCCTCCCGCAACTATTGGTTCAATCAATTTCGCCATTTAATCTTCGAATTAATATTTGGTACTAATATAGATAAAGTTTTTATTTTTGCTTAAACTGAAATATATTTGGTGCTACTCTTATAATCTTACATCTGTTCTAGGTACTATCGAGCACCTGAATTAATATTTGGTGCAACTAAATACACCACAGCCATTGACATCTGTTCTAGGTATAGGTTTCATTGCTAAATTCTTTTCCTTATTTCTATGCATTTTCACTTTAAATTACTTAACAAATATTACTTTTTTGACTCAAGCCTCTGTTTGCTGGTGAGAGTGGAGTATGAATAAGAATGAATTAATTTTATTACCATGTAGCTTGCTTGTCTATTAAAATTACAACAATAACTGACCTTCTCTCCAACCTTATTTTAAATATTTTAAAGATTCAAAGTATATAGGTTGGAAACCCGTGGGTTGCCTTATATCGAGTCATGTAAGATATAATGGATCCTCCCTAGGTGTAACAACGCCACATATGATGAATCTTAAAAAATTCAAAAAGACTTGAAAAAAGTTCTATCGAGCTCATTTACTATTGAATATTTATATAACCTTAATTTATTTCCAATTTACTTATAAAAATTAAACTACGATTCTTTTTTATATTATTATATTCAAATTACTATTTTTTATATTAATAATGTTTGATTTTAATATTTAATATTTTTAAATGTCTTTAAAAGTTATAACTAATTTTTATCAAAATAGTATTAATATTGATCATTACTTAAATAAATTACATAACTTACATAACTCATATAACTTACATAATTTACATAACAACTTACATAACTCACATAATTACATAACGTACATAACAACTTACATAACTTAATTAATACATGTAGTTTAATCTAATAATTTCCTTAAAAGCATATAGTTTAAAGTTCAAATTTTATAACTTACATAATCTACATAACTCACATAAAATATAAAAATATATCATATCAAGACTTACATAATAAACAACTTACCCGTGTAACTTATTGCCAACTTTAGACTTCAACAACTATGAAATGGATAGGACTTGGATGAATTTCTCAAGGGCAAGCAACAAGTATCAAAATGGAGTGCAATCTTTTTTAGATTTTGCATTTCACAATTCGAGCCATGAGAATATGATTCTTTGCCCGTGTAAGAAGTGTGGCAATATCTATTGGCATTATCGTGAAGTTGTCTACGAACATCTAATTGTTGATGGCTTCATTCGGGGGTATAAAAAATGGATTTTCCATGGAGAGTGTACACCTAGTGGAGCCTCTTCGACGATTAATCTGGGTTATCCTTATAGTGGCTACCGTCATTATGTTAGAAAAGATGACATGGAAGGTATGATGCGGGATGCATTTAATATGCGGAGTGAAGGTTTCCAATTATTTCCACCAAACTATGTTGCATCCGATGATTATAATATCAGTGAGAATACTTTTATGGAAACGAGAAGAAGTGTACCAGATGAACAACCGAATGAAGAAGCGGCGAAGTTCTACACGTTACTTGGTGAAATGAATGAAAAACTTTATGAGGGATTAAAATTTTTGAAAATGTCATTCTGTATTCGCCTTTTCCACTTAAAATGTTTAGGAGGGTGAACCGGAAACTCTTTGACAATGCTGTTAGAGCTTTTGAGAGAAATGTTCCCGTTTGTAAAAATCCCTCAATCATGTAAAGACATGAAGAAAGTGATAAAAGATTTGGGCCTTGGGTACAACAAAATTCATAGTTGCCCAAATGATTGCATATTGTATTGGGGTGATCAGAGAAATCAACAGTCTTGTCATGTTTGCGGTAAATCTCGTTGGATGAATAGAGATGCAGAAGATATTAATGAGGATGAATATGGGCCACAGTCAATAAGGAAGCCGAACAAGATTTTGCAATATTTCCCGCTAATCCCAAGGCTTCAAAGGCTATTCATGTCGTCAAAGACAATCGAGTTTATGACATGGCATCATGATCAACGAACGGATGATGGATTATTAAGGCATCCTGCAGATTCTTTAGCATAGAAATCATTTGACAATAAACTTCCAAGCTTTGCAAGTGATCCTCGGAGTGTAAGGCTTGGGTTAGCATCTGACGGATTTAATCCTTTTAAAATCATGAGCACCTCGCATGCGATTGCTTGGCCTGTGGTCATTGTTCCTTATAATTTGCCTCCATGGCTCTGCATGAAGTAATCTTCTTTGATATTATCTATGATTATCCCCGGAGAGAAAGGCCCCGGAAATGATATTGACATATATCTGCAGCCACTTATTGAAGAGTTAAACCAATTATGGGCGGTTGTTGAGACGTATGATGTATTGAGAAAGGAGAACTTTTACCTACGTGCTGCTTTGCTGTGGACAATTAATGATTTCTCGGCATATGCGAATTTATCTGGTTGGAGTACCAGAGGACGTTATGCTTGTCCTTGTTGTGCTGCTCAAACGTGTTCACAGTGGTTATATAATGGGAAGAAGTTCTGCTATATGGGGCATCGTCGGTGGTTATATGAAAATCATAGCTATAGATTTCAGAGGGCTTTATTTGACGGTACTGAAGAGTTGAAAAAAGCTCCTGAGCAGACCATTGGATCTGAAATCTTATTCATGTTAAAAGATATGGATTTTAGTTACGGGAAGCTGAATCAACCATCTAACAGGCAAACAAATAGACGATCGAGGGATGAATCTGATGATGAATCTGACGAGGAGGATGACCCTAATGAGGCGGACTTGTGGAAGAAAAGAAGTATTTTATTTGAGTTGCCTTATTGGGAGCATCACATATTATGCCACAATCTTGATATGATGCATATTGAAAAGAATGTCTGCGAGAACATCATCCAGACAATTTTGAATGTCGATGGTAAATCAAAAGATAATCTTCAGAGTCGACTTGATTTAGTTCATATGGGAATTAGGCGTGATCTTCATCCCCAAGTACGTCCTAATGGAAAATATTGGCTGCCGTCTACAATTTTTTGCAATGTCAAAGGAAGAGAAAGAAATGTTCTGCACGGTGTTGAAGGATATAAAGGTTCCGGATGCGTATGCATCAAATATATCTCGATGTGTAAGTCTTAAAGATTGAAGAATATATTCATTAAAATCACATGACTATCACATCTTGATGCAAGATCTACTTCCAGTTGCTTTACGATCTTTGTATGTCAAAGAAGGTAACGTCTGTATAATTGAACTCACATCCAATATAATGAAAGCAATTTGTGGCAAAGTTCTGAATGTTGAAGAACTTGAAAAAGTACAAGATCGAGCCGCTTTGACATTATACAATTTGGAGAAGATCTTTCCACCTTCCTTCTTCACAATTATGGTGCACCTTGTCATTCATCTCCCTCGTGAATCAATAATTGGTGGGCCGGTTTTCTATCGTTGGATGTATCCAATTGAAATGTGCTAATTTATTTCAAAGGCATTCCACCTTTATACCTATAGTTACCAGTTTTGATAATGTTGTATATGGTGTTTAGGTTCCTAAGCAAATTGAAGTCTTATTGCCGTAACAAGCGTTATCCGGAAGGATCGATTGTTGAAGGCTACTTGGCAGAGGAGTGTATGACATTCTGTTCTAGATATTTAGAAGATGTTGAAACAAGATTGAATAGACCAAGTAGAAATGCCGGACTTAATGATCCTAGCTTGGCCGAAACTTATTTATTTCAAAGTTATGGAGAACCAATCGGCAAAGTTGAAATTGCAGAATTAGATGACCGATCTTGGATACAAGCACATAGATATGTTCTTTTCCACCACGATGCACTTGAATAATTACGCAAGTAAGTTCTAGAATATGATAAATATCCATATTTTTTTGATTTGTTTATTTTTTAACGAATTAAACATGTTTTTAACATAGTGAGTACAAATAAGTCTTAAGATCTCGTTGACGCTCAAGAAGATTACAACATCGTGAGATTAATAGGTTATTCGCAGAATCTTTTCATGAATGGTTAAGCCAAACGGTATGCAACTCAACATTTTATTGAAAAATAATAATGTTTTCTCATAACATTTACAATTACTCAATTTACTTTTGATTCAATAGGTTTGGAGTGGGAATGTCGTTAATGACGAAGTTAAATGGTTTTCCCAAGGTCTGAATCGAGTAGTAAAAAGATATAGTGGCTTCATCATGAATGGATTTAGATTTCATATCAAATATCGCGAGAGATTGAGGAGAACTCAAAATTGTGGAGTAGTTGTTAATTCTTTAATTACAAGTTACGCTTAGTGTTAGGGGACAATAATCATCGAGGAAATGTGGAGTATTACGGACTTCTAACCGACATTATTGAGTTGGATTACTATGGAAAATGGAAAGTTGTCTTATTTCGATGTGATTGGGCTGATGCTAATATCGCTCCGGAATTAAAAATGATCGGTTTGGTTTTACAATGGTGAATTTCTCTCGATTAATTCACACTGGAGAACATTTGATAGACGAGCCGTATGTATTTTCTTCTCAAGTTAAACAAGTTTTTTACTCGAAAGATCCAATTGATGAGGGTTGGTACGTTGTACTCCGAAACACCCCTAGAGACTTATTTGACATGGGGAATGGAAGTACAGATGACATCGTTGAAAGATCAGAAACTTTGCCTTTTCTAGAACAAAACTTAAATGAAAATATCCCTAGTACTAGTACACAATTTCAATGGGTTCGTCAGGATGTGGACGAAGATATTTACGATTTATGATGTAGTAAGATTTTATGATTTTTTATTTATATGTAATGTTATAATTTTAACATTGGTCATGTTATATAATTTAACTATTTTATATTTACTATTGTTGTTATTTCTTACTAAAATTTTAACTATTTTATGTGTTGCAGGAAAAATGCCTAAAAGAAGATTAAGAGATCTTAGTATTATGCAGAATACTACAAATTCGGAAGAAGTAAGTCTTGAGCACAGACAATTGTTGGATCTTCAAGCGTCTTAGGAGACACTTGACGAGTGCAGTCCGTGGAATTTCAAAGTAATGTTAAGTTTATTTTACAAATTGTATTAAATTTTATTCTTGATTTATTTTTAAATTTCAATATAGTAATAATATATTATTTTTCAGCTGAAAATGGGTGGACGCTACAGAGGTCGAGGACGACGCGCTCCTAATGATTTATATAACTTAAATTCTATCGAGCGTGTCAAAGTAACTAGAAACGACCATGGTCACTGTTTGTTGGACAAGAAGCTCGACTTTTAGCAGGCTATTTGGGCATTATAGCACGAAATGCCAATATGTTGCCCATCAACTACGAATCATGGCATAACATGCCTGATAGCAATAAAAATCAAGCTCTCTCTCTAATATTAAGGTAACAAAACGTTAATGTAATTTATAATACTTTGGTTTAAGTTTCATTTATATTTACTTCCTAAACTTGTGTTTTTAGAGAGGTTTGCTTTAGAGGTCTCGATGCCTATATAAAGAAGGCATTGGGTAAAAAATGGAGAGACCATAAAAGCATTTTGAAAAAAGAATATTTTAAAATACCCATAAGCCTCGAAGAAAAATTGCAAAATGTCCCACCGGGAATGCTGAGGTACCAATGGGAAGATGCGGTTCGATTTTGGAATTCGAAGAAAGGAGAGGTATTATGTACTTGCAAACTCTTATAAATTTTTCGGTTTATAGTATTTACTATATACGTAATAATAATTTCATTATGTAGGACCGTGAGCAAGTTGGAACAAGCAAAGCAGCAAAAACAAAAATTTATTTATTACAGCGGGATCGAGAAGTTTTGCTTGTGTAGCTCAGGCCGTGGTACTATGGATTTATTAATTCTATCAAGTATTAATGACTTTTTACTATTAAATAATATTTACTACTATATTGTAGGAAGCCTCGCCTGCGGTCAAAAGTTGGACGCCTTGACTTTTTTGACATTACGCATGAGGAAAAAGATGGAACTCCGATGACATCCGAGGTGCAGAAATTATGGTATATTTACTTAATAAAATTTGATTCATTATAAATATTTATAATATTTAATTATAATGTTTTAATTAAATCGTTTTATTAGTTTAATTTAAATAATGTTATGTTGTATTCCTTTTTATTGTATATTTCGTTTCTAACTCTTTAACCGATTTATTAGGAGAAACTAAAAGATAAGAATGCAGAGTATGAAGCGCATCGCTTCGATCGATAGTTCTGTTAATTTTGAGGATATTGATAACAGTAATTATTAATGAAGTTTTGGGTCCTAAAAGGTATGGTCGGGTTAGATTTCAAGGATCCGTGTTAATCCGACCCAATATTTTGGATCCACCTCGCACCAATACATGCCTTCCGGAGTCAAAGTCAAGTGAAGTTCAGAGGCTAAAAGATCGAGATAGTTTGGATACAAGCTACCACAGATGAGCAAATTTCTCAACTTAGAGCGGAGGGCAAGCATGGGAGGCGGAGGCGGCGAGCGATGAGGAGGCGGAGCAGTAACGTAAAATACAATGAACTCCACTACTGACTTGATCTATGATGACTATGTTCCAGCAATTTCAAAATCCCCCATCTTAGACATTTGTTTTCTTGTAACTTTTAACATTATTATAAGAATATTTTGAATATTCATTTACAATTTATATAATATATTTTTCGTATAATTTTGTATTATTTAAATTTGCGGGTTTTGGTTGGATTTCATGGTATATTTGCTGTTTTGGTTGAATTTCTTCCAGGAGGGTTGGATATAAGTGCAAAAATACATATTGCAAAAGTGGGCAAATTAGCGGCGTTTTTTTTTAAAAACGCCGCTAAAAGTCCTCCTCTTTAGCGGCATTTTTTAAAAAAAGCGCCGCTAAAAGTCCTTGTCTTAAGCGGCGTTTTATAAAAGCGCCGCTAAAAGTCCTGGTCTTTAGCGGCATTTTTTAAAAAAGCGCCGCTAAAGACCAGGACTTTTAGCGGTGTTTTTTTCAAACAAACGCCGCTAATTTTACCAGCGTTACATATAACGACGTTTTTTGCGGCTCTTGGGAAAGCGCTGCTAAAGGCAAAAAAAAAACGCCGTTAAAAGTCTGTTTTCCTGTAGTGAACTATATCACAAAGCTTTAAACATGGAGCTCGCGCTCACCTATAGGCTCGAACAATTTAAAAGCACGGTTTACAGATCACAACTCAGAGCTCACATCAAATTATAGCAGGGTTCGCATGAAAATATAACAAGGCTCATATGTACATGTCAGGGTTCACACATTAAATAAAAGGGTTCACACGTCTTACTTGACTTCTAGTTGTGCGCGACCTTATTTCCAAGTGCAGTACACAGAATACTCACCTTAGTTCACTACAGAATAAACTACGTGACCTTCTACTTGCCTTTTTCTCTACTCGTCGATGCTCCACCAGTGTTCTCAACTTCACACAAAAACATACACATTTCTTACCATTCGAAATAGTTTAACACTTAATCTACTCAACTACAACTCATGACCTACGCAATCTCTACTGGACTCACACAGTATATTTACTTAACCTATTTACTATCTCTTAACCTTCCTACCTCACAGGTATTAACAGATCTAAGTTTATTAACTAAGTGTGATCTAACTCAACTCTTATCTTTCAAAACGGTTATTGTTCATCATATTCCTCAAAAACACAGTCAAACAATTTATGCATTTTCTAGAAAAATGTTGTTAAACCTAATCGTAAAACCTCTTGATCTCTTCAAAACTCATTTGAAAAATATTCAAAAATCATTTTAAAGAACATGTACGAGCTTCGTCAACCTTGATCCAACGCTTCTGTTTCAAGTTTAGCTCATTCTAGGATAAGAGATACTTAAGACTCTTGTGATCGGTGTAGATAACACACCTCTCACCTAATAGTACTAGAAAGATCTTATGTTTTCTCCCTACTTATTGATTAATTTGTCCCAATTTAGTTATTTTTAGCACATATTTTAGCATTTTCAGTTCAGTAAATTGCATTTTATAACTTAGTAAATCTTAGCCTATTTATCCTTAATTTTGTCATGTTTTGGTACTGATGTCACTACATGAGTATTTCCAGATTGCGCCCAGAATTGTTGTTGCACCTAACAGCTGTCCGAATAAGAACAAAAATGTATGAGTTGTCCAGTCTGGTATAACCAACTTGTACGTATAGAGGCAGCATGATTTTAATGAAAGGACACCTGTGCTATTTGGAAGAATATAATTATTCACGTGAAAAGGAAAAAAAAAAGGAGGCTTTTTGGGGGGTATTATCTTCTTCAACCTATCTTTTGAAGCTTTTCAGCTATGGTGGCTTAAGTCTTCTACTGGTGAACAGACGTGAAAGGGACACAGACAACTACTCTCATGATTTATCTTATTTCTATCTATTTATTGCACTGGCATTGATAGATAAAAGACAACCATCCTCGTGGGATCGATATTCGATAGACTCATATCTGTCTACTATACTTGCATCGACAGTGTACACTTGCATATTATTGCTGTGACGTTAAACAACTGATCAAGTTTTGGCACTGTTGCCGAGGATGGCGTTTGTTTGATATTTATTTTTATTTTTGCACATTATTTTTTTTATTATATAATATTTAGTTTCCACTAACTTGTTTTCTTTTTGTTGCTATTTTCACATTTTATTTTAGGTGTTTGATGACCCAAAGCAATTCAGAGTTTATTGCCGATTTTGATCTAAAAATTAAAAGAACCGTTCGAAGGAGACTTCAAGAATAAAGGAATATGGCTTTACCAAGAAACAATGAAGCTATACCCCAAGTGCAGCACCAAAATGCTAATGACCCACTGTTGCCACAAGACGCTCAAATACAAAACAGGACTATACGAGACTTTGTAGTACCTGTCTTGGATGACTTACAAGCGGGAGTTGTTAGGCCAGCAATCCAAGTTGGGAAATTTGAACTCAAGCCAGTAATGTTTCAAATGTTGAATTCTAATGGGCAATATGTTGGACTGCCACATGAAGATGCACGAGAATATCTTAAATATTTTTTATTGATTTGTGCTTCCTTTAGTCAACAAGGCGTTCCTGATGACGCTTTGAAGATGCAATAATTTACTTATTCCTTACAAGGAAGAGCTCATACTTGGTTCCTTGGGCTACCTATTGGATCAATTACTTCTTGGAATACACTAGCACCACAGTTTGTTTTATGCTTTAACCCACCGACAATGAATGCTCGTCTCTGAAATGATATTACAGCTTATCATCAATTGGATGATGGGAATCTTTATATTTTATAGGAATGTTAGAAATCTTTGCTTCGATGTTGCCCCATGCATAGTATTTGACAAGAAACACAAATTGAAATTTTCTACAATGACTGAATTCACACACGAGGAATCTTGTTGACGCATCAGCTAATGGTCCTTTGCTAGATTGTACTTATAAGGATGCTGTTAGAATTCTTGAGAGAACTGCTTAGAATGATTATTAATATCCTATCTCTAGATCTGCACAAGCAAAACCTACTCCGGGAGTTATTGAATTGGACGCAATATCTGCACTTAGTGCTTAAGTTTCTTCTCTTGCAAATATGATTAAAAAAACTATATGCAAGGGACTAGTGACGTTGCACCTATACAAGTCGCTCAATAAGTTAAAGTTCCTACCTTTTGTTGTGAGATTTGCTGTAACACCCCTCGCCCATATCCGACACCGGGATAGGGTTTAAGGCGTTACCTATAATTCACATTTACAAACTTACTAAATCGGATCATCGACCTTTGCCCAAAATTTAAAACCTTTCAAACAGGTACACCTCGTCCCTTACAAGGCCTTCGAGGCCTAAGTCATAGCTGGGGGCGGTTCGGGATAGAACTGAAAACATTCGATAAATTTTAGGCACCGTAGAAATATTTTATTTTACTTTGAAGTGTGACATGCCCGTATGGTGGGGTTGTGTGGTCATACACGCCCGTGTGGCTTGGGACATGCCCGTGTCCTCAGCCTGTGTGCAACACTAACTTCAACCTCATCATTCTGTTAAAAGCACACGACCAAGACACACGTCCATGTTCCTAGCCCGTGTTCTATACTGACTTAAAAATTTAGGTGCAGAGGGCACACGGCCATACCACACACCCATGGGGGTGAGCCGTGTGTTACACACGGCCTCGACACACGCCCGTGTGTCTACCCATGTAGACCTTATTAGGCTATTTTCCAAGTCTTAGGTCACCCTCTGCCAACCAATTACACTTATAGATTACTTTAGTACATGTTAAGGCCAAAATGGTACATTTATAAATATAAAACTTTAATTAACCTCATTGCATGTAAACCTCATGTCATTGGTTTCATACATGCTAAGTTAATTCTCATCTTGCCTTTAAAGATTTTCATGTATACTAGACATATTTAGGATTGGCTCGTTTTTATAACTCATTGCCAATTGAAGACCAAACCATCACATATGAACATAAACATGCATAGATTTGTAGGTCATAGCCTACTTCAAAATAAGCCAATTTCCATGGCCATATACAAAAACATGAATATAACTTTACATGCCTTCATTTTTGGCAAACCAAATGACACATAACAAAATATTCAAAAGCTCTAGAAATATTTTATTTTACTTTGAAGTGTGACACGCCCGTGTGGTGGGGTCGTGTAGTCATACACGCCCGTGTGGCTTGGGACACGCCTGTGTCCTCAGCCTGTGTGCAACACTGACTTCAACCTCATCATTCTGTTAAAAGCACACGGCCAAGACACACGTCCGTGTTCTTAGCTTGTGTTCTATACTGACTTAAAAATTTAGGTGCAGAGGGCACACGGCTATACCACACACCCATAGGGGTGAGCCGTGTGTCACATACGGCCTAGACACATGGCCGTGTGTCTACCCATGTGGACCTTATTAGGCTATTTTCCAAGTCTTAGGTCACCCTCTGCCAACTAGTTACACTTATAGATTACTTTAGTGCATGTTAAGGCCAAAATGGTACATTTATAAATATAAAGCTTTGATTAACCTTATTGCATGTAAACCTCATGTCATTGGTTTCATACATGCTAAGTTAATTCTCATCTTACCTTTAAAGATTTCCATGTATACTAGACATATTTAGGATTGGCTCATTTTTATAACTCATTGCCAATTGAAGACCAAACCATCACATATGAACATAAACATGCATAGATTTGTAGGCCATAGCCTACTTCAAAATAAGCCAATTTCCATGACCATATACAAAAACATGAATATAACTTTGCAAGCCTTCATTTTTGGCAAACCAAGTGACACATATAACAAAATATTCAAAAGCTCTATACATGCCATTGAATAAACATAAGTGTTTATATACCAAAGCTGAAATAGTTGATAGTGTGTAGACTCTCCAACCGTCTTCCAATCTTTACGAGTCCTCGAGCTCTGAAAATAGGGAAAAAGAGAGGGGTAAGCATTTACATGCTTAGTAAGCTCGAATAACTGGAAAGTAAACTTACCGATTATTTAGCATACACCCTTATTAGATAATAAAACCAACGAATATGAAAATGGTTTCCCTATCACATGCACTCAATCAATGAATTAGTCACATAACAAAACATCATGTAATATATCTTTGATGAGCTCATCATTCAACATGTCGTTTATACATATACCTCGTTTTAGTCCCATTGAGTTTCTAGGAAATCTCGATGGATTATCCAATCACTGACAATTCATACGAATGATCATTTTAGTATGCACTCCCGCGAACCTCACATCTTACGGCGGGATTACCAGTCCAAGCTAAATCCCCCGTATCGTAAACTCATAAGGTGATGTCGGGATTACCAGTCCAGGCTAAATCCCTTATAACGACAAACACCCTTAGTGAGCTTAGATCTGAATTACCAGTCCAGGCTAAATTCAGACCCTAATCGGATTATCCGTTCAGGCTAAATCCATAATGCACACATATTCTTCAAGAGGCTCGATCACTCAAGGAACACCCGTCCGAGCTAGATTCTTTTCATACTTGAGATCATTAGATTACCCGTCCGGGCTAAATCCTTTCTGCAACACATACAGGATCTCAAGTCACATATAATTCATAGTTTATCCATCGAATTCCCTTTTTAACCTCAACCGAGACAGTTTTTTCCAATAAATCATTATCAAAGATGCATTTTATGCATTTTCATGCCATCAACAATGCAATCATCATGCACTCATAATCATACAATTATGCATATTATGAGTTTACTTTAAGTTTTCCGAACTTACCTGGTACTCGTTTCGGTGTTGTGTTTCGGTTATTCCGAAACCTTTCGCTTTCCTCAGCCGACCTCCGAAATTTGTTCCTCGGGGTCTATAACAATAAAATTAAATCATTAACATATCACATTGTACTTTTTGAGCCTAAATTCCACCCCTAGTCCAAATGACCATTTTACCCCTAACCTTTCATATTTTTACGATTTAGTCCCTAAGCTCGTATAATGAAACACATGCAATTTCTATCTTACCCAAGCCTAGCTGAACACTTTTCCCTCTTATGGCAGCCCACATTTTCTATTATTTTCACATTTCTACCACATATTTAACAACTTTTGCAAAAAGGTCCCTTTAGGGGTTTTTCATGAAAATCACCTAGGAAAAGATGTTTAACACACCTCCAACTTTCATACCCCTCCATAAATCATCAAAATACAAGTAACTCATGCATGGGTAAATTTTTAAACATGAACCCTAGCATGAAATATGGGTAGAAATGGAGAGAGTAAGCTACCGGGATTTCAAAAATACAAAGAACATTAAAAACGAGGCTTGGGAGCACTTACTATTGAGCTTGGAAAGCTTGAAAACCCTAGTTATGGAGAACCCTAGAGTTTCAACTGAATGAGAGAGATGAATGGCTAATTTTGGCTTATTTTTCCCATTTTATTTCATTAAAAAGCTAAATGACCAAAATGCCTTTAAGCCATTTCTTTAAAATTTCGTCCATGCAAGCCCATTTTTGTCCAAAAACTTAGAAATTGAGAAAATTGTTCTCTAAGACCTTCTAATTTATAATCTAAAGAAATTCATACAAATTGCTTCTAGAATCTAAGTTTTGCAATTTATTCAATTTAGTCCCTAATTTTCAATTGGACACCTTACTCAAAGAATTTCTTCATGAATTCTTAACACATGCATATTCTCATATTCTAGACCTCATAATAATCATAAAATGAATATTTTGATGTTGGATCTGTGGTCTCGAAACCACTATTCTGACTAGGTCCTATTTCTGGATGTTACATTTCTCCTCCTTTTAGGGACTTTCGTCCTCGAAAGTCTTACTAGTAAATAGATTTGAATATTGGTTTCTCATGGTTGCTTCTGGCTCCCATGTAGCCTCTTCCACACCATGTCGATGCCATAAAACTTTTACTAAAGCCACATTTTTATTTCTCAACTGTTTAACATCACGAGCCAAAATCTTGACTGGTTCCTCCCCATAGGTCATGTCTGGTCTAATCTCAATCTCTGCTGGTGAAATCACATGAGAGGGGTCTGATCGATATCGCCTTAACATGAATACATGGAACACATCGTGAATCTTTTCCAATTCGGGTGGCAATGCCAAACGATAGGCTAATGGTCCAATTCTTTCAGTGATCTCGTACGGTCCGATAAATGGTGGAGTCAATTTGCCTTTTCGACCAAATCTCAGCACTTTTTTCCATAGAGACACTTGCAAGAATACTCTATCTCCAACTTGGAATTCAATCTCTTTTCTTTTCAGGTCAGCATATGACTTTTGCCTATTCGATGCCGCTTTTAAACAGTCTTGTATCACTTTAACTTTTTCTTCAGTTTCTTTAATCAGGTCAACCCCATGAATTTGACTTTCCTTAAGTTCTGTCCAATACAATGGAGTTTGTCACTTTCTGCCATACAAGGCCTCATAAGGCGCCATCTTCAAACTCATTTGAAAACTGTTGTTGTAGGCAAATTCTACCAATGGCCAGTACTTTTTCCTGCTACCCTGAAATTCAATGATGCAACATCACAACATATCCTCAAGAATCTGAATCATCCGCTTAGACTGACCATCGGTCTGTGGGTGAAAAGTCGTACTGAAACTCAATTTTGTACCCAGGGCTTCTTGTAACTTCTTCTAAAATCTCAAAGTGAACCTCGGGTCTCTATAAAAAATAATCGACAACGGTATCCCGTGTAGTCTCACAATCTTAGATATGTACAAGTTGGCCAATCTATCAAGAGAGTAGTTTGTTCTTACTGGAATGAAATGAGCCGACTTTTTCAACTTATCCACCACAAATCATATAGCGTCTTTCCTTTTCAGAGTCAATGGCAATCCTATCACAAAATCCATAGTAACTTTGTCCCACTTCCATTCGGGGACCATTACAGGTTGTAACAAACCTGAAGGCACTTGATGTTCAAACTTTAACTTGGCGACATATCGCACGCCGATACAAATTCAGAAATGTCTCTTTTCATGCCGTTCCACCAGTACATTTTCTTCAAATCGTTGTACATCTTGGTATTTCTTGGATGAATAGACAAACGGGCTGTTATCCGCTTCTTGCAAGATTTTTTGAATAATCTTATCATCTTTAGGTACACAGACTCTATCTTTGAACATCAAACATCCATCAGGACCAATCCGATAATCTGATTCAATGCCCGACTCACATCGAGTCTTTTTTGCCTGTAAGTTTCTATCATTGGTTTGGGCATTATAGATTTGTTGAAGAAGTGTCGGCCTAGCCTCCAACTCTGCCAAGACCGAACCATCATCAAGCAATGTTAATCGAGCGTCCATTTCTCTCAATGCAAATAGATATTTTCTGCTTAACGCATCGGCGACCACATTCACCTTTCCTGGGCGATAGTCAATAACCAGATCATAGTCTTTAATTAATTCCAACCACCTTCGTTGTCTCAAGTTAAACTCTTTTTGAGTCATCAAATACTTCAAACTCTTATGGTCTATGAATATACGACAAGTCTCACCATATAAATAATGCGTCCAAATTTTCAAAGCAAAGACAATGGCGGCGAGTTCTAAATCGTGTGTCAAATAGTTCTTCTCGTGAGGCTTCAACTGTCGTGAAGCGTAAGCTATCACCTTGCCATCTTGCATGAGTACACAACCCAGTCCGTTCAATGATGCATCACTATAGACCACAAACTCTTTTCTCGGTTCAGGTAATACTAAAACAGGAGCTTCTGTCTGCAATGTCTTTAACTTCTTGAAACTCTGCTGACACTTTTCTGTCTATTCAAACTTAACATCTTTCTGTAGCAACCTTGTCACTGGAGTTCCTATCATGGAGAATCCTTTCACAAATCTTCAGTAGTAACCGACTAAGCCCAAAAAGCTTCTAACATCGGTTACATTTTTAGGCGGTTTCCATTCAATAATAGCAGAGATTTTACTCAGATCAACTCAGATGCCTTTACCCGAAATAACATGACCCAAAAGTCCAACTTCTTGGAGCCAAAATTTACTCTTGCTAGACTTAACGTACAGTTGTTTTTCCCGTAAGGTCTGCAACATAGTTCTCAAGTGCTTCGCATGCTCTGCCTCATCTTTAGAATAAATCAAGATGTCGTCAATAAACACAACGGAAAACTTATCCAAGTATGGCCGAAAGATCCTATTCATTAGATCCATGAATACGGCCGGTGTATTCGTCAATCCAAATGGCATAACAAGAAACTCATAATGGCCGTATCTTGTTCTAAAAGCTGTCTTTGGTACGTCTGATGCCTTAACACATAACTAATAGTAGCCAGACCTCAAGTCTATTTTAGAGAATACCGTGGCTCCTCTCAACTGGTCAAATAGATCATCGATCCTTGGAAAAGGATACTTATTCTTGATAGTTACCTTGTTCAGTTGTCGGTAATCTATACATAATCTCATTGAACCATCTTTCTTCTTTACAAACAATACGGGGGCACCCCAAGGTGAAAAGCTTGGCCTAGCAAAACCTTTATCTGTCAGCTTTTGCAACTGTACTTTTAATTCTTTTAGCTCAGTTGGCGTCATTCTGTACGGGGCAATAGAGATGAGAGTTGTCCCTGGCACCAATTCAATACCAAACTCTATCTCTCTCTCGGGAGGTAATTCGAGTAATTCTTTTGGGAATACGTTTGGATATTCACATACTATAGGCACAGTCTCAATCTTCAACACTGTTTCCCTCGTGTTCAACACAAAAGAAAGGTAGGCTTCATACCTTTTTCTCATATATTTCTGAGCAACCATTGTCGTGATTACAGTTGGAGACGTGCCCACATCTCTTGAATTAACCCGTAGAATCTTGCCATCTGGGTATTTCAATTTAATATACTTGCTACCATAATTTACAGTTACATCATGCAAGGCTAACCAATCCATACCGAGTATTACATCAAACTCATCAAAAGGTAACAACATAAGGTTAGCCGGAAAACATTGACCATGAATCGTCAAAGAACAATTCTTACAGACTTTATCAACCAAGATTGATTTGCCTAGTGGGTTCGACACTCTAACAACAAATTCTGTAGGTTCAACAGGTATGTTCATACTAGACACCAATCTCATGCAAATGTATGAATGCGTCGACCCTGGGTCAATTAAGGCAATAACACATGTATTGAAAAGAGAAAAAATACCTGTAATAACGTCAGGATTAGAGGCTTCTTCTCCAGCGCGTATTGCATACGTCTTTGCTGGGGCTCGAGCCTCTGATTTTCCAGTGTCTTTGGCTGTAACTCGACTGCCACTAGCACTTTCAGGGTATCTCAGAGGTCTATCTCGTGCTATGGGAGCACTTGACTTCGGGGATACTTCCACTTCTTTTTCGATTCGTTTTGGGCCGTCTTTGAGAAAGTGGTCAAGAGAACCATATCTGAAACATGCACCACTCTTTATTCAGCACTCTCTAAAGTGAAATTTGTTGCAACTCTTACACTTCGGCTTTTGGTCATCCACACTCCCCACACTAGTCACCATCGGGAGGAAGACTTCTGATTTCGGTGTTTAGAGCCTCTCGTTCTACCCGACTATCCTACAGATGAAGTGGAGTGTTCATGTTGGCTCCTTGGTTTCTTTGTGGAAAATAGGAGCATCTTACCACTAGATCTCTTGCTCGCAACTCGAGCCTCTCTCTTTGCTTGCTTTCTTTCATTATTAAGTTCCTCGTCCTTCTTGGCCTGATCAGCTAATGCGGCGAACTCCCTTATTTCGAGGATCCCAATCAACAACTTGATTTCCTCATTCAAACCTTCTTTGAAGTGTTTACACATTTCTGATTCGGTTTGAACCCACTCAGTTGCATACTGACTTAACCTTACAAACTCCCTTTCGTATTCTGCCACAATCTTATTTCCTTGTTTGAGTTCCAGGAACTCCTTTCGCTTCAAGTCTAAGAACTTTTGACTGATATACTTCTTCCTAAACTCTTCTTGGAAGAATTCCCAAGTGATATTTTCCTTTGGCACCACCGAAGATACGGTCTTCCACCAGTGGTACGCAGTGTCCTTCAAGAGAGATACGACACACTTTAAGAACTCCTCAGGTGTGCACGATAATTCATCTAATACCCTTGTGGTATTCTCAAGCCAGAACTTGGCTCTCTCAGCATCATCCTTAATTTTAGCTCTAAATTCCTCGACCCCATACTTTCTAAGCTTATCTACGGGGGCTTTACCAATCCTTACCCGTGCCATTCCTCATGGAAAATCCTCATCAGGTTGGTTAGGGGGTGGGGGTGATTGTGGTATGTTGGGGCGATTCCTCAGATAATCCCTAAACCACTCATCCATCATGTTAAAGAAGGTGGCTTGAGCCTCTTCCCGGCCTTCAGACATAACCCTTTTACTACTACTAGATACAACTCGTTGTACGAAAGCTGGAGTATGGCTCTCAGCTCCCTCGGACTCTTCTTGTGCATGATTGGAAGACATTTACTATATTCAAAACAATTTAAACAGTTAGGAGATATCACACTATCAACATTCGTATAATGGCATGTATAGCGAACCTCAATACTTTATAGATAGTCCTAGAACCGACTAAACCGTAACTTTGGTACCACTAAATGTAATACCCCTCGCCTATATCTGACGTCGGGATAGGGTTCGAGGCATTACCGGTTATTCACCTTTACAAACTTACTAAATTGGGTCATCGACCTTTGCCCAAAATTTAAAACCTTTCAAACAGGTACACCTCGTCCCTTACAAGGCCTTCGAGGCCTAAGTCATAGCTGGGGGCGGTTCAGGACAGAACTGAAAACATTCAATAAATTTTGGGCACCTTAGAAATATTTTCTTTTACTTTGAAGTGTGACACGCCCGTGTGGTGGGTCCGTGTGGTCATATACACCTGTGTGGCTTGGGACAGGCCCATGTCCTCAGCCCGTGTGCAACACTGACTTCAACCTCATCATTCTGTCAAGAGCACACAGCCAAGACACATGCCCGTGTTCTTAGCCCGTGTTCTATACTGACTTAAATTTAGGTGTAGAGGGCACACGGCCATACCACACACCCATAAGGGTGAGCCGTGTGTCCCATACAGCCTAGACACATGCCCATGTGTCTACCCATGTGGACCTTATTAGGCTATTTTCCAAGTCTTAGGTCACCCTCTGCCAACCAGTTACACTTATAGATTACTTTAGTGCATGTTAAGGCCAAAATGGTACATTTATAAATATAAAGCTTTGATTAACCTTATTGCATGTAAACCTCATGTCATTGGTTTCATACATGCTAAGTTAATTCTCATCTTACCTTTAAAGATTTCCATGTATACTAGACATATTTAGGATTGGCTCGTTTTTATAACTCATTGCCAATTGAAGACCAAACCATCACATATGAACATAAACATGCATAGATTTGTAGGTCATAGCCTACTTCAAAATAAGCCAATTTCCACGACCATATACAAAAACATGAATATAACTTTACATGCCTTCATTTTTGGCAAACCAAGTGACACATATAACAAAATATTCAAAAGCTCTATACATGCCATTGAATAAACATAAGTGTTTATATACCAAAGCTGAAATAGTTGATAGTGTGTAGACTCTCCAACCGTCTTCCAATCTTTACGAGTCCTCGAGCTTTGAAAATGGGGAAAAAGAGAGGGGTAAGCACTTACATGCTTAGTAAGCTCGAATAACTGGAAAGTAAACTTACCGATTATTTAGCATACACCCTTATTAGATAATAAAACCAACGAATATGAAAATGGTTTCCCTATCACATGCACTCAATCAATGAATTAGTCACATAACAAAACATCATGTAATATATCTTTGATGAGCTCATCATTCAACATGTCGTTTATACATATACCTCGTTTTAGTCCTATTGAGCTTCTAGGAAATCTCGATGGATTATCCAATCACCGACAATTCATACGAATGATCATTTTAGTATGCACTCCCGCGAACCTCATATCTTACGGCGGGATTACCAGTCCAAGCTAAATCCCCCGTATCGTAAACTCATAAGGTGATGTCCTGGATTACGGTCGAGCTAAATCCCTTATAACGACAAACACCCTTAGTGAGCTCGGATCTGAATTACCAGTCCAGGCTAAATTCAGACCCTAATCGGATTATCCGTTCAGGCTAAATCCATAATGCACACATATTCTTCAGGAGGCTCGATCACTCAAGGAACACCCGTCCGGGCTAGATCCTTTTCATACTTGAGATCATCGGATTACCCGTCCGGGCTAAATCCTTTTTCCAACACATACAGGATCTCAAGTCACATATAATTCATAGTTTATCGATCGAATTCCCTTTTTAACCTCAACCGAGACATTTTTTTTCCAATAAATCATTATCAAAGATGCATTATGTGCATTTTCATGCCATCAACAATGCAATCATCATGCACTTATAAATCATACAATTATGCATATTATGAGTTTACTTTAAGTTATCCAAACTTACTTGGTACTCGTTTCGGTGTTGTGTTTCGGTTATTCCGAAACCTTTTGCTCTCCTCGGTTGACCTCCGAAATTTGTTCCTCGGGGTCTATAACAATAAAATTAAATCATTAACGTATCACATTGTACTTTTTGAGCCTAAATTCCACCCCTGGTCCAAATTACCATTTTTTCCCTAACTTTTCACATTTTTATGATTTAGTCCCTAAGCTCGTATAATGAAACACATGCAATTTCTATCTTACCCAAGCCTAGCCGAACACTTTTCCCTCTTATGGTAGCCCACATTTTCCATTATTTTCACATTTCTACCACATATTTAACAACTTTTGCAAAAAGGTCCCTTTAGGGGTTTTTCATGAAAATCACCTAGAAAAAGATGTTTAACACACCTCCAACTTTCATACCCCTCCATAAATCATCAAAATACAAGTAACTCATGCATGGGTAAATTTTTAAACATGAACCCTAGCATGAAATATGGGTAGAAATGGAGAGAGTAAGCTACCGGGATTTCAAAAATACAAAGAACATTAAAAACGAGGCTTGGGAGCACTTACTATTGAGCTTGGAAAGCTTGAAAACCCTAGTTATGGAGAACCCTAGAGTTTCGGCTGAATGAGAGAGATGAATGGCTGATTTTGGCTTATTTTTCCCATTTTATTTTATTAAAAAGCCAAATAACCAAAATGCCTTTAAGCCCTTTCTTTAAAATTTCATCCATGCAAGCCCATTTTTGTCCAAAAACTTAGAAATTGGGAAAATTGTTCTCTAAGACCTTCTAATTTATAATCTAAAGCAATTTCATACAAATTGCTTCTAGAATATAAGTTTTGCAATTTATTCAATTTAGTCCCTAATTTCCAATTGGACACCTTACTCAAAGAATTTCTTCATGAATTCTTAACATATGCATATTCTCATATTCTAGACCTCATAAGAATCATAAAAAAAATATTTTGATGTCGGATCTATGGTCTCGAAACCACTATTCTGACTAGGCCCTATTTTCATATGTTACATTTACAGTGACAACCATAGCGATAAAGATTGTCCACAACATGCAGAGAATGCCTTTTATGTCAGTAACATCCGCAACAATTCTTATGAAAAATCTTATAATAATTCTACATGCAATCAACAATATTGGGAAACTCAGACTGCTGGACAAAATGCTGCGACATTCCGATATAAGAATATATCTACTCAAGGCATTTATAATCCAATACAAGGGAATTACAATCAACAACAGTAGAACTATAATTAGTAGACTTAGATGCATCCACAACAAAGCCAGATGCATCCACACCAGAATTAGATGCAGCCACAACACTCTTCAATGTTGAATCAGCATGTTCAAGGACATCAACAACAACAGTACACGCAAGCTTCTCCTTCGGACCCATTAATAGCTCTTGAGGCTTTAATGCGAGAGCATATTACTCGCATAGAAACTATTGTGAAAGGGAATTCATCTTCTATTCGGGCGTTGGAGGCACAATTAGGACAACTTGCTTCGAATTTGAATACTCGACCACCAGGCACACTACCTAGTGACACGAAAAATCCCAGTCTGAGGAGGAAAGAACACTGGAAGGCTATCACTCTTAGGAATAGTAAACAAACTGGCGAGCCGACTACAAACTCTACTGTAGCACCTCAAGGTACTGGTGAAGTTATCTCTGGTGAGAAGGTTGAATCTGAAGAGCTTGTCGATATACCAAACAAAGAAGTTCCACAAATTGTCACTCATATGCCTAATGTCTGACCCTTGAAACTGTCAACGTAATCAAAGGTGTCAACACAATCAGATGTATCTTCTCCTTTACCTTTTCCACAAAGATTAAGGGAGAATGAGTAAGACAAGTAGTACCAACAATTCCTGAACATACTGAAGCAATTTCAGGTCAATATTCCTTTAGTAGATGCTCTTGTGCAAATTTTGAATTATGGAAAATTTATGAAGGAGCTCTTGTCCAAGAAGAAGAATCTTAGTGATATTGAAACTATTGTACTCACAGAAGGCTGTAGTGCTATTTTGACAAATAAGTTGCGCTCAAAAATAAAATATCCTAGGAGCTTTACTATCCCATGTTTAATTGGCAACCATTATTTGGGCAAGGCTTTATGCGACTTGGGAGTTAGCATCAACCTAATGCAACTATCTACTTTCAGAAAGTTGGAAATTAGTCACATGAAACCTACTTTAGTGACATTGCAACTAGCAGATCAATCATTGGCTCAACTTGAATGGAAAATCAAAGATATCTTAGTTCGTGTGATAAATTTGTTTTTCCGGCTGATTTTATCATACTTGATTGCGAGGCAGACAATGAGGTTCCCACAATCTTAGGACGACCATATTTAGCCACCGGACGAACCCTTATTGATGTTTACAAATGTGAACTGACCATGTGACCTAATGATGAGCACATTACCTTGAGTGTTTTTGAATCTATTCAATGACCAAAAGCACAATACTTTCTGAAGAGTTTGCAGTGACATCTGATGATGAATTCTTAGATGATTGTGACAGCATGGTTGAAGTTAATAATATTGAAGTCAGGCATGGATGGCAAATTGAATCCTTAGACTTAGCCAACATAACAGCTCCAATTTTCAAGCCATCTATTGACGAAGCTCTTACTCTGGAATTAAAACCACTACCTACTCGTCTTAAATACGTCTTTCTTGGTGCTAACAATATTCTCCCAGTTACTGTCTCTGCAATGCTAGATGTAACTCAAGAAGAGAAATTCATCCATATTCTTAAGCAACATAAACGAGCTATTGCTTGGAGTATTGTCGATATTCGAGGCATTAGTCCATCTTTTTGCATGTATAAGATTAAGTTGGAAGATGAAGGCAAGCAATCGATTAAGCAACAAAGAAGATTAAATGAGAAGATGAAGGAAGTTTTTAAGAAAAAAATTATAAAATGGCTTGATGCTGGAATTAATTACCCTATTTTTGGTAGGAATTGGGTAAGTCCAATGCAATGCGTTCCTAAAAAGAGTGGCATCACTGTGGTTAGTAACGACAAAAATAAATTAATTCCTACACAAATTCCTATGAGATGGTGAGTCTGTATAGATTATCGCAAACTTAATGCTACTACAAGGAAGGACCACTTCTCACTTCCTTTCATTGATCAAATGTTCGATAGGCTTGCTGGAAGAGCCTATTACTGCTTTTTAGACAGCTATTCTGGGTAGAATCAAATTGCTATAGCACCGGAGGATCAGGAGTAAACAACTTTCACATGTCCCTTCGGTACTTTTGCTTTTCGCCGTATGCCTTTCGATTTTTGCAATGCACCAGCGACATTTCAAAGGTGTATGATGGCAATATTCTCGAATATGATTGAAGATTCTTTAAAGGTTTTTATGGATGATTTCTTAGTCTATGGGAATGATTTTGATCATTGCACTGACAATTTGGATAAAGTATTGAAGCAATTTTAAGACACACATCTTGTTCTAAATTGAGAAAAATGTCATTTCATGCCAACTGAAGGCATTGCGTTAGACCATCGCATCTCTAGTTAAGGCATTAAAGTAAACAAAGTTAAAGTGGAAATCATTGAGAAATTACCTTCATTGACAAATGTGAAAGGTATTCACAGTTTTCTTGGGCATGCGGGGTTTTTCCGAAGATTTATTAGAGGTTTCTTAAAAATTGAAAAACCCTTATGCTCATTGCTAGAATAGAATAAAAAATTCTTCTTTGATGGTGCATGTATGAATGCATGTATTCAATTAAAGAAGCAGCTAGTAAATGCACCCATTTTCGTTGTACCAAATTGATCTCAACCTTTTGAAGTTATGTGCGATGCAAGTGACTTTACTGTGGGTGCTGTTCTAGGACAACGCAAGGGAAAAATATTTCATGCCATCTATTATGCTAGCAAAACTCTAACAGAGGCTCAAATCAATTATACCACTACAGAGAAAGAATTGTTGGCTGTAATATTTTCTTTCGACAAGTTTCGCTCTTATCTTGTCGGCGCAAAGGTTATCGTATTTATTAATCACTCGACGTTGAGATATCTTTTTGCAAAGAAGGATGCAAAACCAAGATTGATACGCTGGATCTTATTGTTGCAAGAATTCAACATTGAGATAAAAGACCACAAAGGTTTAGAGAATCAAGTTGCAAACCATCTGTCTCGATTGGAAGTTGGCAATAAATATGGAAAAATACTTCAAATTGTCAACGCATTCCCAGATGAGAAGTTATTTACTGTTGATGCAATCCCTTGGTATACGGATTTGGTTAATTATCTAGTGTGTGGAAAACTCCCATTGGATGTTACAGGCCGTAAAAAAGAAAGATTTCTTCGTGAAGTAGTGAAGTATCATTGGAATAAGCTGTATTTATTTAAGGTATGCAATGACAACATCATTCGATGTTGTGTTCTAGAAGAGGAGATGCTTTCGATCCTGAAGCACTGTCATGATACTCCTTATAGAGGTCATTTCGGTAGCATGAAAATTGCTGCTAAGGTTCTCCAATCAGGATTCTACTGGCCTTCTTTATTTAAAGACGCCCACAATTTTGTGAATCAATGTGATAGGTGTTAGTGACGTAATGAAATGTTGTAGTAGCCAATTATGGATGTTAAATTGTTCGATGTTTGGGGTATGGATTTTATGAGACATTTCCAAGTTCATTTGGAAATCTTTATATATTAGTAGCTATTGACTACATCTCAAAGTGGGTTGAAGTTGTTGCAGTCCTAAAGGATAATGCAAAGACGATACTTAAATTTTTTCACAAGGATATACTCACCCGCTTTGGCACACTAAATGCATTGATTAGTGATCAGGGTACACACTTTCATTGCAACCAAGTGGTAGTTGCACTGAAGAGATATGGAGTTAATCATAGAATGGCTACTACTTATCATCCGCAAACTAATGGACAAGTCGAAGTATCGAATCGACAAATTAAAAACATTCTTGAAAAGGTTGTGAACCCTTTGAGGAAAGATTGGTCTTCCAAACTGGATAACACTTTATGGGCATTACGGACAGCATACAGAACTCCATTAAGGATGTGGACGTATCAGTTGGTTTTTGGGAGAGCATGTCACTTGCCAGTTGAACTGGAGCACAAAGCAATGTGGACAATTAAGCAAGTGAACATAGACTATAAAGCTGTTGGAAAGAAAAAGCTGTTGGATATCACTGAACTAGAGAAGATTAGGCAAAATTCCTATAAAAACGCTACAATTTGCAAGGAAAAGACCAAAAGATGGAATGACAGAATTATTTTACAGCGACAATTTATCGCAAGTGAACAAGTTTTATTATTCAATTCTAAACTAAAATTGCACCTGGGTAAATTGCGCTCATGTTGGTCTGGACCTTTCGAAATTGTCGAAGTATTTTCTTATGGTGCAATCAAAATCAGAGATTTACATGATGGGACACCAGTTCAAAGTGAATGGACAACAGTTGAAACACTATTTTGGGAATATTAATCAAAAGTTGGCAGAGACCATTAAATTGGTCGAAAAATTTTAATTTTTATTGAATTGATCATTATGTGATTTTATTTTATTTTAATTTTTGTTTTTGTTCAAGTTTGTTTTACTTCTTTTTTTTTGGCAGAATAATTAGGTACCATTGTCGACACACTTGGGCTTTATTGTCAACATAGTTCGTATTATTGTACTGTCACTTATGAATCATCAAGAATGAGGGCATATGTGATATCCCGAATTAGGGCCTAATAGGAATAGTGGTTTTGGGACCACAAATCCAAGATAGAAATAATTATTTTATAATTATTTTTAGATCTATGATATGATTGCATGATTGTGTGAAAATTTCGTGAAGAAATTTTATGCATAAAGTGCTTAATTTGAAATTAGTGACTAAAATTGAATAAGTTGCAAAACTTGCATTCTAGAAGCTTTTAGTATGAAATTGCTTTGGAATATTAATTAGGAGGAATTAAATAGCAATTTAACCAATTTCTAAAATTTTGGACAAAAATGGGCTTGTACATGAAAAATTACAAAGAAAGACATTAAGGGCATTTTTGTCATTTGGTAAATAGTCATTAAAAAGGGAAAAATAACACAAAAATGGACTCATCTTCTCCATAAGGGCTGCCGAATTTTTCTTGTCACCATAGCTAGGGTTTCCAACATTTTTAAGCCTTGATTGTAAGTGATTTTCATACCCGTTTTTAATGCTCTTTTCGATTTTAAAATCTAGAAAGCATGTTCTATCATTTTCTAGCAATATTTTGAGCTAAGATGCATGTATGAAAATTTACCCATGTGTGACATAATTGTATTTTGATGAATAATGAAGGAATATGATGGTTTAATGTGTCTTTAACAACTTTTACTTAGTAGTTTTATGTGAAAACACCTAAAAAGGGACTCAATTGTAAAAAAGGATAAAATTGATGGTAAAAATCTAATTTTTGGTGTAACATATGGGCTATTATGGACACTAGGAAATTCAGCTATGCCTAGATGTCATGGGTAATGCATGCAACTCATTGTACAAACTTAAGGACTCAATTGTAAATAATTGAAAAGCTAAGGGTAAAATGGTAATTTTTATCCAAGCCCGTATTAGGGGCTGTTTTGATGAATGTGTATATTGAATAAATTAATTTGGTATTTTAGATCAAGAGAAACGAGATTCGAGTCGTGATCGAGGGAAAAATAAAGTTTATGAGGAATAGACCCGATTTCTAATATTTTGTACCGAGGTAAGTTCATGTATAAATGTGGTAACATAATTGTCATTTTAAGTAATTTAATGATATTTATATGGTATGATGATTATTATCATGAAATATTATGCTTTGTGGTTATTATTGAGTAATATGCAAATTATGTGAGCAACTTGATAAAATATGAAATGCTACCAAGTATTGGTTCCGACATTCCGTGGAAGATGGCAAAGATATGTGATCGAGGAAAATCCTGTTATGTCACTAGGATATTTGAGTTCCGAACTCGTTGAGTTGAGTCCGAGTTCACTTATGAACGCTAACGCCTGAGCTCGTTGAGTTGAGTCCGAGTTCGCTTATGGGCAGTTTACATGGTAGCTCGGCTACATAATTTCCGCAAGCTATTGAGTTTGTCTAGCTGCTGGTATGGCACTTATGTGCATTCAATCCGTGTATTTGAATTATATTCCGATGTGTTCAACGGGTGCATCTTAAGTGAATAAGGAGAATACCTAAAACAAAAGTGACATGTTGGTAAGTGTGGTGAATGGGAAAATTTGACAGGTATGTGCTTAAACCATCGGGTTGAGAACTTGGTATGATGAAATCGTGGTAAGACAGTAAATGCAAATGTAACATGAATGTCTTGGTGATATTTATGCAAATGATGTTTTGTGTTGGATTGCATGATTATGTTACTTGCTATTTGCATGTGTACTTACTAAGCATTTATGCTTACTCCCTTCTTTCCATTCTTTGTAGTTTTGACAAGCCAGCTTGGAAATTGGGAACGGTTGGAGGCTCGTTTACACTATCCGTGGACCATTTTGGTATAGTGGCTTGTATATTTTGAGTATGGCATGTATAGCATTATAATAATTATTTTGTGTATATAATCTTATGATATGGCCAATGAGTGGTAATGAAATGTTTGGTAATGATTAGCCATTGGAATGGCTAATCAAAAATCATATTTGGTGTTATGTATGCTTAATGTGCTATCTAATCCATGGAAATTCATAAAAAGGTGAAATTTGCTATAAAATAGTATCATACAGCAGCAATGACGTGAGTTTGAAAAATCACTTAAAATGGTAGAGACAGAATTAGATGGTGACTAAAATATGAAGTTGAATCTTATTAAGTATATTTTCATACGGAAGAAACAAAACAGGTAAATGAGTTGTATTTCATGAGATATTTGGGTTTTGGTGGAATAGGGTCAGAGTGATTTTTGAATCCCCTGTTCTAAGTTTAGAATTCACTAAAATTTTTACAAAAATAATTAGGAGTCATACTTTATATTTACAAATTCCTTATTGAGTCTACTTTTAAGAGAAACAAACGGCATAGTTATTTGAATTCTGTATAGAGAGAAAAGTGATTCGTAGTGAACAGAGGTCAGAGAAGTCAAACACTGAAACAGGGGAAACTTTAACTAATAAAATGTACTAATTGGCCCGACCAAAAATTCTAGAAAAAAATTAGTAAATAGATATATGAGTCTAGGTTCAGGAAAAATTTACGGATTTGAATTTCGAGTTTCATAACTCGAGATATAAATTTTTTTAGCGACTATAATGCAGATGGGTAGTTTATTACGAAAGGTGAAATAAATTGTTTGAAATTGTTTAAGTGATAATTTAAGTCTGTTAATGCCTCGTGCTCGACTCCAGCGATGGTCTTAGATAAGGGGGTGTTACATTTGGTGGTATCAGAGCTACAGTTTAGTCGATTCTCAGATTAATGTGCATATGTACGGGTTTTGCTATACATGCCATATATATATTATGATAGTGTGACGACTCCTGACCTTTAAAATGATTTTTTTATATAGTAAATGGATCCCGATCTAGCTATGTCTGATGATGTAGAGAGCAATAAGCCAGCTCCTGCTAAAAGGGCGGTGCCGACTGAAAATCGACCTCCTACTGTTGGTCAAGGAGGAGGAGAAGGGGCTCGGGAAGCCTTTCTCCAGATGATGAATGCATGGTACACCGAGTTCGTTCGTACGAACTCGAATGCTCAACAACCTCCCCCACCTCCCCTGATTCCTCAACTTGTACCTCTGATGTCTCAAGGTATGGATTTGATGAAATTTCATAAAACCCCAGTTGACAGAATTTGCAAGCAAGGGGCTGAAGAATTCAGGGCAAATGTTGATGATGATGCCGAGAAAGCAGAATTTTGGCTTGAGAATTCTATTTGGGTATTTGATGAATTGTCTTGTACACCTGAAGAGTGCTTGAAATGTCCTATATCCTTGTTGAGAGATTCAGCCTATTATTGGTGGAAGACATTGATTTCAATGGTACCGAAACAAAAAGTGACTTGGGAGTTCTTTCAAGAAGAATTTCGAAAGAAATACATCAGTGAAAGATTTGTTGAACAGAAGCGTAAAGAGTTTCTCAAGTTGAAACAAGGCATGTAATATCCCGAATTAGGGCCTAATCGGAATAGTGGTTTCGTGACCACAAATTCGAGATAGAAATAATTATTTTATAATTATTTTGAGGTTTATGATATGATTGCATAATTGTGTGAAGATTTCGTGAAGAAATTTTTGGCATAACGAGTTTAATTTAAAGTTAGGGACTAAATTGAATAAGTTGCAAAACTTGCATTCTAGAAGTTTTTAGTATGAAATTGCTTTGAAATATTAATTAGGAGGTCTTAAATAGGAATTTGACCAATTTTAAGTTCATGGACAAAATTAGGACATGGAAGGAATTTTTGAAAGTTTAGTAAGGAGGGGCATTTTGGTCATTTGGATATTAAATGAAATAAAATGGGAAAAATAACACAAAATGGTCATCTTCTTCATATGGTTGCTGCCGAATTTTACTCTCTCCATAGCTAGGGTTTCTTCAACTTTCAAGCTTCATAGTAAGTGATTCCAAGCCCCGTTTTTAATGATTTTTACGTTTTTGAGATCCCGGTAGCTCGATTTAGCTTATGCTAGCAATAATTTAACCTAGGGTTCATATTTGGAAAAATATCCATAGGTGAAATTTGTGTATTTTTATGTTTTATGATAGAATATGAGATTTTAAATTATGTTAGACAACTTGTGCTACTCGGTTTTGAGTGAAAACGAGTAAAAGAACTTAATCGGCAAAAATACCTAATAGTCACAAGTACATGTTAGAGTGAGAATTTGATGTTGCCATAGAAGGGAAAAGTGATCAACATGTTATAAAACATAAGAATAAGGAATAAAGTTTAATCCCGAGCCTAGGGGCAAAAGTGTAAATATGCAAAAGTTTAGGGGTAAAATTGTAATTTTGCTAAAATTTGAATTAAGGATTAATTTGATAATGTGAGTATTAAATAAGCTAAATGTGTTATTTTAGATCAAGAAAGACGTGGAATCGACCCCAATCGAGGAAAAGAAAAGATTGTGGACTAAATTGCAAAATCTTTGTATTTTGGTACCAAGGTAAGTTCATGTGTAAATAATGTAGCATAATTGTTATTTTTAAGTCATTGATGTCAACTATGTGATATGCTGATTTTTTTTATCATGAAATATATGCTTTGTGGTTATTTTCAAACAAAATGCAAATCATGTATGCTACTTGCTAAATATAATTATTACCGAGTATTGATTTCGGCACTCTACGGAAGACGGCAAGGATATGTATTCGAGGAAAATCCCGTTTGAACCTTAGGAATAGATTAGGATACAAGTGACATGTCACTAGGATGGTTGAGCATCCGAACTCGTTGAGTTGAGTCCGAGTTCACTTATGGATGCGAATGTCCGAACTCGTTGAGTTGAGTCCGAGTTCATGAGATGTAACTAGGCATCCGAGCTCGTTGAGTTGAGTCCGAGTTCACTTATGGATGCGAACGCCCGAGCTCGTTGAGTTGAGTCCGCGTTCGCTTATGGGCGGGTTACATGATTGCTTGATTGCATATGTGGCACTTATGTGCAAGTTATCCAAGTATCCGAATTATATTCCGATGTGTTCAACGGGTAAAGTTCTACTCAAATGGAGGAATACTTGAGATGAAAAGAGACGTATTGGTAAGTGATGTGAAATGGATACTTCGGACAGGTATGTACTTAACCCTCGGGTTGAGTATTGATACAATAACGATAAGGTAGTAAAATGATGAATGATGATTAGAAATGAGATTTATGTTTTGGTGATACCATGCTAATGTTGTTTGGTATGATTGTTTTGTTATGTTACTTATTATTTGCATATGAACTTACTAAGCATTTATGCTTACTCCCTCCTTCTTACTCATTGTAGTTTTGGACAAGCCAGCTCAGGAGTCGGGATAGGTCGAAGGCTCAGTCACACTATCTGAAGAACTTTTCGGTAAATGGTTTGTAAAATTAAGTATGGCATGTATAGCAATATACCTATTTTGTGTAAATGATCTTATGATATGGTGATGGAATGGTTGAGAAAATGCTTGATAATGATAAGTTATGGAAATGGTTAGTTTAGATTATGTTTGATGTCATGGAAGGTTAATAGGATACTTTAATCATGAAAACTCATAAAAAGAGATGAAATTTGCCATAAGCAGAATATTGCAGCAACACTGACATGAGTTTGAAAATTTACTAAAAATCATATAAATTGAATTTGGTGATGGAATAAATATCAAATTAAATCTTATTATGTATAGTTTCACATGAAACAAACTAAACAGGTAAAGAAATTATATGTTAGAAGATATTTGAATTTTAGTGTAACAGGGTCAGAGTGATTTCTAGATCCCCTGTTCCAACTTTAGAAATTCACCATAAATTGTACAGATATAATTAGGTGGTGTATTTTATATCCTCAGAATCCTTATTGAGTCTATTTTCATTAGAAACAAACCTCATAATCATATGAATTTTGTACAGAGAGAAATGTGGTTTGTAGTAAATAGAGGTCAGTTCAGTCAAGTCCTGAAACAGGGGTAACTTTAACTAATAAACTGTACTAATTGGCCCAACCAAAAATTCTAGAAAAAAATTAGTAGATAGGTATATGAGTCTAGATTCAGGGAAAATTTACGGATCTTGATTTTGAGTTTCGTAACTCGAGATATGATTTTTCTTGTGACTGTGACGCAAGTAGCTTGAAAGCTGTGAATGTAGAAATAAATAATTTAAAGTTCTAAAAATGTTAAATTAAGTTTAGTAACACCTCATACTCGACTCCGGCAACGGTCTCGGGCGTGGGGGCGTTATATTTAGTGGTATCAGAGCAGGTTTAGTCGGTTCTCGGACTACGTGTTGTATGTACAGATTTTGCTATACATGCCATATGTATAAATTGTGATAGTGTGACGACTTCTGACCTTTTTAAATGATTTTTTTTATAGTAAATGGATCCCGATCCAGCTGTGGTAGATGAAGTAGAGAGTAACGCGCCTGCTCCGGCTGAAGGAGCAGCGCTGACTAAAAATCCACCTCCTACTGTTGGTCTGGGAGGAGGAGAAAGGGGTCGGGAAGCCTTTCTCCAAATGATGAGTGCATGGTACACTGAGTTCGTTCGTACGAACCCAAATGTACAACCTCCCCCACCTCCCCAATTCCTCAACACTGCACTTCGATACCTCAAGGTATGGATCGATGAAATTTCATAGAACTCAGTTGATAGAATCCGCAAGCAATGGGTCAAGAATTTAAAGCAAATATTGATGATGATACCGTGAAAGTAGAGTTTTGGCTTGAAAATTCTATCCGGGTATTTGATGAATTATCTTGTACACCTGAAGAATGTTTGAAATGCGCTACATCTTTGTTGAGGATTCAGCCTATAATTGGTGGAAGACTTTGATTTTGGTGGTACCAAAGAGAGAATAACTGGGAATTCTTTCAAGAAGAGTTTGAAAGAAATATATTAGTGAAAGATTTATTGATCGAAGCATAAAGAATTTCTTGAGTGAAGCAAGGTAATATGTGATTCTGTAATATGAAAGAGAGTTTGTTCGATTAAGTAAATATATGCAGAGTATGTTCCTACAGAGGCCAAGATGTGCCGACGATTTGAAAACGGGCTCAACGAAGACATCAAGGTATTTGTTGGAATTCTTGAATTAAAAGAAATGGTAGTATTGGTTGATCGAGCTTGCAAGGTGAAGAGCTACTTAAAGAGAAGAAAAAGGTAGAAGAGGCCGAGACTAGAAATTGGAAGAAAAGACCGATGAGCGGTTCATTTTCACAAAGAACTTGGAAAGTCAAGAAATATGAATCCTCGTTCCCAAGCTTCATTTGGGCAATCATATGGGAATTATAAGAAGCAAAATGTGGGTCCTAAGTCCCCCGGACTACTTGGCACCAGTGTAGGGAATTCGAGATTTGTTAAACACTGAGTGCAGGCGGTGTGGTAGAAATCATTTTGGCCCGTGCTGAGAGCAAATGAATGTTTTCGATGTGGTTCTCGGATCATTTTATTAGAGATCGCGAGAGAGAGTGAAAAAGAAAAATTTCAGAATACAAAAACAAGTGGGCGGATTCGAGAGAAAGATATCCAAGAAAAGCTGGGACCGAAACAAGTAGTAAGAATGTAGCTGAGGATGCACCAATTAGACTGAAGGAAGGGCTCGGCTAGGACTTATGCTATTAAAGCGCGCGAAGATGCTTCCTCACCCGATGTGATTACGGTACATTTTCTCTCTATAATGTTAAGAGCAAAACCGATGTTTTACAAGAGATTTTGAAGCTCGAGAAAGATGATCAAGATTTGCAAGCCAAAGGAAAGCAAAGTGTGAAGTTGATACTGAGTTAGATTTGAGAATCGATTCGATGGGTGCTTAATGTTTAAAGATCGAATTTGTGTACAGAAGAATGAGGAATTGATTCAAAAGATCCTACAGGAAGCACATAGTGGTTGTTTCTCGATTCATCCGGGTAGTAATACGAAAATGTATAATGACTTGAAGAAAATGTATTGATGGAATGGAATGAAAAAGGATATATCGAGTTTGTGTCCAAATGCATAATTTGTCAACAAGTGAAATTTGAACACCAAGTGCCTTCGGGATTACTTCAGCCTATTATGGTTCCTGAATGGAAATGGGATCGGATTACTATGGATTTTGTTTTAGGGTTGCTATTGACTCCAGGAAAGAAAGATGCCATCTGGGTAATTGTTGACAGATTAACTAAGTCGGCTCATTTTATCCCGATACGTACGGATTATTCTCTTAATAAGTTGGCTGAACTGTATATTAGAGAAATTGTTAGACTACATGGAATATCATTGTCGATTATTTCAGATAGAGATCCAAGGTTTACCTCGCGGTTTTTGCAAAAGTTGCAAGATGCGTTAGGTACGAAGTTGTGTATTGGAATTTCAAGGAAGTTGGGAAAGATATTTACCGTTGGTGGCATTTGCTTACAATAATAGTTATCAGACGAGCTTGAAAATGGCACCTTATGAAGCATTGTATGATTGTAAATGTCGAACGCCTTTGTATTGGGTGAACTCAAGGAAAATCAGATTTATGGAGTTGATCTAATAAAAGAAATCGAAGAAAAGTGAAGGTAATTCGAGATTGTTTGAAAGCAACTTCAGATAGACAGAAAATCTTATGCAGATTGAAAACGAAAGGACATTGAATTTCAAGTTGGTGATAAAGTATTTTAAAGGTGTCTCCGTGGAAGAAAGTCCTTAGATTTGGGACGGAAGGGCAAATTAAGTCCGCGTTTTATTGGGCGTATGAAATAATTGAAAAAGTTGGACCGGTAGCATATCGGCTAGCTTTACCACCGAATTAGAGAAGATTCATGATGTGTTCCACGTATCTATGTTATGTCGGTATCGTTCGGATCCTTCACACGTGGTTTCATGAAGCGTAAATTGAACTACAACCCGATATGACTTACGAAGAAGAACCGATTAAGATTTTAGTTCGAGAGGTCAAACGACTAAGGAATAAAAATATTGCACTTATGAAGGTGCTGTGGCAAAGGCATGGAGTAGAAGAAGCTACATGGGAATCCAAAGAAACTATGAGAAATCAATACCCACATCTGTTTACCGGTAAGATTTTCGAGGACGAAAATCCTTAAAGGGGGGGAGAGTTGTAATATCCCGAATTAGGGCCTAATCGAAATAGTGGTTTCGTGACCACAAATTTGAGATAGAAATAATTATTTTATAATTATTTTGAGGTTTATGATATGATTGCATAATTGTGTGAAGATTTCGTGAAGAAATTTTTGGCATAACGAGTTTAATTTAAAGTTAGGGACTAAATTGAATAAGTTGCAAAACTTGCATTCTAGAAGTTTTTAGTATGAAATTGCTTTGAAATATTAATTAGGAGGTCTTAAATAGGAATTTGACCAATTTTAAGTTCATGGACAAAATTAGGACATGGAAGGAATTTTTGAAAGTTTAGTAAGGAGGGGCATTTTGGTCATTTGGATATTAAATGAAATAAAATGGGAAAAATAGCACAAAATGGTCATCTTCTTCATATGGTTGCTGCCGAATTTTACTCTCTCCATAGCTAGGGTTTCTTCAACTTTCAAGCTTCATAGTAAGTGATTCCAAGCCCCGTTTTTAATGATTTTTACATTTTTGAGATCCCGGTAGCTCGATTTAGCTTATGCTAGCAATAATTTAACCTAGGGTTCATATTTGGAAAAATACCCATAGGTGAAATTTGTGTATTTTTATGTTTTATGATAGAATATGAGATTTTAAATTATGTTAGACAACTTGTGCTACTCGGTTTTGAGTGAAAACGAGTAAAAGAACTTAATCGGCAAAAATACCTAATAGTCACAAGTACATGTTAGAGTGATAATTTGATGTTGCCATAGAAGGGAAAAGTGATCAACATGTTATAAAACATAAGAATAAGGAATAAAGTTTAATCCCGAGCCTAGGGGCAAAAGTGTAAATATGCAAAAGTTTAGGGGTAAAATTGTAATTTTGCTAAAATTTGAATTAAGGATTAATTTGATAATGTGAGTATTAAATAAGCTAAATGTGTTATTTTAGATCAAGAAAGACGTGGAATCGACCCCAATCGAGGAAGAGAAAAGATTGTGGACTAAATTGCAAAATCTTTGTATTTTGGTACCAAGGTAAGTTCATGTGTAAATAATGTAGCATAATTGTTATTTTTAAGTCATTGATGTCAACTATGTGATATGCTGATTTTTTTATCATGAAATATATGCTTTGTGGTTATTTTCAAACAAAATGCAAATCATGTGTGCTACTTGCTAAATATAATTATTAATGAGTATTGATTTCACACTCTACGGAAGACGGCAAGGATATGTATTCGAGGAAAATCCCGTTTGAACCTTAGGAATAGATTAGGATACAAGTGACATGTCACTAGGATGGTTGAGCATCCGAACTCGTTGAGTTGAGTCCGAGTTCACTTATGGATGCGAATGTCCGAACTCGTTGAGTTGAGTCCGAGTTCATGAGATGTAACTAGGCATCCGAGCTCGTTGAGTTGAGTCCGAGTTCACTTATGGATGCGAACGCCCGAGCTCGTTGAGTTGAGTCGCGTTCGCTTATGGGCGGGTTACATGATTGCTTGATTGCATATGTGGCACTTATGTGCAAGTTATCCAAGTATCCGAATTATATTCCGATGTGTTCAACGGGTAAAGTTCTACTCAAATGGAGGAATACTTGAGATGAAAAGAGACGTATTGGTAAGTGATGTGAAATGGATACTTCGGACAGGTATGTACTTAACCCTCGGGTTGAGTATTGATACAATAACGATAAGGTAGTAAAATGATGAATGATGATTAGAAATGAGATTTATGTTTTGGTGATACCATGCTAATGTTGTTTGGTATGATTGTTTTGTTATGTTACTTATTATTTGCATATGAACTTACTAAGCATTTATGCTTACTCCCTCCTTCTATATGAACTTACTAAGCATTTATGCTTACTCCCTCCTTCTTACTCATTGTAGTTTTGGACAAGCCAGCTCAGGAGTCGGGATAGGTCGAAGGCTCAGTCACACTATCTGAAGAACTTTTCGGTAAATGGTTTGTAAAATTAAGTATGGCATGTATAGCAATATACCTATTTTGTGTAAATGATCTTATGATATGGTGATGGAATGGTTGAGAAAATGCTTGATAATGATAAGTTATGGAAATGGTTAGTTTAGATTATGTTTGATGTCATGGAAGGTTAATAGGATACTTTAATCATGAAAACTCATAAAAAGAGATGAAATTTGCCATAAGCAGAATATTGCAGCAACACTGACATGAGTTTGAAAATTTACTAAAAATCATATAAATTGAATTTGGTGATGGACTAAATATCAAATTAAATCTTATTATGTCTAGTTTCACATGAAACAAACTAAACAGGTAAAGAAATTATATGTTAGAAGATATTTGAATTTTAGTGTAACAGGGTCAGAGTGATTTCTAGATCCCCTGTTCCAACTTTAGAAATTCACCATAAATTGTACAGATATAATTAGGTGGTGTATTTTATATCCTCAGAATCCTTATTGAGTCTATTTTCAGGAGAAACAAACCTCATAATCATATGAATTTTTTACAGAGAGAAATATGGTTCGTAGTAAACAGAGGTCAGTTCAGTCAAGTCCTGAAATAGGGGTAACTTTAACTAATAAACTCTACTAATTTGCCCAACCAAAAATTCTAGAAAAAAATTAATAGATAGGTATATGAGTCAAGATTCAGGGAAAATTTACGGATCTTGATTTTGAGTTTCGTAACTCGAGATATGATTTTTCTTGTGACTGTGACGCAAGTAGCTTGAAAGCTGTGAATGTAGAAATAAATAATTTAAAGTTCTAAAAATGTTAAATTAAGTTTAGTAACACCTCATACTCGACTCCGGCGACGGTCTCGGGCGTGGGGGCGTTACAAGGCAACATGACAGTTACTGAATATGAAAGGGAGTTCGTTCGGTTGAGTAAGTATGCTAGTGAATGTATTCCTTCAGAGGCTAAAATGTGCAGACAATTTGAAGACGGACTCAATGAAGACATCAAAATTTTTGTGGGAATTCTTGAGTTGAAAGAGTTCGTAGTACTTGTTGATCGGCTTGCAAGGCTGAAGAACTAATTAAAGAAAAGAGAAAGGCAAAGGCTGAGACTGAGACTAGAAATTTGAAGAAAAGATCGATGAGCAGTGCATTTCCATAGAAATCTAGAAAATCCAGAGATATGTATTCTCATTCTCATGTTTCGGCCGGACATTCATATGGGAATCGTTAGAAGCAAAATGTGGGTTTTAAATCTCAGACTACTTTTGTGGCTAGTGTGGGAAATTCGAGATTTGATAGACCTGAGTGCCAACGATGTGGTAGAAGTCACCTTGGTCCATGCAGAACTAACGAATGTTACCAGTGTGGTTCTCCAGATCATTTAATTGGATACTGTCCTGAGAGAGTTGAGAAAGAAAAATTTCAGAGTACAAAATCTAATGGTGCAGTTTCGAGAGGAAGATCTTTGAGAAATGCTAGGAATGAGGCATACAGTAAGAATGTAGTCAAAGATTTAACGTTTAAATCTGAAGTTAGAGCTCCGGCTAGAACTTATGTCATAAGGCGCGTGAAGATGCTTCATCTCTCGATGTGATCATGGTATTTTCTCTCTTTATAGTGTTAATGTTATTACTTTGATTGACCCCGGTTCTACTCATTCATATGTGTGCATGAAATTGGTGTCTAATATGAGTATACCTGTTGAGTCTACGAAATTTATGATTAAAGTGTCAAACCCGTTAGGCAAATGTGTTATAGTTGATAAAGTATGCAAGAAATGTCCTTTGATGATTAGAGGTCATTATTTTCCGACCAACTTGATGTTGTTGCCGTTTGACGAATTTGATGTTATTTTGGGTATGGATTGATTGACATTGCATGATGCTATAGTAAATTGTAAACAAAAGGTTATTGAATTAAAATGTGAAAATGGTAAAATTCTGCGGGTTGAATCAGACGGATCAGAGGCATTGCCTAGTGTGATTTCTTCGATGTCGGCTCAGAGATATTTGAAAAATGGTTATAAAGCTTATTTGGCGTATGTGTTGAATACAAAGGAATTTGAGAAGAAAATTGAATCAGTGCCAATTGTATGTGAATTTGCGGATATATTTCCAAAAGAGTTGTCGGGTTTACCTCCTGTTAAAGAAGTAGAATTTGGTATTCAGTTGATACTGGGAATAACTCCGATCTCGATTGTTCCATATAGAATGGCACCAACAGAGTTGAAAGAATTAAAGTCGCAATTACAAGAGTTGACTGACAAAGGTTTTTTGAGACTAATTTTTTCGCCTTGAGGTGCTCCCGTATTATTTGTGAAAAAGGAGGATGGTTCTATGAGATTGTGTGTAGACTATCGGCAGTTAAATAAGGTGACAATCAAGAACAAGTATCCGTTGTCGAGAATTGACGATTTGTTTGATCAGTTGAAAGGAGCGACATGGTTTTCAAAGATTGACTTGAGGTCTGGATACTACCAGCTGCGAGTAAAAGAGTCAGATGTGCCTAAAACTGCTTTTAGAACAAGGTACGACCATTATGAATTTTTAGTTATGCCATTCGGTTTGTCAAATGCTCTTGCTGTGTTTATGGATTTAATGAATCGCATATTTCAGCCATACTTGGACAAGTTTGTTATGGTATTTATTGATGATATCTTAATTTATTCAAAAGATGAGACAGAGCATGCTGAGCACTTGAGGATAGTTTTGCAAACTTTGAGAGATAAGCAGTTGTATGCCAAGTTTAGTAAGAGTGAGTTTTGGCTTCGAGAAGTGGGATTTTTGGGTCATATTGTTTCAGGTGATGGTATACGGGGTTGATCCCAGTAAAATTTCGGGTATTGTTGATTGGAAACCGCCGAAGAATGTAACTGAAGTTAGAAGTTTCTTGGGTCTAGTTGGTTATTATCGACAGTTTGTAAATGGATTTTCTATAATTGCTACTCCTATGACCAGACTACTCCAAAAGGATGTTAAATTTTAGTGGACGGAAGAATGTTAACAGAGCTTTGAGAAATTGAAAAAGTTACTAACTGAAGCACCAGTGTTGGTACAACCCGAGTCAGGTAAAGAATTCGTGGTGTATAATGATGCTTCTCTAAATGGCTTGGGATGTGTACTTATGCAAGAAGGAAAAGTTGTGGCTTATGCTTCGAGGCAGTTGAAACCTCATGAAAGGAATTATCCGACTCATGGTTTGGAACTGGCTGCTATAGTGTTTGCTTTGAAGATTTGGCGACATTATCTATATGGTGAAAAGTGCCAGGTATATACCGACCACAAAAGTCTCAAGTACTTGATGTCACAAAAAGACTTGAATTTGAGACAGCAGAGATGGTTAGAATTATTGAAAGATTATGAGCTTGTGATTGACTATCATCCGGGGAAAACGAATGTGGTTGCCGATGCCTTGAGTAGAAATTCGTTGTTTGCTTTGAGAGCTATGAATACTCAGTTGACGGTATCGACGATGGTTCGATTCAAGTAGAGTTGAGAGCAAGACCGATATTTTTACAAGAGATTTGTGAAGCTCATAAAAGTGACAAAGATTTGCAAGCTAAGAGGAAGCAATGTGAGGCTGATACAGGATCAGATTTCAGAATCGGTTTTAATGGTTGCTTGATGTTTAAAAATCAGATTTGTGTACCAAAAAATGATGAGTTGATTCTAAAGATCTTGCATGAAGCATATAGTGGTTGTTTGTCAATTCACCCGGGCAGTACAAAAATGTATAATGACTTGAAGAAAATGTATTGGTGGAACGAAATGAAAAGAGATATCTCCAAGTTTGTATCAAAATACTTAATTTGTCAACAAGTGAAAGCTGAACTCCAAGTGCCTTCGGGACTACTTCAGCCTATCATGGTTCCCGAGTGGAAGTGGGATCAAATTACTTTGAATTTTGTATCAGGGTTGCCGTTAACTCTGAGGAAGAAAGATGCCATCTGGATAATAGTCGACAGATTGACTAAATCGGCTCATTTTATTCTGGTATGTACTAATTATTCTCTTAATAAGTTGGCTGAATTGTATATCAGTGAGACTGTTAGACTTCATAGAGTACCTTTGTTGATCATTTCGGATAGAGATTCAAGATTTACATCGTGGTTTTGGCAAAAGTTGCAAGAGGCATTAGGTACGAAGTTAAATTTCAGCACTGCCTTCCATCTATAGACTGATGGACAATCAAATAGAGTAATTCAGATTCTTGAAGACATGCTCAGATGTTGTGTATTGGAATTCCAAGGTGGTTGGAAAAGATACTTACCGTTGGTAGAATTTGCCTACAATAATAGTTATCAGACGAGTTAGAAGATGGCACCTTATGAAGCATTGTACGATCGTAAGCGTCGGACGCCATTGTATTGGACTAAACTCAAAGAAAATCAGATTTACGGAGTTGATCTAATTAAAGAAACTGAAGAAAAAGTGAAAGTGATTCAAGATTGTTTGAAAGCTACTTCAGATAGACAGAAATCCTACGTGGATTTGAAACGAAAAGAAATCGAGTTTCAAGTTGGCGATAAGGCATTTTTAAAAGTGTCTCCATGGAAGAAAGTTCTTAGATTTGGCTAGAAAAGCAAGTTGAGTCCGCGTTTTATCGGACCGTATAAGATAATTGAAAGAGTTGGACTGGTAGCATATCGGTTAGCATTACCACCTGAATTAAAGAAGATTCATGATATGTTCCACGTATCTATGTTACACCAGTATCGTTTGGATCTTTCACATGTAATTTCACCGACGGAAATTGAGTTACAACCGGATATGACTTACAATGAAGAACCGATTAATATTTTAGCTCGGGAGGTCAAGCAACTAAGAAATAAAAGTATCACTCTCGTGAAAGTATTATGGAAAAAGCACGGAATAGAAGAGGCTACATAGGAGCCCAAGGAAATTATGAGGAATCAATACCCACACCTGTTTACCGGTAAGATTTTCGGGGACGAAAATCCCAAAAAGGGGGAAGAGTTGTGATATCCCGAATTAGGGCCTAATAGGAATCGTGGTTTCGGGACCACAAATCCGAGATAGAAATAATTATTTTATAATTATTTTTATATCTATGATATGATTGCATGATTGTGTGAAAATTTCGTGAAGAAATTTTATGCATAAAGTGCTTAATTTGAAATTAGTGACTAAATTGAATAAGTTGCAAAACTTGCATTCTAGAAGCTTTTAGCATGAAATTGCTTTGGAATATTAATTAGGAGGTCTTAAATAGTAATTTAACCAATTTCTAAAATTTTGGACAAAAATGGGCTTGTACATGAAAAATTACAAAGAAAGGCATTAAGGGCATTTTTGTCATTTGGTAAATATAGTCATTAAAAAGGGAAAAATAACACAAAAATGGACTCATCTTCTCCATAAGGGCTATCGAATTTTGCTTGTCACCATAGCTAGGGTTTCCAACATTTTTAAGCCTTGATTGTAAGTGATTTTCATACCCGTTTTTAATGCTCTTTTCGATTTTAAAATCTAGAAAGCATGTTCTATCATTTTCTAGCAATATTTTGAGCTAAGATGCATGTATGAAAATTTACCCATGTGTGACATAATTGTATTTTGATGAATAATGAAGGAATATGATGGTTTGATGTGTGTTTAACAACTTTTACTTAGTAGTTTTATGTGAAAACACCTAAAAAAGGACTCAATTGTAAAAAAGGATAAAATTGATGGTAAAAATCTAATTTTTGGTGTAACATATGGGCTGTTATGGACACTAGGAAATTCAGCTATGCCTAGATGTCATGGGTAATGCATGCAACTCATTGTACAAACTTAAGGACTCAATTGTAAATAATTGAAAAGCTAAGGGTAAAATGGTAATTTTTATCCAAGCCTGTATTAGGGGCTGTTTTGATGAATGTGTATATTGAATAAATTAATTTGGTATTTTAGATCAAGAGAAACGAGATTCGAGTCGTGATTGAGGGAAAAATAAAGTTTACGAGGAATATTTCTAACATTTTGTACCGAGGTAAGTTCATGTATAAATGTGGTAACATAATTGTCATTTTAAGTAATTTAATGATATTTATATGGCATGATGATTATTATCATGAAATATTATGCTTTGTGGTTATTATTGAGTAATATGCAAATTATGTGAGTTACTTGATAAATATGAAATGCTACCAAGTAACGATTTTGACATTCCATGGAAGATGGCAAAGATATGTGATCGAGGAAAATCCCGTTTGAATCTTGGGAATAGATTAGAATACAAGTGACATGTCACTAGGATATTTGAGTTCTGAACTCGTTGAGTTGAGTCTGAGTTCACTTATGGATGCGAACGCCCGAGCTCGTTGAGTTGAGTCTGAGTTCGCTTATGGGCGGGTTACTTGGTAGCTTGGCTACATAATTTTTGCAGGCTATTGAGTTTGTCTAGCTGTTGGTATGGCACTTATGTGCATTCAATCCGTGTATTCGAATTATATTACGATGTGTTCAATGGGTGAATCTTAAGTGAATAAAGAGTATCTAAAACAAAGGTGACATGTTGGTAAGTGTGGTGAATGAGAAAATTTGACAGGTATGTGCTTAAACCCTCAGGTTAAGAACTTGGTATGATGAAATCGTGGTAAGACAGTAAATGCAAATGTAACATGAATGTCTTGGTGATATTTATGCAAATGATGTTTTGTGTTGGATTACATGATTATGTTACTTGCTATTTGCATGTGTACTTACTAAGCATTTATGCTTACTCCCTTCTTTCCATTCTTTGTAGTTTTGACAAGCCAGCTCAGAAATCGAGAACGGTCGGAGGCCCGTTCACACTATCCGTGGACCATTTTGGTATAGTGGCTTGTATATTTTGAGTATGGCATGTATAACATTATAATCATTTTGTGTATATAATCTTATGATATGGCTATTGAGTGGTAAAGAAATGTTTGGTAATGATTAGCCATTGGAATGGCTAATCAAAAATCATATTTGGTGTTATGTATGCTTAATGTGCTATCTAATCCATGGAAATTCATAAAAAGGTGAAATTTTCCAATGGCTAATCAAAAATCATATTTGGTGTTATGTATGCTTAATGTGCTATCTAATCCATGGAAATTCATAAAAAGGTGAAATTTGCTATAAAACAGTATCATACAGTAGCAATGATGTGAGTTTGAAAAATCACTAAAAATAGTAAAGACAGAATTAGATTGTGAGTAAAATATGAAGTTGAATCTTATTAAGTCTATTTTCATAGGGAAGAAACAAAATAGGTAAATGAGTTGTATTTCATGAGATATTTGGGTTTTGGTGGAACAGGGTCAGAGTGATTTCCGAATCCCCTGTTCTAACTTTAGAAATTCACTAAAAATTTTACAAAAATAATTAGGAGTCATACTTTATATTTACAGATTCCTTATTGAGTCTAATTTTAAGAGGAACAAACGACATAGTCATCTGAATTCTGTACAGAGAGAAAAGTGATTTGTAGTGAACAGAGGTCAGAGAAGTCAAACACTGAAATAGGGGAAACTTTAACTATAAAATGTACTAATTGGCCCGACCAAAAATTCTAGAAAAAATTAGTAAATAGATATATGAGTCTAGTTTCAGAAAAAATTTACGAATTTGAATTTCGAGTTTCATAACTCGAGATATAAATTTTTTTAACGACTATGACGCAGATGGGTAGTTTATTACGAAAGGTGAAATAAATTGTTTGAAATTGTTTAAGTGATAATTTAAGCCTGTTAATGCCTCGTGCTTGATTTCGGCGACGGTATCGGGTAAGGGGGTGTTACAGCATACTAGAAATTTTAGATCACATCGTTTGATCAAAAGTGATCTAGCCATCTGATCTGTCTGAGCAGGCGCAATTCTCATTGGACATATTTATTCTCGCCAACTTTATATCCCTTCACAAAAGTCACGCTTTTCCATCTTCTTCTTTCTCTCGCTATAAACCCCCTCTCCACTATGTCAATTGTAACACATACAAAGCAATGAATTTTATTCACTTTCTCTTCCTCAAGCTCGTACCTTTACAACTTTAAACTGTCTTCACTCAAAAAAATATGGCAAGAATGAGAGGATCAGTCAAGAAAGCCACCGAATCTATTGAAGAACACTTATCCTCTGAAACTGAAGTTTGTGAACCAGAATCCTCCATGCCAACGGAGAAAAAAGAAGCCAATGATCTTTTTAACGAAAATAGCCAAGGCCAGGTTTCAAGACAACATTTTGAAGCAAAACTTCCACCCAGAACAGGGCATTCTCCTTTCGCAACAGCAAGACTTGGGCAAGAAGTCTACAAAACCATCTCTAAGCTGAAGTAGGAGACTTTCTACACTCATCCTGAAAGCTATTTTCCTTCATTGGTACGTTAGTTTTACGCTAACCTTTATGACCATGAGTTAGAGTTCATCTTTTTTCGAGAAGACTTAATCCCATAGAATGCTAAAAAAATCAATGAGCTGTGCAACACTAAAGTGGATGTAGATGAACACTCCGAGTTTATTGAGGATATCACAAACGACAAAAGAGACCTATTGGTGAAGGATATATGTGTCGAAGGAGAATTTTTGACGGGTTCACGTCAAGGGAATTATATGATGCACCGACGCTTCCTAACAATGCAAAGCAAAATCTGGTTTCATTTTGTCAATTGTTGGCTACAACCCTATACTCATAGCACCACAATCACCCTTGATAGAATGTACCTGATACATTTAATTGTCAATGGCAAAAAATTTGATGTCGGAGCAATACTCCACCAGGAAATTTGATGCGATCTTGGCTGCATCATGTTACGACACAACTCGATGTTACTGAGATTGGCCTAAACAAGAGGGGCCCAAGTGCAAAATAAAGTATAATTTCAGTTTGTTAACTTGTGTGCAGGTTTTAATTGTTCGAGACTGGGGTGGAAACTATTGCTGGAATAATCGAACAATCATGGATGTCCAGCTCAAGTGTTCCATGCAACTTGAAACAAGCTCATCCTAGCTCATTGAGCTCCACATTATTTGTTTTTAGCTTGTGCATCAATTTGCTGGAATATCTAATTCGGTTTAGCTCAATTATAGTTTTCTTTATTTTATGTATTTAGTTACTAGAATAAACTTAAATAATATTTAGTTTAAGTATTAAATGAGTCTTAGTAATGTGTTTAGTTATTTTAGTTTAAGTAATTAAGTTGTTTTAATTTTATTTAGTTGCTTAAATAATTTCGACAATTAATATGTTCCAGCTTAATTAATTTGCTACAGCCATTTAATTTGTTTAATTGTGTTTATAGGTGAATCAATCATTTGAACCAGCTGTTACATGGATGGCCATTTAAGGAGAGAAATAACTTTAGCTATTATGAAGATGAATTGAAGGCCAGCAGTTGAGTTTAATGGACAAGGAGTTACAATGAGTTATTTACACAAGCCAATCAGTTTCCAAACGTTTTTCTCATAATGGTAGCTATTCATCTACACCTTTGGTTGGTTATATTAAGTATTTACACCAAGAGGGCTGTTCATATGCCAAATGATACTCAATTTTTGAATGGTGTCCATTCGGCTGTCCAAAGGGGAATTAAAGGGCTGTTATGATGTCAAGCATTAAACTCAATTTATTCAGCTCATTAGAGCTCATTATTGGCTAATTTGGAAGATTAAACAAGCTGACCATTGTTGTTACATATGTTAGAGTTCATCAAAGGTCACTTAGTTTTAATTGGCTTAATTAAGTTCATCAATAGCTCAATTAAGTTGAATGTGTGTATCTATTCGGCTAGGGTTTGTCTTATGCCTATAAATACTTTGTTTCCAGCCAGTTGTAAAAGACTATTTTTTGCCAAATTTATGAAATATTTGAAACTTGTGAGAGTTCAAATCTCCTTGTTCTTTTTGGGACTGATCGGACTTATCAAGCTAGGCTTGTGACGTCTTATCCTTTCTTTGTTTTTCCGAACTTATCACTATAAAGTGTGGTGTTCGTTATACCTTTGGTTCCTATCTCATTAGATAGTAGGTCAAGGTTTATTTGCTAATTTTACTTTTCATTATCCATCTAAGTGCTTGTAAGTCTTGGGTCAAAAATCTCTATATTTTTGGTTCAGCCTTTGCCTTAGCCGAGTTTCCTCTATCCATCTTTCAAACTCTTGCTATCCACCTTAAGTGTTGTTATATGTTTTGGTCAATTTGTCCTATAGTATTGGTTCACTCTTCAACCTTAAGCCTAAACTATTCCATCCGAATTACCAACTTCAAAATATCCCTATCTTTGCCTTAGCTAAACCTATCCATTCATTCCCTAAACATTCTTTGAACCTTTGTTTGAACCTATCTTCTACCTGTTTTCAGCCTTCCTTGAAACGAAACACAACTTACTCAATTTCTCGATTAGGCACATACATACGACTCGAAACCACATCAACTGAGTTCATATCAAAATTGCTGACTGCACCACAAGGCAAACTGGAATTTTGGTTTTTCCCATGGTTGGTAATGCTATTATGCTAGCAGAAAGGGATCGTGCCTCGTGATGATGAAGAAGTCCTAGATAATAAGGGCCCAATCAATGAAGCCTCTATTGAAAGAATGACTTGTGGTAAAGATACGTCGACAATGAAGGAGGTAGACACAAGCAAGACAAGGAAGGGCAAAACCTAGGTAGAAAGCAAAGGAACTAACCTGACTGCAGAGACATCATCGTTGCACAGACCGAAGGATATCGAGAAGTTGGCCAATTCCATAAGTAATAAGTAGATCAAGCTTGTCGCTACACTAGAGGATATAGACAAATCACAAAATTTGCTCTATGCTTATATCAAGGCCTGAAACAACTCTATTGTAGTCGGATTAAGTCAGTTAAGGCCGGTCCCATTCCCAGAATTTCTAGTGTTCCCACTAATCATCCGAGATTATTAACTCTCATTTGAAGATGATGACTTAAGAGACCGAGACAGATTGGTGGCATCCCCACCCATTGTGCACGTCTCTGTTGTTGAGAAAGAAGAGGAATCAAGGGACATTAAGGAGTGCATGCAAAGGATTGATAGTCTGGTTGAGGTCGACTTCATTGCTAGTCAAGAGGAGCCTATTGTTGAGAAGGAAGTTATTGTTAGAGAGGAGGAAGTCCTTGTTACAGATGTTAACGAGAAGGACGAGGAAAAAGATGCTGAGAAATAATCTACTTAGAACATTGTCACTGTACCTGAGTTTGTGGGTGCAACTACTGATAATTTAGAGAGAGATAGAGCTAGACCGGTGGAAGCTACAGAGGAAGCAACTAATGATGTCAAGGCAGAGCCGGAACCTAATGTAACAGCCCATTTTCAGTGAAATCGAAACAGTGGTTTCGGGACCACAAGTCTGAGCCAGAAAGAAATTTTATTTAAATATTACTTCATGGTTCATATTATGATAGGAATGTTATATGAAAATTTTAATAAGAAAATTTTACATATTATGTGATTAATTATGGAAAGGATCAAATTGCATAAAATGAAAAAGTTGAATTCTAGTAGCTATAAGTATCAAATAGCTATGGAATTCAAAACTTGAGGTCCTTATATGGTAATTAGACCATTAAAGAAAAGTTTGTAGATATTTTTTATGATTCATCCATGGAAAAATTAGAAAAGAGCAAGGACTAAATTGGAAATAAAAATAATTAAAAATGATTAATTAAATAAATGATTAATTTTATCATTTTATATCATCTTCATCCATAAATACATGGAAACCGTAGGAAAGAGAAAGCAAACTTTCTTGGCTTGATTAGGTATGTTTTCTTGTCTCATTTTTAATAATTTTTATATTTTTAAGCTCGAAATAACTTAATTTATCTATTTGGGGATTAATTTGAAAAGATATCAAAGTATAGAAAATTTTCCATGGATGAATATGCTGAAATTTTGAAATTTATGGTAGAAAATGAAAGGTTTGTGATAGATAAACAACTTTTACAAAGAGAATTTTCATGAAATTGTGATTTAGGGACTAAATTGAAAAATTATAAAACCCATGGAAAAATTCTGATTTTTAAGAAAGTCATAGGTTGTTATTAAGACATATAAAAATTGATTAGGCTTGGAATAAGGATTAAATTGCATGAATTTCATTTTCCGAGCCTAGGGACGAAATTAGAATTTATGAAAAGTATAGGGACAAAATGGTAACTTTGCCTAAGGTGTAAATTAAATCCAGCTGAATATGAAATGTAATAAATTGATGACTAAATTCATTTATATAGATCCGGATAACTCAAATTTGAAGCTAGATCGGGGAAAAGAAAAGCTGTCGGATTAGTAAACTTTTAAATACGAACAAGTGTCGAGGTAAGTTCGTGTAACTTAATTATGTGTATTAATATGTCTGAATCAAATGTTGTGTTTTTGTGAATTGCATAATTGTTTAATGTATGAAAGTAATTACATGCTTGATATTGCTTGATAAATGATAAGTTCCGTTTGAATAATGAAATGCGATGGATATATGATTTCCTGTATTAAATGTAGTCCTGCATATGTTGTAGACAATATTGCTCGGACGAGCATCCTATTAAAAGCCTTCTCTAGCATCATGTTATATAGTTCCTGCGAGCATCCTGATCGGTAGTGATTCTGCATATGTTACACGCTACCACAACTCTTTGTGAGTGTCCTATTAAATTATTCGATCAGTTGTGATCCAACATAAATTGCGGACACAAACACAGTTCTACATGAGCGTCCTGATATAGGCTCTTATAAGCTTCCTGACATGGCTCGCTTGAACTCTCTGTTACTTTATCTGGTGCTCCCTAATAATAACACTTCAGAGTTACCTGTAAAGCTCTATGAGCTCTCTAATTAGAACTCTTATGAGTTTCCTGTTTAGCCCGGATAAGTGTCCTATTACATGGCTCATCTGAGCATCCTAATATGTGGCTCGAGAGTATGTTGCTTGATTATGTGCCCTAATGGATACCCCTAATTATGAGTCGAGGATTTATAGTTTTGTACACCTTGTGTGTACTACTTGAGTATCCATCATTATTTCAATAATTCAACGGATAAAACTCGTGATATGAGAAATTATGAGATTAAAAGAGTTATGTCTTTAATGTTTCTGAAATACCTAAAAATCTGAAACACGATGAGCTTATTCATGTTTATTTAATATACATGTGAATTATGTAACTAACTTTTTTAATTGAGTGTATGTGATTAGGCAAATTGTCAATTTGTTGGAAAGCATGTTATTGTTATGCTTATTTAATTGAATATGATTGATAAGTTTAATTCCTGGTGTACGAACTTACTAAGCATTTAATGCTTACTAGGTTTTCTTTTCGTCTTCGGAAGCTTACAAAGGTTGGAGATCGGTCGGAGTATCGTCACACTATCCACCAACTCGTTTTGGTATACATAGTAAATTTATTTTGGTATAATGGCATGTATAGGCTAACTATGCCAATGTTGGCATGTAAATGGTTGATTGTAATCTAGCCATTGGAATAGCTAGAATGGTATGCTTTTATATATAATTAAGGTCATAACATGTTTGATGTGTTTTGAAATGGTTGAGTAGTAAATGATATATGAATCAAATGGTAAATAAATTTGAGTTAGTATAATTGATACAAATTTACCTAAGAATATAAATGAAAATTTGGTAAGCTTAATCATTTGAATATACATTTTAATATATCTTATACAATACTAGTATTTGCTTGATTTATATGACTTGAATTGGTTGGTAAATGTATGCAAATGTTGTTGTAGGTTGAAGGTTAAATTTGGGTGAGAAATTAGGCTAAAAAATGGTCTTATTTTGCCCACACAGGTAGACACACGGGCATGTGTGTCTAGACTGTGTGTGACACACGACATGGCACATGGGCATGTGATTTAGCTGTGTGTCCTCTGCATCTTAAAATTGAGAAATAGAATGCTCAGAATTAGGCACACAAGAAGAGACATGGGTGTGTGTCTCAGTCATGTGTGACACATGGCCTAGAACACGAGCGTATGTCTTAGCCGTGTGAATCCAGCACCTAATTTTTGAAAATTAAATTGACCACACAACCTAGCACACAAGGGTGTGGCTGGCCATGTGACCTAAGTCAGAGAGTTACACGGGTAAGAACACAGGCTGGGACACGACCGTATGCTTCACATCGAATGCCCACACAGCCTGAGACATAGGCATGTCACTTACTCACACGGCTTACTTACACAGGTATGTGACCCCTGTATATAACAAAAATTCTCTGAGATTGTAACACCCCTAACCCGTATTTGTCGCCAAAATAGGGTTACGAGGCATTATCGAATAATACACATAATTCATATACATCTATGTAATTATAATCAAAATTCATTCATCTCAATCATAATGTCCCTTCTAAGGTCCTACGAGACCTTAAAACATGCTTAGAAGTGGTTCGAGACTAAACCGATAACATTTACAAACTTTAGGAAACTTAGAAAATTTTCCAACATTTAAGGGTCACACGCTCGTGTCAACAGGCCGTGTGCCTCACACGGCCACCAAACACATCTGTGTCACAGGCTGGGTGAAAACAGGGCATACATACTAACTTGTACCGCACGGCTGAGGACACGCCCGTGTGAAAATCTAAGGAGATTACTGACTTAGGTCACACGGCCGACCACACGCCCATGTGCCAACCCGTGTGCCACACACGGCCAGTAGACACGCCCATGTGTCTAGGCCATGTCAAAACTGTAGGGTATACTGACTTTAATTCAAAGGGTACCCCAGGGAACACACGGCCATGTAACATGACCGTGTGTCGCACACAGCTGAGACACACGCCCGTGTATCTGCCCGTGTGGACAAAAATAGGTCATTTGAAAAGCCAATTTGCAACCCTTTTCTCATGCACACAAATCAACCTAAATGGTACCATTTCAACACATATATAAGCAACCAAATATCAACCAATTTGTACACATATCATGCCATCTATTCACAACCATCTCAATTACTCAATTCCATTATCAAAACATGTCATTTCAATATGCTAAAATCATCAAGTTTGCATAACTTCTAAATGCATTTTTCATCATCACCTTAACGCCTATTTCATGCCACAAAACTTACCATTTCAGCATTCCATAATCAAGCCATCACATAAGCATTATATACATCATATAACTTACCAAACACATAAATCAAACAAACTTAAATGGCTATACATACCACATTTACAAGCCAAATCTCATGGCTAATATCATGACTCAAAACATAACATCAACTCACTAGCCTATACATGCCATATATCATATTTACAAGCATCCAAAAATACCAATAACTATTCGATAGTGTGATGATGGTTCCCGATGATCCCCGATGTCCAAGCTAGCTTTGATACTCTATAAAACAAAAACAAATAACACACAGTAAGCTTCATAGCTTAGTAAGTTCGTACCAAATACTTAATAGTTCATAATATACAAAACATCAATTAATAAACACTTAATAAGTCTCATATTATCATTCAATTCTAATTCATGACCTTTTATCATGTATATACAAATCCATCAAGATTCATACACATAGTATCAATTACCACATAAGTATCGTACATACCTGTACTTTCCTGTATTTATTTATTTCCTTCTCACCTCTTTATTCAATACGTTAAATCATTCGAAAATCTTTCAATACTCTAAGAACTTGCACACTTAGTGCAAAAATGATTAGCCGAAACTATAACGATATCGCACACTTAGTGCCGTCACATTAAATCGAAACTATCTGTATATTGCACACTTAGTGCCACATATAATAGAAGCTATTTCAAATTTGCACACTAAGTGCTTTATATAGCCAAAGTTATCTCGAAACGCACATTAAGTGCCAAACATAGTTGATTTATCGTCATACGCAATCATAGTCGCATTTAAAAAATTTATGCAATATTAAAGCATTAAAAACATAATTGTAACAATGTTTATCACGTACAAACTTACCTTGGATGTAATTACGATGAAACTAGTCGATTAATCGAGTACTTTGCTCTTGCCTCAATCTAAGTCCAGTTTACTCTTTTCTTGATCTATATTATAATAAATTCAACTCATTTAATCACATAATCTTTCAATTTAGTCCACAAACATATATTTGGGCATTTTTGCACTTTAGCTCCTAAAGTTCCACATTTCTTACAATTTATTCCTTATTACACAAATACACAAAATTCATAAAATTTCATTATGTAACACCCCTTACCCGTATCTGATGCCGGAATAAGGTACGAGGCGTTACCATACATGTACTCGGACATTTTTGAAAAATACGAACTATGAAATTTCGTTTCAAATTAAAACCAATTAACCACAGCTTAGTGTCCCTATTATAGGCCTACGAGACCTTAAACATACATTGAGAATGGTCCAGGACAAAACCGAGGATCCTAAGGAAAATTTAAAAAAATTTCTAGGTTAATGTCTCACACGTCCGTGTGGAGACAATGCACACGCCCGTGTGCCTTGGGACACACCCATGTCCCCTACCCGTGCGAAATTAATTGAATTTATTTTCTACTTCGAACCTACAGGGGTTTTCACAAGGCCGAGCACACACTCGTGTCCCTGGTACGTGTCCTTCACATGGCCTAGACACGCTCGTGTGGTCGCCCATGTCCAAAAACTCAAGCATTCTGTTTATGACATCAGCATGCAATTTGGGGCACACGGCTAAGACACACGCCCATGTGCTAGGCCATGTCCACCACATGGTTGAGACACACAGCCGTGTCTCTGCCCGTCTGTTTACTACCATGCATTTTGATGTAAAAATTTTAGGTGCAGGGGACACACGATCATACCACACGCCCATAGGGCTATCCATGTGTCACACACGGCCTAAACACATGCACGTGTGTCTACCCGTGTGGACCTTATTAGGCTATTTTTCAAGCCTTTGGTCACCCTCTAACATCATACACACTTATAGGTTTTAATAATAGTTAACATGGCCTAATCATACTTTTAAACGACCTTGATAAACCTCATTGCATGCAAACCTCATCTCATCGGTTTTACACATTCTATGTTATCCCCTTTGTATTAAGGATTTCTATGTCTTATAACACTTTTAAGATTGTCTCATTATTATAACTCATTGCCAATTATGGCCTAGCCATCCCATGTGATTTGGTCACAATACATGCATCTAAATGTGATATACCATATTTCATCCTCACTAGAACAATTGAACATAAACATGCACAAATTTATAGGTCATAACCTACATCAAAATGAGCCAATTCCCATGGCCATCTACAAGTGAATATGTATACCTTTACAAGCCTTCATATTGGCAAATCAAATGACACATATAAAAAAATAACAAAAGCCATATACATGCCATTGAACAAAATAAAGGTATCTATATACCAAAGCTGGACAAGATGATAATGTGTTGACTCTCCAATCTTCTTCCAATTTCTACGAGTCGTCGAGCTCTGAAAGACAGGGAAAAGAGAGGAGTAAGCATTTACAGGCTTAGTAAGCCTAAATAACTAGAAAGTAAACTTACCGATTAACTAGCATACAACCATATTAGACAATAACCAACAAGCATGAAATGGTTTCCCTATCACATGCACTCAATCAACAGGTTAGTCTCATAACAATACATTGTGAAATTTGTCTTAGATGAGCTCATCATCCAACATTTTCATTTTTATATCTCATGTTAATCATGTTAAGCTTTTCGGATATCTCGATAGATTATCCATTTACCGTCAAGTCATAAGAGCGATCATCTCGTGTATGCACTCCCACGAACCTCACATCTTACGGCGAGATTACCAGTCTAGGCTAAATCCCCCGTAATATAAACTCATTGGGTGATGTCGGGATTATCAGTCCAGGCTAAATCCCTTGTAGCGACAAAGACCCTTAATGAGCTCAGATCTAAATTACCAGTCCAGGCTAAATTCAGACCCTAGTCGAATTACCAGTCCAGAATAAATCCATACTGTACACATATTCTTCGGGAGGGCCGATCACTCAAGGAACACCCGTTCGGGCTAGATCCTTCCTATATTGAGGTCAACAAATTACCCGTTCGGGCTAAACCTTTTTCTGCAACACATGAAGGATCTCAAGTCATATAAGCCATGGTTTATCCATCGAATTTCTTTTTTGACTTCAACCGAGACATTTATTATCACGTCATTATTATTAACACATTTCAAGGATTTTCATACCATCATTATAACTAACTATCATAAATTCATAATTCAAGCAATTAAGCATATTAAGAGTTTACTTTAAGTTATTCAAACTTACCTGGTACTCGTTTCAGTTTCGCATTTCGGTTATTCTGAAACCTTTTGTTTTCCTCGATCGACCTCCGAAATTGTTCCTCAGGGTCTATAACAATAAAAATGAATTATTAATACCTTACATCTTTCTTTTCGAGTCTAAATTTCACCTCGGACAAAATGACCGTTTTGCCCACCTTACACGTTATTTACAATTTAGTCCCTAGGCTCGTATGATGAAATGCATGCAATTTCAAAATTACCCAAGCCTAGCCAAATGCTTTTCTCTCTTATGGAAGCCCACATTTTTCCATTATTTCACATTTTTCTACCCACTTTTTACAACTTTTACAATCTAGTCCTTTAAGCCATTTCCATGAAAAATCACTTAGTAAAAGTTGTTTACTATCCTTTAAACTTTCATATTCCTCCATAAACCATTAAAATACAAGTGACTGATGCATGGGTAAATTTCTAAACATGAACCCTAGCATTAAATATGGGTAGAAATAGAAAGAGTAAGTTACAGGGGTTTCAAAAATACAAAGAACATTAAAAACCGGGCTAGGGAGCACTTACTGTTGAGCTTGAAAATGTTGAAAACCTTAGCTATGGAGGCTTGAGAAATTTGGCTGCATGAGGGAGAAGAATGGCTAATTTTTGGCTTATTTTTCCCGTTTTATTTCATTAATTAGCCAAATGACCAAAATGCCCTTAAGCCCTTTTCTTTCAAATTTTATCCATACATGTCCATTTTTGTCCAAAAACTTAGAAATTGGGAAATTGATCTTTAAGACCTTCTAATTAATAATCTAAACCAATTTCATGTAAATTGCTTCTAGAATCCAAGTTTTGCAATTTATTCAATTTGGTCCTTATTTTCCAATTAGACACCTTACTCATAAAATTTCTTCATGAAACTTTAACACATGCATATTTTCATATTCTAGTCCTCATCATAATCAACGTCAAATTTGTGGTCCTGAAACTACTGTTCCGACTAGGCTCTATTTCGAGATGTTACACATTACACCCAAGCCTAGTCGAATTTCATGTAAGTCCCTAGCAGCCCAAAAATTTCATTTATTTCACAATCTAACCCTTCAATTTATAATTTTCTCAGTTTAATCTTTAATATGCATTTTTACTCAAAATCACTTTACAAAACATGTATATCAACAACCAAGCTTTCATAATTCATCATCAAATATCATAAAACACATGAATTCATCAATAGAAACTTCAAAAATCATCAACACTTTCAAAAATTGAGGCATGGGCTAGTTAGTACCCAAAGCAACGATCACAAAAACATAAAAATCATCAAAAATCGAGTCAAAACCGTACCTTAATCAAGCTTCTAAGTTGCCGAACCCTAGAATGAATTTTATGTTTCGTTCTTCCACTATATTCGGCCAAATATGAATGAAAATGAAGCTTAATTTGGCTTTTGTTTTAATTAATATAACTTAATAATCAATTTACTATTATAACCTTATTATAAACCATTTAAAAACATCAGATTAATTCACATTTATGTCAAATTCCACTATCAAAGGTGTAATTACAACATAATGACCTTTCATTTAATAAGCCATGACAATTAAGCACCTTTATCATATAGAAAGCAACTTTTGCATTTTACGCGATTGAGTCTTTTTTCTTGAATTGAGCTATTAAATGATAAAATTAGCTCACGGAATTTTCACACATATACATTCACATGCTGTAAACACCAAAAATAATATTAAAATATTTTTACAACATCAGATTTGTGGTCCTGAAACCACATTCTGATTTAGGTAAAAATCGAGCTATTATAGAGATCCCGATTTAGCCCCTACTTATTTCTAATGCTTATATTGGACCTCGAGGGTCAATTCAAGGGACAATATGATTAGTTTCAGATATGGATAGTAAATAATATGAATTATCTGTAAATTATTCTGTAAACTCCAGTAATGCTTCGTAACCCTATTCCGTCGACGGATACGGGTTAGGGGTGTTACATTTATTAGTATCAGAGCTATAATTTAGTCAATTCTCAGACTAACGTAGCAAGTATGAGTTTAGCTATACATGTCATTATATAATTTTTGATAGTGTGATATCTCCTGACCATTTTTAAATGTGTTTTTCATATAGTAATGTCATCTAACCAAGCTAGAGCTAAATCCGAGGAAGCTCAGAGCACTGCTCAAGCTTTCGTTCAATGAGCTGTATCTAGTAGTAGAAGAAGGCCCGTATCTGAGGGTCAAGGTGAGGAGGCAAAAGAAGACTTCTTTCAAATGATGAACGAGTGGTTCACTGAATATTTGATAATAAATCCTGCTATACAACAACCTCTCTCACTTGTTCCTCAACCAGTTCCAGAAATGCCATAGGGTGCTGAACATGTTAGAATTGGTAAGCCTCCGATGGATAAAATGTGTAAGTATGGGGCAGAGGAATTTAAGGCTATTACCGAAGATGATTTAGAGAGGGTTGAGTTTTGGTTGGAAACTACCATCAGGGTTTTAGATGAATTATCATGCACACCAACTGAATGCTTGAAATGTGCAGTATCTTTACTAAAAAACACAACCTATCATTGGTGGAATACCATAACTTCTGTCGTACCAAGAGAAAATGTTACTTGGGAATTCTTTTAGACAGAATTTAGAAAGAAGTACATTAGTTAGGGATTTCTGGATCAGAAAAAGAAAGAATTTCTAGAGCTTAAACAGGGAAACATGATTGTATCTAAATACGAGCAGGAATTTGTTCGGTTAAGCAAGTATGCCAGAGAATGGGTCTCGACTAAGGCTGATATGTGTAAACATTTTAAAGAAGGATTACATGAAGATATCAAATTGTTGATTGGAATTCTTGAACTAAGGGAATTTGTGGTATTGGCTGATCAAGCACACAAAGCTGAAGAATTAGGTAAAGAAAAGAAACAAGCAGAGAAAGAAGCCCAGATTTCTAGTAAAAGATTTATGGGTAAGTCACAATCAACTACTTCAAAGAAATCAAAGAAGTACCATGATCGTTTTACCACCTTTACTAGATATTCTGAGAAAGAGCGAGGCTCTCAATGTTCTAATCCGAGATCTTCGTCTCCATCTATAACAGGTGTGGGAAGTGTCAGTAATCCCAAACTGAGGTGTAAACACTGTAATAAATTTCATTTTGAGGAATGTTGTTTGAGAACTAGAGCATGTTATAGATGTGGTTCTCTTGATCATTTTCTTAAAGATTGTTTGGAAAGGATTGAAAAAGATACTGATCAGACTCTAAAGCCAAGCAACCCTGGTTCGAGACCTTGGAAATGTCAATGGTAGCCGAAGTGCTACAAAAGATTCAACAGTTAAATCTGAGGCATAAGCACCGGCGAAGACATATACTATACGTGCAAGAGAGGATGCCTCTACACCAGACGTCATTACTGGTACATTTTCTTTTCTTGATACTGATATTACTACTTTGATTGATCTTGGTTCCACATGTTCATACATATGCACAAATTTAGTGTCTGTTAAAAATTTACCTGTTGAATTCACTGAATTTGTGGTTAAAGTTTCTAACCCCCTCGGCCAGTATGTTATGGTGGATAAAGCCTATAAAAATTGTCCGTTGATGGTAAAGGGTTATTTCTTTTCAGGTGATCTAATTTTGGTAATGAATTGACTAACCAAGTATGATACAGTGGTGAATTATAAACAGAAATACATTGTGTTAAAGTGTCAAAACGGTGAGTTACTTCAAGTTGAACCTGATAAACTGGATGGGTTATATATTGTGATCTCAGCTATATCAGCACAGAAATATGTCAGAAAAGGGTATGATGTTTATTTTGCATATGTGTTGGATATTAAATTATCTGAGTTGAAGATTCAGTCAATGCAGGTTGTTTGTGAATTTACTGACGTATTTTTGGAAGAATTACCTGATTTACCACCGGTTAGAGAAGTGGAGTTCTCTATAGATCTTGTTTCGTGAACAATATCGATATCTATAGCACCCTACAGAATGGCTCCTACTGAATTGAGAGAGTTGAAAGCACAGTTGAAAGCAAGAATTGATTGATAGAGGCTTTGCTCAACCCAATTTCTCACCTTGAGGTGCTCCAATTTTGTTTGTAAATAAGAAAGATGGATCATTGAGATTGTGTATTGATTACAGGCAGCTCGACAAAGTCACAATAAAGAATAAGTATCCACTCCCTTGTATTGATGACTTGTTTGACCAATTGAAAGGTGCCACTATATTTTCGAAGATTAACCTTTGTTCTGGTTACTATCAGCTACGGGTAAAAGATACAGATGTGCCAAAGACAGCTTTTAGAACAAAGTACAAGCACTATGAGTTTCTTGTGATGCCATTTGGCTTAACAAATGCACCTGTAGTATTCATGGAATTGATGAACAGAATTTTCAGACCGTATCTAAACGAGGTTGTGATAGTATTTATTGATGATATTTTAGTTTACTCCCGAGATGAAAATGAATATACTGATCATCTGAGAATTGTGTTGCAAACTCTGCGTAACAAACAATTATATAACAAATTTAGTAAATGTGAATTTTGGCTATGGGAAGTTGGTTTTCTCGAACATATAGTATCTGAATAAGGTATTCGGATGGATCCGAATAAAATTTTAGCTATTGTTAATTGGAAGTTTTCTAGGATTAGCTAGGTATTATCGAGGGTTTTTTAAAGGCTTTTCAATGATAGTTTCTCCAATAACTCGTCTATTGCAAAAAGATGTGAAATTCAAATTGTCTAATAAATGTCAGCAAAGTTTTGACAAATTGAAAGCTTTGTTGACTGAAGCACCTGTGTTAGTTCAGCCTAAATAGGGTAAAGAATTTATAATTTACAATGATGCATCGTTAAATGGTTTAGGATGTGTATTGATGCAAGAAGGAAAATTAATAGTCTATGCTTCAAAACAGCTAAAACCACATGAAAAGAATTACCCGATACATGATTTAGAATTGACAGCCATTATGTTTGCGTTGAAAATTTGGCGACATTATATATTTGGTGAAAAATGTCACATCTTCACCAATCATAAAATTTTTAAGTATTTGATGTCGCAAAAAGACTTGAACTTGAGACAGCGTAGATGGCTTGAATTGTTAAAAGATTATAATCTGGTTATTGATTATTATCCAGGAAAAGTCAATGTGGTTGCAGATGCTTTGAGCAAAAAATCTCTATTTGCATTACGATCAATGAATACCCAGTTGTTTTTGTCTAATGATGGTTCAATCATAGCTGAATTAAAAGCTATACTGACATTTTTGCAACAAAATTGTGAAACTCAGAAAGGTGATAAAGAATTACAAGCTAAACAAGAACAGTGTAAGTTGAATCATGATTCAGAATTTCATATTGGGTCTGATGGTTGTTTGTTATTTAGAGGTAGAATATGTGTACCGAAGAACTCGGGACTGGTACAGAAGATTTTACATGAAACTCATAATGGTACCATATCTATTCATCCTAGTAGTGTAACAGCCCAATTTAGGGCCTAGTCGGAATAGTGGTCTCGGGACAATGAATTCGAAGTTTGGAAAATTATTTTTATTATTATGAGGTTATATCATGATTATATTAGTGTATGAAAAATTTGGTGAGTTAATTTTGATATTTTCGAGCCCGATTGCGTAAAAGGACTAAATCGCAAAAAGGGCAAAAGTTGCATTTTAGTACCCAAATGTGTTAAATAGCTATAAAACTAAAAATGGGGACCTTAAATGGGCAATTAGACCCCTATAAACAAGGTGGTCACCATATGGGGCAAATTTAGTCTAAAGGTCAATATTAGATGGCTTGATGACATAATTTTGTGATAAAATAATACCTATGAGATTAGCTATTATTTTCTTTCTTCTCCACACCCTCTCTCCACCGAAAATATCAGCAAAAGAGGGGTTTTGAAGCTTTTAAATTTCAGCAACTTATCACCTCAGCAAGTAAGTGATTTCCATGTCCTTAGTTGATGTTTTTTGCATTTTTGGGACCTTTGAAGCATGAGCTTCCAAATGAAGGGTCTATTTTGCAAAATGATTAATATTTTAGGGTTTTAAATGAATGGATTAGTGATTTTTGTTGAGTTTTTATGGAGGAATATGAGTCTTAGAAGAGATCTTAACAACTTTTGTGAAAGGTGTTAGCATGAAAACACCTAAAGGGGTTATTTTGCACAAGTTGCAAAAAAGGTGATAAGTGTGTGAAATAGTGAAATTTTGGGGTTGCTACAAGAGTAGGAAGAGTTCAGCTAGGCTTGAAATATGAAGAAATTCAACAAAAATCAATTTTCGATCATAGGGGTAAAATGGTCATTTTGCCAAAGTCTAGGGGCAAAATGGTCATTTTACCAAAGATGTGAATTTGTGGTAGCCTAATTATAATTAGTGACTAAATGAGTTCATTTTGTTATTCTAGATCAAGTTTTTCCAAATTCGAACCTAGACCAAGGGAAAGCCAAGCAAATCGACTAAACCAACCAGTCGAATACATTTTGTAAACCGAGGTAAGTTGTACGTAAATGATACAACTATATTATTAATATATGTGTTTAAGTTGTCATTGAATGGATATAACATGAATTGCTTGATTTCATATTGAGAATGCATAAAGACAATGAGATGATAGAACTCCCGTTAGAACACTAGGTAATATACTGAATATTCTAGCTGTGACATTTGGGTCACTTGTATGAGCTAGAGTAAGACATGTCTGGGAAATGCGTCGGCCACATTATGATAGCCAGTGTAAGACCATGTTTGGGACATGGCATCAGCATTGAGATGAGTGCTAGAGTAAGACATGTCAGGGACACGCATCGGCCTCGATAATGATAGTTAGTGTAAGACCATGTCTAGGACATAGCATCGACTTAAGATGTGAGCCAATGTAAGACTAAGTCCGGGACATAGCATCGGCACCTTACCCTTAGATTGAGATTTATAGAAGGATCGACAACGTACCGAATGGTTCAATGGTGTAAGTATATTTGTGAGTTAACAATGAAAATATAATCATGTTGCGAGTGATACAAGTACCAAATTGGTACGTATGAGAAATGAGTTCATTAGAGAGCATATGACTCGTATGAATGGTAATGAGTAAGTCATACTTATGCTTATCCTTGAGTTATGAGCATGATGATTATTGATGAATTGTTGTTGTATGTTCATTTATATGCAACTTACTAAGCTTTTATGCTTACCCTCCTTCCTTTCCATTTTCTTATAGTATCGCCTATTTAGCTCGAGGATAACTTGGAGTCAGAGATATCGATCACATAATCATCTGAAAATTTCGGTATAGCTGGATTTATATTTCTAAATATGGCATGTATAGGGTTTAGACTTGATTATTTTGTGTCCTTAAGCATTGGCCTAATATGTAGGCTTGGGATAAGTCCCACACTTTGAATTTGGTCTTGATATTGACTATTACTCATTTTGATTATGCAAAGATGATATTTCCTTGGTTGAGTATATTGCCTTAGGAAATAATGTCTATTGTAGTTGATTTAGTTGTATGGTATAAACTAGAATTGATGTAAATAAGGGTGGCAAATAGGCTTGGTAAATAGCCTTATTTTGTCCACACGGGTAGGCACACGGGCGTGTGTTTAGGCTGTGTGTGACACACGGTCAGCCCCATGGGCGTGTGATGAGGCCGTGTGTCCCCTGCACGTAAAAAATTCAAGTCAGTATGCATGGTAATAACCATACGAAACATGGCCTAGCAGACGAGCGTGTGTTATGGCCGTGTGACATGTTGGGTGTGCTAACGTTAGAAACAGAATACTCAAGTTTTCTCACACGGGCTAAGACACGGGCGTGTCAAGGCCGTGTGAGTAACACAAGCCAGGGACACGGGCGTGTATCTAGGCCGTGTGAAGTCTGCACTTGAATTTTTGTAAAATGGTGTGAATAAATTGGCCACACGGGTAAGGGATACGGGCATGTCCCTAGGTGTTTAGGCCATGTGAGACACACGGGTCATCAACACGGCCATGTTAGGATGGTCACACGGGCGTGTTACCTTTCCATATGGGCGTGTGCCCTGTCTTAAATGCAACGTTTGCATGGACTGGATAAGGACCCAGAAGGATTCCGAATGGTTTCCAATGGTCGATATAGGCCTTGTAGGCCCCTATTAAGAGGTTTAAAGTAAAAATTGAAAAAGTTTTAAATTGGACCGAGTCTTGGTGACTTAAAATGGGTTACATGTACAAGATCAAGTAGGTAATGCCTTGTACTCCGACCTGGCTTGGGTTACGGGTATGGGGTGTTACAGGTAGTAACAAAATTACAACGATTTGAAAAAGATGTACTGGTGGCCTGGAATGAAACGAGATATTTCTAAATTTGCATCTAAATGTTTGATATGTCAACAAGTAAAAGTTGAACATCAGATGCCTTCAGGATTACTACAGCTAGTAACGACACTGGAATGGAAATGGGAAAAGTTACAATTGATTTTGTATCGGGATTACTCTTATCTCCGGAAAAGAAAGATGTCATCTAGGTAATCATTGACCGTTTAACAAAGTCTACACACTTTATTCAGGTAAATTTAGATTTTTCTTTGGATAGATTAGCTAAAATATATGATTCCAAGATTGTCAAATTACATGGAGTGCCAATTTCCATTATTTCAGACAGAGATCCTTGATTTACATCCCGATTCTAGAATAAATTGCAAGAAGCTCTGGGTACACAATTACATTTTAGCACTGCATTCCATCGTCAGACTGATTGACAATCCAAATGTGTTATAAAAATTTTGGAATATATGCTTCGGTGTTGTATTCTAGAATTTGAAGGTAACTGGGAAAAGTGTCTGCATTTAGTCGAATTTGCCTATAATAACAGTTATCAGTCTAGCATTAAAATGGCACCATATGAGGCTTTGTATGGTTGTAAATGTAGAACTCCATTGTACTGGACAAAACTTAGTTAGAAAAAGATACACGGGGTTAATTTAGTCCATGAGACTGAAGAAAAATGTGAAAGTAATTTGAGATAGTTTGAAAGCAGCCTCAGATTGTCAAAAGTCTTATGCCGATCTTAAACGAAAAGAAATAAAATTTCAGGTCGGTGATAAAGTTTTCTTGAAAATATCACCTTGGAAGAAAGTTCTCCGATTTGGTCGAAAAGAAAATTGAGTCCATGATTCATCCGGCCATATGAGATTACTGAAAGAATTGGACCTGTTGCATATCGGTTAGCATTACCACCAGAACTTGACAAAATTTGTAACACCCCTAACCCATATCTGTCGTCGGACTGGGGTTACGAGGCATTACCGGAAAAGATAAAATTTTCTCAGATTCACACATTTATCAAATCATGTTCAGAAATATACATTTATAACTTCAATTTATAAATTCTTGAATCAATAATACACGAAACACAAATCAACTTTATTAAACTTACAATATAACTATTTTATTATCTTATAACAGAATTACTATTCATATGGTAAATTTTCAATACAAAAACCAAATATTTAAAACATACTAATTATATATGCTACATTCCATGCCAACTTTATCTTTCTCCAATACTATACACGCATAAAACATTTCATAGCATCCAATCCATATATATTCAACATTCAACTCGTACCATATACCTAATTAATAAATTCATTATAAGGCTATGTGCAAAAGACCATAGTAATATAAACTTTTTTGTGAAAAATTAATAACTTTACGAACATCCATTTCACATGCCAAATTACCAAGCATAAAACACATACACATAATCAAATTTATTCTACTTACTATACCACACATTTAGCAAGCCAAAAATGTCTATACACATAATTTCATTATTTCTAACCAATTCACTAACACACATGTTATGTGCATGCATATATAGTATAACTATTATTAACCGAATATGCATATATGTCATTTATTAAATCCAAGTAAATTTTACAAGTCAAATTACATATCAAAGTTTGTATCAATACTAAACACACCAAATAACCAATTTCACTATATAGCAAAAATCATCACATAGCTTATCAAATCATGTACTGAAATCACATATTAATCCATTTTCAACCTTAATTGCCGAATACATTCATCCATGATATTATACATTTCATACACATATCTTATGTCAATCAAATACACATTATCACTGGATATAATCAACTAAAATCATTCATTAGTCATTTTATTTAATCGTTAGCAAATATATCCAACACCTCTCACATACTTCTATATATCTAACTACATATATATGCAAGTGCCGAATCAACAATAAAACATGTTCATTATCCAAATCCAGCATTTAGCCAAATTTACTAATAAACCCAAAATAACTATTAATATCCAATGCAAAACAAACTCGCATCATTTTTACTATGATTAACCTAACAAACATATTTCATATTCATGTATATACCAAAACCGATTCAACCAAGACACATCCAAAATCGTCAACCATATTTCATGCATATGACATATATCACAAATACCATTCATCCTTAACACATAGCAAAATAACCAAAATTGAACTTAAACCATAATCAATCAAAACCGAATTCAAGCATAGAAGTTGAGCCATTTTCACATGGATTAAATTATACAAAAACTAAAATCCAACATTTCAAACTATAATCTAGCCTATACATGCCATAAGTTTGAAAATTCAACTTATAAAATACCGAAGGCAGTCGATAGTGTGATAGACTTTGACGATGATCCCTGAGCTCGTAACTTGACTCCAAAATCTATAAAACAGAAATAAACATATGCACACAGAGTAAGCTTTTATAGCTTAGTAAGTCATAAGCAAATAAACAACTTAATTTAACTAAACAAAATTATAATAACATAACCACATGTGATCTCTAGCTTTAAGTTCATATATATAATCATGTACTTTTATAGATGAAAATAATATTAGCCGAATATACATATGTCTAAACCAAAGCTTCATACACTTTTAAAAATCATATTATCAATGCATAAAGCCGAATCTTTAAACACTTGTTTACATATACTCATAAATCAAACCTTAATATCACATAATTACACTTAACTTGTGACCAAATATACTTCACAATTACTCATAAATTCAAACTAACATCATACATATGTTTTGTATCACATATCAAATAAACAACTTACCTTATTTTCAAATAGGTAAGCAACTATCACATACCTGGTCACTTAGCCAGATTTATACATTCGTACACAACTTATCTTTGCTCGTTGAACCATTCGGAATTGGGTAGGATACTCAGATTATCACACATATCATACAATCACAACGTCCCAGACGTGGTCTTACATGTAATCACATATCGATGCCACTATCTCAGACAGGGTCTTACGCGTACACATATATCAGAATCACATATCGATGCCAATGTATTATATGTGGTCTTACTCGTACACATATATCGATGCCATGGTCTTCCTCGCACATCACATATCGGATTCCTATGTCATGACATATGTATCTTGACTATTCCTAAGGCTCATACGGGGATTTTAGACATCGTAACTCAGTCGAAACGAATTCGTAAACATAGCTTCCAAGCTTGTACACATTCGGCCAATACATGAATTTATTCATATATTCATTTCAGCATATATAGTTTACATTTAATTAAAATTAACAACGTCTATTTGCTTATAAACTTACCTCGGACGATGAAAACTGAAACAAAAGGGCTAGTCGACAACTTTAGTTTTCCCCAATTTAAATTTGATTTTCTCTTTTCTTGATCTAAATTAATATAAATTAAACTTATTTAATCAAATATTCAATCAAATTCATCCAAAAACACATAAATGGGAAAATTACCATTTTACCCATGACATTTTACACTTTTTACAATTTAGTCCAAATTGCACAAAACACAAAACATGCAAAATTTGCACACACCATGCTTAGAGCAAAGAATCCTAGTGTTCATATAAGTCCATACATTTCATTTATTTTACATTTTAGTCCCTCAATTTATTATTTTTTCAATTTAATCCTAATTACTCAAAATCATCAAAAACTCCAATACAAAACATGTTAATCCAAAACATATCTTTCATATTTCATCATCAAACGGAAAAAATCACAAGCTTTCAAAAATGGCATAACTCAAAATATTCATCAAAATAGAAAATTCAAGCATGGGCTTTGTAGATAACTTAGCAACGATCTCGAAAACATAAAAATTATCAAAAACCGAGCTAAACACATACCTTAATCAAGCTTAGACAAGGCCGAACCCTTAAAGCTTTCTTTTCTTTCTTATTTTCTTTAGTTCGGTCAAACAAATAATATGAACACCATGGCTTTAATTTTTATGTTTTGTAATATATTAACTTATTAATCAAATTACATATTTAACCTTAATGATTTAATAACAAAACCATATATTATATGCCATTACCATCCATTACTTATTATCATGGACTAATTGCACATTAAATACCTCAACTTACAAAGGCAAACACAATTCGGCCCTTACACATTAAACCAGTAAATTTTCATTTTATGCGATTAAGCCCTTTTATTTAATCGGGCACTAAAACAATAAAATTAAAGCACGAAATTTTCACAGATATAAATTCACATAAAATAAACACAGAAAATAATTTTAAAATATTTTTCTGACTCAGATTCATGGTCCCAAAATCACCGTTCCAATTAGGGTCTAAATCAGGCTGTTACAGAATTCATAACGTTTTTCATGTGTCTATGTTGCGACGGTATAGGTCGGATCCTTCACATATTATTTCTCCAATAGAAGTTGAGATTCAGCCTGACATGACTTACAGTGAGGAACTAATTAAAATTTTGACACGTAAGATGAAAGAGTTAAGAAACAAAAATGTGGCTTTAGTATAAGTTCCTTAGCAACGACATGGTATAGAATAGGCTACTTGGGAACCAGAGGATACTATGAGAAAGCAATATCCAAACCACTTTACTAGTAAGATTTTCGAGGATGAAAATTCTTAAGGGGAGAGAGTTGTAACAACCCATTTTCAGTATAATCAGAACAGTGGTTTCGGGATCACAAATCTGAGCCAGAAAGAAGTTTTATTTAAATATTATTGCATGGTCCATATTATGATAGAAATGTTATATGAAAATTTTAATAATAAAATTTTACCGATTATGTGATTAATTATGGAAAGGACCAAATTACATAAAATGCAAAAGTTGAATTCTAGTAGCTATAAGTATCAAATAGCTATGGAATTCAAAACTTGAGGTCCTTATATGGTAATTAGACCATTAAAGAAAAGTTTGTAGATATTTTTGATGATTCATCCATGGAAAAATTACAAAATGGCAATGACTAAATTGGAAATGAAAATAATTAAAAGATGATAAATTAAATAAATGTTTAATTTTATCATTTTATATCATCTTCATCCCCAAATACATGGAAACTGTAGGAAAGAGAAAGCAAACTTTCTTGGCTTGATTAGATATGTTTTCTTGTCTCGTTTTTAGTAATTTTTATATTTTTGATATTAGAATAGCTTAATTTATTTATTTTGGGGATTAATTTGAAAAGATATCACAGTATAGAAATTTTTCCATTGATGAATATGTTGAAATTTTAAAATTTATGGTAGAAAATGAAAGGTTGTTTATAGATAAACAACTTTTACAAAGAGAATTTCCATGAAATTAGATTTAGGGACTAAATTGAAAAATTGTAAAACCCATGGAAAAATTCTAATTTTTAAGAAATTCATGGGTTGCTATTAAGACATGTAAAAATCAGTTAGGCTTGGAATAAGGATTAAATTTCATGAATTTCATTTTCTGTGCTCAGGGACAAAATTGGAATTTATGAAAAGTATAGGGACAAAATGGTAACTATGCTTAGGGTGTAAATTGAATCCAATTGAATATGAAATGTAATAAATTGATGATTAACTTCATTTATATAGATCCAGATAACTCAAATTTGAAGCTAGATCGGGGAAAAGAAAAGGTGCCGGATTAGTAGGCTTTTAAATAAGAACAAGTGTCGAGGTAAGTTCGTGTAACTTAATTATGTGTATTAATATGTCTGAATCAAATGTTGCATTTGCGTGAATTGCATAAATGTTTAATGTATGAAATTAATTACATGCTCAATATTGCTTAATAAATGACAAGTTCCGTTTGAATAATGAAATGCGATGGATATATGATTTCCCGTATTAAATTTGGTCCTGCATATGTTGCGAACAATATAGCTCGGACGAGCATCCTATTAAAAGCCTTCTCGAGCATCCTGTTATATAGTTCCTGTGAGCTTCCTGATCGGTAGCGATTTTGCATGTGTTGTGCACTATTACAGCTCTTTGTGAGTGTCCTATTACATGATTCGATCGGTTGTGATCCAACATATATTGCGAACACAAATGTAGCTCTATGTGAGCATCCTGATATAGACTCTTATGAGCTTCCTAACATGGCTCACTTGAACTCTCTGTTACTTTATTCGGTGCTCCCTGGTAATAACTCTTTAGAGTTACCTGTAAACCTCTATGAGCTCTCTGATTAAAACTCTTATGAGTTTCCTATTTAGCCCAGATAAGTGTGTAACACCCCTATCCCGTAACCGTCACCGGAATAGGTAAGGGGCATTACCAGATAGACAAAACATTTCAAACTAATTCAGAATTACAGATATCACATAACATTAATACATAAGCAATCATCAACAATTCATCCCTCATGATGGTCTACGAGACCTAAAACATACTTTTAAGGATAGTCGGGACTAAACCGAACACATTCAGAATTTTCAGAACTTAGAAAAAATTTTAAATTCTGATGAGGTCACACGCCCCTATGACCAGGCCGTGTGCCTTACACTGGCACTAGACACACCCATGTGATCCAACCGTGCCAGAACAGAGTATATATACTGACTTTCACCCACGGCCAACAGACACGCCCGTGTGCTATGGCCGTATGATACTTAGCTAGCTACTGACTTGAGCCCACGGCCTTATGACACGCCCATGTGTCTTAATTGTGTGATCTTAAGAGGTTACTGCTTTGCATACACGGCCACAAGACACGCCCGTGGTCCCTGATCGTGTGGCACAATGCAGGATTGGTTTAAGCCAACTTACCACCCCTTTTTGGGTCATTCCTACAAGCAATATTAAACAACATTTATACCAAAATTTTCAGCCAATTTCATGCTCAAAACATGCTTCATTATAACTAAATCATCATCATTTAATAACCTATTCAAATTCATACCAAAACAAATTAAAAATCTTATTACAACAACATGCCAAAATGCTCATTTCATAACTCACTTATGGCACCTTCTAACTCATGCTTAAACTTACCATTTCTTCAGCTTCGCACATTTCAAAATAACCACCACATATAAGGTCATATAACCATTACAAGCATACACAATTTGGCATCACAAACCATTTACCAAAACTAAGCACAAATATACCATTTGCTAACCAACTCTCATGGCATAACATATATTCATATCAAAGCTTAAATACATAGACATTCTAGCCTATTCATGCCACACTTCAAAAATTACACTTTAAAAGTACCAAAATGAGTTTGATAGTATGGTGACAATCCTCGACTACCCCCGAGCCTTCAGTAGCTACGATAACTGTAAAACAGACAGAAATCACATAGAGTAAGCTACAAAGAGCTTAGTAAGCTAAATACAACTAGTCTAACTATTAAAGCATATAAAGTAAAAGTCAATAGTAAAAATTCATAGCCATTTCACAGTGTAATTCATGAGCCTAACCATGCTCATTTGCTTGTATATATGCCATGTTTCATTTCCATGATTTCGTACATACTTCGCATTCATTATTTAACAAAAACAGAGTTTTTCATATTCAGAAATTTTGTACGATACAAACATACATGTATAGATAATATATTTCATATATTCATTCTCATATCTTGTACTTTATCATCAAACGATTCAAAAACGATACAGATACTCATAGGCAGGTACAATGCCAACATCCCGGATGTGATCTTACAGGTAATTTAGTATCGATGCCTCTATCCCAGATAGGGTCTTACACGAAATCAGATACGATACCGATGTCCCAAACATGGTCTTACACATAAATCTCAAATCGAGGCCTGTGTCCCAGACACGGTCTTACACGATATTTCAGATCGATGTCAACGTTCCTTTAGAAGCATATAGATGCTTTTTAGATACTAATATATTATCGAAATTTACTCAGAATTCATTCCTCAGGCTCTCACAGCCATCCAATACAGATTATAAGTAGTATATACAACATTCAATCAGTTTAATGTTACAAAGCTCATATATCCTGAATTTTTTATGGAAAAGAGCTCACATATATCTTTCATAATCCATATAAAAATATTACAAAGCTCATACAATCATCAATGGCACATTTGATAATCTTCAACAGAAATAGAAATTCAGACATGGGTTTTGAAGAACACGAAGCAATGATCACAGAAACGTAAAAATTATCAAAAACGGAGCAAAACACATACCCGAATCAAGCTTCCAAAGTGCCGAAAATTCAAAAACTCAAAACCCTTATTTCTTTCTTAAGTTTCAGCTGAACAAGATGATAATAAGGCCACCTTTTGTTTTATTTTTATTTATTTAAGCTTTAATTCACAAAGTACAAAAATAACTTTTATTATAAAACATTAAATTCACCTAACACATGTCCAATATTTTCCACTTACTTTATCAATGGTCTAATTACCATGCAAGGACCCTTATTTTAAAAGACAATGTCAATTAACCCCATTAACAATTAGCATGCAACTTTTGCATTTTACACGATTTAGTCCTTTATCATAATTAAGCATAGAAACAGACATAAATCACACAGAAACTTCGCAAATATAAATTCACATATCACAGATAGAAAATAATATTAAAATATTTTTTCAAAATCAATTACATGGTCTCGAAACCACTATTCTGACTAGGGTCTAAACCGGACTGTTACAAAGTGTCCTATTACATGGCTCATGTAACACCCCAAATTTTATGTTTTGACTTTTGTGATCAATTGACATAATTGTGTATCTGCTTCAATGGTTAAGTGTTCTAGATGTGTGTGTGAGGTCCTGAGTTCAAACCTTAGCTTGGGAAAAATTTTGGTTTTTATATGTATGAAGCCTTGTCTTGGGTTATAGGGCTTATAAGTAATTGGTTGGAAGAGCTTGCAAGAATGAGCCTGCTGGTCTGGTGGATAAGGGGAGTGTGGATGTGAGGGAGGTCTTGGGTTCGAGTTTGAATGAAGGTATTATTTTTGCTACTAATGTCGTGGGAGTGTTTGAGTTGGCTTGGGATATTGAGTGTTTGCAATAGCTAAGGTTTAGTGGGAGCAAAACAAGGGATTTGGGAGTAACCCAAATCATTCCACTCTCTCCCTACTGAATTTTCCCTATAAATTTCCCCTCTATATTTTCTCTATTTTCTTTTTCTTTCCAGCCGAAAATCCCTTATTGCTGCCAATTTTTGCTTTATTTTAATATTAGTTTTTGGTTATTTTTTGTCATCGTTACTTATCTCTATGTTTGGTGCAAATTCTGTAAGTGTTGGGACTTTTTTTGTCTTGTTTTTGTGTTTGTTGAGTGGTTTAGGGACTTTTTTCTATTTAGGAGACAATCTAGGCGCTGTGGATTGCTAAAACAACACTTTAGGTAGCAAGGAACTGCCGTTGATCGTTAGAGGTCAGGACATCGTTAACTTTTGGGTTTTGCTCGTTCTTAAAAACTTGGTTTAAATGACTAACTAAGGGACGTGTTGTTCGATATTAGGTTCTGGAGTGTTCGTGGTTGCGTTAGCTTCGAATCAATACCAGGTGTGCATCCCGATTACTCAGAAAATGAGATTTAGCAAAAGCCAAAAAACAAACTGTCGACGCCACACAGGTGTGTGGACTGCCCGTATGGTAGGCTAGGTGGCGATACACGGCCGTGTGGTTGACGAATGAGGCCGTACGTATGCGCCATTAGTGCACGACACGGCCGTGTGATTACCGGCGAGGCCGTGTGCGAGACACGGGCTTGACCAATTGGTCCATAAGGGCCACACTGGCGTGTAAGCCCACACGGGTGAACCACACGGGCGTGTGGAAATTTGGGCCAGGCCGTGTAATCCACACGGCCAAGGCTGATTTGGGTCGTTTGAGCCACACAGACATGTCACATGGGCATGTGAGCCTATTTTTTTGAAATGTTCTGTAAGGTTGCACAGGTTGCCCAAGTCAACTGTGACCGGTTATAGGGTCGGTAAGCATTACTTAGACCTCTAATTTCTGTAGATCTGATCTGATTATGTGATGTATGATTAATGCATGTGCTAGTTAGCAAGTATATTTGTTTTGTTCCGTATATAGGTATATGTCTATTAATCTGTTTATTAGCATGCCATGTTTGTATGCTACATTGCATTGGGGTGGGTTTGATAAAGTGAAGGAAGTATCTAAAAGGCATCATAAGCCTATTTTCTGGCAGCTAAGTTGGATATTTATGACGTGTGCTGCATTGCGGTACCTTATGGTGTGTAGGGTTGGATGGGTCAATATTATCCTCATATTTGGTGTGCAGGGATGGGTGAGTTAATTTTATCCCCACATGGTGTGTTGGGTTGGATGGAGTTGGTATGCAGGGTTGGTGGGCATATTTTTCTGTATATCTGATTTTGTTTCTGAGTGGGCTAAAGCTCACACTGGTTTTGTAAAGGGCTCAGGCCCAAAGGATGACTATTTTCTGATATCTGTCTGTACGCATGTTGAACTGTGGGGATGTACACACTGAGTTGCAAAACTCACCATTTTATGTTTTATCTGTCCAGGTAATCCCCATCAGTAGTTGGATTGGTGCAGCGGAGGACTCGATGGTGACCCCAGCTTTCCACTTATGGGTTTTATAGTGTAAACATTTTATTTCGTTCCTTCTTAATTATTTTGGGAATTTTGGATGTAATCTTGGACTTGGACTTTCGGTTTTGATTTGGGATTTGAATTGTGAATTCAGATTTTAGAATTGCAACACTAGAGAATGGTTTTCTCAAAATAACTAAGGTTTTTCGTAAATTAAATTGGTTTTGAAAGCTTCTGCGATTTGAAATATGACTTTAGATTAAGTTAAAGATAATAACTGGAATGGTTTTCACGTAGCGAAAAGGGTTTTCCATAAACACTCTCATGTGACATTGCCAAATTCGGCCATAAAGTCTAGGCTGAGTTTAGGCTGTTACATTTAGTGGTATCAGAGCCAAGTTTGTAAAAACTCGGTTGTGGATTTGGGCGATAAAAAGAATGATTTTTGAAAAAAATAATGTGTAAATTATTTTGAAATATTTTTGATAAATAAGTGGTACATCGAGTCTCCGGCGCCGATCTTGTAAGTTTTGAAACTCTATTTAGAATTATATGAAAGCATGTTTAGAATATACTAAAATTCTATTTGGATCTGTCTGAAATTACTGTTAACATGCTATGAAACTACTATAGGTAGTAAACCTTACTGAAACACTCTAGGTAGTGTAAACTAAAAACTGTAGCAATCCGCAACTTTACAACAACAAACCATGAATACTTTGATAACTTTACTGCATAAAATATTTGTTAATAATCATCAGAACTGTAAACTGATTTGCATAAAATTGTTAATACAGATTAATCTAAAAAAACGATGAGTACACGTGGTACTCGTGGACGGGGTACTAGAGGCCGTGGCAAGGGCCGTAGAGGGGCTCGAGCTGAGTCCTTCGCATTTGATACGATTTCGAATCTGGATACTAGCAAGACACTAGTATCCCCTATTGCTGAGACTAGGTCTGAGACTGGGTCTCATGATCATGTAGCTGGGGACGACGCACTGTCCCAACCAATGTTACGAATTTTAAAGAGGTTCGTTGGTCCCAACACTGGTTCTGGGGGCCGTGGGTCGATTACAGAACGACTCCGATCCAATGGGGTTGAGGTATTTAGGGGCATTGCTAGAGTTGATCCTAACGTGGCTGAGTATTAGATGAAGGCCACGAAATGCATTATGGATGATTTGGATTTCACTGCTGAGCAAAAGCTTAAGGGGGTTGTATCTCTACTTCACGATGAAACGTATCAGTGGTGGTTGACGGTTAAGGGGGCACTCAGCCCGATAGAATGACATGGGATCTGTTTAAGACGGCTTTCCAAAGTAAGTATGTAGGAGCCAATTATACTGATACGAGATGACGTAAGTTCCTGAATCTCACTCAGGGAGATCGTTCAGTGGCCGAGTATGAGGCTAAGTTTCTGAGGTTGAGCCACTATGCGCAAGGCATGGTGGCAACTGAGTATAAGCGTTGTGTCTAGTTTAAGGATGGTCTTCGAGACAATCTTCGGGTTCTGATAGCTTCTTAGAGGGAGCGGGATTTCTCCGTACTGGTGGAGAAAGCTAAGATTACTGAGGAGGTTAAGCGCGCTGAGCACCAAAATCGAGACAGAGGGAAGGCTAAGAGAGATGCTGAGCCTTTGAATACTAGGATGAGGCCTAGCAAAAAGGTTAGGTCTGATGGGCCCATGATAGTTGGGCCTACTATTGTACCGATGAGGGTGGAGATCTGCCAGGTCTGTAGTAGGTGCCATCCAGGCAAGTGTTGGAGGACTATTGGGGCTTGTCTTAGATGTGGGTCTACTGAGCATCGAGTTAAGGACTGTCCGTTGAGAGCTAATCAGATGCAAGCTCCAATTAATTAGACTGCACAGCCGCCGAAAGTGGTTCAGCAGCCACCTAGGGGCCGAGGATAGGCGATGGGTGGTAATGGCATGGTTCGAGGGTAGAGAGCACTGGGCAGAGGTTCTAGGTCAACTGAGGTGAGGCAGCCTACTTTAGTTTACGCTGCTCATCGCTGTGAGGATGTAGATGCTCCGGACATCATCACGGGTACGTTTTTAATTTTTAATGTACCTTACTTTGCATTGATAGACATAAGTTCTACACACTCTTATGTAGCTAGTACTGTGTCAGAGACCTTGGGGTTACCGTTTAAGAGCACTTCGAGTGAGATAACTGTGGTGAGTCCATTGGGGCAGTCTATTGGAGTTAGTAAATTGTTTAAGGACGTTCTGTTGGAAGTCCAAGGGAAGGTATTTCTGGCTAATCTGATGGAGCTTCTGTTTGGAGAGTTTGACATAATTCTAGGCATGGACTGGTTAGTTAAACACCGAGTGAGTCTAGACTGTGCGACGAAAAGGGTGGTTCTGAGGACCGAGGAGAATAACGAAGTAGTTGTAATTGGAGAACGATGAGATTATCTAACTAATGTGATTTCTGCGTTGGCAGCAGAAAAGTTAGTGAGGAAAGGATGTGAGGCATATTTGGCCTACATCAGTGTTTCTGATTCTGTGGACTCTTCAATTAAGGATATCAGAACTGTGAGAAACTTTTCAGATGTTTTTCCAGAAGAACTATCGGGATTACCACCGAGCCGAGAAGTAGAATTTGGTATCGAGTTGATTCCTGGTATAGGTCCGGTGTTTATCGCCCCTTATCGTATGGCACCGAAGGAGTTGACTGAACTTAAGGCTCAAATATAGGAGTTGTTGGATCGTGGATTTATTTGGCCCAGTGTGTCTCCATGGGGAGCACCTGTTCTGTTCGTAAAAAAAAGGAAAGTATAATGAGGATGTGTATCGATTATCGTCAGTTGAATAAATTAACGATCAAGAATAAGCATCCACTTCCGAGGATAGATGACCTATTCGATCAGTTTAGAGGGGCTTCAATGTTCTCTAAGATTGATCTGCGATCAGGTTACCATCAGTTGAGAGTAAATAAGGCCGATGTGCATAAGACGGCATTTAGGAATCGGTATGGACATTACAAGTTCCTAGTTATGCCCTTTGGGTTGACTAATGCACCAGCGGCATTCATGGACTTGATGAATCAAGTGTTCCAGCCCTACTTAGATCGGTTTGTGGTAGTGTTCATCAATGACATCTTGATATATTCTAAGACCGAGGATGAGCATGATATGCATCTTCAAGTGGTACTGTAGATTCTTTGTGAGAAGCAGTTGTATGCGAAGTTCAGTAAGTGTGAATTCTGGCTTCGAGAATCGACATTTCTGGGACATGTAGTTTTTGCAGAGGGGATAAGAGTGAACCCTTGTAAGGTTGAGGCTGTGTTGGATTGGAAACAGCCGAAGAATGTGTTTGAGGTTTGCAGTTTTCTAGGGCTGAGAGGATAATATAGACAGTTCGTAGAAGGGTTCTCCTTGATCGCAGCTCCATTGACTAAGCTTTTGCGTAAGGGAGTTCCTTTCGTTTGGACTGATGCACAGCAGGAGAGCTTTGATAAGCTCAAAACGGTGTTAACTCAGGCTTCTATTCTGATTCAACCTGAATCTGGTAAGGATTTCGTGGTTTTCAACGATGCGTCACATGTGGGTTTGGGTTGCGTTCTGATGCAAGATGATAAAGTTGTTACTTATGCATCTCGGCAGCTCAAGAATCATGAGGTTAATTATCCGAGGCACGATTTAGAGTTGGCGGCAGTAGTCTTTGCTCTTAAGATCTGGAGGCACTATCTGTACGGTGAGAAATATACTATCTACACTAACCACAAGAGCCTCAAGTATCTCCTCACTCAGAAGGAGCTAAACCTTAGGCAGCCTCGATAGGTTAAACTACTTAAGGATTATGACTGCTGTATTGAGTATCATCCTGGTAAGGCCAATGTGGTGGCTGATGCATTAAGCTGTAGGGCTATGATCGACTTGAGAGCGATATTCGCTCGACTCAGTTTATTTGATGATGGGAGTCTATTGGCCGAGCTACAAGTAAGACCGACATGGATTGATAAGATCAGGGATAAACAGAAGGGAGATAAGTCTCTTGAGTTGAGGTTTTGTTAGGTGGAGAGTGGGATCACTTCAGATTTTGGGATTAATGATGATGGGGTATTGTGTTTCTGAGGATCAATCTGTGTGCCAAATGATGAGGACGTAAGACAGTCGATTCTGATAGAGGCGCATAATAGCCCTCATACGATACACCCCAGTGGAAACAAAATGTACCGAGACTTGCGAGAGTTGTATTGGTGGCCAGGGTTGAAACATGAGGTTATTGACTTTGTTGCTCACTGTTTGACGTTTCAGCAGGTTAAGGCTGAACATCAGTTACCTTCGAGTTTACTACAATTGGTTAAGATACTAATGTAAAAATGGGAGCGAGTAACAATGGCCTTCGTTAATGGGTTACCTCTAACACCCACTAAGAAGAATTCTGTTTGGGTCATCGTGGATCGATTAACCAAGACTGCACATTTCATTCCGATCAGGACAGACTTCTCCCTATAGAAGTTGGCTAAGCTTTACATCTCAGAGATAGTGAGACTTCATGGGGTTCCTGTTTCGATCATTTCTGATAGGGATCTTCATTTTACATCTCTGTTCTGGCAGAAACTTCACGAGGCATTGGGTTCGAGTTGGTATCAGAGACTGAGGATAAAGTCTGTTTAATTCGAGATTAACTGAAAGTGGCGTCTGATAGACAGAAGCCCTATGCTGATTTGAAGAGGAAAGACATTGAGTATTCTATAGGGGACATGGTTTTTCTTAAGGTTCTGCCATGGAAGAAGGTGTTGAGGCTCGGTTGCAAGGGTAAGTTGAGTCCTCGGTTTATTGGGCCGTACCGAATTCTGAAGTGAGTAAGACAAGTCACATATTAGTTAGAGCTACCTTCAGAGTTGGATCATATATATGATGTGTTTCACGTCTCGATGTTGAGACGCTACCACTCTGATCCCACATACATTGTGCCTGTAGAGGAAATTGAGGTTCGATCAGATCTAACTTTTGAGGAGGAGCCAGTTTAGATTTTGGATCGCAACGTTAAGTTCTGCGTAGGAAATCCATCCCCTTAGTGAAGGTGCTGTGGCGGAATCATAGCACTGAGGAGGCTACTTAGGAGCCAGAGGATTCGATGCGACAGCAGTATCCTCACCTTTTCTGATCAGGTAAATTTCGAGGACGAAATTTTCTTTTAGAGGGTAGAGTTGTAACGCTTCAAATTTTATGTTTCAACTTTTGTGATCAATTGACATAATTGTGTATCTACTTCAGTGGTTAAGTGTTCTAGATGTGTGTGAGAGATCTTGAGTTCAAACCTTAGCTTGGGAAAATTTTGGTTTTTATATGTATGAAGCCTTGTCTTGGGTTATAGGGCTTATAAGTAATTGGTTGGAAAAGCTTGCAAGAATGGGTCTACTGGTCTGGTAGATAAGGGGAGTGTGGATGTGAGGGAGACATTGGGTTTGAGTCTGAATGAAGGCATTATTTTTGCTACTAATGTTGTGGGAGTGTTTGAGTTGGCTTGGGATACTGAGTGTTTGCAACAGTTGAGGTTTAGTGGGAGCAAAACAAGGGATTTGGGAGTAACCCAAATCATTCCACTTTCTCCCTACCGAATTTTGCCTGCAAACTTCCCCTCTCCATATTTTCTCTATTTTCTTTTTCTTTCCAACCGAAAATCCCCTGTTGCTGCCGATTTTTGATGTATTTTAATATTAGTTTTTGGTCCTTTTTCGTCATCGCTACTTATCTCTACGTTTGGCACGAATTCGGTAAGTGTTGGGGTTTTTTTGTCTTTTTTTTTTGTTAGTTGAGTGGTTAAGAGACTCTTTTCTATTTAGGAGACAATCTAGGCACTGTGGATTGCTAAAACGGCACTTTAGACAGCAAAGAACAATCGTTGATCGTTAGAGGTCAGGATATCGTTAAAGGTCAGCATATTTTTCTGTATATCTGATTTTGTTTCTAAAAGGGATAAAGCTCACACCAGTTCTGTAAAGGGCTCAGACCCGAAGTATGACTATTTTCTTATATCTGTCTATACACATGTTGAACTGTGGGGATGTACACACTGAGTTGCGAAACTCACCCTTTTCTTTTTTATCTGTCCAGGTAATCCCCAGCAGTAGTTGGATTGGTGCAGCGGAGGACTCAATGGTGACCCTAGCTTTCCACTTATGGGTTTTATAGTGTAAACATTTTATTTCATTCCTTCTTAATTATTTTGGGAATTTTGGATGTAATCTTGGACTTGGACTTTCAGTTTTGATTTGGGATTTGAACTCTGATTTCAGATTTTAGAACTGCAACGCTAGAAAATTGTTTTCTCGAAATAACTAAGGTTTTTCATAAATTAAATTGGTTTTGAAAGCTTCCGCGATTTGAAATATGACTCTAGATTAAATTAAAGATAATAACTGGAACGGTTTTCATGTAGCGAAAAGGGTTTTCCAAAAACACTCTCATGTGACATCGCCAGATTCGGCCATAACATCTATGCTGGGTTTGGGGTGTTACAGCTCATCTGAGCATCCTAATATGTGTCTCGAGAGTGTGCTCCCTGATTATGTGCCCTAATGGGTACCCCTGAATATGAGTTGACGATTTACAATTTTGTACACCTTGTGTGTACTACTTGAGTATCCATCGTTATTTTAATAATTCAATGGATAAAATTCATGATATGAGAAATTATGAGATTAAAAGAGTTATGTCTTTAATGTTTCTAAAATACCTGACAATGTGAAACATGATGAGTTCACTCTTGTTTATTTGATATACATGTGAATTATGTAACTAACTTGTTTAATCGAGTGTATGTGATTACACAAATTGTCAATTTGTTGAAAAGCTTGTTATTGTTATGCTTATTTAATTGAATATGATTGGTAAGTTTAATTTATGTTATATGAACTTACTAAGCATTTAATGCTTACTAGGTTTTCTTTTCTTTGTTTTATAGTATTCGGAAGCTCACAAAGGTTGGAGATCAGTCAGAGTATCATCACACTACCCACCAACTTGTTTTGGTATAAATAGTAAATTTATTTTGGTATAATGGCATGTATAGGCTAACTATGCCAATGTTGGCATATAAATGGTTGATTGTAATCTAGCCATTGGAATGGCTAGAATGGTATGTTTCTATATATAATTAAGGCCATAACATGTTTGATGTGTTTTGAAATGGTTAAGTAGTAGATGATATATGAATCAAATGGTAAATAAATTTAAGTTAGTATAATTGATACAAATTTACCTAAGAATATAAATGAAAATTTGATAAGCTTAATCATTTGAATATACATTTGAATATATCTTATACAATACTAGTATATGCTTGATTTATATGACTTGAATTGCTTGGTAAATGTATGCAAATGTTGTTGTAGGTTGAAGGTTAAATTTGGGTGAGAAATAAGGCTAAAAAATGGTCTTATTTTGTCCATACGGGTAGACACATAGGCGTGTGTCTGTGTGTCTTGGCTGTGTGAATCCTACACCTAATTTTTAGAAGTTAAATTGACCACACGGCCTAGCACGCGAACTTGTGGCTGGCTGTGTGACCCAAGTCAGGGAGTTACATGGGTAAGAACACGGGGTAGGACACAGCCATGTGTTTTACATCGAATGCCCACACGACCTGAGACATGGTCATGTCACTTACTCACACGGCCTACTTATATGGACGTGTGACCCCTGTATATAATAAAAATTTTGAAATTTTGCAAAAAAAATTTTGAGATCCTGATTTAGTCCCTACTTGTTTCTAATGCTTATATTGGGCCTTAGGGCCCATTCAAGGGATAATATGATTCGTTTCAAATATGAATAGTAAATTATATGAATTATATGTAAATTTTTCTGTAAATTCCAGTAATGCTCTGTAACCCTGTTCCTTCGATGGATACGTGTTAGGGGTGTTACACCTGAGGAGAGATCCGAAGACCGTACGAAGCCCAAAGAAAAGAAGAGAAAGCGCTCTAAAGACAAAAAGCACAAGAATGAGGAGAAAAGGAGGAGCAAGAAGAAACATTGTGCAACCACATCTGTGGCTGAGGAAAACTGAGTTAGTTTATTTTCAATTTTTTTAGCTGTAGTGCTCATACTTTACACGTAGCTGTAATTTTTATTTTGTTAGTGCACATTGTCGTTGCATTTCTATTGTCATTACATTTTAATTTTAATGCATTGAGGACAATGCAAACTTTAAGTTTGGGGGAATGCATATGGGGTTTTGAAATACACCCACATTTCAAAAAAAAATTGAGTTTAATGAAGCATGCAAGGGTTATTTGTGGTTAATTCTTGAATCATGTGAATAATCAGTAAATGAGTTGGATAAATTTGACTGAATAAATTTGACTGAATGTTGTATCTTCAATTCTTTAATGAATGATTTAGGTTGCATTAGTAATGGATGACTAGTAGCATTCCTTGAATCTTGAATGAATCTGCCTTTTATAGCTGCTTATATATAAAGAGTTATGAATAAGAGACACTCTAAAGTAGGTGTATTGTGAAATGTTAAAGAGGGAACACTCCAATGCAAGCGTTAGAAAAATGAATCTGGCCAAAGGCTGTCACTGAATGAGTGTGTGTCGGCGCAATTACATACTCCCTGGGGGTTTATTGCACTCAATCGTTACTTCTTAAAAACAAGGGTACAGTAATGTAATGATATCCCTTATTCACAAAAAACAAAGAGGTATATATTAATGATCTTCATAGATACTTAAAATTGTACAATAAATGTTGTATTAGTAGATAGAATTTAGGATTTGAAGCATGATGTTGGTTTTGATGAAGTTGCAATCTTATTTATTCATACTTATGTATTGTCGATGCAATATTCTGTCATCTGAATGTCACTCATTCATTGGGATTTTAGGTGATTCAAGTTGCTAGAATGATCATTTGCCTTAGTGAATTCTTGTGTAGCCTTGTTAGTTTTTCTTTTACTTAAGGACAAGTAAAAACTCAATTTTGGGGGTGTGTGATAGTACTAGAAAGAACATATGTTTTCTCCCTACTTATTGGTTAATTTGTCCCCATTTAGTTATCTTTAGCACATATTTTAGCATTTTTAGTTCATTAAATTGCATTTTATAACTCAGTGGATCTTAGCCTATTTATCTTTAATTTTGTCATGATTTGGTACCAATGTCGTTGCATGAGTATTTCCAGATTACACTCAGAATTATCGCCGTACCTGACAACTGTCCAGATAAGAACAAAAATGTATGAGCTATCCAGTCTGGTATAACCAACTTGTATGTACAGAGGCAGCATGATTCAGATGAAAGGACACCTGTGCTATTTGGAAGAATATAAATATTCACGTGAAAAGGAAAAAAAAAAGGGGAGGCCTTTTGGGGGGTATTATCTTCTTCAACCTATCTTTTGAAGCTTTTCAGCTATGGCGGCTTAAGTCTTCTACGGGTGAACTAACATGAAAGGGACGCAGATCAGCTCCTAACGAGGAGCCTTGAGTGTGACACAAGAGGGAATGGAGAGATTCAAGTCGAGATTGTCTAGGAATAGTATTCTCCACTTGTTTCTTTTATATTTCTTTTCTAACGATGGTGATTACTTTCCATTTCATGTTTGTACGGAAGTACACATAATTTCTGGGTTAAATGTTATTTTATTCAATCTTGTGTCTACTGTTTAATCTTTGGGTTTGAATATTTTTAAAATGGAAGTTTTATATCGATCACTAACACTAGAAAATACAGTAACAAATCAAGCTAACAAGCATGACAACGAAAGTTGCTTGAGGATTAGAGGAATTTAATCCACTTGTTCTTAATAGTGTTTCATTGCCATCATCAGAAGGTGTGGTTAATGTGTATGTTTAAGTCTTAGATTAAATATAGAAGTTAAGCTTGGTAAGATATTCATTGCAATTTAATGCATCGAAAATCACCAATCCTTTTATACCTTGTGAGCACTTAGTATTCTGTTTAATTTTCACGTTGGGGATTCCAATTTATCATTATCATATTTTATCTTATTGTTTTCAAGTTATTGCTTCAACAAATACTCTCACAATTTATCTTGTTTCTATCTAGTTATTTCACTAACATTGATAGACAAAAGACAACCATCCTCGTGGGATCGATATCCGAAAAACTCATATATGTCTACTATACTTGCATCGACAGTGTACGCTTGCACATAATTGTTGTGACATTAAACAGCTGATCATCACCATAAAGATAGTGACACCAAGCCTTGAGCACAAAGACCATAACAGCTAACTGTAAATCATGGGTTGGGTAATTACACTCATGTTGCCTCAACTGTCTCAAAGCATATGCTAACACCTTCCCATCCTGCATTAATACACATCCAAGTCCCGTGTATGATGCATCACTATAAACAACATACTCTTTCCCAGACTCAGGTTGAACCAACACTGGCACCTTGGTCAACATTTTCTTTAGCTTATCAAAACATCTTTGTCTCTCCTCAGTCCACTCAAATGGCATATTCTTCTGAAGTAGCTTCGTTAAGGGTGCAACTATAATGGAGAACCCTTCAACGAATCTACATTAGTACCCCGCTAATCCCAAAAAACTACGAACATCAGTAACACATTTTGGTTGCTTCCATTTTAGAATAGCCTTAACCTTCTTCGGATCCACACGAATTCCATCGAAAGACACCACATGCCCAAGAAATGTCACTTCCCAAAGCCTAAACTCGTACTTACTTAACTTCGTATACAACTACTTCTCTTACAAAATCTGAAGTGCAACCCGTAGATTTGCATCATGATCATCCTCGATACGGGAATACACGAGAATATCATCTATAAAGACAGCTACGAACTAATCCAGATACGAGTGAAAAACTCAATTCATCATGTCCATGAACCTTATAGGTTCATTCGTCAATCCAAATGACATAACCAAGAACTCGTAATGCCCATAACGAGTCCTGAACACAGTCTTTAAGACATTAGCCTCTTTCACCTTAAATTGATAATACCTAAACCACAAATCAATCTTCAAAAACACCGTCACTCCCCTAAACTAATCAAATAAGTCATCAATACGAGGCAACGGTTACTTATTCTTGATAGTTAACTTGTTCAACTATTGACAATCAATACACAACCTCAAGGTACCATATTTCTTCTTTACAAATAACATCGATGCACCCCAAGGCGATACGCTTGGTCGAATAAACCTTCGATCCAACAACTCTTGCAACTAGATCTTAGCTCCTTGAGTTCTTTTGGTGCCATGTGATAAGGTGAAATAGACACTGGTGCAGTACCAGGATAAACCTCAATACCAAACTCAACTTCCTGATCTAGTGGCAAACCAAGTAACTCCTCTGGAAAAAGTCAGGAAAACCCTTCACCGTGTAGATATCCAAAACTCCTAAACCTTTACTCCTAGAATTTAACACATAAGCTAAGTAAGCTTCACAAACTTTACTCATTAGCTTATCAACCTTCGTCGTGGACACCACATTAGAGCAGAATTCGGGTCTCTCTCCCACGACTACAATCACTAATCCACCCTCAACTCTCAAAGTAAGATACTTCATCTCGAAATCAAACCTTGCCCCATGCTTGGTCAACCAATCTATTCTGAGAATTATATCAAACCTACGAAACAGAAGCTTTATCAAATCCACAGGGAATGTGTTTTCTTGTACTACCAATGGACACTTTCGATAAACCCGATCAATCAAAACACTTCCTCCTAGCAAACTCGTCACTACCATTCCTTGCCCAACGGTTTCTACCAGAATCCCCAACTAGTTTTCCAAATCACTCACAATATACAAATGAGTAGAAGTCAGATCTGTCAGTGAAAATAAAGAGAAGGATTTTAGTAAAAAGGTACTTACTATCACATCCGTCGTTGAGCGTTCCCTGCTCTCTTACAGGATAAACACGAGCAAGTCCACCATCTCGGTCGGTGCAACTACAGTATGGGTGACAGATCTCTGACCCGTCAGTCTTCTATTACAACCATGACCTTTTGCTTGCCCTTGTCTCTACTCATCGATGCTCCACTAGTGTTCTCATCTTCGTACAAAATCATAAGCATTACTTACCATTCAAAATAGTTTAACACTTATTCTACTCAACTATAGCTCACGACCTATGCAATCTCTATTGGACTCACACAGTATATTTACTTAACCTATTTACTATCTCTTAACCTTCTACCTCATAGGTATTAACAGATCTAAGCTTATTAACTAAGTGTGATCTAACTCAACTCTTATCTTTCAAAACGGTTAATGTTCATCATCTTCCTCAAAAACACAGTCAAACAGTTTATGCATTTTCCAAAAAAAAATATTGTTCAATTTGGTTGTAAAACCTCTTGATCTCTTCAAAACTCATTTAAAAATCATTCGAAAATCATTTTAAAGAACATGTACAAGCTTCATCAACCTTCATCTAACACTTTCTCAAAACCAAACCATCTAGAACCAAAGTTTACTTATCTTTCATGCTGAGATCTAAGAGAACTAACCTAAAAACATTTATGTAGTTTTGACTTGAGAAAGTAGAGTTTTTACCTTCAACTTTGCTATCTTTCGCGACACCAAGTAGTCCGCACAATAACCAAACCGATTTCTAAAATGGATAGATGATTTTGTTGAAGAAATAGAGAAGAAAAGTGTGTTTGGATGCCAAGAAAAATGAAGAATGTAGAAAATTTTGAGAGAAAAATAACTATCAGATGCAACTAACTTTTGAAATGAAAAGAATAAGAAAAATGCAATGAACGTGGGGAAGAAAGATGAGCTTTAAAGGGTTTTTATAGCCAAACTCATACATAAAACTGGATTATTTACTCTATAAGCCCTTCCTATTTTTACCCTTGTTTTAATAACTCCTCTATTATCCATTAGTCCTAATATACCTATTTAAGTTCTCTACTTTAGCTTCTATTCCTTTTTAATCCTAATTACTAACGTGTTTTATATTTACTCTATTTTTAATATATAATTTAATGCCAATACTACCGACCTTATTTTCAGGATGCGACAATCAAGGATTTTATATGTTATTACGAGATCTAGCATTTGTTGCAGATTCTCAGGTTATACGTATCGAAGGTTTAGCCCAGATGGATAACATCAATATACTGTTAGCTTGTGTGAGCAACCCTGATATACTATCAACTTGTGTGAGAAATTTATCCTCGTGTATCCAAGTCTATTTTACTATAGTTCTATTAGGCGATATAAAATTGATTGGAAATGGAAACTTATTTGTGAATTGGAAATGAAATGGTAATTATTGATGCTTGATATATGGATTGTTATATGATTTCATTAAAGTCTCGATATTTTTTATGAATTGGGAATGTGACTAACACATTTATTTGGTGATGTTGTTATATGTTTAGTTATGACATAATGTGCCAAAAGGTAGCTAAGTTGAATTCCAAATTTATTAGTTAATTATGCTTTAAATGATCAAGGTATCTTTAGTTTCCATTTGAACTTACTAAGAATTTTAAATGCTTACTTTGGTTGTTTTCCTTCCCTATAGATTTTCACATTGCAAAACTGTCGAGTCGAATCAACAGAGGAGCACACACTACCCCAAAATGGTAGTTATAAGTTCATTTTGAATCTAGACTATATGGCATGTACTTAAGAGCTTCTAATATGTATATGATTATTTTGGGATTCGGTAGTATCATGTTAATGGTGGTAATGGTTGATTTGAATATAACTTTTGGGGTATGAAACTAAATAATGCACTTTTTTGTTTAAGTTCGATGATTTATAAATGGTAAATTTCCTTTTTAATGGTTTGATATGTTGGGACCTCCATTTAGACCATATGAATAGGTTAAGTTGAATGAATGGTATGCTAAGATTTGAAATTGGACTATTTGAAATAACTAGATTACTTAATGATTTGTAAATGGTGAGTTGAATGTTAGGTATGTTACATGGCTTCGTGATTTGTTTGGTTAGTTCATGTCAAGCTTAGTAAATTGCTTAGTGCTTAAATTGCATATTGAGTATATGAGTTAGTGATGAATGTGTTTTGAGCATGGATAATTGATTTGAAAAGTGAATAAGTTTAAATGATAAATGATTGGATAGTATGGTCTTGAATGATTGATTTAGTTACTTATATACTTGTATTTGGTTGTCTTTGGTATGGTTTAATAACTTTATTCTTGTATAATGTTGATTGAACACTTAAAAAATGGTTTGCAAATACATGGATTAGGTACGAAATGTGTATTTTGCTAAAAATAGGGGTAACGTCACGACCTTAGGCTTTTGACGTTGCAACGTTGCCATATTAGAGAGTGACGTCGTGACAAGCATATGCATGTCATCACGACGCAACATACTGAGATGACTATATTGCGACGAGGACATGACGAAGTTGCAACATCGGTCCAAGAATTTTTAAAACTTTACAATTTGGTCCTAATTCGAGTGTAAACTAGTATAAAAGTATTCACAAGCCTGTGTAAGTCTCAGAATTGATCATGTATCATATCATACGCCTATTTTGCTTGGATATAAATATATAATGATAGAATTGAATATTTATTTGATTGTTGTTGCTCTGGTAGTTAGTGTAGCATTTTGTAGCTCAAAACCAGTAACCGGATCAGGCAAGGGGTGTTACAATCACATTCCTTAAAATGCTTATGTGTTAATTTAAAATATCAAAATCATAAAATTTCAATATTTCAAGATATATATGGATTTAGATGTGCTTTTGCATCTAGTTTTTGTTTTTGATTGTAACACCCCTTGCCCGATCTGGTCATCAGACCCGAACAAGATGATGTTACTATCGAAAACTTAATTGACTTGAAACATTCAACTTGTCGGAATATTACATAGCATGAGTGGACAACTTATCTTATTTTCCCTTTTTTTTACAAAATGTATATTTAATTCAACCATACATATTGTCTTGAATTCAAAAGAGTTTCGACTAAACATAGTAAAATCAAATTTCTTAATTTATTAGCCAATAGACCACCTCGATATGTACATGTTACTAAATACAAATAAGAGTATTGTAACAGCCCAATTTTGATAAAATCAGAACAGTGGTTTCGGGACCACAAATTCGAGCTAAAAATAAAATTTATTTTAATTTTATTATATGGCCCGTATTATGTTAGAAATGTCGTGTGAAATTTCTGATAAGAAAATTTTACTGATTATGTGCTTAATTAGGGAACGACCAAATCACATAAAATGCAAAAGTTGAATTCTCGTAGCTATAAGGATTAAATAGCTATGGAATTCAAAACTTGAGGTCCTTATATGATAATTAGACCATTAATGAAAAGTTAGTAGATATTTTTGGATGATTCATCCATGGAAAATTAGAAAAAGGCTAAGGACTAAATTGGAAATCAAAATAATTAAAAGATGATAAATTATTGAATAGAAAAAAAAATCATTTTATATCATCTTCTTCCCCAAATATTCCCTGGAAACCCTAGGAAAGAGAAAGCAAGCTTTCTTGGCCAAATTGGGTAAGTTTTCTTGTCCCGTTTTTAGTAATTTTGATTTTTTGAAATCGGGATAGCTTAATCTATTTATTTGGGGGATCAATTTGAAAATTTATCAAAGTATCAAAATTATTTTATGGATGAATATGCTGAAATTTTGAAATTTATGGTAGAAAATGAAAGGTTGTTGATAGATAAACAACTTTTACAAAGTGATTTTTTTCTGAAAACATGATTTAGGGACTAAAATGTAAAGTTGTGAAAATTGAAGAAAAATTCTAAATTTTATACAATATATGTGCTGTAAATTTTATGGTGAAATTTTTATTAGGGCTTGAAATAGGAAGTAAATTGCATAAATTTCATTTTCCGAGCCTAGGGACGAAATTGGAATTTATAGAAAAGTTAGGGGTAAAATGGTAATTTTGCCTAAGATATAAATTGAGTCAAATTGAATATGAAATGTGATAAATTGATATTAAATTTACTCGTATAGATCCAAATAGACCAAATTCGGAGCTAGAACGAGAAAAAGAGGAAAAATGTCAGATTAGTAGATTTTATGTACACGAACATTTGTCGAGGTAAGTTTGTGTAACTAAATTGTGTATGTTTATATGCTTGAATTAAATGTTGTGTTTGTGAATTGTATAAATATTGTATATATATGACATTGAAAATATATCTGACAAAGCCTGGTCAATAATAATGCCCGATAAATGGTAAATGATAAAAATGTTACTTATATACTTGAAATGAATGTGGAATGTATTTATTTGAATTATATGAATGTTATAGATGTATAAAATAATCACATGCCTAATAATGCTTGAAAAATGTTAAATCTCGTTTGAATAAATGAGAAATCGATAGATATGTGATTTCCCAAAATGAATGAGGTACTACATTTGTTGCGGACGGGTAATTCTAAAATAAGTCTTCTCGAGCATATGTTATGGATTGGATTTAGCCCGGATGGGTAATCCAGATCAAGCTCTTTAGAGCATATGTCATAAAAAGGATTTAGCCTGGACTGGTAATCCTGTTGTATACATGTGTGGCTCGAGAGTGTACTCTCTGAAATAGTACCTTATGGGTACCATTGGACACGAATTGACGGATCCTGATTTGTACACCTCAAGTGTACTACCTGTGTATCCATCGATATTCCGATTAAAATTCAACGGGTAAAATCTTGACATGAGAAGATATGAATAAGAAATGAGTTATTATACGTATTTTTCTGAAACACAAGAAAATGATGATACATGACAATTGATATATGAAAACATGAGATGATTGATATATGGTAATATGGGATGATGATATTTGTACATGAAATTTATTTGATGAGTATGTTCATCCTTGATTATAGATTTGTACCCCTTGAGTGTACTATTCATGACCTTGATATTTCGAATGATATGAATAAAGTTCTGACATGAAATAATATGAACTCGAGATGAACTATTATGAAATTATACTTGTAATATAAAGAGATGATTTATACATGTTAAATGAATACATGTTGTGGAAAGCATATGTGCCTGGAAACTTGATCGTTGTTGAGCCCATATATGTTTTGATGTTATTATGGAATATATGACTAACAAGGGCAATGAAGATATGTGTAGGGCTTGAGGTCAAATTGATTGAATATGCCTTACATAGTTACCTCAAAATAGAATGAATGGTAAGTTAAGTACCATGTTATACGAACTTACTAAGTATTTAGTGCTTACTTAGTTTTATTTTCCTATTTTATAGTAAATCAGAAGCTCATTGGATTGGAATCTTGGCGAAAATCACTCACACTATCCACCGACCTATTTTGGTACATATGATAAATCAATTATGGTTATAATGGCATGTATAGGTTAAATTGGTCATATTGGCATGTAAATGTAAATGATTATTGTAATCTAACCATTGGAATGGCTAGTGATAATTTTGTTTTGGTATATGTATATATGTATTAAGTTGATTCTATGGAGATAACATAAGTGTTTATTATTGATTGATTAAGAAAGGTTAAATGAGCATGCTTATAAAAGGTAAGATTAAAAGCATGAATGCATGTAACAATATATCATATTAGATGTTATAAATTGCTCGAATTCAATGCTTGGATTGGTTGGTGTTTGGATGTAAGTTTGGTGCAGGAACTTAGTAAATATTTTGGGTGAGAAATGAAGCTAGAAATGGCTTTATTTTGTCCACACGGGCAGACAAACGGGCGTGTGTATAGACCATGTGTGACACACGGCCTGGTACATAGGCGTGTGGTTAGGCCGTGTGTCCCCTGCATCTTAAATTTGAGAAAATAGAATGCTCAGAATTGAGCACACGGGCAGAGACACGGGCGTGTTCTTAGCCGTGTGTGCTATACGGCCTAGAACAGGGGCGTGTGTCTTGGCAGTGTGAAACATGCACCTAATTTCGAAGAATTTAATTAACCACACGACCTAGCACACGGGCGTGTAGCTGGCCGTGATGCACAAGTCAGAGAGATACACGGGGTCGAACACAGCCTACAGCACGGGCGTGTCCTAGGGCCACATGAGTGTGTCCCTTAGACCACACGGGCGTGTGAGCCCTGTAACTTGGAAAAATTTTGAAATTTCACAAAAAAATTTTAGAGTTTCCGATTAAGTCCCGAATTGATTCTAAAGCTTATATTGGGTCTCGATGGTCCATTTAAGGGACGTTACGAATAATTTCGGAAAGTGAATAGTAATTGCTGTAAATTATCTGAAAATGTTCTGAAAGTTCTGATAATACTCCGTAACTTTGTTCTAGCGACGGATATAGATTTGGGGTGTTACAAGTCTCACAACTAAAAACCGTAGCTTCTAGCTTAGTCCCCTCCTTGAAGTTCAAAAATGCTTTTAATACTTGAAAGAAACAAATCAAGAACCATGATAAGTTCAAGATGAACTTAGTGAGTTCGCATAATGTTTACTCGCCCACACATACAACTCGCATGGAGAATATTTCATGAATAAAGACAACCAACATGTTAAACAGTTCACATATGAATATAAGCAACACTCATACAATCCACTTCGTTCAAATAAATAATTCGCCTTCACTCTCAGCGAACATGTGTTTTACGATAAGTTTAAGTGAATTTATCCAATGCAACTTATACAAGGTGAAATATCTTAGTGAATTCATACTTGACTAATATGCTTTAGACACTTGCCTATGGAATCGTATTCAGAGCTTCATGTCTACAGACACATACTTGCAGTCCCAAGTTTGTGGATCCATACATGCCCTCGTTTATACAACTTTCTACTTACAGATAGTTCTAGCAGACTCACGTTAGATAATTATTTCTTATGTAATCCTACTTTAAGAACTTCGACCTACAAACTCGTACTATGCAAATTTGTTCTTGCAAACTTGTATTTGGCGGACTTAATTCCATAAATTTTCATAAAGTGGTATTCCAGTGGGCTGACTCAACCTAGAAGCTTGAGGAAAATTCCTATAGACTGTCTTAGCTTGCAATATAGTCCTTACAGACACAGATGATTCGACAAACTTATGCCTAGATGATAATCCATGCGAACTCTTGATTGGATAATGGTCTTAGTGGACTCACACCCGCTAGTTCTCATTTGGACGAACCAAACTTGTGAATACATTCTTAGAGAACTTGAACACACAGGTTCATGTTCCACAGATGATCCTTGTGGACCCAAGCTGAGTTGATTATCATATATGTAGACTCATTATAGTGCGGATACATACTTGTGCACTTAAACACAACTCCCTCTAGACTGTAACTTGCTACTTGAGGATAAATCCCACAACAACACCAATCCTTTTCAATTAACATTTCACCACAACATTGATACATCTTTCAATTAACATCTCACCACAACACCGATACTTCATTCATTTAACATCTAACCATAACACTGTTACTTTATTCATTTGAAAAGCCAATTTGCCACCCTACTCTCATGTACACAAAGCAACCCATATGATACCATTTCAATACATATTTTAGCAACCAAAACATACTATTCCATTCACATATCATGCCATCTATCCACAACCATTTCAAATACTCAAATCCTTATTCAAAACATATCAAATTACTAACCCAAAATCATCACAACTTACATATTTCTTAAATGAATTTTCTCACCTTTCTATCAACCAATTCATGCTTCTCAAACATACCAAGTCATCATCTATAAATCATACCAAAATATACCATTTCTCAAGTATTAATATATCAACTAATAATTAACCAAATGAGCAACCACTTAGCCATACTAACAACCATGGCAAACATGCCAAAACACATGGTAGCTTATAAACATCACATATATCCCTTGCCAACATATAAATCAAGCCAACTCAAATGGCCATACACATCATAATTTATAAGCCAAATCTCATGGCTAATATCATAACTCAAAACATACCAAAATGACACTAGCCTATACATGCCATATATCATATATGCAAAGCTTCAAAAGTACCAACAAGATGATCGATAGTGCGATGATGTTTCTCGATGATCCCCGAGTCCGAGCTAGCTTCGATAATCTATAAAATATGGAAAGAACACACAAAGTAAGCTTTAAAAGCTTAGTAAGCCATATACAAATAAAGCTAAAATATGGAAAGAACACACAAAGTAAGCTTTAAAAGCTTAGTAAGCCATATACAAATAAAGCTATCACATGAACATTTGTATTTCAATTCAAATATGTTTAACATAGCTAATATCATTCAAATTCACAAACCTTTCCATTGAACATATATTCAACGTCTTAATCAAGTGCATCAAATATTTCCCCTTTTCAATACTCGTATGAATTTCGTACGTACCTGAGTCACATAGCTCATTCACATATTCTTTCTCGACTTGACTTTGCCCGTTGAATTGTTCAGAATCATTAAGGATACTTGAAAATTACATAAGCTCGTACAATGCCATATCCCAGATATGGTCTTACATGTTATCATATATCGATGCCACTGTCCCAGATAGGGTCTTACACGAAATCGATTAACGATGCCAATGTCCCAGACATGGTCTTACATGTAATCACATCTCAATAACCTAATGTCATGACATTCGTACCCTATACTATTCCTAAGGTTCGTATGGGACTGTCAGATGTTGTAACTCTGTCGATTCTTGCTCATAATTGTTCTTTCAAAATTCATAACAATTCAATGGCAAGTAAATACATATAATTTAATTTAAATACATTTATTTGCATATGAACTTGCCTCGTAGTCGGAATAGAGAGACTGGATCAACTATTCGTCAACTTTTGATTTTCCTTAATCTAAATTCGTTTTCTTTCGTTCTTGATCTATATACATTCAAAATTAACTCTTTTATTCATCAACGCTTTCAATTTAGTCCACAAACACATATTTAGGCATTTTTTCATTTTAGCCCTAAACTTTCACATTTCTTACAATTTAGTCCTTATTTCATAAATACACAAAATTACACAATTTCTTTCAAATACATGCTAGCCGAATTTCTGTAGGCTCCATAACAGCCCATATTTATCAATAGTTCACACATTTAACCACACATTTTCATCTTTTCACAAATTAGTACCTTTTATGCAAATTCACTAAAAATCACTTTACAAAACATGATAATCTATCAACAAATACTCATTTTTCATCATCAAACATTCAAGAACACATGAATTCATCAATGGAAATTTTCAAAATCATCAACACTGTCAAAAATTGAGGCATGGGCTAGCTAGTGCTCAAAGCAATGATCACAAAAATCGTAGAAATCATCAAAAACCGAGTCAAATTCATAACTTAATCAAGCAATGTAAGTGTCAAAAGTTCAAGCCCTAAATTAGCTTATTCTTCTTTGATATTTCGGTCATGAAAGGATAAAATGATGATGATAATTCAATTTGTTTTATTTTAATTAACTTAAATTACCAAATTTATTATTTAACCTTAATTATAAAACATGAAAACTAATTAATACATGTCCATAATGGTCCATTCAAGCTATTAATGGTATAATAACAACATAAGGACCTCCCATTTAATAAACCATAGTCATTTGGCACTTTTAACTTATAACATGTTACTTTTGCATTTTACGTGATTAAGTCCTTTTTCTCAAATTGAGCTATTAAACGATAAAATTAGCTCACGAAATTTTCACACATATATATTTACATGCTGTAAACACCAAAAATAATATTAAAATAATTTTATGACCTCAGATTTATGGTTCTAAAACCACTGTTCCTATTTAACTAAAATCAGGTTGTTACATAACATCCCACCACAGCACTGATACTTCACTCAATTAATATCCCACCACAACACTGCTAATTCATTCATTAGCCATAGACTCACAATCAAACAATAGTTCACTACCAATTAATACTTCAACGACTTGTACAAAAAAACAATTATATACATAAGAAATCTTTCAATTTAGACCACATGTTCACACTTAATATAGGACAATACCAACAACACTTTCACACAACAGTAACAAAGTTCAACATCTCTAGATTATGCAATAAAATTTTCTAGCAAAACATAACCCAACTATGTAACACCCCTAACCCATATCCGTCGCCAGAATAGGGTTACAAGGCATTACCGGATAATACACATCATTCACAAACTTTTATGCATTCATAATCTAAATCTATTAACCTCATTCACATTGTCCCTTATAAAGTCCTACGAGAACTTAAAACATGCTTAAAAGAGACTAAACCGATAACATTTAAAAACTTTGGAAAACTTAGAAAATTTTCATGCATTCAGGGGTCACACACCCGTGTGAACTGGTCATGTGCCTCACATGGCCATCAGACACACCCGTGTCACAGACCGTGTAAAAACAAGGCATACATACTGACTTGCACCACATAGCCGAGGACACACTCGTGTGCCAGGCCATGTGAAATCTAGTGGGGTTACGGACTTGGGTCACACGGTCAGCCACACACTCGTGTGCCAACCCGTGTGCCAGACACGGCCAGTAGACACGCCCTTGTGTCTAGGCTATGCCAAACCTATAGGGTATACTGACTTAATTCGAAAGGGTACCCCAGGGGACACACGACGGTGTAGTATGGCCGTGTGTCACACACGGCTGAGACACTCGCCCGTGTCTCTACCCGTGTGGACAAAAATAGATCATTTACAAAGTCAATTTGCCACCTTTTTTGCATATACCTACATAAGCTCATATGGTACCAATTTAAGTCACAAATATGCAACCAAAATTCATCAATCAATACACAAATATACCAAATCCAATATTTCAAGCATATCATTTCACCATTTCTATCCAATACCAAAGCATACCATTAATAAATAACCAATCTCATAATCACCAAACCATCTCAATTTCCATAATAAACTTGCCAATCACATAGCCAAAATTTATACACCACAAGCACATATATGAACACATATCATAAGTCAAATTCACATTTAATATTACCATCATTCACAAGCCAACTTATATAGCCAAACAAACACCAATATTTACAAGCCAAATCTCATAGTCATATTCATAACCAAAGTACCTTAACTAGCCTATACATGTCATATACCATATATACATGTCTCAAAAGTACCAAATTAGGTGTTTGATAGTACGATGATGTTCCCGACGACTCCCAAATCCGAGCTAGCTTTGATTATCTATAAAACATAGACAAATAACACACAGTAAGCTTCATAGCTTAGTAAGTTCGTAACTGAATAACTCAATTCATCAAATAAATGTAATTTAACTATTTTCACATTACCAAATCAAAATCACATTAACTACAAACCTTTCTTATGTCTCAAAACATGATCAAATACCATCTCATTGAACTTTCTCAATCTAATACTCAATTAGGTTCCATACGTACCTGTATCACCTCATACTAACCTCTTTCTCAACCACGTCATTTCTTTTACCCGTTAAACCATTTGGAATAGAAATCGGATACTCAAGATCACAATCGATAAGTACCTATACCATGGCCCGTAGCCAAATCAAGGTAACTTATCACAGAGTACCTATACCATGGCCCATTGCCAAATCAAGGTAACTCATCTCTAAATACCTATACCATGGCCCGTAGCCAAATCAAGTTATTATTCACACCCAAAGTGTCGATATCATGGCCAGAAGCCAATACATTAACCTAATGACATGTCACTAGCATCCTAAACTATTCCTAAGGTTCAACCGGGAGTTTCACTTATCGATTTCATCGTCAAACACATCTGTATAGTCATATTCACCATTCAAACATTATTCGTAATCTCATAATCACATTTTATGCAATACCAAAGCATATAACATACATTTATAATGAAATTACCACATACGAACTTACCTCGTACTCGGAATTGACGAATCAGATCGATTACTCGATAACTTTCGATTTCTCCCGATCTAAATCTGAATTCTTTCTTTCTTGATCTATATGTATTCAAAATTAACTCATTTAGTCAACTACTCATTCAATTTAATTAAAAAATACCTATTTGGGCATTCTTACACTTTAGACCCTAAAGTTCCACATTTTACAATTTAGTCCTTATTTCACAAATACACAAAATTCACAAATTTCAATTTAACCCATGCTTAGCTGATTTATACTTGAATCCCTAGTAGCCCAAAACTTTCATTTATTTCACATTTCAACCCTTCAATTTACAAATTTCACAATTAAATCCTTATTTGACATTTTTGTCAAAAATCACTTTACAAAACATTAAAATCTATCAACAATTATTCATTCTCCATCATCAACATTCAAAAAAATCAAGCTATCATCAATGGCAACTCACAAATTTATCAACCAATTCAAAAATTAGGGCACGGGCTAGCTAGTACACAAAATAACGATCACAAAAAGGTAAAAATCATCAAAAACCGAGCTTGAAACATACCTCAATCACAAACACAAAGTGTCAAACCCTAAAACATGAAAATGGCTTCTTATTTATTCTATTTTGGTGCAAAAATATGATAAAATGGCCACCATTATGTTTTTTTAATTAATTATACAGTAATTCTATTATTACCATTTTAACCTTTAGTGATAACTTTTAAAATCACTTAATATAAGGCCATTTATGTCCATTCCCACTATCAATGGTCTAATATCAACATAAAGACCTTTCATTTAATAAGTCATAGCAATTAGACACCTTTATCAAATAGAATGCAACTTTTGCATTTTACGCGATTAAGTCTTTTTTTCTCAAATTGAGCTATTAAACGATAAAATTAGCTCACGAAATTTTCACACATATATAATCACATGTTGTAAATATATAAAATAATATCAAAAATAATTTTCCAGCCTCGGATTCATGGTTCCAAAACCACTATTTTGATTTAGCTAAAACCGGGTTGTTACAAACTATCACAGCCCTTTTACATGCCGAATAAAAACCAAAAATTGGAGTTCAAAATCTCACCCACAAAACACCCGAACGCTAGAACCCTACACCTGTCTATCATTTCCTTTGTCACTCCAGCCTCCTCCTTGGTTAACTAAACAAAATAACTATTCATCAATTAAAACGTCAGCTTTCACAAGTGAGACAAACGAAATCTATTAACATGTAGAATATTTTTATTGGCTATCTAATGAGTTTATGCTCACATCCATGAACTATACCGTAACTTATAATTTTCTTACCTCTTTCCTTCAATAAAAAAGGTACAAGAAGATTTAGAAAGATTACCAACTTTCTAGATTCTTCCTTTCTCAATCTAATATGTCTATTTTTCCTTCATGCAGGTTGCTTTTTAATTCATTAATATTCCAGAAAAGGAGAGGAAAATAAAGAAGATGATTTCATGAACAAAAGAGAATGCCCCCTTAGAATCTTCAAGTCTCCTACTTCTACCCCTCTCACTTCCATTCGCCAATTCCCATATTCAATATAAAATATTTAAGTTGTAATCATGTTGTTCCCCCTCATCCAATCTAGTTCAAATGCAATGGAACCAAAATTGAAATTCAACTATCTACCAATTGGTTCACAAGATCCCATAATTCACACTAAGGCCCCCTCTGAACTGAAAGTTTCATAATTTGATACCTCTGCTTACAGTGGATTTTAAATAAAAAAAATAATTTAATAAATGTTGTCCCTAAAATTAAGACCAAACTTTAATTTAACATTTTTAGCCATGACATTGATAATCTGACATGATAGGTCCTAGTTTATTAAGTTTTATATCAAAACTTTATGGTTCTAACAAAAAAATCATCATTTCTTCTGAGCAATGTATTGTGTTGATCATAAAGGTCAAAGGGGTTGTAAGGTTGGTTACAGTTGGAGGATAATTAGTAGCTGGAGCATTTTCTTGATTTTGACGTTAGTGGTTAGGGATGTTCTCACTAGGATTAGTCATTTGTAAATGCTCATTACACTAATTGTTGATGGAAAGATTATGTTATAGGTGTAGGTGACAATTCACATGACAACTATGTGGAAAGTTGTTGAAGGTTGTTAATTGTAAAGGAAATTGGGCAAAATGTCGATTAGTTCTTAAATGTCTAGTCTTTTAGCAAAAACAAGGTTTCTATAACCTTATGAGATTGACCCCAAAGATGGGTGTCTACACAAAGAAGTCTAATGGATGGGTAATGGTAAACCCCTTACATGTGTGTCCAAACATGATTAACTAATATCATGTCATCTTCTTTTTATGACATCTATACAAATAATGAAACAAAGCTTTTTTTTTTTAGATTTTATAAGAACGGTCCAATTTTAGTTTTAGTCCTTATAACATGCTTAGATTTCAAATTTAATTTTACACTTTAATTTTTACATAATTTGGTACCTCAACTTTTATTTGGACACTCCTTTATGAAGTTTGTCCAAATAATGAAACAAAGCTTCTTTTCTTTTTCTTTTTTAGATTTTATAAAAATAGTCCAATTTCAATTTTAATCCTTATAACATGCTCAAAATTTAAATTTAATTTTTGTACTTTAATATAAATGAATGTCCAAGGCATTCCTTTTATGAAACTTGTGCAAATAATGAAACAAAGCACTTTTTTTTTTTTAGATTTTATAAGAATGGTCCAATTTCAATTTTAGTCCTTATAATATGTTCAAATTTCAGATTTAATTTTATACTTTAATTTTTTAACATAATTTGGTACCACAACTTTTATTTGGACATTCCTTTTTTTATTTTTGTCCAAATAATAAAACAAAGACATTTTTTTAGATTTTATAATAATGGTCCAATTTCAATTTTAGTCCCTATAATATGTTTAAATTTCAAATTTAATTTTTATACTTTAATTTTTTACGTAATTTGGTACCTCAACTTTTATACTGGCAAAGTTAGTCTAAATACTTCATTCTGATTAAAATGTAGACATGCATGTGTCCGAATATACAACATTTTCCCTTCTTTTTTGAGATTATATAAAAATGGTCAAATTTTAGTTTTGGTTCAATCTTTATGCTTTAATTTGAAATTCAATCTTTATGCTTTAATTTTTTATATAATTTGGTACCTCAACTTTTATATGTCATTGTTAGCCTAAATACTTTATTATGATCAAAATGTTAATATATACTTGTCCAAATACATAGCATTTTACCTTTTTTTGACATTATATAATAATGGCCAAATTTTAATTTTAGTCCCTATACTATACTCAAATTTGAAATCTAATTTCTACACTTAATTTTTTGACATAATTCGGTACTTCAATTTTTTTTAATATCATTAGTTAGTCAAAATACTTTTTTTATTAAAGAATTGACGTAAATTTTTAAGAATTGACAACACTTTAAAATTTTATGTTAAATTCAAGTCTATTCCAATGCCATTTTTTTTACATGGCTACCATGTAATGCTTTTTAGTTTTGATATGTCAAACTAGCGAATTTAATAGAACAATTTTAATAACATTAAAACCATACCAAAAATTTTAAGTTTTGAAAAGTAAATGAATTAAATTCCTGAAAATAAAAATACTGAGATTAAATTTCAAATGTACAAAGAACATAGAGATTTAGAACATATTTTAACCTTCAAATTTTTATTTTATAATTTAGTCTAAAAAATTAATTAACTCAACACAAAGCGTGGTGAAACCATACTAGTATATTAAATAATTAAAACAAGCTCACACGTAAAATGAGTAACAAGCTAACTCTAATTAGGTTAAAGATTATTACAAGTCCTTGTACCATATCAAAAAGTTCATTTTAGTCCTTTATTACTAAAAGGAACATTTTAATCCGTGCATATTTGAAAATATAATATTTTAGTCCCTACACATTAGTCTTACTGTACATGAAATGGCAGGGATTAACGTCAATTGAGGTGATATTTAATCAAATTAAAAAGTTTACTTGTTTTGAAAAAATTGAATGACGTGACTTAACAGTAGTTAACATGGACCAAAGAAAAAACAATTTAAACACAATAATTATGTACGAAAACTTTAATCAAAAACAAATTGTGGTTAAAAACAAAATCAATTTCTTGTCTCTATTCATTCTTCAAAACTATTGTTTAGCATTTTGATATAATGCTATTCTAGTTACAATTAAGCCATGCAATTTTATTAACGGTAAAATTAATGTGCAGAGACTAAAATATCATCATTTTAAATATATAGAGAGTTAGAGACTAAAATATTTCATTTAATAATAAAGAGATTAAAATGAACTTTATCATATAGGATAAGGACTTGTAACATATTTTAATCGATCTAATTATATATTATGTGAATAGACAAATAATTAAATAAATTTCATGCACTTTAAAAAAGTTGGTCAAAAATAAATTTGTGTAGATTTTTTAAGTGGGTAGTGTTTTATAAAAAAAACAAGTTATTATTCAAAATAATGATAATAAATACATTTAATTAATTATGCTTAGTTTGAATATAAGATATTTATTAGTAGTATAGATGTAATGAATAAAAATATAATGATATTAATAGGAAATCATAAAATAAAATTTAAAGGGAATTCATTCACATAGTGTAAAACTAGTTTAATTTTTATATTATGTAAGTGAATTTTTTTCTAAATTTAAAACATTTAAATATTTTTACCTTGTTATAATAGGAAAAATATTTGGTATACTACTAATGAAGTTTTTAGACTTTACAAGTAGAATTAAGGGGTTGATAAGTATCCTATAGGAATATAGTAAAATATTTAAAATATATATATATTTTTTAAAAAGACACATGTTAATTTTTTAAAATTACTTGTGAAATAAAAATATATACTATTAATGTACCAAATACTCACCCGTTATAATATTGATATTATTATGTTATCAATTGTTCCTCATTCTAGTTATTTTATAATTTAAAATTTTAAAACTAAAGTAATTATTAAATTGTATTTAGAGAGTTGGAATAAATTATGAAATTGAACACAAAAATAATGAAAATATCATAAAATTAAAAGTTAGGAAATTACAATAAAACTTAAAATTACAAATAAAAAGTAAGCATTAAAATTAAAACAAAAAGGAAAAATCAAACTAAAATCAAATGTAAGATTAAAATTCACATAAAAATCAAATCTGAAATTGAAATTTAATGAAAATGAAAAATAGAAAATTAATCTGAATATGAAATAATAACGGCAAAAGGGACTAAAAATGCAATTAAATCTCATGTATTAAGTAATGGTCAGAGTTTACCACTGCATAATTATTTCATTAAATACAATAAATAGTAATTTAAGAAAATATGGCATATCTTAAACTATTATGTATGTTTGACTTCAACACTATGCAATAATATTTAAAATCTTTATATGCAATAATTAAAATAATTCCTTAAAAATAGTAATTATATGAGTATAATAAAATATTTAAAATAGATATTTAAAATAAAAAATACATGTAAATTTTATAAAGTTATTTGTAAAATAAAAATATATTATTAATGTACTAAATATTCATCCATTTTAAAATATATATTTATTAATAAAAGAACTGAAAAGAAAGTATGTGTTATAGAATGTAATTTACACAAATTTGTAGTCATAGTTGGAATGGTAAAATTAGTTGGGTTGGTATCATAAATCAGTTTTATATTATAACATCCACCATTCCCTAAAGTGTGTAATAATAAAAGAAAAAGGAAAAAGATTTCATTAATATATTATTGATAGAAAAAATTTAACAATTTGTGTATTTATTTATTAATTTATGCATTTAAATGACATCATATTTATAAAAAAAATTAAAATGTTACTAATTTAAAGATACATAAAATTTAAAATGTTATTATGTTTGCCTTATATTTAGAAATTTTATTTAATTACTTTCTCGTACCATATACTCATATCGAGATAAACGAAAGTTTCATTTAAAAATAGACGAAGTTTAAATTATTTAAACTTCAAGTTTCACCTGACTCAATTTTTTTAATTTTATATAATTTTTATATATTATATCTTAAATTGTATGAAAATTAAATATATAACAATAAAATATAAATATTAATTATTTATGTTTAAAAATTTAGTGAAAGAAAAAATAATTGAAATAAATATTAAATAAAAAAACATATTTCTCATTAAAATATTAAAAATTAATAAGGGTGTGCCTCCATGGGTTAAGGATTTTACAAATTCACAAACTTAAAAAAATTTATGACAGGTAGATGGAAAACAAATTATTTTATATTAATTGAGTTAATCTCACAAATTAATTGAATATTAATTTACTTAAAAATTTAAAAGTAAAATAAAAAATAAAAAACAACAAATTTTATTATAAGATTATTTATATATTTTAGTAATTTATTTTACATTAAATGACTTAAACAAAATTTTAAAATGAAAGATTAATAAAGAGATTTAAAATTCTTTATACATGAGATTAATGCATGACATTAATAATAATTACCATCTTAAGCTCCCCAATTCTTTATTATCAAAATCAAAGATTCCAAACTTTCAAAATAACAAAGTTTTTCTATTATTTTTATGAATTTTTAGTAAAAATTTAATAAGTTTTATAGTTTTTTATTTTTTTTCAAAACTTTTCGCCATTTTAATAATTTTATATAATTTTTAATTTTTTATAATTTATAAATTTTTATAATTCTTTAACTTTTATAATACATTAATAATATTTAATAAAATTTATATTTTTTCTATAATTTTTTATAATTTTTAATATTTTTACAATTTTATAATATTTTCTAATACTTAAATAAAAAAGTAATTAAATTTTTGTAAAATAATTAGAAATATTAATTAAGTTATTGTAAAATAATTTATAAAATCAATTAAACTCTATACAACAAATTTTCACATCAAAATGCTACATTAGTAGCTACATCATCATTTTTTTCTACGTCAGTCAACATATAATCGTTTAATGGCTTACCAGATACTTTGATAAAAATTATATTTTAAGGACTCAATTAATTGTCAATTTTTAATCTGGTAGTGTTTGGAAATTAGGATTTTAGAATTTGGATTTGAATTTTTAAAATAGTGTAAATTGAGTAGTAAACTATTTAGAAATATAAAATTCATGATCATTTCTCAAATCCATGGATTTGCTAAAAATCTATTTAGTAATGAATTTGAAATCCTTAAAATATTTTTAGATTCGACAAATCTATGTTTTTATATTTTTCTAATATATGTTAGAATGAATCTAAATGGGTAAACTATACAAATAGTCACCCAACTCTGTCCGCATTCCTGTTCTGGTCACCCAACTTTAAAATTTTTCAATTTAGGCATTAACGTTTGAATTCATTCCTGTTTTGGTCATCCACCGTTAAACTGATAACGAAAAGCCTTTTTCTAACTTGTATAATAACACACTTAATCCTCAACATTTAGATATTCTATCAATTTGATTGTAACACCCCAAAATATAGGGGGTTAGATAAAATAAATAACCAAGAAATAAGCTTTAAGCTTGATGGTTAAGTAGCTAAAGATATCCCTTAGAGATCCTAGGTTTAAATCCCATTTCTCTCTTCTTTTTTTTTTTTTTTTAATTTTAGCAAACTAGAATGAAAAACACCCCTAAAATAAATATTAAATAAGGCAAAAATTATTAAGTGTGGGCCTAAATGGTTAAACATCACTCTCTTTCCCTTGAATTCTAAAATTCTAGTCATCTCATTTCCCTTTTAAATTTTAGCCAAAATTGGGTATTTTACCTTGTAGCCCCTTAAAAGTTTGAAAACCTAGCTATTTAGACCTTCTTATCCTAATTACTCTAGGATTTTGATTCCTTTTCTATTCCAACTTGAATTCTCCCTCTTTTCCCTTTAAATTCTTCTTTTCTTTTCTCCCCCTTTTCTTTTCATCAAATTGGTCGGTCCATTGCTAAAATTATTTTTGCTTTCGATATCAAATCAAATCCCTGATAAATTGATTCTTTATCGATTGTTGTATTCATCATTGATGGCCTCCATAATTCCATCAAGTTCGGTAAGTGCATCTCGACCTAAAGTTTAAGACCCCAAATTTCGTAGAAATCTATATGATATTGATTTTTCAAATCAATTAGTCAATCTTTCACGGTTCTTGACGAATCTTTCGTAACTATTGTTGAATCGTGATAAATATTAGAAAAAAAACCTAACTCTTGTACAAATGTCATTTGAAAGACCCATTATATGTGCATCAGACCATATCTCAGTGAAAGGTGTGTGTTCTTTTACAAGCAAATCGGGGCAAATTGTGCCTCAAAAAAGGGCCACACGACCCCTCACACAACCATGTTCCCCTGAAACCCTAGGTTTTTCGATTTTCACACGGCTTTAGTCTGTTACACGGCCTAGCCATGTGACCATGTACCCCATCTAGACTCCCAAGGCTTCCTACACAGTTCGGTCACACGGCCGTATGTCCCTTAGTTTTTAGATTTTACAGTTTTCCCCTATTTTTCAGATTTTAAAATTTTACTCTTATTTTTTAGATTTTACACTTTTGCCCTTACTTTACAATTTTTTCCCAAAATTTATGATTTGTTCAGTTTAGTCCCTGATTGATTTCCTAACTATTTTTAGTGTTTTATTTTATTCAATTGAGTCTCAGATAATATAATTAATCTTAGAATCTATGATTTAATTGATTAAATTATTGTTATTATATAATTATGCATGATATGTGAACAATATGTATATCTATTGTATCTTTATTTGTGATTGTACATACAACATGCATTATGTTACGTTAAACCGAACACTTAATAAGCATCACTTTTGCTACTAAATCAATATGTTATAAGCATATTATTTGATATCGTATTGAACTATTATAGGCATAATGATTGCTACGGTATTGTTCTGTTAAAAACGTAATTAAATGCTACTGTATTAATTCATTTAAGGTTGCCATATTGCATGGAATGGAGTGGGATGATATGTATGGAGTAGAGGTGCTCATGGGTCAGCTAAAACATCAGGCCCATTTACTAGGCCCGGGCACAGCTCGGCCCGAAAATTAGGCCTAAAATTTTGCTCAAGCTCAATCCGGATAAAAATGCTAAAACCAGGGCCTGACCCGGCCTGCCCGTATTAATTTTTATATTATTTTTATATAATTTTTAAAAATATATAATATATCAAAAATACTAAAAACATCAAAATAAATATTTTCCAACAAATTGAAAATAAATTTTAAAAAATATGTAGACTTAAATAACACTAAGATAAATGTAACTTAACAAGCAAATACCTCTAAAATAATAAAAAAAATTAACAAATGCCTTTAAAATAATAACAAAATTAATGATAAAATAAGTTTTATACAATATCCAAACAATAACAATAAAATAGTAGCAACATAATAGTAAAATGGTAGTAAAATAAGGGAGAAAACAACAAGAAAATAACATTCAAAAACAAAAAAGGGCAAATTTTTTTGTCCTTTAGTGAATTCAGGCCGGGCCCGGGCAAAAAATGCCTTATCCGAGGCCCAGTCCATTTTTTAAAGAGGTCTTATTTTTTTATCCAAGCCTATATTTTTGTCCAAACTCTCCCACATTTCGGGCAAGCCTTCAGGCCGGGCCGAGTGGCCCGACCCATGATTAGGTCTAGTACGGAGGAAGAAGTGGCAGTTTATCTGCAAATTTTTGCTGTGAACCCATAGCGTAGTGGAAATGTTTATCCTTTAACTGAAAATTTGTTGTACATCCACAACCTATCAGCAGTTTTTACCTGCAATAATTTTGTGCATCTACAGCTTAGTGACAGATTTCATCTTCGAATTTTTGTTGTGTATCCACAGCCTAGTGGCAGATTTTATCTGCGAAACTAGTGGTGGTTAAACCACAACTCAATGTGTAGGTGGTTGGAGTTTAAGGGAACTCCCATTGTGGTGTGTAGTAGTGGGTAGGATCTTTTCTGTTAAACCAAAACGGTATGGCATTCATAAAGCATGTACATACAATCTGAATTTTCTGTGATGATATATTTATACTTATGTATAAATTGTTAAGTGAACTGAAATATTAATATTCTGAAATCGCTATTACAAATTCTGAGATTCTTCTGATAGTTAACTTGAAAAACTGATACTCTGATCTATTAGTTGATTGTAATTATTCTATGCGTTATTAATTAGTATGATTTATCAACTATTTGCACTGGTTTTGCTTATGATGGAATCACACTGAGCTTCATAGTTCACTCTCTTTTTAGTTTCCACCTTTTCAAATAACCCACCTGATTAGGACGCAGACTTGACATACTGAGGGCTTGGCTCGGATATTTCTTTTATATATAAAAATATTTTAGATTTATTATTTGATAAATTATTATTCAAAAATTGTATGATTTTATTTTTGAATAGTGGTATGGGACTTTAGGCTTCAGTTTTATGTGGTATGCATAGCATTTAGGTTGTTTATTTTAAATTTGACTTTAAAATGTTGAACTACAGAAGTTAATTAATTATGCAAAAAAAAAAACAAAGAATTTATTAAAACTAAGTAAATATCACTTTTTTGCTACTACGTTCGTGAATAAGTTTTGGTAGAATAAATAAATTAACTAAGTTTACAAAAATGGTCACTGTTACAAGAAAAATGTTAAGAATTAATTAGTTTTTGTTAACTCATATGTTTTGAAAATAGGCTAAGTTATCTTCTAAAATAAAAAAATATTTTAAAATGACTATTTTATAAACCCCGATCGTACTAGGCCATTTCGGTGGTCGATGTAATCTCTCGAATTCGGGTCTAATGTCTAGGCCGATGTAACACCTCTAACCCGTATCCACTGTCGGAATAGGGTTATAAAGCATTACCAGAGTTTACAGAATAATTTCATGTAATCCATGTCATTTACTATTCATATCCAAAACTAACCATATTGTCCATTGAATGAACCCTCGATGCTCAATTTAAACATTTGAATCAAGTTGAGACTAAATTAGGAACTTTGAAAATTTTTCGCAAAATTTCAAAATTTGAATCAGGTCGGGTCACACGCCCATGTGGGTAGGCCGTGTGGCTCACACGGCCAAGTGACATGCCCATGTCTAAGGCCGTGTGGGCATTTGATTAAGGCACACGGCCGTGTCTCAGCCCGTGTTCTTACCCGTGTAACTCTCTGACTTGTGCCACACGGCCTACCACACGCCCATGTGCTAGGCCATGTGGTAAATTTAATTTTCACAAATTAAGTGTAGGTTTCACATGATCAAGACACACGCCCATGTTCTAGGTCGTGTAGCACACACTACTGAGACACACGCCTGTGTCTCTGCATGTGTGCCAAATTCTGAGCATTCTGTGTAATGACCCAAAATTCACGGGCATCGAAAAAGTACATTATCTGGCCTCCGTCTTAACAAAATGGGTTCGTAAATAATTATTAAAAATATTTATGAATCTAGTAGTATGTTTAATTAGGTTTTAATTAAGTGAATTTAGCTTAATTTAGAGTAATTAGAAAAAAGGACTAAATTGAATAAAGAGTAAAAGTTTAATAATAGATTAAAAGAAAATAATAAGGACCAAAATGACAATTAAGCCATTAAAGAGGAATAAGGCGACATATAAGTAATAAAATCCAAGATTTTATGTATTAGCATATCTTATTATAGGGTATTTTACCAATAAAGGCCCATTTCCAACTTTTTTTACGGAAATGGGTCGATTTCTTAGTTATTTACCAAAATAGGCTGAAAACGGGGAAATCGCATCCACATCAGCGTGAAGTCAGGGTATTTGCCAGCAAAGCGCGTCCCTGAGGAAGTGCTTTGTCCACATCAGCAGAAAACGCTTCCCTGAGGACGCGATTTGTGTTGATGTGGACAAAGCGCTTCCTCAGGGACGCGCTTTGCCCGTGTTTTTCATCTGTTGGAATTAGGGTTTTTTAGGGTTAGGGTTAGGGTAGGTTAGGGTTTTTATGGTTTTTGTAAGGGTTTAATTAATTAAATTAGGGTGTAAGATTAATTAATTAAATTAGGGTGTAAGATTAATTAATTAAATTAGGGTGTAAGATTAATTAATTAAATTAAATATTAATTAAAAAATCAATTAAATTCGGGTTTAGGGTTAAGTAATTAAATTTGTGTTTAGGGTTTTGGAAAAAAATATATGCAATATAAATTATGTATTAGTGTATTTAAAATAAATTTTTGGTTTTTTTTTCTTCAGTAGTATCTGGAAAAAAAAATTTAAGAAGTTTCTGAAGAAATAGTATCCAAAACGCTTCAAGCAGGATGCACTGTCAGCAAAATTACTGAAAAATGCTCCTACGTGGACACTTTTTTTCTACAGTGGTATCTGAGAAAATAATTTTGAGAAGACGTTTCTGAAAAAATAGTGTAAAAAACGCTTTAAGCAGGATGCACTATCAGCAAAAATACTGAAATAAGCTCCCACCTGAACGCTCTTTTGATACGGTGGTATCTAAAAAATAATTGTGAGATGACCTTTCTGAACAAATAGTGTCAAAAACGCTTCATGCAGTATGCACTTTCAGCAAAATTATTGAGAAAAGCTCCTACGTGAATGCTCTTTTTCTACAGTAGTTCCTATTTGGCCTTAGACTATAAATGAGCCAAATTTCATTCTCAGGCTGCATAAGTTACAGCAAGAGAAACTGAGGTTAAAATATAATAAAAACTGAAGATGAGTGAACATATTAGTGCTGTTATTTACTATGATGGTGAGGTCCATGATACCGAGAATGGTGTTGTTTTTTTATCGGAGAATACAGCGCGACTGGTTTTTAACCAAAACATAGATTTGACAGAACTTTGAAAAAGAATTAGGCGTAAAATCTTTGGAATGACTCCAATAAAAGTTTTGTCTATTAAGTATCGATTTTGTGCTTCGGTTGATCCCGTGAGATATGACTTATTCGACATCAAAAGTCATCTTAGCTTGGAGGCAATGATGGAGACTCATCTTGCTAGTGGATCACCCTACCTCGAGTTATATGTACAATTTGCATCACCAAATGATGCATTTGTGACTTCAACATCTACTGCTGTTCAAGAGGAATACACGACCTCTGCCCGAGACTCTGCTAGTGGGTGGCAAAACACGGAAGCGTCCGTGTTTTGTAACAATATGGAATACACAACCCCTGGCCGAGACTCCGTTAGTGCATGGGACATGCACCTCGGTAGGTCGACGTTTGATACTGGAAATACATACTAGGGAACGACATCAACTACTAGTGGTTGGCAATCAACATCTGATTGGGGACGTTATGAAACGTCCACAAGAAGGGACTATTTACTCCCAACGACGTCCACCGACGAGGGAACCTCATTCGCTACAGATGATGGTGGGTCGGATAATGAGTCTAATGTGGATCCACCTCGAGAGCCCGGGCCCGATGGTGTAGAAGTTGCATTATTTTCTGAATCGGAGCCTACTCTAACCATACCTGAAGATGTTGAAGGTAGTTCAGATGAAGAAGAAAAATATCCACGATTCAGGGCGTAGTCGCCTCCAGCCCACATGCATAATGTCGATCTATCTCAAGATGATGCGTTGGAGTTTCCAGATCTACCACACAGAAGGCGTGACCGTACAAGTTCATCATTGGATTCGGGTGAACTGGAAGTTGGTAAGGTGTTTTCCAATAAAGATAGTTTTCTTGGTGCATTGAAACAACATAGCATCATGGACGGGGTTAACTATAATGTGGTTAAATCCAAAACCGATAAGTTTGAGGCCAAGTGTGCAGTGAAAGACAACACATGTTCATAAAAAATTATGGCTTCGTTGAGGAAAAAGACAGGCTTGTGGGAGATTAAAAAGTACAAAGGTCCACATACATGTGTTGGCGGTACAGTTTCACTAAACTTCTAGGGTTTCTGAATAATATTGTTATTACATAATGTTGCATTATTTAACGTATTTTGTTTACAGGTGTTTCACAAGATCATCCAAAGATGGATTTAGATATGTTAGCTGACTTAATACTACCGACGGTGAAGGCAGATCCCAGGACTTTAGTGCTGGTCTTAATTGCCAATATTCGTAGCCAATTGAGGTACACACCCTCTTACCGCAAGGCTTGGATAGATAAGCAAAAGGCATTGGAAAAGATGCATGGTAGGTGGGATGCTCCATATAATGAAGTGTGGCAGTGGTGTCAGGTGCTGGAGAGATATGTCCCAGGTTGCATAACAGGCCTTAAAACGGCACCTGCGTACTACAACGACCGATTGCTCCGTGGATGCCAAGTGTTCAAGCGTCTGTTCTGGAGCTTTAAGCAATGCCGAGATGCATTTCTATACTGCAAGGCGTTGGTACAAATTGACGGTATATATATGTATGGTAGATATACCCATCGACTACTACTAGCTGTGGCACAAGATGGCAATAGGAGAATCCTTCCAATTGCGTTTGCAATAACACTAGTAGAGTCAGCTAATGACTGGGAATTCTTTCTTTCTAGGCTAAGGAGGCATGTCTACCCCCAACCTGATATCTGTGTTATATCGGATCGGGGCATCAGAATACTAGCCTCAATTGAGTGTTAGGGTAGCCTATGGCATCGCACGCACCATCGGTATTGCCTAAGGCACATTGCGTCAAACTATTACGGGTAATTTCGATCTACAAGTGAACGGCGACAAGTGACCAACATGGGTATTTAATCTTTACTAATATAATTTCTTTTGTAATATTCAATTTATTCTGAATGAAAGAGTGGTATGTAATTTTTGCTATCATCTTATATTCGCAGGGTATGAGATAAATAAGGACCGTTTTCATGAGATGTTGGCGGTTTTGCGTTCAGTTAATGAAGAAGGCCATGACTACCTCTGTAACATACCTTTCGAACAGTAGACATAAGCATACGATGGCGGCCTACGATATGGTCAAATGACCTCGAACTTGGCTGAATGCATAAATTCTGTTCTAAAAGGAATGCGTCATTTGCCGATAACATCGATTGTGCGAGAGACGTATTTTCGTTTAGCAGCACTATTTCCAAAGCGAGCAGCGGGCATAAAGGCGAAATGCAGGGAGGCCATGCATGGTGCGTGAAGGTATTGTAAGAAATTAACAAGGCGAAGGAACGGGCCAACACCATGCACACAGTGTGTCATGATCGTGACAACCTATGGTTTCATGTGACGGAGTTTGACAGACCGAACCAAGGTATTGTCGGCAGGCAATATCGTGTACATTTGACAAATATGACCTACGACTGTGGGAGGTTTGACGCACTTCGTTATCCATGCGCTCATGTAATTATAGCTTGTCAGAATCTCCGTCTGGATCCCATGAGCTATGTCGACGAAGTGTACAAAATAGAATACATGTACAACGTGTAGAGACACGTATTCCCACCGGTCCCAGATGAACGTAAATGGCAGTCTGTATCGCTTGCTCCGTTTAAGTTATTACCGGATAGAGATTTACGTCGTAAACCAAAAGGTCAACCTTGCTCGACTAGAATACGTAACAATATGGATATTCGAGAAACAACCAACCAACACAAGTTGTGCGGATGGTGTAGGAACCTAGGCCATACAACTCGATCATGTCTAAATCGGAATAGCTAATAGTTGTTGTAATAAAATTATGTTGCATTATTTACATTTTATTAAAATGATGGAAAACATTAAAAATATTTCCTTATTCAAAACAACTTTTATTTTATTATAAATATAAAAGAGTAAATTATAATTAAAATACTAAAAACAACTTTTATTTTATTACAAATATAAAAGAGTAAATTATAATTCAAATATTAAAAACAACTTTTATTTTATTAAATGAAAGAATATAAAAAAGTTCATACAAGTATATTAAAAAAATCAATGTTGGTGCCGGTCGGAATCAGTGCCACATGGGGTCGTAAACGATTCTGTATTTGGATTCCTCCTTGGTTCGAGTTTTGGAGAGAGTTACGTTTTGCTCGTGGGATTGTGGTTCATCCAACTGGAGATCTAGTTGTGGGTGTTGGGAGGATGAGCCACTTTGATAGAATAATGACTGTTGAGGTGTTTGCATCACCCATGGCGGAGGTGTTTGAATCCCATAAGGCGATGGGGATTGGTAAAAAGAAGAGCTCCCTGACGGCGCCTCGTACGACGGCGGCTTATAGATCGGCGGTTGACTCGGAGTAATTGGGAACGGAGATGAACCGAGCCATGCATTCCAACCTGCCATAGGACTGGAAAAAGGAAACATGTAAGGGTTAGGATATATATAAGGGCTAGGATACGTACCTGGCATAATCTGAAAAGGTTGTGATATGGGTGTCGTCAGTTGAAGTGTTGGGCTCGGTGACTATGTGGGCACTATTGATGGGCCAGCTGATTGTATGGGCATTGTTGATGGGCCCGGGTCGTTATCCCTTCTTCTTGGATTTAAAGGGCCTCGTCGTTCCCTTTAGACACGAATTTGCCGTCGCCTCTCTTCTTCGGATAGTAAATATGGCTTCCCATGTATCCTAAACCATGGCATGTATTCTGGCACGCGCGCTAACTCAGGAACGATGATCGGTTCCCGAGTAGGTATATACTCATACCGATTCTCCCACATTTCGCTATATGCTGAGTGGAATCTCAGCCAATCCGTATGCAATTGCCGTAAGTCCATTTTGTGCTCATCATCGAGCACCTCAGGTGCCACGGGAATCGGTTGTCGGAAGCTAAATTGCCGCAATACTCGATCTGACTGGTGCATCTCCACGATAGCATAGTTGACCAATGAGACCTTTACATTCCAAACGTTCGGATTTTGAAATAATTCATCTAGAATTACTGCCCGAATTGCCGGATCCTCGTATGGTATCCATTGAAACTATATGAACATAATAAAAATATTAGTTGTATACATAATACATAATACTAAATACTAAATACGAAATACGAAACGAGTATTTTATTATCTATATATATTTTATTTAAAACTTACTTGTGCTTCCAACCGTTGGTTTAATAGAAGCCGTATATCTTCAAGAGATGTAGGTATTCCAACATAACTCGCCGAATGGTTCCACCTAATTAAATAAATTTTTAGCATACAATTATATTTTAAATCTACGTAATAATTGTAAAATCTAATTTAAAATTTACCTCGTTATAAGTGGGAATGTATATGGCTGGTCCACTCGAGGACGTAAAAATGGAAAGCAAAACCGTGCCCATGATTGCAGTAGCGATAGGCAACCTCCGATTTTGACTTTATTCGGTCGCGTCACCCCGCACATCTCCCGGTACAATGTTGCTAACACGGCAGACCCCCAACTAAGTTCACCAGCTGCTCTAAAATCAACGAGTTTCAGCAGCCATCTCAGATGTACTCGATTTCGTGACAAGTCTGGCATTAGATAACCTCCGATCATCTCAAGAATGTATGCCCGAGCATATCGTATTCTTTCTAGTTCAGTCGAATCATTATCTGACTCCGAAAATGTGTCTCGTAACCGGCCCATCTCGATCCGACCTCCGTTAATATTATCCGAAATAGCACCCAAAAGCTCGTAACATACGGTGCTCCAATCAGCAGAATAAGCAGACCCAGTAACCTCGTACCCATCCATCGACAATCCCAATTGCAACTCCACGTCTTCCAAAGTGATAGTCACTCTCCGCATGGAAGATGAAAAGTGTGCGTCTCGGGTCTCCACCTCTCTATCAACGCACTGATTAGTTTCGGGTCCAACTTGCACCCCCGGCCTATTGTGGCCACGTGCCAAAAACCAGTGTCCCGCAGGTAACCCTCTATTAACGGCAATGGAGGACCAGACATATTACGAATATAGCATTGCAACACCCGATCTACAAACTATTATAAAAAATTATAAAATTAAAATTAAAATTGCATAAATGAAAAAAAATATTAAATTGTATTGAAAAATTAATTAAAATTGCATAAATTAAAAAAATATTAAATACTATTGAAATATTAAAATTATCACTTACCATTGTCATTTGATCGACGGAGATGTGTTTATTATCGAGACAAATTAATTCCATTTCCATTACAAAAATTTAATTTAAAATACAACTAATTCAAAAAAAAATTTTAAATAGAGCTTTTTTGCAAAAACTAAAGAGAGCTTTGAGAAAATTTGAGAGAATATGAGAGAATTTTTGGAAGAATTTGAGAGAATTTGGATAGGAGGACTTTTTTGTGTAAAAAATCAAGGGGAGGGGGTCTTATAGTTTTTTCTTTTTACCGTTGGGGGCCCAACGGTCAAATTTTTTACCGTTTGAAAAACATGGGCAAAGCGCGTCCTTGAGGAAGTGCTTTATCCACATCAGCACAAATCGCGTCCTCAGGGAAGCATTTTCTACTGATGTGGACAAAGTGCTTCCTCAGGGACGTGCTTTGCTAGCAAATACCCTGACTTCGCGCTGACGTGGACGCGATTTCCCCGTTTTCGGCCTATTACGGTAAATAATTAAGAAATCGGCCCATTTCCGTAAAAAAAGTTGGAAATGGGCCTTTATTGGTAAAATACCCCTTATTATATTATTGTTATTAAATTGAATTATATTATTATTATTATTATTATTATTATTATTATTATTATGAAATAAAATATGATTTTGACAAATGGATGGTGATAAAAATATACAAATGTAATAATAATATATATACAATTGTAACATATTTATTTAATTACTTTTCATTAAAGTAAATAGATATTTATTATTATTTATAATTATTTAAATAGATATTTATTATAATTATATAATATTATAAGATTTTTTTATATGACAAATAAATTAAATGGTGACAAGTGTAAGGTGATGATGAATCAAGTATACTAAATAAAATATATACATTTGTAATTTATATATGTATTTATTTAATATCAAAGTAAATAGATATTTATTATTTTTATTAAATTAAAAAGATAGCTATTAATTAAATAATTATTTATAATTTTTTTATGAAATAATTAGATAAAATCATGACAAATGTATGGTATTGATTATGTACAAATGTAGAAAAGTAAATGTTCATTTGTATTATATTATTAATTATATGATAGATATTTATAATAATTAAATTATAATATATTAAGTTAATAAAATAAATAAAACAAATGAAATAATAAAAGAAAAAGAAAGAAAAAGGGGGAAATAGGGAATTTGAAGCTTGGAGTTTAATTGGTAAGCTTAATTAAGTCCTTTTCTCTTAATTTTGATGTTTTAGAAGTCTTAAAATAAGATTTTGATAAAATTAAGTTGATAGTTTCGAAGTTTATAGGTTTTCAAGTATAATTTATGTTGGAAAAAAAGATGAATTAGGGATTTAATTGAAAGAATTTCAAGTTAGAATTAATAAAGAGATTAAATTGTGAAGTAAGCTATAAGTTTTATGTTGTAGGGACTAAATTGAGGAAAATTTGAAATTAGTGAAATATACTAAAAATTTAGTAGTTAAATTTGAGTTTGAATGAAATTTGAATAGAAATAGAGTGTGAATTAAATTAGAAAAGTAGATAAATCTAGTTAGGACTAAATTAGAACTAAAATATAAATTGAATAGAAATTCAATTATTATTATAAATTAATGCTGTAATTAATGGTATAATTATTTTAATTTCCTTAGCTAACGTAATTCCGGAGACCCTGACAAAGAAAGGAAAGGAGAAAATTGACTAAGAGTAATTCGAGAATTACGGTTTGTATTTCTATAAACCGAACTTAACATTTAAATTGTTGTTTTTATTATTATATGTATATGGAAAGATATTAAGGTAAGTATTAGTGTTTTGATATTGAATTGAATGTATATAAGTATGTAATTATTGTGAAATGGATATTGAAATGATTAATTACTGTGAATTGAAAAATGAATTGAATACCCTACTAACTGTATTGGACTGAGTCGGATATAATTGGCATGCCATAGGATTGGAAGTGTTCAGGGATACTTCGACTTTGAGTCAATGAGGCACTATAAGTGTCTACTGTTACTTCAACTTCGAGTCAATGAGGCACCTTGTGTGTCGTACTGTTACTGTTACTTCGGTTTAATTCAATGAGGTACTAAGTACCATACTGTTATTATTTACTTCGGCAAAGCCGATGAGGCACAATGTGCCGTACTGGTGTGCTGGTTGGATCCGTGTATCCGTCTAGGTCCGAGTTGTGTTAATAGGGGTAAACTACTGTACTGAATAATTGATAGATACTAAATAACTAAATTACTGTATTGAATAATTGATAGTTATTGAATAACTAAACTACTGCACTGAATATTTGATAGTTATTGAATGATTAAATTACTGTACTGAATAACTGATTGTTATTGATTGTTTGATACTGAAAAACTGATTATTATTGAATAACAATAAACAAATAATTGTTATTGAAAACTAATGGTTGATACTGAGTTTGAAATCAAATAAAGCACTAAATTGAAAGGTGAATATTTGAATAGTTATTGAATTTGAGTAGTGTTTTATATGTATTTTATAATTATTTAAGTGTTGGTTTATAGAAATACCACTGAGTGCATACTCAGCGTACAGTTTGTTTCCATGCGCAGGTTGGTACAAAAGTGACTAACGACTCAGCATCCAAGTCAATTCCGAACTCAAATACATGGTGATGTACTTTTCTCTTTTGAAAATGGCATGTACCTAGGTTGTAACTTGTTATTTTGATACATAAATATTAATGATAAATAATGCTAATGGTTGTTCCATACAATTACATATTTCTTAAACATAATCTATATCATAGCTTTGGGCAATTTTGTTGAATGATAATTTAAATGAATCAATTAGACATCTTATGTTAGATTGTTATAAACATAAAAATGTTAAAATTTTATATTATTAGTTTGTTATAATTAGAGATATATAAATTCATGAATTGATTTGTTTAGTTTGGTCTCGATTTGAATTTGCAGGGAAGGTTAGATATTTATAAAGGGTTATATTGAATTCACATAAAAAGAAATTCAGAGTATCCGAACAAGTCTCGATTCGATTCTAACGTGTGATTTGGACCTCGAGGGTCCATTATAGGGACTTTATAGTTAAATTAAGATATGTATGTCATTTATTTTGAATTAATTGTAAATTATCCTATAGGTCCGGTAATGCTCTGTAACCCTGTTTCGACGACGGTTTGGGGTTAGGAGGTGTTACATTCTGTTTCTCAAATTTAAGATGCAAGGGACACACAGCCAAACCACATGCCCATGTGTCAGGCCGTGTGTCACAGACGGTCAAAACACATGCCCGTTTGTCTACCTGTGTGGACAAAATAATGCCATTTCTTAGCCTTATTTCTCACTCAAAATTTGCCATTAAACTACAACAACACTTGCACATATATAGCAACCAATTCCAAGCATTAAACCAAGCAACATCATTAACATATATGATATAACATCACCTATTTTCATATAATCAAACTTACCTTTTACTAAAGGCATAAGTTTTACTTTAATTCAACCTACCATACCATATACATAAATATTAATATGTTATAACCTTATAATAATATACAAAATAATACCATTACTAGTCATTCCAATGACTAGATTACAAACATCTACTTCATGTCAACATTGGCAAAGTTAGTCTATACATGCCATTATATTAAAATAAGTTTACTATTTATACCAAAATGTGTTTAAGGATAGTGTGATGATGCTCCGACCAATTCCAACTTTTACGAGCTTCCAAGCACTATAAAATAAGGAAAACAAAACCTAGTAAGCATTTAATACTTAGTAAGCTCGTATAATGGAAAGTAAATTTACCAATCACATTCATTTAAATAAGCATAACAATAACATGCTTTCTAACAAATTAGCAAATTTGCCTAATTACATATACTCAAATAAGCAAGTTAGTCACATAATTCATATGTACATCAAGTAAGCACTGATGAGCTCATCATATTACAAACTTTTAAGTATTTCGAGAATATTCGAGATATAATTCATTTAATCTCATAGTTTCTCATTTCAGGAATTTATCCGTTGAATCATTGAAATTTCGATGGATACTTAGGTAGTACACACAAGGTGTACAAAACTATAAACTGTTAACTCATAATCAGGAGTACCCATTATGGAACTTAATTAGGAAGCACACTCTCGAGCCACATATCAGGATACTCAGATTAGCCATGTAACAGGATGCTTATCTGAACTAAACAGGAAACTCATAAGAGTTTTATTCAGAGAGTTCATAGAGCTTAACAGATAACTCCGAAGAGTTAATATCAGGGAGCATCGGATGAGGTAACAGGGAGTTCAAGCGAGCCACGTTTGGAAGCCCATAAGAGCTTATATCAGGACACTCATGTAGAGTTGCGTTTGTGTCCGCATTATATGGTAGATCACAACCGATCGAATCATATAACAAGACGCTCATAAAGAGCTGCAGTAGTGCGCAACACATACAAGATCACTATCGATAAGGATGTTCGCAAGAACTATATAACAGGACGCTCGAGAGGGCTTTTATCAAGATGCTCGTCCGAGCTATATTCTGTCTGCAACATATGCAGGATCACATTCAATACAGGAAATCATATATCCATCAAATTTCATTATTCAAATGGAACTTAACATTTTCCAGACTTGATTGAATATGTGATTATTTCATTTATTTATAAAATTTATATAATTCATACAATCACATACTACATTTAATTCAAGCATGAAAATAAATACAATTTGGATATACGAACTTACCTCGATAACCGTTCGTTTAAGAAAATCTACTAATCTGACACTTTTTGTTTTCCACGATTCAATTCTGTATTTGGTTTTTTTGATCTATATAAATGAATTTAATCATCAATTTATCACCTTTCATATTCAATTGGATTCAATTTACATCCTAGGTAAAATTAGTATTTTGCCCCTATACTTTTCATAAATGACAATTCGTCCCTAGGCTCGAAAAATGAAATTCATGTAATTTAATCCTTATTCCAAGCCTACCCGAAATTTTCATATAATATTTACAGAACATATATTTCAAAAAATTCAGAAATTTTCCACAACTTTTACATCTTTGTAATTTAGTCCCTAAATCATAATTTCATCAAAATTCTCTTTGTAAAAGTTGTTTATCTATCAACAACCTTTCATTTTCTACCATAAATTTCAAAATTTCAGTATATTCATCCATGGAAAAATTTTGTTACTTTGATAAATTTTCAAATTAATCCCCAAAATAGATATATTAAACTATCCTGATCTTAAAAATATAAAAAATTACTAAAAATGGGACAAAAATACTTACCCAATTAAGTCAAGAAAGCTTGCTTGAGCACTTTTCTTTTTCCTAGGGTTTCCATGTTTTAAATTGGAGAAGATGATGAAAATAAGATGAGATTTTCTATTATCATCTTTTAATTATTTTAGTTTCCAATTTAGTCCTTACTATTTTCTAATTTTTCCATGGATGATTCATCAAAAATATCTACTAACTTTTCTTTAATGGTCTAATTGTCATATAAGGACCTCTTATTTTGAATTCCATAGCTATTTGATCCTTCTAGATATTAAAATTCAACTTTTACATTCTATGCAATTTGGTCCTTTTCATAATTAAGCACATAATCAGTAAAATTTTTTGTATCAGAATTTTCATATAACATTCCTATCATAATGCGGACCATACAATAATATTAAAATAAATTTTCTTTCTAACTTGGATTTGTGGTCTCGATATCACTGTTCCGATTTTACTGAAAATGAGCTATTACAGCTGGGTTGGGGAGATTACATTGATCCTAATTTAAAGAATTCAAGAAATTTAACCCTTCACATTTACAAATTCTATCAATTTGATTTTCAAACTTCCTAACCAAAACTTTTAGTTTTTAAAATACATGCATTCCACATTTATAAATTTATAAAACCCAAAAAAGAAAAAAAAAACTTCTCTCAACTAACGAGCCATTTTTCGAGCCAATTCCTGATACTAATGAGTTTATTTTGAAACTTTATTTTCTTTTATTTTCATTAATTTTCTTTTAAATATAATATTTTATTACTCTTTAACTGATAAAATTTTGGATAAAGAAAATGAAAAAACCTTAAAAAAAACACTTTAGATGTACTCTTATTGTTAATAGTATGATATTTCCTCCAATGTACATAGAAATAGTCTTCGAAGTTGATACTTGAAATTGAAAATTAAATCCAGAGTTAAAAAATTGGAAAATCCAATTGTACAATGAATAATTATATAAGAAAAATTATGAACATTTAATTTTTCATAAAAAAAGATGTGAAATAATTAACTAAATTTCCTTTTGTTACATTGATAATGATTCTTTTAATCTTTTTTTTTTTTGTGTTAGAAATTGTTTTCATATTGGAGTTGAACTTTCTTTTGGTCCAACTTCCTTTTAAGGAAATATCATAGATTAACTTGAATAAAGAAAAGTTTAGACTCCAATATGAGAATAGTTTCCAGGTTCAGAGATTGAGTTGGATAAAAAAAGTTTAAGCATCAATGTGGGAACAATTGTAAAGTTTAGGAACTAACTTGAATAAAAAAAATTTAAATCCCAATGTGAAATAATTGTCAAGTTCAAGTCTTAAATAACTTATTAACCCATATAAATATATTAGATGTATAAAAAAATATTAAAAATTTTGCCACACATGCATGGAAATTAACACAAATATTAATTTAAAAATGTTTTAATTATGTAATAAAAATGAAATATATAAAATCATAAATAAAATTTTGGTTGAAAGGAAAAATAAATAATATTATAGGTACAAATGGGTATATTCAAATATTAACATTTATAATTAATTTATATTTTAAATAAAAATAATCTTTGTAATAATGAGAAATTATTTAATGGATTATTTTCATTATATCGTTTATAGTCTATTCAATTGAAAAAAGACACCTTATCTTTGATTTAAAAGTTTAATCTAAGGTTTCGTTCTTTCTAATAAATTATTTTTCAAATCCAATTAAGTTTGATAAGAGAGAAATCCAAATAGTTAATATTATTGATAGTCGCCAAGAGTGCTCTGCTAGAGTCCTAGAGAAAGCAGTAATTGATGTGGCTTAGGATGCCGGAAAGCGGTGGTGACGATCAAAAGGAGAGGGATGAGATTTCCCTCCTAGCAGAAGAACTCGTGCAATTATCTGTGAAAGAGTCGACGGTGATTCCAAGCGAGAAACCAACTCTGATTTCTACAGTTTGGACAGAGAAGCTTTACAACCCAGAAAGTTTTAGGGCACAGATCAAAAGCATATGGAAGACAAAGAAGAAGTTTGAGATTAAGATGGCAGGGCATAATTTATTTTTGACCAAGTTTGATTTAGAAGAAGATTTGGAGACGATTATGGAGGGGAAGCCATGACTGTTCCGAAAAAGTCTAATTTTATTCAACAGAATATCCCAACCAACAGAAAGAGCCCAGATTCGGCTTAACTTTTCACCGTATTGGATCAAGATAGGTTCGTGCCCACCAGAAGCTGATAAAAAAGATTTACTACATGCCATTAGTGTTGCTTTTGTGGGGTTCTTAGATCTGAAATTAATGGAGCATTATGTCTTCTTAGAGTAAATCTTGATGTGCAGAAACCCCTTAGACAAGGTATTTTTGTCTCAACTGATAATACAAATAAATCGTGGATTTCTTTTAAGTATGAAAAGCTACCATTGTTTTGTTTTGGATGTGGAAGAATGGGGCACGGGCTTTTAGATTGCCTTGAGCTAAATCCTGCAAAAAAAATAAAACCAGTGACGATCCACCATACACGTTGGCTTTGAAAGCAGAACCAAACCTATTTGGGAAAGAGAGCATAAAATTTAATGCTTTCTCAAAAAAGGGAAGGGCTCAATGCTCTTATACATGTGGTTCAGAGGTACTGGCATTTGAAAGAAAAATAACTGAAGAGGGAAATAGTACGAACATGATACCGATAAAGAAACTAGAGTTGAATGATGAGGAGGAAAACATGAAGAAAAGGGATGATGTATCTACACTTATGGAAAGATATACGGATGAATGAAAGTAAGAATAGACAAGTTAATAATCCAAACTTAGTCAAAAAGGTAAGCTAGAAAAGAATAGTCTCAGTACAAACAATGATCGAAAAAAAAGGAAGATTGCAGTCTAAGAAAGAAGAAATCCCCAGAAGACGAAATTGAGAATATCAGTAACGGAGCAGCATACGAAGATGGAACAAAAAGGTTGAAAAAAGAAAGAAAAAAGGACTGTGGTGAATTTCTACTAGAAGCAATGTTTGATACTGTGGAGCAAATGTTGTTCCACAATCTATAGGATTGGTGGCTGCCAAAAGGCAAACCGCCCGAAAGCAATGAAAATCATAAGCTGGAATGTCTGTGGGTTGGGGAGTCCACGGGCGATCAACAGGCTGCGGTATTTTTTAAAGCAGCAAATCCCCATATGGTCTTTTTAATGGAGACAAAAATTGAAAAGCAACATATGGAAAAAGTTAGGAGGAGTTGTGGTTTTCTGAATGGAATTGATATTGATATAGAAGGCTCGCGTGGAGGTTTATGTTTAGCATGGAAGGAAGATATAATAGTTGCTCTAAGAAGTTTCTCCAAAAATCACATTGATGCAATGGTTAAGGAGAATGATATTAATGAAGAATAGAGATATACAGGCTTTTACGGATCACCCTATGTTAATAATAAAAAAGACTCTTGGAATTTGTTAAGGAAGTTAGGAGAAGATCAAAGCCATCCATGGTTAGTGAGTGGGGACTTCAATGAAATATTGTACTCTTTCGGAAAAAGTGGAGGGATACCAAGAGATGAAAAAAAAATAGAGTCTTTCCGTGAGACTCTAGAAGATTGTCAATTAGAAGATATAGGATATTCGGAGGTTTAGTTTACATGGGAAAGAGGAAACTTTGCAGAAACAAATATCAAGGAAAGACTTGACAGGGGAGTTGCAAATGAGAAATGGAAGAATCTTTTTCCAACAAGAAGCATTTATCATTTAACCCACTTGATGTCTGATCATTGTCTACTTCTTCTAAATACTAAAAGCGGGAACATCTATGCTGGGAACCCATAATTTAAATTCGAGGCGTAGTGGATCACGGAGGAATCCCTTGAGAAAGAAATTAAGGTATCTTAGGAATCAAATACAAGCACAATTGTGGAGAAACTGGATAAGCTATAAACAACCTAAAAGAATGGGCAGCGTCAATTAAAAAGGGGAGAGAGGGGTTAAAGAAAAAGTTGACCAAGAAACTTGAGTTGCTGATGGCAAAAGAAAGAGACGATGGCACGATAGCGAAGATTATTGACACCAAGGTTCATCTGAATATGGAAATCGATAGAGATGAGATTTACTAGGAACAGAGGGCAAGAGTGAACTGGCTTAAAGTAGGGGACAAGAATTCAGCTTAGGGGACAAGAATTCAGCTTTTTTCCATAAATATGCCTAATTTCGAAGGAAAATAAATACAATCTCTAGGCTGGAGCTAGATGAAGGAGGGGAGGCTATTGAAGCAAATAAGATCAATAAAACTACTACTTTATATTTTCAGAAGTTATTTACATCAAATGGAGTTGGGGATCTTTCTCACCTCTTATCAGGTATTGAGGAGAGCATTTTGCCAGACATCAATGCTGCCTTATTATCAACTTACACAGAAGAAGAAGTGTTTTCAGCTTTAAAAGAAATGGAGCCAACTAAAGCACCAGGACCTGATGGATTTCTAGCACTATTTTTTCAAAGATATTAGCACATTGTAGGTAAAGAAGTCGTTACTTTCTGTTTGGGAATTCTAAACAAGGATAAAAATTTTGGCCCTCTAAATTCAACAGATATTGTGCTAATTCCCAAAACACAAAATCTTACCACCTTAGCAAATTTCAGACCTATTAGTTTGTGTACGATCCTATACAAACTTGTGGCAAAGACAATAGCCAATAGATTTCAAGCAGTAATTGGGCGATGTATTGATTCGGCTCAAAGTGCTTTTGTCTCGGGAAGGTTAATGTCTGATAATGTTTTACTAGCTTATGAAATCCTACACACGTTTAGACAAAAACATACAAGAAAAAAAAGGATATATGGTAGTTAAACTTGACATGAGCAAAGCCTATGATAGGGTTAAATAGGGTTTTCTTAAGGAAGTAATGTTACAGATAGGTTTTACAAAGGAATGGGTGGAATTAATTTTGAAATGCATTACCACAATATCCTATGCAATCAACATCAATGGAGAAAGAGGAAGAATTTTTCAAGTTACTAGAGGTTTGAGACAGGGTGATCCCATTAGCCCTTTTTTCTTCCTACTATGTAGTGAGGGACTTTCGACTTTAATGAGATTAATGAAAAAGGGCTTGATAAAAGGAGCAAAGGCAAGCAGGAGAGGACCAGCAATTTTCATTTACTTTTTGCAGATGATAGTATACTGTTCGGGGAAGCAACAAATAATGGAGCGAGGCTGCTAAAAGAAATTTTAAAGGAGTACGAAGAATGTTCTGGCCAATGTGTTAATTTCAATAAATCTATGATCTTCTATAGCTCAAATACATCAGAAAGAAACAAATGTGAGATAGCAACAATCCTAGGGGTAAGACGCTCAACAGATATGGAAAAATACTTAGGTCTTCCTAATGTGGTTGGTAGACGTAAAAAAGAGTCTTTTCAAAATCTAAAAGAAAAGACTTTCTTAAGAATCAAAGGTTGGAGCACTAGATTTCTATCACAAGGAGGCAAGGAAGTATTCATTAAATCAATACTTCAGGCAATACCGACCTACGCTATGTCTTGTTTTCTCCTACCTAATTCCCTTTGTGGTGAAATTAAAAGGATCATCGCTAATTTCTAGTGGCAAATGACACATGGGAAGAAAGGAATTCATTGGTGTCAGTGGAAGCATATGTGTCGACCCAAAAAGGAAGGAGGAATGGGTTTTAGAAGCATGGCTAAATTTAACGTGTCTTTATTAGCTAAACAAGGTTGGAGAATCCTAAATTATCCCAATTTGTTATTTGTGCAAGTTTTAAAAGCAAAATATTTTCCAAATGAGGATTTTTTAAATTCAAGTCTGGGAAATAACAGTTCTTTTATATGGAAAAGCATATGGGCAACTAAAGGTGTTCTAGCAGATGGTCTTTGTTGGAAAGCGGGCAGGGGTTTAGAAATCTCAGTTTTGAATGGTGTTTGGATACCAGATTTGTATAATTCCAGGTCATCATCTTATGTTAATAATTTGAGCGATTTTAAAGTTGCCGAATTAATTAATGATAGTAGCAGAAAATGGAAAAAAAGAATTGATAGTTTCTACCTTCCCGGAGGATGCAGTTGCAAAGATTCTGTGTATTCCGCTTGCAAAAGAGCCTCATGAAAATTTTCTGGCCTGGAGTGGGGATCCCTCGGGAGAATTCACGGTACGCAGTGCCTACAAACTATTACAGGGTATTGACACAGATCCTAGAGCTTATACTTTACAAACCGACTATAACCAATTTTACAAAAAATTTTGGTTGCTTAATCTACCTTCTAAGATAAAAATTATAGCCTGGAAAATATCGTGGAATTATCTACCTACACGAGTTAATATGCAGTATAGAAAGCTCTCAAATGATATAATCTGCCCTCAGTGTGGAAAAGCAGTAGAAAACATGAACCATATATTCTGTGAGTGTCCTATTTCAAAATCAGTATGGGAAGAATTATTATTTTTGGACTTCCTTAAAATATCACAATTGGAGTTTAAATAGTGGCTCACCTGGGTTTTCGAACAGATAACCCCATCACATTGTAGGACTTTCTGTTGTGCTTTATGGGCAATCTGGGTAGAGAGAAATAAGAGGATACATGAAAAGACTAGTAGATCTGGAAAAGAGATAGTAGATTTTATAAACAACTATATATTAAAACTAAATGGGATTGAAGATAAAATACCAAAAGTCTTCCGGAAGTCAAAAGTTGGAAACGTCCACCTAGTCAGTTCGTGAAGATCAACTTCGACGCAGCATATGATGGAAATATTCGCCAATCGGCAGTGGGGATCATCGCTAGGGATAGTGAAGGTACAGTTCTTTTATCATTTTCAGAGATCTACCAACAAGTTGCATCAGCTTTTGCTGCCGAAGCAATCGCTTGTAGGGCAGCAACCCAAATCGACATCAACATGCAATGGCCAAAACTCATCATTGAAGGGGACGCATTATCAATAATAAAGAAATGCAAGGTAAGAAGTAAAGACAAATTAATGGTTGGGGCATATATTCATGATATTCAGCAGTTAGTGGCTAATAATAACAAATGTTGGTTTGAACATATCCCACAAATAGCGGATAAACTAGTGCATATTATTGCAACGGAAACACTAAAGAAAAATGATGAGATTTACCTGGTCGGAAATGCTTTTGAGTATGCTGAGAGTCTGAAGGAAAGGGAAAAAGAGAGAGAACCAGGTTGAAGGCAAAATGAAAGATGAGAAAGAAGAGAGAGGCTGAAATGTGGAAATCAAAAGGAATTAGATGAATCAACCTCATTGGGGATCTGAAAACGTCTAGCAGAAGAAAGGTAGATGATTAGACAGGACGGTGACCAGATTTTTTTTGATTGGGCAAAATAAATGTACCATTAATATGGCTCCAAAAACTTCTGATATTTTTTCTTTTTCTTGTTTTTGAATTTCCATGCCATTATTTCTGTCTTTCGGGGGCCTATTTTATTTGACTGATATTTGCTATTGGGTTATTATACCCGTCTATTTTATTTTTGTGTCATGGGTCACAATTTGTATCTGTCTTTTAGTTTTGTGTCACGAGTCCAAAGTTTAGTTATGGGCTCTTTAGTATTTGCTTTCTTACTTAGGTTATGCTTTAAGTTATGTATTCTTGATATATTTCAATAAAGCCCAATTTGAATTCAGTTAAAAAAAAGTTTAATCTAAATATAGATATAATATAAAAAAATAAATTAGTTATTTTTTAATTGGATGGTATCCTACATATATATATATATGTGGTGAAACTGGTTAAATATTTCTCTACAATAATATAATTTATTAAAGTCAACTTTAGTGAAGCAAAGTCAAGATAAAGAAGTCAAGAAACAACTTATTTTAAATTTCCCATGAAAGTATGTAAAGAAACTACGAATCAAAATCCCGACCCGGAAGTAGCAGATTAATAACTCAATCTTCTCTTCCGCTTTCCATAACCAAACTCAAAATCATCCAAACATAGATAAGCAGTGAACTGAGAAATGGCGGTCGGGAGAGAAGATGTGGAGATTTTAAAGCCCAGAATTGACAAAAGAGAGTATCGAAGGATCGTCCTTAGAAATTCCCTTCAAGTTCTTCTTATTAGCGATCCCGACACCGACAAGGCAAATTAATCTTCCAATTCCTTCTTGACTTTCATTTCATTACTAAACCCGTTACTATTATGAACCTTTCTTAATTTCCTTGTTTTTTTATGTTACAGTGTGCTGCTTCTATGAATGTGGGTGTCGGTTCCTTTTGTGACCCTGTCGGCCTGGATGGCCTCGCCCACTTTCTTGGTATTGCTTATTTTTTTAATCCGTTTATTTTATCTTCTTTTTGTATTCGTGAACTGTCTGGATTTTTTGTGTTCCTTCTTTCTGTACTTTTAATTTAACATTGTGTGACTTAAGTAATTCTGTTCCTCATAGTTTATTAAATAATTTGAACGGGCTAAAATTTTGTAATCTGTAATTCTGTATATCTCACTAAAATTCTTTTGGCCAGTAAAAGTGAGCTTATTAATTCTGGGTTCAACTTCCCTTCTCGTAAATAATTCAAAATGATCTTATCGACTTTATGATTATTTTTGGTGGTAGTATTGTTTCTGTGCATTGATTTAATTGTTGACATAACTCTGGTCCAGCAATTGAACAAGAATTGCACGGTAGTGGGATAGTTATGATTTCTACTTGGTTTCTTTATGTTTAACATGTTGTCCTTCCTTGCAGAGCACATGCTGTTTTATGCTAGTGAGAAGTATCCCTTGGAAGATAGCTACTCAAAGTATATAACAGAGGTATTGCTATTTTTAAATGCAGTAAGGTCATCTATTGATGCGTGCATGCAGTTTTAATGGTTACGTTTAATCAAGTTAAAGTTCCTCATGTTTTTATTACTAACTTGCTATACAAGTAAGCAGGAATTGCAAGGAAAGGCAACAAAAACAGGAAAAAGAAAAAACCCACTTTTGAGCGGGGTTAAAGTACTTAGTATCTCTAGTATTGCTTACTAAGTGCTTAGTCACTTGCATCACACCTAAATAGTCATGCCATCACAATTACTATGCCTTTTATGAGGTCAGGTATTTGGATCAGTTATTGGGCTGTTATTGATATATAAAACCATATAATAGATAAACACGTCAAAATATGTTTTAGTGATACAAACCTTTTAAACTATAAAAGTATCAATATTATTTTCGAAGCATAAATAAAAGGGGTGATTACAAATTCTTGGTTTTTTTTACCAAAATAATTCAATAATATTATAATTACAGAAAAACACACATAATAGATAAGCAATCTTAATCTTAGAACCAATTGAACATCAAATTTGAAAGGATTCATGTAAGATCTATGTGATCTAAAACTAATTAATTGTTCAGCTAACTTTGAATAAAATTGACTTCAAAATTTGTAAAGGAATGCCATAAAACAATAGGCTTATAGTACTTGTTTTCAGATAATATTCCTTTGATTTAAATTTTACTTAGTTTTTTTTTCCTGATTTACAGCATGGAGGCATCAGAAATGCCTTCACAGATTATGAGATGACCAACTATTTTTTTGATGTCAACACTGATTGCTTTGAAGAGGCTTTGGACCGGTAGATGTTGTTTATGCAGTCTTTCTTTTGCTGTTATTTTCATCTTGTTCTTTTAATATATGTGAGACTGGGTGTTTTCCTTGCTCTTTAGGTTTGCACAGTTCTTCATTAAACCATTGATGTCGGCTGATGCTACCATGAGGGAAATTAAAGCTGTTGATTCCGGTTAGCTCTCTGGTTCTTGGTTTACTTTACACATGGATTTCCTCTATTTTTATCTATAATTAATCAACACTATTCTTTCTCTTTCTAGAGAACAAGAAAAATTTACTGTCTGATGCATGGAGAATGAACCAGGTATTATTTTCTTATTTTTGAATCACCATTTGTCTTCTGGAAGTTTGCAAGATCTCAGCTCTGACTATTTAAAATGTTAGTCCTTTTTTGCTGGAAGAAATGGAGCCTGGAATTGATCCCCGATTCCTCAATTGCTTCTTTAATATTTTGTGATTTCTGTCCCCTCGATGCTTTTTATGGTGTTCATTCTTATCACTTTTGCTTTAATGATTAAAACCAAAGCCCAAAAACTATAGTCTTAGGAATGTCTTGTAATGTTTTCCATAAATTACCATTGAAAATTCCATATTCTGTATGTGCTTGTCAAGTTTAGATTGTCATTTACTACTAATTTGGTGTTTGGCTGGAATTCACAGTGAAACAAGTCACTTACTAACGTGACTGATTCCTCAAAGTGGTGAACTGAGCTTATGTTTGGAAGTGTTCTTTCATCCTTTGGTATTGATAGATGAAGATGATTGGATATACCATTTCATTAAGGGCTATTCATCAATTGGTTCCTCTGTTCCTGTTGAGGGTTTATGGCATGCATGGTTATTGTGGTTTCAGTGCTACTTTAACAGAAGATATTTGTGATTATTAAACACAATGGGTTGCGGTTTGTATTTGAGCAATTTTTTGCGACTCTGAATGCAATCTAGTCATCTCAAGTGGTTGGTTCATGCTATTAAAGTTGGTTAAGAACTGATAATTGTTGGAAAAATTAGCACAGTTTTGAAACTTCTCGATCTTTATGTTTCTTGAAAATAAATGAGAATTATTGGGGTTCTTGCTTTTAGTTTAGTAGAAGAAAATTTATGGATTATGGGCATTGACGATGATAAAATTGATTCAAAACTTATATTTGGTATTAGTTTGCACTTACTACTAAATCTGTCCCATTTGAGTTCATGTTAATATTCTTCAATGGTGAACTTTTAGATGCATTCTTAACTGGTTTTAATTTTTCCTTCTATGCAGCTTCAGAAACATCTAAGCTTGGAAAGTCATCCATTTCATAAATTCAGCACAGGTTAAAAACCTTTCCTAATTGATCTTCCTTCTTCCCTTTACCTCTTCTCTTTTCCCTCTTCTGTTAAGTTGAATTCATTGCCTAAGCAGGTTATAGGGCATACTTTCTGCTTTATAGGGCATACTTTCTGCTTTATAGTCAATCAATCAACCTAGTGATATTGGCTATATATGGAAGTTTTCGAGAAACTATTCAATGAAACTATTGTATCTTTATTACGTAAAGAACTAACTTTAAATAAAAAAAGACTCACAACATAACTGGGAAAATAGTGCCCTAGTGAACCACTAAAAGATAAAAGAAGTCTTCCTAAAAAGTCCCAACTGATTATTCTGAGATTATCTGCCCAAATATCTTAAAAATTATCCCAAAATATATGGGAGTTCAGCACATATTTCAATACCCTCCCTCAAGTTGGTGCATATATATCAATCATGCTCAACTTGCTTATAAGGAAATAAAAACTTGTCATAAAGAGCCCTTTAGTGAGTATGTCAGCAATTTGTTGTTTTGAAGGAACAAATGGCATGCACACTTGGCCTTCTTCAATCTGTGCCTATCAATCTCAACATGTTTAGTTTTTTCATGCTGGACTAAGTTGTGAGCAATGCTAATGACAACTTTGCTATCATAATACAACTTCATTGGTGAAGTTATTGGTTTCCTTTTTAACCATTTGAAAAATTTACTGTCTGATCTATGGAGAATGAACCAGTTACTGTCTGATTCAAAACTTTAGATTAATGGCTAACTTCATGGACTACGATCATTTGAGGTAATTCTTGCCATTCAACTTGTGAGATGTCAGCTGAAAAGAGAGGTGAGACGCTTCTATCCCTTGAGTCATTGCACTTTCAGTAGTGGTTCCGACAACAGAGCTTTCTACCTCAGTTTGGTTGCTGGATCTCTTATCTCTAGTGAAGTTGTTTTAACTATGCTGTTATTGGATCTGATACCATGAAAGTTTTCGAGAAACTATTCAATGAAACTATTGTATCTTTATTACGTAAAGAACTAACTTTAAATAGAAAAAGACTCACAACATAACTAGGAAAATAGTTCCTTATTCTAGTGATCTACTAAAAGATAAAGAAGTATTCCTAAAAAATCTCAATTGATTATTCTGAGATTATTACCGTGGCCATAGGTACCAATAACAACAACTTTGCCACTACAATTGTAGCTTTGTTGGCTAGTGATATTGGATATTAATTATCAAAAATTGAATGAAGTTGATGATGTTTAATTTAGCATTTCTACAATTTTTTTTGTAATTTTGCCAAGACGTCTGTCTGAATGTCTTTGATTCTAAGATACTTATTCCCCTTTTAGACAAATACTAATATCTTCTTACTCTTTTCTGGACCTGGAGTGCTCAATTTAATTACTATATTTCCATTCCGAATATTCTCTTGTTTTCAGTATTCCTTCAATAAGCAAGGATTGGTTCTTGAATTGGATCTTAATTTTGAGATACATATGCATCTGTTTCTTTCTCACATAATTAATTGGTTTTCTCTATTTTCTTCTTTTATTCTACTGGGCGTGTCTGAATTATATTTTCCTGATCTCTATCACCATTTGCTGCTCCTTCTTTTGGCATCTTTTTTTTTTGTGTGTTTTGAACTTGTAAAGAAAGAATTAGCATTGCTTTATAACTCTATAATATGCTTATCAGTAATTTGTTCATGTATAGGGAATTGGGATACTTTAGATGTTAGACCAAAAGCAAAGGGAGTAGACACAAGGCAAGAACTCCTTAAATTCTATGAAGACAAATATTCAGCCAACCTCATGCATCTGGTTGTTTATTCAAAAGGTTGGTAACTAATTTTCCAGCAAATTAAGGGCTCTGGATTTGGTAAGAAGAAAACAAGCTATTGCTGTATGTTTTTGAATCATCAAAATTATCATTTCTTTGTTCTGGAATTTCAGAAAGCCTTGATAAAATTCAGTGTCTGGTGGAGGACAAGTTCCAGGAAATTCGAAACTCTGATAGAAGCCGTTTCCAGTTTCCTGGTCAGCCTTGCACATCAGAACACCTTCAGGTATATGGTGCTGTTATGTTGCCTATGCATCGTTATCTTATGTTTGTCACAGTTTTGAGCAAAGAAAGCAATACTCTTCTGCAAGGTTCAATGTTCTAAGAGGTAACTTTTGTTTGTCTGGTTTCTTTTCTGTTCATTTTTTCTCTTCAATTTGCAGATTCTTGTCAGAGCTGTTCCAGTAAAACAAGGCCACAAATTAAGGATTGTATGGCCAATTACTCCCAGCATTCTTCATTACAAAGAAGGGCCATGCAAGTATCTTGGTCATCTCATTGGCCATAAAGGAGAAGGATCTTTATTTTATGTCTTGAAAAAATTAGGTAAGTCATTATATGCTTGAGATAATCCAATTTGGAATATCTCAAAATTCGTGCCTCCCTAACATTTAGGATGTTTCCTCTAAAAATCCAGGTTAAATGCAGACATGTTTTGCTTTTGGTTCAAATATATAAAAGATACCAGTCCATGCATATGCATTATATGGGTAAAGTAGATAAGATTAGAACAATATGAAATATGAAAGAATTTGAGGCATTTTAAAATGTGAAAGAGAGAAGTTGGTCTGACGGAGTACATGCATGTAAATGAGTTATGGACTCTAACCCTACTTCATAGGAAAAGTAAATAACAAATGGTCTTACTAGTACAATTTCCTTTTTCATATTATGATTGGATTTTCATCAATTCACTGGTGTCACTGCATTTATTACACTGAACTCAATCATGGGCTTTGTTATTAGTCTAGACTGGCCTTTTGATCTTATATCTATACAGCAAATTTTATCGAAGTATTTGTTTATCTTTTGTTTTTTCCTAAAAGTAATGTGCCTCCATACTTGAATATTTAGTTTTTTCCATATGCTTCACTTCTCTTTTTTGGTTTCTTTGATCTCTTTTTTATTGTAAGAGCTATTTCTCCCTTCATTGCATTTAATGCAATTGACAGCACTTTTAACTTTTCATGGAAGTGGAAATACAAGTTGAAGTTTTGCATGGTATGTTGCTGCATTTTGAATCCAGTTGTTATTCATACTGCATAAATCTTTTGGAGATCTTGTCAAACTATAGTTTTGGTTGGTATTAAGTATTTTCCTTCTCTGTTCTGTGTCAAATTGGGATTTGTTTAACTTGAATTCTTCAATAAGTTTCTTAAAATTTAAGTATCCTTTAGGCATGCGGTTATTGTGCGAAGACCATGATATGTGTACATTGCACTAGGATATGTTATTGTTGGCCATTGCTTGGTATTTGGTTATTGCAGCTCAGGAGAGCGGAATCATTAGATGACTTAGCAGCATTAGCTCAAGTTTGAATGTGCAGACATGCACAAATAGTGAACAAACTTAGAAAAAAGATTATATTTTATTCTGCTAATTAGTTTACAATTATAAAGAGAGAAATTAACACAAACAAGGAAACAATCCCTAAAAAATAGTAACTTCCTAAGAATCAGTGACTGAGATTAGTTTCTATTTACAAGGGAACTCCTAGTAATAAGGTAAGTTTTCTGTCCTTAATCTTAGGAATTCCAACACTCCCCCTCAAGCTGGAATGTAGATGTTTATCAAACCTAGCTTGCCAATAAGTTCCTCAAACATATTTCTGTTCAAACATTTAGTTAACACGTCTGCAACTTGTTGTCTAGTAGGTAGGTAGGTGATGCACACTTCTCCTGAGTGTATTTTTTCTTTTATAAAGTGGCTATCTATTTTCACATGTTTGGTGCGATCATGATGCACAGGATTATGTGCTATGCTGACAGTTGCCTAGTTGTCACAGTACATCTTCAGAGGCCTGGTGTAAGGCACTTTTAGTTCCCCCATAAGTCTTTGTATCCAAACTCCTTCGCATATACCATGAGATAGTGCTCGATACTCTGCCTCTGCACTGCTGCGTGATACAATAGATTGTTTTTTGCTTCTCCACGTCACGAGGTTACCCCAAACATAACTACAATAGCCACTTGTAGAGCGTCTATCATTAACAGAACCTGCCCAGTCTGCATCAGTATAGACTTCCACGTTTTGGTTGGTAGTTTTCTTGAAATGCAGGCCTTTACCAGGAGTTCCTTTCAGATATCTTAATATTCTATATGCAGCTTCCAGGTGCTTCTCCCTTAGGGCATGCATGTACTGACTGATAACACTCACACTGAAGGCTATGTCTGGACGGGTGTGAGATAGGTAGATGAGTCTTCTTACTAGTCGTCGATATCTCCCCCTGTCGATTTCTTCTCCATCCTCATCAGTTCCCAATTTAAGGTTAAATTTCATAGGAGTTTCGGCTGATTTGCAGCCCATCAAACCAACTTCTGATAGTAGATCAAGAACATATTTCCTTTTGGAGATGGAAATAACTGTTTGGGACCTTACTGCCTCCATACCAAGAAAGTATTTAAGATTCCCCAAGTCTTTAAGCTTGAACTCTGTACCAAGGAATTCTTTCAACCTCACAATTTCGCTTGAGTTATCTCCTGTTAATATTATATCATCCACATAAACGATGAGGATGCAGCATTTTCCCTTTTCCGAGTGCTTGTAGAACTCTGCTTGCCCTTGAATGTAATTTCTGCTGGTCATAGCTTTTGCAAATCGGCTGAACCACGCCCGTGGAGATTGTTTCAGCCTATACAAAGACTTCTTCAACTTACACACTTGGCCCTTACTTTCTTCAAACCCGGATGGGAAATCCATGTACACTTCCTCATTTAATTCCCCGTTGAGGAAAGCATTTTTTACATCTAATTGAGTCAAGTTCCAATCAAGGTTGGCAGCAAGAGATAGGAGGACTCGAATGGTGTTTAGCTTGGCAACCGGTGCAAACGTCTTGTCGTAGTCAAGACCATAAGTTTGGGTGAAGCCCTTAGCCACAAGTCGAGCCTTGTATCGGTCAATACGGCCATCGGGTTTAAATTTTGTAATGAAGATCCATTTGCATCCTACTATTTTTTTTTCCTTAGGTAGATCCGAGACTTCCCATGTTTCATTGTTTTTGAGGGCCTTCATTTCTTCCATCACAACTTGTCTCCACTCAGTTGATTCAAGAGCCTCTTCTCTATTTTTTGGAGTTTTTACAGAATCAACATTAGTCACAAAAGCTTTGTAAGACTTAGATGAATTTCCATAGGACAAACCGAGAAATAGGGTGTTGAATGTAGCTCCTTGTGCCCATTCGAACTGCAATTGGAAGATAGATGGATGGTGACGGAGGTGAGACTTCTGTTTCAGAATAGTCCTCAGTTGGGGATGCAATTGGCACTGTTGTATCAGTTTCAGGAGAACAATTCCGTCGAGAGTAAACCTATATTTCGGGAACCTGTTTTTGCTGTTTTCCTTGATCAGGGGGCTATTGCACTTCGATGGTGGTATTGTTATTGGGAAGGGATTGTGCTAACTTCTTGCTGCACAGGGGAAACAATATCTAAATCTAGGATTACCATAGCACCTTAGTTGTTAGGCTTGTTTGTGATAGTAGTGGTAGGATCATGAGGTATAATAAGGAGAGTATTAAGGGTCGCATGTTCGTTGAAATTCTCCCCCTGAAGATGAGATGTTGCAAAGTATGGTTCATTTTCAAAGAAGGTAACATCCCGAGAGACAAACATTCGGCACAAGGTTGGTGAGTAACACTTATAGCCTTTTTGTGTGGGGGAATATCCAATGAAGATGCAGGTGTGGGCTCGAGGATCAAGTTTAGATTGAATTGGTTGATGGTTATGGACAAAAGCTTTGCAACCGAATATTTTGGCTGGAAGATTAGGAACACAAAATACAGGAAAGGCCTTTAGAAGGGTATTTAGAGGTGTTTGGAAATTGAGGACCTTTGATGGCATTCTGTTTATGAGATAACAGGCAGTGAGGATAGCCTCTCCCCACAAGTATTTTGGAACATTCATGGTGAACATTTTGGCTCGAGCCACAAGAAGGAGATATCGATTTTTTCTCTCGGAGATCCCGTTTTGTTGAGGAGTGTCAGGACAAGAGCTTTGGTGTATGATGCCTTGGTCAGAAAGGTATGGGCTTAGGACAGAGTTAAAGTCTTCTTTCCCATTGTCAGTGTGGAGAGTATGTATGGTAGAGTTGAACTGGGTTCAAACCATTGAGTGAAAATTTTGGAATACTTTGGGTGTTTCAGATTTTTCTTTGAGGAGATAGACCCAATAGACCCTAGTGTGATCATCAATGAATGTTATAAACCACCTAGCCCCCGTAATATTTTTCACTCGACTGGCTCCCCATAGGTCACTGTGGATTAATGAAAATGGTTGGGCCTGGATATATGGTTTTAATGGGTATGGCACACGGGTATGTTTGGATAATTGGCAAATTTCACACTTCAAGGAATTAATACTTTTATTTTGAAATAACAGCGGAAGATGTTTCAAATACAAAAACTTTGGATGCCCTAACCTACGGTGCCATAACATAATCGTGTCCTCTTTTGAAGTGGATAGAGCCAATCCTCCTTGTGTGCTGTCTTTATTCCAAACATATAGTTCATCATCAACTTTAGCAGTGCCAATCATCCTCCCGATTTGCTTTCTGATCGCACAAACCAATTGCAGAAAATTCAGCAAGAACTTTTTCATCCTTAGTAAGTTTACTGATTGAAAGTAAATTACAGGACAAGTTTGGGACATGTAGGATTTTATCGAGAGAAAAATTCTCTGTTATTTGTACTTCTCCTACTCTAGCCACAGGTGAGTAAGAACCATCAGCTATGCGGATTTGGGACTTATCATGACAAGGGGTGTAGGTGTGAAACAAAGTGGAGTTACCTGTCATGTGATCGGAGGCACCCGAATCGAGTATCCAAGAGGATTGATTATTAGATTCAAAGGCAATATTGAAGGCAGTACCTTGGGTGGCTAGAGATCCATGAGCAGTTGAAGTACCAAGTATCTTATGGAGAGTCTCAAGTTGGGTTTTGGTTAGGCGAACATCGAGAACATCATCTGCAGTAGTGGAGGATAACAGGACAGTCTTATTATCCTTCTGTTTTTTTTTTCAGGATAGCCATGGAGTTTGAAGCATTTTTCCTTTGTATGATTAACACGGTTGCAATGGTTACACCATGGTCTGGTTGATCCAGAATCATTTCCAGCACGTGGTTTTTGTGGCTGTGGACCTCTGGAGATGAGGGTAGAGGTCTCAGTAGGTCGGTTGCCAAGAGGTGTCACAAGTTTAGGTTCTTTTGAGTCTTCCATCATGGCAAGACGACGCTTTTCTTCTCTTCTAACTTCTGCAAATGCTTCACCGATGGTTGGGAGAGGTGATCTGCCCAGAATTCGGCCACGGACCTCATCTAACTCACGTTCAATCTTGCTAGAAACTCATAAAAACGTTCATTGTTGAGGTGAGTCATAAACTTGGTGTGTTCCAAGCCTTCACCCCAATCTGCCTCATAGTACATATTTAGTTCTTGCCACAAAATTTTCAGATTGTTGTAGTATTGAGTTACTTCGAGTGTCCCTTGTCGGATATCCTTTAACTTAAGCTTGATTTCAAATACTTGGGAGGCGTTTCCAAGATCCGAGTAGTTTTCTTTGACTGCATCCCGCATGTCTTTTGCAGTTCTGAAAAGGAGATAGGTGCGGCTTATATGGCCTTCCATCGAATTAATTAGCCAAGCCATTACAATTGAGTTGTTGAGTTCTCAAGTGGCATAAGTAGGGTCAGCTGTGGTTGGTCGTGGAATTTCTCCATTGATGTACCCTAATTTGCCACGACCACGAATCATCATAAGGACCGATTGAGACCATTGCAAGAAGTTCTTCCCATCTAGCCGATGATTGGTGATTATAAGGGAGGAATTAAGTTCACCTTGAGTGATTCCCTGATTGACATTCCGAGTTATTTGTGAAGTCTTAGTTTCAGACAGAGTTTCATTGACATCACCCATGGGAGGAGGACTAAACCGGAGGGATTTTTAGGAAGGGAGATTAGAGACGAATGAGTAGGATCGAATGAATCCCAGAGCTCTGGTACCATGAACAAACTTAAAGAAAAGATTATATTTTATTCTGCTAATTAGTTTACAATTATAAAGAGAGGAATTAACGCAAACAAGAAAACAATCCTTAAAAAACAGTCTGAGATTAGTTTCTATTTATAAGAGAACTTTTAGTAATAAGGTAAGTTTTCTGTCATTAATCTTAGGAATTCCAACAAATAGGCATCACGTAGAAGCCCCCTTTTTTTTTCCCCTTTTCCTCTCTATTTTGTCCTTTTATGAGGAATATGCATATTTATTTATATATGTCAAGGACATCATATGTCTTAATTATGTGTTTATATTTAGTGAATTTTGTACATGCATATGTATGGAACTTTGTAGGATGGGCTACTGGATTGTCTACTGGTGAAGGTGTTTGCACTTCAGAGTTTTCTTTTTTCAAAGTAGTAATTGGTCTTACTGATGCCGGCCAGGGTTAGTTTTTATCTTTTAATATCCTCTCTTATATCATATGGTGTTTGATATGCTTTTAATCATTGGAGTCTTCTTTAATGGTAAAGATTACAAAGAATTGTAAAGTTTGTGTGGGAAAAAATGATGTCTTTTACTTGACTAATATTGTTTTCCGTTGAGTAAATTTCAGATCGCATGCAAGATGTAATTGGGTTACTATTTAGATATATTCAGCTGTTGCAGGAATCTGGTGTTTGTAAATGGATATTTGATGAGGTATGCATATATTATACTTAAAATATAATTCTTTTAGGAGTTATTTTACCATTCATTGCAACTGTTTATAATCTCTTGAATATGTCTTTGTTGCTTGCACATGTGATCATATGTCTATTTTAACTTACCCATGGACTACTTTTTGATTGATAGCATATTGCAGTTCATTAGATCTTGTGAAAACAAATGTCTGGATTTGTAACTTTTGGCTTGTGTATAACCTCTTTAGGGGAAATATTGCTCTCTTAGAGTTAACTTTTTTGGCAGGGGAAAAAAAAGAAGATTATTTGTCCTTAAGTTTTTGGCTTATGGGAATTATGTTAAAATATGGGTAAGGATAAGGGTTGATGGGTAATGGAAAGGAATGTGACTAAGGCTACAAAGAAGAAAGTTAATTACTGTTAGTGGCAGAGGTTTTATGCTGTGAACAGTATCCCGAGAAGTTTGCAGTGAGAGAGTGGGCTTTTTTTATTATATAAAATAATATACAGGATCAGATTTTTTTTATTTATTTTTGGGGGGTGGGGAGAGAACTTCTATTGCAGATTCTTTATCAGCCAAAAATCAGTTGATTACCCAATGATTAATGGTTAATATTTGTGTAATAGAAGTGAAAATTTTCATGTTTATCATTTTGAAACTCTCCGTGGGGGTCTTTTTCCCCCTTTGTTTAAAACATAAGAACAAGTGTAAGACGACTTGATCAGCTTTCATATCTATAGGCGCATTGGTCAAGGTGGTGTCTGAATTCATGTTGAGATTTTGCTCAATGTGTCAATTTATTTTATATGCATCAATGGTTTGATTTTAGTGGTGGCCTGTATCTCTTTATATTAATGATTCTAAGATATTTTAATTGTGAATGAAGCTATCAGCTATTTGTGAGATAGGATTTCACTATAAGGACAAAATCTCTCCTATGTACTATGTTCTAAATATTTCATCAAACATGCAGGTAATTCAATTACATCCCTTTCACCTCTTTTTCTCCCCCCATTTATTGCTTTGTTTAAGGGCTTTTCCATTAGCGTTTTGATGTCATTTTCACTCATAGTTCTGTATTCTTTTGTATCATGCCATAGTTTTATGAAAAGACCTATCAAAATTTGAGGTACATGTGAGAATAGGTGTTTAGCATGGAAGTAGAGGAATTAGGAAGAACACAATGGAAACAAACACCACAAGATACTGAGATTTTATTAAAAATTTCATAGGACTGAAGAGATTGCACTATTTAAAGTTTGGTCTATGAATTAAACCATTTTTATCCTTCAAAAGAAGAATATGGCTGTGGGAAAGAATGAAATGGAAGAGACAAGACAAATAGGTTGATAAAAATGTACCCCAAAAAACTTGAAAAATTCAGCTTATGGAAATTCAAAATGATGTTTAGTCATCTATTTATGGTAAAAACAGATTAATAAATTGGCTCAAAAAATCTCAACTGGCTATTCCAAGACTATCTACCCAAATATTTTAAAAATTATCCCAAAATATATGGGAGTTCAGCACATATTTCGATACAATCCAAAGGAAAAATTTTAATCCATCATTCCATCTTCTCTCTTCATGTCATTCCTATTGAGCAAAACCAAATAACTGTTCTTGAATGTCCTAATTTGTATGGAGTTTTGAAGGGTTTTTCTATGAAAAAGAGTCGTCTAACTAAGAGATTTCTTAAATGTGTGTTTCACCGTGGTTAATATCTCTCTGGCCCTGAAGGTGCATAATATTTATAGTTAGGTTTTACCATGCTCTAGGAGAGATATATGCTTAACTCTTCTAGCTAAAAGGAGTTGGCTATTTTTCTATGGAAGAGAGTGTTTATCTTTTCGCAAAATATACAGGATATTCAAGGTTATTATATGTTTATGCTGATTTGGAACAACTTTTCCTTATGATAGAGGATGTTAGTCTTCCCTTAGAAGAAGTGTAATGCAATTAGTGATTAACCTAGAAGCAATTATGGGAATATAAAGGTAGCCAATTCAAATTATTTGATGGGCGCTCCTGAGATTTTGTATGTGTGAATACTATTTGCTCCATTTTGTGCATCAGTGAACCTAGTACTAAAGGATTGTTTTAAAAGCAATATCTTTCTCAAGCTCATTTGGTAGCTCACTTAAATGCTTGTTTAGTTCTTTGTCAAGTTCCTTTTAGAGCTTTCTTTAAGGAAAATTGCTGATCATTTAACTAGCATGTATTTAGTGTTGAAATATGTACATATTTTAAATTTATTTAGGTAGATAAATCTTATTCAGTTATATAAGTTTTATTCATATACTAGGAATATTTTATTTTATCTTTTAGTAGTTTATTAGAATAAGGGAATTATTTTTCCTTATGTTTTAGTAGTTTATTAGAACAAGCTGAATGGCAAGAATTATTTGGAATGATCGCAGTCTGTAAAATTAGCAATTGATGGACGTGGCAAGTTAGGTCATTTAACTGGAGAAGTCAAGCAACCAAAAGTGGGGGATCCAAAGATGAGCAAGTGGAGGTTAGAAAATTCTATGATAATGGCGCGGTTATTAATTCCATGGAAGCATCTGTAGGTAAACTTTTTCTTTTTCTTCTGACTGTTAAAGATGTTTGGGACGCTGTGAAAAACACCTATTCAGATTTAGAAAACGTTTCACAGATCTTTAAGTTAAAAATAAAATTTTTAAAAAGCTAGGCAAGGGGAAAAGGAAGTTACTTTTTATTATAATGAGATGATGTCTCTTTGGCAAGAACTGGATCAGTATTATAATGATGAATGGGAGTGTCTCGGAGATGGTGTAAAAGCTATGAAAAAAGAAGAGAATGAACGAGCTTATTTGTTTCTTGATGGTTTAAATAAAGAATTTGATGAAGTGAGATCTCGGATCTTAGGGAAAAAACTGCCTCCAAAACTTCATTAGAATTTTTCTAAGGTTCGAAGAGAGGAGATAATGAGAAAAGTAATGTTAAGGCTAGGGTTTGAAGCTAATGATGATAATTCTACTTTTGTAACTATTAAAAATAATGATGATAGTAAAAAAAAGGAAAAAGCCTTGGTGTAATCACTGCAAAAAATATTGGCACACTCGAGAAACGTGTTGGAAGTTCCATGAGAAACCGACGAATGGAAGAAAAAAGAGTGACAATGGTCGTGGTTCACAATTAGGGGATAACAGAACTTTCTAAACAACTGATGAAAATTATGAGGGCCAAAGTTCTCTGGAAGAGTCTCCATTCACTAAGGAACAATTAGAGCATCTACACAAACTTTTTCAATCACCACAGTTTCGAATGAATTCTTCTATTCCTAACTCATCCAATAATCCTTCTTCCTCTTCTGTCTAATCAGGTATTGATTTTTCTGTTCTTTTTAAGTGTCAAACCTTGTAAAACAAACACGTGAATCGTTGATTCTAGAGCTAGTGATCACATGACTAGTAGTCATATTCTTTTTTCAACTTTCACACATTGTGTTGGAAACAAAAAGATGAAAGTAGCAGATGAGTCGTTCTCGACAATAGCCGGGAAAGACACTGTTAAAATTTCGTCTTCCTTGGTTTTACATGATGTTTTACATGTACCAAATCTAGCTTGTAATTTCATATCGGTTAATAAATTATCCCAGTCCTTGAATTGTCATGTTATATTTGACTCCTTTGTGTAAATTTCAAGACATGGTCCCGGGAAGGATGATTGGCAATGCTAAAAAATTTGGTGGAATTTACTTTCTTGACGACGACCATCTAAGTCAACCAACAACTACTTTATATTTAAATTCTATTTATGATTTTGATAAGGTTACGATTTGACATTATAGGCTTGGAAATCCTAATTTTTAATATTTAAGATATTTTGTTACCTAATCTATTTAAAAATAAAAGTCCTTCATATCACTGTGAATTTTGTGAATTGGTTAAACATCATCAGTCATTCTTTTCACCTAAAAAATATAAAGCCTCCAAACTTTTTTTGTTAATTCATAGTGATGTTTGCGGACCTTCAAGAGTTCACTTTTTCAGGAAAATGTTGGCTTGTCTCATTTATTGATGATCGTACTCGTATTTGTTGGGTGTTTTTATTAAAAAATAAGTTTGAATTTAAAAATGTGCTTTAGTATTTTTATGCTATGGTAAAAATACAATTTAGGGTGAAAATAGAAGTATTTCAGAGTGACAATGGTGGAGAATTTTTTAGTGACCAATTAGGTGTTTTCTTAACCAAACATGGAATAGTCCACCAAATTTCTTTTACAAATACACTACAACAAAATGGGATTGCAGAAAGAAAAAATCGACATCTTTTCGAAGTATCTAGAGCCTTGATGTTCACTAGTCAGGTATCACGTTATCTTTGGGGCGAAGCCTTATTAACAGCTACATATCTTATTAATAAAATGTCCAATAAAAGTCTAAACTACAAAACTCCTTTCAGTCTTTTTAAAGATAACTTTTCTAACTCTAAATTAATCACAAATTTATCTTTCGGAGTTTTTGGGTGTAGTGTTTTTGTTCATCTTCACAACTAAGGTAAACTAGATCCTAGAGCAAAAAAATGTGTCTTTGTTGGCTATGCTTCTAATAAAAAAGGTTTTAAATGTTATGATCCAATTGATAGGAAGATTATTGTTACCATGGATGTCACATTTGTTGAGATGCAATCTTGTTTTAATTTTAATCTTCAGGGAGGGAATTATAGTAAGGAAGATTTTATAATTGATTAAGAAAAAACTAGGAATATATAACATAGGGATTCTAATAATGGAGAAGGCGAATTTATGATTAACACAGAAATTAATAATGTTAATGTTGTTAATAAAAAGGAGTATGAAGGTGTAGAGTCTGATTATAAGAATAGAGAATAAACAAAGGAGTTAATTGTTTACTCAAGAAGAAATCGAAATCAAGAAAGTGTAATCCACCAGATTCATCACCAAGAATCTGACCCGCAAGATCTTATCAAAAGTCCAGGTAAATCTCATAAATCTAGCCAATCAATTTTTTGATTTAGATATTCCAATTGCTAAAAGAAAAATGTGTTAGAAATATTATTAAATATCTCATGTTTAACTTTGTATCTTGTAAAGCCTTGTCTTCGACATTCTCAGCCTTTGTTTTGTGAAAATACTCAAAAATTTGAAAGATGCTTTTTATAGGTTCCTGAATGGAAGGAGACTATTTTAGAGGAGATGCGCGCTCTTGAAAAAATAGGTACATGGTAAATAATGGAATTACCTGTAGGGAAAAACAGTGGGCTGTAAATGGGTGTTCACAACCAAATTCAAACCAGATGGATCTTTAAATAAATACAAAGTCTAGTTGGTGGCTGAAGGGTACACTTAAACATACGGGATAGATTATCTTGAAACATTTGCTCCAGTAGCCCAATTAAATTCCGTTAGAGTTCTTTCATCAATTGCTGTTAATCTTGATTGGTCTTTACAGCAGCTAGATGTGAAGAATGCTTTCCTAAATGGGAAACTTGAAGAAGAAGTTACATGGATCCTCCTCTAGGTTTTAAAGAAAAATTTGGAACTCGAGTATGTAAACTTAAGAAATTTTTGTATGGTCTAAAGCAGTCTCCTCGAGCTTGGTTAGAACGGTTCACTCAAGGTGTTAAAAATAAGGTTACTTACAAGGGCAAACTGATCACACAATGTTTTATCGACATTCATAAAAAGGTAGAATAAGAGTTATTATAGTTTATGTCAATGATATCATTCTTATAGGAGATGATGTGGATGAAATAAGACGTCTAAAGGAGCATCTATCATTAGAGTTTGAGATCAAAAATTTGAATCCTTTGAAATACTTTCTTGGAATGGAAGTTGCTCGATCAAAGAAGGGTCTTGTGGTCTCTCAGAAAAAATATGTAATTAATCTTTTAAAAGAGGCTGAGATGAGTGGTTGTTCCTAACTGAAACACCAATTGATCTAAATGTAAAATTCAGAAATAAAAAAAGTCGATTAGTTGATAAAGTGCAGTACCAAAGATTAATTGGTAAGTTAATTTACTTATCATATACAAGGCCAGACATGGCTTTTGTAGTGAGCCTAGTGAGTCAATTTATGCACTCCCCAATGGAGGAACATGAAGAAGCAGTGTTTCGGATTCTAAGATACTTGAAAAGTTCACCTCGAAATAGTTTATTCTTCAAGAAATCCGAACAAAGAGGAATTGAAGCTTATACAAATGCAGATTGGGTAGACTCAATAACAGATAGAAGATCTACATCAAGATAATGTACATTTGTTTGGGGAAACCTTGTGACTTGGCGAAGTAAAAAAAAAAGTGTTGTAGCAAGAAGAAGTGCAGAGGCTGAGTTTAGATTAATGGCTCAAGGAATTTGTGAAATGATGTGGTTAAAAAGAATTATGGAAGAGCCGAGGAAACCAATAACTTCACCAATGAAGTTGTACTGTGATAGCAAAGTTGCCATTAGTATTGCTCACAACCCAGTCCAGCATGACAGAACCAAACATATTGAGATTGATAGACACGTTATCAAGGAGAAGATTGAAGAAGGCCAAGTGTGCATGCCGTTTGTTCCTTCAAAACAACAGATTGTCGACATACTCACCAAATGACTCTTTAAGACAAGCTTTGATTTTCTTGTAAGCAAGTTGGGTATGATTGATATATATGCACTAACTTGAGAGAGGGTGTTGAAATATGTATATGTTTTAAATTTATTGAGGTAGATAAATCTTATTTAGGTAGATAAGTTTTATTTATATTATAGAAATATTTTATTTTATCTTTTAATAGTTTATTAGAATAAGGGAATTATTTTTCTTTATATTTTAGTAGTTTATTAGAATAAGAGAATTATTTTCCTAATTAAAATTAGGACTCTTTTATTTATTTAAGTTCAGTTCTTTAGTTAATAAAAAATAGAACAGTTTTATTAAAAGCTCTATTGAAAACTTTTATTCAGCTTTGACCTGTAGGACTTACTTTAGATTGTCATTCTATGTTTCAATTGCCCTCATCTAAGTTGTTCACTCTGTTAGTGCATTTCCTTTAACACTGATGATCTCATGTTGATGCTTTGATTCTGATATTTTGAAAAATGATTTTCAGAGATATCCTGAAAAAGATTGGTTGGTTGGATCATCATTGCCTTCGAATTTCAATCCAACCACCTTACAGAAGATGCTAAATGAGCTTTCTCCGGAGAGTGTTAGGTACATGTTTGAGTAAGGTTAAACTGTAAGATTTCAAGTATTCAATTGTCCCATTAGAGACAGATGTATTTACCTTCATTTTAATGCAAGTATATGTCTAATTGATTTGTTTGGCCCTCCATTTGAAATTCTTATAAATTTTCAAAAAACAATCTAGCTCTATCATTAGTTTGAGGCTTTTGCTTAACATTGGCATTCAAAATTTCTGTTCTATGTTTTTTTGAATTAAATTATATATGTTACTAAATAAATGGGTTGCCAAGTTACCAAATGCACATGCCTTAGGTCATTGGAGCTCTCCCTAAACAGAATTGCTATTAATCTTATTTATCTCATTACAAACAGTTGGTGGGAGCCATCTGGGAACGTTTTAGCACTAAAGAGAAGTTGTGGTTGTGCTCTGATACATTTAATTTCTGATAAGGTTTTTTTTTTTTTGACAGAATCTTTTGGGAGTCAAAGAAATTTGAAGGACTGACTGACAAGGTTGAGCCATGGTACGGTACTGCATATTCCATTGAGAAAGTTAGCCCCTCAACAATTCAGGTCTGTGCCCAGATCTTGCTGATGATATGTTTATAACATTTGTATAATATTTCATTGTCTATGGATGAACTAGTCTTTTGATTCTACTGGAAAAAAAAGGTGCTTTATCTATCTTTCTTTGACTGCAGGCATGGATGTCCTCAGCTCCTAATGAAAACCTGCATCTACCAGCACCTAATGTCTTTATACCAACAGACTTATCTATTAAGAATGCACAAGAGAAGGTTTGATGAGTCTTTCATTTGATTCTATTATAATCACCTTCTTTTTACAGATATTCTATCTTCTCATATGATTATCCTCTGGAACAGATCAAGCTTCCAGTTTTGTTAAGAAAGTCATCCTATTCAAAATTATGGTACAAGCCTGATACAGTGTTCTTTATTCCAAAGGCATATGTTAAGATAAACTTTGACTGCCCCCATGCTAGCAACTCTCCCGAAACTGAGGTTCTTACAGATCTTTTTACACGGTTATTGATGGATTACTTGAATGAATATGGTATGATAAATGCTGATGATTTTTCTTTAGTGTTTTACTGTGATCTTTCTCCACAGTGGTTTAAATGTCCAAAGGCACAGTGTGTGATATGCAAAGCCTTTAATAATGACAGTAGATTGTTCTTATCATTTGAGTAGGATTATCTTCTTTACTAATTCCATGTTTTGTCTTCCATGCTTCAGCTTATTATGCTCAAGTTGCTGGTCTTCGTTATCATGTAAGGTGCACAGATAGTGGTTTTCAGGTATTCTTTTTATTTTATTTTCGTGGCATTAATGTGATTCCATATGATAACCTTCTTCCTTTGAACTAAATAGCAATTATCTATGGATAAGGTAATGAATTTTTATGACACATACATACCTATCTTAAAAGCAATATTTCTTGAAATGGATTATATTATTTGTGAAGAATATTATTAGAGACAGAAATTAGATGTCTATCACAGAAATTTGGAGGTGGGGTTGCATATTTCATGGTTAAAGCTCAATGTTGCTTGAGTTTGGCAAATTTTCTAAGGAGGGTTACTGGGTTCATTTTTACCTATGCCTGACCTGATTCCTATCTTGTCTGCATTGAATTGTTTGGTTGTGTTTGTTTAAAATTTAGTTTTGAACAAAATGATAATGATTACCTTCTAGTTTCAAACAATTATATTATTTTCTTCTTTTGGCAAAAAGCAAAAGATTTTCTGAATGCTAGAAGGTAACTGAGATTAATGGACTACCAAATCAAGAAAACCCCGAATGCTGCTCTACTTTATTATCTCTTTGTTTGGTGAAGACCGTTCTTTGCTATTGCTCTTGGGAAGTTTACTGAAATGCATAACATGTATAATCTTCGGAGAATGTAAACAATTAACTGACACTGCCACACCTAAAATCCCACCTTACTCTTGTACCAATCTGTAGTTTTCCTTGTGTTCAAGTTAGATTGGAGCTAGAATTTACATGATATGGATGCTCAAAATACGTATTTAATTAGAAATGATCCTGGGGAAAATTTTTCTTTTGTGGTAAATATTTCTCTTTTTCTATGTATGTCTGCAACTTCTCAGTGGTGTAAAGTATTCATCATTTCTTTAACTCAATTAAATGGTATCATTTAATCACTTTCAGGTGACATTGGTTGGTTATAATCACAAATTGAGGATCTTGCTAGAAACCATAACCGACAAAATTGCAAAATTTGAAGTGAAACCTGACAGGTTTTCAGTAATCAAGGTAATGACCAAGAGGCAATATTAATTTTTATTTTCACTTGCCTTTTATTGTCAACATGCTATTGTCTTTCTATGCTCTTGTCCTTCATGTATGTCTTAGTCATTTGTTACTTACTGATTTAAATAAGAATAAAAAGTGTTACCGAAAATGAACAGAAGAATATATATGAAACTAAGAAAAGAAAATATACTAATGAAAATTACTTGTATTTCATTTCTAGGGATAGTTTGCTTATATACAAGTTCACATAATCTAAATAAGGAAATAAAATAAAATCTAATCCTAGAATTAAGCCTAAGAATCTGTAACAAAAAGCAATGATTGGGACTTGTTAGTCTTAAGGTTAAGGGTAATTATTTGATACACTGGTGGTAGAAATTTTTAACTCCACAAGCGGGGTTGAGTTTTTTCCACATGTCCTATTTATTTATTTTAAAATTTTTTAAATACAATTTAAAGACACATGATAAAATCTCAACCCTGCTTGTAGAGTTAAAAAATTTCACCACCGGTGTACCAAATAATTATCCTAAGGTTAATTACATCCGATATTCAGATATTGCAACTTTTTGTTTCTCCTTAAAATTGTCACTAACATCAAATTTAATTTAGGTCCATGTGAATGTATTTGTTGTTCCTGTCTTGAGGAATTCGTTATACATTTGTTTGATTTTCATTAATGTTGGTCCTTTGTCATGTCGAGCTTATGAGAGTATAAAGCACACAATGAATAAATGCTGTGTTTATTGAGGAAAGCATGCGAGTTAACCAAATACTCATTAAAGATTGAACAAAAGATAAGTCCCAAATTCAAAATGAAAGAATTCAAATTAAAAGGTAACTAATCTTTAAGACCAGGAACTAAATTAAATTTCAAATGAAAGAAATTCAAAATGCAAGAAGTTTAAAATAATTTAAATTATAAGTTCACTATTAGAACTCACAATCATCCTAACATTTATATCTAGTGTAAATGTCCTGTGGCCATTCTGCAGTTTTTTAATCCATTCTGTCATCTTTTCACATTGTCAAGTCTAAGTTTGATAGTCCAAAGAAGAATGTTTCTCCACAGTTTGGCTAAGTATACCATATAGATAGCCATGTTTGAAGATGATTAAAAATTCAAGGCATCATTGATACACCAAAACCTAAAATCACCTCTAGAGCTTCAAAGTAAAATTCTGTTTTTTACAGCGTAGATGTTTCTTGGAATAATTTCTAAAAAAAAAAAAAAAAAAAAAGAGCATGAAAGATGCCAAATTTTTGCATCATATGATGGTGCTTCAATTTCAAAAGCAATAGCTGACTGGAAAAGTCTCCAGTTAACTCCTTATACCACATAGGCTTGATATATTCAAGAGTTGTTGGATTCATATGTCATCAGTTAAAAGGCAATAGCCAAGTAGCATTGAGTAGCAGGGCAAGGGGCTATCTAACCTTCACAAGTCACTCTCAATAAATTTATTTGTGTTTGGGTAGAAGGTATTTTTTTCCCTGACAAATAGAAAAGAACAGTTTAATTATGGATATTTATGTAAATTTCACAGCAACTAGTTGTGTAAAGGTAGCCACAACTTAGGCAATTGCCTGTCATCAAATGCAGTGCTTCTGTAAAATTGCCTTTGAAGGGAAGGTAACAGTGTCCTAAGGTCCTTTTTTTAGCTTTTACGTTGCTTTAGTACCTATGACCTCTGCTTTACAATAGAACATGCTTTGACTGTCAGTTTGTTTCATTTCCAAAATCAAGAGCAGATAAAGATATGATCCATGTCATGGCACATTGGTCACCTTAATCATTTTCCTTCATATTTGTTAAAAAATGACAAGAAAAGAATACAGATTTTCGTAATCTTTAATGAAAATTCTGTTTGGCAGCCTCTCTGTCGAAATAAATTGTGTAAGAGTAGGCTTGTGACATGCAGTTAATGGTCAACTTGCTAACAAATGCTGTTCAATAGGATGCTAAATGTTTTTGTTAAAATTTTTTATTTGAGTTGAATCAATGGTCATTATTGGGGCATGTCGCTTATAAACACTTGTTCTCCTGTTAATACATTTCTAACTGTTTGTTTTTCGCAGGAAATGGCAATTAAAGACTATCAAAATTGGAAGTTCCAGCAGCCCTATGAACAGGCTAAGGACTATTTCTCACTAATACTAGAGGATCAACCATGGCCTTGGATGGAACAACTTGAAGTTTTGCCTTGTCTTAATGCGGAAGACCTTGCAAAATTTGCTCCAATCATGCTCTCACGGGCCTTTTTAGAGTGTTACATAGCAGGTTTGTCATATCTTTCTTCCCTCTCTACCTCAATTGCTTTTTGGTTGCATCTAGTCACACGTGCTTGGTTCTAAACATTGCCATCTTTTTGTTTTATTTTAATTTTTTTCTCCTCTAGGAAACATTGTACGTGAGGAAGCAGTATCAATGATTCATCACATTGAAGATGTGTTCTTTAAGGGTTCAAACCCTATATGCCAACCGTTGTTTCCATCCCAGATTCTAAGAAATAGAGTAGTTAAACTTGGAAAAGGCATGAATTACTGCTACAGTAAGGAAGGCCTCAATCCAAGTGATGAGAATTCTGCCTTAGTCCACTATATCCAGGTAATTGTGTTTGTCCGGAGAACGTAATTTTTTTTGTGAACTGCTGTTTCCATCCTAGATTCTAAGAAATAGAGTAGTTAAACTTGGAAAAGGCATGAATTACTGCTACAGTAAGGAAGGCCTTAATCCAAGTGATGAGAATTCTGCCTTAGTCTACTATATCCAGGTAATTGTGTTTGTCCGGAAAACATAAATTTTTTTTGACCCTATTTTGATTTGCATTTTCATTCAGGACCACTTTATCACCCTTAAAGACAATAATGTTCGTTAAATTTTGAATCAATGCATAGCTCAAAAGTATCCAATTTATGCCATTTTCATTTAAGAAAATTTTTGCTGCTTGTTAAAGAATGTGTAATATTTGTATAACAGATTTATAGGGATTAGATTTAATTAGATTTTATTTTGTTTTCTTTCCTTTTAGAATAAGCCCTAGCATGTATTGAAAGTTTTCAAGAGAGCATTTAATAGAACTGTTCTATTTTTTATTAACTAAACAACTAAATTTAAATAGAGAAAAGAGTCATAACCTAATTGGGAAAATAATTTCCTTATTCTAATAAACTAATAAATGATAAGGAAAATAGTTCCCTTATTCTAATAAACTACTAAAAGATAAAATAAAATATTCCTAGAATATCTCAAATGATTTATTCTAAGAAATATCTAACTAAATAACTTTAAAATATATCCCAAAATATATGGGTTTCACATATTTCAACACCCTCCCTCAAGTTGGTGCATATATATCAATCATGCCCAACTTGTTTACAAGAAAATCAAAGCTTACTTTATAGAGCCCTTTGGTGAGTATGTCAGCAATCTGTCCTTTTGAAGGAACAAACGGCATGCACACTTAGGAAAGTTATCTTTAAAGAGACTGAAAGGAGTTTTATAGTTTAGAGTTTTATTAGGTATTCTATTAGTAAGATATGTATCTGTTAACAAGGCTTCGCCCCAAATATAATGTGGTACCTGACTAGTGCACATTAAGGCTCTAGTTACTTCCAAAAGATGTCGGTTTTTTCTTTCTGTAACCCTATTTTGTTGTGGTGTATTTATACAAGAGCTTTGGTGGACTATACAATGTTTGGTTAAGAAAATACCTAATTGGTCACTAAAAAATTTCCCACCATTGTTACTCCGAAGTACTTCTATTCTCTTACCAAATTGTGTTTTTACCATAGTGCCTTTCCCGGCTATTACCGAGAACGACCCATCTGCTACTTTGATTTTTTTTGTTTCCTACACAAGTGTGTAAGTTGAAAAAAGAAAATGACTACTAGTTATGTAATCACTAGCTTTAGAATTAACGATTCACGTGTTTGTTTTATAAGGCTTGGCACTGAAAAAAACAGAAAAATCAGTACCTGATTGGGTAAAGGAGGAAGAAGGATTATTGGATGAGTTAGGAAGATAAGAATTCATCCGAAATTGTGGTGATTGAAAAAGCTTGTGTAGATACTCTAGTTGTTCCTTAGTGAATGGAGACCTGTCTAGAGAATTTTGGCTCTCATAACTTTCATTAGTTGTAAACTTTCTTCCTCTGTTTGATTGCTGGATCTCTTATCTCTAATTAAGGCTGTTTTAACCATGATGCTACTAGAGATAACCTAACTCTAATACCACAAAATTTTTCAAGAGAGCATTTAATAAAATTGTTCTGTCTTTTATTAACTAAACAATTGAATTTAAATAGAGAAAAGAGTTATAACTTAATTGGGAAAATCAGATTTATCTACCTAAATAGCTTCAAATATATCCCAAAATATATGGGTTTCACATATTTTAACATATATATGTATGTACTATTTAATAGAATATAAACATAGAGTTCACAAAAAATTCATTTTCTTCTTCCTCTTTTACTTCTATTATTTTGTTTCACTGCCAATTAATGGAGCTTTAGTTCAGACAACTATTACCTAGTACTGAAAGCATGTCTGTGACGTTTGGCATTTTCATGTTTATGAAGATAATTTTTATTGACCACTAGTTAGAATGTTGTATAACTCATTTATTCATCTCAACCTGTTACGTCTTAAAAACTTTTACAGAGACCATGTGCTAGATACAAAAGTAGAAAATCTTGCATGTGTCTTTGTTGGCTCCTACGGTGGTGCCAAGCTTCGTGGAAATTTTTTTAATGCATGTCAGTGCAGCCCTAAGGCTCTGTAAAGAACATATTTTTGGTGAATAAGCAAGTATATGTTTGTTTTCTATGGAAACAACATTGATATTTTACAAAGTTTTGCATGATTATGTTGAGGATGATATGCATTAAGGCTATTATTGTGGGAAATATTTTTGGCAACTACTGCTAATTCTGGAATAAAATGGCCCATGAAACCCATCTCAGGGACAACCTGAAGGTCTTTCCATTAATTAGACTCTAACATGATTATTTTTTTTGCTTTATTTCTTTGTTAGTGTGTGTCTGTGTGTGTGTGTCTTTTTGCTTGTGGTCGATATTATGATGCATCTCGAGTATCTAGGCCTTTTTTAGTTCTGACATGAATCACATGTGAATGGTCAGGTTCATCGAGATGATTTTAAACTGAATGTGAAGCTTCAGCTTGTTGCTCTTATTGCAGAGCAAGCTGCCTTCCATCAGCTTAGATCCGTTGAGCAGCTGGGATACATTACTCTCCTCAGGCTGAGGTATGAACGAAAAAATTTTCTCCTTATTTTATTCTAGGATTGTCCGCCAAATGTTAAGGTCTTTAATTGTCTCTCATCAGGAATGATTCCGGTATCCATGGGTTGCAGTTCATTATCCAGTCTACAGTAAAGGTGAATAGCAGGTTCTTTCATTTATATATACCTCCTGCCTTATACCTTTAACTTAAGAACACAATCTCATTTAACAGGATCCTGGACATATTGATACCAGAGTTGAGGCATTCCTCAAAATGTTCGAGAGTAAACTGTATGAAATGACAAAGGATGACTTTAAGGTGAGATGGAGAATTTTTCTGCTGGAAGTAATTTCTTTTCTTTTTTCTTTTTATGGTTTTTATGGACTTTTAACTTTTACCTGCACGACAATCTAGAGGTAATTTGTGAGGTGGTTTTATAGAGCACTAGTAGCCTTGTTAGAAAAACTTGGCTTTCATCACAAAGTTTTTTTTATTCAAGTTGTCGATGTAATTTGTGAGGTGGTTTGTATGCATCTTTGGTTGGATTTGAATGAGAGCTTGTCATCTAATCGTAAATTCCTACACAGAGCAACGTAAATGCATTGGTCAATATGAAGCTCGAGAAGCACAAGAATTTAAGCGAAGAATCTCAATTTTACTGGACTGAGATCATTAGCGGGACTCCCAAATTTGATAGGAGGGAAGCCGAGGTATCTCAATCAATCTTGATATTTTTCTAAATATTGGAAGGCAACTCATTTAAGAAAACCCATCTACATGTTACTTTACTGTTAATCCGCAATGAATATTTTAGTTTGATCTTAAATAGTTCATCTTTTACTATCTGTTTCCAACAGGTTGATGCATTAAAGAAACTTACACAACAAGAACTGATATATTTCTTTGATGAAAATATAAAAGTTGGCGCAACTCGAAAGAAAACACTTAGCGTGCGAGTGTACGGGAACCAACATTTGGCTGAATACAACTCGCAGAAAAGTGAAGCAGTTCAACCAAATACCGTCCAAATAGATGATATCTTTAGTTTTAGAAGATCTCGACCACTTTATGCTTCAGTTAGGTGAGGCTTTGGTCTCCCTTGTTTATTAGGCAAGCTTGCCGTGGAGAAAAACAGAGATATTTTCCTGTTAGTTTTCATAAAATTGTTCTGCATTGGAGAAAAACAGAGTATCCCTCTTGTCTGTGATTTGATGTGTTGTATCTTACTTATTCTCTTGGTTCAGAAACAGAAATGTTGTCACTCGAATATTCAACAAATTAATCCTATGGTACTTTATTTATGCACATCTAAGTGAGTGCCCAATAGGGATGTGTGTTTTTTATGAGTTACGTTGTTCTATCATTAGCTCAGATTTCAAATAGATGCAACACTTCCTATGCGTCATATGCATGGCATCGAATATAATAAAGGTTATTAAATGTGTTTAAAATTTTGGGTAAATTGCACTTATGGTCATTTAATTATTAATAAATTTATACTCTGATTGTTAAATTATAAAAAAAATTATAATTTGATCATTTAACTATTTAAAATTAATAATTAAAATTACCTTTTTGTTAACTTGATAATAGACGTGAATTTGGGCATTGGTATTGACCCATCAATCATCTCATCAAATATAACAATTACATGGAAATATTTGGTATTTGTATTTGTAACACACACAAGTGAAGGGTATTTTTGATGACATTGAAGTGACATGTAAGGGCATAGTTGATCTGTCACGAATTATACTATTATTTACATCCTTTTTATACATTATTTTAACTTGTTTAATAGTTAAATCAAAACATATTAGTATATATTTAAGTTTTCATACTTAAAGTAGTAATTTATACTTTTTAATAGTTTTTATTATATTTTATATATCTAAATAATGTTACATGGTTTTGTAGCACAAATCAGGAGCTAAAGATGCATATTCGAGCCAAAATTGATGCCTATATTGCGACACCAAGACAGAAGCAAAAACAAAGCCCTCGAGCGAAATTGCCTTCGGTGTCACGACACGACCCTTTGATGTTGTGACACCGGATTTGATGTTGCAACACTGCAGGTCTGTGTTGCCACACTGCCCCTACACAATCCAAAAAGTCCCTGCACGGGATAATTGCATTTTTGAGGGAAATTAAGAATATTTGTCCTGGTCAAACTCTAAGGACTTCAAGGATAATTTAGGCACTTTAATATTCCAAGTTTAGCCTATATAAAGGCCATTGTAATAAGTTTAAACACACAATTTTAGGGAGAAATTATTATTAGGTTTTTATTTTGTTCTTAGTTTTACTTAGTTTATTTTATGTTATTGTAATCAGAATATCCTATTCTAAAATGAGACTTTTGCGAGGGGAGATTGTTCCAAAGCCACACTTTCGTCATAAATTCATGAGCATCTTTTTTATTTATTCTATTCTTTATATCTCTTTCTTTAACATTGTTTAATTGAATGATTGTGTAAAGATTAGATCCATTTATACTTTATACATATCTCGCATGTTTCAACTGTTCTAATATTATTAATTGATTGATTGATAGAGTTCATTTGGATTGGTTAAATCTGGTTGAGTGTTATTAAACCTTAGGATAGATGACCCTAGGAAGTCATCAGGTAGCAATTAATCCGAAATCAGTATTGCCTACCAAACATCACTTAGCAGATCAGTGGTTAGGGAAGGAAGAACTTAAACCCTAGGCTTGATGACCCTAGAAAGTCATCTAGGTAGGAATTAACCTAAAATTGGTATTGCCTATCCATGAAAACCTTACCCTACCTCAGTTTCTACTACATCATTGAAAGGTAAGTAGTCTTACCGTCTAGTTCGGTTAGTAGAAAGCTAAGAAGCCCTACTACGTTAATTATAAATCCACCATTTAAAACCCTACATCAATAATTAATTAGGTAAAACAATTGGATCTAGGCTAATGGAACTCATGTAGTCAAAATAAGGAATAAGAAAAGCCTATACATGAACCTAGGAGTATATTTAGGTTTAGTTAAATTTGTAACAACCCGTTTTTAGTGGTGTCGAAAATAGTGGTTTCGGGACCACAATTTTGACAAGAAAAATATTATTTTAGTATTTATATAATGTCTACGTGATTATATTAAGGTCGTATTAAAATTTCGTTAAGAAATTTTGATGTTTAAATGGTTAATTAGGTGAAAAGGGCTAAATCGTAAAAAGTGTAAAAGTTGAGTTCTAGTAGTTAATGGGGTCCAATGGCTATGGAAACTTAAAATAAAGGACTTGAATGGTAATTATACCATTTAATGTGTTATTGTATGTTCATGGACATGGTTTTAACGAAATTTTAATGATTTTAAAAGGTTAATTTGGTAAATTGACAATTAAGTTAAATGTTAAGTAAATTAAAAGGTAAAAGATATCATCTTCTCGTTTTTTGATGCCAAAACTGATTTTATCCATTAAAGGAGAAAACTAGGTTTGGCCAAGCTTGTTTTCTTGCATGTAAGTGATTCTTAGCCCCATTTTTAATGATATTTAAGTTTTTGAGTTAGTTTTAGCTTAATCTAACTAGCTGAGGGGTTAATTTGTAAAATTTTTAAAGGTTTAGGGACTTAACATGAATGTTTTTAAATGAGTTTTGATGTTAGTTGTTAGATTATGAATCCTTGTTGTGAAATAAACATATTTTGTTTAGTGATTTTTGATGAAATTGCATTTAGGGATTTATTTGTGACATTAGTAAAATTTCATGTTAAAATTATGAAATGTTGGTTTAAGTGAGTTGGTGTAAGTCCCTATGAAATTTGGCTAGCTAGGATGGAGGATTAAAATGGTTAAATTTCAAATTATGAGCTTAAGGAATAAATTATGAAAAGTTAAAATGTTAGGGGCAAATTGGTAATTTTGGATAAGTATAAACTATTGGTTTAATTGAATTCTATAAGTTCTTAATTGAATGAAAATATTTGTTTAGATCAACATAAACTACAATTGGATCTAAATCAAGGAAAAGCTAAAGCTTTAGACTAGCTCGATTTTATTTCTACGCCCTAGTTATCGAGGTAAGTTCGTATAAACAGTAATCATTTTAATGTTGTTTAAATTGAATGTTTACTATGTTGTTTTAATCTAAATGAATCAAAATATATAAATGTATCAATGCTATGATGAATTGACGGATAACGAGTCTCGGTTGAACCTTAAGAAATCTTAGGATACAAATGACATGTCATTAGGGATTCCATGTTTCGGGTGCTTGTCTTGAATGTCCTACCCATGGCTGAGGTCCTACATTTGTTACGGATTCTCCACAGCTCGTGTGAGCAGTATCGTGTAGCTTACATTCTGACCTACAGCTCGTGTGAGTAGGCCCATTTCACAACTCGTGTGAGCATTGATGTAAATGAAATGTTACAATTATATGTAAAGGCACACTTTGTGTGAGCTTTCCCTTGTATCCGATGTAATTCTAGATGGTTCAACGAGTATGAAAAGGGAACGAAATGGTAGGTATGCAAATGAATTGAAACATGACTTTATGAAATCATTTATGAACTAAATGATTTTAGTACATATGGAAATTTATATATCTTATTGTTAATTTCATTTGTATCATGGACAAGTATACTAACTTTTGAGTTGGTGATGTTGTTCAGGATTTTATTAAGCTTATGGTATTGGTAACGGTTTATACTTATCCTATGAATTGTATTATTGAAATGGTAAGTTAAGTTTTAAGTTTATACGAACTTATTAAGCACTCGTTGCTTACATAATTTCATTCCATTGTTTTATATATAATCGGAAACTCGATTTGGTTGGAAGCTCGCCGGAGAACTATCACACTATCCAGCAATCAATTCAATTGTTTTTGAGTATTTTGCCAAGGTTAATAATGGCATGTATAGGTCTTTTGTATTGATGGCTTATGGATGTATAAAATGGTTGATTTAGTATGCTTATGTCTTTAAAGTTTATGTTTATTTGATGGACTTGTAATGCTTGTTAAGTAGGGTCATCTTGACCACTTTTAGGTAGTTGAAAAGCATGGTCTTTTGGTATGCTTGTGATGGTATAAAAATGGTCATTTGTGACTTGTTTGGTACATTTATGATCTAGGTCATTATACTTGGAAATATGCGATGTTGACTTGTTTTGGGATGTCATGTTTTGGTGTATTTGTGGTGCCTTTGAATGAAATATTGGCTAAGTGAATTAGGGTGTCTAAAATGGCATGTTTATGTGGTTGTGAATGATGTTTAAGTCCCTTGGATGTATGCTTAAATAGTATGATTGGTTAGGTGTGAATTGGTTTAGAAATGACTTGATTTTAGGTTAATTTTGGGTTCACACAACCTGGGACACGGGCTGTCAGACGATCGTGTGTCATCTGTGAGTTTCTTAGTGTTCCAAGTCAGTAAGTAACATGGCCAAGCACACGTCCTGACACACGAGCATGTGGGGTAACTCAGTGAGTTACATGGGTGAGGACACGGGCTGGGATAGTGTGTCCCTTGTTCGAAAGTTACATGGCCTAGGGTGATGTCATACGGCCTAGCCACATGACCGTGTGACCCCTATTTCCAATTTTTGTAATTTTTCCTAAACTTTCCGTTTTGTTTCAAATTAGTCCCAAATTGTCTCAAAGCTATTTTTAGGGCCTCGAGGGCTTGATTTAAGGATAAAATGCATGTGGTTGAATGGATTATGATATGTTTAATTTATTTAAATATTATGATGTTAAATGTGTCCAATTGTACAGTAATGCTCTATAACCCTAATCTGGCGATGGAGATCAGTTCAGGGTGTTACATTTAGTGGTATTAGAGCTACAGTTTGGTCTGTTCTCGGACTGAACGTAGCATGTATGGAGTCTAGAAATACATGTCATTATATAACCTGTGATAATGTGATATCTTCTGACTCAAATCAAACTATGTTGTTGTATAGATAAGATGTCATCCAACTGAGCCGATTTTGATGAGGTTGAAAGTAAAGTGCAAGCCTCCGTTCACGAAGCAGCTAGTTCTGGTAGTGGGCCTGTAGCTAAGGGTCGGAAAAGTGAGGTGAAAGAAGCCTTCTTCCATATGATGTTTAAGTGGTTTTCTGAGTTCGTGAGAACAAATTCGATGGCTTAACGACCTCCACCCCTTCTGTACCCCAACCTGTCCATATCATTTCTCAATGTTTGGAACAAATGCATGTAAGTAAGCCTCCAGTTGATAAAATTTGTAAATATAGGGTTGAAGAGTTTCGTGGTATAGTTGAAGACGATCTTGAAAAACTCGAGTTCTGGTTAGAAAACACTGTGAAGGTTTTCGATGAATTATCTTATACACCTTTCAAATGTTTAAAGCATGTTTATTGAAAGACTCATCATATCAGTGGTGGAATACATTGATTGCGGTAGTACTGAAAGATCGTGTAAACTGGGATTTATTTCAGACAAAATTCAGAAAGAAATATGTTAGTCAGTTGTTTCTCAACAAGAAATGGAAAGAATTTCTTAAAGTGAAATAGAGTCGTATGATAGTAGCCGCGTACGAAAGAGAGTTTGTGTAGCTCAGCAAATATGCTCGGGAATGTATACCATCAAAAGTTGTTATGTGTACCCAGTTTGAAGATGGTTTAAATGAAGACATCAAGCTATTAGTTGGAATTCTAGAATTGAAAGAATTTGTGGTTTTAGTGGATCGAGCACATAAAGCTGAAGAACTCAGTAGAGCTAAAAGAAAATCAGATTCTGAAGCTCGTGATACGGGTAAATGACCTATGGGAAAGTCATTTTCTTCTCCATCAAAGAAATCAAAGGAATTTCATAGTCGTACATCAACTACAGTGGGATTTTCGGGCAGAGATAAAGAAAAGCAACATTCGAGTTCGAGACCTCAGGCTACATCTGTAACGAGTGTGGGTAGTGTCCAAAATAACAAACCTGAATGTCAAAAATGCATTAGACGACATCTTGGGGAGTGCAAATTTAAAGACGGATTGTGTTTCAAATGTGGTTTTTACGACCATTTTCTTAGAGACTGCCCTGAAAGATCAGATAAAGAGAAAGCTCAGAACACTCATTTGAGCAACATAGCTGCAAGAGGAAGACTACCCAGAAATAGTGGAAATGCTGGTAATAGTTGAAGTGGAACGAAAGATTCTACTATTAGATTTGAGGCACGGGCACCAGCTAAGGCTTATGCGATTTGTGCTCGAGAGGAAGCTTCAGCACTTGATGTGATCACTAGTACATTTCTATCTTTGATACTAATGTTAATGATTTGATTGACCTAGGGTCAATGCACTCATATGTATGCACAACTTCAGTGTTGGATAAGAAAATACCTTTTGAGTCTACTGAAATTGTGGTTAAAGTAACGAATTCTTTAGGGAAGTATGTGTTAGTTGATAAAGTCTGTAAAAACTGTCCTTTGATGATTCATGATTGCAGCTTTTCGGCTGATTTGATGTTGTTACCGTTTGATGAATTTGATGTGATTTTGGGTATAGACTGGTTAACTTTGCATGATGCTGTTGTGAACTATAGATGAAAGCATATTGTGTTGAAATGTCAGAATAGTGAAAGGATCCGAGTTGAACCAGATAGATTTGATGGTACATCTAATATGATTTCTGCTACGTCGGCACAAAAATATGTCAGAAAGGGATGTGAGGCGTATTTAGCAAATATATTTGATTCCAAGGTTTCAGAGTTGAAATTAGAGTTGGTTCCAACTGTATGTGAATTCTTAGATGTGTTTCCAAAAGAGTTACCAGTGTTACCGCCGGCCAGAAATGTTGAATTTGCTATTGAGTTAGTAGTGGGGACTTCTTCGATATCGATAGCTCTGTATAGAATGAAACCAACAGAATGAAAAGAGTTGAAAGCACAGTTGCAATAGTTGGTAGATAAAGGTTTTGATCGACCTAGTTTTTCTCCCTGAGGTGCTCCTGTATTGTTTGTCAAGAAAAAGGACGGGTCAATCCAGTTATGCATCAACTATCGAAAACTTAACAAAGTCACGATCAAGAACAAATATCCCTTTCCATGTATTGATGATTTATTTGATCAGCTGAAGGTGCGACACTGTTTTCAAAGATTGATCTTCGTTCTGGATATTATTAGTTATAGGTTAAAGATTCAGATGTGCCGAAAACTGCTTTTAAAACCATGTACGGACAATATGAATTTCTTGTTATACCTTTTGGTTTGACCAATGCACCTGCTGTATTTATGGATTTGATGAACATAATATTTAGTGTAACAGCTCAATTTTGGGTCTAGTCAGAACAGTGGTTTTGGGACCACAAATCTGACACAGAAAAACTTATTTACATTATATTTTTATGGTCTACAATTTTATGGAATGATTTTGTAAAAATTTCGTCAAAAAGTTTGACGTTTGGGCACTCAATTTGGTCAAAAGGATTAAATTGTAATAAGTGCAAAATGTGAATTCTATAGGTTAAAGGTGTCAAATTGTTATGAAATTTTAAATTGGAGGTCCTTAAATGGTAATTAGACCATTGGTTAAGTTGGTGAACAAAAATGGACATGGTTAGGTATGTTTCTAAAGTTTTTTATTATGGACATTTTAGTAATTTAGTAATTAAATGGATTAAAAAGCCAAAATAAAGCCAAAAATTGCCCATCTTCTTCCTCCCATAGCTGAAACTTATAAGAGGAAGCCATAACTAGGGTTTGGCCACTTCCAAGCTTGATTGTAAGTCCGTTCTTGTCCCGTTTTTAATGCTCTTTACATTTTTGAAGTTGTTGTAACTCAATCTACCTATTTCTAGCACTAATTTGAGGAATGATTAAGGTCTAGGGTTTGACTCATGTTAGCCATGTGTGGATTTTGATGGATAATGGTAGACAATGCATGTTTGTTGTTAGAAAAATAACTTTTGCTAAGTGATTTTCGATAAAAATATCAAACAAGACCTATTTGTAAAAAGTTGTAAAATGGGTGTTAAAATGCGAATAAAAGAAAAATGTGGGCTGCTATAAGCATGTATAAGGTTCGGCTAGGCATGGGTATTGAGGAAATTAACTACATTTCCTTTTACGAGCCTAAAGACTAAAATGTAAAAATGTCAAACTTTAGGGGCAAAAATGTAATTTTATCATAATATGATTTTGGGCTGATTTGAATAGTATAAAGATTAAATAAGTTAAATGTGATATTATAGATCAATAAAAATGAGGTTCGGAATTGGAACGGGGGGAAAACAAGTATTTGACGGTTATGACGGTTAGGCCCTTTTCGCCATTTTTATGCCAAGGTAAGTTCGTATGTTAATAATGCAATGTTATATTGTATTTTAAAAGCTTATTTATTGCACGAAATGTATGTTTGACCCTATGGACAAGTTTGACAAAGTTTCGATAAGTGAGAAAATCCCTTGAACCTTAGGAATAGATTAAGATACAAGTGACATGTCACTAGAAAACCATAAGATTATGTGATTTATGTGATCCGGGTGCTGTTCTTGTACGTCCTACCAGTGGCTGGGTATGTCGGCATATGTTGCGGTTACCTGACAGCTTGTGTGAGCAGCACTGTGTAGCTACATCCTAACTGACAGCTTGTGTGAGCAGGCTCGTGAATAGCTCGAAAATGAGCCTATATGTATTATGGGATATGAGGTAGCTTTGGCTACATATATGGCACCTATGTGCAAGATTATCCGTGTATCTGATAGTATCCCAAGTGGTTCAACGGGAAATTCAACTGATATGTCAAAGAAGAGAAAGAGAATGTAAGTATTACGAATTGGTACAAGTACGTACGTAAAGTTTATAAGCATTGACTTCATGAAATTGTGAGTTCATGGTTTTCACGAGAATATTTTGTGAAAGCCTTGTGATTATTGGTCCATACTTGTGATGTATGAAATACATGGTAAATTCGGTTGGTGATCGTGTAATTGGCTTTGGGGCTAAATTGAGTTATGATATAGCATGTTTTATTCACACAAATTGTGATTTATCAGATACGAGAAAAAGGAAAGATTGACATAATTGCCTATTAAGATGATTATAGAAGTATGAGAAGATATGAGCTTTAAACAATTGAAAGATGTTAAGATATATGCTTGAAATATGAATACACATAATTAATGTGCATGTTATTATGAGGTTTGAAATGATTTGTAAATTACTGTAATATGTTACAAAGGAGAGATTACGGTTGTTAGGCAAATGCCAAGATATGTTAAATTTTGCTTATAAGTTGATAGAATAAACATTATGATTGAATAAAATTATAACCGTAAGATTCATAGTACTTTGTATTATCTTGTGTTTAAATTGTTGGATTTGATAGAAGGTTGGTAAGAGTTGCTTATTATTTTCGTAAGGACTTACTAAGCTATATAGCTTACCCCCCTTATTTTCCCATGTCTTATAGGGTTATTAAGCTAGCTCGGGTTGGAGATCGCCGGAGATCCTATCACACTATCAAGCTATCATTTTGGGAATAAATGAATTCAAGCATTCTGAGTTTATGGCATGTATAGGGACTAAGACAATTTGTTATATGTGTCATTATTAATTTGGCCATATGTGTTGGCTTGTAATTGTTAATGCCCTTTTGTGAATGTGAAATTAACATGTTTTTAATGGGATGAGTATGATGTTTTAAGCATGATAAATTATGGTGTAAAAATGACATGTTATTGTCTTGGTTGTGGTTGTTTGGTTACATTTACATGCTAGGACTTGTGCCTTGTGTTGTGGTGTAGATGTGTGCAAGTGAGGGTGGCAAAATAGCTTGGTAAATAGCCTTGTTTTTTCCACACGGGTAGACACATGGGCATGTGTAACACACGGCCAACCCTACGGGCGTGTGAATCGGCCGTGTGTCCCCTACACCTTAATTTTTGCAAAACAGAATGTTCAGTATCCATCACACAGGTAGTGACACGGGCGTATGTCTCAGCTGTGTGAAGGACACGGCCTTGGATACGGGCGTGTGCCTTGATCTTGTGATTTCAATTTGTTCTTGGATGACAAGTAGAAAGTTACACAGGTTGGGGACACGGGCGTGTGTGACCACACGGCCTGCCCACATAGGCGTGTCTCATACACATATGGGGGTATGACCCCTGTTTAGTGAAATTTTTTTTCTAATTGTTGTAAAATTTTTTAAAGTTCTCGATTTAGTTCCGAACCACTTCTGAAGCATGTTTTGGGCTTCGTAGGCTCGTATCAGGGACTCTATGATTAAATACAAAAAGTTTTAATTTGGACGCAAATTGATGGCTCAGAAATGTATGTTTGCTTGTGTTTAAGTCCGATAATGCCTCGTACCCTGTTCTGGTGTCGAATACGGGTAAGGGGCGTTACATTTAGTGGTATCAGAGGTACGATTTAGTTGATTCTTAAACTAATGTGACGTATGTGAGTCTAGCTATACATGCCATATTACTACCTGTGATAGTGTGATTTCTCCCGACTCTAATGAAATTGTGTTGTTGGGATAGAGATGCTTTCCAGCCAAGCTATTTTCGATAATCCTGAAAGTGATACTAAGATGTTTGACAATGCGTTTGTAATGAGTCAAAGCTTGGCAAGGTATGAATAAAAGTTCATGATATGCATGTGATGATGTACAAAATGAAAGAACCATAAGTTAAGAAATATGGGTAAAATGTTATTGTTCCTGTTGAACATTGTATTTCGATGGATTATGGTGATTTTATGAAATGGATAAAATGTTACAAATGTTATGAAATGGATTTATCCCAGACAGGTAATCCAGAGTAAGCCCTTTAGAGCATACGTTACCGAAAGGATTTAGCCTGGACTGGCAATCCTATTATATCATATGTGGCTCAAGAGTGTGCTCTATGAATATGTACCAAAAGGGCACTTTTGAATGTGAATTGACATATTGTTGACATGCATACCTTGAGTATACTACCCGAATATCCATCAAAATTACAATAGTTCAACGGGAATTATTTTTTGAAATATGGAAAAGTGAAACAAAATGAAGTTTATATTGTGATTTGCTCATCCATGTTTTTTTGGCATTCATATGATGTTATGTGCCTAACATGTTTGATTAAGTGAATGCGATAAGTAAACTTACTCAAAATTTATGGAATGTATGTACAAGTGCACTTGTTTGAATAAGATAATCAAAAAGTTCACGTAACATGAATATGTATGTTGATTTTCTTGAAGTGAATTATATAATTGTGATGATATTATGATGATGGTGAATGTTAAGTCAGATGTGTGTATAGATGAGAGTCGAGTTAGAGGCTTTTCGACCTCACCCCCTAACCAATGTGGTATTTTATAACGAAGAGGACTCTTCGATGAGGTAGAGGAAACTATGAGAACTTTACCCTAATCTCTTTTCTGGTAATATTTTCGGGGACGAAAATCCTTAAGGGGGGAGAGTTGTAACAGCCTGATTTTGGGTCTAGTTGGTACAGTGGTTTCGAGACCACAAATCTAACACAGAAAAACTTATTTACATTATATTTTTATGGTCTATAGTTTTATGGAATGATTTTGTGAAAATTTTGTTCAAAAGTTTTGATGTTTGGGCATTCAATTTGGTCAAAATGACTAAATTGTAATAAGTGCAAAATGCGAGTTCTATAGGTTAAAGGTGTCAAATTGTTATGAAATTTTAAATTGGAGGTCCTTAAATGGTAATTAGACCCTTGGTTAAGTTGGTGGACAAAAAAGGACATGGTTAAGTATGTTTTTAAAGTTTTTCATTAAGGGCATTTTAGTAATTTGGTAATTAAATGGATTAAAAAGCCAAAATAAAGCCAAAAATTGTCCATCTTCTTCCTCCCATAGCTGGAACTTTGAAGGGGAAGCCATAGCTAGGTTTGGCCACTTCCAAGCTTGATTGTAAGTCCATTCTTGTCCAGTTTTTAATGCTCTTTACATTTTTGAAGTCGTTGTAATTTGATCTACCTATTTCTAGCACTAATTTGATGAATGATTAAGGTCTAGGGTTTGAAACATGTTAGAAATATGTGTATTTTGATGGATAATGGTAGAAAATGCATGTTTGTTGTTAGAAAAATAGCTTTTGCTAAGTGATTTCCGGTAAAAATGTCAAAAATGACCTATTTGTAAAAAGTTACAAAATAGGTATTAAAATGTGAATAAAAGAAAAATGTGGGCTGTTATAAGAATTTATAAGGTTCGGCTAGGCATGGGTATTGTAAAAATTAAGTACATTTCATTTTACGAGCCTAAGGACTAAAATGTAAAAATGTAAAACTTTAGGGGTAAAAATATAATTTTTCCATAATGTGATTTCAGGCTGATTTGAATAGTATAAATATTAAATAAGTTAAATGTGATATTATAGATCAAGAAAAATGAGGTTCGAAATTGGAACGGGGGAAAAATAAGTATTTGACGGTTAGGCCTTTTCGCCATTTTTATGCCAAGGTAAGTTCGTATGTTAATAATGAAATGTTATATTGTATTTTAAATGCTTATTTATTGCACAAAATGAATGTTTGTCCCTATGGACGAGTTCGACAAAGTTTCGATAAGCGAGAAAATCTCGGTTGAACCTTAGGAATAGATTAGGATACAAGTGACATGTCACTAGGAAACCATGAGATTATGTGATTTATGTGATTCGGGTGGTGGTCTTGTACGTCCTACCAGTGGCTGGGTATGCCAAAGATATGTTGCAGAATACTGCGGCTTGTGTGAGCAAAGATCTGATAGCTATGTCCTCGACCGACGACTTGTGTGTGCGAGGCAGTGAATAGCTCGAAAATGAGCCTATATGTATTATGGGATATGAGGTAGCTTTGGCTACATATATGGCACATATGTGCAAGAGTTTTCGTGTATCTGATAGTATCCCAAGTGGTTCAACGGGAAATTCAACTGATATGTCGAAGAAGAGAAAGAGAATGTAAGTATTACGAATTGGTACAAGTATGTACGTGAAGTTTATAAGCATTGACTTCATGACATTGTGAGTTCATGGTTTTCACGAGAATGTTTTTGTGAAAGGCTTGTGATTATTGATCCATACTTGTGATGTATGAATTACATGGTAAATTCGGTTGGTGATCGTGTAATTGGCTTTGGGGCTAAATTGAGTTATGATATAACATGTTTTATTCACACAAATTGTGATTTATTAGATATGAGAAAAAGGAAAGATTGGCATAATTGCCTATTAAAATGATTATGGAAGTATGAGAAGATATGAGCTTTAAACAATTGAAAGATGTTAAAATATATGCTTGAAATGTGAATACACATAATTAATGTGCATGTTACTATGAGGTTTGAAATGATTTTTAAATTGTTGTAATATGTTACAAAGGAGAGATTACGGTTGTTAGGCTAATGCCAAGATATGTTAAATTATCCTTATAAGTTGATAGAATAAACATTGTGATTGAATAAAATTATAACTATGAGATTCATAGCACTTTGTATTATCTTGTGTTTAAATTGTTGGATTTGATAGAAGGTTGGTAAGAGTTGCTTATTATTTTCGTACGGACATACTAAGCTATATAGCTTACCCCCTTATTTTTCCATGTCTTATAGGGTTATCAAGCTAGCTTGGGTTGAAGATTGCCGGAGATCGTATCACGCTATCAAGCTATCATTTTGGGTATAAATGAATTCAAGCATTTTGAGTTTATGGCATGTATAGGGACTAAGTCAATTTGTTATATGTGTTATTATTAATTTGGCCATATGTATTGGCTTGTGATTGTTAATGCCCTTTTGTGAATGTGAAATTAACATGTTTTTGATGGGCTAAGTCTGATGTTTTAAGGATGATAAATGATGGTGTAAAAATGACATGTTATTGGCTTGGTTGTGGTTGTCTGGTTACATTTACATGTTAGGACTTGTGCCTTGTGTTGTGGTGTAGATGTGTGCAAGTGAGGGTGGCAAAATGGCTTGGTAAATAGCCTTGTTTTTGTCCACACGGGCGTGTGTCTAGGCAATGTGTGACACATGGCAGCCCCATGGGCGTGTGAACTGGCCGTGTGTCCCCTGCACCTTAATTTTTGCAAAACAAAATGTTCAGTATCCAACACTTGGGCAGTGACACGGGCATGTGTCTCAGCCGTGTGAAGGACACGGCCTTTGACATGGGCGTGTGCCTTGACCGTGTGATTTCAATTTGTTCTTGGATGACAAACAGAGAGTTACATGGGTTAGCGACACAGGCATGTGTGATCACATGGCCTGCCCACACGGGCGTGTCCCATACCACCACGGGCAGTGACCCCTGTTTAGTGAAAAATTTTTAAGTGTTGTGAAATTTTCTACAATTCTCGGTTTAGTCCTGAATCACTCCCAAAGCATGTTTTGGGCCTCGTAGGCTCATATTTGGGGCTCTATGATTAAATGCAAAATTTTTTAATTTGGACGCAAATTTATGGCTCGAAAATGTATGTTTTCTTGTGTTTAAGTCTGATAATGCCTCGTACCTTGTTCCGGCGTCGAATCTGGGTAAGGGGTGTTACATTTAGGCCGTACCTAGACATATTTGTTGTTATGTTCATTGATGATATTCGGATCTATTCTCGGGATGAAACAGGGCATGCCTAGCATTTGAGAATAGTTTTGCAGACTTTGCGCGAGAAACAGTTGTTTGCTAAATTTAGAAAATGTGAGTTCTGTTTTTCAAAAGTGTGATTTCTGGACACGTTGAATTGGCAAACGGTATTAGGGTTTACCTAAGTAAAATTTCAGCTATAGTTAACTGGAAGCCTCCGACAAATATTTTAGAAATCAGAAGTTTTCTAGGTTTAGCTGGATATTTTCAGAGATTTGTTAAAGGATTTTCGATGATACGCCGCTGACAAAACTACTTTAGAAAGATGTCAAGTTCAAATGTTTTGAAAAGTGTCAAGAAAGCTTTAATTAGTTGAAGGTGTTGTTGATTGAAGCCCCTGTGTTAGTTTAGTTAGAGTCTGGTAAGGAATTTGTGATTTATAGTAACGCTTCACTAAACGGTTTGGGTTTTGTGTTGATTGAAGAAGGCAAAGTGGTAGCTTATGCTTCCCGGTAGTCGAAACCCCACGAGAAAAAATTACTCGACTCATGATTTAGAGCTTGCTGCTATGGTATTTGCTTTGAAGATTTGGCAACACCATTTGCACGGTGTAACATCCCTTTTTCAGTGGTGTCAAAAATAATGGTTTTGGGGCCACCAAATCTGACAAGTAAGTTTGTAAATATTATATTTAATATTTATGAGTTGTTTGTGATTTTAAAAAGTTTTCGATATAGTGATTTTTGTTGTATAAATGATTTATTAAGTTCAAGTGGTATGACCCGAAGGTTAAGTGGTTTTAGAAATTGAGGTATTTGGACCCCGTTTCTATAAACTGAGCTGTAAATATTTTTATAAATATTTACGGAGTGTAATTAAGGTGGTATTAAAGTTTCGTTGAAAAATTCTATCGTTTTGATAGTTAATTAAGCAAAAAGGACTAAATCGCGTAAAGTGCAAAAGTTGTGTTCCATAAGCTAAAAGCATTAAATAGCTATAGAACATTAAATTGGAGGTCCTTATATAGTAATTAGTCCATTAAATGAGTTAGTGGATGTGCATGGCTTGGCAACTAGAATAACTCGATTTTGGGCCTAGTCGGAACAGTGGTTTCGGGGCCACGAATATGACGTAGTGAAATTTTTTTAGTATATTTTTATGGTCTACAGTTTTATGGAATGATTTCATGAAAATTTCCTTCGAAAATTTTGACGTTTGAGCACTCAATTTAGCAAAAAGGACTAAATTGTAAAAAGTGCAAAACTTGAGTTCTGCATGCTAGAGGTATCTAATTGTTATGAAATTTTAAATTGAAGGTCCTTAAATTGTAATTAGTCCATTTTAATTTAATTTAGACAAAAATAGACATGAGGTAAGAGAATTTAGTGTTTTAAGAAAGGGCATTTTGGTCATTTAGTTAATTAAAGAATTAATAATCAAATTAAAAGCCAATTTTTGCTCATCTTCTACCCTTGGCCGAAAATTTCAAAGGGAACCATAGCTAGGGGTTTTTTCATCTTTCAAGCTCGATTATAAGTCTGTTCTTGCCCCATTTTTAATGCTCTTTACATTTTTAAAGTCATTATCACTCGATCTATCTATTTCTACCATTAATTTGAGAAATGATTAAGGTCTAGGGTTTCACCCATATTAGATATGTGTGTATTTTGATGTTTAATTGTAGAAAATGTGTGTTTGGTTTATGATAAACAACTTTTGCTAGGTGATTTTTTGATGAAAATGTCAAAAGGACCAATTTGTAAAAAGGTTATAAAATGTATGTAAAAGTGTGATTAAATGAAAATGTGGGCTGTTATAAGCATAAAAGAGGTTCAAAAAGGCTTGGGAATCGAAGAAATTGAATATATTTCAATTTACGAGCCTAGGGACCAAAGTGTAAAAATGTCAAAGTTTAAGGGCAAAAATGTAATTTTTCATAATGTGATTTTTGAACTGATTTGAGTAAGTTGAATAATAAATGAGTTAAATTTACTATTTTAGATTAAGAGAAACTAGGTTGACCTAGATCGGGGGAAAAATAAGGTGTTTGACGAGTAGGTCCTATTTCTACTATTTTTGTACCGATGTAAGTTCTTATGTAAATAATGCTTTGTTTTAATTATGTTTTAAATGCCTTATTCTTGTATGAATTGTGATTGACTTATGGATGTAATCGACAAAGTTACGACAATAGTGAAATCTCAGTTGAACCTTAGGAATAGATATGATACAAATGTCATGACATTAGGGTTACTAAGACTTTGTGTAAGACCATATCTGGGATATGGCATCTATATGAGACTTCGTGTAAGACCATATCTGGGAAAAGGCATCGATATGAGACTTCGTGTTTGACCATAGCTGGGCTATTGGCATCGATATGAGATTCCATGTAAGACTATATCTGGGATATGGCATTGGTATGGTGTCGTGTGTATGGAACTCCTGAGTATCCTTTAGTATTCCAAGTGGTTCAATGGGTAATTTAATGAGTATGTCAAAGATGAATTCTGTGTAAATCCAATTCGAGATGACTCAAGTATGTACAAAAAACTCAAACGTGATGAGCTCGTTATGTGATGGACCCTCGATAAGGTTATGATTGAGTAAGTTATGATTATAAGATCATAATAATATTTATGCCAATTATCATCATGTTAATTGTATGTTAAATGTTGGTTTATGATGCCTATTATTTGCATGGGAACTTACTAAGCTATATAGCTTACTCCCCTTTTCTTTCCCTTGTCTTATAGTGTCACCAAGCTAGCTCGGGGATCGGAGACTGTCAGAGATCGACTCACAGTATCAACTGTCATAATTGAATTGGCCTAATGTGTTGGCCTATATTTGTTGATAATTCATTTTGTAAATGGCTATTGAAATTGGCTATGTAACACCCCAAAACCGGCCTAGATGTTATGGCTGAATCTGGCGATGTCACATGGAGTGGGATTTAATCGAATTTGTCAAGTTAAAACCGTTTCCATTTATTAGCTTCTATTTACCTCTCGTCAACTTCAAAATTATTTTCTCGTTAATTTGATTTGTTTAAAAACATATTCTGTAGCGGAGGCTTTTAAAATCGTGATATTTAAAGAAATCTGTTCGCATTTAGGAAAAACATTATTTTAAATTAAACTGAGTTTTCGTTGAGTTTTGCAATTTAAAAGTCCATGAAAAATAGTTAAATTCAAAATAAAGGCAAACAGTCCAAAAGTCCTAAATTACATCAAAAATAGGAAATAGAAACCATAATAAAAATAAAAGCAGTTCAATAGACATGCGGTCACCATTAAGTCCTCCACCGCACCAAACCGTCTACATGTGGTCACCATTGAGTCCTTCACTGCATCGAACCGTCTAAGTCTGGGGATTACCTGTACAGATAAAATAGAAAGGGGCGAGTTTACGTAAACTCAATGTGTAATCCCCATAGAAGACATGCATATAGTCAAACAACAGTTATCAATCAAATGCAGTCTGGGGCCTAAGCCCATTACAAATTTAGATACGTTTAGGCCTCAGCCCATTCAGATACAGTTTCAGAAATTAGAGCCTTAGCCCATTTCAGATATTGTATGCATACAATATAGAAATCTTACCTACCAGCCTCTACACACCATCTCCTACCATCCCTACACACCATGTGGGGTTTAAAACACCCACCCAGTCCTACACACCAAGTCGTACCGAACGAGGCTCATATCAGTAATATTGCAGCTGAGCTGGCAGATAATAGGTGTGAAAGCCTTTCAGTACATTTCCTCCAATAATCAATCATCCCACCCCAATGTAGATGCAACTAAAGATGCTCAATGCAGACATACAGAAATACATGCTTACATGCTAAAATTCAGTTATCAGTCATACATACGGATCAGTAAACATGTATAAATTTAACATGCTCAATACATATATTATATATTTAGGTCACACGATTTAGGGTCTAAGTAGCACTTACCGATCCTACAGTAGGTTCACAGTAGACTTGAGTGACCTGTGCAACCTTAGGAAACATTTTATCTAAATTGGCCCATACGCCCAGATTGGCCTTGGTGCATGTGGATCACATGGCTTGTCCCAAATTTCCATACGCCCGTGTAGACTACCTGTGTGGTACCACACGCCCATGTGGCCCACACGACCCAATTCAATTTAGCCTGTGTGGCCCACACGACCACACCCTGGCCATCACATGGCCGTGTCTTACGCACAACCTAACCTTTGTTGATCACACGATTGTGTTGTCACACACGGCCTACCACACGGGCGACCACACGCCCATGTGGCATCGACAGTGGGGTTTTTTAGCTTTTGCCGAATCCTTTTTTTGGTGTTTTGGGTACACACTTGATATTGATTCTATATAGAAACCACTCCCAAGCCTTCGAAAGCCTAACAACACTTGAAAATTAGTCCAAAAACACGATTTGATCACAAACTCAATACCTACAAAAGTACAAAACAACGTTCAATGCTTACCCCAACACTCCGTACGATTTGACTACAAATCCACGAGAGGAGAACCCCGAACTTCACGATTTGTTGTTACCAAAACCAGGAATAAGTTTCCAATGACAATTTGAAAAACAAGATTACAAAGGCATATAACTCCACTTACCGAATCAGTGAAATCAGGCAGTGTACGAAAAGGAAACGAAATGAAACAAAATTCAAAAACGAAAAGGAAAAGGGAGACAGAATTTTGGCAGAGAAGCAGAGAACCACGTCCAAAATTTTGGGAAAAGCCACCAAAATTTTGGGAAAAGAAAATAATGAGGATAAATCCCAACTCCCCATATCCCTCAAATCTCTCCACTAATCCCACTAACAACCACTACTCAGACCTTTCGATCAACCGAAACTCTTAACACAACACTGAGCAAAAATAAATACCCACGCTTTCGCTAGGTTTCGAACACATGACCTCCAACACACTAGCTCCCTTACCACTTGAACCAGCAGGCTCAATCTGATATGGTTTTGCAAATAATTGAATATAAGCCGACTGAGTAAGGATAGGGCTTAAGTTAGAAAAATATAAAGGATAGGGCTTAAGTTAGAAAAATATCAAAATTTGACAAAGCTAAGGCTTGAACTTGGGACCTCACACACACACCCAGAACACTTAACCACTGAAGCAGATACACAATTGTGTCAAATATTTATAGATATAGAAACAAATATTTTGGGTCATTACAGGCTAATATTGGTTTAAATATATATACATATGATGATGTTTTCATGGATGTGGAAATTTGCATGGTTTAAGTTGATAAGTATGTGATGATTGTATGTGGTAAATGGTAGCATGTGAATGATGTGTTCTTGGGCCTTGTAGGCTCGTTTTAGGGATGTTATGAATGTTTATGAAAAGTTTTAAATTTGGATGGAAATTTACGTCTCGGTATTGTGTGATTACTTGTGTATAAGTATAGTAATGCCTCGTACCCTGTTTCGACGTCGAATACAGGTAAAAAGTGTTACATTTAGTAGTATCAGAGCTACGATTTAGTCAATTCTCAGACTAACGTAGCGTGTGTAGGAGTCTAGCTATACATGCCGTAAATGAACTATGATAGTGTGATGACTCTTGACAATTTTAAATTGTGTTTTCGTATAGTAAATGTATCCCAATCGAGCTGAGGCTGATATCGTTGAAAGGAATGCGCTGGCTCCCGCTCAAAGGGCTGCGCGATCTGATAATAGACCCCCAACGATTGGTCTGGGAGAAGGGGGTATTGAAGCCTTTCTTCATATGATGAATGAGTGGTATATGAAATTTCTTTGAACAAACTCGAATGCCCAACCTCCTCCACCCCACCTATTCCTCGACTGGCTCCCGTACCTCCACAAGGTATGTAATTTGTAAGAATGAACAAGCCCCCGGTTGATAAGGTCCGAAAGTACGGGACTGGAGATTTTAGAGCTAATGTGGATGATGATCTCGAACGAGCTGAGTATTGGCTCGAAAACTCCATCAGAGTATTTGATGAGTTATCTTACACACCGGATGAGTATATAAAGTGTGCCGTCTCACTACTGAGAGATTCTGCATATCATTGGTGGAATACACTAGTATCGGTGGTTCTAAGAGAGAGGGTTACATGGGAATTCTTTCAAGAGGAAAGAGGAGTTTCAAAAGAAATATATTAGTCAGCAATTCATCGATCAAAAACGTAAGGAATTTCTTGAGCTGAAACAGGGTTGGATGTTAGTGATAGAATATGAGCGAGAATTTGTCAGACTTAGTAAATATGCTCGAGAGTGTGTTTCCACTGAGGCTATCATGTGCAAGAGATTTAAGGATGGACTGAATAAGGAAATTCGTGTATTAGTTGGGATCCTATAGCTAAAAAAATTTGTGGTGTTAGTCGAACAGGCTTGTAAGGCCGAAAAGTTGAATAAAAAGAAGAAGAAAGCTAACAGTGAAGCTAGAGATTCGAGGAAAAGACCGAAAAGTAAGTCATTTCCATCTCATTCAAAGAAATCTAAAGAAATGTATTCTCTTTCGAATGTATCAACTAGGTATTCCCACAGAGACTGCGGGAAACAATACTCGAGTGTTAAATCTCAAGCCAATTTAGTGGCAAGTATGGGTAATGTAAGGCCTAGTAGACCCGAATGTTAGCATTGTGGAAGAAAACATCTCGGCGAGTGTAGGGTGAATGATCGAGCTTGTTTTAAGTGTGGCTCTCAAGAGCATTTTATCCGAGATTGCCCTGAAATGGCTGAGAAAGAAAAATTTCAGAGTGCAAGGCTAAGTAATACTACTAATAGTGGTAGGCCACTGAGGAATACCAGAAATGGAACTAGTAGTAAAGGTGTGACGAAGGATTCAGCTGTGAGATCCAAAGCTCGAGCACCTGCTAGAGCTTATGCCATCCGTGCTCGTGAAGAAGCAACATCTCTAGATGTTTTTACTAGTACTTTTTCTCTCTATAATACTAATGTAGTCTCATTGAGTGATCCTAGATTGACCCATTCTTATGTTTGTGTGAAATTGGTAACTAGTAAAGGCTTGCCTATTGTGTTTACTGAGTTTGTGATTAGAGTGTCAAACCTTTTAGGAAAACATGTACTAGTTCATAGAGTTTGCAAGAATTATCCCTTGATGATTCGAGGTCACTGTTTTTGGGCTGATTTAATGTTGTTTCCATTTGATGAATTCGATGTTATTTTGGGTATGGATTGGTTGACACTACATGATGCCATTGTGAACTGTAAAAGAAAGATTATTGAATTAAAATGTGAAAATAGTGAAAATCTTCGAATTGGTTTAGATGATTCGGGTGAGTTACCTATTGTGATTTCTTCAATGTCTGCCCAAAGATATGTAAGAAAAGGGTGTGAAGCTTATCTTGCTTATGTGTTGAACGCAAAAGAGTCTTAATTGAAAATTGAGTCAGTTTCGATAGTTTGTGAATATTAGGATGTGTTTCCAGAAGAGTTGCCTAGGTTACCACCAGTCAGAGAAGTCGAGTTTGGTATTGATTTAGTACTAGGGACCTCATCGATATCTATTGCTCCGTATAGAATGGCCTCGACTGAATTGAAAGAATTGAAAGCTCAGTTGCAAGAGTTGATGGATAAGGGTTTTGCAAGACTGAGTTTTTCTACCTGGGGTGCTCCAGTGTTATTTGTAAAGAAGAAAGATGGATCCATGAGGCTTTGTATCTATTACCGATAGCTCAACAATGTGACTATAAAGAACAAGTATACTTTACCGTGGATTGATGACTTGTTTGATCAGTTGAGAGGAGCAACAATATTCTAAAAGATTAATTTAAGATCTAGCTACTATCAGTTGAGAGTCAAAGAGTCAGATGTGCCGAAAACCGCTTTCAGGACAAGGTATCGACACTATGAATTTCTTGTTATGCCTTTCGGACTAATTAACACACCTGTTGTTTTTATGGACTTGATGAATAGAATCTTCTGACCAAATTTAGATAAGTTTGTGGTTGTGTTCATTGACGATATTCTGATTTATTCTCGAGACAAGTCCGAGCATGCCGAGCACTTAAGAACTATATTGCAGACTTTGAGAGATAAGAAATTGTTTGCTAAATTCAGTAAAAGTGAGTTTTGCCTTTGAGAAGTTAGATTTTTGGGACATATCATTTCAGGTGATGGTATTAGGGTTGATCCAAGTAAGATTTCGGCTATTATTGATTGGAAACCACCGATGAATGTATCTGAAGTTAGAAGCTGTTTGGGCTTAACCGGTTATTACCGACGTTTTGTCAAAGGATTTTTAATGATTGCTACTCCTATGACCAAGTTTTTGCAAAAAGATGTTAAGTTTGAATGGCTCAAAAAATGTCATGTAATGCCCCAAAATTTAGATATCTATAGTTGTGTATTATTGCATACGAATGCATGCTTGCTTCAGTGGTTAAGTGTCCTAGGAAAGGTTGGAAGAGTCTTGGGTTCAAGCTGTGGCTTGAACAAAAATTTTGTTTTTCTTGGTTGAACCTTGGCTTTGGTCTGTAGGCTTCTTAAATAAATATGATTAAGGTATGTCATAAAAAGCTTATTGAACTAGTGGTTGAGGGCGTGTGGAGTGTTTCAGAAGGTCTGGGGTTCGAGGCTTGGTAACGCAAGGGGGAACATTTTATTTTGCTGTTAATGTTGGGGAGGTGTTGTTGTTTGACTAAAATTGTATGCTTGTGTAGTGGGGGTTGTTGAGGCCGAATTCAAAGTGTGTGGTGGAGAGAATTTCGGCTGGATGGGGATATGGGTAGGTGTGAGTGATGGTTGAGTGATTTTCAGAGCGATAAGGGGAGAAAAATGGAGAGTTTGAAGGGAGGGGAAGAAGTGTGCCGAGTGGGGACTTTCATTCTTGGCATTTTCGGCTGAACTAGCAATTCTTGAGAGTTTTTGGTTTTGTCTGCGTTTTGGGATTATCCTCTCTCTTTTTCTCTTGTTGAGGCTTTGGTAATTGGTGTTTCTCTTCTTTTGTTACGAGAGTTGAAGTGTTGGTTCCTGATTATCTTGTGATTTGGTAGCTTTTGGTTTACTTTGCTCTCCAACCCCTTTTGGTTCACGGATTCTTCTCTCCCTCATCATCTTTTCTTGTAAATCAGTTTATCCCTTTTAGCCGAATGTTTTCTGCCTTCTTCCAAATTTCTTAAGACTACTTTCTTCTTTTGTTTAGTATACCTTAGCCGATTTCCTCTTCATCCCTTTTTAATACCTCTTTTCCATTTTACCTCAATGCTTTGGCCAAATACCTCATCTTGTCGCTCCATCTCTCTTTTTCGGTTCTAAGGTAAGTGTTCTCGACTTCTCTTCTCTCCTCCTTCTCACTTTCGGCTTTCTCCTCTTTGCTTTGTAAAGGGTAGCTGAACTTTCTTAGGTGGGAGGAAGTGCAATTACTGGTCTTCTTTGTTCTCGGTTAATAGTTCTTCCCTTCTAATATTGCTTTTCTTTTTCGGTTACTGTCAGGGGTAACTGTGCCATCTTGTGTTTCGATTTAAGGGGGGTACCTTGGTGAGTCGATTGTTGCTACCCTTCATTCATAGTGCTACTTTTCGGTAGGTGGTTCCCTTGGTTCAATGGTTTACGTTTTGGGATGTGCTTAACAAAGTTGGGTTTTAATGCAGATTCTTGATAAGGAGTGGGTGATTACTGGCTTAAGGGAGAATAGGCCCTACTTGCTGAATCAAGGTGAGTAAGTGGTACGATTAAGGATTTAAGTTTGATAAGAGGGTGTTAACTCTATGGATTTAGAGACTAACATTGGATCATAATTGGATATAGGTTGGAGTACGTAGCGGGTGGCGTTCTTCTCATCAACAAGTGTGTAATCACACTATCTCAACCATTACACGACAAAAGCCAAAAAACTATGATCACCATTCATGCGAACGAACGCACGCTTGTGTGGACATTTGAACACATAAACGCGAGCATGTGACAATGGAGACCACCACAAGCGATCTCGTGAGCATGGGTCAGTTTGGGCCGAGTTGAGCTGTGTAGGCCCCATAGGCTCGTGGGCTTCGCAGAGGCGAACCGCACGAAAATGTGGTGATTGATGGGATGGCTGTGTAGCATGCACGACCAAGGCCATTATTTGGGCTTATTGGGCTTCATGAGTGTGTGGGCCCACTTGGGTCGTAATATGAGTTTAGGCCCATTTGTCACTGATTGACTGTTAAGGTCGCACGGGTCACTCTAGACGACTGTAGACCTACCATAGGGATGGTAATTATATCTAGATCCTAACTTGTTAAAAAGACTATTATACTCCTATGAGGTAAATTACCGATATACCCCTGTTTGATATATGGCCGTTTGAGCATGCCATGATTATTGTATGTTCATCCATATTATGTTGCATTGCATGGGGTGGGATTTATGATATTGGAGGAAGTGTACTGAGGGGCTATACGCCTAATACTGGCAGTTCTGTCGGAAATACCGACAATGCCGTAAACGGTACGTTATTTTGGAGTGTAGGGATTGGTGGGTTGATTTAATCCTCACATGAAGTATAGGGTTGGACGGAGTGGAGTGCAGAGGATGGCTAGGTAGGATCTATATATGCATGTTTGATACTGTACTGAATTGGGCTAAGGCCCACATTGATACTGTTAATGACATGGGCTTAGGCCCAGATTGTATTAGACACTGAGTTTTCATAAACTCATTCTACTGTTTGTATGTGCAGGTAATCCTTAGCTGGGTCGGTGCTGTGGGGGACTTAGGAAAGGCCACGCCACTGTTAAATTACGTACTGGACTTTTTAATAATGGTAACTTTAATTGGGTTAAATATTATGTAATACGACCGTTTTAAGTTTTTCTTTAATTGGGGATTTATTTAGATTGGTTTATAGCTGATAGTGGTAGTACTCGGGTTTTCAAAATAAAAATGATTTTTCAACTATCAACTTACGCAACTTGTTTTAAAAAGCTTCCGCGATGATCAAATGTTTTAAAATGCAATAACGATTTGATATGTGACATGCTTTGCTAAACGAACCGATAATTTGGCTAAAACCTAAATAAAACTAGTTTTCCATAAAGACCTCAACGAGGCTTAATGCAAATAGATCTTTAAATGGCACTATGTTTTACAAAGACACAGCAATATGACGTCACCAGATTCGACCATAACGGCCGAGTTTGGGGTGTTACATGTCCGCAAAATTTTGAGAAGTTGAAGGCATTATTGACTGAGGCGCCAGTTTTAGTACAACCTAAACCGAGAAAAGAATTCTTAATTTATAGTGACGTTTCACTGAATGGATTAGGATTTGTGTTGATGCAAGAGGGCAAAGTGATAGCTTATGCCTCGAGATAGTTGAAACCGCACGAGAAGAATTATCTGACACATGATTTGGAATTAGCTGCCATTGTGTTTGCTTTAAAAATTTGGAGACATCATTTGTACGGTGAGAAATGTCATGTCTTTTCTGACCATAAGAGTTTAAAATACTTGATGGCTTAGAAAGATTTGAACTTGCTGCAACGGGGATGGCTTGAGTTATTGAAGGATTACGAGCTAGTAATTGATTACCACCCTAGTAAGGCAAATGCGATGAATACACAATTGACTTTGTCCGATAGTGGTTCGATCCTAGCTGAGTTGATAGCTAGACCATTATTTCTTCAACAAATTTTGAAGCTCAGAAATGTGGCAGTGATTTGCAAGCCAAAAGAGTTATTTGTGAATCGAGTAGTGATTTAGATTTTCATATTGGATCCGATGATTGTTTGATATTTCGAGGCAAAATTTTTGTACCAAAAAATGATTAACTCATTCAGAAAATTCTTCATGAAGCACATAACGGTTGTTTATCTGTGCATCCGGGTAGTACAAAAATGTATAATGATTATTAGAAATTGTATTGGTGGTCAGGTATGAAACGAGATATTTCAGAGTTTGTTTCAAGATGCTTGATTTGTTGACAAGTGAAAGCTAAACACCAAGTGCCTTCGGGTTTACTTTAGCCAGTGATGGTGCCCAAGTGGAAATGGGATAGGATTACGATGGATTTCGTGATGGGTTTGCCTTTGACATTGAAAAGGAAAGATGCCGTCTGGGTTTTTGTTGATAGATTAACAAAATCAGCTCATTTTATTCTGGTACGTACTAGCTACTCACTTGATAAGTTAGCCGAATTGTACATTTCAGAGATTGTGAGGTTGCATGGAGTTCCTATGTCTATTATTTTATATAGAGATCCGAGGTTCACGCCGAGATTTTAGAAGTAATTACAAGAGGCTTTAGGTACAAAGTTAAACTTTAGTACTGCATTTCATCTGCAAACTGACGGTCAGTATAAAAGAACAATTCAGGTACTTGAAGATATGCTCTGATGTTATGTTGTAGAGTTTGAAGGTATTGGTCAAATTTTCCTATAACAACAGCTTTCAATCGAGTATAAAGATGGCACATTATAAGGCATTGTATGGCTGCAAGTGCCGAACGCCTTTGTATTGGATCGAACTTAGTGAGAAACAGATTCACGAGGTTGACTTGGTTAGAGAAATTGAAGAAAAAGTGAAACTAATTCGTGGCTGTTTGAAAGCAACTTCAGATTGACAGAAGTCGTACGCAGATTTGAAAAGAAAAGAGATTGAATTTCAGATCGGTGATAAAGCATTTCTGAAAGTATCTCCGTGGAAGAACATTATGAGATTTGGTCGTAAAGGCAAGTTGAGTCCACGTTTCATTAGCCCATATGAGGTTATCGAAAGAATAGGCCAGTGACGTATCGGCTAGCTTTACCAACAGAGTTGGAAAGGATTCATAATGTGTTTCTTGTGTTGATGTTGTGCCATTATCGGTCAGATGCTTCACATGTGATTTCGCCAACAGAAGTCGAGATTCGACCTGATATGGCTTATGGTGAAGAACCAATCAAGATTTTAGCTCGGGAAGTTAAATAGTTGAGAAATAAGAGTATAGCTCTAGTGAAAGTTTTATGGCAACGACATGGAGTCGAAGAGGCTACGTGGGAACCCGAGGAGGCTATGAGAAAATAGTACCCAAGCTTCTTTTTTGGTAAGATTTTCGGGGACGAAAATCCCTAAAGGGGGGAGAGTTGTAATAGCCTGATTTTGGGCCTAGTCGAAACAGTGGTTTTGGGACCACGAATCTGACGTGGTGAAAATTTTTTTAGTATATTTTTATGGCCTATAGTTTTATGGAATGATTTTGTAAAAATTTCGTTCAAAAATTTTGACGTTTGAACACTCAATTTAGAAAAAAGGACTAAATTGTAAAAAATACAAAACTTGAGTTCTACAATATAGATGTGTCTAATTGTTATGAGATTTTAAATTGAAGGTCCTTAGATGGTAATTATACCATTTTACTTTAAGTTGGACAAAAATAGAGATGAGGTAAGAGAATTTTAGTGCTTTAAGAAAAGGGCATTTTAGTCATTTAGTTAATAAAAGAATTAATAATCAAATTAAAAGCCAATTTCTGCTATTCTTCTACCCTTGGCTGAAAATTTGAAAGGGGAACCATAGCTAGGGTTTGTTCATCCTTTAAGCTCGATTGTAAGTTCGTTCTTGCCTCGTTTTTAATGCTCTTTACATTTTTGAAGTCGTTATCACTCGATCTATCTATTTCTACTATTAATTTGAGAAATGATTAAGGTATAGGGTTTGAACCATGTTAGATATGTGTGTATTTTGATGTCTAATGGAAGAAAATGTGTGTTTGGTGCAAGATAAACAACTTTTGGTAGGTGATTTTTTGATGAAAATGTCAAAAGGACCAATTTGTAAAAAAGGTAATAAAATGTGTGTAAAAGTTTGATTAAATGAAAAATATGGGCTGTTATAAGCATAAAAGAGGTTTAGCTAGGCTTGGGAATTGAAGAAATAAAATATATTTCAATTTACGAGCCTAGGGACCAAAGAGTAAAAATGTCAAAGTTTAGGGGCAAAATTGTAATTTGGCCATAATGTGATTTTTGAACTGATTTGAGTAATGTGAATAATGAATGAGTTAAATTTACTATTATAGATCAAGAGAAACGAGGTTCGGACCTAGATCGGGGGAAAGCAAGGTGTTTTACGTGTAGGTCCTATTTCTACTATTTTTGTACAGAGGTAAGTTCTTGTGTAAATAATGCATTGTTTTAATTATGTTTTAAATGCCTTATTATTTTATGAATTGTGATTGACTTATGGATGTAATCAACAAAGTTACGACAAGAGTGAAATCCCGGTTGAACCTTAGGAATAGATAGGATACAAATGTCATGACATTAGGGTTACTAAGACTATGTGTAAGACCATATCTGGGATATGACATCTATATGAGACTTCATGTAAGATCATATCTGGGATATGGCATCGATATGAGACTTCATGTCAGACCATAGCTGGACTATTGGCATCGATACGAGATCCCATATAAGACCATATCTGGGATATGGCATTGGTATGATGCCATGTGTACAAAACTCCCGAGTATCCTTTAGTGTTCCAAGTGGTTCAACGGGTAATTTAATGAGTATGTCAAAGATGAATTTAATTGAAAACATGATCGATTGAGTCACAAATATTATAAACATAAATCAAATAATTATTATTTAATCAAATCAATCATCTTATCATAAATAAAATTAAGCTATTATTGTTGTAAACAAGAACAAAGAATACATAGCAAAAATCTTTAAATTAAATTGAAGAAAAGAAAGATTAAACCCAATTCAGAGTGGCTGTCACCCAAGACTTTGATTGATGAGGCTCATTCGTTCCTTTGCTTCGCTCTTTTCCTGATGGCTCTCCAAGGTGACCAGCCAAGGGCTCTTTAAGAGGCTAATTTGCTAAAAATCCTTATGCAAAGATGATGATAGGCGCGAGGAGGAAAGAAAGCTAAGAGAGTTGAGAGAGGAGAGAATAATGAATGAGGGATGAATGAAGGATTATTAGAAAAGTGAGAAATGGAGTCTTATTTATAGGTGAGGCAAAGGAGATAGTTTGCTAAAAATAGGAGTGTCCATCATTCGAAAATTCATCCAAGGGTGGCCGGCCATGATTTGTGGAAGTGTGGCTGATTTTTGCTTGATTTAAGTGCCACAACATCATTAGGATCAGGACTCGGTCAATTGCAAATCTCTGATTTCTTCAACTCTTCAAGGACCTTATGTAATTAAACCAAAATTTGATTTATGAACATCCACATGCAGCCGAATTTTGGGTTGACTTGGTCCTCCATTTGGACGGTTTTGTAATCAAAATAAAGCTCTCAGACCTGTCCAAAAATAATCGATAATTTAGAGGACCAAAGATTATAAATTAACCACTTTAATTAATCAATTTACTTAATTAATTAAAATCCAATTTATTAATGAAATATATTAAAATAAATTATTAAATATAAAATTATATTTTATTATTTCATTTAATCATGCATGGCCCACTTTATAGCTTAAAAAATATAATATGCTCAAATTAATATAAAAGAAACCATTTTTTGCATGAAAACTATATAATAAAGCATAAAATCATATTTTAATAATTTCTATGTCCCAATTTCAAATTTTCATATATTTCATTAACTTATTAAACAATTACTTGGTTTTAACAACAAATTTAAGTAAAAAGGTGATGAATTATATAAGAAAAATCCTATATATTTTTCAGTTTACAGCTGGCTAATCATAATATTAGGCGGAATTATTGTTAGTCTGGTTGATTCATGATCAGCATCACTCAATCTTTCTTTGGTTTTCTAATCCATTATGTTCAATAGAAGACTTGATGATAAGACTCATCTGATGTTATTTTCTACTTCTACTGGTTGATGCTCTGAATTATATTTATGTAATTTACATTGTCTCTATCACAACTGTTTCCAGTGCGTATGAGCGATATTCTTTTTTTGGATTTTCTCTGGGATATCATCGAGATCTTTATCATTCAATACGGGTTGTATTATAGGAAATTCAGTATAAATTCACATATTGGATTTCATTATCTATCAAATATGGTTCATTTGTAAAGGATATTCATTGATCAGAAGTAATTACATCTGTTATGGTTATGATTCTTGGTTCTATCATGGAAGTACGATTAAATAGATTTTAGGTTTTTAGAGGTTGTGTTCTGGTTGTTACTAGAACTACATTTGGTTTTCCTCTTCTCTTTAGGAGTGCACTATTGATGTTGAGGTATTGTTCTATCTATACGGTCAAAATGCCAATCTTATTATATCACTATGGTTTTACTTTATTTGATGGTTGTGGTTTCGGTATAGTTCAAAGCTTCGATGTTAATAATTGAAATAGCTTTATTATATATAATTCCTCTCTAGTTTTCGTGAAAAGGTTGATATCAGCAAAAGTGTAGATGGTGGAAGATCAAGCTCAAATTTGTATATTGGTTATCATTCCTTAGGTAATTTTGATTAATGTCAATGAGTTAAAACAGGATGTTATGTTTCGTTTGAGTTAATGCAGTTTTAAAGATCTTTGATTAGTATTTTGAGGGAATTGTGATAGATTGTATGTCTGGGTTGTTGTGACAGTAAGAAGAAGGGATTATTCTGAAATGTTATGATCTGATATATAAAATTGACTCATTTGTTGTAATCAGAGTGATTTATTCATTTGAAAATTTAATTGAGTTATACGCATTTGAGTTTATCTTCAGGTCTGCGAATAAATTTTGTGCATTCACGGGTAAATAGGCGAACGATCGGAATGAAGAATTCATAATCTAGAAGACATGATACAGAAATATATCCATTAGATCAATTCTAATAAAAAAAAACATTATTATGAGTTAAAGTTGTTCCTATTGTTGAAGTTATCGCACATGTGAAAATATTATTGCTGGACGCTTTCCTGGTAAAAAAGAACAAATATTAGTTGAAAGTTGCAGATGCAACCACGTCAGAAGCATCAGTTAGAGTTTGATAATTCAGGTTTTCAGTTATGTTTCGACAGACGATTACTGGGACTTTCTCGATACTTATACTACTAATGATAAAGTGATGATAGGAGAACATCAATACTACTCAATTAAGTTGGGTATAGTATCAAGTTCTAAAATGAGTCCTGATATGAGTTTGGAGTCGATATGAGTTATGATTGATTTTTGTAGACTTCCATTGAAAAGGTTGAAGAAAGACTTGACTGAATAGCTTGTACTAGGTGAGAAATTTCAAGGATGAAAATTTCGTAAGGGGAAAGAGTTGTAACAACTGTTTTCCAGTGGTGTCAGAAAGAGTGGTTTTGGGGCCACCAAATCCGACAAGTAAGCTTGTAAATATTATATTTAATATTTACGAGTTATTTTTTATTTTAAAAAGGTTTTTGATATAGTGATTTTTGTTGTATAAATGATTTATTAAGTTCAAGCGGTATGACCCTAAGGTCAAGTGGTTTTAGAAATTGAGGTATCTGGACCTCATTTCTATAAAACGAGTTGCAAATATTTTTATAAATATTTACGGAGTGTAATTAAGGTGGTATTAAAGTTTCGTTGAAAAATTTTATCGTTTCGATAGTTAATTAAGTAAAAAGGACTAAATCGCATAAAGTGCAAAAGTTGTGTTCTATAAGCTAAATGCATTAAATAGCTATATAAATTTAAAGTGGAGGTCCTTATATAGTAATTAAACCATTAAATGAGTTAGTGGATATGCATGGCTTGGCAATTATGTAAATTTTAAAGTTAAGTAAGGGTAATTTTGTAATTAAATAATAAAAGATAAATTAAATAAAAGAAAACAAATTATCATCCTTTTGTTTTTCATTCTCAACTGATTGCAAAGAAGAGAAGCCATGGGAGAAGCTTCAAATTTTCGGCTACTGCATGGTAGGCCTTTCTAGTCCTGTTCTCAATAATTTTTATATTTTTGAGATCAATGTAACTAGGTCCAGCTAGTCCGTACCTTTGATTTTGAAATTGTTAAAGACTATGAATGTTGCCATTGATGAATCTTGTGATTTTTTTTTATGTTAGATGATGAATTTGGAATATTGATTTATATTTAAAAGTAAATTGTTAAGTGATTTTGATGAGTTTTTCGATTAGGGACTAATTTGTTAAATTAATAAAACTACAACTATTTAATGTGAAATTATTGCATGAATGGGCTGATTTGGATACCATAAACATTCATCTAAATGAAAATTTTGGGTAAAAATGGTTAATTTGCATGTTTTGGGTTAGGGACTAAATGGAATAAAAGTAAAACTTTAGGGGTAATTTTGTAAAAAATTTAAAAATGACCAAATTGCATGAAATGAATTATTTTATTATCTAAATTAATATATTGAATGAAATTATTAATTTAGATAAAGATTGGGTAGAAAATCTAGAAAAATGGAAAATTACTAAAATGCCCCTAAACTTTGGTATTTTTGTAATTTAGCTCGGTAAGTTCGTATGAACTATATTATGTATATTTTTTTATTAAATTGAATGTTATTATATGAAATTTTATTGAAAATGTATCGATATATATATATATATGTTATTATACGATTTAGCTTATAATAAAACGAGAAAAATTCAACGATGCACGGCGACTATCAATTCCCGTTTGAACCTTAGGAATATTTAGGATACAAATGACATGTCATTAGGAGTTACCCTGTTTTGGGTGCTGGTCCGTACTGTAACATCCCAACCCATACCCATCTTCGAAACAGTGTTTAGGAGTATTATCGAAACATTTAGAATATTTTATAAATAATTCGTGTAAGTTCCTATTCATTTACCTAGATCATTCATAATGTCACTTGATTGGGCCCTCGAGGCCCGATACGAGCATTAGAATTGAGGTGGGAATTAATCAAGAACTTAAAGAATTTTTTTGTGACTTTTCAAAATTTTTCCAAGGTGGAGGGCTCACACGCCCGTGTGGTCTAAGGGACACGCCTGTGTGACCCTAGGACACGCACGTGCTAGAGGCCGTGTTCGACCCTGTGTAACTTTCTGATGTACACATACGGCCATGCCACACGCCCGTGTGCTAGGCCGTGTGGTCAAATAATTCAATTTGAAATTAGGTGCAGGTTTCACACGGCCAAGACACACGCCCGTATTCTAGGCCGTGTGGCACACATGGCTGAGACATACGCCAGTGTCTTTGCTCGTATGCCCAATTCTGAGCATTTTGTTTCTCAAAATTAAGGTGCAGGGGACACACGGCCTAACCACATACCCATGTTATCAGGCCGTGTGTCATACACGGTCTAGACACACGCCCGTGTGTCTGCTCGTGTGGACAAAATGAAGCCATTTCTAGCTTCATTTCTCACCCAAAATTTCTCCCAAGACCTGCACTTGAAACACACATCCAATACCAACCAATCCAAGCATTCAACTTAAGAAAATTTCATCATTCACAAGGCATATCACTACAAGCATACATGATCACAACCTTACCTTAGTTTAACTTAGGCTTTCACAACATTCATCACATATTCTTAACATAAAACATGTGTAAATATATATCATAATAATCTACTTAGTCATACCAAAGTGAACCATTACGAGCCATTCCAGTGGCTAGGTTACAAAATAACATTTCAAGCCACTATTGGTCAAATTGTCCTATACATGCCATTATACCAAAATGATTTTACTAAGTATACCCAAAATGACTAGTTGATAGTGTGACGATGCTCCAGTGATCTCCAACCCTCCTGAGCTTTCGAGCACTATAAAACAGGGGAAAAATAAACGGAGTAAGCATTACATGCTTAGTAAGTTCGTATAATAGAAACTAAACTTACCAATCCCGTTTATTAAATCTAAGCATACAATAACAAGTTTTCCATCCATTTGGCTAAATTGCCTAAACACATGTATCCAATCAAACATGTTAGTCACAAATTTACATATGCATCAAGTAACAATAGATGAGCTCATCATGCAATACACTTTCAAGACAATATCATTTCATCCCATAATTCTCATGCCATATCTAGAGTTATATGTCCGTTGAATCATTGAATTCCGATGGATGCTTAAGTTGTACACTCGAAGTGTACGATTTAATAATCCGTCAATTTCTTATTCAAGGGTACCCATTAGGGCACTTAACCAAGAAACACTCTCTTGAGCCACATATCGTATAACAAGATTACCAGTCCAGGCTAAATTTTTTATATAATGTAAGCTCAGAGGAGCTCGATTAGGATTACAGTCCAGGCTAAACCCTAATCATAACGTATGCTCGAGAGGTATTATATCGGGATTACCCATCCGGGCTAAATCCTTTCTATAACAAGGTCATTGGGATTACTCGTCCGAGCTAAATCTCGTCTGCAACAAATACAGGGCGCTATTAGTTTCAGAAAAGCGCATATAATCATCGGAATTCAACATTCAATCGAGACTTAACCTTTTATCACCACTTCAAGCATGTATCAAATTCTCCATCATAGCATACAAGTAAAGCACATCAATATAACTCACATTACATACAAACACAATATTCAATTAACATAATTACATGCTCTAACCTCGAATTACTGTTGTCTGAATCTATATATAATGAATTTAACCATCAATTTCACACATTTTATAATTAAATGGATTCAATTTACATTCTAGGCAAAATTATCATTTTGCCCCTAACTTTTCCATAAATTTTGATTTTGTCCCTAGGCTCGGAAGATGGAACTTGTAATTACTCCCTATTCCAAGCCTAACCAAAGCCCCATTACAAATTTTACAGCACATGTATTCATATAATTTCAGAATTTTTCATGAAATTTTACAACTTCTCATTTTAGTCCTTAAATCATGTTTTCATAAAAAATCACTTTGTAAAAGTTGTTTATCTATCAATAATCTTTCATTTTCTACCATAAATTTCTAATTTCCAGCATATACATCCATAACCCATTTTTCATACCTTGATAAATTTTCAAATTAATCCCTCAAATAGATAGATTAGACTATCCTGGTTTAAAAAATATCAAAATTACTAAAAGCGGGACAAGGAAACTTAACCAATTAGGCCTTGAAAGTTTCTTTTCTCTCACCTAGGGTTTCCATGTGTTTTTAGGTTGAAGATGATGAAAATAAGATGATATATTTTCTTTTCATCTTTTAATTAATTAAGTATTTTTCTATTTCCAATTTAGTCATTGCCCTTTATCTATATTTCCCTGAATGAGTCACCAAGAAAAGTTTACATACTTTTCTTAATGGTCTAATTACCATATAAGAACCTCTACTTTTGAATTCCATAGCTATTTGATCCTTATAGCTACTAGAATTTAACTTCCACATTTTATGCGATTTAGTCCTTCTTGTAATTAAACACTAAATCGATAAAATTTTTGTATCAACATTTTCACACAACATGCCTATTATAATATGAACCATATAATGAAATAAAAATAAACCTTATTTTTGGGTCGAATTTGTGGCCCCGAAACCACAGTTCTGATTTCACTGAAAAATGGGCTGTTACACATACATTCTACCGGTGGTTGAGTTTTCCAGCATGTGTTGCAGTTACTCGTCAGCTTGTGTGAGCAGCACCGTGTAATTACATCTTGACCATCAGCTTGTGTGAGCGAGCCCAGTGATAGCTTGAGAGGGAGCATTTATACGAGATATGAGATTGTGATGGTTTCGACCATGTATTGGCACTTAGTTTGCGAGATTTTCGAGTATCTGATAGCATTCCAAATGGTTCAACGGGTATATTGATGATAAGAAAGAGTAAGAGATTGATATTGTAACACCCCTAACCTGTATCGCTGGAATAGGGTTATGAAGCATTACCAATCAATACACATCATTCACATACATTTATGCATTCAATAACAAAATCCATTCATCTCAACCATATTGTCCCTTCTAAGGTCCTACGAGACCTTAAAACATGCTGAGAAGTAATTTGGGACTAAACCTATAACATATGCAAACTTTGAGAAACTAATAAAATTTTCAAACTTTTAAGGGTCACACGCCTATGTAAACAAGCTGTGTGCCTCACACGGCTACTAGACACTCCCGTGTCGCAAGCCGTGTAAAAACAGGGCATACATACTGACTTGTACCACACAGCCGAGAACACGCCCGTGTACTAGGCCGTGTGAAATCTAAGGGGGTTACTGACTTGGGTCACACAACCGATCACACGCCCATTCGCCAGCCCGTGTGCCACACACGACCAATAGACACGCTTGTGTGTCTAGGCCGTGTCAAAACTGTAAGATATACTGACTTTAGTTCGAAAGGTACCCCAGGGGACACACAGCCGTGTAACAAGATCGTGTGTTGCACACGGCTGAGATGCACACCCGTGTCTCTGCCCGTGTGGACAAAAATAAGCCATTTGCAAAGCCAATTCTCCACCCTAACCACAAGCACACATAACAACCAAAATAACACAATTTCAATACATCTTTAAGCAACCAAAAACATGCCAATTCATAATCATACAATGCCATCTAGTCATAACCATTTAGCCACTCAATTCCATAACCAAAACATACCAAAACAATGTGCCATAATCATCAATCTCACATAACTTTGAAACGTACTTTCATCATTTTTCTATCTTCTAAATAATGCCTCCTAAACATATCAATTCATCATTTACAAAATATACCACAATGTACCATTCCTAAAACATTTACAACCAACCTAATGAGTAACCATTTAGTCATACCAACAACCATGGCAACCATGCCATCACATGATAGTTTATAAACATCACATATATATCACTTATCAACACAATTCAAGCCAACTTAAATGGTCATACACCAACATTTACAAGCCAAATCTCATGGCTATAATCAAAACCCAAAACATACCAAAATGACACTAGCCTATACATGCCATATACCATATATACAAAGCTTCCAAAAATACCAATATGATGATCGATAGTGAGGTGACGTTTCCCGACAATCCCCGAGTCCGTAGCTAGCTTCCAAAATCTATAAAACATCGAATAAACGCACAAAGTAAGCTTGAAAAGCTTAGTAAGCCATAAGCAAATAAATCATCAAAAGAACATTTACATTTTAATTCTAGTTGGCCGAGTATAACCAATATCACATACATATATAATCACCTTTTATCATGTAAATTTCATATTACCACATCAAGTACTATACTTACCTTAATCTTTCATGAACATATAAACTTCACACATACTTGAATCATTTAGCTCAATTTCACATTCGATCTCGACTCGACGTTGCCCGTTGAACCATTCAGAATCATCAAGGATACACGAAAATCATATATCACATACAATGCCATATCCTAAATATGGTCTTACATGTTATCACATATCGATGCCTCTGTCCTAGACAGGGTCTTACATGAATCATATACGATGCCAATGTCCCAGAAATGGTCTTACACGTAACCTCATATCAATGCCAATGTCCCAGACATGGTCTTACACATAACCTCATATTGATGCCAATGTCCCAGACGTGGTCTTACATGAAATCACACCTCGGAAGTCCTAATGTCATGACATACGTATCCTAAACTATTCCTATGGTTTGCATGGGGCCTTCGGACGTTGTAATTCAATCAATTCAAGCTCGAAACAAATCTTCCCATGCTCAGTTCAATTTGGCACATATATATTTAATTACAATTTAATTCGGCACATATAATATATATACATTTGAATTTAATAACATTTCTTTACTTATGAACTTACCACGTACGAAAACGAACGGGCCAGAATAACTATTCAACAACTTTCGACTTCGCCCGATCCAAATCTGATTTCTTCCTTTCTTGATCTAAATTAATACAAATTTAACTTATTTAATTATGTATTCATTAGATTTTCATCCAAAACACATAAATGGGCATTTTGTACTTTAGCCCCTAATGTTTCACATTTTTTTAATTTAGTCCCTATTTCAAAACAACACAAAATACACAAAATTTCAATAAACTCATTTTAGGCTGAATTCTCCTTAGGTTTCTAGCAGCCCATTAATTTCATTTATTTCACACTTTGACCCCTTGAATTACAAATTTTACAATTTAATCCTTAATAAGCATTTTTATCAAAAAATCACTTAAGAAACTATGATAATCTAACAACAAATATTTATTTTTCATCATCAAACAACAAAACATCAAGCTATCAACAATGGCAAATCACAAATTCATCATCAAATCTAAAAATTTAAGCATGGGCTAGCTAGAATACGAAGCAACGATCTCAAAAACATAAAAATCATCAAAAACCAAACAAAAATGAACTTACAATTGAGCTTGTTAGTAGCCAAACCCTAAATAACCATGAATGCTTTTTTTTCTTCTTCAATTTCGGCAATAAAGATGATAATGGACTAAATTTTTATGTTTTGTTTTATTTTATTAATCTTATTAACATAATTACCTTATTAACCTTAAAAATTAAATAACAAAACACATAATGGTTGTCCATCTTTGTCCACGCAAATATTCAATGGTTAAATCACAATATAAGGACCTCACATTTAATTAATCAAAGCAAATAGAAACTTTAACTTATAGCATTCTACTTTTACATTTTACGCGATTAAGTCCTTTTATCAAATTAAACAACCAATCGATAAAATTAAATCGCGAAATTTTCACACATATCAAATAACATGCTGTAAACACCAAAAATAATATTAAAAATAATTTTTACGACCTCAGATTTATTGTTTCGAAACCACTATTCTGATTTAGCTAAAACTAGGCTGTTACAACTCTCCCCCATTAGGGATTTTCGTCCCCGAAAATCTTACCAGTGAATAGGTTTGGATATTGTTCTCTCATAGCATCCTCGGGCTCCCACGTAGCTTCTTCAACCCCGTGTCGATGCCGTAAGACTTTTACTAATGAAATTTTCTTATTTCTTATTTCTTTAACCTCACGATTTAAAATTCAGATCGGTTCTTCTATGTAAGTCATATCAGATTGAATCTCAATCTCAGACGGGGAAATCACATGCGAGCAATCAAATCCATATCGTCGAAGCATCAATACATGGAAAACGTTGTGAATTTTCTCTAACTCATTCGGTAGAGCAAACCGATATGCCACTGGACCTATTCTCTCGGTGATCTCATATGGCCCGATGAATCTAGGACTCAACTTACCTTTACGACCAAATCAAAGTATTTTCTTCCACGAAGAAACTTTTAAAAACACTTTATCCCTGATCTGAAACTCAATATCTTTTCGTTTCAAGTCTGCGTATGATTTTTGATGATCTGACACTGCTTGAAGACTTTCACGAATCACTTTCACTTTCTGTTCAGTTTCTTTAATCAGGTCAACCCCGTGAATCTTATTCTCACTAAGCTCTATCCAGTACAAGGGTGTTCGGCATTTGTGACCGTATAAAGCTTCATACGGTACCATTTTTATACTCGATTGAAAGCTGTTATTATACGCAAATTCAATCAATGGTAGGTATCGTTCCCACATACCTTTAAACTCAAGAATGCAACAACTCAACATCTCCTCGAGTATCTGAATAATCCGCTTAGATTGTCCATCCGTTTGTGGGTATAAATGTAACGCCCCCACGCCCGAAACCGTCATCGGAGTCAAGCTTGAGGTGTTAATAATCTTATTTTACCTTTTTAAACAATTCTAACTACTTATATTAATTTTCGGAATAAACTGTTTTTCTGCGTCATAGTTTCTTAAAAATTAATATCTCGAGTTACGAAACTTGAAATCCAATTCCGTAAATTTTAACTGAACCTAGACTAATATATATATGTACTAATTTTTTCTAGAATTTTTGGCTGGGCCAATTAGTACAGTTTATTAGTTAACTCTCCCCTGTTTCAGGGTTCGACTGCTCTGACCTCTGTGTATTACGAATCAGATATCTCTCTGTACAGAATTTCAATGACTATGAGGTTTCTTTATCTTAAAACTAGACTCAATAAGGATTCTAACCATATAAAGTACACCACCTAATTTTTTTTATAAAATTTATGGTGAATTTATAAAGTTAAAACAGGGGATCCAGAAATCGCTCTGGACCTATTTCACTAAAACTCAGATATTTTATTAAATACGAAACCTTTACCTGCTTTGATTATTCCATATGAAAATAGACACAATGAGCTTTAATTTCATATATTATTCACTATCAAACCATGTCTCTACAAATTGTTGTGATTTTTCAAAATCATGTTATTTCTAATACTTGAATCTGTTTTTAAGTTACTTTCACATTTTTCATAATTTTCATGTGATAGTTACTACTTAATCATACATACTATTAAACATGTATATTATCAGCCATTCTATTAGCTAATCACTAGCAAATATTTACACATCATTCATTGATCATATCATATCAAAAGAAACCAAGTTCCTATACATGCCATACACAAAACGAAACGTCTAACTATACCAATGTAATTTCTTCGATAGTGTGATCGGGTCTCCGACGTTTCCTTCGATCCCCGAGTGGCTTGATAAAACTATAAGAAAAAGAAAATAAGAGAGTAAGCACTAGGCTTAGTAAGCTTACAAGCAAATAAATTACAACATTCAACATAATGAATAAATATACATCAAGTCACCTAGCCTCATAAACTTTCTTTACTTCTCATTTTCTACCTTCTTCTTTACTCACTTACCTTCTTTCTTACCTGACCTTTCACTATTCTTAAATATAATCTACCTTCCCTTTTTGCTGATAATTCACTACGATTTAACATATATTACAATGACCCGTTGAACCACTCGGAATACTAAGGATACTAGGGTCGTTCTTGTCTATCAATATCCTGCCAATGCCATGTCTTCGACATGGACTTACATGAATTATTCCTGTCTCCAATGCCATATTTATATATATAATATGGGCTTACATGACTCATTCCTGTCTCCAAAGCCATATATCTGATATGGACTTACATGGTTCATTTCTATCCTGTCCTGTCAACCCCAATATCCTAATATTCCTAAGGTTCAAACGGGGCTTCCTAATGCTTTTTTCTGCTACTTCGCCTTTAATTCGACTTTAAATATTCTAAAAAAATAAGTATATAAATGCTGCAAATTAACAATAATAATGTAAAATATAAGAATATTGCATTTATTTACTGTAAACTTACCTCGATACAAAATGTGACTAACTTTACAATTTAGTCCTTTACTTTTTCTTTTCCCCGATCTACTCCTGAATTTCGTTCTTCTTGATCTATAATAGCAAATTTAACTTATTTAATATTCACATTTATCAAAACAGTCCTTTACTCAAAATTTGGAAAAATTACATTTTTACCCCTAAACTTTTGCATATTTACACTTTTACCCCAAATCTCGTAAATTAAAATTCAACCTATTTTCTTATGTTTTATGACATGCTGATCATTTTTCCCTTCTATGGCAGCATCAAATTCATACTCTAACATGCACTTATGACTATTAGGTATTTTACCGATTAAGCCCTTTTACTCGTTTTTACCTAAAACCGAGTAGCACAAGTTGTCTAACATAATCTAAGACCTAATATTCTATCATAAAACATCAAAATAAACACTTTTCACCAATGGGTATTTTTCCAAATATGAACCCTAACTTAAATTATTGCTACCATAAGCTTTATCGAGCTACCGGGATCTCAAAAATGTAAAAATCATTAAAAACGGGGCTTGGAATCACTTACTATGAAGCTTGAAAGTTGAAGAAACCCTAGCTATGGAGAGAGCAAAATTCGGCAGCAACTTATGGAGAAAGATGACCATTTTGTGATATTTTTCCCATTTTATTTCATTTAATATCCAAATGACCAAAATGCCCCTCCTTACTAAACTTTTAAAAATTCCTTCCATGTCCTAATTTTGTCCATGAACTTAAAATTGGTTAAATTTCTATTTAAGACCTCCTAATTAATATTTCAAAGCAATTTCATACTAGAAATTTCTAGAATGCAAGTTTTGCAACTTATTCGATTTAGTCCCTAACTTCAACTTAAGCACTTTATGCATAGAATTTCATCACGAAATTTTTGCACAATCATGTAATAATATCATGAACCTCAAAATAATAATAAAATAAATTTTTCTACCTCAGATTTGTGGTTTCGTAACCACTGTTCCGTTTAGGCCCTATTTCGGGATGTTACATTTCTCCCCCTCTTTAGGGATTTTCGTCCCCGAAAATCTTACCTGTGAAGAGATTTGGGTATTGTTTTCGCATAGCCTCTTCGGGATCCTATGTAGCCTCGTCTAACCCATGTCTATTTCATAGTACTTTCACAAGTGCAATACTTTTGTTCCTTAATTGCTTTACCTCTCGAGCTAGAATCTTTACTGGTTCTTCACCGTAAGTCATGTCTGGTTGAATCACAACCTCTGTCTGAGAAATCACATGTGACGGATCTGAACGATAACGACGTAGCATAGACACATGAAATACATTATGAATCTTCTCTAACTCAATCGGCAAAGCAAACCGATATGCTAATGGTCCGACTCTCTCAATCACTTCAAATGGTCCAATAAAACGTGGACTTAGTTTGCCTTTCTTGCCAAATCTAAGAACTTTCTTCCACGGGGATACTTTCAAAAAAACTTTGTCACCAACTTGATATTCAATCTCTTTTCTCTTCAAATCGCATACGACTTTTGTCATGTCTCAAGTCGCTTTCAAGCAATCTCTGATGATTTTTACTTTCTCTTCTGTTTCCTTAACTAGATCAACCCCGTAAATCTGATCTTCCTTAAGCTCTGTCCAATACAAAGGTGTGCGAAATTTACGTCCATACAAAGCTTCATAAGGTGCCATCTTCAAACTTGACTGATAACTATTATTATAGGCAAACTCTACTAATGGTAAATATTTTTCCCAACTGCCTTGAAATTCCAGTACATAGCATCTAAGCATATCTTCAAGTACCTGAATAACTCTCTCGATCGATCGTTCGGTTTGAGGATGGAAAGTGTACTAAAACTCAACTTTGTGCCCAAAGCTTTCTGTAATTTCTTCCAAAACCATGAAGTAAATCTTGGATCTCTGTCTGAAATGATCGATAATGGTACCCCGTGTAGTCTGACTATCTCTGAAATATACAACTCGGCTAACTTGTCAAGTGAATAATCCATACGAACTGGAATAAAATGAGCCGACTTCGTTAATTTATCAATCACAACCCATACTACATCTTTCTTTTTCGGTGTAAACGACAATCCTGTCACAAAATCCATAGTAATTCGATCCCACTTCCACTCAGGGACTAGCACGGGCTGCAACAAACCTGAAGGTACCTGATGTTCGGCCTTTACCTGCTGACAGATCAAGCATCTAGAAACAAACTCTAAAATGTCCCTTTTCATTCCTACCCACTAATACATTTTCTTCAAATCATTATACATCTTTGTACTACCTGGATGAATAGACAAAGAACTACTATGTTCTTCCTGTAAGATCTTTCAAATAAGCTCATCATTTCTTGACGCATACCCGTCTCTCGAACATCAAACAACCGCCGAATCGATCTGAAAATCGACTCTATATCCGACTCACACACCGATTTCTTTTGGCTAACAACTCACTGTCATTTTTCTGAGCTTCACAAATTTCTTCAAGAAACATCGGTTTGGCTCTCAACTCAGCTAAGATAAAACCATCATCTGATAAGGCTAGACTAGTGTTCAAAGCTCTTAATGCAAACAAAGATTTCCTACTCAAAGCATCAACAACAACGTTTGCCTTACCTGGGTGATAATCGATCACTAGCTCATAATCTTTAATCAACTCTAACCATCTTCTTTACCTCAAATTTAAATCTTTTTGAGTCTTCAAATATTTCAAACTTTTGTGATCAGTAAATATGTGGCACTTCTCACCGTACAAATGATGTCTCCAAATTTTCGATTCAGCAAAAACAATGGCAAACTAGTGTAAATCATGTGTCGGATAGTTCTTCTCATGTGGCTTTAGCTGTCTAGAGGCATAAGTGATTACCTTCCCTTCCTACATAAGTACACAACCAAGTCCATCCATGGACGCATCACTGTAAATCACAAACTCCTTACCCGGTTCTGGTTGTACTAAAACAGGATCTTTAGTCAACAATGCTTTTAACTTATGAAAACTCTGTTGACACTTCTCAGTCCATTCAAACTTGACATCCTTTCGCAGCAATCTTGTCAGCGGGGTAGCTATCATAGAAAATCCCTCTACAAATCGTCTATAATATCCGGTAAGACCAAGAAAACTTCTAACTTCTGATACATTTCTAGGAGGCTTCCAATCAACAATGGCTGAAATCTTGCTCGAATCAACCTTAATACCTTCACCTGAGACAATATGTCCAAGAAAACCAACTTCTCGTAACGTAACTCACTTTTCTTTGAACTTGGCATACAACCGGTTATCTCTCGAAATCTCAGAAATCGTTCTCAAATGCTCTGCATGCTCAGTCTCATCATGAGAATAAATCAAAATATCATTAATGAACACAACTACAAACTTATCCAGGTACGGTCTGAAAATTCGGTTCATTAAGTCCATGAAAATGGTAGGAGCATTAGTCAAGCCAAATGGCATCACAAGGAACTCATAATGACCATACCTAGTCTGGAAAGCAGTCTTCAGGACATCTGACTCTTTAACTCGCAGCTGATAGTATCCGGATCTCAAATCTATCTTGGAAAACATAGTAGCTCCCTTCAATTGATCAAACAGATCATCAATTCTAGGCAATGGATACTTGTTCTTTACTGTTACCTTGTTAAGTTGCCGATAATCTATGCACAATCTCATTGATCCGTCTTTCTTTTTCACAAATAGCAATGGTGCACCCCATGGTGAACTACTGGTCTTACAAAGCCTTTATCTCTGTTAATTCCTACAATCGAGCTTTCAATTCTTTCAATTCCAACGGAGCCATTCTATAAGGAGCAATAGAAATGGGCGTGGTACGGAATCAACTCAATACCAAACTCAACTTCTCTAATCGGAGGCAAACACGGTAGTTCTTAGGAAACACATCGGAAACTCACATACCATAGGCATCGATTCAATTTTCATTCGGATCTTTAATGTTCAACACAAAAGCAAGATAAGCTTCATACCCTTTTCTCAAACATTTACGAGCGGACATAATGAAATTATGGAAAATGAACTATCGACTCTTCCGAATTAACCCGAATAATTTCACCATTTTCACACTTCAACTCAATGAATTTCTTCCCACAATTCACTATCACATCATGTGTAGTCAACCAATCCATACTAAGAATCACATCAAACTCATCAAATGGCAATACAATGAGATCGGCCGGAAAACAGTAGCCTCTAATCATCAAAGGACAATTTCTACATACTTTATCTACTAATACATGCTTGCCTAATGGATTCGATACTTTAATCACAAATTCTGTAGATTCTATAGGCATACTTATACTAGGCATCAATTTCTTGCAAACATATGAATGAGTTGAATCCAGATCAATCAAAGCAATGACATTAATATTATGTAGAAAAAATGTACCCGTAATCACATCGGGGAAGGATGCCTCTTCGCGTGTACGAATAACATAAGTCCTTGCGGGGGCTCTAGCATCCGGTCTCACACTGAATCTCTTGAGGTACCTCTCTGTTACTTGCTCCTACTCCGGTTGCCTCGGTAATCTACCTCTAGTAGGAGCATTTCCGGATCTAGCACTCTGTGTTATCTCTCGATTAGCTACCTCTGGACATTCTCGTACAAAATGATCTGGAGCACCGCATTTATAACAAACATTTTCGCCTGCCCGACAAGGACCATAATGAAGTCTACCACACCGTGGACACCCTGATCTACCCTGTCCAACATTACCTACACTCACAGTCGAGGTGGTCTGAGCCTTCGAATCCTTAAATTTGCTGCCTCTATTCTGACTAGAATACCTGGCTAAGAAACTAGATCTGGTAGAAAACTCCTTTGGCCTTTTGGATGTAGCTTGGAATGACCTGCTCATCTGTCTCTTCTTTGTATCTTGTGTCTCTGTCTCAACTTTTCCTTTTCTTTTTAACAGCTCCTCTGCCTTACAAGCTCTCTCCACTAAAATAACGAACTCTTTTATTTCTAGAACACCCACTGACAGTCGGATATCATCATTTAACCCATCCTCAAACCTTTTACACATGATAGCCTCTGTGGACACACATTCTTTAGCATATTTACTAAGCTCCGACAAATTGCGCGCTCATAATCGGTCACCGTCATATTACCTTGTTTCAATTCCAGAATTCCTTTCTCTTCCGATCAATAAACCTCTCGATCGATGTACTTTTACGAAATTCCTCCTAAAAGAAATCCCAAGTGACCCTCTCCTTTGGTACAATTGATACAAGTGTTTGCCACCAGTGGTAGGTGAGTCTCTAAGAAGTGATACTACACATTTCATACATTCCTCGGGTGTACAAGATAATTCGTCAAAGACTCGATAGTATTTTCTAACCAAAAATTGCGCTCTCTCGCATTATCATCCTTTGTTGCTCGAAACTCTTCTCGCCCTTTGTTTCGATTCTATCAATGGTGGCTTTTCTCTTATCACCGCACTGTGGATGGGGAAGCTTGAGCTGCATGGGTAGCCCGAGAATCATGAGGGGTTGGAGGTCTAACTGCCGATTCGCATTTAACGAACTCGGCAAACAAATCATTCAAAGCTTGGAAGAGAGCTTTCGAGTCACTCCTCCCCGATTAATCAGCATCGCCTATTCTCGGATGGCGCTGCCCTTCCGCAGAGCAGCGCATTACTTTCTACATCATCATCACCAGATTCGCTCGGGATCCATTACTATAAAACAAAATATTTAAAAATCGTCAGGAGTCGTCACACTATCAAAATACAGGTATGGCATGTATAGCTAGACTTTTACTCACACTAACTGTTCCGAGAACTGACTAAACCTGCTCTGATACCAATAAATGTAACACGCCCACACCTGAAACCGTCATCGGAGTCAAGCTTGAGGTGTTACTAATCTTATTTTACCTTTTTAAACAATTCTAACTACTTATATTAATTTTCGGAATAAACTGTTTTTCTGCATCATAGTTGCTTAAAAATTAATATCTTAAGTTACAAAACTCAGAATCCAATTCTGTAAATTTTACCTGAAACTAGACTCATATATATATTTAATAATTTTTTTCTAGAATTTTTGGCTGGTCGAATTAGTACATTTTATTAGTTAAAGTCTCCCGTGTTTCAGGGTTTGACTACTCTGACCTCTGTGTATTACGAATCAGATATCTCTCTGTACAGAATTTCAATGACTATGAGGTTTCTTTCTCTTAAAACTAGACTAAATAAGGATTATAACCATATAAGTTACACCACCTAATTTTTTTTATAAAATTTATGGTGAATTTATAAAGTTAAAATAGGGGATCCAGAAATCGCTCTGGACCTATTTCACTAAAACTCAGATATCTTATAAAATACGAAACCTTTACCTGCTTTGCTTATTCCATATGAAAATAGACACAATGAGATTTAATTTAATATATTATTCACTATTAAACCATGTTTCTACAAATTGTTGTGATTTTTCAAAATCATGTTATTTCTGATACTTGAATCTGTTTTTAAGTTACTTTCACATTTTTCATAATTTTCATGTGATAGTTACTACTTAATCATACATACTATTAAACATGTATATCATCAGCCATTCTATTAGCTAATCACTAGCAAATATTTACACATCATTCATTGATCATATCATATCAAAAGAAACCAAGTTCCTATACATGCCATACACAAAACGAAACATCTAACTATACCAATGTAATTTCTTCCATAGTGTGATCGGGTCTCCGACGTTTCCTTCGATCCTCGAGTGGCTTGATAAAACTATAAGAAAAAGAAAATAAGAGAGTAAGCACTAGGCTTAGTAAGCTTACAAGTAAATAAATTACAACATTCAACATAATGAATAAATATACATCAAGTCACCTAGCCTCATAAACTTTCTTTACTTCTCATTTTCTACCTTCTTCTTTACTCACCTTCTTTCTTACCTGACCTTTCACTATTCTTAAATATAATCTACCTTCCCTTTTTGCTGATAATTCACTATGATTTAACATATATTACAATGACCTGTTGAACCACTCGGAATACTAAGGATACTAGGTCGTTCTGCTCATCAATATCGCCAATGCCATGTCTTCGACATGGACTTACATGAATTATTCCTGTCTCCAATGCCATATTTATATATATAATATGGGCTTACATCGCTCATTCCTGTCTCCAAAGCCATATATCTGATATGGACTTACATGGTTCATTTCTATCCTGTCCTGTCAACCCCAATATCCTAATATTCCTAAGGTTCAAACGGGGCTTCCTAATGCTTTTTCTCTGCTACTTCGCCTTTAATTCGACTTTAAATATTCTAAAAAAATAAGTATATAAATGCTGGAAATTAACAATAATAATGTAAAATATAAGAATATTGCATTTATTTACTGTAAACTTACCTCGATACAAAATGTGACTAACTTTACAATTTAGTCCTTTACTTTTTCTTTTCCCCGATCTACTCCTGAATTTCGTTCTTCTTGATCTATAATAGAAAATTTAACTTATTTAATATTCACATTTATCAAAACAGTCCTTTACTCAAAATTTGGAAAAATTACATTTTTACCCCTAAACTTTTGCATATTTACACTTTTACCCCAAATCTCGTAAATTAAAATTCAACCTATTTTCTTATGTTTTATGACATGCTGATCATTTTTCCCTTCTATGGCAGCATCAAATTCATACTCTAACATGCACTTATGACTATTAGGTATTTTACCGATTAAGCCCTTTTACTCGTTTTTACCTAAAACCGAGTAGCACAAGTTGTCTAACATAATCTAAGACCTCATATTATATCATAAAACATCAAAATAAACACTTTTCACCAATGGATATTTTTCCAAATATGAACCCTAACTTAAATTATTGCTACCATAAGCTTTATCGAGCTACCGGGATCTCAAAAATGTAAAAATCATTAAAAACGGGGCTTGGAATCACTTACTATGAAGCTTGAAAGTTGAAGAAACCCTAGCTATGGAGAGAGCAAAATTCGGCAGCAACTTATGGAGAAAGATGACCATTTTGTGTTATTTTTCCCATTTTATTTCATTTAATATCCAAATGACCAAAATGCCCCTCCTTACTAAACTTTTAAAAATTCCTTCCATGTCCTAATTTTGTCCATGAACTTAAAATTGGTTAAATTTCTATTTAAGGCCTCCTAATTAATATTTCAAAGCAATTTCATACTAGAAATTTCTAGAATGCAAGTTTTGCAACTTATTCGATTTAGTCCCTAACTTCAACTTAAGCACTTTATGCATAGAATTTCATCACGAAATTTTTTGCGCAATCATGTAATCATATCATGAACCTCAAAATAATAATAAAATAAATTTTTCTACCTCAGATTTGTGGTTTCGTAACTACTGTTCCGTTTAGGCCCTATTTCGGGATGTTACAAAAAGCAATACTAAAGTGTAGCTTCGTACCTAATGCATCTTACAGTTTCTTCCAAAATCGCGATTTGGACCTTGGATCTCTATCCGAAACAATAGAAATAGGTACTCCATGCAATCTCACAACCTCAGTGATATACAAATCAGCTAACTTATCAAGTGAGTAGTCTGTTCGTACCGGAATAAAATGAGCCGACTTCGTCAGTTTATCAACAACTACCCAAACCACATCTTTCTTACTCGGAGAAATGGGTAAACCTGATACAAAATCTATCGTGATTCTGTCCCATTTCCACTCAGGAATCATAATCGGCTGCAGTAAACCAGATTGTACTTGATGCTCAGCTTTGACTTGCTGACAGATTAAACATTTCAAAACAAATTCTGAGATATCACGCTTCATACCAGGCCACCAGTAAAACTGTTTCATATTGTTATACATTTTCGTGCTTCTCGGATGAACAAACAAACGACTACTATGTGCTTCACTCAAAATCATCCGAATCAACTCTGAATTTCTCAGAACACATATTCGACCTCTGAATCTTAAACAATCATCAGCATCAACTCGAAACTCTGAATCAAAATTCAAATCACTTTGAGCTTGTTTTGCTAACAAATCATTATCAACTTTCTGAGCTTCGTAAATCTACTGTATAGATAACAGTCTCACTTTCAACTTAGCTACAATCGAGTCGTCATCAGTTAGAGTCATCTGAGTATTCATCGCATGTAGTGCAAACAAAGATTTCTGACTTAAAGCATCAACCACAACATTAGCCTTTCCAAGATGGTAGTCAATCACTAGCTCGTAATCTTTCAACAATTCCAACCATCTCCGCTGTCGGAAATTCAGATCTTTCTGAGTCATCAAATATTTTAAGCTTTTGTGATCAAAATAAACATGACATTTGTCACCGAACAGATAGTAAGGTCAAATTTTCAACGTGAACACGATAGCTGCTAACTCCAAATTGTGCGTCAGGTAATTCTTTTCATGCGTCTTTAATTGTCTCGAGGCATAAGTTATGACTTTGCCTTTCTGCACCAAAACACATCCCAGTCCATTCAACGATGCATCACTATAGATTATGAATTCTTTACCCGATTCTAGCTAAACTAACACTTGAGCTTCAGTCAATAAGGCTTTCAGCTGATCAAAACTTTTTTGGCACTTATCTTACCACACAAACTTAGGGTACTTTTGGTTCACTGTAATGGACTAAGGCTGTAATTGAATAGAGCTGTAATGGAATAGAGCTGTAATCAGTAATTCAACTATTTGATTGAATGGAATGGAATAGAACTGTAATAGTATTCTTGTGTTGTGTTGAATGGAATGATGTTATAATAGCATAAGGAAAAAAACTAAAATGACTAGAATATCCTTAGCAGAATTTTTTTTAGGTAGATGATTATTGTTATTCTTATTAAATTTTAATAAGATTATTATTAAAAATAATTTAACCATATTTTAACAGAATTATTATTAAATATAATTTAATAAAATAATATATAATTTAGTAAAATTCTTAATATAATTATTATTATATGAATAAAAAAATCATAATATATAATACTATAAAATTAATATATAATCTACTTTATTATATTTAAACTACAATACATATTTAGTGTGCTAAAATATCATTAGTGAAACAAAAAATTTAATTATTCTACAATAGAAACCAAAATATTAGAAGTAATAAATAACTTGAGAATTATATTTCACATCCAAACATAATATTCATATATTAACAAAAAGTTACATGATTTCATTAGTTTATATGTCATAATCCATATGTTATAAAGTTTTACAACCTCAAAAAGTTACTACATTGTAATGACATTCTATAATGTCATTATACCATCCAAATATTCATATATTATACCAATAGCCCTTGCACAAAAGTTGCTGCTGAAGGCTCCGCACAAGTTCCTAAAGTCTCTGAATGTTCTCTTGTGATAAGATGATCTACAACAAGTGAAATATTAGAAGTTAATCACAAATAGAATAGCCAGCAAAAGATATGTATCATGCCAAAAACATAACTTCATTATAAATTGCCTTTTCCCAGTAGAATATTGTAAAGGAAATAGCAATGCTCATTCATGGATAAGTGAATATATGGGACTAGAACACCATAATTAGTTTCAAAATGAAACCAAGACTATCCAACAGATGCGACAATAGATAAAAGCAATAATTTTATCAACAGAAATGGAACGTGCTATGTCACATTGTTCATAAAAAAGATTTTGTCTTCTTATATTTAATAAATAAATGAACCATGGATAGAAAGTTTTAAGCATGCAAATATTTTATTTTTAGTACAAGTAAGCAATTATATTACGAGGACCAAACCCTATACCTCGTGCCAATCAAACTGAAACCGGCTAACCATGCAAATAACAAATTTATCCAAAGTTTCAAACCCTAATTAATTACTGTAATAGAAAGAGCACTGAGGAATATTCAAAGTAAAAAAAAGAAAGAAAGTATAAATTAGATTTAAAGGCTGCAAATAGCGTAGTGGTGATGGTGGTGGTCTCAAGCATCAGTTGATTCTATTCACTATTTTTTAGCAACAAAATACCAATCAAATTAATGAATAAGCATGGATGATCCATGTCTAACATTGAATTTAATTAATGCTCAGCTGTAAGTTTTAAAATATTGGGTGTTTGAAGTTGAAAATCTTAGCAAGTAATTGGATACAAATTCTGGGTTTTATTTAATAAAAATTATTTTCTTCATTTCAAACATAATATAAGGTAATTTATCAAATCTATAATTAAATTTCAAGAATTTCTTGATTGGACTGATTCAGATCCTAATAAACAAGTGTGAAGGCAATTCATGGGTATTTTTCATTCGTGTCAAGCATACAAATTGCAACTAATACCCAAAGTTTCAAACTAGAATTAATTACTGTAATGGAAAGAACACTGAAACACTGCTGATAAAAGGGTATTATGAAATTATCTACTATTGGAATATTCAAAGTAAAAAAACTAAGAAAATTGAAGTATAAATTAGATTTGAAGGCTGGAAACTGCATGGTGATGGCGGTGGTTTAAAGCATCTGTTGATTATACTATACCAATCAAATTAATGGATAAGCATGCATGATCCAAGTCCAATATTGAATTTAATTAATGCTCAAGCACAAGTTTTAAAATTTTGGGTATTTGAAGTTGAAAATCTTAGCAAGTACTTAAATGCAAATTCTGAGTTTTATTTAATTAAAATGAAAATGACTATATATAAATAATTAGAGTAAGTTTAGATGCTTACCAATACTTTTTATAGTCTTCTAATCTATATCACAATGAAAGTGATTCCAGCTATTCCACATGCAAAAAATGATAAAATTAATCACCTTTTTTTATTTTTTATAAAATAAAAAGTGAAAAAATTGATACCCCATTGGAGGGGTAGGAGCAACCCCATTGGCAATGAACATACCCATGAATTCTATGCTTGCTATGTCACAGTATGAAGATGATAACAAATATGATAACTTGAGATTGAAAGTTTCAGAAATGGAGAAGATACTTGAGGAAACTATGGAAGAACTGACACAGAAGAAGGCTGAATGGTAGAACCTAATCAAGGAAAAGGAGGAGATGGTAAATCACTGCAGATCAATGGCTGAAGATAAAGATGGGCTGCAGAAGGAAATTCTAGAGGCAAAGAGAACTGTATATAGTGCACTGGTAAGAACTACAATGATCAGCTAATAAACGAAGAAATGTATATAGTGCACTGGTCAAAACTATAGGCTTTTCTTGTAACCAACAATCCCATTTACTTAAACAAAGACTCACTAACTCGAAACAAAACCAAAGATTCCCATCACTAAAATCACCACCAATAATTTGCCTAATTAAACACACTAACAAACTATCGATTCCTGTAGCAGAAACATCAATCATTTCTTTAATAACCCAAATTAATTGTTCCTTTATCAAATCAACAAGCTTTCCATACAATTCATTAACAATTCCAACAAGTAAACTTAAAAACAACTTATACCTATCAATGACAATAGCATGTAAGTGCTTAATATGAATTTTGGTGAAATAGGGTTCGATTAAAACACCATAGAGAATAGCTTGATTAAGTAGAGTGTATTCTTGGGGATTTGGGATAGTTAACGAAAAGAGGGGTCTTAATTTCGATTGAAGAAGGTCAAAAGCTTGCCTTAGAGAGACTTCTAACTGATTGTGAGCTTCATAGGGTGATACTCTAATTAGTTGCGTAGCCATTAAGAGTAGTTTTCATTAAGACAAAGTAAAAACTTAATACCTTGTCAGCAAACTGCTTCACTCGATTCAGCACTGATTTAACATCTGAGCCCTTTCCTCTCACGCCGAAGTTAGATTTTCTCGAGAAAATTTAGAAATCTGGATTTCAAGCTTTGTTTTTGTTGAGAGGAAATTGAAACCGTTGACCCTGATTTGAGCTGGAACTTGAAGATGCATTTGTGGAGCCTAAGAGGAGTGAGAATCGATGGAATCCACCGGTAGGTAAAATTTTGGTGGCTTTTAATTTAAAATTCAATCTAGGTTCAGGCTTGGATAGGGTTGGTAAAAATGCTTCAGACGTGAAAAAAAAGGAGAAGGTTGGAACGAAATGGGAATCAGACGTGAAAAAAAAAGGAAATGCTCAGATGTGAGAAAGAAATGAGAAGGGTAAAGTTGAAAAATTTTCACGCTGAATTGGTATTCCGTGGGGGGAGTGCTGAATTGTAAACGACAATTTTACCTTGAATAAGGCTGTATGAAATAGGGCTGTAATAGCCCATTACAACCAACCAAACAATGGAATAGGGATGGGCCCACTGAATTCAGCTATAATGGCTTAGCATTATAGCCAACCAAACATACTATTAACATCTTTCTGAAACAGTCTCATCATTGGGGTTGCAATCATAGAGAAACCTTTTATGAATCATCTGTAAAAACCGGTGAGTCCCAAAAATCTTCAAACTTTGGATACATTTCTCGGAGGCTTCCAATCTAATATTGCTGAAATCTTGCTTAGATCCACTTGAATACCCGATGCTGACACAATATGCCCCAGAAAATCGACTTCGTGCAACCAAAATTCACATTTACTGAACTTCACAAACAACTGCTTATCACACAAAGTCTGTAACACTATTCTAAGATGTTCAGCATGCTCAGATTCATCACGAGAATAAATCAAGATGTCATCAATAAACACGACAACAAATAGATCCAAATACGATCTGAAGTTTTGATTCATTAGGTCAATAAAAATAGTAGGTGCATTCGTTATTTTGAAAGGCATAACTAAAAATTCATAATGTTCGTACCTCATTCGAAAAGCATTTTTCGACACATCAGAGTCTTTAACTCACAACTGATAGTAACCTGATCTCAAATCTATTTTGAAAACACTATAGCCTCTTTCAACTGATCAAACAAATCATCTATTCGTGGCAGAGGGTATTTATTCTTGATGGTCGCTTTATTGAGCTGTCGATAGTCAATGCACATTCTCATAGTTTCATCTTTCTTTTTCACAAACAAAATCGGTGCACCCCAGGGAGAATAACTCGGTCATGCGAAATCTCTATCAGTCAACTCTTGCAATTGAGCTTTCAATTCTTTTAATTTAGTCGGTGCCATTCTATATGGAGCTATCGATATCGGAGTTGTTCCCGAGACTAACTTAATACTAAATTCAACTTCCCTGATTGATGGTAAGCCCAGTAACTCTTCAAAAAACACATTCGGATATTAACACACAACTGGTACTAATTCAATCTTCTTTTCGGTCACTTTAAAGTCGAGCACATAAGCAAAGTAAGCTTCACAACCCTTTCTCACATATTTCTGAGCTAACATTGAAGAAATCACTACCGATAACCCATTCAAATCATTAGACTCAATTCGAATTATCTTATCATTCTGACATCTCAGATCTATCATCTTTCATTTGCAATTCACAATCGCATCATGCAGTGTTAACCAATCTATACCCAAAATTATATCAAATTTGTCAAGTTGCCATCAGATCGGCCGAAAAATAGGAATCTCAAATCATCAACGGACAGTTCTTGCATACTTTATCAACCAAGACACATCCGCCTAAGGGGTTCGATACTCTAACCAAAAATTTAGTAGACTCTACAGGCAAACTCTTACTGGATACTAAAGTTTCACATACATAAGAGTGAGTCGATCCTAGATCTATCAATGTAATTATAGTAGTATCATAGAGAGTGAAATTACAGGTAATAACATCTGGAGACGAAGCTTCTTTGCGAGCGCGAATAGCATAAGCTCTGGCAGGTGCTCGGGCTTCAGATCTCACAGCCGTGTCTTTAATCATTCTCTGCTTGCCACTCACATTACCCGTGTTTCTAGGTGGTCTACCTCTAGCTGTAGTGTTACTCGGCCTCGTATTCTGCACTGTACCTTGCTCGGCCAAATCAAGACATTCACGAATGAAATGATCTAATGATCCACATTTGAAACAAGCTCGATCATTCAATCTACAATTTTCGGGATGTCGTTTACCGCAATGTTTGCACTCAGATTGATTTGGCCTGACGTTGCCAACACTAGCTATAGAAGTAGCTTTCGAACTCACAGGTGGTCTGTCTCGATCTCGTCTAGAGTAGCCCACAATAGTCTTTGAACGACTAAAATCATCTCGAAACTTCTTTAATGCCATCTGAAATGACTTACTCGATGATCTTTTTCGCGAATCTCTAGCTTCAAAATTAGCTTTTCTTTTCTCTTTCCCGAGTTCTTCGACTTTACACGCTCGTTCAACAAGCACAACAAAATCATTTATTTCCAGAATCCCGACTAATAGGCGGATATCTTCATTCAAGCCATCTTCAAATATCTTGCACATAACTGCTTCAGTTGAGACACATTCTCGTGCATATTGACTTAATCTCACAAATTCTCGTTCGTATTCTGTAACAGACATAAGGCCCTGTTTCAGCTCAAGAAACTCTTTGCATTTCTGATCTATGAATCTCTAACTGATGTATTTCTTTCTAAACTCAGTCTAAAAGAACTCCCAAGTGACTCGTTCTTTCAGAACCACAGATATCAACATTTTCCACCAATGATACGTCGTATCTCTTAGAAGTGAAACAACACATTTAAGACATTCATTAAGAGTACATGACATTTCATCAAACACTCGTATCGTATTCTCGAGCCAAAACTCAGCTCTCTCAGCATCATCATCAGTATTAGCACGAAACTCTTTAGCCCCATATTTTCTAATTTTATCAAACGGATGCTTACTCAATTGAATCGGATTCACAGCTTGAGGCATGACAGGCACTTGTGAAGGATTATACGGGGGTGGAGGTTGTGGAGCAGCCGAATTAGTTCTAATATACTGAGTGAACCACTCATTCATCATCTGGAAGGAGGCTTGTTTAGCCTCTCCCTCGTGGCTACTCGAAATCAGCCTAGAATCAGCCGGCGCTGCCCCTTGTGCAGGAGCGGGCGCATTACTTTCCACATCATCAACTACGGCTCGATCGGGATCTATTTACTATACGATAAACACATTTTAATTGTCAGGAATCATCACACTATCGTAGTTTATATATATAGCATGTATAGCTAGACTCTCACATGCTACGTTAGCCCTATAATCGACTAAACCGTAGCTCTGATACATATTAAATGCAACACTTCTAACTCGTATCCATTACCGAAATAGGGTTATGAAACATTATCGATCAATACACATCATTCACGTATATTTATGCATTCAATAACAAAATTCATTCATCTCAATCACATTGTCCCTTCTAAGGTCCTACGAGACCTTAAAACATGCTTAGAAGTTATTTGGGACTAAACCGATAACATATGCAAACTTTGAGAAACTTATAAAATTTTCTAACTTTTATGGGTCACACGCCCGTGTAAACAGGCCGTGTGCCTCACAAGGCTACCAGACACGCCCATGTCGCAGGCTGTGTGAAAACAGGGCATACATACTGACTTGTACCACACGACCGAGAACACGCCTGTGTGCCAGGCTGTGTGAAATCTAAGCGGGGTTACTGACTTGGGTCACACGGCCGATTACATGCCCATGTGCTAGCCTGTGTGCCACACACGGCCAATAGACACACTCGTATGTGTAGGCCGTGTCAAAACTGTAAGATACACTGACTTTAATTCGAAGGGTACCCCAGGGGACATACAGCCGAGTAACATGACCGTATGTCGCACACGGTTGAGACACACACCCGTGTCTCTACCCGTGTGGACAAAAATAGGCCATTTGCAAAGCCAATTTGCCACCCTAACCATAAGCACACATAACAACCAAAATAGCACCATTTCAATACATTTTTAAGCAACAAAAAACATGCCAATTCATACTCATATCATGCCATCTATTCATAACCATTTAACCACTCAATTCCATGACCAAAACATACCAAAACAATGTGCCATAATCATCAATCTCACATAACTTTGAAATGTACTTTCATCATTTTTCTATTATCTAAATAATGCCTCCTAAACATATCAATTCATCATTTACAAAATATACCATAATGTACAATTCCTCAAACATTTACAACTAACCTAATAAGTAATCATTTAGTCATACCAGCAACCATGTCAACCATGCCATCACATGATAGTTTATAAACATCACATATATATCACTTATCAACACAATTCAAGCCAACTTAAATGGTCATACACCAACATTTACAAGCCAAATCTCATGGCTATAATAAAAACTCAAAACTTACCAAAATGACAGTAGCCTATACATGCCATATATCATATATACAAAGCATCCAAAAATACCAACAAGATGATCGATAGTGAGATGACGTTTCCCGATGATCCCCGAGTCTGTAGTTAGCTTCCAAAATCTATAAAACATCGAATAAAAACACAAAGTAAGCTTGAAAAGCTTAGTAAGCCATAAGAAAATAAATAATCAGAAGAACATTTGCATTTTAATTCTAGTTGGTCGAATATAGCCAATATCACATACATATATAATCACCTTTTATCATGTAAATTTCATATTACCACATCAAGTACTATACTTACCTTAATCTTTCATGAACATATAAACTTCACACGTACCTAAATCATTTAGCTCAATTTCACATTCGATCTCTACTCGACATTGCCCGTTGGACCATTCGAAATCATAAAGGATACACGAAAATCATATATCACATATAATGCCATATCCCAGATATGGTCTTACATGTTATCACATATTGATGCCTTTGTCCTAGATAGAGACTTACACGAATCATATACGATGCCAATGTCCCAGACATGGTCTTACACGTAATCTCATATAGATGCCAATGTCCCAGACATGGTCTTACACGAAATCACACCCTGGAAGTCCTAATGTCATGACATACATATCCTAAACTATTTCTATTGTTCGTACAGGGCTTTCGGATGTCGTAATTCAATCAATTCAAGCTCGAAACAAATCTTCTCATGCTCAATTCAATTTGGCACATATAATATATATACATTTGAATTTAATAACATTTATTTACTTATGAACTTACCTCGTATGAAAATGAACGGACTGGAACGACTATTCAACAACTTTCGACTTCCCCCGATCCAAATCCGATTTCTTCCTTTCTTAATCTAAATTAATACAAATTTAACTTATTGAATTATATATTCATTAGATTTTCATCCAAGACACATAAATGGGCATTTTGCACTTTAGCCCCTAATATTTCATATTTTCTCAATTTAGTCCCTATTTCAAAACAACACAAAATACACAAAATTTCAATAAACTCATGTTAGGCTGAATTCTCCCTAGGTTCCTAATTGCCCATTAATTTCATTTATTTCACACTTTGACCCCTCAAATTAAAAATTTTACAATTTAATCCTTAATAATCATTTTTATCAAAAAATCACTTAATAAACTATGATAATCTAACAACAAATATTTATTTTTCATCATCAAACAACAAAACATCAAGCTATCAACAATGGAAAATCACAAATTCATCATCAAATCCAAAAATTTAAGCATGGGCTAGCTAGAATACGAAGCAACGATCTAGAAAACATAAAAATCATCAAAAATCAAATAAAAATGAACTTACAATTGAGCTTGATAGTAGCCGAACCTGAAATAGCCATGAATACTTTTTTTTCTTCTTCAATTTTAGCAATAAAGATGAAAATGGACTAAATTTTTATGTTTTGTTTTATTTTATTAATCTTATTAACATAATTACCTTATTAACCGTAAAAATTAAATAACAAAACACATAATGGTTGTCCATCTTTGTCCACTCAAATATTCAATGGTTAAATCACAACATAAGTACCTCACATTTAATTAATCAAAGCAAATAGGCACTTTAACTTATGGCATTCTACTTTCACATTTTACACGATTAAGTCATTTTATCAAATTAAACAACCAATCGAAAAAATTAAATCACGAAATTCTCACACATACCAAATAACATGTTGTAAACACCAAAAATAATATTAAAAATAATTGTACGACCTTTGATTTGTGGTTCCTAAACCACTGTTCCGATTTAGATAAAACTGGGCTGTTACAGATATGTCCCAGTACAGGTATGTTCATGAATTCTATAAGCATTGAATCTATGAGATTGGTGAATTCATGACTAACCTATTGATTGAATATGTGTTAGGATTAAATTGTGTTGTATTTTGCCATGTTTAATCACTTAAATTATGATTATTTGGTAAGTTGTATTTATTAACCATACGAGCTTACTATGCATTCATTGCTTACGTAGTTATTTTTCTTTATTTTCAGACTATCAAAAGTTCGATGGGGTTGGAAGCTAGTCAAAGTGATATCACATTATCCATCGGTTCTATCAATACTTTCGAATTTTTTGATTTTGGTTATAATGGCATGTATAGGTATTCTAATTAATATTGGTCTATGTATTTGAATGTCAAAATGGCCATTTGACTTGGTTGAGTTTTGGTATATTGATGGTATAATGGCAAATTTTGGCATATATATGAGTTGCCTTATTATGGTTAATGTTTGGCTTGTTTGTTTAAATGATAAAAGATGAAATGATAGTTGAATATGCATATGGTATAGGTGTTTTATGATATGTGGTATATATGGTGATTTGGTACTTTGTTATGTATAAGTATTTAATTAATTGATATTAGTTAAAGAAGGACATTTTGGTACCAAATGGTTTGTGTTTTGGTAAGTAAGATTTATGGTATGTATGGATGCAAATCAAATTGGAAGTTAGTTGTTTATTTTAACCAAATGGAGTACTTGGTGATACATGTTTATAAATTGTTATTTGAGATGCCTATGTGCATATTGGTTGAGTGTGGTTATACTATATGTATAAAGCTAGATTATGTATGATTTTGGTGCCTTTTGAGGGCTTAAGTATATGTGCAAAAGGGATTATAGGTACATGTTGAAAAGGGTGAGAAAAATGGCTTGTAAAATGGCCTATCTTCGTCCACACAGGCAGAGACACGGGCATGTGTCCCCTGTAGTTTTCAAAAAGTTGCAAGTCAGGTTTTACACTACCTAGCACACGGCTTGAGACACAGGTGTGTGAGGTTATTTCGAAGGGTACACGGCTGGCAGAATGGTATGTTTTTGAAATGGTTAGACTGCATGGTATGCCGGTGTCTATTATCTCTGATAGGGATCCACGGTTTACTTCCCGATTCTAGAGTAAATTACATGAAGCTTTGGGTACTCGATTGCATTTTAGTATAGCTTTTCATCTACAGACCGATGGTCAGTCTGAGTGAGTAATTCAGGTACTCGAAGATATGCCTTGATGCTGTGTTTTAAAGTTCGAAGGTAACTAGGAGAAATTTCTTCCGTTGGTTGAATTTGCCTACAATAAAAGTTATCAGATGAGCATTAATATGGCACGTATGAAGCTTTGTATGGTCAGAAAAGCTTTGTATGGTCAGAAATGTCAAACTCCATTATACTGGACTGAGTTGAGTGAGAAAAAGCTAATTGGTGTTGATTTAATTCGAGAAACCAAAGAGAAGGTCAAAGTAATACGTGACAGTTTGAAAGCTGTTTCTGACTGTCATAAATCTCATACAGATTTGAAAAGAAAAGATATAGAACTTCAAGTTAGCGACAGAGTATTTCTAAAAGTGCCACCTTGGAGAAAAGTTCACCATTTTAGTCGAAAAGGAAAGCTTAGTCCTCAATTCTTTGGGCCATATAAGATCATTGAAAGGATTGAACCAGTGGCTTACCGTTTGGCTTTACTGTCAGAGCTAGAGGAATTCCATAATGTATTTCATATATCAATGTTGCAATAGTATCAGTTAGACCCTTCTCATGTGATCTCACCTGTAAACGTTGAGATTCAGCCAGATATGTCGTATAGTGAAGAACCGATCAAAATCTTAGCTCGTGAAGTTAAAGAATTAAGAAATAAAAGTATAGCTTTAGTTAAAGTTCTCAGACAACGTCACAGAATGGAAGAAGCTACTTGGGAACCAGAAGAAGCTATGAATGTGCAATACTCGAACCTATTTTTTGGTAAGATTTTTAGGGATGAAAATGTAACACCCCTAACCCGTATCCGTCGCCAGAATAGTGTCCTGAGGTATTACTGAACAAAAGCACGACTCTGAACATTTACACAAGTCATATTCATATATGTAAACGAATGTCTAATTAATTGTTAATCATGAAATTATTAATACATAATACATAAAAAAATACAAATCATATAATGAACATTGTAATGATGTTCAAATATCTAATAAACATCAATCATTTTTAAGTCATATTTCTATACATGTATAAATTAAAATCAAATAAAATCTAACACAAGGTATTTTAGAAATTAACTTATACGACATTAATAATCCATAAATGGTCAAATAAATTTCAATGAATAAATAAAACTTATACACATCTTAATCATAATGAAATGGAACTATTGCTGAACATCAATAATGATGCTAATCAAGCTTAGTTCACATACTAAAAATATACTTAATCATTTATTTATATTTAACCATTTTATAACACAGTAGTGACTTGAATTGCACTCATTTTACATGCCAAAATGTATATACACAACTAGTCTTTTTACCAACAATTCGAACATTTAAACACTACATAAAACGCATATACTCTTGAATATCACCTGTCTAATACATATTATACCTTAGTTAGCTAAATAACCATTATTTACCTTGTGGCTGACGTATATAAACCAAACTCCTTAACATTACATATATTGAACATACCTTCTATATAAGTCCAAACCAAGGTCAATTGTATACATAACCATGAGCATTATAATTAATTGTATTCATTGTCTCATTTTAACAAAGCATATCAACCAACTTCACACATATTTGTATATATAAATACCATAGCCAAATCAACTAATATACTTACGAACAGGTATATTTATTTGTACCGTGACAGATGCATCAAATACTTAGATATATAAATGCAAAAGCTGAATTATCAATCAACTTATTCAATACATAAATCTAGCATCACACCGAATACACTTGTCAACCAAATTTAACTATTACTATCATCATAAGTCATAATCGAATCATTTAAACTAAGAGTGACACATCAATATTGTAATAGGCCCAATTTGCTTGGGCCTATACCAAAACAAAAATAAAAAGCAAAACAAAATAACAAAAATAAAATCCAATAATAAGTGTCCATAGTCCATTTACAACAACCCAACAACTAAACCAAGCCCAAATAAAACCTAACATAAATTGGTCCAAAATCTAAAATTTCTAGAAAACCCTAGCATCATCTTTTGCGCTGCAGCAACTTTCAGCAGCCTCCAGCACCGCTGCTGCCTCCGTGCCAGCCCCACGTGTGCCTTCTTCGTCGTTTCCACGTGCGCCATCATCCAGCTGGCTCCGTTCATACCTGCAACAAAATAAGAACCCACAACAGACTGACAACAAAGATATCTAAGGGAAAATTGCTTGTATTTTTATTATGATTATGATTATTATTATTTTTTCTTTATTAGGCTATAAAAAGCCAGAAAAACGATGTAAATGGGATCTTTTTTTCAGAGAAACACAAAATAAAGCGCATACATACTTTTGAAAAAATATTGAGATAGATTAAAGGTGATTCATTCATCAATTTTGGCTTTTCTTTTCATTTTTATTTCTTTCTTGTTTGTGAATCTGTCACGCAAATATAAAAACAAGAAATAGAGTTTGCTTACCTCTCGTTCAGTGTCGATCTAGATGACATTTGTTCCTCCTATCCAAAGGCTAACGGATCCCTAAGAATCCGGTTAGAGCCACGACGGAGATGGGAGGCATACTCGGCGTCGTCGATCTGCGTGGGAGATTAAGAGATTTTAAAAATGATTTAGGGTTTTATTTTGAGAAAATGATCTGCTGAATGATTTTTAGGGTAGGTTTTGGCTTTTATATGTGCTAAAAAATGACGTCATTTTAAGTCGTGGGAATTGGCGTTGAAATGGCGTTTTTTCATGATGCAATCCTATTGCCCGACTCGTTTAGCTTCAGGACCCGCGTGTTTTAACGGTGAAGGGATATTTACGCATGTTGTCCCTCCCCTCCTACACCGATCTTTAATTAAGCCTCAATTGTGTTTTATTTGTTTTTACATTTTCCCTGAGATTTGGGATATTTTCAATTTTGATCCTCAATAATTTGTGCACATTTTATTTCGATCCTCAGATCTATTTTAATGATTTCTTTCATTTATAGGTTATCCTTTCGATTTTGATTTTATTTCAATTAGGTTTAGTTTATGTTCTATATTTTTTAGGATTTATTTATTTATTTTTTTAAACCTATTATTTTAACATACTATTTTGAACTATTTTATTAATTTCATTTTGTTTTAGTTTTTTTTATATTGTTGAATTGTTTTATTATATAATTTATTATTTTAAAATTTTCTCCATATAATTCTATGCTTAAATTTTTTATATAACATTTATCTTCATGCATTCATATTTATATATACATATATATAATTTACATCAAATTACTTATTTAAATTCCTTTTCGAACATGTTCATATACTTCTTCCTTTAAATATATTTATGTATATTGTTTGTTTCTTTTAAGAATCCAATTTTGGTATTATATTTTGTTGGTTTCCAATATTTTCCTATATTATTATTCTTTTTGTATATACATTATTTATATTAAGTTTTCATTTCATATATATATCATCATTTTCAAACCAATATGTTTTATTTTAAATTATTTTGTATATTAACTATTTCAAATTTCTTCCTACAGAATATCTATTTTAATAATCATTCATATATTATTATTTTTTTTACATGTAAATTATTTCAAATTCTAGCATGTGTTATTCAATTATAATTTCTCATATGTTTTAAATTGTTTTGTACCATATTGGCTCCTAGTTTCCATATTGCTTTGTATATTATGTGTTGCATTTTAATTTTCACGTTATTTTATATATGATTATTGTATATTGTTTATTAGTCTTTTGTATTATTATTTCAATTGTTTTTTCATCTATGTTTGGAAATTTGTTATATTTATTTCTAATTTGTTTCTTTGATTAGTCATATCTTTAGTTTTCACTATTTTGATTATTAATGTTGGATGTGAGCTCATTGTTATGGTATGTTTGTAAATTTGTTCTTTTATTTTCATGTCTCTAATATTTTCACTCATTAAAAGGATATATTATTCGTGTATTTTCCGTGTTTATAATTTTCGCCTTTTGTTCACAAGTGTTGCTTTGTAATTTTCAACTTTTTGTTTTAAAGTTAATTATTCCATTTTATTTCAAGGCAACCTAATGCGTTTTGGAGCCAGGTTTACTATTATTCATTTGAAAATTCCTTGAAACGAAGGCAATATTTGATGTCTGGAAATTCGGGGAATCGTGCCCTATCGTGCTGGATTTCAATTCCCCGTTTGTTCAAAATAATCAAATATTCCTTTAGAATTTTACTCGTGTTTTCAAAACTATAAAACAAGGCAATGTTCAATGTTTGGAAATTCGAGGAATCATGCCCTACCGTGCTGGGTTTTGGTTTTTCGTTGGACTAAATAATTGGGTATCCTTTTGTAAATTTCAACATATGAGCTTTTAGAAGTAAAAAATTAATCGTGTTTTCGAAGTTATAAAGGATCGTGTACTATCGTGCTGGATGTGATGCTGTATTCCTTTGAAACAAGAGAGTTTTGACGACCAACTTTAGCCATTCAAATGTTTTAAAAGGAACCATATTTCAAAATATTTTTAAATTTTAGACATAAGGACTATACTTAATCAATTTGTACTAATTTTGGGCGTAATGAGGGTGCTAATCCTTTCTCAAACGTAACCGGCTCCTGAACCCGTTTTCTCAAATTTACGTAGGCCAAAATTGATTTAAATGGAATAAAATGTTTTATTAGGTGATCCAATCAGACCTAAACAAAAGGATTGGTGGTGACTCCACTTGTTTTAAGGTCGATCCCTGTTTTTTCTAAAATAAAAAAATAGTTTCGATAGGTTGGCGACTCCACTAGGGATTGAGCAAGAGAGTGAAGCCATAAAATTGATTTTTTTTTGTCCTTTTGTCTAAAGTTGAAAATTTAATTTGAAAATCATGGTTCTTTGTTGCATTTGTTTGCATGACTGTTGTGGTCTTAGTCTTGTAGAATAATATTGCATTGCATTGCATGACTATTGCGGTTATACCTTTAAGTGGGAGTGAGAAACTACGCCTTCGTGAGATTTTCATCTCTGCATGGGCTAGTGGATTACTTTCGGGATACATTTGTACCTATGACTTCTTGAGATTTACATCTCCGCATGGTCATAGGAAAATGTATTCCTCTGAGCTGAACTTGATCCATATGAGCCTATAATGGGTGAGGGTTGAGGAATTTGCTGGTTTAGGTACCCTTTCTTTAGAACCGAGCCACATATAGTGAACCTTGAGAGTCCACCTTAGGTAGAACCTTGCCCAAATTTAGTGGTCACCCGAATAGGTACTTTATTTGTTATTTATTTCTTCTGTACTAACGTGTTTTGTTTTTTGTTTTGTTGATGATTGCATTGCATTACATCATCATAGAAAGGAGGTGTTGTTTCATATTTGAGTGCTAAATAGAACAGTTTGTCATAAGAAAACGAATTTCTTGATAAAGTGGATTATAATACGGTTGTCTGAATATGGTCCAAGTAACGGAAAAAGGCTGATGGTTCACGGAGAAAAACAAGACTTTACTTGAGGATTCAAGCCAATAAAAATTATTTGGGAGCTGTTGTGTCTCGACTTTCTTAAAGGAGCTAATCAATATCACGAGGTTAATAATTGCAGCCTGGATCAAGCAAAATGGAGCTAGTGGAGGCATTTATTGGAAGCTTGCGAGATTTGACTTTTACAAAGAAAAGGGATCAGTGTCGCCTGGAATATGAAGGCAAGGCTGTATATGTAATACGTTTTGTAAAGGAATTTGTTTTCTAGAAAAGTTGTTCTAGTAGAATTGAATTCAAAATCAACGCGTTTCTTTATTTTGCATTCATTCCATGCATTTGCTTTGTATTGCATCATTGCATCATTTGCATTAGATTTTCACAAAAGGGCCCTAATTAAATGAAATCCTTTCAGTTAATCTGGGAACCAATAAAAACTTACCAACCAAGTGTCGTTACGGTACCCGTGCTAAGACAAAAGATATGGACCAAAGATTGGGAAGACTTGAACAGCTTCAAATAGAGATGCAAGACCAGTTACAAATACAAATGCAAGAGCAACTAGCAAAGATCCGGTAAGATATGAGAGACCAAGTGCTAGAGTCTCAAAAGAATATGATGAATCAGTTGTCCCAATTACTGACTAGGGGGCTGGACAATGATGGGCCTCTCTACCCTCCAGGTTTCACCCCGAAAAATGCTCAGACATGTCTGTAAGGTGTACCTATTATCAGAACCAAACAATATCAAGCCGGTACCTCAGCACCAGTGGATTACCCGATAGGCTCAGGCTCCAATCCGGGGGGCAATCCAACCTATCCTGTAGTTCTTGATCTGGATGAAATAGAAAAAGCAAATATGGGACTGCCAAAGTAACTTGAGGATCGGTATAGGTGGTTCGAGGAAAAATTGAAGGCAATGTAGAATGTTGACTTCTACTGAGGGATTGACGCCAATAATTTGAGTTTGGTTCCCGATTTAGTACTCCCACCAAAATTTAAGACTCCAGAGTTTGAAAAGTATAATGAGACTAGTTGTCCTGAAGCTCACATAACAATGTTTTGTCGAAGGATGATAGGATATGTTAATAACAACCAATTATTAACCCATTGCTTCCAAGACAGTCTAATCGAGTTAGTAGCTAAATGGTACAATCAATTGAGTCGTACTAAAATCAATTCATGGAGGGACTTAGCACAAGCCTTCATGAAACAATATAGCCATGTAGCAGACAGCGCATTCGATAGAATTACCTTGCAGAATATGGAAAAGAAGCAAAATGAGAGCTTCAGGAAATATGCCCAAAGATGGAGAGAGGTAGCAATACAAGTCCAGCCTCTTCTTTAGGAAAAAGAGACTACGATACTTTTCATCAATACTCTGGAAGCCCCGTTCATTAATCATATGTTGGGAAGTGCTACTCTGAGCTTTTCAGATATTGTAGTGTCCGGTGAGATGATTGAAGATGTGATAAGAAATGGGAAAATAGATATGGAGGAAAGTGCCAAAAGGTCAACCCCGAGAAATGAGGAAACTGAAGTAAACATCGTGAGCATGCCTTCCAAATTTGTCAATTGAAAACTGCACTACATTTAAAAAGTTGGTCGAAAGGTTCATTGAAATGGGAATTGTGAAGTTTGACGATTCTTTAGAACCTAATTGCTCTGACAATGAAGTAAATGCAATATTTAAAAGTAGGGGCAAAAGAGTTGCGATGCCTTGAACAAGTCAAAAGCCTGGAAGGAATATCAGGGAATGAATGACATATCCAAGGAGGGAACCGGGGAATAAAAGTTTCCAAACCCTTATGTACTTGGGGTGTTTTGAATAATGGTACTGTTGAAGAGATCCTTGTATTTTTATAGCTGATCTAGAGTAATGTTCAAAACACACTTGTTGCTTTAAGCCTAGGGGCAATAAGAATCCTTTTGTGAAATAGGCTTGTGTCCAAATTCTTTATTTCAATAAAATGCATCTTTTTGAGCAAATATTCTTTCATTCTTTTGTTCTTTGGACTGTCTTTTAAATATTCTTTCATTCTTCATTCATGATCATACCATACAAATAATCATCCTTAGAATCATTTATTCTTTGGAATTTGCCTTCATACCTACAATAGGTCCCCAGATATCAATGACATGAGCAACACTGTAACTGACTCCCTTTTGGGGTAAGATATGTGTTTAAGCGGATCTTAGGACTTTGAAGATGACAGAGATTGTAACTTATCACCTGATTTGTTAAGGATGGTAGAACAAGATAAAAAGCAGATCCTACTTTACGAAGGGTTAGTGGACATTGTGAGCAAGAGGCAGAGATCGGAGTTTGAGTCACCGCAAAGACAAAGCGAATCATCATTGAGGTATTCAAAAAATTCAAAGATGTTTTCGCATAACTATGTCAAGATATACTTGGGATACTGAGAATTGTAGATGCTAAAAAGTGTCTATATGGGTGTCAAAAGGATGCATGTTAATGGTTTCACCATGGAAGGGGATTGTATCAGTTAGGCCATATTTAGGGAGACAAGATTCATGTGCCTCATTCATTTCTTCACAGACTTTCTCTATGTGGGGGCATGGATGTTATTCAGGCCATTCTCGTCTAATATACATTGATTTATCTTGACAATCATCGATTACTTCACGAGGAGGGTGAAATTTGCTTCATATGCCAATATTACAAGGTTGATAGTCATCAAATTTTAAAAACAAAAAAAAAGTGCCGACAAGTAATGTCAGAAAAGAGCATGTCCAATACAACTGCATAATGTCAAAAGTTTACAGTCTGTTCAAAGATCAGACACCATATCACAGTGCAGCAAAGACAGCCAAAAATGCAAAACAAAAAGTACAAAAACAAAAAATACAAAAAAGAGAAAAAGAAGAATAAAAACAACAAAACAAAGGTCACCGAACTTGTAAAGATTGGCATAAAGAAGTTACTATTTACCCTCTATCGAATGTCAACTGGGACTTTCGCTGGGGCAACACATTGCTTATTGGTTTATGAGATAGAAATGGTTTTGAAGATGAGATTCTTTTTCTCCGAGTATTGTCAGAGTTGAAGTTGGATAAGGCGAATGGATCTAAGCTCAATATGATCAGTTGAATTTGAAAAGAGGAGATTTTGTCATGGTCCAATGCACCAGAAATGAATGATGTGAGCTTACAACAAAGAGGTTTATCCTAGACAATTCCATGAGGGGAACTTGATATTGAAGAAGATCCTTCCTATACAAAAAGACATCAAAAAAAGAAATGTTCCAAATTAGGAGGGACCTTATGTAGTAAAGAAGTCCTGTTCTGGAGGAACATTGATATTAACCAAGACGAATGGCAAATCTAGTCAATGAGTATTCTATCTAAAAGGGGAGAGGCCAAGGTGAAAACCAGCAAAGGGCGCCTTGAGACCTTAAAAAAATTAAATTAAGAAAAATAAAAAATAGAAAATAAAAAAAATAAGAACAATAAAAAAAAGAGAAAAAGAAAAAGGAGAGGCCAAGGCGAAAACCCGCAAAGGGCGCCTTGAGACCAAAGGGGATTTGAGTTGAAAACTTGAAAAAGGCGGCTCAAATTTGGATCAAAGTGGGGCATACAGTAGTCTTACTATGCCTGAATTAATAATGAAGAAGTAAGCTACGTCTTGGGCCATCGACAAAGTACTCTAGATCCCTTAAGCACAGATTGAGCTCAAAATGGTACTCAAGAAGTTAGTACAGAGAAGCTCAAGCTGCGATATTTGGGGCACCTAGTTTTCCATTTTACCCACTTTTGAATTTGCTATCTTTGATTATCTTATTCTTTTCAAGATACATCCTAATAATTTTTTTTCTTAGTTGCATTTTCTTACTTGTTTCGAGTTATGCTCTTAATTAATTCCTTTCTTGTCCATGGTTATGATCTTTTTCAAGCATTTTGCATTGAAATAACGATTAGTGGACTAATAATACTTTCATAAAAGGAGTTTCACATATTACTCTAGAAGCTTGTAAATAATACAAGAACCTGAAACAGGACTATTATTTAAAACTCACCAAGCTTAAGGGTTGGAAATATTTAAGCCCAAATTGAGATTATTTCCTTGGAATTTCTGTCAAAGATATTGGTTGAACAAAAATAAATTACATCGGTGTTATAATCCTAGCGAAGAATGAGCAATGAGATTATTCTCAAGAAAAGAAAAATGATATTCTGTATATCTGGTCATTACACCCAGGGAATAGTGTAACAGATCAAATTGATTGAGGATGATGCGAATCCTATACCTCTGAGTCGCAGTAGGATGGATAGGAGAAATCAAATGATTATTCCCCTGAAGTTGTAGTGGGGGTTCAAACTTTATGTCCCAGAAGTTATAGTATAGGCGACTCTGAAATTACAACGGGGCAAGCTGGCTGAGCAGAATGTGATCGTTTCTTTGGGTTTTCTATCAAGAATACTAGTCGAACAAGATGGCAGCATAATACGTCAGTAGTAATGCCTTGATGAGCAACGAGTGATGATACCTTAAGCATTTTTTTTTAAAAAGTGGATCATTCTCATTTCTACATTCATATATCATTCATAACACATCTAGTTAGGAGCATTTGATTCATTTCGATCATAGCATCCTAATTATTTGACATAAGCATCACATCTAATTAGGAACATTTGATTCATTTCGATAATAGCATCCTAATTATTTCGCATAAGCATAGATACACGAAATCGAGTCTACAGGACATGTCCCAGAGGAAGGTGTAGCAACATCGGTGAATTCACAACTTATCTCCCTGAAGTTGCAGTGGAGCAAGTTAAAGTGACAAGCCTTATCTCCTTGAAGTTGCAGTGGAGCAGACTCAAGATACAAGTCTTATCTCCCTAAAGTTGCAGTGGAGTAGATTGAAAGTTGCAGATCTTATCTCCCTAAGTAGTAGTGGAGTAGATCAAAGATGGCGACATCTCCATGTATCGGCAATGGAGAAGATTTTTTAGCCACCAGCCTTATCTCTCTGAGGTAGCAAGAGAGCAGGTTGAAGTTTGAAGTCTTATCTTCCTGAGGTAGCAAGGAATTAGATTGAAGATTGAAGATCTTATCTCCCTAAGTAGTAGTGGAGCATATCAAAGGCGGCGAATCTTATCTCCTTGTATCGACAATTGAGCAGATTTTAGCCACTAGCCTTATCTCTTTGAGGTAGCAAGAGAGCAGGTTGGCGATTGTAGTCTTATCTTTCTGGGGTAGCAAGGAAGTAGACTGAAGAGTGAAGATCTTATCACCCTAGGCAGTTGTGGAGCAGATTGAAGATGGAAAATCTTATCTCCATGTATCGACAATGGAGCAGATTTTATCCACTAGCCTTATCTCTCTGAGAGAGCAGGTTGGCGATTGTAGTCTTATCTTCCTAAGGTAGCAAGGAAATAGACTGCAGATTGAAGATCTTATCTCCCTAAGCAGTTGTGGAGCAGATTGAAGATGGTGAATCTTATCTCCATGTATCGGCAATGGAGCAGATTTTAGCCACTAGCCTTATCTCTCTGAGGTAGCAAGAGAGCAGGTTGGCGATTGTAGTATTATCTTCCTGGGGTAGCAAGGAAGCAGACTGAAGAGTAAAGATCTTATCTCTCTAAGCAGTTGTGGAGTAGATCGAAGATGGAGAATCTTATCTCCATGTATCAGCAATGGAGCAGATTTTAGCCACTAGCCTTATCTCTCTGAGAGAGCAGGTTGGCGATTGTAGTCTTATCTTCCTGAGGTAGCAAGGAAGTAGACTGCAGATTAAAGATCTTATCTCCCTAAGCAGTTGTGGAGCAGATCGAAGATGGTGAATCTTATCTCCATGTATCAGCAATGGAGTAGATTTTAGCCACTAGCCTTATCTCTCTGAGGTAGAAAGAGAGAAGGTTGACGATTGTAGTCTTATCTTCCTGAGGTAGCAAGGAAGCAGACTGAAGCTTGTAGATCTTTTTTCCCTGATGTAGCAGTGGAGCAGATCAAAGACGGTGAATGTTATCTTCCCAATGAAGTAAAGGAGCAGATTGAAGTCACTAGCCTTATCTCCCTGAGATTGCAGTGGAGTAGGTTGAAATCACTGATTCTTATTTCTTTGAAGTTCTAGTAGAGTATACCCCTGAAGACAATGGGATCGAATGGGAATATTTGAAAAAAAAGAGAGCCAAGAAGTCAAGATTTAGCAAGATCGAGCAAAATCAGTCCTTTTAAAGTCTTTGCTCCATTCCCGTTACATGGTAATGAGCAAAGAGGGGCAGCTGTAATAAGCCCAATTTGCCGGGCCCATACCAAAACCAAAATAGAAAGCAAAACAAAATAACAAAATAAAATCCAATAATAAGTGTCCATAGTCCATTTACAACAACCCAACAACTAAACCAAGCCCAAATAAACCCTAACACAAATTGGCCCAAAATCTAAAATTTCTAGAAAACCCTAGCATCATCCTTTGCGCTGTAGCAACTTTCAGCAGCCTCTAGCACCGCTGCTGCCTAAGTGCCAGCCCCACGTGCGCCTCCTTCATCATTGCCACGTGCGCTATCATCCAGCTGGCTCTGTTCATATCTGCAACAAAATAACAACCCACAACAGACTGACAACAAAGAGATCTAAGGGAAAATTGCTTGTATTATTATTATTATTTTCTTTATTCAGCTATAAAAAGCCAGAAAAACGATGTAAATGGGATCTTTTTAAAGAGAAATACAAAATAAAGCGCATACATACTTTTGAAAAAAATATTGAGATAGATTAAAGGTGATTCATTCATCAATTTTGGCCTTTTTTTTCCGTTTTTATTTCTTTCTTGTTTGTGAATCTGTCATGCAAATATAAAAACAAGAAAGAGAGTTTGCTTACCTATCATTCGATGTCGATCTAGTTGACATTTGTTCCTCCGATCCAAAGGCTAATGGATCCCTAGGAATTCAGTTAGAGCCATGACGGAGATGGGAGGCATACTCGGCGCCGTCGATCTGTGTGGGAGACTAAGAGATTTTAAAAATGATTTAGGGTTTTGTTTTGAGAAAATGATCTGCTAAATGATTTTTAGGGCAGGTTTTGGCTTTTATATGTGCTAAAAAACGACGTCGTTTTAAGCCGTGAGAATTGGCGTTAAAACTGCGTCGTTTCATGATGTAACCCGAATGCTCGACCCGTTTACCCTTAGGACCCGCGTGTTTTAGCGGTGAAGGGACATTTGCGCATGTAGTCCCTCCCCTCCTACACCTATCTTTAATTAAGTCTCAATCGTGTTTTATTTATTTTTACATTTTCCCTGAGATTTGCTAGCTATTGCAATTTAATCCGTGCCTAAACGCAACGTTTTGATATTTGGGATATTTTTAATTTTGATCCTCGATAATTTGTGCGCATTTTATTTCTATCCTCAGATCTATTTTAATGATTTGTTTCATTTATAGATTATCTTTTCGATTCTGTTTTTATTTATAGATTATCTTGTTCTATATTTTTTAGGATTTATTTATTTATTTTTTTAAACCTATTATTTTAACATACTATTTTGAACTATTTTATTAATTTCATTTTGTTTTAGTTTTTTTTATATTGTTAAATTGTTTTATTATATAATTTATTATTTTAAAATTTTCTCCATATAATTCTATGCTTAAATTTTTTATATAACATTTATCTTCATGCATTCATATTTATATATACATATATATAATTTACATCAAATTACTTATTTAAATTCCTTTTTGAATATGTTCATATACTTCTTCCTTTAAATATATTTATGTATATTGTTTGTTTCTTTTAAGAATCCAATTTTGGTATTATATTTTGTTGGTTTTCAATATTTTTCCTATATTATTATTCTTTTTGTATATACATTATTTATATTAAGTTTTCATTTCATATATATATATCATCATTTTCAAACCAATATGTTTTATTTTAAATTATTTTGTATATTAACTATTTCAAATTTCTTCCTACATAATATCTATTTTAATAATCATTCATATATTATTAGTTTTTTTTTACATGTAAATTATTTCAAATTCTAGCATGTGTTGTTCAATTATAATTTCTCATATGTTTTAAATTGTTTTGTACCATATTGGCTCCTAATTTCCATATTGCTTTGTATATTATGTGTTGCATTTTAATTTTCACGTTATTTTATATATGATTATTGTATATTGTTTATTAGTCTTTTGTATTATTATTTCAATTGTTTTTTCATCTATGTTTGGAAATTTGTTATATTTATTTCTAATTTGTTTCTTTGATTAGTCATATCTTTAGTTTTCACTATTTTGATTATTAATGTTGGATGTGAGCTCATTGTTATGGTATGTTTGTAAATTTGTTCTTTTATTTTCATGTCTCTAATATTTTCACTCATTAAAAGGATATATTATTCGTGTATTGTCCCGTGTTTATAATTTCGCCTTTTGTTCACAAGTGTTGCTTTGTAATTTTCAACTTTTTGTTTTAAAGTTAATTATTCCATTTTATTTCAAGGCAACCTAATGCGTTTTGGAGCCAGGTTTACTATTATTCATTTGAAAATTCCTTGAAACGAAGGCAATATTTGATGTCTGGAAATTCGGGGAATCGTGCCCTATCGTGCTGGATTTCAATTCCCCGTTTGTTCAAAATAATCAAATATTCCTTTAGAATTTTACTCGTGTTTTCAAAACTATAAAACAAGGCAATGTTCAATGTTTAGAAATTCGAGGAATCATGCCCTACCGTGCTGGGTTTTGGTTTTTCGTTGGACTAAATAATTGGGTATCCTTTTGTAAATTTCAACGTATGAGCTTTTAGAAGTAAAAAATTAATCGTGTTTTCGAAGGTATAAAGGATCGTGTCCTATCATGCTGGATGTGATGCTGTATCCTTTGAAACAAGAGAATTTTGACGACCAACTTTAGCCATTCAAATGTTTTAAAAGGAACCATATTTCAAAATATTTTTAAATTTTAGACATAAGGACAGTATTTAATCAATTTGGTACCAATTTTGGGCGTAATGAGGGTGCTAATCCTTCCTCATATGTAACCGGCTCCCGAACCTGTTTTCTCAAATTTTTGTAGGCCAAAATTTATTTAAATGGAATAAAATGTTTTATTAGATGATCCAATCACACCTAAACAAAAGGATTGGTGGTGACTCCACTCGTTTTAAGGTTGATCCCCTTTTTTTTGAAATAAAAAAATGGTTTTGACAAACATGATTCATACCATATGTATATCATGTCTGACTCTTTCAAACCACGTCCAAATCATCAAGCAACTTCAATCACATATCACATATACTTCTATCCATGAATAACTTTAGCTGAACCATTCACATGCACATCCTAAGCATTCAACCATTTTTAAAGCATATAGTACTTAACACAAATATTATACATTCATAACACAAAACCTCATGACTAAAATGAACATAAACCATACTTAGCATGACCGAATTCAAACATAAAATATTAGCCATTTTCGCATGGCTTAGATTACACACAACCAAAATCCAACATTTCTAAACGTAGTCCAGCCTATACATGCCATAGATCTGAATATTCAACTTATATATACCGAAGACAGTCAATTGTGTGATAAGCTTCTCTGACGATTTTCTGAGCTCTTAGCTTGAGTCCAAAATCTATGAAACAGGAATAATAAGAACACACACATAGAGTAAGCTTTCATAGCTTAGTAAGTCATAAACAAATAAATGACTATTTGACATAATCAAATCATTTATGCTAAACCAAATTATACTATCATAGTTACTTTAAATCTTAAGCTTACAATTTCATGTATTTTATATGTAATTTCACATATAGATTATTTATGGTCAAATAAGCATTTATATATCTTAACAAACTATCATTAAATTTACAAGCCAAAATCTCTTTATCATAGCTTGTATACATATACATCTATATACATAAATTCATAAGTCAAAGGATAATAATCACATACATAATTATATTATATGACGAATACACATACATATATATGAGCAAAATATATTTTTCATACATAAAGGTTACCTTGGCCGAATGTTCAAATAGTTAAATGAACAAATTATCATTCAATTTTCAAAGCCAAAATGTCATTATATAAGCAAGAATGCCTCCACTCATATATACGAGCTCATAAACCAAGATACAACTTCATATGCATACTCTTATTATAAGGCCGAATATACAAGATCATATATATACATATTCAAGAATCATTTTAATAATAATCATATTTCTTGTTCATAAGGCCAAATACACTTCCTTTGTTCACATACATCTTTCATTTACATCACACACAATTTGTAACAAATATCAAATAACTTACTTACTTTATTTCAAGTAGATAATAAGTTAATTCGTACCTGGTCAATCAGCTCGTTTTACATATTCATTCACAACTTGTTGTTGCTCGATGAACCATTCGGAATTGGATAGGACACTCAGATAATCACACATATCGTACAGTGCCAACGTCCCAGACGTGGTATTACATGTAATCACATATCGATGCCATTGTCCCAGACAGGGTCTTACTCGCATACACTTATATCGGAATCACATATCGATGCCATGGTCTTACTCACACGTCACATAATGAAATCCTATGTCATGACATATGTATCCTAGCTATTCCTAAGGTTCATACGGGACTTTCGGGCGTCGTAAATTAGTCAAAACAATTTTAGAAACATAGTAGCCAAGCTTGTATACATTCGGCTAGTATAAATATAAATTCACATATTTCATTTCAGCATGTATAATTTGCATTTAATTAGAATTAAGTACATCTATTTACTTATAAACTTACCTCGGACGATGTAAAATGGAACGGGACAACTAGTCGACAACTTTCGTTTTCCCCCGATCCAAATCTAATTTCTTTGGTTCTTGATCTAAACATTTTTCATTCAATTTAGTCCAAAAACACGTAAATGGGAAAATTACCATTTTACCCCTAATATTTTCTTTTTTTACAATTTAGTCCCTATTGCTCAAAACACAAAATATGCAAAATTTCCCTATACCCATGTTTGGCTGAATCTTACCCATTACCATACAATTTCATATATTTCATTTATTTCACATTTTAGTCCCTCAAATTATTATTTTTGTAATTTAGTCCTAATTACTCAAAATCATCAAAAACTCCAATACAAAACATGTTAATCTAAAACATATCTTTCATATTTCATCATCAAAAAACAAAAATTACAAGCTCTCAACAATGGCATAACTCAAAATATTCACCAAAATAAAAAATTCAAGCATGGGTTTACTAGTACTCGAAGCAACGATCTCAAAAACGTAAAAATGATCACAAACTGAACAAAAATGAACCTTGATTGAGCTTGAATGAATGCCGAACCCTAGCTTTGTTTCTTTCTTTTTCTTTGTTTTAACTTTCAGTAAGAAGAATATGAACACCAAAATGACTTTATTTTTTTATGTTTTATGTTATATTATAACATATAGTAACTTAATGTTTAATTTACTTATATACCCTTAATGATATAATATAAAAACCATGTAATATATGTCTTATACCGTCCCACTAATGTATTAATGGGATATTTACAACATAAATGCCCCAAATTAGAAAGCCACTAACAATTTGGCCCTTATGCTTTAAACTATCAAGTTTTCAATTTACGCGATTAAGTCCTTTTATTTAATCAGATACCTAAACGACAAAATTAAATCACAAAAATTTGACAGATATAAATTCACAAAAAATAAACACAGAAAATAATATTAAAGCATTTTTCTGACTCAAATTCGTGGTCCTAAAACCACCGTTCCTATTAGGGTCTAAATCGGGCTGTTACAGAAAATTCCTTTGGGGGGAAAGTTGTAACAACCCGTTTACAGTGGTGTCAAAAATAGTGATTTTGGGACCACAATTTTGATGAGTAAATTATTATTTTAGTATTTATTTAATGTCTATGGGATTATATTACGATTGTATTAAAATTTTGTTAAGAATTTTTTATGTTTAAATGGTTAATTAGGTGATAAGGGTTAAATCGTAAAGAGTGTAAAAGTTGAGTTCTAGTAGTTAAAGGGGTCCAATGGCTATGAAATCTTAAAATAAAGGACTTGAATGGTAATTATACCATTTAATGTGTTAGTGGATGTTCATGGACATGGTTTTAATGAAATTTTAATGATTTTGAAAGGTTAATTTGGTAAATTGACAATTAAGTTAAGTGTTAAGTAAATTAAAAGCTAACAAGATATCATCTTCTTTTTTTCTTCATGTCAAAGTCGATTTTAGCCATTAAAGGGGAAAGATAGCTTCGGCTAAGCTTGTTTTCTTGCGTGTAAGTTATTCCGAGCCCCGTTTTAATAATTTTTATATTTTTGAGTTTGTTTTAGCTTAATCTAACTAGCTCGGGGGTTAATTTATAAAACTGTTAAAGTTTTAGGGACTTTACATGAATGTTTTTGAATGATTTTTGATGTTATTTGTTAGATTATGAATCCTTGTTGTGAAATAAATATATTTGTTTAAGTGATTTTTGATGAAATTGTATTTAGAGAATTATTTGTGAAATTAGTAAAATTTCATGTTAAAATTATGAAATGTTGGTTTAAGTGAGTTGGTTTAAGTCCCTATGAAATTAGGCTAGCTAGTATGGAGGATTAAAATGGTTAAATTTCAAATTATAAGCTTAAGGACTAAATTGTGAAAAGTTAAAATATTAGGGGTAAATTGGTAATTTTGCATAAATATGAACTATGGATTTAATTGAATTCTATAAGTACTTGATTGAATGAAAATATTTGTTTAGATCAACATAAACTACAATCGGATCTAAATTGAGGAAAAGCTAAAGCTTTAAACTAGCTCGATTTTATTTTTACACCCTAGTTATCAAGGTAAGTTCATATGAACTGTAATCATTTTAATGTTATTTAAATTTAATGCTTACTATGTTTTTTTAATGTAAATGAATCAAAATATAGAAATGTATCAATGCTATGATGAATTGACGGATAACGAGTCCTGGTTGAACCTTTAGAATTCTTAGGATACAAATGTCATGTCATTAGAGATTCCATGTTTCGGGTGCGGGTCTTGAATGTCCTACCTATGGCTGAGGTCTTGCATTTGTTAAGGATTCTCCACAGGTCATGTGAGCAGCATCGTATAGCTTACATTCTGACCCACAGCTTGTGTGAGCAAGCCCATTTCACAGCTCATTTTAGCATTGATGTAAAGGAAAGGTTACGGTTATATGGAAAGACACATTTTGTGTGAGATTTCCCGTGCATCTGATGTAATTCTAGATGGTTCAACTAGTATGAAAAGAGAACGAAATGGTAAGTATGCAAACATATTGAATCATGACTTTATGAAATCATTTATAAACAAAATGAGGTTAGTACATATGGAAATTTATATATCTTATGGTTAATTTCATTTGTATCATGGACAAGTATACTAACTTATAAGTTGGTGATGTTTTAGGCTTTTATTAAGCTTATGGCATTGGTAACAATTTATACTTATTCTATGAATTGTATTATTGAAATGGTAAGTTAAGTTTTAAGTTTCTACAAGCTTTCTAAGCACTCGTTGCTTACGTAATTTCTTTCCATTGTTTTATAGATTATCGAAAGCTCGATTTGGTTGAAAGCTCGTCAGAGATCTATCACACTATCCAACAATCAATTTGGTAGTTTTGAGTATTTTGGCCAAGGTTAATAATGAAATGTATAGGTCTTTTGTATTGATGGCTCATAGATGTTAAAATGGTTGATTTAGTATGCTTATTGTAACAGTCCGATTTTGACCCTAGTCAGAATAGTGGTTTTGGGACCAAATATCTGAGTTATAAAAATATTTAAATATTATTTTTCGTGCTTATGATGTGTGAATTAGCGTGTGTGAAAGTCTCGTGTGAAAATTTAATTGTTTGTGTGCTTAATTTGCAAAAAGGACCTAAACGCGTAAAATGTAAAAGCTGTGTGCTAGATGTTAAAAGTGCCTATTTGACTTGGCTTTATAATTGTGAGGTCCTTATGGTTATTTGACCAAAGTTATGATTAAATGACATTAGTGGACATTAGTTGATCGCATATTAATGTTTTAATGCAAGGGTAATTTGGTAAAATGCATATTAAAGTAATATTATTATAACAAAACATGAAAAATAAGGTCATTATACATGTTCATCCACCGAAAATAGAAAAGAAAACCTAGGTTTGGAGAGCTTTAAGTTTCGGCATACACAAGGCTTAATTAAGGTATGAGTTTTGTTCAGTTTTTGATAATTTCTACGTTTTTGTAATCGTTGCTTCGTATACTATCGAACCCACGCCTCAATTTCTAATTTTGGTGATGATTTTGAAATGTTCCATGGATGGATTCATGAGCTTTGTGATGTTATGTGATGAAATATTAAAGTATGATGGTGGGTTTAAATGATTTGTCTTCGGATTTTTGATGAAATTGAGTAATTTGGGCTAAATGGTAAAAATATTATTTTGAGGGACTAAAATGTGAAATAAATGAAATGTGTGGACTAGTATGAGTGCTAGGAGAATTCGGCTAAGCTTGTGTATATGCAAATTATGTGTATTTTGTGATTTTGTGAAATAGGGACTAAAGTGTTGAAATGTGAAAATGTGAGGGCTAGTTTGCAAAATGCCCTAAATATGTGCTTATGGATTGAATTGAATTAATTGGTGAATAAAAATGTTAATTTTGAATACATATAGATCAAGAAAGGAGGAATTTGGATTTAGATCGAGGGAAGTCGAAGGCTATCGAGTAAACAATTCAAATCGACAATTTTAAGTACGAGGTAAGTTCATACATGATAAATAATGTTAAAGCTATGTTTTAATGTGATGGTAATGTATAAATGGTATAGATATTTGATTACAGTTTGAGTATGATGATATTCAACTATGTTTGGCACTAAGTGTGTTGTTTAATATAGCTTCAGCTACAAATGGCACTAAGTGTGCGAGTTGGAATAACTTCGGCTATATAAGGCACTAAGTGTGCATTATCGACTTAGCTTCGGTTAATTATAATGGCACTAAATGTGCGAAATCATTTTAGTTTCGGCTAACTTTTACCTCACTAAATGTGCGGATGTTTAAGGTACGAATGATTGATTGAAAAACTTTTAATATTCAATGGAAGGTGAGTATGTAAGTGAATAAGTACGAAAAGCTTCAGGTATGTACGATATTTAAGTGGTAGATGATATTACGTGTGTTACGTTCATGGAATTTATATGGTGATATGGATTATAAATATGTAAATATTTATGTATTGATGTGCTATGTTTTATATATTGTTGATGATTTTAGTACGAGCTTACTAAGCTTTTAGAAAGCTTACTTTGTGTGTATTTACATTATTCTTTAGATATCGAAGCTACTGCAAGCTCGAGGATCGTCAAGGATCGTCACCACACTATCGAACCTTAATTTGGTACTTTTGAAAGTATAAATATTTCCAGTATGGCATGTATAGGCTAGAGGGTATATGTATTTAAGCTTTGTTAAATATATATATATGTTATGCCATGTAAGTGGCTAGCAAATGGTATATTACCTAGTTTTGGTAAATGATTTATGATGCCAAATTGTGTATATTTGTAATGGTTATATTGCCTTGTGCATGGTGATCATTTTGAAATATGTCAAGTTGAGGAAATGGTAAGTTTAAGCATGAGTTAGAAGGTGCCATAAGTAAACTATGAAATGGGCATTTTGGCATGTTGTTGTAATAAGATTTTTAATGTGTCTTGGTATGGATTTGAATAGGTTATTGAATGATTATGATTTAGTTATAATGAAGCATGTTTTGTGCATGGAATTGCCTGAAAATTTTGATATAAATGTTGTTTAATATTGCTTGTAGGAATGACCCTTAAAAGGAGTGGCAAGTTGGCTTAAACCAAGCCTGCATTGTGCCACATGGTCAGGGACCACGGGCGTGCCTTGTGGCCGTGTATGAAAATCAGTGACCTCTTAAGATCACACGGTTAAGACACATAGGCGTGTCATATGGCCATGTCCTTAAGTTAGTAGCCAGCTATGTATCACACGGCCATGGCACATGGGTGTGTCTGTTGGCCGTGGGTGAAAGTCAGTGTATATACTCTGTTTTGGCACGGTTAGATCACACAGGCGTGTCTGGTGCCCATGTAAGGCACACGGCTTGGTCACACGGGCGTGTGACCTCAACAGAATTGAAATTTTTTTTTCTAAATTCTAAAACTTTTGTATGTTATCAATTTGATCTTGATTGCATATTTAAGCATTGTATACTCAGTTATATGTGAATATTGAATGTGAATGACTGACTTCTTTTAGTAATGAGATAATTTTTTATGTGTGGTAGTTCTGATTTGAGTCGTGAGTCCGGTAATGCCTCTTAACCTATTTCGGTGACAGTTTCGGGTTAGGGGAGTTACATTTTGTTGGTATCAGAGCTATGGTTTAGTCGGTTCTAGGACTACCATAGCATATGTGAGTTTAGCTATACATGCCATAAATATGAACAGCAATAGTGTGATAAATCCTAACATTGAAATCTGCTTTTATATAGCAATGGATCCCGATAGAGTTGTAGTAGATGATGTTGAAAGCAATGCGCCTGCTTCCGCACAAGGGACGGTGCAAGCTGATTGTCGACTGGCTACGAGTAGCCATGATAGTGAGGCTAAAAAATCCTTCTATCAGATAATGAATGATTAGTTCACTCAATACATTAGAACCAATCCGGCTGTACAACAACCTCCACCCCCAGTTAATCCTCCTCAAGCTCCTATTATGCCACCAGTAAATCCAATACAGTTGAGTAGGCCACCAGTTGATAAGATTAGAAAACACGAGGCTGAAGAGTTCCGAGCTACAACAAAAGATGATGCTGAAAAAGCGGAGTTTTGGTTAAAGAACACAGTAAGAGTGTTTGATGAATTGTATTTGAGTCCTGAGTAATTAATAAAATGTGTTGTTTCTCTTTTGAGAGATACGGCGTATCATTGGTGGAAGACTTTGACATCCGTGGTTCTGAGTGAACGAGTTACTTGGGATTTCTTCCAAGCTGAATTCCGGAAGAAATATATCAGTCAAAGATTCATTGATCAGAAACACAAAGAGTTTCTTGAGCTTAAACAAGGCCGAATGTCAGTCACAAAATATGAGTGAGGATTTGTAAGGCTGATTTAATATGCCCGTGAATGCATATCTACGAAAGCAATAATGTGTAAGAGATTTGAAGACGGCTTGAATGAAGATATTCGTTTGTTAGTTGAGATCCTGAAAATCAAAGAATTTGTAGTGCTTGTTGAATGAGCATGTAAAGCTGAAAATCTTGGGAAAGAGAAAAGAAAGACTGATTTTGAAGCTAGAGAGGTACGAAAGAGTTCTTCGGGCAAATCATTTCAATTTGGATCCAAGAAGTTTAGAGATGATAACAGTCGTTTAAAGACTAGTATGGGACCTTCGACCAGAGGTCGTGCTAGATTGCAATCAAATTTCAAATCTTCAGCTACATCTGTTGCCAGTGTTGATAGTGTAAAGAATGAAAAGCCTGAGTGTGATCAGTGTGGAAGACGACATTTCGGTGAATGCTAGGGAAAAAGTATTAACCGAGCTTGTTATAGTTGTGGCTCAAGAAATTATTTTATAAATGATTGCCCAGATTTAGCTGAAAAAGATAATGTTCAGAATCCAAGGCAGAGTGGTAATGTTTCTCAATGTAGACCTCCCAGAAATTTGGGAAATATGAGCAGTAGTCAAAGAGGAACGGAAGACACAACTATGAGATCTGAGGCTCGTGCACCTGCCAGAGCTTATGCTATCAGAGCTCGCGAGGAAGTTTCATCGCCAGATGTGATTACAGGTGCATTTACTCTCTATGATACTTCTGTGATTGCTTTGATAGATCCTAGATTGACATATTCATATATATGCATGAACTTAGTGAATAGTAAAACTTGGTCTGTAGAGTCTACTGAATTTGTAATTAGAGTTTCGAACCCCTTAGGCAGATGTGTTCTGTTTGATAAAGTCTGCAAGAATTGTCCGTTAATGTTTCTAGACAATTGTTTTCCGGCTGATCTGATGTTATTACCTTTTGATGAGTTTGATATAATTCTGGGTATGGATTGGTTAACTTTGCATGATGCTATGGTGAATTGCAAAAGGAAAACTATTGATTTGAGATGCAAGAATGATAAAATAGTTAGAATTGAATCTAGTGATTTGAATGGATTATCTGCTGTGATATCTTCGATTAAAGCTTTAAGTATTGTGACAAAGGGTTGTGAAGCTTAGTTTGCATATGTGATTGATTCGAGAGTATCAGAAAAAAAGGTTGAATCTGTGCCTGTTGCTTGTGAGTTCCCTGATGTGTTTCTTGAAGAACTTCCGGGATTGTCTTCGGTTAGAGAGGTGGAGTTTGGCATTGAATTAGTACCTGGTACTACTCCAATTTCAATAGCTCCATATAGAATGGCCCCGATTGAACTGAAAGAATTAAAGTCTTAGTTGCAAGAGTTGACCGATCGAGGATTTACTAGACCGAGTTTCTCACCATGGGGTGCTCCGGTTCTATTTGTGAAAAAGAAAGATGATACAATGAGAATGTGTATTGACTATCATCAGTTGAATAAAGTGACTATTAAGAATAAATATCCCCTGCCCCAAATTGATGATTTGTTTAATCAGTTGAAAGGAGCTGCTGTGTTTTCGAAAATAGATTTAAGATTAGGCTATTATCAATTGCAAGTGAAAGACTCAGATATTCCGAAAACTGCTTTCAGAACAAGGTACAGTCACTATGAATTCTTAGTTATGCCTTTCGGATTAACTAACGCGCCTGCTATTTTCATGGATTTGATGAATAGAATTTTTAGACCGTATTTAGATCAATTTGTTGTGGTATTCATTGATGACATATTAATTTATTCACGTGATGAATCTGAACATGCCAAGCATTTGAGAATAGTGCTTCAAACTCTGTGAGATAAACAGTTGTATGCAAAGTTCAGTAAATGTGAGTTCTGGTTGCGAGAAATTAGTTTTCTGGGCCACATTGTGTCAACACCGGGTATTCGAGTTGATCCAAACAAAATTTCTGCTATTCTGGATTGGAAACCTTCGAAGAATGTATCTGAAGTCTGTAGTTTTCTGGGACTTGCAGGTTATTACAGAAGGTTCGTGAAAGGTTTTTAAATGATCGTAACTCTGTTAACAAAACTACTTCAGAAAGATGTGAAGTTTGAGTGGTCTGAAAAGTGTCAGAATAACTTTGATCAGTTGAAAGCTTTGTTGGTTGAAGCTCCGGTATTAGTACAACCTGAATCGGGTAAAGAATTTGTGATTTACAGTGATGCTTCATTAATTGGTTTGGGATGTGTTCTAATGCAAGAAGGAAAAGTCATTGCCTATGCTTCGAGGCAGTTGAAGCCGCACGAAAAGAACTATCTGACGCATGATCTTGAATTAACTGCGATTATGTTTACTCTAAAGATTTGGCACCATTACTTGTTCGGTGAAAAGTGTCATGTATACTCTGATCATAAGAGTTTGAAGTATTTGATGACCCAAAAAGATCTAAATATGCATCAAAGAAGATGGCTTGAATTACTAAAAGATTACGAACTTGTGATTGATTATCATTCGGGAAAAGCAAATGTTGTTGCTGATGCTTTGAGTAAAAAATCGTTGTTTGCTTTGTGTACAATGAATGCTCATTTGGTTCTGTCTAATGATGGTTCAGTTTTAGCTGAATTAAAAGCGAGACCTTTGTTTCCATAGCAGATTATTGAAGCTCAGAAGATTGATAATGAGATTTTAGCTAAACGAGCTCAGTGTGATGTAGAGTCTGATTCAGAATTCAGAGTAGATAAATATGATTGCTTGAGATTTCTAGATCAAATTTGTATTCCAAGAAATCTAGAGTTAATTCAAATGATTCTGGGTGAAGCTCACAGTAGTCGTTTATCTGTGCATCCGAGTAGTACGAAAATGTATAATAATTTGAAACAATATTATTGGTGGTCTGGAATGAAAAGAGATATCTCTGATTTTGTTTCTAAATGTTTGATATGTCAGCAATTTAAAGCTGAACATCCTACAACCGATTATGGTTTTAAAGTGGAAATGGGATTGAGTGACTATGGACTTTGTTTCGGGTTTGCCCCTACCTTCGAGAAAGAAAGATACAATTTGGGTTGTAGTTAATCGATTGACGAAATCAGCTCATTTTATTTCGATTCGATCTAATTACTCACTTGATAAATTAGCTAAGTTATACATTTCTTATATCGTGAGATTGCATGGGGTGCCATTGACGATAGTGTCAGGTAGAGACCTGAGATTTACATCAAGATTTCGGAAGAAGTTGCAAGATGCTTTGGGTACTAAATTGCACTTTAGTACTACTTTTCATCCGCAAACGGATGGCCAATCAAAGCGGATTATTCAGATACTCGAGGATATGTTGAGATGTTGCATTCTTGAGTTTAAAGGTAGGTGGGAACAATATCTACCTTTGATTGAATTCGCGTATAATAACAGTTTTTAGTCAAGCATTAAAATGGCACCATACGAGGCTTTATATGGTCACAAATGTCGTACACCTTTGTATTGGACCGAGCTCAGCGAAAACGAGATTCATGGGGTTGATTTGATAAAAGAAACCAAACAAAAAGTAAAAGTAATTCGAGATAGTTTGAAAGTAGCTTCTGATCATCAGAAATCATATGCGGATTCAAAAAGAAAAGACATTGAATTTGAGATAGGCAACAAAGTATTTTTGAAAGTATCTCCGTGGAAGAAAGTGCTTCGATTTGGTAGAAAAGGCAAATTGAGTCCGAGGTTCATCGGGCCTTATGAGATTATTGAACGTATTGGGCCGGTAGCATATAGATTATTGTTGCCACCAAAGTTAGAAAATATTCATAATGTGTTTCATGTATCGATGCTTTGACGGTACAGATCTGATCCTTTGCATGTGATTACTCCATTTGAGATTGAAATCTAGTCTGATATGACTTATGAAGAAAAGTCGATCCGTATCTTAGCTAGTGAGGTTAAAGAATTGCGAAATAAGAAAATTCCATTAGTTAAAGTGATGTGGCATCGACATGGTATTGAAGAGGCCACATGGGAGCCTGAAGATTCAATGAGATAGCAATATCCAAATCTGTTTAACGGTAAGATTTTCAGGGAAAAAAATCCTTAAGGGGGAGAATTATAATAGTCCGGTTTTGACCCTAGTTAGAATAGTGGTTTCGGGACCAAATATCTGAGTTATAAAAATATTTAAATATTATTTTTCGTGCTTATGATGTGTGAATTAGCATGTGTGAAAGTCTCATGTGAAAATTTAATTGTTTGTGTGCTTAATTTGTAAAAAGGACCTAAATGCGTAAAATGTAAAAGCTATGTGCTAGATGTTAAAAGTGCCTATTTGACTTGGCTTTATAATTGTGAGGTCCTTATGTGGTTAATTAACCAAAGTTATGATTAAATGACATTAGTGGACATTAGTTGATCGCATATTAATGTTTTAATGCAAGGGTAATTTGGTAAAATGCATATTAAAGTAATATTATTTTAACAAAACATGAAAAATAAGGTCATTATGCATGTTCATCCACCGAAAATAGAAAAGAAAACCTAGGTTTGGAGAGCTTTAAGTTTCGGCATACACAAGGCTTAATTAAGGTATGAGTTTTGTTCAGTTTTTGATAATTTCTACGTTTTTGTAATCGTTGCTTCGTATACTATCGAACTCACGCCTCAATTTATAATTTTGGTGATGATTTTGAAATGTGCCATGGATGGATTCATGAGCTTTGTGATGTTATGTGATGAAATATTAAAGTATGATGGTGGGTTTAAATGAGTTGTCTTTGGATTTTTGATGAAATTGAGTAATTTGGGCTAAATGGTAAAAATATTATTTTGAGGGACTAAAATGTGAAATAAATGAAATGTGTGGACTAGTATGAGTACTAGGAGAATTCGACTAAGCTTGTGTATATGCAAATTATGTGTATTTTGTGATTTTGTGAAATAGGGACTAAAGTGTTGAAATGTGAAAATGTGAAGGCTAGTTTGCAAAATGCCCTAAATATGTTCTTATGGACTGAATTGAATTAATTGGTGAATAAAAAGGTTAATTTTGAATACAGATAGATCAAGAAAGGAGGAATTCAAATTTAGATCGAGGGAATTCGGCTATATAAGGCACTAAGTGTGCGTTACCGACTTAGCTTTGGTTAATTATAATGGCACTAAGTGTGCGGAATCAGTTTAGTTTCGGCTAACTTTTACGGCACTAAGTGTGCGGATGTTTAAGGTACGAATGATTGATTGAAAAACTTCTAATATTCAATGGAAGGTGAGTATGTAAGTGAATAAGTACGAAAAGCTTCAGGTATGTACGACATTTAAGTGGTAGATGATATTACGTGTGTTAAGTTCATGGAATTTATATGTGATATGGATTGAAAATATGTAAATATTTATGTGTTGGTGTGCTATGTTTTATATATTTTTGATGATTTTAGTACGAGCTTACTAAGCTTTTGGAAAGCTTACTTTGTGTGTATTTACATTGTTCTTTAGATATCAAAGCTACTGCAAGCTCGGGGATAGTCAAGGATCGTCACCACACTATCGAACCTTAATTTGGTACTTTTGAAAGTGTAAATATTTCAAGTATGACATGTATAGGATAGAATTTATATGTATTTAAGCTTTGTTATATATATATGTGTGTTATGCCATGTGAGTTGGCTAGCAAATGGTATATTTGTACCTAGTTTTGGTAAATGGTTTATGATGCCAAATTGTGTATATTTGTAATGGTTATATTGCCTTGTGTGTGGTGATCATTTTGAAATATGCCAAGTTGAGGAAATGGTAAGTTTAAGCATGAGTTAGAAGGTGCCATAAGTAAACTATGAAATGGGCATTTTGGCATGTTGTTGTAATAAGATTTTTAATGTGTGTTGGTATGGATTTGAATAGGTTATTGAATGATGATGATTTAGTTATAATGAAGCATGCTTTGCGCATGGAATTGGCCAAAAATTTTGGTATTAATGTTGTTTAATATTGCTTATAGGAATGACCCTTAAAAGGGATGGCAAGTTGGCTTAAACCAAGCCTGCATTGTGCCACACGGTTAGGGACCACGGGCGTGCCTTGTGGCTGTGTATGAAGAGCAGTGACCTCTTAAGATCGCACGGTTAAGACATATGGACGTGTCATATGGCTGTGTCCTTAAGTCAGTAGCCAGCTATAAGTCAGTAGCCGGCTATGTATCACACAGCCATGGTACACGGGCGTGTCTATTGACTGTGGTTGAAAGTCAGTGTATATACTGTGTTTAGGCACGGTTGGATCACATAGGTGTGTCTGGTGCCCATGTGAGGCATACGGCTTGGTCACACGGGCGTGTGACCTCAACAGAATTGAATTTTTTTTTCTAAGTTTTGAAAATTTTGTATGTTATTAATTTGATCTTGATAGCATGTTTAAGCATTGTATACTCAGTTATATGTGAATATTGAATGTGAATGACTGACTTCTTTTAGTAATGAGATAATTTTTGATGTGTGGTAGTTCTGATTTGAGTCGTGAGTCCGATAATGTCTCTTAACCTATTCCGGCGATGGTTTTGGGTTAGGGGTGTTACACTTATGTCTTTAAAGTTTATGTTTATTTGATGGACTTGTAATGCTTGTTAAGTAGCATCATCTTGACCACTTTTATGTAGTTGAAAAACATGGTCTTTTGGTATGCTTATAATGGTTTGAAAATGGTCATTTGTGACTTGTTTGGTACATTTATGATCTAGGTCATTATGCTTGGAAATATGCAATGTTGACTTGTTTTGGGATGTAATGTTGACTTGTTAAGTGAATTAGGGTGTCTAAAATGGCATGTTTATGTGGTTGTGAATGATGTTTAAGTCCTTTGGATGTATTCTAAAATAGTATGATTGGTTAGGTGTGAATTTGTTTAGAAATGGCTTGGTTTTAGGTAAGTTTTTGGTTCACATGGCTTGGGACATGGGCTGTCACACAGTTGTATGAAACACACAACCTGGTGACATGACTGTATGGCATCTGTGATTTTCTTAGTGTTCCAAGTCAGTGTATTACACGGCCAAGCACATGGCTTGGCACATGGGCGTGTGTGGCAACTTAAAAAGTTACATGACCTGGCACACGGGCGTGTGTGGCAACTAATTGAGTTACACAGGTGAGGACACAAGCTTGGACACGACCATGTGTCTCTTGTTCGAAAGTTACACGGCCTAAGGTGATGTCACCCGGCCTGGCCACACAGTCGTGTGACCTCTGTTTCCAAATTTTCAACTTTTTCCTAAACTTTTTGTTTTGTTTCAAATTAATCTTGAATAGCTTGACAGCTATTTAGGGACAAAATGCATGTGATTGAATTGATTATGATATGTTTAATTTATTTTAATATTATGATGTTAAATTTGTCAGATTGTAAGGTAATGCTCTGTAACCTTAATCCGATGACAGAGACGGGTTAGGGGTGTTACAAAATTTATTTAGTTTATTATTAGTATTATCATCTTACTTCTTGATTAACATTGCTAATTCATGACTCGAGTATTAATTACTTTTGGTAATTGAATTAATATCGTTTTTCCTAACTATAATCCCTTGGATACGATTTTTGGAATACTTACTAAGTGTTTCATTGTAAATAAACTATATTACAACCTGACCCGTATACTTGCGAACACCACCTCAATTCAATATATTTTTAACAATATTCACACTCTGGACGTTAATACGTTCGGAGGCGGTCGAGTTGTTGGCATCGTTGCCGTGGATTGCAATGATGATAGTTTTTTATTGAATCAATTACTTCGTAAAATAATAAAAGTCAAAAGATAAATGATTTAGATAGTGTGCTAATTTTAGTAACTTATTATTTCAGATTTATTTTCATTTTTTATTAATTTTCTATTTTTCTTATTGATTAAGAAAATTTAATCATGAGTATAGTTAATGGTGATTACAAATGATTTATATGATGATGTGAAATCAAGTTGGTTAGATGGGGATTCGATGGACCAATGGAATTTAGATAGAAAATGTGGAAAAGAAGGGTATTCATATGAATCTCTATATGAGTTAGATGATAAAAAGATTGATATGCCCGAATACCCGACATAGTCTCTTTCTAATCTGCAAGAGATATTGCCATGCGGAGCAATTGAGCCCAACAAACCTTTAACCCAGAACATAGATGCACGCATGTATAAATATGATGATGACGATAGTTGGTATGAGTTAGATAAGTTGTCCTTTTGGTATGACAATTGGCACAATAATAAAGGACAATTTTTGTTGAACAAAGCTTCGACAAACCAGTGGAGTGATAACAACGAATACAATATGTTCGAACATCTTGACGAGCTACCTTACGATGCATATGGGAGTTATGACCATGAAGATAAAAAGCAAGTATCTGGAGGAACCCATACGTGAGCCGAGTCAACATCCATCTGAGTGTGATCAAATCTACCGAGATAAAAATGAAACATCCAACATATTATCAAGCATGTCAGATAGATGACACAAATGATAAAAATGCTCTGAGAAATATTAAAGGCATTACCTCCATGGGAAGAGTTCGTACATGATGTTCTCAACTCTGATCATGATGACCACTGCATTCTCGACAATCATTCGGATGTAGATGATGAAAATTAGCAAGAGTTTGGAATTGGGAACTGTGTTGATAAACTGGACATACCCGAAGGTGTCCTCGATGCAATTGACGTAGAAACTAACATAACATTAGATGTAGTTGCTGACATTAAAGTATAAGTAACCACTAACATGGAGCTTAAACCAATTCTGAATGAAAGTGTAGAAGAGCCAATACACTTTCTGGCCATAACAGAGAAGGTACTAGCCAAAGAGATTGACGAGTTCCACTTATTCTCATCTAAAAAGGGCAACAAAACTCGAGAGACAAAAAATTCACGTGACATGGAAGGGAGGAAGCTCAATACAATAATATCTTAGAAAACGATTTGGGGTTGGCTCGGATTTGGTACCGAATGGCTTGTAATATGGATGGTGCATCAATAAAAAATAAGGCAAAATTATTGGAATTGATTGAAGCAGGTGGTGCACATACATCGATAGAGGAATAAACATCTAATCAAAGTATCAAGAACCAGCTGAAAGTTCTTCTATGGTGGCAACACGGATTGTCCCAATTTGTAAAAAACTTCTATTTTCTGCTTTAAGTTTTGTTATTTTGTTATTTTGTTATTTTATTTTTATTAATCTTAGTTGTGTTTAGTTTTTTTCACACAAGAGGTGTAGATATCATGGATTGACAGAACTGGAAAAAAATTGAAGAAGCCAGAAACTGGGCTCGATGTCGCGACATCCAAGAAAAAATGCCACCTTGCAACATTGAAGAGGCAAGTTCATCCGAATATTTTTAGATGTTTTGTCCTCTATTATAGACACTTCTTCCTTTTTTGTTCAATTTTATTTCCTTTATATTATATTTCAAATTTCTTGTTGTAGGATTTTTTTAGGTACCTTTCCGTCAGCTTAGAGCACACAAATCTCGAGATTATCATAACAACAAGGATTCAATGTAACACCCCAAACCTGTCTCTGTCATCAGATTAGGGTTACAGACATTACCAATCAAAACATAACAAATAATGACCTTTAGAAACAATTAATCAATTTAAATAATAACATTCAAACTAACATTTATTCATGGCATAAACATGGGTACTGATCTTTATTCGAGCTTATGAGGTCACAAAAATAGGTTGGGAACATCCAGTGTCTAATTTGAAACAAATCAAGAAATTTTTGGAAAAATTGGGAAACAAGGGTCACACGGCCGTGTGAGTATTCAAAGTATGAGACACACGACTGTATCCCAACCCGTGTGTCTGCCTATGTGGGTATTCAAAATAGGGTCACATGGCCATGTCGCCAAGCCGTGTAACTCTTTGAGACTGTGTGGTTTATTCTGCACCTAAAATTTAAAATGACACATGGCCATGTGATATCCCGTGTCGCAGGTCATGTGCTGTATAAATTGCCCCTTAAACAAGCCATTTCAAACCCAATTCTTGCACACCAAGGCAAAACATTCCCACAAGCATTCATATGACCAAAACATATTCTAAACACACTTAAAACATACGAAATCATCCAACCTATAAGACTAAACCAATGTACCAACAAAAGGTATCACAATCACAAATCAAACTTAATCCCATTCAACATTACAAGTTCATTCATTAAAATTAGATCAAACATACCAAAAACCCATTTCAAAAGCATCCCATTCAACCATGGCTTACCTAATATAAGATAGAACATGCACAAGTGCAACTTCACCTATTTACATCATCATTTACAACACAACACCAACTAAGTATTTGACCATAAATAAGATCCTTACAAACTCAAAACAAAAAAAGGAACCAAGGTTAAGTTTAAGCCCTATACATGTCATTTATAATCACTTGCCAAAATAATCAAGAACTACCAAAATAATGATTGGATAGTGTGATCGTGCTTTGACGTGATTCCAACCAATTGAGCTTTTTGGTGATCTACAAACAAAGAATAACAACTATATAAGCGACTAGTACTTAGTAAGCTCGTATAAAAGAAACTTAAACTTTCTGAATGTAAATGATTAAATCTTAAAGCATTGCTCATTTAAACTTATGAATACTTTTCTTTCCTAATCACAACACATCACAAAGTTAGTAGTTGTATTAAATAGCATACCAAATCATTTGAACATGAATCGTATCATAATAAGGAGTTCAATATATATATCATCCATCAATTGCTCAATTTTCTCCCTTTTCATTTCAAATACATATACCAACATTTTTCACTTCATGTTTCCATAACATAACTCATTTCATTCGATTAAAACTTTAATCACCCATTGAACCAAATAGAATAACATCGAATACTCGAGAAATGCTCGCACAAAGTGTGCCTTCACAGGTAACTGTAATCGTATCTATCATGCTCACACGAGCTATGAAATGGGTCTGCTCACATAAGTCGTGGGTCGAGATGTTAGCTACACAATGCTGCTCACATGAGCTGTGGAGAATCCACAACAAATGCAAGATCTCAGTCATTAGTAGGACATCTAAGACCAACACCCGAACTATATAATCCTTAATGACATGTCATTTATATCCTAAGTATTCACAAGGTTCAAACGGGACCATTAAACAATCCAAATTAATTAGCATTGTACTTTAATCCAATATCCAAAACATCCTACAATTATCAAATTAAATTATACATAGCATACTATTTATTAACATACAATTAAAACATCAATTAATAAGTTTAATACTTATACGAACTTACCTCGACAAAAATAGTTGTAAAATTGAAGCCGATGACTAATCCGGCACTTTAGCTTTTCCTTGGTTTAGATCTGTTTGGTTTGTTTCTAGATCTGAATAATAAATTTCATTCAATTAAACCATTCAAATAACTTAAAATAATTAATTCAACTTATAACCCATTTTAATGAGAATTTACAGAAATTCCCCTAATATTTTAACTTTTATGAAATGTAGTTCCTAAATCCAAAACTTGCAATTTCACCATTTTTAAAGAAAAGCCCTATTAGTCGAATTTCCTAGGGGTTCATTATAGCCCATAATTTCCATCGTTTCACATTATTATCATTGAATTTAACTATTTTCTCAAATAAGCCCTTAAACCTTAAAATTGTTAAAAATCACATAAAAATATGTCCATTTAACAACCAAGCTTAATAATCTATCAACTAAATTCACAAACACTACAAACTCATTCATGGAAAGTCCTTAGACTTTTAACAGTTTTACAAATTGACCCCCGAGTTAGCTAGATTAAGCTAATATGAGCTCAAAAACATAAAAATCACTAAAAACGGGCATCAAACACATACCATGCATGAGATATTTAACTTGGTCGAATGTTCACCTTCAAAAATGGTGTTCTTTGCTCCAAAAATCTGTGAAAGAAAACAACTAAAGAAGATGATATTGTTTCATTTTTTGTTTATATTATTTATTTATCTAATTACCACTTTACCCTTATGCTATTAACTTATAAAATAACAAAATCATACCCATAATTTTCCACTATTAATGTATGTGGTGTAATTACCATCTAAGTCCATTAATTTACATTTTCAAAGCTATTTGACCCTTTTAACTAATGGAAATCAACTTTTGCATCTTTTACAATTTAATCCTTTTGAATTTACTATTTAAACATTAAAATTTCTTAACCAAATTTTAATATGACTCTAATAAAGACTCATAAATATTAAATAAATATTAAAACGCTGACTCACTTGTTGGATTCGTGGTCCCAAAACCACTATTTCTAACACCACTAAAAATTGGTTGTTACAACTCTCCCCCTAAAGGAAATTTCATCCCCAAAAATCTTGCCAAAGAATAGGTTCGGGTATTGCACTTTCATAGCTTCTTCCGATTACTAGGTAGCTTACTCAATCTCTTGACGATGCCAAAGAACCTTGACTAAAGCTATGCTTTTATTTATCAACTTTTGACTTCCTGAGCCAAAATTCTAACTAGTTCCTCACTATTTGACATATCAGACTGTATTTCCACATCGACTGGTGAAATCACGTGTGAGAGATCTAATTTGTATCGTCGCAATATCAATACATGGAAAACATTATGAATTTTTTCTAACTCTGAAGATAAAGCTATACGGTAAGCTACCAGTCCAATTCTCTCAATAATCTCATATGGCCAGATGAAACGCAGACTAAGCTTTCATTTTCTACCAAAACAGACAACTTTTTTCCAAGGTGACGCTTTCAAGAACACTTTGTCACTGACCTGAAATTTGATGTATTTTCTTTTCAAATTGGCATATGAGTTCTAACGATAGGAAGCAATTTTTAAATAATCTCGTATCACCTTGACTTTTTCTTCTGTTTCACAGATCAGATCAATTTCAAAAAGCTTTTTCTCACTCAATTTGGTCCAGTATAATGGTGTTCTACACTTCCAACCATACAAAACTTCATACAGGGCCATTTTAGTACTCGTCTAGTAACTGTTACTATACGCAAATTCAACAAATGGAAGAAAATTTTCCCTGCTACCTTCAAACTCCAAAATACAACAACAGAGCATATCTTCGAGTATCTGAATCACTCATTTAGATTGGCCTTCTGTCTGTGGATGAAAGGTGGTACTAAAATGTAAATTTTTTTCTAAAGCTTTGTGTAATTTACTCCAAAATCTAGAAGTAAATCGTGGATCCCGATCAGAAATAATCGACAATGGTACCTGTGTAGTTTGACAATCTCAGAAACAAATAACTCTGCCAACTTCTCGAGTGAAAAATTCGTACGTACAGGAATGAAATGCGCAAACTTAGCCAGACTATAAGTAATGACCCAAATGGCATCTTTCTTTCTCGGAGATAATAGTAACCCTGGCAAAAAATACATGGTAACTCATTCCCATTTCCACTCCGAAATCATAATAGGCTGTAGTAATCCTGAAGGTACCTGATATTTGACTTTAACCTGCTGATAAACCAAACACTTTGATACAAATTATGAGATCTCACATTTCATACTTGGCCACCTGTACATTTGTTTCAAGTCACCGTACATTTTATTACTACCAGGATGAATCGAGTAATTGTTGCTGTGAGCTTCCTATAGAATCTTTTGTTTGATTTTAAAATTTTTTGAAATAAATAATTTGTTACAAAAGTACAAACTATCATTTGTACCAATGCAAAAATTTGAATTTGATTTCTTTTCAATCTGTTATTGCTTAGCAATAAACTTGGGATCACTTTTCTGAGCTTCACAAATCTGTTGCGAAAATGTCAGTTTAGCTTTTAATTAAGCTAAAATAGAATTATCATCAACAAGCATCAATAGAGTATTCAAAGCTCTCAAAGCAAATAATGATTTCCAACTTAGAGCATCCGCAATAATATTAGCTTTCCCTGGGTGATAGTCAATAATCAGATCATAATTTTTTAACAGTTCCAACCATCTACATTGTCGCAAATTTAGCTCTTTTTAAGGCATCAAATATTTCAAGCTTTTGTGATCAATAAAAATATGACATTTTTCTCCGTACAAATAGTGTCGTCAAAATTTTAAAGCAAACACAATAGTTGCCAGTTCTTAATTATGTGTCGAATAGTTTCTCTCTTGTGATTTCAACTGACGAGAAGCATAAGCTACAACTTTGCCTTCCTACATCAAAACACAACCCAAACTATTAAGTGAAGCATCGCTATAAATAAAAAACTCTTTACCAGACTCTGGGTGAATCAACACAGGGGCTTTGATTAACATCTTTTTTAATTGATCAATGCTGGCTCTAATGGCATTTATCGGACCAAACAAACTTTACATCTTTCTAAAGTAATTTTGTCAATAGCGATGCAATCATCGAGAACCCTTTGACAAATAGTCTGTATTTTTCAAGGGCTTCCAGTCCAAAATAGCTGATATTTTGTTTAGATCCACTCTAATGTCATCAGTTGATACCACGTGACCGAAAAATCTAACTTTTCGAAGCCAGAACTCACATTTACTAAATTTTGTAAATAACTATTTCTCGCACAAAGTCTGTAATATAATTTTCGAATGCTGGGCATGCTCAATTTCATTCCGGGAATAAATCAAAATATCATAAATGAAGACAACCACATCTTATCTAAATACGACTGGAATATTATGTTCATCAAATCCATAAACACAGTAGGTGCATTCATTAAACGAAATGGCATAACTAAAAATTCATAATGTCCATTCCTGGTCTTGAAAGCTGTTTTCAACACATATGAATCTTTAACCCGAAGCTGATAATATCTAGAGTGAAGATCAATCTTTGAAAATACTGTTGCACCTTTTAGCTGATCAAATAAATCATCAATACGAGGCAATGAATACTTGTTCTTGATTGTGACTTTATTAAGTTGTCGATAGTCAATACATAACCGCATCGACCTGTCTTTTCTCTTAACAAATAATATAGGTGCACCCTAGGGAGAAAAACTAGGCCGAACAAATCCTTTATTTGTTAACTCCTGTAACTGTGCTTTCAACTCTTTTAATTCATTTGCCATTCTATATAGTGCAATTGATATCAGAGAAGTTCTCGGTATTAATTCAATAGCAAATGCAACCTCTCTGACTAGTGGTAACGTTGGCAACTCTTCAGGGAACACATCCAAAAATCACAAATAGTCAGAACTGATTCCAAATTTGGTTCTGAAGCTCTGGTATCTAATATATATGCTAGATATGTAACCTCTCAAACCCGACCTAGACCTTACGATCGAATCGTGAAGGCCTCATTGGACACCTTAATGTCGAACCTACACTAACAATAGTTTAAAATCTTCAAGTACTCTCTTTTATAAAATCATGGTTTCTATTGTTAACTTTGGAAAATGTCCCTTTATTTATTCCAACTATGTTTTAGTCAAATTAGCGAATTAGGTGAATATTTATAAAACCTAATTGTCAGCATTACTTTAGAAAAATCATTTTGAATACCTTCTTAGTAGCGGAAAAATATCATTACTTGTCAAATTGTTAACTTAGCCATGTATCATGTATAGTCCAATTTTAATATGCAAGATTCGTAAAACTAATCCAAGTATAAGTGTCATGCATGCATGGTAATCCCCAAAACACAAACAGTCCCAAACCATAGTTTTAAATAACTTACAATCCAAAAATCAAATAAGAAAAATAATGAGAAAAAATTAAAGTAAAATAATATGAAAAAATTGAGTCTGAAGTCCGTTGTATGTCCACATGCCAATTCCAGTCCTAAGTTCATTCATTACCTAAGAAGTTAAGGTAATGGGGAGAGCTTAACAAGCTCAGTGTGAGACTAAACAAACATGCATTAAGCATTTATTCAAGTAATTTTATAGAGATACCCATATCACATTCAAACATTATCAATAACAATTTAAATGCACATGATCGTGACAAATGTACATGTGAGATCCTACCCATATCATCTACTACACACCACGAGTTCCTCAGAACCCGTTTGCCAAACTTCAACAAATACGAGCATAGCTTGATATGGTAAAACCACCAATAATCAATAATTCAGAAAATTTTCCAAATATCAAATAGTGCAATACAATTGCCAACAAAATATAATATGCGATAAAATCGCCAATCCCCTTAGTACTCCAAATGTAGTGCACTGGCTACGAATATATGCGAACTTAATACACCGTTGGTACTCCACGAAACTCCTCCGTCAACCAAAAAATATCCCAACCCAATGCATATGCAATATGTCATACAAATACATGCATATTCATATTTCAATAGTTTTTATACTTATTTGACATGTTCAACATGTCCCCAACAATCACATACTTTCGGTAAATATGGTATCTATCAATATCATTCAATTTCACATACTTTACGAATTTCATTGTGCATAAATAACAACTTCATGAATATACACCATAGCAAATATTTCATGCATTTAAATCATGTATAAACCTAATATCTCAATAATTGATACCATTCAATCAAACATTCCCATATCACATGATACAATTATGCATAATAATCTCAATCACACATTCATATTGTTAAACAAGCAATTTTGCCAACACATCAATCTTTTAAGGCTCGAAATGTACCTAGTTTGGCCTTTCACAAAACTAATATTTTGGCTATTAACCGAATCCAATTAGCAAGCTAATTTACCAAATATAACATGGCATTTCTCATTATCAAACAAATTTATGAGCTTATGACCCATACATTATTTCTAGCTTCCTCGCAGCACACTAGCGAATCTTCCAATTTTCTTTAATAAATTATTATACGATTCTAAACCAAAATTCAATATAAATTCAATCAAATTACCTTTAAACTAGCCCCAAAATACCCACTTATGGGTTCAAACCATTTTTCAAAATTATAACAATTTTACGAATCCAAACTAATTATATTTCTTACACTACTTTGATGCAAATTGTATGTGTGATCATTCTTCGGCTTTACGGTTGATTTAGGACGTTTGGGTCAGCACCTAACTCAATAATATACTAGAAAATCAGCATCAAGGTAGGGATGAAAATGATGCTCAATCTTGAAGACAAAAGAAAGAAAAATCAAGAGCGAATGGTGGTGATAGGAGCGGCGACAACAATGGTGGGAAAAGGAGAAAAGAAAAAATATAATGATTAAGATAGGGAGAGGAGGTTATGGACGGCTAAGGTAGGAGAAAAGAGAGTTAGAGGCTGATTATTTTGACTAAAAGTTGTATTTATACTTAGGTTTACTAGGCTTGGACAACAACACATTACAAAACAAGGGAAATTTGCAAAAATTAATTTATTTTGCAAGAGATGGGACTTGAACTTGGGACCTCCGACTATTTATCTTACGTCCACATTTAATAACCAACCATTGGGCCAATTCCTTATTTTTAATATATTTCTACATTTTTATCGAGCTAAATTTTGGGATGTTACAGCTCTACCCCCTTAAAGAAATTTCATTGTCGAAATTACCTGATTCAAAAAGATGAGGATATTGAGGCCGAATTGAGTCCTCTGGCTCTCAAGTAGCCTCTTTAATGCCATGATTTCTCCATAGTACTTTAACTAGTTGAATTTACTTTCATTTTAACACTTTAATCTCACGTTTTAATATTCGAATTGACTCCTCCTCAAATGACAAATCAGGTCTAACCTTAATCTCCTCGACTGGAATAATATGTGTGGGATCGAATCGATACTGTCTTAATATCAAGACATGAAATACATCATGAATATGATCTAACTTACGAGGAAATTTGAGTTGGTAAGCCACAAGACCAACCCTCTTAAGCACTCGATAAAGACCAATAAACCTAGGGCAGAACTTACCCTTTCGACCAAACCTCAAAAATTTCTTCCATGGAGAGACTTTTAGGAAAACAAATCCCCTACATTGAACTCAATGTCCTTGCACTTCAAATCCACATATGACTTATGCCTATCAGAAGCTACCTTCAGTCTTTCTTGAATTAACTGAATCTTATCTTCGATTCTAGTGACCAACTCTAGGCAAATAAACTTCCTTTCACCCATTTCAATCCAACATAAAGGCTAGTAGCACATACGACCATAAAGAGCTTCATAAGGCGCCATTTGGATACTTGATTGATAACTGTTATTATAGGCAAACTTTGCCATAGGTAAATGTAACACCCTTACCTGTATTCGACGTCAAAACAGGGTACGTGGCATTACCGGACTTAACACACGAACTTTCATATAATTCTGAGTTATCAATTTGCATCCAAATTAAAACTTTTTGCAAATAATCAAAAAGCTCGTAATACAAGCCTCCGAGGCCCAAAACATACTTTGGAGGCATTCCGAGACTAAACCAAGAACTTTAGAAAAATTTACAACACTTAGAAAATTCTTCACTAAACAAGGGTCACACGCTCGTGTGGGCAGGCAGTGTGGTCACACACACCCCTTTCTCGAACCTGTGTAACTCTCTATTTGTCACCCAAGAACAAATTGAAGACACACTGCCAAGCCACACGCCCGTGTGGTCGAATTAAAATTTAGGATTTTTTTCATAAAATAGGTGCAGACTTCACATGCCTAGGACACACGCCTGTGCTTGAGGCCGTGTCATCCACACGGCTGAGACAAACACCTATGTCTCTGCCCATGTGCTCAATTCTGAGCATTTTTTTTGCAAATTTAGGGTGTAAGGGACACACGGCCTAATCACATGCCCGTGGGGCAAGTTGTGTGTCGCACACGGCTTGACACACGCTTGTGTGTCTACCCGTGTGGAAAAAAAATAAGGTTATTTACCAAGCCATTTTGCCACCTTTTGTTGCACACACCTACTCAACTCAACATAGCACCAATCCAAACATTATATACAACCAATTTAGCCACAACTAAGACATTAACACATCATTCACATGCTACCATTTATTATACACAAACATCACATATTTATCAACTCAAAATCAAAGAAAAACTCCACATCTATGAAAGGCATCATCATATAAATTGCTTATACCAATAGTAGCGAGTTTCAAATGGCCTTACACAAAATGAACTCTCAACCAATACAAGCCAATACATTTAACCAAATCAATTATGGCACATAACAAAATAACCAAGTCCCCTATACATGCCATAACTCAAAATGTTAAAATCATTGGTACCAAAACAATTGTTGATAGTGTGAGTGGATCTTCGACGGTCTCTGATCCTTGAGCTAGATTGGTGACACTATAAGACAAGGGAAAGGAAAGAGGAGTAAGCTTTATAGCTTAGTAAGCTCCTATACAAATAATATGCATCATAACCACACATTATATATACAATTAGCATGATAAAAATTAACATGAATGATATCAAAATATTTAGTCTTAACTTACTCAATCATAACCTTACCAAGGGTTCATCACATATAGAGCTCATTACATATTAGTTTTACGTACATGCCTGTACCAACTCGTAACATAGCATAGTCTTTCACAACTTTAACATTCCCGTTGAACACTCGAAATATTAACGGATACTCGAAAATCTTGGACAAAAGTGCAAAATATATATATAGCCAAAGCTACCTCACATCTCATATTATATATAGACTCACTCTCGAGCTATTCACGGGCTTGCTCACACAAGCTGTCAGTCAAGAGGTAGCTACTCAGTGCTACTCACACAAGCTGTCAAGTATCCGCAACATATGCCGGACTACCCAGCCACTGGTAGGACGTATGAGACCAGCATTTGGATCACATAATCACATGGGTTCCTAGTGACATGTCACTCGTATCCTATTCTATTCCTAAGGTTCAACCAGGAATTTTCGCTTGTCGAAACTTTGTCGAATACGTCCAAAGAGTCAATCACAATTAATACAATATTAAAACATTTAAAACATAAATATAACAATGCATTATTTACATATGAACTTACCTCGGTACAAAAATTAGTAGAATTTGACCTAATCGTCAAACACTTTGTTTTTCCCCTGACCTAGGTCCGAACCTTGTTTTTCTTGATCTATAATAAAAAATTTAACTTATTTAATACACATATTGTTCAATTTAGACCAAAAATTATATTATGGAAACATTTCATTTTTGCCCCTAATGTTTCACAATTTTACAATTTAGTCCCTAGGCTTGTAAAATGATTTTCATCCAATTTCTTCATTACCCAAGCCTAGTTGAATCTTTATTGTATTCATACCAGCCCACATCTTTCATTCAATCACACTTTTACTACTTATTTTATAACTTTTACAATTAGGTCCTTTTTGACATTTTTACCTAAAATCACTTAGTAAAAGTCATTTTTCTAATAACGAACATGCTTTTTCTACCATTAACCATCAAAATACACACATGTCTAACATAGGTCAAACCCTATACCTTAATCATACCTCAAATTTGTGCTAGAAATAGGTAGATCGAGTTACAACGACTTAAAAAATATAAAGAGCATTAAAAATGAGGCAAGAACGGACTCACAATCGAGCTTGGAAGTGGCCAAACCCTAGCTATGGCTTCCCATTCTAATTTTCGGCTATGGGAAGAAGAAGATGGACAAATTTTGGTTTTATTTTGGCTTTTTATTCATTTAGTTACCAAATGACCAAAATGCCTTTTTCTTAAAACATAAAATTTCTCATACCTCATGCCCATTTTTATCTACTAACTTAACAAATGGTCTAATTACCATCTAAGGACCTTTAATTTAAAATTTAATAGCAATTAGGCACCTCTAGCATATAGAACTCAAGTTTTGCACTCTTTGCAATTTAGTCTTTTTTACTAAATTGAGTGCTCAAATGTCAAAATTTTCGAACGAAATTTTCACAAAATCATTCCATAAAACTGTAGACCATAAAAATATAAGAAAAATGATTTTTTTGTGTTGGATTTGTGGTCTCAAAACTACTATTCCGATTAGACCCAAAATTTGGTTGTTACAGTAAATGTTCTTCCCAACCACCTTGGAAGCCGATTACATAACTCAATATATCCACTAATATCTAAATGAACCTTTTCGACTGACCATCGAATTACGCATGGAAAGCCATTTTGAAATCCAACTGAGTACCTAAAGCCTCGTGTAATTTATTCCAGAATCGAGACGTGAATCTAGGATTTCGATCTAAAATAATCGACATTGGTACACCATGTAATCTCACTATCTCGAAAACATAAAGCTTAGTTAACTTATGAAGAGAATAATCAGTGCAAATAGGAACAAAATGGGCAGACTTAGTCAATCCGTCCACTACAACCCAACTCGAATCTTTCTTGGTAGGTGTCAAGGGCAACCTCCTAACAAAATCCACTGTCACTCTCTCCCACTTCCACTGTGGTATTCAAATCGATTGGAGAAACCCTGATGGATACTGATGCTTCGCTTTTACTTGCTGGCTAGTCAAACATTTAGATACAAATTTGGTCACTTCACGTTTAAGACCCGACAACCAATACACTTCCTTCAAGTCACTATACATCTTAGTACTATTAGGATGCATAGCATAAGGGCTACTATGTGCTTCCTAAAGTATAGATTGTCTCAAATTCTAATCATTAGGCACATAATATCTCCCTTTAAAGCACAAAATTCCATTAGAGTTAATACCAAAGTCCTCAGTCGATCCATCATCAACTTGTTTAAATCGAGATGTTAAAGTTCCATCCAAACTTTGATTATCCTTAATTTCTAAACTCAAGTAGGCTTTAGTTGCAATTCTACCAAAATACCACCATCATCAAAGAGACTCAACCGAGCAAACATAGCCCTCAAGTCAGACATTGTCTTTCTGCTTTAGGCATTGGCCACAACATTGGCCTTTCCAAGATGATACTCGATCATAAAATCATAGTCCTTTGACAACTCAATCCATCTCTATTGCCTAAAATTAAGTTCCTTCTAGATGAGGAGATATTTGATACTCTTGTGATCGGTGTAAATAATACACTTCTCACTATACAGATAGTGTGTCCAAATTTTGAGAGTAAACACAAAAGCTACCAACTCCAAATCATGAGTAGGGTAATTACCTTCATGTGGCCCAAGTTGTCTCGAAGCATTGGATACCATTTTACGATCCTGCATCACAATGCAACCAAGTCCAACATGCGAAGCATCGCTATACACAACATATTCCTTATTAGATTCTAGTTGAATTAAAATGGGAGCTTCTGTCAACACGGATTTCAACTTTTTAAAACTGGCTTACTGTTCCTCTCCCCACTTAAAAGGAGCATTCTTCCTCAATAGCTTAGTCAATGGGGCTACTGTCAAGGAAAAACCCTAAAAAAACCTTTAATAATACCCAACAAGACCCAAAAAACTCTAAATTTTTGAAACATTCTTTGATTGCCTCCAATCTAAGATAACTTCAACCTTTTTGTGATCTACGCGAATACCCTCAGTCGATACCACGTGACCCAAAAACATCACTTCTTTCAACCAAAATTCAAACTTACTGAGTTTAGTAAAAAAACACTTTTCATGGAGTATTTGTAAAACCACTCTTAAATGCTCATCATGTTCGGTCTCTGTCTTAGTGTACACAAGGATGTCGTCAATGAAAACCATGATGAACTGATCAAGGAAATGCTGAAATACACGATTCCTAAGGTCCATGAAAGTTGCTGGCACATTAGTCAACCCAAAAGGCATAACAAGGAACTCGTAATTTCCATAATAAGTTCTAAAAGCGATTTTGGGGATATCAGATTCTTTCACTTTGAGTTGGTAATACCCAGATCTTAAGTCAATTTTGGAAAAAAATAGTTGCACTTGTGAACTAATCGAATAGGTCGTCAATCCTTGGTAAAGGGTACTTATTCTTGATAGTTAATTTATTCAGTTACCGGTAATCAATGCACAACAGTAAGGTTCTATCTTTCTTTTTCACAAATAAAATCGGTGCACCCCATGGAGAAACACTAGGTCTAATAAAACCCCTATCCAATAGTTCTTGCAACTGTACCTTCAACTCCTTAAGCTCTTTCAGTGCCTTGTGGTAGGGAGCAATGGACATTGGTGCCATTCCTGGCAATAACTCAATTCTGAATTCCTTTTCCCTCTCCGGAGGTAACCCTGATAGTTCCTCAGGAAATTCATTGGGAAATTCCCTCATTGTATGAATACTTTCAACTAAAGGATCAATGACGCTTATATCTCAGACATAAGCCAAAAATGCTTCGCACCCTTTTTGCACCATCTTTTTTGCTGCTAAAATAAAGATTACATTGAACATATAATTTCGACGTTCCCATACCATAAGAACATCCTTCCCAGACTCAGTCACCAAAGTCACCCTCTTCAATGCACAATCTAATCGAACTTGATGCTCAACCAACTGGTCCATCCCCAAAATCAAATCAAATTCATTGAAAGGAAGCTCCATCAAATCGATAAGAAATACCTCTCCCTAAACCTTTAAAGGACATCTTTTATAAACTTTATTCACAAGTGTGGAGGATCATAAGGGACTAACTACAGTTACAATGTTTTCTGTTTCCTCTACCTCAATTCCTAACTTTACAACCACATTACAAGCAACATACGAATTGGTAGATCCTATATTGATCAAAGAAAAATAGGGTATCGAATAAATAGTGAAAGTAGTTTCTATAACGTCAGCCACATCTCTATCCTCTCAGCATCTAGTAGTATAAACCAAGGTAAGTTGTCTTGCCTCAGCTCAAATCGCACCTTCAGCTGGTGCTCTCTGACCCCGATTACCATTCCCATTTAGATTTTGATTACGACCCCTTTAAGCACCCTTATTATCTCTCTGATTTTGACCCTCAGCTGGGCTTTGATTCTAGGTTGGAGCTTGCTCCTGATCTTGACGTTAAGGACAATCCCTAATCTTATGCTCCATCAAACCATATACCAAACAAATACCCATGCTTCTTTAACACTCGCCTGGATGGCGCCTCTGACAATACTAGAAAACCCAAATTTACCCTTCTCTAAGGTCTACTACTTCCTTATTCTGTGGTGGTCTAGCCTCTCTGGCATGTTAACAGGTTGCGAATTTGGGCTAGTAGGGCCCGTTTCTCTTTTGGGCTGATCTCTCTATTTTCCTTTCTTCTCACGCTCCACGTGCTTAATCTCCTCAATAATCTTGGTCTTCTCAACCAAAGCCTCAAATACACGCTCTTGGAGTGAGGCTACCTGAACCTTGAGGTCATACCTTAGACCCTCTTGAAAAAGGAAACTCTTTTCCTACTTAGACGCCACCATACTAGCTGCATAGCAGCTCAACCTTAGAAATTCTTCCTCATACTCAGAAACTGTCTTGTCTCCCTGTTTAAGCTCAATAAATTCCAAATAATGGACCTCTACATAAAAAAGGGCCCACAAACTTACTCTTACAGGAATCCTAAAAATAAGTCCAATTAATTCGCTCTTAGAGCATACCTCCAATCACTAATTTCCACTATCGATAAGTCTCACCCCTTAACAATGATACAACCCTTTTAAGCTTCTGCTCAGAAGTGCAGTCTGAATCCTCCAAAATCTACTCAGTGGTTTCCATCCAATACTCAGCCACTATAGGAGTAGTTCTAGCAATACCCCTAAACAATTCTGCCCCGCTAGAGTAGAGCCTCTCAACAATCGTCCCACGACTAACTTCTCCTATTGGAGCCCTAGAAACTCTATTCAAAGCCCTCAATAAAGCCTGAGTTACTAGATCATTTTCAACATGGTCTTCATTTATATTTCCATTTTTCATATTCCCACCCTCAATAGTGGGTTCACTGTTAACCTCATTTTATTCATTATCTTATTCGGGCCCTAATGGTGCAGCTAACTCAACCAGAGCCCTAAGAGGTCGCCCCTTACGACCCCTCCTACCAGGAGTTATCATTCCACATGCACTCATTTCTGTGTTTTATGGTTCTACAATTTTCAAGTAAGAGCTTTTAGTACTTTGTTTAGACTTTTACACACTCACATTTTATAATTCTTTCATTAAAGTTTTATGCAATAGTCTTTATACTCTTACTAAAGTTCTGTTACTGTTTCTAAGGACTTGGCATTAGACCTTCGGACTCCGTTATTCCCTATAAAAAGTACTTTCAGAAATCTATGGTTTGTTTTTCTCAAAGATACCCTTTTTTCATGTATGCATGCATGCAGACGTATTTTGAAAAGGTTTGAAAATTTAGTTCGAGGTTTTGAACCTTGACTCTAATACCAGTAAAAGTAACCTCTCAAACTCGGCTTAAAAGTTACGAACTAATCGTGAAGACCACATTGGACACTTTAGTGTCAAACCTACTTTAACGACAATTTAAAACCTTCAAGTACTCTCTTTTATAAAATTATGGTTTCTCTTCTTAACTTTGGAAAACGTCCCTTTACTTAGTCAAATTAGCGAATTAGGTAAATTTTTATAAACCTAAATTTTGGCATTGCTTTGGAAAAATCATTTTGAATACCTTCTTAGCAACAGAAAAATATCATTACTAGTCAAATTATTAACTTTGTCATGTATCATGCATAGTCAAGTTTCAATTTGCAAGATCTATAAAACTAATCCAAGTATGAGTGTCAAGCATGCATGGTAAACCCCAAAACACAAACTATCATAAACCACTACTTTAAATAACTTACAATCAAAAAATAGAATAATAAAATAATGAGAAAATAAAAAAATTAAAATTAAAGTAAAATAATATGACGAAATTGAGTCCGAAGTCCGTTGTATGTCTGCATGCCAATTCCGACCCAAAGTTCGTTCATTACCGAAGAAGTTAAGGTAATGGGGTGAGCTTAACAAGCTTAGTGTGAGACTAAACAAACATCCATTAAGCATTCATTCAAGTAATTTTATAGAGATACTCATAGCACATTCAAACATTATCAATAACAATTTAAATGCACAAGATCATGACAAATGCACATGTGAGATCCTACCCATACCATTCACTACAAACCACGTGTTCCCCAAAACCCGTCTGCCAAACTCCAAAAAATATGAGCATAGCTCAATGTGGTAATGTAATACCCCAAACCCGGCCTAGACGTTACGGCCAAGTCTAGTGTGTCACGTCTGAGTGTTTTTCGAAAACCCTGTTTTCCTTGAAAACCCTTCTTATTTGAAAACTTGGGTGACATCCTAGCTACGTTAGTTTATTTTCAACACATAGTTCATTGAAAAATACATAATATTATTCCCAAAATCTCTTTTATTTGCAGAAGTTAGTTTTAAGTTAATTACTAAAACTTGATGGAAAACAAAATTAAGTTGCGAAAGCATTTTTAAAATGTTGTGGAAATGTAGTGTTTGAAAACAATTATTATTTTGAAAATTCGATGTTCCTATTCTAGCAGTTTCGAATATGAAATCAAAAGCCCATTCCCCCAAATGGCCTTATTACATAATTAAAACCCAAATATGAAAGCTTAAATAAATTGAATCATTAACAACCAATCTGCAGACGTGTGGCCACCACTGAGTCCCTCGAGGTTCCAAATCGTCTAAGGTTGGGGATTACCTACACAGTTAAAAGAAGGGTGAGTTTACGAAAAATCAGTATGTAATCCCCTATCAGTCAACGAAGAATGCATACAAGATGCTGATGCGGGCACGAGCCCTATTCAACAACGATGCGACCGGGCCTAAGCCCTATGTAGTAATAGTGTGGGCCTATGCCCAAAACAGTATAATCACAATACATGTATGCAACCCAACCCAATCCATCCTGCTCACCACCCGTACCAACCAATTCACCATGTGCAGATTAAATCGACCCACCCAGCCAACTCACCATTATCACAGCGTAGCTACTAATAGTAATGCAGCAAAGCTGATAAGAGCGGTAAATGTGGCGTAGCCATTAATATCAGAATACGTGGCAAAGCCATCAGAACAGTACTTCCTCCAAATCAATATCCCAACCCCAATACAGAATGTCATGTCATAATATTTCGTGTATGCAAGGTTTCATACTCAGATACCGTCATGCATATATCATACACTCATCAATCAACCTATCTCTAATGTATAATAGTCATTTCCACCCATTGGGGGTAGAATAGTAATTTTTACCCCTCAAGGGTATTTTGGTCATTTTACCCTCTGGGGTCTCGGTATAGATAATCGACCTCTTAGAAGGTCCACAGTCGCCTCGAGCTACTTAAGTAACCTAAACAGACCTAACAGTGTAAATGGGCCTAGGGCCCATTATTTGGCCCAAGTGGGCCCACACGCTCGTGTGGCCCATTTAGCCTAAATTTAGTTACGGCTATGTGACCTACATAGCCTAGTCTAAAATTTATCACTTACCGTGGATTTAATTAGTATGGGGCCTATACCATGCACACGACATGACAAGCCCAACTACTTCTCACCTAACAGTTAGATTTACATAAGTCGGCCCACGAGCCCATTGGGCCTATTTGGCCCATCGAGGCCTAGTACACGAGAATGCTCGTGGTGGCCCTACAGTCTATCGCCCATGGTTTATGGGCTCAGTTTACCCCACGAGTGATTGCATGCTCGTGAGGCCTCAAATGCCGTAGTTTTGACTTTTTGGCTTTTACCGATTTCCAACAAAGAAAATACACCACTGCGCATCCCAAGACTTAAACCTCAGACCTCACAGTTACACAACACGCCACCTTACCACTCCACCACAGGCTCTTTCTGTGTCATATTTTATCCTCAATTAATTATAAGGCCTATAGGCCAAAGTCCAGGTTCCTTTGATAGAAAAACCAAAATAAATTGCAAGAGACAAGACTTGAACCCAGGATCCCTTGCAACCTTAATGATGCCACAACCACTAAACCACATGCTTCCTTGTGTCATTTACTTAACACAATAATTTAAAAGGTCGCCATCTAAGCATCCAAGGATTTATTCACTTAAAAGCAAAATTTTTGCTAAAGCCTAGGTTCAAACCCAGAACTTTTCCAACTCCTCTTAGGACCCTTAACCACTTGAGCAGACATTTAATTGTGTCATTTCCTTACACAATTAAATACTTATACACAACCCCCTTATGGACCCATACTCAAGGGCCAATACTTCTAGGCCCAAATTTGAGGCGTTACAATTTACCCCCTTTAAGAAATTTCAGCCTCGAAATTTACCTGTTCAGAATAAGTGAGGGTATTGCTGTCGTATTGCCTCCTCAGGCTCCCACTTGGCTTCCTCTGAACCGTGATTATGCCAAAGAACTTTGACCAGTGGAACAGATTTCTTTCTTAGTACATTAACACCACGATCCACTATCTGCACCGGTTCCTTCTCGATAGTCAAATCAGGTCCAACCTCGATTTCCTCAACTGATACAATGTGTGAGGGATCAGAACGGTACCGCCTCAACATTGAAACCTGAAACACGTCATGAATCCTTTCCAACTCTGGAGGCAACTCAAGTTGATAAGCAACCGGTCCCACATGCCTAAGAATTCGAAAGGTCTAATAAACCTAGGGCTAAGCTTGCCTTTCTGCCCAAACCTCAAAATTTTCTTCCATGGTGAGACCTTTAGAAAGGCATAATCCCCCACAGAGTACTCGATCACTTTACGATTTAAGTCAGCATAAGACTTCTGCCTATCAGATGCTTCCTTTAACCAGTCTTGAATCAGTTTCACCTTATCTTCTGTATCAGAAATTAATTCTGGCCCCAGAACTCGCCGCTCACCCATCTCAGTCCAACAGGTAGGAGTACGACACGTATGACCATACAATGCCTTGAACGGTGCCATTCAAATATTGGACTGGTAGTTGTTGTTATAAGCAAACTCTGCTAACGGAAAATAATCCTCCTAGCTGCCTCTGAAATCAATTACACAACCTCTTAACATGTCTTCTAGTATCTGAATCACCCTCTTTGACTGCCCATCTGTTTGAGGGTGGAATGCAGTACTGAAATCCAGCCTTGTACCCAAAGCCTCATGTAAATTTTCCCAGAACCGAGATGTGAATCTAGGATCTCTGTCAGATATGATAGAAACCAGTACACCATGCAGTCTCACAATTTTGGCCACATACAACTTGGCCAACATCTGTAATGAATAATTCATGCGGATCGGTATAAAATGGGCAGATTTAGTCAACTGGTCCACAATCACCCATATTGAATCCTTTTTAGTCTGCGTCAAGGGTTGTAACACCCCCTTACCCGAGACCGTCACCGAAATCGAGCCCAAGGCGTTAACAGACTTAAAATATCACTTCAACAATTTCAAACAATTTATTTCAACTTTCGTAAAAAAATCTTCCCATCTGCGTCACAGTCGCTAAAAAATTCATATCTCGAGTTATAAAACTTGAAATTAAATTCTGTAATTTTTTCCTAAAACTAGACTCATGTATATATTTTCTAATTTTTTTCTAGAATTTTTAGTTTGGCCAATTAGTACAGTTTATTAGTTAAATTTTTCCCTGTTTCAATGTTTGACTGCTCTGACCTCTATTCACTATGAATCACTTTACTCTCTGTACAGAATTCATATGACTATTCTGTTTGTTTTTCTTAAAAGTAGACTCAATAAGGAATCTGTAAATATAAAGTACGACTCTTAATTATTTTTTTAAAATTTTTAATTAATTTCTAAATTCAGAATAGGGGATTCAGACATCACTCTGACCCTATTCCACTAAAACCCAAATATTTCATAAAATACAACTCATTTACCTGTTTTGTTTCTTCCATATGAAAATAGACATAATAAGATTCAAATTCATATTTTAGTCACCATTTAATTCTATCTCTACTATTTTTAGTGATTTTTCAAACTCACGTCATTGCTGCTATATGATACTATTTTATAACAAATTTCACCTTTTCATGAATTTCTATGGATTAGATAGCACATTAAGCATACATAACACCAAATATGATTTTTGATTAGCCATTCCAATGACTAATCTTTACCAAGCATTTCCTTGCCTCTCAACAGCCATATCATAAGATGATATACACAAAATGATAATAATGCTATACATGCCATACTCAAAGTATACAAGCCACTATACCAAAATAGTCCTCGGATAGTGTGAACGAGTCTCCGACCGATCCCGACTTCTGAACTGGCTTGTCAAAACTATAAAGAATGGAAAGGAGGGAGTAAGCATAAATGCTTAGTAAATTCACATGCAAATAGCAAGTAACATAATCATGTAATCCAATACAAAACATCACTTGCACAAATATCATCAAGACATACATGTTACATTTGCATTTACTATCTTACCACAATTTCATCATACCAAGTTCTCACTCAACCCGAGGGTGTAAGCACATACCTGTCAAATTTCTCATTCACCACACTTACCAACATGTCACCTTCGTTTTAGGTATTCTTCTTATTCACTTAAATTTCACCCGTTGAACACATCAGAATAAAATTCGAATACACGGATTTCATGCACATAAGTGCCATACCCACAGCTAGACAAACTCAATAGCCTACGGAAATTATGTAGCCAAGCTACCATGTAACTCGCCCATAAGTAAACTCAGACTCAACTCAACGAGCTCAGGCGTTCATATCCATAAGAGAACTCGGACTCAACTCAACGAGTTCGGAACTCAAATATCCTAGTGACATGTCACTTGTATTCTAATCTATTCCCAAGGTTCAAACGAGATTTCCTCGATCGCATATCTTTGCCATCTTCCACGAAATGTCGAAACCAATACTTGGTAGCAATTCATATTTATCAAGTAGCATACATAATTTGAATTTTACTCAATAATAACCACAAAGCATAATATTTCATAATAATAATCATCATATCATAATAATATCATTAAATTACTTAAAATAACAATTATGTTACCAAATTTACACATGAACTTACCTCGGTACAAAATATTAGAAATCGAGCCCATTCCTCGAAAACTTTATTTTTCCCTCAATCACGACTTGAATCTGATTTCTCTTGATCTATAATAACAAATTTATCTTATTTAATACTCACATTTATTAAAACAGTCCTTGACTCAAACGTTGACAAAATTATATTTTTGCCCCTAAACTTTTACATATTTACACTTTTTCCTCAAGGCTCGGAAATTAAACTTCATCCTATTTTCTTATGTTTTATGACATGCTGATCATTTCTCCCTTCTATGGCAACATCAAATTCTAACTCTAACATATACTTATGAACATTAGGTATTTTTACCGATTATGTCGTTTTACTCGTTTTCACATAAAATCGCTTAGCAAAAGTCATCTAACACAATTTCAAGATTCATATTCTATCATAAAACATAAAAATAAACACATTTCACCTATGGGTATTTTTCCAAATATAAACCCTAGGTTAAATTATTGCTAGAATAAGCTTAATCAAGTTACCGGGACTCCAAAAACGTAAAGAACATTAAAAAAGGGGCTTGGAATCACTTACAATCAAGGCTTGAAAATGTTGGAAACCCTAGCTATGGTAACAAGCAAAATTTCAGCAGCCTATGGAGAAGATGAGTCTATTTTTGTGTTATTTTTCCCTTCTTAATGACTATATTTACCAAATGACAAAAATGCCCTTAATGCCTTTCTTTGTAATTTTTCATGTACAATCCCATTTTTGTCCAAAATTTTAGAAATTGGTTAAATTTCTATTTAAGACCTTCTAGTTAATTTTCCAAAGAAATTTCATACTAAAAACTTCTAGAATGCAAGTTTTTCAACTTATTCAATTTAGTCCCTAATTTCAAATTAAGCACTTTATGTATAGAATTTCTTCACGAAATTTTCACACAATCATGCAATCATATCATAGACCTAAAAATAATTATAAATTAATTATTTCTATCTTGGATTTGTGGTCTCGTAACCACTATTTCGATTAGGCCCTAATTCAGGATATCACATCTCTCCCCCCCTTTAGGGATTTTCGTCCCCGATAATCTTACCGGTAAACAGGTGTGGGTATTGATTCCTCATAATTTCCTTGGGTTCCCATGTAGCCTCTTCTACTCTGTGCTTTTACCATAATACTTTCACGAGAGCAATATTTTTATTTCTTAGTTGCTTGACCTTTCGAGCTAAAATATTATTAGTTCTTCATTATAAGTCATATTCGGTTGTAGCTCAATTTCCGTCGGTGAAATTACATGTGAAGGATCCGAGCGATATCGACGTAACATAGATACATGGAATACATCATGAATCTTCTCTAATTTAGGTGGTAATGCCAACCGATATGCTACCGGTCCAACTCTTTCAATTATTCCATACGGCCCGATAAAACGCGGACTCAACTTGCCTTTCTGACCAAATCTAAGAACTTTCTTCCATGGAGACACTTTTAAAAATACCTTATTGCCAACTTGAAACTTGATTTCTTTTCGTTTCAAATCCACATAGGATTTCTGTCTATCTGAAGCAGCTTTCAAACAATCTCGAATCACTTTCACTTTTTCTTCGGTTTCTTTAATTAGATCAAGTCCGTAAATCTGATTTTCTTTGAGTTCAGTCCAATACAATGGCGTCCGACACTTACGACCGTACAATGCTTCATAAGTTGCCATCTTCAAACTTGTCTGATTACTATTATTGTAGAAAAATTCTACCAACGGTAAGTATCTTTCCCAACTACCTTGGAATTCCAATACACAACATCTGAGCATGTCTTCAAGAATCTGAATTACTATCTCTGATTGTCCATCAGTCTGTGGGCAGTGCTGAAATTTAACTTCGTACCTAATGCCTCCTACAACTTTTGCCAAAATTGCGATGTAAATCTCTGATCTCAATTCGAAATGATCGACAAAGGTACTCCGTGAAGTCTAACAATCTCACTGATATACAATTCAGCCAACTTATTAAGAGAATAATCAGTACATACTAGAATAAAATGAGTCGATTTAGTCAATCTGTCGACTATTACCCAGATGGTATCTTTCTTCCTCGGAGTTAACGGCAACCCTGATACAAAATCCATAGTAATTCGATCCCACTTCCATTCAGAAACCATGATAAGCTAAAGTAGTCTCGAATGCACTTGGTGTTCAGCTTTCATTTGTTGACAAATTAAGCATTTCGATACAAACTCGGAGATATCTCTTTTCATTTCGTTCCACCAATACATTTTCTTCAAGTCATTATACATTTTTGTATTGACCGAGTGAATTGACAAACAACCACTATGTGCTTCGTGCAAGATCTTTTGAATCAACTCATCATTTTTCGATACACAAATCCGATCTTTAAACATCAAGCAACCATCAAAACTGATTCTGAAATCTGATCTCACGTTGCTTCCTCTTAGCTTGCAAATCTTTGTCACTTTTCTGAGCTTCACAAATCTCTTGTAAAAACATCGGTCTTGCTCTCAACTCTACTAGAATCGAACCATCGTCAGACACTGTCAACTGAGTATTCATAGCTCTCAAAGCAAACAACGACTTTCTACTCAAGGCATCGACAACCACATTTGCTTTCCCCAGATGGTAGTCAATCACAAGCTCATAATCTTTCAATAATTCTAACCATCTCCGCTGTCTCAAATTCAAGTCTTTTTGTGACATCAAGTACTTGAGACTTTTGTGGTCGGTATATACTCGACACTTTTCACCATACAGATAATGTTGCCAAATCTTCAAAGTAAACACTATAGCAACCAGTTCCAAATCATGAGTCAGATAACTCCTTTCATGAGGTTTCAACTGCCTCGAAGCATAAGCTACAACTTTTCCTTCTTGCATAAGTACATATCCCAAGCCATTTAGAGAAGCTTCACTATACACCACAAATTCTTTACCTAACTCGAGTTGTACCAACACTGGTGCTTCAGTTAGTAACTTTTTCAATTTCTCAAAGCTCTGTTGACATTCTTCCGTCCACTCAAATTTAACATCCTTTTGGAGTAATCTGGTCATAGGAGTAGCAATTATAGAGAATCCATTTACAAACCGTCGATAATAACCAGCTAGACCCAAGAAACTTCTAACCTCAGTTACATTCTTCGACGGTTCCCAATCAACAATAGTCAAAATTTTACTGGGATCAACCCGTATACCAGCACCTAAAACAATATGACCCAAAAATCCTACTTCTCGAAGCGAAAACTCACTCTTACTAAACTTGGCATACAACTGCTTAACTCTCAAAGTTTACAAAACTATTCTCAAGTGCTCAACATGCCTTGTCTCATCTTTTGAATAAATTACGATATCATCAATAAATACCACAACAAACTTGTCCAAGTATGGCCGAAATATGCGATTCATTAAATCCATAAACACAGAAGGAGCATTTGTCAAATCGAATGGAATAACTAAAAATTCATAATGGCCATACCTTGTTCTAAAAGCAGTTTTAAGCACATCTAACTCTTTTACCCGCAGCTGGTAGTATCCAGACCTCAAATCAATCTTTGAAAACCATGTCGCTCCTTTCAACTGATCAAACAAATCGTCAATTCTCGACAACGGATACTTGTTCTTGATTGTCACCTTATTTAACTGCAGATAGTCTACACATAATCTCATAAAACCATATTTCTTTTTCACAAATAATATAGGAGCACCCCAAGGCGAAAAACTCGGTCTCACAAAGCCTTTGTCAGTCAACTCTTGCAACTGCGACTTTAATTCTTTTAACTCTGTTGGTGCCATTCTATATGGAGCAATCGAGACCAGAGTTGTTCCCAATATCAACTCAGTACCAAATTCTACTTCTCTAACAGGAGGTAAACCCGACAACTCTTCTGGAAATACATCCACAAGTTCACATACAATCTGCACTGATTCAATTTTCTTCTCAAATTCCTTTGTATTCAACACATATGCCAAATAAGCTTCATAACCCTTTCTCAAATATCTCTGAGCCAACATCAAAGAAATCACACTAGGCAATGCCTCGATTAAATCGATTCAACTCATGAAATTTTACCATTTTCACATTTTAATTCAATAACCTTTTGTTTACAATTTAATATAGCATCATGCAATGTCAACCAATCCATACCCAAAATAACATCAAATTCGTCAAACGGCAACAACATCAAGTCGGCCGAAAAATAATGACCTCTAATCATCAAAGGACATTTCTTGCATACTTTATCAACTATAACACATTTACCTAACGAGTTTGACACTTTAATCATAAATCCTGTAGACTCAATAGGTATACTCATTTTAGACACCAGTTTCATGCACACATATGAATGAGTAGAACCGGGGTCAATCAAAGCAGTAACATTAACACCATAAAGAGAGAAAATACCATTAATCACATCGGGAGATGAAGCATCTTCACGCGCCCTTATGGCATAAGCTCTAGTAAGAGCTCTAGCTTCAGATTTAAACGTTGAATCTCTGACTACATTCTTGCTGCTTGCCTCATTCCCAGCACATTCTTGCTGCTTGCCTCATTACCAGCATTTCTCGAAGATCTTCTTCTCGAAACTGCACCACTAGGTTTTCTACTCTTTCCCAATTCTCTCGGGATAGTCTCTAATAAAATGATCTAGAGAACCACACTGGTAACATTCGTTATTTCTACATGGACCAAAGTGACTTCTACCACGTCGTTGGCACTCGGGTCTAACAAACCTCGAATTTCCCACACTAGCCGCAGAAGTAGTCTGAGATTTAAAACCTACATTTTGCTTTTTACAGTTCCCATACAAATGTCCGGCCAAAACATGAGAACGAGAATACATATCTCTGGATTTTCTAGATTGCAGTGGGAATGCACTGCTCATCGGTCTTTTCTTCAAATTTCTAGTCTCAGCCTCAGCCTTTCTCTTTTCTTTAATTAGTTCTTCAGCCTTGCAAGCCCGATCAACAAGTACTACGAACTCTTTCAACTCAAGAATTCCCACAAATGCTTTGATATCTTCATTGAGTCCTTCTTCAAATCGTCTACACATTTTAGCCTCTGAAGGAATATATTTTCTAGCATACTTACTCAACCAAACGAACTCCTTTTCATACTCAGTAACTGTCATGTTGCCTTGTTTCAACTCGATAAATTCTTTGCGCTTCTGTTCAACAAATCTTTCACTAATGTATTTCTTCCAAAATTCTTCTTGAAAGAACTCCCAAGTCACTTTCTCTTTCGGTACCACTGAAATCAATGTCTTCCACCAATAATAAGCTGAATCTCTCAACAAAGATATAGCACATTTCAACCACTCTTCAGGTGTACAAGACAATTCATCAAATACCCGAATAGAATTCTCAAGCCAAAATTCTGCTTTCTCGGCATCATCATCAACATTTTCCCTGAACACTTCAGCTTCTTGCTTGCGAATTCTGTCAACTGGAGTTCTATGAAATTTCATCAAATCCATACCTTGAGGCATCGGAGGTACAGGTTGAGGAATCGGGGGAGGTGGGGGAGGCTGAGCATTCGGGTTCGTACGAACGAACTCGATGTACCATGCATTCATCATCTGGAGAAAGGCTTCTCGAGCCCCTTCTTCTCCTCCTTGACCAACAGTAGGAGGTCAAACTTCAGTTGGCACTGCCCCTTCAGTAGGAGCTGGCGCATTGCTCTCTACATCATCAGCCACAGTTTGATTGGGATCCATTTACTATAAAAAAATTATTTTAAAGGTCAGGAGTCGTCACATTATCACAATATATATATGGCATGTATAGCAAAACACGTACATATGCCACGTTAGTCTGAGAACCGACTAAATTGTAGCTTTGATACTACCAAATGTAACACCCCCTTACCCGAGATCGTCGCCAAAATCGAGCATGAGGCGTTAACAGACTTAAGATATCACTTAAATAATTTCAAACAATTTATTTCAACTTTCGTAAAAAAAATCTGCCCATCTGCGTCACAGTAACTAAAAAATTCATATCTCGAGTTACAAAACTCAATATTAAATTCTATAACTTTCCCTGAAACTAGACTCATGTATATATTTACTAATTTTTTTCTAGAAATTTTGGTCAGGCAAATTAGTATAGTTTATTAGTTAAAGTCTCCCCTGTTTCAGTGTATGACTGCTCTGACTTCTGTTCACTTTGAATCATTTTACTCTCTGTACAGAATTCATATGACTATTCAGTTTGTTTCTCTTAAAATTAGACTCAATAAGGAATCTGTACATATAAATTATGACTCCTAATTATTTTTTTACAATTTTTAATGAATTTCTAAATTCAGAACAGGGGATTAAGAAATCACTCTGACCCTATTCCACTAAAACCCAAATATCTCATAAAATACAACTCATTTACCTATTTTGTTTCTTCCATATGAAAATAGACATAATAAGCTTCAAATTCATATTTTAGTAACCATTTAATTCTATCTTTACTATTTTTAGTGATTTTTCAAACTCACCTCATTGCTGCTATATGATACTATTTTACAACAAATTTCACCTTTTCATGAATTTCTATGGATTAGATAGCACATTAAGCATACATAACACCAAATATGATCTTTGATTAGCCATTCCAATGGCTAATCTTTACCAAGCATTTCCTTTCCACTCAATAGCCATATCATAAGATTATATACACAAAATGATTATAATGCTATACATGCCATACTCAAAGTATACAAGCAACTATACCAAAATAGTCCTCGGATAGTGTGAACGAGTCTTCGACCGATCCCGATTTCTGAACTGGCTTGTCAAAACTATAAGAATGGAAATGAGGGAGTAAGCATAAATGCTTAGTAAGTTCACATGCAAATAGCAAGTAACATAATTATGTAATCCAATACAAAACATCACTTGCACAAATATCATCAAGACATACATGTTACATTTGCATTTACTATCTTACCCCAATTTCATCATACCAAGTTCTCAACCCGAGGGTTTAAGCACATACCTGTCAAATTTCTCATTCACCACACTTACCGACATGTCACCTTCATTTTAGGTATTCTCCTTATTCACTTAAAATTCACCTGTTGAATACATCGGAATATAATTCGAATACACAGATTTCGTGCACATAAGTGCCATATTGCAGCTAGACAAACTCAATAGCCTACGGAAATTATGTAGCCAAGCTACCATGTAACTCACCCATAAGTGAACTCGGACTCAACTCAACGAGTTCGGAACTCAAATATCCTAGTGACATGTCACTTGTATTCTAATCTATTCCCAAGGTTCAAATAGGATTTTCCTTGATCGCATATCTTTGCCATCTTCCATGAAATGTCGAAACCGATACTTGGTAGCAATTCATATTTATCAAGTGGCATACATAATTTGAATTTTACCCAATAATAACCATAAAGAATAATATTTCATAATAATAATCATCATATCATATCATATCAATATCATTAAATTACTTAAAATAACAATTATGTTACCACATTTACACATGAACTTACCTCGGTACAAAATATTAGAAATCGAGCCTATTCCTCAGAAACTTTATCTTTCCGTCGATCACGACTTGAATCTCATTTCTCTTGATCTATAATAACAAATTTAGCTTATTTAATACTCACATTTATTAAAATAGTCCTTGACTCAAACTTTGGCAAAATTATATTTTTGCCCCTAAACTTTTACATATTTACACTTTTGTCCCAAGGATCGAAAATTAAAATTCATCCTATTTTCTTATGTTTTATGACATGCTGGTCATTTTTCCCTTCTATGGAAACATCAAATTCTAACTCTAACATATACTTATGAACATTAGGTATTTTTACCGATTATGTCATTTTACTCGTTTTCACGTAAAATCGATTAGCAAAAGTCGTTTAACAAAATTTCTAGCTTCATATTCTACCATAAAACATAGAAATAAATACATTTCACCTATGGGTATGTTTCCAAATATAAACCCTAGGTTAAATTATTGCTAGAATAAGCTTAATCAAGTTACAAGGACTCCAAAAACGTAAAGAACATTAAAAACGGGGCTTGGAATCACTTACAATCAAGGCTTGAAAATGTTGGAAACCCTAGATATGGTAACAAGAAAAATTTCAGCAGCCTATGGAGAAGATGAGTCTATTTTTGTGTTATTTTTCCCTTTTTAATGACTATATTTACCAAATAACAAAAATGCCCTTAATGCCTTTCTTTGTAATTTTTCATGTACAAGCCCATTTTTGTCCAAAATTTTAGAAATTGGTTAAATTACTATTTAAGACGTCCTAATTAATACTCCAAAGCAATTTCATACTAAAAACTTCTAGAATGCAAGTTTTCCAACTTATTTAATTTAGTCCCTAATTTCAAATTAAGCACTTTATGCATAGAATTCCTTCACGAAATTTTCACACAATCATGCAATCATATCATAGACCTAAAAATAATTATAAATTAATTATTTCTATCTCAGATTTGTGGTCCCAAAACCACTATTCTGATTAGGCCATAATTTGGGATATCACAGTAGCCCACTCACAAAATCCATTGTTACTCTCTCCCACTTCTAAAGTGGAATTTTAACTAGTTGTAGTAACCCAGAAGGTAATTGATGCTCAGGCTTAACTTGCTGGCATGTCAGACACTTACTCACATACTCAGTAACTTCGCGTTTCAACCCTGGCCACCAGTACAGCTCACGAAGATCTTGGTATAACTTGTTTCCACCAGGATGCATAGCATATAGACTACTATGCGCCTTTTGTAGTATAGACTGCCTCAGATCAGAATCCCTTGGTATACATACTCTTCCATGGAAGCATAATACTCCTTTCTTATTTAGCCCAAAAGTTGTGGTCTCACCATTCTCAACTTGTCAAAAATGAGAAATTAGTGACTCATCTAGCAACTGTTTCTCCTTAATTTGATCAATCCAAGTCGGTCTCACTCGCAGTTCAGCTAACAATCTACCATCATCTAACAGGCTGAGACGAGCAAACATTGCTCCCAAATTAGATACAACCCTACAACTCAATGCGTCAGCTACCACATTAGCTTTACCAGAGTGATACTAAATTGAACAATTGTAGTCCTTAAGCAACTCTATCCACCTTCGTTGCCTAAGATTCAACTCCTTTTGAGTAAGAAGATATTTGAGGCTTTTATGATTTGTGTAAATAATTTCCTTTTCACCGTATAAGTAATGTCTCCAAATCTTCAATGCGAAAACCACCGCAGCTAATTCCAAGTCATAAGTGGGTTAATTTGTCTCGTGAGGCTTGAGCTGACGAGATGCATAAGCAACCACCTTACCCTCTTGCATCAACACACAACCCAATCCAATGTGTGACGCATCACTGTAAACAGTAAATTCCTTCCCAAACTCTGGCTGTATCAAAGCAGGGGCCTTAGTCAAAACATCCTTCAGTTTCTCAAAACTCTCTTACTGTTTATCAGTCCAATTAAACGGTATACCCCTCTATGCAGTAACTTAGTCAATGTGCAGCAATCAATGAAAATCCTTCAACAAAACGTCTGTAATACCCAGCCAGACCCAGAAAGCTTTGAATCTTAAATACTATCTTCGGTGGTTTCCAATCCACTACAGCTTCAATTTTTTTGAGGATCCACACTAATTCCCTCTGCCGACACTACATGTACCAGAAATGTCACTTCTCGCAACCAGAATTCACATTTGTTGAACTTTGCATAAAGCTGTTTTTCCCTCAGAACTTGCAAAACAATATGAAGATGTGCATCATGCTCCTCATCAGTTCTTGAATACACCAAGATGTCGTCTATAAACACAACTACAAACCGATCCAAATAAGACTAGAATACTCAGTTCATTAGATCCATGAAAGTCGCTGGTGCATTTGTCAACCCAAACAACATCACCAGAAACTTGTAATGACCATAATGAGTTCTAAACGCAGTCTTATACACGTCAGCCTTCTTAACCTTTAGCTGATGATACCTAGACCGAAGATCTATCTTAGAGAAAATCGTAGCTCCTCGCAACTGGTCAAACAGATCATCTATCCTCGGTAAAGGGTACTTATTCTTGATAGTTAGCTTGTTCAATTGACGATAATTAATGCACATGCGCATGGATCCATCCTTCTTCTTCATAAAAAACACCGGTGCTCCTCACCTAGACACACTCGGTCGAATGAATCCTTGATCCAATAGCTCTTGGATTTGAGCCTTTAGCTCCGCCAGCTCTTTCGGCACCATCCTATAAGGGGCAATGGACACCGGAGCTGTTCCAGGTAGGAGTTCAATACCGAATTCAACCTCACAATCTGGAGGCAACCCTAGAAGCTTTTCAGGAAATACATCCAAAAACTCTTTGACAGTTCTAACATCTCCCACAGAAGGACCTTTAGAATCGGAAATACTAATATATGCTAGGAACACCTCACAACCTTTGCGAACCAGCTTCTCGGCCCTTAACGCAGAAATCACATTAGATAGATAATCTCTTCGCTCCCCTATCACAGTCACCTCCTCATCCTCCGTAGACTTCAACAACATACGCTTAGCAGTATAATCCAATTTTGCACGGTGTTTCACTAGCCAATCTATGCCCAATATAATATCAATTCCCCAAACGGCAGTTCCATCAAATCTGCTGAAAAGACCACCTCTTGGACTTCTAAGGGCACATCACTGAACAAATTACTCACCCCAATCGATTATCTCGGTGGACTCAACACAGTCATTTCACTAACTATATTTTCAGACTGAATACCCAACGTCTCGGACATAGTGCACACAACATACGAGTGTGTAAACCCAATATCATTTAAAGCAGTGTATGGTAAATTATAAATCAGAAACGTACCAGTTATGATGTCAAGGGCATCCCTATCGTCTCGGCGCCGAGCAGCATAGACCAAGGCTGGCTATCTCGCATTAGTGTTTCCAGCACCTCTGCCTGGTGCTTCACGACCTCGACCAAACCCGTTTCCACCTCTGACCTAACCTCGGCCTCTCGGTGGTTGCTGACCACCTCTCACAAGCTGAACACGACCTTGTCCTGCAGCTTGCATCTGAGTAAACCGCTAAGTACAGTTCTTAACCTAATGATCCATAGACCCACATCTAAAGCATACCCCAGTTCGTTTCCAACACTCACCCTAGTGAGCTCTCCCACAATCGGTGCAAGGCTACGGTCTTGCAACAATACCAGGAACCGCTCGAACTGGCCCATCAAACCTGGCCCTCTTTACAGGCCTACCAGAAGAACCCGGGGGTCAAAAATCTATTTTATTTCTGCCCTAATCTTTCTCACGATTCAGGCGTTCAGAGCGCTTCACATCCTCAATAATTTTTGCTTTTTCCATAAGGGCAGCAAAGTCCCGCTCCCTCTGTGGGGCTATCAGCACACGCAACTCATCCTGAAGGCCATCCTCAAACCGCACACAGCGTTCATATTCAGTTGCGACTATCCCACGTGCATACCAACTCAACCGCAGAAACTCTACCTCGTACTCCGATACAATTTTATTCTCCTGAGTCAAATTCAAAGGTTCCTTCCTTCAGGCGTCTACATAACTTGTGCCCACATACTTCCCTAAAAAGGCTGTTTTGAAGATATCCCATGTCAAACGGTCAGCTTACGTACCTTCTCTCATAGTGAGCCACCACTGGTAGGCCTCATCACGTAGTAAAGACACCGTCCCTTTTAATTTTTGCTCTGAAGTATAGTCAAGATCATCCATTACTCACTCGGTAGCCTCTAACCAATATTCTGCCACATTCGGGGCTACACCTGAAGCACCCCTGAAGATTTTTGCTCCATTAGATCGGAGTCGCTCCAAAATTGACCCCCGGCTTACAGATTCAGTACTTGCTCCAACAACCCTTTCAAGAACTCATAGCATTGCTTGAGATAAAGTGTCATTCCCAGCTACTCAGTCATGAGACCTTGTCTCAGTTACTGGCGAGACTGTTGCCTCATTAGCCGGCATGTGGCCCAATGCTGAAGACCCAGCTCTAGCACTTTCTCGGCCTCTTCTACGACCTCGTGTACCCCTTTCGCGAGTACCTCTTGTGCTCGTATCGTCAATGAATTGTCTGTTTTAAAGTCTTATGAATCTATTTAAAATTTTAATAATTATTAACAATGTGTTATGAACAATAGCAATTAGAGTTTGTTTTCATAGAACAGAATCTTCTACAGTTGTCAGTCTTCTATAATCTCAATCTACTCTAACTACAGAGTTTCAATGTAATTCTACTACCTATGGTAGTCTTTTGTAATACATTTCAGTTCATAATAATAATCAGTGTCAGAAAACTTACCGATTTGGTGCCGGAGACTCAGTATGCCACATTTCCAACCACAACATTTAACATTCAAATCCATAAAAACCCATTCCACAGTCGAGTTTTGTAATCTGGCTCTGATACCACTAAATATAATACCCCAAACCTGGCCAAGACATTACGACCGAGTCTGGTCTGTCACATCAGAGTATTTTTTAAAAACCCTATTTTCCTTGAAAACCCTTCTTATTTGAAAACTTGGGTGAAATCCCAATTACGTTAGTTTATTTTCAACACGTAGTTCATTGAAAAATACATAATATTATTCCCAAAATCTCTTTTAGTTGCAGAAGCTAGTTTTAAATTAATTACTAAAACTTGAAGTAAAACAAAATTAAGTTGCGAAAGCATTTTGAAAATGTTGCGAAAACGTAGTGTTTGAAAACAGTTATTATTTTGAAAATTCGATGTTCCTACTCTAGCAGTTTAGAATATGAAATCAAAAGCCTATTAAAAGTTAAAACCCCCAAACGTCCTTATTATATAATTAAAACCCAAATATGAAAGCTTAAATAAATTGAATCATTAACAACCAATCTACAGAAGTGTGGCCACCACTGAGTCCCTCGCGGCTCCAAATCGTCTAAGGCTGGGGATTACCTGCACGGTTAAAAAAAGGGTGAGTTTAAGAAAACTCAGTGTGTAATCCCCTATCGATCCAACAAAGATAGCGAGTGCATACAAGATGCGGTGCGGGCACGAGCCCTATTCAACAATAGCACAGTCTGGGCCTAAGCCCTATGCAGTAACAGCGTGGGCCCATGCCCAAAATAGTATAATCACAATACAGGTATGCAACCTAACCCAATCCATCCTGCTTACCACCCGTACCAACCAACTCACCATGTGGGGATTAAATCGACCTACCCAGCCAACTCACCAATATCACAGCGTAGTTTACTAATAATAGTAACGCAAACAAAGTCGCTAATAATAGCGTAAATGTGGCGTAGCCACTAATATCAGAATATGTGGCAAAGCCACCAAAAGAGTACTTCCTCCAAATCAGTATCCCAACTCCAATGTAGAATGTCATGTCATAATATTTCGTGTATGCAAGGTTTCATACTCAGATACCGTAATGTATATTTCATACACTCATCAATCAACCTATCTCTAAGGTATAATAGTCATTTCCACCCATTAGGGATAGAATAGTAATTTTAACCCTTAGGGGTATTTTGGTCATTTTACCCTCTGGGGTCTCGGTACAGATAATCGACCTCTTGGAAGGTCTACAGTCACCTCAAGTGACTTAAGTAACCTAAACAGACCTAACAGTGTAAATGGGCCTAAAGCCCATTATTCGGCCCAAGTGAGCCCACACGCTCATGTGGACCATTTAGCCCAAATTTAGCTACGGCTATGTGACCTACATAACCCAGTCCAAAATTTATCACTTACCGTAGATTTAATCTGTGTGGGGCCTACGAGCCTATTAACCCTCACGACCCATTTTGGCCCAACGAAGCCCTTAACAGCCTATGCCACACACACGACATGACAAGCCAACTACTTCCCACGTAACAGTTAGATTTACACAAGCGGGCCCATGGGCTCATTGGGCCAATTTGGTCTAGTACATGAGAACGCTTATGGTGGCCCTACAGTCTATCGCCCATGGTTTATGGGCTCGATTTACCCCACGAGCGATCGGACGCTCATGAGGCCTTAAATGTTGAAGTTTCGGCTTTTGCCAATTTCCAAAAAAGAAGGGCGTGAATACACACCGTTTATGAAAACGCGCTGAAGTCCACGATTACCAACCTTGGCACATCCTTCATTGAGTCTTAATCACTTTCCCTCTCACCAACTCATCTGGTTCGCTCTATTTAAAGCCAGCTTCTCACCAATTCTTATGTTAGCTTCCCGATGTGGGATTGCTTTTAATCATTAGGAAAATTCCTCATTCTTATGACCACTTCAACCACAGAGTTCAAGTCCAACTCCACCTCTTACACAGCTCAAATAGCACAATAAATACCCTACTGCGCATCCCAAGACTTGAACGTCAGACCTCACAGTTACACAACATGCCACCTTGCCACTCCACCGCAGGCTCTTTTTGTGTCATATTTTATCCTCAATTAATTATAAGGCATATAGGCCAAAGTCCAGGTTCCTTTAAAAGAAAAACCAAAGTAAATTGTAAGAGCCAAGACTTGAACCCAGGCTCCCTTGTAACCTTAATGACGCCACAACCACTAAATCACATGCTTCCTTGTGTCATTTACTTAACACAAAAATTTAAAAGGCCATCATCCAAGCATCTAGGGATTTATTCACTTAAAACCAATATTTTTGCTAAAGCCTGGGTTCGAACCCAGGACTTTTCCAACTCCTTTCAGGACCCTTAACCACTTGAGCAGACATTTAATTGTGTCATTTCCTTGCACAATTAAATACTTATACACAACCCCCTTACAGACCCATACTCAAGGCCCAATACCTCTCGGCCCAAATTCGGGGAGTTACAGGTAAAACCACCAATAATCAATAATGCAGAAAATCTGTCGAATATCAAACAGTGCGATATAATCGCCAACAACATATAATATGCAATAAAATTGCCAATCCCCTCATTACTCCAAATGCAGTGCACTAACTATGAATATATGCGGACTTAATACGCCGTCGGTACTCCACGAAACTCCTCTGTCAACCACAAAATATCCCAACCCAATGCATTTGCAATATGTCACATAAACTCATACATATTCATATTTCAATACTTTTAATATTTATTTGACATGTTCAACATGTCCTCAATAATCACATACTTTCGATAAAAGGAAATAGTGTTCCATGTTTCAAATTACCATTAAGATGATATCTATCAATATCATTCAATTTCACATACTTTGCGAATTTCATTGTGCATAAATAGCAACCTCATAAATATACACCATAACAAATATTTCATGCATTTAAATCATGTATAAACCTAATATCACATTAATTCAGACCATTCAATCAAACATATTCATATCACATGATACAATTATGCATAACAATATCAATCACACATTCATACTATCAAACTAGCAATTTTGCCAACACATCAATCTTTTAAGGCTCGAAACGTACTTGGTTTGGCCATTCACAAAACTAATATTTTGGCTATTAATAAAATCCAATCAGCAAGCTAATTTATCAAATATAGCATGGCATTTATCATTATCAAACAAATTTACGAGTTTAGGATCCACACCTTATTTCTCGATTCCTTGCAACATACTAGCAAATCTTCCAATTTTCCTTAATAAATTCTTATACGAATCTAAACCAAAATTCAATATAAATTTAATCAATTTACCTTTAAACCAGCCACAAAATACCCAGTTATGGGTTCAAACCAATCATCAAAATTATAACAATTTTACAAATCCAAACTAGTTAGATTTCTTACACTATTTTTATGTGAATCGTACGTGTGATCGTTATTTGGCTTTACAGTTGATTTGGGATGTTGAGGTCAGCACTAATTCAATAATATACTGGAAAATCAGTAGCTAGTAATGATTAAATTCCTTCATCTAATCAATCCATAACATTTACCCAACAAATATGCCGAAACAACAAACTAGTTTACGCTTAATTGCACTTACGCTTCCCAATTTGTGAGTTTTGAATGGCTAATTGATGAAGAAGTTTTTTTCCCTAATTGACATAGATTTAAAGGCTGAAATTAAATGGGAAATATTCAAGAAACAAAACATCCCCCTTTTCTACACATATGTACAAGCACCACCACCCATGGTGGCTAGAATTGGGGCTGAATTTTAAAACGATTTGAGATCTAATTAAAATTTGGAAAAATACCTTTAAAAACATTAATAATTCCAAAAATTAAATATCTAGAAATTTAGGTTTTTAACTTGCAAGATTACACAAGAAATTAAGAGAAAAAGAGGTCTTACACAAGATAATCGAGATGGGCAACAATGGCACTTTCTTGGCAAGGTTGGAGTTGATCTTGGAGATTCAAGATTTCAGTTTTTAGGTTGTTCTAATTGAAGAAAAATGGTAGCAAGGTAGGGATGAAGATGATGCTCAACCTTGAAGACAAAAGAAAGAAAAATCAAGAGTGAATGATAGTGATAGGTGCGACGACAACAATGGTTGGAGAAGGAAAAAAGAAAAAAAATAAAGATTAAGAGAGGTAGAGGAGGTTAGGGATGACTAAGGTAGGAGAAAAGAGAGTTAGAGGTTGATTATTTGAGTAAAAATTGTATTTATATCTAGGTTTACTAGGCTTGGATGGCAACACACTAAAAAATAAGAGAATTTCGCAAAAATTAATTTACTTTGCAAGATATGAGACTTGAACTTGAGACCTCCAACTAACTTTCATGCTTCCATATTTAATAACCCACCATTCAGCCAATTCCTTATTTTTGATATATTTTTACATTTTTATTGAGTTAAATTTTGGAATGTTACAAGATATGCCTTGCACCTTTTTCGGACACATTTTTGAGCTGTTGAACAGAAATAATAGTGGCAGTACTATCAAATCTATCTATTTCAACCCTGACTATTTCACCATTCTAACATTTCAAAAAAACATGCTTTCATCTATAATTCACAATAGCATTATGCAAAGTCAATCGATCCATGTCAAGAATCACATCAAATTCATTGGACGGTAATAACATCAAATCAGCTGAAAAGTTACAATCCCAAATTTTCATGGGACAGTTTTTACAAACTTTATCAACTAACACATACTAGCCTAATAGATTAGTTACTTTGACTACAAACCTAGTTGACTCTACTGGTACTTTCTTATCTGTTACAAGTGTAGTGCATATATACGAATATGTTGACCTTGGTTCAATTAGAGCATAAACATTAACATCAAAGAGAGAAAATGTACCAGTGATCACATCAGGTGCTGAAGCATATTCACGAGATCGAGTTGCAATGCCCTAATTGGTGCATGTGCCCTTGACCGAACTGCAGAATCTTTCATTCCACTTCAACTAATTCTCACATTTCCATTATTCTTAGATGGCCTCCATTCCGAATGCACGTTTCCAGATCGTTTATTTTGAGCTTTATCTCTGTCGAATCTATCTGGACAATCTCGTGGAAAATGGCCGAACGAACCACATTTAAAACACGATCCTTATTTTAGTCGAAACTCACTAAAATGTCTTCTATAACATTGCTGGCATTTTGGCTTGATATTACGAGCACTTCCCACACTCCCTATAGAGGTTGCTTGGGGTCTTGAACTAGCTTGCTTCCCTCTATCTGTAACACCCCTAACCCGTATCCGTCGTCAGAACAGGGTTACGGAGTATTACCAGAGTTTACAGAACATTCATATATAATTTATACTAGTTACTAAACATTTCCCGATATTAACCATAACGTCCTTTAAATGGACCCTCGAGGCCCAATACAAACATTAGAAACAAATTGGGACTCAATCGGTATCTTATAAAATTTTCCTCAAAATTTTAAAATTTTGCTTATGAGCAGTACCTACACACCCGTGTGGTCTAGGGACACGCCCATGTGGTCGGGCCTTGTGGCTACACACGCCCGTGTTAATAACCCATGTAACTCTCTAACTCGTAAGGCATGAAGAAATTGAAGTCACACGGCCAAGTTACATGCACGTGTGCTAGGCCATATGAAAAATTTTATTTTCAAAATTTAGGTGCAATTTTCACACGGCCATGTAACACGCTCATGTTCAAGGCTGTGTCAACCACACAGTTGAGACACACGCACGTGTGCCCAATTTTGAACATTCTGTTTCTAATTTTTAAGGTGCAAAGGACACACGGCCGGACCACATGCCAGTGTGTCTACCCGTGTGGACAAAATAAAGCCATTTCCTAGCCTCATTTGTCACCCAAAACTTACCAATTTGCTACACCAAAACTCACAAGCAAATATCCACCAATCCAACATCATATTAACATAAAATTAGTGATCAATCATGTGGTATGCATCAATGGATATAAACTTATATGCTAACATAATTCCATCAAACCAACACACAATAAGCATTTGTGTAATTACCAAAACATAACTTTTAAGATAACCAAGGTAGATCATCACTAGCCATTCCAATGGCTAGTTTACAAAGCAACAATTACAAGCCATCATTGGCCAAATAAGCTTATACATGCCATTATACCAAAATGAGATAGTGGACAGTGTGATGATTGCTCCGACCGACTTCCAACCTTCGCGAGCTTTTGAGCACTATAAAACAGGGAGAATTAAACGGAGTAAATATTTTATACTTAGTAAGTTCGTATAACAAAAAATAAACTTAACAATCATATTTATTAATACAAGCATACATAGTCATACTTCCCATAAATTTTGGGTGAGTTTACCTAAACACAAACACTTAATCAAACAAGTTAATCACATAACCTCATATAAGAATCAAGTAAACATAGATGAGCTCATCACATTACCAGAATCCATTAATTTCACCTTTCCACACTTCAAGAGTCTTTTCCATCTAACTATTGAAATTTTAATGGATGTTCGGATAATATACTCATGTGCTAAAGTACCGATTAGGGTACATAATAAAAGGACACACTCTTAAGCCGCACATTTTCATAGCATATGCTCGAGAGAACTTAATTTAAATTACCCATCCGGGCTAAATAAAATATATAACATAAGCTCAAGAGGGCTTACATTAGAATTACCAGTCTTGGCTAAATTTTATCTCCAACATATTGAGTATTATTCTTATTCAAGAAATCACCTTAATCCATTGAAATTCAACATTCAACCGGAACATGACAATTTGTCCATATTTCACAACTTATGACTATTTCATTATGTATATCATCTCATACATATTAACACAATCATACAATTCAATTCAAGAATATTAAAATATATATTAAGTTACACGAACTTACCTTGATAATGGCTTGTATTTGAATTTCAACTAATTCGAAACCTTTTGCTTTCCTCGATCTAGTTCCGTAGTTGGTCTTTTCGGATCTATATGGGTAAATTTAACTATTAATCTATCGCATTTCATATACATTTACATCCTATTACATCCTAGGCAAAATTATTATTTTTCCCCTATCTTTTTAAAAAATTTTAATTTCGTCCCTAGGCTCGGAAAATAAAATTCATGAAATTTAACCCTCTTTCCAAGCCTCCTGAAATTTATATACTATATTTACAGCACATACGTTTCACAAATTTTAGAATTTTTCATGGGTTTTACCACCTTTTCATTTTAGTCCCTAAATCAAGTTTTCATCAAAAATTACTTTGTAAAAGTTGTTTATCTATGAATAACATTTCATTTTCTACCATAAATTTCTAATTTTTAGCATATTCATCGATGACCCAAATTTCATACCTTGATAACTTTTCAAATAAATCCCCTAAATTGGAAGATTAGACTATCCCGATTCCAAAAATATAGAAATTACTAAAAATGGGACTTGATTTCATACCTTTTTAAGCTTGAAAAGTTTTCTTCCTCTCTCCTAGGGTTTCCATAGAAAAATCGGGGAAGATGATATGAAAATAGATGATTTTTTTCTTTTTAATTAATTATCATCTATTAATTTTATTGATTTCCAATTTAGTCCCTAACCTTTTCTAATTTTTCCATGGGTGAGTCATTAAAATATCTACTAACTACTCTTCAATGGTTTAATTACCATATAAGGACCTCAAGTTTTCAATTCCATAGCTATTTGATACCTACAGCTCCTAGAACCCAACTTTTACATTTTATGCAATTTAGTCCTTTCCCTAATTAAACACACAATCAGTAAAATTTTCGTATCAAAATTTTCATGTGACCTTCCTATCATGATGCTAACCATAAAATAAAAAAATTTATTTTTGGCTTAGATTTGTGGTCCCGAAACCACTGTTCTGATCTCACCGAAAATAGGTTGTTACAACTCTCCCCCTTAAAAATTTTTATCCTCGAAAATTCTTACTAGAAAAAAGATTAGGGTATTGCTTCCTTATGGTATCCTCAGGCTCCCAAGTATCTTCCTCTAATCCATGCCGTTGCCAAAGAACTTTTACTAATGCCACCTTTTTATTTCTTAGCTCTTTCGTCTCATATGCTAGTATTTTAATCGGTTCTTCATTGTAAGTCATATCAGGCTGAATCTCAACTTTTGTTGGAGTAATAATGTGTGAAGGATTAGATCGATATCGTTGTAGCATGGACACATGGAACACATTATGAATTTTATCAAGCACTAGTGGTAATGCTAACCGATATGCAACAGGCCCAATTCCTTCAATGGTCTCATACGGCTCGATGAACCATGGACTCAGTTTTCCTTTATGGCTGAATTGGAGAACCTTCTTCCAAGGTGACACTTTCAAGAATACTTTATCACCAACCTGAAATTCTATCTCTTTCTGCTTTAAATCAGCATAAGGCTTTTGACGGTCTGAGGCCACTTTCAAACTGTCTCTAATTATCTTCACATTTTTTTTGGTCTCCTAGATCAAGTCAACTCCATGTATCATATTCTCACTTAACTCTGTCCAATACAATGGAGTTCTACATTTGCAACCATATAGAACTTCATACGGCACCATTTTAATACTAGACTGATAACTGTTATTGTAAGCAAATTCAATTAAAGGCAAGTATTTTTCCCAGTTACCTCTAAATTCAAGTAGACAACATCGAAGCATGTCTTTTAAAATCTGTATCACGTGTTCAAATTATCCATCTGTTTGAGGATGGAATGCAGTACCAAAGTATAAACGAGTGCGCAGAGCTTCTTACAACTTTCTCCAAAATCAGGATGTAAACCGAGGATCTCTATCTGAAATAATGAAAATTGACACTCCATGTAGTCTTACAATTTCAAAAACATATAGTTCAGCCAATCTATACAATGAAAAATCCATACGTACTGGAATAAAGTGTACAAACTTTATTAAACGATCAATAATTACCCAGACGACATCTTTCTTTTTTAGTGATAAAGGTAATCCCGTTACAAAGTCCATGGTAACTCTTTCCCGTTTCCATTTCGGTATTGTAATTGGTTGCAATAATTCCGAAGGTACTTGGTGTTCGACCTTCACTTACTGACATATCAAACACTTCAATACAAATTCAAAAATATTTCGTTTCATTCTTGGACACCAGTACATATTTTTCAAATTACTATACATCTTATTACTACCAGGATGGATAGACTTGTTACAATTATGAGCTTCATTCAAAATCTTCTGTACTAGTGTTACAGCCCTAATTTGACCCTAGTCGGAATGTGGTTTCGGGACCACAAAATTGAGTCATAAAATTTATTTAAAATTTATTTGCATATCTTCTATGTGTGATATTGCATGGGTGAAAAATTGATGTTTTAATTTAGTTTATTGAATGTGAATTTTCTTAAAAGGACTTAGTTGAGAAAATTAGAAAATATGATAGGTAAATATATAAGGACATAATAACTACAAAGTGTGAAAGCTTGGGTTTGCATGTCAAAATGCCCAAAATACATGTAGTGGCCGGCCAAGCAATGATGTTCCTCCACTAGGTTTAATTAATTATAATTTCATATTGACAAATGATTAAAATAATCTAAAAAATGAATTAATAAGAAAAAGATGAATAAAAGAAGAAATGGAAGGAGAGAGAGAGTGTTCATCTTCTTCTTGCAAAGCCGAAACCTAAGTGAAAGAAGAACGAAATTGGTTAAAGACATTCGGCCATCTTAAGGGTTAATTAAGGTAGGATTTCATGTTATTTTCATTAAATTTTATGAAAATTTAGTTAGTAGTCAAGCTCTTATTATAACTCATATGTTGATTTTTTTTTATTTGGTGACAAAATGTGCATACGGTTATAATGGTTAAATGTTAAGAGGATAGTGTTTTGATGCTTTGGATGGAAATATTAGAAAGGTGAAGAATGAGTTAGCTAATAGATATATGTGCATTTGAATGATGGTATGAATAAATGTGGAGTTTTTACTAGTTAGAAGTATTCGGTCAAAATGTTTATGTGGTGAAACTATGTGTTAAATGAAAAAGTGATGTGCAATTGTTATTTTGGTAGTGATAATGCATTCGGCCTTGAGACATTAGATAAGCATTAGTTGAGGTTTTAATGTCTTGAACAAGGATGGTTGTAAGATGAAGTGGAAATCATTAAATTTGTATATGTGAGTATTTAGCAAGGGGTGGTTGCCGTATAGACATATATATATGTATATAGATGTGTTTCATTGAAGTATTGATTGGTTATCGATAGTAATTGGATATTAGGTGGTCAATAGCCGAATGGCTTAGTTTTAATAAAAGCATAAGGTGGATAAAAATCAAATTTATGCTGTGTGATTCTTGTGATATGAAACTATAAATAGTATGGGATATAATTAACTAACAAGGTAATTAAATTATTAAATTTATTTATTCTAGCTCAAGAACCCAAAGGAGGGGAATCAAGCAAGGGCAAAGCAAAGAGTATCGAGTAGTCGATTGGAATCGTTTCATCCAACATAAGGTAAGTCCATAAGCAATTATAAGATTGGTTATTTTATACATAAATGGTGCTCGCATATCATGAAATAATTTCTTTTGTTTAGATATTCTTTTGATTGATAAATATATGTGGTCGTATATATATTTTTGAATTAAATCAATTGCTTTTCTATAATGAAATGACATTGGCACTAAGTGTGCGGATTTTGAATGGCACTATGTGTACGGAATTGAATAGCACTATGTGTGCTGATTTGAATGTCAATACGTGTGTGTGGATTTCTAAGGCACTATGTGTGCGGGTTAGCATGGTACTAAGTGTGCGAAATTGAATAGCACTATGTGTGCTGACTTGAATGTCAATATGTGTGTGTGGATTTCTAAGGCACTATGTGTGCAGGTTAGCATGGCACTAAGTGTGCGGATTTAAATAGCACTATGTGTGCAAAATCGGTTGATAATATAATAAGTGCAGGAAATGAATGAAGGGTTAGAGCTATTGATTGAAATAAGAAAATTGGAGACATGAAATGTATATGCATGGATCCATCTAGTTCATCATTGTTTAATACTTTGAGAAAAGGATTTAAGTCATCTGGTTGTTTGATATTTGATTAAATAGCAAGACTTGACTTGTAGTTGGATCAATAATCTAAGTAATATACGGCATAGCTCGGTATGGCTGAAATAGTTGATATACCTTTTTTTTATGATCTCAAGTTAATGGTCTGCATTATATTGCTTACGAATTACTGAGTTGAATACTCATTTGGTGTGTTTACTTGTCTCTTATTTAGATTTTCTTTTGATCCATTTTGTGTGCTCGGGACCATCTTCGAAGTCATCACACCTGCCTGCAGCGTTTTGGTACTCCTTCTTAGTTAATCTTAAGTATAACATTATGGCATGTATAGGTATTATATTTGGGATTTCCATGTTATAATACTAAATTCTGTAATCCTGGCCATACGAATATGGCTTAACCTTTAATATTTAAAAAAAAATGGCTATGTTTGTTTTTATAATACAACTATTTTGATTAAGTAAAATGTTACTAAATGGGTGGTTAAATTATTATATTAATAGGTCAAAGTTAGGCTTATGGAATGTGGTTATTTAATTGTTATTATGAGCTAAATACTATATGTATTTAAATTTTGCTATGCATTCGACTATTACGGCAAATCACGAAAAGAATAGTAATCCTCTTTTATGATGCATGGGTGTGTGCAAGGCATGTTGCACACCAAATATATGGTTGGGTTTGAAATTGTGTAATTATGATAAATTAATACCTTGTAAATTCAGTTTTTTTTAATTGCAAAGATCGGTAAAATAATTATCCACTATTTAATTTTGTTCAACTGTTCGCTCATGAAATTTTTAGTAATACTCCGTAACCCTTCTAGCGACGGATATGGGTTAGGGGTGTTACATTTATTTGGTATCAGAGCTACGGTTTAGTCGATCCTAGGACTACCGTAGCACGTGTGAGTCTAGCTATATATGCCATAATGCTAGTATATGATAGTGTGATGACTTCTGACGGTTGAAATTGTTGTTTTGATTAGTAAATGGAATCCACTCCAGAGAGAGCCTTAGCGGATGACGTTGAGAGTGTAGCGCCTGCTCCCGTGCAAGGGACACCACCTGTTGAACCTCAACCATCTGCGAGTAATCAAGATGATGGGGTTAAGCAAGCCTTCTTTACCATGATGAATGAGTGGTTTGCACAATATGCCCAGACAAACCGGGCTGCTCAACAATTCCTGAATTTAAATAATCCTTCTCCGGTGCCTATAATACCAAAGCAACTATCGATCCTTTGAAATTTGAGTAAACCTCCGTTGATTTGATTAGAAAGCGGGCCGAGGAATTTCGAGCCACCACTCACCGATGTATTTGAAAGGCACGAGTTTTGGCTTGATAATACCATCCGTGTTTTTGATGAGCTATCTTGCACACCGATGAGTGTCTAAAGTGTGCCATATCCTTATTACGAGATTCGGCCTACTATTGGTGGAGAACCTTGATTTTGATTGTTCCAAAGGAACGAGTTACTTGGGACTTCTTTCAGACGAAGTTTCGTAAAAAGTATATCAGTCAACGATTCATTGATCAAAAGCGCAAAGAATTTTTGGAGCTTAAACAAGGCCGTTTGACGATATCCGAATATGAACGTGAGTTTGTAAGGCTCGATCGATATGCTCAGAATGTGTAGTGATGAAGTTGCCATGTGTAAAAGATTTGAAGAGGATTGAATGAAGATTTAAAGCTACTGGTGGGTATTTTAGAACTAAAAGAATTCGTAACACTGGTTGAACGAGCTTGCAAGGCTGAAGAGCTTGGAAAGTAGAAAAAGAAAGCTGAAACTGAAGCTAGAGATTTTTGTAAAAGATCGACGGGTAAAACTTCTTTCTCGGCTGCAAAGAAGTTCAGAGACGATACTAACAGATCAAAGACGACTGCAGGAATTTCTATTAAGGAGCAACCGTCAATGGACTCTCGAGCTACTTCGGTTGCTAGTGTTGGCAACAATTGGCAAGAAAAACCCGAATGTCTACAGTGTGGAAGACGACATGTAGGTGAATGTTGGGGTAAGTCTATTAACAGAGCTTGTTATAGATGCGGTTCGCGGGATCATTTCATTCGAGATTGCACGGAACCTGATGAGAAAAATAAGATGCAAGGTGCGAGATAGAGTGGTGCAACAACTAGAGGTAGACCACCGAGAAATACAGGAGGCAGGGGTGGTAATCAGAGAGGGACTTCTGATATGCCTATTCGATCTGAGACTCGTGCCCCCGCCAGAGCTTATGCCATCCGTGCATGAGAGGAGGCATCCTCCCCTAATGTTATCACTGGTACATTCACTCTCTATAGTACTAGTGTACTTGCTTTAATTGGTCCTGGTTCGACTCATTCTTACGTATGTGAAACATTAGCGTCTAGTAAGACTCTACCTGTTGAGTCTACTGAATTTGTGATACGAGTGTTAAACCCTTTAGGTCGGTATGTGTTAGTGGATAAAGTATGCAAGAGATGTTCATTGATAATTAAAGATTTCTGTTTTCTAGTGGATTTGATGTTATTAACCTTCGACGAATTCGATATTATTCTCGGAATGGACTGGTTAATCGAACATGATGTTGTGGCAAATTGCAAGTGAAGGACTATAGACTTGCGATGTTCAAGTGGTGAAATGATTCGAGTTGAGTCTAATGATCTGAGTGGGTTACCAGCAGTGATATCTTCTGTGTTAGCTTAGAAATATGTGAGAAAGGGTTATGAAGCTTATCTTGCATATGTAATGGATAGCAAGGTATCGGAACGAAAGCTTGAGACTGTGCCTGTAGTTTGTGAGTATCTAGAAGTGTTTCCTGAGAAATTACCGGGATTGCCACCTGTTAGAGATGTAGAGTTCGGTATAGAATTGGTTCCGGGTACGACACTGATTTCGATCGCTCCGTATCCTATGGCACCAACCGAGTTAAAAGAATTGAAAGCTCAATTGCAAGAATTGACTGACAGAGATTTTGCGCGACCTAGCTTTTCACCCTGGGGTGCTCCAGTACTATTCGTGAAAAAGAAAGATGAAACTATGCGAATGTGTATTGATTATCGTCAGCTCAATAAAGTGAAGATAAAGAATAAATATCCGTTGCCGTGGATAGATGACTTATTTGACCAGTTGAAAGGAGCTTTCGTGTTTTCAAAGATTGATTTGCGATCTGGCTATTATCAGCTGCGAGTTAGAGATTCTGACGTTCCTAAGACTGCTTTCAGAACAAGATATGGACACTATGAGTTTTTAATGATGCCGTTTGGGCTCACTAATGCCCTAGCGGTTTTCATGGATCTGATGAATCGGATATTCAGACAGTATTTAGATCGATTTGTGGTGGTGTTCACAGATGATATTCTGATTTATTCTCACAATAAGTCCGAGCACGCTGAACACTTGAGGCTAGTACTTCAGATTTTGCGAGATAATTAGTTGTATGCAAAATTCAGTAATTGTGAATTCTAGTTAAGGGAAGTCAGCTTTCTGGGGCATGTTGTATCCGCTTCAGGTATTAGAGTTGATCCGAACAAAATTTCAGCCATTCTTGATTGGAAACCTCCAAGGAATGTTTCTGAAGTTTGGAGCTTTTTGGGACTCGCTGGGTACTATCGACGATTCGTTAAAGGCTTCTCGATGATCACAACACCGTTGACGAAGCTACTCCGGAAAGATGTCAAGTTTGAGTGGTCAGAGAAGTGTCAGACAAGTTTCGACCAACTAAAGACCCTTTTGACGGAGGCTCTTGTGTTAGTCCAGCCGGAGTCTGGTAAAGAGTTCGTAGTCTACAGTAACGCCTCTTTGAATGGTTTGGGTTGTGTGTTGATGCAGGAGGGTAGAGTTGTTGTGTATGCTTCGAGACAACTAAAACCTCATAGAAAAATTACCCAACTCATGATATTAAACTAGCTGCGATTGTGTTTGCTCTTAAAATTTGGCGTCATTACCTGTTTGGAGAGAAATGCCATGTTTATACTGATCACAAAAGCCTAAAATATTTAATGACTCAGAAAGACTTGAATCTGAGACAACGACGGTGGCTTGAATTATTAAAGGATTACGAAATTATCATTGATTATCATCTAGGTAAGGCAAACGTGGTGGCTGATGCCCTAAGTCGAAAATCTCTATTTGCTCTTCGAGCAATGAATGTACATCTGTCTATTTCCGCTAATGATGTGCTGGTAGCGAAATTAAAAGCAGAACCAGTGTTAATACGACAAATTTGTGAAGCATAGAAAATCGACGACGAATTCGTTGCTAAACGAGCTCAATGTGATTCTAATATGGGTTCAGAGTTTCAAATTGACGATAATGATTGTTTAAGATTCAGAGGTCGATTTTGTGTTTCGAGAAATTCAGAACTTACTTCGATGATTTTGAGTGAGGCCCATTGTAGCCGAATGTCGGTCCATCCTGGTAGCACGAAAATGTACAACGATCTAAAAAGACAATATTGGTGGCATGGTATGAAAAGAGACATTTCTGACTTTGTTTCTAAATGTTTGATATGTCAACAAGTGAAAGCGGAGCATCAGGTACCTTCAGGATTACTACAGCTGATCATGATACCTTAGTGGAAATGGGATCGAGTAACGATGAACTTTGTATCTGGTTTACCGTTGACGCAGAGCAAGAAGGACTCAATCTGGGTTATTGTTGATAGATTGACAAAGTGCACTCATTTTATCCCTGTTCGTACGGATTTTTCACTCGATAGATTGGCAGAATTATATGTTTCTCAAATTGTTCGATTACATGGAGTACCTACTTCTATTGTTTCTGATAGAGACCCCAGATTTACATCCCGATTTTGGAAGAAATTGCATGAAGCGCTGGGTACTAAGTTACATTTTAGCACTGCTTTCCATCCCCAAATAGATGGTCAATCTGTACGAGTTATTCAGATACTTGAAGATATGTTGAGATGTATTCTCGAGTTCAGTGGTTTGTAGGAACGATATTTGCCTTTGATTGAATTCGCATACAACAATAGCTTCCAATCAAGTATTAAAATGGCACCATACGAGGCTTTGTACGGTCGTAAATGCCGCACGCCACTGTATTGGACCGAACTCAGTGAAAATAAGGTATACGGGGTTGATCTGATCAGAGAAGCTGAAGAAAAAGTGAAAGTGATTAGTGATAGTTTGAAAGCAACATCGAATCGTCGAGAAATCATATGCAGATTTGAAACATAAAGTTATTGAGTATCAAATTGGTGATAAAGTATTTTGAAAGTCTCACCGGAAAAAAATACTCGATTTGGCCGTAGGGCAAATTGATCCCAAGATTTATTGGACCTTACGAGATAGCGTAGAGCGGATAGGCCGGTTGCTTATAGATTGGTTCTACCACACGAGCTAGCAAATATTCATAATGTATTCCATGTATCGATGCTTTAGCGGTATAGATCGGATCCTTCACATGTGGTTAGTCCATCTGAAATTGAGATTCAATCTGATTTGAGCTATGAAAAAGAACCGATCCGTATATTAGCTCCGGAAGTGAAAGAATTGTGGAATAAGAAGATTTCTTTAGTAAAAGTATTATGGATCAAACATGGAGTAGAAGAGGCTACTTGGGAGCTCGAAGACTCTATGAAAGAACGTTATCCGAATTTATTCGCTGGTAAGATTTTTGAGGACGAAAATTTTTAAGTGGGGAAGAGTTGTGACAGCCCTAATTTGACCCTAGTCAGAATGTGGTTTCGGGACCACAAAATCGAGTTATAAAATTTATTTAAAATTTATTTGCATATCTTCTATGTGTGATATTGCATGTGTGAAAAATTGATGTTTTAATTTAGCTTATTGAATGTGAATTTTCTTGAAAGGACTTAGTTGAGAAAATTAGAAAATATGATAGGTAAATATATAAGGACATAATAACTACAAAGTGTGAAAGCTTGGGTTTGCATGTCAAAATGCCCAAAATACATGTAGTGGCCGGCCAAGCAATGATGTTCCTCCACTAGGTTTAATTAATTATAATTTCATATTGACAAATGATTAAAATAATCTAAAAAATGAATTAATAAGAAAAAGATGAATAAAAGAAGAAATGGAAGGAGAGAGAGAGTGTTCATCTTCTTCTTGCAAAGCCGAAACCTAAGTGAAAGAAGAAGGAAATTGGTTAAAGATATTCGGCCATCTTAAGGGTTAATTAAGGTAGGATTTCATGTTATTTTCATTAAATTTTATGAAAATTTAGTTAGTAGTCAAGCTCTTATTATAACCCATATGTTGATTTTTTTTTATTTGGTGACAAAATGTGCATACGGTTATAATGGTTAAATGTTAAGAGAATAGTGTTTTGATGCTTTGGATGGAAATATTAGAAAGGTGAAGAATGAGTTAGCTAATAGATATATGTGCATTTGAATGATGGTATGAATAAATGTGGAGTTTTTGCTAGTTGGAAGTATTCGGTCAAAATGTTTATGTGGTGAAACTATGTGTTAAATGAAAAAGTGATGTGCAATTGTTATTTTGGTAGTGATAATGCATTCGGCCTTGAGACATTAGATAAGCATTAGTTGAGGTTTTAATGTCTTGAACAAGGATGGTTGTAAGATGAAGTGGAAATCACTAAATTTCTATACGTGAGTATTTAGCAAGGGGTGGTTGCCGTATAGACATATATATATGTATATAGATGTGTTTCATTGAAGTATTGATTGGTTATCGATAGTAATTGGATATTAGGTGGTCCATAGCCGAATGGCTTAGTTTTAATAAAAGCATAAGGTGGATAAAAATCAAATTTATGCTGTGTGATTCTTGTGATATGAAACTATTAATAGTATGGGATATAATTAACTAACAAGGTAATTAAATTATTAAATTTATTTATTCTAGCTCAAGAACCCAAAGGAGGGGAATCAAGCAAGGGCAAAGCAAAGAGTATCGAGTAGTCGATTGGAATCGTTTCATCCAACATAAGGTAAGTCCATAAGCAATTATAAGATTGGTTATTTTATACATAAATGGTGCTCGCATATCATGAAAGAATTTCTTTTGTTTAGATATTCTTTTGATTGATAAATATATGTGGCCGTATATATATTTTTGAATTAAATCAATTGCTTTGCTATAATGAAATGACATTGGCACTAAGTGTGCGGATTTTGAATGGCACTATGTGTGCGGAATTGAAGAGCACTATGTGTGCTGATTTGAATGTCAATATATGTGTGTGGATTTCTAGGGCACTATGTGTGCGGGTTAGCATGGCACTAAGTGTGCGGAATTGAATAGCACTATGTGTGCTGATTTGAATATCCATACGTGTGTGCGAATTTCTAAGGCACTATGTGTGCGGGTTAGCATGGTACTAAGTGTGTGGAATTGAATAGCACTATGTGTGCTGACTTGAATGTCAATACGTGTGTGCGGATTTCTAAGGCACTATGTGTGCGGGTTAGCATGGCACTAAGTGTGCGGATTTGAATAGCACTATGTGTGCAAAATCGGTTGATAATATAATAAGTGCAGGAAATGAATGAAGGGTTAGAGCTATTGATTGAAATAAGAAAATTGGAAACATGAAATGTATATGCATGGATCCATCTAGTTCATCATTGTTTAATACTTTGAGAAAGGATTTAAGCCATCTGGTTGTTTGATATTTGATTAAATAGCAAGACTTGACTTGTAGTTGGATCAATAATCTAAGTAATATATGGCATAGCTCTGTATATGCATTTGAAATAGTTGATATACTTTTTTTATGATCTCAAGTTAATGGTCCGCATTATATTGCTTACAATTATCGAGTTGAATACTCATTTGGTGTGTTTACTTGTCTCTTATTTAGATTTTCTTTTGATCCATTTTGTGTGCTTGGGACCATCGTCGAAGTCATCACACCTGCCTGCAATGTTTTGGTACTCCTTCTTAGTTAATCTTAAGTATAACATTATGGCATGTATAGGTATTATATTTGGGATTTCCATGTTATAATACTAAATTTTGTAATCCTGGCCATACGAATATGGCTTAACCTTTAATATTTAAAAAAAAATGGCTATGTTTGTTTTTATAATACAACTATTTTGATTAAGTAAAATGTTACTAAATGGGTGGTTAAATTATTATATTAATAGGTCAAAGTTAGGCTTATGGAATGTGGTTATTTAATTGTTATTATGAGCTAAATACTATATGTATTTAAATTTTGCTATGCATTCGACTATTACGGCAAATCACAAAATGAATAGTGATCCTCTTTTATGATGCATGGGTGTGTGCAAGGCATGTTGCACATCAAATATATGGTTGGGTTTGAAATTGTGTAATTATGATAAATTAATACCTTGTAAATTCGGTTTTGTTTTAATTGCGAAGATCGGTAAAATAATTATCCACTATTTAATTTTGTTCAACTGTTCACTCATGAAATTTTTAGTAATACTCCGTAACCCTTCTGGCGACGGATACGGGTTAGGGGTGTTACAACTAGTTCTAAAGTTTTCGGTTCACATACTCTGCCTCTGAATAACAAACAATCATCGGTCCCGACTTGGAATTCTGAGTCAGGAGTCGATTCACTTTGTATCCGTTTTGCTTGCAACTTACTATCATTTTTCTGAGCTTCAGAGATCCGTTGCAAAAACATCAGTCTAACTTTTAACTCAGCTATTATTGAACCATCATCAGATAAAGACAACTGGGTGTTCAATTCCTATAAGGTAAATAAAGATTTTTGGCTTAAGGCATCCACCACTACATTAACTTTCCCCGGATGGTAATCAATAATGAGATTATAGTCTTTCAATAATTCCAACCACTTACGTTGTCCCAAATTCAGTTCTTTTTGTGTCATTGAATACTTCAGACTTTTGTGATCCGTAAAGATGTGACATATTTCACCAAAAAGATAATGCCACTATATTTTCAATGCAAAAACAATAGCTACTAATTCAAGATCATGGATCGGGTAATTTCTTTCATGTGGTTTTAGCTGCCTAGATGCATAAGCCACTACTTTACCATCTTGTATCAATACACATCCCAAACCATTCAATGAGGCATCACTGTAGACTATAAATTCCTTACTCGATTCAGGTTGGACTAATACAGGTGTTTCCGTCAGTAAAGCTTTCAATCTATCAAAAATCTGCTGACACTTATTAGTGCACTCTAATTTCACTTCTTTTTGCTACAATCGAGTCATCGGAGAAGCTATCATTGAAAACCCTTTAACAAATCTCCGATAATATCTTGCTAGTCCTAGAAAACTTCTGACTTCTAAAACATTCTTCGGTCGCTTCCAACTTACAATAGTTGAAATTTTGCTCGTATCCACCCGAATACCCTCTGCAAATGCAACATGTCTAAGGAAACTAACTTCCTATAGCTAGAATTCACATTTATTGAATTTAGCATACAACTGTTTCTCACGTAGAGTTTGCAATACAATTATTAGATACTCAGCATGCTCATTCACATGCCAAGAGTAAACCAAAATATCATCAATAAAATCAACCACGAACCTGTCCATGTATGGTCTGAAAATTCTATTCATTAAATCCATAAATATCGCTGGGGTATTTGTTAATCTGAATGGCATTACCAAAAACTCATAATGCCCATATCTAGTTCTGAAATCTGTCTTTGGCACATCTGAATCTTTCACTCGTAACTAATAGAAACCAGATCGTAGGTCAATTTTTGAAAATACATTGGCACTTTTTAATTAATCAAACAAGTCATCTATACGAGGCAATCGGTACTTATTCTTTACTGTAACTTTATTAAGCTATTTGTAATCGATGCATAATCTCAATGATCCATCTTTCTTCTTTACAAACAATACCGATGCACCCCATGGTGAAAAGTTGGGTCGAGCAAATCCTCTATCAATCAACTCTTGCAATTGTACCTTCAGCTCTTTCAATTTAGTAGGAGCCATCCTATATTGTCCTGTAGATATTGGCATCATCCCTGGCACAAGGTCTATGGAAAATTCCACCTCTCTTGTTGGAGGTAAACCAGGTACTTCTTACAAAAATACCTCATGAAACTCACAAACAACTGATACCGACTGGATTTTCAACTCTGATGCTTTGGTATCCAGTACAATAGCAAGATAAGCCTCATACTCTTTTTTAATATATTTCTATGCTGATATTTTTGAAATCACATTAGACAATCCATCCAGTTTCTCAGATTTAACCCGAAATAACTCACCATTTTGACACCTCAATACAATGTGTTTTTGTTTACAATTTACCACTGCATCATGTTGGGTTAACCAATTAATTCCCAATATTACAGCAAATTCATCAAAGGGTAACAATATCAAATTAGCCGAAAAACAGTAACCCTCTATCATCAATTGGAAATTTTTACAAATTTTATCGACCATAACATGCTAGCCCAAGGGGTTTGAAACTTTAACCACAAATTTGGTAAATTCAAAAATCATATTTTTAACAGACACAAATTTTGTCCATATATATGAATGCGTGGAACCAGGATCAATCAAAGTAATAATGTTAGTTTCAAGTAGAGAGAATGTACCAATGATAACATCTAGTGTTGAAGCATCTTCCCTTGCACGTATTGCATATGTTCTTGCCAGAGCCTGAGCCTTGAATTTAGCTAATGAATCTTTTACAGCACTACGGCTACCACCGACGTTTTCAAAATACCGTGATGGTCTACCCCTCGAGACAGGATTACTGTAACACCCCATACCCGGCATAGACATTATGGCCGAATCTGGCAATGTCACATTGAAGTGTTTTTCAAAATCCAAGACTCGTCGTTTTAAAACCCTTTCTTTAATTAGCCTCTTCGTATAGGTTGAAAAGTTGATTTAAAGTCTTATTGCTCTTTTATAATGTGGTTGTACTTTTTAAAGGTAACTTTTAACAAAACATTATTAATTTTGAAAGCGGTTTGTTATTCGTGAAAGCTTTGAAAACGAGTTACGTATCTGTGGTGGTTTTGAAAACGTTTGACTTTTTGAAAACTCACATTTTTTTCCCTACTACTAGCGGTTGTAAATCACAAATAAATATGATTAAAATACCAAAATAAAAAATAACCCAAGAGGCCTTATTACATAATGCAACCCAAAATAAACTTTAATGATAATATTAAAAATTAACAAAGTCGAGTGGCCCCCACTGAGTCCTCTGTCGCCTCGATCCGTCTAAGTTTGGGAATTTCCTACACAGTTAACAGATGGGTGAGTTTGCGAAAACTCAGTGTGTGAAATCCCATAATAGCAATCAATCAAAGTAAATGCAATTTGGGCCTAAGCCCTTTCAATTTCACTTAGGGCCTTAGCCCTTAGCAGTAATAGTAGTAGTCTGGGACTGAGCCCATCTCAGAAACAATATCAGTGAGGTCGAAGCCCATTACAGTATCAGTACAATATGCAATCAGAAAATCCTACCCAATCCAGCCTCTACACACCATCTCCGTACCAGCCCTACACACCATGTGGGGATAAAATCAACCCACCTATCCCTACATACCAAGTAGCACCGGTTGCGGCATTAAAACAGTATTTGCAGTAGAGTTGCCAGTAATAGGCTTATAGCATTTCAGAACAGGTCCTCCAAAATCATATATCTCATCCCATGCAATGCAACATAATATAAATGTATATATAGTAAAAATGGCATGCTCAAACAGTCATACATCACATAGGGGTATATCAGTCATTTACAAAAAAAGTGTCCAGTACACTTACCGGCCCAATAGTAGGTCCACAGTCGTCTAGGGCGACCTGTGCAACTTTAACAGTTATTCGGTGATAACGGGCCCACAGCCCATATTGCGGGCCCATGTGGCCCACACGCTCGTATGGCCCACATAACCCAGAAATGGCCCTAGCCGTGTGGTTCACACAGCCTGGACCAACATTTGCCACACTTTTGTGCGATTTTCCCGTGAGGGCCCATAGGCCCATTTGGCCTGCATGGCCTAGGTCAGCCCAAATTGGCCCAATATCATTCCAGCCCATGAAAACGTTCATGGCCATTTCATCAACCACACGGCCATGTTTCGTTACACGGCCTACCACACGGGCGGCCACAGGCCCATGTGGTGTCGACAACCCACTTTTTGGCTTTTCAGCTTTTGCTGTTTAACATCTAATGGTAGTGTTACACACACCTGCTCACGTAAATGTGCGAGAAGCCCACGAGCACCAATCCTACATTCAATCAAGGTATTCTATTAGTCAATTGGAAATAGGGTAAACCACCTCCCTTTATACGATCCCAGCTTATCATAATACCTGTCTTTGATTGAACAATAGTGGCTTAGTCCTATTAGACCGCTGACTAAAATCGACCACACGCTCCTTGTCCAATATCTGTGTTACCGGCAACATCCATTAGTTATGATTGCTAAAACTTGTGAGTCAGATCAACCAATACTAGATAAAAAGACATAAAACCCCATCATAGGGAAACTAACATTCGGCCAACATCAAAAGATGCAAGCCAACCAACCCAGTATCACAATAACTACAAACAGGGTTACCTTTGATCGAGTGATGAATGAAAAGTTTCGACTGCTTCAATATCGCTTGCAACTTCTACACTCCTCGAGAATCTAGAAACCAATGAACACCACACAAGAAAAGGGGAATGAGATTTGGCAATAACAACATAAGTAATCGGCTTTAATAGTACAAAAGAGGGGAGCCCTGATAAACGTTGAGAGAGATCAAGAAGGAGTCGAGTGCTTACCGATTTGCCAGAGACTACTTGCAAAAACTGAACTACAGCAAAGAGATACAGAATTCGGCCAAAGTATCCAAATAAGAAAATAGGGAAAATGTATTCGATCAAAGAGGTGATCAATTGAGTCAGAGAGAAGAAGGAGAGATTCAATCAAGACTAAGGCTAAAAACCGAAAGGGTCAAAGAGAGAAAAGAAAAGAGGTTATTTGGCTACAAAAAGTATCAAGGGAAAATAGTTGCCAAAGAGTAGAAGGAGAAGAACAGTAACTGAGATAGTCCAAAAATGAAAGTACCCGAAAGCATTAGCCAAAAACAACCGATACCGAAAGACTTCCTAGCACAAATCGGCTTCAGAAAACAAAGAGTGAGCAAAACCACAATTTGGCGAAATCCCGAAATGAAATGACAAATACCAATACATAGCCAAATTTTACCCCAAAAGGACTCCCCAATTTTGTTCAGCCTCCCACACACTAAGCACCTCCCCTAATATCTCTACACAACCGAAACACTAAGTGCCAGGGTTCAAACCCGGCAAGACTCTTCTCCAAATTTGAACTTGCTTGATTTTCTCCTTAATTTCCTCCTATCCATCTCTTGAAATTCGGCTAACAACAACCCTATTCAAATCTGTTCAAACTCTTGGGGTTTTGGTCAAACACAACTTCCTCCCAAGGCCACAAGAAAAAATAATCTCCATTTGCACAAGCAGGGATTCGAACCTCAGACCACTAGCACACTCCACACGCCACTATCCACTAGACCAGTTGGCCCATTCTATCATGTTTTTACCAAAATAAACTTATAACCATACTGGCCAAAGATAGGAGTTTTATCCTTAAAAAGCAAAATTTTGTGGAAGCCAAGGCTTGAACCCATGACTTCCTATACACTTCTAGAGCATAAAACCACTAAGCCAAACATGTGTTTGTGTCACTTTCTTGCACAACTAAATATTTATGTGCAGTCTCCTAACTGCACCCACACTCAAGACCTAATACTTCTAGTCCCAAACTTTGGGGCGTTACAATTACTCGGCTTCAAGGTTTGTTTGATGTCTTTCTCAACCTTTTCTGGGCAATCTTTAAGAAAATGGTTGAGGGAACCACACTTAAAGTAAGCCCCACTTCTCATCTGGCTCTCTCCGAAGTGTAATTTATTATAGACATTGTATTGTGGTTTGGGGTTTCCAACACTCCCGACACTAGTTGTTAAGGGAGACGAAGACCTCAGGTTGGTGCGTCTAGAACTTTGTTCCTTTCCTAAATACTCCCTTGATCTAGCAAAACGCTCATGATAATTCTTTGATTTCTTTGAAGTAGATGATTGAGTCTTGTTCATAAATCTTTTACTTGTAACCCAAGCTTCCATTTCTGCTTGCCTCTCTTCTTTACTTAATTCCTCAGCCTTGTGTGCTCATTCAGCCAATACCACAAATTCTCTTAATTCTAGAATTCCAATCAATAGCTTGATATCTCCGTTTAGTCTTTCTTCAAATTATTTGCACATTTTGGCTTCAGTCTGAACCCATTCACTAGCATACTTGCTCAATCTAACAAATTCTCGTTCATACTCAGACACTGTCATATTTCCCTGTTTGAGCTCTAGAAATTCCTTCTTTTTCTAGGCCACGAATCTCTGACTAATATACTTCTTTTTAAACTCTGTTTGGAAAAATTCCCATGTAATATTTTCCCTTGGTACCACAGAAGAGATGGTTTTCCACCAATGGTAGCATGCGTCTTTCAACAAAGATACCGTACATTTCAGACATTCAGTTGGTGTACATGATAACTCATCTAAAGCCCAAATAATATTTTCCATCTAGAACTTGGCCCTTTCTAGATCGTCATCGGCCGTAGCCCTAAATTCTTCAGCCTCATAGTTTCTAATTTTATCTACTGGAGCCTTACCAATTCTAATAGGTCTAGCATCCTATGGCGTTTCATCATGTTGCGAAGCAGGTAGAGGAGGTCATTGAACAACAGGGTTTGGTCTCATATATTTACTAAACCATTCATCCATCAATTCAAAGAAGGCTACTTTTGCCGCCTCACTTCGATCCTCAGATACGGGCCTTCTACTACCACTAGATGTAGCTCGTTGTACGAAAGCTTGAGCTGCGCTCTCAGCTTTCTCAATCTCAGCTTTAGCTTGGTTGGAAGACATTACAATATGAAAATACATTTAAAAGTGGCCAAGAGTTATCACACTATCATAATTTATATAATGGCATGTATAGATAGACTCGTACTTGCTACGTTTGTCCAAAAATTGGCTAAACCGTAGCTTTGATACCACTAAATGTAACACCCCTAACTTGTATCCGTCGTCGAAATAGGGTTACGAAGTATTACTGGAGTTTACAAAACATTCACAAATAATTTATACTAGTTACTAAACAATTTTTGATATCAATCATAACGTCCCTTAAATGGGCCCTCGAGGCCCAATATAAACATTAGAAATGAATCGGGACTCAATCAAGATCTCATGAAATTTTCCTTAAAATTTTAAAATTTTGCTTATCAACAGTATCCACACGCCCGTGTGGTTGGGCCATGTGACTACACACGTCCGTGTCTCTAACCCATGTAACTCTCTAACTTATAAGGCATGAAGAAATTGAAGTCACACGACCACGTCACACACCCATGTGCTAGGCCATGTGGCGAATTTTATTTTCAAAATTTAGGTACAGTTTTTACATAGCTGTGTAACACGCTCGTGTTCAAGGCCGTGTCAACCACACGGCTGAGACACAAGCCTGTGTGCCCAGTTCTGAACATTCATTTATTCATTTTTAAGGTACACAGGACACACGGCCAAACCACATGCCCATAGGATGAGCCGTGTGTCTACCCGTGTGGAAAAAATAAAGCCATTTCCAAGCCTCATTTGTCACCCAAAACTTATCATTTTCCTGCACCAAAACTCACAAGCATATATTCTCCAATCCAACATTATATTCACAAAAAATTAGTCATCAATCATGTGGTATTTTCTCATGCATCAATGGATATAAACTTATATGCTAACATAATTCCATCAAACCAACACACAATAAGCATTTGTGTAATTACCAAAACATAACTTTTAAGATAGCCAAGTTAGATCATCGCTAGCCACTCCAATGGCTAGTTTACGAAACAACAATTACAAGCCATCATTGGCCAAATAAGCTTATACATGCCATTATACCAAAATGAGATTTCTATTTATACCAAAATGAGATAGTGGATAGTGTGATGATTGCTCTGACTGACTTCCAACCTTCATGAGCTTTTGAGCATTATAAAATAGGGACAATTAAATAGAGTAAACATTTTATGCTTAGTAAGTTTGTATAATAGAAAATAAACTTACAAATCATATTTATCAATACAAGCATACATAGTCTTACTTCCCATAAATTTTGGGTGAGTTTACCTAAACACAAACACTTAATCAAACAAGTTAATCACATAACCTCATATAAGAATCAAGTAAACATAGATGAGCTCATCACATTACTAGAATCCATTAATTTCACCTTTCCACAGTTCAAGAGTCTTTTCCGTCGAACTATTGTAATTTCGATGGATGTTCGGATAATACACTCATGTGCAAAAGTACCCATTAGGGTACATAATAAAAAGGCACACTCTTAAGCCACACATTTTACAGCAGGATTACCGGTCCAAGCTAAATCCTATCCATAGAATATGCTCGACAGAACTTAATTTGGATTACTCGTCCAGGCTAAGTCCAATCTATAACATAAGCTTAAAAGAGCTTACATTAGAACTACCCGTTCAGGCTAAATCCAATTTATAACATAAGATTAAGAGGGCTTACATTAGAACTACCCGTCCGGGCTAAATTCTATCTGCAACATATGCAGTGTTATTCTTATTCAAGAAATCAACTTAATCCATTAAAATTCAACATTCAACCGGAACATGACAATCTGTCCATATTTCACAACTTATGACTATTTCATTATGTATATCATCTCATGCATATTAACACAATCATACAATTCAATTCAAGCTTATTAACATACATATTAAGTTACACGAACTTACCTTGATAATGGTTCGTATTTGAATTTCAACTAATCTAAAACCTTTTGCTTTCCTCGATCTAGTTCCGTAGTTGGTCTTTCTGGATCTATATTGGTAAATTTAACTATTAACCTATCACATTTCATATACATTTGCATCCTATTACATCCTAGGCAAAATTATCATTTTTCCCCTATCTTTTTCAAAAATTTTGATTTCGTCCCTAGGCTCAGAAAATGAAATTCATGAAATGTAACCCTCTTTCCAAGCTGAACCAAAATTTATATACTACATTTATAGCACATACATTTCACAAATTTCAGAATTTTCCATGGGTTTTACCACCTTTTCATTTTAGTCCTTAAATTAAGTTTTCATAAAAAATTGCTTTGTAAAAGTTGTTTATCTATGAATAACTTTTCATTTTCTACCATAAATTTTTAATTTTCAGCATATTCATCCATGACCCAAATTTCTTACATTGATAACTTTTCAAATAAATCCCCTAAATAGGAAGATTAGACTATCTCGATTCCAAAAATATAAAAATTACTAAAAATGGGACTTTATTTCATACCTTTTTAAGCTTGAAAAGTTTTCATCCTCTTTCTTGGGGTTTCCATAGAAAAATTGGGGAAGATGATATGAAAATAGATGATTTTTTTCTTTTTAATTAATTATCAACTATTAATTTATTGATTTCCAATTTAGTCCCTAACCTTTTCTAATTTTTCCATGGGTGAGTTATTAAAATATCTACTAACTACTTTTCAATGGTTTAATTAACATATAAGAACCTCAAGTTTTGAATTCCATAGCTATTTGATACCTATAGCTACTAGAACCCAACTTTTACATTTTATGCAATTTAGTCCTTTCCCTAATTAAACACACAATCGGTAAAATTTTCGTATCAAAATTTTCATGTGACCTTCCTATCATGATGCCAACCATAAAATTAAAAAAATAAAATTTTATTTTTGGCTCGAATTTGTGGTCCCGAAACCACTGTTCCGATCTCACTAAAAATGGGTTATTACACTATCTCTCTAGGAAAATCCGGATGGAGCTAACATACGACTATGAGATTCTTAAGCTTTCTTTGCTGGAGAAGAAAAATATTTTCCCACCGTTCGTTTACCCGTGTCTCGGGCTTCAAAATCTACCTTTCATTTTGCTTTGCTAAGTTATTCGGCTTTATGTGCTCGATCCACCAAAACAACAAATTCTTTCAACTCAAGTATCCCGACAAGTAATCGAATATCTTCGTTCAAACCATATTCAAACTAGGTACACATAACAGTCTTAGTTGGAATAATTCTCAAGCATATTTATTGAGCCTTACAAATTCTTTTTCATATTCAGCTACAGTTCTACGAACCTGTTGCAATTCAAGAAACTCTTTCCACTTTTTATCAAGATACCACTGACTGATGTATTTCTTTTTGAATTCAGTTTGGAAAAAGTCTCAAATTACGCATTCTTTTGGTACCACTACTATCGAAGTGTTCCACCACTGACATGCTTCGTCTTTTCACAGAGATATCGCACATTTTAGACAATTTTTAGTAGAATAAGATAGCTCATCAAAAACTCTGATAGTATTCTCTAACTAGAATTCAGCTTTTTCTGGGTCAACTTCAGCTTTACCACGGAATTCTTCTACCCCATATTTATGAATTTTATCAACTGAAAGCCTATTTATACGTACCATTGCTAAACCTTGAGGAATAAGGGGATTAGTTTAGGGTACGGGAGGGGGTGGAGGTCATTGAGCCATCAGATTTATTTTAATAAAATCAGAAACCATTTGGACATCATATAGAGAAAGGCTTCTCGTGCCTCACTTCCTCGTCCCTCAGAAATGGGCTCTCTAATACCTGCCCCTTGAATAGTGGCTTGAGATTTTCTCTCAGCTTCATCAAAATCAACTCGATTGGATGACATCTTTTATCTGTATGAAAAATTATATAAATTTAAGTTAGGAGACATCGCGCTATCACAGGTTTAAAATGGCATGTATTTTTAAACTCTATACATGTTACATTCAGTTTGAGAATCGACTAAACTATAGCTTTGATACCACTAAATGTAACACCCCTAACCTGTCTCTGTCACTAAATTAGGGTTAGGAAGCATTACTGATAAAAACATAACAAATAATGACCTTTTGAAACAATTAATCAATTTAAATAATAACATTCCAACTAACATTTATTCATGGCATAAACATCGTTACAGACCTTAATTTGAGCATACGAGGTCATAAAAATAGGTTGGGAACATTCATGGACTAATTTGAAATAAATCAATAAATTTTTGAAAATTGAAAAATTTAGAAACAATGGGTCACACGGCCATGTGACATAGCCTAGGTTGTATGAGTATTCGAAGTATAAAACACATGGCTATGTTCCAGCCCGTGTGTCTGCCAGTGTGGGTATTCAGAAAAGGGTCAAAAGACCGTGTCACAAGCAGTGTGTGCTTTCGAAGTTTGGTCACACGTCCGTGTAACTCTTTAAGACTATGTGGTTCATCCTGTACCTAAAAATTAAAATGACACATGGTCGTTTGATATCTTGTGTCCCAAGAGATGTGCTGCATAAATTGCACCTTAAAAAAGCCATTTCAAACCCTATTCTTGCACACCAAGACACATCATTCCCACAAACATTCATATGACCAAAACACGTTCTAAACACACTCAAAACATACCAAATCATCCAACCTATAAGACTTAACAAATGTAACAACAATAGGTACCACAATCACAAATCAAACTTAATCCCATTCAACATTACAAGTTCATTCTTTAAACTTAGATCAAACATACCAAAAACCATTTCAAAATTATACCATTCCAAAAACCTATAGGACATGCATAAGTGCAACTTTACCTATTTACATCATCATTTACAACACAACACCAACTAGGCATTTGACCATAAATAAGCTCATCAAAAACTCAAAACAACAAAGGAACCAAGATTAAATTTAAGCTTTATAACCACTTGCCAAAATAACCAAAAACTACCAAAATAATGATTGGATAGTATGTTTTCCGATGTGATTCCAATCGGTCGAGCTTTCTGATGATCTACAAGACAAAGAATAACAACTATATAAGCAACTAATACCTAGTATGCTCGTATAAAGGAAACTTAAACTTACCAAATTTAAATGATTAAATCTTAAAGTATATCTCATTTAAACTTATGCATACTTTTCTTTCCTAATTACAATACACCACAAAGTTAGTAGGTGAATTAAAGAGCATATCAAATTATTTGAACATGAATCATATCATAATAAGGAGTTCAATATATATATCATCCGTCAATTTGTCAATGTTCTCCCTTTTCATTTCAAATACATATACCAACATTTTTTACTTCATGTTTCCCTAACATAACTCATTTATATACATATCCTTTCGAATTAAAACTTTAATCACCCATTGAACCAAATAGAAAAACATTGGATACTCAGGAAATGCTCACACAAAGTGTGCCTTTACAAGTAACTGTAAACGTATCTATCATCCTCACACGAGCTATGAAATTGGCTGGGATGCTAGCTACACGATGCTACTCACATGAGCTGTGGAGAATCCACAACAAATGTAGGACCTCAACCATCGGTAGGACATCCAGGACCAACGCCCAAACCATATAATCCCTAATGACATGTTATTTGTATCCTAAGTATTCAAAAGGTTCAAGCAAGACCATTAAACAATCCAAATTAATTAGCATCGTAATTTAATCCAATATCCAAAACATCGTACAACTATCAAATTAAATTATACATATCATACTATTTATTAACATACAATCAAAACGTCAATTAATAAGTTTGATGCTTATACCAACTTACCTGGACAAAAATAGTTGTAAAAATGAAGCCAACGACTAATCCGACACTTTAGCTTTTCCTCAGTTTAGATCTGTTTGGTTCATTTCTTGATGTAATAGTCCGATTTAGACCTTAACCAGAACGATGGTTTCGGGACCACGAATCCAAGTCATAAAAATATTTTAAAATTATTTTCTGTGTTTATTTTGTGGGGATTTATATCTGTGAAAATTTCGTGCTTTAATTTTATTGTTTGAGTGCCCGATTAAATAAAAAGGCTTAATCGCGTAAAATGAAAACTTGATAGTTTAATGTGTAAGGACCAAATTATTGTTGTATTTATAATATGAAGTATTTATTATGTAATTAGGCCACTATCAATATAAGTGGACGGCAATGGACATAATATATGTGATAGTATAATATTTTAACTAAGGTTAAATTAGTAAATTAGAAATATAAGTTAATATAATAAAACATAAAAGATAAAATATGGTTTCATAATTTTTGTTCATGATCGAAACATAAATAAGAAAGAAAAGAAAAAGAAAGCTATGGTTCGGCCTTGTTCAAGCTTGATTAATGTATGTGTTTAGCTCGGTTTTTGATAATTTTTATGTTTTTGAGATCGTTGCTAAGTTATCTACAAGACCCATGCTTGAATTTTTTATCTTGATGAATATTTTGAGTTATGAAATTGTTGAAAGCTTGTGATTTTTGTTGTTTGATGATGGAAAATAAAAGATATGTGATAGACTAACATGTTTTGTATTGGAATTTTTGATGATTTTGAGTAATTAGGACTAAATTGCAAAAATAATAAATTGAGGGACTAAAATGTGAAATAACATGTATGAACTTGTATGAACACTAGGAACATTTGGCCTAAGCATGGTGTGTGCAAATTTTGCATGTTTTGTGTTTTATGCAATTTGGACTAAATTGTAGGAAGTGTAAAATGTTAGGGGTAAAATGGTAATTTGCCCATTTATGTGTTCTTGGATGAATTTGATTGAATATTTGATTAAATAAGTTTAATTTATATTAATTTAGATCTAAAAAAGGGAAAATCAAATTTGGATCGGGGGAAAACTAAAGTTGTCGACTAGCCGTTCCGTTCCGGTTTTTCATCGTCCGAGGTAAGTTTATAAGCAAATAGATGTACCTAATTTTAATTAAATGTGAATTATATATGCTGAATTGAAATATGTAAATATATTTATGTATTAACCTAATGTGAATAAGCTTGGCAGAAATGTTTATGAATTCGTTTCGACTGAGTTACGACGTTCGAAAGCCCCGTATGAACCTTAGGAATATCTAGGATACATATGTCATGACATAGGATTCCGATATGTGATGTGCGAGTAAGACCACATTTTATACGTTGGCATCGATATGTGACTCCGATATATGTGTGCGAGTAAGACACTGTCTGGGACAGTGGCATCAATATGTGATTACGTGTAAGACTATGTCTGGGATGTTGGCATTGTACGATATATCTGATTATTCGAGTGTCCTATCTAATTCTGAATGGTTTATCGGACAACGATAAGTTGTGATCGAATATGTAAAACGAGCTAAAATGACCAGGTATGAGTAAGCTTATACTAACTTGAAATAAGGTAGGTAAGTACTTGTTATTTGTTAAAAATCATTTATGATGTAAATAAAAAAAATGTATGTGAATATGGAATATGTATTCGGCCTTTGAAATGTATAATGTGAATATTTTTGAAATGATACTCTAATATGTGTATATGGGATTATGTATATTCAACCAATGTGAAATTGTATATGGAAATTTATGTTTTATATGTGATCATGATCTTGATAATAAATGTGAATATGATAGTATAAATTAGTTTGGTTAAGTTGAGTTAATGTTAACATTGAATTATTTATTTGCTTATGACTTACTAAGCTATAAAAGCTTACTCTCTGTGTGTGTTTATTTCTGTTTTATAGATTTCGGATCAAGTTACGAGCTCAGGGATCATCAGCACAGTCCACCACACTATCTACGGTTTCGGTATTTTATAAGTTGAACTCGATCTTATGGCATGTACAGGCTAGCCTTGGAATTAGTTTATTTTGGATGTGTATCTATATAAAGCCATGTGAAAATGGCTTGATCTTGGTGCCATGTTCTAATGTTTAAGTAATTTTGGTCATGGTATATATATATGCGAGTTAAACTTAATATATGGATGATGAATGTGTTTCGGTTGTGGTTTATTATTGATTTATTCAGGATGTGTAATTTTTCTTGCAAATTGGCTTGGAAGTAGTAAATGACATGTCTTTATAATTGGTTAGTGATAGGTGAAACTGATACAAATGCCTATGACATATTTGTTTGTGGTTTGGTATTTAAATGCTAGGTTGCTAGTAAAATGATTGATTACTATATGTGTTATGTATATGTGGTACCTTATTCGGCTTTGGTTTGTGGTTTGTTTTGGTAAGCATGTGATTTGATAATGGTGTGACTATTTGAGGTTATACTTGATAACCGAATAAAGGATTAGTTAGTAGGTTGAAGTATGAAGTTTAAGCTTATTATTATTATATATGCGAATTAGGTAAACATTGATATGTTAACTGTGCTTAAAAGTTTGAATGTGCCTATAGTGAAATGCACATAAGTTGGTAATAATTATAATTGTATTCGGTTATTATGTGTTATATACATGTATGATCATAAAGACGTGTGTATAGTTTAATTTAGATTAATATGCGAAAGTGTATGATACACGAATTGATATGGTTTGTATGGATTAAAATGTGGATGTGTATAGATAAGTATAATGATATATTTAGAATTTAGTTAAAGCAATGAAATTGTATTAAAGGAAGTATTAATGCATGTTTGGTACATGACATGAAAAATGTTGGTTAATAATTCAGTCATTCGCATGCTATAAAAATTTGTTAGTCATAAGGTTCGAATTATGTATTTATATAGTATATGTAGTATGGTTTTGACGCAAGTATTGGTTCAAAAATTTGATTCTATGCATGATATTGATATGGTTGAATTTTGAAGCATGATTCGTATATGTAATATAATTAATAATTCATGTTTAATTTTAATTGGTTATATGCTTTATATAAACAAATTTGATCTATATGAATAAGAGGATGTTCATTAATTTGAGTATGGAAAAATTTTATAAAGGAAAATATACCTCTTTATGCATGAATAGAAATTAATGACTATACGAAACTGTGTTTTGATCGATAATGCCTCGTAACCCTAATCTAGCGACGAATACGGGTTAGGGGTGTTACACTTGATCTAAATAATAAATTTCATTCAATTAAACCATTCAAATAACCTAAAATAAATAAGTTAACTTATAAATCATTTTAATGAGAATTTACAAAAAATTCCCCTAACATTTTAACTTTTATGCAGTGTAGTTCCTAAATCCAAAACTTGCAAATTCACCATTTTTAAAGAAAAACCCTATTAGCCGAATTTCCTAGGGGTTCATTACAGCCCATAATTTCCACCATTTCACATTATTATCATTGAATTTTACTATTTTCTCAAATAGGTTCTTAAACCTTAAAATTATCAAAAATCACTTAACAAAATATGTCTATTTAATAATCAAGCTTAATAATCTATCAACTAAATTCACAAACACTACAAACTCCTTCATGGAAAATCCCTGAGCTTTTAACAGTTCTACAAATTGGCCCTCGGGTTAGCTTGATTAAGCTAATATGAGCTCAAAAATATAAAACTTATTAAAAAGGGGCATCAAACACATACCATGCTTGAGATATTTAATTTGGCCAAATGTTCACCTTCAAAAATGGTGTTCTTTTCTCCAAAAATCAGTGAAAGAAAACTAAGGAAGATGACACCATTTCATTTGTTTTGTTTATGTTATTTATTTATCTAATTACCATTTTGCCTTTATGTTATTAACTTATAAAATAACAAAATTATACCCATAATTGTCCACTATTAATGTATATAGTGTAATTACCATCTAAGTTTATTAATTTACCTTTCCAAAGCTATTTGACCCTTTTAATTATGAAAATAAACTTTTGCGTCTTTTACAATTTAATCTTTTTTAATTAATTAACTATTTAAATATTAAAATTTCTTAATCAAATTTTAATAAAACTCTAATGAAGACTCGCTAATATTAAAAAAATATTAAAATGCTAACTCACTTGTTAGAATCGTGGACTCGAACCCACTAAAAACAAGTTATTACATTTCGTCTACTCAAGTTTTATGGTTTGCACTTTAATTAGTTTACATTAAGGGCAATGTAGGTTCTAAAGTGTGGGGAAAAGTGCCTAGGATTAGTTTTGTGTGTTTTCTTTTGCGTGTTTACTCTGTTTTAGTTGTTTATTTAAAAATATATATATTATTGTTTTTGGTTTTGTTGTCTGGTGCTTGGTTTATATTAATGTTGTGAATAATGGTTGGAAATAGTAAAGCATGTAATTATTTTTGTCAAGCATGAATTTTTTTTATTGATATGAGATAATTTGATTATTTTTAAGGGAAATTGATTAGGTTAGTTAAATTGCATAATAGATTAGAAGTACCTAGGTAAGAATGTTTGATGATGCCATATCAGATGTAAGTCTTATAGGTAGTCATAGAAACATGAATACTTGAATTGATTATTATTCATTTGGTCTAATATGAAGCATGTAAGAAATTGTGTATGGTGGGATGCTTAGGGATGACCTAAGGCATTGTTTGAATAGCTACTTCTCAAATGACTATACCTTGATGCTATAAATCCCTAGTCTCCTTATTTGAGCCTGATAACTCATTTTTGATTAACCAACAAAATTGAAACCGAAAGACACACATAATACTTGAACTCTTCCCTATCCTTGATCCTTTAATACATTACGAAATAAATGTCAGACCATAGATATTGAGGGTTTAGGTAGATACATCATGGTGTTTCAAAAAAAAAAGGGGGCAAAAAAGGAAGAAACAATGTGATATAATGATTATAGGTCGGGTAAAAATGTATGACAAAGAAAAATCTAGAAAAGTCAAAAGTAAAAATGAGAAGAAAAATTATAGAACATAAATAGAAGCACTGTGACTGTGAAAAGAGTAAAAAGTCAAGTGACAAAACAAAAGTCACAAAAGTGAGAAAACAAAAGTCAGTCATCAGTGCACCAAAAATCGTTAAGTCGACCATAGTTGTTAGTATTATATCGTATTTTCGTACATGGAAAGATAAGGTAGGTGAAAGACAGAGACAAAAGGCGTGACCTTGGATAGGACATTAAGGGGGAAAAGAGGGAACAATGTCATGTGTCTAACTATTTCTAGTGTTTGAACCGTTTTGAGCCATATTTTTCTTTGAACTCATACTATCCTAAGCCTTAGAACGTTACAAGCCTAGAAGACCAATGTGACTTAAGCGTTCTTTGTGCATAATCTTCTAAAATAGCTAAAAATTATACTTAATAAATATTGTTTGATTCACATGATTGTGTCTGCTACATATCTGTTTGATTTATGTTAATGATAATATTTTTAAACATTTGGCCATGGGAATTACTTCTAATTTGTTACTAATGTAACTCTGTAAACTAATCGTAATTTACTTTAAAAAACTTTTCAAGGTATCGAGCTATCAAGATTAAGTTACATGTGCGATAAGAATTGTTATACCTTTAATATTTGACAATTATATTCTTAGTAGTAATAAAATCAAAGGGACGTCTTCTTATTGCATTCTATGTGTCTACACCTAGTTTGCTTGAGGACAAGCAAAAAGGTAAACGTAGGGGAGTTTAGGTGTAAGGTTCTTCTTTAGATCCATCTAACTAACTCTAGCTTGTTTAAAGAAAGAAATCAAGTCATTTTCACATTAATTTATTTTTCTCTTTTTCCTATATATGTGTTTTGGTTGCTTCAGAACAAGCAACAAGTTAAGTGTGGGGGAGTGATCTGCCATGAATTACACTATTATTTACACCATTTTTAGATGTAACTTTAACTTGTTTAATAGTTAAATAAAAGCATTTTAGTATATATTTAGGTTTTCATGCTTAAATTATTATTTTATGCTTTTTAGTAGTTTTTATTACATTTTTAAAAATCTAAATAAGGTCACATGGTCTTGTAGGACAAATCGAGAGCTAAATATGCATATTCGAGCCAAAATTGATGCCTATGTCGCGACACCAGGACACCAATGTCACAACATCGAAGACAGAAGAAAAAAAAAGCCCTAGAGCGGAACTGCCTTTGCTATCATGACATGGCCCTTTGATGTCGTGACAGCGGATCCGATGTTGCAACACTACAGGCCTATGTTGCAACACTGCCTCTACGCAGCCCAAAAATTCCCTACACAAGATGATTGCATTTTTTTAGGGAAATTACGAGTATTTGTCCTAATCAAACTCTAAGGACTTTAAGGATAATTTAGGCACTTTAATATTTCAAGTTTAACCTATATAAAGGCCATTGTAATAAGTTTTAACACATAATTTTAAGGAGAGAAAAATTATTGTTAGGTTTTTATTTCGTTCTTAGTTTTCCTTAGTTTATTTTATGTTCTTGTAATTGGAATATCTTATTCCAAAATGAGACTTTTGCTAGGGGAGATTGTTCTGGTGCCATACTTGCATCGATAAATTCATGAGCATCTCTTTTCCTTTATTCTATTCTTTATATCTCTTTCTTTAACATTGTTTAATTTATTGTTTTTGTAAAGATTAGAATCAATTTATGCTTTATCATATCTCGCATGTTTCAACTATTCTAATCTTAATAATTAAATGATTGATAGAGTTCATTTGGATTGGTTAGATCTGGTTGAGATTTATTAAACCATAGGATTGATGACTCTAAAAAGTCATCTAGGTAGGAATTAACCCGAAATTGGTATTTCCTACCAAGCATCACTTAGCAGATCAGTGGTTAGGGAAGGAAGAACTTAAACCCTAGGCTTGACAACCCTAGGAAGTCATTTAGGTGGGAATTAACCCAAAATTGGTATTGTCTATCCGTGAAAACCTTGCCTTACCCCGATCTGTACTGCATCTGTGACATCCCGAATTAGGGCCTAATCAGAACAGTGGTTTCGAGACCATAAACCCTAGATAGAAATAATTATTTTATGATTCTTATGAGGTTTATGTTATGAATGCATGCTTGTGTGAAAGTTTCATTAAGAAATTCTATGCATAAAATGTATAATTGCATTTTAGGGACCAAATTGAATAAAAGGCAAAACTTGCATTCTAGAAGCTTTAAGCATGAAATTGCTTTAGATTATGAATTAGAGGGTCTTAATTAGCAATTTGACCAATTTTTATAATTTTGGATAAAAATGGGCATGCAAAGGAAAAATTAGAAAGAAAACCCTAAGGGCATTTTGGTCATTTGGTAATAAAAAGAATAAAAACGGAAAAATCAAGTGAAAATGTTGTCCATCTTCCTCCTTAGCTGCCGAAAATACCAAGACTCCATAGCTAAGATTTTGTTCAACATTTCCAAGCTTAGTAGTAAGTGTTTCCCTAGCCCGTTTTTAATGTTCTTTGTATTTTTGAAGTCCCGGTAACATTATCTATCCATTTCTAGCTATATTTTAAGCTAGGGCTTATGTTTGAAAAATTACCCATGTGTAATATGCATGTGTTTTGTTGATTAATGGAGGAATATGAATGTTTAAGACATGGTAAACATCTTTTGCTAGGTGATTTTTAGTAAAAATGGCTAAAAAGGGACTAACTTGTAAAGTTTGTAAAATGGGTAGAGAGATGTATGATATAATGGGAAATATGGGCTACTATAAGCATGTTATGAGTTCGGCTAGGCGTGGATAACAAGGAAATTGTATGCATTTCATTTTTACGAGCCTAAAGACTAAATCGTAAATAAGTGAAAAGTTAGGGGTAAAGGGTAATTGTACCAAAGCATAAGTTATGGATTGATTTGAAGAATGTGATTAATAAATGAGTTAAATTTGGCATTAAAGATCAAGAAAGACGTGAACTGGGTCTCGATCGAGGGAAGAATAAAGTATACGACGATTAGACTCGATTATTATCATTTTGTACCGAGGTAAGTACATATGTAAATAATGTGACAATATGATATGTTTTAACGCATTGATATTACATGGTTACCATTATGTCATTATTGTATATGTTATGTTTATTGATGACATTGCAAGCATGAGAAAAGTTATGGATGTTATTCCGACACCACGAGCAAGTATGACAAAGAAGTTACGTGCATGAGTAAAAGAATCCCGTTTTAACCTTAGGAATAGTTTAGGATACAAGTGACATGTCACTAGGAGATTAAGAAGTCCAAACTTGTTGAGCGATCTAAGTTCATGACGTATATGATATCCGAGCTCGTTGAGTAGTCCGAGCTCGTGAAACATGTGGTTAATCTGAACTTGTTGAGCAGTCCAAGTTCGCAAGGTATGTAGCATCTGAGCTCATCGAGTGGTCCAAGTTCATTATAGATGCGAGCATCTGAGCTTCTTGAGCAGTCCAAGTTAAAAATTGATACGACACATGTTATTGGGTTTTACCTATGTTTATATGGCACTCAGGTGCAAGTTTCCATGTATCCTATGGTATTCCAAGAGTTCAACAGGTAATTCAATGGGAAATCCAATGAGAAGTTCAGCAATTGATATAAAGAACGATGTGATCAAAGCCCCGAGGTGGGCTAAGTAAAGTTATTTAAGATGCTACGAGTATGTACAGGTACGTATATTATTCTCATATGTAATGCCTTACTAAAGGATGACATGTGACAAGAAAGTGAATTCGTATGTGTATATGTGATTACCAAATAAATAAGCCAAAAAGGTTAGAATGATGAGAAATTGTGAATATGTTCCTATGATTTTGCATGATGGTGCATGTTACTATTGCATATTATTTGCATGTGGACTTACTAAGCTTAAATGCTTACTCCCCTCTCATTTTCTTCCTTGTAGTTCCACCACGCTAGCTCGGGGATCGGACATTGTCGGAGCATTTGATCACATTATCAAAAGATCATTTGGTATAGTAAATGTATTATTTTGAGTATGGCATGTATAGGGGACTTGGTTATTTTGTGATATGTGACATGCTAGTTGGCCAAATTGTGAAGGCCTATAATGATGATGATTCATTTTGTAATGGCCATGTGATAAGGCTTATATTTGATCCTTGGGTTGTAATCTAATTGCCCATGCATGCATCTGATAATGCCTCGATGATATGATATGTTATGGCTTGATGGATGTTTGATGAAGTGTTAGTTAGGTACTTAGAGATAAGGGATGACTTGATGTTTTAAAATGACTATAGTCATGGATGCATAACATTAAAGTTTTGGGTAACAAGTATAACAATGCATGAAATTGGTGTGGACTGATTCTAAGTAGTATAAATAAATGTACGGGCCATAAGATGACATTACGTTGGTATGAAAGTCCATGGAATTGAATATTTGAGTGATTAAATATGCCATGTTGTATATTATGACTTGAGCATAAGTGTAAGAATGAATGAGGGTGGCTAATGGCTTGAAAGATAGCCTTTCAAGAGTCCACACGGGCATGTGTCTAGGCCATGTGTGACACACGGTCTCCCCCATGGGCATGTTGAATAGCCGTGTGTCCTCTGCACCCAAATTTTCTAAGTCAGTATGCATGGTAGTAAACACAGGGGCAGAGACACATTCGTGTGTCTCGACTGTGTCGAGGACACGGCCTAGTACACGGGCGTGTGCCCTGGCCGTGTGCCTCAAAATGAATGATGATGTAATAAATAGAATGTCTAGGTTTTTGGACACGAGCGATCACACGGGCGTGTCGAGGTCGTGTGGGGGACACGGGCCAGGGACATGGATGTGTGCTCGGCCGTGTGAAAACTCCTGTAGGTTCGTACTGAAAAATAATTCCACACGGGTATTGGACACGGGCGTGTGCAATACCTCCACATGGGCGTGTGCAATACCTCCACATGGGCGTGTGAGGTTTAACATGGGAAATTTTATAAATTTTTTCTTAAGTTCTTGGTTTAGTCCCGAACCACCCCGATGTATGTTTTAGGCCTCAAAGGCCTGTATAAGGCACGATATGCATGTGTTTGAAAAATTTTAATTTGGATGAAATTTTATGGCTCGATTTTGCATGTTTGTGTATGTTTAAGTCTGATAATGCCTCGTACCCTATCCTTGCATCGGATATGGGTAAGGGGTGTTACAGCATCATTGAGAGGTGAGTAGTCTTGCCATCTAGTTAGGTTAGTAGAAGGCTAAGAAGCCCTGCTAGGTTAACTAGAAACCCACCATTTAGAACTATGCATCAATAACTAATTAGGTAAAATAATTGGATCTAGGCTAAAGGAACCTGCATAGTCGAAACAAAGAATAGGAAAAGCAGATACATGAACCTAGGAGTAGATTTAGGTTTAGTTAAATTTATTTAGTTTATTATTAGTATTATCACCTTGCTTATTGATTAACACTACTAATTCATGACTCGAGTAGATTAGTAATTATTTTTGGTAATTGGCATAATATCAGTTTTCCCAAACTACAATCCCTTGGGTATGATCCTAAGAATACTTACCAAGTGTTTTGTTGTAAACAAACTATATTACAAGCTAACCTCTATAGTTGTAGACATCGCCTCAATTCCATATATTTTGTAGTAGTATTCACACTCTAGATGTTAGTATGCTCGGAGGCAGTCAATAGTATTTAACCCAATTTGTGTGTAATATCCTATACTCAATTCGAAAGATGATCGAATATAGTACAACACATTTGTCACTTAAGTAACTTAAATAAAAAATCATAAACTCAAAGTGCATAAAAATTCCAAGTTCAAAACATGATATACAATATATTTGGGTGATTATAGATCAATACGAATGAAAATACAATTCAAATAGGTTTTAAAACATGACTTAAAAAAATAGTGAGCTAAGTATTGATACTTGGCACTTGTGTACAGATACTTGGACTAATATATCAACATTTTAGCTTCGATGTTTCAAGGTTCCAATAGAAACAAGGAATGTATTGATACTAGTTGACAAGTATTGATACTCGAGGTCATGTATTGATACAAGTTTCCCTTATTTCAAAATTTTGGCTACTGACTTCAAAAGTACCAGAACTTGGAGTCTAGATATCGATATTTGCTTTGAGATTCTGATATTACCCCTTATATTTTATAAAATCTTGAATGAATGAGAGAGTAATGAAATTTTGAGTATTATTCTATCATACCATTGAGTTTATGTTGGAAAAAGGTAATGATTGGTTTTGTGTACTTGTGTCTTGAATATAACTTGTAATGACTCGATTTTCAATGGTACCAGAAATACGGTTTCGGAATCCTATTTTCAAAAATCGTGTCCATAAATATTAAATATGAATATTTATAGAGTTAATATGAAAATATATTAAAGATTAGTCTAGTAATTTTGTTGAATTAATAGTTAATTAATTATTAGAGACTAAATTGTAAAGTTCAATCGCTATAGAATTGTAATTGACCAAAGGCTTGAGGATCTAAACAACAATTAGCTGAAGGTCCAAAATGGTTATTAAACAATTTATAATTAAAAATTAGTGGAAGATGATGTGAGAAACCATTAGCATTAATTAACATTAGGATTAGTGGAATTAAACTTGATTAAGTTTAATTAAACTTTAATCAAGTCTATAAGTTAAATAAGTGGGAAAAATAGTTCCATCTTCTCCATTTCATGTGTGTGTCATCCAAAGTGAAAGAAAAATATAAGAGAAAAGCTTCCAAACTGTAGAAACATTCAAGCATAAATTAAAAGGTAAATTCATGTCCTTTTCTTGTAATTTCTATGGATTTAAGGTCATAGAAGCTTGATTTAGCTAGCCTATGCCAATTTGTAAAACTGTTAAAGTTTTAGAAAGCTTCCATTATTGATTTCTTGAAGAATTAGTCTGGAAATTGATAGATTTTAAGCTTAGGTTATGAAAAGGATTAGATTGTAAAGTTAATTTAGCTTATTGTTAACTTTGTTACATTAAGGACCAAACTGAATAAATATAAAACTTGTTAAAAATTATGTTACAAATAGAAAGTATAAGGTCCCTAATGATAATATATGAAATTAGATTTTAATTCGAAGCTAGGTATCAGAAGTTATGCTTATCCCGAGTTCATGGGCTAAATTGAATAAAATAAAAAATTTGAGAGAAATTGAAAAGTAATTTTTTATGGAATCATGCATTACATAGCATAGTATGAAATTTTTTTATTATTGATTGATGTTATAAAGTAACTATTTAGAACAAAAATTAGATTGAGGTGATGTCAATCGGGGAAAAGCTAAAATTATTTATTAGTCCTTAAAGAATCAACTAATTTTGGTGTTTCTAATAGGTAAGTTCATATGTAACTTACTAGCTTATTTTATGTTCTAGGTGATTTTGTGATTGATTTCATATATATATGTATGTGTGTGTGTGTGTGTGTGTGTGTGTGTGTGTGTGTTTAGCTATAATTAGAATTCCAGTGAATTTGGCACGTATGGCTAATTATGGACTGAATTGAAATGTCATGTGATTATTGGCTATTATGTAATAGTACAAGGTAAAAATGTGAAATTTGATTGATTGCAGGACATGTAAATGAATTATGTGATCATGTGCAGGAATTAGTAATGACATATATGTGGAATTAATACCCGTGTGAACATAGTAAAAAGTTAGGATATGTTTGGCATGCTAATGGGGTTATACGCACATTTGATCAGGGATTTTACTGTTATAATGAAGTCTAGCATTTATTGTAGATTCTCAGGTTATAAATAACATAGGTTTAACCCCAATGGGTAACCTGATATAAATTTTAGCTTGTGTGAGCAACTTAGTCACCCGTGTATCCAAGTCCTTTTTACTATAGTTCCTTCGTGCAATATTCAATTTAGTTGAAATGGAAACTTGAAAGTGAACTGAAAAGGCAATGGTATATGTTTATAACTTGATATGTGACATGTGATTTCCTTAATGTTAGTGATATTACTAATGATATGTAAGTATGACTAACCTATTTGGTTGTTAATGTTGATATGTATCTAGTTATACCAATACGTGTCAAGGATAGTTATTTTGAATGCCAAAATGATCGATAGTTATTATGCTTTAAATAATCAAGATAAGTATAGTAATTCCATTTGAATTTACTAAGCATTCTTAATAATTACTCTAGTTGTTTTACTTCCCTTGTAGATTGTCATCTTGCGGAACTTGTTGGGTCAAATTAGAAAAGGAGTACACACTACAAAAATATGGTAGATATATATTCATTTTGAGTCTAGAATTTGTGGTATGTACAAAAGGACCTTTTTTGTACAAATGGTCAATTGGAGTTAATGATTATGTGTTATTGTGTTAATGTTTGAAATTGTGTATTAAGTTTGGTAAGTCATCTAATTGATGCATGATTTTTATCTTATGTGATGCTAGAATATGTAGTGATCTTAGTTTGTATGGTTTGGTGTGTTAAAGATGGCAAATAGGGTAATTAAGGTAGTTAAATTGAAACATGGTTGGAAATGGAATGATTGAATGTCATGCTTGAAATATATAGTTTGTATATGATAGATTTGGTTTTTTTCAAAGTCATATAAGTTCTTGATACTCAAGATGAATAGGTATGCTTATGTTGGACTAAAGCAAGAAAAATTGGCATGGTTAGGTAAGTAAATGATGTAATTGGATTTAAATGAATATCATGGGCTATATGTTATGTTGAATGGTTGAATCTAATTGTTAAAGACTTGTCTTAGCATGTTTTGGTCATGTTTGGAGTAGGTAGAATTGGCATATGGAAGAATGTGTTGAAATGTTTTGGTTGGTAACAAATGAATAGGTAACAAATGTTTGTTTCTCCAAAACAGGGGCAACGTCATGACCTCAAACCTCGACATCACGACATAAGGCCAATAGTGAATGATGTCGCAATGTCAATATACTCAAAGTCACAACGTGACTTACTAAGTGACCGCGCCCCAGCATGTGTGCACTGAGGCTATGAATAAACATAATTATACTTAAATATCTAGTGGCTTTATTGTAAGTGTGATTGCACTATTTGTAGTGTTACAATTGAACATTTCGAGTATTCCAAGGATCGAACCCAATGGATTGCCAAGTCGATAAATGTGTTTATCAAGTTAATTACAAATTAAACAATTACTAGTCTAATCGAGTCAGAAATTATTACTGAAAATTCAAATATAATTTGTTTATAAACTAAAATTAAACTATAGATTAAACAAACTAATCTATTTTTCTTCCTTATTCTTTTAGACAATTTAAATGCTAAAACGATGGTCAATTGATTCGTTAATTTTCTTCACCTTAGCACCTTCGGGGATATTATGACTTTCATAGCATTGGTGTCGTGATACCTACTCTACATGATATTCTCCTTGAGTTTGAGCCCTCATCATCTCCCAACACCAATTTAATCACATCGTTAGGTTCCCCATGTAACGTTTGGGCAATTTGGGTCTCAAAAGGGTGTAAAACTAAGCCAAAACGTTTATTAATGCTTGGAGCTAAAAATAGACAAAAACATATAAAATACACTTAAATTGCTTGAGAATAAGCTCCTCGAGTGTATTGGAAAGCCTAATTTGACATATCAAATTACAATAGATCACTGAATTGGTGATGTCGTGACATGGGAACCATGAAGTCATGATGTCAACCTGAAATTTTGAAAATTTTACAATTTGGTCCTAAATCACCCTTGGGTTAATAAAAGAGCTTTCGTAAGCTCGTGTGAGACTTGTAAATGTTTAGATAACATATTATATATGTGAATGATATTTGTTCACATGTTTGAATGATCAAATGGTGAATAATTTTTTTTGTAGTTTCTTTGATAACAAATGTTGCATTTTATATAGCTTGGAATTAGCGACCAAGTCAGGCCAGAGGTGTTACATTTATTGATATCAGAGCTACGGTTTAGTTGATTCTAGGGCTGAATTGTAGTGTGAGTTGAATCTAGAAATATATGCCTCAATAGTCTGTGATAGTGTGATGCTAACTGATCCAAATTGGCTTTGTTTTTCAATATAGATAAACCATGTCGATTGATTCTAATTGAGCTGTAAGTGATGAAGTTGAAAGTAATGCTCCTACTTCTGATCAAGGAGCTACTAGAAGTTTGCCTGTTCCACAAGGGATAGCAAATGAGGCCAGAAATACCTTTACAAATATGATGAACCAGTGGTTCACACAATTTATGGGAGCCACCCTTTTAGCTCCCCAACAACAAATGCCCCCCTTCCACCTGTAATGCACCCAGTAGCACCACCCCAACCTTAAGCTCCTAATCTGATATTTGTAGCCCACCCTCCCATTGAAAAAGTTCGCCAATGCAGGGTAGAGTAATTTAAAGGAAAGAAATATGATAACCCCAAAAAAATCGAGTATTGGTTAGAAAATACCTAAAGAGTCCTCGACAAGCTGATGTGTTCCCGAGAAGATAACGTGAGATATTTCATGTCTTTGCTTAAGGGCATCAATGGTTAGAAAACACACAAAAACATATAAGTGGTGGACAACTCTGATATCAGTAGTCCCGAGAGATCTGGTAAATTGAAAATTCTTTTAGAAAGAGTTTAAAAAGAAACACATCAGTCAGTTGTATTTAGAAAACAAGAAAAGGGAATTTGTAACACCCCTTGCCCGACCCGATCATCAGGTCTGAGCTATAGGATGCTATATTCATTTTTGGAGCAACTACAATCAATTTACAATAAAATATGTAATTTGATGCCAAACATATTCATTTACGGTTAAACAATCAAAATTGAGTATTAATCGAGCTTACAAAAGCACTTTTGTCAATCGAGGCACGAAATAGGACCATATTACAAAGTTTTAAAATTCTAGGGTCAACGTCGTGACATCACTTCCTCCATGTCATGGCATCACCAAACATATTGTCACGTCATGACCTCAGGCTACTTAACGTTGCGACATAACTCACGGTTGATTAAAGTTGCGACGAGATAGGTTGCTCATCGGGATGTGGACTTCGTTTTTGATAAAAATGAACCATTTGGTACCTATTTCATGCTTTCAATTGGAACGATGAAAATGTGAAATTGTACACAATCGCAACAAGTAATAAAGTAAAAAGTAAATGTCTAGTTATCGTACCCACAAGGACTGTGAAAAGAATTATTTATGAATGCAATTTAAAACACTTTGGTGAAGAAAAATATTTTGATTTGAGGAGGTGATTGAAAACTAAGATTTTTAACTAAGTAAAATAAATAAAAATAAAATAAAAGTTCCAATGCACGATTTCAAAAGATGATTTTAATCCAGATGACATAATTTGCTAGATTAATTACATTTCTTAACTTAGAATTATTAAACTCATGTTTATGTTGTTACAAATAAATTCAAAGCAACTCGGCAATTTGCTAACTTATGAACATACTTATCTACCAAAATCCATTTATCTCTAGACTATATCTCTATGTCAATTCAACCAATTAAACAAATTTTAATAAGCAAATGTGTTAATGCACATACATACTTATGAAATTAAAATAATCTCTTGTACATATCTCTATGCCAATTCAAACAACTAAAACAACTAATTCAATCTCATAAGTACATAAAAGATTACGTGAGGTAATAATTTATTTCTACCTTAAAACAATTTAATCACAATAATCTTGCAAGTTATGCAAGGCTAATGTATTGTTAGATACCGTTGCTAATTTAACCCTAGCTACCTTAGATGATTAAACATGCATTGATTAAGTATCGTGTCAATTAATTACAATTTCAGTCTATTTAAATAGTTAATTCATTAGTTACCTTACAATTGTAATGCAAGAAAAACTTAGTCATGGTTTTACTTAATCAAACATCTTACCGAGGCCTATAACAACATGGACACAATTTTAATAACTCAAGTAGATGAAATGCAATCAACCTAACATGAATTAAATTTAAGCCATATTAATTAAATTAAACATATCATCATTACAAATATTCATACACATGTTCATCATAACAACAACAAAATTAAAATGATAGGGAACAAGAATCAAATCCAGTGTTTCTCTGAGGCTTGACTAGTTTGCTCTACTCCTCCTTCTCTACTTGTTCTTGTTGAACTGAGGCTTCAACGAACACTTGAATGCTGCTCCAAATGGTGGTTGAATGAATCTTTTTCAAGAGGTGAAATCAACAAAGGAATAGGGGAAGAAAATGAAGAATAATAGAAGGGAATGAAGAGAGAAAAGTGAGAGTGAAGTGAAGAAATGAATGGATTTGAGATGTGTTTGAAATGAGAAGACAAGGGGGTATTTATAGGTTGATAAGGCTTCTAAAATAGCCAAAATAAGCAGCCAAAGTCTCCCCCCATGGCCGCACACATGTGGCATGTTTGAAGATTTCAAACATGTTATTTTTAGGTAGGGGCAAATCTTGAAAGGCATAAATAGTAGAGGGGTTTGAATGCAAATTGAAGGATTTTTCAAGGGCCATTTTGCAAGCCAAATAATCAGCCAAACAAGCTGATTGGGTCAAAATGTGGGACGGTTTTAGGCTACCCAGTGCACAGTTGGATTGGTTTTCTCGGTTCAGCTCGATTGGGCCCCTTTTCATAATTAATTAACAATAATTATTTATCCCAAATTAAATTGAATTAAAATTAAATTAATTATATTATGAATTCATACACATAATTTGGACTGTCTCAGGCTGAAAAATTATTTCACCTTGATGCTTCAAAATTGCTTTTTAGTTTTGTGCTTCTAGTAGTGTTTGCCGAGCCGTTTTTCGCTATTTGTACAAATCTGTCAAAAATAATCAAAATTTGATATAAAATTAATTAAAATTCAAAATTTTTATAATTTGAGTGCAATTAATTATTTTATAATTATTATTTATTTTTCGACAAGAATTTTACCGAAACTATATGAATTTGAGTTAAAAAGGGCATGAAAAAGTTTGTATATTTTCGTGTTTCCATCCACCAAACCTTTCAATTTGTGTACAAAACATTAACTTCACTAGATTCAAAACAGGCCAAAATCATACAAAACAAGTTTAATACTCATATTCAACTATTCAACAAGTCATTAACTACTTAAACATCGATTAAACTCAGACATTTTCATATCATTAGGGCATGCTAACCAAATCATTCAAACATCATTATTTACATATACCAGACCTTCTTGAATCATGCCATTTCACTTTTAGTATAAAGCACTTATGAAAACATATATAATGCTATAACTTATAAGCCTTATGCCTAACCATCAACTAGCTAAGTTAGGCTAAATTTTACAAGCATATTTCATGTTGCTAATGTTTAATTACATTTCCATTTCATTCATTAACCAATCAAGCTACCATTTCAAACTCATTTCTTACCATTCCACATGCCATTCATATACTTGTTGAATATCACATCTCTAACTCAACAACTTGCCATAACCTTTGACTCAAAATGACCAAATAGCTGCTGAGTTGAGGATAATGTGAGCTTTGAGATGATCCAGCTTGACTTGTTCCACGAGGTGACAATTTACAAGGAAAAGGGAGAATAAACGAAGTAAGCGTATAAAATGTTTAGTAAGCTCATATGGAAATTAAAACTTACCCTGCTCAGTTAAGCATAAAAAAGTATTTTATTAACTACCAAATTAACTTTCCATGGCACTTGATACATATCTATACATGCAACATCACCACAAATCAAATACGTTAGTTACATTCTCGAATCATAATCCCATGAACATTTGCAACATAACCATATTGCAATTTATATGTCAAGTATCATCAATACCATTTCATTTTCAATTCATGATTTAAATTCCACTTTCAATCAATTAAATATTTCCTGATGAAACTATAGTAAAATAGACTCGGATACATAGGAATATAATGCTCACACAAGCTGATAGTAATTCAGTGTTGCTTACACTAACTGACATTATAACTGGGTTGCTCACACAAGCTAATGTTATATCGAGGTTACTTGTCTAGGCTAAACCTACTATACATATAATTTGAGAATCTGCAGCAAATGCTAGATCTTGTAATAACCGGTAAAGTCCCTAATTAATCGTGTATATAACCCTGATGGCATGCAATACATATCCTAACATTTTACTAAGTTCACTTGGGCATCATTTCTGTATAAATAGCATTATCAAATTTTTATATAACTTTATTCCTCATATGAGACATATATTCAATCAATAATCTCATTTTCATCATGTTTTATTTTCATATAACCAATATTTATATGATTTTACAATTCAGTCCATTTTGAGTTATAAGTGCTAAATTTACTAATTCATTTCAATTTAATACATAAATGAAATAAAACACAAATCATATGAACCTACCTGGTCAAAACAAAAAATAATTGAATCTTCAAGGACTAATCGACAATTTTGGCTTTTCCTCGATTTTTACTAGTTTGATTCAATTCTTGATCTACACAATTATACTATTCAATTCATGAATACCAAACATTTATCCAATATTTCATAATATGAATGAACCTATGAAACTTCATTTTTTGATACCCCTAAAGTTTTACATTTTGTTCAATTTAATCCCTAAAATTGAAATAGCCATAACTTTCAATTTTGAGTCTCAATTTGAAAATCGATCTAAATTACATTCATTTCAAACCCTCTACTGTCTATTATTATAGAAGTTTCACATAAATTTCACAATTTATTCACTTTAGTATTTATGTACAAAACTAACAATTAAAACATTACAATCTAGTCTTTTTTCACTTCTAAGCTTAAAATCTATCAATTTAACAACAATTTCTTCATGAAATAAAAAATGAAACTTTCAAAAACTTTAATAATTTTATGAATTGGTACATGGGTTAGCTAAATCAAGCTCCCATGACCTCAAAAACATAAAAAAATTACAAGAAAATGACTTAATATTGCTTACCAATCAAGAACCAAATACATTGAGCTTCAAACTGGTTTTTCTTTAGGTTTTTTTTTTATTGATTCAGTTGAGAGATGGAGAAGATGAGTGAAATCCACTAACTTAAGCTTATATAATATGATCAACTTTCTAATTAATTAGATTAATTAACTTAACTGTGCTTAATTAGTTTAATTCACCATTAATTAAAAATAGTGGAATCTTCCATCATCATCCACCAAATCATAATGTAAAATGGTTTATTTACCATTTTATACCTTTGGCTAATTTCAATTCAAGTCCTTAAGCCTTTGGCCAATTAAAAACCTATAGTAATAAGACTTCCACAATTTAGTCCATGTACCTTAATTAAGCAATTAATAAAAAAAATTGAAGGACTAAAGTTTAATATTCTTTTATACCAACCCTATAAATATTTTAATTTAATATTTACGAACCCAAATTATGGATGTAATGCCCCAAAATATTTGTTTCTGTATCTGTAAATATTTGACACAAATTTGTATTTGCTTCAGTGGTTAAGTGTTCTGGGTGTGTGTGAAAGGTCCCAAGTTCAAGCCCTAGCTTTGGCAAATTTTGATATTTTTCTAATGTAAGCCCTATCCTTACTCAGTGGGCTTATATTCAAGTTTTTCTAAAACCATATCAGAAAGTGCCTGCTAGTTCAAGTGGTAAGGGAGCTAGTGTGTTAGAGGTATTGTGTTTGAAACCCAGCGTGAGTGTGGGTATTTAGTTTTGCTCAGTGTTGTGTTGAGAGTTTTGGTTGATTGAAAAGTCTGAGTAGTGGTTGTTAGTGGGATTAGTGGAGAGAATTGAGGGATATGGGTAGTTGGGATTTATCCTCATTATTTTCTTTTTCAAAAATTTTGGTGGCCTTTTCCAAAATTTCAGACATGGTTCCCTGCTTCTCTACTGAAATTCTATCTCCCTTTTTCCTTTTTGTTTTTGAATTCTGTTTCAATTCATTTCCTTTTTGCACACCATCTGATTTCGCTGATTCGGTAAGTGGAGTTATATGCTTTTGTAATCTTGTTTTTCAAATTGTCGTTGGAGACTTATTCCTAGTTTTGGTAGCAGCAAATCGTAAAGTTCAGGTTTCTCCTCTCGCGGATTTGTAGTCAAATTGTACGGAGTGTTGAGGTAAGTGTTGAACATTGTTTTGGACCTTTTTAGGTATCGATTTTGTGATCAAATCGTGTTTTTGGACTAATTTTCAACTGTTGTTAGGTCAATTATAAGCTTTGAAAGGCTTGGGAGTGGTTTCTACATAGAATCGATATCAGGTGTGTACCCAAAATGTAGAAAAAACCACTGTCGATGCCACATAAGCGTGTGGTCACCCATGTGGTATGCCGTGTGTGACAACACGACCATGTGATCGACAAAGGTCAGGCCGTGCGCAAGACACGATCGTGTGATGGCGGAGGTGTGGTCATGTGGGCCACACGGAATAAATCTAATTGGGCTGTGTGGGCCACACGGGAGTGTGATACCACACAGGTAGTCCACATGGGCGTGTAGGAATTTGGGCCAGGCTGTGTGATCCACACGGGCCAAGGCCAATCTGGGCATGTGGGCTACATGGGCGTGTGGGCCCATACAGGCAAGCCATATGGGCGTATGGGCCCATTTAGATAAAATGTTTCCTAAGGTTGCACAGGTAGCGCAAGTCGACTGTGAACCTACTATAGGGTCGGTAAGCGCTACTTAAACCCTGAATCGTGTGACCTGAATATATAATATATGTATTGAGCATGTTAAATTTATACATGTTTACTGATCCGTATGTATGACTAATAACTAAATTTTAGCATGTAAACATGTATTTCTGTATGTTTGGATTGAACATGTTTATTTGCATCTGCATTGGGGTGGCATGATTGATTATTGGAGGAAGTGTACTGAAAGGCTTTCATGCCTATTATCTGGCAGCTCAGCTACAATATTACTGATATGTGTAGCATTCAGTATGACTTGGTGTGTAGGGCTGGGTGAGTTTTTAAACCCCACATGGTGTGTAGGGATGGTCGGAGATAGTGTGTAAAGGCTGGTGGGTAGGATACTGATTTCTGTACTGTATGCATACTGTATCTGAGATGGGCTAAGGCCTAAACTGTATTTGAATCTGTAATGGGCTTAGGCCCCAGACTACATTTGACTGATAACTGTTGTTTGACTATATGCATGTCTTTGTGGGGATTACACACTGAGTTTACGTAAACTCACTCATTTTTATTTTATCTGTACAGGTAATTCCCAAACTTAGACGGTTCGGTGCGGCGGAGGACTCAACGGTGACCACATTGTCTATTGAACTACTTTAATTTTATTATGGTTTCTATTTCCTATTTTTGATGTAATTTTGGATTTTTGGATTGTTTGCCTTTATTTTGGATTTAATTGTTTTTCATGGACCTTTTAACTATAAAACTCAACGAAAAATCGGTTTAATTTAAAACAACGTTTTTCCTAAACGCGAACATTTTTCTTTAAATATCATGCTTTTAAAAGTTCCGCTACGGAATATGTTTTTAAACAAATCAAATTAACAAGAGAATAATTTTGAAGTTGACGAGAGGTAAATAGAAGGTAATAAACGGAAATGTTTTTAACTTGACAAATTCGATTTCAAATCTCATTCCATGTGACATCGCCATATTTGGCCATAACGTCTAGGCTGAGTTTGGGGTATTACAATAGAAATAGGGTTCCAAAATCACCTTTTCTGGTACCATTGAAAATTGAGTTGTTACAGAATTCATTGAGCTGAAACAAGGAGATATGACTGTAGCTGAATATTAATGGGAATTCTTCTGCCAAATTAAGTATGCTTGGGAGGTCATATCTATCGAAGAAGATATGTGCACCCGTTTTGAGTGGGGTTTGAAAGAGTTTTTTGTTTTATCTGAATGAGCTCATAAAATTAATCCCTTTGCATTACTTAAGGAGATTATATTCAAGTAATTTTATATCTTTTATTTTGATTTCTAGAATTATTTAGGTTTAAGTCAAATTGAATGGAATTGAGCTTTTAGTGTTGTTTTATAACCTTTTTGGTTGATCTGGGTTTAAGGAAGAACTAACAAGTTGATTGAGTGTGCAAGATGACATTTAAGGCCGATGAGTCAGTAGACTATCTCGAATGTCGTAACATTCAGAGAGGATGTTTAGATAACAAAATTTGAACCAAGAGGTGGAACATACAACCACCGATGTTGCTACAATTGCCACTCAATGTTGCAACAGCCAACTACGAACAAATAGGGGGAGCATTCGGCATGCAATGTGGTAACACCAACTATAGGGTGTTTCAACACCAGTTCAACGTAACCAAAAAGGATGCAAGGGTATTTTTGTCTGTACAATCATATTTAACTTGTTAATGAACCTATAACTGACCTAATTAGGTACCACTACTATATATATCAGCTCAAAATAATAGAAAAGGAGACTGTAACACCCCCTATCCCGTCTCTAACATCGGATTTGGGTTATAAAGTATTACAACACATAACAAAACAATTTACATCATTAAACCATTTATTTATTAAATTAAATAACAACACTTGATTCTACATTTCATTCATAGCATAATCACCATTATGAGCTTTAAAACAAGCATATAGGACTTTAAAATGACTTTGAAAACATCTAGGGACTATTTTGAATTAAAACAGAAAACATGAAAATTTTGAAAACATGGGTCACACGGTCGTGTGACAAAGCCTAAGCCATGTGGCTAAGGGACATGGCCATGCAGCTAAATCATGTACAATTTGAAAAATGGGTCACACGGTCGTGTCTTAGCCCGTGTGCCTGCCCGTGTGAGTATTCGAAATAAGGTCACACGGCCATGTAGTAGATTGTGTACTAGACCATGTCAATCTTGCACCTAAAATTAACAAGACGCATAATCGTTGTGACACTTCAAATTGACTAGGATGGACCAGCCCAAATTCGAAGCGTTACATTAGTCACCAAAGTGACTTTCCAGCTAACAACCACCCGACGCACACCCCAAATAACACCTAATTAATTTGTGAACCATTTTTAAACTTTTTCTAAGTATTTAAACCTAAGGGTATTTTGGTCATTTTACCACCTAAGATTAAACTATCCCAATTTTATTTCTAAATAGTCACCGACCTTCTTTTAGTCAAATTATGCGAGCCCTAAAAATTTTCAGTTTAATTCGAGTTCATTTACTATGTCTAATTCAAGTTTTATTATTAGGGACTAAACCATAACTTTTACAAACTTTTAGTACATTTTCCAAATTAAAAATTAAGAGTGTTTCTACCAAATATTGAAAGTTATAAGTCTAATCCTAAAATATTACCAAGTTTCTGTATCATTAAAGGCTTTAATTAAAGTCAATCCCCCCAAAACCCACATGCCCATGTGAAAAGACACACGCCCATGTGCAAACCACTGCACCTATTTTGTCAAAAATTCGTTTTAATTACCCAATTTTACATATTTTACTTACCCATTAAACTTGAAATAGCTACAATTAATTACCATAAACATCTACACATCTGCAATTTGATTTATTTACAACAAATATGCAACAATTAATCAAAATTTAACTCCCAATTACACGCTTAGCAAACACCAATTAATTCACACAAGCTACATACCTTAGTCACAAGCAATCCACTCCATGGTAAGCTTCAATTAAACATTGTTAGTATAAAATACATGCTTCATACACCGTGTTATCAACCACCGTATGAACACTCATCAACATACCATAAATCAAACATCAATTGGACATAAAATCATGTATTAAAGCAATTATAAAATCACCAAAATTAAAGTCCAAAATTTAATGTCCAATGTCCATTAAAAGTAAAATAACACTAGTCCCAAAAGCATCACAATGCCTCTATATAGTCTCTAAAGTAAATTTCTTAAGCTATTACCGAGCCTTATTCTTGGATAGCCCTTGCACTCACTTCTCGACTCCTTACACCCGAAAATTCTCTGCACGAAATGTAAGGGTGTGAGGTTAAAAAGCTCAATGAATGATAGTAAAAACATCAAGTAATTTGCACCTAATTATGCATAAATCAAAGCAATTAAGCATTAGATTTCCAGTCACAACATGTTAACATTTCACCATAACATCACATGCTATTTCAAGAATTAAGAATCAATTTTTTCATGGCATGTAAAATCATCTTTTAACACATAGACATTCAATTATATTGACACAATCACTTGATTATATTGGCATAACACATCTATGACAATAAGTAAACGTGTGATCATACATTGGATAAACAGATCTTCGAACTACCACAAATGAAATAAAGTCCTTCGAATTGAGCTGGCAGAAGCCACACGCGCCCCTATAGCGCCTCAAATAACCTGATGAGTAGAGACTCAAGCTCAACACTCCCTTATCTACTCCAAACAAATCAGTCCACTAAGAGCCATATGCTCACAATATTACAAATAATGGTGAGTACACACAAATCCTATGGCATACCAACTATATCCAACGGATCCACCATGCAATGTTTCCAATATAATCATACATACAAGGCATAAAATCTGTTGTTTAATCACTTAATTTAAGATGCTAAAATGCAAGTAAAACTATCTTGCTAAGCAATTTTAACATCAATAAAATTAAGCATAGAAAATATCATTTTTCCAATATTCATATACCAATTAGAACACCTTTATCTAATATTCAATAAATCAACAATTGATGCTCCAAATATTAATTTATTCCATACAATTTAATCATGCTAAAAGCATAATACACAACTTACCAAACCAATTGTCATTTTACTCTTTTATAAAATAAAACATATTTTTGCAAATCCAACCATCCAATATGCAATTAAGTCATTAATAACACCAATTAAACCTTTAATTTAACACATAATCAGGCCAATTTACCAAATTTCCCTTAATACCACTCACCTCTACACTTAGCTCTTTAAGCAAAAATGTGTTCAAACAATCAAGTTGGAGCTTCAATTCTGATTTGCACGTTCCTCCTCTTGATGTGGAGCTTTAACAAAGACAAAGTGTGCATTACAAACTAACAATAGCAATAAGAAACACAAAATTTGATAAAGTATACGAATCTAAATCATTGTTTTAAACTACCTTACCGATGTTGTACAACTAAGCCGAAATATGGAATTCCTCAACTCAACTCCCTTTTTAGCACATCAAAACACTTCTAATCTCCATTCCTAGTCCAATAACATGCTAAGTGTTAATTTCATCATTTAATCCGTTTCATAATTTTTCGAAAAAATCATCCATGTTCTTAATCAAATTCGAATTTCTTAAAATTGATCCATAGAAAGTGTTTGACCTTTTGGTTTAAGATTAAAAACCATTTATTATACCTATTTTGAGCTTAAACATCCATTAATATTTGGATTCCCACTCAAAATTAAAGATCCACTATTGTTGATCCTCAAGTTCAAGAAAGAAGAATTTAAAGTTCAAAATCCATTATAATAACTTTAATTAACAAATAATGATTGAAATCAACTTAAAAAAAACAAGTTTAGAGATGAGGATTACCTTCAATTGAACTCAAATCATTGATTTGGAAGTCTAAATGAAAATGCTTGAAGAAATTCGAATGACTTTTTGACCAACTTTGAAAATTATTTCGAGAGATTTTAGAGAGAAATTTGGGAGAGCAAATGTTTAGATCTATTCTCTTATATTTGGTTTATGAAAACAAGTAAAAAAAAAAAGAAGATAAAAAGCTCTCAATTCGGGTGAAATATGAGTGAAATGTGAGGTAGTTGCAGAGTTTTTAAAACTAAAAAACCCCCCACCTCATTTTCAAATTTTGGAGAATTTGCCATCAGGCCACTTCCCCATTTCCCTTGTTTTACAATTTGCTCTTTTCCCTCCAAAATTCCGAAAATATGATTTATTTGCTATAAAACTTCTTACACATTTTTCTTATTTTTTAAATTAGTCCCATTTAATTAATATTTTAAATTACCCAATTAAACCCCCATTTTAAATTATTTTTAAATTCCAGTTTAACCCAAAATATTTATTTTTATCCAAAAATTATTTAAAACCATAAAATTAAATCTTCTAAAAATATTTTTATTTTTTGGAATATTATTTACCAATTTTAGATGAAATTAAGCTAACTAATTAAGAATATAAATTGCTAATTAACCCAATTAATTCCCAATTTTCACTCAGAACTCAATAAACTTACCCAAAACTACTAGACCTATTTTCGAGGCCTTACAGCTGTGTGAATTGACCTTTGTGGCACACGGCCATATGACAGCCCGTGTCCCAGGCCTTGTGCACCCAAAATAACTTCTAAAACAAGCAATTTCGTGCACCATTTCTTAAGAACCAAATCAAACCATTTCCAGCTCTTTTCACCTATTCAAAACACGTCTAAACATACCAAAAACATGCAACCTATGTGCCTAACCAATATGCCCAAATTGGCACCACAATTTAAATACTATTCCAAATTCACATTTTTATAAACCAATAAACATATTTATTCATATATTTCATTTACATCCAATGAACCAAGCATCAAACCACTTTCATAATGCATATAGAAAATGGTCAAAAGCACTTATATAGACATACCATTGCCATCACACACCACATTCAACCATATTAATAAACTCATCTCATACTTCAATTGACACAAAACATAATCATGATGTTTATGACATATATATACCAAAATCCTATTTCATGCCACTTATAATTGAACCAAAGTGAACAGATAGTTACCGATAAAGTTGACGAACAGTGTGATCTCCAAAGCCAATTCAATCGATAGCTTGCATCTGATGATCTATGAGGAAGAAAAACCAATACGAGGTAAGCTTGCGTAAAGCTTAGTAAGTTCAAAATAAAATTTAACTTTAACTTACTGTAAATGATATATATTAAACATTTTACAAGATAATTCAGTATCACGGTCATGAGTTCCTTAATTACCTATATACAACATAAATCTCATAAAGTTATTGAATTCATATATGAAACATATAACTTTATCATATTATTAAACATATACATGAAAAACACATTTGATACACAAACCAACCATCACATATTCATTTAACATTTTACATCTTTATTTCTAGTACTCATTTCAAATGTCCCTTTTTCCCATATTTATATTTTCATAAATATTTTGTATAAACACTTCATAAAATTGTTTCATATATATATATTTCCATATAAACATTTTGTATAACCATTTCATCTTACCATTTCATTTTCACATTTAACTCATAATCAATCTGTATATCACATTTTGTTTCAATAGTTCATATAAACATATCATTCCTAAATCACTTACTTGAATTAAACAATGTAAAAACTAAATAAATTAGATTAATCATACCTGTTAATCATTTACAAGACACGTATGTGATTATTATTGAAAATGGTTCATCATATGCTTCTTGTTCTAAAATAATTCAATCCAAACTAATTCATATATGTATGTAAGTATCTACCTTTAATCACGTAATCATCAATATGAAACATATTACAAAATCATTCTTGATACAATATTCAAATGGTATACATCAATATTTCAAAATTAAACACATATTTTCATAGCCCGGTGAACTATAGCGACATGGCCAGGATACTCGAGTAACTACACCACACCAAAGGCATCAAAGATGCATAACAGAGGCACCGAAGTGCAGACAGAGGCACAAATGTGCAATAAGAGGAATCGAAGTGCAAACAAAGGCACAAATGTGCAATTAGAGGGACCAAAGTGCGAACAAAGGCACTGTACAAATGAGCGTTCTAACCCTATTGGCATGCCAATCATATCCTAATCGTTTACTACGTTCATACGAGCATTTTAATAAAATTTGTAACTTTCATAAATTAGGGTCACTTCCATGTTTTTCAATACACATGCCGTAAACAAATCATATTCAATTAGAAATCACATTTAACATATTCAACAAGTATTCAATAGTTTTAGTATAAATCCTTTCTCACATTGTACTCATCTATAACATTTTGGTTCCCAACTCACAATTTAAACATCATATATAAACATTCACTAATCAATAGTAATCATTATGTATATAAATACGTGCATTTCTATACCCATGAACTTACCTAAACTGATTTTGAAACAAACACGACTCTAAGGACTAATCAACAATTGTTTCCTTTTCTACATTTTCCAACGATTGATATGTTTATTGATCTATACATAATAATTTAATTCAATTATCCAATTCAAATACTTAAAGTACTTAAATTCTTGTAATTTACCATTTATAAAAATTTTACACTTTTACCCCAAACTTTCACCTTTTATTTAATTTAGTCCTTAAACCCCAAACTTCAAATTTAACAGAATTAAACTCAAATCATATTGACCTAATTTTCCATAGTCCCTGTACATCCCAAATTTATTAAATTTTCACAAGAATTTCATGAAATTTTACCATTTTACCAACTTAGTCCCAAAATACAAAATTAACAAAATTTACTTAATCAAAAAATATTTAAACATTTCAGAGCTTCCAAATCTACAAATTTCTATAAAAAAATCTAAGACTCATCACAGGCAAGTTTTAAAATCTTTAATAGTTTTGAAAATGGAGGTACGGGTTAGCTAGAACTAGTTGCAACAATATCAAAAGCATAAAAATTATGAGAAATCGATCAAAAACGACTTACCAATTGAAGCTTGAAGCTAGACGTGAGATAGATCTCATTCTCCCCTTTTTGAATCGATTATAAGATAAAGAAGATGAATGAATTATGTTTTCATTTCTTTTCTTATTCTATTAACGAATTTAACATATATTCTAACGCTTTATAATATATGAAACATCACTTTTTAACTAAATAATCCCCACTAACATAAGAAACGCCATAAAAATGGAATATTTACCATTTAAAACCTTTAAAAATCTTTAATTATGCTCCTTAGGTAATAGAAATAAATAGAAATTAAGTTCTGTAACTTTTACAATTTAGTCCTTTTCCTTAATTAACTATCTAAATAATAAAAATTTTTAACCAAACCTTCACATATGAAATAATAACTTCGTAAATATTTAGTAAAAATATTTATGGCCTCGGTTTTAGAAATGAGGTCTTGATACCTGATTTTCGAACACCACTTGACTTATAGAACAATCCACTGTTCTAAACTATTTGTTCAATAAGTTAAAATTTATCTAATCAAAATTCAATATAAAACTATAATTGACTTGTATGAATTAAAAAATAGTTATTACAAACTTATTTGTCAGATTTGTGGTCTCGAAACCATTGTTTCCAACACCATTGGAAAACGAACTGTTACAGGGACTTCTAACAATTTTTCTACAGAATTCTTTACGTAAATTTCAGTTTAGATTAGGTTTTTTACTTCAATGTTTTCTTAGTTGGAAGTTTTCTATTCTGAAGTTAAGATGATTACGAGCAGAGATTTTTTCGAAAATGCGTTTTTACATTGATTAATACATAAGCACTTTTTTCGCTATTCTATTTATTTATCTCTTTCTTTACTTTTATTAATTGAATGTTTGTGTAAATATTATAATACACTTTTGCTTTTATACATATCTCGCATGAATTGATTATTTAACTGATTAATCGATTAAGTAAATAATTATTTGAAGTTGGGTATTTATTCAGGTTTGCTAAAGAACTTAGTATACTAGGATTGAAAACTCTAGTAAAACATCTAGACAGATAAGATCGAAAGGGTATCCTATTGTGTAAGCCTTTAGTAGACTTGTGTTAAGCGATGAGACCAAAAGGGTATCTATTTGCCTAAAGAGACCAAAATGGTATCTTAAGTAGTAACTCTTAGCAAAGATGAGACTAAATGGGTATTCCTAGTTAAGATTGGTAAATAATTCAATTAAGTGTTGTTATGAAATTAATTAATAATTGGTGAGTGAATTGATTTTAGGCTAAGTAGCTCGCATTGTTGAAACTAGGAATAGGGAGTCCGATAATTTAACTTAGCTTTAGTTTAGTTTAATTATTTTTATTATTATCTTAATTCGAAATCTACACTACTAATTCGTAACTTGACTAGGTTAGTAATTATTTTCACGTAATTAAGTTAGTAATAATTTTCTCCAATATAACAATCCCTTAGGTATAATCCTCGAAATACTTTCTATATATTTTGTTCTAAACTCACTATATTACAATTTGAGTTGTTCGCCTGTAGATACCTCACTTCAATTATTTATCTAAATTGTATATTTATAAGCCCTCACGCATGCACGTTTGGGTGCAGTCGGACATGCATAATGAGAAGAAGCAAGCTAATTCCAAGATTAGAGACTCCGACAAACTAGTATTGCCAAACCATTCCTGACTGATCCACCCAAAATGTAGAGAGAACTACAAATTATTTTCTCCAATCCTTCAGGAATATTGAGGAGAGACGTGACATGATTGAGTACTTCACGACCTCAGGCTACATCCATAGCTAGCACAGGAAGTGTTTGTAATGTGGATAGATTAGTTTGCGAGCATTGTGCGAGAATCCATGTGGGAGACTGTAGGATGGAAAATGGAGCTTGTGTAACACCCCTCACCCGTATTCAACACTGAAATAGGGTTATAGAGCATTATTGGCTTACAATACATTTAAACATACTTTTCTCATACATTCGATCATTACATACAATCTTCATTCAATCTCAAACAATTTATCCACTATACGAGCCTACGAGGCCCTAAACATGCTTTGGGAATGGTTCAGGACTAAACTGATAACTCAAGAAACTTTCGTGAAACTTTAAAAATATTTCTCAAAATAGGGGACACACACCCGTGTGGACAGGTCGTGTGTCTCACACGGCCACCAGACATGCCTGTGTCATAAGCTGTGTGGACATTCGAAATGGGAGAACATGACCACGCCCCAGCCCGTGTTTGACCTCGTGTAACTTTCTAATTTGGGTCACATGGCCAACACATACGCCCGTGTGGCTAGTCCGTGTGCCAGGCGTGTGCTAGGTTGTACGAAACCTGTAGGGTATACTGACTTATGCCACACAGCCAAGTCACGCGCTTGTGTGAGAGGTCTTGTGGAGCATACTAACTTGGTCTCAAATTCATCACTAGGGGACACACTACTGTGTAATTGTGTGTCACACACGGATGAGACACACGCCCGTGTCTCTATCCGTGTGGAAAAAAATAGGCTATTTACCAAGCCATTTTGCCACCCATTTTGCACATACCTATACAAGCTCAAATAGTTCCATTTCAAGACACAAATAAGCATCCAAATATCATCAACCAATATTCAATTCATACCATTTCAATATCAATAATACAAGTCACAAATATGCTACAATTTGCCATCTAATTACATACCTAATTCACATATACAATTCAATTAACTATACCATTCCAAACATGCATTATCATTCACCAATTCACAAGCACATAGCTTACCAAATTATTAACCTTTTTAGTAATCAAATTACCTAATATCATTAAGCATTATAATTTCAACTTCAATCACACATATAAGTCAATTACTAAACTTAAAATAGAACCATTTGCACATTTATAAACATCATCAAATTCATCATCACAAGCCAACTCAAATGGCCAAAATACATTTTCATCAAACATACCAGAAAGACTCAAGCCTATACATGCCATATACCATATTGACACAACTTCAAAAGTACCAAAAATAGATGTCGATAGTGCGATGATGTCTTTGACCATCCCCAAATCCAAACTAGCTTCGAAATACTATAAAACATAGAAAAATAAACAAAGTAAGCTATAAAGCTTAGTAAGTTCGTATGTAAATATGAAATAATCTCATCATTCATTAGCATTTCAAAATAGATAACATAAATAGCATTTAAAGCATTAATCAATAAGCTAACATAAAGTTTAACCACATAATAACTCATAAGTCCTCAACTTTTTTTAACTCGGTACTTGAACAGTTTTCTTTACATACCTGTATCGATACGTATCTATTTCTCACTAATTCTCTTACCAAACCACTCCGACTTATAAATGCTTACGGTATGAGTACATCGATTTTTCGAATCCATAGTCTAACTATGGTCTTTCACATACATTGCCATGGCCCTGCTGTGCTCTTATATTCACATGCCATAACTTGGTTATGGTTTTATTTTTTGATTTCCATATCCCAACTATGGTCTTATTCTGCAACTCGACTTATTTAAACCGTACATTTAATTTAAGATCTCCAAATTTAACTAATAGAATAAATACAATCTCAATTCCACCCATCAATTAAATAAATACATATTTAAGTTCAATTATACGAACTTACCTCGTGTACAGAAATGACGAAATGGATCGACTATTAAATTACTTTGCTTTTTCCCTGATCTAAGTCTGAATTCCTCTTTTCTTGATCTATAAGTAATCAAAATCAGCTTATTTATTCCTCTATTTATTCAATGCAATCCAAAATATACGTTTGATCTATTTTACACATTAGCCCCTAAACTTTCACATTTTTACAATTTAGTCCTTAATACACAAAATCACAAATTCATGAAATTCAAGACTAACCCATGCCAGCAAAATTACCATTATACCCCTAACAGCTCATATTTTTCATTTATTTCACAATTTAACCACAAATTTTTAACATTTCTCAATTTATTCCTTATTTTGCATTTTCACTAAAAAAACACTTAACAAAACTTGTATATCTATCAACAAGCATTCATAATCTATCAAGAAACTTCAAAATACACATGTATTCATTAATAACATCATTCAAAATCTTTAACAGTTTTGCAAAATAGTCCCTGGGCTAACTAGTACTAGATACAACAATCACAAAAACATAGAAATCATTAAAAACCGAGCAAAAATGGATTTACAATTGAACCTTCAAGTAGCCGAATGATTCAAACCCTAAAATGGCTTTCTTCCTCCTTCAAATTCAGCAATAAGAAGATAAATGGCTTAAATTTATGTTTTGTTTTAATTAAATTAACCTTTATTTATTAATTTACACTTTTTACCTTAAATAATAATCATCAAAATACCTTAATAAATGTCCATATATGTCCATTCATGCTATTAATGGTCTAATTACAACATAAGGAACTTTACTTTAAGGTTCTATAGCTATTAGATACTTTTAGCTAATTACTCTTTATGCGATTTAGTCCTTTTTATCAAATTAACCATTCAAACGATAAAATTTCTTAACGAAATTTTCATAAAATCACTCAACCATGCTGTAAATATTAAAAATAATAATAAAATAAATATTTTAACCTCAAATTTGTAGTCCCAAAACCACTATTCCAGTTTGACTAAAAACAGGTTACTACAACTCTCCCCCCTTAGGGTTTTTTGTCCCTGAAAATCTTACCAGTTAATAGATTAGAGTATTATTTTCTCATAGCTTCTTTGGGCTCTCTTCAGCACCATGACGTTTCCATAAGACTTTTACTAAAGCTATGTGTTTATTTCTCAGCTATTTGATCTCTCGAGCTAAAATTCTGATCGGTTCTTCTTTGTACATCATATCAGGTTGAATTTCAATCTTTGACGAAGAAATCACATGTGATGGATCAGATCTATATCAGCATAGAATCAAAACATGAAATACATTATGGATTTTCTCTAGGTCAATCGGTAATGCTAGCCGATATGCCACTGGCCCAATTCGTTCAATAATCTCATACGGCCCGATGAATCGTGGACTCAATTTGCCTTTGCGACCAAAACTAAGTATTTTCTTCCATAGATATACCTTCAAGAACACTTTCTCACCTATCTGAAATTTTATGTCTTTTCGTTTCAAATCTACGTATGATTTCTGTCGATTTGAAGTTACTTTTAAACTATCACGAATAACTTTCACTTTATTTTTAGTCTCCCAAATCAAATCAACCCTGTGAATTTGTTTTTCGCTAAGCTTGATCCAGTACAATGGAGTTTGGCATTTGCGACCATACAAAGCTTCATATGGTGCCATCTTTATGCTCGATTGAAAATTGTTATTATACGCAAATTCAACCAGCAGAAAATATTTCTCCCAATTGCCTTCAAACTCTAAAACATAACATCTAAGCATATCTTCAACAATCTGAATTACTCTCTCAAACTGACCATTGGTTTACAGATGAAAAGCTGTACTGAAATTCAACTTCGTACCTAGAGCTTCTTGCAATTTCTTTCAAAATCGCGGCGTAAATCTCGAATCTCTATCCAAAATAATCAAAACTGGCACCCCGTGCAATCTAACAATTTCAGAAATAACAACTCAGCCAATTTATCAAGTGAAAAATCAGTACGTTTCGGGATGAAATCTGCTGATTTTGTTAATCGATCAACAACAACCCAAATAGCATCTTTCTTTTCAGAGAAAAAGGCAATCCTAATACGAAATCCATCATAATTCTGTCCCATTGTAACGCCCTGAATTTTGGGCTTAGAAGTATTAGGTCTTGAGCATGGGAACAGTTTGGAGGCTGCACATAAATATTAGTTGTGCAAGAAAGTGATAGAAATGTGTATCTACTTCAGTGGTTAAGTGTTCTGAGTGTTCTGGGAGTGTCTGGGAAGTCTTAGGTTCAAGCCTTGGCTTATGCAAAAATTTTGTTTTTAAGGAATAAACACTTGCCTTTAGTTAGTAGGCTTATAAATAAATATGGATAAAGATATGTTAGAATGGGCCTGCTGGTCTAGTGGTTAAGTGGAGTGTTGATGCTGCAAAGGGTCAAGAGTTCAAGCCTCGGCGCGAACGAAGGATTTATTTTTACTTGTGGTCGTGTAAGTGGTTGGGTTTTAGTGAAATTCTAATACTAGTGGGCGGTTGGAGTGGTTGAGAAGAGTGAGGGATGAAGTTGCCAATTTTTAGGAAGATTTAGAGGGATTTTGTTTTATTTTTTATTTTCCTTTTTGTCATCTCTTTTTAAAGAAATTCAACTCCTCTTACTTCCAGAAAAAAATTTTGACGATAGTTCTTCTGCCTCCCACTCTACTGTTCATCATTTTACTGCTTTCTCTTACCGAAGTTGCACTAAGTTCTTTCTTCCTTTTTCTCTTTTTCGATTTTTGTTCTTTTCTCCTCTTCATTCCATTGCTTAAGGATTTGCCGAAAGCAAGTCTTCCAATTCTCATCTGCATGTTTTTAGTAAGCCTTTGTAAGTAGTTCGTTTCTTTTGATGACTTCCCTTTGATGTGTTTCGTACATGAAATTAGGGAGAGGTTTTCAAGCACTCATGGGCATCAATCAGAGACTTATTTGGGTGCGAGATTCAGTTCATATTTTAAAGGTGGGAGGTTAATCGCTTTTGGGTTAACCTTGATGCGAATTCATTATGGATTGTTTTTATTAATATGATATCACGGGTTCATAAGTTCCATTGTAGGTTGATGTTGTTTTGTGTTGATTTCTTCGATTGTTTAAGTTTGATTGTAATCACTCAGTTGTAGAAATGACTATTAGTTCTTTTGTTGGTGATAGGTTCTCTTAAGAGGACTGGTGATCTCTAATTGTCGTACGTGTGGTGTGAAACCTGTAGGTGCAGTGAAGGTAACGTTTTGGGATTTTGGCATATGGTCTCTTCTTTTTGCGTTTTTGGCAACGATGGTTGGAGGGGACACTATCTTTATGTTTAATGGTATGTTTCTAATGGAGGCCTAAATTGTGTTTAGGTAATTGATAATCGAGTGTAGTGATTCGAGCGGTGCTGAAGCAGTAAGGGAATCATTATCGTTCATTCTAGGTGTTAGGGTATTCATGGTTGCGCTTCTTTACAAATAAGGTGTGTAAAACACTGCCAATTCGTAAACTGACAAAAGCCGAAACTAGTGACCATCGACACTACACGAGCGTGTGCTTGCTTGTTTTGTAATCCAAACGCATAAACATGGGCGTTTGATAGAAAAGGCCACCATGAGCATTTTCATGGGTCGTGTGGGCCCTACACGGGTAAACCACACGAAAGTATGTAGAATATTTGGGCCAGGCTGTGTAATCCACCCGGCCGAGGCCATTTTTGGGCTATGTGGGCCTTAGGCCCATTTTCACTATTTCACTATTAATGTTGCACGGGTCGCCCAAGACGACTATGGACCTACTGTTGGGTCGGTAAATATACCTAGACCTTAATTTGACAAAAAATGACTATTATGCCCATATGCTATGTATGATTGTATTCGAGCATGCCATTGTATATATTGCATACATGCATGATACTATGATATGTTGCATGGGGATGGGTTTATTATTGATTGGAAGAAGTGTACTATACTGGCAGCTCTGCTGCAACCACTATTTAGTGTCGCAACCGGTGCTATTTTGGGGTGTAGGGATGGGTGGTTTGATTTTATCCCCACATGGAGTGTAGGGCTGGATGAAGTGTAGTGTAGAAGCTGGTTAGGTAGGATTTCTGTTGCATTCTGTACTGTTACTGAAATGGGCTTAGGCCCAGACTGTATTTGCCTATTATATAACTGACTGTTTGTTTTTAAAGGATTACACACTAAGTTTCATAAACTCACCCTTCTGCTTATCTGCGCAGGTAATACTTAGGCAGATCGGTTCTGCGAAGGGCTCGAAGGTGGCCACACATCCGCTTATGCCACTATATTGGATTTTTAATTTATAAGTAATTTAAATTTGGGTATTTTTATGTAAAAAGGTTTCTTTAAAGTTTTAACTTTTAATTTGGGATTTTTACTTGCATTGATATAAACTGTTAGTTGTAGGAAAAGAGACGGGTTTTCAAAAAGGTAACTGTTTTTCAAAAACACCACGTTTACGCAACACATTTTATAAGCTTCCGCAAGAGACAACATTTTAAAAATTAAAGACGTTTTAACATGATATATGACGAGTTTTAAAATCATCATTAAAAACAAGTAACAAAGGTAAATATGTAAAAAGGGTTTTCTTTCAATATCACGCTTTGCAAAAAACACTTCAATGTGACGTCGCCTGATTTGGCCATAATGTCTAGGCCGGGTTTGGGGTGTTACATTTAGTGGTATCAGAGACAAGTTGCAAAACTCGACTGTGGATTTGAGTATCTTTAAAAACTTGAAATTTCTTAAAAGAACTGTTTCAAATGATTTGAAGTATTTTGAAATGTTTGACTGAATGTGTGGTAAACCGAGTCTTGGCGCCAATCATTTAATTTCTCTCTAAAAATTGTATTTTTATTTTGACTGAAACTACCATAGGTAGGATTATTGAGACTACTGTAGGTAGAATACCATACTGCAAACTCTTTAGTAGTGTATATTGAAACTGTGGTAAAACCGGTAGACACCGATGGACACTGCGTTATGCGAAAATAAAACTCTACACTTTTGATACTGTCTCCATAAAATATCTACTAATAAACAACTAGAATTGTAAATTGATCTGCATAAAACTATTAATTCAGATAAAACTTGAATAGTCAATGAGCACAAGAGGTATTCGTAGTCGAGGGCAAGAGGTTACGGTAGAGGCCATAGAGGGGCTCGAGCTGGGTCCTCGTCATCTGGCAATATGCCTAATCTGGATGCGAGTGAGACGCCGATGTCGCCCCAAATGTGGCTGAGTATTGGATTGACATACTGTCCCAGTCTATCTATAGACTTTACTAAAAACACTCAAGTTAAATGTGATAGTGTTTTGGAACTTGAGTGCGTAGTGGGAGCGTAGTGGTGTAGCCTGTATTATGTGACTGATCTGATAGTTGGAAATTTCGGGGACAAAATTTCTGTAAGGAGGGATTATTTGTACAACCCCGAATTTTGGGCCTAGAAGTATTAGGTCTTGAGCATGGGAACAATTTAGAGGCTGCACATAAATATTTAGTTGTGCAAGAAAGTGACATAAATGTGTATCTACTTTAGTGGTTAAGTGTTTTGAGTGTTCTGGGAGTGTTTAAGAAGTCTTGGGTTCAAGCCTTGGCTTATGCAAAAATTTTGTTTTTAAGGAATAAACCCTTGCCTTTAGTTAGTAGGCATATAAATAAATATGGATAAAGATATGTCAGAATGGGCCTGCTGGTCTAGTGGTTAAATGGAGTGTTGATATTGCATACATGCATGATATTATGACATGTTGTATGGGGGTGGGTTTATTATTGATTGGAGGAAGTGTACTATACTGGTAGCTCTGCTGCAACCACTGTTTTGTGCCGTAACCGGTGCTATTTTTGAGTGTAAGGACGGGTGGGTTGATTTTATCCCCACATGGAGTGTAAGGTTGGATGGAGTGGAGTGTAGAGACTGGTTGGGTAGGATTTCCGTTGCATTCTGTACTGTTTCTTAAACGGGCTTAGGCCCAGACTGTATTTGCCTATTGTATGACTGACTTTTTGTATTTAAGGGATTACACACTGAGTTTCATAAACTCACACTTCTGCTTATCTGCGCAGGTAATCCTTAGGCGGATCGGTGCTGCGAGGGACTCGAAGGTGGCCACACATCCGCTCATGCCTCTATATTGGATTTTTAATTTATAATTAATTTAAATTTGGGTATTTTTATGTAAAAAGGTTTCTTTAAAGTTTTAACTTTTAATTTGGGATTTTTACTTGCATTGATATAAACTGTTAGTTGTAGGAAAAGAGACGGGTTTTCAAAAAGGTAACTGTTTTTCAAAAACACCACGTTTACGCAACACATTTTATAAGCTTCCGCAAGAGACAACATTTTAAAAATTAAAGACGTTTTAACATGATATATGACGAGTTTTAAAATCATCATTAAAAACAAGTAACAAAGGTAAATATGTAAAAAGGGTTTTCTTTCAATATCACGCTTTGCAAAAAACACTTCAATGTGACGTCGCCTGATTTGGCCATAATGTCTAGGCCGGGTTTGGGGTGTTACATTTAGTGGTATCAGAGACAAGTTGCAAAACTCGACTGTGGATTTGAGTATCTTTAAAAACTTGAAATTTCTTAAAAGAACTGTTTCAAATGATTTGAAGTATTTTGAAATGTTTTACTGAATGTGTGGTAAACCGAGTCTTGGCGCCAATCATTTAATTTCTCTCTAAAAATTGTATTTTTATTTTGACTGAAACTACCATAGGTAGGATTATTGAGACTACTGTAGGTAGAATACCATACTGCAAACTCTTTAGTAGTGTATATTGAAACTGTGGTAAAACCGGTAGACACCGATAGACACTGCGTTATGCGAAAATAAAACTCTACACTTTTGATACTGTCTCCATAAAATATCTACTAATAAACAACTAGAATTGTAAATTGATCTGCATAAAACTATTAATTCAGATAAAACTTGAATAGTCAATGAGCACAAGAGGTATTCGAAGTCGAGGGCAAGAGGTTACGGTAGAGGCCGTAGAGGGGCTCGAGCTGGGTCCTCGTCATCTGGCAATATGCCTAATCTGGATGCGAGTGAGACGCCGATGTCGCCCCAAATGTGGCTGAGTATTGGATTGACATACTGTCCCAGTCTATCTATAGACTTTACTAAAAACACTCAAGTTAAATGTGGTAGTGTTTTGGAACTTGAGTGCATAGTTGGAGCGTAGTGGTGTGGCCTGTATTATGTGACTGATCTGATAGTTGGAAATTTCGGGGACAAAATTTCTTTAAGGAGGGGTTATTTGTACAGCCCCGAATTTTGGGCCTAGAAGTATTAGGTCTTGAGCATGGGAACAATTTAGAGGCTGCACATAAATATTTAGTTGTGCAAGAAATTGACACAAATGTGTATCTACTTTAGTGGTTAAGTGTTTTGAGTGTTCTGGGAGTGTTTAAGAAGTCTTGGGTTCAAGCCTTGGCTTATGCAAAAATTTTGTTTTTAAGGAATAAACCCTTGCCTTTAGTTAGTAGGCATATAAATAAATATGGATAAAGATATGTCAGAATGGGCCTGCTGGTTTAGTGGTTAAATGGAGTGTTGATATTGCATACATGCATGAGATTATGACATGTTGTATGGGGGTGGGTTTATTATTGATTGGAGGAAGTGTACTATACTGGCAGCTCTGCTGCAACCAACTTTTTTTGTGCCGTGAATGTAGGTGCTATTTTTGAGTGTAAGGACGGGTGGGTTGATTTTATCCCCACATGGAGTGTAAGGTTGGATGGAGTGGAGTGTAGAGACTGGTTGGGTAGGATTTTCGTTGCATTCTGTACTGTTTCTGAAACGGGCTTAGGCCCAGACTGTATTTGCCTATTGTATGACTGACTTTTTGTATTTAAGGGATTACACACTGAGTTTCATAAACTCACACTTCGCTTATCTCGAGGTAATCCTTAGGCGGATCGGTCTTTGCGAGGACTCGAAGGTGGCCACACATCCACTCATGCCTCTATATTGGATTTTTAATTTATAATTAATTTAAATTTGGGTATTTTTATGTAAAAAGGTTTCTTTAAAGTTTTAACTTTTAATTTGGGATTTTTACTTGCATTGATATAAACTGTTAGTTGTAGGAAAAGAGACGGGTTTTCAAAAAGGTAACTGTTTTTCAAAAACACCACGTTTACGCAACACATTTTATAAGCTTCCGCAAGAGACAACATTTTAAAAATTAAAGACGTTTTAACATGATATATGACGAGTTTTAAAATCATCATTAAAAACAAGTAACAAAGGTAAATATGTAAAAAGGGTTTTCTTTCAATATCACGCTTTGCAAAAAACACTTCAATGTGACGTCGCCTGATTTGGCCATAATGTCTAGGCCGGGTTTGGGGTGTTATACCCATTTCCACTCTGGTATCATCACAAGCTGAAGCATACCTGAAGGCACTTGATTCTTAGCTTTCACTTATTGACAAATCAAACAGTTTGATACAAACTCAGAAATGTCTTGTTTCATACCCGACCACCAATATGATTTCTTCAAATCATTGAACATTTTGTTACTTTCGGGGTGAACAGATAGGCATCCACTATGCACTTTATAAAAAATTATCTGAATAAGCTTGGAATTTCTCGGTACACAGATTCTATTTCGGAACATTAAATAATCATCGGCTCCGATTTGGTACTCTGAATCATTAGTCAACACACTTTGCACTCTTTTAGCTTGCAATTCATCTAAGCTTCACAAATTTGCTGAATAAATATTAGTCTCGCTTTCATCTCAGCTACAATCGAACAATCATCAGACAAAGCTAACTGTGTATTCATCGCACGCAAAGAAAACAATGACTTTCTGCTCAAAGCATCAGCAACTACATTCGCTTTCCCGGTATGATAATCAATTACTAGCTCATAGTCTTTCAGTAATTCAAGCCATCTTCATTATCGCAAGTTCAAGTATTTTTGAGTCATTAAATATTTTAAGCTCTTGTGATTTATATAGATGTGGCATTTCTCACCAAACAAGTAATGTCTCGAAACTTTAATGCAAACACAATAGCGGCTAACTCTAAATCGTGTGTTGGATAATTCTTTTCATGTGACTTCAACTATCTAGAAGCATAAGCTATTACATTTCCTTCCAGCATCAATACATAACCCAGACCGTTCAACGACGTATCATTGAAAATTACAAATTCTTTACCCGACTCAAGTTGTACTAGCACTGGTGCCTCAATCAATAATGCTTTCAACTATTTGAAACTCTGCTGACACTTCTCAGACCATTCGAACTTTACATCTTTCTGAAGTAATCGAGTCAGCGGTGTTCCAATCATAGAGAATTCTTTCACAAAACATCGATAATAGCAAGCTAGTCCCAGAAAACTTCAGACTTCAGATACATTACTAGGAGGTTTCCAATCTATAATTGCAGAAATCTTGCTCGGGTCAACTCTAACACCTTCGGCTAAAACGATATGCCCCAGAAATCCAACCTCTTGGAGCCAAAACTTACATTTACTGAACTTTTCAAACAATTGCTTATCTCTCAAGGTTTGCAATACAATCCTCAAGTGCTCAGCATGCTCAAACTCATCTTGAGAATAGATCAGAATATCATCAATAAACACAACAACAAATCTTTCTAAATACGGTCTAAATATCTGATTCATCAAATCCATAAAAATGGCATGAGCATTAGTTAATCCAAAAGGCATAACAAGGAATTCATAATGTCTGTACCTCGTTCTGAACGTTGTCTTCGACACATTAGCATCTTTAACTCGCAACTGATAATAACCAGATCTTAAATCAATCTTTGAAAACATTGTTGCACCTTTCAATTAATCAAACAAATCGTCTATTCTCGGCAACAGATACTTATTCTTAATTTTCACTTTGTTGAGCTGTTGATAATCTATACATAATCTCATAGAATCATCATTTTTCTTTACAAACAACACTGGTGCACCCCAGGGTGAGAAACTCGGTCATGCGAATCCTCTATCAGTTAATTCTTGTAACTGAGCTTTCAACTCTTTTAACTCTGTCAGAGCCATTTTGTACGAAGCTATCGATATCGATGAAGTTCTCGGTACTAAATCAATAGCAAATTCAACCTCTCTGATCAGTGCCAAACCCGATAACTCTTCTAGAAACACATCTGGACAATTCTTGCAAAATTTGTCAACCATGACATATTTACCTAAGGGGTTCAACACATTTATAACAAACACAGTAGAACCAACAAGTAAATTCTTACTAGACAGTAAGTTCACAAATATATATGAATGAGTTTATCCAGGGTCTATCAATGCAACTACATCAGTGTCATAAAGAGAGAATGTACCGGTAATAACATCTGGAGATGATGCTTCTTCACGAGCGCGAATAGCATAAGTTCTAGCAGGTGCTCTAGCTTCAGATCTTATAGTAGTATCTTGTGTTGCACCTCTACTACCACTCACATTTCCAACATTACGGGATGGTCTTCCTCTCGCAGTCGTGTTGCTTGATCTTACATTCCGAGATTTATCTTTCTCATCTAACTCAGGACAATCTCGAATGAAATGTTCATGCGAACCACATCTAAAACAGGCTTTGTCATTCATTCTACACTATCCAAAATGTCATTTTCCACATCGTCCACATTCAGGTTTATTTGTTCTAACATTACCCGCACTTGCCATTGACATAGCTAGAGTTTTTGAACTCATAAATTGCTTCCCACAATCTCAATTAGAGTACTCCATCAATGCATTTGATCAACTGTAAACATCTCGTGATTGCTTGCATAAAGAGTGATAGGGTTTATTCATCAATCCATTTCTCGAATCTCTAGCTTCAGAATCAACCTTTCTCTTTTCTTTTCCCAGTTCTTCAGTTTTGCAAGCACGATCGACAAGTACCACGAGCTCTTTCAACTCTAGAATTCCGACTAGCAATCTGATATCTTCGTTCCATCCGTCTTCAAATCTTTTACACATAATAGCTTCTATTGAAATACATTCTCAGCCATATTTACTAAGCCTCACGAATTCTCGTTCATATTCTGTCATGGACAGACTGCCCTATTTTAATTCTAGAAACTCATTACGTTTCTGATCAATGAACCTTTGGCTGATAAATTTCTTTTTAAACTCAGATTGAAAGAAATCCCACGTAACCCTTTCTTTCGGTACCACTAATGTCAGAGTATTCCACCATTGATACATAGTGTCTCTCAACAAGGATACAACACATTTAATGCACTCTTCGAGTGTACACGACAACTCATCAAATACTCTGATTGTATTTTCAAGCCAGAATTTAACTCTCTCAGGGTCATCGTTAACTGCAGCCCTAAACTCTTCCCCTAAACTTACGAATTTTATCAACTGACGGCTTGTTCAATCGTATAGGATCAATAACTTGAGGAACTACGGGGATTGGTTGAGGAATTGGTGGGGTGGAGGTTGTTGGACAGCCAGATTTATCAGGATATATTGAGTGAACCACTCGTTCATCATTTAGAAAAACACTTCTTTAGCCTCACCTCTGTGACTAGTCGACACGGGTCTAGATTCAGAAGGCGCTGTCCCTTGGGTGGGAGCTGGCGCATTACTCTCAACAACATCTGCTATAGCTCGTTTGGGATCCATTACTATACGAAAACATATAATGTCAGGATTCATCACACTATCACAGTTTATTTATATATATGGCATGTATAGCTAGACTCTCACAGACGCTACGTTAGTCCTAGAATCGACTAAATCGTAGCTCTGATACCAATAAATATAACACCCCTCACCCGTATTCAATGCTGGAATAAGGTTACAGAGCATTACCGACTTACAATACATTTAAACATACTTTTCTCATATATTCGACTATTACATACAATCATCATTCAATCTCAAACAATTTATCCCTCAAACGAGCCTATGAGGCCCTAAACATGCTTTGGGAGTGGTTCGGGACTAAACCGATAACTTAAGAAACTTTCACAAAACTTTAAAAAATTTTCTCAAAACAGGGGACACACACCCATGTGGCCAGGCCGCGTGTCACAAACCGTATGGACATTCGAAATGGGAGCACATGGCTGTGTCCTAGCTCGTGTTTGACCCCGTGTAACTCTCTAACTTGGGTCACACGGCCAACACACATGCCCGTGTGGCTAGCCCGTGTGCAGGGCCGTGCTAAACCTGTAGCGTATATTGACTTATGCCACATGGCCAAGTCACACACCCGTGTATGACGCCATGTGGAGCATACTGACTTGGTCTCAAATTCATCACTAGGGGACAAACGGCCGTGTAACATGATCGTGTGTACGGCTGATACACAAGACCATGTCTCTATCTTTGTAAACAAAAATAAGCTATTTACCAAGCCAATTTGCCACCCATTTTGCACATACCTATGCAAGCTCAAATAGTTTCATTTCAAGACACAAATAAGCATCCAAATATCATCAACCAATATTCAATTCATACCATTTCATTATCAACAATACAACTCACAAATATGCCACAATTTGCAATCTAATTACATACCTAATTCACATATACAATTCAATTAACTATACCATTCCAAACATGGATTACCATTCACCAATTCACAAGCACATAGCTTCCCAAATTATCAACCTTTTTAGCAATCAAATTACCTAATATAATTAAGCAGTACAATTTCAACTTCAATCACACATATAGGTCAATTACCAAACTTAAAATAAAACCATTTGGACATTTATAAAAATCATCAAATTCATCATCACAAGCCAATTCAAATGGCCAAAATACATTTTCATCAAACATACCAAAAAGACTCAAGTCTATACATGCCATATACCATATTTACACAACTTCAAAAGTAGCAAAAATAGATGTCCGATAGTTCGATGATGTCTCTGACGATCCCCAAATCCAAACTAGCTTCGAAATATTATAAAACATAGAAAAATAAACAAAGTAAGCTATAAAACTTAGTAAGTTCGTATGTAAATATGAAATAATCTCATCATTCATCAGCATTTCAAAATAGATAACATAAATAGCATTTAAAACATCAATCAATAAGTTAACATAAATTTTAACCACATAATAACTCATAAGTCCTCAACTTCTTTTAACTCGTTACTTGAACAGTTATCCGTACATACATGTATCGATACGTATTTATTTCTCACTAATTCTTTTACCAAACCACTCCGACTTATAAATGCTTACAGTACGAGTATGTCGATTTTTTGATGCCATAGTCCAACTTTGGTCTTTCACATACATTGCCATGGCCCTACCGTGGTCTTACATTCACATGCCATAACCCGGTTGTGGTCTTATTTTCTGATTGCCATAGCCCAACTATGGTCTTATTCTGCAACTTGTCTTATTTAAACCGTACATTTAATTTAAGATCTCCAAATTTAACTAATAGAATAAATTCAATCTCAATTTCATCCATCAATTAAATAAATATATATTTAAGTTCAATTATACGAACTTACCTCGTGTACGGAAATGATGAAACGGATTGGCTATTCAATTACTTTACTTTTTCCCCGATCTAAGTCTGAATTCTTCTTTTCTTGATCTATAAGTAATCAAAATCAGCTTATTTATTCCTCTATTTATTCAATTCAATCCAAAATATACATTTGAGCTATTTTACACATTAGCCCCTAAACTTTCACTTTTTTACAATTTAGTCCTTAATACACAAAATCACAAATTCATGAAATTCAAGACTAACCCATGCTAGCCGAATTACCATTATACCCCTAACAGCCCATATTTTTCATTTATTTCACATTTTAACCATAAATTTTCAACATTTCTCAATTTAATCCTTATTTTGCATTTTCACTAAAAATCACTTAACAAAACTTGTATATCTATCAACAAGCATTTGTAATCTATCAAGAAACTTCAAAATACACATGTATTCATCAATAACATCATTCAAAATCTTTAACAGTTTTGCAAAATAGTCCCTGGGCTAGCTAGTACTAGATGCAACAATCACAAAAACATAGAATTCATTAAAAACCAAGCAAAAACAGACTTACAATTGAACCTTGAAGTAGCTGAATGATTCAAAACCTAAAATGGCTTTCTTCCCCCTTCAAATTTGGCAATAAGAAGATGAATGGCTTAAATTTTTGTTTTTTTTTAATTAAATTAACTTTTGTTTAGTAATTTACACTTTTAACCTTAAATAATAATCATCAAAATACCTTAATAAATGTCCATATGTGTCCACTCATGCAATTAATGGTCTAATTACAACATAAGTACCTTTACATTAAGGTTCTATAGCTATTAGATACTTTTAGCTAATAGAACTCCACTTTTACTCTTTACGCGATTTAGTCCTTTTTTATCAAATTAACCATTCAAACGATAAAATTTCTTAACGAAATTTTCATAAAATCACTCAATTTTGCTGTAAACATTAAAATAATAATAAAATGAATATTTTGACCTCAGATTTGTGGTCCCAAAACCACTGTTCTGATTTGACTAAAAATGGGTTGATTTGACTAAAAATGGGTTGTTACAGCTTGTTTCTAATACGACTCCAAAGAACATTGTAGAAGGTTCTAACCGAGAAAGCCAGATGAAAGGAAAGAACAAACTGCAACATTGGTGCCAGGCTCACTGTGAGGAAGAAAATTGGGGACTAGTAGTAGTGTTAGTGGTAATCGAGGAGGAGCTAGGGATACATCAAAGAGATCTAAGGCTCGTGCGTTTGTTAAAGCCTATGCAATCCAGGCCAAAGAGGAGGTTGTTGCTCCTAATTTGAATGTTGGTACATTTTCTTTATTTGATATATCTGTCCATGCATCAGTTGATTCTAGGTCGACTCATTCATACATCTATGCATCATTAGTAGCCGAGAGAAATATACCAGTAGAAAAGACAGAATTTGATGTACACGTGACTGAACCTATAACAACTTTTTTTCAATGGTGTCAGAAATAGTGGTGTCGAGACCACAATTTCAACGAGTGAGTCCATAAAAATTATTATTTAATATTTATGAGTCAAGTATAGTAAAATAGTGAATCATGATTTGGTAGATTTATTAATTGAACAGTTAATAAAGTACAAGTGATTCTAACCTAAAGTCAGTGGTTTTGAAAAATGAGGTATTGATACCTCGTTTCTAAAAACCAGGCCCTAAATAATTTTATTAAATATTCGAAGTTGTTATATAGGTGTATTTAATTTTAGTTTGGAAATTTTAGAGATTGGAGGGTTAATTAAGATACAAGGACTAAATTGTAAAAACTATAAAAGTTAACTGGTATTGGTTTTTATTTGTTAAACAGATAAATTAATAATTGTTTAAGGTTTTATGTGGCAAATTACCCTCTTTATAGTTAGTGGCCCGTTAGTATATGGTTTATTTGAATTTTATAATTGAAAAGTTAATTAAATTAAGTTAAAATAATAGTAAAACAAGTTATCATCCATTTTGTTTTCATTTCCTTCTTTCTTCTCCAACTGAAAACACCAAAAACCTAAGGAAGCCATAGCTCTTTTCTTCAAGCACAATCAGCCCTTGCATGTGAGTATTCCCGAGGCTCGTTTTATAATTTTTATGTTTTTGATATCGTTGTAGCTTAATCTAGCTAGCCTAGGTATTAACTCATAAAACTGTTAAAAGTTTTAAAAGTTTCCATTGATGTTTTCTGAAGTTTTTGATGTTAAGGGGTAGGATTTGAAGCTTTGATGGAAAATATGACTATTTTATAAAGTGATTTTTGTTAGTTTTGAGTTTAAGGACCAAAACGAAAATATGTTGAAATTAGCAAGAAATTCTTACAATATAGATGATTGAGGGCTGTATAAGATAAGATTAAAGTCGTATGAAAATTTTCGATCTTAAATATGAAATATATGCTTAATTTAGTTTTAGGGACTAAATAAACTATAAAACTTTAGGGAAATTGTGAAAAATGATAATATGATATCTTATGTATTGAATAAGATGTTATAAGGTATTTAGAATTGATAATTTGAAAGAATTACCGTATAGATCAAGAAACAAGTCAAACAATAGATAAGCGAGAAAAAGGGGGAAATAGCATATTAGTCATCGACACTTCTATTATTAATGTTTATACCTAGTAAGATCATACGGTATAGTTTTATGTATTTTTGTAATGATTATGCTGAATTGTATATTTTGGAATGTTTGAATGTATACTTAAATGTCGCAAATAGATTTAGAAATATTAGATATTATTTAAAATGTGAAATTGTGCTAAGGTTGTGATGAAATATATTGTTATATATATATATGTGGAAAATTGGATTGGATGATTATGATTATGAATTTGAAATATAGAAATGTTTATAAACAAAATGTGAGAAAGCTTGTTACCCTATTAATTGTTTGAGCAGGGTCAGATATAATTGGCATGCCATAAGATAGAAAGAGTTTAGGGTTTTACGACTACATGCTGGGGAGTGTTGGGCACCCTAATTGTTGGTTATGCCAACTAGTGCTAGGAACATTTATTGTCAGTTTTACCAAACACCGCAAGGCGCAATTCATTATTACGGATTTATCATCAAGTACTAGGTGCCAAATTGGTGTGTTGGTCAGATCTGCGTATCCATCCAAGTCAGACTCATGTTAATAGGGAAAATTGAAATTGGAAACTGAGATTACAACTTGTGGAATGAGTTAAAATAAAGTTAATTATGAACTTTAGATTGCATAGAATGAACCTTTAGATGAAATGATACATTAATGTTGAGTTTTCAAAGAATTTGAGTAATAAGGTGAAAGTACATGTAAAATGTGCATATTGTTCATTACATTTAACTTATGTATTAGTATGTATCATATTATGTTTAATATTTGGATTATAGAAATATCATTGATTTATACTCAACGTACGACTTTTTTTTATTCGTAGGTTAGGTATTGAAAGAATCAATTGTCAATCCAGCATTCAGCGGCAATCCTGAACTCGACTGTTGGTGAATTACTCTTTTTGGTATTAGCATGTACCTAGGCATGTTTTTATATTTATAATGGCCATTTTGTGTTTTGGTTGGAATTTTGAAGGCTATGTATATATATGTATGTATGAATGTGATGTTAATGGTCTTGTTGTTGATGACCTGTTAGGTTGCTTGGTTTTTATGCCTAATGTTTAAATTGATTAGATAATATCATGGTATGCATTGTGGTTTGATTGATGCTTGGATGTGAAATCATGGATGATATACATTTAGGTTATGTTTAAGGATGTTTTGGTAAGTTAATGCTTAATACTAGAGATTGGTTGAATGGTTAATTGGTGCTTGAGAAGTTGAAGATGAATACATCATTTAGTGATTATCGAATTGGTATTTGTATATTCTTTTGTTTGTGCTTTGTATGATGGAAATGGCTGAGGTGCCTTAAAGGCATATTGGTATTTTTTTGTGTATATTCATTTGGTTAGCTTAAATAATGAATTGAGGTGTAAATTTTGAAATATTTGTTAGGCACATAGGATGGTGATTTTAAAGGATGTTTTGGGCTTGTTTTAATTTGCTTTTGAAGTGGTTGAATATGGTTTAAAACGGGTGACTTGTAGCTATAACGCGTAGGTTTGTGCAAGTGTACACAGTCGTTATCCAGTAATAAGTAAGTATCGAGTTATCATCTCCACAGGGATTGTATTTGTGTTAAATCACTTAATTATAAAATTATATTAACAACTTGGTAAATAAAAACACAATATGATTGATAATTGATGATTAAAATTAAATATATTAAACTAAATGCAATGATCTTCAATGCAAATTATCCTAAATATGAAAACTATATGAATGAAATAGATTTTAGCAAAATTAAACACAATTTGCAACAATTATAAAATAAATAAACTAGGACAGTTACTTTAATTAAACTCAATTTATTATCAACATGCTTAATAACATTCGGAAAAACATTCAATGGCAACTTGATCTTTCATGAGTTTGGAAACCACTGTAGGTCCTTTTGGAAACCTTTACTTAGTAAATACGCATTTTACTGATCCTTGTTTACTAAGGGTTTCTTAGCATTCCTGTGAAGTAATAAGGACATGTTAGGTTTGAAACAGTTTAATCACACAAATCTAAAAACTATGCAGATAATAGAGCTTGGTTAGAGTTGTTATGCAACCTGCAATTTAATCGGGTTAGGATCTAAATTGAGCATGCACATTTCAATTATGTGTCCACTATCTGTCGTCTGGTTAGGATCCCTCAGCTAATTTAGGTGCATTTCAATCATGAATGAACGAAATACAAACTTGATTTTAATTGAAAACATGATCGATTGAGGCACAAACATTATAAGCATGAATCAAATAAATATTATTTAATCAAAGTAATCATCCTAGCTTAAATAAAATTAAGCTAACATTGTTGTAAACAAGAACAAAGAACACATAGCAAACATTTTTAGATTAAATTAAAGAAAAGAAAGATTAAACCCAAATCAATGTGGCTGTCACCCAAGACTTTGACTGACGAGGCTCCTTCGCTTCTTCACTTTGCTCCTTTGCTGATGGCTCTCCAAAGTGGCTGACCAAGGGCTCTTTAAGAGGATTTAATTGTTAAAATCTCTATGAAGAGATGATTCTAGGTGTGGGGAATGGAAAATGCTAAAGAGAATTGAGAGATAAGAGAATAATGAGGGATGATGAATGAGAGAATGAAGGGGTCTTATTTATAGGTGAAGAGAGGTGGGTTGTTTGCTAAAAATAGTTGGGTTTAGTCTCTTCAAACTTCTTCCATGAGTGGCCGGCTACAATTAGTGGAATTTGAGCTGATTTTTGATTGATTTTTAAGAAATTTAAATGACATAATAACTCAGGACTAAGACTCGGTCAAATGTAAATCTTCGGGTAAATCTCTAATTTCATCAACAATGCAAGGACCTTACGTATTTAAACCAAAAAAAGGTTTAAATGGACAGCCATGTGTAGCCGAATTTGGGTTGACTTGGTCTTCAATTTGGACGGTTTTTGTAATCCAACAAAGCTATCAGACTTGTCCAAAATAAATCAATAAGTTAAAGGACCAAAGAATAAAATTTATCCAATTTAAATAATTAATTACAACCCAAATTATTAATGAAATATTTAAAATGATTTATTAGATATAATTTTATATTTTATTATTTAATTTAATCATGCATGGCCCATTTTATGTCTTAAAAAATGTAATATGTTCAAATCAATATAAAATAAGCTATTTTATGCATGAAAACTATATAATAAAGCATAAAATTACATTTTAATAATTTCTATGTCCTAATTTCATATTTTCACATATTTCATTAATTTATTAAACAATTACTCAGTTTTAACAATGAATTTAAGTAAAAAGGTGATAAATTACATAGGAAAAATCCTATATATTTTTCAGTTTACAGTAGCCTAAGTGATTTATGCTAGAAATCTTATTTTGAAAGGTAACTACAGGTTCACACAGTCTGAGACATAGCCCATCACACTACTATGTGCCATACATGGGATCATGGCACAACCGTGCGATTTGTAAAAATTTAATTGGTTTTGGTGTACACGGGCATAGAGAGTTACACGGTTTGCTCACATGGCCGTGTGACCTTTCCACACAGCCATGTGACCCACTCACATGGCCTTGTGGCCTATCTTACAAAGGCACGGTTTAGGGACACGGCCGTGTGGTTCATCACACATGGGCTAAGCTTTCACACATGGCCAAGGGACATGGTCGTGTGACCTCTATATGTAGATTTTTCCTTCCTTTTTAAATTTGTTTCAATTTAATCCCTATCAATTTCTTGCTTAGTTTTGTCCTTCCGTAAGCTCGATATTAATTCCAAATTGATTGAATCACATGATAATTTGATTATTTATGAATTTTTGATAATTAATTGAGATTTTAAATTATAATGTGCTTATAAGTGTTTGTATTTGCTTGTAGTGCCTTATTACTCGAGTTCGGCGATCAGACCGGGTAAAGGGTGTTACATCTTATCTTTGTTGCTGATGAAAGAGATCAAGCTATTCGGCAGTATGTCATGCCCTTATTCAGTGAACTCAATCCAAGGATTTTAAGACTCGAAATTGAGGCCCCCTCAATTTGAGTTAAAACAAGTGATGTTCCAGATGTTGCAAACAATGAGAAAATTCAGTAAGATGCCTACTAAAGATCCACATCTGTACCTCCGCTTATTTATGGAAGTAAACAATTCTTTCAAGCTACCCAGAGTATCTAAAGATGCCTTAAGATTGAAGAAATTACCATATTCGATGCGAGATCGAGCACGACCATGATTGAATTCCTTACTCCCCGGTTCTATATCCATTTGGCAAGAATTGGAGGAAAATTTTCTAATTAAGTATTTTCCACAAATTAAGAATGCTAAATTCTAAAATAAAATTACTATGTTTCAACAATCTGATGATAAGACATTGTATAAGGCATGAGAGCAATTTAAGGAACTACTCCGAAAATGCCCTCATCGTGGTATTCCTCACTACTTCCAATTGAAGACCTTTTACAATGGTCTCAATTCTTACATAAGAATGGTGATGAAAGCTTTAAGTAACAGAGCTCTTCTTTCAAAGTCATGCAATGAAGAGTATGTTGAAATACGTGTTGAAGCCCCATATATTTTGGGATATTTTTTAAAGTTATTTAGGTAGATAAAACCTAGAATAATCAACTGAGAATTTTTAGGAATACTTTTTTATCTTTTAGTAGTTTACTAGAATAAGGGAATTACATTCCTAGGTAGGTTATGAATATTTTTTCTATTTATATTTAGTTTTTTCCTTAACAAAATTAGAACAATTTTATTGAATACTCTCTTGAAAACTTTCATGGCATCTGTGCTAGGCTAAATCTCTAGTAAAACCATAGTTAAAACAACCTTCACTGGAGATAAGAGATCCAACAACCAAATAGAGCTAGAAAGTTTTGTCATCGGAACAATTACCGAAAGTGTAATGACTCAAAGGATAGAGGTGTCGAAACCATTTTTCAAAGGAATGTTCGAAAAACGGGGATCGACTTTTGAAAAACAAAAACGGGAGTCGCCACCAACCTTTTTTAGGTGTGATTGGATCACCTTATAAAACGTTTTGGTCTACAAAAATTAAGAAAATAGGTTCGGGAGTTGGTTACGTACGAGGAAGGATTAGCACCCTCGCAGCGCCCAAAATTAGTACCAAATTGAATAGTTTTCTGTCTTAATGTCAAAAGTTTGAAAGAATTTAGAAATAAGATCTCTTTAAAACCGGAATTATTTAAGTTGAAAAATCAAGATTCCTTAGCTCCGAAAGAATACAAACATCATATCCAGCATGATAGGACACGATACTCTTAAACTCTCATAACTGAAATCATCTCATGATTTACAAAATCTATTTAGAAGGATACTTTAGACATTTAGAAAAATGGGAAATCGCAACCCAGCATGTTAGGGCACTATTTCCTGAATTCCTAATTACGAAAAACATTGCCTCATTTTAGAAAAAATTTTGGATAAAATATGACAATTAAATGAAATATATTTTTTAAAATAATGACTTGAGTAAAATTTAAAAAATAATTTACTAAGAGTAATACTAAAAAAAATTATTAAAAAATGAAATAGTTTGATATGATATTAAAATTATTAAAAAATTAAAATATATATAAAAAAAATCAGGGAAACATGGATTAAATCAAAATAAAAAGGGTTGAAAAACGAAGATGAACAAATAATAAAATAAGAACAAACCGTAGAAAATAAGAACGTAAGAGGGAGAGAAATTTGAGTGAAAGCTCTCAAAAATTTTATTGTTTCCCAAAACTCCCAGTGTCTTTACAATGAAGGGAGAGGTCTCTATTTATAGTTGAACCTCCTCAAATCCAACGGTACAGATCAATTACATCAACGGTTAAGATTAAAAGGTATCTACAAATTAAATCTCTAAGATTACAAAATCATATCTTCTAAGGTTGCATATCATATCTAAGATTGCAATCATATCTAAGATTGTATCATATCTAAGATTGCATATCATATCTAAGATTGCAATCATATCTAAGATTGTATCATATCTAAGATTGCATATCATATCTAAGATTGTATATCATTGAAGATTATATTTCCATATGAGTCAAGCTTGTAGATGGACCTTAAATCTTTTCAAGTAATGGGCCATTTCGATGGGGCCAAATTATATTTGTAATTCTGGACTGAACTTGGACTTCGTTTTTTTGGGTTTATTATTTTTGTTTTTGGACTTATTTCTAGGCTCGGGCAAAATTGAGTGTCTACAGCTGCCCCTCTTTGCTCATTGCTGTGTAACGGGAATAGAGCAAAGACTATAAAAGGACCAATTTTGCCCGGGCTCACCGAGTCTTGAGTTCTTGATCCTTGATCTTCTTTAAATGGCCTCTTGACGGCTTCAATCTGCTTCACTGCAACTCAGGAAGACGATATCTACTATCTTTGATCTGCTCCCCGTCTAATACAGAGACGCCAAATCTGCTTCTTCAATCTGTTCCCCGTCTAATACAGAGATGCCAAATCTGTTATCTCTGATTTGCTCCCCGTCTAATACAAAGATGTCAAATCTGTCATCTTGGATCTGCTTCGATGTAAACACATGAAGGTCAGATCTGTTATGTCTTCGATCTGCTCCCCGTCTAATATAGAGATGCCAAATCATCTTGGATCTACTTTAATGAAGGTCCAATCTGTTATGTCTTCGATCTGCTCCCCGTCTAATACAGAGATGCCAAATCATCTTGGATCTGCTTCAATGAAGGTCCAATCTGTTATGTCTTCGATCTACTCCCCGTCTAATACAGGGATGCCAAATCATCTTGGATCTGCTTCAATGAAGGTCAGATCTGCTATGTCTTCGATCTACTCTCCGTCGAATATGGAGATGCCAAATATGTTTCTTCGATTTGTTCTCTGACAGTACAGAGATGCCAAATCATCTTGGATCTACTTCAATGAAGGTCAGATCTGTTGTATTTTCGATCTGCTCCCCGTCTAATACAGAGACGCCAAATCATCTTGGATCTGCTTCAATGAAGGTCAGATCTGCTATGTCTTCGATCTGCTCTCCGTCTAATACAGAAATGCCAAATCATCTTGGATCTGCTTCAATGAAGGTCCAATTTGTTATGTCTTTAATCTGCTCCCCGTCTAATACAGAGATGCCAAATCATCTTGGATCTACTTCAATGAAGGTCAGATCTGCTGTGTCTTCAATCTGCTCCCCGTCTAATACAGAGATGCCAAATCATCTTGGATCTGCTTCAATGAAGGTCAGATCTGCTTTGTGTCTTCAATCTGCTCCCGTCTAATACGAGAGATGCAAAATCATCTTGGATCTGCTTCAATGAAGGTCAGATCTGCTGTCTTCGATCTGCTCCCCGTCTAATACAGAGATGCCAAATCATCTTGGATCTGCTTCAATGAAGGTCAGATCTGTTATGTCTTCGATCTGCTCCCCATCTAATACAGAGATGCCAAATCTGCTATCTTCGATCTGCTCCCTGTCTAATACAGAGACGCCAAATCTGCTTCTTCAATCTGCTCCCCGTCTAATACAGAGATGCCAAATTTGTTATCTCCGATTTGCTCCCCATCTAATACAAAGATGCCAAATCGGTCATCTTGGATCTGCTTCGATGAAGGTCAGATATGCTATGTCTTAGCCTGTTACCCTACTGCTTAGGGAGTTAAGGCACATCAATCTTCATTGTCCCTTGAAGAACATAACTTGTATAATGCGTATGAGTTCATGCCTAATGATTAGGATGCTATGATCGAAATGAGTCAAGTGGTCCTAATTAAACCTATTATAATGCAAAATGTTTATGAAAATAACTCCTATTTCAGACGTCATCACTCATTCATCTATTGAGCTTTCCACCTCGTTCTTCTCGACATATCAATCATACTCTACTTGTATGCCTCGAATCTTCTCCATCAATTTGGTCTACCGTACCATTCCTCGAATGTTACGACCCACTGAAGATGTTTATGAAATGATCCTTTCTTAAGATCAATATTGCTTAAAACGTCCAACCACCTTTTGGACTGAAGAAGAAAATCTCTCGAGTATCTCCAACCCATACATATGAGAATTCCTTAAACAATTGTCTTGTTTCAGTTTCTTGTATTATCTAGAAATTTCCAGAGTAATATGCAAAACTTCATTTGTGAAGATATTTCAGTTCATCTATCATTATTTCAATGCAACATGCTTTATGAATAATGGAAGACAAATAAATTGATCCGTAGGATAATTAGATTTGGACAAATTATTGGAAGGAACGCAAAAAGATTAAATTGAGAACATATCTTTGCAAAGAAAAAGAATCCAAAGATAGCAAATAGGACAGAAATCAGATGCCCCAAATATCGCTGCTTGAGCGTCTATACACCAGATCCATGAAGACTTTCTTGAGCATGTGTTTAAAAGATCCAAAGTAATTTGTTGATGCCTCGATATGTAACATACTTCACTTCTCGTCGAATCTGATATAGCAAGGTCACTGTATGATTTTCCAAATTTGAGGCGCCCTTTGCTGGTTTTCGCCTTGGCCTCTCCATATTTTTTCTCTTTATTTTTCTTTTTTTTTTTTGAAATAGAAGTCCCAAAGTGCCCTTTGCGGGTTTTCACCTTGGCTTCCCTTCTCCTTCAGACAAAGTACTCCTTGACCGAGTCCGATTTCACTGGATCAGATAAATTCTTCCTATCCATTTCTTGTCAAAAATCAATGCACCTCTAGAGAAAGCCCTCTTCGCAACATATGGCCCTTCCTGATTTGGCATCCTTTTGAATGGGAAGGATCTCTTTCAGCACAAGGTTTCCTTCATGAAATTATTTTAGACGAACCTTCTTTATCATAAGTCTGTGTCATCCATTTTGGTACATTTGCTTAGGATGAATACTTTCAAGTTAAGTTTACTAGAGGTATTCAATTCTTGACTCCATCAAAGCTTGGAAGAAAAAATCTTGATTCATAAACCCATGAGAAAAGGATTGCCCCACCAACAGTCCTGGTTGTTGTTTGTCAAACCCTACAAAAAGATGGTTCAATGATTCTCGTGAGACAAGAATGAAGTTCTTGACTTTATCTTTCAACCTAGAAAGTGAGAGGTAGAGATTACTCCGGAGCATACATCCCACCATGACTTGATGATGTTTACGAAACATCCCTAATCTTCATCAATTGCCCCCAACCGTGAAGGCGCCAAATGAGCGTAGCAAATAGGAGCCACAACAAATATGGCTGTGGTGCTCCTTTGATACATATAGGATAGAGAATGAACAAACTCTTGCGGATCATCACCAGAAAACCCACTGGTCTAAGAGAACATGATAGTGGGGTGCGCCTCGTGATTCCAATCATTCCAGCATGGGTACCAAGGTAAAAATCATTGTTCTTTGGATGGCATACTTTGTTGTCAATAGCGATTACCATGCGACACATTGTCGGGAGATCCTGCTGAAAAAAAAACTTGGTATGATAGTTTTTCGTGCAACAATAACCACAATCTTTAGGGTTCCACTTCTTGTCAAGGAACTTGCAAGCCTCAACAACTTGATCAAAACTTGATTTAATTGAGACTCGCTAACCCCATCCCTGAAAATAATGATTTGATCAGGTTTCCTCTTCCCTGAACTTGTATAGAAGTCTAAGAGAGCTTCCTTCATGATACCATCATCCACTTTGTTAGAAACTGGTTTTGAAGAAAGAATCTATCATTTTAAGCTTTAGAGACTGTGTACGGCCTAATGCCCCATAGCTGGAAATCAATGGCCACCGCCTGGAGCTAACCATAGTAGCTATTGACGGCACATCAGACTGCTCAAGAGAGCCAAACAATGCACCCATTCCAAGGATGATGGTTAGAACCTTTGAAACAACTGGAATTGAAGGTGTTTGCCCCAGCGTAAGCATAGAGAGTAAACGGTAGTTTCTTATGCCAATTTTTACCAGTCTCGGTCATCTTCTATAATTTATTTTTCTTCTTTTTCTTTTTTTGGGCAACCTTTTTGTTGTCTTGTGGTATGGCGCCTTATCTTTGAAAAGAAGCGCAAACTTTTGGCATTGTGCGATTGGATATGATGGTTTTTTTGAAATTCGATGACTATTGACTTTGTAATATTGGCATATGAAAATTTGTCTCTACCCTCTTATGAGAGCAAATCGACAACCACAAAGATGAACCATTGTCAACTTGAAACTTTTGACGAGCCCATAACATACATGCCCTATAAGTCTTGGCTCATTAAATTCGGCATTTATGGTATAACTGATGCGATCTCCTTCCATGGTGAACCAACAGTGCCCAAGGCTCTTGTTTATCCTGGTCATTATGAATCCTCTTGCATGTGTTCTTTCGATGTTCCTATGGACATCTATGAATTCCCATAATAGTCCCAACAAGGTCTTGTTTTGTCTCTCTGGTTATGCACGTTCCAATTTCTCAACCTTTCCTTCCTCTAAGGTTAAATTCTCTACCACCTCTTTATGGGGAAAAATTTACTGCTCTTCTTGCTTTACTATTTCCAACAAATCAGAATATAGATTACAATCTCTGTCATCTTCAAAGTACTAAGATTCCTCTAAACACATGTCAAACTCAAAAAGGAACTCTGAATCTGTAATATCGTTGCCCATGTCATTGATATTTAGGGACCCATGATAGGCACAAAAGAATATACAAGGAATAAATGAATTCAAGCATGACTATTTACATGTTATGAATGTAATTTAGAAAGAATTTCAAAGGTCAAAAGAATATTTATCGATAAAAGAATGAAAGAATATTTGCTCGCATTGATCATGAAAGATATGTTTTATTGAAACAATGATGTCTGAACATGAGTCTATTTCACAAATGAAACCTTATTGTTTCTAGGCTTTAAAACAATAAGTGTGTTCTAAACATTACTCTAGATTAATCTTTAAATACAAGGATCACTTCCACAATTTCATTGTTCAAAACATCCCCAAATGTGCAAAGGCTCAACAATTTTTATTTCTTGGTTCCTTCTTCGGATACGTCATTCAAATCCTCCAACATCAAGTTTTGTTTAAAAGCCCTGAACTTGGAGCATTCTTGGATCCCATGCCCTCTTCTCTTATGGAATTTGCCCTTTTATCTAGATGATAGGATAACAAATTTTCTACTCCATAGGGACCACCGAAGGTGACAACACCCATCTTAATGAACCTCTCAATTGCCTTTTTAAAGGAGTGCAATTCTCAATCGAATGTCTTGTGATTCCCGCATGATATTCGCATTGAGTGCTCGAATCATACCATTTGGGGTATGGGGGCTACTACGTGTGCGTCAAATAATCTTTGATATTGCTCCTTATACGACATCGAGATTGGCATAGATGTGAGTTTTTCAGAACTCGGTCTCGAATTGGATTCCTTATGGCTAGTAACTCTTGGCTGGTTTATGGTAATCGTTTTCACCTCTTTTTCCTTTTTCTTCATTGCCTTCGAAGTATTACTTCGGGAGCTCCACTCTTGACTTTTGAAAGCTTCGTGCTGTTTCGGAAGCTCCACACATGTCTTCTTTGCTTCTTCAATGGTAACAAGATTGGCTGAATTGCCCCTCAAATTGGGACCTGCGCCTACTGAGTAATTTACTGGTGCCACCATACCGGCCTGATGCTGTTGGAGACTGATAGTAACAAGTACCTCGTCTGGTCGAGTTTGGACGCTTATTGGAGTAAAACTTGGGGAATAAACGATGTCTTCAATATCATCCTCAGTGTTGACCACTGGGCTTTTCTTCTTTTAAGCCCTTTGGCTAGTAATTGCCCCAACTGGCCAATTACATTTCTTTGGAGCTCTAACATTTGATCACTTATATCTTGTTGAATCTTGGTTAACTGCTCTTGTATCTGTATTTGCCTTTGCTCCAATCTCTCCAACCTTTGTTCCATATCCCCGGTTAACCCTTTGAAATAATTTTTTGCCTAATTAGGGTCTTTTTATGGATTTAAATGCATATGATGCGATGTGATGCAATGCAAATGCATGAATGCAAAAAGGTATCGATTCTGATTCAATTTCATTTTAGAAAACGTTATTTAAGGAACAAAAATCTTTTCATAAAACGGATTACAAATATACTTTCGTCCATAGGCCTAGAGTCTTAACCCTATCCAATAATAATGCTAACTCCCATCCTTTGTCTGACGATGACTCATACATTATACTTAGCATTCTAGCTTGTATTGCCAAATCCTGCAAGTGTTCAGCAACCTCCCGAATCTGAACTAGGGCCTGTTCCATGACATGATCTCTATCTCTCACTTGATCCCAAAGATGGTGAAGTTCTCTCTTCCACTGTTCTTCTCTCACCTCGAGCTACTCAATTCGTAGCTCACAGTCTTATAGTGCTGCTTCTAACCCTCCAATATTGTGCTTCATTTCCTCGATCTTATCCAAGCTTGCCTTTAATTCGATCGCAGAGTTACGACTTCGGTAATGATGAAGAGACCGTCCAAGTTCAACTACTTTAATCTTTAATCCATGCTTCTCTTTCTGGCTTTCTCCCAAACTCCTTTCTAAGGCTTGATTCTGTGCTTGCATCTCTTGAAACTTTTTCTCTCAATGATCAGCTCTGGTTCTCTCTTCCTGAATCTCTTGCTGCCATTGCTCTAAAGTCTTTCCCAACCTTGACTTTTTCATTGACAATCTGTATCTTCTTATAATTCTCTTTCAGATCATCTCGGTCTTCTTCGACTTTCCTCTTTTCCTTCCTTACTTTTTCAACCTCAATCTTTTGAACGTCGACGTCTAGGCTCAAATACATCTTTTCCTCTTCTAGTTTCTCGATCTTCTTCCCAAGCTCCAAATTCTTTCTCTCGAACTCTTGTTTTATGACGTCTAATTCTGATGGAACTATTCGTAAGATTTCCTCCAATGATCTAGCAAATAAGGAAGATCTCCATAGTTCTGGTAGAACAGCTGCCTAACCTTGTCATCCCACTGGGCCCAAATGTCCTTCATCTCTCAAAAATCATTCTGTGTCGAACTAATACAAGTAAAGTCCCACAACTCCAATGTATATCCCTCGATGACACTATCTCCTTTCTCTAACTGGGTTTTCTCTGACCACGCACAAACGAAAGAGTTGTCCTCCACTTTATTAAGATATTCATTCCTCATTACAAAACTTCCTAACTCAAAAATCGAACCTTGAATCGACACCTTTTAATGATGGATGACATGCGATGATGAAAAAAAAAACAAGTCAGTATCATATAAAAAGATGTAATAAACAAGCACTTATAAAGGTAGGTACTAAAGGTCATAACCATACTACCTAGGGCAAGCACTTAAAGTTCACTATATGTAGTTTGGTCCTAAAGTGAGGGTACCTGAACCAGCAGATTCCTTGGTCCTCACCCATTACGGGCTCATATAGACCAAGTTCAGTTCAGGGGGACACATTTCCCTATGGCCATGCGGAGATGAAAATCTCATGAAGACATAGGTACAGTATCCGGAAAGCAATCCACTAGCTCATACGAAGGTGAAAACCTCACGAAAGCGTAGCTTCTCACTCCCACTTAAGGGTGCGACCACAATGGTCATGCAAATGCAATGTGTGCGAGAAAAATAACAAACATATGCGGCAAACACATAAAAAGGGATCTTTAAATCTTTTCAAATTTTTAGCATTAAGATAGAAAGTTATCAATTTTTTTTTTAGCTTGACTCTCTTAACATCCCTAGTGGAGTCGCCAAGCTGTCGAAACCATTTTTCAAAGGAATGTTCGAAAAACGGGGATCGACTTCTGAAAAACGAAAACGGGAGTCGCCACCAACCTTTTTTAGGTGTGATTGGATCACCTTATAAAACGTTTTGGTCTAAAAAAATTAAGAAAACAGGTTCGGGAGTCGGTTACGTAGGAGGAAGGATTAGCACCCTTGCAATGCCCAAAATTGGTACCAAATTGAATCGTTTTCTGTCTTAATGTCAAAAGTTTGAAAGAATTTAGAAATAAGATCTCTTTAAAATCGGAATTATTTAAGTTGAAAAATTGAGATTCCTTAGCTCCGAAAGAATACAAACATCATATCCAGCATGATAGGACGCGATATTCTTAAACTCTCATAGCTGAAATCATCTCGTGATTTACAAAATCTATTTAGAAGGATACTTTAGACATTTAGACAAACGGGAAATCGCAACCCAGCATGTTAGGGCACTATTTCCTGAATTCCTAAATACGAAAAACATTACCTCATTTTAGAAAAACTTTTGGATAAAATATGACAATTAATTGAAATATATTTTTTAAAATAATGATTTGAGTAAAATTTAAAAAATAATTTACTAAGAGTAATACTAAAAAAAATATTAAAAAATGAAATAGTTTGATATGATACTAAAATTATTAAAAAATTAAAATATATATAAAAAAATCAGGAAAACATGAATTAAATCAAAATAAAAAGGGTTGAAAAACGAAGATGAACAAATAATAAAATAAGAACAAACCGTAGAAAATAAGAACGTAAGAGGGAGAGAAATTTGAGTGAAAGCTCTCAAAAATTTTATTATTTCCCAAAACTCCCAATGTCTTTACAATGAAGGGAGAGGTCTCTATTTATAGTTGAACCTCCTCAAATCCAACGGTACAGATCAATTACATCAACGGTTAAGATTAAAAGGTATCTACAAATTAAATCTCTAAGATTACAAAATCATATCTTCTAAGATTGCATATCATATCTAAGATTGTAATCATATCTAAGATTGTATCATATCTAAGATTGCATATCATATCTAAGATTGCAATCATATCTAAGATTGTATCATATCTAAGATTGCATATCATATCTAAGATTGTAATCATATCTAAGATTGTATATCATTGAAGATTATATTTCCATATGAGTCAAGCTTGTAGATGGACCTTAAATCTTTTCAAGTAATGGGCCATTCCGATCGGGCCAAATTATATTTGTAATTCTGGACTGAATTTGGACTTCATTTTTTTTGGGTTTATTATTTTTGTTTTTGGACTTATTTTTGGGCCCGGGCAAAATTGAGTGTCTACAAGAGGTGTCTCACCTCTCTTTTCAGGTGATATCTCACAAGCTGAATGGTAAGAATTACCTCAAATGGTCGCAATCCATGAAATTAGAAATTGATGAGCATGACAAGCTAGGTCATTTCACTGGAGAAGTCAAGTAACCTGTAACAACCCAAACCCAGCTGAGTAGATTTGACCTGAATTTGGTGAGCTACATTAGCCACCAAAGTGACTTTCCATTAACTCCCATCCTAACCTCCAACACACCACCTATTTACAACATATATTATGCTAAGTTATACCACAATAGTGAGAATAATTCATGCATAATATATAAACATGCAAGCTAACAAGCATACACAGGTAGGGTTTGCACCACAACTTAGGCTTGAATACGTCGAACAACATAGGTTCGCCTATTAGAATAACATATGAGTTCGTAGTATAGTATAAAGCATGAGTTCACATGAAAACATAAGTTCACATATCAAAGTAACACACATTGTTCTCATTAAAGACAAGGCATGAGTTTACACAATAATACAGGTTTGCAAAATAACTAAAGTTCGCATACTTCCTAGGTTCACACTTACCATTTTAATTTCACATGCATTACAAGCTTCGCAAATAGAGAAGTCATTCACACAAGAGTTCACATACATGTACAAGGTTTTCATACTTTGAATAGGGTTCGCAAAAAAATATATGGGTTCGCTAAGTAGTAAAACTATCACTAACAGGGGTACACATGTAATTTTTGGGGTCACAAAAAATTATAGTTTGCAATAATACTGAATCGAGTATATTACTGAAAAGTAAAGGAAATACAATGTAATATATTACTGAAAAGTAAAGGAAATACAATGTAACACTCATACATAAAGAAACATCAGACTTTATTCATAATAAAAGATAATTTAATGTTTTAAGACATGGTTCGCAAAACAAAATAAACTTAAACTTTTAAAGATATTATTTCAATAACAGAATCAAAATATAATAAGTCTAAAACCCACATAATTAAAACCCTATCGCCTATTTTCAAAGTTTGCCAAAGTCTATTCAGGGATGAGTCTTGCCAAGTCATTTACCTTGCCACTACCATCCACTACCTACTTACCTATAAAGTAAGAGAGAAGTGGGTGAGTTCATTGAGAACTTAGTGAATAATCAAGAATCATCAACATTTGCTTGACAACATAGAGTTTAAAATAGAAATCAAACTTAGTCTAAAAATCATGTCGTGAGTTGGATTTGTCGTACATATGCGAGACCCAATTCACTGTTTTACCTACTTATCAGAAAAACATATAAGTTTGTAAAAATAGTTTCAATTGTGCTTATAGAAAAACATATAAGTTTGTAAAAATAGTTTCAATTCTACTTATAGAAAAATCATACTTGAAAACTTAGCTTGTTTGAAACAGATCTTGTATAGCATGAAACATGCTCACACAATTGTCTTATCAGAATGGTTGAAGAACATAAATATGTTCTCGCCGACACTTATCAGAATATGTTGGATATGCAGATCTCCTTATAGTGCCTTAGAATGACTCAAAGAATCCTTATAACATGTCCCATAAGTGCAGCCCGAAGCTATGCACTCTCTTGTACACCAACATGTCCCAGTGAATGGAGCACAACTCGACATTCCCTTATCTCTCCATATGTCTCAAGGCCTCAACGCCCAAATCATAGAAAACTTATGGTGAGTACTCATAATCTTATGGCATTACATTATATCCATCGTAAGGGCTTGAAAAGAAGCACGCACAGAAGCTTACACATAGAGCTCGCATAGGGAGCTTTTGCTTGAAAAGACTTATTTATATAGACCTGTTAGGGTTTATAAAACTGTATTTAAAAAAAATATCTTAAAACATAGGCTCGTGTAGGAGCATGCATAAAACTTATCTTTAAAACAAATTTAAAAACATGACTTGAAACTTTATCTTCAAAACAAAGTGTTAGAACTTGAAAACAGATTTTTTAGAAAACCTTATTCTTGGAGCTTAGTTTAAAAACTTTAAGTTTCAAAAAAAAACATAAAGTTTGCACACATATGGCAATTCTTAACCATTCATTTATACAGATAATCATTAAACAAGCTTGGCTTTGCCTTTGTCCTTGCTAGTAGATGGTCTGATTGCTTTGCAATATAAACAAACACACAGATTACTAAGCAGACAAAGCTTACAGAATTCAAACATGCAAGCGAACCTAGCTTTTTGGATAATCAACCCTAACAGGTCAAAGGCTTACCTTGGTTGATAAAAACTTGGTTCATAACAGAGACTTAATGATAGAATATTTGATGAGAGAATTCCCATGGAATAAGGGTCGTATTTATAAGCCCCTACTTGACTTAGGAAAGGTGTTACTTGCATGAAATGTGTTCCTAGATACACCAAATATTTATTTCTTAATTTCAGTCTGACTTGACTTTGACTGGTAAACACCATTTCGCAACTTAAATGGCGAACCCCAGCTTGCTAAACAAACCGGTGAACCAAACTTGCAGTGAATCTGGTGAACCCCCTTACCGTATCTTTTGGCATATACTGCAACACTGAAACATTGGTGAACTTCTTACTAATACTCCTTTGGCAAACTCCCTAGTTTGTCGAAGCACTAGCGAACACCTAATTCACTGAAACACTGGTGAACCCTCACTTGCTAGGCCAAAACTTCCAAACCTAGTCTCGAGATGTTACATAACCACATGTGGGCGATCCAATGATAAGCACTTGGAGGTCAAAAAAATCCATGATAATTGCATGGCTTATTAATTCCATGGAAGCATCCATAAGTAAATCTTTTCTTTTTCTCCCAATTGTTAAAGATGTTTGGGAAATTGTGAAAGACACTTATTCAAATTTAGAAAATGCTTCACAAATCTTTGAGTTAAAATTAAAGGTCTGGAAGGCTAGGCAAGGGGAAAATGAGATTTCTTTTTATTATAACCAGATGATGTCTCTTTGGCAAGAACTAGATCAATCTTATAATGATGAATAAGAGTATCCTAGAGATAGTTTAAAATATATGAGAAAAGAAGAGAATGAGCGAGCTTATTTATTTCTGGCTTGTTTAAATAGAGAATTTGATGAAGTGAGATCTTAGTTCCTAGGGAAAAACCCGCTTCCAACTCTCTGTGAGATTTTTTTTTAGGTTAGAAGAGAGGAGACTAGAAGACAAGTAATGTTAAGGCTAGGATTTGAAGCTAACGATGATAATTCTACTCCTGTGACTATTAAAAATGATGATGACAGTGAAAAAAGGAAGAAACCTTGGTGCGGCCACTGCAAAAAATATTGGCACACTCGAGAAACATGTTGAAAGCTCCATGGAAAATCGACGAATGGGAGAAATAAAAGTGGAAATGGTTGTGGTTCACAATCTGGGGATAGCAGAGCTTTTAAAACAACTTATGAAAATCATAAATAGTAAAGTTATCTAGAAGGGTCTCCATTCACTAAAGAACAACTAAAGCATCTACAGAAGCTTTTTTAATCACCACAGCTTCGGATGAATTCTTCTATTTCTAACTCATCCAATAGTCCTTCTTGCTCCTTTGCCCAATCAGGTATTGATTCTTCTATTTTTTTCAATGTCAAACCTTGTAAAATAAACACGTAGATTGTTGATTCTGGAGCTAGTGATCACATGACTAGTAGTCATTTCCTTTTCTTAGCTTATACGCCTTGTGAAGGAAAAAAAAGATCAAATTAAAAGATGGGTCATTCTCGGCAATAGCCAGGAAAAGCACTATTAAAATTTCACCTTTCTTGGTTTTACGTGATGTTTTACATGTGCCAAAACTAGCTTGTAATATCATATATATCAGTAAATTATCCCAGTCCTTGAATTGTCGAGTTATATTTGACTCCTCTATGTGTAAATTTCATGACATGGTCTCAAGGAGGATGATTGGCAATGCTAAAGAATCTGGTGGAATTTACTTTCTTGATGATGACCATCTAAGTCAACCAGCAACTACATTATGTTTGAGCATTGTTTTTAGTTTTGATAAGGTTATGATTTGGCATTATAGGATTGGACATCCTAATTTTTACTATTTAAGACATTTGTTACCTAATTTGTTTAAGAATAAAAGTCCTTCTTCATATCACTATGAATTTTGTGAATTGGCTAAACATGATCGGCCATTTTTTTCACCTCAAAAATATAAAGCGTCCAAACCTTTTTTGTTAATTCATAGTGACGTTTGGGGACCTTCAAGGTCTCAACTTTTTTAGGAAAACATTGGTTTATCACATTTATTAATGATCATACTTGCATTTGTTGGATGTTATAATTAAAATATAAGTCTGAAGTCAAAACTATGCTTCAATCTTTTTATGCTAAAGTGAAAACACAATTTGGTGTGAAAATAATATATTTCAAAGTGACAATGGTGGAGAATTATTTTAGTGACCAATTAGGTGTTTTCTTAACCAAATAAGGAATAATAAACCAAAGCTCTTTTACAAATACACCAAATAGAATGGGATTGCAGAAAGAAAAAACAGTCATCATTTGGAAGTAACTAGAGCCTTGATGTTCACTAGTCAGGTACCATCTTATCTTTGTGGAGAGGCCTTGTTAACGGCTACATATCTTATTAATAAAATTCCTAGTAAAAATCTAAACTATAAAACTTCTTTCAGCCTTTTTAAAGATAACTTTCCTAACGCTAAATTGATCATAGATTTACCCTCTAATTTTTGGGTTTAGTGTTTTTTTTTAATCTTCACAACTAGGGTAAACTAGATCCTAAAGCAAAAAAAAAAAAACGTGTCTTTGTTGGGTATGCTTGTAACAGCCTGTTTTTAGTGAAATTGGAATAGTGGTTTTAGGAACACAAATCTTATAAGTAAATTTTTATTTTATTATTATTTTAATATCTATGGGATATTAGTAAGGTTGTATTAAAATTTTGTTAAGAAATTTTGATGTTTGCATGATTAATTAAGTGAAACGGACTAAATCGTAAAAAGTGTAACAGTAGAGTTTCATTACTTAAAAGGGTCAAATGGCTATGAAACTTTAAAGTCAAGGGACTTAGATGGTAATTAGACCATTTGAATAGTTATTGGATATTCATGGCAAGGTTTTATTGAAATTTTGATTGTTTTTAAAGGGAAAAATGGTAAAATGGTAAATAAAGATAAAAAAATGCCAAAATTATCATCTACTTTCCATTTGTTTCTTCTCAATCGATTCTTCAATGGAGAAATAGCTAGGGTTCGACCAAGCATTGTTTCACTTGCATGGTATGTAGTTTTGTCCTGTTTCTAATGATTTATATGTTTTTGAGGTCATTTTAGTTTAATCTAGCTAGCTCGGGAGTCAATTTGTAAAACTGTTAAAGATTGAGAGTTATACCATGAATGCTTTTGAATGGTTCTTGATGTTTTATGGTAGATTATGAGTCCTTTTTGATAAATGAAAAAGTTTTGTAAAGTGATTTTTGATGAAATTTACAATTAGGGATTGATTTGTAAAAATGATAAAAATTCATGTTCAATGTAACACCCCTTACCCGTATTCCGAGCCCGAAATAGGGTATGAGGCATTACCGGACTTGATACAATCAATCATGTAAAATCGGCCATAAAATTTCATCTAAATTAAAAACTTTCATACATATTTTTAACGTCCCTTATATGGGCCTACGGGGCCCAAAACATACATTCGGGGTGGTTCGGGACCAAACAGTAAACATATGAAACTTTTGCAACACTTAGAAAATTTTCACACTTTAGAGAGTCACACGACTGTGAGAGTTGGCCGTGTGGGTTCACAAGCCCGTATGGCATGGACACGCCCATGTCTTCAGCCCGTGTAACTCTATGTTTATAACTTCATCACCAAAGCAAGGGCTCACGGCCTAGGCACACACTCGTGTCTCCAGGCCGTGTCCTTCACATGACTGAGGCACACGACCGTGTCTCAGCCCGTATGACCAATTCGAAGCTAAAATACATGATGCAGGGGACACACAGCTGAATTACACACCCATGTGGGCAGACCGTGTGTCTACCCGTGCGGACAATTTTGAGGCTATTTTCCAAGCCATTGGTCACCCTCAATTTCATACACACATGCTTGCTTTCATTGGCCATTAACATGGCACATTAGAGCACTTAATCAAACACAAATAAAACATGATCAAGGCAACTTCATATCCACTCATGCAACTCAACACTATGCTTTAACAAGATTAAGCATCTAAGACATCTTTATAATTCATCCACATCAACAACATGATCACATCCCATGAAGCATTTAACCATGCATACACATGCTTAGGCTTACAAGCCAATAACCAATATAAGCCACATCTCATGGCCAAATACAAATAACTCAATAAGGGCCAATACATTTGGCTAATCATATTAACACATATCATAAAATCCTAGCCCCTATACATGCCACTCACTTGAACACGAGTAACATATATTCATATTCCAAAGGCGATGGTTTGATAGTGTGATGCGGCCTCCGATGATCTCCAACTCCGAGCTAACCTAACAAGCTAAGAGAAATGGAAAGGAGGGAGTAAGCTTCACGCTTAGTAAATCCATATGAAAATAATAAGTAATTTATCAATATGCTTTCACCAATTCTTACAACATGATCTCAAGGAAATATTGTCATTATTGCCTTTTTACCTATGTTCAGGTCAAGCTATTTTCTCGAGTCACAGTCACTAAATTATTTATATCTAAAGTTACGGAACTCCAAATTAATATCCACTAATTTTCCCTGAAACTATACTCACATATATTGTTACCATAAAATTTTCAGAATTTTTGGTTTAGCCAATTAGTACAGTTTATTCTGTAAAGTCACCCTTGATTTGCTGCCCAACAGCTTCGACCAGTCTTTACTAAAAATTAATTATTTTCTCATATGAAACTGGAATTATGTTTGCATTTATTTCTCCTAAAAATAGACTCATTAAGGAATCTATGAATATAAATTATAACTGATAATTATTTTTGTACAATTTTTTATGATTTTCCCAAAGCAGAACAGGGAATTTCGAAATCATTCTGACTATGTCTCACACAATTTCAAATGTCTCATAATATGAAATTATTTTGCTTACACCGTTTCTTCTATGTGTAACTAGACTCAATAAGCTTCAATTTACTATTTTATTCAGTCTCTAATTCACTTTTTACTATTTTTGGTGTATTTTCAAATTTGGACTACTGCTGCTGTCCGAAACTGTTTTATTACTATATTTCACTCTTTCATGATCATTATTAAATGGGCATTTATGCTAATCCATTTCTCCTTTCATGTTCATTAGGCCACCAAGTAAAGGAATATACATTTCATGTCTCAATTTAATGTGGCCTCAAAGTCTCACACATAATCATCAATCACATTTCAACCATCATGGTAAGAATACATATATGTACATCATAAACATAAAACCATAATCACAAGGTCACCACAATTTCATTTTCATAGGCATAACTTACTTATTTGTATCCTTACCAAAGGTGCATTGTTTCATGTTCGCAATAGCATTTAAGCTTCGAATACATACTTATACCTTTTTAGCATGCTCAAATATTTACCTTCTCGCTTTCATCGCAAGCTTTGAACTATCCGTTGAACCACTTGGAATACCAGAGGATAATCGGGAAATCTTACACATATTGATGCCGATGCCATATCCCAGATATGGTCTTACACTGGCTCTCACACATCCGTGCCGATGCATGTCCCAGACATGTCTTACACTAGCACATCTCGTAGCCGATGCATGTCCCAGACATGTCTTACATTGGCTCACATAACAGCAGTGTCTCGATGCCCGTATCCTAGGTATTTCCAAAGGTCCAACCGGGATTTCTCAAGGATCACATCGTAGCCAAGCTTGTTTGAAGAATTGATCATACAATTCACAAGGTTCGTCACCATAAGAACTTTCAGTTCATTTCATCATTCTATAATTTGCTCATCTCAACAAGATATCATATTTCATAAATTTTCAATATTTCATAAATACACAAAGTGAATTCGACATATTAAGCTTTCGATTATTTCATAGGGTATAATATTTTCTCATACACCCTAGCACTAATACATAATTCAATACAATAATAACAATGAGATTTTCAAGTATAACAATAATAACATTAATAACATGTTTATTAAATCACACAGACTTACCTCGAATGAAATTTCGGCTAATTACACCATTTTAGTCCATAACCTTGTACTTTCCAATAAGCCCAAATCTCGATTTTCTTGATCTATCATGATGAAATTCACTCATTTAATCATTACATTAATTAAAATATTCTATAATTCACAATTTGGAAAAATAACCGTTTTGCCCTTAGACTTTACAAAAATTATGATTTTGCCCTTAGGCTCGTAAATCAATTTTTATCGAATTTCCTCCTTTACCAAGCTTAGCCGAATTCATTTCATACTTATAGCAACTCAAAATTTCAACTATTACACACATTTACACCCTATTTTACAAACTTTACAAAATGGTCTAATTTAGGTGTTTTTCATGAACACCCCTTCACAAAAGTTGTTTATTTAACAACCAAGATTTATTTTCTTCCATAAAAATTCAGAAAACAACATAAATATTCACATGGAAAAACCCTAAACTTTCAACCATTTTGCAAAATAATCCCCCCATTAGATAGGTCATGCTACAAGGATTCCAAAAATACAAAAATTATCAAGAATGACTAAGAAAATCACTTACTTGCAAAGGGTTTAAGTTGCTGAAAATTTGAGCTTCAAAACCCCATTTTCTCTTGTGTTTTTCGGTGGAGAAAAGATGGAGAAAAGAGATGATATATTTTCTCTTTATTTTATTTTATTCTTAGTCAAATAAGTCACCAAACCCACCTAACAATTTTGACTTTTTAATATCCTTGTCTCTCATGGCCGGCCATCACTTATTTAATGGCCTATTTACACTTTAAAAATCTCCAATTTTAATTCTCTAAGTATTTAACACATTTGGGTACTAAAACAAAACTTTTACCCTTTATGCGATTTAGTCTTTTTTTTCACAATTAAGCATGCAATTGCTAAAATTATTTCATCAAAATTTTCATGCACTCATATAATCATGCCACAACACATAAAATAATAATAAAATAATTCTCTGACTCCGGATTTGTGGTCCCAAAACCACTGTTCCGTCTAGGCCCAAAATCAAGATGTTACATTAAATTTATGAAATAATGGTTGATTTGGGTTGATATAAGTCTCTAATAAATTCGGTTACCTTGAATGGGGGATTAAAATGTTTAGATTTCAATTTATGAGTTCAGGACTAAATTGTGAAAAGTTAAAATGTTAAGGGAAAAATAGTAATTTTACATAAACATGAAATGTGGACTGAATTGAATACTAGAAATATTAAATGGATTGAAATTGACTATTTAGATCAAGATAGACCACGTACGGACTTAGATAGATGAGAAGCTGAAGCTTCGGAATAGCTCAATTTAACCTTCATGCCCCTAGTTGTCGAGGTAAGTTCATATGAACAGTTGTTATATTTGTAACACCCCTAACCCGTATCCGTCGCCGGAAGAGGGTTACAGAGTATTACCAGAACTTTAAGAAAATTTACAAATAAATCATGTCAATCACTATTGTTTTTCCGAGATTATTCATAATATCCCTTAAATGGTCCCTCGAGGCCCAATACGAGCATTAGAATTGAGTCGGGACTTAATCAGAGACTCTAAGAGTTTTTTGTAAATTTCAAAAATTTTCCAAGTTACAGGGCACACACGCCTGTGTGGTCCAAGGGACACGCCCTTGTGACCCTAGGACACGTCCGTGCTACAAGCAGTGTTTGACCCCGTGTAACTCTCTAACTTGGCACACGGCCATGCCACACGCCCGTGTGCTAGGCCGTATGGTTAATTAATTCTTTTCGAAATTAGATGCAGGTTTCACACGGCCAAGACACACGTCCGTGTTCTAGGCCGTGTAGCACACACAGTTGAGACACACGCCCGCATCCCTGCCCGTGTGCTCAATTTTGAGCATTTTATTTTCTCGAATTTAAGATACAGGGGACACACGGCCTAACCACAAGCCCATGTACCAGGATGTGTGTCACACACGGTCTAGACACACGCTCATGTGTCTTCCCGTGTAGACAAAATAAAGCCATTCCTAACTTCATTTCTCACCCAAAATCATACCAAATTCTTGTACCAAACTTACATCCAAATACCAACCAATCCAAGCATTGAATTCAAGCAATTTATAACATCTAACATGATATATTGTTACATGCTTTCATGCTTTTAAACTTACTTTTTATAAGCATACTCATTTAACCTTTCTCAATCAATCAATAAAAAATACTTATGTTATCTCTATAAAATAAATTTAAATACATATATACATGTACCCAAACAAAATCATCATTAGCCGTTCCAATGGCTAGATTACAATAATCATTTACAATTACATGCCAATATGGCCAATATAACCTATACATGCCATTGTAACCACAGTTGATTTACCATATTGTACCGACATGGGCCAATGGATAGTGTAAGTGATCTCCGCCCAGCTTTCAATACAACGAGATCCTGATTTACTCTAAAACAGGGAAATAAAACTAAGTAAGTATAAAATGTTTAGTAAGTTCATATAACATAGTACTTAACTTACCATTCATTCTATTTTGAGGTAACTATGTAAGGCATATTCAATCAATTTGACCTCAAGCCCTACACATATCCTCATTGCCCTTGTTAGTCATATATTCCATAATAACATCAAAACATATATGGGCTCAACAACAATAAAGTTTCCATGCACATATGTTTTCCACAACATGTATTCATTTAACATGTATAAATCATCTATTTATATTACAAGTATAATTTCATAATAGTTCATCTTGAGTTCAAATTATTTCATGCCAGACCTTTACTCATATCATTCAAAACATCAAGGTCACACGAGTAGTAGTACACTCGAGGTGTAGAAGTCTATAATCAAGGATGAACATTCTCATTGAATAATTTCCATGTACAAATATCATCATCTCATACTTTTATATACCACTTGTCATGCATCATCATTTTCTTGTATTTTATATGGTAATAACTCATTTTGTTATTCATATCTTCTCATGTCTGGAATTGTCACCCATTGAATTTATCTGAAATATCGATGGATACACAGGTAATACACTCGAGGTGTACAAATCAAGATCTGTCAATTCATGTCCATTGGTACCCATAAGGTACTATTTCAGAGAGTACACTCTCAAGCCACACATGTATACAACAGGATTACCAATCCAGGCTAAATCCTATCTCCAATGTATATATACTCAATAGAGCTTAGTCAGGATTACTAGTCCAAGCTAAATCCTTCTTATGACATATGCTCTAAAGAGCTTGATTTGGATTACCCGTTCGGGCTAAATCCAATCCATAACATATGCTCGAGAGGACTTATATCAGGATTACCCGTCCGGGCTAAATCCTATTAGAAATGAGGTCAAAGGATTACTCGTCTGAGCTAAATCCTGTTAGCAACAAATGCAGGACCTCAATCTATAAGGGAAATCACATTTATCCATCGATTTTCATTTATTCAAACGAGATTTAACATTTTTCAAGAATTATCAAGCATGTTATTATTTCATACATCTATAACATTCATATAATTCAAATAAACACATTCCACATTCATTTCAAGCATAAAAGTAACATTTTTACCATTTATCATTTTTCGGGCATTATCGTTGATCGGGCTTTGTCAGATACAATTTCAATGTCACATATATATATGATATTCATACAATTCACAACACAACATTTAATTCAAGCATATAAACATACACAAATTAGTTACATGAAATTACCTCGAAAAGTGTGTTCGTGTACGTAAAATCTACTAATCCGTCATTTTCTTCTTTTCCTCATTCTAGCTCCGAATTTGGTCTATCCGGATCTATATGAGAAAATTTTACATCAATTTATCACATTTCATATTCAAGTGAACACAATTTACATCCTAGGCAAAATTACCATTTTGCCCCTAACTTTTCCATAAATTCCCATTTCGTCCCTAGGCTCGGAAAATGAAATTTATGCAATTTACTCCCTATTCCAAGCCTAACCAAAATTTCACCTCAAAATTTACAGCACATATATTCTACAAAATTTAAAATTTTTCTTAAATTTTCACAAATTTACATTTTACTCCCTAAATCATGTTTTCATCAAAAATCACTTTGTAAAAGTTGTTTATCTATAACAACCTTTCATTTTCTACCATAGATTTCAAATTTTCAGCATATTAATCCATGAACTAATTTTCATACTTTGATAACTTCTCAAATTGATCCTACAAATAGATAGATTAAGCTATCCCGATTTCAAAAACATCAAAATTACTAAAAACGGGACAAGAAAACTTACCCAATTTGGCAAGAAAGTTTCTTGTCTCTCTCCTAGGGTTTCCGTGGAATATTTTGGGGAAGAAAATGATAAAAATGATTTTTATTTCTATTTAACTAATTTATCATCTTTAATAATTTTGATTTCCAATTTAGTCCTTAGCCTTTTTCTAATTTTCCATGGATGAATCATCCAAAAATATCTACTAACTTTTTATTAATGGTCTAATTACCACATAAGGATCTTTAGTTTTGAATTCCATAGCTATTTAACCTTTCTAGCTAGAATTCACCTTTTGCATTTTATGCGATTTGGTCCTTCCGGTAATTAAACATATAATCTGGAACACCCCTCACCCGTATTCAATGTTGGAATAGGGTTACGGGGCATTATTGAACTTACAATACTTATAAACATATTTTTCTCATACATTCAATCATTTCATACAATCATCATTCAATCTCAATCAATTTGTCCCTATTATGAGCCAACAAGGCCCTAAATATGTTTTAGAAGGGGTTCGGGACTAAATCGATAACTTATGAAACTATCATGAAACTTTGAAAAATTTCTCCAAACAGGGGACACACGCCCATGTGGCCAGGCCGTGTGTCTCACACGACCACCAGACACACCCGTGTCACAGGCCGTGTGGACATTCAAAATGAGAGCACATGGCCGTGTCCTAGCCTGTGTCTGACCCCGTGTAACTCTCTGACTTGGGTCACACGGCCAACACACACGCCCGTGTTGCTAGACCGTGTGCCCTAAAAATGGCCATAGACGCTCGTGTGCTAGGCCGTGCTAAACCTGTAGGGTATACGGACTTATGCCACACGGCCAAGTCACATGCCTGTGTGTGAGGCCGTGTGGAGTATACTGACTTGTTTTCAAATTCAACACCAGGGGACACACAGTCATGTAACATAACCGTGTATCACACATGACTGAGACACACACCCGTGTCTCTGCCCGTGTGGACAAAAATAGGCTATTTACCAAGCCATTTTTGGCACCCATTTTGCACATACCAAAATAAGCTCAATTGGTACCATTTTAAGACACAAATATGTAGCCAAAAGTCATCAACCAATACGCAATCATACTATATCCAATTCAATGCCATTTACCTATTCAAATACCTATCAACTTAACTTGCTTTACTATACATAATTCACATATATAATTCATTTAGTTAAACCATTCCAAACATGCATTTTCAATTCAACCTCATTTACTCAATATAGGTCAATTACCTAACTCAAAATAAAGCCATTTAGACATCTTTATACGTTAACAAATTCATCATCACAAGCCAACTCAAATGGCCTAAATACATGTTCATCAAACATACCCAAAATGATTCAAGCCTATACATGCCATATACCATACATATATAACTTCAAAAGCACCAAAATAGATGTTCGATAATGAGATGAAGCCTCTGACGATCCACGGATCTGAGTTAGCTTCGTAAAACTATAAAACATCAAAAATTAAATAAAGCTATAAAGCTTAGTAAGTTCGTATGTAAATATGAAATAATCACTACATTCATTAACATTTCAAAATGGATAACATAATTAACATTTAAAGCATCAAATAATGAGCTAACATAAAGTTTATCCATATCATAACTCATAAGTTCTCAACTTCTTCTAACCCATTATTTGAATTAGTTTTTCGTGCATACCTATACCAATACTTATCTATTTCTCAATAATTCTCTTATCAAACCACTCCGGCTTATAAATGCTTACGATACAAATACTTCGATATTTCGATGCCATAGTCCAACTATGGTTTTACACATGCATTGCCAAGGCCTTGTCGTGGTCTTACATTCACATGCCATAACCCGATTATGGTCTTATTATCTGATTGCCATAGCCCAACTATGGTCTTATTTAGCAACTCGTTTACTTAAACCATCATTAAATTTAATATCTCCACATTTATCTATTAGGATAAATAGTATCTCAATTTCATCCATCAAATAAATAGATGCACATTTAAGTTCAATTATACGAACTTACCTCGTGTACAGATATGACAAAACGAACCGAATATTCAATTCTTTGCTTTTCCCCTGATCTAAGTCTGAATTCCTCGTTGCTTGATCTATAAGTAATCAAAATCAACTTATTTATTATTTTATTTATTCAATTCAATCCAAAACACACATTAGGGCTATTTATCACATTTACCCCTAAACTTTTACATTTTTACAATTTAGTCCTTATCACATAAAATTGTAAATTCATGCAATTTAGTACAAACCCATGCTTAGTCGAATTTAATACATGTTACTCACAGCCCCTATTTTTAATTTATTCACACTTTTAACCACCACATTTCACATTTCTCAATTTAACTCTTTTTTGAAATTTTTGTCAAAAATCACTTTATAAAAGCAATTAATCTAACATTAAACCTTCCAAATCTATCATAAATCATCAAATTACTCAAGCATTCAACAATGGCAACATGATAAATCTTTAACAGTTTCGAAATTTAAGGTACGGGCTAGCTAGAATACGAAGCGATGATCTCAAAAACGTAGAAATCATTAAAAACGGGACAAAACACATACCTAATTGCTTGAATTTAACTTAGCCGAATGAAGAACCCTAGTTTCTTCTTGTTCTTCTTTAATTTCGGTTCAAAGATGATAATGGAAGCCTTTAATTTAGTTTGTGTTTTATTTATTTTACATTAATTAATCAAATTACCATTTTAACCTTAATAACCTTTAATAACTACACCAAATACCACTTCACTACCATCCACTAACTCTCAAATGGGTTAATTTCCATTTAAAGACCTTTACTTTAAGGTTCTATAGTTATTAGACACCTTTAGCTATTATAACTCAAGTTTTACACTTTATGCGATTTAGTCCTTTTATCAAATTAAGCAATTAAACGACAAAATTTCTTAACAAAATTTTCACACCAACATGATATCATACTGTAAACATTAAAATAATAATAAAATAATTATTTTGACTATAGATTTGTGGTTTCAAAACCACTATTCTGATTTGACCAAAAACGGGTTGTTACAACTCTCCCCCCTTAGGGAATTTCGCCCCCAAAAATCTTACCCGTGAATAGGTTAGGGTACTATTTTCTCATAGCTTCCTCGGGATCCTACGTAGCCTCTTCGACACCGTGACTTTCCATAACACTTTTACTAAAGCTATGCATTTATTTCTCAGCTCTTTGATCTCTTGAGCTAGAATTCTGATCAGTTCTTCGCTGTATGTCATATCAGGTTCAATTTCAATCTCAGATGGAGAAATTATATGTGATGGATCAGATCTATACCGAAGTAGCATTGATGTAACACCCCAAACCTGGCCTAGACATTATGGCCGAATCTGATGTCGTCACACTGGTGTAGCTTTGTAAAACATAGTGCTATTTAAAGATCTATTTGATTTAAGCCTCGTTTAGGTCTTTATGAAAAACTAATTCTATTTAGTTTTTAGCCAAATTACTAGTTCGTTTAGCAAAGCATGTTACATGTCAAATCATTATTACATTTTAAAATATTTGATCATCGCGGAAGCTTTAAAAAACAAGTCGCGTTAGTTGAAAGTTAAAAATCATTTTTAATTTGAAAACCCTAGTACTACTACTATCAGCTATAAACCAATTTAAGTAAATCCCTAATTAAAGATAAAACTTAAAACGGCTGTATTACATAAAATTTAACCCAATTAAAACTACCATTATTAAAAAACCCAGTATGTAAAGTAACAGTGGTGTGGCTTTCCCCGAGTCCCTCACAGCACCGACCCACCTAAGAATTACCTGCGCACATAAATAGTAGAGTGGGTTTATGAAAACTCAGTGTGTAATACAGCCTGGGCCTAGGCCCTTAACAGTAACAGTATCAGTGTGGGCCTTGGCACGATCCAGTACAGTATCAAATATGCATATAAAAAGATCCTACCCAACCATCCTTTACACTCCACTCCATCCAACCCAACACTCCATGTGGGGATTAAATCGACCCACCCATCCCTACACTCCAGAATAATGTACTGTTCATGGCCCTCAGTATTTGTAGTAGAGTTGCCAGTAATAGGCGTATAGCCTCTCAGTACACTTCCTCCAATATCGTAAACCCCACCCCATGCAATGCAACATAGTATAGATGTACATACAATAATCATGGCATGCTCAAACAATCATATATCATACTGGGGTATATCGGTCTTTTACCTCATAAGGGTATAACTGTCTTTTTAATAGGTTAGAGCTTAGGCATATTTATCAACCCTACAGTAGGCCCACAGCCGTCTCGAGCGACACGTGCGACCTTATCAGTCCATCAATGACAAGTGGGCCTAAGCCCATGATACGACCCATATGGGCCTACATGCTTATGTGGCCCAATAAGCCCAAATGATGGCCTTGGTCGTGCAACTACACAACCAACCTGATTATCCCTATACATCCGTGTAGTATGCCGAGTGGGGCCCACAAACCCATAGGCCCACATGGCCCACCTCGACCCAACGTGGCCCAAAACAACCCATGCTCACGAGATCGCTCGTGGTGGTCGCCACAGCCACATACTCGCATTCACACGCATTAGATGACCACCAGAGCGTGCTTTCACTCATGTGGCACTGATGATAACAATTTTCGGCTTTTTTCGTATAACAGTTGAGGCACTGTGATTACACACCTTTTGAAGAAAGAACGCCGAACTCCACACGTTACAACCCTTGATCTAAATATAATCCAATGTTAGTCTTTGAATCATAAGGGTTAATGCCTTCTTAACAACATTCAAATACTCCAATCATACCACTCATTTACCCTGATTAAGCAAGTAGAGTTCGTTCTTTCCTTAACCTCGCAATCGACACCCCTTATCAAGAATCTGCACTACCCAAAGCGGTCAATTAAAAGATGATCTTATGTACACACACAACTAGAATTAGAACAGTCTTATAGAATATATTGACTAAAATACAAGAAGGTAGAACATTCGGCCAACACCCTTCACTACCAAAAGGGTTGAGTTACCTTTAGCCGAATGATGGCTCGAGGTTTTGAATGCCACGGAAGCCCCTTACGAATCCCTTCACTCCTTATGCAGAACTGAAACGCAAGAACACCATAAACGAGGGCAAAAATGTGGGAACTAAGGATGAAGAACACAGTAGACTTACCACACTAATCGGCCTAAAGCACCAAATACAGTGGAAGGATAAAGTGAGAAAAGAAATAGAGGGGGAAGAAGAAACTAGATATTCAGCCAGGGAAACAAAGGTTAAGGGAGAAGGTTTTGATAGAAGGAATCGATCAAAAAGAAACTCAAGGGAAAGAAGAGAAGTAGTCGGTTTCAAGAAGAACCAAATGGTTAAAAAGGACAATTGAGAAAACAAAAACTGAATTACCCGAATGACAAGCAAAAATCGACTTCTACCTGAGAGTGTAGAGAAAACCAAAAGAGAATGTTTTGGTAAAAATCGAAAAGGAAAAGCAAAGACTCCAAAACACATTCGGCACTCATTGCCTATGACCGAAATTCGGCACTAAGGAGTTGTACATTCGGCAGAACACTACTCACCTAAAATCTCTCCCCTAAAATCTCTCCCCTTATCTCTCCCTAAATCCTTCAAACCCTATTCAAACTCCCTTCAAACTCTCCCCCCCAACAACCAGCCACTCACCACTCACTTTCAAACACTCCAACCCTCAGAGTTTCGGTCTCACACAACCACCTGCCTCACGTGAGCAGCAAAAAGTTCATCCTTGCGCACAACATGGCTCAAACTCCAGACCTCCAAGATCACGCTACACTCCCTTTACCATTAGACCACACACTCTTCTTATGCCATACTTAACCAACTTAATTTAAAAGATCAACTAGCCAAAGGCAGGTTTAACTTAAACAAAAACCAAAATTCTGTACCAGCCAATACTTGATGTCAATACCTCTCCAGCACCTCTCAGGACACTCAACCATTGGAATAAGCACACGCTTAAGCAACACAACATACAAACATAAATACTTAATATTTTTGGGGCGTTACAATCGATACATGAAACACGGTGTGGATCTTTTCTAACTCAAAATGGTAGAGATAGCTGATATGCTTTTGGCCCTATTCTTTCAATGATTTCATATGGCCCGATGAATCGCGGACTTAACTTGCCTTTGTGACCGAAACGAAGTATTTTCTTCCATGGAGATACTTTCAAGAACACTTTGTCACCTATTTCAAATTCAATGTCTTTTCGTTTCAAATCCGCGTACAATTTTTGATGATCTAAAGCTGCTTTCAAATAGTCGCAAATTACTTTCACTTTCTTTTCGGTTTCTCTAACCAAATCAACCCCGTGGATCTGTTTCTCGCTAAGTTCGGACCAATACAATGGAGTTCGACATTTGCGACCGTACAAAGCTTCGTACGGTGCCATCTTTATGCTCGATTGAAAACTGTTATTATACGCAAATCCAACAAGAGGAAAATATTTCTCCCAATTGTTTTCGAACTCTAAAACACAACATCTGAGCATATCTTCGAGAATCTGAATTACTCCCTTAAACTAACTGTCAGTTTGCGGATGAAAAGCTGTGCTAAAATTCAACTTCGTACCCAAAGCTTCTTGCAATTTCTTCCAAAACCTCGACGTAAACCTCATATCTCTATCTGAAATAATAGATATTGGCACCCCATGCAATCTAACGATTTCAGAAATATACAACTCAGCCAATTTATCAAGTGAAAAATCAATACGTACAAGAATGAAATGTGCAAATTTCGTTAATCTATCAACGACAACCTAAATTACATCTTTCTTTTTTTGAGACAAGGGCAACCTCGATACGAAATCCATCGTAACACTATCTTATTTCCACTTAGGTATCATCACGGGCTGAAGTAATCCAGACGGTACTTGATGTTTAGCTTTAACTTGATGACAAACTAAACATCTCGACATGAACTCCGAAATGCCTCGTTTCATGCCAGACCACCAATATAACTGTTTCAATTCGTTGTACATTTTAGTGCTTCTCGAATGTACGGATAAACAACCACTATGTGCTTCATTTAAAATCTTCTGAATAAGCTCAGGATTTTTGGGTACACAAATTCTACCTCGGAACATCAAACAATCATTAGATCTGATTTGGAACTCTGAATCAAGAGTCGACTCATACTGAACTCGTTTAACTTGCAATTCTTTATCACATTTCTGAGTTTCACCGATTTGCTGAAGAAATAACGGTCTTACTTTCAACTCAGCTACAATCGAACCGTCATCAAATAAAGCTAATTGTGCATTCATCGCATTCAAAGCAAATAATGATATTCTGCTCAAAGCATCAGCAACTACTTTTGCTTTCCTGGGATGATAATCAATTACTATCTCATAATCTTTCAATAATTCAAGCCATCTTCGTTGTCACAAGTTCAAGTCTTCTTGAGTCATTAAATATTTTAAACTCTTGTGATCTGTATAAATGTGGCATTTCTAACCAAACAAGTGATGTCACCAAATCTTTAATGCAAACACAATCGCGGCCAACTCTAAATCGTGCATTGGATAATTCTTTTCATGTGGCTTCAACTGCCTAGAAGCATAAGCTATTACTTTTCCTTCCTACATCAATACACAACCCAAACTGTTTAATGACACATTACTAAAAATTACGAATTCTTTACCCGACTCAAGCTGTACTAACACTGGTGCCTCTGTTAATAATGCTTTCAACTGTTCAAAACTTTGTTGACACTTTTCAGACTATTCAAACTTTACATCTTTCTGAAGTATTCGAGTCAACGGTGTTGCAATCATAGAGAATCCTTTCACAAAACGTCGATAATAACTGGCTAGTCCAAGAAAACTTCAGACTTCAAATACATTTTTCGGAGGTTTCCAATCTATAATTGCAGAAATCTTACTCAGATCAGCTTTAATACCTTCTGCTGAAACAATGTGCCCCAAAAATCTGACTTCTCTGAGCCAAAACTCACATTTACTGAATTTAGCATACAGTTACTTATCTTTCAAGGTTTACAATACAATCCTCAAATGCTCGGCATGCTCAAACTCATCTCGTGAATAGATTAAAATGTTGTCAATGAACACAACAACAAATCTATCTAAATACGATCTAAAGATTCGATTCTTCAAATCCATAAAAATGGAAAGAGCATTAGATAGTCCAAAAGGCATAACAAGAAATTCTAAATGTTCGTACCTCATTTTGAACGCAATTTTTGGCACATTTGAATCTTTAACTCGCAACTGATAATAACCAGATCTCAAATCAATTTATGAAAACACCGTTGCACCTCTCAACTGATCAAACAAATGATTAATTCTCGGTAGAGGAAATTTATTCTTGATTGTCACTTTGTTGAGCTGTCAATAGTCTATACACATTCTCATAGACCCATCCTTTTTCTTTACAAACAACACTGGTGCACCCCAAGGTGAAACTCGATGTTGCGAATCCTCTAATAGTTAATTCTTGCAACTGAGCTTTCAACTATTTTAACTCTGTTGGAGCCATTCTATACGGAGCTATCGATATCGGTGAAGTTCTCGATACTAAATCAATAGCAAATACAACCTCTCTGATTGGTAGTAAACCCAATAACTCTTCTGGAAACACATCTAGATACTCCCAAACAACTGGTACTGATTCAATCTTTGTTTCTGACACTTTTGTATCAAGTACATATGCAAGATATGCATTGCATCCCTTTTTCACATATTTCTAAGCTAACATCGATGAAATTACAGCTAGTAAACCCTTCATATTATTTGATTCAATTCGGAGTGTTTCATTATTCTGACATTTCAACTCAATTGTCTTTTGTCTACAATTTACTACTGCATCATGCAAAGTCAACCAGTCCATACCCAGAATAACATCAAACTCATCAAACAACAATAACATCAAATCAGCCATAAAACAGTAACCTCGAGTCATTAACAGAAAATTCTTACAAACTTTGTCAACTAAAACATACTTGCCTAAGGGGTTCGACACTTTTATAACAAACTCAGTAGAACGAACAAGTAAATTCTTACTAGACTCTAAGTTCACACATATATATAAATGAGTTTATCCGGGGTCTATCAATGCAACTACATCAGTGTCATAAAGAGAGAATGTACCGGTAATAACATCTGGAGATGACACTTCTTCGCGAGTGCGAATAGCATAAATTCTGGCAGGTGCTTTAGCCTCGGATATCACAGCAGTATCTCGTGTCGTACCTCTACCACCACTTACATTTCCCACATTACGGGATGGTCTTCCTCTCACAATCGGGTTGTCTGATCTTACATTCTGAGATTTATCTTTCTCATCTAACTCAGGACAATCTCGAATGAAGTGTTCATGCGAACCACATCTAAAACAGGATTTACCATTCATTCTACACTCTCTGAAATGTCATTTTCCATATTGTTCACATTCAGGTTTATTCGGTCTAGCATTACCCACACCTGCCATTGATGTAGCTAGAGTTTTTAAACTCATAAATTGCTTTCACCAATCTCTATTAGAGTACTCCACTGATGCATTTGATTGATTATATGAATCTCAGGATTTCTATAATGAAGTGTGATAGGGTTTATTTATCAATCTCTTTCTTGAATCTCTAGCTTCAAAATCAGTCTTTCTCTTTTCTTTACTCAGTTCTTCAGCTTTGCAGGCACTCTCAACTAATACAACAAATTCTTTTAAATCCAATATCCCGACCAGAAGTTTAACATCTTCATTCAGCCTATCAATAAACCGCTTGCACGTTATCTCTTCAGTAGAAACATACTCTCGAGCATATTTACTTAACTGCACAAATTCTCTCTCGTACTCGGTTACAGTCATATGGCACTGTTTCATTTCTAAAAAATTTTTATGCTTTTGATCCAAAAATCGTTGACTTATATACTTTTTCAAAACTCGATCTGAAAGAACTCCCAGGTGACTCTCTCTCTCTCTCTCGGCACCATAGATATTAATGTATTTCACCACTGGTTTGCAGTGTCTCTCAAAAGGGATATAGCACACTTTGAACATTTAGCGGGTGTCTAGGAAAGTTCATCAAACACTCGGATCGTATTTTCAAGCTAAAACTCGGCTCTCTCAATATCATAATCAACATTAGCCCTGAAATCTTCATCCCTATGCTTAGAAATTTCATCGACTGGCAGCTTTTTCAATCATATTGGATCAATAATTTGAAGAACTACGAGGATTGGCTGAGGATTTGGCAGGGGTGGAGGTTGTTGAGCAACCGAATTTTTCCGGACATATTGAGTGAACCACTCGTTCATCATCTGGAAAAAGGCTTCTTTAGCCTCACCTCCGTAACCACTCGACACGGGACTAGATTCAAAAGGCGTTGTCCCTTGAGCGCGAGCTGGCGCATTACTCTCAACATCATCTGCTACAACTCTTTCGGGATCCATTACTATACGAAAACATATTTTATAATGTCAGGATTCATTACACTATCACAGGTTATATATGACATGTATAGCTAGACTTTCACATACGCTACGTTAGTCCCAAAATCGACTAAATCATAGCTCTGATACCAATAAATGTAACACCCTCACTCGTATTCAATGCCGAAATAGGGTTACGGGGCATTAACGAACTTACAATACTTATAAACATACTTTTCTCATACATTCAATCATTTCATACAATCATCATTCAATCCCAATAAATTTGTCCCTATTATGAGCCTACGAGGCCCTAAACATGCTTTAAGAGTGGTTTGGGACTAAACCGATAACTTATGAAACTATCATGAAACTTTGAAAAATTTCTCAAAACAGAAGATACACGCCTGTGTGGCTAGGCCGTGTGTTTCACACAGCCATTAGACACGCCCATGTTACAGGCCGTGTGGGCATTCAAAATAGGAGCACATGGCCGTGTCCCAGCTCGTGTCTGACCCCGTGTAACTCTCTGACTTGGGTCACATGGCCAACACATAGTTCCATATGGCTAGCCCGTGTGCTAGGCCGTGTCAAACCTGTAGGGTATACTAACTTATGCCACATGGCCAAGTCACATGCCCGTATGTGAGGCCGTGTCGAGTATACAGACTTGTTTTCAATTTCAACACCACACAGCCATGTAACATAACCGTGTATCACACATGGCTGAGACACACGCCCGTGTCTCTACCCGTGTGGACAAAAATAGGCTATTTACCAAGTCATTTTTTGCCCCCATTTTGCACATAACTAAACAAGCTTAATTGGTACCATTTTAAGACACAAATATGTAACCAAAAGTCATCAACCAATACACAACCATACTATATCCATTTTAACCAATTCAATGCCATTTACCTATTCAAATAGCTATCAACTCAACTTGCTTTACTATACATAATTCACATATATAATTCATTTAGTTAAACCATTCCAAACATTCATTTTCAATTCAACCTCATTTACTCAATATAGGTCAATTACCTAACTCAAAACATAGCCATTTACACATCTTTATACATTAACAAATTCATCATCATAAGCCAACTCAAATGGCAAAAATACATATTCATCAAATATACCCAAAATGACTCAAGCCTATACATGCCATATACCATACATATATAACTTCAAAAGTACCAAATAGATGTTCAATAATGCGATGAAGTCTCTGATGATCCACAGATCCAAGTTAGCTTCGTAAAACTATAAAACATCGAAAATTAAACAAAGTAAACTATAAAGCTTAGTAAGTTCGTATGTAACTATGAAATAATCACTACATTCATTAACATTTCAAAATGGATAACATAATTAACATTTAAAGCATCAAACAATGAGTTAACATAAAGTTTATCCATATCATAACTCATAAGTTCTCAACTTCTTCTAACTCATTATTTGAATTAGTTTTTCGTACATTCCTGTATCGATACTTATCTATTTCTCAACAATTCTCTTATCAAACCATTCCGGCTTATAAATGCTTACGATACAAATATTTCGATATTTTGATGCCATAGTCCAACTATGGTCTTACACATACATTGCCAAGGCCTTGTCGTGGTCTTACATTCACATGCCATAACCCGGTTATGGTCTTATTATCTGATTGCTATAGCCCAGCTATGGTCTTATTTAGCAACTCGTTTACTTAAATTGTCCATTAAATTTAATATCTCCACATTTATCTATTAGAATAAATACTATCTCAATTTCATCCATCAAATAAATAGATACACCTTTAAGTTCAATTATACAAAATTACCTTGTGTACGGATATAACGAAACGAATCGACTATTTAATTACTTTGCTATTTCCCTGATCTAAGCCCGAATTCCTCTTTCCCTGATCTATAAGTAATCAAAATCAACTTATTTATTCATTTCAATCCAAAACACACATTAGGGGTATTTTACATATTTGCCCCTAAACTTTTACATTTTTACAATTTAGTCTTTATCACATAAAATTGAAAATTCATGCAATTTAGTACAAACCCATGCTTAGTCGAATTTAATACATGTTACTAGCAGCCCCTATTTTCAATTTATTCACACTTTTAACCACCACATTTCACATTTTCTCAATTTAACCCCTTTTTGACATTTTTGTCAAAAATCACTTTATAAAAGCTATTAATCTAACATTAAACCTTCCAAATATATCATAAATCATCAAATTACTCAATCATTTAACAATGGAAACATGATAAATCTTTAACAGTTTTGAAATTTAAGGTACAGGCTAGCTAGAATACGAAGCAACAATCTCAAAAACATAGAAATCATTAAAAACGAGACAAAACACATACCTAATTGCTTGAATTTAACTTAGCTGAATGAAGAAACCTAGTTTATTCTTGTTCGTATTTAATTTCGGTTCAAAGATGATATTGGAAGCCTTTAAATTAGTTTTTGTTTTATTTATTTTACATTAATTAATCAAATTACCATATTAACCTTAATAACCTTTACTAACTACACCAAATACCACTTCACTATCATCCACTAACTCTCAAATGGGTTAATTTTCATTTAAGGACCTTTAATTCAAGGTTCTATAGCTATTAGACACCTTTTGCTATTAGAACTCAAGTTTTACGCTTTACGCGATTTAGTCCTTTTTATCAAATTGAGCAATTAAACGATAAAATTTCTTAACAAAATTTTCACACCAACATGATATCATACTATAAACATTAAAATAATAATAAAATAATTATTTTGACTTCAAATTTGTGGTTCCAAAACCACTGTTCCGATCTGACCAAAAATAGGTTGTTACATAATCGGTAAAATTTTCTTATCAAAATTTTCACATCACATTTCTATCATATTACGAACCATAAAATTAAATTAAAAATATATTTTATTTTTTGGCTCAGATTTGTGGTCCCGAAACTACTTTTCTGATTTCACTAAAATTAGGCTGTTACAATATTCATGTTATTTAAATGTATGTTATTATGTTAATTATAATGTAACTTGATCGATGTATGAATAATCCAATGCATTGACAGTTATCGACTCCTTGTTGAACCTTAGGAATTTTTAGGATACAGATGACATGCCATTAGGGATTTCATGTTTTGGGTGCTAGTCTTAAATGTCCTACCGGTGGCTGAGGTCTTGCATTTGTTGCGAATACTCCACAACTCGTGTGAGTAGCATCGTGTAGCTTACATTCTGACCCATAGCTTGTGTAAGCAATGATGTAAAGGAAAGGTTATGGTTATATGTTTAAGCACACTTTGTGTGAGCTTTCCTGACTATCCGATGATATTCTAGATGGTTCAATGGGCAAGAAAAGGGATTGAAATGGTAAGTTTCCTAATGGAATTATGCATATGCTCATGGAAATGATGAATGAATAAAATGATGTATTTTCATATGGAAATGACTTATCATATGTATAATTCAAATGAGTTATGTATAAATGCACTAACTTGTCTATTGATGATGATGCATAGACTTGTGCCAAGCTTGTGGTTTGGGTTACATTATGCTTAACTTATTGTTATGTAAATGAAATGGTAAGTCATGTTTATTTTCTATTAACTTATTAAGCACTATTTGCTTACGTAGTTTCTTTCCTATGTTTTATAGATTATCAGAAGCTTAATCAGTTTGGAACCTTGTTGGAGATCTACCACACTATCCAGCATAAATATCAATAGTTTTTTTATGTTTTGGCCAAGGTTATAATGGCATGTATAGGTGTACTTATAATGGTGTTTAGTTGAATGTTTAGTTACTGATTTTGTATGTATAAGTTATGTAAGTTAACTTGGTTGGTACATTTGATGCCTTGCTAGTTTGTGTCATTGTGGCTATATCATGTTTCAAGTTTCGAATGGCTCAAATGGCATGTCTTGTAAGGTTATAATGGCATGTATAGGTGTACTTATAATGGTGTTTAGTTGAATGTTTAGTTGCTGATTTTGTATGTATAAGTTATGTAAGTTAACTTGGTTGGTACATTTGATGCCTTGCTAGTTTGTGTCATTGTGGCTATATCATGTTTCAAGTTTCGAATGGCTCAAATGGCATGTCTTGTGATGGAATAGTAATGGTCAAGTTGTGGCATGTTCGATAAATTTTGAAGAATGTTTTGATATGCCTTTGAATAGCATATTGGTTATTTGAAATGAGACTTTTGGAATGACAAATATATGCATGTTTAGGTATAGTTTGATGCCTTGTAGTGTGCAAAATTTGGTCAAATTGTTATGCATGAGATGGTAGAGGAAATGGCTTGTTTTTAGGCAAATTTATGTCTACACAGCCTGAGACACGGGCGTGTGACTCAATCATGTGTAGCATACGGCCTAGCGACACTGCTATGTGTCATCTAATGGTTCCTTTGGCCTAGCGACACGGCTGTGTGTCATCTAATAGTTCCTTTGTCTACAAGCCAGTGAGTTACAAGACCTGTAACATCTCGAAATAGGGCCTAAATGGAATAGTGGTTGCGAAACCACAAATCTGAGATAGAAAAGTTTATTTCAATTAATTTTTATGATTTACCGAGTGATTAGATGCATGTGTTAGAGTATTGATAAGAAATTTTATAGATTGCATGTTTAATTTGCCTATTAGGGCTTATTTCCAGAAGTTGTTGTAACAGCCCGATTCAGGGCCTAAACGGAACGATGGTTTTAGAACCACGAATTCGAAGTTGAAAAATTTATTCCGATTAAGTTTTAAGGTTTATTTATTGATTAAAATATTGTGTAAAAATATCGTTAAGTAATTTTACTGATAAAGTGCTTAATTGGACTTTTAGGACTAAATTGCAAAAGTTGCAAAATATGTGTTCTAATTCATAAGTACTTGATTGAAATGGGGGTTAAAAGAGGAGGTCCTTAAATGGTAATTAGACCATTATATTTCGTTTGGACAAAAATGGGCATGAATAGGACAAAATTTTAAAGAAAGGCCTTAAGGGCATTTTAGTCATTTGGTAATTAAAAGAAATAAAAACAGAAAATAAAGCCAAAATTGACCCATCTTTTTCATGGAGGCCGAAATTAGCATGGGGGAAGCCATGGCTAGGGTTTTCAAGCTTTCCAAGCTCAATAGTAAGTCCATTCTAGCCCCGTTTTTCAAGTTCTTTACGTTTTTGGAATCCCGGTAACTTGATTAAGCTTATTCTAGCAATAATTTAAGCTAGGGTTCATATTTGGAAAAATACCCATAGATGAAATGTGTTTATTTTGATGTTTTATGGTAGAATATGAAGGCTGAAATTATATTAAACAACTTTTGCTAAGCGGTTTTAAGCAAAAATGAGTAAAACGGCTTAATCGGTAAAAGTTGTTATTGTTCATAACTATGTGTTAGAGTGAGAATTTGATGTTTCCATAGAAGGGAAAAATGATCAGCATATCATGAAACATAAGAATAAGGGATGAAGTTTTATTCCCGAGCCTAGGGGCAAAAGTGTAAATATGCAAAAGTTTAGGGGCAAAATTGTAATTTTTTCAAATTTTGAGTTAAGGACTGTTTTGAATATTACATTAATTAAATAAGTAAAATATGATGTTTTAGATCCCGAAACATGAGATTTGAACCTAGAATGGGAGAAAAATAAAAAATCGGGAAAGTTGGTAAAATGGCCGTTTTAGTATCGAGGTAAGTTCATATGTATAATAAGCATTAATTTATGCATGTTTTAATGTAAAATTGATATATTTAATATGATTGTCGAGGTGTTGAAAGTAAATATAATTATGATGATTTAAATGTTCAATATTAATTCGACATGGAAATGAGAAAGAATGTAAGTTTGTATGTAAATAATAGATTATCTTTATTATGTTTTTATATTTCAGCATATTTTATGTATTGTAGCTGATTTTTGAATCATAATTGACTATTGGAAGTATGGAATCATGTATTAGAAAGAGAGAGAAATCCCGGTTGAACCTTCGGAAAGATTGGATGATACAGATGGTGTGTAGCTAGGTCACATGTATGGTTCTGAGTGCACATCATGTGTACAAGAGAGTTACGAGACATTATGATGTAGCTAGGTCGCATGGGTGATACTATGTGTACACCATGTAGACAAGAGAGCTACGGGATATATGTAGCTAGGTCGCATGCGTGGTTCCAGGTGAAGGACACCATGTAGACAAGAGAGCTACGAGATAAACTGGCTAGGTCACATGGGTGGTACTAAGTGTTCACTATGTGTACAAGAGAGCCAAAATTATGTGTAAAATCGAGCTAGGTCACATGAGTAGTGCTAAGTGAAGGCCACTATGTGTACAAAAGAGCTTCGATTTTAAAGGTGGGCTGTGTGCGATACCATCGCGTATCTGTTATTATTCCGAAGCGTTCAACTGGGAAATTGATTAAATGAAATTGTGTATGACTTTGTGATGATAAGTGTAAGTATATACGAGTGTAACTTATGAGCAATATGCTTGATATGTGATTGGAAATTGGAAAGATTGTTATGGGTAAGTGATGAATACAACTGAAGTGTGAAAGATCAAAATTGATAATAAAACTGTTATGGATAGTTGCAGTGATGTGAATCTAAAAATTTACCAAAAATAGTAGAAATTTAATCAGAGACTGAATGAGATATCAAATTAAATCTTAATGAGTCTATTTTTATATAACAGAAACAGAGAAAGTAAAGGAATTCTATATTATGAGATATTTAAGTTTTTGATAGACTAGTTCAGAATGACTACGTGATCCCCTATTCTGACTTGAAAAAATCATTAAAAATTGTACAAAAAAAATTATGGGATATAATTTATATTCTTGAAATCATTAATGAGTCTAGTTTCAAATAAAATAAACGAAAACATCCTTTGAATTCTGTACATGGAGAAAATTGATTTGTAGTGAAGAGTGGTCAGAACAGTTGAGCAGTGAAATAGGGGTAACTTAAATGAATAAACTGTATTAATTGGCTAGACCAAAAATTCTGAAAATTTTATGGCAATAATATACGTGAATCTAGTTTCAATAAAAATTAATGGTTTGTAATTTGGAGTTTTTTAGCTCCAAAAATAAATAATTTAGCTGCTGGTACTCTGCTAGACAGCTTATTTTGAACCTGTTTATGATTGTAATAGTGAAAGTATGTGTGTGTTTGTGATGGTAATATTCCGGGAACATATTGTGACTTCATTTAAAGTATGATAATGTATTATTTATTAATATTTACATACTTACTTACTAAGCTATAATGCTTACTCCCTTCCTTTCCTTTTTCCTATAGTGTCTCAGATGTTAGCTCGAGTTGGAGGTCGCCGGAGGTTAAATCACACTATCGAACTATTGATCGATATATAAAGGTTTTAAAGTATTTTTAAGTCTTTGGCATGTATGGAGACTCGTTTAATTGTTACTAAGTTGCTAGGAATTGGCCTAAAATACTGACCTATGTTATTTGAAGGTCTCTATTGTATAAAGTCATTTAATGTAGATAGTCTTGATTATGTTATTAATTAAATGATGCAATTTATGAATGTGCATGCTTGCCTATGTGTGTGGTTGAATTAAAGCATGATATAGGCCTTGTAAGCTCTTTTTAAGGGAAAGCTTGAATGTGTTTGAAAAAATTTTAAATTAGAGTGAAATTATGAATGGGTTTTTATACGATGATTAGTGATCAAGTCCCAGTAATGCCTCGCACTGTTCCGGCGTCGAACACGGGTAAGGGTGTTACATTTAGTGGTATCGAGCTATGGTTTAGTCGGTTCTCGGACTTACCTAGTATGTGTAAGAGTTAAGCTATACATGTCATATTACTACTACCCGTGATAGTGTAGTGCCTCCCGATCCCGATGAAATAGTTCTGTTGAGACTGAAGTGTTTTCCAACCGAGCTACCATCGACAGTGTAAAAAGGTGTTAAGTTCGTATAATTTGGTGGATATATTGGTGTACTTAAATTGATCTTGGTGACTTGTGATGATATGTGTGAGATCAAGTGTAAAATGAAATAGACATAAGTGGAGAAATATAGAAAAGTGAAAAGAAACGAAAGTTTACCTCGTTATAAACTCATCTATGTTCGTTTGACATTGACATGATATTATGTGTCTAACTTATTTGACTAAGTGAATGTGATAAATAGATTTACTCAAATTTGTGGAATGTATGTTTGAGTGCATTTGTTTTAAAATATGAATATGTGTGTAAGTCTGTCTAAAGTGAATTATATAATTGTGATAATATTAAGATGAAATAAGACTCGTAAAAGGTAAGAGTACTAGTTCATGATGTTTATGTGATAATGAATGAATCGTGAATAAGAATTTCTCTTGGAATATGAAAGATGAGATGAAGGGAAAGTTTATATTATGATAAGTGTTCATGTTGATTGGCAATTGTGTGATGCTATGAGTGTAACTTGTTAAATTAAATGAATGTTATGAGTAATTCTATTTGAGAATTATAAACGCATGTATAAGTGTATTTGTTTGTATAAGATGATAGGAGGGTTGTGTAAAATGAATATGCAAGTTGAGTTATTTGAAGCAAATTATATATGTATTGATGAGTGTTAAGTTATATGCATGAATATATAAGAGGCAAGTTAGAAGTGTTACAGCCTCACCCCCTTCCAATAAGATTAATTGACAATGTGATAGCATTTGAGAATGGTTTAATAAATGAACTTGGTTGCAGAAAAGATGTCAGGTTAATATGAAGATTTTCTGAATTCTAAAATGTCACAGTTAAAGAAAAATTAGACTTAGTTAATTAACTCATCCAGGTATGATGCTTAAAGTATATGATTGCTGGATTTTTTTAAAATAAAATAAATTTTGATTGTGAATGAGATAATGTGGATTTAGTAATGATAAAATTAGACAGAAGAATAATGATTGAGCTGTACTAATAGGTGAATGCAGAGTTTTTGGTTAAAAAAAATAAAAAAGGTGAAAGCAAATGTGAGAATTGGAAATAGTTTTCGATTAATATAGAGGTCATATCGAGTTGAAACTTAGTTATATTGGATTTCAATTTGATAGTGTGGTGATTTTGAAAGTACTGCTTTGAAGAAAATTTGTTTGGAGATGTTTAAGAAATTTTGAGAAAAGATATTGAATCTTTTTATCGGTAAGATTTTCGGGGACGAAAATCCCTAAAGGGGGGAGAAATGTAACATCTCGAAATAGGGCCTAAATGGAATAATGGTTGCGAAACCACAAATCTGAGATAGAAAAGTTTATTTCGATTAATTTTTATGATTTACCAAGTGATTAGATGCATGTGTTAGAGTATTGATAAGAAATTTTATAGATTGCATGTTTAATTTGCCAATTAGGGCTTATTTCCAGAAGTTGCTGTAACAGCCCGATTTAGGGCCTAAACAGAACGATAGTTTTAGAACCACGAATTCAAAGTTGAAAAATTTATTCCAATTAAGTTTTAAGGTTTATTTATTGATTAAAATATTGTGTAAAAATATCGTTAAGTAATTTTACTGATAAAGTGCTTAATTGGACTTTTAGGACTAAATTGCAAAAGTTGCAAAATATGTGTTCTAATTCATAAGTACTTGATTGAAATGGGGGTTAAAAGAGGAGGTCCTTAAATGGTAATTAGACCATTATATTTTGTTTGGACAAAAATGGGCATGAATAGGACAAAATTTTAAAGAAACGCCTTAAGGGCATTTTAGTCATTTGGTAATTAAAAGAAATAAAAACGAAAAATAAAGCCAAAATTGACCCATCTTTTTCATGGAGGCCGAAATTAGCATGGGGGAAGCCATGGCTAGGGTTTTCAAGCTTTCCAAGCTCAATAGTAAGTCCGCTCTAGCCCCGTTTTTCAAGTTCTTTACGTTTTTGGAATCTCGGTAACTTGATTAAGCTTATTCTAGCAATAATTTAAGCTAGGGTTCATATTTTGAAAAATACCCATAGGTGAAATGTGTTTATTTTGATGTTTTATGGTAGAATATGAAGGCTGAAATTATGTTAAACAACTTTTGCTAAGCGGTTTTAAGCAAAAATGAGTAAAACGGCTTAATCGGTAAAAGTTGTTATTGTTCATAACTATGTGCTAGAGTGAGAATTTGATGTTTCCATAGAAGGGAAAAATGATCATCATATCATGAAACATAAGAATAAGGGATGAAGTTTAATTCCCGAGCCTAGGGGCAAAAGTGTAAATATGCAAAAGTTTAGGGGCAAAATTGTAATTTTTCCAAAGTTTGAGTTAAGGACTGTCTTGAATAGTACATTAATTAAATAAGTAAAATATGATGTTTTAGATCCCGAAAAATGAGATTTGAACATAGAATGGGAGAAAAATCAAAAATCGGGAAAGTTGGTAAAATGGTCGTTTTAGTATCGAGGTAAGTTCATATGTATAATAAGCATTAATTTATGCATGTTTCAATGTAAAATTGATATATTTACTATGATTATCGAGGTGTTGAAAGTAAGTATAATTATGATGATTTAAATGTTCAATATTAATTCGACATGGAAATGAGAAAGAATGTAAGTTTGTATGTAAATAATAGATTATCTTTATTATGTTTTTATATTTCAGCATATTTTATGTATTGTAGCTGATTTTTGAATCACTATTGGAAGTATGGAATCAAGTATTAGAAAGAGAGAGAAATCCCGGTTAAACCTTCGGAAAGATTGGATGATACAGATGGTATGTAGCTAGGTCACATGTATGGTTCTGAGTGCACATCATGTGTACAAGAGAGTTACGAGACATTATGATGTATCTAGGTCGCATGGGTGATACTATGTGTACACCATGTAGACAAGAGAGCTACGGGATATATGTAGCTAGGTCGCATGCGTGGTTCCAGGTGAAGGACACCATGTAGACAAGAGAGCTACGAGATAATCTGGCTAGGTCACATGGGTGGTACTAAGTGTTCACTATGTGTACAAGAGAGCCAAAATTATGTGTAAAATCGAGCTAGGTCACATGAGTGGTCCACTATGTGTACAAGAGAGCTTCGATTTTAAAGGTGGGCTGTGTGTGATCCCATCGCGTATCTGTTATTATTCCGAAGCGTTCAACTGAGAAATTGATTAAATGAAATTATGTATGACTTTGTGATAATAAGTGTAAGTATATAAGTGTGTAACTTATAAGCAATATGCTTGATATGTGATTGGAAATTGGAAAGATTGTTATGGGTAAGTGATGAATACAACTGAAGTGTGAAAGATCAAAATTGATAATAAAACTGTTATGGATAGTTGCAGTGATGTGAATCTAAAAATTTACCAAAAATAGTAGAAATTTAATCAGAGACTGAATGAGATATCAAATTAAATCTTAATGAGTCTATTTTTATATAACAAAAACAGAGAAAGTAAAGGAATTCTATATTATGAGATATTTAAGTTTTTGATAGACTAGTTCAGAATGACTACGTGATCCCCTTTTCTGACTTGAAAAAATCATTAAAAATTGTACAAAAAAATTATGGGATATAATTTATATGATTGAAATCCTTAATGAGTCTAGTTTCAAATAAAATAAACGAAAACATCCTTTGAATTCTGTACATGGAGAAAATTGATTCGTAGTGAAGAGTGGCAAAACAATTGAGCAGTGAAACAGGGGTAACTTCAATGAATAAACTGTACTAATTGGCTAGACCAAAAATTCTGAAAATTTTATGGCAATAATATACGTGAATCTAGTTTCAAGAAATATTAATGGTTTGTAATTTGGAGTTCTGTAGTTCCAAAAATAAATAATTTAGCTGCTGGTACTCTGCTAGACAGCTTATTTTGAACCTGTTTATGATTATAATAGTGAAAGTATGTGTGTGTTTGTGATGGTAATATTCCGGGAACATATTGTGACTTCATTTAAAGTATGATAATGTATTATTTATTAATATTTACATACTTACTTACTAAGCTATAATGCTTACTCCCTTCCTTTCCTTTTTCCTATAGTGTCTCAAATGTTAGCTCGAGTTGGAGGTCGCCGGAGGTTAAATCACACTATCAAACTATTGATCGATATATAAAGGTTTTAAAGTATTTTTAAGTCTTTGGCATGTATGGAGACTCGTTTAATTGTTACTAAGTTGCTAGGAATTGGCCTAAAATACTGACCTATGTTATTTGAAGGTCTCTATTGTATAAAGTCCTTTAATGTAGATAGTCTTAATTATGTTATTAATTAAATGATGCAATTTATGAATGTCCATGCTTGCCTATGTGTGTGGTTGAATTAAAGCATGATATGGGCCTTGTAAGATCTTTTTAAGGGAAAGCTTGAATGTGTTTGAAAATTTTTTTAAATTAGAGTGAAATTATGAATGGGTTTTTATACGATGATTAGTGATTAAGTTCGGTAATGCCTCGTACCCTGTTCCGGCGTCGAACACGGGTACAGGACTTAGCACACTGCCTGGCACACAACCATGTGACCCTAATTAGAGAGTTACACGGGTGAGGACACGGGCTAAAACATGGTCGTGTGCCCCTAGTTTGAAGGTTACACGACCTGAGGAACAGGCGTGTGTCTCAGTCGTGTGAGGCACATGGCCGTGTGATCCTTGTTTCCAAATTTTGGTGAATTTTCCTTAGACTTCCCAAGTGATTTCAATTTAGTCTCGAATTGTTTCTAAGGTATTTCTAGTGCCTTGAGGGCTTGATTTAGGGACGATATGTGTGTGAATAATTGGTTATAATATGTTTATGATAGTGTATGAAATGTATGTTTAAATGTTCTGTTTGTATGGTAATACTTCGTAACCCTAATTTGGTGATGAATATGGGTTTGAGGTGTTACATTTAGTGGTATCAAAGCTACAGTTTAGTCAGTTCTCGGGCTAAACATAGCGTGTATGAAGTCTAGAAGTATATTCCATTATATAACTTGCGATAGTGTGATTACTCCTAACTCAAATTAATCTATGTTTTCATATTGATAAAATGTCATCCAACCGAGCTGATTCTGATGAAGTTGATAGTAACGCGCAAGCCTCCGTTCACGGAGTAGCGTCTAGTGGTAGTAGGCCCATGTCTGAGGGTCGGGGAGGAGAGGCTAAAAAAGCACTTCTTCCGATGATGTCTGAATGGTTTTCTGAGTTTACGAGAACAAATCCTATGGCTCAATAACCTCCATCCTCACCCGTGCCCCAACCGGTCCCCGTAGTTTCTTAGGGTTTGGAACCAATGCAAGTGAGTAAGCCTCGAGTTGATAAAATCTGAAACTATGGAGCTGAGGAGTTCTATGGTATAGCTGAAGATGATCTAGAGATAGCTGAGTTCCAGTTAGAAAACACAACTAGGATTTCCGATGAATTATTGGAAACACAAAAATATATAGACTTTTTCATTCCCTTTTTAACTCAAATTCATGCAGTTTCGATTTAATTCTTGTTGAAAAATATAATATAATTATAAAATAATTAAATTGTACTTAAATTATTAACATATTGAATTTTAATTAATTTTATAATAAAATTTTCATAAAGTTTGATTTAATTTCGACAGATTTGCACAAAGGGTGAAAATTGACTCGGCAAACACTACTAAAAGCGCAAAATCGGGAAGTGATTTTTGAAGCATCGAGGCGAACTAATTTCTCAACCTAAGACTGTCCAATTGATGAGTATTAATACATAATATAATTAATTTTAATTTTAATCCAATTTATTTTGGGTTAAATAATTATTATTAATTAAAATATGAAAAGAGGTCCAATTATGCGAAACTGAAAGATTGATCCAACCGAGCACATGGGCTGCCAAAAACCGTCAAACATGCTGACCCAATCAGCTTAAATTAGCTGATTATTTGACTTACAAATCAGCCCTTGAAGTTTTCTTGAAATTGCATTCAAACCCCTCAACTTATCAAGTTTTTGTAGATATGCCCCTAGCAAAATTTAGCAAGTTTGAAACATTCAAACTTGCCACATGTGTGGCTGGCTGGAACAACGGAAATGTGCAAGTGTACACAATCGCAACAAGTAATAAAGTGACAAGTAATGTCGAGTTATCGTACCCACAGGGACTGTAAAAAGAATTATTTATGGAATTAATTGTAAAACACTTTGGTGAGGTAAAACTAATTTGGGTTTAAAAGATGGTTAAAAACTTATTTAAAAACTAAGTAAATAATTAAAATAAAACAAAGGAGTTCTAATGCACGATTTCAATAAGATTTAATCAAGGTAACATACTTGTGTTGGATTAATTATATTCCTTTAACTTAGAAAGATTAAACTCATGTTTACATTGCTACAAACAAATTCACAGCAACTCGGTAATTGGCTAACTTTTGAACATACTCACAAACAAAAATCCATTCATCTCTTGACATATCCCTATGTCAATTCAAACGACTAAACAGATTCTAACAAGCAAACATGTTATTTCACATACATACTCATTAAATTGAACTAATCTCTTGCATATCCCTATGTCAATTCAAACGATTAATTAAATCTAACAAGCATATAAAAGACTATGTGAGGTAACAAGACATCCCTACCTCGAAACAGTTTAATCACAATAATCTTGCAAGTTATGCAAGGCAAAAATATCGCCAGATACATTGCTAATTTGACCTTCAGCTACCTTACAAGAATAAACATGCACTGATTAAGTACTATGTCAATTAATTATAATTTCAATCCATTTAAATAATTAATTCATTAGTTACTTAACAATTGTATTGAAAAAATAACTTAGGCATGATTTTACTTAACCAAGCAATTTACCGAGGCCTATAACAGTATAAACATCATTTTAACAATTCAAGTAGGCAGAATATAATCAACCCAACAAAAACTCAATTTTAAGCTAAATTTATTAAAATAACCATTTCAATAGCATAAATATTCATAAACATGTTCGTCAAAACAACAACAAAAATTAAATAGTTAGGGAACAAGAAGCAAATCTAGTGTTTCTCTGTGGCTTGACTAGTCGCTCCGTTCTTTGTTCTTCATTGCCCTCGGCTATCAAGGTGGCTTATGAACACCTAATTGCTGCTCCAAAATTGCTGATGAAAGCCTCTTTCCCAAGAGAAGAAATCGGCAGTTGAACAATAAGGGAAATGGGATGGAAAAAATGAGAGAAAAGTAAGAGAGGGAATGAGAGAATGTTGTGGAATGAGGGATGGTTTGAATGATCAGTAAGGGGTGGCATTTATAGCTGATTTTGGCTGCTAAAAATAGAAAATTCCAGCAGCCAAAGAGCCCCCCTATGACAGGCCATCTACTTGGCAAGAGTTGAGACTTTCAACTTTGCTAAAAAATGGCCTGGGGCAAATCTATAAAGCCACAATTAAAGGTAGGGTTTGAATGCAATTTAGAAGTCTTTTGAGGGCCTTTTTGCAAGAATATTTAATCAGATAAAATGCTGATTCGGTTCAGCATATGGACGGTTCTGGGCTGCCAATTAGTGGCTGGTTCGGATCACTCAATATGGTTCGACCAGTGCGGTTCAACTGGACCCTTTCTCCATAATTAATTAAAAATAATTTATTTAACCCAAATTAAATGAGGAATAAATTAAAATTAATTAAATTATGAATTAATACACATTTCTGAATCGTCTTAGGCTGGAAATTCATGTGCCTCGATACTTCGAATTGCTTCTCGATTTTGCACTTTCAGCAGTGTAGAATCTGTTGAAAATAGAAAAAATTAATAAAAATTGAGTATAAAATTAACTAATTTCACCATGTTCATATTTTTGACACAATTTAATTATTTTATAATATTTAATTATTTTTTGACAAGAATTTAACCGGATTTGCATGAATTTAAGTAAAAATGGGTAGGAAAAAGTATATAAATTTTTGTGTTTCCACTGGCCAAGAGGGGTCTATGGCTGCTGATTTTTTGCTATTTTTAGCAGCCAATTCCACCTATAAATACCCCCCTTTGCTACTCATTTCAACAAACCTCTCATTCCTCACATCTCTCTCTCTCTCTCTCTCTCTCTCTCTCTCTTTCATTCATTTTCTCTTCTTATTTTCCATTTTCTTTCTTCTCCTTTCCTTGCTGATTTCCCTCTTGGAAAAGATCCCTTCAACCACCTTGGGCAGCAACATTCAAGTGCTTGTAGAAGCATCGGTTCAATAGGAACGAGCAGAGAAGAAGGAACGAAGAAAACTAGTTAGACTTTGGAGAAACACCGGATTTGATTCTAGTTTCCTATCCTTTAACTTTTATTGTTGTTGTTATGAACATGTCTATGAATATTTGTTATGCTGTTATTCTTAATTTAATTAACATGGCTTAAATTTAAATCGTGTTAGGTTGATTGCATTTCGTCCACTTAAGTTATTCAAATTATGTTTGTGTTGTTATAGGTTTTGGTAAATTTTTTGATTAAGTAAAACCATGATTATGTTATTCTTGCATTACATGTAACACCCCTCGCCCGTATCCAAAGCCGAAACAGGGTTTGAGGTGCTACTGAACTTAAACTCAACCAATCATAGGAAATCAGGCCCTAAAATTTTGATCAATTTTAAAACTTTTCACTTCATATTTAATTTCTCCCTTAATAGGGCTTACGGAGCCCAAAACATACATTCAAGCTGGTTCAGGACCAAACCGATGGCTCAAGGAAAACTCGAAGAATTTCATGCTTTAAGGCTCCACATGCCCGTGTGGGTATAGGGCACACGCCCGTGTGCTAGGGACGCACCTGTGTCCTTTGCCCGTGTCCTTTCACATGGCCACGACACGCCCATGGTGCAGTGTGCAAAAACCTGGTTATTCTATTTCTGACGACAGCATCACACGACCATGGTACATGCCCGTGTACTAGGCCATGCCCTTCCACACGACTTAGACACACGACCATGTCTCTACCCATGTGATCATTACCATGCACTCTAACTTGAAATTTCTAGGTGCAGGGGACACACGGCCTTCTCACACGCCCATGGGTTGTCCGTGTGTCACACACGGCCTAGACACACGCCCGTGTGTCTACCCGTATGGACAATATGAGGCTATCTACCAAGCCTCATTGCCGCCCTAGTGTGCCTATTTTCATGTCAATACCAACCAATACAAAAACAAGCATGATAGACATTCATTTAACCATGAAGATGCTTCTATTATAGACTCAAAATGAATGTTATTCTCATTCAAGGCTTAATGTAAAGTGTGGAATCTATTTCAACCAACACATTTGGCCAATTCTCAAAGACACAAAATAATAAGGTCTAGCCCTATACATGCCATAGTCAAAAATATAAATCCTACTATACTGAGTATTACGGCTGATAGTGTGATCGATATCTTTGACTTCGAGGGATCCTTGAGCTAGTTAAGCGGCACTGGAACAAAAGGGAAAGGAAAGAGAGTAAGCATAAAGCTTAGTAAGTTGCATATAAATAAATATACAACAACAATTTCACCATCAGTCATCATACTCATAGTTCAAAGGTAAACATAAACTTGACTTACTCATTACCGACCACTCAAGTCACATTTCTAATTTGAGCTCATTACTCATGCATACCAACTAGGCACCTGTACCACTCACAACATTATTATACTTTCCTTATTAAATCACTTTCATAATCTTTAAAGTTGAACCTTTCGGAATACTACCGGATATTCTATAAACCTCAAACATGGGATAAATTGCTGATGCCATGTCCCAGACATGGTCTTACACTGGTTATCGTCATCGAGGCCGAAGCCATGTCCCAGACATGGTCTTGTACTAGCTCTCATATATACGTGCTGATGCATGTCCCAGACATGTCTTACACTAGCACAACTCTTAGCCGATGCATGTCCCAGACATGTCTTACACTGGCTATCATTATCGAGGTCGATGCATGTCCCAGACATGTCTTACACTAGCACTCGTCTCAATGCCGATGCCATGTCCCAGACATGGTCTTACACTGGCTATCATCATTAAGGCCGATGCATGTCCCAGACATGTCTTACACTAGCACTCGTCTCAATGCCGATGCCATGTCTCAAACATGGTCTTACACTGGCTCTCATTATGTGGCCGATGCATGTCCCAGACATGTCTTACACTGGCACACAAATAACCCGAATGTCATGGCTTGAATATCCGGTTTGTTTCTTAGGGTTCCAACTGGATCTTTCTATTATCTCAATCATTAATATGCATTCTCAATTCACAATCTAGAAATTCATACTATATCAAATCAATAACAATTTGAATGCATGCATTAACAATGTAGTTGTATTACTTACATACAACTTACCTCGGTTTACAAAATGTACTCGACTAGTCGGTTTAGTCGACTTGCTTGGCTTTCCCCCGGTCTAGGTTCAGATTTGGAAAACTTGATCTATAATAAAAAAATACACTTATTTAATCACTAATTACAATTAGGAATTCATAAATTCACTTCTTTGGTAAAATGACCATTTTGCCCCTAGACCTTGACAAAATGACCATTTCGTCCCTATGCTCAAAATTTGATTTTTATTGAATTTCTTTGCATCTTAGGACTAGCTGACCCCTTTTTACTCTTATAGCATCACCAAAATCCCACTATTTCACACACTTATCACCTATTTTGCAACTTATGCAAAATAGTCCCTTTAGGTGTTTTCATGCTAACACCCTTCACAAAAGTTGTTTAGAACTCTTATAAGACTCATATTCTTCCATAAAATTTAAGAAAATGACATGAACATTCACATGGTGAAACCCTAGACTTATCACCATTTTGCAAGGTAGTCCTCTCATTAAAAAGCATATGCTTCAAGGAGTCTAAAAATAAAAAAAAATATTAAGAGAAACTTTCAAAATCACTTACTTGAGAGGCTTTATGTTGCTGAATTTTTTAAGCTTTCAAAACCCCATTCTTTGCTGAAAATTTCGGTGGAGGAAGAAGATGGAAAGGGATGATATCATCCTTCTTTCATCTATTTCTATTTTAGTCAAAATAAGTCACCTAAACCACCAAATTCTAAAATTTGTCTCCTCTTGACCCTATGGCCGGCTATGCTCTTATAAAAGGGTCTAGTTGCCCTTTAAAAGCCCTCAATTTTAGTTCTCTAGCTATTTAACACATTTGGGTACTAAAATGCAACTTTTGCCTTTTATGCGATTTAGTCCTTTTTCGCAATCGGGCTTACAAACATTAAAATTAACTCCCCAAATTTTTAATACACTAATATAATCATACTAAAACCTCATAATAATAAAAATAATTTTCCCAACTTCAGATTTGTAGTCCCGAGACCACTGTTCCGACTAGGCCCTAATTCGGGCTATTACATTACAATTGTGAGGTAACTAATTAATTAATTATTAGATTTAAGAAAGGTTTAAGAATAATTAGATTTCATAAACTTTAAAAAATTAAACTTTGAAATTTATTTTGACTAGAAAAGAGAATTTAAAAAGTCATAGAGTTGAAATAACAATAGAAATACTATAAAGTTAGAAAAGAACTAAAAAAGTCCTAAGAATCAAGAAAGGTTTAAGAATAATTAGATTTCATAAACTTTAAAAAATTAAACTTCTTTTAAGGTAGCTAAGGGTTAAATTAGCGATATTATTAAATGGTACATTAGCCTTGCATAACTTGTAAGATTATTGTGATTAAACTATTTCAATGTAGGAATATATTGTTACCACACTTAACCTTTTACTTGCTTATTTAAATTGATTAATTTTTTGAATTGGCATAGTGATATGTTCAAGAGATTAGTTAATTTAGTAAGTTTGTATGTGCTATAGTGAACAAATTACCAAGTTACCGTGAATTTAATCATAACAACATGAACATTGTTTTAGTAATATTAAGTTAAGAAATGTAATTAATCTAACATAATTATGTCATCTTGATTAAAATCATCTTTTGAACTTTTTATTTTATTTTATTTTATTTTACTTAGTTAAATTGTAGTTTTTAATCACTTCCTAAAAATCAACATATTTTTCTTCACCAAAGTGTTTATAATTGCATTCATAAATAATTCCTTTCATAGTCCCTATGGGTACGATAACTCGACATTTACTTATCACTTTATTACTTTTTGCGATTGTATATACTTGCACATTTCTATTGTACCAAGTTTTTGGCACCGTTGTCGGGGACTGTTTTAAAAGACATTATTTTTGAAATTGTTAATTTTGCATTTTGGTCTATTTTTTCTGTTGAATTTTAATTCTATTTTTTTTTTTGTTTCAGGTGTTTATGAGTATTGATTAAATTATTGACTTACTCCCCGTAAACCCTAAGATTGAAAGAACTTTCAAACAAAGAAGAAGGCAAGTAAACTAAAGAAGGACCAAAGAGATGAATTTCGAAAACCAAAATCAAAATCCAGGAGGAACATTCGCTTATAATACTTACAATCCGATCATTTTTGTCGATGATAGAAACTGTGCCATTCGATAATATGCCATTCCTCTATTCAACGAGCTCAATCTGAGTATTAAGAGGCACAAAAATTCGAGCTGAAGCCAGCCATGTTCCAAATGCTGCAAAATATGGGTCAATTTAGTGGGATTCCTACTGAAGATCGACATCTTCATCTTCGACTATTCATGGAAGTGAGTGACTCATTTAAACTAGTTGGGGTGACCAAGGATGCCTTGAGGCTGAGATTATTTCCATACTTCTTAAAAGATAGAGCACGAGTGTGGTTGAACTCCCTACTGTCCGGTTCCATAACTACATGGCAAGAGTTGGTTAAACATTTCTTAATGAAATATTCCCTCCATCTTTAACCGCCAAGATTCAAAATGAAATCACTTCATATAAGGCATGGGAGCGGTTCAAGGAGTTATTACGAAAGTGCCCTCATCACGATATTCCTTATTACGTTCAAATGGAGACTTTCTATATTGGTTTCAATGTTCATACTAGAATGATGGTGGATGCTTCGGCAAATGGATCCCTTCTTTCTAAGTCTTTTAACAATGCTTACGAGATTATTGAAAGAATTACTAGTAATAACTATCAATGGCGAACCAACAAAGCAGCCTCAAAAAGACGAGAAGTAGGAGTTAATGAAGCGGACACACTTGCTTCTTTGGCAGCCCAGGTATCCTTTATGTCTTCTATGCTTACGAACATAACTGTTAATGGTTTTAATGGTAACCTGACAGGTCAACAGCCGAACCAATCTGAGAATATTTCTTGTGAATACTATAGAGATGGCTATTTCTTTAAAAATTTCCCATCGAATCAATAGGCAAAATATTACATGGGAAATCAGAATTGGAATGGTCTGCAATCAAGTTCTTACAAATCTTCATGGAAAAATCATCCATTTCGACCAATTTATCCTCCAGAATATTCTCAACAAGTGCAACAACCCCCACCAACTAAATCAGTAATATTAAGAATTTGCTGAAGGGGTACATAGCAAAGAATAATGAACTAATCAAAAGCCAAGCAGTAACATTGAAGAATTTAGGAAACCAAGTGAGACAGCTAGCTAGTGAGCTCAAAAGTAGCGCCTAAGGTATTTGGCCAAGTGACACAAAAAATCCAAGAATTTCAGGCAAAGAACATTGCAAAGCAATCACTTTGCCAAGTGGAAAGACATTGGAGCCCAATGATAAACCATAACTTAAACATATTTTTATCCCATGCTTAGCACATTTATGGATGATTTCTCCTTTAGATTTGGTGAATTCGATGCTCCTATTCCCTTAATTTCATGTTTTATACTTAAGTGAGTATAGGAGAGTAAAAAGAGCAAGAAACGGGCCGAAAACGAAGAAAATGGGCCAACGTGGGAAATCAACACAGCCTGGACTTCCTCACACGAGTAGACCACATGCTTGTGCCCTTTTAGTAGAATCGAGCACGACTTACACGAGTAGACCATATGGTTGTGTCTATTCAACAAGCTCTAACACGGTTTGGAGCAATCGAACACGGGCGTGTCACACGGGCATGTCTCTGTCGAGCCCAAGTTGAGTTCTATTTGGAAAAGGCCACTCTTGAGGGCTTTGAGGCATTAAAAAGTCTATTTAAACACCAGAGGAGGCACTTAGATGGGACACACAGAGTGGGAGGCAAGGAATTACTCGAAGAAAGCCGATTGAACCATCTCAGAAGCCGGATTCTCCTTCAAGACAAAAGATCTCCCTTAATTTTCCTTTAGGAATTTTAGGTTTTCTTTATGTTTTGTTATCATTATTCTTCTGAGATGTTTTCTTTTGCACTTATAAACTAAATCCCCTAAATACCTGAGGGGAATGAAACCTAAGATGGATCTTGTTATTATTTTCTGAATAATCTGATAAATACTTGATTTGTTCTTAATTATGTGTTCTTAATCCTTGTTTTAATATTTCAGGATATTAATTCAAGTATTGATGTGCTTATTCAGAGGAGAAAAAGTCTCTGTCTAAGACTAGATCCAGCATAATTAAGTGGAGTTGCATGCAATCCTAGACATAGGACGACATAAATCTGCCGGATTAGGGTCAAACCTAATAAGGGAATCCATAGATAAAGAGATTTCAATTAATCAACCTAGGGTTAGACGATGTTAGTCTCAAGAGAGATAACAATATAAATTAGGGATTTCTACGGATCAAGTCAAGTAAATAAATCGTCTAATTCAGAGTCAAATAACAAGTGAAGTCTAGGTGGATTTTTCCTTGGGTATTGTCTTAATCAATCGAATTTCCCAAAAGTATTTTCCCCAGTTTTCTTTCTCTGCATTCTTAGTTTAGTTAATTAGTTTAGATAAAACAAACCCATTTATTTTTAGGCTGGATAATAAGAAAAGAGTTAATACTAGTACTTTTAGTTCCTTTGGGTTTGACATCCTAGTCTTGCTAGAACTATACTACTATTCGATAGGTACACTTGCCTTCATCGTGATAATAGTTAGTATTCAAGAACGGTCAAATATAAATTTATTAAAACTTATCACGAACCATCACGATCAAGTTTTTGGCTCCATTACCGGGGAACTAAGATATTAAGAACACTCGATTTTTATTACTTTAGCTATTTTACTTTTATTACAATTTACTTTTTATTTTAATTTTTCTTTACTAATTTTTCTTTTTATTTCTGGCAGGTTTTTATAGTTTATGACTAGAAGAAACCCGTTAGGACCATTACTTTTTGATAGTGAGATCAATCGCACAGCTCGCAGAAATCGAAGAGAAATAACGCGAAGCCTAAGATACACAGAGGAAGAGCAAGAGGACGACATTCACACCACAACGAGGAGATGGCTGAAAATCAAGAAAATCTGCTACCTCCTGCGATTGCTGCTGATCCAGTAAATCATAATCCTGCTCCACGCACTATGTATGATTATGCTAAACCTAATTTAACAGGAACTGAGTCAAGTATAGTTAGGCCTGCTATTGCTGCAAATAATTTTTAACTCAAACCTAACACAATTCAAATGATACAACAGTTTGTTCAGTTTGATGGTTTGCAAGATAAGGATCCAAACAATCACTTGGCAAATTTTTTGGAGTTTTGCGATATTTTTAAAATCAATAGCATTTATGACGACGCCATACGCCTTCGGTTGTTTCCCTTTTCATTGAGGAACAAGGCTAAACAGTGGTTGAACTCATTGCCACGAGGGTCAATCACTACTTGGGAACAAATGACCAAAAAGTTTTTACTTAAATATTTTTCATTAGCTAAAACAGCTAAGTTGAGGAATGACATCTCTTCTTTTGTGCAGATGGATCTAGAAACACTCTATGATGCATGAGAGAGATACAAGGATCTTTTGAGAAGGTGCCCTCACCATGGGTTACCACTTTGGCTACAGGTTTAGACGTTCTACAATGGTGTGAACCTCTCAACGAGTCAACTCATCGATGCAGCCGCTGGTGGAACTTTGAACAACAAAACACCTGAAGTGGCTTACGAATTTATTGAAGAAATTTCATTGAATAACTATTAGTGGCAAGTTATAAGGACAAAATCGACGAAAGCAGCTGGTGTTTTCAACCTCGATGCGGTTACTATGCTATCTAACCAAGTAGAACTTTTGAATAAAAAGATTGATAGTTTGTGTGGTTCTACAAAGGTACATCTAATTATGAGGTACGATTCAAATAGAGAAGGAGCACACACAAAATATTAATCCTTCAACCCCAACAGCGAGGAGGAACAAGTTCAATATATGGGTAACAATAATTCTAGATCTCAAAATAACCCATATAGTAACACTTACAATGCAGGTTGGAGTAACCACCCTAACTTTTCATGGGGTGGTCAAAGAAATCAAAGGCCACAACATCCTCTAGGTTTTCAACAACCACCTTACCAGTAGGAAAAGAAACCAAACCTTGAGGAAATGATGACAAAATTTATCTCAGTAGCAGAAACTCATTTCCAGAATACTGAAACTGCACTTAAGAATTAGCAAGCGTCGATACAAGACTCAGATAGGCCAGCTTGCTAAATTTATTTCTAAAAGACCGTTAGGAAGCCTACCTAGCAACACTGAACCCAATCCAAAAGAGCATGTGAAAGAAGTCACATTAAGGAGTGGGAAGGAATTGACTGAATCTAAAAAGAAGCCACCACCAGAAGCCGATAGAAAAGAAGATGAAGAGGAAAAACTCAAAAGCAATGAAAAATCGGTGATGAAGGAATATGAACCATCAATCCCATACCCAGCAAAGTTGAAGAAAGACCGCATGGATGCACAATTCGGTAAATTTCTTGAACTTTTGAAACAATTACATATTCACTTACCTTTTGTTGAAGCTATCTCTCAGATGCCTACATATGCAAAATTTTTAAAGGAGCTTCTAACAAATAAAAAGAAGTTTGAAGAATTGTCTGTAGTGGAACTCAACGAGGAATGCTCAGCTATACTCCAAAATAAACTACCAACCAAAATGAAAGATTCAAGAAGTTTTACTATTCCCTGCTTAATTGGTAGTTTAAATGTTGAGAAGGCACTAGCTGATTTAGGCGCTATCATTAATTTGATGCCTTATAAAATGTTTAAGCAACTTGGTCTTGAGGAACCGAAGCCTACTAGGATGAGTATTAAACTAGCTGATAGATCTGTTAAATATCCTAGAGGTATTATAGAGGACGTACTTGTAAAAGTAGATAAATTTATCTTCCCTGTCAATTTCGTTGTGCTTGACATGGATGAGGATGTTGAGGTGCCTCTAATATTAGGTCGTCCATTTTTAGCCACTGCTAGAGCGGTTATTGATGTGGGTGATGGTAAACTTGTGCTAAGAGTAGGTGACGAAGAGATTATTTTTAAAATTTATGTTGCCATGAGATTCTCTAGGGAACATGATTACTCGTGTTATTTTATTGACTCTATTGATCATGCGACTCAAGATTCTTTTCAGAAAATCGTGCATAAAGTCACATTGGAATTGTGTCTTGCCCAAGGAAAGGAGGAAAACGATGATGATTCTGAGATAGGAAAGGTAAAAACTGAACTAAACTCCAATCAACCCGTCTCAAGACAAGCAGAATGTGAGGGTATTAAGTTAAACGATAAACTTAAGCAAAAACCCTCTATTGAAGAACCTCCCAAACTGGAACTTAAACAATTGCAAAATCACTTGGAATACACATTCCTTGGAAATAATTCTACATTATGAGTGATTATTGCTTCTAACTTGTAACCCAAGGAGAAAGAGGAATTACTCCAAGTATTAAACGAGCATAAAAGGGCCATAGCTTGGAAAATTTTTTACATTAAAGGGATTAGCCCTTCTTTCTACAACTACAAAATTTTAATGGAAGACGAATATAAGCCATGTGTGCAAGCTCAAAGACGACTGAACCCCAATATGAAAGAAGTTGTTAAAGCTGAGGTAATTAAACTCCTAGATGCTGGAATTATTTATCCTATTTCTAATAGTTCTTGGGTAAGTCCAATACAAGTTGTTCCTAAGAAAGGAGGCATGACTGTGGTAGCCAATGGGAAGAATGAGTTAATCCCAACAAGGACAGTCACGGTTTGGAGGGTTGCATTGACTATAGGAAGTTGAATGATGCCACGAGAAAAAATCACTTCCCTTTGCCATTCATTGACCAGATGTTGGAAAGACTATCAAGGCACATGTACTACTGCTTTTTAGACGGACTCTCTGGTTATTTTCAAATCCTAATAGCTCTTGAAGATAAGGAAAAGATGACATTTACATGTCCATACGGTACGTTTGCCTATCGTAGAATGCCTTTTGGATTATGTAACGCTCCTGCTACTTTTTAGCGCTGCATGATGGCCATTTTTGACGAACTCATAGAAGACATCAAGGAGGTATTTATGGATGATTTCTCGGTATTCGGTAACTCTTTCCATCTTTGCATTAAAAATTTAAAACGAACTCTAATAAGATGTGAGGAAACGAACCTTGTGCTTAACTGGGAAAAATGTCACTTTATGGTTCAAGAAGGTACAGTGTTGGGACATAAAATTTCTAGTAAAGGGATCGAGGTTGATAAATCTAAAATTGAAACCATTGAAAAACCACCTCCCCCTAGTTCGGTTAAGGTTATTAGAAGCTTTTTAGGACATGCTGGCTTTTATAGAAGATTTATTAAAGACTTTTCTAAAATAACTAAGCCTTTGACTAAAATATAAAAGATTTACTAAAGACTTTTCTAAAATAACTAAGCCTTTGACTAAATTACTAGAAAAACATGTGCCCTTTAATTTCGATCAGGAATGTTTAGAAGCATTTAATACTTTAAAGGATAAATTGATTAATGCTCCAATTATAATCGCACCTGATTGGAATTTACCTTTTAAACTAATGTGCGATGCGAGTGATTTTGCAGTAGGTGCAGTTTTGGGACAGCGAAGAGACAAGCATTTTCAACCTATCTATTATGCTAGCAAAACTTTGACAGCTGCACAAGAAAACTACACCACCACGGAGAAAGAATTGCTAGCTATGGTTTTTGCATTCGATAAATTTAGACCATATCTAATATTGTCTAAAGTTGTTATCTATACTGACCATTCTGCTCTTCGCTACCTTTTAACTAAGACTGATGCAAAACCTCGACTCATTCGATGGATTCTGTTATTGTAGGAATTTGACTTAGAGATTCAGGATAAGAAAGTAGCTGAAAATCTCGCGGCTGATCATCTTTCTGGGGTCGAAAATTCAAGTACCAAAGAGCTAGATGAAGTTGAAATAAATGACTCGCTCCCTGAAGAACAGTTTTTTGCTATATCTAATTCTGAGGTACCTTGGTTTGCTGACATTGCGAATTTTTTAGCTGCTAACGTTATCCCAAAAGGGTTGACACATCAACAGAAGAAGCGATTCTTTACTGATGTGAAAAACTACTTTTGGGAAGACCCTTTTCTTTTTCGTATATGTGCGGATCAAGTCATTAGAAGATGCGTTACAAGGTCAGAAGCATTGAAGATCTTAGAACATTACCACTCAGGACGATTGGAGGACATTACAGTGGAACTAAGACTGCACATAAAATACAGTGGAACTCAGGACCCACTCTATTCAAAGATGCCAACAGATATGTTACTTCTTGTGACAAATGCCAACGGACAGGTAATATCACCAGACGTGATGAAATGCCTTAAACATATATGCTTTCATGTGAAATATTTGACGTTTGGGGTATCAACTTCATGGGTCCATTCCCTAGTTCATTTGGGACTAAATACATCTTAGTAGCTATTGATTATATGTCCAAATAGGTGGAAGCCCAAGCTTTACCTGCTAATGATGCTAGAGTGGTAGTACGATTCCTTAAGAAGCTCTTCTCTCGATTTGGAACACCTAGAGCAATTATCAGTGATAGGGGTACTCATTTTTGTAACGCCCAATTTGACAAGACCCTTAAGAAATACGGAGTTCATCACAGAATAGCAACCCCTTACCATCCTCAAACTAGTGGACAAGTCGAAGTAGCAAACTGAGAGCTTAAACGTATCCTAGAAAAGACTGTGGAATCAAACAGGAAGGATTGGGCGACGAAAGTAGATGATGCTTTATGGGCTTATAGAACTGCTTTTAAGACCCCCATAGGAACATCTCCTTACAGACTTGTCTATGGAAAAAGTTGTCAACTACCATTCGAGTTAGAACACAAGGCATTCTGGGCTATAAAGTTTCGAAACCTTGATCTCAAACTTGCAGGTGAAAACATGTTGATGCAGTTAAATGAGTTACATGAGTGGTGAACCAATGTATATGAAAATTCACGCCTACACAAAGAAGCAACTAAGGGCCGCCACGACGCTCGTTTAAGGCAAATTAAGCAATTTAAAGTTGGAGACCGTGTCCTGATATATAACTCGAGACTCAAATTATTTTCTGGGAAGCTTAAATCATGATGGTTAGGTCCTTTCATAGTCCAAACTGTCTTCCCATATGGCACAGTAGAGGTAAGTCACCCATCACAAGGCACTTTCAAGGTAAATGGATATCATCTCTATGATATCCCGAATTAGGCCCTAATCGGAATAGTGGTTTTGGGACCACAAATCCGAGATAGAAGTAATTATTTTATAATTAATTTTATATCTATGATATGATTGCATGATTGTGTGAAAATTTCGTGAAGAAATTCTATGCATAAAGTGTTTAATTTGAAATTAGGGACTAAAATGAATAAGTTGCAAAACTTGTATTCTAGAAGCTTTTAGTATGAAATTGCTTTGGAATATTAATTACGAGGTCTTAAATAGAAATTTAACCAATTTCTAAAATTTTGGACAAAAATGGGCTTGTACATGAAAAATTACAAAGAAAGGTATTAAAGGCATTTTTGTCATTTGGTAAATATAGTCATTAAAAAGGGAAAAATAACAAAAAAAGGACTCATCTTCTCCATAGGGCTGCCAAATTTTACTTATCAACATAGCTAGGGTTTCCAACATTTTTAAGCCTTGATTGTAAGTGATTTTCATACCCATTTTTTATGCTCTTTTTGATTTTGAAATCTAGAAAGCATGTTCTATCATTTTCTAGCAATATTCTGAGCTAAGATGCATGTATGAAAATTTACCCATGTGTGACATAATTGTATTTCGATGAATAATGAAGGAATATGATGGTTTGATGTGTGTTTAACAACTTTTACTTACTAGTTTTATGTGAAAACACCTAAAAAGGGACTTAATTGTAAAAAGGGTAAAATTGATGGTATTAATCTGATTTTTTTGTGTAAAATATGGGCTGTTATGGACACTAGGAAATTTGGCTATGCCTAGATGTCATGGTTAATGCATGTAACTCATTGTACAAACTTAAGGACTCAATTGTAAATAATTGAAAAACTAGGGGTAAAATAGTAATTTTATCCAAGTTCGTATTAGGGGCTGTTTTGATGAATGTGTATATTGAATAAATTAATTTGGTATTTTAGATCAAGAGAAACGAGATTCGAGTCGTGATCGAGGGAAAAATAAAGTTTCCGAGGAATAGGCTCGATTTCTAACATTTTGTACCGAGGTAAGTTCATGTGTAAATGTGGTAACATAATTGTCATTTTAAGTAATTTTAATGATATTTATAAGATATGATGATTATTATCATGAAATATTATGCTTTGTGGTTATTATTGAATAATATGCAAATTATGTGAGCTACTTGATAAATATGAAAAGCTACCAAGTATCGGTTCTGACATTCCGTGGAAGATGGAAAAGATATGTGATTGAGGAAAATCTCGTTTGAACCTTGGGAATAGATTAGAATACAAGTGACATGTCACTAGGATATTTGAGTTTTGAACTCGTTGAGCTGAGTTCGAGTTCACTTATGGATGCGAACGCCCGAACTCGTTGAGTTGAGTCAGAGTTCACATATGGGCGGGTTACATGGTAGCTTGGCTACATAAGTTCCACAGGCTATTGAGTTTGTCTAGCTGCGGGTATGGCACTTATGTGCATGCAATCCGTGTATTCGAATTATATTCCAATGTGTTCAACGGGTGAATTTTAAGTGAATAAGGAGAACACCTAAAATGAAGGTGACATGTTGGTAAGTGTGGTGAATGAGAAAATTTGGCAGGTATGTACTTAAACCCTCGGGTTGAGAACTTGGTATGATAATATCGTGGTAAGATATTAAATGCAAATGTAACATGAATGTTTTGATGATATTTATGCAAATGATATATTGTGTTGGATTGTATGATTATGTTACTTGCTATTTGCATGTGAACTTACTAAGCATTTATGCTTGCTCCCTCCTTTCCATTCTTTGTAGTTTTGAAAAGCCAGCTCGGAAATCGGGAACGGTTGGAGGCTCGCTCACATTATCCTAGGCCGAGCTTTTCACCTTGGGGTGCCCCTGTAACACCCCAAACCCAGCCCGGACGTTATGACAGAATCTAGCGTGTCACATTGAAGTGTTTTAGCAAAAACCTTGTTTTCATTGGAAACACTTCCTTAAAATGAAAAACCTTAATTACTTTGTAAAATCTCTTTCCAGTTGCGGAAGCTTTATTTAGAACATATGATTTATGAAAACTCGTCATTTTAAAAAATTGAGTTGCGAAAACGTAGTATTTAAAAACAATTATGGTTTAGGAAAACCACGTTCTACTTCTAATAAATATAAAGCATAAAAATGATAATAGTCCTAATTTGAAATATTAGCTAGAGGAAAGGCCTTGTTATAACCCAAATAAAAAAGAAATAATTTAAAAGCAAAATATTAAGAATTATATAAAGATTAAGTCTAAACTTTTTATGCTGGTTGGCCACCTCCGAGTCCCTTCATCCGTCGAACCGCCTACTGAGGATCACCTGAAAAGTTTAGAAGGAGGGGGTGAGTTTCGAAAACTCAGTGTGTACTACCCTCAACAAACATAAAGCAAACATCAACCACCGTAAAATAATACATGCAATGCAATGCAGTGCAATCCCACCACAATAATCCAACCGCTACACATCAACTTCATCCCCCGATACACATCATGTGGGGATATAAATATCGACCCACCCAACCGATACACATCAATGGTAGCCTGATTGCGGAACTACCTTCATTCATATATTGGGCTTAAAAGCCGTCAGTGGATCCACGGTTGTCAAGCAACCATGCGATCCTCATATACTTCCTCTGTTTCATAATTCCCAACCCATATGCATCCTAAACAGAATATCATATGAATGCAGCAGGTACACAGGTAACATCCATAAATCTTACATTCAACACATAGGGGTATTTTATTCATCTTCGTCCTTAGAGGCATTTCAGTAGTTTCTCTTTGTTATGAATTTAGTACTTACCTTGGCCCGTTGACAAGTCCTCGATGACTAAAGTGAATGGATACTACGCACCAGGTAGGATTCTAGAGAAGAGGAGGTGAGTCATTAAGACCGCTTAAGTACCAAGCTCTCCCTAGATCCAATCCTAGACATGTATATACCCATTGCCACACTTTAACCTTATGACTTATCTACAGTCACAATTTATTAATTAATTATGTTTGTTTAAGCAGTTATCAAATACTAGGCCCATAACCCCTTACAAAGCCCAGACAAGTCTATATACCCACATATAACCCATTAGGCCCAATCACTTTCATATGGCCCATTAGGCCCAAATCACTTCCATATGGCCCATTAGGCCCAAATCACATTCATATGGCCCATTAGGCCCAAATCACATTCATATCATGCTTTCATACGATTTTCCATCACTTAGTATCAAATTGCCAATTTTGCCTATTATAGGCCCTACAGCCTATCGACCCATTTAGCCCATTCTGGCTCGGTTGGCCAAAACACAACCCAAGTCCATGGAATCGCCCATGGTGTCTCAAATAACCTATCGGTTTCCCCTCACGAGTGTTCACGCACTCGCAAGTCGGTTGTTGCTAAACTTTTGACTTTTCAACATTTCGGGATTTATTGATCTATTGTGTATGTGCAGTGTATGTACACACCTTCGGCTTTATAGCAAGCTATCATAGGGTCGATGTACACACCTTATCACCTGGAGTACTAAGTATTCATAATCACCAGAACCTATATTAAACATTATACTATATTAGTCACATCCCATTAATTCAAAATAAATCCACTACTTACCGAATAATAACCTATACTTGCCTTGACTAGATTGATCGACTGCGATTTGCCTACGTAACTCGAAATTTGACGTAGTCCCCCTTCCGCATCCAGGTGGAAAGTCCCTAACGACTAACACCTTACGTCGCTTAAACTTGGGAGCCTCTATCCCAACCTCTCTGCTAGAACCCTCTTTTTCCATCAGCTAATACTTAGCCAGCGATCACACTCTTGATTGAGAGGGAGAAAGAGAAATAAATGGAGAAACCATAGGTTAACGAAAGTAATGGTATTTGGAAAGGATAAAGAAAAATCAGCTTCTAAGAGTGTAGAAACGAAAGAACTTAGAAATAATTAACAATAGCCGAAGAAGATCTAATTCACTTACCGATTGCGAAGTCGCTTGCCAATAAGAAATCAACCCCCAAAATGTATGAACCAGCTTTTAATTGAAAAGAAACAGTCGGCTAAGTTGAAGAGGGAAGAGGTTGATTCGATTAAAATAGGGGAGAAAAGATCTAGAGTTTGGCTTAAAGAAAAGAGGAGATGATATGCGACTGAAGCACACAAAAATAACAAATGCCCTTACTTGCCCATACGACACACATATATATACTAAAAAAATAATTAACTAACTAAATAAATAAAAATACAAACCTACACTCCCTAATCGACTTAAACTCGTCAAGATAAATTCCCTTCAAATTCTCCAATTTTATCACCATCATATCCACACTTAATCCTCATCCTTATCTCCCTGATTTTAGCCAACAATTCCAATTTGAATTGCATTCAAATTGCCTCCACCGAATGGCAATCCCCCATTGTGTTGAGCAGCAAAATTGAATTCCCTTTTTGCACGTGAGACCACTCGAACTCTATCCCTCCAACTTCCCCAACATGTTGCTGGCCACTGCACCGCCACCTATCTTGTGCTACCATTCGGTCACAATTAATTATAAGGCTTATATGCCTAAGCCTCAATTTTCTTAACGAATAAAAATTTAAACTTTGCCAGGCCTGGGATTCGGACTTGCAACCTCTCATATCCATAGCATGCTTCTCGCCACTACACCGCAGGCGCCCTTGTGCCATATTCCATCCCTAACTATTTTTAAGGCCTATTAACCCGCAACCAGGTTATCCTAAAAATAGTTGCTACCATTCAGATTCAAACCCCCAATCTCTTGGTTGTGCTATATGTCCCTTGCCACCACGACGCCTACCTTATTTGTGTCGTTTCTCCTCCTCAATTAATTATAAAGTCTTTCTGCCGACCTCCAGGTTGTTTTAAAAAATCCCACCACAACTTTTGCTCATGCCGCGACTTGAACCAAACACCTCTCCTTACTCCTAACACCATCATACCACTGGGCCAAGCGCATCCTTTGTGTCGAATTTCCACCAAACATATCTATAAGGCCTAAACGCTAGCTTCCCTACTAATCTTATGCACAATAAAAAAATTTCGCCAAGGCCAAGACTTGAATCCTGGACTTCCTGCTTGCTACCAACACCTTTTGTCACTAGGCTAAGTGTTTCCTTGTGTTAGATTTTACCAGGCCTTATTAATAAGCCTTCCACCTAATGCTTAGGGTCTTTTAGAAAAAAAATGCAAAATTTTGCCAAAGTCCTAGATCGAACCCAGGACTTTTTCCACATTACCAACCCTTCCTAAATCACTTAACAATTAAACTAAACATGAAATTATAAAATATTTAAACGCATTTCTTTTATTCAAGCCGCCTTTAACCGATCCCAACTCAAGGCCCATTACTTTCAGGCCCAAAATTTAGGGTGTTATAGCCCCCGTATTGTTTGTAAAGAAGAAAGATGGTTCAATGAGACTATGTATAGATTACCGACAACTGAATAAGGTAACTATCAAGAATAAGTATCCTTTGCCAAGGATCGATGATCTATTCGACCAGTTAAGAGGAGCCACTATGTTCTCTAAGATAGACTTGAGGTCTGGCTACTATCAGTTACGTGCTAAGGAATCGGACGTGCCAAAGACCGCTTTTAGAACAAGATACGACCACTATGAATTTATTGTTATGCCATTTGGATTGACGAATGCACCGGCCGTTTTCATGGACCTAATAACTAGGATCTTTCGGCCATACTTGGATAAGTTTGTCGTTGTGTTCATTGACGACATCTTGATTTATTCTAAAGATGAGGCAGAACATGCGAAGCACCTGAGAACTATGTTGCAGACCTTACGGGAAAAACAACTGTATGCTAAATTTAGCAAGAGTGAGTTTTGGCTCCAAGAAGTTTGGTTCTTGGGTCATATTGTTTCGGGTAAAGGTATCCGAGTGGATCCAAGTAAGATTTCTACTATTGTTGAATGGAAACTGCCTAAAAATGTAATCGAGGTTAGAAGCTTTTTGGGCTTAGCCGGTTACTACCGAAGATTTGTGAAAGAATTGTCCATGATAGCGACTCCAATGATGAGGTTGCTATAGAAAGACGTTAAGTTTGAGTGGACAGAAAAGTGTCAGCAGAATTTCAAGAGGTTAAAGACATTCTTGATTGAGGCTTTCATTTTAATATTGCTCGAACAGGAAAAGAGTTTGTGGTCTCTGATGATGCATCCTTGAATGGTCTGGGTTGTGTTCTCGTGCTAGATGGCAAGGTGATAGCCTATGCTTCACGACAGTTGAAGTCACACGAGAAGAACTATCAGACACATGACTTGGAGCTTGCCACCATTGTTTTTGCCTTGAAAATTTGGAGGCATTATTTATATGGTGAAACCTGTCGTTTATTTACTGACCACAAGAGTTTGAAGTATTTGATGTCTCAAAAAGAATTGAACCTGAGACAAAGGAGGTGGTTGGAATTAATAAAAGATTATGAGCTGATCATTTACTACCACCTGGGAAAGGCGAAGTGGTCATCGACACGTTGAGTAGAAAATCCTTGTTTGCACTGAGAGCCATGGATGCTCGATTAGCATTGCTTGATGATGGTTCAGTCGTGGCAGAGCTAGAGGCTAGACCGACATTTCTTCAGGAAATCTATAATGCACAAATCTATAATGTAATGAATCAGATTTTTGGATTAGTCCTGATGGATGTTTGATGTTTAGGGATAGGTTTTGTGTACCCAAAGATGATGAAATTATTTGAAAAATCTTGCAAGAAGCACATAACAGCCATTTGTCTATTCATCCGGGGAGTACCAAGATGTATAATGATTTGAAGAAAATGTACTAGTGGAACGGCATGAAAAGAGATATTTTCGAATTTGTATCGAAACGCCTGATATGTCACCAAGTTAAAGCTAAACATTAAGTACCTTCTGGTTTGTTACAACCTGTAACGGTCCCCAAATGGAAGTGGGACAAAGTTACTATGGATTTTGTGACAGGATTGCCATTTACTCCGAAAAAGAAAGATGCTATATGGGTTGTGGTGGATAAGTTGACAAAGTCGGCTCATTTCATTCTGGTAAGAACAGACTACTCTCTTGATAGATTGGCCGACTTGTACATATCTGAGATTGTAAGATTACATGGGGTACCGCTATCGATTATTTTAGACAGAAACCTGAGGTTCACTTCGAGATTCTGTAAGAAGTTACAGGAAGCCTTGGGTACAAAGTTGAATTTTAGTACGGCTTTTCACCCACAGACCGTTGGTCAGTCTAAGTGAATGATTCAGATCCTTGAGGATATGTTGCGGTGTTGCATCCTCAAATTTCAAGGTAGCTGGGAAAAGTACTTTTCATTGGTAGAATTTGCCTACAACAACAGTTTTCAGACGAGTTTGAAAATGGCGCCTTATGAGGCCTTGTATGGCAGAAAGTGCCGAACTCCATTGTACTGGACAAAACTTAAGGAAAGTCAGGTTCACGGGGTTGACCTGATCAAGGAAACTGAAGAAAACGTTAAAGTGATACGAAACTATTTAAAAGCCGCATCGGATAAGCAAAAGTCATATGCTGATCTGAAAAGAAAAGAGATTGAGTTCCAAGTTGGAGATAGAGTATTCTTAAAAGTATCTCCATGGAAAAAGGTGTTGAGATTTGGCTGGAAAGACAAATTGAGTCCACGATTTATCAGACAGTACGAGATCACTGAAAGAGTTGGACCATTAGCCTATCGTTTGGCATTACCATCCGAATTGGAAAAGATTCACGATGTTTTCCATGTATCCATGTTAAGGTGATATCGATCAAACCCCTCTCATGTGATTTCACCAGCAAAGATTGAGATTAGACTAGACATGACCTATGGAGAGGAACCGGTCAAGATTTTGGCTCGTGAGGTTAAACAATTGAGAAATAAAAATATGGCTTTGGTAAAGGTTTTATGGAATCGACATGGTGTGGAAGAGGCTACATGGGAACCGGAAGAAACCATAAGCAGCCAGTATCCAAACCTGTTTACTGGTAAGACTTACGAGGATGAAAGACCCTAAGGGGGGAGAAATGTAACATCCCAAAATAGAGCCTTGTTAGAATAGTTGTTTCGAGAACACAAATCTGACATCAAAATATTTATTTTATGATTATTATGAGGTTTAGAATATGAGTACATGCATGTGTTAAAGTTTCATGAAGAAACTCTTTGAGTAAGGTGTCCAATTGTAAAATAGGGACCAAATTTAATAAATTGCAAAACTTGGGTTCTAAAAGCAATTTGTTTGAAATTGCTTTAGATTATAAATTAGAAGGTCTTAGAGAGAAATTTTCCCAATTTCTAAGTTTTTGGACAAAAATGGGCTTGTATGGATTAAATCTAAAAGAAAGGGATTAAGGGCATTTTGGTCATTTGGTACTTTAATGAAATAAAATGGGAAAAATAAGCCAAAATCAGCTCATTTCCATCTTGTTGCTGTTGAAATTCTAGGGTTCTCCATAGCTAGGGTTTCCAAGCTTTTCAAGCTCAATAGTAAGTGCTCCCAAGCCCCGTTTTTAATGCTCTTTGTATTTTTGAAATCCCGGTAGCTTACTCTCTCTCTTTCTACCCATATTTCATGCTAGGGTTCATGTTTAGAAATTTACCCATGCATGAGTTACTTGTATTTTGATGATTTATGGAGGGATATGAAAGTCGAATGTGTGTTAATCATATTTTCCAAGGTGATTTTCATGAAAAACCCTTATAAGGACCTTTTTGAAAAAGTTGTAAAATGTGAGGTAGAAATGAGAAATAATGGAAAAATGTGGGCTGCCATAGGAGGGAAAAACATTCGAGTAGGCTTGGGTAAGGTAGAAATTACATGTGTTTCATTATACGAGCCTAGGGACTAAATCATAAAAATGTGAATGGTTAGAGGCAAAATGGTCATTTGGACCGGGGGTGAAATTTAGGCTCAAAAAGGTACAATGTGAGTTACTAATAATTTATTCTTATGGTTATAGACCCCGAGGAACAAATTCCGGAGGTCGATCAAGGAAAACAAAAAGTTTCTGAATAATCGAAACATAATACCGAGACTAGTACTGGGTAAGTTCGAATAACTTAAGTAAACACCTAATATGCCTAAATGCATGATTCAAGAGTGTATGGTAGTTGCATTTAATAATGACTTGATTATGAATGTCCCAGTTGAGGTTGAAAAGGAAGTTCGATGGATAAACCATGAATTATATGTGATTTGAGATCCTGCATGTGTTGCAGAAAGGATTTAGTCCGGACGGGTAATCCGTGGATCTCAAAGATAGAAAGGATCTAGCCCGTCAGGTGTTCTTTGAATGATCTAGCCTCCCGAAGAATATATTTGCTTTAAGGATTTAGCCCAGATGGGTAATCTGATTAGGGTCTGAATTTAGCTTGGACTGGCAATTCAGATCCGACCTCATTAAGGGTGTTTGTCGCTACAAGGGATTTAGCCTAGACTAGTAACCCCGACATCACCTTATGAGTTTACGATAAGGGAAATTTAGCCTAGACTGGCAATCTCGCCGTAAAATGTGAGGTTCGCGGGAGTGCATACTTGAAAGGAATTATTCTTATGAATTAACGGAGAATGGATAATCCATCGAAATTTCCTAGAAACTCAACGGGATTAATACGATGTATGTGAATGAAATGATGAATGGTGAGCTCATCTAACATAAATTACATGGTACCTTACTATTGTGACTAACTTGTTGATTGAGTGCATGTGATAGGAATACCATTATTATGCTTGTTAATTCTATTGCATAACATGGCTTTATGCTAATTAATCGGTAAATTTACTTTCCAGTTATTCGGGGTTACTAAGCATGTAAATGCTTACCCCTCTCTTTTCCCTATCTTATAGAGCTCGAGGACTTGTAACTATTGGAAGGCAGTTGGAGAATCAACACACTATCAACTAATTCAACTTTGGTATATAGACATTTATGTTTTGTTCAATGGCATGTATAGAACTTTTGAGTATTTGGTTATATGTGTCATTTGATTTGCCAAGATGAAGGCATGTAAAATTATACATATCCTTTTGTATATGGCCATGGGAATCGGCTTTTGAAGTACGCTATGACCTACAAATCTATGCATGTTTATGTTCATTTGCAATTGCTTGGTCTTGAATTGGCAATGAGTTATAAAAACGAGCCAATCTTAAATATGTCAAGTAGACATGGAAATCCTTAAATGCAATATGAGAATTAACTTAGCATGTATGAAACCAATGACACGAGGTTTACATGCAATGAGGTTAATCAAAGCTTTATATAAGTGTATAATTTGGCCTTAACATGTACTAAAGTAACCCATAAGTATGTTTGGTTGATAGAGGGTGATCAAAGGCTGGGAAAATAGCCTAATAAGGTCCACACGGGTAGGCACACGGGTGTGTGTCTATGTCGTGTGTGACACACAGCTTGCCCTCATGGGTGTGTGGCATGGCCATGTGTCCCCTGCACTTGAAATTTTAAGTCAGTATAGCACACGGGTTAAACACACGGGCGTGTGTCCCTAAATACATATTGATGTCATAAACAGAGAGCCACATGAGCTGTAGGGACGAGAGTGTCCCAAGCCACACAGGCGTGTGTGACCACACGGCCCCACCCACACGGGCGTGTGACTCACCAAGGCAAGAAAATCATTAAGTTGCTCAGAATCGATTGAATGTTTCCGGTTTTGTCTCGAACAGTTCCGATGTATGTTTCAGGCCTCGAGGGCTTGTATAAGGGACGGTATGCATGTGTGTGTGTAAAGTTTTAAATTTTGTGCAAAATTTGGTAAACCTGGATTAGTATGTCGTGAAAGTTTAAACCCGGTAATGCCTCGAGCCCTGTTCCAGTGCCGGATATAGGTGTGGGGTGTTACACATTTACTTAACTTTGCAAACAACTATTTATCACGCAAAGTTTGTACCACTGTTCTCAAAAGTTCAGTATGTTTAGTTTCATCTTGTGAATATATCAATATGTCATCAATGAATACAACAACAAATTGATCTAGGTACGATCTAAATATCAAGTTCATTAGATCCATAAAGACAGCAGGTGCATTCGTTAGTCCGAAAGGCATAACCAAAAACTCATAATGTCCGTACATTGTTCAGAAAGCATTTCTGGCACATCGGAGTCTTTAACTCGCAGTTGATAGTAACCCGATCTCAAATCTATCTTTGAAAACACTGTAGCCCCTTTTAACTGATCAAACAAATCATCGATTCATGTTAGTGGATATTTGTTCTTGATCGTCACTTTATTGAGCTATCGATAATAAATGCACATTCTCATAGTTCTGTCTTTCTTTTTCACAAACAAAACCGGTGCACCTGAAGGAGAATAACTCGGTCTTGCAAAACCTCTATCTGTTAACTCTTGCAATCGAGCTCTTTTAATTCGATCGGTGCCATCTGCATTTGAGCTATCGATATCAGATTTTTTCCAAGTACTAACTCAATACCGAATTCAACCTCTCGGATCGGTGGTAAACTCGGTAACTCTTCAAGAAACACATCTGGGTAGTCACACACAACTGGCACTGATTTAATCTTCTTTTCAGTCACTTTCGTATCAAGCACATAAGCAAAATAAGCAAAATAAGCTTCACAATCCTTTCTCACATATTTCTAAGCTAACATCGAAAAATTAACTGCTGGCAATCCATTCAAATCATCTAACTCAATTCAAATATTATCATTATTCTGACATCTCAAATCAATCTTCTTTCGTTTGCAATTCACAACAACATCATGCAACATTAGCCAATCCGTACCCAGGATTATGTCAAACTCATCAAATGGTAACAACATCAAATTGGCCAGAAAGCAATTATCCCAAATCATCATTGGACAGTTCTTGCACACTTTATCAACCAACACACATTTGCCTAAGGGGTTCAATACTCTAATTACAAATTCAGTAGACTCTACAGGAAAATTCTTACTCGATACTAAATTCACACATATATATGAATGAGTTGATCCTGGATCTATCAATGCAATAATTTTAGTATCATAGAGAGTAAAAGTACTGGTTATAACATCTGGCGATGACACTTCTTCATGAGCGCGAATAACATAGGCTCGGGCAAGTGCTCTAGCATCAGATCTCACAGCAGTATCTCGTGCCACACCTCTACCACCACTCAAATTTCCCATGTTTCTAGGTGGTCTACCTCTAGCTGTAGTGTTACTCGGCCTCGTGTTCTGAACATCATCTTTTTCCATCAACTCTAGACAGCCTCGAATAAAATGATCCAATGATCCACATTTGTAACAAGATTTATTTCTTTTGTTCCAACATTCTCCAAAATGTCGTCGTTCAGAGTGCTGGCATTCAGGTTTATTGTCTCTTACACTGCCAACACTAGCTACTGATGTAGCTTGAGTTTTAAAACCAGAGTGTTGTTTAACACGATCCTTGTTCGAATATCCCATTGAAGTATTCGGATGATTATACGAATCTTTGGCTTTCTTTGATGAAGACTGATAAGGCATATTCATCAATCTTTTTCTAGTCTCTTTAGCTTCTGAATCTGCTTTCCTCTTTTCTTTGCTGAGACCTTCAACTTTACAAGCTCTTTCAATTAAAAAAACGAATTCTATAATTTACAGAATTCCAACTAATAGCTTTTTATTTTCATTCAACCCATCAACGAACCGCTTACACATAATCTCTTCGGTAGAAACATATTCTGAGCATATTTACTCAATCGTACAAATTCTCTTTCGTACTCAGTCAAATTCATTCGGCCCTGTTTCAACTCTAGAAACTCTTTATGTTTCTGATCGAGAAATCTTTGGCTTATGTACTTTTTCCGGAACTCAATCTGAAAGAATTCCCAAGTAACCCGTTCACTAGGAACCACCGATTCAACATTTTCCACCAATGATATGCATTATCTTTGAGTAAAGATACCACACACTTGATACATTCTTTCAGAGTACAGGATAATTCATTGAATACTCTGATAGTGTTCTCAAGCCAGAACTTAGCTCTCTCAGCATCATCATCAACTGTAGCCCAGAATTCCTCAGCCTCGTGTTTTCGAATCTTATCAATAGGTGGCTTACTCAATCAGGTTAGATCTATCACTTACGGCACAACTGGGACTTGTTGAGGAACAGGTAGGGGTGAAGGTTATTGAGTATCCAGATTCGTTCGTATGAATTTTGTGAACCACTCAGTCATCATTTGGAAGAAGGCTTGCTTAGCCTCTCCTCCCTGACTACTAGAAATAGGCCTAGAATCAACTGACGCTGCCCCTTGAACGGGAGCGCGCATATTGCTTTCCACATCATTAGCTATGGCTCGTTTGGGATCCATTTCCTATATAAAAACACATTTTAGCTATCAGGAATCATACCACTATCACAGTTTATATATGTGGCATGTATAGCTAGACTCTCACACACTACGTTAGTTCTAGAATTGACTAAACCGTAGCTCTGACACCAAATAAAATGTAACACCCGTAACCCGTATCCATCACCAAAATAGGGTTACAAGGCATTACCTAATAATACACATCATTCAAATACACTTATACAATCATAATCAAAATATCATTCATCTCATTCACATTGTCCCTTATAAGATCCTACGAGACCTTAAAACATGCTTAGAAATGGTTCGGGACTAAACCTATAACAATTTAAAACTTTTAGAAACATAGAAAATTTTCATATTTTCTAGGGTCACACGCCCGTGTGAACAAGTCGTGTGCCTCACACGACCACCAGACACGCACGTGGCGTAGACCGTGTGAAAATAGGGCATACATACTAACTTGGATCACATGTCTGACCACACGCCCGTGTGTCTAGCCCGTGTAACACTCTAACTTGAACCACACGGCCAATAGACACGCTCGTGTGTCTATGTTGTGTGAAAACTGTAGGGTATACTGACCTTAATTCGTAGGGTACCCTAAGGGACACATGGCCGTGTAATCTGACCGTATGTCGCACATGGCTGAGACACACACCTGTGTCCCTGCCTGTGTGGACAAAAAAAGGCTATTTGCAAAGCCAATTTCCACTATTTTCTCATGAACACTTAGCAACCAAAATACACTATTTCAATATATCATTAGGCAACAAAAAACATGCTAAAACAAACAAACATATAAAGGCATTATTTGCATCACATATATCACTTATCAAGCACTTAACTTAAGCGAGCTTAAATGGTTGAAACATATCAACATTTACATCATTAAGAAGCCAAATCACATGGCTAACATCATAGTTCAAAATATACCAAAATGACACTAGTCTATACATGCCATATACCATATATACAAGCTTCAAAAGTACCAACAAATGATCAATAGTGTGACGATGCTCCTGAAAATCCCCAAGTCCAAGCTAGCTTTGACTATCTATAAAACATAGACAAATAACACACAGTAAGTTTCATAGCTTAGTAAGTTCATAGTTGAGCAATTTAATTCATCAAATAAATATAATTCAATCATATACATGTTACTAAAATAATATCTCATTAACACAAACCTTCCTATCATGTCTCAAAACATGATTCATTAACATCTCATTGATATTTCTCAACATAATGCTCAAATAGGTTCCATACGTATCCATACCACCTCGTACTAACCTTTTTCTCAAACAAGTCATTCTTTTATCCGTTGAACCTTTAGGGATAGAAATCGGACACTCACGAATCACAATCGATAAGTACCTATACCATGGCTCGTAGGCAAAACAAGGTAACTCCTCTCAAAGTACCTATACCATGGCCCGTAGCCAAATCAAGGTATTATTCGCACCCGAAGTGCCGATATCATGGACCAAAGCCAATGCATTAACTTAATGACATTACATTATCATCATCACTGCACTTAAAGTTTAACCGAGAAGTTTCGCTTGTCGATTTCATCGTCGAACACTTCTGTATAGTTGTATTCACAATTCAAACATTATCCAAAATCTCATAAACACATTTTATGCAATATCAAAGCATATAACATTCATTTATAATGAAATTAACACTTATGAACTTACCTCGATCTTAGAAACAGCAAAACTAGCCAATTAATTGAATACTTTGTTCTTGCCTCGATCTAAGTCTGAATTCCTCTTTTCATGATCTATATGTATTCAAAATTAACTCATTTAATCACTTATTCATTCAATTTCATCCAAAAATATACATTTGGGCATTTTTTCACTTTAGCCCCTAAACTTTCACATCTATTCAATTTAGTCCCTATTCACAAATACAAGAAATTCACAAAATTTAATTTAACCCATGCTTGGTCGAATTACGATAGTGCCCCTAGCAGCCCATATTTTTCATTTATTTCACATTTTAACCCCTCAATTTATACTTTTCTTACTTTAATCCCTATTTGACATTTTTGTCAAGAATCACTTTGTAAAACATTAAAATCTATCATTAAACTTTCATATTTCATCATCAAACTTCCAAAAACTCAAGCACTCATCAATGGCACTTCACAAAATCTTCAAAAAATTCAAAATTTAAGATACAGGCTAGCTAGAACACGAAGCAACGATCACAAAAAACATAAAAATCATTAAAAACCGAGCTAAAAATGTACCTCAATCAAGAACAACAAGGGTCAAACCCTAAAACAACATCTTATTCTTCTTTTCCTCTTTTTATTCGGCTATGGATAATTATAATTAAGCATAAAATGGTTTTTATTTTATTTAATATAACTTAAATTATCAATTACCATTTTATCCTTTAATTAAAACCACCAATATTCATGATATAATGCCCATTAATGTCCATTAACATTATAAATGGGTTAATAACATCATAAGGACCTCAAAAATAACAAACCATAGCAAATAAACACTTTTAACTTATATCATGCTACTTTTTCATTTTACGCAATTAAGTCCTTTTTATAAAATTGAACACACAAATGATAAAATTTTAACGCGAAATTTTCACACATATCACATATCATGCTGTAAACACAGAAAATAATATTAAAATATTTTTTGACTCAGATTTGTGGTCCCAAAACCACTGTTCCGATTAGGGTCTAAACCGGCCTGTTACACCATAAATGTCCACTCTCAAATAAAATGGTCTAATTACCACTTAAGGGCCTTAACTTTAAGGTTCTATAGCTATTAATCACCTTTAGCTATTAGAACTCAAGTTTTACGCTTTACGGGATTTAGTCCTTTTTATCAAATTAAGCACTCAAATGATAAAATTTCTTAGCAAAAATTTCACACAATCATATTTTCATGTTGTGGACATTAAAATAATAATAAAATAATTATTTCAACCTCAGATTTGTGGTTCCAAAACCACTATTCTGATTTGACCAAAAATGGGTTGTTACATGGCCATTAGTAGAAGGTAGAGCAATTGTTAGATGAAAAAGGTGAACTTGTAGGAGTAAAAGAAATACAAGTTTGGAGAAAAAGAAAACTAAGGTTAACTGTAAAAGAAGATGGAATTATTAGGGTACAAAAATAACACGGCGACAAAGTAATAGGGTGACGTGAGCGAGTGGATGAGCGGTAATCATGGCTTGATTATGGTGTGATTAAAATTAGAGGGAACAGGAAAAAGGCAAAAAAATATATATTTGGGAAACGACCACCTATTTGCCAAAGAGCAATGTAGGGCCTGAATCCTCTATTACCATAAAAAATGCAAATACCTACTGTACAAAATAAAATTTATTAAACCAAGTAACTGAAATAGCTATGAAAAATTAAAAATCGGCAAAAATAAAAACAAATATAAATCACCGAGACGCTAAAGTTAAACATCTTAGAGATCAATGGACTATTTATCTCGAGTTACAGGAGCACCATAGTAATACTCCAAGTGTTGCCCATTGATTTTAAATGTGAGCCTAATCTTAACATCTTTAACATCCATAGATCCATGAAGATATATGTCGGTTATTTCAAAAGGTCCTGACTAGCGAGATTTTAATTTGCCAGAAACATTTTGAGCCTAGAGTTGAATAACAACACCTACTGTCCGAGTTCAAATTATCGTGGCATAATCCTTTTGTCATGCCAACACTTGGTTTTTTCTTTATACAGTTGAGCGTTCTTGTATGCTTGAGCTCAGAATTCATCCATTTCTTTCAACTCTAACAATCGTTTATGTCCAGTAGTGATCCAATCCATGTTCAGCTTCTTCATAGCCTAAAATACTTTATCCTCCAACTCGATGGGTAGAGATTGCAAGGCTTCCCATAAACCAGCTTAAAAGGTGACATCCTCAATGGTGTTTTGAATGAACTACGGTAAGCCCACAAAGCTTTATCCAATCTGGAAGACCAATCCTAGCGATTTGGGTTCACCATTTTATCCAAAATCTGTTTAATTTCTCTATTAGAAACTTTAGCTTGGTCGTTTGTTTAGGGATGATATGTCGTGGCAATCTTATGTTTCACGCCATACCTATGCAAGGCATTAGCAACGAATTTGCAATCAAAGTGAGAGCCTTCATCATTGATAAGTGCGCAAGGTGTACCATATCTTGTGAAGATATTTTTGTACAAGAACTTCATCATCGATTTAGCATCATTAGTAGGGAGAGCTACAACTTTAATCCACTTTGATATGTAGTCAACTGCCACAAGTATGTATAAATTTCCCAAGAGGATGGAAATGGACCCATAAAGTTTAGTTCCTGCACATCAAACAACTTAATCTCCAGGATATTTTGCAGTGGCATTTCATGTCTCCTAGAGAGGTTGCCCGTCCTTTGACAACAGTCACATGCTTGGTAAAATTCATGAGCACCCTTGAACATGCTCGACCAATAAAAGATGGATTAGAGAACTTTGGCAGCAGTTCTCATGCCTCTAAAATGTCCTTCGTGAGGAACTGAATGACAATGTTGCAAAATACTTTGAATTTTATTATCAGTGACACATATTCTAATTATTTGATTAGCACAATGTTTGAATAAGAAAGGCTCATCCCAATAATAATGTCTGGCATTGTTAAGAAATTTCCTTCTTCTTTGGCTATTGAGATCAGGAGGCATCAACCCACTCACTAAGAAGTTCACAATATTGGCATACTAAGGTAATACCATGGAAACTAATAACTTCTTATCTAGGTAGTCTTCCTTAATGATTTGAATATTGTCATCTTCAAGTCTAGCTTCCAATCTCGACAAGTGATCAGCCACTTGATTTTGAGTCCCTTTTCTATCTCTAATTTCTATATCAAATTCCTACAGCAAAAGTATCCACCTGATCAACCTTGGCTTAGCATCTTTATTGGTCACCAAGTACTTGATAGCAGAGTGGTCTGTATAAACTATGACATTGGTACCAACTAAATAAGATCTGAATTTATCAAATACGAATACCACAGCCAATAACTATTTTTAAGTGGTGGTGTAGTTGAGTTGCACATTTGTCAGGGTCTTACTTCCTTAATATATAGCGTGAAATACTTTGTTTTTCCTTTTCCCCAACACTGCACCTACAGCAAAGTCCCTAGCGTCACACATGAGTTCAAATGGTAGTGTCCACTCCGGTGGTATTACAATCGATGTTGTCACCAATTGCTTCTTCAATTCTTCAAATGCTCGCAAGCAAGGTTCATCAAAATTGAAAGGTAAATTATACTCTAACAAAGCACATAGGGGTTTGGTTATCTTCAAGAAATCCTTAATAAATCTTCTATAAAATCTTGCATGGTCTAAGAAACTCCTGATACCTTTTATAGTGGTGGTAGGCAGCAACTTTTTGATCACTTCAATTTTGGCATTGTCCACAACAATCCCTTGTTGTGATATTTTATGTCTCAGAATAATGTCTTCACGAACCATGAAGCTGTATTTTTCCCACTTTAAAACAATATTAGTTTCTGCACAATGACAAAGAACCAATTCTAAGTTCTTCAAACAGCTCTCGTAGATACTGCCAAACACAGAGAAATCATCCATCAAAACTTCCAGAAAGTTTTCCACCATGCCCGAGAATATTACCATCATGCAACACTGAAATGTTGCTGGGGCATTACACAATCCAAATGGCATTCATCTAAACACAACAATTCCATATGGACATGTGAAAGTGGTCTTCTCTTAGTCATTGGGAGCTATGGAAATCTAGTTATACCCTAAATACCCATCCAAAAAATAGTAAAAGGCTTTCCCAGGTAATCTATCCAACATTTGATCGATGAAGAGCAATGAAAAATGGTCTTTCCTAGTTTCCTTGTTAAGCTTGCGATAGTCCATGCATACTCTCTATCCCGGGACAGTACGAGTTGGTATGAACTCATTGTTATCATTTCTAACTATTGTGACACCTCCTTTCATGGGTACATATTGTATAGGACTCACCCATGAACTATTTGGAATAGGGTATATAATTCTAGCATCGAGCCATTTGAAGATCACCTTCTTGACAACTTCCTTCATGATTGGTTTCAACCTTCTTTGCTGTTCGATAGAATTGTTATGGCAATCTTTCAAAAAAATCTTATGCATGCAGATAGTAGGGCTGATTCTCTTGATGTCGGCAATTGTCTATCCCAACGCCTTCTTAGATCTCCTTAGAACATCTAGCAACTTGACATTTTGATCAGGTGTCCATTCTGCAGATATAACTACTGGCAAAGTGTTGTTGTCTCCCAAGTAGGCATACTTTAGATGCAACGGCAAAAGCTTTAACTCTAGTGTGAGAAGTTCCTGTATAGAAAGTTTAAAAGGTTTAAAAGAACGATCTAAAAAATCTAAGGATTCAAACTTCTTCCATAGTCTTTCCATCAATTGCTTGGTCTCCATGAATTCACCGAGTTTTACAAGTGTTTCTGCTTCACTTAGCTCAGATAGACCTTCATCATTATCAAAATTTCAATGACAAAATTTTGCAAACTCCTCCTCCACTACTGTTTCAATCAACCTAATGGCATGACACTCATCATTTTCATCGGCACATTTCAAAGCATCAAAGACATTAAAAGTAATTCGTTGATCATTTACCCTTATTGTTAACTCACATTTTTGCATACAATTAACATTCTACATGTAACAAGAAAAGGTCTTCCAAGAATAATCGACACATTTTTGTCAGCCTTACATTTTAAAATGATAAAATCGACTGAAAAATAAATTTATCTACTCTTACCAGTACATCTTCAATTTTACCTTTCGGATGTGCGTAAGATCGACCAACTAGTTGCAGCGTAACTGTGGTGGGTATTGCCTTCCCAATTCCCAGCTTCCTAAAGATAGACATAGGCATTAAATTTATACTTGCTCCAAATCACATAATGCCTTACCAACATAATAATTTTCAATAGAGCAAGGGATAGTAAAACTCCCTAAGTCCTTCAACTTTGGAGGTAATTTGTTCATTAGCATCGTTGTGCACCCTTCAGTGAAAGCAACAGTTTCAAATTCCCCCAATTGTCATTTATTTAATAATATATCCTTCATAAATTTTACGTAATTGGGCATTTGCTCCAAAGCTTCCACCAATAGTATGTTGATATGGAGTTCTTTTAGGACATCCAAAAATCTTTTGAACTGAAAATCTTGCTTGGAATTCTAGAATCACTGAAGAAAAGGTGGCAATGGCCTTCCTTCAGACTATTGATATTGTTTTGCTGTGGTATTCAGCTTGACCATATGATCTGATTTTGCTGCAACAATCTTTTGTTTGGCCTTTTTAGATGATTTTGCGATCTGTCCTTGATTGAGACTTAAATCTTCCTCTTCAACAGTGGCATCTCTAACAACTTCATTTAGCTAAGTACCACTTCTATGACTGATGGCCTTTCAATGCTCCTTCCCTTATGATCTCACATTCTTAGTATCACTTGGAAATGCTATTAGAGGTCTCGAATTTAGACCATTGATGATTTTTCCCACTTGATTTTTCAAGGCTCTTAGGGATGCAACTTGACTCTGGATCATGGTGTCATTCTTGGCCATGTATCCTTTCAACAAAGTTTTAATAGACGAGGAAGATGATGCTAAATTTTGTTGAACATTCTATCATGGCATAGGATGATTATAACCAGGCGGTGCACTTGTCGTATTCTATCTAATAACATTGTTGGAATTTCCTACTCCTTGATTATTCTAGATAAAGTTTGGGTGTTGCTTCTACCCTAGATTGTAGGTGTTGGAATAGAGATTATTATTACGGTTGAAATTGCTCATGTAATACACAGAGATTGAGTTTGATGGAAATTCATCAAACACATGATCTTACCCACAATAGATACATGATAGTTCGATTGATTTCATCTCCTAAACTATAGTTGGTCTCTTCATTGTTTTGATCATGTTAGCTAGAGATGATACCTTGGCTTTCAACGAACTGATTGCATCGAGCTCATGATGCCAAAGCAACTTTCTTACTAATCCCAACTCTTGTGGTAGGATATTGATAATCATTGTTGGCTATCCTTTCCAAAATTTCATACGCTTCATTATAGAATTTATCCAACAAGGTCCCATTAGCAGAAGCATTAACTACCATCTTTGTATGCGCGCTTAACCCATTATAAAACATTTACATATGTATCCAATGCTAGAATCCATGTATCATGCATTTCCAAAGCAATTCCTTAAATCTTTTCAAAACTTCATACAATGTCTCATCCTCTAATTGCCAAAAAGATGTGATGTCATTTCAAAGCTTGGCAGTCATATTAGACATATTATATCGTAGCAAAAACCTTTGACAAAGTTCTTTTACTATTTTCAACTTCTTTATTATTAAATTAAATTGATTTCTTCTCTTCAGATCAGATCCAAATCTTTCTTTGAGTCAAACAACTTGAATACGATCCTGATTCACTTTCTCCGCTTCAGTCCCGTATTAAAAATTCATTCGAAGATGCCACCGTCCTTGATGGTAAAGCATTCATCCATGCTCTGGCATGAAGATGGAAACAATTTAAGTCGCAGGGCATCTTCAGGACCACCCTGTTGCCTGAACAAGTCATAGACTTCTAGGAAAAGTCTTAAATGCAATCGTGGATCTTCAGTAGGCAACCCACTGAACTATCCTACTGTTTGCAACATCTGAAACATTATTGGTTTCAACTCAAAATACTGAGCTTGAATGGTTGGTTTAAATATCCCTAGGTTCAAGTAATCCAGAATTGGTAGTACCTGCTCACGAATAGGCCTGTCTCGATCATTTATCACACAACAAATAGAAAGATTAACATCCTGGCCATTTGGATGCAATGGATCTTCCATACCTGGATCATTTCCAATCCTAGCTATATCTCGTAGTTCTCTTCTTTTTCTTTGTAAAGTTCTCTCGATCTTTGGGTTAAGAGGATATTCTTCATTAACAAGAATGCCTCTTCTCATACACTGATGGCAATCCTTGAAAAATTAAAGACAACTAAGTTAGATAGAACTAATGAATTAGATAAGTAGTAATAAAACCAAATTTTACCAGATTGTCGATTCCCAGCAACAACGCCAAAAACTTGTCACGTCTAAAATGATGTGTGAATTGTGCAAGTATACATGTCAAATCAAATAATATGATGATAAGTATGATCGTCTCCACAGGGATCGGATAGGATTAACTTGGTTAAGTTGCTATTATGAAGTATGTTAATTAGGCTAAGGCAAAATAATAATAGAAATGCAATGCTAATCAAAATAATGATGATGTGAATAATATGTAAACAATAAAAAATTTATGAATCTACCCTTATAAACCAATAATGCCTCGACAAATTCTTAATCAACTTACTACTCAAAATGAATTTAAAATGGTCTACTTCTTTCGAGAGCAAGACCTTATGATACCTAACCTAAGAAAATATATGTCTGTAGACCTCAAATGTGATTCCCAATACCGATTACTCTTCACTCTGAACGAATGTTGGTCTATGTCTAGATACTGCTATAGGCATTCTATGGAACACCCACTTGTATCAATCAATTGTGGTCTAACTAACCTAACCTTTTCAAAATTAGATTATGTTTATAAGTATACAATGCATTCATCTATGTCTAGAGATTGCATGCATACAACTCGAAAGAAAAAAATGAATGAAATAGTAAAATAGATCAGATCTAAGCTTCAACATTAATGGAAAATTCAAGTATTATCAAGTAACCCTAACCCGATGAGATTTAACTCATGGGTTGGTTAATCAAATCAAAATTCAAAATATCATTCAACATCTTCAACATTTAATTTCACAAAGAAGCAATTTAAGAAAATAAAGGAAGAACTTTATGAAGCTTTTGTCGATCCAGCCCTCAACTCCAATGGCACAATGTCTTGCAAAGACCAGATTGACTGCCTTCTTTTTCTCCATTACGTTCTACTCGGATGCTCATCCTCTATTGCTACCCTCATTCTTTTCCTCATACTCATCACTTTTTATGGGGTAGATCCCCCTCAGCACACAATTTTTGCTCCATTTTTTTAGGTAGATCTTTCTAGTACAAGTACAGTTGGGTGAGAGTGGCACAAATTGATTGTTGACTTAGTGTCTTCCTAGAATTTCCATGGCATTAATGTTGGCAATCTGTCCAACCTTTTTCCATGACAAAACTTCACTCCTTCATTTCTTTTCCTTATTCTACACCTTCCATTCAAACACAAACAAATCCTTTCCACCCACAAGTAAAAGTAACATAATAACATTTAAGCACAATCCAAGCTTCATGATACAATGTTCTAAAACTACTAATATAATATCCTAAAATGAAAATATATCTACTTAAGTACAAACAATTAACCAAGTCTAAAGGCCTGAAATATAACTATTTGCAAGAGTTATTAGTAACCATTACATTTTCTTTCATAGAAAGTCAATTACTATCAAATAGTAATCAAGTCATTCATCACAAACGTGAGGACATGTGCCCACATTTTTGGTCCCTTATCTATTTGAAGTCAAGCTTTTACTTACATTATAGTATATGAGTCACGCATATATAGTCTGTCATCCACTTAGGATTTAGGTATGCCACACTATGAATATCACATGTGAAGAAATCCATAAATGGATTTAAGATCTATTTTATTTAGGTCTAGTCTGATGTACTGTAAGTCCAGTTAGTCATATCTATGTCTCTATCTTTTGGGAGTCATCCACTTCTATGCCCAAGACAAAACATCACACCAATTGGAATTAATAGACGTCATATTAGTCTTTTAATTGGTTTGCTTATTTCTTATCAGACTAAGGACTTGTTTAGGTTCATCTACTAATACAAGTTTTCTTTCAGTATTACGATCCAACCATGTAATATCTCTTAGTATTAGTTTAAACATTAGACAACCAGTGAGTCAACATTTGCTTCTATTTTGCTTTGTATGAAAAAAACCATATGAGGACAATTATACAAATTATATTAATGTGATACATGAATTTGTTTTATTAACCAATCTATTCAAAAAAAGTTACAAGTTTACAAAAAAATATACTACACTCAGGCACCAGATCCAATAGTCTCCCACTTGCCTTAGTAAATAGATGAGTCATGTTCTTCTTTCCCATGCTCTCCATGCATTTCTCAAAACTCCAAGCTAGTAGAGTCTTGGTAAACAAGTCTGCAAGGTTGTCCTCAAATGCAACCTTGACTACATCCATGATTTCGTCTGCAACTACCTCCCTTATAATATGATACTTCCAATCAATATGTTTTGTCCTATTTTGGTTTCTTGTCTCCTTGGTATTAGTTATTGTAGCACTGTTGTCACAATATAGTGTGATAGCTTTCCCCATACCAAGAATGACTTCAAGATCCTTAAGAAACTTTTGAAGCCATATTTCTTATTTGGTAGCCTTAGAAGCAACCACATATTTTGCCTCCACACTAGAGTCTATAGTACAACTCTTTCTTACAGTTCTCCACTCAATGGACTCGTCGCCTAAGACAAAAACATATTTGAATGTAGATTTCTTCAGATCCCAACACGTTTGAGAGTTAGAATTAGTATAACTGATAGGAGTAAGATCTCCTACGGAATACACAAGCATATAATCCTTTGTTCTCTGTAAATACTTGTGTACATGCTTAACTGCTTACCAATGTCTTGGTCCTAGATTCGCCTAATATCAACTCACCGAACCCGCTACAAAAGAGATATCTAGGCGTATGCATTACATAGTGTACATGAGACTTCCTACTATCAAAGCATAATGAACCTTTATCATATTCTCTCTTTCTTTCATTGTCTTAGGATAATCCTCCAAAGTGAAATAAAACCCCAATATAGAAGGTTGGTTTCCTTTCTTCGAAGTGGTCATTACATAACACTCAATATCTTGTCCATGTATATAGCTTGCAATAGTGCTATCACTTTGTTCTTTCGATCCCTTAGGATTCAAATTCGACTTGATTGTGGTCAACCATGTGACTTGTGATGTAGTCTTGGATTCAAACATATGCAGAGACAAAATATCCCAATATATGCCATTTTTCATCAATGGGAAATTTTGTTTCCAAACATTGAAAATTTGTTAAAGAATGTACACATCTTCCTTGTATTGCATATAGTCTACATCAGAAAATGGCACATACCACTTCCACATAAGAACATGGATATAGAGTGCTTGAAACATCTCACAACCGCAACCCTTTTGTAGAAGGTTTACCCCGTATAATGTTACAAGGTGACATGGTGTTGTCTTGTTGTTGTGTTTCAATAACTAATGCAATTGTGCAAATGTACACGTCATTCAAGTAATAAAGTGATAAGTAAGTATTGCCTTCACAGGTATAATAAATTGGTAAGAAATTGAGTAAGTTATTATAATCCTATTAACTATACTAAATAGCAAGAAATACTCTCAGGTTGAATAGGATGTTTGTATAATGAATCAATGAAATCAAATGCAAAAAACAAAGAATTGATGTAACAAATAAAATGTAGTGGCAAATTACAGATAAAAGCAAGAGTAATTCTATTGTTGAATAAATAGGGATGGAATGATTTAGGTGAAATGCTCATATCAAAATAACGCCATGGCAAAACATTGTCTAATCAACTGCTCAAAGAGTCACTACTGTAAACTACTTCTTTCTATAGCTAGATCTTAAGCTAAAAATCTAAGTTATTGTATGTCTACAGAACTTTGGATGAATAACTACAATGAACATTCTTCTCTGCACAACTCGTAGCATCTATGTCTAAAGTTCTACGAATATTCTGTCAAGTATTCATTTGCATCAAACAGTTCAAGATCCAGTATATTTAACCTTTTCAGAATTAAAAATACATCTAAGAACACATCACATAATCAACTATGTCTAGAGCTTGTATGCATGTATTTAAAATAAGTATAAATCGAATGAAACAGTGACATAGACAATCTTAAATCACGAACATTAAATATAATAAAACATTCACCCAAATAACTCCAATTCAAATGAGATTAGCTCATGGGTTGGGATTTAAAATCCAAAATCAGAATAACTTCAACATCATCATCAACAGTTTAGAAATCACATAAATTAACTAACAAAATGAAGGTAGAACTGCGGGAAGCTTTTTCCACTTCAGCTTTCACTTCGATGCTACTGAATTGTGCAAGACCAAGGGTTGATTGCTCATCCCTTCCCTTGTGTATCTACTCTCCTCTTGAACTGCAACCCTTTTCCCTTTTCTCTCGAATTTTCCACAAGATTTTTTACGGAGAGAAAACTAACCCCTAAATGATCTCTAATTCCTCATGTCCAAAACATTCTCATCTTCTTTCTTTTCTCTTTCCTCTTTTATAGGGTAGGCCCCCTCTCTCAGCACATACTTTTCTCCCTCTTTTTCAGTTGGATTTACCTGGCACATGGACAACTGGATGAGAGTGACGAGGACTGAGTGCTATGTCAACATTATCCTGGAATTGCTATGGCAATTATGTTGGCAGTCCTTCTAAGCTTTTGCCATGGCAATATTTCACTTCCTTCATTCTTTTCCTCCTTTTCCTTCATCTTGTCTACACCTGCTGCATACAACAACCAATTCTCTTTCTCGCAACAAGAAAAGTATCATAAAATGACATTCAAGGCACAATCCAAGCATTATTATGCAATGTTCTAAAAATAACCTCAAAATGTAAATATATCTACTTAAGTACAGACATTTAATCAAGTTTAGAAGCTCAAAATATAACTCTTTTCAACAGTTATCACTTGTAAACCCATACACTTGGAAAGTTTCATATTAATAGGATAAGCATTCAACCCTCATTGAGCGTGATTTTCTACAATTGGCGCTCATGGCTCATTTTAGTTCCTCAAAGAACATGTGACATACACGCATCACAGTGTCTTGTTTGTCTCCTATTGTCACAAACAACTAAAAGATCTATAATAAGTCGAATTGAACACAAACTTTATGGGCAAATGGGTCCCTTTTATAACTAAATTCATGGCCTCCGCTAGGTTAGTCGTCATATGGTTATATTGGCACCCTTCATTATATGACTGCGCCCAAGCCTCAACTGGGATTTTGTCAAGCTATTTCCCAGCTAAGTCTGTTTTTGCTCGTAACTTCTCCAACCTTTGACGGAATTGAGATCTTTGGAGCTCTTACCCTGTGGAACTAATTATGGTTATAATTATTAATAGTACGAAAAGAAACTAAACACTAGCAATAGATCTAAGAATCGAGTATGTACCCATGTTAACAACTTCTTCATGTTGTTCAGTATTATGGAACTCTTACATAAAATTGTAAACAATGTGTCGGATGTAGTGTATTTTATAAGCATTTGTTTGATCCTATATACCACCACATTGCCTCTTCGCCTCTCTAATGCGTCTTTATCTTGATTGGACATCAAACATATGTCAGGATGTTTAATTATATGTAGACAAAAGTTTCTAAGAAAAATCCTCACAATCCCATGTCATTTTCTGTGATGGCAAATATTGTTAGGAAGATGTTTCGATTCCCATCTTACATAACCGTTATCAACAGTATCTGGGTATATTTACCATACATTCAAGTCACATCTATTTCCACAATGGGCTTGCAGTAAAGAAATGCCTAAAACAACTTTCAAATGTCTAGAGCAATCGGTGGAGTCTTTCTTATACCTTTCACTATTTGACTTGATGAATAGTATACATCGAGAGTTTGCAATTCCACCACTATCTTCTTGAACATTCATTTCCTTCGATATAGTGTCCATATAAAGATCACTAAATTCAAAATTATTTGCATCATTGTATGTAGCATCAATTGGAACATCTTCCACATCTGGCTCAACAACATTTTCATTAAGGTTGAATGTGGGATTTTGAACGCCGCAAACATTTGGTGGTCATGTAGAGTCATATTGACCATCCAATGTGATATTAAGATCGAAATCCAGCCAGCAAATTGGGGACATCTCTCTTAAGATGTTGATGGCACCTCAACGTACGACTTTTGCAATTCATATTGTTGAGCCATAGGGTTGAGGGAGATATTCATAGTCTGATTAGATAAACTGGGATTTCAGCTACCGTATTCACTCACTCATTATCATTCAATTCCACATATAATTTTACCACTTGATTTCCAGAGCTACAATGAACTACTATCATTGTCTTGACATCTCCATCATTAATAAGCAAAAGTTGACTAAATATGATTGGATTTAATTACGTCAAAAATCTATAGAAGATTGTAGATATTGTCCTCCTACAATGTGTTGCCCTTTTATTACTAATCTTCAATTTCAAATCCATTAAGATTAATACTTTGTTTAATTCTCCTACTAATTTTATACTTCGATTCAAATACAACGTCAATTTCGATTTCAAGAATTTGTCCATTGTAATAAACCACTACTACATACTAGTTATTCACCTTGTATAATTAACCTACAAAATAAACTAAATTATTAGGTAATAAATCATCATATAGTTTTCATATAATGAATTAAAAACATAAAATTTCATTACCTTAATCACAAGGATCACCAATAATTCTTCAAACAGAGACTTTTATCTCTTCAAAGTCAAATTTTTATTTGCTAACTGGTTCACTTTTGTTTACCTTGTAAGAGGTGGTTTAAGTCATTTTATAAACAATTAAATAAATTAAATTGGGGAGAAACAAATTCTCTTAAAAGTAGGAGAGTTCGATTCTTGAGATCAAAATCGATTTGAATAAACTGATTTCAACTTTAGTCAACTCAAATGGTCCCTTCAAATGTCTGGTGAGCCTAAAATGAACTTTGAAGTCGGTCTACCCAAACTAATTTCAGGCTTCTTAGTTTGCTTTGATTTGACAACATAGGTCACAAGCTTGTAGTTTTCATTTCTAGCGCTTGAAAATCGGTTTCACTGGCTTGATTTTCAACTGCACGATGCAAACAGTCCTTCTAACTAGTTTTGGCAAGTCGACAAGCCCTGGATCGATGTGACTGATTATTTTTTTTTGACAAGTCAAAAAACTAATCATATTACAAAATAATTTTTTTTTCTTCCTCGTTTTCACTCGTATAAAAATTTCTGATATTTAAAATGAAAATAAGTTCACCCAAATTAATTTTACCTAACACAAACAAAATACGTTCTATTTTGATTATTGTGTAAAAACTTGTATTATTTTAATTTTTTATTTTTTTTATTATTGGGAAAAAAATGGTTTGAATGGTCTAATCAATTGTATATAACAAAAAAATAGAGTATTTCAATTAATTCAAAATGTTATATTATCTAAATAGTTTGATGTTTATTGATTTAATTTGATTTAATTTAATTATTATTCAACTAAAGAAATTATAAAACAACGATATAGGGTATTTTTAGATGAGTGTTTATTTTTAATACGGTTCATTTAATTTTTTTACTTCATATTATAATATTACTATAACATTTAATCTTACAATTATATTTATTTTTATACTAATCACAAATAAATATATTGTTGATCCAAAAACAACTTTAATTAATTTGATTTCCCATGGAATTGTCATGAGGGGAACGGATGGGCAAATAATTTGGAGCTTTTGGTTGGGCAAAGCAGCGGGCATCCATTGATGCCCCCGTACAAACATATATATACATATTCGGACAGTCATTAAACTGTAGAATGAAACGACATTTCAATCAGTCATTGACCACTGCGATTTGCTGAGTATATGATTGTAAACGCCTGTATGTGACAAATATATGAAATAATAAACAGGAACTAAAAACAAGAGAATGGGGGACAAACATTTAATGGTTTTTCCCTCTCTCTTTTCTATACACTATTTATGAATATTAAATAAATAACCCCCCCCCCCCTCCTTCCATGAAAGCTACCACACAAAACTTTATAAGTGTTGGATCATTATTTGTCTGTAATGTGTGTACACTGTTCTTACATAATAATTAACTCTGAAGATCAACAGACAGTATTAACAAATTCGCATTTATTTTTACATTTAAGAACTTTCACTTTTCTGTGGAGACTAGTTCTTCTTAGGGGTCATTGTTCTTCCATTAGTTTAATTCATACTTCTCATAATCTTCTATCCATATATATCAGTGTTGTCTCTTCATTTTTTCCCCTGCACTGCCATTACTTTCATTCCGCAATATTATTTGGGTATTTTTGGAAATAACTATTTTTTAATCCATGCTTCTATTATTAGCGCATAAAACAAAAAAATATAAACAACTTCTAAATAAATATTAAAAAATTATTTAAACATAATTAAACATTAAATAAAGTTATTATATGTAAATATTAATAACTCTCTAATTTATGATGTTGAATTTAGCCTTTTAGAGTTTTTTGTCCTAAATTTAAAATTTAAGATTTAAGATTTAAGATTTAAGATTTAAAATTTTAATATTTATTTATAATTATTTATTATTTAATTATATTTTTAAAAAAATTATTAATATTTATTTATAAGCCCTTCACTATTTTATGTTTTATTTAATAACGATGTCTCATATTTGACACATGATCAATATAAAATTTTAATTCCACAAATAGAATTCAAATATTGTAATGCCTCATTTTTTATATTTTTAAAAAAATATAATTTTTTATTTTCTTATTATTACTTGGAAAAGTATGTGTCACCTTTAGAATAATGTTTGTAGAGTTTAGAAACTCAACTAACAGAGTATCATATATTTACTCATAAAAAAACTTCAATTTCAAGTGCAACAAATAATAATTTGTATATATTATGATTGTATTTAAAGTATTATATAAATTTGGCTTAATATATAGATTCACCTCTAAACTTGATAAGTTTTCTCAAATTGCCCCTTAGTCTTTTTCTTTATCACATTGGTCCTCAAGGTTCACATCTGTTACACAAATTGGTTCTTATGTTTAATACCATTAGGTTTTGAACAGTTGGGTGACGTGGCCAAACATGGAAGTAACATGTGGACAAATAGGGGAATGACACATGTCTTCCTCTTTAATTATTTTAAAAAAACATAAATAATAAATTTTATATATAAATTCAAAAAAAATAAAGGGATAAAGTTCATACCCTCATTCGCATCAAGATATGTGGCAAGTTAGAAAGGCACCCAAGCAGTAAGCTTGCCACTAGCGAACTAAGAGGTCACCTACAAGTTTTCTCTTTCGGGATAACCATATAGATAAGTGCAGGTCATCTGGTACCTGGGTCTTAGAGTCTTCATCGTGAACATGAAGTTGTTGGTCGCCAAATACCACGTAGACTCAACTACCCCATACCATCAAATCAGAATAAATGACAGGATTTGTCCCATCACAGGCGTCCCCATTCCATCAAAGACATCCACCCCTTGCATCCCAAAATGATGGCTTAATGACAAGTCCAACACGTTAACATGACCTTACAGAAAATCCTTTCCTATAAAAAGCTCTAGGAACGAAGAAGAAGGGATAAACTCTTCAAAATACTAGGCTTACTCTCTACTAGCTTACCTTCAACCTTCATCTTTCATACTTTCCTCTTTCTACTTTGTATAACCTTCGACTCTCCATCCTGACTAGGTAAATCGACCTCCACAACAACCACTACTTTCTCTTTTACTTTCTCTCATTGTTGTATCACTGTATCAACAATTGGTGCGATGAATGTGGACAACATGGATTCACGATCTCAAAGTGGCACCCCCGCTGACCAAACTAACGACCCAGCTAACCAAGTCAACTCTGCCCCACTCATCATTCCCATTTCACCTACCTCAGGAACTATCACTAGCATGGAATCTACTCAGACTCCTACCCTTGCAAGAACCCCTCTACTATATGCAAGTGCCCTTCTTCCCACCTTAGAGTGATTAGAAAAAGGCTTTGATGCATCACTTGACCACTAACACTGTCACTCCTACTGTGCCAACAAGAACCATTTCCCCATATTCTCCAACTCCACCAATTACTATAGTGCCTCACTGTAACCTGGTGTGTCCCCTCTTAGGCCCTTGGACCATATAACTTGTTTGTAAGAGGATATAAATTGTCTCACAACCAAACCTACTACACTAACCATGAGCCCTACTCCCTTAGACCAAGGTTCTCACCAACAGGTGTCAGGTCCTTAACCTCATATCTTTGAAACCTAGGAGAAGTTGTGATGTTTGGAAGAGTAATTTTCTCAACAAAAACATCACTTATAGAAGAAACAATGTATATTTGACCAAAGGAACACTAAAAATGAGTAGCTTATTGTGAAGTTGAAAGCTGCACGGGAAACCCAATATGAGAAAATCCTGAGCATCAAGCGGAGGAACCTCAGTCCGCACTTCAAAGTACCAATGAGCGTGACAATTTTGGAAGTCCTCCGCAAAAATAATACCGACCTCCCAGCAACATCTCAACATTCTTAGGGCAACAACAATATATCTATGGAAGAGTAACTCAGAGTCAAGGCCGAATTGATGCAAAAAGTAGAACAGGGAAAACAAATGAATCTATTTAGAATTACTCCAACAAGTCACTAGCCTCAAAAATCCTCAACAGCTATAACTTAACATCTTTTAAATTCCCGAAGTTTGTGTATAACAAATAGTGAGACTCGGAAGATCATCTAGCTAGGTACAACAATCACATGAACATATTAAGGGCATCTAGTGAAGTAAAATGTAAATTCTTCTCCATGACCCTGATCGCCTCCGAATGTACTATTGTCTAGAGTGTAAATCCTGCAACCAAATATAATCGCTAGGTAGTTTTCGCAAGTATACAGGTGATGAATCCTACAAGGATTTATACAACGAAGTAGTGGAGTACTACAAGGATTGTACCCAATGGAGGCAAAACTAAACTAATTCTAACTTTTCCTATAATAAATCTAATTAGTAATTTAATCAAACTATATTATGCTGAATCCTAAGGTGATGAAAAATCATATTTTATAAAATAATTAAAAAAATAAAAAAATAAAGAAGGGAAAGCAAATTGTAGATTTTATCAATTCTAGGGACAAAAGAGTAACCTACTTTGATGGTCATGACTAATTCCTATTTCAGGTTATATTTAATCAACTAATCATTGACCTAGTAGGATCTCTCTATCTTCCACTAAACTAATGAGTTGACAAGAACTACTTATCTCTCGACCTCATAGTCCAAACCGAATTGCGGTAAGGTATTCATGGATAGGCAATACCAATTTTGGGTTCATTCCCACCTAAATGACTTCCTAGTGTTGTCAAGCCTATGGTTTTAAGTTCTTTCTATCCCAACCAGTTGATCCACTAAGAAACCCTACATAGAAGTTAATCACTCCCATGTCCACTCGTTAATATCCAAATAAAGGATTAGTTCCTCATGAATCTAATAAACATCATAAACTTGATTGAAAAGATGAACATAAATTAAAGATCAAAAATAGAGTTTAAGAAAAATCCTGATATATATTGACTATCGTGCGAACAATAATCCATGAAGATTTGATGAATCCACAAACTGAGTTCCATGACGAATGAAAAATAAAAACTAGAATAGAATTACAACTGAAAACAAACCTAAGTACAAATAGCTAAAAAGAAACTAAAAAAAAATAAATGGAAGTTGTCTACTAAAACTTGAATAATTTTTTTATGAAGTGTTTAAAGCTATCTATTTAAAGGCTAGGTTCCATTGTCCTAACTTGGTTGATGTTTTGGCATTAAAGTTTATTGTGTGGATCAAAACGCCCTTGGCTTAATATTTCACCTCGTCATGTTGGTGTCGCGACACCCTCTTGCATGTGTCATGACACTGATGGTAGTTTACAAGCTCAATCTGGATTGTAGGGCTGTGTCACGACACACTCTATCTATGTCACAACACTGACCACAGTTGAGTGCTCTGCTCACTATGTTGCAACATCGCGGCTAGTCTCATATTTTATGACTCCGAATGATGTCCTGCACATTCACTGAATACGTTAGCCTTCCTTTAGGCCTATTTTGGCCCTTAAGGTCATATAAATGGCTCAAATCACACTTTTTATTATTCATGAACTAAAATTAAAAACTAAGTAAAAAATAACAAAATTACTTTTATATGAGCTTTTTAAGTATGAAAAATGGTTTAATTTGCTACCACGAATTGCGACAAATTAGACCCTACCTCAAATGGCTCAACGATGGTACCTGTCATTACTTGGGGGATCAGTCCACTCCTTTTGACAATTGGTTGAACAATTCATAAGTTGTTTTTTGGCTAACAAGACACTACAACAACCCCTGTTAGAAAAAATTCGGTTGGAAAATAGTTTTCTCGCACAACGAAAAATTAAAATTTTGAAAATCAAGCCGATTTGTGATATTTATAGCAATAAACCCTTTACCAAAATTGCACATGTGTTTTCGGCTAGACAGATCCTTGTCATTCTTGACTTTTAATCGGATGACCATCTCTACTATTCTTGTACCATGAACTGCTTCGAGTTAAGCTTGAACAAATTTGAATCAAACACAAAACCAAAAACTATTTACTTTACTTTCAATAGGAAACCTAAATTCTCTTCAATATAAACCAGAAGAATTGTTATTCTAAAAAATAGACTTTATACTTAGAAAATAAATTCTCACTATTTTCGGGTAGAATAGCAGTATCTCAATGTGTGTATTTAATGCTACTGGTGCCATCTATTTATAGGGAGAAAAAGTGAAACCCTTGTTGAATTAGTAGAAGTCTATTTCAATAGAAAACAAATCTTAGTCTAACTAGGATTGGGGGAGAGACAGCCCTAGCTAAATATACTATGGTTTATCATCCCTAGTATTAGCATGAGGGACTTTTGGGCCACTCTCATATCAAGTTCAATTAGAAGTAATTCCTCAACTTTTAACTTAGTACTTTATAATTCAATCCAACCTAATAGATTTTTTTTATTTCCCAAAAATTAACATAATAAATTAATTTAAATATATAAATAAAATTTTCAATTAAATAATTTTCTCAACCCGATTCTAATTTTGTTAAAATCTTTGTAACTTTATCATAAAAAAATAAGAAAAAAATATATTTGACATTTCTACATTCAGCGGATTCACAATTACCAATTAATTTAATTCTATTTTCGAACTTCAATTAATTAATTAAAATTTTGAAAAACCATAAATTAAATTTTTAGGTCATTCCCATTTAGAGAAAACCATATTCATTTCTGAATGTTTCCCAATTCTCTAACTTTACCAGTTCTATCCATTTTTGTTCATTTGACACATGTGTAACAGCCTGTTTTCAGTGAAATCGAAAACAATAGTTTCGAGACAACAAATCTGAAGTCAAAAAAATTATATTATTATTATTTTATTACCTACAGTATGATAGAAATATCGTATAAAAATTTTGTTAAGAAATTCTACCCTTTACATGCTTAATTTGATAAAAAGGACTAAATCACGTAAAGTGCAAAAATTGAATTCTAATAGCTAAAGGTATTAAATAACTATAAAACATTATAGTGGAAGTCCTTATATGGTAATTAGATCATAAATAGTGATATTAGATGTACATGGCTAGGCAATTGTGTAATTAATAAAGTTTTTAAAGGTTATAATTGTAATTAGGTAATTAAAGATAAATTAAATAAAATAAACCAAGTTATCATCTTTTTTGTTTCATTCTCAATAAAAAATAAGCTTAAGAATCCATTGGAGAAGCTTCAACATTCGACTACACCATTTCTTAGTTCATGGTATGTATTTTAGTCTGTTTTTATGATTTCTATGTTTCCGGGATTGTTATAGCTTAATCTAGCTAGCTCGGAGACTAATTTGTGAAACTATTAAACTATTATGGTTTTACCATTGATGAATATATATGAGTTTTGAAGTTTAATGATAGAAAATGAATGATTGTTGTCAGATAAACAACTTTTGTAAAAGAATTTTTGATGAAATTATCAATTAGGGGCTAAATTGAAAAATATAAAATATTGTATGGTGAAATTGTGAATTTATGAAATATATGGGTTGTTGTAAGCATGTATAAAAATTGGCTAGGCTTGGGTAGAGGAAAAATTGCATAAATTTCATATTTCGAGCCTAGGAACTAAATTGCAAAGAAATTAAAAGTGTAGGGGCAAAATGATAATTTTGCCAAAAATATGTGTTGCACTAAATTGAATGTGAAATATATTGAATTGGGTTACATTTATCCGTATAGATCCAATCAGATCTCGTACGGAGTTAGATCGAGGCAAAGAGAAAATCTCGAATTAATCGCCTTCATATCTACTTATACTTGTCGAGGTAACTTCATGTACTTAAATTAAATATTTATATGTTTTAATTGAATTATATGTATGTGATTTGTATAATTTCCATGTATAAATATCGATCGCATATCTGATGATGTACGACAATTTACCGAGTCCTGTTTGAACCTTAGGAATTCGTAGGATACAAATGACATGTCATTAGGGTTATCAATTTGGTTGTGGTCCGATATGTGTTGCGGACACACCATAGCTCATATGAGCTTACTGATTTTAGCTCGTATGAGCTTACTGATTCTCAGCTCGTATTAGCTTACCAATTTCCAGCTCGTGAGAGCATTCTGATTCATAGCTCGTATGAGCATACATGTACAGGAATTAATGAATTACAGTTTAGCACACTATGTGTGAGCTATCTCATGTATCCAACAATATTCTAAATGGTTCAAAGGGCAATGTTCTGATATGATGTGACTTGAGTTTGATACGAACTATTACAGGTATATATATGAATTACATGAAAAATGATATTACATGGTATATAGGTATATGAAATGGATGAGACATGTATATGGAATTTGATTAATTTTTGAGCTCATCCATGACTGGGTTTATATATGTGTTTACATGACTAACATGGTTGATGTATATGTGCTTAGGAATTTGGCCAATATATGTTGGTATATGCTTTGTTTACTTACCCTATATGTGAATAAATGGTAAGTTAAATTCCATGTTATACGAACTTACTAAGCTTAAATGCTTACTCTACGTTATTTTCCATGTTTTACAGTGAATCAGAAGCTCGTTCGGGTTGGATGTAACATCTCAAAATAGGGCCTAAATGGAATAGTGGTTGCGAAACCACAAATCTGAGATAGAAAAGTTTATTTCGATTAATTTTTATGATTTACCGAGTGATTAGATGCATGTGTTAGAGTATTGATAAGAAATTTTATAGATTGCATGTTTAATTTGCCTATTAGGGCTTATTTGCAGAAGTTGCTGTAACAGCCCGATTTAGGGCCTAAACAGAACGATGGTTTTAGAACCACAAATTTGAAGTCGAAAAATTTATTCTGATTAAGTTTTAAGGTTTATTTATTGATTAAAATATTGTGTAAAAATATCGTTAAGTAATTTTATTGATAAAGTGCTTAATTGGACTTTTAGGACTAAATTGCAAAAGTTGCAAAATATGTGTTCTAATTCATAAGTACTTGATTGAAATGGGGGTTTAAAGAGGAGGTCCTTAAATGGTAATTATACCATTATATTTCGTTTGGACATAAATGGGCATGAATAGGACAAAATTTTAAAGAAAGGCCTTAAGGGCATTTTAGTCATTTGGTAATTAAAGGAAATAAAAAGGGAAAATAAAGCCAAAATTGACTCATCTTTTTTATGGAGGCCGAAATTAGCATGGGGAAAGCCATGGCTAGGGTTTTCAAGCTTTCCAAGCTCAATAGTAAGTCCGTTCTAGCCTCGTTTTTCAAGTTTTTTACGTTTTTGGAATCCCAGTAACTTGATTAAGCTTATTCTAGCAATAATTTAAGCTAGGGTTCATATTTGGAAAAATACCCATAGGTGAAATGTGTTTATTTTGATGTTTTATGGTAGAATATGAAGGCTGAAATGATGTTAAACAACTTTTGCTAAGCGGTTTTAAGCAAAAATAAGTAAAACGACTTAATCGGTAAAAGTTGTTATTGTTCATAACTATGTGTTAGAGTGAGAATTTGATGTTTCCATAGAAGGGAAAAATTATCAGCATGCCATAAAACATAAGAATAAGGGATGAAGTTTAATTCCTGAGCCTAGGGGCAAAAGTGTAAATATGCAAAAATTTAGGGGCAAAATTGTAATTTTGCCAAAGTTTGAGTTAAGGACTGTTTTGAATAGTACATTAATTAAATAAGTAAAATATGATGTTTTAGATCCCGGAAAATGAGATTTGAACCTAGAATGAGAGAAAAATAAAAAATCAGGAAAGTTGGTAAAATGGTCGTTTTAGTATCGAGGTAAGTTCATATGCATAATAAGCATTAATTTATGCATGTTTCAATGTAAAATTGATATATTTACTATGATTTCCGAGGTGTTGAAAGTAAGTATAATTATGATGATTTAAATGTTCAATATTAATTCGACATGGAAATGAGAAAGTATGTAAGTTTGTATGTAAATAATACATTATCTTTATTATGTTTTTTATATTTCAGCATATTTTATGTATTGTAGCTGATTTTTGAATCATAATTGACTATTGGAAGTATGGAATCAAGTATTAGAAAGAGAGAGAAATCCCGGTTGAACCTTCGGAAAGATTGGATGATACAGATGGTATGTAGCTAGGTCACATGTATGGTCTTTGAGTGCACATCCGTGTACAAGAGAGTTACGAGACATTATGATGTAGCTAGGTCGCATGGATGATACTATGTGTACACCATGTAGACAAGAGAGCTACGGGATATATGTAGCTAGGTCGCATGCGTGGTTCCAGGTGAAGGACACCATGTAGACAAGAGAGATACGGGATATATGTAGTTAGGTCGCATGCGTGGTTCCAGGTGAAGGACACCATGTAGACAAGAGAGCTACGAGATAAACTGGCTAGGCCACATGGGTGGTACTAAGTGTTCACCATGTGTACAAGAGAGCCAAAATTATGTGTACAATCGAGCTAGGTCACATGAGTGGTGCTAAGTGAAGGCCACTATGTGTACAAGAGAGCTTCGATTTTAAAGGTGGGCTGTGTATGATACCATCGCGTATCTGTTATTATTCTGAAGCGTTCAACTGAGAAATTGATTAAATGAAATTGTGTATGACTTTATGATGATAAGTGTAAGTATATACGTGTGTAACTTATGAGCAATATGCTCGATATGTGATTGGAAATTGGAAAGATTGTTATGGGTAAGTGATGAATACAATTGAAGTGTGAAAGATCAAAATTGACAATAAAACTGTTGTGGATAGTTGCAATGACGTGAATCTAAAAATTTACCAAAAATAGTAAAATTGAATCAGAGACTGAATGAGATATCAAATTAAAGCTTAATGAGTCTATTTTCATATAACAGAAACAGAGCAAGCAAAGGAATTCTATATTATGAGATATTTAAGTTTTTGAGAGACTGGTTCAGAATGACTATGTAATCCCCTGTTCTGACTTGGAAAAATCATTAAAAATTTTAAAAAATTAATTATGGGATATAATTTATATTTTCGAAATCCTAAATTAGTCTAGTTTCAAATGAAATAAACGATAACATTCTTTGAATTTTATACGAGGAGAAAACTGATTCGTAGTGAAGAGTGGTCAGAACAGTTGAGCAGTGAAATAGGGGTAACTTCAATGAATAAACTGTACTAATTGGCTGGACCAAAAATTCTAAAAATTTTATGGTAAGAATATACGTGAATGTAGTTTCAATAAAAATTAACGGTTTGTAATTTGAAGTTTTTTTGCTCCAGAAATAAATAATTTAGCTGCTGGTACTCTGTTAGACAGCTTATTTTGAACCTGTTTATGATTGTAATAGTGAAAGTATGTGTGTGTTTGTGATGGTAATATTCCGGGAACATATTGTGACTTCATTTAAAGAATGATAATGTATTTTTATTAATATTTACATACATACTTACTAAGCTATAATGCTTACTCCCTTCCTTTCCTTTTTCCTATAGTGTCTCAGATGTTAGCTCGAGTTGGAGGTCATCGGAGGTTAAATCACACTATCAAACTATTGATCGATATATAAATGTTTTAAAGTATTTTTAAGTCTTTGGCATGTATGGAGACTCGTTTAATTGTTACTAAGTTGCTAGGAATTGGCCTAAAATACTGACCTATGTTATTTGAAGGTCTCTATTGTATAAAGTGATTTAATGTAGATAGTCTTGATTATGTTATTAATTAAATGATGCAATTCATGAATGTACATGCTTGTCTATGTGTGTGGTTGAATTAAAGCATGATATGGGCCTTGTAAGCTCTTTTTAAGAGACAGCTTGAATGTGTTTGAAAAAGTTTTAAATTGGAGTGAAATTATGAATCGGTTTTTATACAATGATTAGTGATTAAGTCCGGTAATGCCTCGTACCCTGTTCCAGCGCCGAACACGGGTAAGGGGTGTTAATTTAGTGGTATCAGAGCTATGGTTTAGTCGGTTCTCGGACTTACCTAGTATGTGTAAGAGTTAAGCTATACATGCCATAGTACTACCTGTGATAGTGTGATGCCTCCCGATCCCGATGAAATAGTTCTGTTGAGACAGAAGTGTTTTCCAACCGAGCTACCATCGACAGTGTAAAAAGGTGTTAAGTAAGTTCGTATAATTTGGTGGATATATTGGTGTACTTAAATTGATCTTGGTGACTTGTGATGATATGTGTGAGATCAAGTGTAAAATGAAATAGACATAAGTGGAGAAATATAGAAAAGTGAAAAGAAACGAAATTTTACCTCGTTATAAGCTCATCTATGTTCGTTTGACATTGACATGATATTATGTGTCTAACTTATTTGACTAAGTGAATGTGATAAATAGATTTACTCAAATTTTTGGAATGTATGTTTGAGTGCATTTGTTTTAAAATATGAATATGTGTGTAAGTCTATCTAAAGTGAATTATATAATTGTGATAATATTAAGATGAAATGAGACTCGTAAAAGGTAAGAGTACTAGTTCATGATGTTTATGTGATAATGAATGAGTCGTGAATAAGAATTTCTCTTGGAATATGAAAGATGAGATGAAGGGAAAGTTTATATTATGATAAGTGTTCATGTTGATTGGCAATTGTGTGATGCTATGAGTGTAACTTGTGAAATTAAATGAATGTTATGAGTAATTCTATTTGAGAATTATGAATGCATGTATAAGTGTATTTGTTTGTATAAGATGATAGGAGGGTTGTGTAAAATGAATATGCATGTTGAGTTATTTGAAGCAAATTATATATATATTGATGAGTGTTAAGTTATGTGCATGAATATATAAGAGGCAAGTTAGAAGTGTTACAGCCTCACCCCCTTCCAATAAGATTAACTGACAATGTGATAGCATTTGAGAATGGTTTAATAAATGAACTCGATTCTATGAGAAAAGATGTCGAGTTAATATAAAGATTTTATGAATTCTGAAATGTTACGATTAAAGAAAAATTAGACTTAGTTAATTAACTCATCCAGGTATGATGCTTAAAGTATATGATTGCTAGATTTAAAAAAAAAAACAAAATTTGATTGTGAATGAGATAATGTGGATTTAGTAATGATAAAATTAGATAGAAGAATAATGATTGAGCTGTATTAATAACTGAATGCAAAGTTTTTGGTTAAAAAAAAATGTGAAAGCAAATGTGAGAATTGGAAATAGTTTTCGATTAATATAGAGGTCATACTGAATTGAAACTTAGTTATATTGGATTTCAATTTGATAGTGGAGTGATTTTGAAAGTACTGCTTTGAAAAAAATTTGTTTGGAGATGTTTAAGAAATTTTGAGAAAATATATTGAATCTTTTCACCGGTAAGATTTTTGGGGACGAAAATCCCTAAAGGGGGGAGAAATGTAACATCTCAAAATAGGGCCTAAATGGAATAGTGGTTGCGAAACCACAAATCTGAGATAGAAAAGTTTATTTTGATTAATTTTTTATGATTTACCGTGTGATTAGATGCATGTGTTAGAGTATTGATAAGAAATTTTATAGATTGCATGTTTAATTTGCCTATTAGGGCTTATTTGCAGAAGTTGCTGTACCAGCCCGATTTAGGGCCTAAACGGAACGATGGTTTTAGAACCACGAATTTAAAGTCGAAAAATTTATTCTGATTAAGTTTTAAGGTTTATTTATTGATTAAAATATTGTGTAAAAAATATCGTTAAGTAATTTTACTGATAAAGTGCTTAATTGGACTTTTAGGACTAAATTGCAAAAGTTGCAAAATATGTGTTCTAATTCATAAGTACTTGATTGAAATGGAGGTTTAAAGAGGAGGTCCTTAAATGGTAATTATACCATTATATTTTTTTGGACAAAAATGGGCATGAATAGGACAAAATTTTAAAGAAAGGCCTTAAGGGCATTTTAGTCATTTGGTAATTAAATGAAATAAAAAGGGAAAATTAAGCCAAAATTGACTCATCTTTTTGATGGAGGCCGAAATTAGCATGGGGGAAGCCATGGCTAGGGTTTTCAAGCTTTCCAAGCTTAATAGTAAGTCCGTTCTAGCCCCGTTTTTCAAGTTCTTTACGTTTTTGGAATCCCGATAACTTGATTCAGCTTATTCTAGCAATAATTTAAGCTAGGGTTCATATTTGAAAAAATACCCATAGGTAAAATGTGTTTATTTTGATGTTTTATGGTAGAATATGAAGGCTGAAATTATGTTAAAGAACTTTTGCTAAGCGGTTTTAAGCAAAAATAAGTAAAAAGGCTTAATCGGTAAAAGTTGTTATTGTTCATAACTATGTGTTAGAGTGAGAATTTGATGTTGCCATAGAAGGGAAAAATGATCAGCATGTCATAAAACATAAGAATAAGGGATGAAGTTTAATTCCCGAGCCTAGGGGCAAAAGTGTAAATATGCAAAAATTTAGGGGCAAAATTGTAATTTTTCCAAAGTTTGAGTTAAGGACTATTTTGAATAGTACATTAATTAAATAAGTAAAATATGATTTTTTAGATCCCGGAAAATGAGATTTGAACCTAGAATGGGAGAAAAATAAAAAATCAGGAAAGTTGGTAAAATGGTTGTTTTAGTATCGACGTAAGTTCATATGCATAATAAGCATTAATTTATGCATGTTTCAATGTAAAATTGATATATTTACTATGATTTTCGAGGTGTTGAAAGTAAGTATAATTATGATGATTTAAATGTTCAATATTAATTCGACATGGAAATGAGAAAGTATGTAAGTTTGTATGTAAATAATATATTATCTTTATTATGTTTTTTATATTTCAGCATATTTTATGTATTGTAGCTGATTTTTGAATCATAATTGACTATTGGAAGTATGGAATCAAGTATTAGAAAGAGAGATAAATCCCGGTTGAACTTTCGGAAAGATTGGATGATACAGATGGTATGTAGCTAGGTCACATGTATGGTGCTGAGTGCACATCATGTGTACAAGAGAGTTACGAGACATTATGATGTAGCTAGGTCGCATGGGTGATACAATGTGTACACCATGTAGACAAGAGAGCTATGGGATATATGTAGCTAGGTCACATGCGTGGTTCCAGGTGAAGGACACCATGTAGACAAGAGAGTTACGGGATATATGTAGCTAGGTCGCATGCGTAGTTCCAGGTGAAAGACACCATGTAGACAAGAGAGCTACGAGATAAACTGGCTAGGTCACATGGGTGGTACTAAGTGTTCACCATGTGTACAAGAGAGCCAAAATTATGTGTACAATCGAGCTAGGTCACATGCGTAGTTCCAGGTGAAAGACACCATGTAGACAAGAGAGCTACGAGATAAACTGGCTAGGTCACATGGGTGGTACTAAGTGTTCACCATGTGTACAAGAGAGCCAAAATTATGTGTACAATCGAGCTAGGTCACATGAGTGTTGCTAAGTGAAGGCCACTATGCGTACAAGAGAGCTTCGATTTTAAAGGTGGGCTGTGTACAATACCATCGCGTATTTGTTATTATTCCGAAGCGTTCAACTGAGAAATTGATTAAATGAAATTGTGTATGACTTTGTGATGATAAGTGTAAGTATATACGTGTGTAACTTATGAGCAATATGCTTGATATGTGATTGGAAATTGGAAAGATTGTTATGGGTAAGTGATGAATACAATTGAAGTGTGAAAGATCAAAATTGACAATAAAACTATTGTGGATAGTTGCAGTGACATGAATCTAAAAATTTACCAAAAATAGTAAAATTGAATCAGAGACTGAATGAGATATCAAATTAAAGCTTAATGAGTCTATTTTCATATAACAGAAACAGAGCAAGCAAAGGAATTCTATATTATGAGATATTTAAGTTTTTGAGAGACTGGTTTAGAATGACTACGTGATCCCCTGTTTTGACTTGGAAAAATCATTAAAAATTTTAAAAAAATAATTAGGAGATATAATTTATACGTTTGAAATCCTGATTTCAAATGAAATAAACGATAACATCCTTTGAATTTTGTATGTGGAGAAAACTGATTCGTAGTGAAGAGTGGTCAGAACAGTTGAGCAGTGAAACAGGGGTAACTTCAATGAATAAACTGTACTAATTGGCTAGACCAAAAATTCTAAAAATTTTATGGTAAGAATATACGTGAATATAGTTTCAAGAAAAATTAACGGTTTGTAATTTAGAGTTCTGTAGCTCCAGAAATAAATAATTTAGCTGCTGGTACTCTGCTAGACAGCTTATTTTGAACCTGTTTATGATTATAATAGTGGAAGTATGTGTGTGTTTGTGATGGTAATATTCCGGGAACATATTGTGACTTCATTTAAAGTATGATAATGTATTGTTTATTAATATTTACATACTTACGTACTAAGCTATAATGCTTACTCCCTTCCTTTCCTTTTTCCTATAGTGTCTCAGATGTTAGCTCGAGTTGGAGGTCGTCGGAGGTTAAATCACACTATCAAACTATTGATCGATATATAAAGGTTTTAAAGTATTTTTAAGTCTTTGGCATGTATAGAAACTCGTTTAATTGTTACTAAGTTGCTAGGAATTGGCCTAAAATACTGACCTATGTTATTTGAAGGTCTCTATTGTATAAAGTCATTTAATGTAGATAGTCTTGATTATGTTATTAATTAAATGATGCAATTTATGAATGTGCATGCTTGTCTATGTGTGTGGTTGAATTAAAGCATGATATGAGCCTTGTAAGCTCTTTTTAAGGGACAGCTTGAATGTGTTTGAAAAAGTTTTAAATTAGAGTGAAATTATGAATCAGTTTTTATACAATGATTAGTGATTAAGTCCGGTAATGCCTCGTACCTTGTTCCAACGTCGAACACGGGTAAGGGGTGTTACGTTGGAAGCTTGTCAGAGCTATATCACACTATCCACCGGCTCTTTTGGTACTTTCGGTTGGATTAAGTTTGGTTGTAATGGCATGTATAGGTTTTTTTGGCTAATGTTAGCCTATGTGCTTTGGTTAGTTTGCATTTTGGCCTTATTAGTGAAATGGTATATTTTGATGTGTTTATAAGTTGCCTTATGTCAATGACTTATTTGGTGTTTTAGTACACAAGTTATACGTGAATTTAATGACCATTTGGAGCTAGTTTTTGTGTGTCATATATGGTACAGTTTGGTATGTTTTTAAAGGGCAAATCAAGTGGCATAATATGGCCTAGTTTTGGTCAAGCCTTTGTTGGTTAAATGATCAAATTGTGTTTATATTTGCACATGTTTATGAATTGTTATTTGAGATTCCTAAGGGCATATTAGTTGTATGTGAATATAATACATGTTTAAAGCTTAATTTTGCTTATTTTGGATGCCTTAATATGGCTTGTCTATATGCACAATGTTGAGTGTAGGTTGATGCCAAATTGGATGAGAAATATGGCTTGTAAAATGGCCTATTTTTGTTCACATGGGCAGAGACACGAGCGTTTGTCTAGTCGTGTGTGACACACGGTCAAGTGACACGGCTGTGTGTCCCTTATAGTTTTCAAAGGGTTGCAAGTTAGGCTATTACATGGCTTAGCACACGGCCAGGCACACAGGCGTGTGAGGTTACTTCGAAGGGTACACGGCCTAGCACATGGGTGTGTGGCTTGGCCCTGTGACCAACTCAGAGAGTTACACAGGCATGGACACGAGCTGGGACACAACCATGTATCCTTATTTTGAATGCCCATACGGCTTGGCCACACGGTCATGTGACCCTTGCAGCTTTGAAATTTTTCAATGTTTTCTGAAATTTTTTCTAAGTTTTCGATTTAGTCCCGGCTTGTTTCTAATGCGTATTTAAGGCCTCGAGGGCTCGTATTAGGGACAATATATAAGATTTTGATTAGTTTTATTATGAATTTTGATATGTTTTGAAATGCATTGAAATTTATGTCTATTTGATCCGTAAATTTTGGTAATGCTCTGTAATCCTGTTTTGGCGACGGATACAGGTTAAGGGTGTTACAACATGCAATTCATTTTCGGTTTCAACGAACTAGTAGAGGGACCTATTTGACATATGTTATTAGGGCTTGAATGATTTATAATTAAGTTACAACTTTTCACCTATTAATTATAAGTTATTAGTTGTGAAGTCATTCCACTATAGTATCATGACTGAGCTCTCCCTAGTAATATACCATTACGAACACAACTCAATCAGTACTCTTCCAATGACCTTGTCATAAGTGTATTACCCTCATAGGATATCCTTAATCTCTTCAGGATAAATCTGTTCTCCTATTATGATCCTATTTTATCTCATGGTAACCACTACATCTTCCTTCATGGGAAGTAAATTACTATCAAATACTAATCAAGTCATTCATCTCGAAGATTTACAACTTGTGGCCACGTTTACTTTTCATCTACCATGTAATGCCAATGAGAGAATACCATTTAATCATATATCAGGCTATTGACATGCCACAAATTGTTGTGGAAATTTAAGAACTTTTCGACACTTAACGAGCTTCCTTTTAAGTCATTTCGTGTTTAATTATTGCATTTGTAGTTTTATTAGTTTAGAGTTAAATTATTGCAAAATAAGTATTTTAATGCAATATTTCAAGTTAGTTGACCCATTGGGACAATACCAATCTTAAGGTACTTTTAACGATTTAATTAAGTGTGTTGAAACTTATTTTGAGGCCCAAAAGCATCAAGAACAACATCCAAGTAGCAACACAAGCTTCCGGTGTCGCTACATAGTTGAACGAGCACAAGAATTTATATTTGAAGTTGCATGTTGTGACACACACTAGGTTGTGTCGCAAAATAGCTTTGACGAAGGGCATAAATTAAGCAAGGGTGTTTTTGCCCGCACAATCAATATTTAGTGTCGTTAAGGCCTGTATTTGACTTAATTAAGTAGCCACATTTGCCTATAAATAAAAGGCTTATGCTCAATTAGAAGGATCATCATTTTGAAGGCCACAAATTAGGTTTTAAGAGTAGATTTAGTTTTCATGTAACATCCTATACCCTGCCTGGTCGGGCAAGCCAGAATATTAGGACGCCACACCGTCACACATCATACGCAATACATATTATCTCATTATTAAGCAAACATATTTCATTTTACCATTTGTAGAAATTTTAAGTCGTACATATGCTTATCACCATTAAAACATGCTAAACACTCATCAAGCAAACCTAAAACGGGATCTAAACATGCTTTTAAACCATTAAACAAAAATTTCTTGAGTTATTCACGTAGGTATCAATACTGGAACTGTGGTATCGATAATTTCCTTATATGGTACCGATATTGCTTGAAAAGTCGGTACCAACACAACATTTTGTTTCTCGCCTAAAATTAAAACACAAGAAAATATCGGTACATTTAAAAAAGTATTAGTTTTATTACCTCGAGTATCAATACTCGTGATATGATATTGATAACAAATTACAATACTGACTTCCTACACTTTCAAAAATCACGGAGGTATCGTTTTTAAAACCCGAATATCGATACTTCTACTCCAGAAAGCAAAAAAACAACATATTCAAGCAATTAGTCCAATCCAACTTAAGTCCATTCAACATGCCACTTTTATCACATCAAACAATCATCAAAACAACTATAATAACAGTCCTAAACATTGAAAATATGTCCAAGCAAGAATCAACATGTCAAAGTCTAAATTCTTGAATCCTAATAATAAATAAACTAAAAAAAATCCAAATCACCATGACAATTTTTATGCAACAATTCTACCACATTGCCTTATTCCCACAATTCCAAAACAATAACTAGTAAAATGCTAAACTACTTGGATCAATTCCTTGGAAAATATTCCGCAACACTCACACCACAACACTTAACAGTCTGCAAATGTTTAAAAAGGAGTGGCTGAGCTTAACAAGCTCAGTGAATGATTAGAGTAACTACCACGCAAACATGTCATCATGCATTTTCAAAACAACCGTATAACATAATTACAACAACTCAAACTTTAGTGTCATATTATACTTGTTCATGCAATATTCATTAGTTTATTTACATAATAATAACTTACTCATTTAGACATATATCACATTACACATAAACACATTTATTGAAAATTTGGCGCTTGAGCTATGAAACATAAAAGTGGGCTCTGTCAACACTAATCAGATACACATATCTCCAATACACCAAATGACTCGTAGAGTCGAACATATCCCAAAAGTGTAGCTTATAGGTAGCTCCCTCCAACACACCAAACATGTACCGATGAATGGAGCTTAGCTCACATTTCTTTATCTCTCCAAATCTATCTCGAGACTTAATACCCCAAAAACACAACACATATATATGAATACTCACAATCCTATAGCATGCTATTTACATCCAAAGGTCTCAAAGATCACAAATTTGTTATTAAACACACATATTACTTAAAATTTATATACTTTTTCATTGCATATTCACATTATAAGCATAACATAATCACTGCCATTTGGCACATATAACATGCACACAATCAACTCTTTCAAATTAGCGATCATAAGCTTATTTCACATGTCACATTATCACATCTTAATCAACAATTTCACAACACACAATCACATATTAAATCAAGGGTATGAGAAATCTTACACTTGGAATTTAAAGTAGGGGTTTAGGCTACTTCTAAATTCCCAATTTGTGCAATGAATCGTGTCTACAAGAAGCAATTCCAAACACTCACTGTTGATGCTTTCGCCTAGTCGTCGAAAGCTTAAACTAGTTTTTCCTTAACTTGTAGAAAGTCCTAATGATTTCAAAGCTTCAACAAGAAAATCCCACAACAAGCACAAACAACACACAATTAAAGACTCTCTTAAATTAAGATAAAACACAAGCCTAAGCTAGATTCTCTTGAAACTAAAACCTTCGACATAGTCAACTTGAAACTTAATTATCTCGGTCCATACTAAAATTTTTGCCTAAAACTGATTCAATCCATCTAATTATTCATCTACGACTAATTCTCAACCTTTAAACTACACAAAATTATCCAATTCATGGTATCAATTTTTTTTGACATGCTATGATAATTTTCACAAAAATTCATTAAAACTTAAAAAAAATTTAACGAAACTTTAAACTTAGTTTAGAAACCTTCTATTTACATAAAAACAAATTGAAAACTACTTTGAAACCATATTTTTTAATCCAAAATCCTGAAATCTACCATTAATGATTCAATTTTTAGCTTTTATTCAAAACATGCGATTTAATGACTAAAAACTCAGTTTAAAAGACTAGATAACATCTAAAACTAATATAAAGACAAATTATTTCCTTCAATGGAAAAAAAATGAAAGTTTAATAAAAAATTTGGAAAACCCATAACTTGAGAGATAGCACAATCAATGGAGTTTTTAGGTGTTTTTCTTAAAATTCCATGGAGATTTATGGCTTGAATGATGATAGAAATCAAAGGAATAGAGTTTTGGAAATCAAAATTGAGTGGGAAGAGCTTTTGAAAATAAGGGATGGCAACACAAAACAAAGGGGAAGAAACTAACATGAGTTTACTATTGGTGGGGAAAATGTTATGTTGAATTTTAAAATTTGGTAAAACTGCTTTATAACTACTCCTAAATCGAACTCTTTTACAAATCAGTCCTCATTTCAAAATTGAAAGTCTTTTCAACAATATTTTCAAAATTTGATTTAATTTTCAAAAGCCAGAGACAAAAAATTAACGATTTACCATGCTACAAAATTCCATAGCACACTAGAGCTAAGATTTCCATTTTACCCTTGAAACTCCTAGGCCAAATTTAGGGTGTGATAACTCTCCCCTCCTAAAAAGAATTCCATCCTCGAAATTTACTTGAGCTAAACAAGTAAGGATATTTTTGTCTCATCGCATCTTCAACCTCCCAAGTAGCCTCTTCTGTCTTGTGGTTGTACCACAAAACCTTAACCAACATAACCTTCTTGTTATGCAAAACCTTCTCTTCATGAGCTAGAATCTCAATTGGTTCTTCCTCATAGGTTCAATTGGTTTGAAATTCAATCTCCTCCACTGGCACAACGTGCGATAGATTTGAACGATACTTCCACAATATAGACACATAAAAAACATCATGAATTCACTCAAGCTCTAGCGGTAACTTGAGTCGATAAGCTACTGAATCAATCCTCTCAACAACTTCATAAGGTCCAACATACCTTCTACTGAATTTAACATTCCTTCCAAACCACATAACCTTCTTCTAAGGTGAAACCTTCAAGAACACCTTATTGCAAACTTGAAACTTGATATCTTGATGTTTCAAATTCGCATAAGACTTTTTCCTATCAAATGTTGCTTTCAATTCTTCACAAATCAACTTCACTTTCTCTTTAGCCTCACGAACTATGTCTGATCCAACAATTCGCTTCTCATCCAATTCTGTTCAATACAAAGGAGTTTTACTATTTCAACCATACAACGCTTCAAACGGTGTCATACGAATACTCGCTTGAAACATTTATTGTAGGCAAACTTTGCTGAGGGCAAATATTGCTCCCAACTACTACTGGACTTGATCACACAGCTACGCAACATATCTTCTAAAACTTGAATTACTCTCTCAGACTGACCATCTGTTTGGGGGTAATAAGTCGTACTGAAACTAAGCTTCAACCACAAAGCCGCTTGGAAACTCCTCCAAAACCTAGGTGTAAAATACGGATCCCAACTGAAATAACTGGAACTCCATGAAGATATACAATTTCGGCAATGTACAATTCTGCCAACTTTTTCAAAGAATAATTGGTATACACTGCCAAGAAATGCACACTCTTAAAAAAACTAATCAACTATTAGCCACACTGAATCCTTCTTCGTCGGAGTCAAATGCATACCCGAAACAAAGTCCAAAGTGATTCTTTCCCAATTTGATTCAGGAATCACAATTGGTTGCAACAAACCTGAAGGAAACTGATGCTTTGCCTTTACTTTCTGACAAACCAAACATTGAGTTGCAAAATCCGTAACATCACGCTTCAACCCAGGCCATCAATAAATCTCTCGTAGATCATGATACATTTTACCACTACAGGTATGCATAGTGTAAGGGCCACTATGTATCTCGAAAAAAATCGCTTGCCTAAAATCTACATCATGCGACACACACAATCTACCTCGAAAGTTCAATATACCCTAATAGACAACATCAAAATCTCTCTTAACACCTTACTTAACCTGTTGGATCCTCTTTAATAGTTCCCCATCCAATAGCTATTTCTCCTTAATTTGCTATGAAATACTTGGCCTCACTTGAAGTTCAACTAACAAACCACCATCACTAGCTAAACTCAAGCGCATGACTGTAGCTCTCAATTCCGTCATCGACTTTCTACTCAAAGTGTCAACGACAACATTTGCCTTGCCAGGGTGATACTCAATCACACAATCATAATCCTTTAAAAGTTTAATCTAATGCCTCTGCCTTAAATTCAACTTCTTTTAGGTGAGGAGGTACTTAAGGCTCTTATGATCCATAAAAAAGACACACTTCTCTTCATAGAAGTAATGACGCCAAATCTTAAGCGTGAAAACAACAACATCTAACTCCAAGTCATGAGTGTGATAATTGCGCTCATTCGTCTTCAACTGTCTCAAAGCATAAGCCATAACTTTACCCTCTTGGATTAACACACAACTGAGACCTGAATACGAAGCATCACTATAAACCACAAAATCTTTTCTAGGATCTAGTTGAATCAACATAGGTGCCTCAGTCAACACTGCTTTAAGCTATTCAAAACTTTCCTGCCTTTTGTTAGTCCACTCAAACACCACGTTTTTCTGAAGTAGTTTCATTAAGGGTGCAACAATAAGGGAAAACCCTTCAACGAATGTACGATAATAGCTAGCCATACCCAAGAAACTCTAAACTTTTGTAACACTCCTAGGCAGTTTCCGCTCTAAGATTGCCTCAATCTTCTTTGGATACACTCGAATCCCATCTACCGACTATAACACGTAGGTTTATGCAAGTGTATATAGTCGTTATCAAGTAATAAGTAAGTATCGAGTTATCGTCTTCACAAGGATTGTATTTGTGTTAAATCACTTAATTGTAAAATTATATTAACAACTTGGTAAATAAAAACACAATATGATTGAGAAGTGATGATTAAAATTAAATATATTAAACTAAATGCAATGATCCCCAATGCAAATAATCCTAAATATGCAAACTATATGAATGAAATAGATTTTAGCAAAATTAAACACAAATTGCAACAATTATAACATAAATAAACTAGGATAATTACTTTAATTAAACTCAATTTATTATCAACATGCTTAATAACATTCTGAAAAATATTCCATGGCAACTTGATCTTTCATAAGTTTGGAAACCACATTAGATCCTTTCAGAATCCTTTACATAGTAAATATGCATTTTACTGATCCTTATTTACTAAGGGTTTCTTAGCATTCGTGGGAGGTAACAGGGATGTGTTAGGTTTGAAACAGTTTAATCACAGAAATCTAACAACAATGTAGATAATAGAGCTTGGTTAGAGTTGTTATACAACCTTCAATTTAATCCGGTTAGGATCTAAATTGAGCATGCACATTTCAATTATGTGTCCACTAGCCATCGTCTAGTTAGGATCCCTCAGCTAACTCAGATGCATTTCAATCACGTATGAATGAATTACAAACTTGATTTTAATTGAAAACATGATCGATTGAGGCATAAATATTATAAGCATGAATCAAATAAATGTTATTTAATCAAAACAATCATCCTAGCTTAAATAAAATTAAGCTAACATTGTTGTACCAAGAACAAAAAACGCATAGCAAACATTTTCAAATTAAATCAAAGAAAAGAAAGATTAAACCCAAATCAAAGTGGTTGTTACCCAAGACTCTGACCGACGAGGATCCTTTGCTCCTTCACTTTGCTCCTTTGCTGATGGCTCTCCAAGGTGGCCTACCAAGGGCTCCTTAAGAGGCTTAATTCCTAAAATCTTTATGAAGAGATGATACTAGACGTGGGGAATGGAAAATGCTAAAAAGAATTGACAGAAAAGAGAGAATGATGTGGGATGAGGGACGAGGGATGAGGGATAATTAGGAATGGTGAAATGAAGTCTTATATATAGGTGAAGTGAGGAGAGTAGTTTGCTAAAAATAGTGAGGTTTAGTCTCTTCAAGCTTCTTCAATGACTGGCCAGCCATGATTAGTGGATTTTGAGTCAAATTTTTCTTGATTTTTAAATAATGTAAATGCCATAACAACTCAGGACTGAGACTCGGTCAAATGTAAATATTCGGGCAAATCTCTAATTTCTTCAACATTGCAAGGACCTTGTGTAATTAAACCAAAAAGTAGTTTATGTGGACAGCCATGTGTAGCCAAATTAGGTTGATTGGTCTTCAATTTGGACGGTTTTTGTAATCCAACAAAGCTATCAGACCTGTCCAAAATAAATCAATAAATTAAAGGACCAAAGAATAAAATAAATAAATAATTAAAACGCAAATTATTAATGAAATAATTTAAAATGAATTATTAAATATAATTTTATATTTTATTATTTAATTTAATCATGCATGACCCATTTTATGTCTTAAAAATATAATATATTCAAATAAATATAAAATAAGCCATTTTATGCTTGAAAACTATATAATAAAGCATAAAATCACATTTTAATAAATTTTATGTCCTAATTTCATATTTTCACATATTTCATTAATTTATTAAACAATTAATTAGTTTTAACAACAAATTTAAGTAAAAAGGTGATAAATTGATTAGGGAAAATCCTATATATTTTTTAGTTTATAGACCCCCAAACTTAAATCATTTCTCGTCCCAAGTAATGTTTATGCACAGCAAAAGGTCTTGTTAAGGCAAAATTGCTAACTGTGTAAGCAACATCAATCTTTGTCCTATAATCATGCATTAATAACTTCGTGTTCATAGATCTTCCTTATTAACAAGTAATTCATATGCAAACATTTTTAGAATTTTATACTAAGTTTCAAAATATGCCAACATGAATCATAGTTTGTTGGTATGTCACAGCCACAAATAACATTCTTCATTCAACATAATTTCTTATCAATCAAGCAAACAATCATAAGGCTTATTTATGATCTTTATATGTTGAACTTAGTACTTCCTCTCCACTAATGTAGGTGTCATAATCATCAAATCAATTGGTCTTTTATAAGGTTGTAATGGGGCTTGGTTAAAGGTAGGGATTTAAAGAGATGAGACATTTCAGCTTCAAAATCTTAACCTTTAACTTTGTCTTGGATTTCTTAAAATACAACCTTTTCTTTAATTGAATCTTCGGAACACCCCCAAACTTATTTTGAACTCATGCTCATAAATTTTTCTTTTTGGAGACTGAGCAAACTTTTCTTCGCTCTTTCTTCGTCTCTCTCTCTCTTTTTTAAGCATGAGTACATACATCTTTTTGAAAATTTCCTCAAATGTTGATTACCAAGACAACTTTAGTTAAGATGAGTGCACAAAATTAGGAAAACTTAAAAAGATGGTAATGTGGTTTATAATATAGATTCATTGCAATAAACAGACCTTTAAGCTCAAAATTACAGTTTCAAGGGTCTAATATCATAAGGTTGGCTCGAAAAGGCTCAAACAATCCAAAGAAATAGTGCCTATTTCATTTTAGATTTTTATATCTCTTAGATTTCACGCCTATATCATTTTAGATTTTTATATCTCTTAGGATTTCGCCTCAAGAAAGTTACTAAGTCAATTCTAAAGGTATAAACCTTCATGCATGTCTAATCTCAAGAGAAACTAAGTTTTCATGGAAAACATTACTAAGACTAAGATCATACAAGCATTCCATTCTTCATGATAACATACATTCACTCAGATAGAATCATCATTCATACTTGCATACAAACTATCTCATTAACAAAAAAATTTTCTCTAAACATTCATTTATTAAAACATACTTAAGAAAGAAATGATTGAAACATACTTGAAAAATTAGAGCAATTTATTTGCCTTACCCCCCTTTAAAAAGAATCAATGTCCTCATTGCAAGAACAAAGTAATGAATGAAACTGAACACCAGGTTGGGTTGTAAAGAAAGAGAGGCGAGTCATTAAGACTGCTTAAATACCAAGTCTTTCCTAATAACCCAATCCTAGACATGTTCATTCTCATTACCACATCACTTAGTCTTTTTTCTTTTTAAAGAAGTGTTAAGTTTATTCATGCTTGATATGTTTTATTATGTAGAAATTAAATCCTAATTACAAAATGAATAAATTCCTAAAGACCTAAAAATAATTAAATAAATAACAAGACAAGAATCCCCCATTTTATTTTTTGGCTCATTCCCATTGTCTTCTTTAGCTCCATCTCCGCTTACATAGTTAGTATCTTTCATCCATGTCTCAAGGATAGCATCTGGGAATTTAGGAACAAAATTACTAGAGATATTCTTAAAATTATTTTGAATTGAGTCATCTCTAATTTTTGCATATTTCCAGTAAGTTTGTTGTTGATTGTACATGAACTTACACATATCCATCATAATTGACAACTCCGATTTCTTTGAACTACTTGCAGAAGTCACCATTGGATTTGTAGATTCAGGTTCAATACTTAGCTTGACTGTTTCTTCTTCTGGCTCAACCTTTGGTTCAGGGTTTGTAGATCCTTCAACTAGTTTAGGACTGTTCATGTAAAATCTCAAATTAGGGCCTAGTCAAAACAGTGGTTTCGAGACTACAAGCTCGAGATAGAAATAATTATTTTATGATTCTTATAAGGTTTATGTTATGAATGCATGGTTGTGTGAAATTTTCATGAATAAATTCTATGCATAAAATGTCTAATTGCATTTTAGGGACAAAATTGAATAAAAGACAAAACTTGCATTCTAGAAGCTTTAATCATGAAATTGCTTTAGATTATTAATTAAAGGGTCCTAATTAGCAATTTTACCAATTAAAATAATTTTGGACAAAAATTGGCATGTATAGGAAAAATTGGAAAGAAAAACCCTAAGGGCAATTTGGTCATTTGGTAATAAAAAGAATAAAAAGGGAAAACTCAAGTGAAAATGTTGTCCATCTTCCTCCTTAGCTGTTGAAAATATCAAGACTCCATAGCTAGGGTTTTGTTCAACATTTCCAAGCTTAATAGTAAGTGTTTCCCTAGCCCCTTTTTAATGTTCTTTGTATTTTTGAAGTCCCGGTAACATGATCTATCCATTTCTAGCTATATTTTAAGCTAGGGTTTATGTTAGAAAAATTACGCATGTGTAATATGCATGTGTTTTGTTGATTAATGGAGGAATATGAATGTTTAAGACATGGTAAACATCTTTTGCTAGGTATTTTTAGTGAAAATGGCTTAAAAGGGACTAACTTGTAAAGTTTGTAAAATGGGTAGAGAGATGTATGATATGATGGGAAATATGGACTGCTATGAGCATGTTATGAGTTTGACTAGGCTTGGAAAACAACGAAAATGTATGCATTTCATTTTTAGGAGCCTAAAGACTAAATCGTAAATAAGTGAAAAGTTAGAGGTAAAAGGGGTAATTGTACCAAAGCATAAGTTATGGATTGATTTGAAGAATGTGATTAACAAATGAGTTAAATTTGACATTATAGATCAACAAAGACGTGAACCGAGTCTCGATCAAAGGAAGAATAAAGTATACGATGATTAGACTCGATTATTATCATTTTGTACTATAACACCCGAAACCCGGCCTGGATGTTATGACCAAATCTGGCGCATCACATTGAAGTGTTTTAGCGAAAACCGTGTTTTCATTGAAAACCCTTCTTAAAATAAAAGAAACATTAATTAACTTATAAAAACTCTTTTTATTTTTCAATCACGAAAACCTGTTTAAAACATATGATTTTATGAAAACCTGTCATTTTAAAATTCTATTGCGGAAGCGTAGAATAACATACTATGATTTAGCAAACCCATGTTCAACATTTTGTAATTACAACGCATGAAAATAAAAACCCAAATAATAACAAAATGAAAGCCTTGTTACAATCTAGTTGGAAAAGTACTTAATAAAATAGACACTTGTATTCTTTTAAGAAGAAAAAACACGTCCATGTTGCCTTGCTAGCTGGCCACCCAGAGTCCCTCTAAACATCGAACCTTCTACTGAGCATCACCTGAGAATAAAATAAAAGAGGGGGTGAGTTTTTGGAAACTCAGTGTGTACAACCCTCGACGAGGAACAAGCATTCAATAAACACTATACATCACATGCAATGCAATCCCATCCCAATAATCCATCCGTTACACACCAGCTTCGTCCCCCGTCACACCATGTGGGGATATAAATATCGACCCACCCATCCGTCACGTCTATGGTAGCCCAGTTGCGAAACTACCTACATTTATACATCAGGCTTAAAAGCCGTCGGTGGATCCACGATTGTCAAGCAACCATGCGATCCTCATATACTTCCTCCGTTCCATGATTCCCAAAACTTACATTCAACACCTAGGGGTATTTTGGTCATTTTCGCCTTTAGGGGCATTTCGATAATTTTTCTTTTTTTTTACGGTTTTCACTTACCTTGGCCTGTTAAAAACTCCCGTGAGCTAAGATGAACGAATACTATGCACCAGGTAGGATTCCAGAGAAGAGGAGGTGAGTCATTAAGATCGCTTAAGTACCAAACTCTCCCTAGATCCAATCCTAGACATGCATATACCCGTTGCCACACCTTAACCCTTTGACTTGTCCACGGTCGCAATTAATTAATTAAGTTTTATGTAGTCATCATATACTAGGCCCAAAACCCCTTACAAAGCTCAATCAAATCCACATACCTGCATATGGCAACTTGGCCCAATCACATTCATACGGCCCATTAGGACCAAATCACTTTTATATGGCCCATTAGGTCCAAATCACATTTATGTGGCCCATTAGGCCCAAATCACATTATATACATGCTCACATATGAATTTCTATCACATAGCATCAATTATCAATTTTTGCCTATTATGGGCCCAACAACCCGTCAGGCCTATTAATCCTATTCGGGCCCAATTGGCCAATTCACAGCCCAAGTCCATGGAATCGCCCATGGGACTTAGACAACTTATCAGTTTCCTCCTCACGAGTGTTTGCACACTCGCAAGACTACCGTAGCCCAACTTTCGGCATTCCGGCATTTTGGCTTTTCGGCTTTTTGGCATTTCGGCTTTTGCCGATTTATTGTGTATGTGTAGTGTATGTGCACACCTGGTGAGCAAGAGTGCTGCAATTCCCTTAGTCACCAACCTACAAATGATATCACCCTTCAATTAACCACATGCTTAATACATATCTTTACTAAAATCGAAACCTCACCTTAACCTTACCTTGCGCGATAAGTATAACAACCCCTTCCTAAATCACTAACCACGATCAACTCCTAGATCTGCATCAATCTTAACTATTAGAAACTAGAATAATAGGTGACTCGTATCCAACACAAGTCCCCTTACCTTAACTCTGACTATTCGGCCAACTAAGGTTAAGAGTACTTACCAAAGCCCGTTACTTGAAGAGTATATCGGCAGGGATCCAAAACTGAGATTCGATACCTATTCCTACCCAAAACCGATTAGAAGAAGTGAGGAACAATAATCGATACTTTAGAGAAAACTGTTTAGAAGAGCAAACACTTTTCTGATTTTGTATGGCAAAGGAGAGTTATTCAGCTCCAAGGAAAAAGAAAGAAAAGTCGGCAATGAAGTAGAGGAAGAATGGAAATCAACGCAAGAAAAGAAAGAAAGAAGTAAGGCTTTTCGGCTTTTTGGATCTTAAAGAGAAAAGGGTTTCCGGTAACAAGGTGAGAAAGATTTCGGCATTAGCCTGGCAACCTTGCATTCGACACCTATTTATAGCCCTTATAGCTGAATCCCTCATGGCTAAATTCCTCATGGTAATATGCATGTGTTTTGTTAATTAATGGAGAAATATGAATGTTTAAGACATGGTAAACATCTTTTGCTAGGTGATTTTTAGTGAAAATGGCTAAAAAAGGACTAACTTGTAAAGTTTGTAAAATGGGTAGAGAGATGTATGATATAATGGAAAATATGGGCTGCTATGAGCATGTTATGAGTTCGGCTAAGCTTGGATAACAAGGAAAATGTATGCATTTCATTTTTAAGAGCCTAAGGATTAAATCGTAAATAAGTGAAAAGTTAGGGGTAAAAGGGGTAATTATACCAAAGCATAAGTTATGGATTGATTTGAAGAATGTGATTAATAAATGAGTTAAATTTGGCATTATAGATCAAGAAAGACATGAACTGAGTCTCAATCGAGGGAAGAATAAAATATACAATGATTAGACTCGATTATCATCATTTTGTACCGAGGTAAGTACATATGTAAAAAATGTGACAATATGATATGTTTTAACGCATTGATATTGCGTGGTCACTATTATGTCATTATTGTATATGTTATGTTTATTGATGACATTGCAAGCATGAGAAAAGTTATGGATGTTATTCTGACACCACGAGCAATTATTACGAAGAAGTTACGTGCATGAGTAAAAGAATCCCGTTTGAACCTTAGGAATAGTTTAGGATACAAGTGACATGTCACTAAGAGATTAAGATGTCCGAACTTGTTGAGCGGTCCAAGTTCGTGACGTATATGATATCTGAGCTCGTTGAGCAGTCCAAGTTCGTGAAACATGTGGATAATCCGAACATGTTGTGCAGTCCAAGTTCGCGAGATATGTAGCATCTGAGCTCATTGAGTGGTTCGAGTTCATTATAGATGTGAGCATCCAAGCTCGTTGAGTGGTCCAAGTTCAAAACGGATGCAACACATGTTATTGGGTTTTACCCATGTTTATGTGGCACTCAGGTGCAAGTTTCCGTCTATCCCATGGTATTCCAAGAGTTCAAGGGGTAATTCAATGGGAAATCCAATGAGAAGTTTGGCAATTGATATAAAGAACGATGTGATGAAAGCCCCAAGGTGGGCCAGGCAAAGTTGTTTAAGATGCTACGAGTATGTACATGTACGTACATTATTCTCATATGTAATGCCTTGCTAAAGGATGACATGTGACAAGAAAGTGAGTTTGTATGTGTATATGTGATTACCAAATAAATAAGCCAAAAAGGTTTGAGTGATGACAAATAGTGAAAATGTTCCCATGATTTTGCATGATGGTGCATGTTACTATTGCATATTATTTGCATGTGGACTTACTAAGCTTAAATGCTTACTCCCCTCTCATTTTTTTCCTTGTAGTTCTGCCAGGCTAGCTTAGGGATGGGACGTTGTCGGAGCATTCGATCACATTATCAAAAGATCATTTAGTATAGTAAATGTATTATTTTGAGTATGGCATGTATAAGAGACTTGGTTATTATGTGATATGTGACATGCTAGTTGGCCAAATTGTGAAGGCCTATAATGATGATGATTCATTTTGTAATGGTCATGTGATATGGCTTATATTTGATCCTTGGGTTGTAATCTAATTGCCCATGCATGCATGTGATAATGCCTCAATGATATGATATGTTATTGCTTGATGGATGCTTGATGAAGTGTTAGTTAGGTGTTTAGAGATAAGGGATGACTTGATGTTTTAAAATGACTATAGTCATGGATGCATAACATTGAAGTTTTGGGTAACAAGTATAACAATGCATGAAAGTGGTGTGGAATGATTCTAAGTAGTATAAGTAATTGTACGGGCCATAAGATGACATTACGTTGGTATGGAAGTGCCATGGAATTGAATATTTGAGTGATTAAATATGCCTTGATGCATGTTATGACTTATGTCTAAGTGTATGAATGAATGAGGGTGACTAATGGCTTAGAAAATATCCTTAAAATAGTCCACATGGGTAGACACTCGGGCATGTGTCTAAACCGTGCGTAACATATGGTCTGCCCTATGGGCGTGTCGAATAGCCGTGTGTCCCCTGCACCCAAATTTTCTAAGTCAGTATGCATGGTAGTAAACACATGGGCAAAGAATGGCCGTGTGTATCGACCATGTGGAGGACACGGCCTAGTACACGGGCATTTACCATGTCCGTGTGCCTCAAAATGAATGATGACGTAATAAACAAAATGTTCAGGTTTTTGGACACGGGCAATCACACGGGCGTGTCGAGGCCATGTGAGGGACATGGGCTAGGGACATGGGCGTGTTCTCGGCCATGTGAAAACTCCTGTAGGTTCAAACTGAAAAAAATTCAACACGGGTATTGGACACGGCTGTGTGCAATACCTCTACACGGGTGTGTAAGGTTTAACATGGGAAATTTTATAAAATTTTTCTTAAGTTCTTGATTTAGTCTCGAACCGCCCCGATATATGTTTTAGGCCTCGTAGGCCTGTATAAGGGACGATATGCATGTGTTTGAAAAGTTTTAAATTGGATGAAATTTTATGGCTCGGTTTTGCATATTTGTGTACGTTTAAGTCGGTAATGCCTCGTATTATTCCATTAAGGTAAGAGCATTACCTTTCTTATAATTTGGGCATAGGCCGAATGCCCCTATATCTCTGTGAGATTTATATCGTGATCCTAGGTAATCTCACCTAGTAAGATCTTTTGATATCGCAGATTATCGGCAAGTAAAGTGGGATCAATTGTAGTCTCCTACGATTTAGTAGAGCAGGCCGTGGTTTGTTCAATTGAGGTAGATAGTATTATTGATTTGGGGATTAAGAGCCTATGAGCTCTAATAAGTGAATGATTGATTGAATATTTGGGATGAATATAGGTTGCAGTACTCGCGGATCCTTCGCTCATTTTTGTAAACAAGTGTGTAACCACACCCTTTCTTACTGTAGATCGGCAAAAGTCGAAGTGCAAAAACTTCGGCAATTGAGGCCTCACGAGTGTGCGATCGCTCGTAGGGTAAATCGAGCCCACAAACCATGGGCGATATACTGTAAAGGCCGCCACGAGTGCTCTCGTGACTTGAGCCTCGATGGGCCGAATGGGCTCGATGCACGCCCCATGGGCCCACTTTGTGTAAATCTAACTGCTAGGTGGGAAATAGTTGGGCTTGTCATGTCATGTGCATGGCATAGGCCGTTAAGGGCTTCGTTGGGCCGAAATGGGCCGTGTGGGCCCAATGGGCTCGTAGGCCCCACACAGATTAAATCCACGGTAAGTGATAAATATTGGATTGGGCTATGTAGGTCACATAGCCGTAACTGAATTTGGACTAAATGCGCCACACGAGCGTGTGGGCCCACTTGGGCCGAGTATAGGCCTTAGGCCCATTTATATCGTTAGGTCTGTTTAGGTTACTTAAGTCACTCGAGGCGACGATGGACCTTCTGTTAGGTCATTAAGACCCTGATTTGTAAAATTATTGAAATGCCTTAGTAATGTAAAATCATTGAAATACCCATGTAGGGTAAAATGACTGTTTTGCCCTTGTGGGTAAATGACTGACTTAGATTATGAATTTGACCAATTTGACTATGATCGTATGACTGTGTTTTAACTGACTTGACAGTGGTTATACGACTGATATGCCTTTAATATATGTTTAAATGATTGTTACTGAGCATGGCCATTTTGAATACACATGTGAAGATTGAGAATGACATACACGACATATTGCATGGGGTTGGGACATTGATATGGAGGAAGTTTTAATAGGATCACACAGGTCGCACGAGATGACTTTGGATCCAGTATTGCTCTGTTAAGGTCACACGGGTCGCACGAGACAATTGTGGACTGATGGACGGCTTAATGCCGTTTAATCTGATTATGGCTCTGTGCCAACCTAAAAATGGCTCTGTGCCATCTTGACTATGGCTTTGTGCCAAACATATTTACTTGTGGCTATGTGCCTAACATACTTATTGATGACTTTGTGTCGATCATATTTACCCAAGGCTGTGTGCCGATTATATTACCGTTATTGATGGCTATGTGCTAAACATAATATAGTTATCGATGGCTTTGTGCCAATTATAATACCGTTACTGAAGGCTTAGAGCCTTATATATAATAGCAGTTTTGCTGCAATTTCGATTAGTGCTGCAATTGGTGCTAAAATTGTAAGTGTAGGGATGGTGTGGGTGAGTTATTCCCCATAGGTAGTGTAGGGTTGGATGAAGGCAAGTGCAGGGTTTGATGGGATAGCATGCATCCATGCATTCACACTTCTGTTATGGGCTGTGACCCAAGTGATATTGTAATGGGCTTTGGCCCATGTATGCTCTGAACTAGACTATACTATTACTGTTAAAGGGCTCTGGCCCAGACTGTTTCTATTTCAGTATACTAACTATTACTCTAGTAAGGGGATTACACACTGAGTTTTTATAAACTCACCCCATTTATTAACTGTGCAGGTAATCCCCAGCGTTAGGTGGATCGGTGTCGCAGGGGGACTCGGAGACGACCACACAACTGCACATATTTTTCTATTTCGTTTATTTAGATAAGCACATTGGTTTTTGATTTGGGTTGTAATATGGCCTCTTTATTTTCTTAACTTTTTATTTGGGAAATTTATTTACTATGTTTGATATTTGTTAGAAGTAGATCGTGATTTTCCAAAATAATATATGTTTTCAAAACACTACGTTTTCGCAGCTTAACTTTTAAACATCATGTTTTTGTAAATTGACTATTTTAAATTAAGCTTCCACAACAAACACCGTTTTAAATAGGAATAACTTTCCAGTGAATCACATTTTGTAAAATAAACCAACCTAAACTGAGGTTTTCACAAGGAATAAAATGGCCAGAGGTTTTAAATAGTAAGAAGGGTTTTCAATGAAAACATGGTTTTCGAAAAACACTTCAATGTGACATGCCAGATTCGGTCATAACGTCTAGGCCGGGTTTGGGGTGTTACATAAGATTTGTCCCTCCTACATAATGGGAGCAATATCTTAGGCCATTTAATTGAGTGAGACTAAAAATGCATGGTCATGCTCAAATATGTTCATATTATATATCACACTTATTTTTTTTATTATAGTCAACTTGGAATATCAAGAAATATGAGATTGGACTATACACGTGAGATTATGCCATGACTTGTGTCCAATCTAGATATAAAGGATAAATTGATATAATACATGAAAAATTTATCACAGAAAGGTTATATTGAATCATAACTTCTTGTAACTTGGGTAGCGATGATGCATTACTAGATGCCACTAGCTTGTAACATTAGAAATGTTATAGTATTACTACTCACGTCACAAGAGCCTATAGGGTCACACCCTATGGTTGAAGCAAACAAAACACAAACACAGTTGATATTATCTTTAGCTGTCACATGAATTAAATTAATTATTGAACTAATTTAATTTGACAGTTAAATATTGAATGCATTATATGTATAAACTTGTTGTACACAAATAAATAACATAGTTAAAATAAATATATGAATTTGATTCATATAAAAATATTAATTGAATATAGTTTATTGAAATTATTAAAATACATAATTATAATAATTTCGATCTAGGATTAAAACGTGAAAGTTAATATTCTTCTGGAAAAGGATATGATGTTTTAATACTTTCCATATGTTTCTCTAAAGGCATAATTCTATGTTTTATGTGATATTAAATAAAAGGAATTGAATCCTTAATTTGGTGATGTGTTACCAAAGAAAAAATATTCAAAAAGGTCTAGCACCCAATTTTGTTAATCCTATCTAAAAGGTTCAAGGAGAGTTTGTTGTTCGTTCTTTGATTGGGTGGACTATGTAGAGGCCAAGATGGTTTGGTTGTGGCATGGGGTCGACATCGCACTAGGGGATCTGATAGAGAAAGGTATATCTTGAACCCTGTTTTCAACTCGATTCGTTCATTGTACTTGGATCCATGGTTGATGATTGCTAGAATTTTTTTCTACTACGCCACAAGATTTATTGGTATTCCAAAAATAAATATCAAAGATTAGGTTGAGCTATGGGAGGAGGTTTAGAAGGCCATTCTTAGGGTTTTCATTAGTAGATTTATTTTTAATTAGGTTTTGGTTTATTTTCTAAACAGATTTATTTGTTGTTTTTAACTTGGATTCGATTTGAGTTCAAGTCTTCGTTATGAAGTATTTTACAATTCTTCTTTCACTTCTCACTTGTCAACATCAATATTTCACTAGTTTTTAAATGAATTAATAGAATAGAGCACATTTAGCTTATCAAACGGATCATTTTCTATCTTCTTATTGTTTTGTTTAATTTGTGTGTTTTGCATGATTCAATTAATTATAGGGAAAATAACATCTAGTTTCATGAGTAGCTAATTCTTTTAGGAAGTTTAATGAGTAAATATGGGAGTAAGTAATGGAAGAATGATGGTTTACCATAGAATTAGTTGGCTTAAACTATGCATGCTTAAACCGTAGGATTGACTGCCCTAGGATGTAGTCTAGGTAAATGAGGTCGAAAGAATAGTTTACTAATAAGATTATAATTTATCCCGATTTAAACTGAGAAGTTGAGAGATAAGTGGTTTTTATTGACTAATTAACTAATTGAGAGATAGAGAGGAAATAATTCGTTAGTTATTATGAAATTCATTAAAACCAGAGTTTTGAAGTAAATTACAACACTGAAGCGAGTTAATCTTCCGTTTGTCAATTGCTTTTTATTTATTTTTATTTATTTTATTTTTGGACCTTAATTTTTATTATTAATTATCCTGTTTAGACCTATTAGTGTAGAAGATAATTTTAGATTTAATCCATCCTCCATTTGGTATGATCCTTGGAGTACTTCATGTACCCCGTTGTACAATACTATACTACAATTTGACTAGTATACTTGCGGACACCGCTACTTTATTATATATCTTTTTCTAAGTATTTCCTATCCAAACATTCACATATTTGGCGGTGATCACATAATCGACAGAAACATCAGAACACGCCATCTTGGACTAAGAAGAACTTAAAAAGGTCACAAAAAGCACTTTACTTCTTCCGTATAATGAGAAAGAAAGTTTGAAGTCCTTGATAATAAAATGTATTGACGTTTTTTCCTGGACAGCAGCAGACATGCCAGGAATTCATCCATCAATCATTCAACACTCCTTAGGAGTGGATCTTAGTGTTTGACTAGTGAAGTAGAAGATGAGTAAGTTCTCCGATGAAAAGGTCGTGAATACTAGAGAAGAAGTGAAGAAGAAATTATTAGCTTGGGGTTTCATTTGGGAAGTTTCCAACTTGAATTTGGTCTTTAACATTGTTATGGTGTCCAAGTTCGAAAACAAACAATAGATGTGTGTAGACTTCACCGACTCAAACAAAGCATGCCTAAAAGATAGTTTCCTGCTAATCTGCCAGAACTTGTGGTGGGAAATTAGGTTCTTTCTAACACTTAATAAGCTTATTTAAATGTAATTTAGCATTCTTTAAGTTTGTTTTTTGTTTTAGTACTTTTCTAGTTAAAATGAACATTTTTATGTTTTTATGACCTTCTAGGCTAGTCTGGGCCTAAAGGAAGACTAAAATGTTGATTAAGTGTGCAATACATGAATTCAGGCCAAAGAGTTAGTGGACTACCTCCAATGTTGCAACACTTAGCTTGGATGTCGCAATAGCACCTCCAGTCTGCCTAAGGAGCATACTGCTTGCTATATTGCGACACATATTATGGGATGTCACAACACTGGCTTGAATGTACTAAAAAGAGTATACTACCTTCGATGTTATCACACAGGCTTGAGGGTTTTGCGACACCGCTTCAGCAAGGCCAAATATCAGTTGAGGGTGATTTTTTCTGCAAAACCTAAATTAACATGATTAACCACCTTTACTTAACCTAATTAGGTCATAATACATGTAATCTATAAATAATAGCTTAGAACACATTAGAAACACAAATGTAGAGAGACAAAATTTAGTTTTTACGCTTTTATTAGTTTTCAGCTTTTAGTTTATTTTATGTTAGCTTAATCGAAGATTTCTATTCCGACGTGGAGACAATTACGAGTAGATATTGTTCTAGAATTGCACTTCTATCGATCTATTAGTGAGTATTCTCTTTTCTTTATTCTTTTATTTATATCTCTTTCATTGATATTGTTAATTGAATGTTTGTATAAATATTAAAATAACTTGTGCTTCATCAATATCTCGCATGATTCAATTGTTAAATTGATTAATTGGTTGAGTAAATAATCATCCAAGATTAAGTATTTTTTCAAGAGAAATTAGTATACTAGGAAGTGATGCCCCTAGTAGAAGATCTAGACAGATGAGACCGAGAGGGTATCTTATTGAGTAAAAATTGTGCCAAGCAATGAGACTGAGAGGGTATCTTAGGTAGTAACCTCTAGTGAAGATGAGACTGAGAAGGTATCTTAGGTAGAATCTTTAGTGAAGATGAGACTGAGATAGTAGTCGTAACTAAGGATGGTAAGTACTTAATTCAAAGGTAATCATTGACTTAGTATAATTAAGGTTTCAATAGATTTTAGGTTGGGGAGCTTGCATTATCCGAACTAGGAATAGCAAAATCCGATAACTTAACCTAGGATTATTTTTTACATTAATTTAATTTATTATCTTTATTTAATTTCAAATTGACACTACTAATTTGTGACTTAATTAGATTAGTAATTATTTTGGGTAATCGATTTAATAGTAATTTTCTCCAATATGCAATCCCTTGGGTACAATTCTTGGAATACTTACTAGTGTTTCATTGTAACACATAAACTATATTACAATTTGACATGTTTGCTTGTAGAAATTGCACTTAACTCTTGTCTTTATATTTTTTTCACAAATTTACACTCCTGACATTTGCTCACCTGGAGATGCTCAAGTTGTTGGTGTCGTTGTCGAGGATTACGATGGTGATAATTGTTATTGAATCGATTACTTTGTAAAAAAATATTGATTGAAAGAAAAATGAGCTACATAGTGTGCTAACTTTTTTTAGTATTATTATCATTTTAATTTAATTTATTTTTCATTATTTTTCTTCTTATTATTATTTTTAGTTGCCTTTTTGACTCTTTAATTTAATTATGGACAAATTTGATGATGATTCTAGCTAGTACGAGGAAGATGAGTGTAATGTGTAGGTTTGTGCAAGTGTACACGGTCGTTATCAAGTAATAAGTAAGTATCGAGTTATCGTCTCCACAAGGATTGTATTTGTGTTAAATCACTTAATTGTAAAATTAGACTAACAACTTGGTAAATAAAAACACAATATGGTTGAGAAGTGATGATTAAAATTAAATATATTAAACTAAATGCAATGATCCCTAATGTAAATTACCCTAAGTATGCAAACTATATGAATGAAATAGATTTTAGCAAAATTAAACACAATTTGCAACAATTATAACATAAAAAAACTAGGACAATTACTTTAATTAAACTCAATTTATTATCAACATGCTTAATAACATTCAGAAAAATATTCCATGGCAACTCAATCTTTCATGAGTTTGGAAACCACATTAGGTCCTCTTGGAATCCTTTACTTAGTAAATATGCATTTTACTGATCCTTATTTACTAAGGGTTTCTTAGCATTCGTGTGAGGTAACAGGGACGTGTTAGGTTTGAAACAGTTTAATCACACAAATCTAAAAACTATGCAGATAACAGAGCTTGGTTAGAGTTGTTATGCAACCTGCAATTTAATCGGGTTAGGATCTAAATTGAGCATGCACATTTCAATTATGTGTCCACTAGTCATCGTCTGGTTAGGATAGCTCAACTAATTTAGGTGCATTTCAATCATGTATAAACGAAATACAGATTTGATTTTAATTGAAGACATGATCGATTGAGGCACAAACATTATAAGCATGAATCAAATAAATATTATTTAATCAAAGCAATCATCCTAGCTTAAATAAAATTAAGCTAACATTGTTGTAAACAAGAACAAAGAACACATAGCAAACATTTTTAGATTAAATTAAAGAAAAGAAAGATGAAACCCAAATCAAAGTTGTTGTCACCTAAGACTCTGACTGACAAGACTCCTTCGCTTCTTTACTTTGCTCCTTTGCTGATGGCTCTCCAAGGTGGCCGACCAAGGGCTCTTTAAGAGGTTTAATTGCTAAAATCTCTATGAAGAGATAATGCTAGGTGTAACACCCCAAACCCGGCCTAAACGTTATGGCCGAATCAGGCGTGTCACATTGCATTACTTTTTAAAAATATGAACTCTGTTGGTAAAGACTTGTTTGATTAGTAAAAATCTCTTTGTAGTGTGATAAAAACTTTAGTATGTTAAATTCCTTGTTATTACCCAATCAGCTAGTCAAAACATTAGTCATATTAAATTTCCATTATTTTATTACTCTGATTTAAACGCGAAAGCTTTTAAAACTTTGAAGGTTAAATCGTGTGTCTTTGCAATCCATCGATATTTTGAAACTCTTCTTCCCCTAGGCTAGCAGTTTAAAGTAAGCAAGCAAGTGCCCAATTAAAATTTTAAATCCATAAAAGGCCTTATTATAGAATTGAAAACCCAAAACAAAAATTCAAATAAAAGTAAAATCATGCATAGCATAATTACGGTCATGTGGCCACCTCCGAGTCCCTTGTAGCACCAAATCCTTTAAAACTGGGGATTACCTGCAAAATTAAAAAGAAGGGTCAGTTTACAAGAAACTCAATGTGTAATCCCTTATCTAACAGTCTGAATATAGTACGCAGTAACAGTCCGGGCCTGAGCCCTTTACAGTAACATTAATAGTGGCAGTGCAGTAATGCAACAGTGAAACCCACCCCAATCCAGCCAGACACACCACTCCATACCACTAATCACACCATGTGGGGACAAGGTCGACCCACCCAGCCAGACACACCAATATCAATGTCACAGCAAAGCTGCCAATAATCAGTATAAAGGCTAAAAGCCAACAGTACAGTATACTTCCTCCATAAACAATATCCCAACCCCATGCAATATGTAATGTCATAATCTCATACGTGAATGCAAAATGTCATGCTCAAAAAGAACAGTCAAATCATAGCACAAATCAGTCTTTTACCCTCGAGGGGTAAAATAGTCATTTTACCCTATGGGGTTATTTTGGTCATTTTACCTGCCTTGGGGTCTAGGTACTCTTATCGACCCATCAGAAGGTCAACAGTCACCTTAAGTGACTCGTGTAACCTCAACGGTCCTAACAGTGTAAATGGGCCCAAGGCCCATTATGCGACCCAAGTAGGCCCACACGCTCGTGTGTCCATCAAGCCCAAAAGTTACCACGATCACGTGAATTAGACAGCCTAGTCCAGTAATTAGCATATATTGTGGAATTTATCGGTGTGGAGCCCATAAGCCCATTGGGCCCACATGGCCCATCTTGGCCCAAAACAGCCAAAACTCATGAGAAAGCTCATGGCGGCCACAACAGTCTAACACCCATGTTTTGTGGACTTGGTTCACCACGCGAGCGATTGCATGCCCATGTGGCCTCAATCGCTGTATTTTTTAGATTTTCAACTTTTGCCGATTTACAGTATAGGTGGTTAAATTACACACCTGATTGCAAAATTGAGTGAATAGCCCACCATGCCAAAGCCTACTTTTATCCAAGATTTACCGTTAGTTTCCCAATCATTAGAGTTCTTAATACTAAAACCCAAATTGTCCCTCACTACTCACCTTGAACGAGCGTAGATAGCTTATTGCCGTTAGATCGCTGATTAAGAATCGATCTCACATCTTTACCACTTATATGCTTTAGCAAAAAAACTTATTAGACAGGATTGTTTACCAAAAATAAGACTTAAAAGCCCCAACACTTAAAAACCATAGAAACATTCAGCCAAGTAAGCCAACTTACCCCCAAATATTAGATTAAATGCCGAAAGGAGGACCCTAAATCACTTGAAAACCCTTCACTCCAAAATCAACTGATAGATATTGAAGGATGACGGAACAGTTGGCCGGTTGTTAGAGAGTAGTAAGGAATGCAGTATTCGACTTGGTACTTGAGAGGCTTATAGCATTCGACTAGAATTGGAAAAGAGTGGGAAGCAGAGATTCGACCAAATAAGAAACAAAATGCCAAGAAGAAATAATATCGAGAACTAGAGGGGAAAAGAAATTGCTTCAAGAGAAGGCATTTGAAAAGAAGTAGAAAAGTAAAGAGCCAACACAAAACTGCCCAAATAGACTCAAGTAAATTCAGCTACAACTGTAAAAAGAGAAAAAGAAAGAATAAGTTGCACAAGAAGTCGGCTAACAATTATTGACCAAAAAGGGACCCAAAGTAGCACAAAAAGTAGAGAAAATGATTAGAAAAGAAGATCAAAACAAAGCCCAAAAGACCCCCAAAATGCTCTTAATTGTCAAAATGAAAACACACCCCTCCTAAAGCCAAAATCATGAGTTTTACCTAAGTATATTCGGCACAAACCCACACACCCTCAAACTCCCCTTTTTCCTCCTAAAATCTCCCCATAATCCCCTCCTTGGTTTTCTCTCCAATCCTCTCCTTCATTTCCTCCACATAACACTCCCTGGCCAAGTCAAACTCTACTCAACAGAGTCTCAAACAACATCTGCTTCTTACACGGCAAGAGTAGCAAAATAAATACTTTATTACATTGCCATGACTTGAACCTTATACCTCAGGTAACAGTAACATGCCATTCACCACAGGACCACAAGCTTATTTGTGTTAGATTTCAACTACAATAATTTATAAGGTCTACATGCTAATGTCTAGATTCATTCAAGGGAAAAACCAAAATTTTTTGCCTAAAGCCAAGACTTGAACCCAGGCTTCTCTAATACTTCCAAACACACCCAAAACACTTCTAGCCATAAAAACAAACATGCAACTTGTGTCATAACATGCGTAATTACAAGATTTACATTTTTAGGGCGTTACAACTCTACCCCCTAAAAGAAATTTTGGCCTCGAAATTGACCTGATCAAAATAGGTGAGGGTACTGTTGTTGCATCGCCTCCTCAAGTTCCCACGTGGTCTCTTCTGAGCTGTGATTACACCATAGCACTTTAACCAGTGGAATGGACTTCCTCCTCAGTACCTTAATATCACAATCTAGTATCTGCATCAGTTCCTCCTTGAAGGTTAGATCAGGCTTAACCTCGATCTCCTCAACTGGCACTATATGCGTGGGATCAGAGCGGTAACGCCTTAGAATGGAGACGTGGAATACATCATGGATCCAGTCCAACTCTAGAGGCAACTCAAGTTGATAAGCAAATCACCCCACATGCTCCAGTATGCGGTAAGGCCCAATGAACCCTGGGCTCAGCTTGCCCTTTTGCCCAAATCTTAGTATCTTCTTCCATTGGGAGACCTTGAGAAACACGAAGTCCCCCATAGAGTACTCAATCTCTCGGCGTTTAAGATCTGTATAAGAATTTTGCCAATCAGATGCTTCTTTCAACCGGTCTCGAATTAGTTTTACCTTATCCTCAGTATCAGATACTAACTCTGGCCCCAGAACTCGCCTCTCACCCAACTCAGTCCAACACGTAGGAGTACGACACCTACGACCATATAATATCTCGTACGGTGCCATCTGAATGCTGGACTGGTAGCTATTGTTATACGTGAACTCCGCTAGTGACAAGTAATCTTCCCAATTACCTCGAAAGCCTATTACACAACTCTTTAAGGTGTCCTCTAGTATCTGAATAACCCTTTCTAACTGACCATCTATCTAAGGATGGAATGCAGTACTGAAGTCCAACATAGTACCCAGTGCCTCGTATAACTTCTTCCGAAACTGAGACGTGAAACGAGGACCTCAATCAGATATTATAGAAACCGGCACCCCATATAGTTTTACAATCTCAGCCACATATAACTTAGCCAATTTTTACAATGAGCAATCAATACGGACTTGTGTGAAATGGGCAGACTTGGTCAACTAATCTACTATGACCCATATTGAATCTTTCTTAGTAGGCGTTAAGGGCAGTCCACTAACAATGTCCATGGGTACCCTTTTCCATTTCCAGAGAGGAATCTTAACTGGCTGTAATAACCTAGAAGGCAGCTGATGCTCAGCTTTTACTTGCTGGCATGTCAGAAACTTACTAAATCCGTAACCTCTCGCTTAAGTCTTGGCCACCAATATAGTTCACAAAGGTCTCGGTACATCTTGTTTCCGCCAGGATGTATAGCATAAGGACTATTATGCGCTTCTTGTAGTAAAGATTGCCTCAAATCAGAATCCCTCGGAACACAAAATCTCCCACAGAAACACAATACCCCTTCACTATTCAGCCCAAAATTAAAAGTTTCCCTATTCTCAATCTGTCAAAAACATAGAACCAATGACTCATCCAACAACTGTTTACCTTAATCTATTCAATCCACGTCGGTTTAACTTGAAGCTCAGCCAACAAGCCACCATCATCAAACAAACTTAGGCGTGCAAACGTCGCCCTTAGATCAGACATTGCCCTATGGCTCAGTATGTCGGCTACCACATTCTCCTTACCAAGATGGTATTTGATTGAGCAATCATAATCCTTAAGCAGCTCGATCCATCTTCGCTGCCTAAGATTTAACTCCTTCTAAGTAAGGAGGTATTTGAGGCTCTTGTGATCCGTGTAAATAATACACTTCTCACCATATAAATAGTGCCTCCAAATTTTCAGTGCAAAAACCACCGCGACCAATTCTAAGTCATGAGTAGGGTAATTTGCCTCATGGGTCTTAAGTTGGCGAGATATGTATGCCACCACCTTACTCTCCTAAATCAACATACATCCCAAACCGACATGTGATACAATCCTGTAGACAGTGAATTCCTTCCCAAATTTTGGCTGTATAAAAGACAGGGCCTCAGTCAGAACCTTTTTAAGTTTCTCAAAACTCTCTTGCTGCTTATCAGTCCAGTTAAACGGTGCCCCTTTACGCAGTAACTTAGTCAAAGGTGCAGTAATAAAAGAAAACCCTTCAACAAAACGTCTGTAATACCCTGCCAAACCTAGAAAACTTATAATATCAGATATAGTCTTAGGTGGTTTCCAATCCAAAATAGCTTCAATTTTTTGAAGATCAACTCTGATTCCCTCGGCCAACACCACGTGACCAAGAAATGTCTCTCGCAACAAGAACTCGCACTTGCTGAACTTAGTGTATAACTGCTTCTTCCTTAAAATCTACAGAACGACTCGGAGATGTGCATCATGTTCATCTTCGATTCTCAAACACTAGGATATCATCTATAAATAACACTATGAACCGATTCAGATAGGGTTGGAACACTCGGTTCATCAAATCCATGAAGGCAGCTGGTGATTCGTTAGCCCAAACGGCATCACTAGGAACTTGTAGTGACCATAACAAGTCTTAAATGCTATATTGTAGATATTGGCCTTTTTAACTCTCAGATGATGGTACCCAAAACGGAGATCAATCTTGGAGAACACCATGGCTCCCCGTAGCTAATTGAATAGATCGTCTATCCTCGATAAAAGGGTACTTGTTCTTGATAGTTAGTTTGTTTAATTGTCGATAGTCGATGCACATACATATAGACCCATCTTTCTTTTTCACAAATAACACCGCTGCTCCCCATGGAGACACACTCGGTCGGATGAATCCTTGATCCAATAGCTCTTGAATTTGAGCCTTTAACTCCACAATCTTCTTTAGTGCCATTATATAAGGGGCAATGACACCGGTGCTATTCTTGGTAGGAGCTCAATACCAAATTCAACCTCATGGTGAGGAGGCAACCAGGAAGCTCGTCAGGGAAAACATCCAAAAAATCTTTGATTGTTCTGATATTTTCAACGGAAAGGCCCTTATAATTAGAGACACAAATATAGGCTAAAAACACCTTACAACCCTTACAAACCAATTTCTCAGCCCTTAGTGTAGAAACCACATTTGATAGATAATCTCTAAGCTCCCCAATCACAACTACCTCATCATCCTCAGTAGTCTTTAGTACCAAATGCTTAGTACCACAGTCTAAACTTACTCGGTGTTTTATCAACTAATCTATACCCAAGATTAGGTCGAATTCACCAAAAGGCAACTCCACCAAATCTGCCAGAAAGGTAACCCCTTGAACCTCCAAAGGCACATCTTTGAATAATTTGTCTACCCTTACTGACTGTCCCAATAGACTTATCACGGTCATCTCACTGGCAGTACTCTCACATAGGATCCCAGTGTCCCAGATAGAGTACATGCAATGTATGAATGCATAAACCCAAAATCAATCAGAGCAGTATAAGGTTTATTATGGATAAAGAACGTACTAGTTATCACATCAGGAGCGTCACTGTCTCTCTCAACGACATGCAGCATAGACTAGAGCTGGTTGCCTTGCCTCAACATTACCAGCACCTCTGCTCGGTGCTCTACGAACTCGGCCCAAACCATTTCCACCACTGGCTTGACCACGACCTCTCGGTGGCTGCTGAGTACCTCTCGCCGACTGAACAAAACCCTGACCTGTAGCTTGCATTTGTACAAGCCTCTGTGGATAATTTTTGACAAGATGCTCCATTGACACGCACCTGAAACATGCCCCAATCCTCTTCCAACACTCACCCTGATACTGTCTCCCACAATCTGCGTAGGGCTGTAATCTAGTAACAGTAACAGAAGTCCCACCTTGAACTGGCCCATTGAATCTTACCTTTTTCTTAGGCCTACCAAAAGAACTTGAGGGCTCTGAAGCCCTCCTATTTCTGCCCCTTTCCTTCTTGCAATTCTGGCGCTTAGAGCGCTTCACATCCTCAGTGATTTTTGCCTTTTCCACTAGGACAGCGAAGTCTCGCTCCTTCTAGGGAGGTATCAGTATCCGTAATTTATCTCAGAGACCATCCTCAAAACAAACACAACATTCATAATCGATTGCCACCATCCCTCGAGCATAGCGGCTAAGTCGTAGGAACTTTGCCTTGTATTCTGCCACAATTTTATCCCCCTGACTCAGGTTTAGAAATTCCCTTCTTCAGACGTCCACATAACTTGCGCCCACATATTTTCCTTGAAATGCAGCTTTAAACAATTCCCATGTTAACCGATTGGCTTGAGTACCTTCTCTCATAGTAAGCCACCATTGATAGGCCTCGTCTCATAGTAATGACACTGCACCTTTTAGTTTTTGCTTTGAAGTGCAGTCGAGATCATCCATTATTCTTTCTGTGGCCTCCAACCAGTATTTTGCCACATTAGGGGCTAGACCAACAATACCTCTAAAAATTTCAGCTCTATTTGACCGGAGTCACTCCGAAATTGACCCACGGCCCATAACACCCGTACTAGTCCCAGCGACCCTCTCCAAAATTTGGAGCATAGCTTGGGATAGTGCCTCATCCCCAATCGCTTGACCATAAGATCCCGTCTCAGTTACCGGTGAAGCTGGTGCCTCCCTAGCCCCAATGTTAGGCATGTGGCTCGATGTCGAAGACCCAGCCTTAGCACTTCCACAGCCTCTGTCGCGGCCTCTTGTACCCCTTCTACAAGTACCTCTAGTGCTCATATCAATTCTCGTATTATCTGATTTAGCAATTTTATGCAGATCAGTTTACAATTTCAATTATTAGCAGATGTCTTATGAAAAGCAGTAATTAGAGTTTGTTCTCGCAGATCAAAGTTTTCACTACAGTTTCCAGTTTGCTCTAACTAGAGGGTTTTAGTACAGTCCTTTATCTACAATAGTCTCAGTATTTTCTACCTACTGTATACTAGTTTAAAATAATCAACAGTATCAATGAAACTTACGGATTCGACGCCGGAGACTCGGTGTGCCACACAATTTATAAACCTTCCAACATATTTTAAGTCATTCAAAAACAACTTTCCAAAATTTTCTAAAAAAACAAAATACAATAAAAGAACCCATTCCACAGTCGAGTTTTGCAACATGGCTCTGGTACCACTAAATGTGAAACCCTAAACCCGACCCAAACGCTATGGCCGAATCAGGCGTGTCACATTGCATTGCTTTGCAAAAATATGAACTCTATTGGTAAAGACTTGTTTGATTAGTTAAAAACTCTTTGTGGTTTGATATAAACTGTAGTATGTTAAATTCTTTTTCATTACCCAATCTGCTTTAGCAATGAAACTTATTAGACAAGACTGTTTACCAAAAATAGGACTTAAAATCCCCAACACTTAAAAACCATAGAAACATTCAGCCAAACAAGCCAACTTACCCCCAAATATTAGATTAAATGCCGAAAGGAGGACCCTAAATCACTTGAGAACCCTTCACTCCAAAATCAACCGATAGATATGGAATGATGATGGAACAGTTGGCCAGTTGTCAGAGAGTAGTTAAGGAATGCAGTATTCGGCTTGGTACCTGAGAAGCCTATAGCATTCGGCCAGAATTGTAAAAGAGTGGGAAGTAGAGATTCTGCCAAACAAGAAGCAAAATGCCAGAAAGATATAATATCGAGAACCAGAGGGCAAGAGAAATTACTTCAAGAGAAGGCACTTGAATAGAAGAAAAAAGTAAAGAGCCAACACCAAACTGCCCAAATAGGCTCAAGTGAATTTGGCTACAATTGTAAAAAGAGAAAAAGAAACAATAAGTTGCACAAGAAGTCAGCTAACAATTATTGACGAAAAAGGGACCCAAAGTAGCACAAAAAAATAGAGAAAAAAAGAAAATAAGATCAAAACAAAACCCGAAAGACCCCAAAAATGCTCTAAATTGCCGAAATGAAAACACATCCCTCCCAAAGCCGAAATCATGAGTTTTCCCTAACCAAATTCGGCACAAACCCACACACCCTTAAGCTCCCCTTTTTCCTCTTAAAATCACCCATAATCCCCTCCTTGGTTTTCTCCCCAATCCTTTCCTTGATTTCCTCCACATAACACGCCCTGACCAAGTCAAACTCCACTCATCAGAGTCTCAAACAACATCTGCTTCTTACACGGTAAGAGTAGCAAAATAAATACTCTATTACATTGCCATGACTTGAACCTCAAAACTCAAGTAATAATAACACGCCATTCACCACAGGACCACAAGCTCATTTGTGTCACATTTCAACTATAATAATTTATAAGGTCTACATGCTAATGTCCAGATTCATTCAAGGGAAAAACCAAAAAATTTTGCTAAAGCCAAGAATTGAACCCAGGCTTCTCTAATACTCCCAAACACACCCAAAACACTTCTAGCCATAAAAACAAACATGCAACTTGTGTCATAACATGCGTAATTACAAGATTTACATTTTTGGGGCGTTACATTAGGTGTGGGAAATGGAAAATGCTAAGAGAATTGAGAGAGAAGAGAGAATGATGATGGATGAGGAATGATGAATGAGGGAATGAAGGGGTCTTATTTATAGGTGAAGAGAGGTGGGTAGTTTGCTAAAAATAGTTGGGTTTTGTCTCTTCACACTTCTTCCATGAGTGGCTGGCCACAATTAGTGGAATTTGACTAATTTTTGCTTGATTTTTAAGCAATTTAAATGCCATAATAACTTAGGACTGAGACTCAATCAAATGTAAATCTTTAGGAAAATCTCTAATTTCTTCAACAATGCAAGGACCTTGTGTAATTAATCCAAAAAGTGGTTTATGTAGACATCCATGTGTAGCCGAATTTGGGTTGACTTGGTTTTCAATTTGGACGGTTTTTGTAATCCAACAAAGCTATTTGTCTAAAATAAATCAATAAGTTAAAGGACCAAAGAATAAAATTTATCCAATTTAAATAATTAGTTACAACCCAAATTATTAATTAAATATTTAAAATGATTTATTAAATATAATTTTATATTTTATTATTTAATTTAATCATGCATGGCCCATTTTATGTCTTAAACATATAATATGTTCAAATAAATATAAAATAAGCCATTTTATGCTTGAAAACTATATAATAAAGTATAAAATCACATTCTAATAAATTCTATGTCCTAATTTCCTATTTTCATATATTTCATTAATTTATTAAACAATTACTTAGTTTTAACAACAAATTTAAGTAAAAAGGTGATAAATTACATAGGAAAAATCCCATATATTTTTCAATTTATAATGAGATGCCTACATTGTATGGTGAATGATATTTAAATAAAGGATCGAGTTGGATAGAAAAGGCTTCGACAAGCCAGTGGAGTTATGACAGAGAATATGATATACCCGAATATCAAATTGAACTCCATTACAATTTGCATGAGATAGCTTTGTACGAAGCAAATTTTGAATCCACATTCGAGCTTGTCACACACTGGAATTTATTTATTAAATTGTGCAAATTTGCATCACAAAGAAGAAAAAGGCCTAGCGGTTTAGTGTGTTAATCAACTATTAGAGGTCCCATGTTCAAATTCCCCTACACTCATTTTATTTATTTTCTCATCCTAGCCATAATTGTTGACCATTTTAGAAGGTCAACACTCCCCCTGCCATCTAAGTCTTTCCATAAAGGGGGCAGATTCTCCTTCTTTTTATTGAGTCAAACTTTCTTTCCACAGCCCCTTTTTACTTCTATTTTTGTGTAAAATTCCCCTTTTCACTCCCTTTGTCTCCAACTTTACCCAAAATGAATTGTTGACTACACTTGGCCAGCCCTAGATCTCCTAAAACCTCGCTTTTTCATTTTATTACTTTTTTTCTCTCCTCTCTTCATTTTCCATCCACCACCTTCTCCTCCACCGTCGCACCACCGCCATCGACTACTGCCTATTTTTTCCCATTTTTCTTCTTTTCTTCTCCTCTTTTAAAAAATCCTCTTGTAAACTCTCTGAATTTGATTTTTTTCATTATTAAAAATCATCTTTCAAATTATTATTTTATTTAAACTCTTTTATTTTTTGATTATATGGCCTAATCCCTCTCTTTGATTGGTTTTCGAGATTTTGCTGCCAAGCCCTTTTGTCTCTGTTTAATTAATACTTGTTAATCCCATAATACACGCATCGACTGTAGAAAGGGGTGATAGTTGACGATCTTTTTGCTGACTCAAAGAAATCAGATTCATCTATTTCAAAGCAGAATCATGATCTAATCCATCAAATCTATGGCATGGGGATTTAAGTGATATTATTTGATATTATGATTAAATAAATAACAATGAATAATATTTATATATATAGTAAGTGTATTGCTTATGGATATTGATATTTAATATTGTGATTATAAGAATACAAGTATATTCATAGAAATAGTTAAAATCGATAAGCGAGGATAACAAGTAAGTAAATCCTGAAATTCTATGATTTTGTCGTATGATTGGTTTATTGGATGATTCTAAGATGTAGGATAATATATGATTTCCATCACTCATGTCATGTGATTTATGGCTTATAAAAATATGGTCTACTTATTTATATGGAAATAATATGTGTTATTAAATTTTGATCTAAGGATTTGTATGTTAATTATGCCCTACTATGATGCTCTGATTTTCTTGATAAAGCATGCTATTGTGAAATTGTATGTAAAAATGTGAGATCTGACTCGCATGTTAAGCATGTCATACTCTAATAATCTGATTCGCATGTAAAGCATGCTACTGAAAAATCTGCTCTGTTGCCATAACACATGCATGGGGTAGGAAAAATGTACGAAGGATGTATCTGGCAGTAGATCTGCATTTCTGGTGGCTTGTCCACAATATTATGTCTATAGCAGTAAAGCTGCAATTTCTAGTAGTTCGACCATATTTTGGTGTGTTACTAGTTGGATGAGTTCTGGGGAACTCTGTATGGTGTGTAGCGAAGTTGGGTAGGATTTAAGTTCTAATATATGTATTGTATTCTAAAAATGTTGCATTGATTATGTCATTACACAATCTACCATATATGATTTATAATTGAGTAATCTATATATGTTATGGACTGAATAATATGATGTTGTGATGAATTATTTTGTGAAATAATTGTTATTTAAGACTTACACTGAGTTTTTTTTAGCTCACCCCCTTCAAACTTTGATTCCAGATAATCAAGTTTAGGATGAGCTTGACTACAGAGGTACTCTTGGTTATTTCTCGAAAAACCTTGCAAGTAGTGGTATTGGACATTTTGGTTTGTGTTCATGCTTGACGGACTTTAATTTTGGGACTTTGGTATGGATTTTTTATTTGGGAACTTTGGATAATGTTTTGGGGTTTTTCTTTTCTAAATGATTTGTTATATTAAATTATAATTTAAATAATTTAAAGAAATAAAACTAAAACGACCAACTATTTTTATAACAAAATTTATTAGGCTCCAAGAAACAATTTCAAACTCAATACTTGATTTTCAAAACCCATCATAACATGTTTGCAAAATTGATGATTTCCAAAGTATCAATATCAATCTTATGATTTTTCAAAATGACATTTTTTGCTGCGATGTTTCTTTTTTTTTTTTTTTGAATCTTGAAATTTTTTATTTGAACATAAGATCGAATTTCTAAAATGTTTTATTGGGCTACCATCACAGCCAATGTAAACTTCAAGATTTGGCCATAACTTTTGGGCCGAGCCAAGGGGGTTACAGAGCTGCTACTGGAAATGTTAGACATGATAACATAAATGATGAAAACACTCTAACAAATATCTGAGGCGCTGCCTCCATGGGAAGACATTTTGCATGATGTTCCCAACTTTGATCATGAGAACCATCGTACTATCATCAACCACCCTTATTTAGATTAGAAAAGTCAACAAGAGTTTGGAACTAGAGATCATGCGGATGAATTAAATATGGCCAAAGTAGTCTCTAATCCAATTAACATAATAGTAGACATAGATTTAACATACTAACTAACATTGAGCTTCAACCATTTCTGAATGAATGTGTACAAGAGCCAATACATTTTCTGGCCACAACTGAGAAGATGCCAACTGAAGAAGTCGATGAGTTCGTATTATTCTCGTTTGATGATGGAGGCAAAGCTCCTGCAATAAAAGCTTCACATGACACGGGAATGAGGAAGCTTGCGATAATAATACCCCAAAAAATAGTTTGGGGTTAGCTTGGTTTGGCATCAAGTGGCTCGTAATGTGGATTTCATGTCGCTAAAAAATAAGGCAATATCAATGGAATCGATCGAAGGTGTTGGTTCATATAAATCGACAATGGGCATAAAGAACGAATCAAAGTGTCGAGAACTAGCTTGAAATTTTTCTATGGTGATGTCATGAATCATCCCAGGTCTTAAAAGACTTCTATTTTTTGTTTTAATTTTTTTTTGTTCTTTTTGTTCATTTTTTTTCTATTTTAATTTTAGTATTAATCTTAGTTTTTTTGAGTTGTTTCCACAACAGGTATTGAAATCGTGGCGTGAGAGAACTGAAAAAGCAAAGAAGTCAAAAACTAGACCTAATGTTGCAATATTGCACCCCATAGTCGCAACATCCAAGCCATAACATTACATTTGCAAAACAGGCCAGGTTTCATTCGAAATTCTTCATTTAGATGTTTTGTTAACCATTGTTAACACCCATTTTTCCTATTTTTATTTTTTTTTTATATTTATATATAGTATTATATTTCATATTTTTTTTGTCATAGTATTTTTTGTAGGTATTTTCCTGTTCGCTTTGTCATACATGGTTTCCTTTAAATCTAAAAATTCGGAATATTTAGGGGGTTAAATTGAAAGAAGCCATAAGTTAGAAGCCTCTACAAAAAAATCAGGAAAAGTTGTTAATTGATTTGGACATGGTTGAAATCCAATGTTGGTTCAGCTAGATTAAAACCAGTTGGTTCCCTAGCAGAAGACACAATGATTGTCAATGGGTGGATTTTATATGATTGAAGGCAGTGCAAGGAGAGTTGTAAATAATTGAGAAATGACTTCTAGGAAAGGATTCATCTCAATTCTATTTTATTTTCCTCTCTTTATCTTCTTCTTGGTTGCTCCGAAGAAGAAATAGTTATAGTAAGTTTTAAATGGAGCGGTGATTGTAACAGCCCAATTTCAGTGAAATTGGAATAGTGGTTTAGGGACCACAAATCCGAGTCGAAAAATGAAATTATATAAATTTCATAAAATGGTAGGTAATATGATAGGAATATTGCATGAAAATTTTTATCGAAAAATTTTATCAATTATGTGTCTAATTGCAAAAAGGACTGAATTGAATAAAATGTTAAAGTTGCATAATAATAGCTAAAGGGATTAAATAGCTAGAGAATTCAAAATGTGAGGTCCTTATATGGCAATTAGACCATCGAAGAAAAACATGTAGATATTTTTAGTGAGTCATCCATGGAAAAATTGAAAAAGGTAAATGACTAAATTGGAAAGTGGAAAAGTTAAATGATATTAATTAAATTAAAAGAAAAAGATATCATTTTATCATCTTTTTCTCCATAAAATACATGAAAACCCTAGGAGAGAGAAATAAAAATTTTCAAGCTTGATTTGGTAAGTTATATGTCCCGTTTTTAGTAATTTTTATATTTTTAAGATCGGGAAAGCTTAATTTCTTTATTTGGGTGATTAAATTGAAAGAAAACTAAAGTTTATAAAATTACCCATTGATGAATATGCTGTCCATTGAAAGTTTTTGATAGAAAATAAAAGATTATTGATAGATAAATCACTTTTACAAAGTGATTTTTAGTGAAAGCATGTGTAGGGACTAAATTACAAAGTAGTGAAATTCTTGGAAAAATTATAAAATTTATGAAATATATGTGCTGTAAAATTTATATTGGAATTTTGAATAAGCTTGAAATAAGGAGTAAATTGCATGAATTTAAATTTCCGAGCTTCGGGATGAAATTGGAATTAATTAAAAGTTTAGGGGCAAAATAGTACTTTTGCCTAAAATGTGAAATGGGCTTGATTGAATGTAAAAATCATAGAATTGATGATTAAATTTATTTATATAGATCCGGAAGTGTCGAACAAAGAAAAAGATCGAGGGAAAGAAAAAAGTCTCGGATTAGTAGATACGAACAATTATCAAGGTAAGTTTGTATAACTAAATTAAGCATGTAAATGTGTTGAAATGATTGTTGAATTATGTGCATCATGATTTGCAATTGGTGTGTACATGTAATAAACTAATGTTGATTTGTGATTTATATATAAATGATGAAATGATGCATGAATTCGTTTCAATATTGATTTCCGATTGGACAGGTGATTAACATGAATATGAGATCTTGCATATGTTGCAATAAAGGTTGTCCATAAAGGATAATCTTTTGATCTCATTATGAAAAGGAAATGCACACCTTGTGTATACCATGTGAAAAAAGATAGCTTTGGCTATCGAATGTGAAAAGGGATAGCTTCGGGTATCGAGTTTGAAAAGGAAAGGTATACTTTGTGTATACCATATGAAAAGGTTATGTACACTTTGTGTACAATTGAAAAGGTTAGGTATACTTTGTGTATACCATATGAAAATGAAAGGTATACTTTGTGTATACCATATGAAAAGGAAAGGTATACTTTGTGTATACCACTTGAAAAGGAAAGGTACACTATGTGTGTACACTTGAAAAGGTTATGTGCACTTTGTGTGTACAAATTGAAAAGGGAATGTACACCTCGGGTGTACAATTAGAAAAAGCAAGGTCCATCGGAAATTTAAAGATTCAACGAAAATGTATTAACAAGTGAAATAAGAAGAAATGACATGATGAGCTCATCTATGCATGTTAATAATTTTGTACTAACCAATTTGATTGAATGATTGTGTATAGGTCATATTTGTTAGTTTGCTAAATTGATGGATAAATTGTCCAATGTGTGATTTATTTATTATAAATGAATGATAAGTGTATTTTAGTTATTTGAACTTACTAAGTAATAATGTTTACTAGGTTTGTTTTTCATATTTTATAGTGGTCAAAGCTCGTGAAGGTTGGATTGGGTTGGAGCTATCATCACACTATCAACTCCTTAACTTTTTGTATAAACGACAAACTTATTTTGGTATAATGGCATGTATAGGCTAATAAGGCCAAATGGTGATGTAACATGTTTGTTTACAACCTAGTCATTGGAATGGCTAGTAATATGTGTTTTGAGGTATTTTCGTATGTTCATGTTCAATAAGATACAAATCACTTTTATTAAAACATGATTTATAAATCAATGTAAAGGTAGGCTTTAGGTATGGTTAAGTGTTGGAAATGTTAGATTGAATAATGGAAATTAGTTGAAACGGATGATATATACTTGTAAGTTTTCATGAGGAAAGTGGTTAAGTTTGGGTGAGAAATAGGGCTAGAAAATGGCCTTATTTTGTCCACATGGGTGAGACACACAGGTGTGTGTCTAGACCGTGTGTGACGCACGGATAGCCCACGGGCATGTGAAATGACCGTGTGTCCCCTGTATCCTTTAATATGAAGTCAGGATAGTACACGGGTAAAAGACACGGCCGTGTGTTTGGTCGTGTGAAGGACACAAGTTTTAAGCATGGACATGTGTCAAAATCGTGTGAAAATGGCCTTAAAATGGTAAAAAAATCAGTGTACCACACGGCCTAGCCACATAGGCGTGTGCCCCTCTGATGCTTAAGAAATTGCAAGGCAGAATTGCCCAGAGGCTGGCCCCACGGCCATGGGATCCCCACAGGCTGGCCACACGACAATGTCTTAGGCCACACAGGCGTGTGCCCCTATCTTCAAGGTAAAATTTCCAAAGTTGTCGATTTAGTTTCGAATCATTTCCAAAGCATGTATTGGGCCCCGTAGGCCAATATTAGGGACTTTATGATGAAATATTTGAAGTTTTGACTTAAAATGAAAATTTATGACTCGATTTTGTATAAATGCTAGTATATATGTTTGGTAATGCCTCGTAACCCTATTCCGGTAACAGATATAAGTTTTGGACATTAATTTATTAGTATCAGAGCTACGGTTTAGCCGATTCTCTGACTAACGTATCAAGTGTGAATTTAGCTATACATGCCATTATATAATTAATGATAATGTGATATCTCTTGACCATTTTAAATGTGTTTTTCATATAGTAAATGTCTTTCAACCGAGCAAGAGAAGAATTTGAGGAAGCTGAGAGTACTTCTCAAACTTCCGTATGACGAGCTATAAATGGTAGTAGTAGTAGAAGGTCCAAATCAAGAGGGCGAAATGAATATGCTAAAGAGGCTTTCTTTGAAATGTTGGATAAATGGTTTCCTGAATATTTGAGAAGAAATTCTGCTGCTTTCCAACCACAACCTCCCCCACGAAATACTCATACTGTTCTTGAGAGACCATCAAATACTGAAACTGTTAGGATTGGTAAGGCTCCGATGGATAAACTCAGAAAATATGGAGTTGAGGAATTTAGAGCTACAATTGATGATGATCCGAAAAAAGCTAAGATTTTGGCTGGAAAATACTACTTGAGTGTTGGATGAATTATCATGTACTTTAGCTGAATGCTTGAAATGTGTTGTATCTTTGTTAAAGGACACAGTTTATCACTAGTGGAAAATAGTAAGTTCAGTGGCTCCAAAAGAAAATATTACTTGGGAATTCTTTCAATCTCAGAAAGAAATATATTAGTCAGAGATACCTAGATCAGAAAAGGAAAGAATTTCTAAAATTAAAACAAGGGAACATGACCATTGCGGAATATGAAAGAGAGTTTGTACGGTTAAGCCAATATGCTAGTGAATCGGTCCAAATAGAGGTAGAAATGTGTAAACGCTTCGAGGAAGGATTAAATGAAAATATAAAATTACTGATTGGTTTTTTGGAAATAAAGGAGTTTGCAACACTTTCTGATCGTGAAAAGAAAGCTGAAGAGCTAAGTAAAGAAAAGAAGAAGGCAAACAAAGAAGCTCGATCCTTTGGGAAAAACCTATTGGTAAGTCTCAATAATTTTCTTCAAAGAAATCAAAGAGGCACCAAGAAGGATCTACTATACTTCAGCTGGGTATTCGGTAAAGAGCGTGGTTCTCAACGCTTTAATCCCAAGTCATCATCATTGTCAGTGACTAGTGTTGGAAGTGTGGGAAACACGAAGCCAAAATGTAAATACTGTAACAATTTTCATCATGGGGAATGCCGAATGAAAATTGGTGCATGTTACAAATATGGTTCATTTGATCACTTCTTGAAAGATTGTCCGGAAATAGTTGAAAGAGATGCTGAGTAGACTTCAAAACCAGGTAGCACTGCTTCAAAGGGTAGACCACCTAGATACCCTGAAAATGTTAGTGGTATCCGAAGCTTTACAAAAGATTCAAATGCTAAATCTGAGGCTCGAGCTCCTGCAAGAACATATGCCATACAAGCTCGAGAAGATGCTTTAGCGCCAAATGTCATTACTGGTACTTTTTCTTTACTAGATACTGATATTACTGCATTAATTGATCCTGGTCCCACACACTCGTATATATGCACAAATTTAGTAAATGTTAAAAATTTACCTCTTGAATTCACTGAATTTGAGGTGGAAGTTTTAAATCCTTTGGGTCAATGTGTGAAGGTGGATAAAGTTTGTAAAAATTGTCCACTTATGGTAAAGGGTAAATGTTTCTTGGCTAATTTAATACTACTGCCTTTTGATGAATTCGATGTGATATTAGGAATGGATTGGTTAACCCAACATGATGCAATGGTTAGCTGTAAGTAGAAGTATATTGTGTTGAAATGTCAAGACAGTGAGTTGCTTCATATTGAATCTCACAAGTTAGATGGATTATTTAATGTGATTTCAGCAATAGCAGCACAAAAATGTATGAGGAATGGAGATGATGCTTATCTTGCTTATATGTTGGATACTAAGGTAACCGAGTTAATGATTCAATTTGTGCCAGTTGTATGTTAGTTTCCAAATGTGTTTTCGAAAGAATTACCTGGTTTACCACCTGTCAGAGAAGTGAAATTCTCTATAGATTTAATTCTGGGAACAACACCAATATCGATAGCACCTTATCGAATGGCTCCTACAGAGTTGAAAGAGTTGAAGATGCAGTTACATGAATTAATTGATAGGGGTTTTGCTCGACCTAGTTTCTCACCATGGGGTACTTTGGTGTAATTTGTAAAGAAGACAGACGGATTGTTGAGGTTGTGTATTGATTACCGGTAACTCAACAAAGTCACTATTAAGAATAAATATCCACTGCCTCGAATTGATGACTTAGTTGATCAGTTGAAAGGAGCTACTGTAATTTCAAAAATTGATCTTCGTTTGAGTTATTACCAGCTCCGGATGAAGGATTCAGATGTTCCAAAGACAACTTTTAGAACTAGATATGGTCATTATGAATTCTTGGTGATGCCATTTGGATTAACAAATGCAGCGGCAGTGTTTATGGATTTAATGAACAGGATTTTTAGACCGTACCTAGACAGATTTGTGGTGGTATTCATAGATGATATTTTTGTTTATTCTCTAAGTGAAGATGAACATGCTGAACATTTGAGGATTGTGTTGAAAACTTTACGGGAAAAACAATTGTATGCCAAGTTTAGTAAATGTGAATTTTAGCTACGAGAAGTCAGCTTTCTTGGTCACATTGTATCTGCTGAAGGCATTAGAGTTGACCGAGCAAAATTTCAACAATTATTAATTGAATCCACCAAAAAATGTGTCAGAGGTCAGAAGTTTTTCGGGCTTAGCCGGATATTATCGGAGATTTGTTAAAGGATTTTCAATGATTGCTTCTCCGATAACTCATTTGTTGTAGAAAGATGTAAAATTCGAGTGGAATGATAAATGTCAGCAGAGTTTTGATAGATTGAAGACTTTGTTGACTGAAGCACCTGTATTGGTACAACCTGAATCGGGTAAGAAATTTGTAATTTATAGTGATGCATCTTTAAATGGTTTAGGTTGTGTTTTGATACAAGAAGGTAAAGTGGTTGCCTATGCTTCAAGACAACTTAAACCACATAAAAGAAATTACCCGATACATGATCTTGAATTGGCAGCTATAGTGTTTGCATTGAAAATATGGCGGCATTATTTATATGGTGAAAATTTCATATTTACACTGAGCATAAATGTCTGAAGTATTTAATGACATAGAAAGACTTGAATTTGAGGCACTGCAGGTGGCTCGAGTTAATAAACGATTATGATTTGATTATTGATTATCATCCGAGAAAGGCCAATGTTGTGGTAGATGCACTGAGCAGGAAATCTTTGTTTACTTTAAGAGTAATGAACACCCGGTTATCTTTGTCAGATGATGGTTCAGTTGTAGCTAAATTGAAAGCTAGACCAACATTTATACAACAAATCTATGAAGCACAGAAGAGTGACAATGAGTTGCAAGTTAAATGGGAGCAATGTCAGAAGAATTCTGATTCAGAGTTTCAAATTGGGTCTGATGATTGGATGTTGTTTCAAAACAGAATATGTGTTTGAAAAACTCAGAATTGGTACAAAATATTTTGTATGAAGCTCATAATGGTACAATGTCAGTTCATCTAGGTAGTAATAAAATGTATAATGATATGAAAAATATGTATTGGTGGCCGGGAATGAAAAATGATATTTCTAAATTTGTATCCAAATGTTTAATATGTCAACAAGTAAAAGCTGAGCATCAGGTGCCTTCAGGGTTATTACAACCAATTAATATACCGGAGTGGAAATGGGAAAAGATTACCATGGACTTTGTAATGGGATTACCTATGTCACCAAGAAAGAAAGATGCCATTTGGGTAGTTTTTGACCGATTAACAAAATCGGCACATTTCATACCGAGTACGTATGGATTTTTCATTGGATAAAGTAGTCGAATTGTATGTCTCTGAAATTGTTAGATTGCACAGTGTACCGATTTCTATTATCTCTGATAGAGATCCTCGGTTTACATCTCAATTTTGGTATAAATTGCAAGAAGCACTGAGAACACAGTTGTATTTTAGTACTGCTTTTCATCCCCAAACTGATGGTCAGTCAAAACGGGTGATCTAGATTTTAGAAGACATGTTACGATGTTGTGTGCTTGAATTCGAAGGTAACGGGAAAGGTACTTGCCTCTGATTGAATTTGCCTATAATAATAGCTACCAATCCAGTATTAAAATGGCACCGTATGAAGCTTTATATGGTTGGAAATGTAAAACACCATTTTACTGGACAGAGCTCAGTGAAAAAAGATTCATGGGGTTGATTTAATTCGAGAAACTGAGGAAAAAGTAAAGGTGATACAAGACAGTTTGAAAGCAACTTCAGACAAAAAAAAGTCTTATGCTGATCTTAAAAGAAAAGAAATTGAGTTTGAGGTTGGTGATAAAGTATTTTTAAAAGTGTCACCTTGGAAGAAAGTTCTCCAGTTTGACCGTAAAGGAAATTAAGTCCTCGATTTATTGGACCATATAAGGTCATTGAAAGAATTGGACTGGTAGCTTATCGGTTATCATTACCGCCAGAACTTGAAAGAATTCACAATGTTTTTCATGTGTCAATGTTAAGACAGTATCGATCGGATCCATCACATGTTATCTCTACAACAGAAGTGGAAATTCAGCCCGACATGACATATAGTGAGGAACCAATTAAGATCTTAGCACGGGAAACAAAAGAGTTGAGAAATAAAAAGATAGCATTGGTAAAGGTTCTTTGGCAGAAACATGGAATTGAAGAAGCTACTTGGGAACCTGAAGATATCATGAAAAGGCAGTACTCGAATCTTTTCATTGGTAAGATTTTCGAGGACGAAAATCCTTGAGGGGGAGAGTTGTAACAACCCAATTTTAGTGAAATCAGAATAGTGGTTTCGGAACCACAAATTTGAGTCCGAAAAATGAAATTATTTAAATTTCATAAAATGATAGGTAATATGATAGGAATATTGCATGAAAATTTTTATCGAAAAATTTTATCAATTATGTGTCTAATTGCAAAATGGACTGAATTGAATAAAATATTAAAGTTGCATATTAATAGCTAAAGGGATTAAATAGCTAGAGAATTCAAAATGTGAGGTCCTTATATGAAATTAGACTATTAAAGGAAAACATGTAGATATTTTTAGTGAGTCATCCATGGAAAAATTGAAAAAGGTAAAGGACTAAATTAGAAAATGGAAAAGTTAAATGATATTAATTACATTAAAAGAAAAAGATATCATTTTATCATCTTCTTCTCCATAAAATACATGGAAACCCTAGGAGAGAGAAATGAAAATTTTCAAGCTTGATTTGGTAAGTTATATGTGCCGTTTTTAGTAATTTTTATATTTTTGAGACTAGGAAAGCTTAATTTCTTTATTTGGGTGATTAAATTGAAAGAAAACTAAAGTTTAGAAAATTACCCATGGATGAATATGCTGTAAATTGAAAGTTTTTGATAGAAAATAAAAGATTATTGATAGATAAATCATTTTGTAGTGATTTTTAGTGAAAGCATGTGTAGGGATTAAATTGCAAAGTAGTGAAAATCTTGGAAAAATTCTAAAATTTATGAAATATATGTACTGTAAAAGTTATATTGGAATTTTGAATAAGCTTAAAATAAGGAGAAAATTACATGAATTTAAATTTTCGAGCTTAGGGACGAAATTAGAATTAATTAAAAGTTTAGGGGCAAAATAGTACTTTTGCCTAAAATGTGAAATGGGCTTGATTGAATGTAAAAATCATAGAATTGATGATTAAATTTATTTATATAGATCGGAAGTGTCGAACAAAGAAAAAGATTGAGGGAAAGAAAAAGTCTCGGATTAGTAGATATGAACAATTATCAAGGTAAGTTCGTATAACTAAATTAAGCATGTAAATGTGTTGAAATGATTGTTGAATTATGTGCATCATGATTTGCAATTGGTATGTACATGTAATAAACTAATGTTGATTTGTGATTTATATATAAATGATGAAATGATGCATGAATCCGTTTGAATATTGATTTCCGATTGGACAGGTGATTACCGTGAATATGAGATCTTACATATGTTGCAATAAAGGTTGTCCTAAAGGATAATCTTTTGATCTCATTATGAAAAGGAAATGGACACCTTGCGTGTACCATGTGAAAAGAGATAGCTTTGGCTATCAAATATGAAAAGGGATAGCTTCTGCTATCGAATGTGAAAAGGGATAGCTTCGGCTATCGAGTTTGAAATGGAAAGGTATACTTTGTGTATACCATATGAAAAGGTTATGTACACTTTGTGTGTACAATTGAAAAGGTTAGGTATACTTTGTGTATACCATATGAAAAGGAAATGTATACTTTGTGTATACCATATGAAAAGGAATGATATACTTTGTGTATACCACTTGAAAAGGAATGGAACACTATATGTGTACACTTGAAAAGGTTATGTGCACTTTGTGTGTACAAATTGAAAAGGGAATGTACACCTCGGGTGTACAATTAGAAAAGTATAGGTCTATTAGAAATACGAAAATGTACTAACAAGTGAAAGAAGAAGAAATGACATGATGAGCTCATCTATGCATGTTAATATTTTTGTACTAACCAATTTGGTTGAATGATTGTGTATAGGTCATATTTGTTAGTTTTCTAAATTGATGGATAAATTGTCTAATGTGTGATTTATTTGTTATAAATGAATGGTAAGTGTATTTTAGTTATATGAACTTACTAAGCAATAATGCTTACTAGGTTTATTTTTATTATATTATAGTGCTCAAAGCTCGTGAAGGTTGGATTGGGTCGGAGCTATCATCACACTATCAACTCCTTAACTTTTGGTATAAACGACAAACTCATTTTGATATAATGACATGTATAGGCTAATGAGGCCAAATGGTGATGTAACATGTTTGTTTACAACCTAGTCATTGGAATGGCTAGTAATATGTGTTTTGAGGTATTATGTATGTTCATGTTCAACAAGATACAAATCATCTTTATTAAAACATGATTTATAAATCAAAGTAAAGTTAAGCTTTAGGTATGGTTAAGTGTTGGAAATGTTAGATTGAATGATGGAAATTGGTTGAAATGGATGGTATATACTTGTACGTTTTCATGCAGGAAAGTGGTTAAGTTTGGGTGAGAAATAGGGCTAAGAAATGGCCTTATTTCGTCCACGCGGGTAAGACACACGGGCGTGTGTCTAGACCGTGTGTGACACATGGATAGCCCACGGGCGTGTGAAATGACCGTGTGTCCCCTATATCCTTTAATATGAAGTCAGGGTAGTACACGGGTAAAATACACGGCTTTGTGTTTGGTCGTGTGAAGGACACGGGTTTTAAGCATGCTCGTGTGTCAAAACCGTGTGAAAATGTCTTTAAAATGGTGAAAAATCAGTGTATCACACGACTTAGCCACATGGGCGCGTGCCCAGGCCGTGTGCCCCTCTGATGCTTAAGAAGTTGCAAGTCAGAACTGCCCACGGGTTGGCCCTACGACCATGGGATCCCCATGGGCTGGCCACACGGCCATGTCTCAGGCCGCACGGGCGTGTGCCCCTATCTTCAAGGTAAAATTTCCAAAGTTTCCGGTTTAGTCCCGAATCATTTCCAAAGGATGTATTGGTCCCCGTGGGCCCATACTAGGGACTTTATAGTGAAATATGTGAAGTTTTGACTTAAAATGAAAATTTATGACTCGATTTTGTATAAATGCTAGTGTATATGTTTGGTAATGCCTCGTAACCCTGTTCCGGTAATGGATATATGTTAGGGGCATTACAGTGATCTTGAAGTTTGAGACAAAAAAGTAGAGAATCCAGTAAGCTAGTATGGTTCTAAGTCCTTTAGAGTATTTAAGGTTAAGAAAACAAATTTAAGGGTTTCAAAACCATTTTAAGCATTTTTCTTATTTTTGGAAAATTGAGCTTAAGCAGAAAATGTTGAGTTTAACTTATGGTTTTGGTTGTAATGCTTAGCTACCAGGAGAAACAAAATATCTGGCATTTGGAAAGGCTAAGTTTAGGAGGCAAAAACATTAGGTGAGTTTTTATGCTTTGTACCTATGATGCGGTATGGTTGGCATGATTCAAATTTGAGTCTAGAATGAATTCTATTATGCTGCATGATCTCCATTGTTTGTGAGTGTTATGTTTCACATGGTCGAATAGGTAATTGGGTATTTGCAAGTATGTCAATATGGCTAGAATGGTTGTGGTCACACATATCTAAGTCTAGTGTAGTCCATGTTATTAAGGTTTTGTTCTCATATGCATCTGCATGCGTGTTTATAAATTGTGGGGTATAGAGGGAAATTATTGCGGGATAGATGAAGCTACAATTTGGGAAAGGGAATTTTTTTAGATACTGTCACACCCTAAAAGCAATGGATCCAAAAAGGTGATTAAGTATGTACGTAAACTTTTTGGCACACTATGGTAGTAAAATTTGCCACCTTGCTGACCTACTGGTGAGTTAGAGTATTGATACATATTAGCATTAAAGTATCTACCCAATGGCAGTATGTAAGGATTTAATTACAGGGTATTTTCCAGTGAAGTATAAATATGTACAAGAAGAGTACGCCTTAGAGTTTTGGTTGGGAACAAAGAGCTTACCAAGTGCATGAGAATGTTATAGGAAACTTAATTATCTTTATGGCCACACCATACATGAGTCATCACCAATGTATAGTACGCTCGGTTTACACAAACATTGTTTTAGTTGGTTCTCATAACGAGATTAGTTTGGATTCAATTGGATTGATTTGACCCTCCCATGACTTGTCAAACAATAACAAAGATTTTCGTTTTACTCTCATTACCTTTCCTTAGATTTTTGTGGGAAAATTAGGTGATTGGGTTAGGTTAGCATGATCACTTGTCAAAGTCCCAGTAAGGGGATTGGAAGTTTATATCTAGTGAGGAGGAAGACATTCTAGATGATATTACTTTCTACTTTACGTTCTGCTTCTTTTTTCTAACCTAAATGTTCTTTCCTTCTTCGTTAAGCAAGAGCTAAGATTTTGTTTAATCAGTGGAAGATTCAAGCTTCTAGTAAGTCTTATAGCTTTATACATTATGATTATAGCAGAGAAAGGATATTAACAGATGTAGGGACTCTAGGGTATGAGTGGAAGGCGCTGCTCGGGGGTCGCATGCGGTTGAAATAATAGTAAGCTATCTGTAATGGATATTCTAATGGAAATTTTATGATCTTTAAGAAGTTTTTGCTATTGGATTTGAAAGGACAATCAAAACAAAAGCTTTAGGTCGAGGTAAAAGTAGGTCTTTGGTAACTCTCTAGACCCGTCACCTGCACCTTATATTATAATGATTCTCTGTATATTATAACGGACCTTGCGAGGGTACTGTGGTGACGTTTTTAGGGTAGTAGACATTTGAAAGAGCCAATGTGGTAGATATATGAAAAGACCATAGCCATGGCACATTCTAGGAATGGTGGATGAGTTGCATTTCTTTATTAGGGTTTTGCATGTCTCGGGGGTGATGATGGGAAAACCTCAAGTGATGCAAAGTTTAGGAAAATTCATATCGTCAAACACGTCAGTTTATGTGGTGCCTTGGTGGCAAACAAACCAATCCTTTGTGGCAAGACATCTTTGAAGCCTTTGTGGCGAATTATTTGGAAAGAATTATGGTGAATCATCTGTAAAGCCTTTGTGGGGGAATTGTTTAGGAGGAATTTGTGGCAAGAGATCTCGATAATGTACCCAACTGATGAATTTGCTCTATTGAACTTTCATGATAAAGACCTTGGCATATCCAAAATCCTGGGTGGTAAACATGTCCGTTCGTTCTATAAATTCTCATATTATGTATTGAAGTCATCTGGATTTCGGTTGTATGATCAGAAATATGCTAATTATTGGACCAAGTTCATTTGCCTAGGAAGAATCAGAGTTACGATGTGACTAGTGACGTTACAATACACTAGAGCCGGTATAAGAATCCGATAAGGATATTATCTGCACACACATTATTTTGAAAAATATATTCATCTTCTATCTTAGAAAGAATTTGTGAGATAGGGTTCAAAATAAAGAGTGAAGTTTGTAATCTGCCAACCAAGCGGAATGTGTATATGGTGGACAATTGTGCAGATTGGCGTATGGTTATCTGCAAGAATTAGAAAAGTATCAATAAAATTAAAAAGGAAGTTCAAAATTCGATAAGGATTTCAACAACATCAGTTAAAGGTAATGATGGTTGAGATTCACTAAGTTCTCTTGAACTTCTAGATGTCTATTTGTAATTCATGTTTTTGGGTTGAACCAGTACATCTAGAGGGACCAAGCAAGGAATCCGCCAATGTGGCAATTCGAGGAGTCATATTATGCATACAGAAGGATACTTTTGGGAATATGATTTCAAATGACGAATAATATTAGGCCACGATTGAGTATGTTTTAATAAAGATTCGATGAGTCTTATACTAGTATTTGAGAATCTATTGTAATTATTAAACATTTTAGTCAAAATATTTGGACTTATAATAATAAATAAATAAGAGGTGTGTTCATTAGGGTCTTCACTAGTTTTAAAATTGTTTGTTAACATGTAAGTATTGTGCCATCTTATATTCGAATCCAGTAAATCAGATCGAGTATAGGGTGCAACAAATATCGCTATTTAGTATTGTTGTGTTCAAACCGTGATGTGTGAAGCTTCAAGCCTTGCAGAGAGGACATAAAAGTTTTTGACCAACAAGGTTACGGACAATGAAATGGAGGAAAGGATTGAGGAATAATGAAAATGAAATTCTATTAGATACCACCATACGGTGTTGCTAAGTGCAAACCATGATTTTTGAAACTCCTGGCCTTGTGGGGGAGATATTTGATGTTTAAGCATCAAGGTAGATATAAGATGAATCAATGTCGATTGTTATAAATTTCTATAGAGAAATATCATGACAGTAGTTAGTAGGCTCTATGGGGTGACACCACGACGATGCTAAGGTCCTACGGGGTGACACCTAAAAAGAGGTCTAATGTGTAAGACAATACCTCGGTTATGGAAACCAAGGTAGTCTATCGGGACAATAAACATGGGGACTGTGATGTGTAAAGCTTTGGGCCTTGTGGGGGCGACACTTTAGTGTTCAAGCATGAAGGTAGATATGAGATGAATCGATGTCAATAGTTATAAGGTTTCATAGAGCAGTATCGCGATAACAAGCAGTAGGTTTTATGGGGCGACACGATGATGACAATAAGGTCTTACGGGATGACACCTTAAAAGATTTCTAATATGTAAGACCATAGCTCGGCTATGGAAACCAGGGTAGTCCGTTGCGACAGTAAACACGAGGAGTACGCCAAGACATTAAACATAAGGTGGTTTGTCAAGATGATAACTAAGGTGATTCGCATAGGGAAAAAGAGTTAGAAGATTAACGCAAGTGTTGGCAAGCGGATCCGCCAAAAAAGGCAAAAGTAGTAAAAAAGGCAAAAAAATATGCCAAAATAGTGATTTTAGAAGCCGGTAGGGTGTATGGTGACATCCTAGCTAGGATTTATTGGGGTAATGATGTGCCAACATTGCCTATACCCTACATGGAAAGGATTTTCCAATAAGTATCAACAAATAGTGATTCAAAGAAGCTCAGCATGTAACACCCTATACTCGGCATGGTCACCAAGCCTGAATAGGGGATGCCACACCACCATCTCATGTCATGTACAACAAGTAAAGGTCCTAGCTAAGATATGTTGGGGTAATGATGTGCTAGCAATGCCTATCACATAGGCAATGGAAAAGGAATTGTCCATAGACCGCATGAAAGGATTTTTCAATAAGTATCAACAAATAGTGATTTAAAGAAGCTCAGCATGTAACACTCTATACCCGGCATGGTCACCAAGCCCGAATACGAGATGCCATACCACAATCTCATGTCATGTACAACAATTAAAGGTTCATTTTAAATGAAGCGTCCTCTATTTTAGTATTCATATAGGTTTAAGTCAATTATACTTGTTAGTTATCAATGTTACGTACAAATCATATCAAAATTAATCCTAAAAATGAACGTTAACAAACATAAGGTCCATTTAGCAAAATTCTCAAAATGTCTGTAGGTATCGATACTGACACTAAGGTATCGATATTTTGTGTAGTATCGATACCACCTAGAAAAACGATACCAAACTTGTATTCTGTTTCTCGACTAAATCCTAAAGTCTCAAGAATTATCAGTACCTATCTCAAAATATCGATACTTTGACCCTGAGTATCAATACTCGAGAAAAAGTATCGATACCAAATCTCTATTCTGATTTCATGCTCATGTTAAAACACAAAGGTATCGATTTTAAATACCAAATATTGATACATCTGCCCCTGGACATAAAAATGCAACATACATATGCAATTAACTCTTTCCAAAATAGATTCTAAGCATCATGCATCACTTACTTAGATAAATAATCATCCAATGGCTAAATTTAATGGTTCAAATCATCAAGGCGTGTCCAAGCAAGATACATCAAGCCATCATTAAAGTTCATGAACATAAACAAACATATAAACTCATAAACTTCTAGAGCTAAAATAAACAAAGTCGGTAAATAATCCAAACATATCATGGCACTAAACAAGTCTACCACATTACTTTATTTCCTAATATGAATATAACTGAAAGAACACCTACGAGAATAAACGAGTCTTCCTTGGATCACTCCCTTGGAAAACACACCGCCAACACCAAAACATTACTAATCTATGAATGTTGAAAAGAATGGGTGAGCTTAAACAAGCTTAGTGAGTGAGTGAAACAACCACAATGCAAACATTCCATCATGCATCCATAATAACCACATATATACATGATACTAGAGTCTCATGTTTAGTAATGCGTAACACTTTAACATGCATCGTCTAACAGTTCATTTGCATTACATTTATAAGAATAGTTTGCATAACATTCACATATTTATTAAGGCATTCATCACACAACACACATATATAGATATAATACAAGATAATTTGGCACTTGAGTTATGAAACTTATAGTGAGCTCTATCACCACTCATCGGATACACGGATCTCCAACATACCAAACTAGACTTTTTGAGTCAAACATGTCCTAGAAGTGAAGCGTATAGCTAATAGTCTCCTTATTTCCCCTTACATGTCCCGTTGAATGGAGCTTAGCTCACATTCCCTTATCCCTCCAAACATGTCCTAGGGCCTCAACGCCCAAAATCACTATACATATAGGTGAGTACTCACAATTTTATGGCATGCCAACTATATCCAATGGTTTCAAGATCACAAGGCCAAAATATCTGAAATCAAACACATAATACTTACCGATTATCACTGCATGTTAACATCTTTTTACAAAACATTATCACTGTTTAACATATATATCATGTATTCATTTTCACTTTTCAAAATGATTACTATATTAACATATCACATTTATGAGCTTATCATCACTAAGCATAGCTTCATAATCATATGAGCAAAAAAGCACAAGATAAGTATAGACAAAAGGAAACTTACACTTGGAATTCATAGTAGGGTTTAGGCTACTACTATATTCCCAAATACACATGACTTGTGTCTACGAGCGATGATTCCAAACACTCACCCATAATGCTTTTGTCGAGAAGTCAAAAGCTTAATCTAGCTTTTTCTTTAACCGATTAAAGTCCTTAATGAGTCCAAGGCTTCACACACAACAATTATACAAAGAACACAGTCAAATAGCGACCAAGGATTCACTTAAACCAACCAAAACACAAGCCTAAGTTGAGATCCCAAGTAGCTCAAAACCATTAACATAACAAAATTAAAATGCTCATAACTCGGTCTACGCTTAACCTTTTCACCTAAAATGAATTCCATTCATCTTATTAATCATCTACGCCTAGTTCCTAACCTTTAAATTACACTAAAATTCTCAGTTTATGGTATTGATATTTTTCAACATCTTTTAGGCAATTTTCATAAAATTTATTAAAATATGAGAAATCATCAACGAAACTTCAATGTAAGTTTAAAAACCTCTTAATCATATTGAAACTAATAGAACACTTTAAAACCACAATATTATCCAAAATCTCAGAATCCACCATTAATGACTCCATTTTTTACTTTTATTAATAACTTGTGATTCAATGGCTAATACTTTAATTTTAAAGACTAGATAACATTAAAAACCAATGAATAGATGAATGGTTACCTTTGATGGAAGATTATTCAAGTTTAGACACAAATCCAAGAAAACCACGTTTGGAGAAGATGATGAAATCTATGGATATTTTGGGTGTTTTTCTTAGGGATTTATGAAGGTAATTGGCTTGAGAATGTTAGGAAATCAAAGTGCTATAGTTTGGGAAGCAAAAACCAATGAAAGGGGCAAGGGAATAGTAAGGGACAACAAAGCTTGCGTTAGGGAAAACCTATCGTGAAATCACATTGGTGGGGGTAGAAATAGGCTAAATTTTAAATTTTCCTATTTAAAACTCATTGTTTTGACTCTATTTTAATTTAGTCCTTTTCCTAAAATTAAATATTCTTAGAGCACTTTTTCAAAAATTAATTTAGCAGCTAAGATTCCATGACCAAATATAATCTCGATTTACCATGCTACAAAATTTTGAGCACTCTAGTTCTAAAATTCCTAAAAAACCCCTAAAACTCTTAGGAACTATTTTGGGGTGTTACAAGACATGTCAAGGAAAAGCCTTAGAAGGTTTTTGGGAGGTACGCTCCTGATGTAAGGTTCATTGAACCCTGTTTTGCACAGGAGAGTTAATCTTCTACTCTATAGGTAGACTAATTTGCAAAGAGGGGTAAGTTACAACCCATCAGCAACAGAAGGCACTAAGAAGGTTAGTCCAAGTAAAATTTATGTCTTTCAAGATTATTCCTCATTGAGGAAATTCTTTTGCGAGTATTTCTGCTAGGGCAGTAGTTCCATGGGAAATGTCATAAAATAAAGATTGATTACTAGAATGGTAAACAAAATAACAGTCTACTGAAAGTTAGAAATCCAAATGGTCTAATTCCGAGCTGGCATATTACATTATAAAACCAAACTATCGCAAATAGGGAAGATTATGAAGAAGTAATCTAGAAAACATTATAACTTGTGTATAAGGTGAAATGAGATTTAGTCCGCTAGAGTGTTGTGAGTATTCAATAGTTAACCCAATGACTGGAATGTCAACAAATCCTTCAAGACTATAGTAAGGAAAATGAGTCTGCCTAGGACTATTTAAATTTTGAATGACCATCAAGGAGGACATAACCAAAGTTTCATTGAGAGGGTAGGTAGAAAGACTACCCTATAAGTGTATGGTGGAAGAAAGAATCCATCGTAGGGTATGGATGAAGAAAGAATACAAGTAAAAGTAGCGCAAATTCCACAAATATGGCAAGTCATTTGAGGAACAATTGAAACTAGTTGAAAGGTGAAAGGATGGTTCTAGAAAGAATACTTAACAATCAAATAGGTGATAGATAATTTCAGAAAAAAATATAAACCGCTGTGTCAAGTGGAGAGAAATTTCCCCAAAACGAGTAAGGAGTTAATTACTTTTAACTTGTTTTCTTTTACTACCCCTTCGAGATGAGGTCTATGTATGACTAATCCATTTAAAACCTCATTATGTTCTTTTGGAACTTACAGAATTTTGACCTATGTTAGCAGGATTCATGAAATAAAGAACTTAAGGAGGGACTAAGCTAGACTGTGTTAGATAAAGAATCATCATTAGTAATGTAACAACCCGTTTTTAGTCAAATTAGAACAGTGGATTTGGAACCACAAATTTGAGTTCCAAATAATTATTTTATTATTTTAATGTCTACAGCATGATAATATGATTCTGTGAAAATTTCATAAAGAAATTTTATCGTTTGAATGTTCAATTTGATAAAGAGGACTAAATCGTGTAAAGTGTAAAAGTGGAGTTTTATTAGCTAAAAGTGTCTAATAGCTATAAAACTTAAAAGAGGTCTTTAAGTAGTAATTAGACCATTTATAAAGTTAGTGGACATTCTTGGACATGATTAAATGAATTTTAATGATTTATAACAAAGGTTAAATAAGTAAATGAATAAATAAGTTTAGTAAATTAAAGAAATAACAAAGTATCGTCATCCAAACTAGCTTCCACCATTGAAAATACAAATAAGAAACACCATTAAAAGAGATTCAAGGTTCGGCCAACTATCCTTTATGCATGTAAGTGATTTTTTACTCGATTTTTAATAATTTCTATGTTTTCAGAGTCGATGGAGCTTAATCTAGCTACCCTAGGGACTAATTTGCAAAATTGTTAAAGGTTTAGGGTTTTAAAATTGATGAATATGTGTTTATTGCTATGTTTGATGATAGAAAATGAATGATTGTTGTTAGATAAACAACATTTGTTAAGTGATTTTGGGTGAAATTGCAAATTAAGGATTTAAATTCAGAAATGTGATAAATTATGTAGTAAATGTGTAAAATAATAAAAGAATATGGGCTACTATGATAATAAGGGAAATTTTGCTAGCATGGGTAGGGACTTAATTACTTGAGTTTGTATTTTTATGAGCTAGGGACTAAATTGTAAAGATGTTAAACTATTAGGGGAAAAAGTGTAATTTTTCCATAATGTGATTTTGGGCTAAATTGAATAGAATGAAAATTGAATAAGTTAAATTTGATATTATATAGATCAAGAAAAGTGAAGTTCGGATTTAGATTGGGGGAAAAACAAAGTATCAGACTAGTCGATCTATTTTGTTGTCTTTGTGATCGAGGTAAGTTCATATGTTAGTACGAATTAATTTTATTGTGTTTTAAATGCTTTATTATTTAATTAATTATGAATACGACCTTACGAAAATGTTCGACGAAGATTCGGCAATCTAAAATCTCGATTGAACCATAAGAATTGATAGGATACAAATGACATGTCATTAGGGGTTATGTGTTTGGGTGCAGGTCAGTACGTCCTACTGGTGGCTGAGTTTTCGAGCATGTGTTATGGATTCTCGTCAGACTTGTCTGAGCAGCATCGTGTAGCTATGTCATGACCGTTAGCTTGTGTGAGAAAACTCGTTGATAGCTCGAGAGTGAGCATTATATGAGATATGAGATTGAGATAACTTCGGCTATGTATTGGCACTTAGGGTGCAAGATTTCTCAAGTATTTGATATTATTCTAAATGGTTCAATAGGTATATCAAGGATATGGATGAGTACGAAATTGATATGAGTTGCTACCAGTATGTACATGAACCATACAAGCATTGAATCGAAGAAACTTATGAATTTCATATCTAACCTTGTGAAAGAATATGTGATAGGTTTATGGATCAATATGAGTTATATTATGATATGTTTAATTACTTAGATTGTGTATATATTACTATACTAACTTACTAAGCTTTATAGCTTACTCTATTTATTTTTTCATTTCTTATAGTGATTATCGAAACCTGCTCGGATTTGGGAGTCATTAGAGATCTCATCACACTATCAAGCTATAATTTTGGTACTTTTGAACTTATGTATTTGGTTATATGGCATGTGTAGGAGTTGTGGTTATATGGTATATATGTTGGTAATGGATTTAGCCATTTGATTTGGCTTGTAAATGATGAATGTTTTGTTATGTGTATAGCAATGTAATTTGTTTTATTTTAGTATATTTTGTGATGTATATATATGTGCAAATGGCCTTTTGTTATGTGGTTGATAATGGCTATGTAATGCTTGTTGTGGGTTGATATTTTTGGTATCAAATAGTTGAAAGTTAAGATTGGTATGCTTGTGGTTTTAGGCAAAATAGTGCCTAATTGAAAGTTACCATTTAGGTGATTTGAGAATGTGAAATTAGTATTAATTGAATGGCTTATTGTGATATTTAAGTGTCTTGTTGTTGTTGGTATGGAATTAGAATGAATTAGGCTTGGTTGAGATTGGTTTGAATGCATATTTACACCACATTATATGCCATTTGATTTGTGTAGGTGAATGCAAATTTGGGTGAGTAAGATGGCTTGGATAAATAGCCTATTTTTGTCCACACGGGAAAAGACACGAGCAAGTGTCTAAATCATGTGTGACACACGGTCAGGTGACACGATCGTGTGTCCCATGTTATTTAATTAGAAACTAAGTCAATATGTTCCACAAGGCCTGGCGCACGGGCGTGTGTGGCCATTTTAAAGGGTATACGGGATAGTCACACAGGCATGTGGTTGGCCGTGTGATCCAAGTTAGGGAGTTACACGGGGTCAGACACGGGCTAGGACACGGCCATGTAATCCCATTTCGAATGTCCGCATGACCTGTGACACCAGTGTGTCTTTGGGCGTGTGTCCCATATAATTTTGAAAAATTTGCTAAGTCTACCGAAAATTTCCTGAGTTATCGGTTTAGTCTCGAAACACTTCTAATTCATGATTTGGGCCTCGTGGGCTCGTAGTAGGGATATTATGATTGATTGTGGATGTATTTTATTGGATATGAATAATGTATGAGAAATGTATGATTGCTTATGAAATAAGTCTGGTAATTTTCGTAACCCTATTCCAGCGATGGGTACAGGTTAGGGGTGTTACATTTATTGGTATCAGAGCTACGATTTAGTCGATTCTAGTACTAACATAGCATATGTGAGTCTAGCTATAAATGCCATATATAACCTATGATAGTGTGATATCTCTTAATAGTTCTAAAATCGTGTTTTTATATAGCTATGGATCCCAATCGAGTAGTTACTGATGATGTTGAAAGTAATGCGCCAGCCTCCATTCTCGAAACAGCGCCATCTAACGTGAGACATGTGTCTAGTTTTTAGGGAGGAGAGGCTAAGGAAGCCTTCTTTCAAATGATGAATGAGTGGTTCACTGAGTTTGTCCGAAATAATCCAACTACTTAGCAACCTCCACCCCACCTATTCCCCAATCGATTCCCGTAGCTCCTCAAGGTGTGGAACCTTTACGTTTGAGTAAGTAGCCTAGTGATAAAATTCAAAAGTACGAGGCTGAAGAGTTTAAAGCTACAGTTGATAATGATCTTGAGAGATCCGAGTTTTGGCTTGAGAATATGATCTGAGTGTTTGATGAATTGTCTTACATGCCAGCTGAATGTGCTAAATACGCTGTATCGCTTTTGAGAGATACTACATATTAGTGGTGGAACACTTTGATATCCATGGTGCTAGGAGAAAGAGTCACACCAGAATTCTTTCAAACTGATTTTAGAAAGAAATACATAAGTCAACGGTTTATTAATCAAAAGTGTAAAGAATTTCTGGAGTTGAAACAGGGTCGTATGTCTGTGACCGAGTATGAAAGAGAATTTGTGAGACTCAGTAAATATGCTCGAGAATGTGTCTCCACTAAGCCAATTATGTGTAAGAGATTCAAAGACGGGTTAAACGAATACATTAGACTTCTACTCGAGATTCTAGAATTGAAAGAATTTGTTGTGTTAGTCGACACAACTTGCAAAGCTGAGGAACTTGGAAAAGAAAAGAGAAAAGTCGATTTTGAGATTAGAGATTCGAGAAAGAGATCGATGAATAAACCCTATCACTCTTCGTCAAAGTAATCATGGGATTCATATAATCGTTCAAATACTTCAATGGGGTATTCTAATAGAGATCTTGGGAAGCAATATACGAGTCTTAAAGCTCAAGCTACTTCAGTATCGAGCGTTGGTAATGTTAGAACCAACAAACCCAAGTGTCAATAGTGTGAAAGACAGCATTTTGGAGATTGTTGGATGAATAACAAAGCTTGTTTAAGATGTCGCTCGCAAGATCACTTTATTTGGGATTGTCCTAAGTTACTTGAGAAAGATAAATTTCTGAATACAAGACCGAGCAACACAGCTGTTAGAGAGAAGACCACCTAGAAATATGGGAAATGTGACTAGTAGCAAATGTGTGACAAAAGATTCTACAGTGAGATCTGAGGCTCGAGCACCAGCCAGAGCTTACGCTATTCATTCTCACAAAGATGCATCGTCACTAGATGTTATCACCGGTACATTTTCTCTCTATGACATTGATATAATTGCTTTGATTGATCCTAGATCGAATCATTCGTATCTTTGTGAGAATTTAGTGTCTAGTAAGAGTTTACTTGTTGAGTCTACCAAATTTGTGATTAAAGTATTCGAACTCCTTAGGCAAATATGTCCTAATTGATAAAGTTTGCAAGAATTGTCCTTTGATGACTCAAGGTTACTATTTTTCGGCAAATTTAATGCTTTTACCGATTGATGAATTCGATGTGATTTTAGGTATGGATTGGTTGACTCTTCATGATGCTGTTGTAAATTGTAGACGAAAAACTATTGAATTGAAATGTCAGAATAGTGAAATTCTTCAAATTGAATGTGATTATTCGAATGGGTTACCTATGGTGATATCGATGATGCTAGCTCAAAAATATGTGAGTAAAGGTTATGATGCTTATCTTGTGTATGTACTGGATACAAAAGTGTCTAAATCGAAGACTTAATCAGTACCGGTGGTTTGTGAGTATCCAGATGTATTTCCAGAAGAGTTACTTGGGTTGCCACCGATCAGAGAAGTCGAGTTCGCTATTGAATTAGTACCGGGAGCATCACCGATATCAATAGCTCTGTACAGAATGGCTTCAACACAATTGAAAGAATTGAAAGCTCAGTTGCAAGATTTAATAGATAGAGGTTTTGTGCAAACTAGTTTTCGCCATAAGGTGCACCAGTTCTGTTCATAAAGAAGAAAGATGGATCGATGAGATTGTGTATTGATTATCATCAGCTCAACAAGGTTACGATTAAGAATAAGTATCCTTTGCCAAGAATTGATGATTTGTTCGATCGGTTGAATGGAGCAACAATATCTTCAAAGATTCATCTGAGATCTGGCTATTATCAGTTGCGAGTTAAAGATTCAGATGTAGCGAAGACTGTATTCAAAATAAGGTATGGGCATTATGAATTTCTTGTTATGCCATTCGGATTAACTAACGCTCCTACAGTATTTATGAATTTGATGAATAGAATCTTTAGACCGTATTTGGATAGATTTGTTGTTGTATTCATTGATGACATTTTGATCTATTCCCGTGATGAATCTGAGCATGCCAAGCATTTGAGAATTGTGTTACAAACATTAAAAGATAAGCAATTTTTTGTTAAATTCAGTAAATGCGAGTTTTGGCTCCAAGAAGTTGGATTTTTGGGATATATTATTTCAACAAAAGGCATAGGAGTTGATTCGATTAAATTTTTAGCAGTTGTTGACTGGAAACCACCAAGAAATGTGTTTGAATCAGAAGCTTTCTAGGATTAGTTGGTTACTATCGGTGTTTTGTAAAAGGGTTCTCGATGATTGCTACACCGATGATTCGATTACTAAAGAAAGATGTGATGTTTGACTGGTCCGAGAAACGCCAACAGAGTTTTGAACAGTTGAAAGCATTGTTAACAGAAACACCAATTTTAGTTCAGCTCGATTAGGGTAAAGAGTTTGTAATTTTTAGTGAAGCATAATTGAACGGTTCGGGATGTGTTTTGATGCAAGAGGGCAAAGTGATAGCTTAAGCTTCCAGACAGTTAAAACTGCATGATAAGAATTATCTAACGCACGATTTAAAGTTGGTCACTATTGTTTTTGCATTGAAATTTTGGCAACATCATTTATTTGGTGAGAAGTGTCATATTTTTTACCGATCACAAGAGCTTGAAGTATTTAATGATTTAGAAAGACTTGAATTTGCGAAACGAAGATGGCTCGAATTGTTGAAAGACTATGAGATAGTGATTGATAATCATCCGGGGAAAGTGAATGTAGTCGCAGATGCTCTGAGTAGAAAATCTTTGTTTACTTTGCGGGTGATGAACACACAGTTAACTTTGTCTGATGATGGTTTGATTTTAGCTAAGGTAAAAGCTAAACCGTTATTTCTTCAACAAATTTGCGAGGCTCAGAAATGTGATAATGAATTGCAAGCTAAAAGAGTACAATATGAGTCGACTACTGATTCAAACTACCACATCGGATCCGATGATTGTTTAATGTTCCGAGATAGAATTTGTGTATTAAAAAATTTCGAGCTTATTCAAAAAATTTTACACGAAGCACACATTGGTTGTTTATCTATTCATCCGGGGAGTACTAAGATGTACAATGATTTGAAACAGTTGTACTGGTGGTCAGGCATGAAATGAGACATTTCAAAGTTTGTGTTGAGATGCTTGGTTTGCCAACAAGTCAAAACCGAACATCAAGTGTATTCGAGACTACTACAGCTATTGATGATACCAGAGTGGAAATGGGATAAAGTTACGATGGATTTCGATTAGGGATTACCCCTATCTCCGAAAAAGAAAGATGCTACGGGTTGTTGTTGATAGACTGACGAAATCTACACATTTCATTCCGGCACGTACAAATTTTTTGCTTGATAGATTAGCTGAATTGTACATATCCGAGATTGTTAGATTCCACGGGGTCTCGGTTTTACTATTTCAGATAGAGATCCGAGGTTTACGTCGTGATTTTGGAAGAAATTGCAAGAAGCTTTAGGTACACGATTGCACTTTAGTACTATTTTTCATCATCAAACCGACGGTTAGTCTAAGAGAGTAATTTAGATTCTTGAAGATATACTTCGTTACTGTGTTTTAGAGATTGAAGGCAACTGGGAAAAATATTTACCATTGGTTGAACTCGCATATAACAATAGTTTTCAATCGAGTATAAAGATGGCACCGTATGAAGCTTTGTATGGTTGTAAATACCAAACTCCTCTGTACTGGACCGAGCTTAGTGAGAAAAAGATACACGGGGTCGATTTCATCAGGGAGACTGAAGAGAATGTGAAAGTAATTCATGACAGTTTGAAAGCATCTTCTGATTGACAGAAATCATATGCAGATTTAAAAAGTAAAGACATTGAATTTCAAATTGGCGACAGAGTATTTCTAAAAGTATCTTTGTGGAAGAATATTCTTCATTTTGGTCGCAAAGGAAAATTAAGTCCGAGATTTATTGGACCGTATGAAATTATTGAAAGAATAGGACCAGTGGCATATCAACTAGCTTTATCGACAGAGTTAGAAAAGATTGACAATGTATTTCATGTTTCGATGTTACACCAATATATATCAGATCCGTCACACGTAATTTCTCCGACAAAGATTGAAATTCGGCTTCATATGACGTATAGCGAAGAACCGATTAGAATTCTAGCTTGAGAATTTAAAGAATTGAGAAATAAAAGTATATCTTTAGTGAAGGTTCTATGGAAATGTCATAGTGTCGAAGAGGCTACGTGGGAGCCTGAGAAGCTATGAGAAATCAATACCCTAACCTATTTTCTGGTAAGATTTTCGGGGATGAAAATTCCTAAGGAGGAGAGTTATAACAGCCCGTTTTTAGTTAAATCGAAACAATGGTTTTGGAACCACAAATCTGAGGTTAAAATAATTATTTAATTTTTATTTAAATGTCTACATCATGATAATATGATTTTGTGAAAATTTCGTTAAGAAATTTTATCGTTTGAATATTCAATTCGATAAAAAGGACTAAAACGCGTAAAGTGTAAAAGTGGAGTTCTATTTGCTAAAAGTGTCTAATAGCTATAGAGCTTAAAAGACGAGGTCCTTAAGTAGTAATTAGCCCATTTATAAAGTTATTGGACATTCTTGGACATGATTAAATGAATTTTAATGATTTATAACAAATGTTAAATAAGTAAATGAATAAATAAGTTTAGTGAATTAAAGAAATAACAAAGTATCATCTTCCAAACAAGCTTCCACCATCAGAAATACAAATGAGAAACACCATTAAAAGAGCTTTAAGGTTCGGCTAACTATCCTTTATGCATGTAAGTGATTCTTGACTCGATTTTTAATAATTTCTATGTTTTTGGAGTCGTTGTAGCTTAATCTAGCTACCCCAGGGACTAATTTGCATAATTATTAAAGGTTTAGGGTTTTAACATTGAGAAATATGTGTGTATTTCAATGTTTGATGCCAAAAAATGAATGGTTGTTGTTAGATAAATAACACTTAACAAGTGATTTCGGATGAAATTGCAAAATTAGGGATTTCAATTAAGAAATGTAATAAATTATGTGGTAAATGTGTGAAATAATAAAAAATATGGGCTGCTATGATAATAAGGGAAATTCGGCTAGCATGGGTAGGCACTTAATTGCATGAATTTGTATTTTTATGAGCTAGGGACTAAATTGAAAAGATGTTAAACTATTAGGAAAAAGTGTAATTTTTCCATAATGTGAATTTTGGGCTAAATTGAATAGAATAACAATTGAGTAAGTTAAATTTGATATTATATAGGTTAAGAAAAATGAAGTTCGGATGTAGATTGGGGGAAAAACAAAGTATTTGAGTAGTCGATCTATTTCATCATTTTTGTGATCGAGGTAAGTTCGTATGTTAATAAGCATTAATTTCATTGTGTTTTAAAAGCTTTATTATTGAATTAATTATGAATATGACCTTATGGAAATGTTCGACAAAGATTCGGCAATTTAAAATCCCGGTTGAGCCTTAGGAATAGATCGGATACAAATGACATGTCATTAGGGGTTATGTGTTTGGGTGTTGGTTCGTACGTCCTACCAGTGGCTGAGTTTTTTGGCATGTGTTGTGGATTCTCATCAACTTGTGTGAGCACCACCATGTAGCTACATCATGACTATCAGCTTGTGTGAGCGGACTCGTTGATAGCTCGAGAGTGAGCATTATATGAGATATGAGATTGAGATAGCTTCGGCTATGTATTGGCCCTTAGGGTGCGAAATTTCCCAAGTATCCAATATCATTCCAAATGGTTCAACAGGTATATCAAAGATATGGATGAGTATGAAAATGATATGAGCTGCTACAGGTATGTACATGAACCATACAAGCATTGAATCGAAGAAACTTATGAATTTCATATCTAACCTTGTGAATGAATATGTGATAGGTTTATGGATCAATATGAGTTATATTATGATATGCTTAATTTCTTAAATTGTGTATATATGGTAAGTTGATTTTATTACTATACATACTTACTAAGCTTTATAGCTTAGTCTGTTTACTTTTCCATGTTTTATAGTAATTATCGAAGCCTGCTTGGATTTGGGAGTTGTCGGAGATCTTATCACACTATCAAGCTATCATTTTGGTACTTTTGGACTTATGTATTTGGTTATATGGTATGTATAGGAGTTGTGGTTATATGGTATATATGTTGGTAATGGATTTATCCATTTGATTTGGCTTGTAAGTGATGAATGTTTGGTTATGTGTATAGCCATGTGATTTGGGTTATTTTGGTATATTTTGTGATGTATATATATGTGCAAATGGCCTTTTGTTATGTGGTTGGTAATGGCTATGTAATGCTTGTTGTGGGTTGATATTTTGGGTATCAAATAGTTGAAAGTTGAGATTGGTATGCTTGTGGTTTTAGGCAAAATAGTGCATAATTGAAAGTCACCATTTAGGTGATTTGAAAATGTGAAATTGGTATGAATTGAATGGCTTATTGTGATATTTGAGTGTCTTGTGGTTGTTAGTATGGAATTAGCATGAATTAGGCTTGGTTAAGATTGTTTTAAATGCATATTTATGCCATGTTATATGCCATTTGATTTATGTAGGTGAATGTAAATTTGGGTGAGTAAGATGGCTTGGTAAATAGCTTATTTTTGTCCACACAGGTAGAGAGACGAGTGTGTGTCTCAATCGTGTGTGACACACAGTTAGGTGACACGGCCGTGTGTCCCCTGGTGTTTAGTTAGAAACCAAGTCAGTATGCTTCGCACGGCCCAGCACACGAGCGTGTGACTTGGCCGTGTGGCATAAGTTAGTATACCCTACAGTTTTGGCACGGCCTAGCACACGGCCTGGCACATGGGCGTGTGTGGCCATTTCAAATGGTACATGGGCTAGTCACACAGGCGTGTGGTTGGCCATGTGCCCTAAGTCAGAGAAATACACGGGATTGGACACGACCATGTGATCACATTTCAAATGTCCACACGGCTTGTGACTCAGGCGTGTGTCCCCTGTATTTTTGAATAATTTGCTTTGTGTCCCCTGTATTTTTGAATAATTTGCTTAGTCTTTCAAAAATTTCTTGAGTTATTGGTTTAGTCCCGAAACACTTCTAATGCATGATTTGGGCCTCGTGGACTCGTATTAGGGACATTATGATTGATTGTGAATGCATTTTTTTGGATATGAATAATGTATGACAAATGTATGATTATTTATGAAATAAGTCTGTTAATGCTCCGTAACCCTATTCTAGTGACGGATACGGGTTAAGGTGTTATAAGTAAGGTGTCATGCACATAGGAAAAAAGGGGTAACTTTAGAGGCTATGCTTCGAGGTCAAAAATATATATTGTATTAAGCGGTTCCCTCATACTTTTAATTTGAGGACAGTAAATAGCTTTAAGTTCAACTTAAAATTTCTAATATAAAAAGTGTTATTGTTACTCAATGAAGACAATCTTCAAACGGTTAAGTTTAAGATTTGTGATTAGTGTAATCCGGTCTATTTGTGGTACCCCATACCTGGATTCGATGATCGGGTCTGGTAAGGATGTTACATGCTTAGAGCACACAAATTTCGAGATTACCACCAAAATAAAGAATTAACTCTTTAGAAAAGTTTTTAGTTTACACATCTATATTTTACATTGGGGTTAATGTTTGTTCTAATGTGTAAGTACATAGGGTTTCATATTTAGTTTGTGTGCTTTATTGGGTTTTTTTTGTAATTATTTAATATACAAAAAAATTGTTTTTTGTTTTTATTGCATGGTGCTTGGATGATATTAATACTATGAATAATAGTTTAAAATAATAAAGTATATAATGGTTTTTGTCAAGCATGAAACTTTTGATTGATATGAGATAAATTGATTTTTTTAAGAAAAATTGATTAGGTTACTTAGTTAAATTGCATAATAGATTAGAATAATATATATAAGAATGATTGATTTTATCTCATATGAGAAATAAGCATTATAGATATTTGTAGATACATGAATGATTGAATTGATTATCATTCTTTGGTTTAATTCGAAGCATGGAAGAAATTATGTATTGTAGGATACTTAGGGATGACCTAAGGCATTGTTTGAATAGTCAGTTCTTAAATGACCATGCCTTAATGCTATGAATCCCTAATCTCCCAATTTTGAGCCTAACAACTCCTCTTTGATGAACCAAATATATTGAAACTCTAAGCTGAAATTAAATTGAGAACTTGAAGTTTTGCCTATATTTGGTCATTTACTACATTAAGAAATAGAAGGTGGGGCTTAGATGTTAAGGGTTTAGGTAGTAACATCCTAGAGGTTTCAAAATAAAATTGAGAAGAAAAAGCACGAAATGGTATAATATAACAAATATAAGACTTTTACAAGTATGTGCTTAAAGTAAAAATTAGCTGAGTGAACAAAAGCATTGTGAAGGTTAAAAGCAAAGCAAGTGAAATAAAAACACAAAACGATCAAGAAGTAGTGTGAGTGGTAAAGAGGAAATAATTATAATTTGATCAAATAAAAATCAAGAGAATGATTAGGACATTTTTTCATTCGTATTTCACTAAAACTTGCTAAGCTGTTGTATTCATGAATATTATATCGTGTCTTCATATTTAATCTTAGGAGAAATAAGGAAGTGAAAAAAGAAGAAATTAGGGGGTGAGCCCTGAAAAGGTAAAATCAGCTAAGAAAGGGAGCAATATAACGTGCCTAACTATTTCTAGTGTTTGAACCGTCTTAAGCTATATTTTTCATTGAACTCATACCGTCTTAAGCCTCAGAATGTTACAAGCCTAGAAGACGTATTCTATATTTTTATTTGCACGATTGTATATTTGTATGCGTTAAATTGATGGTAATGGAGTTACATATTTGGTCATAGGAATTACTTGTAAAATTGCTAGTTATATAACTATGTAAAATAATCAAAATTTACTTTAAAAATTTCAGGTTATCGTGTTATCAAAATAAAGTTGTATGTGAGGTAAGAAGCTTTATAGCTTTAATATTTGCCAACAATTTTCATAGTAACTAAGATAATCCAAGGGATGTCTTTTTGCATGATAAATTTCTAAAATTGGTTTGCTTGACGACAAGCAAAAAGTTAATTGTAGGGGTGTGATTTGTCATGATCTAGGTGCTTATTTACATCCATTTCTACTAACTATAGCTTGTTTTGAAAGAGAAGTTCAAGTCATTTTTGTAATTATTTATATTTTATACTTGAAGTCGTACTTTAATTTTTTCCGAATTAATTTTTTTCCAACTATGTTCTTAGTAGTAATATAATCCATGAGACGTCATTATTACTTTTATATATTTTGGTTGCTTGAGGACAAGCAACGAGTTAAGTGTGGGAGAGTTTGATCTGCCCAAATTTGTGGTGGCACATTAGGCTCTTTCTAACAGTTAATAAGCTTGTTTTCAAGTAATTTAGAATTGTTTTAGGTTAGTTTTCCATTTCAGTACTTTTCTAGTTAAACGTAATAAAATGAGCATTTCTATGTGTTTTATGACCTTCTAGTCAAATCTGGACCTAAGGGAAGACTAACATGTTGATTAGATGTGCAAGACATCAATTCAGGCCAAAGAGTTAGTGGACTACCTCCAATGCTGTAACACCCAACTTGGATGTCACAACACCATCTCCAGACTGCCTAAGGAACATATTACTTGCTATGTCATGACACACACTATGGGATATCACGACATTTGCCTGAATGTATCAAAAAGAGTATATTGCCTTCGATGTCATGACACGGGCTTAAAGGTGTCACGACATCTCTACGATGAGGCCAAATATCATCTGAAAGTGTTTTATTTGCACAACCTAAATTCACATGCTTAGTCATCATTACTTGACCCAATTAGGTCATAATACATGTTATCTATAAATAATAGCTCAAAACAGCACATCAGACATACAGATTTAGAGAGACAAATTATTTTTTAGGCTTTTATTAGTTTTCAACTTTTACTTAGTTTATTTTATGTTTGCTTAATTAGAGATTTCTATTCCGACGTGGAGACAATTGAGAGAAAAGATTGTTCTTGAATCGCGTGTCTATTGATCTATTAATGAGAATTCTCTTTTCTCTATCCTTTTATCCATATCTTTTTCATTGATATTATTGATCGAATGTTTATGTAAATATTAGAATAACTTGTGCTTCATCAATATCTTGTGTGATTCAATTGTTAAACTGATTAATTGGCTAAGTAAATAATCATCTAAAATTAAGTATTTATTCAAGATAACTTAGTATACTAGGAAGTGACACCACTAGTAAAAGATCTAGAAAGGTGAGACTAAGAGGGTATATTGTTGTGTAAAACTTGTGCCATCTGTATGCGTATATGAGACCGAGAGGGATTCTTAGGTGGTAATCCTTAGTGAAGATGAGACTGAGAGGGTATTCGTAAATAAGGGTTGTAAGTACTTAAATAAAGGGTGATAATTGACTCAGCTCTAAATTAGGGTTTTAATAGATTCTAGGTTGGGGAGCTCGCATTGTCAAAACTAAGAATAGGAAAATCTGATAACTTAACCTAGGAGTAGTTTTTAGTTTAATTTAACTATTATATTTCTTTTATTCTGAACCAACACTACTAATTCGTGACATAATTAGATTAGTAATTATTTTGGGTAATTGATTTAATAGTAATTTTCTCCAATCTGCAATTCCTTGGGTATGAATGAACAAGTGATATGGCTTTGAATATGTACTAGGGTTTATGGCTAGCACGAAGGTGGTGATCTGTATGATTGCATGGGCATAGAGGACATTCCAAAGGAATAGTGTTTGGTGCATAATCAACTGTGTTTGCTATTCACCAACTGGTGAACTGTGTTATTATACTAAGTTGGAAAGATTTACTTGCATTATATGTGGCTGTTGTAATGTTTTCCACTAGAACTCACTAATTTCTTTGAACTTACTTAGTTACCTTTCCTTCCTAGGCTTGCTGACGAAGTAAAGGAATCTCCGTAGACTATGCCAGAGGACTATCGTCGGTGTGAGACTTCTTATATTTTGTATTATGTATGACATGGGGGTGGTGTCAGGACATTTCCATCTTGAAGAATGTAATTTGTATCTAAACTCATTATCATGAACCTATGGTTCTAATGAAATTTCAGTCAAGTATTTATGGTTTTCAAAGGGTACTATCTTATTTATTCTTGAATGATAAGTAGTTTATATTTTATATTAATTTAAATTGTAGTTTAAAATGGTTTACGCCATATGCGGTTTTAAAGATAATGATTTTAAGGCAGTGACGTGTCATTCCTAGATCCTCATTAAGGATCTAGTTTAAATTGTTAAATAATTCTTGACTAAAGATGACCAAATAGCAACTAAATTAGGGATAGTGTCAGCTTTGTGACGATTTGATTTGATGAGTTCCACAATGTGACGATCTACAAAATGGGGTAGTAAATTAAAATGATTAGTAAGTTCATATGCATTAAACACAACATGCCTTATGTTTTAAATAAGAACAATAAGCTACTTAGCTTGACATAAATTGGCTAGACATGGTAAGTCACAATAACAAAGGGTGAGTTTTAACATGTAACCAAACCATATAACATCTCAATCACTTATCATACTAATTCATGTCATTTATTACAACAAATTTTTAATCTCATTCAATTAATGGATGAAGTAGTCACATATATGTTAAAGACATTACTCCAATACATTATACAAGTTTAATTGAACATTTCTCTAAGTCAACATTAGGATAATTATATCACATTTTAATTTCTCATTTCATATTAACTGTATCGTTTGATGAACTCTATAAAACGAACACAGGTATCTCCATTACATCAGTTTCTCATCTAAGCTAAGTATGTCCATGTCAAGTTACTCATCTTGTCTAAACCTTTATAACGACACATTTGATTGCTTTTCCAAGCTGAGTATATATATACATGTTAGGTTACCCATTCGGGAAAAACCTTAAAAATGAAATCAAGTTACTCATCCAAGCTAAACCTGTGTCATATGTATTTGAGTATCCGCAACAAATATAGGACCTCGGTAATATCTGTAACACGCTAAACCCGGCCTAGATGTTATGGCCAGATCTGGTGATGTCACATTGAAGTGTTTTTCGCAAAGCTTGATATCGAAAGAAAACCCTTTTTTCACATTTTCCTTTGTTACGTGTTCTTAATGATGGTTTTAAAATGTGTCATTTTAAAAAGGTTACTCATGTTAAAACGTCTTTAATTTTTTTTAAAACATTGTCTCTTGCAGAAGCTCTTAAAAATTACATATTCTTGGTATTTTTGGAAATCATTTGTCTTTTGAAAAACCGCGTCTTATCCTACTGCTAGTTGTTATAAATCAAAATAATTAAAAGCCCAAATTAAAGATTAAAAATTTATAGAGGCCTTATTAGATAAAAAGATACCCAAATTAAAATACTTATAATTTAAAATCTAATGAGAAAGTCTGTGCAATTGTGTGGCCACCTTTGAATCCCTCGCAGCACCGACCCACCTAAGACTAGAGATTACCTACGCAGATAAATAGAAGGGTGAGTTTATGAAAACTCAGTGTGTAATCCCTTAATAAACAAACAGTCAATCATGCAACAAGCAAATACAGTCTGGGCCTAAGCCCGTATCAGTAACAATTCAGTTTTTAGTTTGGGCCTTAACCCATTATAGTATCAGTATCAGTGTAGGCCTTAGCCCATTACAGTAACAGTAACAGTACAGATATGCAATCAAAAATCCTACCCAACTAGCCTCTACACTCCACTCCGTCCAGCCCTACACTCCATGTGGGGATAAAATCAACCCACCCATCCCTACACTCCAAAATAGCACCGGTTGCGGCACTAAATAGTATTTGCAGCAGAGCTGCCAGTACAGTACACTTCCTCCAATCATAATAACCCATCCCCATAAAGCATATCATCATATCATACATGTATGCAATGTATATAAAATAGCATGCTCGATTACAGTCATACATCTCATAAGGGCATAATAGTCATTTTACCTCAAAGGGGCATAATAGTCATTTTATTAAATCTGGGGGTCTCGGTATACTTACTGACTCAACAGTAGGTCCACAGTCGTCTCGGACAACATGCAACTTTAACAGGCAAACAGTGCAAATGGGTCTAAGGCCCATAATGCGGGCCTATGTGGGCCCACACGCCCGTGTGGCCCATATTCCCCAAAAATGGCCTTGTCTGTGTGAACTACATAGCCTGGCCCAATATTCTCCACACGTCCGTATGGTTTACCCGTGTGGGGCCTACAGGCTAGTGGGGCCCACACGGCCCATTTCGGTCCAATATGGCCCAAAACGGCCTAAGTCCATGAAATCGATCATGGTGGCCTCTACACTCAAATGCCCAAGTTTATGCGTTCAGATTACCACACGAGCGAGCGCACGCCCTGTAGTGTCAATGGTCACATTTTTCGGCTTTTGCCGATTTATGGCTGTGTGGTTACATATTTGTTTGCGAAAAGTGTTAAAAGTCCACGAGCACCAAAACATTCATTCAAGGCATTCAATTAGTCGTTTGATAATAGGGTTAATCAGCCTCTTTTTAACACTTAACTCAAAATATTTGATACTTGCCTTGATTGAACGAGTATGGTTAAGCCCGCTTAAACCACTGATGAAGGTTGATTACACCCTCCTTGCCGAATAGTTGCATTATCAGCGAAATCCATTAATGATGATTGCATAAACACATGGCTTGAATTAACATATATTGGCTTGTTGAAAACAAAAAACCAGAGATAGGGGAAAAGTAAGGCAATCAGTCAACACCCTATAACACAAGTCATGCACCAAAGTTCAACGAGTGACAAATAAGGGCCAAGTTACCCTTAATCGAGTGTAGAGAGATATTTGATCGCTTCAATACCAATTGTAAACTCCTCCACTCCTCGAGAAGTTCTAAAAACTGAGAGAAGCACCACCAATAACAGAGAGGAGGTGAGAATCGGCAATAAGAGAAGAAAAGAGGAGAAAAGTCGAAAGTGCAGAAACAAAATTCAACACACGCCTGTTGGAGGAAAGAGGAAGAAGAGCAAGGCCTGAAGAAAAAGCAACACAAAATAACTCCTATAATATTTGGCCAAGGTTTGGGGAAGTAGAGAAGAGCAGAGAATCGGTTAGACCTAGGAGCAAAAGGCCAAACAAATTGAGAGAGGAGAAAGGAGAAATCGGCAAGGGAAAAAGACCCAAAATGAAAAACCCGAAAGCACAAAATCAATACACAGCAAAAACTCCCTAGGCACCAATTAGTTTTCAAAGTAAAGAAGCAACCAAATAAAGTGCCAAAACTTACCAAAATCGAATTCAATAACTACCTAGAGTCCCTATTCGGCATAACACACTCTCTCTCTCATCAACTCCCCATGATCATCTACACAAAACCCTCCACAAATCTCTCAATCGAACACTCCTTTATCCAATCCCACTACTTTCTCCTCAATTTCAGCTATACACTCCCCACTCAACCACTCAAATCAAGGTCCATTCAAACACCTCAGTTTCGATCAATTTAGGACACTTCCACAGTAAGCACTTGTAGCAAAATAAAATGCTCCTTTTGCATCTCCAAGCCTCAAACCATAGGCCCCAAGGAACACTCCACATGCCACTTACCCCTAGACCAACAAACCCTTTTTTCATGTTTTAACCACATTTATTTAAGAAGCCTATTGAATAGAGATAAGGTTTATTCAAGTAAAAACAAAATTTTGTACAAGCCAAGGCTTGAACTCAGGACTTCTCCAACACTTCTCAGGACACTTAACCACTAAAGCAAGCATGCATTTAGGAAACACAACATACAAAAATAAATATTAAAGATTTGGGGCGCTACAATATCTATATTCAATTTGGTACAAGTGTGCACAAGACCCTATTGGCATGCAAATCATATCCTAACCTTTATTAAGTTTACACAGGCATCTTTTTACACATTTAACATTTCTTTAAAATTTAGTCCATTTCTAATCTTTTTAAGTAAATTCACAACCAAACACATATACAATTATAAATCAAATAAACAACAACCTATATAAGAAAATACCATTGAACTTACCTGGCCAAAACACCAAACAAGCTGAAATTTGAAAGGCTAATCTATAATTTATTATTGTCCTCGATTATCTCTAATGTGATCCAATTCTCAATCATACAATTATTTTATTCAATTAATCAATACCAAGAATTTATACATTTTATCATGATATGAATGAAACTATGAAACTTCATTTTTTGATACCCTTAAAGTTTTACATTTTATTCAATTTCATCCATGAAACTGAAATAGCTATAACTTTCAATATTTAGCTTCAGTTTCAAAACCAACCTCAATTACATTCTTTATAGACCCTCTACTATCTATTATTACCAAATTTTTACATCAATTTCACATTTTATTCACTTTAGTCCTTTTGTACAAAGCTAACAATTAAACATTAAAATCTAGTCATTTTTCACATCTAAGCTTAAAATCTATCAATTTAACACCAATTTATTCAAGAAATCAACAATGGTAACTTTAAAAAACTTTAACATTTTTACAAATTGGTACATGAACTACATAAATCAAGCTCTCATAACCTCAAAAACAAAAAATTACAAGAAAAAGGACTTGAAAACACTTACTAGTCAAGGACCGAATGCTTGAGAAATTTCTTAGGTTTTTCTTTATTTGATCATGGCATGAAGAAGAAGAGTGAAGATGACATTTTCATCCATTAAATTTTTTTATATAGCATGATTAGTGCTTAATTAACTTAATTAATTTAACTTAAGTATGTTCAATTAACAAAAGTTAATTCATTAAACTTATTTAGTGGAACAATCATCATCGTCACCTAACCTTCACTCCAAAATGGTTTAATTTCTATTTTGGACCATTGGCTAATTGTAATTTAAGTCCCTAAGTCTTTATCCAATTAAAAACCTATAGCAATAAGACTTTTACAATTTATAGCAATAAGACTTTTACAATTTAGTCCTTACACATAAATTAAACAATTAATAGAAAAATTTGAAAGACTAAACTTTAATATATTTTTATACCAACTTCCTAAATATTTATATTTAATACTTACGGACCTGTTTTACTAAATTAGGGTTCCAAAACTGCCTTTTTTGGTACCATTGAAAATCAATACGTTACAATAACTTTCATCACTGAAGGTGGGTTCTTTTGTTACAAAATGATGCCCTTCGATCTAAAAAAATGTGAGAGCTACATAACAACAGCTGGTGAATAGTCTTTTTTAAAACTACATAATAATAGTTTTCTTTACTTCCAGTATGAAAGCAAAATTTCTTAATAAAAACTAGCAAAATTGTTATTTCTGAAAATAAAATTTAGATTTAGAAAACAAATTTTCACTATATCTAGGCAGAATAGCAATATCTTAAAGTTATGTATTTAGCCCTACTAGTTCCATTTATTTATAGTGAAAAGAGGAGAAACCCTTGTTGAATTGTAGAAGTTTATTTCAATATAAAAACGAACTCCTAGTCTAAATAGAAGTAGGTGGGGCGACAACCCTAGTTAAACAAACTAAGGTTTGTAGTCTATTCCTTTAAACATGATGGGCTTTTGGGCTTCTCCCATATTGGGTACAATTACAAGTACTTCTTGGACTTTTAACCAGTACTTCATAATTCAATTGAACCTGATATTTGTTTTTTTATTTCTCAAAATAAACATCTCATATTAATTTAAATAAACTAATTTCTCAATTAAATAATTTTGTCATCCCAATTTTAATTTCTTAAAATCATGAAGACTTTTGTAAACCCCATACACGACCCAATTACTGGATCTGAACTATAAGGTGCTACACTTTATATTCAATTTTAACTAACACTTTCATAATTACAATCTACATTATTAAAGTAGTGCAAGACAAATAACATTTAACACTGTTAATAATTGAATTCACAAATCTCAAGAATTTATTTCAATGATAAAACTTTAATTTAATGTACAATGATTTCACCAAGTAACTTTAACCTATTGAATATTTACTTAGTATTTAGATTATATTATGATCACATAATTACAACTACGACTGAGACCTTGAGGCTCCACCTTGGGTCGTCTCGTTCTATGCATATTACATCTAATGAGCTTGTCCATCTAAGTACGACAAATTCTAGCCTAGTCCCTCTTCGAATCCTCACAATTTTTCTTTTTACCTGCAATACTTAATTGCAAATACGTTAGTTCAAATGAACTTAGTGAGTTATCCATTCCTTACATTAACAAAATTTTAATAAGCTGGCACTTCATGATTTAGAATTAAAGTCTGACTATATGTACTAAGATACTTTATCAATCTCATTGGCATAGTATCTATGTCACATGAATTGGCTCACTTGCACTTGGTACATTATTCTCAAAAACTCCAACGCTTATTTACTTACGCATCCTAGAGGTTAATTCATCTTACTCGACTGCCCTTGATCTATTACAAATGACTTGGAAACAAAAGATTTCCTACTCAAATAGCAAAGCCTTGCACATAAAGAAAGCTCTCACTAAGCAAACTTGACAGATGTAATATCAAACTACAGATAAATGTTTGACCTCTTAACAGATTATCCCTACGAATTCTATCTTTATTAGTTGCTTTTGTAGACCGAATGCATCCACTTCCTTGAGAGGAAATATTTGTTAATTCTTACTTGGGGACTTATAAAAAAGACTCAGATGATACCCATAATGCATTTTGCACCAATAAATACAAATAACCAGATAAGACAATCTCGGTGAATAGTTCTTGTTGCGAACTGCCATTAGTGGCTTATACTAACAGGCTCACACACATAGTATAATCCTTGTGGATTCATGTTTCAGACCCAAGTATGTGGATTCATACATCATGAAACATATTGGCGAAGTTATAAGGAAGATCCCCCATTACAGATTAATAAAGAAAATCCACTCATCTAAATCAAGTATACAGATCTAGCAAATAGTCTCATCCTACCTCTATCTCACAATAACAAATAACTCATTCGTGGTCTTATCTTTGCAACAGATAACATGTATATAGATTCTTAAAAGCGAGTCCCCTATTTGTGAAATCATACCTATGAGATAATCTTGATAAAATCTCATATTTGTAACGACCTGAAAGTCAATGATGTCAGAAAGTGTGATTATGGGACCTTGTTTCCCTAATCCAAACCCATAAATATTTAATATAAATATTTATGGAGTTATGTTATATGTGAACTGAATTTCAGTTAGGTAGTTTTTTTGCATTAGTGATAAATTAAGGTACAAGGGCTAAATCGTAAAAGTGTCAAAAGTTAAATTATAGGGAACCATTAAGTATAACACACTTAAGGGACTCATAAGACAATTAACCCATGTATCTAATTAAAGTGGACGGCAATAAGGTGTTATATAGTAAAAAATATAGATTATAATAAAATAAAATTTTAATTAACTAAAATAAAAGATGATAAACTTAGTAGATTGAAAGAGAAAACATCCATTCTCTTTTCATTCTTAAATTTTTGAAACAAAAGAGAAAGGGAGAAGAAAAATGGCAAGGGTTTCCAAAGCTTTAAGCTTTAATTGGTTAGTTCAGTATAGTCATTTTCTTGTAATTTTTATGTTTTTAGAATCCTGGTAGCTCAAGGTAGCTAACTTGTGTCATATTTTTTGATACTGTTAAAGAATTAGGAAGCTACCATTGTTAGATAGTTGAAGCTTTTGGTGATATCTTGACAGATTTTAAGTTTGGAGTTGAAAAAAGACTAAATTGTAAAGTCAGTTGATGATTTTGTGTAATATGAACTAAAATGCGCAAATTATGAATTTTTTGGTGTAATTGAGAAATAGAAAGTCCTATAGGGAGACTAGTGAATTTGGCGTAAGATTTGGGGTTAAATGTGAAAATTATGTTAGTCCTGATTTTAGGGACTAAATTGAATAAAATTAAAACATTGTATAAAATATCAATTGAATGTGGAAATGGTTGTGTATTAGTAATATTATATGTTATTTTAATCCGTAGCTAATGTCAACCCAAATTCCTCGAAAAAGAAGGGAAAAGACAAAGTCAGCTGACGAATAGCTCAGAGAGTACGGTTTGTGTTTCTATAATCTAAACTATTTGTAAATTGTTGCATATTGAAATATTGTTGCATGGTAAGAATTTCAAGTGATGCATTTTGATATGTTGAGATTTTTTGGGATTGATTTGAATTTATTGACAATTATAAGGACTAAATTGAGTATAATTGAAAAATGAGAGTATTACTATAAGTTTGAAAATTGTGTATTGGGATGATTATTATTGTTATATATGTTGGATAAATGCATTTGTAATGAAAATAAATGTGAATTGAGATACTGGTTGGTAATGAAATATGAAATGAATACCATATTAACTGTTTTGGCAAAGTCGGATATATTTGGCATGTCATAATATAGTAAGAGTTTAGGGTTACTTTGATATTGAGTTGGTCAGGCATTGGGTGCCAATTTTCTTTGGTTATACTAATGAGACGCTAGGTGTCAAATTTTTTGATAGCTCTATGCGCAACTAATTGCTTCAAATTTACCCGATGAGGCACTTGGTGCAAAAGTGGTGTGTTGGTTGAATCCGAGTATCTGTTTGAGTTTGAGTCATGTTAATAGTGAAATAAATAGTAAAAATGAGATATTTGATATTAAAATGGAAAATAATTAGAAATGGAAATGAAATGTGAAATGGAATATGAAATGGTGGATTGAGTAGTGAATATTGATTGTTTATAATCAATGAATCCATGAATTTTGGAAATTTAGATGGAATATGCCATTATATGAATTGTGTTATCAAACGAAATACAAAATGTAGTTGCCATGTATTAATATTCGTAAAATGTGCTGATTGTGATTAAAGAATATGTAAATTGGCTTAATTGACTTGTTATATTGCATATCATCACTTATTTTAGTTTTTTCATCTGAATAACTTATGTTATGTGTTAATGTTTGCATTATAGAAATGTCATTGAGTTATACTCAGTGTACTATTTGTTTTCCATTCACAGGTTAGGTACTTTACAATTTGACTGTCAACTCAACATCCAACAGAAATCCTAGACATAAGTGTTAATGATGAATTCATTTTTGTCTTAGCATGTACATAGGATGTCTTATGGATATATTGTAACAACTCGTTTTTAGTGAAATTAGAACAGTGGTTTTGAGACCACAAATCTGAGGAGTAAATTATTATTTTAATGTCTACAATATGTTAGTAGAGTTGTATAAAAATTTCGTTAAGAAATTTTGACGTTTGCATGCTAAATTAAGTGAAAGAGACTAAATCATAAAAGGTGCAAAAGTAGAGTTCTATAAGTTAAAGGTATCTATTGGCTATGAAACTTATATTTGAGTTACTTAAATGGTAATTAGACAGTTTAAAATGTTAGTGGACTTTTATGGACACTAATTAGGTGATTTTTAAGTTAAAAGATAAGGTTAAAATGGTAAATTATTAAATAAACTTAAAATTAAAGGAAAGAAAAGATGTATTGTAACAACCTAGTTTTAGCTAAATCGGAACAGTGGCTTTGGAACCACAAATTCGATGTTGAAAAATTATTTTAATATTATTTTTGGTGTTTAAAGCATGATAGCATGTTTGTTAGAAAATTTCGTGAGTTAATTTTATCGTTTAATTGCTCAATTTGAGAAAAAGGATTTAATCGCGTAAAATGCAAAAGTTGCATACTATTTGTTTAAAGTGATTAATTGTTATGATTTAATAAATCAAAGGTCCCTGTGATGATATTAGACCATTGGTAGTGCTAATGGACATTAATGGACATGTAATATAAATTTTTATTTTTAATTCATTAAGGGTAAATAAATAATTTTGTAAATAAGTTAATTAAAATACAACAAAACATGATTTTTTTGTCCATATTTCTTTCTTTTGGCCGAATTTTAAAGAAGAAGAAAGCTTTGAATTGTGTTTTAGGGTTCAACACTTGAAAGTTCAATTTGGTAAGTGTTTTGAGCTCAGTTTTTGATGATTTTTACGTTTTTGAGATCATTGCTTTGTATTCTAGCTAGCCCGTACATTAGATTTAGAAATTTTTAAAGGTTTAACATATTTCCATTGTTAAATACCTGAGTAATTTGATGATTGATGATAGATTATGAAGGTTAATTGATAGATTAATAGTTTTTGTAAAGTGATTTTTGATAAAAATGTCAAAAAGGGGTTAAATTGAGAAAATGTGAAATTTAATTGTTAAAAGTGTGAATAAATGAAATTTTTGGGCTGCTAGGAACTTATATGTAATTCGATCAACCTTAGGTTTAATGAAATTATGTGAATTTTGTGTATTTGTGAAATAGGGACTAAATTGTTAAAGTGTAAAAGTTTAGGGACTAAAGTGTAAATAGGCCTAAAAGTATGTTTTAGACTAAATTGAATGAGTGGTTGATTAAATAAGTTAATTTTGAATATATTTAGATAAAGAAAAGAGAAATCTGGAATTAGATCGGGGGAAAGGCAAGATTATCGAGTAATTGACTCATTTCACCGTTTTGATACTCGAGGTAAGTTCATATGTGGTAATTTCATTATAAAAGTATGTTAAAAGTTTTGATATTGCATAAATTGTAATAATGAGATTTTGGATAATGTTCGAATTGTGAAAATGACTCTACGAATGCATTCGATGATAGAAACGGAAGGTGTGAAATCCCAATTGAACTTTGGGAATAGATTTGGATACTAGTGTCTTGTTATTAGATGATAAGTTGAGTTGGATTTGGGCCATGATATTAGCACTTTGGGTGCGAGTTATATCGATTTGGCTTCGGGACATGCATATCGGATGATTTGGCTTCGGGCCATGATAATTGTTCTTCGGATAAGTTACCTTGATTTGGCTATGGGCAATGGTATAGGTACTTATCGTATGAGACTATTAAGTATCCAATTTCTATTCTGAATGGTTTAATGGGTAAACGAATGATGTGGTTGAGAAAGAGGTTAGTATGAGGTGATATAGGTATGTACAGAACCTATTCGAGTATTAAATAGAGAATGTTCAATGATATGGTATTTAATCATGTTTTAAGACATGAGAAAGGTTTGTAGTTAATGTGAAATTGGTTGATTTATATTTATTTGATGAATTAAGTTATTTACATATGAGCTTACTAAGCTTTGAAGCTTACTTCGTGTTATTTTCTATGTTTTATAGTCAATCAAGGCTAGCTTGGATCCGGAAGTCGTCGGCAACATCGTCGCACTATCAGACATCTATTTGGTACTTTTGAGTTGTGTATATATGGTATATGGCATGTATAGGCTAGGTGTGGTATTTTGGTTGTGTTTATAGCTTTGAGAGTTGGCTTGTAAATGATGTTAATGTTTATGTGTGTTTGGCTAATAGAAATGGTTTATTTTGACATGTATGGTATGAACATGGTAAATTGAATTGGAATTTAAATGCTTAAGAAAGTTTTTGATGGAGTATGATTTTAGAAGTTGAGTTGATAAGTATTTGATTAGGTAAATGACATTGAATTGAGTAGTGAAATTGGTTGAAATGAATATTGTATGAATTGTGCATTTGGTTGATGTTTTTGGCTGCCTAATTGAATGATGAAATGGTACCATTTTGGTTGTTTAGGTGAACATGAGTTGGGGTGGAAAATTGGCCATGCAAATGGCCTATTTTTGCCCACACGGGCAGAGACACGGGTGTGTGTCGTGGCCGTGTGTGACATACGGTCACGTTACATGACCATGTGTCTCTTGGTGATTATATTAAAATGAAGTAAGTATGCTCCACACGGTCTCACATAGGCATGTGATCGGTCATGTGGTACAAGTCAGTATACTCCCTATTTGGCACACGGCCTAGCACACGGGTGTGTGACTTGGCCGTGTTGCATAAATCAGTATACTCTACAGGTTTGGCATGGCCTAGAACACGACCTGGCACACGGGCTAGACACATGGGCGTATGGTTGGCCGTGTGACCCAAGTCAGTATGTATGCCCTGTTTCCACATGGACTGAGACACGGGCGTGTTTGGAGCCGTGTGAGGCACATGGCTTGTTCACACATTCGTGTGACCCTTGTATTGATGAAAAATTTCTAAGTTTTCCAAAATTCTTGTATGTTACCGATTTAGTCCCAAACCACTTCTAAAGCATGTTTAAGGCCTCGTAGGCCCTAATAAGGGACAATGTCATTGTGTTGAATGGTATTTGAGTATGAATGCATAAATGTACGAGTTATGTAATAGCCTAAATTTTCAGTGGTGTCAGAACAGTGATTCGAGATCACTAAATCCGACAAATGAGTAGAAAATATTATTAATTTAGTGAATATAAGTTAAATGTGAAGTTAGAAAATTTTTTGAAATAGCGAATACTGTACTAGAAATAAATATTAAAATAATTAGAATCAGAAACGAGGTATCGAGACTGTAAAGATTTTAAATCGAGCCATAAATATTTTTATAAATATTTATTGAGTGTTAATAAGTTAGTATTAAAGTTTCGTCAAGAAATTTTAAAGTTCCGATAGTTAATTGAATAAAAAGGACTAAATTATAACAAATATAAAATTATGGGAAATGATTAAATGGCTTAAATGATAAAAGAAAGAGGGTTTAAAAGGAAAATAGACCCAAAATGTTTTGGGCTGGACGGCAAGGGGCATGAAATCAGCATGAAAATTGATGAATTAAGGGCAAAATTGAAATATTGCAAAATTTACTTAATAAAGCTAGGACTAAAGTGGAATTATCTAGATTTCTCTTTATTTTTCTGCATTCTCATCAGCAAAAACACCATAGAAGGGTTTCCTTAAGCTGGTTTTTCATATTTTTACTGCAAGTAAGTTCAATTCTTGATTATTTCTTGAAATTTTTGTGTTTTTATGACTTTTACAACTAGGTCCACTTGTTGAATTCATTAGTTTTTGATTTTATGAAAGAAATTGGAAGTTGCTATGAATATGTGATGGAAATATATGATGATTTAGCATGGAATTAGAGCTTTAAATTGTTTATATGCTGATTTTATTGAAAGAATTGAATAGAAAGTGAATGTTTGGGACCTAATGGTGAAAGAGTTTGAAGTTAGGGTTTTATGTGAAAATTTTGAATTTAAATAATTGTGAAATAACTTATAATTTCTAGATAAAGCATTAATTGGGAAAAATTATCTTCATTGAGGGGTTAATTGAGCAAGGACTGAATTGTATGAACTGTGAAATTTGGGACAAAAATCGAAATCAACATTTGCACTAAAACAGTTTTAGACAGCAGCAGTAGTCTAAATTTGAAAAATCACCAAAAATTTTAGAAATTGAATTATGGAATGAATAAAATATGAAATTAAATCTTATTGAGTCTAGTTTCTTATAGAAGAAACTGTGTAAGCAATGAAATTGTAAATCATGAGATATAATAGATTTTATAAGAGAATGTCAGAATGAATTCGGGTTCCCCTGTTCTAACTTTGAAAAATTATAAAAAATTGAATAAAAATAATTAAGGGCTTAAATTTATATGTTTATAATCCTGAATGAGTCTATTTTTAAGAGAAACAAACGGAAAAATAATTTGAATCCTGTACGAGAAGATAATTAATTTTTAGTGAAGAAGGGTCGGAACTGTCAAACAGCAGAACAGGGGAGACTTCAATGAATAAAATGTATTAATTGGCCCAACCAAAAATTATAAAATTTTTATGGTAAGAAGATATGTGAGTCTAGTTTCAGGAAAAATTAGCGGATCTTAATTTGGAGTTCTATAGCTAAAGATAAAAATACTTTAGTGACTATAACACGGATGGACAGCATTGGAATATACATAAGTAAATAATGAAATTATAGATAATATTACTTATAAGCGGGTTGAAGATGAAGTCAATACTGATAAGTGAATGATTTTACAATGATAGATCGAGAAACCGAAACAAGTCGAGGAAAAGAAAAAGTAGCTGATTAGTCCCTGAACTTTCACAAATTTTGCAAATCGACCCAGGTAAGTTCATATGGTTGAAGTTTAATGATTATATGTTAATTTTATGAATTATATAATGTATGATGAAATATATTTATTGATGAATAGAGAATAAAATAACAACCCGAAAATCGAGTAAATGATCAAATTGAGCGGAACGTCGGATTTGAGTACTTCTGATCAGTGATAAGTGACAAGTGATAAGTGGTAGCTTTAGCTACACTTATCTGATCAGCGACAAGTGATAAGTGATAAGTGGTAGCTTTAGCTACACTTATGTGATCGGTGACAAGTGATAAGTGATAGTTTTAGCTACACTTATATGATCAGTGATAAGTGATAAATGTGATCAGTGTAAAGACCGCAAGGCGGGACTATGACTTCAAAAAGTGATAAGTGATCATACGCAAGACCATAGTTATGCTATGGCAAAGTGAAAGTGAAGTACTCAATTTTCCGTAACCGTTCCCTAATTTGGTTAAAGAATGATATGTGACAAATGGGCCCAAAAGAATTAAAGGAAATGGATAAGTGGTAGTAAGTTTATACAAGGGAACTCACCAATGACTGTGGTTGACAGGTGAACTTAATAATTGTGTATATTGTATAAGTGTATAAATATTTGGTAAGATTTATGTTTTATGCCTATGAACTTACTAAGCTTCTATAAGCTTACTTGAGTGTATTCAATGTCTCTTGTAGATTGACGTGGAAGTATACGGAGGATCGGATCAATACAGAGGATCACACTATCCAGATTATCTCCGGTAGCTTTTGTAAATTTTCTTTTTGATTTATATGGCATGTATAAGGTTTGATGATTATATAAATGCTAAGACTTGTTTAATGAATATACATTAAAGTAAAAAAAAATGATAAATATGTTAAATAGTATGATTATAGTAGAAGTATAATTTGGTATCAAATTGATTGAAATGAATTGGTTGGTTGGATTAGTCTCGGTTTTAAAATTTGCAGGGAAGGTTAGATATTTATAAAGGGGTTATATTGAACAAAAAAAAAAAACTTTGGGATTTTGCGAAAAATTTTCTATGGTTTCGATTTAATTCTGGTTTGGTCTCGAAGTATGTTTTGGGCTTTGGAGACCCATCTAAAGGACATCATGACATGTTTTAGTAAATGAATAGTATTTAACTTGTATTAACGAAAAAATTAATTTGGTAAACTCTGGTAATGCCTCGTACCCTATTTCGGCGATGAATACGGGTAAGGGGTGTTACAAGTTATATATGTTAAATGATGTGTATTGATCGGTAATACCTTGTAACTGATGGATACGGGTTAAGGGTGTTACATGTATCATTTTTTTCATTATATTATTCCACCGAAAATTAGATGGGGGAAAGGCCAGAGGTAGGGTTTCATGGTTCGGTCACTTTGCTAGCTTTCATGTAAGTGAAATTTGTCTCGTTTTTAATTTTTTTTATGTTTTCAAGATCGTTGTAGCTTAATTTAGCTAGCCTAAGGACTAATTTGCAAAACTGTTAAAGAATTAGAGTTTTTTCATGAACATGTTTGCATGATTCTTGAAGTTTAATGAAAGATTATGAGTCCTTGTTGTTAAATAAACAAGTTTTGTAAAGGGATTTTTGATGAAATTGTTATTTAGGGGCTTATTTATAAAAGTAGTAAAATTCCATGGTAAAATTGTGAAATGTTGATTTGTATGAGGTTGTATAGGTCCCTAGTGAATTCGGCTAGCATGAAATATGGATGAAATTGCTTAAATTTCAATTTACGAGCTTAATGACTAAATTGTAAATAAGTGAAAATATTAACGGGAAAAGTGTAATTTTGTAAAAGTATGAATTTTGGACTGAATTGAATAGTATGAGTATTAAATAGATTGAATTTACTTATTTAGATCAAGATAAACCTCGTACAGATCTAGATTGAGAAAAAGGTAAAACCTTGGATTAGTTGATCTCAATTTTACGTTTTTGTCATCAAGGTAAGTTCGTATGATTAATTAACGTTTTAATGTTATATTGAATTATATATTCATGTATTATTTCCTATGAAATCAAATGTGGAAATCCAATGATGTGAGGATGATTATCAAGTCTCGTTTGAAGCTTAGGAATTCGTAGGATACAAATGACATGTCATTAGGGTTACCATGTTTTGGGTGCTGGTCTTGAATGTCCTACAGATAGCTGAGGTCTAGCATTTGTTGCTGATACTCAACAGCTTTTGTGAGCAGCACAGCGTAGCTTACATTTTGACTATCAGCTTGTTTGAGCAGACCTATTTCACAGCTCGAGTGAGCAACGATATAAAGGGAAAGGAAAGGTTATATGTTTAGCAAACTTTGTGTGAGCTTTCCCACGTATTGGATTTTATTCTAAATGGTTCAAAAAGCATGAAAGGAAAGGAATGATAAATGTTAAAAGGACTTATTTCATGACTCAATGAAAAGAATTGATAAGGAATTGTTCAATGAAAGTATATCTATGTTAATGAAAATGATGATTTCATGTGATGTTGTTCATGTATAATGACTTACCTTATGTTAATTCATGTGAATTATGAATTAATGCACTAACATATGTTGTAGATGATGCTTAGGCTTGTGCCAAGCATGTGGTCAGATTGTATCATGTTTAATTTTATGGTTATGCATTGAAATGGTAAGTTATGTTCATGTTTTACGAACTTACTAAGCATTATATGCTTACGTAGTTTTCTTTCCTATGTTTTATAGTTATCGAAAGCTTGATAAGTTTGGAAGCTTGTTAGAGATCTATCACACTATCCAGCAATTATATCGGTAGTTTTTGATGTTTTGGCCAAGGTTATAATGGCATGTATAGGTGGACTTATGTTTAATGTTTGGTTGAATGCTTAGATATTGATTTTGGTATGTATATATGTTGTTATTTGGTACCATTTTAGTACTGGTTGAATTGTGTCATTTATGTGCTTGGGATGCATGAGAGAAATGGTACAAATGGTAAGTTATGTTGACATGAAATAGGTCAAATTATGGTATATTTTGAGATGGTTGCAATATGGCCAAATATGCATATGTTTAAGTATGTTTGATTAACTATGATTGAGGTGCCTTGTATGGCATATTGGTTCTATGTTAGTGGTCTATTGAATTGGTCAATTTATACATGTTTTGGTATATTTTTTATGCTTTGGTTATGGTGCAAATTCCTTTTAGGTACACACATTTAGGTTGGTGATGGAAATGGCTTGATTTTGGCCAATTTCATCTTCACACGACCTGAGACACGGGCGCGTGACTCAGCCGTGTGTGACAAGCGGCCATGCAACACGATCGCGTGTCCCTTGTTGGTTTCAAGGGTTGCAAGTTAGGCAGTTACACATCCTAGCACACGGCTTGGCACATGAGCATGTAAAGCCCTTTCAAGAGTTACACGGCCTGGCACACGGGAGTGTGGCTTAGCTGTGTGACCCAACTTCGAAAGTTACACGATCACGAACACAGTCGTGTGTCGCTATTTTAATTGTTACATAGCCTAAGACACAAGCGTGTGTCTCATCCGTGTGAGTCACAAGGCTTGGCCACACAGCTGTGTGACCCCTACAGTTAAAAAATTCTAACTTTTTCTTGAACTTTCCGATTGATTTCAATTTAGTCCCGAATTGTTTCCAAAGTGTTTTTAAGGCCTCGAGGGCTCGAGTAAGGGATATTATGCATGTATGTGAATGATTTATGATGTGTTTATGTTGAGGTCTGATATGTATGTTTTAAACCTTTATTTTTACAGTAATGCTCCGTAACCATATTCCGGCAACGGATACAAGATAAGGGTGTTACATATATAATGTTTATTTGGATTGTGTTGGCATTTTGAGAAATCTCATGTATATATATATATTTGGGTGGGTGATGGCATTGATCATGATAATGTATACTATTGAGTAGTTGGTTTGTATGGTTGATAACTTAAATAGGAATTAGGTTATGTGCCAAGGAATAGGTGTGTGAAATTCATTCATATGCATATGTTATGCTTTAGATGATTTTGCAGCTTTAGTGCATAAAATAAAAAGTTGAAATGGAGTCAACTTGAGATTGTTTTGAATGGTTAGTTTGGTGTTAAATTGAGTTACTGTTGGAGGTGCATTGGAAGGTATATTGGAATGATATGCATATAATGTTTTAGTTGATATTGGATTGTTGACTAAGGTGCCAATTGTGGCATATATTGGAAAAAATGAGTTTGGAAAATGCACCTGGAAAATAAATTTAGGAAAAACAAAGTTTAAAATTTTTTTCCATAACAAGATCTTAGTTGTAATATACAAATTAATAAACACTTAATCAAAATTGTACCTTTTCGATTCGTCTAGGATGAGCACTTCAACCGAGTAGTTTTCGTTGCTATCCTCAAGCTCACGTCTGCCAAGTGTGGGTTCGCTTCGAATTAGAAAATTTTTCACAAAAATTAACAATGGTATGATTTTATAATTTCTCTAAACTTTTAAGTCAAGTTGTAAATCAAAAAAATATCTCTAGAAGTTTTCAGAAATAATACATTCAGAGAATTATCTCTCTACAACATTTTTTTGAATTCAAATGTATGTCAAATAATAGTCCAATACTCTCTTTATATAGGGAGAGTTTAGAGAGTTCAACTATGATTAAACTTAATCACTTTAATATTAAATTAATATAATATTTATCAAGATAAATATTAGATTAAATTTAATATTAAATCTTATTTAGATAATAGAATGCTTATATACAAGATAAACATTAAATTAAATTTAATATTAAGATAATCACTTTAAAATTAAATTAATAAAATACTATTAAGATAAGTATTTAATTTAATTTAATATTAAACTATTAAAATATTATTATTTTTGGAATCGTTAATCTGAAATCAAATTCTCTAGTAGAGTCCTAGTAGGACTGTAACTCTACGACTGCTCAACCACCAAAGACCAACCACACGCCAGTCATCAGAACACTGTCGTCGTAGCCCTCGGCACCATTGTGACACCCTTATGGCACCTCGAGCCGATTCGGCTACTGTTGATTTGGTCCAAGTCAGTGACAAACCGACCGGTTCGGTTTAGCCACCGATTAGACCATAAGCCTGGTTTCACATACCAGGCCCGATTTAACCAATTTTTGGGTCTTGCTCCCAGTTTTAGGCTCGTGGGCCCAATTTACGATCTCAGATACAATTTTCAAGTTCAATTAGCCATTGGGTCAATTGTCTAACTTGAAATTTAATTTCCAAAAAATATCATAATAATTTCAATTAATTTGATTAATTTAATTTTACTTGATTAAAATTAATTTTTTCAAAAAACAATAAGATTTTCCAAATTAATTTTTCAAGAAAATTCTTTAATCAAATTCTCTAGTTGAATAATTCTCACGACCACATAATTTAATTCTACATCAAATAAATCAACTCAATTAAATTATTTCCAAAGTGGCAGAATTTACTTCTGATTCAAATGCAGTCCGACAAAGCTTTTGTTGAGCTAGTAGAAGGACCAATAAGATATGTACAATTAGGCACTAGTAATTGCAATTATGTCCAGAAGCATTGTTTTGATAATTCACAATTACTTAATCATGGAGTTAGTCCACAACAAGTACAATGATTAAAAACTCCTTATGTATATTCTTTATTAAAACAGCTCATCCGGCTGTTTTGTCCAGTGACCTCGTCATGTGTGTATTACCCCCATATGATGTCATTGATTCATTTGAGTTAAATCCGTTCACTCAATACAATCCTATTTTATCTCATTGTCACCATTTTTTCTTCTCAACATTGTCAACAAATTACTGTGATAAATTGCTTGTTCGAGAACAAGCAACTCGTGGCCATGTTTCACACTTATCTATCCATACAATATGAATGAAAGGATATCATTAACTCTTTAATTTAATAATGAATTCCACCATTACCAGTAAAGCCATGCCATACACAAGTCATGTACCCAACATATCGGCTATGAGTTTGATCATCTTTAGAGCATAAGCCTTCACTTATATCAAAGCACATGAGTTACAAAAGCATGGTCAATGACTAACTTAGGATTTAGGTAAATCACACCATGAACGTCATAAGTGAATTAATTCATAAACGGATTAAACATTAATTCATCTTGGGTCCAGTCCAATGTATCATTCTACCAATGATTATATTTATGTATCTACCCATGGAGTCAACTGCTCCGATAGCCAAAACTAGCCATCTCCCCAATTGGAATTGCAGACGACATAATAATCCTTCTCAATATTTGAATCAAATGTTCATTGTGTTTCTTCTATGGGATTACGAACTCATTTAGATTATTTACTGAAGTAAGTTGTCTTTCTCGTAATGTAAACATTCTTACAATGCCACTTATCTTCATTTTGAACTTAGACAATCAATGAGCTAATAAATGCTTGTCACAATTTCGCTATGCATGCAAAATATAAAAGATAGAAATACAAAAGACATAATAGTGAAATATGAAATTAACTTTATTTATTTATTCATCATCCAAATAAATAGAAAACAATTACATGTTTACTACAATATAGACATATTTCCCAACAACATATTGTTTAGGCACTTAGAATGGTTGTTCTAAGTAATGTTTTGGCATGACTTTGATGCTTTCAAATTTGATGGAGATTTATTATATTTGGTTTTTTGTGGTATAAGTGAGTGAGGGTTATAAAGCTTGGATTGAAAGGTATATCTAGGTACACATAGCCTAGTACACAGCATGGCACAAAGTCGTGAGCCCTACAAAGCATATGACACGACTGTGTGGCCTGTAGGTTTTAGTTTATTTACGATGCACATGGCCACAATCTATTACACAGCCCAATGACACGACTGTGTGACATATTCTTGAATATTTACACTTTTGACCTACACAACCTTGATGAGTGTACACGATTATTCACACAGCCGTGTGACTACAGCCCCACAAGCATGAATCTATTGCATGGCTTGCTTACATGATCGTTTGTCCCATCCCACACGGCCTTTTCTTTTCCACAAGATCTAGGGACTTGGGCATACGACCCCTGTTTACAGATTTTTCCTAGCTTCTTGTTTTTGTTTCAAAATGATCCTTGTTTGTTATTAGGTTGGTTTTCAGCTTTTGTAAGCTTGATAGTAACCCAAAACTAATCACATGTTAAACTTGATTATATATATGATATGTTCATAATTAATTGAGATTTTGAACTATAATTTGCATGTAAGTGTTTTTTTTTTGTTTGTAGCATCCTATTACTCGGGTTCGATGATCGGACTGGGTAAGGGGTGTTACTGTATCTTTCATATGTGGACTCACATAAATAGATAGTTCTTTCTTAGCGGACTTATCAAGGGATCCTTTATTTGTGAAGACATAGATGCAAACATGTATATACAATTTCACATGTGCGATTTTACCTTACGGACCTCCAATATGTTTTGCCACCAAGGCAAGTCGGGAGAATTCAAAACGTGAATTGTCTTGAAGACTTCCCTAGTTCACACCATGGCCATATACCCACATTCATTCATACGAATTAAAGTCTTCGACTCTATAGAGTACTTTACGTCCCATAAAGGGCTCTCATACGTCACACAAAGGGCTCCACTACGTCTCACAAAGGGCTCTATAATGGTGCGCACCTTTCTCCATATAGTACGTTCGAACCTCCGCAAAGCCGCATATCACTAATATTCATTTTTGATATAGTTTGCACGTACCTTCGCAAATCCTCCTTGTTAATTTGAACACTTACGTCTTCCTCGGCAAGGTCAGGGCATTAACCAATCACAGTTTGCATTTACATGCCATACTAGAGGCAAATCACATATCATATTCACTTCTTTGTCTTCCATCTCAATCACATTTCCACAACCATCCATAACTCCGCATAATCCATACACATGGATTTCATATACAGGCATTCTACCAACACTACTGTTCATGCACAACACACATTACGCCAATCATTTCATGCATTTCCAAATCAAAACAACAGGCTTCATAATACATCAATATTCAATGATGGAGTAACACATCATTTACATAACATTTAGCCATAGGATGATGCATCATTTCCTCAACACTCAACCAACATGCCCAACACATAACACTGAAAATAAATGAATAATCATCTTAGTCATTAGTTCTAGACCTCACGTAGAGGTTAACGCCTACTGAGGGAGGAAATAGCCCAAACTGTCTGCTGAGGGAGACAGGAGCCCAACCGTTCATTAGAGGTGCCCAAACCATCCATGTAACTTGGTATTCGCCTTATGCAACCACCAAATCAACTACGAAAATCTTGCTCTCCACAAATCAAGATGACCCACCACCTCCCTCCAAAACTCAAGCAACCTCTTCCCCTTGAAACAAGCAAACCTCCTACACAAATTGAGCAACTCCCTCCATGTTGTCTACTCCTCTTCCACAAACCAAGGGTGAACCACCTACATAGAGAAAAAATGGATGACATGTTAAAAATAGAAGGCTTAAACAAGTATAAATAGGGGCAAGCAATTGAGGTTATTCACTTATAATTCATTCATTCATCTTTCATTCACTCACTACACATTTGACAGCAAACAACAAAGAGTTGAAAGAGCAATTCAGAGGTTTTTAAGAGCATCCAAATTCAGTACTTTGAGAGCATTTGTGCATCGAAGCAAAGGAGAAGAGAGGAGGAGAAGCTAAACAAGCAGTGCCAGGAAATTTTAGGTTAAAGAGACTTATAAATTCTAAAGAGACTTAAAGGTTAAAGAGTATGACTTCATAAACTTATAAATTCTAGGTTAGTAAATAGCCAAATTGCCACGAAATTTTTGTAACATCATTAGCATTGTTTTTAATAAATTTAAGTTAAGGGAAAGTAATTAATCTAGCTCCTTCATGTCATAGTAATTAATCTTGTGATTTGTTGCGTATTATTCTTTGTTAACATTTCCTTTTGTCTTTGCGTACTTATTAAATTTTTCTTAGGTTAAGTAGTTAACTAAATTCACTTTTGATTATTTCTTCCAGCAACTTGTCATTTGATAAATTTCATAAATAACTATCTTACATACAGTGCCTGTGGAGATGATACACTTACTTACTACTTTATTACCTGTTGACGAGTGTGTACACTTGCACATCATTTGATAATTTCAAGATAATGGACTAGAAGAGATTGATACAGAGATAGCAGAGCCAAGAGTAGTTGAGACAGGTGAAGTTGAGGTACAAATGGTTAAAGTAGGAAGAGAAATAGACTCCTAAGCTATAGAAAAAGTCAAGAGGACCTCAGGATTAATAGAAGTACCCTCACTATCTCCCGCATGCAAACCTCCACCTCTACATAAGTCCTCTGCATGAAAGAGAAACAAATAATCAATATGAAAATATTAGCAAATAAATAAATAGTACAAAAACAACACATACTAAAACTACTACTAAATGTCCAATTAAAAGTTTTGAAAAGATCTTTATAAAAAGATGTCACAACCTAATGAAACACTCAATGGCTGAATCGTGGTTCTAAATTCCTTACTTTAGTTATTCATCTTTAATGTGAATATTTCACTTGATTACAATAGTTCATTTGCCTAAAAATACAATGTAACACCCCAAACTTGGCCTAGACGTTATGGTCGAATCTGGCGCGTCACATTGAAGTGTTTTAGCGAAAACCTTGTTTTCATTGGAAACACTTTCTTAAAATGAAAAACCTTAATTACTTTGTAAAATCTCATTCCAGTTGCAGAAGCTTTATTTAGAACATATGATTTTATGAAAACTCGTTATTTAAAAATTTAGTTGCGGAAACATAGTATTTAAAAAACTATGCTTTAGAAAAATCCATATTCAACTTTTCGTAATTACAACGCATAAAAATGATAAACCAAATAATAACAAAAAAGGAAGGCCTTATTACATTCTAGTCTAAAATCACTTAATAAATCAGAAACTAAATGCTTTTTAAAAACAAACAAGTCTAATTCTAAACTTTTTATGCTAATTGGCCACCTCCGAGTCCCTCCATCCGTCGAACTGCCTACTGAGGATCACCTAAAAAGTTTAGAAGGAGAGGGGGTGAGTTTCGAAAACCCAGTGTGTACAACCCTCAACGAGTATAAAGTAATCATTAGTTATTTTGGGCCAGAGCCCCATTCAATAACGGTGGTCTTTAGGCCTTAGCCCATATTAGCCTCAGTTGGGCTGAAGCCCACATCACAATAATATCACAACAATATCATACATGCAACGTAATGTAGTGTAATGTAACCCACCCCAATAATCCATCCTCTACACTTCAGCTCCATCCCCTGGTACACTTCTTGTAGGGATATAAATATCAACCCACCCAACTGATACACTTCAATGGTAGCTCGGTTGTAGAACTACCTTTATTGCAGCAAGCTGCTAATCATATAATGGGCTTAAAAAGCCTTCGGTGGATCCACGATCGTCAAACAACCATGCGATCCTCATATACTTCCTCCGTTCCAAAATTCTCAACCCATATGCAACCTAAGCAGAATATCATATGTATGCATGTCACATCCATAAAACTTACATTCATCACCTAGGGGTATTTTGGTCATTTTTGCCCTTAGTGGCATTTCAGTAATTTTCCCTTTATTACAGTTTTCACTTACCTTGGCCCGTTAACAAATCCCATGAGCTAAGATGAACAAATACTATGCACCAGGTAGGATTCCAAAGAAGAGGAAGTGAGTCATTAAGACCGCTTAAGTACCAAACTCTCTCTAGATCCAATCCTAGACATGCATATACCTATTGCCACACCTTAACCCATTGGCTTGTCCACGGTCGCAATTAATTAATTAATTAAGTTTTATGTAGTCATCATATACTAGGCCCAAAACCCCTTTACAAAGCCCAGTCAAATTCGCATACCTGTATATGTCCCACTATGCCCAATCATATTCATTTGGCCCATGTATATGGCCCATTAGGTCCAAATCGCATTTATATGGCCCATTAGGCCTAAATAACATTTATTTACATGCTCACATACGAATTTTCCATCACATAGCATCAAATATAAATTTTTCCTATTATAGGCCCAACAGTCCATCAGGCCCATTAAGCCTATTTTGGCCCAATTGGCCAAATCACAGCCCAAGTCCATGGAATCGCCCATAGGCCTCAGACAACCAATCAGGTTCCTCCTTACGAGTGTTCGCGCACTCGAAAGACTACCGTAGCCCAACTTTCGGCTTTTTGACATTTTAGCTTTTTGGCTTTTGGCATTTCGGCTTTTGTCGATTCATTGTGTGTGTGTAGTGTATGTACACACCTTCGGCTTTATATCAAGTTATCATAGGGTAGAAGTACACACCTTATCACCTGGAGTACTAGGTATTCATAATCGCCCGAACCTATATTCAATATTATACTCCATTAGTCACATCCATTAATTCAAAATAAATCCACTACTTACCGAAGAACCACCTATACTTGCCTTGACTAGATTGATTGACTACGATCTGCCTATGTAACTCGAAATCTGATGTAATCCCCCTTTTGCATCCAGACGGAAAGTCCATAACGGCTGACACCTTACATTGCTTAATCTTGGGAGCCTCTATCCCAACCTCTCTGCTAGAACCCCCTTTTTCCATTAGCGATCACACTCTTGAATGAGAAGGAAAAGAGAGATAAATGGAGAAACCATAGGTTAACGAAAGTTTTGGAAAGAATAAAGAAAAATCCGCTTTTAACAGTGTAGTAATGAAAGAACTTAGAAATATTTAACAAAAGTCGAAGAAGATCTAATTCACTTACCGATTGCGAGATCACTTGCCAACAAAAACCAAGCCCTCAAAGTGTAAGAATCGGCTTTTAAATGCAAAAGAAACAGTCGGCTAAGTTGAAGAGGGAAGAGGTTGATTCGATTAAAATAGGGAAGAAAATATCAAGAGTTTTGCTTAAAGAAAAGAGGAGGTGATATGCGACAGAAGCACATAAAAATAACAAATGCCCTTACTCGCCCATACGACACACATATTTATACTAAAATAAATAAATAAATAAATAATATACTCCTGCATTCCTCAATCAACTTAAACTCGTCAAGATAATTTTCCTTCAAATTCTCCAATTTTATCACCATCATATCTACACTTAATCCTCATCCTAATCCCCTTGATTTTAGTCATGAATAAAAATTTAAACTTTGCTAGGCCTAGGATTCGAACCTGCTCCCTCTCATAACCATAGCATGCTTCTCGCCACTGTACCACAGGCACTATTGTGCCATATTCCATCCTTAACTATCTTTAAGGCCTATTAACCTGCTAACCTGATTATCCTAAAAATATTTGCTACCATTTAGATTCGAACCCTTGATATCTTAGCTGCGCTATACGTCCCTTGCCACCAAGCCACAAGCTCTTTTGTGTCGTTTCTCCTTCCTAATTAATTATAAAATCTTTCTACCAACCTCCAGGTTGTCTAGAAAAAACCCACAACTTTTGCTCATGTTGCGACTTGAACCCAGGATCTCTTCTTACTCGTAACGCCCTCATGCCACTAGGCCAAGTGCATATTTTGTGATGAATTTCCACCTAACATATTTATAAAGCCTAAACGCTAGCTTCCCTACTAATCTTATGCACGATAAAAAAAAATTTTACCAAGGCTAGGACTTGAACCCTGGACCTCCTACTTACTACCCACGCCTTTTGCCACTAGGCCAAGCGTTTCCTTGTGTCAGATTTTACTAGGCCTTATTAATAAGCCTTCCACCTAATGCTCAGGGTTCTTTAGAAAAAAAGGCAAAATTTTGCTAAAGCCCTAGATCGAACCCAAGACTTTTTCCACACTACCAACATTTCCTAAATAATTTAACAATTAAACTAAACACAAAATTATAAAATATTTGAACACCTTTCTTTTATTCAAGCCGCCTTCTAACAGATCCCAACTCAAGGCCCATTACTTTTAGGCCCAAAATCAGGGTGTTACATACAAAATCTTTCCAAAGTAAGTACAAAAATTAGAAACTTCAAACTAATACCTCCAACATTAGATTGTGTATCAGAGCCCACATGAGATTTAATAATTATCAAATCTCCCCTTAGGAGACCTTGGCCAAAAGCAGGAAGAGAGTGAACATATTTTTTCTAAATAAGCCATGGTAGAAAAAGTGTGAAATAGTTCAATGGTAGAATAGCGAAGATATGCTGTTGGCATATAGATGAATAATCCATGGTAGAAAAAGGATAAAATAGGTCAACTATCTGTTATAGGTCTCGATGGCATATTGTGGGGATTCAACAATATTCCTATTTATGGAATGCCTTACGGGAATTTTTCATTTGGAAAACTTTAGGGTTTGGCGGACTCTTTTGTGTAGCAATCTACCAACCCCAAATGCTTGAGGAAAACTTTTTAGTCAATGGATTGATAGACTTGTTTCTCATGTTTTAGGGTGAAAATGATGGCTCAGTGAGTATTGTTAGAGTTTAGTTGAGACCTAGTTGGAATTGAACTAGAGTATTATAGGTGACATCTTGATGTCTTTAGGTAGCTAAATGACTTATTTAGTTGGCTTGTTTTAATCTACAAGCAATGTTTTACAACTCACTAAATAATTAGCGGTAATAGTTAAGTTTCGGTAAATGTGTAGACTAGTCTATTATCAGGTTTTAGGGGTAATAGTGGGATTCTCTAACCCTCTCACTAAGCTTGTCCCCTCTGTCTGTGCTATATAAGGGTGTCAAAAGTCGGCATGTTTCACCTTTCTTTTTGTCTACATTCTTTTCTAAGACTCTAGAAAATTATAAGGTATCTTTGTTAGAAAAGATTAGGAAGGTTTCTAGCAACTAGCCAAAACACCCTTGTTAAGTACTAGCTTGCTGGTAAGTTCTAAAATAACCCTTCAGCTTGTTGCCAAAAGGATTTGCATTTTTTACGTTAGGCATGCATGATTAAATTCGATAAATGGTATTTGATTATAACTGATTCTTATTTATCTCATGAAGCTAGTGAAGGTCCGCGCAATCAAGACAAAGGACCAATATAGGTGATTCTATTCTAAAATTGTTGGTGAGTTCCTTCTTACTTCCTTTCAGTTATGAAACTCCCATAATGTGTGGGTTTTACATGATAAGTTGCTCTTACTATAAATGAATCGATGTCTTATGTCTAGACATGTGTGAGTATGTCTTGTGGAAGGGAGATCAATATGTAAAGGCTCCAGTAGGACAACTATATTGCAAATAGGATTGGCATATCACAGTGCAAACTTGCGGGAAAACACATGTTCGACTTAACAAGGATATGAAATAAAAATAAATATAACTTATATGTGATTCTAATTTCTGAGATATGGATCTGAGGCTGGCACAAGGATAGGTCGTTGATAACAACACAAGGTTGTAGGAGATGTGTATAAGTCAGTGGAATGTGTCCGTTTGAGTGTAGTATGTGTTACATTAAATTGGCATAGTGTTCCCACTAAGGAACTGTGGATGGCTATTAGCGTATTATTTCTTTATAACAGAGTCTCACAAAAAATTTGGTCATTTTATTATGAGTACTGATGCTTGTTGATTATCACATTCCTTATAAAACTAATTGTGTCTATTTTGGAACTCACTAAGTTCAAATGAACTTACTCTGATACTTTTTATTCGCAGGCATTTTGATAGCAACAAAATGATATGTAGAAGGGGACTACACCAGAGTTGAGGTTGCGAGTGAGCCAGTTATTTATTTTTGAATATTGCATGGCTATGTGGCAAATGGTGTTTACATATGTTTTGTATTCAACATTTGCAACTAATTACGTTGTTGTATTATTTTATCTTAAATAAGAATTATCCCCTATTTGAAAGTCCACATTGAAGGCTCATGATTTGATGATCCTAAATTTTATGATTTTGATATGTACGCCATAATCAGGTAGTAGTTGAATAATATATTTTTTTTATAACTTCTATTATTTTATCTAAAGATGTATTATCAAATGGTTGAAGAGAAATAGGTTTCACACTAAAGAAAACCTTCATAATTAGTTTTTCTAAAATTTTGAGTTATGCCGAAGGATTTGAATCCGTTTGTAATGCCCCAGTTTGTTGGGCGACCTGTCTAGCTGAAAGATACATGCCATGTCTTCCTAACAAGCTAAGGGGTGATACAAGTTTTTGTATTAGATCTAGGTTGAGTTGATTCTCAAAAACTCGAAGGCAAAGTCACTCCTTGCCATGCATGATATGTCTTCAGCTTAGTCCTTATAGTTTTGATTAACTTAAATTGTATTGTAGCTAAAAATAACACCTAAAAGGTACTAATCTGATGGTAGCTGAGTATTGGTTGGAAGGAATTAATAGGATCCTCGAACAGATGTCTCGTTTTGACGAGGAAAAGTTAGGTTGTGTTGTATCCTTACTTGACGGTAAGGCACATCGTTGGTGGAATATTGTTAGGAGAGGTACTATTACTGATAGATTAACTTGGAGTTACTTTTTGAGGTTTTTAAGAGGAAGTTTATCGATGAAAGGTATATAGAGGCTCGTAGGGTGAGTTTTTGGATTTGGTTCAGGAAGAATTGTCTATAGTTGATTATGAGGTTGAGTTTTTGTGACTTAGTCATTATGCTCTAGATATGATACTTTTTGGAAGGGTCTACTGTAAAAGGATCTGATTTGGGCTTAATCGTGAGGTTTAGGTTTATTTGGTAGCACAAAATGTAGAGATATTTGATTAGTTAGTTGAGAAAACCAAAGTAGTTAAGGAGACTTGGCTGAGCTACCTCTTTCTGTTGTAATTGAATTGGGTAAGAGGACTTCTGATGGTGCAACTGGAAGATCTTCTAAGAGAAAAAGTGAAATTCAAGGTGCTGAAAGGAGTGTACGACACGAGTTTCAACCAAGTGAGTCTAAGCAGCAAAGTAATGTAGTGGTTAGTAATAGCAGTTCGATGGGTGGTACTGGATGGTCGCTTTGTGTGCATTGTTAGCGTAGGCATTCTAGTAAGTGTCGTAAGTTGACAGGTGGTTGTTTTAAGTGTGGTTTGAAGGAACATCTTATTAAGATTTCCCAAATAGAGTTGAGGTTTCACAGACTCAGAGTTCGACACCTGCTTCTGCACCTATTAGAGGTCGTGGTCGCGGTAGAGGTAATGGGGGACCCATTGGGTAGCTCATTGTTACTCATATTATAGCTACACCGATTGAGTCTAGAGGTCCAGCTCGAGTTTATGCTATTAGGGAACCACAGGATCGAGATTCAAATGTCAAGATTGAGGGTATTCTTGCCTTATAATAACTTCTTTTATTCCTGTTGATAAATTTAGGTTCTATGTCTTCATAAATTTTAAGTGAATTAGCTAATAAGTTGAGAATCCCAATAAAGACTAGTGAATTAGGAGAAATGGTTACGATTTCTTTAGACAAGAGTGTCATAGTGAATAAAGGAAGTTGCTATCAAAGTTTTTATAGAAAAAAATTTGTGGTACTGAATAGGATTATTAAGAAAAATAGTAGAAAGTTAGAGAGAATAAGAATTAGAGTGCACAGCGAAAGTGTGATAGTTAGATTAAAAGTAGAAATAGCATATTTTGTGAATAACCAAGTGTCATGTTAGCAAGGATTTTCGAGGAAGAAATTCTTTTTAGAGGGGAAGACTTGTAACACCCTAAAATAGATACTAGAAGTTTTAGGGTATTTTAGGAATTTTAGCCTTAGAGTGTTCAAAATTTTGCAACATGATATACCAATAATGATTTCAATTATGGCTTCAGGAAATTAAATCAATTTCTTAAAATGAGTTCTAAATACATTTAATTTTTCAAAAATGATTGATTTGTAAAAGAGTCAAAACTTAGAGTTTTTCAGAGGCAATTAAACCAAACTTCAAAAATCAACCTATTAAACTAAGCTTTATTTGATATAAGCTTTTGATATAACAAATTAAAAGTGCTTTTGAATATAAGCTAAAATTGAGAAAATAATTTTTAATTTCGAATTCTAAGAAATAAAACTTTGAATATTTATAATAAACTCCTAGAAAATTTTGGAACAATTTTAAAATCAAGTGAAAATATTTTTAACCAAGTCAAAATGATCTCAATTAAGTTAAAATCAATTTATCACATCAACATGATTTTCAAACAAGTTAGAACTGCTCTAGGCCAAAAAGTATCAATACCATTTGACCAAGTATTGATAAATTTTTAAAATAATCCATACCCTTAGAAATATCTAGACCAAAAAGGCATTCTATCAAAACCTTAAAAATTATTGATTCCATGTTTTTGGTATCGATACTTTTTGAAAATAATCAATACCTTTCTTAAAAATGATACCAAAATTGTATTATATTTCTCATAAACCCTACAAAGTTTCGATCCGGTATCGATACCTATTTTAGGAAGTATCGATAAAATATTTTTGAAGTATTGATTATTTCATTCCAACGGTCACTGAATTAGCATTTATGATAAAAATATCAATACCCTTTTGGGAGGTATTGATACTCGTAGTTGTAAGTGAAACAAATGCTCTGGTTTTACATCTCCAATGGCCATATTAATTTCACCAACAACCCCAATGAGTGGGAATCTATTAGGGGTATAAATACCATCTTTTAAAGTTCTACAACATCCAAGAAAGTACTTTCAAGCAAAAATCATCAATCAAAAAATCTTAGAGCATAAATTTTTATATTCTTCATACATACACTTGTGAGCCTTATCTCTTTTCTTCTGCTCAAGTGTATCTCATTGTATTTGTGCTTCAATTTGCAAACAATTTTATCTTGTAAGGTTTTTTTTTTGTTTGCTCATTTGTATCTCTTTGAGAGGTTTTGAAACTTAAGATTTGGGGTAGAAATCTTAAGGAGTTCTAAGGTTAAACCTTATCCTTAGAGGTTGAAAAAATTAATGAATTTGGGAAAATCCTTAGTGGTGGAAAGCTAAGGTAGTGGAGTAGGCAATTAGGGCAGAATCACTCTAAATTCTTTGTGTCTTTTGTTTCATTCTTGGCTTTGCTTTCACCAAATTTTCTAAAGGCCAATTTACCCCCTCTTGGCATTTTTAATTTGCTTCATCGAGCTTTCAATTGGTATCAGAGCTAGATCTTAGATATGGTTTTACCACTAAGAGAGAAGATCTTCAAGGTTCTCTAGATAGAAGCTACAAGTCAAGAATTCTCCTACATGGCAACAGAGCAAAATTCCACAGTATTGGGAGAAGGGCATTCCACCATGAGGCCTCCATTATTCAATGGCACCAACTACTGATATTGGAGAACAAGAATAAAGTTATTTATCCAAGCCAATAACTATGAAGTTTGGAGTATAGTTACTAATGGGCCATGCATTCCAATAAAGAGGGTCGAAGGTTTTGTTGTCCCAAAGGAAGAAAGTGAATGGGACAACAACACCTTCGAGTACAATAGAGTCTCTTTGTGTGTAATGCAAAAGAAATATGGGACAAACTTGAAGTCACCCATGAAGAGACAAACTTGAAGTCACCTATGAAGGGACAAGTAGAGTTAAGGAGTCCAAGATAAGTCTTCTTACCCTTGGTTATGAATTGTTTAAAGCAAAATCGGAAGAAGGAATCAAGAAGATTTCCAATCGCTTCACTCATATCATCAATGGTCTCAAAGCTCTAGGAAAGACATATCCCAACAAGGAGATGGTAAAAAAGACGTTGAATAGTCTCCCAACATCTTGCGAACCTAAAGTGTCGATAATAGAAGAGTCAAAATATCTCAATTCACTCTCCCTTGATGAGCTCATTGGTTTCTTATTGACGTATGGAATAAAGATCAACTACATTGCAAAGGAAATCAAAGAAGTTCCAAAGAAAGTGGGAGTTGCATTCAAATCAACAACTTTTGAGAAGGATGAAGAATCTAGCAATAATGATGATGATGATGATGATGATGATGATGATGATGATGATGAAATGATAATGTTTGCAAAAAGATTCAAGAGGTTCATAAGGTCCAATAAAGGAAGACAATTTATAAAGAAGGAATGACTCAAGAATGAATCTACTAAAAAGAATAATCCTATCATAAGCTATAAGTGCAAGAAGCCAAGACACATCAAGTTTGAGTGTCCTCAATAGAAGAAAAGAGGGTCAAGCAAACAAAATCTTAAGGCTCATGTTGCTACTTGGAGTGATGAGGATTCAATGGAAAATGAAGATCAACAAGTTGTCAATCTTTGTCTTATGGCCATCGATGATATTAAGGCTACTTCTAACTCATCTACTTTAAATGATTATTCTTTTGGTGAGTTGTAAGATGCCTATGATGAATTGGGTTTGGAATTTGAAGTCATGATGTCAAAACATAAGAAAAATGTTTCAAAATTGAGAAATGAAAATGACTTACTTTTTAAAACCAATCATAAACTTGAAGAGAAAGTACATAGAAAGTAATAAATTATTAATGACTTTGAAAAGAAAAATTTAGACTTGCATAATTTACTTTCAAAAGCTCATGAGGATCATTAAAAGAAACTTGAGTTCCTTAAGAGTAAAAAATCTCACTCTAGCAAAGTTTTAGAAAAATGAGAAAATTCAAAACAAAAATTTGTTAAAAATAACTTAAATTTCTATAAACATAGAGGTCCCCAAATTTTTTACAGGAGAAAAATCATTAAAGGTGTATGGATCCCTAAAAGACTCATAACTTCTCAAGGGAGGAGCTTGATTTCAAAATGGATACCCAAATGGACTAAAATTATAGGAACGAATGCTTATAGACCCAAAAGAATTTGGGTACCAAAAATCAAATCTTAATTCTATGTTTGTAGGAAAAGGAGCATTGCTCTGAGTTGGGCTATTCAAAGAAAAACTTATGGTACCTCGATAGTCGATGCTCAAGACACATGACCGGTGACGAGTCATTTTATCAATTTGAAGCCAAAAAGTGGAAGAGAAGTTACATTTTGTGACAACTCTACAAAACAAGTTGAAGGAATAAGCTCTATTGGTAAAAATTCTTTTATCATAATTGAAAATGTCTTGAATGTTAATGCTCTTAAGCATAATCTTCTAAGTATTAGTCAATTATGTGATACAGGTTTCGATTCATATTTGAGTCTAAATGTTGTAAAGTTGTTGTCATTGCTTCTAATAAGATTATGCTTGTAGGACATAGGATAGAAAATATATATTTGGTGCATTTAGATGATATGGATAATATATGCCTTACTGCTAAAAATAAGAATAGTTTTTGTTATGGCATAGAAAACTGGGACATGGTAGCAAGAGTGTATTGCATCAATTAGTTAAAAATGACTTTGTAAAAGGATTACCTAAAATTGACTTTGATGTGAATACTACTTATGATGCTTGTATTAAGGGTAAACATAAAAGAGTGTCTTTTAAACCTATTAATGATGTATCAACTAGTAGAGTTCTTTAACTAATTCACATAGACTTTTTTGGTCTAATTAGGACATCTAGCTTAGGTGGAAAACAATATGCTTTTGTACTTGTGGATGACTATTCTAGATTTACTTGGGTTCTTTTCTTAAGTAATAAAGATGAAGCTTTAGAAAAATTCATCACATTTTCAAAAATGACCCAAAATGAAAAATGTTACTCTATCATTAGTATTAGAAGTGACCATGGAATAGAATTTCAAAATCTTGGCTTTGAAAATTTTTGCAACTCAAATGGAATTAGCCATAATTTTTCTACACCTAGAACCCCTTAACAAAATAGAGTTGTTGAGAGGAAAAATAGAACTTTAGAGGAAATGGCTAGAATCATGCTTTGTGAAAATAATTTACCAAAATATTTTTGGGCAAAATCCACAAACACCACTTGCTATGTGGTTAACAGAGTGATTATTAGGCCAATTTTAAAGAACACTCCGTATGAACTTTTCAAAAAAAAAAAATCCTAATATTAGCTATTTTTATCCCTTTGGATTCAAATGTTTTGTTTTAAACAATGGGAAAGATAATCTTGGTAAATTTGATGCAAAAAGTGATGAAGGAATTTTTCTTGGTTATTCTTTAAACTCTAAAGCTTATCGAGTCTTTAATAAAAAAACTTTAGCAGTAGAAAAGTCTATACATGTTATTTTTTTACTCTAATCCTCCTTATATAAAGGATTTTTGTGTTGATAATGATGATGTATAATTTTTCAATAAAGAGGATCAATCATCAAATGACAAAATTCAAGAACAAATACAAGATGCACTAGAAGAACTTTCAATTGAGGAAAGGGAAGTCACTCATCCAAGAGAGATCATATATGTGAAGGATGGTATGATTTTAAGAGATACTTCCTAAGGGGTAATTACTAGATGTTCTCTTAGAAATACTTGTAAGTATGTTGCATTTATCTCATGCATTGAGCTTAAAAATATCAAAGAAGCATTAAATGATGAATATTCAATATTGGCTATGCAAGAGAGTTAAATCTATTTAAGAGAAGTATAGAAGTATACCTAATGATAAATCTACTATAGGTACTAACTGGGTTTTTAGGAACAAACTAGATGAGAGTGGAAATATAGTGAGGAATAAGGCTAGACTTGTTGCTCAAGGTTACACTCAAAAATAAGGAATAGATTATAATGAAACATATGGTCCCGTATCTAGGATGGAAGCCATTAGAATGCTCTTAGCTTTTGCATGCTTTAATAATTTTAAATTATATCAAAAGGATGTAAAAAGTGCTTTTCTAAATGGTTTTATAAATGAAGAAGTGTATGTTGAACAACCACCCGGTTTTGAAAATCCAAAATTTCTAAACCATGTTTTCAAACTTTCAAAAGAATTATATAGTTTGAAACAAGCTCTTAGAGCTTAGTATGAAAGATTATCAAATTTTCTTATTGAAAAATATTTTTGTAAAGGAAAGGTTGATACAACACTTTTTATTAGAAGAAAAGAAAAAGATTTATTAGTAGTTCAAATCTATGTTGATGATATTATTTTTGGTTCTACTAATGATATTCTTTGTCAAGAATTTTCTAAGCTAATGCAAGGTGAGTTCAAGATGAGCATGATGGGAAACTAAATTTCTTCTTGGGTGTCCAAATCAAGCAAAGAAAGGACAATATCTTCATCAATCAAACTAAGTGCACAAGGGACATGTTCAAAAATTTTGGGATAGACACTCTCAAATCACAAGCTACTCCAATGAGCTCTTCCACAAAGCTTGACAAAGATGAGATAGGTAAATGTGTTGATTTAAAATTATATAGCTCAATAATTGGTTCTTTGCTTTATCTTACCGCAAGTAGACCAGACATTATGTTTAGTGTATGCTTGTGTGCTAGATATCAATCTTGTACTAAGGAATCACATTTACAATCCCTTAAGAGAATCTTTTGATACCTTAGAGATACTTCAAATTTAGGTCTTTGGTACTCTAGAGACTCATCCTTTAGCTTGCATGCTTACTTAGATGCAGATTTTGGAAGTTGCAAATTAGATAGGAAAAGCACCTACGGTACTTGTCAATTTTTAGGCAACATGCTAAGTTCATGGTTTTCAAAGAAACAAAATAGTGTTGCATTGTCCACCACCAAAGCAGAATATATTTTTGCTAGTAATTGTTGCGCTCAAATTTTATAGATGAAACAACAACTTAAGGAATATGAAATTGATATAGATATTGTTCCTAACAAGTGTGACAATACTAGTGTTATTTGTCTTTGTAACACCCCTCACCCGTATTCAACACTAGAATAGGGTTACAGAGTATTATCGAACTTATTATACAATAAAACCTATATTTCATATACATTCTCAATTCAATTTAAACATCATTCAATATCATTCACATTGTCCCTAATTCGAGCCTATGAGGCCCTAAATATGCATTCTGGGTGGCTCAGCATTAGACTGATAACTTATGAAATTTCTGGAACACTTAGAAAATTTTACAAAATACAAGAGACACACGTCCGTGTCACAGGCCATGTGGACAATCGAAATGGGATCACATGGCCATGTCCCAGCCCGTGTCCTACCTCGTGTAACTCTCTGACTTGGGTCACACGGCCAACCACACGCCCATGTGTCAGGTCGTGTGCCAGGTCATGTGCTAGGCCGTGCCAAACCTGTAGGGTATACTGGCTTATGCCACATGGCCAAGTCACATGCCCGTGTGTTGGGCCGTGTGGAGCATACTGACTTGATTTGTAATTCAACACCAGGGGATACATGGTTGTGTAACCTAATCGTGTGTCACACACGGCTGAAACACACGCCCGTGTCTCTAGCCCGTGTGGACAAAAATAGGCTATTTACCAAGTCATTTTGCCACCCAAATTTGTATACACCTACACCAAACCAAATGGCATCAAAACATGGCATAGATAGGCAATCAAACCAACTAAATCAAGCCTAATTCATCCTAGTTCTATACTATCTTCCACAATGCACATAAATAATAAAATGGACCATTCCATTTATACCAAATTCACTTTCACATTTCAACTAAATAGACACTTTCAAACATGCATCATTATGCCTAAACTCACAAGCATATAACTTCTTAAAAGTCAACCATTCACCACAAGCATTAGCATAGCAATTATCAACACAAGACAAAGGCCATTTAAATATATATATACACAACAAAATCAACCAAAATAAGCCAAATCTCATGGCTATGCACAAAATCAAATACTTAACATTTGCAAGCCATTTCAAATGACCAAATTCATTACCAAACTATATATCAAAATGACCATAATCTTATACATGCCATATATCCAAAAATATAGATTCAAAAGTACCAAAGTGATAGATTGATAGTGTGATGAGGTCTCCATCGATTCCCAAATCCGAGCTAGCTTTGATTTCACTATAAAACATGGAAAGGTAAATAATGTAAGCTACAAAGCTTAGTAAGCTTGTATAAAACAAACTCAATTAATCATAAATACAAAATTCAAACAATTGAATATATCATCACATAACTTATATTAGCTAACAAACCTTCCACATAATTAATCATAAGATTAGTTGTGAAATTCACAAGTTTCATTGATTCAATACTTATATGGTTCTTGTACATACTTGTGCCATCTCTTATTAGTCTTATGCTTACCCATGTCTTTGACATACCAGTTGAACCATTTGGAATACTATTGGATACACAGGAAACTTGCACCCTAAGTGCCACATACATAGCCAAAGCTATCTCGATCTCGTATCACATATAATGCTCACTCTTGAGCTATCAACGGGTCTGCTCACACAAGATGACGATCATGATGAAGCTACACGGTGCTGCTCACATAGGCTGACGAGTATCCATAACACATGTCAAATAACTTAGCCACTGGTAGAATGTACGGACCAGCACCCAAATCACATAACCCCTAATGATATGTTATTTGTATCCTAATCTATTCCTAAGGTTTAATTGGGATTTCACACTTTTCTAATCGTTGTCAAACATGTTTGTAGTGTCGTATTCATAGTTTATACAATACCAAAGCATTTAAAACACAAATATAATAATGCTTATTACATACAAACTTACCTCGATTGCAAAAACGGTGAAATAAGTCAATTCATCCAATAATTTATTTTCCCCCAATCTAAATCTGAATTTTTCTTTTCTTGATCTAAATATAATCAAAATTAACTTATTTATTTATCATTCTATCCAATTTGGTCCAAAATACACATTAAGGCAACTTTACACTTTTACCCCTAATATTTTAACATTTTTACAATTTAGCCCTTATCTCATAAAAATAAAAATTCATGCAATTCAACCCATACCCATGCTAGCTGAATTTCAATTAGGTCCCGTGCTACCCATATTTTTCATTTATTTCACAAATTAACCATGAATTTTACACATTTTACAATTTAATCCATATTTAGACATTTTACTATAAATCACTTAACAAATGTTGTTTATCTATCAACAAGCATGCATTTTCTATCTTCAAACATCAAAATACACCAACATTAATCAATGGAAAAACTCTAGACCTTTAACAATTTTGTAAAATAGTCCCTAGGCTAGCTAGTCTAAGTTGCAACAATCTCAAAAACATAGAAATCATTAAAAACGGGACAAAAATCACTCACCAATTGCATACACAAGTTTGATTGACTCCTAGCTTCAAAAATGGCTATTCTTTCTTTGTGAAATTGGTTGAAGAAGAAATAAAATGATGGTAACTTTGTTTCACTTATTTTTAATTATCATTAATTACCAAATTACTTAATTAACCTTTAAAGTTATTAAAATTTTCACTTATGCCAAGACATGTACATCCACTATCAATATAAATAGTCAAATTACCACATAAGGACCTTTACTTTAAATTTCTACAGCTATTAGACACCTTTAGCTAATACAACACAAGTTGTACATTTTTCTATGATTTACTCCTTTTTTATCAAATTAAGCACTCAAATGACAATTTGTAATGCCCCAAATCCTAAAAACCCCTGTTAAAATTATTTTTGTGTGTTTGTGTCTTGGATGTATGTCTGCCTTAGTGGTTTAGTGCTGTGGGAGTATCTGGGAAGTCATAGATGCAAGCCTTGGCTTTTAAGTAATTGAGGGGAGATCATGTCATAAAAAGCTTGTTGGTCCAAGGGTTAATGGCGTGTTTCTAATGCCAAGGGACTTGAGTTCGACTCCTAATGCACGCAAGGGGTGTCTTTTTTCTGCTGTGTCATGTAAGAGATTGAGTGGCAGTAGAACTCTAATCTACTAGGTGTTCGAAGTATTGAAGGGGGAGGGGAGTGTATGGTAGAGTTTTAAGAGGAGTGGGAAAGGAATTCGAACTAGTCAAAGGAGAAATTTAGCGAGATAATTGTGGAGTGAATCGTGAAGTAAGGGAGTGGGGAGTTGTCTGCCAAAAGTGGGATTCTCCTTGTGCCAAAATCGGTTTTAGGCAACCAGTGTCGAAACTATTTAGTTTTTACTCTTTGTTTTTTTTGGTAACAATTCCTCTATGGCTCTTTGCTCTCTCTTGGTTCTGCCTTTGGTAGCCGAACATCTCCTTGGCCATTTGGGATTTTGCATTTTGTGATCGTGGTTTCTTTTGATTATTCTTTTGTTAAGCCGGTTTCTTTTCTTGCTTTTTGGCCGATTCTCACTTCCTTATTTCTCTCAAATATTTTTTCCCTCTCTCAACCCTTCGTTTCTGACCTCTTGCATCTTGGTCGCATACTATATCCTTCCATCATTCAATCGCTCCTTTTTTGGCCAAATTTTGTTTGGGATGTTTCTGCCCTATTGTTTTCCCTTTCATCTTTTCTTGGATGAACACCGTTTCTTTCTTCTACTTCATTTTATAATCACTACCCTTGTTTACCATTCCAGATTAATTCTCTCTTCATCGATTTCTCTACTTTTGACACTATTGGTTCTACCCTATATGAGTCAAAGTGGTAAGTCATTTGGTAATGGTGGAAGTCTTGCCTCGATCGGTTGGGTTGTATTATTCGTTTTTTCTTAAGTATATAATATTTGGTTATATCTATTGGTGATTGGCAGCTATTAATCTTATCGAGTAAGGTTTATCTTCGAAGTGGTAGACTAGGTTCGTTTGGAGCAGTAAGGTAAACAACATTCCTGTGAATCAATTGTGTTGGTTTAGGTTTAAGTGTATCTAACGTTAGTTGTGGAATGATCAATGGTTTTTGGTGCAAGTTTGTTCCGGGAGGGGTACGCATTTAGAACCCAAACAGGTGTGTAACCAGACTGCTATTAGCATAGATCGGTAAAAAGCCAGAAAAGCTGAAAAGTGGGTTGTTGACACCACATAGGTGCCACACGCCTGTGTGGCAGGCTATGGTGTGAACCATGGTCGTGTGGTCGACAAAGCAACCATGAGCGTTTTAATGGACTACCGCGATATTGGGCCATTTTAGGTCTGAACTGGGCCGTGTAGGCTCAATGGGCCTGTGGGCCCCACTCAGAAAAATCGTACAAAAGTATGATAAGTATTGGGCCAACCGTGTAAACCACACAACTAAGGCCATTCTGGGCTATGTTGGCCATACGAGCGTGTAGGCCCACATGGGCTCGTAATATGGGTTGTAGGCCCATTATCACTGATTGACTGTTAAGGTTGCATGGGTCGCCCAAGTCGACTGTGGACCTACAAATGGGTCAGTAAGTGTACTTAGTCCCCACAATGATAAAATGACCATTATACCCCTGTGAAGTAAATTAACTGAAATACCCCTGTATTATGTATGATTGTTTTTTAGCATGACATTTTCTGCATACACATATGATATTATGTTGCATTACATGGGATGGGATAAATGATGTTGGAGGAAATGTACTGAAAGGCTATAAGCCTATTACTGGCAGCTCTGCTGCAAATACAATTTTTGTACCGCAACCGGTACGACTTGGTGTGTAGGGTTGGGTGGGTCGATTTTATCCCCACATGGTGTGTAGGGTTGGTACGGAGATGGTGTATAGCAGATGGATTAGGTAGGATTCTTTGTTTGCATACTGTATTGAAATGGGCTCTGGCCCAGACTGCTACTGAAAAGGGGTTAAGGCCCCTAGCTAGAACTGAAAGGGCTTAGGCTCAAATCGCACTTACTCTAATTGTTTGATATTATGGGATTTCACACGCTGAGTTTTCGCAAACTCACCATCTGTTATCTGTGTAGGAAATCCCCAGGCTTAGACGGATCGAGGCGTCGAAGGACTCAGTGGTGGCCACTCAACGTAGTTATTTTCTTATATATTATAATTAAGATTTTATTTTTGGGTTTTCATTATGTAATAAGGCCTCTTAAAGTTTTATTTTAATTTGGGATTTATTTACTTTATTTTACTTGTTAGTAATAGGACTCGGATTTTCAAGAGAATACACACAAATGTTTTTTTTGAAAACATCACGTTTACATAACATATTATGAGAGTTTTCGTAACAAACATTGTTTTAAAGTTTAATGACAACCTAATATGATCAGTATTTTCCCAAAAATAACTTGAGTTTTCATAATGAACAAGTCATCCTAATTTTTGTTAAGAACTCAAAGGAAGTTTTATGTAGAACAGATTTTCACTAAATTTATGTTTACAACACACTCCAATGTGACATCGCAGATTCAGCCATAATGTCTAGGTCGAGTTTGGGGTGTTACATTTAGTGGTATCAAAGCCAGATTGCAAAACTCAGCTATGGATTTGGGTTTTTTTTCAAAAAACATGGAAAATTTTAACAAAATAGTTTCCAATGGTTTAAAGTGATTATTTGGAAATGTTTTACTGAAGGAGTGCTACACCGAGTCTCCGCCCGAATCCTGCAAGTCTTCTGATTGTTTATACTGAAATAATAATAATATCGAAATGTTATTACTGAGACTAATTTAGGTTGTAAAACTTTACTGAAACCCTCTAGTTAGAGTAAACTACGAACCGTAGTAAGATTGTGAACTACGAAAACAAACTCTGAGATAATATTGTTCATAAGATATTTGTAATAAACACTGAAATAATAAATTGACTGGCATAAACTGTTAATGCGGTAAGAGTGCGATTGGATAATGAGCACTAGAGATACTCGTGGTAGAGGCCGCGGCAGAAGCCGTGGAGGTTTTCGAGCTGGGTCTTCGTCTTCTGGACACCAGCCTAATGAGGAAGCTAGAGAGGCATCAACTTCACCTATGGCTGAGACAGGGTCTCAGAATTGAGCAGTTAGGGATGACGCACTGTCCCAAGCAATGTTGAGAATTCTAGAAAGGGTCGTTGGGCCTAGTTTTGGCATTGTGGGTCGTGGGTCGGTTACGGAATGACTCAGGTCTAATGGGGAAAAATATTTAGTGGTATTGCTGGTGTTTCCCCCAATGTGGATGAATACTGGATTGAGGCCACAGAAAAGATCATGGATGACCTTGACTGCACCCCTGATTAGAAGCTAAAAGGGGCAGCATCATTGTTGAGAGACGAGGCATTCCAGTGGTGGCTTACTATCAAAGAGGGCACCCAAGCCGATAGTTTGACCTGGGAGTTTTTTAAGACTACTTTCCTAGCTAAATATGTGGGTGTCAGCTATGTGGATGCCCGTAGGAGGGAATTTCTGAACTTAACTCAAGGAGATAGGACAGTGGCTGAATATGAGGCCAAAATTTTACGACTGAACCGCTATGCACATAGGATAGTGGCAACAGAATACGAGTGGTGTGTTCAATTTGAGGATGGCCTTAGGGATGGTCTAAGAGTTTTGATAGCTCCTCAAAGGGAGCGGGATTTCGTAACACTGGTTGACAAGGCAAAAATCACCGAGAATGTGATGCATGCTGAGCGTCAGAGCAGAGAGAAAGGCAGAGGTAAGAAAGATGCTGAGCCATCAAATTCTTTTATAGAGGTTTAAGAAAAAGACCAGAGCTGATGCGCCAATCAGAGTTAGGACCCCTACTGTTGCTGCTACTACTGGATCGTAGTTTTGTGCTGATTGTGGGAAACGCCATCTGGGCAAATGTTGGAAAAAGATGGGGGCATGCTTGAGATACGGATCATTGGAGCACCGTGTCAAGGATTATCCACGGGGGCTCGAGCAGATGCAAGCTACTGGTTTAGGTAATGTACAGTGGGGTGGTCAGCAGCCACCGAGAGGTCGAGGTCAAGCCAGGAGTGGAAATGGTATGCGTCGTGGTTGTAGAGCACCGGGCAGAAATGCTGGCCATACTGACGCAAGGCAGCTGGCATTGGTTTATACTGCACGTCTTTGAGAGGACGGAGATGCTCCAGATGTCATTACGGGTACATTCTTTATCCATAATGTACCTTATACTATATTAATTGATGTTGGGTTTACACATTCATACATAGAATGATCTATGTCTAAGATATTGGGTATTATGCCTGAAAACACTATGAGTGAGATTACTGTTCTAAGTCCGCTAGGGCAGTTCGTATGGGTAAATAAGATGTTTAGAGATGTTCCGTTGGAGATACAAGGAGTTGTCTTTCTGGCCAATCTAATGGAGCTGCCTTTTGGAGAATTCGACCTAATACTGGGCATGGATTTGTTAGTTAAACATCGAGTAAGCTTGGATTGTGCCACTAAAAGGGTGGTACTGAGAATTGAGGCAGATGAGGAGGTAGTGGCAATTGGGGAACGATGGAACTATTTAAGTAATTTAATTTCTGCGCTAAGGGTTGAGAAATTGGTTTGCAGGGGTTGTGAGGTGTTCTTGGCCTATGTCAATGTTTCAGATATTGAGGACTCTTCGATAAAGGATATCAGAATAGTTAAGGATTTTTTGGACATCTTTCCGGAAGAGCTACTGGGGTTACCTCCTAAATATGAAGTGGAGTTTGGGATTGAGCTCTTTCTTGGTACAGCTTCAGTGTCCATCACCCCTTATAGAATGTCACCAAAAGATCTTGTGGAGCTTAAGGCTTAGATTCAAGAATTACTAGACCGTGGGTTTATCTAGCCTAGTGTGTCACCGTGGGAAGCACTAGTGTTATTTGTGAAAAGAAAGATGGATCCATGCTTATGTGCATCAACTACAGACAACTAAATAAGTTGACCATTAAGAACAAATACCCATTGCCAAGGATTGATGATATGTTCAACCAACTGTGAGGAGCGTCAGTCTTCTCTAAAATAGATCTCCGATCGGGGTATCATCAACTGGAAGCAAAGAGGCTGATGTGCACAAGATGACATTTAGGACTCGTTATGGTCATTACAAGTTCCTAGTAATGCCTTTTGGACTGACAAATGCACCACCAGCTTTTATGGATCTGATAAACAGAGTGTTTCAACCCTATCTGGATAGGTTTGTTGTAGTGTTTATCGACGACAAACTGGTGTATTCAAGGACTGATGATGAACATGATGAACATCTCCGGGTAGTTTTACAAATCTTGAGGGAGAAACAACTGTACCCCAAGTTCAACAAGTGTGAATTTTGGTTACGTGAGGTAACGTTTCTTGGTCATGTGGTATCTGCTGAGGGGATTAGGGTTGATCTTTGGAAAATTGAGGCTGTTTTAGATTGGAAGTAGCCTAAGACTGTGTCAAAAATTCGTAGTTTTCTGGGACTGGTTGGGCACTACCGAAGATTTATAGAGGGGTTCTCACTGATTGCCGCACCCTTAACTAAGCTGCTACGTAAGGACGTGCCCTTTTACTGGACTGATGCACAGCAAGAGAGCTTTCAAAAGCTTAAGAAAGTTTTGACTGAGGCCCTTGTCCTTATTTAGCTGGACTCTGGGAAAGAATTTATTGTCTACAGCGCTGCATCACATGTTGGTTTGGGTTGTGTGTTGATGCAAGAGGGTAAGGTGGTAGCTTATGCGTCTCACTAGCTTAGGACTCATGAGGTGAATTACCCAACACATGACTTGGAATTGCCCGCAGTGGTATCGCACTGAAAATTTAGAGGCGTTACTTCTACGGTGAGAAGTGTATCATTTACATGGATCACAAGAAGCTCAAGTATCTCCTCACTCAGAAGGAGTTAAATCTTAGGCAGTGTAGATGGATTGAGATGCTTAAAGATTATGACTGTTCGATTGAATACCACCCTGGTAAGGCCAATGTGGTGGCCGATGCACCGAGCAGTAGGGCTATGACTGATCTGAGAGCAATGTTTGCTCATCTTAGCTTATTTGATGATTGGCTGAATTCCAAGTTAAACCAATATGGATTGAGCAAATTAAGAGTAAACAGTTAGAAGATGATTCTTTTGGTCTCCGATTCCATCAGATCGAAAAGGGTAATATAGTGGATTTAGGGCTGAACAGCGAAGGGGTACTCTATTTTTTAGGCAGAATTTGTGTACCTAAAGATATTGATTTGAGGCAAGCTATACTGCGAGAGGCGTATAGTAGCCCCTATGCTATGCACCCAAGTGGAAATAAGATGTATAAAGATCTCCGTGAGATATATTGGTGGCCAGGTCTTAAGTGTGAGATTATCGACTATATGAGGATATGTTTAACTTTCCAACAGTTTAAAGCAGAACATTAGTTACCTTCTGGGTTGCTTCAGCCAGTTAAGATTCCGCTATGGAAGTTGGAAAGAGTAACTATGGATTTTATGAGTGGGCTACCCCTAACGCCTTCTAAGAAAGATTCAGTGTTGGTCATCATTGATTACTTGACCAAAACTGCCCATTTCATACCAGTTCGCATAGATTATTCGTTACAGAAACTAGCTAAGCTGTATGTATCTGAGATAGTGAGAATGCATAGGGTACCAGTTTCCATAATATCTGACAGAGATCCTCGCTTCACATCTCGGTTCTGGAAGAAGTTACATGAAGCTCTGGGTACATGGTTGGACTTCAGTACTGCGTTCCATCCTCAAAAAGATGGTTAGTCAGAGAGGGTGATTCAGATACTAGAGGACATGTTAAGAAGTTGTGTAATTGACTTCCGAGGCAGTTGGGAGGATTACTTGCCACCAATAGAGTTTGCTTACAACAATAGCTACCAGTCTAGCATACAGATGGCACCTTACCAAGCAATATATGGTCATAGGTGTCGCACTCCGTCATGTTGGACTGAGTAGGGTGAGTGGCGTGTTCTGGGTCCTGAGCTAGCATCTGATACCAAGGATAAGATCAGATTAATTCGGGATCGACTGAAGGCAGCATCTGATAGACAAAAGTCATATGCGAATTTGAAGCGTAAGGAAATTGAGTATTCTGTGGGAGATTTTATCTTTCTGAAGGTCTCGCCATGGAAGAAGGTGTTGAGATTTGGGCGTAAGGGAAAAATGAGCCCAAGATTTATTGGGCCTTATTGCATATTGAGGCTAGTAGGACCAGTTGCCTACCAGTTAGAGCTACCTCCGAAATTAGAGCAGATGCATGATGTGTTCCACGTCTCTAAACTGATACGCTACCACTTTGATCCTACACATGTTGTGGTGGTTGAGGAGATTGAAGTTAGACCAAATCTGACTTTCGAGGAGGAGTCAGTCTAGATTTTGGAGCGTAAGGTAAAAGTCTTAAGAAAGAAATCAATCCTATTAGTGAAAGTTCTTTGGCAGAACCACAGTTCTGAGGAGGCTACGTGAGAACCCGAGGAGGCAATGCGACAACAATACCTTCACCTATTTTGACCATGAAAATTTCGAGGCCAAAATTTTCTTTAATGAGGGTAGAATTGTAACGCCCAAATCTCAAAAACCTCTGTTAAAATTATTTTTGTGTGTTTGTGTTATGGATGTATGTCTACCGTAGTGGTTTAGTGCTCGAGAGTATTTAGGAAGTCACGGGTTTAAGCCTTAGCTTGAGCAAAATTGTGCTTCTACTTGAATAAATCCCTATCTTTAGCTAGTAGGCTTTTAAGAAATTGAGGGTTGATCATGTCATAAAAAGCTTGTTGGTCCAAGGGTTAATGGCATGTTTCTAATGCCAGGGGACTTGAGTTCGAGCCCTACTACACGCAAGGGGTGTCTTTTTGCTGCTGTGCTATGTAAGAGATTGAGTGGCAGTAGAACTTTGATCTAGTAGGCGTTTGGAGTGTTGGAGGGGGAGGGGAGTGTATGGCCAAATTTCAAGAGGAGTGGGAAAGGAATTTGAACTGGTCAAAGGAGAAATTTAGGGAGATAATTGTAGAGTAAATCGTGGATTAGGGGAGTAGGGAGTTGTCCGCCGGAAGTGGGATTCTCCTTGTGCCAAAATCGATTTTAGGCAACTAGTGCCGAAACTATTTAGTTTTTACTCTTTCTTTTTTTGTTAACAATTCTTTTGTGGGTCTTTGCTCTCTCATGGTTGTGCCTTTGGTAGCCGAACATCTCCTTGGCCATTCGGGATTTTGCATTTTGTGATCGTGGTTTATTTTGATTATTCTTTTGTTAAGACGGTTCTTTTTATTTCTCTTTGGCCGATTCTTTCTTCCTTTCTCCTCTCAAATATTTCTTCCCTCTCTCAACCCTTCGTTTTTTACCTCTTGCATATTGGCCGCATACTGTATCCTTCCATCATTCAATCACTCCTCCTTTGGTCGAATTTTGTCTGGTAAGTTTCTGCCCTATTGTTTTCCCTTTCGACTTTTCTTGGATGAACACCATTTCTTTCTTCTATTTCGTTTTATAATTTCTACCCCTACTTATCGTTCGAGATTAATTCTCTCTTCCACTGATTTCTCTACATTTGATACTTTTGGTTCTACCCTACGTGAGTCAAAGTGGTAAGTCATTTGGTAATGGTGGAAGTCTTGCCTCGATCGGTTGGGTTGTATTATTCGTTCTTTTCTTAAGTTCCTAGTATTTGGTTCTATCTATTGGTGATTGGAAGCTATTAATCGAATTAAGTAAGGTTTATCTTTGGAGTGGTAGACTAGACTACGTTCATTTGGAGCAGTAAGGTAAACAACATTTCTATGAATCAATTGTGTTGGTTTAGGTTTAAGTGTATCTAACGTTAGTTGTGGAATAATCAATGGTTTTAGGTGCAAGTTTGTTCTAGGAAGGGGTACGCATCTATAACCCAAATAGGTGTGTAACCACACTACTATTAGCATAGATCGGTAGAAAGCCAAAAAGTCAAAAAGTGAGCTGTTGACACCACATGAGCGTGTAGCTGCCTGTGTGGCAGGCCATGGTGTGAACCATGGCCATGTGGTCGACAAAGAGACCATGAGCGTTTTCATGGACTACCATGATATTGGGACATTTTAGGGCCGAACTGGGCGCGTGGGCCTAATGGATCTGAGGGCCCCACACGGGAAAATCGCACAAAAGTCTGATAAGTATTGGGCTAGCAGTGTAAACCACACAGCTAAGGCCATTCTGGGCTATGTGGGCCATAGGAGCGTGTAGGCCCACATGGGCTCGCAATATGGGCTATAGGCCCATTATCACTAATTGACTGTTAAGGTTGCACGGGTTGCCCAAGACTAATGTGGACCTACTATTGGGTCGGTAAGTATGTTTAGACCCCACACTAATGAAATGACCATTATACCCTTGTGAGGTAAATTAACTAAAATACCCCTGTATTATGTATGACTGTTTTTGAGCATGACATTTTCTGCATACACGTATGATATTATGTTGCATTACATTGGGTGGGATAAAAGATGTTGGAGGATGTATATTGAAAGGCTATAAGCCTATTACTCGCAACTCTACTGCAAATACTATTTTAGTACCGCAACTGGTACGACTTGGTGTCTAGGGTTGGGTGGGTCGATTTTATCCCTACATGGTGTGTAGGGTTGCTACGGAGATGGTATATAGCGGATGGAGTGGGTAGGATTCTTTGTTTGCATACTGTACTGAAATGGGCTTAGGCCCAGACTGCTACTGAAAAAGGGGCTAAGGCCCCTAACTGGAACTGAAATGGCTTAAGCCCAAATTGCGCTTACTCTGATTGTTTGCTATTATGGGATTTCACACATTGAGTTTTCGCAAACTCACCCACCTATTATTTGTGCAGGAAATCCCCAGGCTTAGACGGATCGAGGCATCGGAAGACTCAATAGTGGCCACTCGACGTAATTATTTTATTATATATTATAATTAAGAGTTTTTTGGGGTTTTCATTATGTAATAAGGCCTCTTAATGTTTTATTTTAATTTGGGATTTATTTAATTTAATTTACCTGTTAGTAATAGGACTCAGATTTTCAAGAGAATACAAACAAATGTTTTTCTTAAAACATCACGTTTACGTAACATATTATGAGAGTTTCTGTAACAAACATTGTTTTAAAGTTTAATGAAAACCTAATATGATCAGTATTTTTCCTAAAATAACTTGAGTTTTCACAATGAACAAGTCATCCTAATTTTTGTTAAGAAGTCAAAGGAAGTTTTATGTAGAACGGATTTTCACTAAATTTATGTTTACAACACACTCCAATGTGACATCGTTGATTCGGCCATTACGTCTAGATCAGGTTTTGGGTGTTACAAAATTTCTTAACGAAATTTTCACACAATCATATCATCATATTGTAGACCTCAAAATAATAATAAAATAATTATTTCGACTTTGGATTTCCGGTCCCAAAACCACTGTTCCAATTTGACTAAAAACGAGCTATTACTGTAATATCCCGAATTAGGGCCTAATCGGAATAGTGGTTTCGTGACCACAAAATCTGAGATAGAAATAATTATTTTATAATTATTTTGATGTTTATGATATGATTGCATGATTGTGTGAAATTTTCGTGATGAAATCCTATGCCTAAAGTGCTTAAATTGAAATTAGGGACTAAATCGAATAATTTGCAAAACTTGCATTTTAGAAGTTTCTAGTATGAAATTGTTTTGAAATATTAATTAGGAGGTTTTAAATAGAATTTTACCAATTTCTAAGTTTATGGAAAAAAATTGGACATGGATGGAATTTTTGGAAAGTTTAGTAGTAAGGGCATTTTGGTCATTTAGGGGTAAAATGAATTAAAATACAAAATTAAAAGCCAATTTTGCTCATCTTCAACCCCATGGCCGAATATAGCAAGGAGAAACCATGGCTAGGGTTTTTCAAGCTTCCAAGCTCGATTGTAAGTCCATTCTAGCCCCGTTTTTCAAGTTCTTTACGTTTTTGGAGTCCCGGTAGCTCGATTTAGCTTATGCTAGCAATAATTTAACCTAGAGTTTATATTTGGAAAAATACCCATAGGTGAAATTTGTGTATTTTGGTGTTTTATGATAGAATATGAGGTTTTAAATTATGTTAGACAACTTGTGCTACTCGGTTTTAAGTGAAAACGAGCAAAAGGGTTTAATCGGTAAAAATACCTAATAGTCATAAGTACATGTTAGAGTGAGAATTTGATGTTGCCATAGAAGGAAAAATGATCAGCATGTCATAAAACATAAGAAAGTAGGCTGAAGTTTAATTTACGAGCTTTGGGGCAAAAGTGTAAATATGCAAAAGTTTAGGGGCAAAATTGTAATTTTTCCAAAATATGATTTTGGGTCAATTTGAATAATGTGAGTCCTAATTAGATTATATTTTAAATGATAGAGCAAGGAAAACTGAAATTCGGGCTAAAATGGGGAAAATACCAGTTGTGGACGAAATGGTAAAAGTAGCCATTTTGCATACGAGGTAAGTTCATGTGTAAATAATGTAGCATAATTGTTATTTTTAAGTTATTGATGTCAATTATATGATATGCTGATTTTTATCATGAAATATATGCTTTGTGGTTATTTTCGAATAAAATGCAAATTATGTAAGCTACTTGTTAAATATAAATTGTTACCGAGTATTGGTTTCGGTATTCTACGGAAGACAGCAAGGATATATGTTCGAGGAAAATCCCGTTTGAACCTTAGGAATAGATTAGGATACAAGTGACATGTCACTGGGATATTTGGGCATCCGAACTCGTTGAGTTGAGTCAGGGAGTTCACTTATGGATGCGAAATGTCCGAACTCGTTGAGTTGAGTCCAGGAGTTCGTGAGATGTAACTAGGCATCCGAGTTCGTTGAGTTGAGTCCGAGTTCACTTATGGATGCGAATGTCCGAACTCGTTGAGTTGAGTCCGAGTTCGAGAGATGTAACTAGGCATCCGAGCTCGTTGAGTTGAGTCCGAGTTCACTTATGGATGCGAACGCCCGAGCTCGTTGAGTTGAGTCCGAGTTCGCTTATGGGCGGGTTACATAGTAGCTTGGCTACATATGTGGCACTTATGTGCAAACTTTCCATGTATCCGAATTATATTCCGATGTGTTCAACGGGTAAAGTTCTACTCAAATGGAGGAATACTCAAGATGAAAGGGACGTATTGGTAAGTGTTGTGAAATGGATACTTTGAACAGGTATGTACTTAACCCTCGGGTTGAAAAATCGATATAACAACAATATGGTAAGATGATAAATGAAAATATGATATGAATGTCTTGGTGATGATTATGCAAATGATGTTTTATGTTTGCTTATATGGTTATGTTACTTGCTATTTGCATGTGAACTTACTAAGCATTTATGCTTACTCCCTCCTTTTCATTCCTTGTAGTGTTGACAAGCCAGCTCGGAAATCAGGAACGGTCGGAGGCACGCTCACACTATCCGTATACCATCTTGGCATAATGGCTTGTATATTTTGAGTATGGCATGTATAGCATTATAATCATTTTGTATATATGGTCTTATGATATGGTTATTGAGTAGTATAAAAATGCTTGGTAATGATTAGCCATTGGAATGGCTAATTATGATCATATTTGGTGTTATGTATGTCAAATTGCTAGTTAATCCATGGAAACCATGAAATAGGTAAAATTTACCATAAAATAGATTCAGACAGCAGTAGTGATGTGAATTTGAAAAATCATTAAAAATAGTAGAGATATAATTAGATGATGAATAAAATATGGAATTGAAGAATTATGAGTCTATTTTCATATGGAAGAAACAGAAACAGGTATATGAGTTATATTTTTGAGATGTTTAAATTTTTGTGAAACAGGGCCAGAGCAATTGCTGGATCCCCTGTTCTGACTTTGGAAATTTACCATAAATTGTATAAAAATAATTATAAGTCATAATTTATATGTACAGATTTCTTGTTGAGTCTAGTTTTAAGAGAAACAAACGTCATAGTAATTGAAATTCTGTACAGAGAGATATCTGATTCGTAATACACAGAGGTCAGAGCAGTCGAACCCTGAAACAGGGGAGATTTTAACTAATAAACTGTACTAATTGGCCTAGCCAAAAATTCTAGAAAAAAATTAGTAAATAGATATATTAGTCTAGTTTCAGGGAAAATTTACGGATCTTTATTTTGAGTTTCAGAACTGGAGATATGAATTTTTAAGAGACTGTGACGCAGTTAGCCAGCTTGTCTGGAATTTCTAAAATTAAATTGTTTGAGCTGTTTAAGCAATGAATTAAGTCTGTTAACACCTCGTGTTCGACTCCGGAAACGGTCTCGGCTATGGGGCGTTACATTTGGTGGTATCAGAGCAGGTTTATTCGGTTCTCGGACTAACCTAGCATGTGTAAAAGTTTAGCTATTATGCCACTGATCTGTGATAGTGTGATGTCTTCCGATGCGTATGAGTACCGTCTTATTTAGACAGGGTACTCTCCAACCGAGCTGCGCTGACCATGTTCAATGTTATGTGAAGGTATTTGAGTAAAATTATGATTATGATAAGTCTCGGTTCAGAAAAGTATGAATAAAGGTTTATGATACATATGTGATAAATATTCATATATGCTTAATGCTCATATGATGTAGTGTATATGGCTTACTTGATAAGATGAACGGAATAAATAGAAAGTAGTAGAGGTATGAATAAAAGTCATAATATTATGATACGAATGAAAATGTCCTTCTCTTGATTTGGACGTCGAATGTTGATGAATGCTAATGATATATAATTTTTATGAGATAAAGGATTATAATGAAATGAACTTATCTATGTTAAATTGTTGGACTGAATTATATGATTGTAATGATATGTACATGATGATGCACGAAATGAAAGTTATGATTGTGGTGGAAATATCTATGTTTGTTTGGCCTTATATGATGTCATAAGCATGACTTAATTTAATTAAATGAATGGATAAGTAAAGCTATCTAGAAAACATAGAATGTATGCATAAGTATATTGTCTAAATGGGACAATAGGAAAATTGGTGTAAGCCAACATGAATGAATGACATGATTTTGATGATGTTGCTATGATGATGGAAGTTGTGTCATATGTGTATGTATAAGAAAGTCGAGTCAGAGTTCCTACAACCCCTCCCCCTTATCGAAATGGTACTTATAATGGAATTTCATGAGATTTGTATTGAATAAGTTTCCATTTGAGAACCCAAAGAGTTCAGTGATAGAATAATTATAAGTATGATCAGAGATTGAAAATGAGCTGATAAGTAAAGTCAGAGCCAGTAAAGTATCGGATTGACGTAAAGATTATTGGAATTATGCACTGTTCCAGTTAGAAAAGGAATTCTCCTTGGTAAACTGAATTACTCAGGTGCAAGGTCGAGAAAAGTGTAAATCGAAATTTATTCAGAACTGGGCTTCTTTAGTGAATGGTTTAATATGAAATTTGTGACAGCAGAACTAGTTGGGGAAATGATATTTGAAATGTGAACTATCCGAGTGTGTGATTATGGATTGGACAGATTTAGTGATCTCTTTTGAGATGTTCTATGTGTTCACCCGTTCTCAGAAATATTTCTATGGCTATTGATCTTCTGAAGAAATTCTTGTTATATGGGAATATCTTTTAATCCTGGTGTTGGATGAAAGCATTGGTAGTCTGACTGGTTTATAATTTATATTGCTCTATTTCATCGGGTATTCTATTTCATTTCATCTGATAAAAATTGATGAGAGAATACATATGATATTATGATTGCTTTCTTCTACTTGATGCTTCATCCGATATATATGTATGGGAAGATATATTGTTCTTGTTATATTTGATTCGAGTGGGATTAAATGGTGTTTTCTTTTGGACTTTCTTTCTTTGATGAATTATCGGGGTATTCTGTATTTTCTCTATGAGTTTGGTTTTCGATTCTCCGGCTTGGTTTTCGATTCTCCAGCATAGTATCGTATCTTGGGTTTCTTTATTCTGGATTTCTCTATTTTGGATTTCTTTATTTGGTTTTCTTGTTATCTTTGTTCCATAATTTGTCAATTATGACTCGTGTCAAGAAGTGCGTTCTTCACTCGTGATAATCATGTCAAATATGACTATACTTCTAAGTTGATCTTGGTAATGTGGTGATTTTAGTATTGGGGTTTTTTTTTTCTAATTTCTGTGTAAGGATTTGACATCAGAAAAGGCATAAGTGATAAAAGCGCGAGTTTCAGTCGGTATGGTGAATTATCTATTTGAAAGATTTTATGTGACAATTATTTCAGGATTATTTTTCCCAAGTCGATAATAGAATTTCATTTTGTACGGATAAAAGAGTAAATAGTCTGAACGAGAAGTGTATATTTATTAAAAAAAGTTTGATATTAGTTAAAGTCACTACGAATGATAAGGTTTTCATTTTGTGAAAGCTAAAAAGTTTATTACATGTTGACAAAGTCCGGATAGATGAGAATATTGGTAACTGAAGCGTCTGAACTAGACTAGTCTACATTGAGTAAAGACTTCCTGACTTTTAGTAATGTACTGTGGTATGAATTGTGATGTGTTTCAAGACGGTGAGGTAATGTGATAGTTTAGAGCATTCGATGTTAAATAAAATCGGAGTTGTTAAAGGGGTTAAAGCCGAGCATTGGGATCTATCAAAATTATCTTTGTCAGTGTTGATATTGGGATGGAAATGAGAAGGATTATTCTTGAGGCCATATCGTAATTATTTCCATGGCGAGAAAGAGGAAAATGTGATGTATCCTATTGTTAAATGTTTGGCGAGATCTATAAATCATATCTGTATTGAATGAATTCCTACTCATCGATTTATGGAAATTGTGTCTCTTTGATTGTTGGATTTCTTGGAATTCCAGTCCCCATTAATCAAGTTAAGATCGGGTTTTATGTCATGATATCATGGGAAAGCGAGAAGGGTTGAAAAATTAAGAAACAGATGAGAGTTGAGAGGCGTAAGCTTTTAGATCATATGAGAAATTAAAGAGATGTATTGGAGGTACAGTCTAAGTGAAAGTTCTTTGGCACCGAATATGAGATTAAAAGTGAAGACCACTTTTTTCAGTAAGATTTTAGGGACGAAAATCCAAAAAGGGGGAGAGTTGTAATATCCCGAATTAGGGCCTAATCGGAATAGTGGTTTCGTGACCACAAAATCTGAGATAGAAATAATTATTTTATAATTATTTTGATGTTTATGATATGATTGCATGATTGTGTGAAATTTTCGTGATGAAATCCTATGCCTAAAGTGCTTAAATTGAAATTAGGGACTAAATCGAATAATTTGCAAAACTTGCATTTTAGAAGTTTCTAGTATGAAATTGTTTTGAAATATTAATTAGGAGGTTTTAAATAGAATTTTACCAATTTCTAAGTTTATGGACAAAAATTGGACATGGATGGAATTTTTGGAAAGTTTAGTAGTAAGGGCATTTTGGTCATTTAGGGGTAAAATGAATTAAAATACAAAATTAAAAGCCAATTTTGCTCATCTTCAACCCCATGGCCGAATATAGCAAGGAGAAACCATGGCTAGGGTTTTTCAAGCTTCCAAGCTCGATTGTAAGTCCATTCTAGCCCCGTTTTTCAAGTTCTTTACGTTTTGGAGTCCCGGTAGCTCGATTTAGCTTATGCTAGCAATAATTTAACCTAGGGTTTATATTTGGAAAAATACCCATAGGTGAAATTTGTGTATTTTGGTGTTTTATGATAGAATATGAGGTTTTAAATTATGTTAGACAACTTGTGCTACTCGGTTTTAAGTGAAAACGAGCAAAAGGGCTTAATCGGTAAAAATACCTAATAGTCATAAGTACATGTTAGAGTGAGAATTTGATGTTGCCATAGAAGGGAAAAATGATCAGCATGTCATAAAACATAAGAAAGTAGGCTGAAGTTTAATTTACGAGCTTTGGGGCAAAAGTGTAAATATGCAAAAGTTTAGGGGCAAAATTGTAATTTTTCCAAAATATGATTTTGGGTCAATTTGAATAATGTGAGTCCTAATTAGATTATATTTTAAATGATAGAGCAAGGAAAACTGAAATTCGGGCTAAAATGGGGAAAATACCAGTTGTGGACGAAATGGTAAAAGTAGCCGTTTTTGCATACGAGGTAAGTTCATGTGTAAATAATGTAGCATAATTGTTATTTTTAAGTTATTGATGTCAATTATATGATATGCTGATTTTTATCATGAAATATATGCTTTGTGGTTATTTTCGAATAAAATGCAAATTATGTAAGCTACTTGTTAAATATAAATTGTTACCGAGTATTGGTTTCGGTATTCTACGGAAGACGGCAAGGATATATGTTCGAGGAAAATCCCGTTTGAACCTTAGGAATAGATTAGGATACAAGTGACATGTCACTGGGATATTTGGGCATCCGAACTCGTTGAGTTGAGTCCGAGTTCACTTATGGATGCGAATGTCCGAACTCGTTGAGTTGAGTCCGAGTTCGTGAGATGTAACTAGGCATCCGAGCTCGTTGAGTTGAGTCCGAGTTCACTTATGGATGCGAATGTCCGAACTCGTTGAGTTGAGTCCGAGTTCGAGAGATGTAACTAGGCATCCGAGCTCGTTGAGTTGAGTCCGAGTTCACTTATGGATGCGAACGCCCGAGCTCGTTGAGTTGAGTCCGAGTTCGCTTATGGGCGGGTTACATAGTAGCTTGGCTACATATGTGGCACTTATGTGCAAACTTTCCATGTATCCGAATTATATTCCGATGTGTTCAACGGGTAAAGTTCTACTCAAATGGAGGAATACTCAAGATGAAAGGGACGTATTGGTAAGTGTTGTGAAATGGATACTTTGAGCAGTATGTACTTAACCCTCGGGTTGAAAAATCGATATAACAACAATATGGTAAGATGATAAATGAAAATATGATATGAATGTCTTGGTGATGATTATGCAAATGATGTTTTATGTTTGCTTATATGGTTATGTTACTTGCTATTTGCATGTGAACTTACTAAGCATTTATGCTTACTCCCTCCTTTTCATTCCTTGTAGTGTTGACAAGCCAGCTCGGAAATCGGGAACGGTCGGAGGCACGCTCACACTATCCGTATACCATCTTGGCATAATGGCTTGTATATTTTGAGTATGGCATGTATAGCATTATAATCATTTTGTATATATGGTCTTATGATATGGTTATTGAGTAGTATAAAAATGTTTGGTAATGATTAGCCATTGGAATGGCTAATTATGATCATATTTGGTGTTATGTATGTCAAATTGCTAGTTAATCCATGGAAACCATGAAATAGGTAAAATTTACCATAAAATAGATTCAGACAGCAGTAGTGATGTGAATTTGAAAAATCATTAAAAATAGTAGAGATATACTTAGATGATGAATAAAATATGGAATTGAAGAATTATGAGTCTATTTTCATATGGAAGAAACGAAACAGGTATATGAGTTATATTTTTTGAGATGTTTAAATTTTTGTGAAACAGGGCCAGAGCAATTGCTGGATCCCCTGTTCTGACTTTGGAAATTTACCATAAATTGTATAAAAATAATTATAAGTCATAATTTATATGTACAGATTTCTTGTTGAGTCTAGTTTTAAGAGAAACAAACGTCATAGTAATTGAAATTCTGTACAGAGAGATATCTGATTTGTAATACACAGAGGTCAGAGCAGTCGAACCCTGAAACAGGGGAGACTTTAACTAATAAACTGTACTAATTGGCCTAGCCAAAAATTCTAGAAAAAAATTAGTAAATAGATATATTAGTCTAGTTTCAGGGAAAATTTACGGATCTTTATTTTGAGTTTCAGAACTGGAGATATGAATTTTTAAGAGACTGTGACGCAGTTAGCCAGCTTGTCTGGAATTTCTAAAATTAAATTGTTTGAGCTGTTTAAGCAATGAATTAAGTCTGTTAACACCTCGTGTTCGACTCCGGCAACGGTCTCGGCTATGGGGCGTTACAATTACAGTCTCACTAAAAATCCAATCCAACTTTCTAGAACCAAACACATTGAAATTAGACATCATTTTACTAGAGATCATGTCCAAAATGGTTAAATAGTTCTAGATTATATAGACACATTAAACCAATTAGCTGACATTTTCACAAAACCATTAGACAAAGAAAGATTTTTGACACTTAGGGGAGAACTAGGTTTAACAGCCTTGCCTCAACTTTGTGTTACAATCTTATTGAATCTTATTTAATTATTTTTATTGTAAAAAGCTTGTTGAGTATGGATTTCATGACTTTTACATGCAAAAAGGTAGGGAAGTTTCACGTGAAAATTTGTTTTATTCTGTTTTCACTTCCTTTTATATTTTAGAGAAATGGTATCAACTTTGTCATTTTTTTAACATTTTTTTCTTTTTTCTTCATGCATTTCATGCATTTTACTCACACTACATATCTTTATGCATATGAAATGTTTAGGAACTGTTTTGGAGTCATTTTAGGACCCTTAGAAAATAATACAACTTAAAAATCTCGTTATTGCTCTCTTACTACACTTGGAAAACATAATGGTAATTTGGTATTGATACCAACTTAAAAATATCGACACCACTAGGGGTTTAAAGGTACCTGCTGTTGTTTCAAAACAAAATACCTAAAACTAGTTTTTCCCTCCACTGAAAATCCTGTCATCTCCTATCAAAAGTTTTTCAAATTTCTTCATTTTTTTTGACAAATATTGGCTCTTACATCTTCAAACATCCTTTTCACAAGACTTTCCCGTCCTTACTTGAAGATTTTTCCTTTTTTCAACATTTTTGAGGTAAACAACTAAAACTTTCAACTTGTTGATTTTGACAAATGTAGGTTGAAATTGTGTTTGTTGATGGTTATTGGGATATTTTTCAACAATATATATCATGTTTTATTTCAGGAGGTCACATATTCCTAAAGATATTTATTAAATTTATTTTTAAACCTTAACCCACTAAGTGTTCGACAAAATTTCTCAAAGAGATTTTTTTTGGTTTTAGTGTTTTTCTAAGAGGTTAATAGCTAGTATGGCCCTAATGAAGCGTTCTAGGACTAGTGCATCTTCTTTTAATCCATCTAGAGAGTTGGAGTCATCGTTTAGCACTTGCATCAAAATGTGAATGGGAGGCTAGAAAATTTATATAGCCATGTTAGAAGCTATTAGCTTTGCTTATCTCCCTATTTTACAAAATTGGGGGTGGATGGATTTTTTAAATATTTCTTCACCAACTTATTTAAATCTTGTTTGAGCTTTCTTTTTAAATTCCAAACTCGAACATGATGAGTCTGGGGATACTGTTATTGCCATCACCTCATTTTTAATGGTAACTCTTATTCGCCTCACTCTCGAAGATTTTAACGATTATCTTCACTTAGCTTCTGAAGGTTCCTTCGATGAAAACGGGCATTTTGACCCCTCCATTTTTATCCAATCTAGATCGAAATCCAAACACAATCTCCATGGTTACATCCTCCATTTAATTCTCACTTGGAATTTAAGACCTATCAAAAAGCATGCCAAGCTTTAAAACACCGATTATTGGTAGCTCAATTGTTTTAAATCTGATAGGCATCCTGACCTTACTCTTATATTGTTTAATGACATTACGAAAGCTATTGGAAGCAAGATGAATACAAATATCACTTTTCCTCATGGTACGTATTTCTCATACATTTTTTGGCAATAAGGTATTAGCACCCATGGAGACACCCCGTTTCTTTTAATCAACCTATTAGTTATGGGGACCCTGCATCATGCAAGATATCATTTTGATGCTACCACCGACACTTGGATGAAACATGACCATCGGGAAGATAATGAAGATGACGACGTCGATGTTACCTTTGATGATATTTCAGTACCCGAGCCTGTTGCTCCACTGAATTCTTCGTCGCATGCTGCTCAACCCTCCTCTGAGTTAATAATGTTATCCTTGATGCTATCCATTCCTTGAGCAATGACATTCGTGGTCTTCAAGAAGATGATAGCTCTCCTCTCTCAACTTTGGAGACACAAATAGCATCTCTCTTAGCCCGTATCCCTTCGATGCCTCCTTTCTCCCCTCATATTGGTGATTAGACTAGCTCTAGACCATAGATTTCATTTTCATAACATTTGTACCTTTATTTTTCTATTTATGCCTATATCTTTTTATTGCACTTTCTTCCTTTCTCTATATCTTAAGCTATTTTTTAGATGCTCATTTAAATTTATCTATCTCTTGTTAAGCTAACTTCTTTTCTATTTAAGCTTATTTGTCTTTTGATATAACAAAAAGGGGGAGAAGAAAAGGAAATCGATTGATTACTCTTTGTTGATAACTAAATGCAATTTTTTGTGACCAAAATGTTTAAGTAAAAATGAATGCCAACTTGAATGACAAATTTTATTTTGTACTCAAATTTAAAATGTCTTTTATTAAGGGGGAGCAATTATTCAAAAACAAATTTACCAAATGTTTTGTTCTATCAAAAAGGAAGAGATTGTTAAACTAAGCTTTATTTGATAAAAGATTTTGATATAAGAAATTCAAAGTGTATTTTAGTATAAGCTAAAATTGAAAAAATAATTTTTAAATTTGAATTTTAAGAAATAAAAATTTGAATATTTACAATAAGCTCTTACAAAATTTTTAAATAATTTTAAAATCAAGTGAAAATATTTTTAACCAAGCCAAAATGATCTCAATTAAGTTAAAATCATTGTAACACATCAAAAAGATTTTTAAACAAGTCAGAATTGCTCCAGGCCAAAAAGTATCGATACCATTTGTCCAAGTATCGATAATTTTTTAAAATAATAGATACCCTCAGAAAAATCGAGACTAAAAAGGTATTTTGTCAAAACCCTAAAAATTATCGATACCATGTTTTTGGTATTGATACTTTTTGAAAATAATTGATACCTTTCTTAAAAATGATACCAAAATTTTATTATATTTCTCATAAACCCCACAAAGCATCGATCTGGTATCAATACCTATTTCAAGAAGTATCGATAAAATATTTTGAAGTATCGATTATTTCATTCCAATGGTAAATGAATTAGCATTTACAATAAAAAAAATATCGATATCCTTTTTGGAGGTATCGATACTCGCAGTTGCAAGTGAAATAAATGCTCTGGTTTTACATCTCCAACGTCCATATTAACTTCACCAGCAACCTCAACGGCTGGAAATCTATTAAGGGGTATAAATACTATCTTTTAAAGTCCTACAACATCCAAGAAAGTACTTTCAAGCAAAATTCATCAATCAAACAATCTTAGAGCTTAAATTTTCATATTCTTCTTACATGCACTTGTGAGACTTATCCCTTTTCTTTTGCTCAAGTGTATCTCGTTTTATTTGTGTATCTCATTTTATTTGTATCTCTTTGAAAGGTTTTGAAAGTTATGATTTGGGGTAGAAATCTTAAGGAGTTGTAAGGTTCAACCTTGTCCTCAAAGGTTGAACAAGTTAGTAAATTTGGAGAAAATCCTTAATGGTGGAAAGCTAAGGTACTGAAATAGACAATTGGGGTCATATCACTCTAAATCTTTGTTTCATTTTTGTCTTTGCTTTCACCAAATTTTCTAAAGGCCAATTCTGTAACGCCCCCTTACTCGAGACCATCGCCGGAGTCGAGTATGAGACATTACTAAACAATTCTCGTAGTAAACTATCCATCTGCGTCACAGTCGCTAAAAAAAGCATATCTCGGGTTACAAAACTCTAAATCCGATTCTGTAAATTTTCTCTGAAACTAGACTCATATATCTACTTACTAATATTTTTCTAGAATTTTTGGCTAGGCCAATTAGTACAGTTTATTAGTTAAAGTCTCCCCTGTTTCAGGGTTTGGCTACTCTGACCCCTGTGTACTACGAATCAAATTTCTTCCTGTACAGAAATCCAATGACTATGATGTTTGTTTCACTTAAAAATGGACTCAATAAGGAATCCATGCATATAAAGTGTGAGTTTTAAATATTTTTACATAATTTATGGTGAATTTCTAAATTCAGAACAGGGGATCCAGAAATTGCTCTGACCCTGTTTCACCAAAATGTAAATATATCATAAAATACAACTCTTTTACCTATTTTGTTTTTTCCACATGAAAATAGATTCATTAAGCTTATATTAAATATTTTACTCATCATATAATTCTATCTATACTATTTTTAGTGATTTTTCAAACTCACGTCACTGCTGTTGTGTGATTCTGTTTTATAACCAATTTCACCATTTTATAGTTTTCCATGGATTAGGAAATACATTAAGTATACATAACACTAAATATAAGTTTTGATTAGCCATTCCAATAGCTAATCATCAACAAACATTTTCACATCATTCATTCACCATACAATAAGATTATATACACAAAAAGATCATAATGCTATACATGCCATATTCCCAAAATATGCAAGCCACTATACCGAGGTGGTTCGTTGATAGTGTGAACGTGTCTCCGACTGTCTCGATCTCTATCTGGTTTGTCAAAACTACAAGGATAGTAAGGGAGGGAGTAAGCATAAATGCTTAGTAAGTTCACATGTAAATAACAGGTAACATAACAATGCAATAATACAAAATCCACAATTGCATAATATCACCAAAACATTCATATCATATTTCTCATTCATGATCCTACCATATTATTGTTTTATTGAAGTCTCAACCCGAGGGTTAAGTACATACCTATACAAAGTATTAGTTCCACAACACTTACCAACTAGTCACTTTCATCTCGAGAATTTCTCCATTTCACTAGAACTTTTCCCGTTGAACACATCGAAATATAATTCGGATACAAGAAATAAAGCTACCATAATTTCACCCATAATGAACTCGGAACAGAACTCAACGAGCTTGGGTGTTTGCATCCATAATGAACTCAGAACACAACTCAACGAGTTCGGATGCTTGCATCCATAAGTGAACTTCGGAACGCAACTCAATGAGTTCGGAGCTCAATTTCCTAGTGACATGTCACTTGTATCCTAATCTATTCCTAATGTTCAAACGGGATTTTCCTCAATCATACTCCTTTGCCATTTTCCATGAAATGTCGAAATCGATACTTCGATGGTAGTTCATACTTATCAAGTGATTCACATAATTACATATTTTTCAACAATAACCACAAAACATAACATTTCATGACAATAAGCATCATATCATATAAACAACATTAAATTGCTTAAAACGACAATTATGTTACCCAATTTACTCATGAACTTACCTCGGTACAAAATGTATAAAGGTTGCAATTTAACTCAAAATTTTTTCTTTTCCTTGATCAAGGTCGATTCCACATCTTTCTTGATCTAAAATAACACATTTAGCTGATTTAATACTCATATTTATCAAAATAGTCCTTAACTCTAACTTTGGAAAAATTACAATTTTACCTCTAAACTTTTGCATATTTACACTTTTTCCCCAAAGCTCGGAAATTAAAATTATTTCTATTTTCTTATGTTTTATGACATGCTGATCATTTTTCCCTTCTATAGCAACATCAAATTCTCACTCTAACATGTAGTTATGAACATTAGGTATTTTTACCGATTTTGTCGTTTTACTCGTTTTCACGTAAAATCAGTTAGCAAAAGTTGTTTAACACAATTTCAAGCTTCATATTCTACCATAAAACATCAAAATAAACACATTTCACCTATGGTTATTTTTCCAAATATAAACCCTAGGTTAAATTATTGATAGAATAAGCTAAATCAAGTTACCGGGACTCAAAAAACGTAAAGAACATTAAAAACGGGGCTTGGAATCACTTACTATAGAGCTTGGAAGCTTGAAACAAACTCTAGCTATGGAGAACCCTTGAAATTTCGTCCTAATGAAGAAGATGGACATATTTTGCCATCTTTTTCCTTTTTTTTCTTTTAATTACCAAATGACTAAAATACCCTTCATTAAAAACTTTGGTTATTTCTACCTATGTATGTCCATTTTTGTCCATGAAAACTTAATGGTATAATTACCATTTAAGGACCTCTACTTCAATTATGCTCTTCAATTAAATCCTTTAACATCTAAAACTCATATGTATCAACTTTTGCAATTAAGTCCTAATAGGCAAATTAGACATGCAATTAATGAAATTTTCTATCGATATTCTAACACATGCATCTAATCACTCAATAAATTATAAAACTTAATCGGAATAAATTTTTCTACTTCAGAATTGTGGTTTTGAAACCACTATTCTATTTAGGATGTAATTCGGGATATCACAAATTCGCCTCCCCTCTTGTCATTTTCGATTTGCTTCATTGAGCTTTCACAACATATTTTCCCCTCTCTCTTTATAAAGCCCACGATAGTTCCTCCTACCCTTTATGTTTGTCATTCCTTGCTCCTGCACACCCCAATCATTCAATTTTGATTCCCAACCTTCATTCTATTATTTTCTTTCATTCCTATAACATTAAACCTTCATATAAATTCAAGAAAAGCACCAAACTTGTTGGTTTTTCGAGTTTTCGATCAAACACTCAAATTTTCATGAACTAAGGTAACCATTCAACTTCTAATTAGTTTTAAATGTTACGTAGTCTTTAAAACCAAGTTTTTATACGTTAAATTGTATGTTTTAAATAAAAGCAAAAACTTGGGTCGTTAATGGTGAAATTCAGGATTTTGTATAAAAATGATGTTTCAAAGTGTTTTTCAATTAGTTTTAACATGATTAAGAGGTTCCTAAAATTACTTTGAAATTTTGTTAAATATTTCTTGAGTTTTAATAAATTTTCAAAAAATAGCCACAAAACATGTTGAAAAAGTCGATATCATGAATTGAGTAGTTTTGTGTAGTTTAAAGGTTGAGAATTAGTTGTAGATGAATAATAAGATGAAAAAAATTGGTTTTAGGCAAAAAGATTGAGTATAGACCGACATATTTGGATTTAAAGTTTGACATGTTAAAGGTTTTGGTTACATGGGAACATAGCTTAAGATAATTTTTTTACGCTTATAATGAGTCCTTGGCTGATTTTTGAATGTATTGTTGTCTGAATTTGTTGTGTTGAAGTTCTGGATTCGATAGAACCTTCTACGAGTAGAGGTAAAGGCAAGAAAAAGCTAGTTTAAGCTTTCGGCTTTTTGGCGAAAGCGTAATTGGTGAGTGTTTGAAATAATTTCTTGTGGACATGATTCAATGCTTTATTTTGCAATTTAGTAGTAGCCTAGACCCCTAATCTAAATTTTGAGTGTAAGCTTTCTCATACCTATGTAATCTTGTGAATAAAGTGTTTATGTGTTTGTGAATATGTGATTTGAGATGAGATGTTATAACATTAGATATGTGGTTATGGTAATTGTTGTGAAAGTGAAAATATGTACATGTTATGTATATGTTAAATGTTATTGACAATTTTTTGCTAAAGATGTAAATATGCAATGATTGTGCGCGGATAATCGGTAAGTGATATGTGTTTCCTTTCGAATAATTTGGCCTTGTGATTATTGAAACCGTTGAATATAGTTGGCATGCCATAGGATTGTGAGTACTCACCTATATGTATAGTGATTTTGAGCATTGAGGCCCTAGGACATGTTGGAGGGATAAGAGAATGTGAGCTAAGCTCCATTCAATGGGACATGTGAGGGGAAATAAGAAGAGTGTTTGACTCTATAAGTTTATGTCTAGTGTGTTGGAGATACGTGTATCCGGTAAGCGATGATAGAGCTCACTTTTATGTTTCATAGCTTAATTGCCAAATTATCTAAACTTAAGAATATGTTTCTATTGTGATATGTGTTTATATGACATATGACCCTTATGCAATTTATCTATAAACCTGTTCTTGAGTATTGCGATATATGTTCGAATGTTATGCAATTACATGAGTATTGTGATATGTGCCTACAGTTTATGTAATTATCTATGTAATAGGATATCTGCTTAAAAGTACATATGTTCACCATTTAAAATAACTAGTAATAATGCACAAGTAAGTCTAATATAACACTAAAGTAGGAACTATTGAGGTTATGTTATATAGTTGTTTCATTGATGCTTGATGATTTGTTTGCATAGTGATATTCTGAGTTTCACCGAGCTTGGTAAGCTCACCCACTCCTTTTTAAACCATTGCAAATTAGTAGGGAGCTGGTTTGAGCAGCGTGGTTCCAAGAGGTGATCCAAGCAAGTCCATTTCTGTGATTTCGTAGGTTTTATTATTATTTGTTTATGTTTTGGGAATATGGCAATATGGTAGACTTATTTATAGCCATGTTAACTTTTAAACATTTTGTTGGTCTTTGGTTTGGTTTAGAAGGATTACATCGTATTATTTTGCTTGAGTTCATGAACATGAGGATGGGTTGACATTACTTACTCTAACATGATTTTGCAATATTAAACTACTAAATAGGTCATTGAATGATTATACGTCGAAGTAATTGATGTAAGATGTTTAGGAAGTAAATTGGAATGGATTAATTGCTTATATATGCTGCATTTTTTAGGTTTGGAATAGAGAGATCGATAATCGAATTTTAAAATCGATACCTCTATGTTTTAAAACTTACAGGAATCAAAATAAAGAACTGGTATCGATACCTTTGCTCAATTATCAATACTCGGGGTTAAATATTGATATTTCATGATATGTACCGATAATTTTTGAGACTTTGGCTTTTAATTAAGAAACAGAATGCAAGTTTGGTATCGTTTTTACAAGTTATGGAAATTTTATTATATGGACCTTATGCATGTTTTATTATTATAAGACTATTTGATGTATGGGTAGCATGTAACATTGATAAATAACAAGTACAATTGACTTAAAACCTATACGAATATTAAAATGGAAGTCGCTTTGTTTAAAATGAACTTTTGCTTGTTGTATATGACATGAGACAGTGGTGTGGCATCCCATATTTGGGTTTGGCGATTAGGCTAGGTATAGGGTGTTACACTTCAAGAGTGATTCTTATTTAAATTATGACATGATTGTGAGACAGTGGTGTGGCATCCCATATTTGGGCTTGGCGATTAGGCTGGGTATAGGGTGTTACACTTCAAGAGTGATTCTTATTTAAATTGTGACATGATTGAGTACTCAGTAATTTAGTGTTTGCTCCATTGTGATTATCGAGTCAAAGAATTTTGTGACCTGGTAAATCCCTTACATTAGTTAAAAAAACAAATAAACAAGAAAAAATTGAATAATATATATACATTTTGAGTAGCCTTAGAGCAACTTGAGTTTAGGTAACAGATGAACTAAGTGAATTAGGAGATGCTTTCTATGGACAGAAAGCACACATGAGCACTTAGGAAATTTTATTTTTAGGATGAAATTTTCTACACTACCTTTGTGGAGCAATCCTTTGACACTTGAATAAGTTTTGGAGAAGAAGATTGCTGAAAACTTATGTAAATATTGTTCTTTGAGTAGAATTGCATATCAAGGTGGTTATGTGCAATGGAAAAGTCTTGCATATATTCATTCATGCACATCTTGCCTGAGGACAAGCAATAACTCAGGTTTTGGGGTGTGATAACTGTGACAACCCGAATTAGGGCCTAATCAGAATAGTGGTTTCGTGACCACAAATCTGAGATAGAAATAATTGTTTTATAATTATTTTGGGGTTTATGATATGATTGCATGATTGTGTGAAAATTTCGTGATGAAATTCTATGCCTAAAGTGCTTAAATTGAAAATAGGGATTAAATTGAATAATTTGCAAAATTTACATTTTAGAAGTTTTTAGTATGAAATTGCTTTAAAACATAAATTAGGAGGTCTTAAATAGCAATTTGACCAATTTTAAGTTCATGGACAAAATTAGGACATGGAAGGAATTTTTGAAAGTTTAGTAAGGAGGGGCATTTTGGTCATTTGTATATTAAATGAAATAAAATGGGAAAAATAACACAAAATTTGTTATCATCTTCATTAGTTGCTGCCGAAAATTTCTCTCCTCCATAGCTAGGGTTTCTTCAACTTTGAAGCTCTATAGTAAGTGATTTCAAGCCCCGTTTTTAATGTTCTTTACGTTTTTGGATTCCCGGTAGCTCGACTAAGCTTATGCTAACAATAATTCAACCTAGGGTTCATATTTGGAAAAATACCCATAGGTGAAATTTGTGTATTTTGATGTTTTATGATAGAATATGAGGTTTTAAATTATGTTAGACAACTTATGCTACTCGGTTTTAAGTGAAAACGAGTAAAACGGCATAATCGGTAAAAATACCTATTGTTCACAACTATGTGTTAGAGTGAGAATTTGATGTGGTCATAGAAGATAAAAATGTTCAGCATGTCATAAAACATAAGAATAAGGGCTGAAATTAAATTTCCGAGCCTAAGGGCAAAATTGTAATTTTGTAAAGTTAGGGGCAAAAATGTAATTTTTCCATAATGTGATCTTTGGATTGAAATAAATAGTATGAGTGCTAAATGAGCTAAATGTGTTGTTATAGATCAAGAAAGGCATGGAATTGACCTCGAGCGAGGAAGAAAAAGTTTTGGACTAAATCGCAAAATTTCCACATTTTGCACCGAGGTAAGTTTGTATGTAAGTATTATATTATTTTTATTTACATTCCTATATATTTCAGCCTATTATATGAATATACTAGCTGATGTTAAAATATAAATCGACTATTGGAAGAATAGAAATAAATAATAGAGAGGATCCCGATTGAACATTCGGAGAGATCGAATAAAATAGAGGAGCGTAGCTAGGTCACATGTATGATGCTGAGTGCACATCATGTGTACAAGAAAGCTACGAAATACAATGTAGTAGCTAGGTCACATGTGTGATACGGGATGTATCCCATGTAGACAAGAGAGCTACGTAAGAGATAAATGTAGCTAGGTCACATGTGTGATACGGGATGTATCCCACGTAGACAAGAGAGCTACGTAATAGATAAATGTAGCTAGGTCGCATGCGTGATTCCAATTGAAGGACACCATGTAGACAAGAAAGCTACGAGACAAATCGGCTAGGTCGCATGAGTGGTATTAAGTGTTCACCATGTGTACAAGAGAGCCGAACTAAATGAAATATGATGGTGAAATTTGTGTGCTAAAACCATTAAATATCGAGGATTGATCCGAATTGTTCAACGGGATGGTTTTGTGGTGACGTTGTGGTTATGGACCTATACTTGTGATGAATGAATTGTGGTGAAAATGATTTGTGGCATATCTATATATGTAAGATAAAATGAAGTTAGCATAAAGAATGTGTGAAAGAGTGAAATTAGCATTAAAACTGTTTTGGACTGTAGCAGTGATGTGATTTTAAAAAAATCACCAAAAATAGGAGGAACATAATTAGAGGTTGAATGAGATGTGCAATTAAAGTTTAATGAGTCTACTTTCATATAAAAGAATCAGAACAAGCAAAGGAATTTTATATTTTGAGATATTTACAATTGTGTGTGACTTGCTCAGGATGAATGTGTGATCCCCTGTTTCAACTTTGAAAAATCATTAAAAATTGTACAAAGAAAATTAAGAAATATAGTTTACATGCCTAAATTCCTCATTAAGTCTAGGTTTAAATGAAACAAATTTCAGGGTTATCTGAATTGTGTACTGAGAGAAATTCAATTCGTAGTGAACAGAGGTCAGACTAGTCGAGAAATGTGTATGTGGGAAGCTTTAACTAATAAACTGTACTAATCGGCTGAACCAAGAATTCTAGAAAAAAATTAGCAAAAATATTTATGAGTCTAGATTCAGGGAAATTTTTGTCAAGTTTTTCAACTCGAGTTATGATTTATTTAGTGAACATGATGCAGGGGGGACAACTTGATCAAATTGGGATAAACAATAAAAGTTAAAAAAAAATATTATATAATTGAGTTATGTTGTAAACATGTTAGATTTCTTATTTGTTATTTATATACTTACTTACTAAGTTATATGCTTATCTTCTTTTCTTTTTTCTTGTCTTATAGAGTTACTAAGCCAGATCGGGAATTGAAGATCGTTGGAGACCCATCCACACTATCAATACTTTTTGGTACATTGTAAACACTATTTTGAAATATGGCATGTATAGCAGACTTGGTTATTTTGTTACGTATCATAAATGTCTAGGTTTAAATTACTACTTATAGTATCAAGCTAATCATTTTGTATGAAACCTTTGGAATTAGTTTGTATTATTAATAGCAAATGTTATAATGATCAAATTGCACGCTATATTTTTGTTGGGTTTTATTTAATAGTATTTACTATGATTTGTTAATACCTCGCACTGCTCCGCCACGGATACGGGTAAGGGTGTTACATTTAGTGGTATCAGAGCCATGGTTTAGTCGGTTCTCGGACTAATAAAGTGTGTGTAAAAGTCTAGCTATACATGCCATAAAAATATTGTGATAGTGTGGTGACTCTTGACTATTCTAAATTGTGTTTTGTTTTAATATAGTAATGGATCCTGAAGGAACTGCAGCTGATGATGCTGCTAGTAATGCGCCGGCTCCCACACAAGGGACCGTACCTGTGGAAAGTAGACCAGAGACGTTGAGACAGGGAGATGAGGCTCGGGATGCCTTTCTCCAAAGGATGAACAATTGGTATACTGAATTTATTCGAGCAAATCCAAATATTCAACCTCCTCCACACCCTCCTATACCTCGGATGATTCTGTAGCATTTGCGCCAAGACGTAAATTTGGTAAGGATGAACAAGCCTCCAGTTGACAAGATTCGAAAACAAGGGGCTGAAGAGTTTAGAGCAAAGATCGATGATGATCCTGAGATAGCGGAATTCTGGCTTGAGAATTCTACCGTGTATTTGATGAGCTCTCATGTACACCGAAGAATGCTTAAAGTGTCTTTGTATCACTTTTGAGAGATTCGACCTACCATTGGTGGAAGACTTTGGTATCGGTGGTGCCAAAAGAAAAAGTTACTTGGGATTTCTTCCGGGAAGAATTTAGAAAGAAATACATAAGTCAACGATTTATGGATCAAAAGCGGAAGGAGTTCCTTGAATTGAAGCAAGGCAAGATGTGCGTGGCGAGAATATGAACGCGAATTTGTGAGACTTAGCAAGTATGCCCAGGAATGTGTGTCAACCGAGGCCATTATGTGCGTAAGGTTTGAAGATGGGCTGAATGAGGACATTAAAGTGCTTGTAGGAATTTTGGAATTGAAAGAATTTGTTGTATTGGTTGATCGAGCTCTTAAAGCTGAAGAATTGAACAAAGAAAAAAGAAAAGCTACTATTGAGGCTCAAGATGCCAGAAAAAGGCCGATAAGCAAGCCATTTCAATCTCAATCAAAGAGGTCCAAAGAGGCAAACCCTCGAATGACAGTTTCAATTGGGGAGTCACACAGAGATCGTGGTAGAGCGTATTCGGGGTCTAAAGCTCAAGCTACTTCGGTGGCAAGTGTGGGTAATGTGCGACCTAGAAAGCCCGAGTGTCGACAATGTGGCGGCAACATTATGGTGAGTGTTGGGGAACTGAGCGAGCTTGTTTCAGTGTGCGGTTCTCGCGAGCATTTTATTAGAGATTGTCCGAGAAAGTTAAAGAAGAAAGATTTTGAGTGCTAGACAGAATACCACCGCTAGTAGAGGTAGACCACCGAGAAATACTGGAGGTGGGACTAGCGTAAAGCTGCGATGAAAGACTCGATGGCAAGATCGAAGCTAGAGCACTGCTAGAGCTTATGCTATACGTGCCCAAGAAGATGCATCATCTCCCGATGTCATTCTTGGGTACATTTCTCTCTATGATACTATTGTTATTGCATTGATTGATCCCGGGTCCACCCATTCCTATATTTGCATGAATTTAGTATCTAATAAAAAGTTGCCTGTTGAGTTTACTGAGTTTACGATTAAAGTGTCGAACCCCTTAGGCCAATATGTGCTAGTTGACAAGGTTTGCAAGAATTGCCCATTAATGATTCAAGGTCACTGTTTTTCGGCCAATTTGATGCTGTTACCATTTGATGAGTTTGACGTTATCTTGGGAATGGACTGATTGACATTATATGATGCTAAGGTAGATTGTAAACAAAAGACACTAGAGTTGAAATGTGAAAATGGAGAAATTTTGTGGGTTGAAACAGACGAATCAAATAAATTGCCTATGGTGATTTCGCACATGTCTGCTGTAAATACATGAGGAAAGGGTGTGAAGCTTATCCGCTTATGTAATGAATACTGAGTTGCCTCAACTGAAGTTTGAATCAGTACCGATAGTTTGTGAGTTTCCAGATGTATTTCCAGAGGAATTGCCTAGGTTGCCTCCGAACAAAGAGATAGAGTTTGCCATTGATTTGTTGCTTGGCATCTTGCACCGATCTCGATTGCTCCATATAGAATGGCTCAGACTAAATTAAAAGAATTGAAGGCTCGATTAGGGAATTAACAGATAAAGGATTTGTGAGACCGAGTTTCTCTCCTTGGGGTGCTCCTGTATTATTCGTAAAGAAGAAGGATGGTTCAATGAGACTTTGCATTGATTATCGTCAGCTCAATAAGGTGACTATAAAGAACAAGTACCCATTGCCGAGGATTGATGATTTATTCGATCGATTAAAAGGGGCTACTGAGTGTTTTCAAAGATTGATTTAAGGTCAGTTACTACCGGTTGAGAGTTAAGGAGTCGACAAATAAAACCGCCTTTAGGACAAGGTATGGACATTATGAGTTTCTTGTAATGCCTTTCGGCTTAACAAATGCTCCAGCTATATTTATGGACTTAATGAATCGGATCTTTCGGCCATATTTGGATAAGTTTGTAGTAGTATTCATAGACGACATTCTAATTTATTCTCGGGATGAGTTTGAACATGCCGAACACTTGAGAACCATATTGCGATTTTGAGAGAAAAGAAATTGTTTGCCAAGTTTAGTAAAAGTGAGTTCGCTTCGTGAAGTCGGATTTTTGGGACATATAGTCTCGGTGATGGTATTCGGGTGGATCCAAGCAAGATTTCTGCGATCGTTGATTGGAAACCGCCAAAGAATGTATTTGAGGTTAGAAGCTTTTTAGGCTTAGCGGATATTATAGACGTTTTGTTGAGGATTTTCGATGATTGCCTCTCCTATGACTAAGTTGCTGCAAAAGAATGTTAAGTTTGAATGGGTGATGAATGTCACAGAGTTTTGAAAAGTTGAAAGCACGATTGATTGATCAAGCATCAATTTTAGTACAGCCAGAGCCAGGAAAAGAGTTCGTAATTTATAGTGATGCATCGTTGTGATGTGCCCTGGATGTGTGTTGATGCAAGAGGGTAAAGTGGTAGCTTATGCTTGAGACGCTTAAAACCGCATGAAAAGAATTATCCTACACATGATTTGGAATTGGCCGCTATTGTCTTTGCTTTGAAGATTTGGCGACATTATTTGTGCGGTGAAAAATGCCGAATTTTTACTGATCACAAAAGTTTGAAGTATTTGATGAATCAAAAGGATCCGAATCTGCGACAGCGAAGATGGCTTGAATTATTAAAGGATTATGATCTAGTGATTGATTATCATCCGGGAAAAGCAAATAAAGTTGCTGATGCCTTGAGCAGAAAATTTCTTTTTACTTTAAGAACCATGAATACGGAATTAGCATTGTCTGATGATGGGTCAATCTTAGCAGAGATGAGAGCTAAACCGTTATTTCTCCAGTTGATTTGTGATGCTCAAAAGAATGATAATGAGTTGCGGACCAAAAGAACTCAATGCGAATCAGGTTACGACTCAGATTTTCGAGTTGGACCAGACAATTGTTTAATGTTTCGAGACAGAATATGTGTGCCGAAAAATAATAAATTGATTCAGAAAATATTACATGAGGCGCACAATAGCTGTTTATCAGTTCACCCTGGTAGCACAAAAATGTATAAAGATTTAAAGAAGTTGTATTTGTGGCCAGGTATGAAAAGGGACATTTCTGAATTTGTAACCAAGTGTTTGATCTGTCAACAAGTAAAAGCCGAACATCAAGTGCCTTCAGGACTACTTCAGCCGGTAATGGTGCCTGAGTGGAAATGGGACAAGATTACCATGGATTTTGTAACCGGTTTGCCTTTGACTCTAAAAAGAAGGATCTGTATGCGGGTAGTGGTTGATAGATTAACAAAATCAGCCCACTTTATACCAAGACGCACCGATTACTCACTTGATAAATTAGCCGAATTATATATTGCTGAAATTGTGAGGTTGCACGGGTACCTATGTCTATAATATCAGATAGAGATCCGAGATTTACCTCGAGATTTTGAAAAAGTTACAAGAAGCTTTGGGTACAAAATTGAACTTTAGTACCGTTCCATCCACAAACAGATGGTCAATCGGAAAGAGTAATCCAGTACTCGAAGATATGCTTAGATCTTGTGTTTTAGAATTTGGAGGTAGTTGCGAGAAATATCTATCTTTAATTGAGTTTGCCTACAACAACAGCTTATCAGTCAAGTATACAAATGGCACCGCATTGAAGCCTTGTATGGTCGTAAGTTTCGGACTCCTTTATATTGGGTGAACTCGGTGAGAAGCAGATTCACGGAGTTGATCTAGTTAAAGAAATCAAGAGAAAATAAAAGTAATTCGGGATTGCTTGAAAGTCGCTTGCATCGACAAAAGTCATATGCAGACTTGAAAAGAAAAGAGATTGAATTTCAAGTGGGTGATAAAGTGTTCTTGAAGGTGTCACCATGGAAAAGATTCGAGATTTAGTCGAAAAGGCAAGTTGAGTCCGCGTTTTATTGGGCGCATCACGAGATTACCGAGAGAATTGGACCGATGGCATATCGGTTGGCCTTACCGGCAGAGTTAGAGAGAATTCATAACGTGTTTCACGTATCAATGTTACTGACGTTATCGTTACGATCCTTCAAATGTAATCTCCCAACAGAAATTGAGATTCGATCGGATATGACCTATGAGGAGGAACCAATAAAGATTTTGGCTCGAGAAATTAAACAGTTAAGAAATAAAAGTATAGCCTTAGTGAAAGTATTGTGGCACAGACATGGAATAGAGGAAGCTACGTGGGAACCTGAGGAAGCTATGAGGAAACAGATACCCAAACCTCTTTTTCAGGTAAGATTTTCTGGGACGAAAATCTCTAAAGGGGGAGAATTGTGACAACCCGAATTAGGGCCTAATCGAATAGTGGTTTCGTGACCACAAATCCGAGATAGAAATAATTGTTTTATAATTATTTTGGGGTTTATGATATGATTGCATGATTGTGTGAAAATTTCGTGATGAAATTCTATGCCTAAAGTGCTTAAATTGAAAATAGGGATTAAATCGAATAAGTTGCAAAATTTACATTTTAGAAGTTTTTAGTATGAAATTGCTTTAAAACATAAATTAGGAGGTCTTAAATAGCAATTTGACCAATTTTAAGTTCATGGACAAAATTAGGACATGGAAGGAATTTTTGAAAGTTTAGTAAGGAGGGCATTTTGGTCATTTGTATATTAAATGAAATAAAATGGGAAAAATAACACAAAATTTGTTATCATCTTCATTAGTTGCTGCCGAAAATTGCTCTCCTCCATAGCTAGGGTTTCTTCAACTTTGAAGCTCTATAGTAAGTGATTTCAAGCCCCGTTTTTAATGTTCTTTACGTTTTTGGATTCTCGGTAGCTCGATTAAGCTTATGCTAACAATAATTCAACCTAGGGTTCATATTTGGAAAAATACCCATAGGTGAAATTTGTGTATTTTGATGTTTTATGATAGAATATGAGGTTTTAAATTATGTTAGACAACTTATGCTACTCGGTTTTAAGTGAAAACGAGAGTAAAGCAGCATAATCGGTAAAAATACCTATTGTTCACAACTATGTGTTAGAGTGAGAATTTGATGTGGTCATAGAAGATAAAAATGTTCAGCATGTCATAAAACATAAGAATAAGGGATGAAATTAAATTTCCGAGCCTAAGGGAAAAATTGTAATTTTGTAAAGTTAGGGGCAAAAATGTAATTTTTCCATAATGTGATCTTTGGATTGAAATAAATAGTATGAGTGCTAAATGAGCTAAATGTGTTGTTATAGATCAAGAAAGGCGTGGAATTGACCTCTAAGCGAGGGAAGGAAAAAGTTTTGGACTAAATCGCAAAATTTCCACATTTTGCACCGAGGTAAGTTTGTATGTAAATATTATATTATTTTTATTTACATTCCTATATATTTCAGCCTATTATATGAATATACTAGCTGATGTTAAAATATAAATCGACTATTGGAAGAATAGAAATAAATAATAGAGAGGATCCCGATTGAACATTGGAGAGATCGAATAAAATAGAGGAGCGTAGCTAGGTCACATGTATGATGCTGAGTGCACATCATGTGTACAAGAAAGCTACGAAATACAATGTAGTAGCTAGGTCACATGTGTGATACGGGATGTATCCCATGTAGACAAGAGAGCTACGTAAGAGATAAATTTAGCTAGGTCACATGTGTGATACGGGATGTATCCCATGTAGACAAGAGAGCTACGTAATAGATAAATGTAGCTAGGTCGCACGCGTGATTCCAAGTGAAGGACACCATGTAGACAAGAAAGCTACGAGACAAATTGGCTAGGTCGCATGAGTGGTATTAAGTGTTCACCATGTGTACAAGAGAGCCGAACTAAATGAAGTATGATGGTGGGGCTGTGTGCTAAAACCATTAAATATCGAGGATTGATCCGAATTGTTCAACGGGATGGTTTTGTGGTGACGTTGTGGTTATGGACCTATACTTGTGATGAATGAATTGTGGTGAAAATGATTTGTGGCATATCTATATATGTAAGATAAAATGAGGTTAGCATAAAGAATGTGTGAAAGAGTGAAATTAGCATTAAAACTGTTTTGGACGGTAGCAGTGATGTGATTTTGAAAAAATCACCAAAAATAGGAGGAACATAATTAGAGGTTGAATGAGATGTCCAATTAAATTTTAATGAGTCTACTTTCATATAAAAGAATCAGAACAAGCAAAGGAATTTTATATTTTGAGATATTTACAATTGTGTGTGACTTGCTCAGGATGAATGTGTGATCCCCTGTTTCAACTTTGAAAAATCATTAAAAATTGTACAAAGAAAATTAAGAAATATAGTTTACATGCCTAAATTCCTCATTAAGTCTAGTTTTAAATGAAACAAATTTCAGGGTTATCTGAATTGTGTACTGAGAGAAATTCAATTCGTAGTGAACAGAGGTCAGACTAGTCGAGCTGTGTAACAGGGGAAGCTTTAACTAATAAACTGTACTAATCGGCTGAACCAAGAATTCTAGAAAAAAATTAGAAAAAAGATTTATGAGTCTAGATTCAGGTAAATTTTACGGATTTGAATTTTGAGTTTTTGAACTCGAGTTATGATTTATTTAGTGAACATGACGCAGGGGGGGACAACTTGATCAAATTGGGATAAACAATAAAAGTTAAAAAAAAAATTATATAATTGAGTTATGTTGTAAACATGTTAGATTTCTTATTTGTTATTTATATACTTACTTACTAAGCTATATGCTTATCTTCTTTTCTTTTTTCTTGTCTTATAGAGTTACTAAGCCAGATCGGGAATTGAAGATCGTTGGAGACCCATCCACACTATCAATACTTTTTGGTACAGTGTAAACACTATTTTGAAATATGGCATGTATAGCAGACTTGGTTATTTTGTTACGTATCATAAATGTCTAGGTTTAAATTACTACTTATAGTATCAAGCTAATCATTTTGTATGAAACCTTTGGAATTAGTTTGTATTGTTAATAGCAGATGTTATAATGATCAAATTGCACGTTATATTTTTGTTGGGTTTTATTTAATAGTATTTACTATGATTTGTTAATACCTCGTACCCTGTTCCGGCTACGGATACGGGTAAGGGGTGTTACAATAACTCTTGAAAAGTGTTATATTTTATGCCTTTAAACTTGGTTAATTTCCTGTACTTAGGTAAGTTTAGTTGCATTTTAGGATTTTCCATTAGTGTTTTTAGGAAATTGTATTTAAAGGCTTCGATTGTGCTTAAATGTTATAACATGTTACTTCTAATTGTTTGCGGGAAGGATTTATTTCTTAAGTGGCAGGTGCAGAATGAGGAAAAAAAAGTAAAGCAGTGAGAGGTTTATCGTGGTGAAAGGTTAGATAGTTTGCTAACACGAATGTCGTGGCAATGCCTGTAACACCCCAAACTCGGCCTGGACGTTATGGCCGAATTTGGTGATGTCACATTGGTGTGGCTTTGTAAAACATAGTGCTAGTAAAAAGATCCATTTGCGTTAAGCCTCGTTGAGGTCTTTATGAAAAGCTAATTTTACTTCCTTTACAGCTAAATTACCGGTTCGATTAGCAAAGCATATCACATATCAAATCGTTATCACATTTTAAAACATTATTCATCGCGGAAGTTTTTTTAAAACAAGTTGCGTAAGATGATAGTTGAAAAAAATCATTTTTCTTTGAAAACCCGAGTACTACTACTGTCAGATATAAACCAATTTAAATAAGTCCCCAATTAAAGATAAACTTAAAACGACCGTATTACATAAAATTTAACCCAATTAAAGCTACCATTATTAAAAAGTCCAGTACGTAATATAATAGTACTGTGGCCTTTCTCGAGTCCCTCGTAGCACCGACCCAACTAAGGATTACCTGCGCATATAAATAGTAGAGTGAGTTTTATGAAAACTCAATGTGTAACACAATTTGGGCCTAAGCCCATATCAGTAACAGTATCATCGTGGCCTTGGCCCATTTCAGTACAGTATCAAACATGCATATATAGATCCTACCCAACCATCCTCTACACTCCACTCCGTCCAGCCCTATACTCCATGTGGGGATTAAATCAACCCGCCCATCCCTACACTCTAGAATAACGTACCATTTATGACACTATCAGTATTTGTAGCAGAGCTGCTAGTAATAGGTGTATAGCCTCTTAGTACACTTCCTCCAATATCATAAATCCCACCCTATGTAATGCAACATTGTATGGATGTACATACAATAATCATGGCATGCTCAAACAATCATATATCATACAAGGGTATATTGGTCATTTACCTCAAAGGGTATAACTGTCTTTTTAACAAGTTAGAGCTTAGGTATATTTACCAGCCCTACAATAGGCCCACATTCATCTCGAGCGACACGTCCGACCTTATCAGTCCATCAGTGACAAATGGGCCTAAGCCCATAATACGGCCCATGTGGGCCCACACGCTCGTGTGACCCAATAAGCCCAAATGATGGCATTGGCTGTGCAACTACACAGCCTGCTCGATTATCTCCATACATCCGTGCAGTATGCCCGAGTGGGGCCTAAGAGCCCGTGGGGCCCACACGGCCCATCTCGGCCCAACGTGGCCCAAAATGACCCATGCCCACGAGATCACTCGTGGTGGTCTCCGCAGTCACATACTCACGTTTATGCACTTTAGGTGACCACTCGAGTGTGCATTCGATCGTGTGGCACCAATGGTAACAATTTTTCGGCTTTTGTCGTATACCAGTTGAGATAGTGTGATTACACACCTGTTATAGAGTCGTAGCCGCACTGCCACCGAGGTCGAAAACCTATGATCAACCATATCATTTCATTAGTCTAACACCCTCGTCAATCCATAACCATGCTATTATTGTTTACAAACACTTTAACCGAAAGCCAACATACCAACAATAATTGCAGCCCCTTTTTGTTTCACACCACGAACTCCCCTCCAACACTTGACTCTTCAAGAACAGCTAATCAATTAATAAGAACCTAAAATCCCATTTAAACACATCTAGATCTTAAACACTTACCAAAAAAGGAGTAGACACTTGTAGAAGAAAGCAATCGGCTCACACCTTGTTTAAAGAGATTGAATACCTAGCCATAATCGTACAAAAGAGAGTGTTAAACAAAAGACATCTCCCCCTTGATAAGAAGAAAAGCAACTACTCGGCCTAAGAAGAACATAAGTCGAACCTTCAAGAGAAAAATCGCACGAGGTTTAGTTAGGAAATACTTACTACCACACAAGGGATTTCAACAGTCCCACAGCAAGAAATGGTTACGCACAGAGAAGAACATAAGAGAAGATGAGAAGAAGAGAAGAACACTATCCAGGCCCTGACAAGGTTCGGCCAAAGAAGAAACAGAGAGCAAGAGTAAAGAAAAAAAGAATCAGTTCCCCCAAACAATGCTCAAAATTGAAACAAAAGGGTGAGAGAAAAGGGACAAAGGATATTCGGCCAAAAGAAAACCCGAGAACACAATTGCCAAATCCAGAAAGTGCAAAGAATGAGAGAACTAATTGGTAAAATCGAATAGCACACGCAAAACCCGAAAGAAAACCCCTCAACACCAAATAGCGAAGAGAGAAAAAGGAAAAACAAAACTGATGGCTTGCAAAAACACTTTAGCCGAATTCCTCAATGCCACTAATCTCAAATTCGGCACACTTTCTCAATCCCTCCCAACTCCCCCACAACTTCTCCTAAAATCTCTCTACACTTCACTCAACCTGATCACTATCCAAATCCCTCCATTATCGCCTAGATTCTCCTTTACAACCACCATTCAAACTCGTTCAAATACACCAATTTCGGTCAACCTAGAACTCTCCCACAGCACAGCAGCAAAAAGATCATCCCTGTGCACAACATGGCTCAAACTCCAGACCTCCAAGATCACTCTACACTCCTCTTGCCACTAGACCACACGCTCTCCTTATGCCATACTTACCCAACTTACTTTAAAAGACCAGCGAGCCAAAGGTAGGTTAAACTCAAACAAAAACCAAAATTCTATACAAGCCAAAACTTAAACTCAGGACCTCTCCAGCACCTCTCAAGACACTCAACCATTGGAAAAGGCACATGCTTAAGCAACACAACATACAAAAATAAAGACCGAATATTTTTGGGGCATTACAATGCTAAGAGGAGGCCTAGTCAACACTTAACTATTATCAGCCTTGTTGTACGTGCACAAGAAAAATCAACCCAAAAAGCAAAAAATATCATGGGATGATGCATCACCCTAAAGGAGGAGATATAAAACCTAAAAATAAAAACTAAAAAAGGGGAGTAGATGATTAAAGAGTCATTTTTGGAAGGGGAAATCCCTTAAACAAAAATAGAGGATAGCGGTTACGACAAGGATAGAGACACAATAAGGGGAAGATGAAGGCAATCCCTCCCAGTCACCAGAAGATATTTCGTAGCTGGAGTTGTAGGCTGGACAGACAAAACCTATCTTCCTGAGTTCTACCTTTAATTCTTTATTTTATGTTCCGTAATCTGATTTAAGAAAATGATGTTGATTACTAATTTGAATCTGGATTCTATTCACCAACCCATGAGCTAAATCTCCTAAGGTTGGGATTACTTAATGAAACTTTTATTTCCAATATTGGCCATGGCAAATTTATTGTTTCATTCAATGGTATTTATGAATAGCGTACATTTAATCTCTAGACGTAGGTGAATATGCAGAACTATTATAAAATTAATCTAATTCTGACAAGGCTAGGTTAGTTAGATCGAAATTGAATGATATGAGCGAGTACTCAACAAAATACTCACAGCAGGCTCTAGATATAGAGTAGCGTTCTTTATGAAAAGGAGAAGAAGATTAGTAGGAACCAAACTCAAAGCCTATAAACATATCATGCCCTAGGTGAGGTAACTTAAGGCCTAGCTCTCGAAAGAAGCAGACCACAGTAGAGCTATTCCAAGTAGTAGAATAAGACTGAACTTGTTAAGGCATTATTGGTTAATGAGGGTAGACTCTTGGTAATCTCAGCCATACGATTCAACATTGTTGATCCTTTAACAATTGCTATAGCATCTTTATTTTCACATCCTTAGTTGTTACTTGTTTACATATTATTCACGTAACCATTCACATAATTTCCATTGGATACTTACTATTGTCTTGCCATAGCATTTTCATTTATTTGTTAGAATTCACACATTACACACATCAGTATTCTGTAATTATCTCTGTATTCTTATTCTTTATTTTGTCATAGCATTAAACACACTCTTTTATAATAATTTGACCAATTTATACCTAACTGATCCCTACGGAGACAATCTTACTTATCAACTTATTACTTGATCCGACGTCTATACTTGCACAATTCGCATAACACATTCACATGTGACAATAATACCCTTTGAAAACCATAAATACTTCACTAAAATTTTATTAGAACCATAGGTTCATGATCATGGGTTTAGGTACAAAATACATTCTTCAAAATGGAAATTTCTTGACACCACCCCCGTGTCATTCATAATACAAAATATAAGAAGTGTCGATTAAAAAAATCACTATTAAATCAATTACCCAAAATAATTACTAGTCTCATTAAGTCATGAATTAGTAGTGTCAATTTAGAATAAAAGAAAGATAATAATTAAATTAAACTAAAAACTACAACTAGGTTAAGTTATTGGATATTCAGAGCTTTATCACTCGATCATTCATTTAAGTTTGTCATGGTTTGCCAATCTAGTTTGTAATAAAACTTGCCCTACCAGAGGCTACACGACCATTTTCATGTATCGCTATCTACTAGTTCAATGCTCATTTCAACGAAGGCAACTCCATGAATTCATTTCCATGTTTCAGATCACATTGTTCATTCGAGAAATAAGGGGTAGTGGCTTAATCACGAAGAAATGTTCTTACATCTTTCACACAGACATACTAAACAAGACTAATAACAACTAGCATTCGTCACTCTTGCACAAATATTTCATCTCCACAGAATATTTATACTTACCTTCAATCAAACATAAACAAAGGCATTACACACATGGAATAAGAAGGAACTCACCAGAAAACATAGCAAGATTAAGCTGCAGGACCTTTACCCTGATAATGAGAACCTTCAAGGGTACCTTGAGCTATAATATAAATAGTTAAACTTAACATATCACTATACCAAAAAAATAAGCAAACTTACAAGAAACATCATTACAAAACCCAGATTCAAGAAGTTTCCTTCCTTATACTCAAAACTGACGCTAAAGCATGTAGCTCAAAGGTCACTTAAATAACCATGAAATAACCTAGGGTTCATACATATTTACCAGGTGCTACAACAGTGAAAGAGTTGGCTGAATATAACGAAACCAAATCTTCAAGCAGGCTTCTAGTCTAACATTTTTCTAAGAAAAAATTTAGAGAAAGTTTGAGAAAAATATATGGGTTCAAGAGAAAATTTAAAACTTGCTCAAGAAGTCAATACTAGCTTTTAACAACTATACACAGAAGCTGGGTTTAGTGGATAAGTCTGATTATCTTACTAAACCCATTGATTCTTGTGACTAAGTAGTTTCTCTATCATCATAAATGTGAGTCTTCTCGACTACAGTAACTTAGTTCTATCCTAACCAATTCTCATTTTCATAACTAAATTATTCAACCAGAGTAATAATATAATAATAAAATAATAAATAGTTCTTCAACTAAAGACTTAACATAATTGTCTAACAATTGGGCTGGCGTATACTCTACAAGGGAGTCCACCAAACCACCAAGCTCACCCAACAGAGACTTTGCTTAAAGGCACCCTCACGGACGTACATACTTAGCCACAATTAATACCTTACCCACTTAGATCTCGCTCTAAATTAATACCTTACCCACTTAGATCTCGCTCTAAAAATCATACTCTGATTAAAAGTATTTGAACACTAGCACTTCATCGAGCAGTATGTTACAGTGCTCATATCCAGTGCCCCATACAGGATGGCCCCATTAGAGCTAAAGGAGCTAAAGAAATAGCTACATGATTGTCACACTAAGTCACTTGGATTATATATATGATTGATTAGTCTTAGTGCTAGTGGGAGATTGTTAGAGTATGCCCAAAGACCAATCATAAGATTATTGTAATCACATACTAGTTTTACCTTGTTTGTTAATATAAGGCATTTGCGTTATTATTTTAGTTTCTTTTTTTGTGTGTATAAATAAATTGGTTAATAATAAAGTCCTAAGAATAATATGATTATTTTTAAAAGGTCCTTAGTCAAGTATTATTGTGGGCTTGGACAATGATAATGCATTGAGACTAATGTGTAGTTGATTGATGACAAATTGTTGTCATTGATATAGAGATGTCAAAATCGATACATAAGTATGTCTTAGAGAACAACATACTAGATTGATCTGCTATGAGTATGTTTCTTGGATTATTGTGTAATAGTCACAACATTACTCATACTGATAACTAAGTATATGATCCTCAGGCTTGATATCATCATTGTCCTAACATCCTGAGTTGTATATTTTGACACATTCAAACGTCTACCATAACTAGTTATACTCTAAAGACTGATGTTTGGTATGCCATAATCTATGTAGTGGGAGATGATTGATCAAGATAGGATTTGTCCCTCGTGCATAATGGGAGCAATATCTTAGGCCTCTTGATGAAATGATACTAGAAATGCATGGCCATGCTCAAATAAGTTTATATGAAATATCACACTTATTTGTTTATTGTATTCTACTCCGAATATATAAAAAAATATGATATTAGACTATGTAAGCGTACTATTCCATGACTTGTGTCCATTCTAGATAGTAAGGATAATGTAACATCCCTAACCTGTATCCGTCACCAGAACAGGGATATAAAGCATTAATAGAGTTTATAGAATAATTTTATGTAATTCATGTTAAATATTGTTCATATCTAAAAAAATCATATTGTCCCTTATATGGACACTCGAGGCCCAATTTAAACTTTTAAATTGAATCGGGACTGAATCGGGAACTTAGGAAATTTTTCGCAAAATTTTAAAATTTTTACTAGATGCAGGGCACACACGCCCATGTGGACAAGGGACATGCCCATGTTACAGGCCATGTCTGACCCCGTGTAACTCTCTGACTTGTGCCACATGGCTAGCCACATGCCCGTGTGCTAGGCCGTGTGATCAATTTAATTTTTTAAAATTAGGTGCAGGTTTCACACGACCAAGACACACACCTATGTTCTAGGTCATGTGTTACACACGATTGAGACACACGCCTGTGTGACTGCCCTTGTGTCCAATTCTGAGCATTTTTGTTTCTCAAATTTAAGATACAAGGGACTCACAGCCAAACCACATGCCCATGTGCTAGGCCGTGTGTCACACATGGTCAAGATACACGCTCGTGTGTCTACCCATATGGACAAAATAAAGCCATTTCCTAGCTTTATTTCTCACCCAAAATTTTCCGACAACCTACACCAACACTTACACACATATATCATCCAATTCCGAACATTAAACCAAGCATCACAGTGTTAACATGTATGATATAACATCATCTATATTCATATAGCCAAACTTATCTTTTTGTTAAGGCATATAGTTTATCTTAATTTAATTTATCCATACCATACTCATATATATATTAACATGATATAACTTTATAGTAATATACCAAATCAAACATCACTAGCCATACCAATGGCTAGATTACAATCATCCATTTACAAGCCATCATTTGGTCAAGTTAACCTATATATGCCATTATACCAAAACAAGTCTACTATTTATACCAAAACAAAACTAGTGGATAGTGTGATGATACTCTGACTGATCTCCAACTTTTGCAAGTTCTTGAGCACTATAAAACAGAGAAAATAAAACCTAATAAGAAACTAATGCTTAGTAAGTTCGTATAACAGAAATTAAACTTACCAATCACATTTATTACTATAAGCATACAATAATATGTTTTTCAACAAATTGGAAATTTATCTAATCACATACACTCAAATAGGCAAGTTAGTCACATACTTCATAAGTATATTAAATAAACATGGATGAGCTCATCATGTTACATTTTTAGTTAATTTAAGAATACTCCAGATATAATTTCTTTAATCTCGTAATTTCTCATTTCAGGGATTTATCCGTTGAATCATTGAAATTTCAATGGATATTCATCTCAGATAGTACACACACAAGGTGTACAAAACAATAAACTATTAACTCATAATTAGGGGTACCCATTAGGGAACTTAATTAGGGAGCACACTCTCAAGCCACATATCAAGATACTCAGATGAGCCATGTATCAGGACACTTATCTAGGCTAAACAGGAAACTCATAAGAGTTTAAATCAGGGACCTCATAGAGCTTAATAGATAACTCCGAAGAGTTAATATCAAGGAGCACTAGATAAGGTAACAGGGAGTTCAAGCAAGCCATGTCAGCAAGCCTATAAGAACTTATATCAAGACGCTTATGTAGAGCTACGTTTGTGTCTGCATTGTATGCTGGATCGCAACCGATCGAATCATGTAATAGGACGCTCACACAGAGCTGCGGTAGTGTGCAACATATGCAAAAATCACTACCGATCAAGATGCTCGCAAGAACTATTTATTAGAATCCTCGAGAAGGCTTTATCAGGATTACATGTCTGAGCTAAATCATGTCTGCAACATATGCAGGATCACATTCAAATTGGGAAATTACATATATCCATCGAATTTCTTTATTCAAATGGAACTTAACATTTATTCAAGCTATGTCGGGGATATAATTTATTTCATACTTTAAACATTTATATTTCATACAATCACATAACGCATTCAATACAAGCATATACATATACACAATTCGGTTACACGAACTTACCTTAATAATCATTCGTACAAGAAATTCTACTAATCTGAAACTTTTTCTTTTCCTCGATCTAGGTTCGAATTTGAGTTGTTCGAATACAATTAAGCTTGATTAGTTTCTTCTCTCTCTTAGGGTTTCCATGAAATTTAGGGATGAAGATGATAATAAAATAAGATGATATTTCTATTTAATTATTTTGATTTCCAATTTAGTCCTTAGCCTTTTCTAATTTTTCCATGGATGAATCACCAAAAATATCTACTAACTTTTCTTTAATGGTCTTACCATATAAGGACCTCAAATTTAGAATTCCATAGCTATTTAATCCTTCTAGCTACTAGAACTCAACTTTTTCGTTCTATGCAAATTGGTCCTTTCATTAATTAAACACATAATCGGTAAAATTTTCTTATTAGAATTTTCATATGACAATCCTATCACAATGCAGATCATGTAATAATATTAAAATAAATTTTCTTTTCAGCTCAAATTTTGTGGTCTCGAAACCACTGTTTCAGTTTCACTAAAAATGGGCTGTTAAAGATAAAAGGACATAATACATGAAAAACTATCACAGAAAGGTTATGTCAAATCACGACTTATTGTACTTGGGTAGCAATGATGCATTGCTAGATTCCACTCATTGCTTGTAATATTAGAAATGTTCACCTTCTAGTTGAAGCGAACAGAATCCAAATACATTCGGTATTGTATTTAGCTATCACATGAATTAAATTAATTATTGAGTTAATTTAATTTGATGGTTAAATATTGAACACATTATATGTACAAACTTGTTGTACACAAATAGAGAACATAGTTAAAATTAATATATGAATTTGATTCATATAAAATATTAATTTTATATAGTTTATTGAAATTATTAATATAAGCAGTTATAATAATAATTTTGGTCAAAATATAAAAGGATATAGAAAGTTATATTCTTTTGGAAAGAATATATTTTTTTCTTGACTTTCCGTTTGTTTATCTAATAATATGGGAATAATCTCATTTTTTCTGATATATGATATAAATGAAAATAAAAGGAAAGGAATCCTTTAATGTGTTAGGTAACCAACAGAAAAAATAAGACAAATGGTCAAGCAGTCATTTTTAACATACTCTCTGAAAAAGTTCAAGAGTTTGTTATTGTTCGTTCTTTAATTGGTGGATTACGTATAAGCCGAGACGTTATTGTTGCGGCTTGGAATTGAAATCTCCAAAAAGGATCCTATCAACAACTTTATTCATCGCTTTTCAGTTTTGAAAGGTATATTTTTCAACCCTTGTTTCAACATTGATTCATTCCTCGTACATGGATCCATGGCTGATGACCACTTGAATATTTTTCCATTATGCCAGGAGTACTGGTGATCCAATAATAAGAACTACCCAACACATAACTTGGAACTAGCACTAGTGGTGCTAGCATTAAAATCCTAGAGACATTATCTCTATGGAGAGAAGTGTCACATGTTTCAGACCATAAGAGCTTCGAGTACTTGAAGACACAGAAGGATTTGAATCTATGCCAACGATGGTGGATGGAACTACTAAAGGACTATGACCTGGCAATCGAGTACCATCCTGGAAAGGCTAACGTAGTGGCAGATGCTTTAAGCAGAAAAATGACGGAAGCTTTGGCATCTTTCCGAGCGAATGTTTGTTTAGTGAACGATGGACTGATTCTTGTAGAATTGACTATTCGACCTATCTTTCTCTCCCAGATTTAAGAAGAATAGACAAAATATGGAAAGTGTGATGAGTACAATAGGTGATTGGCATTTGGCAATGCTACTAACTTCACCCTTGGAAAGGATGGTGAACTTCGTTTTATGGATAGAATGTATGTATTAGTAGGAAGTGATTTGAGGAAAGAATTGTTAAAGGAGGTCATCAAAGACCGTTCTCGTTTCATTCATAAAGCATTAAGATGTGTCATGATTTAAAAATTTTGTATCGGTGGCCTGGAATGAAAGAGATATCAAAGCATGTCTCAAGTTGTCTGGCATTGTAGCAAATGAAGGGGGAACATCAAGTCCCTTCATGGAAGTTGTACCCTCTAGAAATTCCCAAGTGGAAATAAGACAAGATGTAAAGACCCGAAAGTCAGTGGTGTAAAAAAGTGTAGTTTTGGAACCTCGATTCTGTAAAATGGACTCATATATATTTTTATTTAAGGAGTTATGTTAGAAGTGAATTGAATTTTAGTTAGGTAATTTCGTTGAATTAGTGCTTAATTTAAGTACAGACACTAAATCACGTAATTGATAAAAGTAAGAATTGATGAGGAATTACAACTAGAATTTAATATATAGGACTTATAAAGTAAATAAACCATTATAGATAGGATTATATGTGGCCGGTTATGCTTTAATATCATATATTTTTTATATAATAATATATTAGTTAAATTAATATTAAAATGAAAATAAAACAAAAATGAAAAAAATGAAGGAAAAATATATTAATTAGTGGAATGAAAGAGAACATAACCATTCTCTTTTCATTTTGGACATTTTGAAACAAAAGAAGAAGAAGAAGAAGAAGACGTACGGCTAGGGTATTAAAATTTCAAGCTTCAATTTGGTTAGTTCAACTTAGTCTTTTTCTTGTAATTTTTATGTTTTTGGAATCTCAATAATTTGAGCTAGCCGTCCCATGTCATAATTTTTAGTATTGTTAAATATTGTGAGTTTTATCATTGATGGATAGTTGAGTTTTTTGTGGTATTTAGATAGATTTTAAGTTTATTTTAGAAAAAGAACTAAATTGTGCAATAGGGACCAAATTAAGAAAATTTAAAAATTTTAGGCTGGAAATAAGAAATAGGGAGTTTAATTAGGCGTAGAGTGAAATTGGTATAAAAATTTGTGGTTAAATTCCCGATTTTAGGGACTAAGTTGAATAAAATGAAAAAGTTACATTATTTATCATTTGAATGTGAAAATGGTTGTAATTAATAATTTGATGTGTTGTTTTTCATCCATAGCTAACGTCGACCTGGATTCCTCAAAAAAAAAACGGAAAAGAAAAAGTCATCGACGAATAGCTCGAAGTTTACAATTTGTGTTTCCATAATCTGAATTATCTCATTAGTTTCATTTTTACATTAAATTGTGTGGTCAGTTCGTAAGGTAAGTTATATTTAGTTCAGTGAATTGAAAATTGTGTGATTAGAATCGTTATTTGTATTAAGGATTAAATTGAATAGATTAAAAAATATTAGATATTATTTGAAATGTGAAATTGAGCTAATGTTCTGATTAAACATGTTGTTATATGTGTGTGTGTGTGTGTGTGAATATTGGTTTTGTTGATTGCGATTGTAATAACCCGATTTTATATAATTCAGAACAGTAGTTTCGGGACCAGTAATCCAAGGTCAAAAATTTATTTTAATACTATTTTTGGTGTTTATAGCATGTGACTAGGTATGTGTGAAAATTTAGTGAAATGGTTTTAGCGTTTGAGTGTTTAATTTGATGAAGGGACTAAATCGCGTAAAATGCAAAAGTAGCATGCTATAAGTTAAAAGTGCTTAATTGTTATGGTTTATAAAATGAAAGGTCCTTATGGTGTAATTAGACCATTGATAGTGGAAATGGTCATAAATGGGCATATATTGGATGATTTTATAATGGTTTCATTAAGGTTAAAATTATAAAATGGCTAATAAATGATAATTAAAATAAAACAAAGTTAAAATATAATCATCATTCATCACTTAGCTTAATTTTAAAGAGAGAAAAGAAGCCATTGAAGCTCCTTAGGGTTCAACACTTGTGAGCAAAAATTGGTATGTGATTTTTGTTCGATTTTTGATGATTTCTATGTTTTTGTGATCGTTGCTTTGAGTACTAGCTAGCCCGTACCCTAATTTCTGAATTGGTAGAAGAATTTGTGAGTTGCCATTGATGATAGCCTGATGTTTTTGAATGTTAATGATGGAAAATGAATAATTGTTGATAGATTTTAATGTTTTGTAAAGTGAATTTTGACAAAAATGTCAAATAAGGATTAATTTGTGAAATGTGCAAATTGAGGAGTTTAAATATGATATAAATGAAAAATATGGGCTGCTAGAGACCTATATAAAATTCGGCTAGGCATGGGTTTAACAAAATTTCATGAATTTTGTGTATTTGTGAAATAGGGACTAAATTGTAAGAAATGTGAAAGTTTAGGGCTAAAGTATAAAAAAGTCCAAATATGTGTTTAAGGATTAAATTGAATGAGTTGTTGACTAAATGGGTTAATTTCATTATAAATGTATGTTATATGATTTGGTATTGCATAAAATGTGATTATGAGATTACGGATAATGTTTGAATGGTGTCGACAATATGCATGTGTTTGACGATGAAATCGACAAGTGAAACTCTCGGTTAAACCCTAAGAATAGTTTAGGATGCTAGTGACATGTGTTTGGCATGAGTTGTGTATGAGTTGATGATGTTTTGGATGCCTATAAATGTGTTGAAATGGTATAAAATGTCTTGTTGTGGGAAGGCATGAGGAGGGTTAAAAATGTGGCTTTAACTAAGCCTATTTTCACTCCACACGGCCGAGCACACAGATGTGTGGCTAGACCGTGTGTGACACATGGCCTTGGTATACGGCCGTGTGCCCCCTAGGGTACCCTTTCAAATTAAGTCAATAACCCCTCGAGATTTCACATGGCCTAGCACACGGGCATGTCCTCGGCCGTGTGGTGCAAGTTAGTATGTATAACCTATTTTCACACGGTCTATGACACGGGCTTGTCTGGTGGCCGTGTGAGGCCCACGGCCTGTTCACACGGGCATGTGACCCCTGAATGCATAAAATTTTTTAAGTATCCCAAAGTTTTTAAATGTTATTAGTTTAGTCCTGAACCTCTTTTAAGCATGTTTTAAGGTCTTATAGGACCTTACAAGGGACAATATGAATGAGTTGAATGGATTTAGATTATGAATGCATAGAAGTTTGTGAATGATATGTATTATCTGGAAATGCCTCGTAACCCTATTTCGACGACGGATACGGGTTAGGGGTGTTACAATCGATATTAGAGCTGCGATTTAGTCGATTCTAGGACTAACGTAGCGAGTGAGAGTCTAGTTATACATGCCATATATATAACTACGACAGTGTGATGATTCTTAACAGCTTAAATTGTGATTTTGTATAGCAAATGGATCCCAAATTAGGAATAGCTGATGATGTGGAAAGTAATGCATCCGCTCCCATTCAAGGGGCAGTGCTGGCTAATTCTAGGCCAATTTCTAGTAGTTAACGGGGAGAGGCTAACCAAGCCTTCTTCCAGATGATGAGTGAGTGGTTTACAGAGTTCATTCGAACGAATCCGGTCGCTCAACAACCACCACCCCTGCCTATTCCTTAACAAATCCCAGTTGTGCCACAAGTGATAGATCTGATTCGATTGAGTAAGCCCCCAGTAGATAAGATACATAAACATGGGGCTGAGGAGTTCAGGGCTACCATTGATAACGATGCTAAAAGAGCTGAGTTTTGACTCGAGAATACTATCTAAGTATACGATGAATTATCCTGTACTCCTGATGGGTGTATCAAATGTGTAGTATCTTTACTTAGAGATAATGCGTACCATTGGTGGAAAATATTGATATCTATAGTTCTAAGGGAATGGGTCACTTGGAAAGTTCATCCAATCTGAATTCCAAAAGAAGTATATAAGTCAGTGATTCCTTGATCAGAAACATAAAGAGTTTCTACAATTAAAACAATGTCGAATTGTGACAACCCGAATTAGGGCCTAATTAGAATAGTGGTTTCGTGACTACAAATTCGATATAGAAATAACTGTTTTATAATTATTTTGAGGTTTATGATATGATTTCATGATTGAGTGAAAATTTCGTGATGAAATTCTATGCATTAAGTGCTTAAGTTGAGATTAGGGACTAAATCGAATAATTTGCAAAACTTGTGTTCTAGAAGTTTTTAGTATGAAATTGCTTTGGAATATTAATTAGGAGGTCTCAAATAGCAATTTGACCAATTTCTAAGTTTGTGGACAAAAATTGGACATGGATGGAATTTTTGGAAAGTTTAGTAGTAAGGACATTTTGGTCATTTGTATGTTAAATGAAATAAAATGGGAAAAATAACACAAAAATGGTCATCTTCTCAATTAGTTGCTGCCGAATTTTTCTCTCCTCCATAGCTAGGGTTTCTTCAACTTTCAAGCTTCATAGTAAGTGATTTCAAGCCCTGTTTTTAATGATTTTTATGTTTTTGAAATCTCGGAAGCTCGATTTAGCTTATGTTAGCAATAATTAAACCTAGGGTTCATATTTGGAAAAATACCCATAGGTTAAATTTGTGTATTTTGGTGTTTTATGATAGAATATGAGGTTTTAAATTATGTTATACAACTTGTGCTACTCGGTTTTGAGTGAAAACGAGTAAAAGGGCTTAATCGGTAAAAATACCTAATGTTCATAAGTACATGTTAGAGGAGAATTTGATGTTTCCATAGAAGATAAAAATGTTTAGCATGTCATAAAACATAAGAATAAGGGCTGGAATTAAATTTCTGAGCCTAGGGGAAAAATTGTAATTTTATAAAAGTTAGGGGGCAAAAACGTAATTTTTCCATAAAGTGATTTTTGGATTGAAATAAATAGTATGAGTGTTAGATGAGCTAAATGTGTTGTTATAAATCAAGAAAGACGTGGAATCGATCGTGATCGGGGAAAAGAAAAGCTTTCGGACTAAATTATAATATTTCTAAAGTTTGCTTTGTGTAATGGTGGTTCGATTGTAGCTGAGATGAAAGCGAGACTGTTATTTTTACTAAAGATTTGTGATGCTCAAAATTTTGATAATAAAATGTTAGCAAAACAAGCTCAATGTGATTCGAACCCTGATTCAGAATTTCAGGTTGACGCTGATGATTGTTTGAGATTCAAAGGCCGAATATGTGTTCTGAGAAATTCAGATTTGATTCAAATGATTTTGAACGAAGCACATTGTAGTCGTTTATCTATTCATCCAGGAAGCACGAAAATGAATAATGATTTGAAACAACTTTATTAGTGGCATGGCATGAAACGTGATATTTTAGAGTTTGTTTCTAAATGCTTGATTTGTCAGCAAGTTAAAGCTGAGCATCAGGTACTGTCTGGTTTATTACAACCGATTATGATTCCTGAGTGGAAATAGGATAGAGTGACTATAGATTTTGTATCGGAATTTCCCCTATCTCCAAGAAAGAAAATGCAATATGGGTTATAGTTGACAGATTGACGTAATTGGCTTATTTCATTCCAGTACGAATGAACTATTCTCCTCAAAAGTTTGTTGAGTTGTATATCTCTGAGGTTGTGAAATTATAAGGAGTACCTGTTTCTATTGTTTTAGATAGATATCCGAGGTTCACATCAAGGTTTTGGAAGAAACTTCAAGATGCACTGGATACAAAACTACATTTTAGTATCGCATTTCACCCGCAGATAGATGGTCAATCCGAGCGAGTTATACAGATGCTTGAAGATATGTTGAGATGTTGCATTCTTGAGTTCGAAGGTACGTGGGAAAAGTATTTTCCATTGTATCGCCGTGGAAAAAAAATATTACGGTTTGGTCGAAAAGGAAAATTTAGTCCACGATTCATCGGACCGTATGAGATTATAACGTGAATTGGACCAATGGCTTATAGGCTAGAATTTCCATCTGAATTAGATAAAATACATAATGTGTTTCACGTATCAATACTTCGACGATACCGATTCTATCCGTCACATGTTATTTCTCCTTCTGAGGTTGAAATTCAGTTAGATTTGTCGTACAGTGAAGAATCGATCCAAATTCTAGCTTGTGAGATCAAAGAGCTAAGAAATAAAAGAATAGCATTAGTGAAAGTCTTGTAGTATCGACATGAGGTTGAAGAAGCTATGTGGGAACCCGAGGATTCTATGAGAAATCAATACCCTCACCTATTCACTGGTAAGATTTTCGGGGACGAAAATACTTAAAGGGGGAAAGTTGTAACAACTCGATTTTAGGTAAGTCAAAATAGTGGTTTCAAGACCCCAAATCTGAGGTAAGAAAATTATTTTAATATTATTTTTGGTGTTTATAGCATGTGAATAGGTATGTGTGAAAATTTCATGAAATGATTTTAGCGTTTAAGTGTTTAATTTGATGAAAGGACTAAATCGCGTAAAATGCAAAAGTAGCATGCTATAAGTTAAAAGTGCTTAATTGCTATGGTTTATAAAATGAAAGGTCCTTTTGATGTAATTAGACCATTGATAGTGGGAATGGTCATAAATGGGCATATATTGGATGATTTTATAATGGTTTCATTAAGGTTAAAATTGTAAAATGGCTAATAAATGATAATTAAAATAAAACAAAGTTAAAATATCATTTTCATTCATCACTTAGCCGAATTTTAAAGAGAAAAAAGAAGCCATTGAAGCTCCTTAGGGTTCGGCACTTGTGAGCTCAAATTGGTATGTGATTTTTGTTCGGTTTTTGATGATTTCTATGTTTTTGTGATCATTGCTTTGAGTACTAGCTAGCTTGTACCCTAATTTTTAAATTGGTTGATGAATTTGTGAGTTGCCATTGACGATAGCTTGATGTTTTTGAATGTTAATGATGGAAAATGAATAATTGTTGATAGATTTTGATGTTTTGTAAAGTGAATTTTGTCAAAAATGTCAAATAAGGATTAATTTGTGAAATGTAAAAATTGAGGGGTTTAAATATGAAATAAATGAAAAATATGGGCTGCTAGAGACCTATATGAAATTCGGCTAGGCTTGGGTTTAACGAAATTTCATGAATTTTGTGTATTTGTGAAATAGGGACTAAATTGTAGGAAATGTGAAAGTTTAGGACTAAATTGAATGAGTAGTTGACTAAATGGGTTAATTTTGAATACATATAGATCAAGAAAGAAAGAATTTGGATTTAGATCGGGAGAAATTGGATGTTATCGAGTAATCGATCCGATTCATCAATACCGAGTATGAGGTCAATTCGTATGTAATAATTTCGTTATAAATGTATGTTATATGCTTTAGTATTGCATAAAATGTGATTACGAGATTACGGATAATGTTTGAATGGTGAATACGACTATATGGATGTGTTCGACGATGAAATCGATAAGTGAAACTCCCGGTTGAACCTTAGGAATAGTTTAGGATGCTAGTGACACGTTATTAGGTTAATGTATTAGCTTCAGGCCATGATATCGGTACTTCAAGTGTGAATAATACCTTGATTTGGCTATGAGCCATGGTATAGGTACTCGGGATATGTTACATTGATCTGGTTATGGGCCATGGTATAGGTACTTATCGATTATAATCCTTGATTATTCGATTTCTATTCTAAATGGTTCAACGGATAAAGAATGACATAGTTGAGAAAGAGGTTAGTACGAGGTGGTACAGGTACGTACGGAACCTATTTGAGTATTACATTGAGAAAGTTCAATGAGATGGTATTTAATCATGTTATGAGACATGAAAAAGGTTTGTGGTTAATGTGATTTGATTCGGTAATATGGAAATAGTTAAATTGCATTTATTTGATGAATTGAGATATTCACTTACGAACTTACTAAGCTATGAAGCTTACTATGTGTTATTTGTCTATGTTTTATAGATAATCAAAGCTAGTTCAGACTTAGGGATCATCAGGAACCGTCCTCACACTATCGATCATTTTGTTGGAACTTTTGAAGCCTTGTATATATTGTATATAGCATGTATAGGCTAGTGTCATTATGGTACATTTTGTGTTATGGAATTATAGCTATGTGATTTGGCTTGTAGTTGGTAAAGTTGTGCAATGTGACTTCTATTTATAGAATGTGTTTATATATGCTATGTGATATAAATGATATGCCTTATGAATTTGCATAGTGTGGTATGAGATTAAGGTATTGAATTGGTGTTATTTTGAGTTTTGAGTTAGTTATTTTGAAGGATAAATAAATGCATATTGAAATTTGGTGGAATGGATGAATTTGGCATATGAAATCTATATGATTGGAGTAGTAAATGTGTATTAAATTGGCTAGTGTTATTATGGCATGAGTTGTGTATGAGTTGATGATGTTTTGGATGCCGATAAATGTGTTGAAATGGTATAAAATGTCTTGTTGTTGGAAGGCATAAGGAGGGTGAGAAATGTGGCTTTAACCAAGCCTATTTTTCACTCCATACATCTAAGCACACAGGCGTGTGGGCTGACCGTGTGTGACATATAGCCTTGGTATACGGCCGTGTGTCCTCTGGGGTACCCTTTCGAATTAAGTCAGTAACCTCTCTAGATTTCACATGGCCTGGCGGCGTGTCCTCGGCCGTGTGGTGCAAGTCAGTATGTATGCCCTGTTTTTACATAGTCTGTGACTCGGGCGTGGCCTGTTCACACGGGCTTGTGACCCGTAAATGCATGAATTTTTCTAAGTTTCCCAAAGTTTTTAAATGTTATCGACTTAGTCCCGAACCTCTTTTAAGCATGTTTTAAGGTCTCGTAGGACCTTACAAGGGACAATGTGATTAAGTTGCATGGATTTAGATTATGAATGCATAGAAGTTTGTGAATGAAATGTATTATCCTCTACTGCCTCGTAACCCTATTTCGGTGACGGATATGGGTTAGGGGTGTTACAGTGATTATGATTTTGAAATGAAGAAATGATTATAAATTCAATTGAGATAAATTGTTACCCTATCAACTGTTCAGGCAAGGTTGGGTATAATTGGCATGCCATTGGATAGGAAGAGTTTAGGGTTTTACGACTACGTGTCTGGGAGTGCTAGAGTTTAGGTTCCTTGCATGGTATGATTTTTGACTTGGTTTTTAATGATTTCTATGTTTTCAAGATCGTAGCAGCTTAGTCTAGCTAACCTAGGGGCTAATTTGCAAAACTGTTAAAGGTTTAGGGTTTGGCCATTGAAGAATATAAGTGTACTTTGATGTTTGATGATAGAAAATGTATGCTTGTTGTTAGACAAACAACATTTGTAAAGTGATTTTTTTTACAAAATTGTCATTTAGGGATTTAAATGAGAAATGCTAAAATTTTGTGGTCAAATTGTGAAATAAATGAAAAATATGGGCTGCTAGGGACTTAATTAAAATTCGGCTAGCATGGGTATAGGTTGAATTGCATGAATTTGTATTTTTATGAGATAAGGACTAAATTCTAAAAATGTTGAAATATTAGATGCAAAAGTGTAAAGTTTCTTTAATGTGTATTTTGGACTAAATTGAATAGATTGATAATTAAATAAGTTAATTTTGATTATATTTATATCAAGAAAAGCGAAATTCATATTTAGATTATGGAAAAAATAAGATTTTGGACTTGTCGATCCATTCCGTCGTTTTAGCGATCGAGGTAAGTTCATATGTTAATAAGTATTTGTATAATTGTGTTTTAATGATTTATTATTGAAATATTACGAACTTATAGATAAAATCGATGAATATTTGGCATTGAAATATTTGTGAACCAGTAACAGCAACAGGAGCCCCAACTCTGATCGGCCCATCAATTCTGGCCTTTTTTCTTAAGCCTCATAACTGAACTTGAGGGCTTCCAAACCCTCTTATTCCTACCTCTATCCTTCTCACGATTTTGACGCTCAATGCACTTCACATCCTTGGTGATCTTTGCCTTTTCCACTAATGCAACAAACTCTCAAACCCTTTGTGGAGCTATCAAAACCCTTAAATCATCCCTAAGGCCGTCCTCGAATTGAACACAACGCCCATATTCAGTAACCACTGTCCCACGCGCATAATGGCTAAGTCACTAAAACTCAGCCTCATACTCAGCCATAGATTTATTCCCCTGAATCAAATTCAGAAACTCTCTCCTTCGGGCATCCACATAACTAGCGCCCACATACTTTCCTTTGAATGCAGTTCTGAAAAATTCTCAAGTCAACCGGTCAGGCTGAGTACCCTCTTTAACTGTAAGCCACCACTAATAGGCTTCATCTCGCAGTAGTGATACTGCGCCTTTTAGTTTCTACTCGAGGTGCAGTCGAGGTCAGCCAGTATTCTCTCTTTGGCCTCAATCCAATATTCAGCGACATTAGGGGAAACTCAGCGATACCCTTAAAAATGTCAGCCCTATTAGATCGGAGTTGTTTCGTAACTTACCCACAGCCCACTGTACTAGTATTGGGCCTAGCGACCCTCTCCAAAATTTGCAGCATAGTTTGGGACAGTGCGTCGTCCCCAGCCGCACGATCATGAGACCCTGTCTCAATCATAGTTAAAGTTGGAACCTCTCTATCTTCCTCATTAAGCTAGTGTCCAGATGACGAAGACCCAGCCCGAGCACCTCCTTGGCCTCTGCCGCGGCCTCTACCATGAGTACCTCTAGTGCTCATTATCCAATTGTGCTTTTACCTATATTAACAGTTTTATGCCAGTCAATTTATTGTTCTAGTGTTTATTACAAAAATTTTATGAACAATATTATCTCAGAGTTTGTTTTCATAGTTCACAGTCTTACTACGGTTCGTAGTTTACTCTTACTAGAGAGTTTTAATATAGTTTTACTACCTAAAGTAGTCACAGTAATAACATTTCAATATAATCCTTTCAATATAAACAATCAGAAGACTTACAGGATGTGCGGAGACTCAGTGTACCACTTTTTTAGTAAAACATTTCAAAATTATATCATTTAGTAAAACATTTCAAAATTATATCAATCTCTTTAAACCATTTGAAAATAATTTTTTTAAAATTTCCACGTTTTTGCAAAAAGCCCAAATCCACAGTAGAGTTTTGTAACCTGGCTCTGATACCACTAAATGTAACACCCCAAACACAGCTCAGACGTCATGATCGAATCTGGCGATGTCATATTGAAGTGTTATTTTCGAAATCTAAAACTTGTCGTTTAGAAACCCCTTCTTTAACTAGCCTCTTTCTATAGCTTGAAAAGTCGATTTAGAGTCTTATAGCTCATTGATAATGTAAGACTTGTACCTTTAAAGTTTTATTTTATTAAAACATTATTAATTTTGTAAACAATTTCTTATTCGTGGAAGCTTTAAAATGAGTTACGTATTTATGGTGGTCTTGAAAACGTTTGAATTTTTGAAAACTCGTATTTTTCCTATTGCTAGCAGTTGTAAATCACAAATAAATTTGAGTAGAATACCAAAATTAAAAATAAACCTGAGAGGCCTTATTACATAATGGAAAAACAAAAAAAAAACCTTGATTATAATATTAAAAGATAATTATACCGAGTAGCCACCACTGAGTCCTCCGTCGCATCGATCAACCTAAGTTTGGGGATTACCTGCACAGTTAACAGATGGGTGAGTTTACGAAACTTAGTGTGTAATCCCATAATAACAATCAATCAGAGTAGACACAATTTGGGCCTAAGCCCTTTCAGTCTCAGTTAGGGCCTTAGCCCATTTCGAGATCGATGTGATGCGGGCTTGAGCCCATTTCGATATGATATCGGTGGGCACTTAGAAAAATCTTACCCAATCCAGCCTCTACACACCATCTCTGTAACAACCCTACACACCATGTGGGGATAAAATCAACCCACCCATCCCTACACACCAAGTAGCACCAGTTGCGGCACTAAAACAGTATTTGCAGCAGAGCTGCTAGTAATAGGCTTATAGCCTTTCAGTACACTTCCTCCAAAATCATTTATTCCACCCCGTGCAATGCAACATAACATACATGTATATACAGTACAGATGGCATGCTCAAATAGTCATACATCACATAGGGATATATCAGTCATTTACAAAAATAGGGGTCCAGGTACACTTACCGGCCCAACAATATGTCCACAGTCATCTTGGGCGACCCTTGGAACCTTAATCGTCAATAGATGATAATGGGCCCATGGCCCATATTACGGGCCCATGTGGCCCACACGTTCGTGTAGTCCACAAAGCTTAAACATGGCCTCAGTCGTGTGGTTTACACAGCCTGGCCCAATATTTAGCACACCTTTGTGCAATTTACTTGTGTGGGACCCAAAGGCCCATTGGGCCCACACAGCCCAATTCGGCAAAAAGTGGCCCAATATCTTTTTGGCCCATGAAAACACTCATGGCAATCTCATCGACCACATGGCCATGTTTCATTACACGGCCTGCCACATGGGCAACCACACGCCCGTATGGTGTCGACAGCCTGCTTTTCGTCTTTTGGCTTTTCAGCTTTTTCCGTTTCACATCTAATGGTAGTATTACACACCTATTGTGATGTCGTAGCTAAACCACTAGATCAACAACCTATGGTCAACCACAACCCCTCATTAGTCTAAATTCATCGTTATTCCAAAACATAATATCGAAAATGATTCGGTCGATTCACCGACACTTACCAATCCAACAATCGTAGAACCCCGCTCACTTAACACCCACGTACTGCTCCAAAACTTGACCTTCATAAGAAATAATCGATTGATTGATAAGTATTTAAAATCAAATATGAAATACGTCGCACTTAAAGCACTTATCAATAAAGGAAACCACTTGAAGAGCAATCGGCCTAACACCTTGATTAGTTAAATCAAGCCCCTAGCAGCATTTGTATGAATAGAGGTGTTAGATGAATATTTCCCTATGACAGAAAAAGAGAGAAAAAGCAACGACTCGGCCTATGAGATACAGAAGCTGAACCTTTGAGAAGAAAGCCAAATAATATTCGGTTAGGGGAAAACAAACCGTAAAAACACTTACCAAGAAATTAAAGTGATTTTAGCAGTACCTCTGCAAGAATCGGCTAAGGAAAAAAAAAGAAGAGAAAGAAGATGTTTAGGCCTTATCAGATTTGACCATACTGTTAGAGGATATTTGGTTTATAGTAAAGAGAAGAAGAAAAAAAATAACACTCAGGGTATTCGGCCAAACAAAGAAGGAGGAGATGATTCGGCTTAACAAAGAACAGAGAAGGTCGACACAAATGGGAAAAAGAAGGAAGAATCTAATTATGCTAGGAGAAGAAATGACAAAAATTTGAAAAAACCCCCTTTTTCTTTGGCAATATTCTACAATAGGATAAACAAAACAGAAATGAATGTGACCCCCCGAAAAGTTGAGAAAGAAATTGGCAGCAAAGCTAGAAACAAAACGGCACTCAGTTACCTAGAGAGTTGTGAACGAATCCTTTTTGACCAAATGGAACTCCTCTAATTCGATCAGTTTCTAAACCTTTGCCTACTCTAAGACACTCCCACACTGCCAAAATTCTGAGTGCCAGAGTTCAAATACGGTAGCGCCACCCCTACCAAATTCGAATTCCCTAATTTCCTCTTAAAATCCCTCATGTTCCCAAACCTCAACAACCGAAAATCCCCTTTTTTACTCCCCAAATTCAACTAACAACAACCCCATTCAAACTCATTAAAACTCCTCGGTGTTTTGGTCAAACTCTAACTCTTCCCCATGAACTCAGTAAAAAAAATATCTCCATTTGCACCACCAGGGGTTCAAACCTCAGACTACTAGCACACTCCACACACCCCTATCCACTAGACTAGTGGGCTCATTCTGTCATGTTTTTAAAAAATTTTACTTATAACCCTACTGACCAAAGATAGGGGTTTTATACTTAAAAAGAAAAATTTTTGTGCAAGTTGAAGCCTGAACCCATGACCTCCTAGACACTCCCAGAGCACTTAACCACTAAGGTAGACATACATTCACGTCACAAACACACAAAAATAATTTTAACAGGGTTTTCGAGAATTAGGGATTTGGGGCATTACAATTCTACCCTTCTTGAAGAAAATTTTGGCCTCGAAATTTACCTGGTCAGAATAGATGAGGGTATTGTTATCTCATCGCCTCCTCATGTTCCCATGTAGCCTCTTTAGAACTGTGGTTCCGCCATAGAACTTTCACTAATAGGATAGATTTCCTTCTCAAGACTTTCACATCTCGATCCAAAATCTGGACTGACTCCTCCTCGAAAGTCAGATCTGGTCTAACTTTAATCTCCTCAATCGGTACAACATGCGTAGGATTAGAGCGGTAGCGTCTCAGCACAGAGACGTGGAACACATAATGAATTCGTTCTAATTCCAGAGGTAACTCTAACTGGCAACTAGTCCTACTCGTCTCAGTAAACGGTAAGGCCCAATAAACCTTGGGCTCAACTTGCCCTTACGCCCAAATCACAGTACTTTCTTCCATGGCGAGACCTTGAGAAAGACAAAATCTTCCACAGAATTGTCAATTTCCATACGTTTCAGATCCGCGTACAACTTCTGTCTGTCTGATGCTGCCTTTAGTCCATCTCAATTTAATCTAACCTTATCTTCGGTATCAGATACTAGCTCGGAGCCCAGAACACGCCGCTCACCCAACTCAGTCCAACATGAAGGAGTACGACTCCTACGGCCATATAGTGCTTCGTAAGGTGCCATCTGTATGCTAGACTATTAGCTACTGTTGTAAGCAAACTCTACTAGTGGTAAGTAATCATCCGAACTGCCTCAAAAGTCAATCACACAACTCCTTAACATGCCTCCAATATCTGAATCACCCTTTCTAACTGACTATCTATCGGAGGATGGAACGCAGTACTGAAGTCCAATCGTGTACCTAGAGCTTCAAGTAACTTCTTCCAAAATCGAGACGTAAAGCGAGGATCTCTGTCAGATATTATGGAAACTGGTACCCCATGCAGTCTCACTATCTCACATACATACAGCTTAGCCAGTTTCTACCAGGAATAGTCAGTTGAAACCGGTATGAAGTGGGTAGATTTGGTCAACTGCTCCACGACGACCCATACCGAATCCTTCTTAGTAGGCGTTAAGGGTAGCCCACTAACGAAGTCCATAGTTACTCTTTCCCACTTCCACAGTGGAATCTTAACTGGTTGAAGCAACCCAGAAGGCAACTGATGTTCGGCTTTAATCTGCTTGCAAGTTAAACATTTCCTCACAAAGTCGGTAACCTCACGCTTAAGACCTGGCCACCAATATATCTCACGAAGATCTTTGTACATCTGATTTCCACCTGGGTGCATAGCATAGGGGCTACTATGCACCTCTCGCAGTATAGACTGTCTCAAATAGTATTCTTAAGTACACAAATTCTGCATCAAAAACATAGTACCCCTTCACTGTTCAGCCCAAAATCCACAGTTTACCATTTTCGATCTGTCAAAACCAAAAACCCAATGGCTCATCCTCCAACTGTTTATTCTTGATCTACTCAATCCATACTGGTTTAACTTAGAGCTTAGCCAACAAGCTACCATCATCGAATAGACTAAGGCGGGCAAACATCGCCCTTAGATCAGTCATGGCTCTATGACGCAACGCGTCAGCCACCACATTGGCTTTCCCAGGATGGTATTTGATAGTACAGTCGTAGTCTTTAAGCAACTCAATCTACCTATGCTGCCTAAGGTTTAGCTCCTTCTGAGTGAGGAGATACTTGAGGCTCTTGTGATTCGTGTAAATGATACACTTCTCACCGTACAGATCATGCTGTCGAATTTTCAGTGCAAATACCACCGCGGCCAATTCTAAGTCATGTGTCAGATAGTTCACCTCATGCGTCTTAAGATGACGAGACGCATGAGCCACCACCTTACCTTCTTGCATCAACACACAACCTAAACCAACGTGTGATGCATCGCTGTAGACAATAAATTCTTTCCTAGACTCCTACTGAATCAAGATAGGGGCCTCAGTCAGAACCTTCTTAAGCCTCTCAAAACTTTCTTGTTGCTTATCCGTCCAGTCAAACGGTACCCCTTTACGCAACAACTTAGTTAGAGGTGCAGTAACTAATGAAAACCCCTCAACAAAACGACTATAATACCCAGCCAGACCTAGAAAACTTCAAACCTCAAATACCGTCTTAGGCGGCTTCTAATCCAAAATAGCTCTAATTTTTCAAGGATCAACTCTAATCACTTCAGTAGATACCACATGTCCAAGAAATGTGATCTCTCGTAACCAGAACTCACATTTACTGAACTTGGCATACAGTTGTTTCTCCCTCAAAATTTGCAAAACAACCCGAAGATGGGCAACAACTTTTCGAATACACTAGAACATCATCTATAAACACCACTATGAACCGATCCAGATAAGGCTGGAATACCCAGTTAATCAAATCCATAAAAGCTGTTGGTGCATTTGTCAGTCCAAACGACATCACTAGGAACTCGTAATGACCACAACGAGTCCTAAACGGCGTCTTATAAACATCATCCTCTTTAACTCTCAATTGATGGTACCCAGATCAAAGATCTATCTTAGAGAAAACTGAAGCTCTACGAAACTGGTCGAATAGATCGTCAATCCTCGGTTATAGGTACTTATTCTTAACAGTCAATTTATTCAATTACCGGTAATCAATGCACATGCACATGGATCCATATTTCTTTCTCACAAATAAGACCGGTGCTCATTATGGAGACATACTAGGACGGATGAACCCTCGATCCAGTAACTCTTGAATCTGAGCTTTAAGCTCCACAAGCTCTTTCGGTGTCATTCTATAAGGGGCGATGGACACTGGAGCTGTACCAGGCAGGAGCCCTATCCCAAATTCAACTTCACGTTTTGGAGGTAACCCAGGTAGCTCAGCGAGAAAAATTTGAAAAGTCCCCTTGGATTCTAAAACACTGATGTATGTTAGATATGCCTCACAACCCTTACGAACCAGTTTCTCAGCCCTTAGTGCAGAAATTACATTACTCAAGTAGTTCTGTCGTTCCCCAATTACCACTACCTCATCGTCCTCCTTCGTTCTCAGTACTACTATTTAGTGGCATAATCCAAGCTCACTCGGTGTTTAACTAACCAATCCATGCCTAGTATCAAATCAAATTCTCCAAAAGGGAGTTCCATTAGATTAACTAGAAAGATAATCCCTTGTACCTCTAAAAAGACGTCTCTAAAAAGACTGCCCTAACAAGCTCACTACAATGACTCCACACGAAGTATTCTCAACCAAAATCCTCAAATTCTCAGTAATAGTACAGGCAACATAGGAATGGGTAGATCCTACATCTATCAATGCAGTATAAGGTACATTGAAAATTAAAAATGTACCCGTAATAACATCTGGGGCGTCTCCATCCTCTCGGCAATGTGCAGCATAAACCAGAGCAGGCTACCTCGCCTCAGCATGATCGGCACCTCTACCTAGTGCCCTCAAATCACGACCCATACCATTACCACCCCTGACCTGACCATGGCCTCTCGGTGGCTGCTGAACACCCCTCGGCGGCTATACATTACCCAAACCAGTAGCTTGCATCTGATCAGGACTCTGTGAACAATATTTGATATGGTGCTCCAAAGATCTGCACCTAAAACATGCCCCACTCCTTCTCCAGCACTTGTCCTGATGGCGTCTCCTACAATCAATACAGGGTTGCGGTCCATTAGCAGCAACAAGAGCCTTAACTCTGATTGACCCATCAACTCTAGCCTTTTTCTTAGGCCTCATAACCGAACTTGAGGGCTTCAAAACCCTCTTGTTCCCACCTCTGTCCTTCTCACGTTTCTGGCACTATCTTCTCCTTTTCCACTAATGCAACAAACTATCACTCCCTCTGTGGAGCTATCAAAACCCTTAAATCATCCCTGAGGCGTCCTCAAATCAAACACAACGCTCATATTTAGTAGCCACTATCCCACACGCATAATGGATAAGTCGCAAAAATTCAGCCTTGTACTCAGCCACAGATTTATTCCCCTGAATCAAATTTGGAAAATCTCTCCTTCGGGCAACCACATTACTAGTGCCCACATGCCTTCCTTGCAATACAATTTTGAAAAATTCCCAGGTCAACTGGTCAGGCTGAGTACCCTCTTTAACTGTAAGCCACCACTGATAGGCTTCATCTCGCAGCAGTGATGCTGCTCCTTTTAGCTTCTAGTCGGGGGTGCAGTCGAGGTCATCCATTATTCTCTCTGTGGCCTCAATCCAATATTCAGCCACATCAGGGGCAACTCCAGCAATACCCCTAAAAATCTCATTCCCATTAGACTTGAGTCATTCTGTAACCGACCGACGGCCTACTATACCAGTATTGGGCCTAGTGACCCTCTTTAGAATTCGTAACATAGCTTGGGACAGTGCGTTGTCCCCAACCGCACGATCATGAGACCTTGTCTCAGTCATAGGTGAAGCTAGAACCTCTCTAGCTTCCTCATGAAGCTAGTGTCCAGACAACGAAGACCCAGCTCGAGCACCTCCTCAGTCTCTACCAAGAGTACCTCTAGTGCTCATTATTCAATCGCACTTTTATCTGTATTAACAGTTTTATGCCAATCAGTTTATTGTTCTAGTGTTTATTACAAATATCTTATGAACAATATTATTTCAGAGTTTGTTTTCGTAGTTTGCAGTCTTACTACGGTTCGTATTTTACTCTAACTAGAGAGTTTTAGTACAGTTTTACTACCTAAAGTAGTCACAGTAATAACATTTCAATATAGTCCTTTCAGTATAAACAATTAGAAGACTTATAGTATTGGCGCGGAGACTCTGTTTACCACTCCTTCAATAAAACATTTCCAAATTATATCAATCTCTTTAAACGATTTGAAAACAATTCTGTTAAAATTTCCAAGTTTTTGGAAAAAACCCAAATCCACAATAGAGTTTTGTAATCTGGCTCTGATACCACTAAATGTAACACTTCAAATTTGGCTCAGACGTCATGACCGAATCTGGCAATGTCACATTGAAGTGTTATTTTCGAAATCTAAAACTTATCGTTTAGAAACACTTTCTTTAACTAGCCTCTTTGTATAGTTTGAAAAGTCGATTTAGAGTCTTATTGCTCATTGATAATGTGGGACTTGTACCTTTAAAGGTTGCTTTTATTAAAACGTTATTAATTTTTTAAACATTTTGTTATTCAAGAAAGCTTTGAAACGAGTTAAGTATTTGTGGTGGTCTTGAAAATGTTTGACTTTTTGAGAACTCGTGTTTTTCCTACTGCTAGCAGTTGTAAATCACAAATAAATTTTATTAAAATACAAAAATTAAAAATAAACCCGAGAGGCCTTATTATATAATGAAAAAACCCAAAATAAAACCTTGATTATAATATTAAAAGATAATTAGGCCGAGTGACCACCACTGAGTCCTCCGTCGTATCGATCGGTCTAAGTTTGGGGATTACCTGAATAGTTAACAGATGGGTGAGTTTACGAAACTCAGTGTGTAATCCCATAATAACAATCAATCAGAGTAGACATAATTTGGGCCTAAGCCCTTTCAGTCTCAGTTAGGGCCTGAGCCCATTTCGATGATCGATGTGATGCGGGCTTGAGCCCATTCAGTAAAAGTATTAGTGGGCACACAGAAAAATCCTACCCAATTGAGCCTCTACACACCATCTCCATACCAACCCTACACACCATGTGGAGATAAAATCGACCCACCCATCCCTACACACCAAGTAGCACCGGGCCATGCACTAAAATGGTGTTTGCAGCAGAGGGGCTAGTAATAGGCTTATAGCCTTTTAGTACACTTCCTCCAAAATCATTTATCCCATCCCATTTAATGTAACATAACATACATGTATATACAGTATAGATGGTATGCCCAAATAGTCAAACATCACATAGGGGTATATCAGTCATTTACAAAAATAAGGGTCCAAGTAAACTTACTGGCCCAACAGTAGGTCCACAGTCATCTTGGGTGACCCGTGCAACCTTAACTATCAATCGGTGATAATAGGCCCATGGCCCATATTATGGGCCCATGTCGCCCACACGCTCGTGTGGCATAAAAGCTTAAACATGGCCTCGGCCGTGTGGTTTACACAGCCTGGCCCAATATTTAGCACACCTTTGTGCAATTTACCTATGTAGGGCCCACAGGCTCATTGGGCCTACACAGCCCAGTTCGGCCAAAAATGGCCCAATATCATTTTGGCCCATGAAAACGCTCAAGGCCATGTCATTGACCACACGGCCATGTTTCATTACACGGCCTGCCACATGGGCAGCCACACGCTCGTGTGGTGTCGACAGCCCGCTTTTTGGCTTTTCAGCTTTTGTCATTTCACATCTAATGGTACTATTACACATCTGTTGTGATGTCGAAGCCGAACCACTAGATCGACAACCTACGGTCAACCACAACCCCTCATTTGTCTAAATTCATCGTTATTCCGAACCACAATATCAAAATGGATTCGATCTATTCAACGACACTTAACAATCCAATAATCGAAGAACGCCACTAACTTAACACCCATGTACTGCCCCAAAACTTGACCTTCATAAGAAACATTCGATCGATTGATAAGAATTTAAAATCAAATATGAAATACATCGCACTTAAAGTATCTACCAATAAAGGAAAACCACTTGAAGAGCAATCGGCCTAACACATTGATTAGTGAAATTGAGCCCCTAGCAATATTCGTATGAATAGAGGTGTTAGATGAATACTTCCCCATGGCAAAAAAAAGAGAGAAAAAGAAACCGTTTGTCCTATGAGATACAGAAGCCGAACCTTTGAGAAGAAAGCCAAATAATATTCGGCTAGGGGAAAACAAACCGTAAAAACACTTACCAAGAAATTAAAGAGATTCCAACAGTACCTCAGTAAGAATCGGCTAAGGAATAAAAAATAAGAGAAAGAAGATGTTTAGGCCATAACAGATTCGACCACACTGTTAAAGGGTATTCGGTTTTGAGCAAAAAGAAGAAAAAAAGAAACAACACTCAGGGCATTCGACCAAACAAAGAAGGAGGAGATGATTCGGCTTAACAAAGAACAGAGAAGGTCAGCACAAATGGGAAAAGGAAGGAAGAATTCGAATATGCTAGGAGAAGAAATGACAGGAATCCGAAAAAAACCCCTTTTTCTTTTGCAATATTCGGCTATAAGATAAACAAAACAAAAATGAATGTGACCCCTCGAAAAGTCGAGAAAAAAATCTGCAGCAAAGCTAGAAACAAAATCGACACTCAATTAGCCAAAGAGTTGTGACCGAATCCTTCTTGACCAAATAGGCCTCCTCTAATTCGGTCAGCTTCTAAACCTTTGCCTCCTCCAAGACACTCCCACACTGCTGAAATTCTGAGCGCCAAAGTTCAAATCCAGTAGCACCACCCCACCAAATTCGAATTCCCTAATTTCCTCCTAAAATCCCTTCTGTTCACAAACCTCAACAACTGAAAATCCCTCTTTTTACTCCCTAAATTTGGCTAACAACAACCCCATTCAAACTCATTCAAACTCCTCGGTGTTTTGGTCAAACTCTAACTCTTCCCCATGACTTTCAATAAATAATAATCTCTATTTGCAGCAGCAGGGATTCATATCTTAGACCACAAGCACACTCTACACACTGGGATTCGAACCTCAGACCACTAGCACACTCTACATGCCCCTATCCACTAGACCAGCAGACCCATTCTGCCATGTTTTTAACAAATTTTATGTACAACCCTACTGACCAAAGATAGGGTTTTTATCCTTAAAAAGTAAAATATTTGTGCAAGCCAAGGCCTAAACCCATGACTTCCCAGACACTCCCAGAGCACTTAACCACTAAGGCAGACATACATTCACATCACAAACACACAAAAATAATTTTAACAGGGTTTTCGAGACTTAGGGCGTTACAGAGTTATCTGGTATGTGTTACAAATTCTCGTTAGCTTGTGTGAGCAGCACCGTGTAGCTTCGTCATGACCGTCAGCTTGTTTGAGTAGACCCATTGATAGCTCAAGAGTGAGCATTATATGTGATATGAGATTGAGATAGCTTGGGCTATAAATATGTGGCACTTAGGGTGCGATTTTCTTGGGTATCTAATGTATTCCAAATGGTTCAACGAGTATATAAAATATACGAAAGAGTTTGAGATTGATACGAGATGGTACAGGTATGTACATGAACCATATAAGCTTTGAATCGAAGAAACTTGTGAATTTCTCATTTAACCTTGTGATTGAATATGTGATAGGTTTATGTATTTATTTGAGTCGTATATTGATATGATTAAATGTTTAAATTGTGTTTGTATGGTAAGATGAGTTTATTATCATATGAGCTTACTAATCTTTATAGCTTACATTGTTTATTTTTCCATGTTTTATAGTGAAATCAAAGCTAGCTTAGATTCGGGAATCGTCGGAGATCTCATCACACTATCAAGCTATCACTTTGGTACTTTTGAGTTTATGTTTTGGTTATATGGCATGTATAAGAGTCTGGTCATTTTGATATATTTTAGTAATGGATTTAATCTTTTAAGTTGTCTTGTAAATAATGATGGATGTATTATGATTTTAGCCATGTGATTTGGCTTGTATTTGGCATGTTTTGCTTATGTATATATATATGTGTGTAATTGATCTTGTGATGTGTGGTTGATTAGTGATAGAAGATGCTTCTTATAAATAGGTATCATGGATATCAAATGGTTAAGTTTTGAATATTGATATGCTATTGAATCTAGGCAAAATAATGCATGTTTGAATGTGACCATTAGGTGAATTATGAATGTGAAGTTTAGTATGAAATTGAATGGCATATTGGGGCATTTTTGTACTTTGTATACGTTGGTATTGAAATGGTATAATTTATGCTAGGTTAAGGTTGGATGAATGCCTATTTATGTCATGTTTGGTGCCATTTGGTTTGGTGTAGGTGTATGCAAAATTAGGTGGCAAGATGGCTTGGTAAATAGCCTATTTTTGTCCACAAGGGTAGAGGAACGAGCATGTGTCTCAGCCAAGTGTGATACACGGTTAGGTTACATGGCCGTATGTCCCCAAGTGTTGAATTAAAAACCAAGTCAATATGCTCCACATGGCCTAGCACACGGGCATGTGACTTGGGTGTGTGGCATAAGTTAGAATACCCTACTGTGTTTGGCACGACCTAGCACACCGGCACACGGGTGTGTGTGACCATTCGAAGGGCACACGAGTGTGTGGTTTGCCGTATGACCTAAGTCAAAAAGTTACATGGGGTAGGACACGAGCTAGGACACAGCCATGTGTTTCCATTTCGAATGTCCATACGGCCTGTGACACGGATGTGTCTTTCTCACACAGCCAAGCCATATTTTGTAAAAATTTTCTAAGTTTTCTAGAAATTTCATAAGTTATTGGTTTAGTCCCGAATCAACCGGAATGTATGTTTAGCACCTAGTAGGCTCGTATTAGGGACAATGTGATTATTTATGAATGATATTTGTATGGAAATGGAAAAATGTATGTTTATTTGTGTAATAAGTCTGGTAATGCTCCGTAACCCTCTTCTGGCGTTAAAAACGGGTGGGGGGTGTTACATTTATTGGTATTAGAGATACGGTTTAGTCGATTCTAGGACTAACATAGCGTATGTGAGAGTCTAGCTATACGTGCCATATATAACTTGTGATAGTGTGATATCTCCTCACATTTTAAAATGTACTTTATTATAGTATATGGATCCCAATCGAGCTGTAGCTGATGATGTAAAAAGTAATGCACCAGCCTCCAATCCTAGAGCAGTAAAATCTGAGTCAAGACCCGTATCGGGTAGTCAGGAAGGAGAGCCTAAGGAAGCCTTCTTCCAGATGATGAATGAGTGGTTTACAGAGTTTGTTCGAACAAATCCGGCTACTCAGCAACCTCCACCCCTACCTAATCCCCAACTGGTTCCCATAGCTCCTCAAGGTGTGGAACTTTTACGATTGAATAAGCCGTCAGTTGATAAAATAAAAAAATACAGGGCTAAAGAGTTTAGAGGTACCGTTGATGATGATCCTAAGAGAACCGAGTTTTGGCTTCAGAATACAATCAGAGTATTTGATGAACTCTCGTTCACACCAGCTAAATATGTAAAATGTGTTCTTTCACTTCTGAGAGACACTGCGTATCAGTGGTGGAATACATTAGTATCTGTAGTAGTGAGAGAAAGAGTCACCTTGGAATTCTTTCAAGCCAAATTCAGAAAGAAATACATCAGCCAACGATTTATTGACCTAAAGCAAAAAGAGTTTCTGGAGTTGAAATAGGGTCAAATGTTTGTAATAGAGTATGAGAGAGAGTTTGTAAGACTCAACAAGTATGCTCGAGAATGTGTTTCCACAAAGGCAATTATGTGTAAAAAATTCAAAGACGGGTTAAATGAAGACATCAGATTGTTAGTTGGGATGATAGAGTTGAAAGAATTTGTGGTGCTAGTCGACAAAGATTGTAAAGCCGAGGAACTTGGCAAACAAAATAGAAAAGCTGATTTTGAAGCTAGAGATTCGAGAAAAAGATCGATGAATAAACCCTATCAGTCCTCGTCAAAGAAATCACGAGATTTGTATACTTGTTCGAATGCTTCAGTTGGATATTCTAATAGAGATCGTGGGAAGCAATACTCGATTCCTAAAGATCAGGCTACTTCATTGTCAAGTGTCAATAATGTGAGAAACAATAAACCCGAGTGTCAATATTATGGACGACAACATTTTGGAGACTACCGGGTGAATAATAAAGCTTGTTTTAAATGTGGTTTGTTAGATTACTTTATTAGAGATTGCCCTGAGTTAGCCAAAAAAATATAAATTTCTGAATGCAAGATCGAGTAACATCTGCTTTGCTAGAGGGACACCACCTAGAAATGTGGGTAATGTGACTAGTAGCAAAGGAACAATACAAGACTCCGCTGTAAGATCTGAGGCTGGAGCACCTGCCAGAGCTTACGCTATTCGCGCTTGCGAAGATGCGCCATCACTAGATGTTATCACCGGTACATTTTCTCTTTATGACACTAATGTAATTGCCTTGATTGATCCTAGATCCACTCATTCATATATTTGTAAAAATTTTGTTTCTAGTAACAGTTTTCCTGTTGAGTCAACTGAGTTTGTGATTAAAGTTTTGAACCCCTTAGGCAAGTATGTCCTAGTTGATAAAGTTTGCAAGAATTGCCCTTTGATGACTCGGGATTACTATTTTCTGGCAAATTTGATGCTTTTACCATTTGATGAGTTCGATGTGATTTTGGGTATGGATTGGTTGACTCTACATGATGCTTGTAACACCCCAAACCCGGCCTAGAAGTTAGGCTCGAATCTGGCATGTCACATTGAAGTGTTTTTCGAAAAACATGTTCTCATTGAAAACCCTTCTACTATTTAAAACCTCTGGTCATTTTAAAACTTGTGAAAACCTCAGTGTACATTGGTTTATTAAAAGTCATTCCCTTGTAAAACATTATTACCTTTAAAACTTTATTTGCTGCAGAAGCTTAACCTAAACAGTTGCAGAAATGTGATATTTTGAAAAAGTTAATGTTTTGGAAAACTGTTTCTAATCCAATGCTTATAAAACAATATATAAAATTCCAAATTTAGCACCAGAAATTAAAAGAGGCCTTATTACATAATTAAAACCTAGATATGAAAGCTTAAATAAATTGGGTCATTAACAACCAACCTGCGGACGTGTGGCCACCACTGAGTCTCTTGTGGCTCCAAATCGTCTAAGGCTGGGGATTACCTGCACAGTTAAAAGAAGGGTGAGTTTACAAAAACTCAGTGCGTAATCCCCTATCAGTCAACAATAACATTGCATACAGTAACGGTCTGGACCTGAGCCCTATTCAATAATAGCACAGTCTAGGCCTAAGCCCTATGCAGTAACAGTGTGGGCCTCGAGCGACTTAAGTAACCTAAACAGACCTAACGGCGTAAATGGGCCTAAGGCCTATTATTCGGCCTAAGTGGGCCCACACACTCGCGTGGCCCATTTAGCCCAAATTTAGCTACGGCTATGTGACCTACATAGCCTAGTCCCAAAATTTATCACTTATAGTGGATTTAATCTGTATGGGGCCCACGAGCCCATTGGGCCCTCTCTGCCCATTTCGGCCCAACGAAGCCTTTAACGGCTTATGCCATGCACACAACATGACAAGCACAACTACTTCCCATCTAAAGGTTAGATTTACACAAGCGGGCCCACGAGACCATTGGGCCTATTTGGCCCATTTGGCCCATCGAGGCCCAGTACACTAGAATGCTCGTGGTGGCCTCTACAGTCTATCGCCCATGGTTTATGGGCTCAGTTTACCCCATGAGCAATCGCACGCTCGTGAGGCCTCAAATGTCGAAGTTTCGGCTTCTCGGCTTTTGTCAATTCCCAACAAAGAAGGGCGTGAATACACACCTGTTTATGAGAACGCACCGAAGTCCACAATCACCAACCTTGACACATCCTACATTGAGTCTTAATCACTTTCCCCCCCACCAACTCACTTGGTTCGCTCTATTTAAAGCCAGCTTCTCACCAATTTTCATGTTAGCTTCCCGATGTGGGATCACTTTCAACCCTTAGAAAAATTCCTCATTCTTATGACCACTTCAACCACAGAGTTCCAGTCCAACTCCACCTCCTACACAGCCCAAATAGCAAAATAAATACTCCACTGTGCATCCCAAGACTTAAACCTTAGACCTCACAGTTGCACAACACGCCACTTTGCCGCTCCACCACAAGCTTTTTCTGTGTCATATTTTATCCTCAATTAATTATAAGGTCTATAGGCCAAAGTCCTAGTTCCTTTAAAAGAAAAACCAAAATAAATTGCAAGAGCCAAGACTTGAACCCAGGCTCCCTTACAACCTTAATGACGCCACAACCACTAGACCACAAGCTTCCTTGTGTCATTTACTTAACACAATAATTTAAAAGGCCATCATCCAAGCATCCAGGGTTTTATTCACTTAAAACCAAAATTTTTGCTAAAGCCCAGGTTTGAACCCAGGACTTCTCCAACACTCCCAAACACTCCTAATCACTTAACCACTACAGCAGACAATCAACTGTGTCATTTCCTTGCACAATTAAATACTTATATAAAACTTCCTTACGGACCCATACTCAAGGCCCAAATTCGGGGCGTTACAATGCTGTTGTGAATTGTAGATGAAAGACCATTGAATTGAAATGTCAGAATAATCAAATCCTACGAGTTGAATCTGATGAATCGAGTGGATTGCCTGTTGTGATATCATTGATGTTAGCTTAGAAATATGTGAGAAAAGGTTGTGATGCTTACCTTGCGTATATACTAGATACAAAAGTATCTGAATCGAAGATTGAATTAGTATCAATGGTTTGTGAGTATCTGGATGTGTTCCCAGAAAAGTTACCGGGATTGCCACTGATTAAAGAGGTTGAGTTTGTTATTGAATTAGTACTGGGGACATCACCGATATCGATAGCTCCATACAGAATGGCTCCAACATAATTGAAAGAATTGAAAGCTCAGCTGTAAGAGTTAATAGATAGGGGTTTTGCGTGACTTAGTCTTTCTCCCTTGGCTGCACCAATGTTGTTTGTAAAGAAGAAAGATGGGTCGATGAGATTGTATCAATTATAGTCAGCTGAACAAGGTTACAATTAAAAATAAGTACCCGTTGCTGAGAATTGATGATTTGTTTGATCAGTTGAAAGGTGCAACAGTGTTTTCAAAGATTGAATTAATATCTGGCTATTACCAGTTACAAGTTAAAGACTCAGATGTGCCAAAAACTGCGTTAAGAACAAGGTACGGGCATTACGAATTTCTTATTATGCCTTTCGAATTAACTAATGCTCCTTCAATTTTTACGGATTTGATGAATCGGATCTTTAGACTGTATTTAGATAGATTTGTTGTTGTATTCATTGATGACATTCTGATCTATTCCCGAGATGAGTCGGAACGTGCTGAACATTTGAGAATCGTGTTACAAACATTGAAAGACAAGCAACTATTTGCTAAATTCAGCAAATGCGAGTTTTGGCTCTGACAGGTTGGATTTTTGGGGCATATTGTTTCAGCAGAAGGTATTCAAGTTTATCCAAGTAAGATTTTCGCAGTTGTTGACTAGAAACCACCAAGAAATGTATCTGAAGTTTGAAGCTTTCTGGGACTAGCTGGCTATATCGGCGTTTTCTTAAAGCATTCTCGATAATCGCTACACCGATGACTAAATTGCTATAGAAATATGCGAAATTCGAGTGGTCTAAGAAATGTCTATAGAGTTTTGAATAGTTGAAAGTATTGTTAACTGAGGCACCAGTTTTGGTTCAACCTGAGTTGGGTAAAGAGCTTGTAATTTTCAACAACGCGTCATTGAACGGTTTGGGTTGTACTTTGATGCAAGAGGGTAAAGTGATAGCTTGTGCCTCTAGACAATTGAAACCTCATGAAAAGTGTAACACCCCTTAACCGTATCTGATGCCACGATAGGGTAGGAGGCATTACCGGACTTAAACGTACACAAACATCCAAAATCGGGCCAAAAAATTTGGGTACAGGGGACACACGGCTATTCAACACGCCCATGGGGCAGACCGTGTGTCATACACAGTTTAGACACATGCCCTTGTGTCTACCCGTGTGGACTATTTTAAGGCTATATTCCAAGCCATTAGTCACCCTCATTCATTCATACACTTAGACATAAGTCATAACATGCATCATGGCATATTTAATCACTCAAATATTCAATTTCATGGCACTTCCATACCAATGTAATGTCATTTATGGCCTGTACATTTATTTATACTACTTAGAATCATTCCACGCCAATTTCATGCATTATTATACTTATTACCCAAAACTTCAATGTTATGCATCCATGACTATTGTCATTTTAAAACATTAAGTCATCCCTTATCTCTAAGCACCTAACTAACACTTCATCAAGCATCCATCAAGCAATAACATATCATATCATTAAGGCATTATCACATGCATGCATGGGCAATTAGATTACAACCCAAGGATCAAATATAAGCCATATCAGATGGCCATTACAAAATGAATCATCATCATTATAGGCCTTCACAATTTGGCCAACTAGCATGTCACATATCACAAAATAACAAAGTCCCCTATACATGTCATACTCAAAATAATACATTTACTATACCAAATGATCTTTCGATAGTGTGATCGAATGCTCCGACAACGTCCGATCTCGGAGCTAGCCTGGTGGAACTACAAGGAAGAAAATGAGAAGGGAGTAAGCATTTAAGCTTAGTAAGTCCACTTGTAAATAATATGCAATAGTAACATGCACCATCATGTAAAATCATAGGAACATATTCACAATTTCTCATCATTCAAACCTTTTTGGCTTATTTATTTGGTAATCACATATACACATACAAACTCACTTTCTTGTCACATGTCATCCTTTAGCAAGGCATTACATATGAGAATAATGTGCGTACCTGTACATACTCGTAGCATCTTAAATAACTTTACCTGGCCCACCTTGGGGCTTTCATAACATCATTCTTTATATCAATTACCAAACTTCTCATTGGATTTCTCATTGAATTACCCGTTGAACTCTTAGAATACTATGGGATATACGGAAACTTGCACTTGAGTGCCATATAAACATGGGTAAAACCCAATAACATGTGTCGCATCCATTTTGAACTCGAACCACACAATGAGCTCAGATACTCGCATTTATAATGAACTCGGACCACTCAAAGAGCTCAGCTGCTACATATCTCGCGAACTTGGACCGCTCAACAAGTTAGAATTAACAACATGTTTCACGAACTCGAACCGCTCAACGAGCTCGGATATCATATACGTTACGAACTTGGACCACTCAAAAAGTTCGAACTTCTTAATCTCCTAGTGACATGTCGCTTGTATCCTAAACTATTCTTAAGGTTCAAACATGATTCTTTTACTCATGCACGTAACTTCTTCGTCATACTTACTCGTGGTGTCGGAATAATATCCATAACTTTTCTCATGCTTGCAATGTCATCAATAAACATAACATATACAATAATGACATGATGTTAATCATGCAATGTTAATGTGTTAAAACATATCATATTGTCACATATTTACATATGTACTCACCTCGGTACAAAATGATAATAATCGAGTCTAATCGTCGTATACTTTATTCTTCCCTCCATCGAGACTCGGTTCACGTCTTTCTCGATCTATAATGGCAAATTTAACTCATTTATTAATCACATTCTTCAAATCAATCCATAACTTATGCTTTGGTACAATTACCCTTTTACCCCTAACTTTTCAGTTATTTACGATTTAGTCCTTCGACTCGTAAAAATGAAATGCATACATTTTTCTTGTTATACAAGCCTAGCCAAATTCATAACATGCTCATAGCAACCCATATTTTCCATTACACCATACATCTCTCTACCAATTTTACAAACTTTACAAGTTCGTCCCTTTTCAGCCATTTTTACTAAAAATAACCTAGCAAAAGATGTTTACCATGTCTTTAACATTCATATTCCTCCATTAATCAAATAAAAAGCATGCATAATACACATGGGTAACTTTTCCAACATAAACCCTAGCTTAAAATATAGCTAGAAATGGATAGATCATGTTACCGAGACTTCAAAAATACAAAGAACATTAAAAACGGGCTAGGGAAACACTTACTATTAAGCTTAGAAATGTTGAACAAAACCCTAGCTATGGAGTCTTGGTATTTTCGACAACCAAGGAGGAAGATGGATAACATTTTCACTTGATTTTTCCCTTTTTATTCTTTTTATTACCGAATGACCAAAATGCCCTTAGGGTTTTTCTTTGCAATTTTTCCTATGCATGCCCATTTTTGTCCAAAATTATAGAAATTGGTCAAATTTCTAATTAGGACCCTCTAATTCATAATCTAAAGCAATTTCATACTTAAAGCTTCAAGAATGCAAGTTTTTCCTTTTATTCAATTTGGTCCCTAAAATGCAATTAGACATTTTATGTATAGAATTTCTTCATGAGACTTTCACACAAGCATGCATTCATAACACAAACCTCATAAGAATCATAAAATAATTATTTCTATCTCGGGTTTGTGGTCTCAAAACCACTGTTTCGACTAGGCCCTAATTTGGGATGTCACAAATCTCCCTCTTTAGGGATTTTCGTCCCCAAAAATCTTACCGGTAAAAAGGTTTGGGTATTGTCTCTTCATAGCCTTCTCAGGTTCCCATGTAGCCGCTTCAACCCTATGTCTTTGCCACAAAACTTTCACAAGAGCAACACTTTTTTTTCTCAATTGCTTAGCTTTCCGGGACAAGATCTTAACCAGTTCTTTACCGTAAGTTCTATCCAGTCTAATTTCAACATCTGTCGGCACAATCACATGAGAAGGGTCGGATCTATATCGACGCAACATGGGTACATGAAACACATCGTGAATCTTTTCCAATTCAGGCGATAAAGCCAACCGATAAGCAACAGGCCCTATTCTTTCGGTCACTTCATAAGGTCCTATAAAACGAGGACTCAACTTGCCTTTTCTTTCGAATCTCAAAACCTTTTTCTAGGAGACACTTTTAAGAATACTTTGTAGCCAACCTGATACTCGATTTCTTTCCTTTTTAAATATGCATATGACTTTTGTCTACTCGATGTCACTTTTAAACAATCTTGAATTACTTTCACTTTTCCCTCGGTCTCCTTAATCAAATCTACTTCATGAATCTTATTCTCCTTAAGCTCAGTCCAATACAATGGTGTACGACATTTATGTCCATAGAATGCTTCATAAGGTGACATTTTCAAGCTCGACTGATAACTATTGTTATAGGAAAATTCAACCAAAGGTAAGTATTTTTCCCAACTACCTTGGAATTCAAGAACACAACATCTGAGCATATCCTCAAGTGTCTGAATCACTCTCTCAAATTGTCCATCAGTCTGTGGATGAAAAGCAGTACTAAAGTTCAGCTTCGTACCCAATGCTTCTTGTAACTTCTTTCGAAACCACAAAGTGAATCTCGGATCTCTATCTGAAATAATCGATAAAGACACTCCATGAAGTCTCACAATTTCAGAAATATACAATTCGTCTAACTTATCAAATGAATAACCAACACGTTCTGGTATAAAATGAGTCGATTTATTCAATCTGTCAACCACAACCCATACAATATCTCTCTTGCTTGGTGTCAGTGGTAAGCCTATCACAAAGTCCATAGTGATTCGGTCCCATTTCCATTCAGGAACTAAAATAGGCTAGAGTAAACCTGAAGGTACCTAGTGTTTTTCCTTTACTTGTTGACAAATCAATCATTTCAATACAAATTTAAAGATATCTCTTTTCATACCGTTCCACCAATACATTTTCTTTAAGTCATTGTACATTTTCGTGCTACCAGGGTGAACTGACATGCTTCTATTATGAGCCTCATGCAAAATATTCTGAATCAACTTATCATTCTTCAGAACACAGATTTTATCACGAAACCTCAAACAACTGTCGAAATCTATCTGAAAATCTGATCCGCTACTCAACTCACACTGAGCCTTTTTAGCTTGTAACTCTTTATCAACTTACTGAGCATCACAAATTTGTCTAAGAAAGGTCAGTCTAGCTTTTAGTTCTGTTAAAATTGTACCATCATGAGATAAGGTCAATCGTCCATTCATTGCTCTCAACACAAACAAAGATTTTCTACTCAGGGTATCGGCAACCACGTTTGCCTTACCGGGGAGATAATCAACTCATAGTCTTTCAACAACTCAAGCCATCTTCGTTGCCTCAAATTAAAATCCTTTTGAGTCATCAAATACTTAAGACTTTTATAATCTGTATAGATATGACAATTTTCTCCGAACAAATAATGTCACCAAATTTTCAAAGCAAAAACAATGGCAGCCAACACTAGATCATGCGTAGGATAGTTCTTCTCATGTGGCTTCAATTGTCTTGAGGCATAAGCTATCACCTTTCCTTCTTGCATAAGCACACAACTTAGTCCACTCAAGGACGTATCACTGTAAATCACAAACTCTTTTCCTGATTCCAGTTGCACTGACACTAGTGCTTCTATCAATAATGCCTTCAACTTCTCAAAACTTTGTTGGCACTTCTCTATCCATTCAAACTTGACATCTTTTCGAAGTAGCTTTGTCATAGGAATGGCTATTATAGAAAATCTTTTCACAAACCCTCTATAATAACCAGCCAAACCCAAAAAGCTCGTAACTTCAATCATATTCCTTGGCGATTTCCATTCGACAATAGTAGATATTTTACTAGGATCGACTCGTATACCATCTCCCAAAACAAAGTGGCCTAAAAAATCCAACCTCTCATAGCCAAAACTCACTTTTGCTAAACTTGGCATATAACTGTTTATCTCTCAAAATCTGCAAAACAGTTCTTAGGTGTTCAGCATGTTCTGCCTCATCTCTAGAATAAATCAAAATATCATCTATAAAAACCACAACAAACTTATCCAAATATGGCCAAAAGATTCGGTTCATCAAATCCCTAAACACGGCAGGAGCGTTCGTTAATCCAAACTGCATAACAAGGAACTTGTAGTGACCATACCTTGTTCTAAAAGCAATATTAGGCACATCATACTCTTTAACTCGTAACTAGTAATATTCGGACCTCAAGTCTATCTTAGAGAACCATATCGCTCCTTTCAGTTGGTCAAATAAATCATCAATCCTTGGAAAAAGGATACTTATTTTTAATTGTTACCTTATTAAGCTTTCGATAGTCAATGCATAACCTCATAGAACCATCCTTCTTTTTCACAAATAACACAGGAGCACCCCATGGCGAAAAACTTGGTCTCACAAAACCCTTGTCAGTCAACTCTTGCAACTGTGATTTCAATTCTTTTAGTTTCGTCGGGGCCATCCTATACGGAGCAATAGAAATAGGTGTTGTCCCTGGCATCAGTTCAATACTGAACTCAATTTCTCTATTTGGAGGCAAACTTGGCAATTCCTCTAGAAATACATCTGCGTACCCACACACAATTGGCACTGACTCGATTTTCAACTCAGATTCCTTTATATTCAATACATATGCTAAATAAGCTCCATAACATTTTGTCATACATTTCTGAGCAGTCATTGTAGAAATTACCATTGGCAACTTACCTGCATCATCTGATTCAACTTGAAGAATCTCACTATTTCCACATTTCAGTTCCATAACTTTCTGCCTATAATTCACTATAGCATCATCTAGTGTCAACCAATCCATACCAGTATGACATCAAATTCATCAAACGGAAACAACATCAAGTCAGCAGGAAAACAATGGCCTCTAACCATCAAAGGGCACTTGTTACATACTCTATCAACTATCACTTACTTTCCCAACAGATTCGAAACTTTAATCATAAATTATGTAGACTCGATAGGTATATTCATACTAGATGCCAATTTCATACACACATATGAATGAGCAGAGCCAGGGCCTATCAAAGCAATAACATTAGTATCATAGAGAGAAATTTTACTAGTAATTACATCAGGAGAAGTTGCATCTTCACGTGCACGTATAGCGTAGGCTCTAGCTGGAGCCCTAGCTTCAGATCTTACTGTTGTTTCTCTTGTCACATTCTTACTACCGGACCCATTCCCGGCATTTCGTGGACGTTTTCCCTTAAAAACTACTCCACTTGGCCTAGCATTCTGAATTCTTTCTTTCTCCATCCTCTCAGGACAATCTTTAATAAAGTGGTCTAGAGAACCACATCTAAAACAAGATCCTTCACTCACTTTACAGTTACTAGAATGATGTCTACCACATTACTGGCATTCAGCTCTGGAAAGTTTAGCATTACCCACACTCGCCACATTTGTAGCCTAAGGTCTAAAACCCAAATTCTATTTTCTACAGTTCCTGTATGAATACCCAGCTGACACATGTGAACGAGAGTACACCTCTCTAGATTTCTTAGACTGAGATGGTAATGAGTTACTCATATACCTTTTTCTAGTGTCTCAAGCCTTAGACTCAGCTTTCCTCCTGTCTTTAGTCAGCTCTTTGGCTTCACAAGCCTGTTCAACAAGTACCACAAATTCTTTTAACTCAAGAATGCCCACCAATGTCCTTATATCCTTGTTAAGACCATCTTCAAGTCTTCTGCACATCTTAGCTTCGAAAGATACACATTCTCGATCGTACTTACTGAGTTTGACGAATTCTCTCTCATATTCACTTACTGTCATACGACCTTGTTTCAAATCTAGAAATTCCTTACGCTTCTGATCTATAAACCGCTCACTAATTAACTTCTTCCAGAATTCCTCGTGAAAGAAATCCGAAGTAACTCTCTTTGGAGGTACCACCGATATCAGAGTTCTCCACCAGTGATACGTTGCATCTCTCAATAAGGATATGGAACATTTGAAGCACTCTTCGGGTGTACAAGATAATTCATCAAATAACCGTATCGAATTCTCTAACCAAAACTCTGCCCTTTTAGGATCATCATTAGCATTTGCCTTAAATTCCTTAGCACCTTGCCTTCGAATTCTATCAACCGGTGCTCTGGAAAATCTCATAAATTCCATAACTTGAGGCATCATGGGTGCGAGTTGAGGATTTGGGAGAGGTGGGGGAGGTTGAGCATTAGGGTTCGTACGAACGAACTCTGTATACCATGTGCTCATCATGTGGAGAAAGGCTTCTCTGCCTCCATCTCCTCCACTAACAGTTTCAGGTCTACTTTTAGATGGCACTGCTCCTTCAGTTGGAGCAGGCGCGTTACTTTCTACATCATCTGCCACTCCTCGATCGAGATCCATTTTCTATATGAAAACACATTTTAATACTGTCAGGAGTCGTCACACTATCATCACATATGTATGGCATGTATAGAGAGACTCAAACACGCTAGGCTAGTCCGAGAACTGACAAAACCATAGCTCTGATACCACTAAATGTAACATCCCTTACCTGTATCCGATGCCAGGACAGGGTACGAGGCATTATCAGACTTAAACGTACACAAACATGCAAAACCGGGCCATAAAATTTCATCCAAATTAAAAATTTTCAAACACATGCATATCGTCCCTTATACAGGCCTTCGAGGCCTAAAACATACATCAGGGTGGTTTGGGACTAAACCGAGAACTTAAGAAAATTTTTATAAAATTTCCCATGTTAAACCTCACACGCCCGTGTGATTAAGACACATCCGTGTCCAATACCCGTGTGGAATTATTTTTCAGTTCAAACCAATAGAAGTTTTCACACGGCCGGGCACACGCCCAAGTCCTTGGCCCGTGTCCCTCACACAGGCTCGACACGCCCGTGTGATCGCCTGTGTCGAAAAACCTAGACATTCTGTTTCTGACGTCATCATTCATTTTGAGGCATACGACCAGGGAACACACCCGTGTACTAGGCCGTGTCCTCCACACGGTCAAAACACATGGCCCTGTCTCTGCCCGTGTGTTTACTACCATGCATTCTGACCTAAAAACTTTGGATGCAGGGGACACACGGCTATTCAACACGCCCATGGGGCAGACCGTCTGTCACACATAGTTTAGACACATGCCCATGTGTCTACCCGTGTGGACTATTTTAAGGCTATATTCCAAGCCATTAGTCACCCTCATTCATTCATACACTTAGACATAAGTCATAACATGCATCATGGCATATTTAATCACTCAAATATTTAATTTTATGGCACTTCCATACCAACGTAATGTCATTTATGGCCCGTACATTTATTTATACTACTTAGAATCATTCTACACCAATTTCATGCATTGTTATACTTGTTACCCAAAACTTCAATGTTATGCATCCATGACTATAGTCATTTTAAAACATCAAGTCATCCCTTATCTCTAAGCACCTAACTAACACTTCATCAAGCATCCATCAAGCAATAACATATCATATCATCGAGGCATTATCACATGCATGCATGGCAATTAGATTACAACCCAAGGATCAAATATAAGCCATATCACATGGCCATTACAAAATGAATCATCATCATTATAGGGCTTAACAATTTGGCCAACCAGTATGTCACATATCACAAAATAACCAAGTCCCATATACATGCCATACTAAAAATAATACATTTACTACACCAAATGATCTTTTAATAGTGTGACCGAATGCTCCGACAACGTCCGATCCCTAAGCTAGCTTGGCGAAACTACAAGGAAGAAAATGAGAGGGGAGTAAGCATTTAAGCTTAGTAAGTCCACATGCAAATAATATGCAATAGTAACATGCACCATCATGTAAAATCATAGGAACATATTCACAATTTCTCATCATTCAAACCTTTTTGGCTTATTTATTTGGTAATCACATATAGACATACGAATTCACTTTCTTGTCACATGTCATCCTTTAGTAAGGCATTACATATGAGAATAATGTATGTACCTATACATACTCGTTGTATCTTAAATAACTTTACTTAGCCCACCACGGGGCAGTAATCACATCGTTCTTTATATCAATTGCCAAACTTCTCATTGGATTTCTCATTAAATTACCCGTTGAACTCATAGAATACTGTGGGATACACGAAAACTTGCAATTGGGTGCCATATAAATATGGGTAAAACCCAATAACATGTGTCACATCCATTTTGAACTCAGACCGCTCAACGAGCTCGGATATCATATACGTCACGAAGTTGGACCGCTTAACAAGTTCGGACTTCTTAATCTCCTAGAGACATGTCCCTTGTATCCGAAACTATTCCTAAGGTTCAAACGGGATTCTTTTACTAATACACGTAACTTCTTCATCATACTTGCTCTTGGTGTCGGAATAACATCCATAACTTTTCTCATGCTAGCAATGTCATCAATAAACATAACATATACAATAATGACATAATGGTAACCATGCAATATCAATGCGTTAAAACATATCATATTGTCACATTATTTACATATGTACTTAACTCGGTACAAAATGATAATAATCGAGTCTAATCATCGTATACTTTTTTCTTCCCTCGATCGAGACCCGGTTCACATCTTTCTCGATCTATAATGCCAAATTTAACTCATTTATTAAACACATTCTTAAAATCAACCCATAACTTATGCTTTGGCACAATTACCCTTTTACCCCTAACTTTTTAGTTATTTACGATTTAGTCCTTAGACTCATAAAAATGAAATGCATACATTTTCCTTGTTATGCAAGCCTAGTCGAACTCATAACATGCTCATAGCAGCCATATTTCCCATTATATCATACATCTCTCTACCCATTTTACAAACTTTACAAGTTAGTCCCTTTTTAGCCATTTTCACTAAAAATCACCTAGCAAAAGATGTTTACCATATCTTAAACATTCATATTCCTTCATTAATCAACAAAACACATGCATATTACAAATGGGTAATTTTTCAAACATAAACTCTAGCTTAAAATATAGCTAGAAATGGATAGATCATGTTACCGAGACTTCGAAAATACAAAGAACATTAAAAACGGGCTAGGGAAACACTTACTATTAAGCTTGGAAATGTTGAAAAAAACCCTAGCTATGGAGTCATTGTATTTTCGGCAGCTAAGGAGGAAGATGGACAACATTTTCACTTGATTTTTCCCTTTTTATTCTTTTTATTACCAAATGACCAAAATGCCCTTAGGGTTTTTCTTTCCAATTTTTCCTATGCAAGCCCATTTTTGTCCAAAACTATAGAAATTGGTCAAACTGCTAATTAGGACCCTCTAATTCATAATCTAAAGCAATTTCATGCTTAAAGCTTCTAGAATGCAAGTTTTGCCTTTTATTCAATTTGGTCCCGAAAATGCAATTAGACATTTTATGCATAAAATCTATTCATGAGACTTTCACACAAGCATGCATTCATAACACAAACCTCGTAAGAATCATAAAATAATTATTTCTATCTCAAGTTTATGGTCTCAAAACCACTATTCTGACTAGGCCCTAATTTGGGATGTCACAAAAAGAATTATCCAACGCACGATTTAGAGTTGGTCACTATTGTGTTTGGATTGAAAATTTGGCGATATCATTTATACAGTGAAAAGTGCCACATATTTATGCTATCTTGAGAAATGAGTAAATGAGCTAATATTTAGAAATTCCTATGTTGCATCTCATTATTTATGCTATCTTATGCATCATTATGCTTTAGATTTAATGTTAATATTCGAAATATAGAAATACCACTAAGTTATACTTAACGTATGGTTTTATTTTCTGTGCACTAGTTAGGTGCTTAAAGAATCGATTGTCGATCCAGTATCCAGTGGATATCTCGAACTCAAGTGTTGATAAATGGTTCTTTTTTATCTTGGCATGTACCTAGGATGTGTTATACTTCTTATGGTCATTTTGTTGTTAGCTTGATGTTTGCTTTAGTTATTTGCTTAATGTCTTCATAGATGAAGTGGTATAAGTTAGGCACTATGTTTGGTTGATGCTTAGACTTGGTTTGATTTGTGATATGCCTAGATTATGTTTTAGTATGGGATTATCTAGGCTATTAAGCTAAAATGAGAATCAAGTGTGGAATTCTATAAAGTTGAATGTGTTCATGGTTGGCTTGAATATTTGAAGTACCATTGAAGGTATATTGGGATGAATGAATGTGGTCATTTTGCTAGTTTTGAATTATGGATTGAGGTATCAATTGTGGCATTTTGGTTAGGCACTTAGGATGGTTGCTAAAAATTATGGTTTTGTTTTGAATTAAATGCTTTTGAATAGGTTAAGATATGGCTTAGAGGATAGCCTATGGCATAAGTGTTTCGCAAGTAAACTGCTTGTTTTGAAAGACGTTTCCAGTTACATACGGCTTAGCACACAATCATGTGCCATACATAGACTCGTGGCATGGTCATGTAGTCGGTAAAATTTTAATTGATTTTGGTGCACAGAGGCTCAAAGAGTTACACGACTATGTGACCTATTCACACAGGCATGTGACCCACTCACACAACCATGTAGCCTATCTCATACGAGCATGGCTCTTGTACACGATTTACCAACATAGCTATGTGGTTAATCTTACACGAGCTGAGCTTTTGCACACGGCCAGGGGACACAGGCATGTGACCCACTCACACGGCCATGTGGCCAATCACACATAAGCATGGCTCTTGTACATGGTTTACCGACACAGTCGTATGGTTAATCCCACATGGGCTGAGTTGTTACACATGGCCAGGGACACAGCCATGTAACACCTGTTTATAGATTTTTCCTTCCTTTTTAAATTATTTCAATTTAATCCCTATTAATTTTCTGCTTATTTTGACCTTCCATAAGCTCAATATTAATTTAGAATTGATTGAATTACATTCTAATTTGACTAATTATGAATTGTTGATAATTATTTTAGATTTTAAATTCTAATGTGCTTGTAAGTGTTTTTCTTTTCTTGTAGCGCTTTATTACTCAGGTACGGCGATCAAACTGAGTAATAGATGTTACAAAAGATCACCATGACTTTCGATTCAGGTTTTCCTCTCAGTCCTCCTAAAAAGAACTCAGTTTGGGATATTATAGATCGGCTTACTAAGTTAGTTAATTTCCTGCCAATACGAACAAACTATTCATCGAAAAAATTGGTTGAACTCTACATAACTGATATTGTATGCCTCTCGTGTCTAATTGAGATCCAAGGTTCACGTCACAATTTTGGAAACAACTTCAAGAGTCCTTAGGAACTACGCTACAGTTCACTACTGCCTTACATACTTACACAGATGGACAATTAGAAAGAGTAATTCAATTTCTTGAAGACATGCTCAGAAGTTGTGTAATAGATTTTGGATTGAACTAGGAAAAATACCTTCTTTTGGCAGAGATTGTATACAACAACAGTCATCATGCTAGCCTAAGAATGTCACCTTTCGAAGCGGTGTAGAGAAGAAGGTGTAGATCACCCACCTGTTGGTTGGAACTTAGTGAAAAGAAGATAGTTGGTCCTAATTTGGTATAGGAAATAGAAGAGAAAGTTTCAATCATACAAACCAATTTAAAGGTTGCTCAAGATCAACAGAAGGCTTATGCTGATAGAAAAAGGAAGGCTTCTAGTAACTAGCCAAAACACCCTTCTTAAGTACGAGATTGCTGGTAAGTTCTAGATAAGTCGTTTAGGTTATTGTCAAAAGGATTTACGTTTTTTGCATTAGGCATGCATGATTAAATTAGATAAATGGTCTTATGGTTATAATAAATTCTTATTTAGCTCAAGAAGCTTGTAAAGGTTTGACCAATCGAGGCAAACGACCAGTATAGTAGATTTTGTCTCGAAGTTGCTGGTGAGTTACTTCTTACTTCCTTTAAGTTCTAAAATTTCCATAATGTTTGGGTTGTGTGCGGTAAGTTGCTTTTACTATAAATGAGTTGGTGTGTTGTGTATGGACATGTGTGAGTATGGCCATTGTAAAGACACCATCCTAGTTGCACGAGCTCAGTACTAGAAAATTTATGATATGTGAAAATTGTGGAAGGGAGATCTATATGTGAAGCCTCTTATAGGGCAACAATATTGCAAACTGGACTGGCAGATCATGGAGTCGACCTTACGGGAGAACACGTGTTTGACTTAACAAAGATATTGAATGAAAATAAATATAACTGATATACAATTTTGATTTCTAAGATATCGATATGAGGATGGCACAAGGATGGGTCATTGATAACCACACAAGGTTGTAGGAGATGTATATAAGTCGGTGGAATGTGTTTGTCTACATGTTGTATGTGTTATGTTAAATTGGCGTAGTGTTCCCACTAAGGAACTGTGGATGGCTATTAGTGTATTATGTCTATATAACAAAGTCTCACGAACAAGTCTGTTCTTTTCTTACAAGTAGTGATGCTTGTTGATTATCGAATTCCTTGTAAAACTAATTGTGTCTATTTTAGAACTCACTAAGTTCAAATGAACTTACTCCATTACTTTTCATTCTTAGGCATTTTGATAGTAGCAGAATGATCTGTAAAAGGGGTCTACACCGAAGTTGAGGTTGCGAGTGAGCAACTTGTTTATTTTTGTATCATGCATGCCTATGTGGCGGATGGCGTTTACATAGGTTTTGTATTTAACTTTGGCAACTAACTATGTCATTCTATTGTTTTATCTTAAATGAGAATCATCCCTTCTTTGAAAGTGTACGTTGAACGCTTTTGATTTGTTGATCCTAAATTTTTATGATTTTGATTTGTATGCCATAACTAGGTAGTGTCTTCGTCGCCAGATTTGAGTTACAGGGTATTACAACACATAACAAAACAAATTTCATCATTAAGGCATTCATTTATTAAATTAAATAACAACATTTGAATCTATGTTTCGTTCATATCATAATCACAATTACGAGCTTTAAAATGAGCATATAGGACTTAAAAATGACTTTGAAAACATCCATAGACCATTTTGAATTAAAACAGAAAACATGAAAAATTTTGAAAATAAGGGTCACATGACCATGTGGCAGTCGCAGTGTGAGTTGTAACCTCCCAGACCAGGTCTAGATGTTATGGATAGATTGAGAAGGCTACATTAGCCACTAAAATTTCTAAGCTAACTTATGTTACTTTTGAAAACCTTAAATAAACTCATTTTAGAGAAAACCATAGTTGTACTTTGAGTTAGCTTAAAAGCATTCGTTCATTAGGTCGTGTATCCTTTGGATTCATTTTATTGTTGATAGTGTTGTTTTAGAAAAACTGTTTTTTTCGCTCATATTTTAAAAAAACTCGATGTTAAACTAATGTAGTGAAAAAATCATTTTTCAAGTCATTTTGGAAACTTAATTGCCTTATCGGTTTATTTTTCAAAAACGGTTCCTTTGCAATATAGTGGATACTAGGGAACAATATCAAATTTTACTTAAGCCCAATATCATGCATTATCTGGTTATTATGCTTGAGAAATCCAAGTATGCAAAAATCCCAGAAGAAAAGTTACCAAACCACAGACTAGAAGTCATTAAAAATTACAAATCAAAACAAATAGAGACTAATTAATACTTATTAAAAAATAATTCGAGGTCCAAGGTGATTCTCCAAATGTCTAGTCAAACAATTATTGAAATGGACAAAAAACATCAAATACAGTGAAACATATTAGCATTAATAGAAGAAAACAGAATCATCATAGGAATTTCATATCATTACATAGTCATTATCAAATTAATGTCAAATGGTGTCTGACTAACAATCATTAATTTTGATGCTATTCACTACAACACATATCATAAATCAATAACATTCGAATATGTCATGAGTGATGCAATACAAAAAGGTTCCTACCCATACCATCTTCTACACTCCACGAGTTCCCCAGAACCTGTCATCCGAACTCTAAAACATTATAAGCTTAAGCCCATTGTGGTTAAAACCACCGATAACAATATGCAAATAATTCTATCAGTAAAAATTCAGACAAACTGCCAGTAAAAACGCGAGATATCACCATTTCCCATGGTACTCCAAGTGCAGTGCACTGACTATGAATAATACAAGCTTAATATGCCATTAGTACTCCACGGAACTCCTCTGTCAACCACAAAATCCTAACCCAATGCATATGCAATATGTCACACAATCTCATAGACAATCATACTAATACTTTTAACATTCATTTGACATGCTCAGCATGTCCTTAATAATCATATATTTTTAGTAAATGGAAAAAGTGCTCCAATCTTTCAAATTACCATTGTGTTGGTATCAATCAATATCATTCAATTTCACATACTTTACGGATTTTCATTGTGCATAAATAGCACCCTTTTTAGTACATAATGTAACATATATCTCATGCATTTAAATCATACATAAGCTTAATATCTCAACATATTATATCATTCAGTCAAACATTCTCATATCTCATAACTCAAATTTGCAATTAAAAACTCAATCAAACATTCATACTATTAAACTAGCAATTTTGCCAACATGTCAATCTTTTAAGGCTTAAAACATAGCTGGTTCAACCTCTCACAAAATAAATAATTTGGCTATTAAGCTAATCAAATAAAGAAGCTAATTTATCACATATAACATGATATTTGACATTTTCAAATAATTTTCTGAGTTTAGGACCCACACCTTATTTTTCGCTTCCTCGCAACACACTAGCGAATCTTCCAATTTTCCTTAGTAATTCCTTAAACGAGCCTAAACCAAATTTCAGTAAAAATTCAATCAATTTACCATTAAGCCATCCCCCCAACACCCACTTAAGAGTTTAGACCAATCATTGAAATTATAACTATTTTATGAATTCAAACTAGTTAGATTCCTTACACTATATATCGATGTGAACCGTACGTACAATCGTTCTTCGCCTTTACAGATGATCTAGGGCATATGGTCAGCACCTAATTCAATAATATACTATAAAATAAATATCTAATTAATTATTAAATTCATTTACTTAATCAATTCATAATATTTACCCAACAACTATGTCGAAATAACAAACTAGTTATCCTTAATTGCACTTACACTTCACGATTAGTGGGACTAGATTAGCTAATTGATCTAGAACGTCTCTCCGTAATTAACATGTGATTAAAGGCTTATTAGGAGGGTTCAAGTACACATTTTAATGCTGGGAAAATATTGGCAAGACCCAAGAAACAAAATATCCCCTTTTCTTGCACATAGGCGCACGCACCACCACCCATGGTAGACAAACTGAATTTTAAAACTGTTTGAGATCTCATTAAAATCTAGAAAAATAATTTTGAAATAACTTAAAATCCATCAAATTCCAGATCTAGCAATTTTTATTTTTAATTGACAAGATTAATAAAAAATTGAAGAGAAAAGAGATCTTACCCAAGCTAGTTGGGAGAAACGGCAATGGCACTCTCGTGGCAATATTCGAGATCGATCTTGGGGTTCAAAATTTTAGATTTGGGCATGATTTATATGAGGATACATGGCAGCAATATAATAAAGAAGATGGTACACAACCTTGACGTAAAAAGGAAAGGAAAGAGATGGTAAAATGGGAGGTGTAGGCGACGATAACAATGGGAGAAAGAAACAAAATTGAAGAGAAAAGAGGAGATGAAAAGGGTGAACAGCTAGGGTAGGGAAAATTGAATTAAATGCTGAAATTAAAATAAAAAATTGTATTTATTCTTAGGGTTCAAGGGTATAGATGGCACACACATTAAAAAAATGTATTTTGCAAACTTTAATTATTTCACAAGGGAAAGGATTCAAACTTGGGAGGTCATTTAATTTCCATGTTTTCTCATATTTCTTTTAAACATTAGGCTTTTTCTTCATTCTTGAAAAAAATTTGCAATATTTATTTTAAAAATAAGGCATGTCACATACTACAGTTTAAGGCAAATTTTAAAAAATAATAAAACTGGTGAGAGAGAAGGGATTCGAACTTGGGTTTCAAGGAACGTTTTACTAACACTTAACCAACAAAGCAATACCTCATTTATTTCCTAAAATGCATAGATAATCTTAAAAATTAAGATATGACCACTCTCTCTCAATTTACAAAATCGATTGTACTAACCCCAAATTTTGGCACATTACAAAAGCCCGGGCTATCTGGCTCGGGGACATGGTCGTATGGCCAAACCATGTACAATTCAAAATATGGGTCACACGATCTGTCTCAGCCCATGTGCCAACCCATGTAACTATTCAAAATATAATCAGACCACTGTGTCGCAAACCGTATGCTGGATCGTGTCAATCTTGAACCTAAAATAAAGAAAACATATGACCATGTGAATTGATCATGTGTGGCACACAGGCTGTTAGCCCGTATAACTTTTCAAAAGATAATCAGATGACCGTGTTGCAAACCGTGTGCTAAATCGTGTCAATCTTGAACCTAAAATTAAGAAGACACATGACTGTGTGAATTGATCATGTGTGGCATACGACCGTGTGACAGCCCGTGTCCGAGGTTGTTTGCACCCAAAATAACTTCCAAAATAAGCAATTTCATGCACCATTTCTTAAAAACCAAATCAAACCATTTTCAACTATTTTCACATATTCAAAACACATCTAAACATGCCAAAAACATACCAAAAGCATGCACCCTATGTGCCTAAGCTATATGCCCACATTGGCATCACAATTTAAATGCTATTCCAAATTCACATTAAATATACACATGTTCTTATTTTATAAACCAATAAACATATTGTTTCATATATTTCTTTTACATCCAATGAACCAAGCAACAAACACTTTCATAATGCATATAGAAAATGGTCAAAAGCACTTATATAGACATACGATTGCCATCACACCCCACATTCAACCAAAATATTAATTAAGCTTTACATCTACAAATTCACCTCATACTTCAATTAAAACAAAATATAACCATAATGTTTATAACATATATACACCAAAATCCTATCTACATGCCACTTATAACCAAACCAAAAGAATAGATAGTTACCGATCAAGTTGATGAGATAGTGTGATCTCCAAGACCAATCCAATTGGCAACTTGCATCCGACAATCTACGAGGAAGAAAAACCAATATGAGGTAAGCTTATGTAAATCTTAGTAAGTTTGAAATAAACTTTATCCTTAACTTACTCTAAATGATATAGATTAAACATTTTACATGATAATTCAATATCATGGTCATGAGTTCTTTAATTACCTATACACAACTCAAGTCTAATAAAGTTATTGAGTTCATTTATGAAACACATAACCTTACCATTGTATCAAACATATACATGAAAAACACATTTGGTACACAAACCAACCATCACATAGTCATTTAACATCTAACATCTTTATTTCTAGTACTCATTTAAAATGCCCCTTTTCCCATATTTATGTTCACATAAATATTTTGTATAAACACTTCATAAAATCATTTCATATATAAATATTTTCATATACGAATTTCGTATGACCATTTCATCTAAACATTTCATCATACCATTTCATTTACACATTTAACTCATAATCATTCTGTATATCACATTTCATCTCAATAGTTCATATAAACAAATCATTCTCGAATCATTTACTTCAATTAAACAATGTGAAAACTAAATAAATTAGACTAATCATATCAATCATTTACAAGACACGTATGGGATTAGTACTGAAAATGGTTCATCATATGCTTCATGTTCTATAATAATTCAATCCAAACTAATTCATATGTGTACACATCAATATTTCAACATTAAACACATATTTTCATAGCCCGATGAAACTATAGCAACATTACTTGGACACTCGGGTAACTACACCACACCGAAGGCATCAAAGATGCGTAACAAAGGCACCAAAATGCAGAAAGAGGCACAAATGTACAGTTAGAGGCACTGAAGTGCAATTCCGTACAAGCGCACATACTAACCCTATTGGTATGCCAATCGTATCCTAATTGTTTACTACATTCAACCGGGCATAATAACTTAATTCAAGCATTTACATCCAGAAGAACTTCATAATTTCTAAACAAATATTATAAATCTGATACATTCATTTCAACATTATTAGCAAATATTCCATTTGTACTTAATTACAATATTTACTAATTTATAAGTAAATAATGGAATTTCACATTAAATACAATTATCCAACAACATTAATACAAATTCAAAATAATATTGATGTACACATACTTATTCTATGAACATACCTCAACAAATACAGTCGTAAAAACGAAGCCGAGGACTAATCCAACACATTAGCTTTTCCTCGGTTTAGATCTGTTTGATTCGTTTCGTGATCTAAATAATAATTTTTATTCAATTGACTAATTCAATATCATAAAATAATAAACTTCATATATTTGACCCTTAATCATCCTTTTACACGTTTACCCAAACTTTTACTTTTTATTCAATTTAGTTCCCAAACCCGAAACTTCTAAATTAACCATATTTAATTCCAATTCATGCTAGCCAAATTTCATATAATCTCTATTCAGCCCATATTTAACAAATTTTACAATAATTTCATATAATTTTACTATTTTAACAACTTAGTCCTTAAACTTTAGAATTAACTAAAATCACTTTACAAAATACTTATATTTAACAATCAAGCCTAATAATCTATCAATTAAATTCACAGAAACACTTAAACCATTTATTTCAAGCCCCTAAACTTTTAATAATTTTACAAATTGACCCTCGAGCTAGCTAAATTAAACTAAATCATTAATAAAAACATAAAATTCATTCAAAACGGGATCAAAATCACATATCATGCATCATGCCAAGCTTGGTCGAACTTTTAAGTAAAAAAAATGGTGTTTTCTCTTCTTAGTTTTAGTGTTGATGGTCTTTTGAAGATTATAACATGTTTTGATTTCTTTAAATTTTGATTTTATTTATTAATTTAAAAGTTTAACCTTTAAAACATCCAACATTTCCTAATTAAAACCCACCAACTATACATCACCATCTAAATAGGTATATTTACAATATAAAACCCTTAATTCATGGTTTCAAATCCATTTAGTACAATTAAACTAATAGCGACTAATTTTTACAACTTATACAATTTAGTCCTTTTTAATTAAATTATTATCTTAACGTTAAATTTTCTTAACCTAGTTTTAATATAACCCTAATAACACTCCATAAATATTTCATAAAACATTGGTAGGCTCAGTTTATAGAAATGAGGTCCCGATACCTGTAACACCCATTACCCGCATCCAACACCGGAATGGGGTACGAGTCATTACCGGACTTATACACAAGCAATCTTACAAAATCAAGACGTAAATTTCAATCCCAATTTAAAAATTTTCATATACATTCATATCATCCCTACAACGAGCCTACGAGGCCCAAAACATGCATTGGAAGCGGTTCGGGAGTAAACCGAGTACTTTAGAAAATTTCAAAACACTTAGAAAAATTTTCATGTTTTAAGGGCCACACGCCCGTGTGGCTTGGGACACGCCCGTGTGGTCACACACGCCCGTATCCCTAACTCGTGTAACTCTCTGTTTATCACCCAAGAATAAATTGAAGTCACACAGCGAAGTCACACGCCCGTGTGCTAGGCCGTGTGGTCAATTTAAAAAGTATGATTTTTCATAAAATAGGTGCAGACTTCACACGCCCTGGGCACACGGGCGTGTGTGACCACATGGCCCTATTACATAGGCGTGTAACACTTCAAAGTAAGGAAAAAAATTTCTAAAGTGCCCAAAGTTTATCGAATATTTTCGGTTGTGTCCTGTACTGCCCCTAGGTGTGTTTTAGGCCCCCGAAGGCCTGTGTAAGGGACAAAGTGTACATGTTTGAAAGGTTTTAAATTTGGGCGAAATTTGGTGACCCGATTTGGTAAGTTTGTAAAGGTGAATTACCGGTAACGCCTCGAACCCTGTCTCGGGGTGGATGTGGTGGGTGGTGTTACATTTAGTGGTATCGAGCTACGATTTAGTCAATTTTAGGACTACCATAGAAGGCATTAAAGCTCGCTATACATGTCATTATATGAACATTGATAGTGTGATATCTGCTAACTGTTTAAATCATTTCTGAATATAGTAAATATCTTCCAATCATGTATAAGATGAGTCCGAGGGAGCAGAGAGCCATGCTCCAACTTCCGTACAATGAGCTATATCTAGTAGTAGTAGAAGGGTTATGTCTGAAGGCCAGGAAGAGGCCTGAGCCGCCTTCTTTAACATGATGGATGAGTGGTTTGGCGATTATCTGAGGAATCGCCCTAACATACCACGATCGCCCCTACCCCCTAACCAACTTGATGAGGATTTGCCACGAGGAATGGCACCGGCAAGAACTGGTAAATCCCCCGTAGATAAACTTAGAAAGTTTGGGGCCAAGGAATTTAAAGCTAAAATTAAGGATGATGCTGAGAGAGCCGAGTTCTTGCTCGAGAATACCACATGGGTTTTAGATGACTTATCATGCACACTGAGGAGTTCTTAAAGTATGCCATATCTCTCTTAAAGTACACTGCGTACCACTAGTGGAAGACCGTATCTTTGGTGGTGCCAAAGGAAAATATCACTTGGGAATTCTTCCAAGCAGAGTTTAGGAAGAAATATATCAATCAAAGGTTCTTAGACTCGAAGCGAAAAGGAGTTATTGGATCTCAAACAAGGGAATAAGACTGTGGCTGAATACGAAAGGGAGTTTGTAAGGTTGAGTCAGTATGCAACTGAGTGGGTTCAAACTGAGTCAGAAATGTGTAAACGCTTCTAGGAAGGAATGAGGACATCAAATTGTTGATTGGGATCCTTGAAATACGGGAGTTCACCGCATTAGCTGATAAGGCCAAGAAGGCCAAGGAACTCAATAATGAAAGGAAGCATGCGAGGAGAGAGGCTCGAGTTACGAGCAAGAGATCCAGCGGTAAGACGCTCCCCTTTTCCATAAAGAAATCAAGGAGCCAACATGGACGCTCCACTTCATCTGTAGGATATTCGGGTAGAATGAGAAGCTCTAAACGACGAGATTAGAAGTCTTTCTCCCCGATGGAGACTAGTGTGGGGAGTGTAGATGACCAAAAGTCAAAGTGTAAGAGTTGCAACAAATTTCACTTTGGAGAGTGCCGTGTAAAGAGCAGTGCATGTTTCAGATGTGGTTCTCTCGACCACTTTCCCAGGGACTGCCCAGAGTGAATTGAAAGAGAAGTGGAAGTAACTCCGAAGTCGAGTGCTCCCATGGAACGAGGTAGACCTCCGAGATACCCTGGAAGTGCTAGTGGCAGTCATGTGGCAGCCAAAGATACTGCAAAATTAGAGGCTCGAGCCACGACAAGAATGTATGCAATACACGCTCAAGAGGAAGCCTCTGTTCCTGGCGTTATTACAGGTACTTTTTCTCTTTTCAATACATGTGTTATTGCCATAATTGACCCGGGATCGACGCATTCATACATTTGCATGGGATTGGTGTCTAGTATGAACATAGTCGTTGAACCTATGGAATTTGTTGTTAGAGTGTCGAACCCACTAGGCAAATCAGTTCTAGTTGATAAAGTCTGTAGGGATTGTCCTTTGATGATTCATGGTCAATGTTTTCCGGCTAACCTTATGTTGGTACCTTTCCTTAATCTTGCAGGTGAGCCTTGATGTGGGGACTTAGGCCGAAGGGGATTCAGAGTGGCCACGGTGATCGCCCTTGGGCTTTTAATTAAGCATTTGGTTTTCTTTAAGTTTTTTTTATTTATTATTTATTTTTGGGTTGTAATAAGGCCATTTTAACTTTTCTTTTATTTCTTTTCTGGATTATTTTATTTTATTTTTTTTATTAACTTTTAACTGGGTGATAATTAATGAGCTAGGCTTAGGACGTGTTTTCAAAATGAAACTCGTTTTTAAAATAACACAACGACACGATTATCCAACTTTAACAAGAATATTCACTTAAATAAACTTCAACTCGTTATAACCAAGTGTGGCAATGGCAGTGGGCATGTCTAGGATTGGATCCAATCGAAGAGCTTGGTACTTAAGCAGCCTTCATGGCTCACCTCCTCTGCTTCGGATACCTACCTGGTGCCCAGCTTCCATTCACTTGTTAGCTTAACAAAAGTCAGTTTTTAAACATTAAAACGAAACATGAATTTTAAAACTCTTATGTGGCACGTCAGATTCGGCCATAACGTCTGGGCCGAGTTTGGGGTGTTACATAGCTAGTTATTATCGATGGTTTGTAAACGGATTTTCTATAATTGCTACTCCTATGACCAGATTACTCCAAAAGGATGTTAAATTTGAGTGGACGGAAGAATGTCAACAGAGCTTTGAGAAATTGAAAAAGTTACTAACTGAAGCACCAGTATTGGTACAACCCGAGTCAGGTAAAAAATTTGTGGTGTATAGTGATGCTTCTCTAAATGGCTTGGGATGTGTACTTATGCAAGAAGGAAAAGTTGTGGCTTATGCTTCGAGGCAGTTGAAACCTCATGAAAGGAATTATCTGACTCATGATTTGGAACTGGCTGCTATAGTGTTTGCTTTGAAGATTTGGCGACATTATCTGTATGGTGAAAAGTGTCGAGTACTTACCGACCACAAAAGTCTCAAGTACTTGATGTCACAAAAAGACTTGAATTTGAGACAGCGGAGATGGTTAGAATTATTGAAAGATTACGAGCTTATGATTGACTACCATCCGGGGAAAGCGAATGTTTTTGCCGATGCCTTGAGTAGAAAGTCATTGTTTGCTTTGAGTGCTATGAATACTCAGTTGATGGTGTCTAACGATGGTTCGATTCTAGCAGAGTTGAGAGCAAGACCGATGTTTTTACAAGAGATTTGTGAAGCTCAGAAAAGTGACAAAGATTTACAAGCTAAGAGGAAGCAATGCGAGGTGTACAGGATCGATTTGTAATCGGTTTTGATGGTTGCTTGATGTTTAAAATTCAGATTTGTGTACCGAAAAATGATGAGTTGATTCAAAAGATTTTGCACAAAGCACATAGTGGTTGTTTGTCGATTCACCTAGGCAGTACAAAAATGTATAATGACTTGAAGAAAATGTACTAGTGGAACAGAATGAAAAGAGATATCTCCAAGTTTGTATCAAAATGCTTAATTTTTCAATAAGTGAAAGCTAAACACCAAGTGCCTTCGGGACTACTTCAGCCTATCATGGTTCTTGAATGGAAGTAGGATCGAATTACTATGGATTTTGTATTAGGGTTGCCGTTAACTTCGAGGAAGAAAGATGCCATCCGGGTAATAGTCGACAGATTGACTAAATCGACTCATTTTATTCCGGTATGTACTGATTATTCTCTTAATAAGTTGGCAAAATTGTATATCAGTGAGATTGTTAGACTTCACGGAGTACCTTTGTCGATTATTTCGGATAGAGATCCGAGATTTACATCGCGATTTTGGCAAAAGTTGCAAGATTCATTAGGTACGAAGTTAAATTTTAGCACTGCCTTCCATCCACAGACTGATGGACAATCAGAGAGTAATTCAGATTCTTGAAAACATGCTCAAATGTTGTGTATTCGAATTCCAAGGTAGTTGGGAAAGATACTTACCGTTGCTAGAATTTGCCTACAATAATAGTTATCAGATGAGTTTGAAGATGGCACCCTATGAAGCATTGTACAGTCGTAAGTGTCGGACGTTATTGTATTGGACTGAACTCAAAGAAAATCAAATTTACGGAGTTGATCTAATTAAAGAAACTGAAGAAAAAGTGAAAGTGATTCGAGATTGTTTGAAAGCTGCTTTAGATAGACAGAAATCCTACGCGAATTTAAAACGAAAAGAAATCGAGTTTCAAGTCGGCGATAAGGTATTTTTAAAAGTGTCTCCATGGAAGAAAGTTCTTAGATTTGGTCAGAAAGGCAAGTTGAGTCCGTGTTTTATTAGACCGTATAAGATAATTGAAAGAGTTGGACCGGTAGCATATCGGTTGGCATTACCACCTGAATTAGAGAAGATTCATGATGTGTTCCATGTATCTATGTTACATCAGTATCGTTCGGATCCTTCACATGTAATTTCACCGACAGAAATTGAGCTACAACCGAATATGACTTACAATGAATAACTGATTAATATTTTAGCTCGGGAGGTCAAGCAACTAAGAAATAAAAGTATCGCTCTCGTGAAAGTATTATGGCAAAAGCACGGAGTAGAAGAGGCTAGATGGGAACCCGAGGAAACTATGAGGAATCAATACCCACACCTGTTTACCGGTAAGATTTTCGGGGACAAAAATCCCTAAATGGGGGAGAGTTGTGATATCCCGAATTAGGGCCTAATCAGAATAGTCATTTTGGGACCACAAATCCGAGATAGAAATAATTATTTTATAATTATTTTTAGATCTATGATATGATTGTATGATTGTGTGAAAATTTCGTGAAGAAATTCTATGCATAAAGTGTTTAATTTGAAATTAGGGAGTAAATTAAATAAGTTGCAAAACTTGCATTCTAGAAGCTTTTAGTATGAAATTGCTTTGGAATATTAATTACGAGGTCTTAAATAGCAATTTAACCAATTTCTAAAATTTTGGACAAAAATGGGCTTGTACATGAAAAATTACAAAGAAAGGCATTAAGGGCATTTTTGTCATTTGGTAAATATAGTCATTAAAAAGGGAAAATAACACAAAATGGACTCATCTTCTCCATAGGGCTGCCGTTTTTTACTTATCACGATAGCTAGGGTTTCCAACATTTTTAAGCCTTGATTGTAAGTTATTTTCATACCCGTTTTTTATGCTCTTTTCGATTTTGAAATCTAGAAAGCATGTTCTATCATTTTCTAGCAATGTTTTGAGCTAAGATGCATGTATGAAAATTTACCCATGTGTGACAGAATTGTATTTTGATGAATAATGAAGGAATATGATGGTTTGATGTGTGTTTAACAACTTTTACTTACTAGTTTTATGTGAAAACACCTGAAAAGGGACTTAATTGTAAAAATGGTAAAATTGATGGTAAAAATCTGATTTTTTGTGTAAAATATGGGCTGTTATGGACATTAGGAAATTCGGCTATGCCTAGATGTCATGGGTAATGCATGTAACTCATTGTACAAACTTAGGGACTCAATTGTAAATAATTAAAAAGTTAGGGATAAAATGGTAATTTTAATCCAAGCTCGTATTAGGGGCTGTTTTGATTAATGTGTATATTGAATAAATTAATTTGGTATTTTAGATCAAGAGAAACGAGATTCGAGTCGTGACCGAGGGAAAAATAAAGTTTTCGAGGAATAGGCTCGATTTCTAACATTTTGTACCGAGGTAAGTTTATGTGTAAATGTGGTAACATAATTGTCATTTTAAGTAATTTTAATGATATTTATATGATATGATGATTATTATCATGAAATATTATGCTTTGTGGTTATTATTGAATAATATGCAAATTATGTAAGCTACTTGATAAATATGAAATGCTACCAAGTATCGGTTCTGACATTCAGTGGAAGATGGCAAAGATATGTGATCGAGGAAAATCTCGTTTGAACCTTGGGAATAGATTAGAATACAAGTGACATGTCACTAGGATATTTGAGTTCCGAACTCGTTGAGCTGAGTCCGAGTTCACTTATGGATGCGAACGCCCGAGCTCGTTGAGTTGAGTCAGAGTTCACATATGGGCGGGTTACATGGTAGCTTGGCTACATAAGTTCCGCAGGCTATTGAGTTTGTCTAGCTGCGGGTATGGCACTTATGTGCATGCAATCCGTGTATTCGAATTATATTCCAATGTGTTCAACGGGTGAATTTTAAGTGAATAAGGAGAACACCTAAAATGAAGGTGACATGTTGGTAAGTGTGGTGAATGAGAAAATTTGACAGGTATGTACTTAAACCCTCGGGTTGAGAACTTGGTATGATGATATCCTAGTAAGATATTAAATGCAAATGTAACATGAATGTTTTGATGATATTTATGCAAATGATGTATTATGTTGGATTGTATGATTATGTTACTTGCTATTTGCATGTGAACTTACTAAGCATTTATGCTTACTCCCTCCTTTTCATTCTTTGTAGTTTTGACAAGCCAGCTCAGAAATCGAGAACGGTTGGAGGCTCGCTCACACTATCCGTGGATCATTTGGTATAGTGACTTGTATATTTTGAGTATGGCATGTATAGCATTATAATCATTTTGTGTATATAATTTTATGATATGGCTATTGAGTGGAAAGGAAATGCTTGGTAAAGATTAGCCATTGGAATGGCTAATCAAAGATCATATTTGGTGTTATGTATGCTAAATGTGTTATCTAATCCATGGAATTTCATAAAAAGGTGAAATTTGCTATAAAACAGTATCATACAGCAGCAATGACGTGAGTTTAAAAAATCACTAAAAATAGTAGAGATAGAATTAGATGGTGAGTAAAATATTAAATTGAATCCTATTAAGTCTATTTTCATATGAAAAAAACAAAATAGGTAAATGAGTTGTATTCCATGAGATTTTTTGGGTTTAGTGGAACAGGGTTAGAGTGATTTCTGAATCCCCTGTTCTGACTTTATAAATTCACTAAAAATTGTAAAAAAATAATTAGGAGTCATAATTTATATGTACAGATTCTTTATTGAGTTTACTTTTAATAGAAACAAACGACATAGTCATCTGAATTCTGTATAGAGAGAAGAGTGATTCGTAGTAAACAGAGATTAGAGCAGTCAAACACTGAAACAGGGGAAACTTTAACTAATAAACTGTACTAATTGGCCTAACCAAAAATTCTAGAAAAAATTAGTAAATAGATATATTACTTTAGTTTTAGGAAAAATTTACAGATTTGAATTTTGAGTTTCGTAACTCGAGATATGAATTTTTTAGCGACTGTGATGCAGATGGGCAGATTATTACGAAAGGTAAAATAAATTGTTTGAAATTGTTTAAATGATAATTTAAGTCTGTTAACGCCTCGTGCTCGACTTCAGCGACGGTCTCGAGTGAGGGGGTGTTACATTTGGTGGTATCAGAGCTACGTTTTAGTCGATTCTCAGACTAACATGGTGTATGTACGGGTTTTGTTATACATGCCATATATATATATTGTGATAGTGTGACGACTCCTGACCTTTCAAATGATTTTTTTTATAGTAAATGGATCCCGATCTAGCTATGGCTGATAATGTAGAAAGCAATGCGCCAGCTCCTGCTGAAGGGGCGGTGTCGACTTAAAGTCGACCTCCTACTGTTGGTCAAGGAGGAGGAGAACGGGCTCGGGAAGCCTTTCTCTAGATGATGAATACATGGTACACCGAGTTCGTTCATACGAACCTGAATGCTCAACCTCCCCCACCTCCCCTGATTCCTCAACCTGTACCTCCGATGCCTCCAGGTATGGATCTAATGAAATTTCATAAAACCCAGTTGACTGAATTCGCAAGCAAGGGGCTGAAGAATTCAGGGTAAATGTTGATGATGATGCCGAGAAAGAAGAATTTTGGCTTAAAAATTCTATTCGGGTATTTGATGAATTATCTTGTACACCTGAAGAGTGCTTGAAATGTGTTATATCTTTGTTGAGAGATTTAGCCTATTATTGGTGGAAGACATTGATTTCAGTGGTACTGAATGAGAAAGTGTCTTGGGAGTTCTTTCAAGAAGAATTTCAGAAGAAATACATCAGTGAAATATTTGTTGAACAGAAGCATAAAGAGTTTCTCAAGTTGAAATAATGCAACATGACAGTTACTTAGTATGAAAGGAAGTTCGTTCGGTTGAGAAAGTATGCTAGAGAATATATTCCTTCAGAGGTTAAAATGTGTGGATGATTTAAAGACGGACTCAATGAAGATATCAAAGTATTTGTGGGAATTCTTGAGTTGAAAAAGTTCGTAGTACTTGTTGATCGAGCTTGAAAGGCTGAAGAACTAATTAAAGAAAAGAGAAAGGCAGAGGCTGAGACTAGAAATTTGAAGAAAAGACCGATGAGCAGTGCATTTCCACCGCAATCTAGAAAATCTAGAGATATGTATTCTCGTTCTCATGTTTCGGCCGGACATTCATATGGGAATCGTAAGAAGCAAAATGTGGGTTCTAAATCTCAGACTACTTCTGTGGCTAGTATGGGAAATTCGAGATTTGTTAGACCCAAGTGCCATCGATGTGGTAGAAGTCATCTTGGTCCTTGTAGAACTAACGAATGTTACCATTGTGGTTCTCTAAATCATTTTATTAGAGACTGTCCCGAGAGAATTGAGAAAAAAAAATTTCAGAGTGCAAAACCTAGTGGTGCAGTTTCGAGAGGAATATCTTCAATGAATACTGGGAATGAGGCAAGCAGCAAGAATCTAGTCAGAAATTCAGCGTTTAAATATGAAGCTAGAGCTCTGGCTAGAACTTATGCCATAAGGGCGCGTGAAGATGCTTCATCTCCCTATATGATTACTAGTATTTTCTCTCTTTATGGTGTTAATGTTCTTACTTTGATTGACCCCAGTTCTACTCATTCATATGTGTGCATGAAATTGTTGTCTAATATGAGTATACCTGTTGAGTCTACAGAATTTATGATTAAAGTGTCAAATCCGTTAGGCAAATGTGTTATAGTTGATAAACTATGCAAGAAATGTCCTTTGACGATTAGAGGTTATCATTTTCTGGCCGACTTGAAATTTTTGTCGTTTGACGAATTTGATGCTATTTTGGGTATGGATTGGTTGACATTGCATGATGCTATACTAAATTGTAAACAAAAGGTTATAGAATTAAAATGTGAAAATGGTAAAATTCTGCGGGTTGAATCAGACGAATCAGAGGCATTGCCTAGTGTGATTTCTTCGATGTCGACTCAGAGATATTTGAGAAAGGGTTATGAAGCTTATTTGGCGTATTTGTTGAATACAAAAGAATTTGAGAAGATAATTGAATCAGTGCCGATTGTATGTAAATTTGCGAATGTATTTCCAGAAGAATTGTCGGGTTTACCTCCTGTTAGAAAAGTAGAATTTGGTATTGAGTTGATACCGGGAACAACTCCGATCTCGATTGCTCCATATAGAATGGCACCAACAGAGTTGAAAGAATTAAAGTCTCAGTTACAAGAGTTGACTAACAAAGGTTTTGTGAGACCGAATTTTTCACCTTGGGGTGCTCCCGTATTATTTGTGAAAAAGAATGATGGTTTTATGAGATTGCGTGTAGACTATCGGCAGTTAAATAAGGTGACAATCAAGAACAAGTACCCGTTGCCGAGAATTGACGATTTGTTTGATCAGCTGAAAGGAACGACATGGTTTTCAAATATCAACTTGAGGTCTGGATACTACCAGCTGCGAGTAAAAGAGTCAGATGTGCCTAAAACTGCTTTTAGAACAAGGTACGGCCATTATGAATTTTTAGTTATGCCATTCGGTTTAACAAATGCTCATGCTGTGTTTATGGATTTAATGAACCGCATACTTCGACCATACTTAGACAAGTTTGTTGTGGTATTTATTGATGACATCTTAATTTATTCAAAAGATGAGACAGAGCATGCTGAGCACTTGAGGACAGTTTTGCAAACTTTGAGAGATAAGCAGTTGTATGCCAAGTTTAGTAAGAGTGAGTTTTGGCTTTGAGAAGTAGGATTTTTGGGTCATATTGTTTCAGGTGATGGTATACGGGTTGATCCCAGTAAAATTTCGGCTATTGTTGATTGGAAACCGCCGAAGAATGTAACTGAGTTTAGAAGTTTCTTGGGTCTAGCTGGTTACTATCGATGGTTTGTAAACGGATTTTCTATAATTGCTACTCCTATGACCAGATTACTCCAAAAGGATGTTAAATTTGAGTGGACGGAAGAATGTCATGAGCTTTGAGAAATTAAAAAGTTACTAATCTGAAGCACCGATCTTTCGTACAACCCGAGTCGGAGTAAAAATTTGTGGTGTATAGTGATGCTTCTCTAAATGGCTTGGGATGTGTACTTATGCAAGAAGGAAAAGTTGTGGCTTATGCTTCGAGGCAGTTGAAACCTCATGAAAGGAATTATCTGACTCATGATTTGGGAACTTTCGCTATAGTGTTTGCTTTGAAGATTTGGCGACATTATCTGTATGGTGAAAAGTGTCGAGTATTTACCGACCACAAAAGTCTCAAGTACTTGATGTCACAAAAAGACTTGAATTTGAGATAGCGAAGATGGTTAGAATTATTGAAAGATTACGAGCTTATGATTGACTACCATCTGGGGAAAGCGAATGTTTTTGCCGATGCCTTGAGTAGAAAGTCATTATTTGCTTTGAGTGCTATGAATACTCAGTTGACGGTGTCTAACGATGGTTCGATTCTAGCAGAGTTGAGAGCAAGACCGATGTTTTTACAAGAGATTTGTGAAGCTCAGAAAAGTGACAAAGATTTACAAGCTAAGAGGAAGCAATGCGAGGCTGGTACAGGATCAGATTTCAGAATCAGTTTTGATGGTTGCTTGATGTTTAAAATTCAGATTTGTGTACCGAAAAATGATGAGTTGATTTAAAAGATTTTGCACAAAGCACATAGTGGTTGTTTGTCGATTCACCTAGGCAGTACAAAAATGTATAATGACTTGAAGAAAATGTATTAGTGGAACAGAATGAAAAGAGATATCTCCAAGTTTGTATCAAAATGCTTAATTTGTCAACAAGTGAAAGCTGAACACCAAGTGCCTTCGGGACTACTTCAGCCTATCATGGTTCTTGAATGGAAGTAGGATCGAATTACTATGAATTTTGTATCAGGGTTGCTGTTAACTTCGAGGAAGAAAGATGCCATCCGGGTAATGGTCGACAGATTGACTAAATCGACTCATTTTATTCTGGTATGTACTGATTATTCTCTTAATAAGTTGGCAAAATTGTATATCAGTGAGATTGCTAGACTTCACGGAGTACCTTTGTCGATTATTTCGGATAGAGATCCGAGATTTACATCGCGGTTTTGGCAAAAGTTGCAAGATCCATTAGGTATGAAGTTAAATTTCAGCACTGCCTTTCATCCACAGACTGATGGACAATCAGAGAGTAATTCAGATTCTTGAAAACATGCTCAAATGTTGTGTATTCGAATTCCAAGGTAGTTGGGAAAGATACTTACTGTTGGAAGAATTTACCTACAATAATAGTTATCAGATGAGTTTGAAGATGGCACCTTATGAAGCATTGTACAGTCGTAAGTGTCGGACGTCATTGTATTGGACTGAACTCAAAGAAAATCAAATTTACGGAGTTGATCTAATTAAAGAAACCGAAGAAAAAGTGAAAGTGATTCGAGATTATTTAAAAGCTGCTTTAGATAGACAGAAATCCTACCCAGATTTAAAACGAAAAGAAATCGAGTTTCAAGTCGGCGATAAGGTATTTTTAAAAGTGTCTCCATGGAAAAAAGTTCTTAGAATTGGTCAGAAAGGCAAGTTGAGTCCGTGTTTTATCGGACCGTAGAAGATAATTGAAAGAGTTGGACCGGTAGCATATCGGTTGGCATTACCACCTGAATTAGAGAAGATTCATGATGTGTTCCACGTATCTATGTTACATCAGTATCGTTCGGATCCTTCACATGTAATTTCACCGACAGAAATTGAGCTACAACTGAATATGACTTACAATGAATAACCGATTAATATTTTAGCTCGGGAGGTCAAGCAACTAAGAAATAAAAGTATCGCTCTCGTGAAAGTATTATGGCAAAAGCATGGAGTAGAAGAGGCTAGATGGGAACCCGAGGAAACTATGAGGAATCAATACCCACACCTGTTTACCGGTAAGATTTTCGGGGACAAAAATCCCTAAAGGGGGGAGAGTTGTGATATCCTGAATTAGGGCCTAATCAGAATAGTCATTTTGGGACCACAAATCCGAGATAGAAATAATTATTTTATAATTATTTTTAGATCTATGATATGATTGTATAATTCTGTGAAAATTTCGTGAAGAAATTCTATGCATAAAGTGTTTAATTTAAAATTAGGGAGTAAATTAAATAAGTTGCAAAACTTGCATTCTAGAAGCTTTTAGTATGAAATTGCTTTGGAATATTAATTACGAGGTCTTAAATAGCAATTTAACCAATATCTAAAATTTTGGACAAAAATGGGCTTGTACATGAAAAATTACAAAGAAAGGCATTAAGGGCATTTTTGTCATTTGGTAAATATAGTCATTAAAAAGGGAAAATAACACAAAATGGACTCATCTTCTCCATAGGGCTGCCGTATTTTACTTATCACGATAGCTAGGGTTTCCAACATTTTTAAGCCTTGATTGTAAGTTATTTTCATACCCGTTTTTTATGCTCTTTTCGATTTTGAAATCTAGAAAGCATGTTCTATCATTTTCTAGCAATGTTTTGAGCTAAGATGCATGTATGAAAATTTACCCATGTGTGACAGAATTGTATTTTGATGAATAATGAAGGAATATGATGGTTTGATGTGTGTTTAACAACTTTTACTTACTAGTTTTATGTGAAAACACCTGAAAAGGGACTTAATTGTAAAAATGGTAAAATTGATGGTAAAAATCTGATTTTTTGTGTAAAATATGGGCTGTTATGGACATTAGGAAATTCGGCTATGCCTAGATGTCATGGGTAATGCATGTAACTCATTGTACAAACTTAGGGACTCAATTGTAAATAATTAAAAAGTTAGGGATAAAATGGTAATTTTAATCCAAGCTCGTATTAGGGGCTGTTTTGATTAATGTGTATATTGAATAAATTAATTTGGTATTTTAGATCAAGAGAAACGAGATTCGAGTCGTGATCGAGGGAAAAATAAAGTTTTTGAGGAATAGGCTCGATTTCTAACATTTTGTACCGAGGTAAGTTCATGTGTAAATGTGGTAATTGTCATTTTAAGTAATTTTAATGATATTTATATGATATGATGATTCTTATCATGAAATATTATGCTTTGTGGTTATTATTGAATAATATGTAAATTATGTGAGCTACTTGATAAATATGAAATGCTACCAAGTATCGGTTCTGACGTTCCGTGGAAGATGGCAAAGATATGTGATCGAGTAAAATCCCGTTTGAACCTTGGGAATAGATTAGAATACAAGTGACATGTCACTAGGATATTTGAGTTCCGAACTCGTTGAGTTGAGTCCGAGTTCACTTATGGATGCGAACGTCCGTGCTCATTGAGTTGAGTCCGAGCTCATTGAGTTGAGTCCGAGTTCAGTTATGGGCGGATTACATGGTAGGTTGGCTACATAAATTCCGTAGGCTATTGAGTTTGTCTAGCTACGGGTATGGCACTTATGTACATGCAATCCGTGTATTCGAATTATATTCCGATGTGTTCAACGGGTGAATTTTAAGTGAATAAGGAGAACACCTAAAACGAAGGTGACATGTTGGTAAGTGTGATGAATGAGAAAATTTGACAGGCATGTGCTTAAACCCTTGGGTTGAGAACTTGGTGTGATGATATCGTGGTAAGATAGTAAATACAAACGTAACATGAATGTTTTGATGATATTTATGCAAATGATGTTTTGTGTTAGATTGTATGATTATGTTACTTGCTATTTGCATGTGAACTTACTAAGCATTTATGCTTACTCCCTTCTTTTCATTCTTTGTAGTTTTGACAAGCGAGCTCGGAAATTGAGAACGGTTGGAGGCTCTCTCACACTATCCGTGGATCATTTGGTATAGTGACTTGTATATTTTGAGTATGGCATGTATAGCATTATAATCATTTTTTGTATATAATCTTATGATATGGCTATTGAGTGGCAAGGAAATGCTTGGTAAAGATTAGCCATTGGAATGGCTAAGCAAAGATCATATTTGGTGTTATGTATGCTTAATGTGTTATCTAATCCATGGAATTTCATAAAAAGGTGAAATTTGCTATAAAACAGTATCATACCGCAGCAATGACGTGATTTTGAAAAATAACTAAAAATAGTAGAGACAGGATTAGATAGTGAGTAAGATATGAAATTGAATCTTATTAAGTGTATTTTCATATGGAAGAAACAAAACAAGTAAATGAGTTGTATTTCATGAGATTTTTGGGGTTTAGTGGAATAGGGTCAGAGTGATTTCTAAATCCCCTATTCTGACTTTATAAATTCACTAAAAATTGTACAAAAATAATTAGGAGTCATAATTTATATGTACAGATTCCTTATTGAGTCTAGTTTTAATAGAAATAAACGGCATAGTCATCAAATTCTGTACAGAGAGAAAAGTGATTCGTATTGAATAGAGATCAGAGCAGTCAAACACTAAAACAGGGGAAACTTTAACTAATAAACTGTACTAATCGGCCTAACCAAAAATTCTAGAAAAAAAATTAGTAAATAGATATATGAGTCTAGTTTCAGGAAAAATTTACAGATTTGAATTTATAGTTTCGTAACTTTAGATATGAATTTTTTAGCAACTGTGACGCAGATGGGCAGATTATTACGAAAGGTAAAATAAATTGTTTGAAATTGTTTAAATGATAGTTTAAGTCTGTTAACGCCTCATGCTCGACTCCAGCAATGGTCTCGGGTAAGGGGGTGTTACAGTCTCAAACTTTATAATGGTGAGAATTTTAAAGATGACAGAGAGGAGCTACGGCTCCACGAACTTCCATGAATATACCCGCAAGGTAAAGTCGAGCTTAGACTATAAATAAGCACTTCTCGGAAGGCAACCCGAGCACTAACAGTGTTAACTTCTTTGAATTTTAGTTTTTTTTAACATTTAATTCACTAACTGAGTCACTGAACTCAGGTTTTCCAGAACCAAACGGCCAGGCACACGGGCGTGCCTTAGGCCGTGCCCATACCACGGAAGGCAACATGGCCGTGCAATACGGTCGTGTTAAAACAGAGCAAATTTTTTCCCCAACACGGGATTTGATAAGTTGTCATGGCCATGCGACATAACCGTGGGTGAATCTATCAAAATAACATGGGGGTGCGACATGCCCGTGTCTAGAGGCCATGGTTGAAACTGGGAAAACAACACGGGCGTACGACACGCCCGTGCTCACTACCTGTAGCCAAGACTGACAAAATAACACGGGTGTGGACATACATACACAGGCGTGGGAAAAGCGAATGAGGCAGGACACGGCCATGCGTCACGACCGTGTGCATTATTGCACCCAAATTCAAAACCACAAAAAACACTAGGCTGGGAGACTACCACACGGGTGTGGGCCACGGCCATGTGGCTCAAAACAGGGCTCACATAATTGTGGCCCCCTTTATTTTTATTATTTATTATTTATTATTCTTATATGTCCATTTTATTGCTCTTTAATACTATTTTTATTTTATCTTTAGGTTTTAAAATTTATATTAAGCAAATTATGTTTTCGACCATCTCTTAACGAGTAATCATGCTACTTTATGTTTCCTAAAAAGTTATTGATTCTATCGCAGTAATGAAGAGCTCCAAAGCTCATACTACTTAGGAAATCACAATTCCATTGGAAAAGGTTCTCCACGACTACCATGTCCTACCCAACCACCACGATAACCTCTTTGCTGAACACTATGGTTGTGGAACCCAACCTCTACCACCACCGGAGTATCCTCCTCCAATCTCATCATTGCCTTGGCCGATTATTCTCCATAACTCCAATCAAGGATTTCATTCATCATTCAGGAAGTTTCACCTCTCTCCCTATCTTATGATTTTATATGTTTCAGTATATCTATCATTGTACATTGAGGACAATGTACATCTTAAGTGTGGGGGGGTTGTTTATATCTTTATCAGAAAAATTCCTGAATTGTGTCTTATTCTCATGTGATCTTCTCATATCATTATTAGAATGAATTTTGATTAATTTATTATTTTTATTGATATGTCTTGAATTAAAACATAGGCATTCATGCATTGATTGTTTAAACTTTAAGGAATTAGAGAATCAAGCATGATAAGTTGACTTTTGAGAATTATCAATTTTTTAGGGTTGTTTCCCCAAGTTTAGGTATTATCTCGAGTTAAAATTCACAAGGTTTAAACATCAAAAAGCCATAATTCTTGTGAGATCTTGAGCCTTTAAGAGCATCTATTATTTCTTTCATGCTCACTTTTATTGTTGCTTTGAGTGCGTCAATCTTGATTTGTTATTCTAGAACTTGCTTGATTATGCATGTCAAGAGCACACCATTTGATTTGATATGTCAAGATGATAAAGGCACTTAGGTTTAACCCATTCACTCTATAAAAGCCTACCTTCATAATTAACCCTTAGTAAACCCTCTTAAGACTAATAACCCATTCATTGATTTACCTTCTATATTAACCCAATACCCATTATTGTTGAAATCCCCTAAATTATTTTGATCCCTATTTTTGTCGAGATTTGATTTGAATAAATTGCTTAGCTAAGTTTTATATTTTAGTTAGTCTATATTATTTGATTTGTTCTTAAAAAAATTACAATACACATATTTATATTAGTAGTATTTTTTTTTGAGCTTAAGTGTTTAAGTCCATATTCTGAGAAGAAGCTTACATGTATTCAATTGATGATTAGTTGTTTTTCTAGTTAGGTAATTTGTCAATTCAATCTCGATTCTAACCTTTTCTTTCAGCTTGTGACCACACCCTCAACCAAAGCCACGTTACAACCCTTTAAAGACCTTTTGATTGATGTATCATCTCAATTTATAGTGGTGGAGATTTGATTTTCATGCAAGCCTATGGTAATAACTCTTCATATTGACTATCGAGTGCTTTAACTTATTGTCCCTAAAACACCTCGAGTGATTTGAGTGAATCTCTAGTGAGGATGTGAAACTCTGTGATATTTTGAATCAATGGTAATTACCTAGATGAGGGAAGACACTTATGTTTTCGTGATAAAATATCAACTTGGAAAGTTTGAAACTTTGATGATCTTTTAGTTGAATTCTCAATGTATGATTACATATGGATTATTTTGAGATATCATTAATAAGAATTATAAGTTGAGAAGAACTGATTTTGATTGTGAGTTGAGGATTTTGCTTGAGGATAAGCAAACTCTTAAGTGTGGGGGTATTTGATAAACCGTAATTTATACATATTTTTATCTCATGCTTAGCATATTTATGGATGATTTCTCCTTAGATTTGGTGAATTCGATGCTCTTAATCCCTTAATTTCATGTTTTATACTTAGGTGAGTATAGGAGAGTAAAAAGAGCAAGAAACAGGCCGAAAACGGAGAAAATAGGCCAACGTGGGAAATCAACACGGCCTGGACTTCCTCTCAAGGGTAGACCACACGCTCGTGCCCTTTTAGCAGAATCGAGCACGACTTACACGAGTATACCACACGGTCATGTCTATTCAACAGGCTCTAACACGGTTTGGAGCAATCGAACATGGGCATGTCACACGGGCATGTCCCTGTCGACCCCAAGTTGAGTTCTATTCGGAAAAGGCTACTCTTGAGGGCTTTGAATCATTAAAAAGTCTATTTAAACACCAGAGGAGGAACTTAGACGGGACACACAGAGTGGGAGGCAAGGAATTACTTGAAGAAAGCCAATTAAACCATCTTAGAAGCCGAATTCTCCTTTAAGACAGTAGATCTCCCTTAATTTTCCTTCAGGAGTTTTGGGTTTTCTTTATGTTTTGTTTTCATTATTCTTTTTAGATGTTTTCTTTTACACTTATGAACTAAATCCCCTAAATACCTGAGGGGAATGAAACCTAAGATGGATCTTGTTATTATTTTCTAAATTATATGATAAATACTTGATTTGTTCTTAATTATGTGTTCTTAATCCTTGTTTTAATATTTCAGGATATTAATTCAAGTATTGATCTGCTTATTTAGAGGAGCAAAAGTCCCTGTCTAAGAGTAGATCTAGCATAATTAAGCAGAGTTGCATGCAATCCTAGACATAAAATGACATAAATCTGCCGGATTAGGGTCAAACCTAATAAGGGAATCCATAGATCGAGTTAATGTAGCACTAGGAGTTTTAATTAGAAAGATATTTCAATTAATCAACCTAGGGTTAGACATTGTTAGTCTCGAGAGAGGTAACAATATAAATTAGGGATTTCTACAGATCAAGTCAAGTGAATAAATTGTCTAATTCAGAGTCAAATAACAAGTGAAGTCTAGGTGGATTTTTCCTTGGGTATTGTCTTAATCAATCGAATTTCCCAAAAGTATTTTCCCTAATTTTCTTTCTGTGCATTCTTAGTTTAGTTAATTAGTTTAGATAAAACAAACCCATTTATTTTTAGGCTAGATAATAGGAAAAGAGTTAATACTAGTACTTTTAGTTCCTTTGGGTTCGACATCCCGGTCTTGCTAAAACTATACTACTGTTCGATAGGTACACTTGCCTTCGTCGTGATAATAGTTAGTCTTCAAGAACGGTCAAATATAAATTTATTAAAACTTATCACGAACCATCACGATCACCTAAGGTGGTTGAGGTTCAAGATGAGCCTATTGTAGCTCAAGACAAAGAGGAATTTCAAACGAGTGTTGAAACTCTTGTTTCATAGAAGTCAGATTCGGTGATCCTTGATGAGGTAAACTCTAAACTGGTTAGTTCTGATTATCTAACACCCTTGTCGGATGCAGAAAGATTTCCACAGAAAAGTTGTCCGGTTAAAGCTAAGATTCCATTACTGCCATATCCTCAACGATTCCAGAAGTAGCAAAAGGATACTTAGTTGAAAGAAATATTTGATGAAGAGGTGACTTTTAATGACTTCGATGCTGCTAAATCCGCAAATATAGTTGAAGACTGCTATGCTATTTCCAAGATGGAATCGTTGGCTTCTATAGAATTTGAGCTCTATTCTTTTGACGATCCGTTAGAACATATTCTACTAAAGGATTCGCCAAGTGATGATGAAGTTAATGAATGTTTGGATTGGTTAGAAGCTAATTCGAAGGAATTCACTCAAGAAGTTCCACTCGAATCATTAGAATTATCATCTCAGGAGTATACACAACCAAAGTCGTTGATAGAAAAACCAGCTGAATTAGAACTAAAGATCTTGTCTCCTCATTTGAAATATGACTATTTGGGTCTATCTTCGACTTTACATGTCATTATTTCAATTGAGTTCACCAAGAATCAAGAAGAAGAGTCAATTGTTGTTTTGGAAAATCACAAGAAGGGTGTCGGATGGATTATTGCAGATTTTCGAGTCACGGGTTGAAGAATTTGTTGGAATTACAAGAAGTTAAACAAGGCCACCATGAAAAGTCATTCTAGGTTTTCTTTCCCTAATAAGATGTTGGACATATTTGATGGGAAAGAATATGATTATTGCCTAGATGGGTATGATTGGTATGACAAATGGTCATTTGACACCATCCTGGTCAACGATGATCCTGAGTAAAATGGAGAGAGTTCTCTTCACTTTCTCTATTGTTATTTTATATTTTTTTTCTCATTTGAATAAAATGCTAGACTTAGATAAAATTTTCTTTGGGTCATTACATTAATTAAAATTCTGTCTAAGAGATTGGGACTTAAACGGGACCATCTATGACCCCTCTAGTCTTTCCTGAGAGTTTAATTTAATGTAATTTTTTGAAAAATATTTTTTTAAGTAGCCTGAAGAATTTAAGTATTTTTTTTGTTAAAAAAAGGGTCAACTTTTAACCCTAAGCACTAATTTCTTTGAGTTTTTTTTTAGTTTGCTTTCAGTTCAGGAGCTTAGGATCCAAAAAGGAGCTACCATTGGGCTTAAGACACTACTACGAAGGAAATATTCAACCCTTTTTCGTACAGCCCTATAGCCCTTACCTTGCTCCACCGCCACTCTCAAGTAGCTCCATAGTGCATCTCCCTTAACCCTTAATGTCACAGCCCTTATCTCCCTAAATCACCACCCTAAACACCTTTATTTGAAGCCACTAACCATTGCACCTAAACTATTCTTAAAATTGTCACCCCTTCCAACTCTAAACCTTACCCTCAACTACTCACCCACCTACCCAAAACTGAAACCATCCTTAACAGATTTTCTAAGTTCAACACTGAGAGTCCCTTCATCTAGCACCATTCCACGAAGTGAACAGTTTGATATAATGGTTATGCTACAACCCATACAGTTGCAGCAACAATATTGCTGGAGATACTAAAAAGTATGAGATGATTCAATCAGAGATGCATTTAAAATATATATTTCATAACTCGTTTGTTTTTGTGCCTGAATTTCCAGACTTTATACTTAAACCATGGACTCCAATGTTGAGGAAGGAAAAAGATGAGTCAGATTCTGATGGATTTGCAAATAAATAAAAAGAGGGGATCTTTACCTTGTGTTATTTTCTTTCCTAGGTTATTTTAGGATTAGGATCTATTAGGACTTTTATTTTTTGCATAATAAAACAATAGGTGGAAATCATAAATAAAAATGAACAAGTTTTAAAATAAGAAGTGTGGCAATAGATATGTACATGTCTAGGATTGGATCTAGAGAGAGCTTGGTACTTAAGCAGTCAAATTGACTCATCTCCTCTTTTCTAGAATCGTACCTAGTGTATAGTATCTATTCACTTCTAACAATGAGGATATTATTCATCTTAAGTAGCGGGCGAAAAATTTGAAATTATTTCCTCTCAAAATAAAATTTTCTTTTAATTATAGTTAGGTTATATTTTGTTCAAAAAATTAAAATTTTCCTAAGTATGCTAAACTTCAATATAAATGAAGTTCTATTATTTCAATAATTATTATGTTAGCTTAATTATGACACAAATCTACTCTTAATAAAGTGTGTAAATCATACCATAAATATTTTAGTTCCTTAGGAAAGCTAGGCATGCATGAAAGTTCAAATCTTTAGAATTGACTTAGTAACTTCTTAAGGCGAAATCCTAGGAAGTATGGAATGTTGAAAATGATTTAGGCAAATTTTTGTTTGGACCGTTTGAGAATTTCAAGCAAAACTTAATGAATTTTCATCCTTTGAAACCCAACTTTGAGACTATATGGTCTAATTTTATTTGAACCTTTGCAATTTTTAGCCATCACTTTTCTCTTAATTATCTTTAAATTGTCTCAAACACTAGACTCAGTAGTATTCAGAATATTCTTTGAAAATAAGTTGGGGGAGTTGAAAAGAAGTATCAAATCCTCAAAAAAATTGTAGTACATACAACAAAATGCTCGTGTTAAAAAAAAGAGAGTATATGTACTCACAAGAAATAGATGTACAAAAGAGCATGTGAAAGCAAAATAAGTTGGTGTATTGAAGGTAATTATTTCGAAGGTCCAATTCAAGCTGAGTCTAGGGTTTTTAGCCTAAATTTATCTATCTTTTACCTACCCCTAGCCTAGCCACGTTACAACCTGTTTGAAAGACCTATTGATTCAAGTTTCTATGCTACCAACATTAGTGGAGAGAAATTTCTATGTTCAACATATGAAGGCATAAATTAAACTTAATGATTGCAGCTTAATCTTAAATAAGGGAATAAAATCGAATTGGTAAGGGTTTAACATGCCTTTATTGAGAAAGCATTTAGTTTATTTTTGCTATCATAATAATTATTGAGATTAATTTGAATTATATGTATACTTAAGTAGCATAAATCTCAAAATTTTTGTTCTTGAGCATAAGTATGCTAAGTTCATAATTTTGAGAAGAATTTTTTCTGAATGAATTTTTCATAGGTGTTTCCAAGAAATTCTCTTCAATTTCTGCATTACTCAAGACGAGTAATGAATTAAGTTTGAGGGTGTGGAAACACAAAAATATATAGACTTTTTCATGCCCTTTTGAACTCAAATTCATGAAGTTTTGTTGTAATTCTTGTCAAAAAATATAATATAATTATAAAATAATTAAATTGTACTTCAATTATTAACATATTTAATTTTAACTAATTTATAATAAATTTTCATAAATTTTGATTTAATTTTGACAGATTTGCACAAAGGGTGAAAATTGGCTCGGCAGACACTGCTAAAATCGCAAAATCGAGAAGCGATTTTTGAAGCATCGAGGTGAATTAATTTCTCAGCTTAAGACAGTCCAATTGATGAGTATTAATATATAATATAATTAATTTTAATTTTAATCTAATTTAGTTTAGGTTAAATAATTATTATTAATTAAATTATGAAAAGATGTCCAATTGTGCGAAACCAAAAGACTGATCTAACCGAGCACATGAGCTAACCAAAACCATCCAACATGCTGACTCAACCAGCATAAATTAGCTGTTTATTTGACTTACAAATTATCCCTTGAAGTTTTCTTGAAATTACATTCAAACTCCTCCACTTATCAAGCTTTTGTAGATTTGCCCCTAGCTAAATTTAGTAAGTTTGAAACATTCAAACTTGCCACATGTGTGGCCAGCCAAGGGGGCTATGGCTGCTGACTTTTTTCTATTTTTAGTAGCCAACCCCACCTATAAATACTCACCCTTTGCTACTCATTTCAACACACCTCTCATTCCTCACATGTCTCTCTCTTTCACTCACTTTCTCTTCTTATTTCCCATTTTTCTTTCTTGTCCCTTCCTTGTCGATTCCATCTTGGAAAAGACCCCTTCAACCACCTTGGATAGAAGCATTCAAGTGCTTGTAGAAGCCTTGATTCAGTAGGAATGAGCTAAGAAGGAGGAACGAAGCAAACTAGTCAGGCTTCGGAGAAATACCGGATTTGATTCTAGTTTCCTATCATTTAACTTTTATTGTTGTTGTTATGAAAATGTCTATGAATATTTGTTATGTTGTTATTTTTAATTTAATTGACATGACTTAAATTTAAATCATGTTAGGTTGATTGCATTTCATCCACTTAAGTTATTCAAATTATGTTTGTGTTGTTATAGGTCTTGGTAAATTGTTTGATTAAGTAAAAACATAATTATGTTATTCTTGCATTACAATTGTGAGGTAACTAATGAATTATTTATTAATAATTTTGAAATTGTAATTAATTGACACAATACTTAATCAGTGCATGTTTAATCTTCTAAGGTAATTGAGGGTTAAACTAGCAACGGTGTCAAATGGTACATTAGCCTTGCATAACTTACAAGATTATTGTGATTAAATTGTTTCAATGTAGAAATATATTTTTACCTCACTTAATCTTTTACTTGTTTATTTAAATTGATTAATTATTTGAATTGGCATAGTGATATGTTTTAGAGATTAGTTAATTTAATAAGTTTGTATGTGCTATAGTTAACAAATTACCAAGTTGCCGTGAATTTATTCGTAACAACATGAACATTGTTTTAGTAATATTAAGTTAAGAAATGTAATTAATCTAACACAATTATGTCATCTTAATTAAAATCATCTTTTGAAATCGTGCATTGGAACTTTTATGTTTATTTATTTTATTTTACTTAGTTAAATTGTAGTTTTTTAATCACTTCCTCAAAATCAACATATTTCTCTTCACTAAAGTGTTTTTAATTGCATTCATAAATAATTCTTTTCACAGTCCCTATGGGTACGATAACTCAACATTTACTTTTCACTTTACTACTTGTTACAATTGTGTACACTTGCACATTTCCATCATTCCTGTAACAGCCCGTTTTTAGTGAAATCGAATCAATGGTTTCGGGACCACAAATCCAAAGTCAAAAAATTTATTTTATTATTTTATTATTTTATTATTTTATCGCCTACAGCATGATAATAGTACCATTTAAAAATTTCTTTAAGAAATTTTACCGTTTACCTGCTCAATTTGATAAAAAAAACTAAATAGCATAAAGTGCAAAAGTTGAGTTCTAATAGCTAAAGGTGTTAAATAGCTATAGAACCTTAAAGTAAAAGTCCTTATATGGTAATTAGACCACTAAGGAAGATAGTGGAATGTAATGGCTTGGCATTTGTATAAAGTTTAAAGTTTTTAAAGGTTATAATTGTGCTTTGGTAATTAAATGATAATTAAAATAAGAAAAAGGCATTCATCCTCTTCATTCATCAAGCCGCCACCAAAATTTCTTGTTCTTCTAAACTAGGAATTCAGCCATCTTCATTGTTGCTAAATTGGTATGAATTTTTTTCTCATTTTTAATTATTTTTATGTGTTCAGGATCATTGTAGTTTAATCTAGCTAGCTCGGAGACTAATTTGTGAAACTTTTAAACTATTAGGGTTTTGTCATTGTTGAATATGCATGAGTTTTGATGGGTTATGGAAGAAAATGGATAGTTGTTGTTAGATAAACAACATTTGTTAAGTGATTTTTGATGAAAATTAAATTGAAAAATAGAAAATTTTACATGGTGAAATTGTGAAATAAATGAAATATAGGGCTTGCTAGGGACCTAATTGATATTTGGCTATAGTGGGTTGTGAGGAAATTGCATAAATTTCCACTTTATAAGCTAGAGACTAAATTGAAAAGAAATTAAAAGTAAAGGGGCAAAATGATAATTTTGCCAAAATAATAAAATTCATATTTAATTGAATTAAATTTATCCGTATAGATCAAGACAGACCTCGTATGGCTTTAGATAGGCACAAAGAGAAAGTCTTGGATTAATCACCTCCGTATCCACGTATACTCGTCGATGTAAGTTCGTATAATTAAATTGTGTATATGCTTTTGATTGAAATATACTTGTGTTGTGAATTGCTACACATATATACCATTTGCATATCCAATGACGTACGACTACTACTGAGCCCTGTTTGAACATTAAGAATTCTTAGGATACAAATGACATGTCATTAGGGTTTACATGATTTGGGTACTAGTCCTGAACGTCCTACCGATGGCTGAGCTCCTGCATGTGATGTGGATACTCCACAGCTCGTGTGAATAGTATCGTATAGTTACGTTCCAACCCACAGCTCGTGTGAGCATACCGATCTACAGCTCGAATAAGCATACCGATTAACAGCTCGTATGAGCATACATGTACAGGTTTTGACGAATTACAGTTATATGAGTTTGCACACTATGTGTGAGTTATCCCAGGTTTCCAACGGTATTTAAATGGTTCAACAGGCATTATTCTTATACGAAATGGTAAAGGTTCATTACGAGCTATTACAGGGATACATATGAATTATATGGAAAAGTTGTTACATGGTATATGGAAAATTGAATTGGATGATACATGTATTTGAAACTTAATCAATTGTTGTGCTCATCCATGATTATTGGTTTCTACATGTATTTACTTGGCTAACATGGTTGGTGTATATGTGCTTCGGCATTTGGCCAAATTATGTTGGGATATGCCATGTTTATCTTACCTATTTTGTGATTAAATGGTAAGATACGTTTTAATTTATACGAACTTACGAAGCTTAAATGCTTACTTTGTGTTATATACGTGTTTTATAGTGAATCGGAAGCTCGTTTGGGTTAGAATCTTGTTAGATCTATATCACACTATCCATCAACTCTTTTGGTACTTCCGGTTATTTAATTTTGGTTATAATGGCATGTATAGGTATTTTGGCTAATGTTGGTTATGTGTTTTGGTTGTTGGAATGGCCATTTGGTTTGGTTTGTGATTTGGTACTTTGATGATGTTATAAGCTTAGTTTATGGCATGTAAATATTAGCTTTATAATGGTTGATGTTTAACTTAATATACTTGAATTTGGAAGAAGAAATTATGGTTTGATTATGCATATTGTATAAGTCTTGTGATTTGTTGTGAATTGGTGCTTTGTTATGAAAGGCATATATGTCTACTAATGTTAGTGATTGAATGGCATTTTTGGTACCATTTGATAAGTTTTGGTATGTTTTGGTAAGTAAACTAAATGGCATGTATTGATGCAAATGTGCCTATAAGTTAGTTGCTCATTTTGACCAAATAGAGCACATGGTTAAACATGTTTTAAAGTTGTCATTTGAGGTGCCTAAGGGCATATTGGTTAAATGTGAATATACCATATGTATGAAGCTAGAATATGCATGATTTTGGTGCCTTATTATGGCTTATATATATGTGCATTTTTTTTGTAGGTACATGCCTTGTTGGGTGAGAAAAACGACTTGCAAAATGGCCTATTTTCGTCCACACGGGTTGAGACACAGGCATGTGTCTCAGCCATGTGTGATACATGGCTGAGCGACACGATCGTGTGTCCCCTATAGCTTTCAAAGGGTTCCAAGCTAGGCTGTTACACGGCCAAGCACATGGCCAGGCACACGGGCGTGTGGGGTTACTTCCAAGCGTACATGGCCTGGCACACAGGCGTGTGGCTTGGCCGTGTGACCCAAGTTAGTGAGTTACATGATCACAAACACAGGACACGTGTAACCCCTGCAGTGTTGAAATTTTTCAATGTCTTTTGAAAAATTCTCTAAGTTTCCGATTTAGGCCACGACTTGTTTCTATTGTGTATTTAGGGGCCTCGAGGGCTCGTATAAGGAACAATATATATGTTTTGAATTGATTTTAATATGTTTATTGATATGATTTGAAAGGTTTGAAATTTATGTTCGTTTGATTTGAAAACTTCAGTAATGCTCTATAACCCTGTTTCAGTTACGGATACAGGTTAAGAGTATCAAAGCTACGGTTTAGTCAATTCTAGGACTGAATGTAGTGTGTACGAGTCTAGCTATACATACCATTATATGACATGTGATAGTGTGATATCTCCTGACCGTTTTAAAACATGTTATCATATAGCAATGACATCCAACCGAGCTAACTCCGATGAAGTAGAAAGTAACGCTCAAGCCTCCATTCACGGAGTAGCATCGAGCAGTACAAGGCCTGTATCCTAGGGTCGGGGGAAGAGAGGCTAAGGAAGCCTTCTTCCAGATGATGAATGAATGGTTTACTAAGTACGTACGGATAAATTCGGCTACTCAACAACCTCTACCCCCTCCTACTCCCCAATCGATTCCTGTTTTTCCTCAAGTTTTGGAACCTTTACGAGTTAGTAAGCCACTTGTTGATAGGATTTGTAAGTACAGGGCTAAGGAATTCAGAGCTACTGCTGAGGATGATCCCAAGAGAGCAAAATTTTGGTTAGAGAATACAATTAGGGTTTTCGACAAACTGTCTTGCTCGCCGACTGAGTGTGTTAAATGTGCAGTATCGTTATTAAAAGATTCAACTTACCAGTAGTGGAACACGTTGATTTCTGTAGTGTTGAGAGAGCAAATAACTTGGGAATTCTTTCAAACTGAGTTCTAAAAGAAATACATTAGTCAGAGATTTTTGGATAAAAAACGTAAAGAATTTTTTGAGCTCAAATAGGGTCGTATGATTGTGTTAGAGTACGAGCGGGAATTTGTCAAACTAAGTAAATATGTCTGGAAATGTATTTCAATCGAGACTGTTATGTGTAAAAGATTTGAAGAAGGGTTAAATGAAGACATAAAGCTACTAATTGGAATTCTTGAGTTGAGAGAATTCAATGCATTAGTTGATCGAGCACATAAAGCTGAAGAGCTGAGTAAAGAGAAAAGACCTGTTGATTTTGAAGCTAGAGACTCGAGGAAGAGATCGACTAGGAAGTCATATCAATCAACATCAAAGAGATCAAAAAGAACATAAAAATTGTTCTACAGCTTTAGTGGGGTACTTTAGTAAAGATAGAGGAAATTGGTGTTTGAGTCCAAAACCTCAAGCTACATCTGTAGCAAGTGTGGGTAGTATCAGAGATGTTTTTTCTGAGTGCAAACACTATAAAATACCACATCATGGTGAGTATCGACTGAAGAATGGAGTAAGTTTTAGGTGTGGTTCCCTTGATCACTATCTTAGAGATTGCCCAAAGAAATTCAAGAAAGAGAAAGCTCAAACCACGAGGCTGAGCAATACTACTGCGAGAGGTAGACCACCTGTAATCCCAAAAATGTGAGTGGTAGCCATGGTGTAACAAAAGACTCTGCTATGAGATTTGAAGCACGAGCACTAGAAAAGGCCTATGCTATTCACGCACGAGAAAACGCTTTTGCGCCAGATGTTATAACCAATACTTTCTCTATTTTTGATACTGATGTTACTGCTTTGATTGATCCAGGATCAACTCATTCTTATGTATGCACGAGTTTAGTAACTAGTAAGAATTTACCTATTAAGTCCACTAAATTTTTGGTTAAAGTGTCGAATCCCCTAGGTCTGTATGTGTTAGTTGATAAAGTTTGTAAGAATTTCCTTTGATGACTCGGGGTTATAGTTTTTCGGTTGATTCGATGTTGCTACTGTTTGATGAATTTGATGTGATTTTGGACATGGATTAGCTAACTCTACATGACGTTATTATGAACTATAAACCAAAGCTTATTGTTTTGAAATGTCAGAATGGTAAGACACTTCAGATTGAATCAGATAGTGTGAGTGGGTTGCCTATTGTTATTTCAGCTATAAAAGCATAGAAATATGTGAGAAAGGGTTGCAATGCTTACCTTACTTATGTGTTGGACACTAAATTATCTAAGTCAAAGCTTGAATCAGTGCCGATGGTTTGTGAGTATCCTAATGTATTTTCAAAGGAGTTACCAGGATTATCATCGATTGGAGAGGTTGAGTTTGCTATTGAACTAGTACTGAGGACATCATTGATACCGATAACACCTTACAAAATGCCTCCTACTGAATTAAAAGAGTTGAAAGCACAGTTGCAAGAATTGAGATAAGGGTCTTACTCGACCCAGTTTTTCACATTGGGATGCACTGGTTTTGTTTGTTAAGAAAAAGGACGGATCGATGAGATTGTGTATTGACTACCGCTAGCTCAACAAGGCTACAATCAAGAATAAATATCCACTACCCCGAATTGAAAATCTATTCGATCAGCTGAAAGGTGCCACAGTATTCTCAAAGATTGATTTCGATCACGGTTATTATCAGCTACGAGTGAAAGATTCAGATGTGCCAAAAATTGCATTCAGAACTAGGTACAGACACTATGAATTTTTTGTGATGCTATTTGGTTTAACTAATGCACCTGCAGTATTTATGGATTTGATGAACAGAATCTTCAAACCGTATTTAGATAGATTTGTAATGGTATTTATTGACGACATTCTAATATATTTGAGAGACGAATCCGAACATGCTGAACATTTGAGAATAGTGTTGCAAACCTTGCGAAATAAACAAATATTTGCTAAATTTAGAAAATGTGAGTTTTGGCTTCGAGAAGTCAGTTTTTTAGGGCATATAGTATCGGCTGAAGGCATTAGAGTTGATTCGAGTAAAATTTTAGTAGTTGTTGACTGGAAACCACCGAGAAACGTATCCGAAGTCAGAAGTTTTCTAGGATTAGCTGGTTATTACCAAAGGTTCATCAAAGGGTTCTCGATGATAGCTACACCAATGACATGACTCTTACAGAAGGATGTGAAATTTGAATGGTCCGAAAAATGTCAGCAAAGTTTCAATCAGTTGAAAGCACTGTTGACTGAGGCACCAGTTCTAGTTCAACCTGAATCAGGTAAAAAGTTTGTTATTTTTAGTGATGCATCTTTAAATGGTTTAAGCTGTGTTTTGATACAGGAAGGCAAAGTAATAGCTTATTCTTCCAGACAGTTAAACTCATATAAAAAGAATTATCTGACACATGACCTAGAGTTGACAACTATTGTGTTTGCATTGAAAATTTTGCGACACCATTTGTTCAACGAAAAATGTCATATATTTACCTATCACAAGACTTTGAAGTATTTAATTTCGCAGAAAGATTTGAATCTAAGACAGCACAGATGGCTGGAACTATTAAAAGATTTTGAGTTGATCATTGATCACCATCCAAGAAAAACGAATGTAATTGCTGACGCTCTGAGTAGAAAGTCTTTATTTGCGCTACGAGCGATGAACACACGATTAACATTATCTTTTGATGGTTCGATTTTAGCTGAATTGAAATCTAGACCGATGTTTTTACAACAGATTTGTGAAACTCAGAAATGTGATGTTGAGATGCTAGCTAAACGAGCACAATGTGAGCCGACTTCCGATTTAGAATTTCAGATAAGATCCAATGGTTGTTTATTGTTCAGAGATAGAATTTGTGTACCGAAAAATCTAGAGCTCATTCAAAGAATCTTACACGAAGCTCATAGTTGTAGCTTATCTATTCATCTGGGAAGTAATAAGATGTGCAGTGACTTAAAACAGATGTACTGATGGCTGGGAATGAAACGTGAGATATCTGATTTTGTATCTAGATGTTTAGTATGTCAACAAGTAAAAGCTGAACATCAAGTACCTTCGAGATTATTACAGCCAGTGATGATACTGGAGTGGAAATGGGCTCGAGTTACTATAGACTTCGTATCGAGTTTACCTTTATCTCTGAGAAAGAAAGATGCCATTTGGGTTGTTGTTGATCAGTTGATGAAGTTAGCACATTTTATTCCAGTATGTACAGATTACTCCCTTGACAGATTAGCTGAGTTATATGTTTCTGATATTGTCAGATTACACGAAGTGCCAATTTCTATCATTTCAGATAGAGATCTGCAGTTTACATCACGATTTTGGAGAAAGTTACTGGAAGCTCTTAAGACGCGGTTGCATTTTAGCACTATATTTCACCCTCAGACCGATGGTCAGTCCAAGCAAATAATTCAAATTCTCGAGGATAAGTTTCGTTGCTGTATTTTAGAGTTTGAAGGCAACTAGGAGAAATATTTACAATTGGTTGAATTCGCGTACAACAATAGTTTTCAATCGAGCATAAAGATGGCACCGTATGAAGCTTTGTATGGTCGTAAATGTCGAACTCTATTATACTGGACCGCGCTCAGTGAGAGAAAGATATACGAGGTTGATTTGATTCATGAGACTGAAAAAAAAAGTAAAAGTGATCCGAGATAGTTTGATAGCAACTTCAGATCGTTAGAGATCATATGCGGATCTTAAACGTAAAGACATAAAATTTCAAGTTTACGACAGAGTATTCTTGAAACTATCGCCCTGGAAGAAAGTCTTTCGGTTCGGTCACAAAGGAAAGCTAAGTCCGCGATTCATCAGGTCGTATAAGATTATTAAAAGAATTAGACTTGTTGCGTATCGATTAGCTTTACCATCAGAATTACAAAAGATTCATAATGTCTTTCATGTCTCTATGTTACAATGATACCGATCTGACCCTTCACATGTTATCTCCCCAACCGATGTTGAGATTTAACTAGATATGTTGTATAGTGAGGAACCGATCAGAATTCTGACACAAGAGGTGAAAGAATTGAGAAACAAGAACATAGCTTTAGTAAAAGTTCTCTAGCAATGACACGGAATAGAGGAAACCACCTAGGAACCTGAGGAAGTTATGAGAAAGCAATATATGAACCTCTTTTCTGGTAAGATTTTCGAGAATGAAAATCCCTTTAAGAGGAGAGTTGTAACAGCCCATTTTCAGTTAAATCAGAACAGTGGTCTCGAGACCACAAATTCGACGTCAAAAAATTTATTTTATTATTATTTTATTACTTACAACACGATAGTAGTACCGTATAAAAATTTTGTTAAGAAATTTTACCATTTACATGTTTAATTTGATAAAAAAGACTAAATCACTTAAAGTGTAAAAGTTGAGTTCTAGTAGCTAAAGGTATTAAATAGCTATAGAACCTTAAAGTGAGAGTCCTTATATGGTAATTAGACCACTAATGAAGATAGTGGAATGTGATGGCTTGGCATTTGTGTAAAATTTAAAGTTTTTAAAAGTTATAATTGTAATTTGGTAATTAAATGATAATTAAAATAAGAAAAACGCATTCATCTTCTTCATTCAACAAGCCACCACCGAAATTTCTTATTCTTCTAACCTAGGGATTTGACCATCTTCATTGTTGCTAAATTGGTACGAATTTTTGTCCCATTTTTAATTATTTTTCTATTTTCAGGATCGTTGTAGCTTAATCTAGCTAGCCCAGGGACTAATTTGTGAAACTGTTAAATTATTAGGGTTTTTCCATTGTTGAATATACATGATTTTTGATGATTTATGGAAGAAAATGGATAATTTCTGTTAGATAAACAACTTTTGTTAAGTGATTTTTGATACAAATGTCAAATATGGATTAAATTGAAAAATAAAAAATTTTACATGGTGAAATTGTGAAATAAATGAAATATAGGGCTTGCTAGGGACCTAATTGATATTCTGCTATAGTGGGTTGTGGTGAAATTGCATAAATTTCCATTTTTATGAGCTAGGGACTAAATTGCAAAAAAAAATTAAAAGTATAGGGGTAAAATGGTAATTTTTCCAAAATATGATTTTGGGTTAAATTGAATAAAATGTAAATTGAATTGAATTAAATTTGTCCGTATAGATCAAGAAAGACCTCATACATCTTTAGATCGGAGCAAAGAGAAAGTCTCAAATTAATCGCCTCCGTATCTACGTATACTCATCGATGTAAGTTCGTGTAATTAGATTGTGTATATGCTTCTAATTGAAATATACTTGTGTTGTGAATTGCTATACGTATATACCGGTTGCATATCCAACAATCTATGACTACTATTGTGTCATTAGGGTTTACATGATTCAGGAACTGGTCATGAATGTCTTACCAATGGCTGAGGTCCTGCATGTGTGAGTAGCATCATGTAGCTACGTTCTAGCCCACAGCTCGTGTGAGCATACCGATTTATAGCTCGAATGAGCATACCGATTCACAGCTCGTATGAGCATACATGTACAGGTTTTGACGAATTACAGTTATATGAGTTTGCACACTATGTGTGAGTTATCCCAGGTTTCTAGCGGTATTCAAATGGTTCAACAGGCATTATTCTTATACGAAATGGTAAAGGTTCATTATGGGTTATTACAGGGATACATATGAATTATATGGAAATGATGTCACATGGTATATGGAAAATTGAATTGGATGATACATGTATATGTATTTACTTGGCTAACATGGTTGGTGTATATGTGCTGAGGCATTTGGACAAATTATGTTGGGATATGCTATGTTTATCTTACCTATTTTGTGATTAAATGGTAAGATACGTTTTAATTTATACGAACTTACTAAGCTTAAATGCTTACTGTGTTATTTAAGTGTTTTATAGTGAATCGGAAGCTCATTCGGGTTGAAAGCTTGTCGGAGCTATATCACACTATCCATCGGCTCTTTTGGTACTTTTGGTTGTTCAATTTTGGTTATAATGGCATGTATATGTATTTTGGCTAATGTTAGCCATGTGTTTTGGCTGCTGGAATGGCCATTTGGTTTGGTTTGTGATTTGGTACTTTGATGATGTTATGAGCTTAGATTATGGCATGTAAGTCTTAGTTTTATAATGGTTGATGTTTGACTTAATATACTTGAACTTGGAATATGAAATTATGGTTTTATTATGCATATTATATAAGTCTTGTGATTTTTTTTGAATTGGTGCTTTGTTATGAAAGGCATATATGTCTACTAATGTTAGTGATTGAATGGCATTTTTGGTACCATTTGATAAGTTTTGGTATGTTTTGGTAAGTAAACTAAATGGCATGTATTGATGCAAATGTGCCTATAAGTTAGTTGCTCATTTTGACCAAATAGAGTACATGGTTAAACAAGTTTTCATGTTGTCATTTGAGGTGCCTAAGGGCATATTGGTTGTTTGTAAATATACCATATGTATGAAGCTAGAATATGCATGATTTTGGTGCCTTGTTATGGCTTCTATATATGTACATTTTTTGTTGTAGGTACATGCCTTATTGGGTGAAAAAATGGCTTGTAAAATGGCCTATTTTCGTCCACACGGGTTGAGACACAAGCATGTGTCTCAGCCGTGTGTGACACACAGCCAAGCAACACGGCTTTGTGTCCCCTTTAGCTTTTAAAAGGTTGCAAGTCAGGCTATTACACGGCCTAGCACAAGACCTGGCACATCGGCGTGTGGGGTTACTTCGAAGGGTACACGACCTGACACACTAGCGTGTGGCTAGGCCGTGTGACCCAAGTCAATGCGTTACACGAGCACAGGCACTGGCTGGGGCACGGTCGTGTGTCCCTACTTCAATGGCCACACGGCCGTATGACCCCTACAGTGTTGAAAATTTTCAATGTTTTCTGAAAAATTCTCTGAGTTTTCGATTTACTCCCGACTTGTTTCTAACGCTTATTTAGGGCCTTGAGGGCTCATAAAGGACAATATATATGTTTTGAATTGATTTTAATATGTTTATTGATATAATTTGAAAAGTCTGGTAATGCTCTGTAACTCTATTTTAGTGACAGATACGGGTTAGGGGTGTTACAGTTCCAATTATCTTATACACCAATAGAATGCTTGAAATGTGTTATCTCTCTGTTAAAAGACTCAGTTTATCAATGGTGGAATACATTGATCACAATTGTTCCGAAGGAGAGTGAAAATTGGGAATTTTTCAAGACAAAGTTCAGATAGAAATATGTGAGTCAGAGGTTCCTAGATAAGAAACGCAAAGAGTTTCTTAAATTGAAGCAAGGCCTTATGTCAGTAGCTAAGTACGAGAGGGAATTTGTGTGACTCAGTAAGTATGCCCTAGAATGTGTACCAACAAAGGTTACTATGTGCACTCGATTTGAAGACGGCCTAAATGAGGATATGAAGCTATTAGTTGGGATTCTTGAGTTAAAAGAATTTGTGATTTTAGTTGACAGAGCACACAAAGCCAAAGAACTTAGCAGAGCGAAGAGAAAAGTCAATTCTGAGGCTCGTGATTTGGGAAAAAGACCTATAGGAAAATCATTCTCGTCTCATTGAAGAAATCAAAAGCATTTCATAGCCGCTCATCAGCTTTCGTAGGTTATTCTAAAAGAGATTGAGGAAATCAGCATTCAAGTTCAAAACCTATGGCTACATTTGTAGCGAACGTGGGCAGTGTCTAAAGCTACAAGCCCGAATCTTAGCAATGTAATAGATGACACTTGGTGAATGCAGACTGAAATATGGGTTGTGTTTTAAATGTGATTCCAATGATCATTATCTCAGAGATTGCCCTGAAAAGTCCGATAGAGAAAAGGCTCAGAACATTTGTTTGAGTAACATGGCTATGAAAGGGAGACCACCCAGAACACTGGAAATACGGGTAACAGTCGTAGTGGGATGAAAAATTCTACTGTAAGATCTAAAGCACGGGCACCAGCTAAGGCTTACACTATTCGTGCTTGAGTGGAAGCTTCAGCACCTAATATGATCACCGGTACATTTTCTATCTTTGACTCTAATGTTAACGCTTTGATTGACCCTGGATCAACGCACTCAAATGTATGCACAATTTTAGTGTCAAATAAGAAAATACCTTTTAAGTCTACTGAGTTTGTGGTTAAAGTAATGAACCCTATAGGTCAGTATGTGTTAGTCAATAAAGTCTATAAAAATTGGTTAATTTTGATGTCATTCTGGGTATGGAATAGTTAACTCTGCAGGATGTTGCTGTGAACTGTAGACAAAAGCATCGTGTTAAAGTGTCAAAAAGGTGAATAGCATCGAATTGAACCAGACAGACTGGATAGTGCATCTAATGTTATTTCAGCTTTGTCGGCACAAAAATATGTTAAAAAAGGCTGTAAAGTGTATCTCGCTTATATATTTGATTCTTGGGTTTCAGAATTGAAGTTAGAATCCGTTCCAATTGTGTGTGAGTTCACAGATGTATTTCCAGAAGAGTTACCAGGGTTACCGCCGGTCAGAGAGGTTAAGTTTTCTATTGAGTTAATATCAGGAACATCTCTAATACCGATAGCTATGTATACAATGGAACCTACAGAATTAAAAGAGTTAAAAGAACAGCTGCAAGAGTTGACAGGTAGGGGCTTTGCTCGGCCCAGTTTTTCTCCTTGGGGTGCTCCTGTGTTGTTTGTCACTATGTGATTGTGTATCGATTACCGACAGGTCAACAAAGTTACAATCAAGAAAAAATATCCTTTGCCATGTGTTGATGATTTGTTTGATCAGCTGAAAGGTACAACAATGTTTTCAAAGATCGATCTTCGTTCTGGTTATTATCAGTTACAGGTTAAAGACTCTGATGTACTGAAATTGCGTTTAGAACCAAGTACGGACATTATGAGTTTCTTGTTATGCCATTTGGTTTAACTAATACAGCTGATGTGTTTATGGACATGATGAATAGAATATACAGATCGTATTTAAACAGATTTGTTGTTGTATTCATTGATGACATTCAAATCTATTCACGAGATGAGACAGAGCATACCCGGCATTTGGGAATTGTTTTGCAAACTTTACATGAAAAATAATTGCTTGCTAAGTTTAGCAAATGTGAGTTCTGGCTCCGAGAAGTTGGATTTTTAGGACATGTGGTATTGGCAGATAGTATTAGAGTTGATTTGAGTAAAATTTGAGCTGTAGTGGACTAAAAACCTCTGAGAAATTTGTCGGAAGTCAAAAGTTTTCTAGGATTTGCCGAATATTATAAAATATTTGTTAAAGTATTTTCGATGATTGCTACGCCATTGACGAAACTGCTTCAAAAAGATGACAAGTTTGAATGTTCTGAGAAGTGTCAGAAAAGTTTTAACTAATTGAAAGCATTATTACCAAAGGCACTTGGGTTAGTTCAACCAGAGTTTGGTAAAGAATTTGTGATTTATAGTGATGCTTCATTAAATGGATTAGGTTGTGTTTTGATGCAAGAAGGCAAAGTGATAGCGTATGCTTCTTAACAGTTGAAACTGCATGAAAAGAATTATTCGACTCACGATTTAGAGCTTACAGTTACTGTATTTGCTTTAAAAATTTCGCGACACCATTTGTACGGAGAAAAATGTCACATATTCACGGATCATAAAAGCCTGAAATATTTGATGTCATAGAAAGATTTGAATTTGAGACAGCGTAGATGGTTTGAGTTGTTGAAAGATTATGATTTGATTATCGACCATCATCTGCAAAAGGCTAATGTTATTGCTGATGCACTGAGTACAAAATCTTTGTTTGCTGTACGGGTGTTGAACACGTGGTTGACACTAATTGATGATGGTCCAATTTTAACTGAGTTGAAAGCTAAACCGATGCTTTTGCCACAGATCTGTGAAGCTCAGGAAAGTGATGCTAAATTGATTGCTAAACAGAAACAGATTAAGTCGACATCTGATTCAGATTTTCATGTTGGTTCAGACGGCAGTTTGTACTTCAAAGACAAAATTTGTGTTATAAGACACTCTGATCTCATTTAGAAGATTTTGTAGGAAGCTCACAGTAGTAGCTTATCGATACATCCTGGTAGAAATAAAAAGTACGGTGATTTTAAAATAGATGTGCTAGTGGCCATGTATGAAACGAGAAATTTTTGAACTTGTATCAAAATGCTTAGTATGTCAGCAGGTTAAAGCTGAGCATCAGGTACTTTCTGGTTTATTACAAACAATGATGATTCCAGAGTGGAAATGGGAATGTGTTGCAATGGATTTCGTATCGGAATTGCCTTTATCTCCGAGAAAGAAAGACGTTGTGTGGGTTATTATAGATTATTTGACGAAATCCGTGCATTTCATTCCTCTGTATATGGATTTTTCACTTAAGAGATTGGTAGAGTTGTATGTTTCTGAGATAGTTAGACTGCACGGTGTGCCAGTTTCTATTATTTTTTATAGGGATCCACAGTTTATGTCTCGATTCTAGAGCAAGTTACATGAAGCTCTGGGAACTCGATTGCATCTTAGTACAATGTTTCATCCACAAACCGATGGTCAATTTGAGCGAGTAATACAGATACTTGAATATATGCTTCGATGTTGTGTTTTATAGTTCGAAGGTAACTAGGAGAGATTTTTACCATTGGTTGAATTTGCATACAACAATAGTTATTAGGAAAGTATTAAAATGACATCATATAAAGCTTTGTATGGTCGTAAGTGTCAACTCCATTATACTGGACTAAACTGATTGAGAAAAATTTATTCGGTGTTGGTTTCATTCAAGAAATCGAATAAAAAGTCAAAGTGATATGTAACAGCTTGAAAGCATCTTTCGATTGACAGAAATCTTACGTAGATTTAAAAAGAAAAGATGTAGAGTTTGAAGTCGGCGGCAGGGTATTTCTGAAATTATCGCCATGGAAGAAAGTTCTCCAATTTGGTGGAAAAGGAAAACTTAGTCAGCAATTCATCGGACCGTACGAGATCATTGAGAGGATTGGACCTGTAGCTTACCGGTTGGTTTTGCCGTCAAAATTAAAGATGAGTCATAATGTATTCCATGTATTGATGTTATGATGGTATCGATTAGATCCTTCACACGTAGTATCCCCAGTTGATGTTGAGATTCAGCCTAATATGACATATAGTGAAGAACTGATCAGAATTCTAGCTCGAGAAGTTAAAGAATCGAGAAATAAAAGTATACCTTTAGTTAAAGTTCTTTGGAAATGACAAAGAATAAAAGAAGTTACTTGGGAATCAAAAGAAGCTATGAAAGTGCAATACCCGAACCTATTTCTGGTAAGATTTTCGGGGACGAAAATTTTTTTAGGGGGGAGAGTTGTAACAGGTCGTTTTCAGTGAAATCGGAATAGTGATTTCAAGACCACAAACTCAACTAGTAAATTTTTATTTTATTATTATTTTAAAGTCTATAGGGTATTAGTAAGATCGTATTAAAATTTCGTTAAGAAATTTTGATGTTTGCATGATTAATTAAGTGAAAAAAGACTAAGTCGTAAAAAGTGTAAAAGTAAAGTTTCATTAGTTAAAAAGGCCAAATGGATATGAAACTTTAAAGTGAAGGGACTTAAATGATAATTAGACCATTTGAATAGTTAGTGGATATTCATGGCAAGGTTTTATTGAAATTTTGATTGTTTTTAAAAGGCAAAATGGTAAAATGGTAAATAAAAACAAAAACAAATAGGCTAAAATCATCATCTCCTTCCCATTTGTTTCTTCTCAATCGATTCTTCAATGGAGAAATAGCTAGGGTTCGGCCAAGCATTGTTTCACTTGCATGGTATGTAGTTTTGTCCCGTTTTTAATGATTTCTATGTTTTTGAGGTCATTTTAGCTTAATCTAGCTAGTCCGGGGGTCAATTTGTAAAACTGTTAAAGAATGAGGGTTATGCCATCAATGCTTTTGAATGGTTCTTGATGTTTTATAGTAGATTATGAGTCCTTGTTGATAAATAAACAAGTTTTGTAAAGTGATTGTTGATGAAAATTTCAATTAGGGATTGATTTGTAAAAATGATAAAAATTCATGTTAAATTTATGAAATGATGGTTGGGTTGATATAAGTCCCTAATAAATTCGGTTAGCTTGAATGGGGGATTAAAATGTTTAGATTTCAATTTATAAGCTTAAGGACTAAATTGTGAAAAGTTAAAATGTTAGGGGTAAAATAGTAATTTTACATAAACATGAAATGTAGACTGAATTGAATACTAGAAGTATTAAATGGATTGAAATTGTCCATTTAGATAAAGATAGACCACGTACGGACTTAGATCGAGGCAAAGCTAAAGCTTCGGAATAGTTCAATTTAACCTTCATGCCCCTAGTTGTCGAGGTAAGTTCGTATGAACAATTGTCAAATTCATGTTATTTAAATGTATGTTATTAAGTTTATTATAATGTAACTTGATCGATGTATGAATAATTCAATGTAATGATGGTTATCGAGTCCCGGTTGAATCTTAGAAATTCGTAGGATACAAATGACATGTCATTAAGATTTTCATGCTTCGGGTGTTGGTCTTGAATGTCCTACCGATGGCTGAGGTCCTGCATTTGTTGCAGATACTCCAGAACTTGTGTGAGCAGCATTGTGTAGCTTACATTCCGACCCACAGCTCGTGTGAGCAGGCTCATTTCATAGCTCATGTGAGCAATGATGTAAAGGAAAGGTTATAGTTATATGTTTAAGCACACTTCGTGTAAGCTTTCCCGAGTATCTGATAATATTCTAAAAGGTTCAACGAGCAAGAAAAGGGATTGAAATGGTAAGTTTCTAAATGGAATTTTGCATATGCTCATGGAAAGGATGAATGAATCAAATGATGTATTTTCATATGGAAATGACTTATCATATAGATAATTCAAATGAGTTAGGTATAAATGCACTAACTTGTGTATTAATGATGTAACACCCCTAACCTGTATCGGCCGTCGGAATATAGTTACGAAACATTATCGTATAAACAAAACATTAAATCATTCATTTCATACATCATTGCAAACATAATCTAATTACATTCAATCACATACATAACATCTCTTAATTGAGCCCTCGAGGCCCTAGAAATACATTAGAAACAATTCGAGACTAAATTGGAAACAATCAGAATGTTCATGAAAAAGTTAAAAAAATTAGACTGCAGGGGTCACACGACCATGTGGCCAGGTCGTGTAACAATCGAAATAGGGACACATGGCCGTGTCCTCGCCTGTTTAACTCTTTGAGTTTGGTCACACGGTCAAGCCACATGCCCATGTGCTAGGCCATGTAATAGCCTGACTTGTATGCATTAAAACCTACAGGGGACACATAGCTGTGTCACCTGGCCGTGGGTCACACACAACTAAGTCAGACGCCCGTGTCTCAGGCCGTGTAAACATGAAATTGTCCAAAATAAAGCCATTTTCATCACCAAATTAAGCATGTACCTAAAAGCATTTTATGCACAAAATCAAAGCATTCAAACCTTACCAAAACATGCATGAAATGACCAATTCAATAGACCAAATCCATTCAACTAGTATGCCAAACAAGGCACCTTAAATGCATTCATTCAAATATTACCTAAACATGTATACATTACCACATTTCAATCATGCACATAAAGTCCAATACCTTTTCAAAACATACCCTATCTTGACCATTTTAAAACTAATCAATCACTTACCATATTGGCCATTGAAACATACAACAAACCATTGCTACATTAACTCATACTAATATGGCATCAAAAGTACAAAGATGAAACAAACTAACCAACATCACATGGTGCAAAAACAATTTATACATGTCAAAATCATCAACCAACATTCAACTAACATTAAACACAAGTCCACCTATACATGCCATTATAACCTTGGCCGAAACATCAAAAACTACTGACACAATCGCTGAGTAGTGTGATAGATCTCCGATAAGCTTCCAAATTGTTCGAGCATCCGATTATCTATAAAACATAAGAAATAAAACAACATAAGCACATAACACTTAGTAAGTTCGTAAAACATGAACATAACTTACCATTTCAATACATAACATTAAGATTAAGTACAACATATTCCAACCACAAGCTTGGCACAAGCTTAAGTACCATCAACAACACATTTTAGTGCATTCAAACATAATTCACTTGAATTAACATGTAACACCTCAGACCCGGCCCAGACGTTATGGCCAAATCTGACGTGTCACATGGACTTACGACTTAGTATGCATTCGTTGATTTAAGTGATTAGGGTGGTCTTTATAAAAAATAGCAATTGAATGAAAAAGTCGGTTTATCAATCTTTAGGCTATCCATTTGTCGTGTTTGTTAAGTCTTGAAAATGTTCATTAATTTTGAAAACCCGCGCAGCTTAACAATTGCAGTTTCGACATAGTATAACTATAATCAAAAAATAAAAACCATAGCGGAAAGAGAAATTTATATAGCGGCCTTATTACAACTTAAAACCCAAAATTAAATCAGAATATAAAAATAATAAAAAATAAACTAACTTAGAAAAACCAACTTTGCAGATGATGTGGCCACTCCGAATCCCTCACAGCTCCAAACCCACTATAGTTGGGGATTTCCTGCAGAGATGAAAATAAAGGGTGAGTTTGGTAAACTCAGTGTGTAACATAACCCAACCATAGCCCAAAATAGATCAAACCTTAGAGTCAGACTTATTTGGGCCTTGGCCCAGTACAGAAATCAGAATGAAACTCATAGGCCCATAGCAGATACAGAACAAATATATCATGAATGCAGAAATCCCAACCCAGAGCCATCCATAACACCCCCGCACCAGCCTTACACCATGTGGGGAGACTACTCGACCCACCCAACCACTACACACCACGTAAATTGCAGCGAGGTCGCGGATATTGTGACGAAGTCACCAGATCTGAATATTGTGGCGAGGCCACGAGCAGATATATATATATATGTTAATATATGTGGCAAAGCCACGGATTGCAAATGATGAGGTGCGAGATATTGTGACGAAGTCACCAAAGCAGATATATATGTAGCGAGGCCACAGATTGCGCGAGGGCGCGTAACGCTTCCTCCATCAATATAAACCCATGTCCCATGCAATGAGAATAATATGTCATGGCATACGCACGTAAAACAGAACATCATGCTTTTGGATAAAATAAAATATCCCTAGAGGTAAAATCGTAACTTTTCATGTATAAGGGTATTTCAGTAATTATTACCTATTGCTAGGGTTTCATGCTCATTCTAACGTTTACCAAGTAATCAGAAGTACTTACCTCGTCTTTTTACCAAAGTGGGCCTGTTGACCCATTGGCCCGTTTTCGGCCCATTAAGGCCAAATATACCGTTGTGCACGAAAATGCACACTCTGCAATCTAATCATCCAAATGCACTATATTCATTAACAACTGTCTCACGAGCGATCGCACGCTCGCGAGTTCACAAAATACTAACGTTTCGATATTTCGGCTTTTACCGATTCAGTCTAAGAGAGGGTGTTGTTTACACACCTGGTTTATGACGATTGATGACGATATCTCCCACGCGATAATCCTACGATCGATCACTAACACATTAGATTTACGAATTAACGATAACTACCATAAATCCACGTCAACTAACCCAATCATCACACAAGTTAGTCATTTACGCACGATGGCCAAAATAGTCATTTTACCCTTCAGGGGTAAATCGGTAGTCTTACCCTACAGGGGCATTTTAGTAATTCTACAACTTATCCACTTGGGCCTACGGACCCATTGGGACTAGATGGCCCATTTCAGCCCATCGCGGCCCGAAATAGCTGTCCTACTGCTAGAGTAATGAGAAATACACACCTGTTAGGAGACTGCAGTTAATCCGTGCTCCCACACTCTTAGCTGACGCCCAACCCAAACGAGCACGCCACCAAGCGAAAGGGATCAGCCCAGAAGGGTATGCCAACTCTCCTCATGGTTTGCTCTATTTAAAGCCAGCTCTCCATCTACTCTTATGTTAGCTTCCCGATATGGGATCCCTCCAACATCAGAGTTTTAAACCAACGCCAACTCTTGCCGTCCCAACATAGCAAAATAATCAACCTTTGCGTGCCAAGGGATTCGAACCAAAGTCCACTCACATGCCAAATCACGCCACGACCACTAGGCCATCAACTCATTTGTGTCATAAGTCCAACACATTAAACTTTAAAGCACACCTACTTGCTTCTAGATTTATTGAAAAGAAAAACCAAAATAAATTGCAAGAGCCAAGACTTGAACCTTGGACCCCTTGCTTCCTCTATGGCGTCACTTCCTTGTCCCCTAAGTGGCGCTACCTTGCCACTACACCACACTCTTTTTTGTGTCATCTTTTACCCCTTTACTCTTAAAAGCCCAAACACCAATTGCATCACTTGTTCTTAAAATCAAAATTCCGAAGACTACCAATGATTTAACTTAAGTTTGGGCCTTCCAAAGGCCCACTAACCTACTAAAATATATATATTAACCAACTAGAACACACCCAAATTTTAAAAAACACAGAAACACAAAAAACCCGAAAATTGGGCGTTACAACTCTACCCTCTTTAAAGAAATTTCGTCCTCGAAATTTTACCTAAATCAAACAGATGAGGATATTGTTGACGCATCGCCACTTACGCTCCCAAGCGCCTTCTCTCTCGCCATGATTACGCCACAAAGCACCTTTACTAGCTTAAACCGATTTCCTCCTCAAAATCTTAACATCTCGATCCAAAATCGCATGGGCTCCTCCTCAAAAGTCAAGTCTGTTTGGACCTCGATCTCTGCAACCGGCACAACATGAGTAGGGTCAGAACGATACCACCTTAACATGGAGACATGAAAGACATCATGAATCCTATCCAACTCTGGAGGTAGCTCTAACTGATAAGCCACTGGACCCACTCGCTTAAGAATCCGATAAGGCCCAATGAACCGCAGACTTAACTTGCTTTTCCTCTCAAACCTTAATATTTTCTTCCAAGGTGAAACCTTCAAGAAGACCATATCACCCACAAGGTACTCAATTCCCTTGAGCTTCAAATCTGCATATGACTTCTGTCTATCATATGCTTCCTTCGATCGGTCTTTAATCAACTTGACCTTATCCTCAGTATCTGCCACCAATTCAGGTCCAAGAACCTATCGTTTACCTAACTCGGTCCAACAACTGGGTGTACGACATCTTCGCCCATACAGTGCCTCATAAGGAGCCATTCGAATACTTGCCTGATAACTTTTGTTGTATGCAAACTCTGCCTCGGTAACACAGAACTCCCTCACTGTTCAGTCCAAAGTCAGAAGTATCGCCATTCTTAACCTGCTGGAATTGAGAAACCAGGGACTCATCCCTTGACTGTTTTTCCTTAATCTTATCCACCTAGGTCTGCCTAACTTGCAGTTTTGCTAACAGACTACCGTCGTCATACAGACTCAAACGAGCAAACATGGCTCTCAGATCAGATACAATAATACGACTTAGGGCATCAGCCACCACATTAGCTTTTCCTGGGTGATACTCAATCGCGCAGTCATAATCCTTAAGCAACTCTATCCATCTCCGCTGCCTAAGGTTCAGCTCCTTCTGAGTCAACAAGTACTTAAGACTCTTATGATCTGTATATATAATACACCATTCTCCGTACAGGTAATGTCTCCAAATCTTAAGCGTAAAGGTTACATGCCGCTAACCTGGATCATGAGTAGGATAGTTAACTTCATGTGGTTTAAGCTGTCGCGATGCATAAGTAACCACTTTTCCCTCTTGCATCAGCACATAGCCCAACCCTACATGTGATGCATCACTGCATACGGTAAAATCTTTTCCAGACTCCGCTAAATCAGTACAGGTGCCTTGGTTAGAACTTTCTTCAGCTTCTCAAAAGATTCCTATTGTTTCGCAGTCCAAACAAACGGTACCCCCTTCCTTATAAGCTTTGTCAAAGGCGCTGCCATCACAGAAAAGCCTTCCACAAACCTTCTATAGTACCCAGCTAATCCCAGAAAACTTTGAATTTTCGACACTGACCTTGGTGGTTTCCATTCCAGAATCGCTTCAATCTTTCGAGGGTCCACATTGATCCCTTCAGCAAAGACAACATGCCCCAAGAAAGTTACTTCTCTCAACCAGAACTCACACTTACTGAATTTCGCATAAAGCTCCTTCTCCTCAAAGACTTGCAAAGACAATACGAAGATGCTCATCATGCTTCTCCTCAGTTTCAGAATAAACCAGAATATCGTCGATAAAGACGACTACGAATCGATCCAAGTATGGCTAAAACACTTGATTCATCAGATCCATAAATGCCGCAGGTGCGTTCGTCAACCCAAATGGCATAACCAAGAACTCATAGTGACCATACCAAGTTCTGAATGCCGTCTTGTGAATATCCACCTCCTTAACCCTCAACTGATGATACCCAGATTGAAGGTCAATCTTGGAAAATACTGAAGTTCCTCTAAGTTGATCGAATAAATCATCGATTCCCGGCAGTGGGTACTTGTTCTTAACCATCAGTTTGTTCAACTGCCGATAATCGATGCACATCCGCATTGACCCATCCTTCTTCTTAACGAACAACACTGGTGCTCCCCACGGGGACACACTTGGTCTAATGAAGCCTCTATCCAATAACTCTTGAATTTGGGCCTTCGGCTCCACCAACTCCTTCGGTGCCATCCTATAAGGTGCAATGGACACCGGTGCCGTTCCAGGCAACAAGTTGATTCCAAACTCAACCTCTTGGTTCAAGGGGAAACCCGGAAGCTCCCCTGGAAAAACATCTTGAAAATCCTTGACGATTCTAACTTTATCCACTGTCAGACCCTCAGTTTCTGATTGGCTTACAAATTCCAAATAAGCCTCACATCCCTTTCGAATCCACTTCTCGGCTCTCAATGCCGACATCACATTAGACAGACAATCCCTACACTCGCCTATCACCAAAACCTCCTCATCCTTTGTGGTTTTTAACATCACTCGCTTAGTAGCACAATCCAAAGTAGCCCTATGCTTAACAAGCCAATCCATTCCTAAAATGAGATCGAATTCTCCGAAAGGTAGCTCCATCAGATCTCTAGAGAAAACCTTTCCTTGAGTTTCTATAGGCACATCTCTATACAGTTTATCTACCCTAACTGAGTGACCCAGAGGACTTAGTACAGATACCCCACTCACGGTCACCTCTGAGCGCACACCCAGTGACCCAGATATAGCACATGCAACATGCGAATGGGTAGATCCAACATCTATCAACGCAGTGTATGGCATACTAGAAATCAGAAACGTACCAGTTATGACGTCAGGTGCATCACCCTCCTCTCGGCGACGAGCTGCATATACCAATATTGGCTGACGAGCCTCAGCAAATCCAGCGCCCCTGCCAGGCGCTCCTCTTCCTTGACCATTTCCATTACCACCTCTGCCTTGCCCACGTCCTCTCAGAAACTGTGGCCACCCCTCACTGGTTGAGCGACCCTCTGCTCTAAAACTTGAACCTGATCTGGTTCCTGAGGACAGTCCTTAACCCTATGCTCCATAGATCCGCATCGAAAACAAGTACCAGAACGTTTCTAACACTCGCCCATATGTATCTTCCCACAACTCCTACAACCTTGGGGTCTAGCAGCATTCATCGGTACTGCTCGAACAGGCTCCATTACCCTTGCTCTCTTAACATTCCTGTTCATACCACCTGAAAGTCCTAAATCTCTCCTAAAACGGTTCCGATCTTTCTCATGATTCTGTCTTTCTGTACGCTTCACTTCCTCAACTATCTTAGCTTTCTCCACTAAAGTAGTGAAGTTACGCTCCCTCTGATAAGCAATCAACACCCTAAGTTCATCTCTCAGACCATCCTCGAAGCGTATGCTACGCTCATACTCTATAGCGACAATCCCAGAAGCATACCGGCTCAGTCTCAGAAACTCAGACTCATACTCAGCCACTGACTTACTCCCTTGCACCAGGTTCAGAAATTCTTTCCGGCTAGCATCCACGTAACTAGCCCCAACATACTTTCCTTTGAAGGCAGTCTTAAACAGCTCCCAAGTCACACTGTCAGCAGGAGTTCCATCTCTCACCGTGACCCACCACTGATAAGCCTCATCCCTGAGTAACGATATGGCTCCTTCGCCTTCCGCGCTCTCCACACAAAGATCCAGATCATCCATAATCCGCTCACGTGGCTTCTAACCAATACTCAGCCACATTCAGAGCTACACCAGATACGCCCCTAAATATCTCTGCTCCATTGGCCCGTAGCCGCTCAGAAAAAGACCCCTAATTCTGTTTCCCGTACTTACCCTAACAACCCTTTCCAAAACACGGAGCATCGCCTGGGACAGAGCATCGTCCCCGACACCTCGATCATGAGACTCTACCTCCATTGCCAGTGGTACCGGTGCATCTGCTGCCGGCATATGTCCTGAAGACGAAGATTCAGCTTGAGCATTACCTCGACCACGTCCACGGCCTCTTCCACGAGCTGCTCGTACACTTATTTTGTATTATCTGATTAAGAATTTTATGAATCAGTTTAATATTTCAGGGTTTATTACAGATGTCTTATGAATAACAGTAATTCAGAGTTTAAGTTTGTTTTCTTTCGCGATAGCCTAGCTACAGTCTCAGTCTACTTATCAGAGTTTCTATAGTTCCAATGTTACCCTAACTAAAGTACCATGATAAGGTTTTGTACAAGCATATAACAGATATTTCAGAAACAATCAGAAAGGCTCAGAAAACTTACAAACTTGGGCCGAAAATTTGGTGTACCACCTTCTAAAAAAACTAATTTTAGAAAACTGATTTTAATCTTTAAAATCATCTATTTGTAAAGAGAAAATATTGGAAACATTCTCGAAAACAATTTATAATCAAATTTTGAAAAAAATGATTTTCAAAAACCTTTATTCAATGTTTCTTGAAAACTCCCGTTTTTAGACCCGTTCCACAGCCGAGTTATTGTAACTTGGCTCTGATACCACTAAATATAACACCCCAGACCCAGCCCAGACGTTATGGCCAGATCTAACGTGTCACATGGACTTACGACTTAGTATGCATTCGTTGGTTTAAGTGATTAGGGTGGTCTTTGTAAAAAATAGCAATTGAATGAAAAAGCCAGTTTATCAATCTTTAGGCTATCCATTTGTCGTGCTTGTTGAGTCTTGAAAACGTTCATTAATTTTGAAAACCCGCGCAGCCTAACAATTGCAGTTTCGACATAGTATAACTATAATCAAAAAATAAAAACCATAGCAGAAAGAGAAATTTATATAGCGGCCTTATTACAACTTAAAACTCAAAATTAAATCAGAATATAAAAATAATAACAAATAAACTAACTTAGAAAAACCAACTTTGCAAATGATGTGGCCACTCCGAATCCCTCACAGCTCCAAGCCCACTATGGTTGGGGATTTCCTACAGAGATGAAAATAAAGGGTGAGTTTGGTAAACTCAGTGTGTAACATAACCCAACCATAGCCCAAAACAGATCAAACCTCAAAGTCAGACTTATTTGGGCCTTAGCCCAGTACAGAAATCAAAATGAAACTCATAGGCCCAGAGCAGATACAGAACAAATATATCATGAATGCAAAAATCCCAACCCAGAGCCATCCATAACACCCCTGTACCAGTCTTACACCATGTGGGGAGACTACTCGACCCACCCAACCACTACACACCACAGAAATTGCAGTGAGGCTGCCAGATATTTTGACGAAGTCACCAGATACAGATATTGTGGTGAGGCCACCAGAATAGATATATATGTTAATATATGTGGTGAAGCCATCAGATTGCAGCGAGGCTGCCAGATATTGTGACGAAGTCACCAGAACAGATATATATGTGGCGAGGCCACCAGATTGCAGCGAGGATGCCAGAACGCTTCCTCCATCAATATAAACTCATGTCCCATGCAACAGAATAATATGTCATGGCATACGTACACAGAAACAGAACATCATGCTTTTTAGATAAAATAAAATATCCCTAGGGGTAAAATCGTAATTTTTCATGTATAAGGGTATTTCAGTAATTATTAGCTATTACTAGGGTTTCATGCTCATTCTAACGTTTACCAAGTAATCAGAAGTACTTACCTCGTCTTTTTACCAAAGTGGGCCTGTTGGCTCATTGGCCTGTTTTCGGTCCATTAAGCCCAAATATACCGTTGTGCACGAAAATGCACACTCTGCACTCTAATCATCCAAATGCACCATATTCATTAACAACTATCTCACGAGCGCCGCGACGTCTCGCGAAGTTTACAAAATACCAACGTTTGGTATTTCGCTTTTATCGATTCATCTAAGGGAGGTGTCGTTACACACGGTTGATGATGATTGATGACGATATCTCCCACGCGATAATCCTACGATCGATCACTAACACATTAGACTTACGAATTAACAATAACTACCATAAATCCATGTCAACTAACCCAATCATCGCACAAGTTTGCCATTTACGTACGAGGGGCAAAATAATTATTTTACCCTCCAGGGGTAAATCGGTAGTCCTACCCTACAGGGGTATTTTAGTAAATCTACAACTTATCCACTTGGGCCTATGGACCCATTGGGACGACATGGCCTATTTCAGCCCATCGCGGCACGAAATAGCCGTCCTACTACTAGAGTAATGAGAAATACACACCTGTTAGGAGACTGCAGTTAATCTGCGCTCCCACACTCTTAGCTGACGCCCAACCCAAACGAGCACGCCACCAAGTGAAAGGGATCAGCCCAGAAGGGTATGCCAACTCTCCTCATGGTTTTCTCTATTTAAAGCCAGCTATTCATCTACTCTTATGTTAGCTTCCCGATGTGGGATCCCTCCAACATCAGAGTTTAAAACCAACACCAACTCTTACCATCCCAACATAGCAAAATAATCAACCTTTGCGTGCCAAGGGAATCAAACCAAAGTCCTCTCACATGCCAAATCACGCCATCACCACTAGGCCATCAACTCATTTGTGTCATAAGTCCAACACATTAAACATTAAAGCACACCTACTTGCTTTCAGATTTATTGAAAAGAAAAACCAAAATAAATTGCAAGAGCCAAGACTTGAACCTTGGACCCATTGCTTCCTCTATGGCGTCACTTCCTTGTCCCCTAAGTGGCGCTACCTTGCCACTACACCACACTCCTTTTTATGTCATCTTTTACCCCTTTACTCTTAAAAGCCCAAACGCCAATTGCATCACTTGTTCTTAAAATCAAAATTCCGAAGACTACCACGGATTTAACTTAAGTTTGGGCCTTCCAAAGGCCCACTAACCTACTAAAATGTATATATTAACCAACCAAAACACACCCAAATTTTAAAAAACATAGAAACACAAAAAACCCAAAAATTGGGCGTTACATAAATAAGGTAAGTCATTATACATGAACATACTTCATTTGAACTCATCATTTTCATGAACATAAGTATATTTCCATTGAAGATTACTAATTCAATCCTTTTCATAAATACATGATTTAGTTCATTTGAACACTTACCATGCCTTTCCGTTTCATGCCCGTTGAACCATTTAGAATATCATCGTATACTCAGGAAAGCTCACACAAAGTGTGCTCAACATATAATCGTAACCTTTCCTTTACATCGTTGCTCACACAAGCTGTGGGTCGGAATGTAAGCTACACGATGCTTCTCACATGAGCTGTGGAGTATCCGCAACAAATGCAGGACCTTAGCCATTAGTAGGACATTCAAGACCAGCACCCGACACATGAAAACCCTAATAACATGTCATTTGTATCTTACAAATTCCTAAGCTTCAAACGGGACACAATAACCTTCGTGACATCGTTGGATATACATCATTTATTTACATGGAAAATAACATATTAACATATAAATCAATATATCATTAAAACGATATTTAATCATACGAACTCACCTCGATGACAATGACGTAGAAACGAGATCAACTAATCCTAAGCTTTAGCTTTCCCTCTATCTAGATTTGCACGTGGTCTATCTTGATCTAAATAGACAAATTCAATCCATTTAATTCTTCTGTTATTCAATTCAGTCTGTATTTCATATTTTTTCAAAATTATAATTTTACCCCCTATATTTTAACTTTTTCACAATTTAGTCCTAAAGCTCATAAATTGAAATCTAAGCATTTTAATCCTCCTCTCATGCTAGTCGAATTCACTAGGGACCTAGATTAATTCATACAAACCATCATTTCATAATTTCACCATGAAATTTTTATCATTTTTACAAATAAGTCCCTAAATACCATTTTCATCAACAAACACTTTACAAAACTAGTTTATTTATCAACAAGGACTAATAATATCTCATAAAACATCAAGAATCATGCAAGAACATTCATGAAAAAACCCTAATTCTTTAATAGTTTTGTAAATTGATCCCCGGGCTAGCTAAGTTAAGCTACAACGATCCTGAAAACATAAAAATCATTAAAACAGAACAAAATTACACTTACATGCAAGGGATATACTTAGTTGAACCTTCAAGCCTCATCAATGGGGTTTTCTATCCCTAAATTCAGTGGAGAGATGAGCTAAAGAAGATGGTACATTATTTTTACTATTTTTTACTCTACTTTAATTATTGAATTACCTTTTTAAGCTTACTAATTAACCTTAAAGTCACTTAATTTTATGTCCATATTTGTCCACTAACATTATAAATGGTCTAATTACCATTTAATTCCACTCACATTTGATTTTCATAGCAATTAGACTCCTTTTACTAGTAGAACTCTACTTTTGCACCTTTTACGATTTAGTCCTTTTTACGTACTTAAACATGCAAACGTCAAAATTTATTAAAGAAATTTTTATACGACCCTACTAACATTCCATAGAAATTAAAAAAAATAATAATAATGTACTTGTCAAATTTGTGGTCCCGAAACCATTGTTTTGATTTTATTAAAAACGAGTTGTTACAAATGTGATGCATAGGCTTGTGCCAAGCTTGTGGTTTGGGTTACATTATGCTTATACTTATTGTTATGTAAATGAAATTGTAAGTATTTATTTTCTACAAACTTACTAAGTATTACTTGCTTACGTAGTTTCTTTCTTATGTTTTATAGATTATTAGAAGCTCGATCTGTTTGGAAGATCGTCGAAGATCTATCACACTATCTAGCATAAATATTGGTAGTTTTTTATATTTTGGCCAAGGTTTTAATGGCATGTATAAGTGTACTTATGTGGTGTTTAGTTGAATGTTTTGTTGATGATTTGGTATGTATAGTTATGTAAGTTAACTTGGTTGGTACATTTGATGCCATGCTAGTTGGTCTCATTGTGGCTATATCATGTTGCATGTTTTGAATGTCTCAAATGGCATGTCTTGTGATGGAATAGTAATGTTCAAGTTATGACATGTTTGATAAGTTTTGAAGAATGTTTCGAGATGCCTTTGAATGGCATATTGGTTAGTTGAAATAAGACTTTTGGAATGACAAATATATGCATGTTTCGGTATGGTTTGATGCCTTGTAAGTGTGCACAATTTGGTCAAATGGTTATGCATGAAATGGTATAGGAAATGGTTTTTTAGGCAAATTTATGTCCATACGGCTTGAGACATAGGCGTGTGACTCAACCATGTATGGCACACAGCTTGGCCACACGGTCGTGTGTCATCTAATGGTTCCTTTGTATGCAAGTCATGAGTTACATGGCTTAGCAAATAGCCTGGTACACGGGCGTGTGATGTGGCCGTGTGACCCTACACAGAGAGTTACATAGGTGAGGACACGGATTGGGACACGGCCATGTATCCCTAGTTTGAAGGTTACTCGGCCTGAGACACAGGCATGTGTCTCAGCCATGTGAGGCACATAACCTTGTGACCCTTGTTTCCAAATTTTGGTGAATTTTTCTTAGACTTCTCAAATGATTTCAATTTAGTCCTGAATTATTTCTAAGGTATTTTCAGGGCCTCGAGGGCTCGATTTAGGGATGATATGTATTTGAATGATTGGTTTATAATATGTTTATGATAGTGTATGAAATGTATGTTTAAATGTTTCGTTTGTATGGTAATGCTCTGTAACCCTAATCTGGCGACAAATACGGGTTAGGGGTATTACAGTGCTTCTAATAAAATGGGTTACAAATGTTATGATCCAATTGATAGGAAAATTTTTGTTACCATTGATGTCACATTTGTTGAAACACAATCTTACTTTGATTCTAATCTTAAGGGGGAATTATAGCAAGGAAGATTCAATAATTGATCAAGAAAAGACTAAGAATATACAACATATGGATTCTAATAATGAGGAAGGTGAATTTATGATCAACATAGAAATTAATGATGTTAATGTTGTTAATAAAAAGGACTTGAATAATGTTAATGTTGTTAATAAAAAATAGAATAAATGTGTTGAGTCTGATAATAAAAACAAACAAAGGAGGTTTTGGTTTACTCAAGAAGAAACTGAAATCAAGAAAATAGAATCCACCAGATTCATCTCTATGAATCTGACCCGTAAGATCTTGTTAGAAGTCTAGCTAAAACTCATAATCTGACCAATGAATTTTCTGATCTAGATATTCCAATTGCTAAAAGAAAATATGTTAGAAATGTTGTCAAATATTCCATGTCTAAATTTTTGTCCTATAAAGCCTTGTCTTCAACATTCTAAGCCTTTCCTTCGTGTCTTGATACTGTGGAAATACCGAAAAATATGAAAGATGCTTTACAGGTTCCTGAATGGAAGGAAGCTATTTTAAAGGAGATGCGTGCTCTTGAAAAAATAGGTACATGAGAAATAGTGGAATTACCTGTAGGAAAAAATAGTGGGCTATAAATGGTTGTTCACAACCAAATTCAAACCGGATGGATCTTTAGACATATACAAAGCTCGACTAGCGGCTAAAAGGTACACTCAAACATACGCTAAATACTATAGCTGGCGGCTGGCTGCTAGGTCTTTAGACTATCTAGAGACATTTGCTTCAATAGCTAAGTGAAATACAGTAGAAGTTCTTTTATCCATTGTTGTTAATCTTAATTGGTCTTTATAGGAGCTAAATATGAAGAGTGCTTTCCTAAATGGGAAACTTGAAGAAGAAGTTTACATGGATCCTCCTCTAGTATTTGAAGAAAAATTTGGAACTCAAGTATGTAAGCTCAAGAAATCTTTGTATGGTTTAAAGTTGCCTCTTCGAGCTTGGTTTGAACAGTTCACTAAAGTTGTTATAAAACAAGGTCAATCACAAGGGCAAGTTGATCACACAATATTCTACCGACACTCACAAAGAGGTAGAATAACAGTTATTATAGTTTATACCGATGATATCTTTTTTACAGGAGTTGATGTGGATGAAATAAGGCATCTTAAGGAGCATCTAGAATTGGAATCTGAGATCAAAGACTTGGTTCCTTTAAAATACTTCCTTGGAATGGAAGTTGCTAGATCAAAGAAGGGTCTTATAGTCTCTAAGAAAAAATATGTGATTGATCTTTTACAGGACACTCGATGAGTGGTTGCCGCCTTGCTGACACACCAATTGATCCAAATGTAAAATTTAGAAATAAAGAAAGAAGATCAGTTGATAAAGGATAGTACCAGAGATTAGTTGGCAAGTTAATATACTTATCACATACTTGGCCAAGCATAGTTTTGCAGTAAACTTAGTGAGTCAATTTATACATTCTCCAATAGAAGAACATGAAGAAGCAGTGTTTCAAATTCTGAGATACTTGAAGAGTTCACCTAGCAAGGGTTTAGTTTTCAAGAAATCTGAACAAAGAGGAATTGAAGCTTATACAGATACAGATTGAACAGGCTCAATAATAGATAAAAGATCTACTTCAGGGTACTATAAGTTTTTTTAGGAAAACCTTGTGACTTGGCGAAGTAAAAAAACAAAGTATTATGGCAAGAAGTAGTGCAAAGGTTGATTTTAAATCAATAGCTCAAGGAATTTGTGAAATAATATGATTAAAAGGAATTACGGAAGAGCTGAGGAAACCAATAACTTTACCAATGAAGTTGTATTGTGATAGCAAAGCTGCCATTAGCATTGCTCCCAACCAAGTTCAACATGACAAAACTAAATTTGTTGAAATTAATAGACACTTTATCAAGGAGAAGATTGAAGAAGGCCAAGTTTGCATGTCGTTTGTTCTTTCAACACAACATATTGCTAGTGTACTCACCAAAGGGCTCTCTAAGACAAGCTTTGATTTTCTTGTAAGCAAGTTGAGCATGATTGATATATATGCACCAACTTGAGGAAGGGGGTTGAAATACGTGTTCAAGCCCTATATATTTTGGGATATTTTTTAAAGTTATTTAGATAGATAAATCCTAGAATAATCAACTAAGATTTTTTAGGAATATTTATTTATCTTTTAGTAGTTTACAATAATAAAGGAACTACATTCTCAATTATGTTGTGAGTCTTTTTTCTATTTATATTCAGTTATTTCATTAATAAAATTATAATAGTTTTATTTAATACTCTCTTGAAAACTTTCAACGTATGAGATTCTTGAAAGAATTTCAAGCAATAACTATCATTGGCCGACCAATCGAGCAGCCACAGGAAGAAGAGTGGCAGGAGTTATCAAGTCGACGCTATTACGTCTTTAGTAGCTCCGGTATCTACTATGACTTTCATGCTAAAAAATATTACTATTAATGGTTGTAACACTAACGTTACAGGTCAACAATCAAGTCAATTTGAGTATGGAGATGCTCATACAGTTGAAGATTGTCTATAAAACCCAAAATCTATCTACTATGTGGGAAACCAACAACAAAATTGGAATGGTCTAGGTACACAATCCAATCATTACAACCCTTCATGGAGAAATCATCATAATTTCTCCTAGAGTAATCAAGGAATTGGTCTAAACAATTCCTATATGCCTTAGCGTTCAAATCATTTGTTAGGTTTTTCTAAACAAATGCAAAAAATCAGCTAGTCGAGTCTTCAAGTAGTTTGGAGAACTTATTGGAAGCATATATGGTTAAGAACGATGCAATTTTAATAAATTTGGAGAACCAGATGAAACAACTACCTAACGAGCTAAGAAACAGACTTTAAGGTGCTTTGCCTTGTTTGGATATATTGGAGATATATATAAAGAATTAAACACGAATTCTATTTGTAGATAATGTCTTATCTTGGTTTTATTATAATGTTATAACGAATCTTTATTTTGTTTTTTTATCATATTCATATCAGATTCAGATCGACAAAAATTTAAAATCAAATAAAATTAAACTCAAATTTTCACGAGCAAATATATACTCTTTTTCTAGTTCAGTTGTCGGGTTAACCCATGACCTCTCAGAATCAGAATAAAAAGAAATGCAGTGGTCTCTGGTTTATTCTGTCATCCTCCTTGATAAATCATTAGGATTCGTTTTCAATAAAATCCTCTACATTCACGAGTTTCGTCGTCCCTATCACTCTCGATTAATGCTTAGGTCTGAATTCTCCAATGGAGCCTTAATTTAAATTTAATATTTCTATTTATTTAATAAAAATAAAATAAAATTTGTTCTTGAGTATTCTCTTTTAGTTTCATTATTAGAGAGTCGAGTACTTTTTTCAAGTATGCCCAAAAGATTCTTTATGTAAAGATTTGACTCTTTTTATAAACTCTTTACTAAAATTTCTTCTTTTTAGTTCATTGATAAAACTCCAATCAGAATACAATTCATCAGCAAACAATTTTTCTAGTGTGAAAAAATATATTTTTTTGTATCATTTCCCCTAAAAGTTGCTAAACTAGGTGGATACGTAAAAGATATTTTTTTCTTTTTCATCACTTTAAAATGTATACTATTTTTTTTTACTTGTAGCTTTTCTATTTCGTCAATTTTGCTCGGATCCACCTTTTCCTCCGAAAAAAGGGAACAAGAAGTATTTTCTTCAGTCCCCTATTTTTGAATTCCTTTAAGTTTCTTAGTTAGAATGGGTGACGGTATTCTACCTAAATAGTAAACACGGGTAATAAATAATAGAAGACTAAAGATTCGAGCCATAGAATTTCTAAATTCTGATACAATATACTTATTAGATCGAATAAGTACATTAGACCTACTTAAATTATTTTGTTGTATCCTGACTAATACCAACCCAACCCATTTCATCAATAAAATATGACCAATTAACCAACCAACAAAACCACTTGTTACAAATAACATATTTTTGTTGCATCGAAACATAAAAATGTTGACTAATCTGGCTAAGTGACACAGAGAATCCAAGAAGTACAAACAAAGTGTAACAACCTATTCTTAGTGGTGTCGAAAATAGTGGTTTCAGGACCACAATTCTGACAAGTGAGTCAGTAAATGTTATTTATTTAATATTTACAAGCATTTATTAGAGTCGTATTAAAATTTGATTAAGAATTTTTAACGTTTAGTTAGTTAATTAAGTAAAAAGTACTAAATCGTAAAAGCTGCAAAAGTTAGTTTTTATAAGTTAAAAGTGTTAATTTAACAAGGAAACAAGAATGGTTGGATTCATTGGGTAATTTTACCATTGGTTGTTTAGTAGACGATTTATACATATATTTTAATTATATTATATGTTATTTTAAACGCAAAATGGTAATTAAGTAAAATAAAAATAATAACATAAACAAATAGTAAAACTATCATCTTCTTCCTTTATTTTTTCTTGAAACCAAAAAAGCCATAGGCAAACCTAAAAAGCATCCGACCAAGCTTGTTTTTCATGCATGGTACATTTTTTATTCTCATTTTTAATGATTTTTATGTTTTTGTGATCGTTTTTAGCTTAATCTAGCTAACTCGGGGGTCAATTCATAAATTTTTTAAAACTTTAGGGACTTACCATGAATGATTTAGGTGTGTTTGTGAACATAGTTATTAGATTCTTGAGTTTAATAACTAAATATAAGTATTTTGTATAATAGTTTTTTATGATTTTAATGTTAAAGGACTACATTGTTTTAATGGTAAAACTTTATGGAATTTTAGTGAAATTGTGACAAATATGGGTTGTAGAGACACCTTAAGGAATTCGGCTAGCTTGAGTTTTGAGTAAATGTGGTTAATTTGTAAGTTTTAGTTTTAAGGGCTAAATTGTAAAAAGAGTAAATATTGGGGTAATTTTACAAATTATGATAGAAGGACTTAATTATATAAATCTACTTATTTAAGCACTAGAATTGGATTAATTGAACAAAAATTATTAGCTAGATCAAGAAACAACTCAAACAGACACAAATCTCAAAAAAACTAAAGTAGCGGAGTAGTCGTCAGTTCATGTTATAAATCATTTTTTTGGTGCAGGTAAGTTTGCATCATGGTTAACTTATTGCTTGTGGAATTTATTAAATGTTAATGAATAATTATGCTAGGTAACTTAAATGTTTATTGTGTATTATATGCTAAAATGGATTAAATTGTCATAGTGATTAATTGATGAATTGGTTGAAAATGTGAATTTCATGAATGTGAGTATGAAATGTGATAACGGAAGTGAAGTTCAAGGATAAGGATATATAATGTGTCCCGTTTGAACCTCGTGAATACCTAGGATACAAATAACATTTAGGGGTTATATGGTTCCGGTTGCTGGACTTGGATGTCCTATCGATGGCTGAGGTCCTACATTTGTTGTGGATTCTCCGTAGCTCGTGTGAGCATCATCTGTAGCTTAACATCTCAACCCACAGCTCATGTGAGCAGGCCCATTTCACAGCTCATGTGAGCATTACAATTCCAATCATGATTACAGATACAGGCACACTTTGTGTGAGCATGGTTCCCGTGTATCCAATGTTGTTTCATTTGGTTCAACGGGTATTAAAGGTTTAAATTAAGTGAACATGATTTCTTGATAAGTTATATGTTAAATGGATGAAATGGAGAGTACCTGTACAAATTCTTTGAAATGTATGAATGATACATTGGAAATGTGTTGAATGTTACAGAAGTGGATATACTGCCAATATGTTTCTTGATATGGACGAATTGTATGTTTTATGTACTAGTTCACTAACTTGTGAGATTGGTGCTGTGATAAGGAATTGGTTAAATATATGATCATGCTAATGGAATTATGCATGAACTATATAAATTAAGCCTAATCAGTAAGTTTAAGTTTAAGTTTAATATCTATACAAGCTTACTAAGCATTATTTGCTTATGTAATGTTTTTCATTTCTTATAGATCATCAGAAAGCCTGATCAATTGAGAATTAAGTCAGAGTACATACACACTATACATCCCTCATCTTAGTAGAAATTTTGGTCATTTTGATGACAGGTTATAAATGGCATGTACTCGGAGCCTTTAAGTTATTTTGCTCATGATAATGTTGTTCATAAGTTGGTTTAAGTAAGTTTTGTGGTTGTATATATATGTTGATATTTTTGGTTTAAGTTTGAGCCTTGATGTGCTTTTAGTCATTGTTAAGTGCCTATTGTAATTAGCTTGAGATATGGTTAATAGTTGCGATGAATGGAGGAAACGACCTATCTTTAAGGTAATGTTTTGTTATCTTTAAGTTAATTTTCAAGTCAAGCAATTGGCCCAATGGGTAATTGAACTTAAAAGTTGGACCTGAAATCGTAAATTGGGCCAGAAAGCCCAAAATTGATACCAAGACCCAAAAACTAGTTGAATTGGGCCCAGTATGTGAAATCGGGCCAACAGTCCAACCGGTGGCTAAACTAGATTCGTCAAGTCATCATTGACTCGGACAGAACCGGCAGTAACCGAACTGACTCGGGGTGTCGTAAGGGTGTCACACCTACATAACTGGACACGATAGTGCTGGTGGTTGTGACGGCAGTGTCCCGGTGGCTGGTCATCGGTGGTTATGCAATGAAAGGGTTACACTCGTACTGGGACTCTATCAGAGAATTTGATTTCAAATTAATTATTCAAAAAATAATATTATTTTAATAGTTTAATATTAAATTAAATTAAATATTTATCTTAATAGTATTTTATTAATTTAATATTAAAGTGATTATCTTAATATTAAATTTAATTTAATGTTTATCTCAAGATAAACATTCTATTATTTTAATAAGATTTATTATTAAATTTAATAAATTTAACATTAAATTGATTAAATTTAATCATAATTGAACTCTCTAAACTCTCCCTATATAAAGAGAGCATTGGGTCATTATGTATAGACATTTGAATTCACGAGAAAGTTGTAAAGAGAAATTTCTCTGAAGAGATTATTCCAGAAAATTTCTAAAGATATTTTTCTGATTTACAACTTGACCAAAAAGTTTAGAGAAATTTCAAAATTAACCCACTAGTAATTTTTGTGAAAAAATTTCTGATTCGAAGCGATCCCACACTCGACAGATGTGAGCTTGAGGATAACAGTGAAGACTAATCGGTCAAAGCACCCATCTTAGACAAATCAAAAAGGTACAATTTTGATTAAGTGTTTATTACTTTAGATATCACAATCAAGATCTTGTTTTGGAAAAATTTTAAAACTCTGGTTTTCCTCTAAATTTATTTTCCGCTGCATTTTCCAAACCCGTTTTTTCTAACATCATTTTGTTTCGATAAATGGCATGTGCGTAGGTTTTGAGTCGATTTTCGTAATATGAGATCTTGTTGATAATTAAAGCTAGAAATGGTAAATTTTGGTATGGCCAAATGGTTGGTTATATAATTAAGATTGGTATATATATGAATTGAATGAGATGATGTATGACGTATGGCATATACACACTATCATATGGTTAAATGGTTAGACTCATGGAACTTGGCATATGTATTTAAGTTGAAATGATGAATTTGATGTAATGCATATGTATAAAAGATGTTAATGTTTAGAAGTAAACATAATTGAGATGAATCCTTATTGAAATGGTCGAACTGGATCATAAGTTTAATTATTTAGGTGTTGCAAAATTTGTACCATTTGAAAGTAGACGGTCACGTTGCAACGTTGGGCCTCTTAACGTCATGACGAGATCAAGTCAATGAGTTGCATCGCAATGAGAAACCCTTGAAGTCGCGACGTCAACTCGGTATTCTGAAAACTTTATAATTTGGTCATTACTTCGACCTCAAGTCATCTTAAGAGCTTTCGTAAGCTTGTAAAGGACCTGGAAATGAATGTATAACATATGGTGAATACGTATTATAATCAATAGCATCTATACTTGGTTAAATTAAATCGTAGTTGATTGTAGTTGCTCTGACAAGACCCGATGATTAGGTCGGGTATGGGGTGTTACAAGTACCTAGGTTATATAAGTGTTAAGAAATAATGATTTTGCTACTAATTTGTCATGTAATTAAGTCGAAATTTGTTGAGAATCCTAGAATATATTACTTAGAGGTTAATCATGGACAAATGTATGATATCTTAGATGATGTTTTTAAGTGGATTAAGGTTTAAAAATGGTCAAGAATGATTGAACAAGAATTTTACATGTTTTGGCATCTAAATAAGGTGTTTTAAGGTCATTTTGACACTTTGGGATAGATGTGCCGCAACAAGTACCAATAAGTATCGGTACAAGTCCTTCAGAGAGAAAAAAATAAATAGTAATAAATACTTGTGCCGCAAAATCCCTAGATGCTGCACAACAAGTGCCTTGTTCTGCCTTCTTTTCACTATTTTATGTCCAAACAAGCCTAGAATGATCCTGATTATAACCAAACTTTAAAGGAAGCTTAGAAATGGTTCAAATTACTTTAAAAGTCCATAATAAAGTATTTAATATTATCTATAAAGTTTTGTGAAGTTAGTGAACTTAATGCCCAAATGTGACATTTAGTGAACTTAATGCCCAAATGTGACATCCTTTCCTCAGTTATTTATGTGACTCGGGTAATGGGTGTTACATATAGATTAATTTTTTAATATAATTTTTTATGATAGTAATTTTATATATTTTTATATTATTTTTGGGTAAAAATATGCCATAAATCATTGTACCATTTGTAAATTTGAAAATTAGTTTATGGGCTTTTATTTCTAAAAATTTATTCCTTGTACTTTTTAAATTTTTAAATTTAAGTTAATTAAAACCTCATTTTTTTATTTACATACTACAAATTAAATATTTTCATTATTTTAAAATTTCACACTAATAAATTTAACAATTTTTTTAATAATTTTAACAATTAGAATATACTAAATTTCTTAAAATAGAAGTACATTACAAAGTATAAGGCTTTACCTGCAAGTTATGTAATCTTAACGCTGTATACAAACTAAATGTCCAAATCAAAATTAGGGGTGAGCAAAATTCGATTCGATTCGAAAAAATCGAAATTTTTTTTGAATTATTCGAATCGAGTTAATCGAATCAAATCGAATTTTTTTTCGAATTTCGAGTTCAAGTCGAGTTAAATTTTCAAATTCGAATAACTCGAATAATTCGAATAAACCAAATATAAATTATATTTTTTAAATTTTTTAATAGGCTTTTACTTAATTTAATTACTTTAAGTCTTTAACCCAATTACCAATTTCCCCTAAGCCCAAACATTTTATTTTTTCCTACTTCCCCAAGCCTGTCTGCCCAAGCCCCAAGACTTATTTGCTCAAACCCAAATCCCAATTCCTCCCCCAAAATTCAAATCACCCCATCAAATTCCATCGTCCACCAAACCCCCATTTATTTTTCTTCTTCTCTCTGTTTCCACTTTCCATTCCATTCAAAGTTCCAACCCTAAAATTTATTTTTCTCAAAAGACCCTAAAATAAACCCTTCTTCCTTCTTCTTCTTCTTAATTATTAGTTCATTCAAACATTCAAATCAAAACCCTTACCTCCAAACTGAGTTGTTGTTCCTTCTAACTGAGGCAGTCTATTCTCTTCCATTGTAAGCTCAAATTTTTTTGCATATTTAAAGTTTGTCTTGAAATATTTTTGAATTATTAAATGATTTTAACTCTATTTGCATCTGTTTCACTCTATTAAATAATTAAAATAATTATTTTATTTGAGACTTTGAGACTTGAATGCAGCTGTTGGAAATTGGAATCTCTAAAGCCATTTTTGGCTTTAAAATAATTAAAAATGAAACCTTTAATTGTTGTTTGTCTTTTTCTGATTTGGAAGATGTAATTTTTTTATTATTATTAATAACTAAGCAAGGCGAGGAAGCACAACTTAATATAATATTGTAATAATGTAATATTAATTAATAGAGAAAAAATGTTAGCCAATTAATTTCCCAAAGTAATAATGTAATATTAGTAATAATATAATATTAGTAATAACGTAATATTAATAGAGAAAAAAATTGATAAAATGTACTTCTTTTTAAAGGATTTTGCAGCTTGTTAATACAATTTGATAAAATAACATTAAATGATGAATAAAATATTGGATTATCATATTTAAATTATAAATAAAAATTAAAATATTAAATACCTATCCTTATAAATAAAATAACACTCAACCAGACTTTTATTAATTAATTTATGCTGTTGTATATTAATTTAGGCTTCAATTAACTAACTTTAAAGTTTAAACTATAGTTTAACATACTGTTTTTTTTTTGTTTAATTTATGCTGTTGTACTTGTACTATTATATTAATTTAGGCTTCAATTAACTAACTTTAAATTTTAAACGGTAGCTTAACAGACTTTTTTTTGTTTAATTTATGCTATTGTACTATTATATTAATTTAGGCTTCAATTAACTAACTTTAAAGTTTAAAATGTAGTTTAACATACTTTTTTTTGTTTAATTTATGTTGTTGTACCTGTACTATTATATTAATTAATTTATAATTTAATTGATTTATTGAGTTTGATTTTAAATTAATTTTTGGTCATGGTTAGTGATTGCAACAAATGTTTACTTGTAGATGAGTGATCCAAAGCGAGATGGTTCAACTCAAAGTTCACAAAATTCTTCCCCAAGTAGAGATAATCAAACAACAACCAAGGAAAATGTTCGAAAAAAGATTACTCCAAGGGCAGCTTGTTGGAACCATTTCACCAAATTTGTGACTGAAGAGGGGGAAAAGAGAGCAAGGTGCAATACATGTGATGTTACTTACACAATGGAATCAACTTCGGGTTCTACAACAAATTTAAATAATCATTTGAAAGCATGCCTAAAAAGACCTCGAGGTAATACTTCTAATCCGAAGCAATCAGAATTAACATTTGTAAAGGTTAGCCAAGAAACAACGGATTTATCAACTTGGGTGTTTGATAAAGATGTTGTTAGAAAAGCATTGGTTCTTATGATAATTATGGATGAACTACCTTTTAAAATTGTAGAGGGAGAGGGTTTCAAATACTTTCTTTCTATAGCATGCCCCCGGTTTAGTCTTCCATCTCGTTGGACAATTAGAAGGGATTGTATTGATTTATTTAACTCCATGAAGAGTGTGATGAATAATTGTTTTGAAAAAGATATAAGTAGAGTTTGTTTGACGACAAACACTTGGACTTCATTGCAGAGGATATCTTATATGGTTTTAACAGCACATTGGGTGGATGATGAGTGGAGGTTGCAAAAAAAGATTATAAATTTTTGCCTAATATCCGCTTATAGAGGTGAAAGCATGGGTCAAGCCATTGAAAAATGTCTTCGAGATTAGGGGATTGAGAGGGTCTTCACTATTACGGTTGATAATGCATCTGCCAATAGTATTGCCATTGAATATTTGAGAAAGAAATTGAATCATCGAAATGTTTCTATTGCAAATGGAAAATTTACTCATATGAGATGTGTTGCACACATTCTTAATCTCATTGTTTAATACGGTATTAAGGATGCTTCTGTGTCTGTGGATCGAGTTAGAGGTGCTGTGAGGTAAATAAGAGCATCACCATCGAGGTTGACAAAATTCAACCAACGAGTAAAAGAAGAAATGATAGATAGTAAGACTCAATTGTGTTTAGATGTGCCTACTAGATGGAACTCAACATATATGATGTTAAAGGTGGCCGAAAAATATGAGCGGGCATTTGAATCATATGTACGTGATGACCATAATTTTTTTCTTGACCTTACTGTTGGAGATGGAGTTTCTACATTTGATGATTGGGAAATTGTTCGAAGAGTTATAAAAGTATTAGAGCCTTTTTATCATCTTACATTGAAGGTGTCCGGATCTTTGCATGTTACCTCTCATTCACTTTTTGAAGTATTGACGGATGTGCATTGTCTTTTTGATGGGTGGCAAGATTGTGGAGATCTAGACATAATTTCTATGACTTCCAAAATGAGAGAGAAATATAATAAGTATTGGGGTGAAGGAAACAAGGTCAACATGCTAGTTTACTTGGCGGTCATCTTTGATCTGCGATGTAAAATGAGTTTTTTGGACTTTGGGGTCAACTTGCTTTTTCCTAATGTTGCTAATGACATTATGAAAATGATTGAAAAAGAATTGCATTGCTTGTTCAATGAGTATTCTTCTAATGCCCGGAGAATTAAATTGTTTGAAGGTAGATCTAGTTCTTCGACAAATCTTTACAGTTCAATGGAAATAGATCAGTCAGAAATGAAAACGGGCTTGGCCAAACAACAATACCTTAAGAAGAAGAAACAAGTTGGACTAGAAAGCAAATCTGAGTTGGATAGATATTTGGGTGAAGATGAAGAAGTAAACAATTCAAGTTCATTTGATTTACCATTGTGGTGGAAAATGAACAGTCTTAGATTCCCTATTCTTGCACAAATGGCTCGAGATATTCTTGCTATTCCTATCTCAACAGTTGCCTCGGAAAGTGCATTTAGCACGGGTAGACATGTTCTCGATAGTTTTAGAAGTTCTCTAACTCCTCTCATGGTCGAAGCTTTGGTTTGCACACAAGATTGGTTTTGGAAATCTAATGATGCCATCAATCTTGAAGATTATGTTGATGAACTTCAAACCATGGAAGAAGGTAATATATAAATTTTAATTTATAAAATAAGCTTTTGTATTCTTTATATTAGTAAGTATTCCCATAATTTAACTAACACTTTTGTTTTTAAATTTGCTAGACTTATCCAAAATACCCGAAGATCAAGAAGGTAACATACTTAGCATTAGTTTATAAAGTTAAATGTTTATTATTTTTTATTATTTAACTAACTCATTCAATACTTTTACTAGATGTTTTAAGATTATCAACGGTATTTGAAGCACAAGAAGAAACTTAAACGATTCTATAATGATTTTTAAACTGATGTGTTATTGTTATTAGTTTGATTTGGTTTGTTATTGTTGTTGGTTAATTGAACTTTTGTTGTGTTCTTTTTTTTTATTTGGACTGGTGCAAGTTTCTATTGTATTTTGGACTTTTGTTTATCTTTTTTATTTATTGTAATGTTGTTGTTTATTTCAACTTATGCTATTTACTTGAACTTTTACTTATGTTTTTTTATTATAATTTTATTGTATTATTTTTGTTGTTTATTTGGAATCATGTTGTTTATTTGGGTTGATGTTGTGTTGTTTTTATTTATTCACTTATTTATTTCAATTTTTTGTTGTATGATCATATTTAAAAACTTTAAAGAAATTTATTTTTTGAAAAATTACATAAAAATAAACATCACTAATTTTCTTTTAAAATTTAATTAGAATAAATATATTCGATTCGATTGGATTTAAATTCCATCACACTCTATTCAATTCGAGAAAACTTCAAATAAAGATACAATCAAATTCAAAAAATCGATTAACTTAAAAATTTTCTATTCTATTCAATGCTCGCCCTACTCAAAACAATCTTTGATCCATGTACTGTCAATTTTAGGTGAAGCAAAGTCAAGTTGAGAAAGTATGGAAAGAAACTACGAATCTTCCTCTTTCTCTCTTTATAAACCTATTATCCGGCCCGGAAGTAGCAGATTAATAACCCAATCTTCTCTTCCGCTTTTCATACCCAAACTCAAATCATCCAAACATAGATAAGCAGTGAACTGAGAAATGGCGGTAAGCATTGAAGATGTGGAGATTTTAAAGCCCAAAACGGACAAAAGAGAGTACCGAAGGATCGTCCTTAAAAATTCCCTTCAAGTTCTTATTAGCGATCCCGTCACCGACAAGGCAAATTAATCTTCCAATTCCTTGACTTTCATTTCATTACCAAATCCATTACTATTATGAACCTTTCTTTCTAATTTCTTTGTTTCTTTTTTTATTTATTTTATGTTACAGTGTGCTGCTTCTATGAATGTGGGTGTCGGTTCCTTTTGTGACCCTGTCGGCCTCGAAGGCCTCGCCCATTTTCTTGGTATTTATTTTTTTAATCCATTTATTTGATCTTCTTTTTGTATATGTGAACTGCCAGGAATTTTTTGTGTTACTTCTATTCTTTGAATTTAACAGTGTGTGACTTAAGCAATTCTGTTCCTCATCGTGTTCTTAAATAAATTGAGTGGGCTAAAATTTTGTAATTAGTATAGCTCTCACTAAAACATGTCATTAATGCTGATTAAAAAAAATTCTGTTGGTTCAGTAAAGCTTATTATTACTGGGTCGAACTTCCCTTATCTTAAATAATTCAAAATGATCTTATTGATTTTCTGATTATTTTTGGTGGTATTATTGTTTCTGTGCATTGATTTAATTATTGAAAGAACTCTGGTCCAGCAATTTAACAAGAATTGCATGGTAGTGGGATAGTTATGATTTTTACTTAGTTTTTTATGTTTAACATGTTGTCCTTCCTTGCAGAGCACATGCTGTTTTATGCTAGCGAGAAGTATCCCTCGGAAGATAGCTACTTAAAGTATATAACAGAGGTATTGCCCATCTTAAATGCAGTATGGTCGTCTATTGATGAGTTCATGCGGTTTTAATGGTTACTTTTTATTAAGTTAAAGTTTCTCGTGTTTGAATTACAAACTTGCTATATAAGTATGCAGAAATTGTTAAAAGAAAGGGAGAAAAAAGGAAAAAGAAAAAACCAAAGTTTGAGAGGGGTTAAGGTCCTTAGTATCTCTAGTATTGCTTACTAGTCACTTGCATCATACCTCACGCTATTAAAATGACTGTGCCTTTTATGAGGTCAGGTATTTGGATCAGTTATTTGGCTGTTATTGATATAAAAAACGATACAAACCTTTTAAACCATAAAAGTATCAAAATTATTTCTGAAGCATCAATAAAAGGGGTGATTACAAATTCTTGGTATCTTTTTTTGCCAAAACAATTGTATAATATTATAATTACAGAAAGACATGCATAATAGATAAGCAATCTTAATCTTAGAACCAATTGAACATCAAATTTGAAAGGATTCATGTAAGATGTATGTGATCTAATAACCGATTAATTGTTAGCTAATTTTGAATAGAATTAACTTCAAAATTTGTAAAGGGATGCCTTAAGACAAGAGGCTTATAGTAAAGTAAAATCATTTGCATGACTTGTTTTCAGATAATATTCCTTTGATTTAAAGTTTACGTAGTTTTATTTTCCTGATTTACAGCATGGAGGCAGCACAAATGCCTTCACAGCTTCTGAGATGACCAACTATTTTTTTGATGTCAACACTGATTGCTTTGAAGAGGCTTTGGACAGGTAGATGTTGTTTATGCAGTCTTCCTTTAGCAGTTATTTTCATCTTGTTCTTTTAATGCATGCGAGACTGGGTGTTTTCCTTGCTCTTTAGGTTTGCACAGTTTTTCATTAAACCATTGATGTCGGCTGATGCTACCATGAGGGAAATTAAAGCTGTTGATTCTGGTTAGCACTTTGGTTCTTGGTTTACTTTTAACACATAGATTCCTTTATTTTAATCTATAATTAATCAACATGTCTTTTTCTTTGTACAGAACAAAATGTACTTATTGTCTGATGAGAGGAGAATGAGCCAGGTATTATTTTCTTATTGTTGAACCATTTTGAAAGATTGCAAAATCTCAGCTTTCACTAAATTAAAATGTTGGTAAAAATTTCCCTTTCTGTTACTACCCTTTTTTCTTTTTTTGGAAGAAATGGATTTTGGAGTCGAATCCCCATCCCGCAATCCCCTAACGGAGTGTCTATGTGACACATGTCCAGCCCTTCTGCAATACAAGTATATTTTTATTGAATTTAGTTTTTTTTTTTTTTAAATTTGGTTTTTTCTTTGTTTTACATTTTAGAATGATATTTTAAAGGGATTAATTTACATGGCAACTCATAAGTTGATCTAGGATTAAAACTTAAACTGTTTGAAGAAAAAAAAATCTCATGATCTAGGATTAATTTACAGCCCTTATGGGCATGTTTTTATTGGTTGTTAGTTTTTAAAAAAATATATTTTAAGTTTCTTGATTTACTTTTAAAATGATATTTTAAAGGGATTAACTTACATGGTAAGTTACAAGTTGATTTGGGATTCATATTTGACCTGCTTGAAAAAAAAGAATTAATTTATTGATTATCTATTATTATGTTTTAGATGATGTATTCAAAGAGATTGTTGTGCATGATAATTCATGAATCTATTTAATATCTATATTGAACTTAAGAAAAAACAATATTTTATATTATTTATTTTTATTTTTAGATTAAAGTTTATTATTTTATTTTTAAATTCTATTTAAAGTGTTAATATGCATGTTAATTCGCAAGTCGCCTGCAATTCATTATTTTATTAATTATTTTATTTGTATGATTTGTAATTGACCCGTATGTTAATTATATTCAATTTATGTTTGAATATTGTATTTGAAGTAGTTTATCCACATAATGATTGGTTGATTGATTAGCATAATATCTCACCTGATAGAGAAACAAAGTTTAAAAAAAAAAGATTTTATTACTTATGCTTTATTGTAATTTTACGTGAGTATTTAAAAGGACTAGTCTGCTTGCTTACTTGCATGTTAAAAATTCATACTCAATGGTGAATTTTCTAGATGTATTCCTAACTGTTTTTTTTTGTTTTAACTTTTTCCTTCTTTGCAGCTTCAAAAACATCTAAGCTTGGAAAGTCATCCATATCATAAATTCGGTGGAGGTTAAAACCCTTTCTTATTGATCTTCGTTCCTTCTTCCCTTGACCCCTTCTGTCTTCCCTCTTCTCTTTAGTTGAATTCTTAGACTAGCAGGCTATTGGGATGCATTCTGCATTATAGGTAGTCTACTAACCTAGTGACATTGGAGATTAATTATAAAAAATTGAATGAGAAAGTCCGTAGTAAAAACCCATTTATGATCCTGAAAATGCTTAATTTAGCATTTCCACTTAAAAGAAAATTCCCAAGGCTCCTGTCTGAATGTCTTTGATTTTGAGATTACTTATTCTCCTTTCTGAGGGATGCTAAGATTTTTTACTCTTCTTAGATGGTTTAGATTTAAGTGCTTAATTTAATTACTACCCTTTTGAGCATTCTCTTGTTTTTCAATATTCCTTCAATATGCAAGGATGGGATCTTGAACTAGATCTTAATTTTGAGATACAGATGTATCTCTCTTTCTCAAATAATTTCTTTGGTTTTCTTATTTTGTGATCTTTTTTATCTGTTGGATGTGTCTGATTTTTACCCGCCGATCTCTACCACAGTTTTCTGGTCTTCCTTTTGGCATCTTCTTTTGTGTTTTGAACTTGTAAAGAAAGAAATGACACTAGTTTATATTTTTATGCTTATCAGTAACTTGTTCATGTATAGGGAACTGTGATACTTTAGATGTTAGACCAAAAGCAAAGGGAGTTGACACAAGGCAAGAACTCCTTAAATTCTATGAAGACAAATATTCAGCCAACCTCATGCATCTGGTTGTTTATTCAAAAGGTAGGTAACTAAATTTTCCATTAAGGACTATGGCTTTGGTAAGAAGAAAAGTTGTTGCTATATTTCTTTGAATAATCAATGTTACAATTTAATTTCCTTTCTTTTTTTTTTTTTTTTTTTTTGTATTTTCAGAAAGCCTTGATAAAATTCAGAGTCTGGTGGAGGATAAGTTCCAGGAAATCTGAAACTCTGATAGAAGCCGTTTCCAGTTTTCGAGTCAGCCTTGCACATTAGAACACCTTCAGGTATATGGTGCTGTTATGTTGTCTATGCGCTGTAAGTGTGTTATGTTTGTCACAATTTTGAGCAAAGCAAGCAAGACTCTTCCACAAGCTTCAATGTTCTAAGAGGCTTTTTTTCCTTGGCTGGTTTCTTTTCTGTTCTTTTTCTTCTCAATTCTCAGATTCTTGTCAGAGCTGTTCCAATAAAACAAGGCCACAAATTAAGGATTGTATGGCCAATAACTCCAAGCATTCTTCATTACAAAGAAGAGCCATGCAGGTATCTTCATCATCTCGTTAACCATGAAGGAGAAGGATCTTTGTCTTATGTCTTGAAAAAATTAGGTAGGTTGCTCATATATATGCTTTAGATAAACCAATTTGGAAATATCTCAAAATTCACGCATCCATAAAATTTAGGATGCGTCCTTCTAAAATCCAAGTTGTATACTTGTTTTGCTTTTTGGTTGACATATACAAAAATACCAGTTCATGCACATCCTTTATGTGTATGAAGTAGGTAATATTAAAACAACCTAAAATATGAAAGAATTTGAGTCATTTTAAAATGTAAAAGGTAGTAGTCAGTCTTTCAGGTAAATGCATGTAAAAGAAACCATTCAGAAAAATAGTCATGTAAATGGGTTTTTCGACTGTAACCCTACTTCATAGGAAAAGTAAATAACAAATAGGGTCTTACCAGCACATGTTTTATTTTTTCATTTTATGATTGGTTTTCTCATCAATTCACTGGTGTCGCTGCATTCATTCTGTTGCAGACCGTAATATATTAGTTAACCATATAGAATCTATAATTAATCTAATCATAGGCTAAATCATAGGAGTTATTGAGTGATCTTAGGTTAATGTTATGATTTTTCTTTATTTACTTCCTTTTTCTCAGCTACTGTAACAACTATATATCCTAGTCTTCTACCTGAAACAATACAGTAATTTCTTCTATTCCCTTTGTGAGATTTTACACATTACACTGAACTCAATCATGGGCTTTGTTATTAGTCTAGATTGGCCTTTTGATCTTATATCTTTAAGACAAATTTTTATCCGAGTATTTTGTTTTTATTTTAGTTTTTTCCTAAAAATAATGTGCTTCTTTACTTAAAGGTATTCAGTTTATTCCATATCCTACGCATCCCTTTAATGGTTCATTAATCTCTATATATTGTTGACAACCCTTTAAACTTTTCATGGATGTGGAAATACAAGTTGAGGTTTTGCAAAATATGTTGTTGCATTTTGAATCCAGTTGTTAATTCATACCGCATGAATCAATTTGGAAATTCATCAAATGATAGTTTTGGTCAGTACAAGTATTTTGCTTCTCTGTTTTGTGTCAAATTAGGATCATCTTGAATGCTTCAATAATTTTTTTATCCTTTAGTTATGTGGGTATTCTTTGAGACCATGATATATTTACGCTGCACTAGGATAAGTTTGAATGTATACACATGGACAAATAGGCATCATGCCACCCCTCCCCCTCCCTTTTTCTTCCCCCCCCCCCCCGGCGCCCTCTATTTTCTCCTTTTATAAGGCATAGATAAAGTTGTGAATGTTTGTGAATTTATGTGTATGTATATATGTGTAAAGGGCATTATATATATTTATCGTGTGTATATTTAGTGAATTTTGTGCCTCCATATGTATGGAATTTTGTAGGATGGGCTACTGAATTGTATGCTGGTGAAGATGATAGGGCTTCAGAGTTTTCTTTCTTCTATGTAGTAATTGATCTGACTGATGCTGGCCAGGGTTAGTTTTTATTTTCCTTCACACTTCTCTTTCATCATATGGTGTTTGATATGCTTTTAATCATTGGAGTATTATTTATTGATAGAGATTATTAAGGCTTGGAAATTTTGCATAGGAAACAATGATGTCTTTTAACTTGACTAATATTGTTTCCTACTGAGTAAATTTCAGATCACATGCAAGAGATAATTGGCTTACTATTTAAATACATTCAGCTGCTGCAGCAATCTGGTGTTTGTAAATGGATTTTTGATGAGGTATGCATATATTATACTTGAATAATTATAGTTATTGTCTTGTAGGAGTTGTTGACCATTCATTGTGACTGTTTATCATAATTTCATGTCCTTGTTGCTTGCATATGTGACCATATTTCTGTTTTAGCTTACCCAAAAAGGCTGCTTTTTGATTGATAACATGCTGCAGTTCATTAGATCTCATGAAAACAAATGTCGACTTGTGGCTTGTGTGTAACATCTCTAGATGAAATGTTTGCTCTTAGATTTAATTTTTTTTTGGCAGGAGAAAGAAGATTAGGATTTATTTTGTAATTGAGGTTTTGCTTATGGGAATTACGTTAGACTATGGTTAAGAATAAGGATTGATGGGTGATAATAGAAAGGAATGTGACTAATGCTACAAATATGTGTAACCAAGAAAGGGAGAGAAGCTTGGAGAAAGGGTGGGAGTCGATATCAATAGTGGAGATTGGAAGAGTATTTAGTCTTTTAGCTAGGAATAGTTATTTCATTAATCAAAAGAATAGTGAAATCTAAGTAACTGGTATTCTAATGATGTCGAGACTACCCTAAACTTCAAACCTTTCTTGATAAAAGAACCACATAACGAGCTTGATCTCGAAGAAAATAAATGTAACTCGTATATAGTCTACAGTCAATAGCTTAACCCCAGTGCACTGAAATAAGGAGCTACAATTTTGCCCTTGTACATGGAAGCAACCTAAATTTTTAATACAATCACATTGGTGTGTTTGTTTTGGGAAACTTATTTACTGCTGATTCTTTAGTAGCCGGAAGTCAATTGATTACCCTATGATTAATTTGGTTAATAGAAATAAAGTCAAGTGTCTTATTTTCATGTTTATCGTTTTGAATCTCTTTGTTGGTGTCTTTTCCCCCTTTATTCAAAACTTATGAACAAGAGTAGATGACTTGATAAACTTTCATAGCTATAGGCACATTGGTCAAGGTGATTTCAGAATTCCTGTTGAGATTTTGCTTAATGTGTCATTTTGTTTTCTGTGCATCAATGGTTTGATTTTAGTTATAGCCAGTATCTCTTTACATTAATTATTCTAAGATATTTTGATTTGTGAATGAAGCTATCAGCTATTTGTGAGACAGGATTTCACTTTGAGGACAAAATCTCTCCTATTGACTATGTTGTTCATATTTCTTCAAACATGCAAGTAATTAAATCTCATCCCTTCCACCCCATTTTCTTCATTTTATTGCTTTAACTTTTTTGTTCTTGTTTTATACTGTTAGTGTTTTGATGTCATTTTAATTAAAACTACGTGGACAAAATCTCTCCTATTGACTAGGGACATGGCTAGCTGACTAAAGCCCCTTGCAATTTTGCTACATTAATCAAAATACGTGGAAAGAAAGGATTTTTCTGTATATTTGTTGACATGACATGAAACATATTTTACATTTATTTTCTCGTAATGGGAAATTTACTAAAATAATACAAATTAAAGAACTTTTTATTGAAAAAATAGGGAAATTTACTAAAATGATATAAAATTAATATTTTTTAACTGAAATAACATGGGAGGATTTTTTTACCAAAAATGATACATATGCTACAATAAAAAGGGGTGTAGTGATCAAGTGTTGGAAAATTCAATTTAGAAAATGATTATTTTAGGTACAACACAAGTTCTAAAATTTTTTAAAACTGATCCTATTGTATTATTTATGGTGATAAACTTTAATTGAAATTATATTTGTGCTTTGTATGAGGCGGACTAAAGTTGATCCCCATTTTCTATCGAATGACTTTTTCCGCTATTCTTGAATCATAAATTGCTTTGATTGTAGGCTCAAAGTTTATCGAATCAATCGCAAAGAATGAAAACTTTTAGTAACTTTCAATAGGGAAGTTAATTTTCTTTACAATTGAAGTTATGTGGTTTTCCCTAGAAAATAGAATTTATTTTGTGAAATAAATTTTCACTATTTTCTTGACAGAATAACGATGAATGAGACATGTTGTAAATTACTCAACACATGGTTCCTATTTTTAAAGAAACGGTATAAGAGTTCTATTCGAATAAAGCTTAATTAAATAATAATATTTAATAGAAATACAACTTCTATTCCAATTAGGAGTATAGGGTGTAGTGGAAAGCCCTAGTAAATCACAAAGACAAATGACCCATGTTTTACTTTTCATTAATTCTATTGTTATTTAAATTCATGACCTAGGGTGCAAAAGTCGTATAGTCAAAATACTGGTTTTCGGTTTCTTATTTATTTAAATTCATGCTTTTATTCACATCAAAATATTGGAGTCACGTATACATAGTTTATTATCCACTGAGAATTAAGTTATTTCACATTATGATTGTCATAAGTGAATAAATCCATAAATGGATTTAAGATTTATTCTACTTAGGTCATGTCCTATTTACTATCAGTCTAATTAGTTACATTTATAACTCTTATCTTTTACGAGTCATCCTTTCCGATACTCAAAATAAAGTTATCTCTTTTATTGGATTTCATAGACGACATATTAGTTTTTTAATTGATTCATTTAATCTTGATTAGACTAAGTATGCGTTTAGATTATCTACTAATATAAGTAATTTTTTCGTATTACGATCCGATTATTGAATGTTGTTTAATATTAGTTAAACCTTAGATAATTAATAAGCCAATATTTGTTTTCATTTTACTTTGCGTGTAAAAATCATTAAGGATAATCAGATATTAATGAAATTAATAGATATTATATTAAATAAATATGTTTGAAAAATATAAGTATATATAAACGAAAATACTACACTAAGTGTACTAAAACTTCTGAAGTTTTCTTCTAACCCAAGACCACTAAAAAAAACCATAAACCACCCAAATAATCCAACAAACACTGAAAGGAAATACATTGGTCAATATAAATTCTGGAATGCCGAATTAGAAAGGTAAAATTATAAATAAAAAAAAATCATTTTGACTGAGATTGCATTGCAACTATTCAGATTGCATTGCAACTATTCATCCACTAACGACAGACATGAAAATTGTTTGTGATAATGTAAGAAATTCGAAATCGATTTAATTCATTATGCGATTTTATGGAAGCCTCAAGATTAGTAACCAATTGATAGTATATGTATATTACAATGGGGAAATTCGTACAACGGACAATTGCTCAATTTTTGAAACCAACAATAAACCTGCACCAAGGTTTTATAGTGTCAGATTACAATTTCCTAATTGAGGAATATTTGAGTGTATCAAATAGGATTCTGTAAATATTTTATTCCTAAATTTAAAGCTGTTTTTAGGGACAGCATTCCTAGAATTAGTCTGTTTCCTAGTGTAAAGTTTCCTAAGTTAGGCTCACTATGTGTATAAATATTTATGTAATTTCTTGTGGAAAATTAAATCGAAATAGCCTGTTTTTACATGGTATCAGAGTTTTTTTTGCCCGATTTTTGGGATTTTTTTTCTTTGTTTGGCGATATTTTTTCTGTCTCCCAACCAGCCCTCAAACTTGTAGAAGTTGTTCAAACGAAATATGGCTGAAACTGTCAAGATCAGTAACATTGGGGATGTCTCAGAAGTTTTTGTGAACGACTCAAACCCAACAAGTGAGTTTCAGAACATCCAAGTAGCCTACAGGCTAAATGGAAAAAATTACCTGAAATGGTCTCAACTAGTTAAATGACGTTCTTGAAGGAAGAGGAAAGTTGAGTCACTTACTCTGAGCTGGACCTAAAGAAGGAGATCCTAAGTTTGATGCTTGGGATGAACAAGACTCTATGGTAATGTCTTGGTTATGGAACTTTATGATGCCGTAAATCGTTGATACATATATGTTTCTTAACACATCCAAAGAAATATGGGAAGTCGTGAAGTAGACTTATTCTAAAGTTCGAGATGTTGCTCAAATCTATGAAATCAAGATTAAGATTTCATCTACCAACCAAGGAAGTCGATCAATCACGAGTATTCCAATCTGTTGCAAAGTTTATGGCAAGAGATGGATCATTACCAGATGCATTTGGATGAAGTGCGGTGAAGATGCAAAGACTCTCGAAAAGGTTCGTTGAAAAGGATCGAATTTATGATTTTCTTGCTGGTCTAAATGTTGAGTTTGATGCGAAGAAGAGTTCAAATACTTGGAAAAGAGGAACTACCATCACTAAATGAGACAATTGCAATTGTTCGTGCTGAGGAAGGAAGAAGAGGAGTTATGGTTGAAAACAGCCAAGTGGATAGTTCTGCCTTGGTTACAAAAGCTGTAAATGAAAGGAGATTTGGCCTGGAGCAGCCAACTAGTGAAAATAGTAGACAGATAGAATGTGGAAACTTCATGGGAAGCCACAAACAACCAAAATTTTTTTAGAAAAAGGTGGACAACCAAGGGGACAAGGGCGAGCAAATACAGCAAGACAGTTGGATGGAAAAAATAATCCTCAGGAATCACCTATTGAATTTAATAAAGAAGAAATTGAGAAGTTAAAAAATTTGTTGGGATCATTGGAAAAATCTTCTTTAACAGGTACTTGTAGTTTGGCTTTTTCAGGTAAATCTTCTTCTCAAGATTCTTATGTCTCGGATACAGTCACCAAAAGTTCTTGGTCATTGACTCAGGAGCTACGGACCACATGACTCACTCTTCACAAAAATTTGTTTCATATACACCTTGCCCTAGTAGTAGAAAAATAACATGAGTCGATGGTTCTGTGATTACAGTGGCTGGTCAAGGTGATATTGTTATAAACAAAACCCTTACTCTTAAAAATGTTCTTCATGTTCCAAAACTATTTACCAACCTTTTATCCAGTCAAAGAGTTACCAAAGACTCTAACTGTAATGTGGTTTTCTATCACAATCGATTTTTTTTTCAGGAACAGAATACGAGGAGGATGATTGGACATGCTAAGGAAGTAAATGACCTATACTATCTTGAAGAATCCAGTGGAGGAGTTAGTGCTCTGAATTCCTCAACTTTATCTTTCATATCCGAATCTATTAAAGCCAATAAAGACCAAACTTGGCTCTATCACCTTCACCTTGGTCATCCATCGTTTAGAGTCCTTAAAATTATGTTTCCTTCATTGTTTAAAGGATTAATTGTTGAAAAATTTCATTGTGATATCTATGAACTTGCAAAACATAAATGTACCTCTTTTCCAGTAAGCAATAAAAGAACACCCACTCCTTTTACTCTTATTCATAGTGATGTTTGGGGGCCATCCACTATTTCAAATATTTCTGGGGCTCGGTGGTTTGTATCCTTTATTGATGATTGTACTCGTGTGTCTTGGATATTTCTTTTAAAACAAAAATTTGATGTCTTTCCAACCTTTTACAACATGATCAAAACACAATTTGGAGCTGAAATAAAAAGGTTTAGGTCAGACAATGCCAAGGATTATTTCAATCAATTTCTCCCAACATATTTCCAAGAAAGAGGCATTATACATGAGTCATCTTGTGTTAGTATACACCATCAAAATGGTGTTGCCGAAAGAAAGAATGGTCACATTTTAGCTATTGCAAGAGCCCTTTTGTTCCAAAAACATGTCCCTAAACAATACTGGGGGAGGCTGTTTTAACTGCTACTCATTTGATAAATAGATTGCCTACAAAAGTCCTTGAATTTCAAAGTCCTATGCAAGTTCTAGCAAAATTCTTCCCTGATTTCAATACTTCAAGTACACTTACTCCCAAAATATTTGGTTGTGTTGCCTTTGTACATGTTCATTCTCAAAATAGAGGAAAATTTGATCCACGAGCTGTCAAGTGTGTCTTTCTTGGTTATTCTTCCACTCAAAAGGGGTACATATGCTATCATCCAGCCACCAAAAAGTTTTTTGTAACAGCGGATGTTACTTTTGCAGAACAAGAGAATTTCTTTACTCGTCTTTATCTTCAGGGGGAGATCTTATTCACAGAAGATAAGGACAAAGAATTCTTTCTTCTTGACATTCTAGCCCCTGTCCAGCAACCAATCACTCACATTCTAGCCCCTGTCCAGCAACCAAACACTCACATTCCAGCTCTTGTCCAGCAACCAAACACTCCCACTCAGTTCTTGCCTGCTAACCAACCTGCCCAACTTAAAACAATGGCCCCTATACAACCTGAAATAGAGCCTAATACACCCAAATCACCAAAAGGAATTTAGGACACTACTCGTCCTTTACTGATTTACTCAAGGAAGAAGGCATCGGTGCAAGTTCAATCATCTCCTTCTCCTATACAACCTGAGGTAATTGCTGAACCTACTTTGAATTCTAATACTGCAAATTTAGATGATTTTCCTATTGCTATTAGAAAGGGGAGTAGAACTTGTACAAAACATCTCTTGTACCTATTCATGTCTTAGAAAAACTTGTCCCATAACCACAAAGCCTTTCTTACTAGCCTAAATTCTATCTTCATTCCTAAAACTGTATCCGAGGCATTAGAAGATTAGAATTGGAAAAATGCCATGAAAGTTGAAATGGAAACTCTTGAAAAAAATAAGACATGGGACTTAGTGAAATTACCAAGAGGAAAGAAACCAGTGGGATGTCATTTTGGTGTACACACAGTGAAATATAAGTCAGATGGTTCTTTGGAGAGGTACAAAGCAAGATTGGTTGCTAAAGGGTACACTCAAATGTATGAAATAGACTACTTTGAGACATTTGCCCCTGTTGCAAAGATGAACACTATAAGAGTGTTGTTGTCACTAGCTATTAACTGAGGCTGGAAATTACAACAATTCGACATCAAAAATGCCTTTTTACACGGTGATCTTGAGGAGGAAGTTTATATGGATGTTCCTCCAGGATTCGGTCCAAATACAGGACAGGTAGTTTGCAGACTAAAAAAGGCTTTGTACGGACTAAAATAGTCCCCCAAGGCTTGGTTTGGAAGATTTACCAAAGTAATGCTCAAACTGGGGTATGAACAGAGTCAAGGAGATCACACTCTGTTTGTAAAACACTCATCTTCAGGGGGAGTGACTGCTTTATTAGTCTATGTAGATGACATTATAGTGACTGGTGATGATCTAGAAGGAATGGAGAATTTAAAGTCAAAGAGCTCGGTAAGTTAAAATATTTCCTTGGTATTGAAGTGGCACACTCTCGGGAAGGAATATTCATATCTCAGCAAAAATACATAGTTGATTTGTTGATAGAGACGGGCAAGTTGGGCTGTAAACCAGCAAAGACACCCATAGAGGTGAACCACAGAGTTGGAGATGCACTAGAAGATGCAGTAGTTGATAAAAGGTCATATCAAAGGCTTGTGGGGAAGCTCATTTACTTGTCTCATACCAGGCCAGATATTGCCTATGCAGTAGATGTTGTAAGTCAGTTTATGCACAATCCCAAAGTATCACATCTTAGAGCTGTTTATTAGATTCTACAGTACTTAAAGGCACGCCAGGCAAAGGAATCTTATTTAAAAAGGGGGAAAATTTAACCCTTGAAGCCTATACTGATGCAAACTATGCAGGATCTATGGTTGGTAGAAGATCAACCTCGGGATATTGCACTCTCCTAGGAGGCAACCTTGTGACTTGGAGGAGTAAAAAACAAAATGTTGTGGCTAGATCTAGTATAGAAGTTGAATTTAGGGCGATGGCTCTTGGAATTTGTGAGTTGTTATGGCTAAAAATTATTTTGGAAGATTTAAAGATAAAGTGGAAAGGTCCAATGAAGTTGTATTGCGATAATAAGTCTGCTATCAATATTGCACATAATCTAGTTCAACACGAACGAAACACGTTGAGGTTGACAGACATTTTATAAAGGAAAAACTGGACAGTGGCTTAATTTGCACTCCATTTGTGTCCACTGATGGTCAACTAGCAGACATACTTAACAAAAGGATTGTTTGGAAAGTTGTTTCAGAAATTAGTAAGCAAGCTGAGAATGGATGATATCCACTTCCCAACTTGAGGGGGAGTGTCAGATTACAGTTTCCTAATTAAAGAATATTTGAGTGTATCAAATAGGATTCTGTAAATATTTTATTCTTAAATTTAAAGCTGTTTTTAGGTACAGCATCCCTAAAATTAGTCTGTTTCCTAGTGTAAAGTTTCCTAAGTTGGGCTCACTATGTGTATAAATATTTATGTAATTTCTTGTGGAAAATTAAATCGAAATAGCCTGTTTTTACATATAGTAATGCTAACTTTGTGGAAATAGAGAGAGATTAGTTTAAAATTAGCGGAAAGATGTAATCAAAGGTTATTAAGATTAATATATAGATTTTCGATGTTATACGTATAATATATTGGTGCTCATGTACGATGAAGATATGCAAACCATGATGTGGACAAACATCTGATTTAGACTTATGCCGAATGGGTGGAGGAGGGAGCAAATGTGTATAATTTGCCGTCACCATCTTCTGGTCATCATGTTTATAATCATGCATAGTGTTGTGAACAAGTATAATATCTTGCATAATTATATCATGATTCTAGGATTAATTAGCACAATATTACAAAATCATATCTTTCTTTATTTGATTTTCCTTATTTGTGTATGACTATGTAACCTAATGTAAAGTGACAAGTTTTTCCTTAATTTTCTCCTCTTTTCTTTTTATTTTTCTCTTTTCACGTTGCTACAGCCAACAGTAGAGTTGCAACAGCAGCTATTTTCTATTTCACATGGTATCAAGAGCCAAGTTGAACGTTCCCCGATAAATGAAGTTTTTTTTTTTTTGTTTCTCTGGCCATACCCAACCGAGCTCCATCTTCTCTGTTCCTCTGAATGGTTGTTGCCTTCTCTCTAATATTTCCCTATTTGTATCTACTTTTTATTCAATCAATCATGTTGGAATCTCACAAAAGTTCTGCCGAAATCACCAACCCTGTCACAAGTTCCCTTGCATTTGAAAATATTACTGCTGTTACAAGCGGAGACTTGCAGAGCATTCAAGCCACATATCATTGAATGGGAAGCATTACTTGAAGTGATCACAATTGGTCCACACTTTTTTAAAGGCCGGGGGAAAATTGAGCCATTTAATGGGCACAGGTCCTTCGCAGGACGAACAAGACTCCATGGTGATGTAATGGTTATGGAAGTCTATGCTGCCAGAAATTAGTGATACATGTATGTTTCTTGGAACAACCAAGGAGATTTGGGAAGCTATCTAATAGACATTCTAAGGTTAATGATGCACAAAACTATGAAATTAAGACAAAAATTTCAGCAACCAAACAAGTGACTCAAACTGTCATTGAATATTTGAGTCTCTTACAAGGCTTGTGGCAAGAGATTGATCATTATCAATACATCCAAATGCACTACAGTGAAGATGCATCAATTCTGAAACGATTTGTGGAAAAAAATTGTATTTATGATTTTGTTGTAGGATTAAATGTTGAATTTGATGCTGTAAGAGTGCAAATCTTGGAAAAACTGGACCTTGAGACTGAGCTAAAAGCTATTAAAGGGTGCTCCTTGAAAGATTTCAAGAGAGCTTTGAATAAAATTGTACCTCTTTTATTAACTAAAGAATTGAACTTAAATAGAGAAAAGAGTCCTAATCCTAATTGGGAAAATAGTTCCCTTATTCTAATAAACTACTAAAACATAAAAAGAAAGTAGTTCTCTTATTCTAGTAAACTACTAAAAGATAAAATAAAAAATTCCTAGAATATGAATAAAACTTATCTACCCAAATAAGATTTATCTATCTAAATAAATTTAAAATATATACATATTTCAACACCCTCTCTCAAGTTGGTGCATATATATCAATCATGCCCAACTTGCTTACAAAAAAAATCAAAGCTTGTCTTAGAGAGCCCTTTGGTGAGTATGTCAGCTATCTGTTGTTTTTAAGGAACAAATGGCATGCACACTTGACCTTCTTCAATCTTTTCCTTGATAAAGTGTCTATCAATCTCAACATGTTTAGTTCTGTCATGTTGGACTGGGTTGTGAGCAATACTAATGGCAGCTTTGCTATCACAGTACAACTTCATTGGTGAAGTTATTGGTTTCCTCAGCTCTTTCATAATTCTTTTTAACTACATCATTTCACAAATTCCTTGAGCCATTGATCTAAACTCAGCCTCTGCACTACTTCTTGCTACACTTTGTTTTTTGCTTCGCCAAGTCACAAGGTTTCCCCAAACAAATGTACAGTATCCTAATGTAGATCTTCTGTCTGTTATTGAGCCTGCCCAATATGCATCTGTATAAGCTTCAATTCCTCTTTGTTCGGATTTCTTGAAGAATAAGCCCTTTCCCGGTGAACTCTTTAAGTATCTTAGAATTCGAAACACTGCTTCTTCATGTTCCTCCATTGGGGAGTGCATAAATTGACTCACTAAGCTCACTGCAAAAGCTATGTCTGGCCTTGTATGTGATAAGTAAATTAACTTACCAACTAATCTTTGGTACTGCCCTTTATCGACTAATCGACCTTCTTTATTTCCAAATTTTACATTTGGATTAATTGTGTGTCACATTTGGCGGCAACCACTCATCATCAAACCTCTTTTAAAAGATCAATCACATATTTTTTCTAAGAGACCACAAGACCCTTCTTTGATCGAGCAACTTCCATTCCAAGAAAGTATTTCAAAGGACCCAAGTCTTTGATCTCAAACTCCAATGCTAGATGCTCCTTGAGACGCCTTATTTCATCCACATCATCTCCTGTAAGAATGATATCATCGACATAAACTATAATAACAGCTATTCTACCTTTTTGTGAATGTCGATAGAACAGTGTGTGATCAGCTTGCCCTTGTGAGTAACCTTGTTTTTTAACAACTTGAGTAAATCGTTCAAACCAAGCTCGAGGAGACTGCTTCAGACCGTATAAAGATTTCTTGAGTTTACATACTCGAGTTCCAAATTTTTCTTCAAAACTTGGAGGAGGATCCATGTGAACTTCTTCTTCAAGTTTTCCATTTAGGAAAGCATTCTTCACATCTAGCTGCTGTAAAGACCAATCAAGGTTAACAGCAATTGATAAAAGAACTCTGACGGAATTTAATTTGGCCACTGGAGCAAACGTTTCAAGATAATCTATGCCGTATGTTTGAGTGTACCCTTTAGCTACCAACCGGGCTTTGTATCTATGTAAAGATCCATCTGGTTTGAATTTAGTTGTGAACACCCATTTACAGCCCACTGTTTTTTTCCCTACAGGTAATTCCATTGTTTCCCATGTACCTGTTTTTTGAAGAGCGCGCATCTCCTCTAAAATAGCCTCCTTCCACTCAGGAACCTGTAAAGCATCTTTCACATTTTTGGGTATTTGTACAGATGTCGAGACACGAAACAAAGGTTGAGAATGTCGAAGATAAGGCTTTATAGGATACAAAGTTAGACATGGGATATTTGACAATATTTTTAACACCTTTTCTTTTAGCAATTGGAATATCTAAATCAGAAAATTCATTGGCTGGATTATGAGCTTTATCTGGATTTTTGACAGATCTTCATGGTCGGATTCTTGGTGATGAATCGGTGGATTCCACTTTCTTGATTTCGATTTCTTCTTGAGTAAACAATTAACTCCTTTGTTTGTTCATTACTTTCATGATCAGACTCTACACCTTCATCTTCCTTTTCATTAACATTAACATCATTAATTTTTGTGTTAATTATAAATTCGCCTTCCCCATTATTAGAATCCCTATGTTGTATATTCCTAGTCTCTTCTTGATCAATTATAGAATCTTCCTTAGTATAATTCCCTCCCTGAAGATTAGAATCAAAATAAGATTGTGTTTCAACAAATGTGACATCCATGGTAACTATAATCTTCCTATCAATTGGATTATAACATTTATAACCCTTTTTATTAGAAGCATAACCAACAAAGACACATTTTTTTGCTCTAGGATCTAGTTTACCTTGGTTGTGAAGATGAACAAAAACACTACACCCAAAAACTCGAGGATAAGTCCAAATCAATTTAGAATTAGGAAAGTTATCTTTAAAGAGACTAAAAGGAGTTCTATAATTTTAGAGTTTCTTGGGCATTCTATTAATAAGATATGTAGCTGTTAACAAGGCTTCGCCCCAAAGATAACGTGGTATTTGACTAGTGAACATCAAGGCTCTAGTTACTTCCAAAAGATGTCGGTTTTTCCTTTCTGCAATCCCATTTTGTTGTGGTGTATTTGTAAAAGAACTTTGGTGGACTACTCCATGTTTGGTTAAGAAAACACCTAATTGATCGCTAAAAAATTCCCCACCATTGTCAGTTCGAAATATTTCTATTTTCACACCAAATTGTGTTTTCACCATAGCATAAAAAGACTGAAACACATTTTTAACTTCAGACTTATCTTTTAATAAAAACGCCCAACAAAGTCGAGTATGATCATCAATAAATGTGACAAACCAACGTTTTCTTGAAAAAGTCGAGACTCTTGAAGGTCCCCAAACATCACTATGAATTAACGAAAAAGGTTTGGAGGCTTTATATTTTTGAGGTGGAAAGAATGACCGATGATGTTTAGCCAATTCACAAAATTCACAATGATATGAAGGACTTTTATTTTTAAATAGATTAGGTAACAAATATCTTAAATAATAAAAATTAGGATGTCTAAGCCTATAATGCCAAATCATAACCTTATCAAAATTAGAAACAGAATTTAAACATGAAGTAGTTGTTAGTTGACTTAGATGGTCGTCTTCAAGAAAGTAAATTCCACCAAATTCTTTAGCATTGCCAATCATCCTCCCCGAGACCATGTCCTGAAACTTACACATAGAGGAGTCAAATATAACATGACAATTTGAGGACTGGGATAATTTACTGACCGATATGAGATTACAAGCTAGATTTGGCACATGTAAAACATCATGTAAAACCAAGGAAGATGAAATTTTAACAGTGCCTTTCCCGGCTATTGTTGAGAAGGACCCATCTGCTACTTTGATCTTTTTGTTTCCTGCGCAAGGTGTGTAAGTTGAAAAAAGAAAATGACTGCTAGTCATGTGATCACTAGTTCCAGAATCAATGATCCATGTGTTTGTTTTACAAGGCTTGATATTGAAAAATGTAAAAATCAAGACTGATTGGGCAACAGAGGAAGAAGGATTATTGGATGAGTTAGGAATAGAAGAATTCATCCGAAATTGTGGTGATTGAAAAAACTTGTGTAGATGCTCTAATTGTTCCTTAGTGAATAGAGACCCTTCTAGAGAATTTTGGCCCTCATAATTTCCATTAGTTGTTCGAAAAGCTCTGCTATCCCCTGATTGTGAACCACGACCATTGCCACTCTTTTTCCTTCCATTTGTCGGTTTCCCATGGAGCTTCCAACACGTTTCACGAGTGTGCCAATATTTTTGCAAATGATTGCACTGTGGTTTTTTTTTTCACTATCATCATTATTTTTAATAGTTACAAGAGCAGAATTATCATCATTAGCTTCAAACCCTGGCTTTAACATTACTTTTCTCCTTGTCTCCTCTCTTCTAATCTCAGAAAAAATCTCACGAAGTTTTGGAAGCGGTTTTTTTCCTAGGATCCGAGATCTCACTTCATCAAATTCTTTATTTAAACCAGCCAGAAACAAATAAGCTTTTTCACTCTTTTCTTTTTTCATAGCTTTTACACCATCTCCGGGACATTCCCATTCATCATTATAACACTGATCCAATTCTTGCCAAAGAGACATCATCTCATTATAATAAAGAGTAACTTCTTTTTCCCCTTGCCTAGCTTTCCATAGTTTTATTTTTAACTCAAAAATCTGTGAAGCGTTTTCTAAATCTGAATAGGTGTCTTTCACAGCGTCCCAAACATCTTTAGCAGTTGGGAGAAAAAGAAAAGGTTTACCTATGGATGCTTCCATGGAATTAATAAGCCACGCAATTATCATAGAATTTTCTGACCTCCACTTGCTCATCTTTGGATCGCCCACCTGTGGTTGCTCAACTTCTCCATTTAAATGACCTAGCTTGCCACGCCCATCAATTGCTAATTTTACGGACTGCGACCATTCCAGATAATTCTTTCCATTCAACTTGTGAGATGTCAGTTGAAAAGAAAGGTGAGACGCCTCTGTCCCTTGAGTCATTGTACTCTCGGTAGTTGTTTCCACTGTAGAACTTTCTTCCTCTATTTGATTGCTGGATCTCTTATCTCCAGTGAAGGCTGTTTTAACCATGATTTTACTGGAGATTTTAACCTAGCTCAGATGCCATGAAAGATTTCAAGAGAGCTTTGAATAAAATTGTACCTCTTTTATTAACTAAAGAATTGAACTTAAATAGAGAAAAGAGTCCTAATCCTAATTGGGAAAATAGTTCCCTTATTCTAATAAACTACTAAAACATAAAAAGAAAGTAGTTCCCTTATTCTAGTAAACTACTAAAAGATAAAATAAAAAATTCCTAGAATATGAATAAAACTTATCTACCCAAATAAGATATATCTATCTAAATAAATTTAAAATATATACATATTTCAACACTCCTGAGGTTCTCTATATGTGGATACCATTTGTTCCATTTGCTGCATCTGTGACTAAATGATATTTCAGAAGTAATATCTTTCTCAAGCTCATTCGGTAGCTCACTTAAGTGCTTGTTTAGTTCCTTGTTAGGTTCCTTTTAGAGCTTTTCTAAGGAAAATTGCTGATTTTAACTAGTATGTATTTAGCTTTTACTTCTAAGACTTACTTGATACTGTCATTCTCAATTGCCCTCATTTATATGTTGTCCTGCAATTCGTTCATTTCCTTTAATATTGATGATCTCATGTTGAAGCTTTGATTCTGATATTTTGAGAAGTGAGTTTCAGATATATCCTCCAAAAGATTGGTTGGTCGGGTCATCATTGCCTTCTGATTTCAATCCAGACACCATACAAAAGATACTAAACGAACTTTCTCCTGAGAGTGTTAGGTATGTGTTCAAGTAAGGTTAAACCAGAAGATTTGAAGCATTGAATTGTCTCATTGGAGACAACACTTACCTTCATTTTAATGCAAGTATACATTTGATTGACTTGTTTGGCCCTCTTTCTGAAATTGTTATAACTTTTCAAAAATGATGAACTCAATTATCAGTTTGAGGCTTTTGCTTAACATCAGCTTTCAAAATTTCTGTTCTATGTTTTTGTGAATTATATTATTCATGTAACTAAGTAAATTGGTTGCCAAGTTACCAAATGCATTTGCCTCAAGTCATCGGAGCTCCCCCTAAACAAAATTGCTATTAATCTTATATATCTCATTACAAACAGTTTCTGGGAGCTATCTGGAAACTTTTTTAGCACTAAAGAGAAGTTGCAGTTGTGCTCTGATATAGTTTATTTCTGAATCCTGCAATTTTTAACAGAATCTTCTGGGAGTCAAATAAATTTGAGGGACTGACTGACAAGGTTGAGCCATGGTATGGTACTGCATATTCCATTGAGAAAGTTAGCCCCTCAAGGATTCAGGTCCGTAGTCAGATATTGCTGATGATATGTTAATTACATTTGCATAATACCTTCATTTCTCTATTGATTTAGTCATTTGATTATACTGAAAGAAAATGGTATCCTTCTTTGACTGCAGGCATGGATGTCCTCAGCTCCTAACGAAAACCTGCATCTACCAGTACCTAATGTCTTTATACCAACAGACTTATCAATTAAGAATCCACAAGAGAAGGTTTGATGAGCCTTTCCATTTGATTTTATTATAATCACCTTATTTTTACATATATTCTATCTTCTCATCTGATTATCCTTTGGAACAGATCAATCTTCCGCTTTTGTTGAGAAAGACATCCTATTCAAAATTATGGTACAAGCCTGATACAGTGTTTTCTACTCCAAAGGCATATGTTAAGATAGACTTTGACTGCCCCTATGTTAGCAACTCTCCCGAAACTGAGGTTCTTGCCAATCTTTTAGCAACGTTATTGATGGATGACTTGAATGAATATGGTATGATAAATGCAGAGGATTTTTCTATAGTGGTTTCTGTGTTTTCCATAGTGGTTTAAATGTCCGAAGGCACAGTGTTTGATAAGCAAAGCCTTCAATAGTGACAGTACATTGTTCTTATAATTTGAGTAAGATTATCTTCTTTGCTAATGCCTTGTTTTATCTTTGCATGCTTCAGCTTATTATGCCCAGGTTGCTGGTCTTCATTATGACATAAGTCACACAGAAAGTGGTTTTCAGGTACTTATTATTTTTATTTTCCCTGGCATTAATGTGATTCCATCTGATAGTTGCTTTCGTTGAACTAAATGGGAGTTATCTATCGATATGGTAATGGATTTTTATGACACATACCTATCTTAAAGTAGTACTTACTGAAAAAGATTATATTCTTAATGAAGAATATTAACAGAGACGGAATTTAGATGTCTATCACAGGAATATGGAGGTGGGGTTGCATATTTCATTGTTAAAGCTCAATGTCGCTCAAGTTTGGCAAAATTTCTGAGGGTTACTGGGGTCATTTAACCTATGCCTGACCTTTCCTGACTCATCCATATTCAATTGGTTGGTTGGGTCTGTTTACAAATTTTGTCTTGAACAAAATGATAACAAATGCCTTCTAGTTTCAAACAATTATACATCCTTTCTTCTTTTGACAAAAAGAAAAAGATTTTTTGAATGCTAGTAGGTAACTGAGATTAATGGACTACCAATTCAAGAGAACCCCAAATATTGCTCTACTTTATTATCTCTTTGTTTGGTGAAGACCTTCTATGCTATTGCTCTGGGGAAGTTTACTGAAATGCATAGCATGTATAATCTTTGGAGAATGTAAACAATTAACTTACACTTCCACACCCAAAGTCCTGCCTTACTCTTGTACCAATCTGTGGTTTGTTTTCTGTTATAGTTAGATTGAAGTTAGAATTTACATGATATGGATGCTCAAACTGCATATTTTATTTGAAATGATCCTAGGGACAAATTTTCTTTGTGGTAAACATTTCTCTCTCTTTTTCTCTATATATATGTGTGCAGCTTCCAGGTGGTGTATAGTATTCATCATTTCTTTTACTCAATTAAATGGTATCATTTAATCACTTTCAGGTGACATTGGTTGGTTATAATCACAAAGTAAGGATCTTGCTAGAAACCATAGTCAACAAAATTGCAAATTTTGAAGTGAAACCTGACAGGTTTTCAGTAATCAAGGTAATGACTAGGAGGCAATATTAATTTCTAATTTCACTTCAGAAATAAGAACTGCCTTTTATTGTCAGCTTGCTGTTGTCTTTCCTTGCTCTTGTCCTTAATGTATGTCTTAGTCATTTGTTTCTTATTGATTTAAATAAGAATAAAAAGCAATGATTATGACTCATTATGCCTTAAGGTTAATTACACCCGATATTCAGATATTGCAGCCTTTTATTTCTCCTCAATTTTGTCACTAACATCAAATTTAATTTAGGTCCTTGTGAATGTATTTGTTGTTCCTCTCTTGTGGAATTAGTTAATCATTTGTTTGGTTTTCATTGAGACTTCATAATGTTGGTACTTTGTCATGCCGAGCGCACAATCATCCTAATGTTTATATCTAGTTTAAGTGTCCTGCGGCCATTCTGCAATTTTTCCATCCATTGTTTCATCTTTTCTTATTGTCATATCCAAATTTGATAGTCCGAAGAAGAATGTTTCTCTACTGTTTGGTTAAGTGTACCATATAGATAGCCAAGTTTGAAGATGATTAAAAATTCAAGGCAACGTTGATACACCAAGACCTAAAACCACCTTTAGAGTTTCAAAGGACATTTCTGTTTTTTACAGTGTAGCCATAGACATTTCCTGAAATAATTTCTAACAAAAAAAAAAATACTTGAAAGATACCAAATTTTTGTAACGTTTGATGGTGCTTCAATTTTGAAAGCAATTGCTGAATGGAAATGTCTCCAGTTAACCCCTTATGCCACATAGGCTTGATATATTCAAGAGATGTGGGATTCTTATGCCATCTGCGAAAAGACAGTAACCAAGCAGTGTGAGTAGCATGACAAGGGGCTTTCAAATCTTCACAAGTCACTCTCAATAAATTTATTTGTGTTAGGAGGGTAGAAGATTTTCTTTTCCTGGACAAATATATAAGGGCAGTTTAACTATGGATATTTATGTAAGTTTCACAGCTACTAGCTGTGTAAAGGTAGCCGCAAAGTAGGCAATTGCCTATCCATCAAATGCGATGCTTTTGTAAAATTGCTTTGAAGGGAAGGTAATGTTGTCCTAAGGTCCTTTTTGTAGCTTTTACGTTGCTTTAGTACCTATGACCTTCACTTTACAACAGAACATACTTTAACTATCAGTTTGTCTCGGTTTCTGAAATCAAGAGCAGATGAAGATATGATTCATGTCATGGCACATTGGTCATCCATATATAATCATTTTCCTTCAGTTTTGTTAAAAAATGACAAGAAAAGAATACAAATTTTTGTATTCTTTAATGAAATTTCTGTGTGGCAACCTATCTTCTCTCTGTTGAAATAAAACTGTGTTGAGAATAGAAATTCTTTTTCTTATATTATAAAACAAAAAATTTACATAGGTATTTATACTAAAAGAATAAGTCTAACTAAGGATATGTAAATAGTACATTGAGACTAAAAATCCCTAATTTTAGGTTAATCAAATCCCTAAAAATCAGCAATGGGATTGGTAAGCTGTCAAGAGATAAGTTGTCAACAATCCCCCTCAAGTTGGTGCATAGATATTAGACATGCCCAATTTGCAAAGCAAATTATGATAGCTTTTGTTGTTAAGTCCTTTAGTAAACACATCAGCTAATTGTTTATTAGATGCTACGTGACTTAAGTCCAAGATGCCGATAGTCAACTCTTCTTTGATGAAGTGTCGATCAATTTCTATGTGCTTTGTTTGATCATGTTGTATTGGGTTTTTGGCTATGTGATGGCAGCCTTGTTGTCGCAATATAAGGATAATTTTCCTTTATTCGACAACTTCAATTCCTCCATAACTTTCAATAACCACAGTTGCTCACAAACTCTTTGAGCCATAGCTCTGTATTTTGCCTCAGCACTTGATCGAACAACCAAACTTTGCTTCTTGCTTCTCCAAGTGACTAAGTTTCCTTCTAAAAGTGTGCAATATCCAGATGTAAACCTCCTATCATCTAGAGATCTAGCCCAATCTGATTTTGTAAAAGCTTCTATCTAAAGATGACAACGTTTAGAAAAAAAAGAGGCCTTTTCCTAGGGTAGACTTCAGGTAGCGTATAATGCGAAAGACAGCCTGCATATGAGACTCTTGAGGATCATGTATAAACTGACTTACTAAATTGACTTACTAAACTGACTGCATATGCTATGTCAGGTCTAGTGTGAGAGAGATAAATTAGTCTACCAACCATTCTTTGATCTCTCTCTTTATCCACTGACTCCTTATTCTAGCTTGCAACTTATGATTGCTTTCTATAGGTGATTCTACAGGTTTGCATCCCATCATACTTGTCTCGGTCAATAGATCTAGGATGTATTTTCTCTGAGAGATGAAGATTCTTTTCTTTGATTTGGCAACTTCAATTCCTAGGAAATATTGTAACTTACCTAAATCTTTGATTTCAAATTCTTGAGCCAAAGACTGTTTTAGTCGAGCCATTTTTTCATCATCGTCTCCTGTCATCATTATGTCATTAACATATACAATAAGAAGAGTGATCTTACTTTTGTGATGTTTCATAAAAAGGGCATGATCAACATTGCTCTTTTGATAACCAAAAGGGATCATAGCTTTGCGAAATCTATCAAACCTTGCTTTAGGAGATTGTTTCAGTCCATACAAGGCTTTCTTCAATCTGCATACTTTCCTTTGCGTTTTTGTATTATCAAATCCAAGAGGAATCTTTATATGTACTTCCTCTTCTATCTTTATATGTACTTCCTCTTCTAAGTCTCCATGTAGGAATGCTTTTTCTAAATCAAACTGTTATAGATTCCAATTGAGGTTGGTTGCACAAGATAACATAATTTTGATGGTGTTCGTTTTGGCAATAGGGGCAAATGTCTCTTGATAGTCCACTCCATAAGTTTGAGTGAAGCCTTTAACAATCAATCTAGCTTTGAACCTTTCAATCGAATTATCAAACTTGTGTTTCACAGTAAACACCCATTTGCAACTCACCACAAGTTTCATTCTTTTCTAATGCTTTCATTTCTTCAATCATGGCTTCTTTCCACTTGAGATCTTCAAATTCTTCATGCCAATACTGTGGAATAGACATAGAGGACAAAGACAAGGCAAAGGCTCTATAGGAAGGGAACAATGATTTATAAGAGATAAAGTTAGACACAGAGTGTCTAGTGCAAGGTCTAACACTTTTTCTTTGGGCAATAGGTTTATCTAAATCATTTGGAAGATAGGAAAGTAAGGGTAACTCACTAGAAGAGGAAGATTTTCGAGTTTGGAATAAGTTTTTCAATAGTTACTGGTCAGGTACCACTTCTCTCTCATTGATCTCCCCCTAAAGAAGTGATTGAGTTGTACCATAATTGCATGATGGCTTTTTCTGTTCTAGGCCTTCTAGAATACTTCTTTAAATCTAGTTTGTCCAAACGCCCAACAATCTCCTTTTAAACAATAGTCTCCCTCTAAACAATAGCTTTCTCTTGAACAATGGTATTGTCTGGAATAAGTTTTTCAATAGTTATTGAGTCAGGTACCACTTCTATCTCATTGATCTCCCCCTAAAAAAGTGGTTGAGTTGTACCATAATAGGGTTTAGTTTCTCTGAATGTAACATCCTTACTAACGAAAGTTCATCGTGGAGGATGATAACACTTGTAACTTTTATGTGTTGGAGGATACCTAATGAATACACATTTAAGGGCTCGTGGATCTAATTTGCCTGCTTTTTGATCATGGACATAACATACATATCCAAATGCCCTTGGAGGTATAGTATAAGTATTTTGTCCTTGTAAAGTTTCCAAAGGACTCTTGAAATTGAGGGTTTTAAGTAACATTCTATTAATAAGGTAGGCCACTACAAGAATTGTGTCCCCCCAGAATGGTTTAGGAAGGTTCATGGTAAACAAAAAAGATTTGGCGACTTCTAGCAAATGCTTGTTTTTTCTTCCGGTGACCCTATTCTATGCACTAGTACCGGACAAGTTGTCTGATGATTTATCCTATAAGACTTCAAATAAGTATCAAAATTGTACTCTGTACCATTGTCAGTTCTAAAAAATTGTATCTTAGAATCAAATTGAGTACACACCATTTTATGAAAAGATTGGAAGCATGTAAACACATAATTTTTTCATTTTAGCAAATACACCCAAGTCATCCTAATGTAGCAATCAATAAAAGTAACAAACCACTGATTACTAGATAACGAGACATGTCGAGTTGGTCCCCAAAGATCCGAATGAATAGTTATAAAAGAAGTATTACTTCTATTATTTCTTAAGAATTTTTAGTGTGTTTAGCAAACTTACAAGCTTCACAAAACAATGAATCGAACCAAGTCTTTGAAAATAAACTGGGGTATAACTTCTCCATAACAAAAAAATCATAGGTGTCCTAACCGCCTATGCCACTGCATTATTTCTTGGTTAATAATCTTATTCCCTCTGAAAAAAGCTTCAATGGAACCCCCAACATATATAAGTCATCATGCAATCTACCACTGCCAGTCTTCCTCCCTTTTAGAAGGTCTTAAAATACACAATGATCAAGAAAAAACTCAAATTTGCAATTTAAGGTATTTGTTATGGTACTAAAAGATAAAAGGTTGACCAGAAAACGAGGAACATGTAATACAGAGGTACTATTGGGTATACAGTTGACAGAACCTGTCCCGATTACAGGAGTAAAAGACCCATCGATTATCCTAACACTATCTTTTGTTGACTTGGGGAGTAATTTAAAAAACTTTTAGAGGAACCTGTCATGTGTCTATTCGCTCAAAATCAGTAATCCATGAGTCAGTATTAATGTGAGTATTAAAAGCATTACTTGACTAGACAAAATTGGATGTTGGTTGGATTCGAGGAAGAGTCAAGTTGGATTCGAGAAAATGTTCTAGTGGATGCAATTTCTATAGATGACTCTGTAGCCTTAGTCAAGTTTGCTTGATCCCAATTTGACTTATTTTGTTTTCCTCCCCAGCCTTTTGTGGGTCAACCATGTAACTTCCAACACGTATCCCTAGTATGCCTTGGCTTCCCACAATAATCACATTGCAGATTATCTTTATCAGGGTTACCATTTTTCTTTTTCTCTTGAGAGCCACTAGCAACCAACCCAGCCTTCTCAGTTGGTGTTCTATAAAGCATAACACCTCTTCTGCTTTCTTCTTTCTGAACATTGGAGTATGCTTCCTTAAGAGAAGGAAAATTAATTTTTCTGAGAACTTGAATCGGAATTTGATCATACTCAGTGTTTAACCCGGCCAAAAAATCGTAAACCCTCTCTTTCCACAAACTTCTGAAACTTAACTGCATTGTCGGTACAGTCTGCTTGGAAGTCTTGGTCATAATCTAGCTATTGCCATAAACCGCTTAGTTCAGAAAAATACTGAGAAATTGACATCTCACCTTGCTTAGTGTTGTGAACTTTATTGCGGATTTCAAAAATCTAAGCATCATTCCCAACTTGTGAGTAGGTGAGAGCAGCTGCATGCCATATTTTTTCTGCAGAGTCAAGTAACAGGTATGTTTTGAAAATCTGGGGTTGCATACAGTTGATAAGTCGAGAGATAACAAGAGAGTTATCAAAGTCCCATTGATCGTAAGTGGAATCATTTAGTGTGGGTTATTTCGAATCACCAGTAATATACCCCTGCAATCCTCTAGCTTTGATATACAATAAGCACTACCGTGACCATGCTAGATAATTGTGCCCATCAAGTTTTACAAGGCTAATTTGTAACGAGGGATTATCATAAATAATTATTTTTTTGTCAAGTCATTTTTTTTCTTCTTCAGAAAACAGCACCACTAGAGCCAATAACAAGAAGGTATACCGGAGAAACACCAAAAAAATCAGCAGTGATGGTTGTAGAATCAAATTCAACGGAGGTGAGCTGCATGCGTCGGCGTGTGGACAAGGATGCCAAAGATGTGGGTGGCGCGTGAGGGCCACGCACAGGGAGTTTGGTCACCGGATTTTGAGGTTCTGCCGAGGATTGGACTGCAACTCTATTGAATGGGGTGGTGAGAATAAAAATTGGCCGGGAGGAGTACCAAATTGGATTTTCTAGGGTTTGGAGGGTTTGGAAAAAATATAGGCTCTCTAAATCTGGATTTTCAAGCTCTTGATACCATGTTGAGAATAGAAATTATTTTTCTTATATTATATAACAGAATTTATATAGCTATTTATACTAAAAGAATTAGTCTAATTAAGGAAATATAATTAGTACATTGAAACTAAAAATCCCTAATTTTAAGTTAATCAAATCCGTAAAAATCAGCAATGGGATTGGTAAGCTGTCAAGAAAATGTGTAAGAATAGGCTCCTGACATGCTGTTAATGGTCTACTAGCTAATAGATTCTGTTGGATTGGACGCTGAATGTTTTAGTTAAACTTTTTTATTGGAGTTGTCTATTGATTCATTAATGGGGCATGTGGCTTATAAATGTTTTTTTCCTGTTAATTAATACATTTCTTATAACCTTTGTTCTGCCTTTGCACTCTGTTTTTAGCAGGAAATGGCAATTAAAGCCTATCAAAATTTCAAGTTCCAGCAACCCTATGAACAGGCTAACGACTATTACTCATTAATAATAGAGGATCAAACATGGCCTTGGATGGAACAACTTGAAGTTTTGCATTGTCTTAATGAGGAAGACCTTGCAAAATTTGCTCCAATCATGCTCTCACGGGTCTTTTTACAGTGTTATATAGCAGGTTTGTCATATCTTTCTTCCTTCTTTCCTCGATTGCTTTTCGGTTGCATCTAGTTACCTGTGCTTGGTTCTAACTATTGTCATCCTTTTTGTTTTGTTTTATATTAATTTTTTTCTCCTGTAGGAAACATTGAACATGAGGAGGCAGTATCAATGATTCAGCACATTGAAGATGTGTTCTTTAAGGGTTCAAACCCTATATGCCAACCACTGTTTCCATCCCAGATTCTAAGAAATAGAGTAATTAAACTAGGAAAAGGCATGAATTACTGCTACAGTATGGAAGGCCTTAATCCAAGTGATGAGAATTCTGCTTTAATCCACTATATCCAGGTAATTGTGTTTGTCTGGAGAACGTAAAATTTTTTGTGACCCCTTTTTTGAATTGCATTTTCATTCAGGAACCACTTAATCACCCTTAAAGACAATGATGTTCGTTAAATTTTGAGTCAATGCATAGCTCAGAAGTATCCAATTTATGCCATTTTCATTTAAGAAAATTTTTGCTGCTTCTTAAAGAATGTGTAATATTTGAATAGCAGATTTATTGGGATTAGATTTAATTAGATTTTGTTTTGTTTTCTTTACTTTTAGAATAAGCCCTGGCATGTATATATATGTACTATTTAATAGAATAGTCCTGAAAGAATATGTCTGATGTTTAGCATTTTCATGGTTATGAAGATAATTTTTACATTTTCATATTTCATGTTTATCATTTAGTTCAGACAACTGCTACCTAGTCAGAATGTTGTATAACTCATTTATTCAACTTAACCTGTTATGTCTTGAAAACTTTCAGAGATCAAGTGCTAGATACAAAAATCGAAAATCATGTGTGTTTCTTTTTTGGCTCCTACCGTGGTGCCAAGCTTCGTGAAAATTTTTTTAATGCATGTCAATGCAGCTCTGAGGTTCTAAAAAGAAGATATTTGTGGTGAATAAACAAGTATATGTTTGTTTTCTATGGAAACAACATTGATATTTTGCAAAGTTTTGCATGATTATGTGATAGATGATATGCATTAAGGCTATTATTGTGGGAAATACTTTTGGCAACTACTGCTGATTCTGGAAAAAGATGGCCTATGAAACCTATCTTGGGGACAATCTGAAGGTCTTTCAATTAATCAGACACTAACGTGATTATTTTTTTGCTTTGTTTCTTTGTCACAGTGTGTGTGTGTGTCGTTTTGCTTTTAGTTGACATTATGCTGCTTCTTGATTATCTAGGCTTTATTTAGTTCTGACATGAATCTCATGTGAATGGTCAGGTTCATCGGGATGATTTTATTTTGAATGTGAAACTTCAGCTTGTTGCTCTTATTGGAGAGCAAGCTGCCTTCCATCAGCTTAGATCTGTTGAGCAGCTGGGATATATTACTTACCTAGGCCAGAGGTATGATAGAAAAAAAATTTCTTCTTATTTTATTCTAGGATTGTCCGCCAAATGTTAAGGTCTTTATTTGTTTCTCATTAGGAATGATTTCGGTATTCATGGGCTGCTGTTCATTATCCAGTCTACAGTAAAGGTGAATAATAGGTTCTTTCTTTTGTATATACCTCCTACCTTGTACTTTTTAACTTAAGAACACAATCTCTCTTAACAGGATCCTGGACATGTTGGTTCCAGAGTTGAGGCATTCCTCAGAATGTTTGAGAGTAAACTGTCTGAAATGAAAAATGATGAATTTAAGGTAAGATGGAGAGTTCTTCTGCTGGAAGTAATTTCTTTTCCTTTTTTTCTTTTTGTTTTTTACGGACTTTATTTTTAAACTGCACGACAGTCTAAAGGTAATTTATGAGGTGGTTTTATAGAGCACTAGTAGCCTTATTAGAAAAACTTGGCTTTCATTACAAAGTTTTTCTAAATCAAGTTATTGATGTAATTTAACTTCGGCCTCTAGGGGGATTTTGTTATTTTATGTACTTCTGGAATGGCCTTTGTCGTGGTCCATGGGTCTTAGTTTGGGCTTAATTGAGATATTAGGACTCTAAAATATTTTTCCATAGTATAATATTAAGGAACAATATTTGGTATATTGTTTGTGGAATTTAAAAATTCCACAAGCAGGGTTTGGGTTTATGACAAGTGTAAAATTTATAACTCTGCTCATGGAGTTGAAAAAGTATACTGCTGGTATATCATCCTAATATTAATTGAGGGCTATTGTATTTCTATTTTTTTTAATATCTTAGTCTGAGAAAGATGGTTAGTAATACTTTTCCTAGTTATATCTATTTATTGCTAGTCAAAACCGGAGTTACCCAAGAATTTGTGAGAGAGAGAGTGATACGTAATCTTCTTTCTTCATTTGACAATTCAGCCTCATAACAATTGGAAATCCTTTGTCTAACGAGCATCTTAGTTGAATTTTCTGTGCATTTAGTAGATGGAGGAATTTCAAACTAATTCCAATATTTTTATTAAACATTTGTTGCAAGCTTGCATGTTCATGACTCCCCCCCCCCCCCCAAAAGATTCGATTTGTATGCATCTTTGGTTGGGTTTGAATGAGAGCTTGTCATCTAATCGTAAATTTCTGACTTTTTACACAGAGGAACGTAAATGCATTGATCAATATGAAGCTCGAGAAGCACAAAAATTTAAGCGAAGAATCTCAATTTTACTGGACTGAGATCATCAGTGGGACTCCCAAATTTGATAGGAGGGAAGCTGAGGTATCTCATTCAATGTTGATATTTTTCTAAATATTGAAAGGCTACTCATCTAAGAAAACCCATATACATGTTACTGTACTGTTAATCTGCAATTAATATTTTAGTTTTATCTTGAATAGTTCATCTTTTACTATCTGTTTTTAACAGGTTGAAGCATTAAAGAAACTTACACAACAAGAACTGATAGATTTCTTCAATGAAAATATAAAAGTCGGTGCAACTCGAAAGAAAACACTTAGTGTGCGAGTGTACGGGAACCAACATTTGGCAGAATGCAACTCCCAGAAAAGTGAAGCAGTTCAACCAAATACCGTCCAAATAGATGATATCTTTAGTTTTAGAAGATCTCGACCACTTTATGCTTCATTTAGGTGAGGCTTTGGTCTCCCTTGTTGATTGGACATGCTTGCCGTGGAGAAAAACAGAGAGGTTCTCCTGTTAGTTTTCATTAAGTTGTTCTACATTGGAGAAAACAGAGTGTCGAAACCATTTTTTTTTTTTTAAGAAGCGGGAATCGACTATGTTTGAAAATGAAAATTAAAACGGGAGCCGCCACCGATCTTTATTAGGTGTGATCGAATCACATTTGTTTTAATAAAATATTTTAGTTTACTAAAATAACATTTTTGGTCTTCGAAATTCAAGAGAACAAGCTCGGGAGTCGGTTACGTGCGAGGAAGGATTAGCACCCTCAACACATCCAAAAATTGGTACCGAATTGATTAGTTAGTGTTTTAATGTCGAAAGTTGAAAATCGGGAATGGATTTTAAAATACGATCTTTTTTTTTATTAACGTTGATTTTAAAAGCGCTTGAATTAGCTCAAAATGATTGTTAAATATTTTCTCTGTCGAAACCATTTTTTTTGAAAATGGGGATCGACTTTGTTTGAAAATGGAAATTAAAACGGGAGTCGCCACCGATCTTTATTAGGTGATCGGATCACCTTTGTTTTAAATAAAACAATTTTTAGTTTACTAAAACGGTATTTTTAGTCTACAAAACTCGAGAGAATGAGTTCGGGAGTCGGTTACGTGCGAGGAAGGATTAGCACCCCCGACACGCCCAAAAATTGGTACCGAATTGATTAGTTAGTGTCTTAATGTCGAAAATTGAAAATCGAGAATGGACTTTGAAATACGATCTTTTCTATTGATAATTTGTAAAGATTTTTGAATCGGCTTAGAACAATTTGTTTAAAAATTTCCTTATCTCGAGATATCGGAGTATCACATCCCGTAAGTTAGGACACCATACTATGAATTCCCGAGCGCAAGGTCGTCTTTTAATTTAAATGAGAACTTCCTGTGTTTTAAAATTTGAAAAGGATATTTAGCTATTTAGAAATAACGAGAAAATCGAAACCTCGTAAGTTAGGGCACAATTCCTCGATATCTCAAAATGCATAACATTGCCTTATTTGGAAAATTTTATTTTTTGAGTAGTGGCGAATACAATATTTAAACGACGTATGATATTTGTTTTCGGTTAAAATAAAATGATTTGTTGGGTAAATGTAATGATACGGCTTAAACTAAGTAAAACAAAAATATAACATAGAGTATGGAATGATACAACACGAAATATAATATTATACAAGCAAGCGACAATAATGGAAGCGCTTTAATAGATTTAATTATAACGTACACAATGTCAATAATCGCATAACTTATGTCACTTAAACTCCAATATTGATGATCCAAGAAAATGAAATAAAATAATAATAACATCAAACAATTTCAAGCAAATAGTGGTTTGAAATAAATAATGTATGAGAATAATTCCAAAACGAATAAATAAAAAAAAGTGGCTCAAAATAGATGATATATAATATAAAACAATATATAAAACTGTTTAAGGTAACAAATTAAGAAAATATATATATCCATAACCTAAAATAATATACAATAAAATAATTTAAAAAGAATACTATAGATCCATTTTAGATAAATGATACATACAATGATTCAAGTGAATTAATAAAAAGAATCTAAAATAAAACAAATCCAAGACGAAAATATACAAGACAATTTAAAGTGTATAGTGTGTGAAATAGGTTAAAATAATATATATCTAAACAATTTTAAAACAGTTTAATATGGAATTTAAGAAAATGAAATAGTTTAAGATAAATAATAAAAAAGAGAGTCCAAATTGATGAAAAGGGTTAAATTATAAGTAAAAATGAGAATAGGAGTCTAAATTCGAATAGAATAAAACAAATATTCAGAAAGGATTAAATCAAAGTCTAAGTAAAATTAAAGGGAAAATTCCAAAAAAATAAAAAAACAAAAGGAAGCTACGAGCCCATTTGAAACACGCTGAGACCTGGGGGGACCGATCGGGAAATATTCCCAACCCCTGGACACGTGTTCGCTCATGATGAGCCCATAGGTCGGGGACCCGATTAAAAAAAGCAAAATCCTGTGGTCAAATTAAAAACAGAACAAAAGAAAGAAAATGAGCTAATTGAAGGGCACAAAGAAACAGAAGGATCAAAATGGGAAATATCCCATTTGATACAAAACACGCGAATCTCTCTTAGCCGGGTCGAGTCACAAGTGGGTGGTCTAAAACGGTGCCATTTTGGCACCTGGACCCCCCACTCCCAAACGTACGCTTCGTATTTAAGTTAGTTTTTTTTTTATTTTCTTCATTTGTTCTTTCTTTTTTAAAGAAAAATTCAGAGAATGCTTCCCCCCCATTTTATTTCCTCTGCTAGGGTTAGAAGACTTAGCCTTCTGCCGTCGTCGGATTTCCTCACCGCCCGCCATGTCACCACTGCCTCTGTGGCTTGGCGATGCGTGAAAGCGAGCTTTAGCCCCGTTTCGAGGCTTCCCTGAAGGCCACGCCTTCTCAGCCTAAGAGGTGCAAAAGAGAAGGGTCTTCCTCTCCCCCATTCGATTCGACCCCGACGCGGAAGAGGGACTTTCGGTGACGAACTTCGGCCGATTTCCAGGTGAGATCCTCTTCTCTTCCCTCTTTGTTCATTTTTTAGGTCTACTTTATTTAATAGATTTGCAAATGAAGATAAAAAGAAATCAATAAGGAAGTTAACAATGAAATGAAAAACAGAGAATAGATCGGAAATCAACCTTTTTTTTGTTTTTACTTTTTTGATTGCTAAAAATTCGTTCGTAAAAAAATACAAGGTTAAAGTTCCAAACTTTATAACTGGATATAAGATCCATTTTTGTCTATATTTGTTTTGTTTTCTGCCATTTTTTGTCGTATTCTTTTTTGTTTCCTATTACTTCTTGTCTTTTTCTTCTTTGTTTCTTTGCCTTGCGTGTGGATCTCTCTTTGCAGGTGACGTGACGCGTGGAAGGCCGGTGGTTGGTGCCTCGAGCGGCAGTGGTTGAAAGCATGCTGCGGCTAAGGGTAGAAGGGGGAGTGGCTGCTGAAAAAAGCTTAAGATAGTGGGCTATTAGGGTTAATTTGGATGTGGGCTGATGGGGTTTTAAATTTTTGGGCCACACATATATTGTAAATGGACTAAAATTGGACTTTTAATTTGGGTTTTATTTTTTAGGCCAAAATTGGCTATTACAGTTGCCTCTCTTTGCTTATTGTCATGTAACGAGAATGAAGAAAGACCTTAAAAGAGCCAATTTTGCCTAGTCTTGCTAAGTCTTAACTTCTTCTGCTCTTCGAATAGCCTCATTCGACCCACTGCAACTTCAAAGGTATAGAACTTGTAACTCGTAGCATTAACCTATTTCACTACAACTTCAGGGAAATAAGATTTACTGTCTTCGATCTATTCCACTGCAACTTTAGGGAGACAAGATCTACAATCTTCAGCCTACTCCACTAAACTTAGGGAGATAGGATAGTGGCTTAAATCTGCTTCACTGCAACTTCAGGAAGACAAGATTCGTCGTCTTCAGTCTGCCCCACTGCAATCTCAGGGAGATAAGACTTGTACTTTAACCTGCTCCACTGCAACTTCATGGAGATACGGTTCGCTATCTTTAGTCTGCTCCACTGCAACTTCAGGGAGATAAGGTTCGCTATCTTTAGTCTACTCCACTGCAACTTCAGGAAGATAAGACTTGTAACTTCAACCTGCTCCACTGCAACTTCAGAGAGATAAGGTTTGTTTTGATCTGTTCCACTGCAACTTCAGAGAGATGAGATCTACTGTCTTCGATCTGCTCCGCTGCAACTTCAGGGAGACAAGATCTACAATATTCAGCCTACTCCACTAAAACTTAGGGAGATAGGAGGGTGGCTTGAATCTGCTTCACTGCAACTTCAGGAAGGCAAGATTCATAACTTTCAGCCTATTACCCTACTGCTTAGGGGGTTAAGGCTTGTAAATTCGGCTTGTTACCCTACTGCTTAGGGGGTTAAAACCAATCCTCTTTGATCTGTTTCCCTACTGCTTAGGGGGTTAAGATCTGTAAATCTTCAGCCTGTTACCCTACTGCTTAGGGGGTTAAGGCTTGTAAATTCGGCTTGTTACCCTACTGCTTAGGGGGTTAAAACCAATCCTCTTTGATCTGTTTCCCTACTGCTTAGGGGGTTAAGATCTGTAAATCTTCAGCCTGTTACCCTACTGCTTAGGGGGTTAAGGCCCTTCGTCTTCGATCTATTTCCCTACTGCTTAGGGGGTTAAGATCTGCAAATTTAACATGTTACCCTACTGCTTAGGGGATTAAGGCGCTAAATTTTGTAATTTTCAGTCAATCTTGCTATATTGTCTACTGGGGAATCCACCTGTAGAATTGATTTCCTGGAATTTATGCTTATGCCAAATAATTAAGATGGCATGATCAAAGTGGATCAAATGCTCCTAGCTAGATGTGCATGAATGATGTTTGCATGAATGCAAAATGTCATCGTGCTTGATTTGATATTACTCGTTGTTCACCGAGATTGTATCAATGACGTATTGCTCTGCCTTTTCTTTGACTGGTGTCTCTGACAGAAAACCCGAAGAAATGATCAGAATTTGGGCTATTCTTTCCCCAACGCTTCCAACCCTTGAATTTGGGTAATTCAAACTAATTAGTTCCATTTCAGGTCTTTGTATCATTTAGAAGCATTTTCAGAGTAATATACAAAACTCTTTTGTGAATATTATTAGTCTATTAATCATCATTTCAATGAAAAACGCTTGAAAAAGGTTATCGCATTAGACAAAATGGGGTTTTATTGAGAGCAAAGCTCGAAATGAATAGGGTAAACATGATAGCGAATTTGCCAAGATACAAAATGAAAACTAAAAAATTAATCAAGATAGCATATTCTGCCAAGAATGCGAAGTGAATGAGATAAGAATAAGTGCTCCAGATATCGTAATATGAGTTTTATTGCACGAACTTCTCGAGGACCCTTTGAACTTGATATGTCTTTAGAAGACCAAGAGTACTTTGTTGATGCCCCAATATGTAGCATCCCTCCTTCTTGTTAATTTAGAGAAGACAAAACTACCGCATGCCCCATCTTCGATCAAAATTTGAATTGCCCATTGCTGGGTTTTCAATTCAAACCCCTTTGGTCTTAAAGCGTCCTTTTACAGGTTTTCACCTTGGCCTCTCCGGTTTTTTTTTTTATTTTTTAGGTAAAGTACCTCTTGACCGAATCCAAATTCACAGGATTAGGTAAGCTTTTACCATCCATCTCAGTCAAAATTAGAGCTCCTCCAGAGAAAGCCTTCTTTACCACATAAGGTCCCTCCCAATTCGGCATCCATTTCCTCAAGTCCTTTTGTATGGGGAGGATCTTTTCAATACGAGGTCTCCTTCATGGAAATTCTCTAGGCGAACCTTCTTATTATAAGCCCGCATCATTATCTTTTGATACATTTGACCATGACGGATAGCTTTTAGCTTCTTTTCCTCAATCAAGTTTAATCTGGTCGATCGAGATCTGGATCCATTCTCGCTTCATCTAATTTTAGTTCGAAAGCACGCGTAGAGAGAGGGAATCTCAACCTCAATAGGTAGAACCGCCTCCATTCCATAAACTAAAGAAAAGGTGTTGCCCCAAGAGAGGTTACGATCGACGTCCAGGTAGGCATATAGGGCAAATGGTAATTTCTCGTGCCAATCTTTATAGGTCTCGATCATTTTTCCTATGATCTTCTTAATGTTCTTATTGGTCGCTTTCATCGCGCGCCATTCATCTTTGGACGATACGGTGACGAGTTATGATGTTTGATCTTGAATTGGCTCTGAGACTTCGCTATCGTCTTTGTTGTTCAAATTCAGCGCATTGTCTGATACGATCCTTTCAGGCATCCCATATCGACATATGATTTCTTTCTTTAAGAACTTACTGACTGCTGACTTTGTGACGTTAGCGTAAGAGGTTGCCTCTACCCATTTGGTGAAGTAATCTATGACCACGAAGATGAATTGATGTCCATTAGATGCCTTTGGTGAGATCGGCCCAATGACATCCATGCCCCACATGGAGAAAGGCCATGGAGAAGTCATGACATGAAGGGGTGAAGGAGGTACATGAATTTTATCTCCATAAATTTGGCATTTATGGCACTTCTTGGCATAGTTGATGCAATATCCTTCCATAGTAGACCAATAATATCCGAATCTCATAATCTGTCTGGCCATGGCGAAACCATTAGCATGTGTTCCGCAGACACCCTCATGAACTTCTTCCAAGATTTGTTTAGCCTCGACAGCGTCTACACATCTTAAGAGTACATGATCCTTCCTTCTTTTGTATAGGATCTCTCCATCCAAGACATAGTCACTAGCTAGCCTTCTTAATGTCCTTTTATCATTCTCAATCGCTTGGTCTGGGTATTCACGACTCTTCACATATCGTAAAATATCCTGATACCAAGGATGATCATCTTTCTCTTTTTCTTCTTCAATGTTGCAGCAATGAGCCGGAGCCTCATAAATACTCATTTGGATAGGCTTCATATCTTCTTCTTTATTTACTTTGATCATAGAAGCTAAGGTTGCCAAAGCATCAGCCATCTGGTTTTCGTCTCGTGGAAGGTACCAGAAAGTGACATCGTCAAACTCCTCAATTAACTCAAGAACCAACCTTCGGTAATTGATCAACTTGGGATCTCTTGTCCCCCATTCACCTTTAAGTTGATAGATCACTAATGCAGAATCCCCATATACCTCTAGCATTTTAATCTTGCGTTCTATAGCTGCACGGATGCCCATGATACATGCTTCGTATTCAGCCATATTGTTTGTGCAATCAAAATCCAATTTACTGGTAAAAGGATAATGATCTCCGTTTGGGGATACTAAAACTGCCCCAATTCCGTTACCTACAGCGTTTGAAGCTCTGTCAAAATTCAGCTTCCACGGATAGACCCCTTGAGAGTCTTCTTCCATGGTCGCGACATACATTAGATCCTAATTTGGGAAATCAAAACTCAACAGCTCATAATCTTCTAGAGCTCTACTAGCCAGAAAATTTACTATTGCACTCCCTTTTACAGCCTTTTGGTTTACATAGACTATGTCGAACTCAGAAAGCAAAATTTCCCAACGAGCCATTCTTTCGTTCAGAGCATTTGACTCTATCATGTACTTCAAAGGATTTAGTTTTGAGATGAGCCAAGTTGTGTGGTACAACATGTATTGTCTCAATCTTCGGGTTTTCCAAATCAAAGCACAACACAACTTATCGATCGACGAATACCTTGTCTCACATTCGGTGAATTTTTTGTTGAGATAGTATATCGCTTTTTCTTTTCTTCCTGACTCATCATGTTGGCCCAATACGTATCCCATGGAGTTTTCAAACACTGTCAAGTACAGTATCAGTGGTTTATCCGGGCAATGTGGCATTAGTACTGGGGCATTGGACAAATAATGCTTGACCTTGTCAAAAGTTTCCTGGCACTTCTCATCCCAAGCACCTGGGTTATGCTTCTTAAGGAGCCGGAATATCGGGTCACATTTCTCCGTTAGTTGTGAGATGAAACGGGCGATGTAATTTAGTCTTCCTAGGAAACCTCGAACTTCTTTTTGAGTGCGTGGCGGGGGTAATTCTTGTATAGCCTTGACTTTATTTGAGTCAATCTCGATTCCTTTTTCGCTGACCACGAATCCCAACAGCTTTCCTGACCTGGCCCCAAAGGTACATTTTGCAGGATTGAGCTTTAACTGGAACTTCCTCAATCTTAAAAATAATTTTCTCAGGACTTGCACATGCTCCTTTTCTGTTTTGGATTTTGCAATCATGTCGTCAACGTAAACTTCGATCTCCTTGTGCATCATATCATGGAACAAAGTCACTATGGCTCTCTGATATGTTGCTCCCGCGTTTTTCAATCCGAATGGCATCACTTTATAACAAAACATTCCCCACATGGTCACAAATGTCGTTTTTTCCATGTCTTCAGGATGCATTTTTATCTGGTTGTATCCCGAGAAGCCGTCCATGAAGGAGAAAAGTGAATAACCTGCCGTGTTATCTACTAGTGTATCAATGTGAGGTAATGGGAAATTGTCTTTTGGGCTGGCTTTGTTCAAATCCCGATAGTCCACACACATTCGTACTTTCTCATCTTTCTTAGGAACCGGGACTATGTTGGCTTCCCATTCTGAGTACTTGACCACTTGTAAGAAACCGGCATCGAATTGCTTCTTGACCTCTTCCTTTATCTTTAACAAAACATCGGGTCTCATCCTTCGGAGTTTCTGTTGAACTGGCATGCATTCTTCCTTTATGGGGAGTCGATGTACCACGATATCAGTATTCAATCCGGGCATGTCTTGATATGACCATGCAAAGACATCCTTGAATTTTCGGAGTAACTCGATGAGGTCTTGCTTTGTTTCTGCAGTGATACTAGCTCCGATTTTCACCTCTTTTCCTTCCCCTAAGTTAACAATTTCCACCGACTCTTTGTGAGGTAGGATTTGTTTCTCCTCTTGTTCTACCATCCTTAACAAATCAAGAGATAGGTTATAATTTCGGTCATCTTCAAAATCCTCAGTGTCCTCCATACACAAATCTTGCTCGAAAGAAATCTCTAAGTCATTGGCAACGTTGCTCATATCATTGATATCTGGAGACCTGTTATGGATGAAGAAAGAAATCCAAAGAACAAAAGAATCTAAGAATATTTGATTTGTGTGGTATGATTATGAATGAAGTAGAAAGAATAAAAGAATATTTGCTCAAGATGATACGCGAGAATGCATTTTTTATTGAAATAACGATGTTTGGATATATGCCTATTTCATAAAAAGATTCTTATTGCCCCTAGGCTTAGAGCAATAAGCTTGTTTTGAACATTACTCTGAATTAATTCTAAAAGTTACAGGGATCTCCTCCGCGGTCCAATTGTTGAAAACACTTCCAGAAATATAAGGGCAAATTCCAGATAAACCCCCTTCTTCGGCTTTTTCTTCAGAGATGGTACTAATGCTCTAACTTTCCAACATTTCTTCCGCCAGTTTCCTCACTGTCATCTCTTGTTTTGGGTGGATAGTTCCTCCGGACACAAACATTCAGGATAAATGAGAAAAGGTCATCGGTTCCCACTTGATCTCCTCACCGCACAAACGCGCTCTTCTCATCTCTTGCCTTTTCTCCAGCTCTTTCTTCTTTTGCTTCGCATCTGGCTTAAATCCTAAGCCAAAGCGGTCTCGTTTTTCTCTTAGCATTGGTACCTCGCTCCTTCCTTGGAGGCATCTTCCCAGTCCTCTTCCTGGTAGGGCTCCTTTGCTGACCGTCAATCGTAGGCCCATCCTTGTAGTTTTGGATATTTTGGGCATTGGAATCTTGTTCCCTTCGACAATGAATGTAGCATTGATGAACTCTAGAGATCGAAAGGAACATTCTATGGCCTCATTGTCCGTACCCACGTACGGTGCATCGCTGGTGACGGATGCAATGATGTCTTCCTCCGTGTTTATCGTTACTAACCTACCCTCAGTTACCAACTTCAACTTTTGGTGTAAGGACGACGGCACGGCCCCCGCCAAGTGAATCCACGGCCTCCCCAACAGACAATTGTATGATGGCTTGATGTCCATTACCAAGAAGTCCGCCTCATATGTATTGGGTCCAATCAAGAGAGGTATCTCGATTCTTCCCATCACTTTCCTTTCCGTACCATTGAATGCTCTCACGATGTTTTGACATGTCTTCATGTGGGAGCTATCCACTGGCAACCTATTTAACGTAGACAAGGGCATGACATTCAATGCTGATCCATTATCAATCAATACCCCCGGCAATGTGTATCCCTTGCAGCGAGTGGTAATGTGCAAGGCCTTTGTAGATCCCATGCCTTCCGGTGGTATTTCATCATCATTAAAGAAAATAAAATTATCCGCGTTGATATTATTAACCAGGCGATCGAGCTTGTTGACAGAGATATCATCCGCAACATATGTTTCATTTAAAACCTTCATCAATACACTGCGGTGAGTCTTTGAGCTCAAGAGCAAGGCTAGTACCGATATGTGGGCTGGTTGTTTGTGTAACTGTTCCACAATGCTATACTCGCTGTGTTTCAAGAATTTTAAGAACTCTTTAGCCTCCTTTTCGGTTACAGACTCATTGACAGGTGATTTAGGTCTGGTTGTCTTTTCCTTTTCTTGCTCAACGACCACGAATTTTCCCTGCCTTTGTGTTCGGAGTATAACGCCTTCCACTACATGTATAGAAACCCTCATCTTGTCCTTTCTCCGAAGTACCAGCTGGATTCTCTCCTTCCGGGATCGTTACGTTGCAATCGTAGTTCCAAGGAACCCTTTTGCTATTTTTATAAGGAAAAGCAATGGGCTTTTGAATTATGACCTTTGGAGCGATTGGTACTCCGGCTTCATTGACTCTTGGTCGAGAAATAATTACGACCGGGTGACTGACCCCATGGACATTGTTGATTGGCCCTTGCTCTGACGTGCACACATATTCCCTTTTCTGGCCCTCGGTATACTCGAAGAATTCGATTTCTTTATTTTCTATCAATCTCTGCACCAGAGCCCTGAATCCATTACACTTTTGAATCTCATGCCCTTCCTCGTCGTGGAATTCATAGTAGTACTTTACTCATTCGGGCTTCTCCTCTAAATCTTGTGTAAGTAAACCTTCTTCCACCATTTTCTTCCAAACCCATCTCAACGGGGTCTTCACCTCTGTTACGTCCATCTTAGTTCTCCTCCCTCCATTTTTAACTATCGCGTTTACCCCATGGTCCGAATAACGGGGTAACAGATTTCTGGCCACATTAGGTCTTGTGGGATCATCGAACTTTACAATGCCCATCTTTATGAACCTTTCGACTAATTTCTTGAAGGTCGTGCAGTTCTCAATCGTGTGCCCCGCAATTCCTGCATGGTATTCGCATTGAGCGTTTGCGTCATACCACTTAGGGAATGGAGGTTGCATGGGTTTCAAGTAAAATGGAAACACCACATGCGCATCGAACAGATTCTGGTAAAGCTCCCTATACGTCATTGGAATTGGCGTGAACTGGACTCTTTCCGTGTTAGGTCTTGAATTGGAATCTTGGTTGGTGGGGCCCTGATGGCTAGCAGTCACTGCCCTTGGCTGGCTCACTATGACTGGTTTGGAATAACCTTTATTGTATATGCTCGCGTTGTTTACCTCATTTTCTTTCCTTCTCGGAGCTGATTTCTTAGCACTCTCTCCCGCTTCAATCTTTCCACATCTTACAGCGTTTTCTATCATTTCCCTAGACATCACTATGTCCGAAAAGCTCTTAGTAGTGCTTCCTAACATATGGTTAATGAATGGGGCCTTCAGGGTATTGATAAAAAGCATGGTCGTTTCTTTCTCCAAGAGAGGTGGTTGGACTTGCATCGCTATTTCCCTCCACCGTTGTGCATACTGCCTGAAGCTCTCACTCGGCTTCTTTTCCATGTTTTGTAGAGTAATTCTGTCGGGTGCTATGTCCGTCACGTGACCGTATTGTTTCATGAAAGCTTGAGCCAAGTCCTTCCATGAACCAATTTGGGCACGGCTGAGTTGGTTATACCACTTGGCTGCTGATCCTATCAGGCTGTCTTGGAAACAGTGGATCAACAGCTAATCATTGTTAACATACCCCGTCATCCTTCGACAGAACATCATAATATGAGCTTCAGGGCAGCTCGTTCCATTATACTTTTCAAACTCTGGGGTTTTAAATTTTGGTGGGAGTACCAGGTCTGGGACCAAGCTTAAGTCCTTAGCGTCGATCCCGCCATGATAATCAGCGGTCTCTATTGCTTTGAATTTTTCTTCAAGCCATTTACAACGATCATCGAGTTGTTTCGCCAGGTCTACTTTTTCTTTCTCCATTTCCGCCATGTCGTCAAGGTCCGGTACAAATGGATTAGCTGGATTATCTCCAGGCTTAGAGCTCGAACCTATAGGAATGTTCATTTGTGTTGAGGCACTGGCTTGGTATTGCTGAGGCCTGATAGTGATGGGTACTGTTCGTGGGTGTGCCTCCGGTTGTGGTTGAGTGTTTACCGGAGCAAAGTCTAGAGGGTAGATAGGGTCTTCATTATCGTTCCTCATAGTGCTCTTCCCTTTTTCGCGTTCTCTAGCCAGTAACTGCGCCAACTGGCCTATCAGATTATTTTGGGATTTTTTCATTTTTTCCTTCATATCTTGTTGTATTTTAGCCAGTTGCTCTTGCATCTGTGCTTGTAATTATTCTTGCATTTCCCTTTGTATTTGTTCTATCCTTTTTAACCTCTGATCCATTGCTTTGGTTTTATGATGGGTATAGTAGCTATGTTCAATTTTTTTATTCTCGTTGGTTTCCAGATTAACTGAAATAATTTTGTTTGATCAGGGTCTTTTCATGAACATTAATGCATACGATGAAATGTAATGCGAATGAATGAATGCAAAAAGAAGTGTTGATTCTAATTCAATTTCATTAGAAGAACTTCACTAGAAGAAAAATTTCTTTACATAGAACGGACGATTACATATACGACTTTGCCCTAATGCCCAAAGCCTTAACTTTCCTAAGAAGCCAAGCTAAGTTTCGGCCTCGCTCGATTCCGACTCGCACTTTAAGCTCATACATCATCGACTTGGATCGCCAAGGTTTGTAAGTGATCGGCTACCTCCGAACTCGAGCCACGGCTTCGCCCACGACGTAGTCTCTATCTCTAATCTGGTTCTGAGAGTGGTAAAGCTGTTCCCTGCAATGGTCGTTGTTTGCCTTAAGAAGTTCCACTTGAATTTTACTATCTCATAGTGCAGTCTCGAGTTCTTCTACTTTCTCTTTCAACTCTTCGATCTTGCTCAGACTAGCCTTTAGCTCAATTACCGAATTACGGCTACGATGTTGATGAAGTGATCTTTCCAATTCAACCACTTGAGCACGTAACTTCTCTTTTTCATTTTGGGTTTCTAACAAACTCTTCTTCAGAGTGTCCTCTAGTACTCGGGCATCTTGAAACCTTTTCTCCCAATGGTCGGCTCTAGTCTTTTCCTCTTTGATCTCTTGACGCCATTGCTCCGACGTTTTACCTAAACCGACAGTTCTTATCGACATACGCAGCTTCTTATAATCAGTCTTTAAACTATCCAAGTCCTCCTCGGCTTTGTTCTTCCCTTTTCGTAGCTTCTCAGCCTCTAGCTTGTGGATATCGATGTCTAATCCCAACTTCATTTTTTCTTCTTCTAGCTGCTCTATGTTCTTCCCCAACTCCGAGTTCCTTTTCTCGAAGTCTTGCTTAATGATCTCTAACTTGGATGGGATGACTCGTAAATGCTCCTCTATCAGTTGAGTATTCTCTTGATTCGGCCTAGGGATGTTGTCATTGACTCTCCTACCCCACCACCATTCATACTCAGGGGTCGTCATCGGGCCTGTGGTGAATCCTTTCGTCCTTCGAGTTTGGTTCCAAGCATCTGATATCTCACGAACCCTCCTCTTATAATTGTTGTCTTTATAGGAGAACTCGCATTGTGCTAACCCTTGTGTCACTGGTATAAACTGCCTTGACCGATACTGCCTTAACACTATCAATGGAGCGTATCCAACGGCTCCCCATATTCCAGCCAGAAGGACCCAGTTAAAATCACCGCACCGATATAAGATTTCATCGGGGATCAACCATGGAGCCCTCCATTCAATATCTTCGACTCGCAAACTCTGGAGAATAGTTATCCATTTCTCCTCTGAGATGTCGTCTCGCCTCGATGTGGCCACTAATTCTCTTAATGAGGAATAATCTTTAGAGAATACCTGATAGGAGACCTTCTCCACTTTCCAAAAATGGCTGTGGAACCAAGCTAAAAGAAGCTGTGCACAACCAATAAATCTTCCCTCGCCCGCTCTCCGGCATGCATTTAAGGATCTGAAAGTTTCTGCTAGGATTACTGGGACGGGTGTGGTACCTTTGTCGAGTCAATCGAATAAATCTGAGACAGCTTCATCTATGTGTCCTAGTGCCTTAAGAAAGATGATCAAACCGTAGAGGCTTAAGGCAAACACATCAACCCTTTTATTCGAATCCGGGTGCGCAATAATCAAGTCCCTCAAATTCCTCCAAGGAATACACTTACTATCCCCTTTTTGCTTAATGCGGGTTGCAACCCATTACTCGCTCATCCCCGTTATATTCATTAACTTCTTCAAAAAGGGAGGGACATTGACAGGTCTTGAATAAGCCCTGTCGGCCTAAATCTTCGAGCAATTAAGTAACGCCATGTATTTCTCCACAGTAGGTACTAAATCGACTCCTCCGAAGGTGAAGCAACTGTAAGCGGGGTTCCAAAACTGTGCGAGGGCCCGGAACAAGTACTTGTCCACCTTTACATCGAGTAAATAGGGTAAGTCGCCGTAGTTACAGTAAAAGAGTTGTTTAACTTCGCCATTCCAACTATTCCATATATCCCTTAACTCTTGCAGGTCGTTCTGAGTTACACTAATGCGAGTGAAATCCCACAACTCCGACTCATATCCCTCAGTTAAACTATCTCCTTTCTCTTGTTGCGTTCTCTCGGACCACACTCAGACGGCCGCATTATCCTCCACTCTATCAAGAAATCCTTTTTCCATGCTAAAACTCTCATATCTAATAACCAAACGTGAATCAACACTCCTTTATGATGAGATGCCATGCGAAAATAACAAAACACAATAAGTCAGCATTATATACAAAGAATAGAATTCAAAGCAAATAAAGAATAAATAAGCACCTAATCGGGTAACCACTAGGGTTTGGTGTGGTTCTACCTAGGGTAGGCTCTTAAGGCTCATTACATATGGTTCGGTTCTAAAGTAAAGGTACCTGAACCAGCAGATTCCTCGATCCTTACCTATTATAGGCTCATACGGACCGAGTTCGATTCAGGGGAATACATTTCCCTACGGCTATACGGAGATGAAAACCTCACGAAGACGCAGGTACAGATGTATCCCGAAAGCGATCCACTATCCTATACGGAGGTGAAGACCTCACGAAGGAGTAGTTTCTCACTTCCACTTAAGAGGGTGAAATTGACCAATAATGCGATGCGATATGCAAAGATACATCAAAGAATTAAACCACTTAGAGCAAGCATATTATGAAGAAAGCCATGAAAATAACAGACAACATGCAATGCAGTACATTTAAAATCGATTTTCAATTTTTGACAAAAGACAAAAAATAATCAATTTAAGGCTCGACTCTCGAAGTCCCCAGTGGAGTCGCCAAGCTGTCGAAACCATTTTTTTTAAAAGCGGGGATCGACTTTGTTTGAAAATGGAAATTAAAACGGGAGTCGCCACCGATCTTTATTAGGTGTGATCGGATCACCTTTGTTTTAAATAAAACAATTTTTAGTTTACTAAAACGGTATTTTTAGTCTACAAAACTCGAGAGAATGAGTTCCGGAGTCGGTTACGTGCGAGGAAGGATTAGCACCCCCGACACGCCCAAAAATTGGTACCGAATTGATTAGTTAGTGTCTTAATGTCGAAAATTGAAAATCGAGAATGGACTTTGAAATACGATCTTTTCTATTGATAATTTGTAAAGATTTTTGAATCGGCTTAGAACAATTTGTTTAAAAATTTCCTTATCTCGAGATATCGGAGTATCACATCCCGTAAGTTAGGACACCATACTATGAATTTCTCGAAGCAAAGGTCGTCTTTTAATTTAAATGAGAACTTCCTGTGTTTTAAAATTTGAAAAGGATATTTAGCTATTTAGAAATAACGAGAAAATCGAAACCCCGTAAGTTAGGGCACAATTCCTCGATAACTCAAAATGCATAACATTGTCTTATTTGGAAAATTTTATTTTTTGAGTAGTGGCGAATACAATATTTAAACGACGTATGATATTTGTTTTCGGTTAAAATAAAATGATTTGTTGGGTAAATGTAATGATACGGCTTAAACTAAGTAAAACAAAAATATAACATAGAGTATGGAATGATACAACACGAAATATAATATTATACAAGCAAGCGACAATAATGGAAGCGCGAATAGACGAATTATAACGTACACAATGTCAATAATCGCATAACATATGTCACTTAAACTCCAATATTGATGATCCAAGAAAATGAAATAAAATAATAATAACATCAAACAATTTCAAGCAAATAGTGGTTTGAAATAAATAATGTATGAGAATAATTCCAAAACGAATAAATAAAAAAAAGTGGGCTCAAAATAGATGATATATAAACTTAAAGTAAGTGATAACAAAACAATTTGAAATAAACAATATATGTGTATATAAAATTTAAATAAACAACATATTAAAAAGGTTTTAAACTTCATAATCTATATAGAAATTTAAAATATGTGATATATAAAAATTCAAGATGAATAATCAACATATAAAAACATATAATAAATAATATGCAAGGAGATTCAAAATAACATATAATATAAAACAATATATAAAACTGTTTAAGGTAACAAATTAAGAAAATATATATATATCCATAACCTAAAATAATATACAATAAAATAATTTAAAAAGAATACTATAGATCCATTTTAGATAAATGATACATACAATGATTCAAGTGAATTAATAAAAAGAATCTAAAATAAAACAAATCCAAGACGAAAATATACAAGACAATTTAAAGTGTATAGTGTGTGAAATAGGTTAAAATAATATATATCTAAACAATTTTGAAACAGTTTAATATGGAATTTAAGAAAATGAAATAGTTTAAGATAAATAATAAAAAAGAGAGTCCAAATTGATGAAAAGGGTTAAATTATAAGTAAAAATGAGAATAGGAGTCTAAATTCGAATAGAATAAAACAAATATTCAGAAAGGATTAAATCAAAGTCTAAGTAAAATTAAAGGGAAAATTCCTAAAAAATAAAAAACAAAAGGAAGCTACGGGCCCATTTGAAACACGCTGAGACCTGGGGGGACCGATCGGGAAATATTCCCAACCCCTGGACACGTGTTCGCTCGCAGCGAGCCCATAGGTCGGGACCGATTAAAAAAAAAGCAAAATCTCGTGGTCAAATTAAAAGCAGAACAAAAGAAAGAAAATGAGCTAATTGAAGGGCACAAAGAAAGCAGAAGGATCAAAATGGGAAATATCCCATTTGATACAAAACACGCGGATCTCTCTTAGCCGGGTCGAGTCACAAGTGGGTGGTCTAAAACGGTGCCGTTTTGGCACCTGGACCCCCCACTCCCAAACGGCGCTGCTTCTGGTATTTAAGTTAGTTTTTTTTTTCTTCATTTGTTCTTTCTTTTTTAAAGAAAAATTCAGAGAATGCTTCCCCCCCATTTTATTTCCACTGCTAGGGTTAGAAGACTTAGCCTTCTGCCGTCGTTAGATTTCCTCACCGCCCGCCATGTCACCACTGTCTCGGTGGCCGGCGATGCGTGAAAGCGAGCTTTTAGCCCCGTTTCGAGGCTTCCCTGAAGGCCACGCCTTCTCAGCCTAAGAGGTGCAAAAGAGAAGGGTCTTCCTCTCCCCCATTCGATTCGACACCGACGAGGAAGAGGGACTTCCGGCGACGAACTTCGGCCGATTTCCAGATGAGATCCTCTTCCCTTCCCTCTTTGTTCATTTTTTAGGTCTACTTTATTTAATAGATTTGCAAATGAAGATAAAAAGAAATCAATAAGGAAGTTAACAATGAAATGAAAAACAGAGAATAGATCGGAAATCAACCTTTTTTTTTGTTTTTACTTTTTTGATTGCTAAAAATTCGTTCATAAAAAAATACAAGGTTAAAGTTCCAAACTTTATAACCGGATATAAGATCCGTTTTTGTCCATATTTGTTTTGTTTTCTGCCATTTCTTGTCGTATTCTTTTTTGTTTCCTATTACTTCTTGTCTTTTTCTTCTTTGTTTCTTTGCCTTGCGTGTGGATCTCTCTTTGCAGGTGATGTGACGCGTGGAAGGCCGGTGGTTGGTGCCTCGAGCGGCGGTGGTTGAAAGCAGCATGCTTGTGCCAAGGGTAGGGGAGGAGGCTGCTGAAAAAGCTTAAGAGATGGGCTATTAGGGTTAATTTGGATGTGGGCTGTGGGGTTTTAAATTTTTGGGCCACACATATATTGTAAATGGACTAAAATTGGACTTTTAATTTGGGTTTTATTTTTTAGGCCAAAATTGGCTATTACATTCTCGTCTCGAAGTATCAGAGTATTACATCCCGTAAATTAGGACACGATAACATGAATTCCCGAGCGCAAGTTTGTCTTTAATTTTAATTGGAATTCCGTGTATTTTAAAACTCAAAAGGATATTTTGCTATTTAGAATCAAAGAGAAAATCGAAACCCCGTAAGTTAGGGCACAATTCCTCGATGTTTCAAAACGCGAAATATTACCTTACTTTAAAATTGTTGTTTTTGAATAATAGCGAATACGATATTTAAACGACGTACGTTGTTTGTTTGGACTAAGATGAAACGATTTATTAGATGAACGTAAAGAGGCTTGATGGCGATAATATGAAATAAAAGTAGAGTGCAATATGGAATGATGATACACGCATAAAATATTCCACAAGCGAAAGGCAATAATATGAATATGAGTAAGCAAATTAATGTACATGTAATGACAATAATCACACAAAGTACATTATTTAAATGTTAACATTAACAATTAAAGACAAATGAATTTAGTAATGATTTAAAAGGTATAAAGCAAATAAAAATGAATAAAATGTAAAACAATTTTAAAATGATAATAAATGAGATTAAAATAAATAATGTGAAAAAGGAAATTTAAAATCAACAATATATAAAACAATTTAAAATAGATGATATATATATATAATATTAAAATAGGTAATATATATAATAAATACTATATGAAAAAAAACTAAAATATATAATAATAAAACAATTTGAAACAAATAAGAGAGTTTAAAATTAGTTGTATAAGATAATTTTAAATAAATATACGTAAAGACAAGTTTAAAATAATATATAAACAAATTTAAAATAAATATTAAGAGGCTCAAAATAATAATATGTAAAAGAGAAATTTAAAATAAATAATATATAAAAAATTTAAAGTGAATAACATATAAAATAGTTTAAATTAAATATTATACATGAAAATTTAGAATAGGACATATATAAAACAAAATAAATAATATATTAAAATAAATAATATATGGGAAATTTAAAAATAAATAATAATGAAAATGAATTTTAAACGATTAGTGTAACCAAATAAAGTATGAAAAGAAACTTAAAATGGATAATACATATATAATAGTTTAAAACAAATAACGTATAAAAATATTTCAAAATAAGTAATATGTATAGGAGTTAAAACAAATAATATATGTAAAAAGATTTAAAATCTATAACAATTTACAATACATAAGACGTAAAAAGGATTACAATAACTAATAATAAAACGGTCTAATATAAATAATGCAAGATAAACAAGCTTAAAACAATTAACAATACAACAGTTCCTGAAAAAGATGAAATAATAAATAAATAAACAAATTAAATAGATTAGGGCTAAACTGAAATTTAATTAAAAATTAAGGTGCAATTGTAAATAATAGAAAATAGGCCATCAAGGACTGAAATGAGGCGCTACTAAATGGGGACTGATTGGGAAAATATTCCCAGCCCTTATGCGCACCGTTTCAGGCGGGACCAAAATGAGACGAGTGCAAAGATCATGGGGTAATGTTTAAAATAAATAAAAAGGGAAACGGGGTCCAAATAGAACATGTGCCAAAAGCGGAGGGATCCAATGCGCAAATAGACCATTAGGTCAAAAATGCGCGGATCCTCTGCGGGCATGGGTCGGGTCGCGGGTCAGAGGCTCAAAACGACGTCGTTTTGGCCTCTGCACCCCATCACCAAAACGGCGTCGTTTCACCTTTGTTATTTAAGTTAAATTTTTTTGTTGTTTTTTTTTTTGTATTTCTGCTTCCTTCTCTAAAAAAAAAAAAGAAAACACACCCCTTTTCCATTTGCCTTCTCTGCTAGGGTTTATAAAACCCATCATCGCCGCCGTCGTCATGCCTCCTTGAAGCCACCGTGGTTTCCATCGTAGACGGTGTTCGGGGCCACGTGAAATCGGGTTAGTCTCTTCTTCTTCCTTGATTCTTTTTTTTTTTGTTTTAAAGTAAGTTAATAAATAAAAAAATAAAGTAAAGTAAAGCAAAAATAAATAGAAAGATCGAGATAACAGAGAAAAAGAAATCAAAGTTAACCTTCTAAATTTTCTTTTTTGTTTTTGATTTCTGATGTTCGTAACCAAAAAAAATTACAAAGGGATGTTTCGGCTTTTATAACCGAATTACATAGATTCGTTTTTGTTTTTTTGCTTGTTGTTTGCTACTATTTTTTGTTCTCTTCTTCTTGTTTCTTGTATTTTGCGTGTTAGTTTCATCTTGCAGGTGTCAAACGCGTGGAAGGCCGGTGGTTGGTGCCCCAAGCGGTGGTGGTGGCGCGCGTGATGGCCAAGGCTGAGGGGGAGTGGCGGCTGAAAACTTTGGTGGCTAGGGTTTGCTGCTGAAATTTTTTTTAAGATAGTAGGCTTGGGCTGTTAGGGTTTGTAAATTGGGTTTGGGTATTGTATTATTGGGCTGATTTGGTTTGTAAAATGGACTTTTATTTGGTTATTTGGATTTTATTTTTTTTGTTTATTTGCCTGGGCCAAAAATTGGCCATTACACAGAGGATCCCTCTTGTCTGTGATTTTGTGTTGTATTGTACTTATTCTCTTGATTCAGAAACAAAATTGTTGTCCGTGATTTTATTTGTTATATCTTAGGTATGGAAAATAATTCTCTTGGTACAGAAGCAGAATTGTTGCGACTCCAATATTCAACAAATTAAACCTGTAGTCCGAATATATTGATTGAATTTGAATATGGGCCGAATAGGGATGTGTGTTTGTTATGAGTTAGGTTATTCTATCATTAGCTCAGATATCAAATAGATGTAACACTTCCTATGCGTCACGTGCATGCCATCGAATATAATAAAAATTAATAGTGTGTTAAGATTTTGAGTGAATTACGAGTAAATTTACTGTTTGGTTAGCGAATTATAAAAAAATTATAATTTAATCATCTAACTATTCAAAACCATTTTGTTAACTCGCTAGTGGATGTTAATGAGGACCAATAAGTTGTAAATCACTTAATCGAAGACATATGCTTGTCATGTGAATTGTAAATAGATTACATTAAAATCTACTTGAAGATTCTTCTTATCACATCCAAGCTTAAAATACAGAAAAAAAAAAACTATCATATCTTTACTACTAACTCTTTAAGATATGGTTAGGTTACATCTTGTCTTATCCTAATAAAGTTATCCATGACCTTCTAACCTTTACATAGCAGGGCTTCTGTCTAAGGGGGTTCACACCAAGCTCTTCTTCTACATAAATTCATTTTATCACCTAAGAGATTTCAAGTTACTATTGTAGACTAACCAAATCTCACAAGCTTCCAAACATACTTAAGCCACCCTACCAACTCGTGGCACGTTGTTGTCTTTTTTATGTCATTCAATAACAACAATTAGCATCAACAAGTAGTCAATGGTACCAAACCAACACACCATATGATCAATACAATTACTATTATGGGTATTCTTATAGTGACCCTTCTAATTATGGTTACCACCAATTTACTCCATCAAAACTTCAAGTGTCGTCCTCCCATTATTATTTTGTTTATCAAAACATCGTTACTGCAAGAAAAACTCGACAATTCAAGACTCTACCCTAAACTTGCAACAATAATTAGAGTTGCAAGCCTAAATTGAACTCCTTTAAATGCAACTCTGATAGCATTAGAAAACATTACAACAAAATGCCCAATTTATTCAAGAGCTTACACCAAACCAACCCTCTAAACCCAACCACCATGAAGGTAGGAAGATGTTGCCTCCTTTGTGTCGAGCTATCTACGTAACCTAATGGGGGATAGCAAGCCAATCAAAGAGAACCATGAAGTATACCGTCTTAAATTGGTGCCTTTCTAGAATTAGAATGCGCCTGTAAAGGGTCAAACGAAAGCCTTAAAAAGAGAGATGCATTATTTTTGTAGAACGTGGCTGATGATGTGGGATGAGCCTATTCCAATGATCTTTAAGCTTTAGAAGTTGTTGTTGAAAAGATGTCTTACTCTTTCAAGCACCGAAAGAAACATATAAAGGAATTGACCCCACTGATCATCTTATCAAATGCAATAATTAGATTGAAATCTTTGGTATTTGTAACACACTTAAGTGCAAAGTTTTTTCGATGACATTGAAATGATATATGAGGGGATAATAGTTGGTAAGGGGTGAGTAAAACTCAATTTAACTTGAATTTTTTTTGAATTTTGAGTTAATCGAATCGAGTTACTCAGTTTTTCAAGTCAACTCAAATAAGTAGTTCTGAGTTTCGAGTTCAAGTCGAGTTGAATTTTACAATTCGGATATCTCAGGTAATTCGAATAACTGTTGAGGATGTGCCTTAGACTTGCTTAATAATATGTCTGTAGACCAAGTCTTTAGGGATTTAAATTTATGTTACATGATTTTAGGAGTAAGTTAAGTGTTTGTGGCATGTTTTTTAGGAGTAACTTTTACAGGTTTTTGTTATTTTTTTACTATATAATATGAACAATACAACAAATTATAGTCTGCTTCCAATATATCTTTCTTTCATATTTTCCGTGTTTCATATTGTTGATAAAATACCAACAATTGGTATATGAGCTTTTACCTTAAGGGATCTGTGAGTTAAGAGAAACACATAAGCTTTAGACATGGAAGTTGACACAATGTTCTCTCATATTGTTCCACCAATTTTTTATAGTGGTAACTATCAAGCTTAGGCTGTTAGAATGACAGTCTATCTTGATGTAATGGATCTTTGGGACGCAGTAGAAGAAGACTAAGATGTCCCGTCTTTACCAGCAAATCTAACGATGAATCAACTGAAGACTCACCAAAAGAAGAAAACAAGGAAGTTCAAAGCTAAAGCATGTCTTTTCTCTACTGTTTCAAGCAAAATATTTACAAGAATCATGAATTTGGGGTCAGCAAAAGAAATTTACAACTACCTCAAGAAAGAATATCAGTGCAATGAAAGAACAAAAAATATGCAAGTGCTCAATCTGATTAGAGAGTTTGAAATGATGAAAATGAAGGAGACAAAAACCATTAAAGACTATTCTAACAAGCTAGAGGGCATAGTAAACAAGGTAAGATTGTTGGGTAAGGATTTTTCCGATGATCGAATAGTGCAAAAAATTCTTGTCACTTTGCCTAAAAAATATGAGTCTAAAATTTCTTCAATAGAAGAATCTAAGGATTTGTCAAGTATATCCTTGGCAAAATTAGTAAATGCATTGCAGGCTCTAAAACAAAGGAGAAAGATGAGACAAGAAGCATTAGTAGAGGGAGATTTTTTAGCAAAGTTTGAAAATTCAGGCTCTATACGACTGAATACTCATAGAATTTCTATTGATAAAGTCTGAAAGTACGAAGCTGAAGAGTTCCGTGGTAAGGTGGGTGATGATTCGACTAGAGCTAAATACTGGTTAGAACACACACATAGAGTTTTGGATGAAATGTTGTGTCCTCCAAAAGATTGTCTGAGATGTGCGATATCGTTGTTAAAAGAAGAGGCTTTTTACTGATGGACGACTTTGATTGTAGTTGTACCCAAAGAACAGGTTAACTGGGAATTTTTTGAAATTGAGTTTTGAAAGGAATACGTCAGTAATAAGTATATTGATAAGAAGAAAAAGGAATTTCTCAAATTGAAATAGGGTAATAGATCGGTTGCGAAGTATGGGCATGAGTTTATTTAGCTCAGTAAATATGCTTGTGAAGTTGTGTCTACTGAGGAAGAAATGTGTATTCATTTTGAAAACGGCTTAAGCGACGAAATAAAGTTGTTAGTTGGTGCGATGGAAATTAGAGAACTTCTAGTATTGTCTGACCGAGCTCAGAAAATGAAAGAACTTTACAATCACAAGAAACAAAATGAGATGAAAGCTCATGACTTCAATAAACATAACTTAATCGGAACATTTTTTTGCTCCCTCACAAAAGAAGATGAAAGAACCGAGTAGCCATTTTTTAGAACTATCTAGGTTTTCAAGAAAAGATCTATCGAAACAGAATAGCGTGAGATCATCGACGCCTTAAATAGCCAACGTAGGTATTGTTCGTAATGTAAACAAACCAGAATGCAATCAATATGGCCGGTATCACCTTGGAGTGTGTAGGTTGAAAGACGATTTATGCTTTAATTGTGGATCTCCTGATTATTTCAAGAAAGATTTCCCAAATTGAATTAAGCAAAAATGATATCAGAATGCAAAACCAATTGTTACTACTACTAGAGGTAGATGGCCAGGGAATAGTGGTACTACTGGAGTCAAAAAAAGTGGGACCAAGGATTCAGTAGCTCGATCTAAAGCTTGAGCTCATGCCAGAGCTTATCTAATCCGTGCACGTGAGGAGTCCTCAACTCCTAATGTTATTGTGGGTACATTTTCTATCTTTGATGTTACTGTATATGCATTAATTGACCCTGGGTCAACATATTCATAGATATGTACTACGTTAGTAACGGAAAAGAGTTTATCAATTAAGTCAACTAATTATGTTGTTAAAGTAACGAACTTTTTAAGTCATAGTGTCATAGTTGACCTGGTTTGCAAAAAGTGTTCACTAAAAATTCAGGGCTATAACTTTCCTGCTGATTAGATATTATTGCCATTTAACAAATTTGACATTGTTCTGGGAATGCATTGGCTGACTGTTCACGATGCTTTAGTGAATTGTTGATAAAATGAATTGATTTGAGATTGCTAGAATGGTGAATTGATTTTTGTTAAATCTACTAAGTCTGATTGTATTTCGAATATGATTTCAGCAATATCTGCATAGAAATTTATTCAAAAAGGTTGTAATGCGTTTTTAACTTATATCTTGGATTCTAGAGTATTTGAAATGAAAGTTGATCAGGTATCAATAGTTTACTAGTTTCTAAACGAGCACATTTTTAGGGTAAGTCTTCACAATACTCATTGGTTTGTTAATTATGTTTACTTTTTGGTTTGTAGTTTGATGCCACCTAAGATGCCATACCAACAAAGGATGAAGTTCCTTCATGATGAAAGGTACTACTTTTCGAATGAGCCATACCTATTCAAACAATGCACAGACCAAATGATCAAGAGATGTGTGGCAGAAAATGAGGTAGCTAATATTTTGTATCATTGTCATTCATCCCCAAGTGGGGACATTTCGGAGGTTCAAGTACCGCAACCAAGGTATTGCAAGTAAAATTATTTTGGCCAACCTTATTTAAAGACGCGTACGCCTACTTGAGAAATTACAACCGTTTCCAGTGGGTTGGAAACATATCAAGAAGGAACGAGATGTCACTGATGAACATACTTAAAGTAGAATTATTTAAAATTTAGGGTATTTAATTTCTTTATCATTTTCCCTTTCTTATGGTAACATGTATACATTAGCGGCGGTTGAGTATGTGTCTAAATGGGTGGAAGTCAAGGCATATCCAACAAATGATGCCAAGGTAGTTATGTGATTTTTGTAGAAGCATATATTCACAAGGTTTGGGACTTCAATGGCCATCATCAGTGATAAGGGGTTCCACTTTGTGAACAAATGGTTAATGTGGTTACTCAACAAGCATGACGTAAGGCATAAGGTTGCCACAACTTACCATCCACAGACAAATAGGCAAGCTGAGTTGGCAAATAAAGAGATAAAAGGTGTACTCAAGAAGGTGGTTCGTCTGAATCAGTGAGATTGGTCCAAAATGCTTGATGATGCACTATGAGCCTACCAGACAACTTTCAAAACCCCCTTAGAGATGTCTCCTTATCAGTTAGTGTTGATAAAGCCTGCCATCTACTGCTAAAGTTAGAGCATAAATCTTATTAGGGACTCAAACAGCTCAACTTGGACTTAGAGATTGTTGGAGAGAAGTGGATGTTGCAGCTCAATGAGTTAGAGGAATTCCGAATGTTTTCCTATAAGAATGCCAAGTTGTTTAAGGAGAAAAGAAAAAGATGGAATGATAAGCACATTCGACTCCGTGAGTTCGAGGTAGGTCAACAAGTCTTACTGTTCAACTCTAGACTAAAGTTGTTTCCCGAAAAGTTAAAGTCTCAATGGTCCGAGCTGTTTACTATTCACCAAGTCTTTTGATACGGAGTAGTTGAACTTTAGGATGGTAAGGGAGGTAAGTTCAAGGTAAATGGTCAACGCCTTAAACATTATTATGGTAGTAAAGTCAAGAGGAATAAAACTTCACTCACTTTACTAGACCCATGAATTGTTTATTTATTTTATTTCCTTTAATAAATAGGTAAAATCAGCTCTTATTGTATGCTATTATGACAGAAAGGTCCATTGATGTCAGAAGAATCATCTTTAAGGAAATTCGTGAATGTGCTGCAAAGTGAGCTGGTTTTACCTATTTCTTATCATTAATCACTTCACTTTGTCTACAATCTCACATCCCTCTGAAGATAGACATTAGAGCAAGATACAACCAAGGATGTATAATGGATGTTGATATAGCCAGAACAGTAGGTGATGTTGCTAGACAAAAGCAAACAAAACCAGTTGATGAACCAACTAGAGCAGAACTGCTCGATTATCTAGATATGTTGGAACCGATTCCTAAACCAGAACCAACTACCTATACTGACTTTGAAACACCAATTGACCTATTAACACTGTGTGGTTCGAACTGACACCTACCTTTTCATCATCTAGCATTGCTGCACAATTAGATTAATTGGCACTCGTGGAAATGCTACAACACATGCATTGACAGCAGCAAGCTTATTGAAGATATACAAAAACACGAGATGACTCAATAAGGGGTGCATTTAGAAAACTCTCACGTAAGTCATTTGACTTTGTGCCTAAAGTTCTAGATTTTATCTTCAATCCTTGGACTCCAACTTTGGATACTAGGCGCAGTGATTTCACCACTCCAGAAAGAGGAGCTAGGCGTAAATATGGTAATGAAGAAGTGGAGACAATATCGGATAGTGATGATGCTACCAAATAAATATGGGGTTCTTTTTCTTTAATACTTTAGGATATTTTACGTTTAATTACTTTTTAAATTTTTTATTTTTATTTTTCTCTTTTTTGCATAATAAAATTAAGTTTAATTTATAAATAATGAATTTTTGGGTTATAGTATGTTCATCATAAAATAAGAAGTGTGGCAATGTGATTGTGAATGTGCATGTATAGGATTGGTTTTATAAATGAAAAGTTTGGTATTTAAGTAGTCAAATAAGACTAACCTCCCTTTCCTAAGACCCTACCTGGTGAACAGTTCTCATTAACTTCTCTATTTTTTGCCCTTCTGATTAATGGTTTTAAACAATAAGGATATTGTTTCTCTTTTGTAAGGCCCCGAAAATAGGTCTAATAGTTTCAGTAAGTTTATCGAGTTTCGAGTGAAATTGGGAATTAATCGTGTTAATTAGCAATTTATATTCTTAATTAGTTAGCTTAATTTCATCTAAAAATTGGCAAATAATATTTCAGAAAATAAAATATTTTTAGAAAAATTAATTTTATGATTTTAAATAATTTTTGTGTAAAAATAAATAATTTAGGTTAAATTGGAATTTAAAATAATTTAAATAGGGGTTTAATTGGGTGATTTAAAATATAAACAAGGGAAATGTGTAAAAGGTTTTATATCAAATAAACCATATTTTCGGAATTTTGGAGGAAAAGGAGCAAATTGTAAAACTAAGGAAAATGGGGAGTGGTCTAATGGCAAATTCTCTAAATTTTGTAAATCAGGTGGGGATTTTCAGTTTTAAAAACTTTGCAACTACCTCACATTTTACTCATTCTTCACCCGGATTGAGAGCTTTTTCTCTCTCTTTTCTTTTTGGTTGTTTTCATAAACCAAATATAAGAGAATAGATCTAAACCTTTTCTCTCCCAAAGTTCTCTCTAAAATCTCTCGAAATAATTTCAAAGTTGGGCAAAAAGTCATCCGAATTTCTTCAAGCATTTTGATTCAAACTTCCAAATCAATTATTTGAGTTCAATTGAAGGTAATCCTTATCTCTAAATTTCTTTTTAAGTTTATTTCAATCATTATTTGTTAATTAAAGTGATTATAATGGATTTTGAACTTTAATTTCTTCTTTCTTGAACTTGAGGATCAACAATGGTGGATCTTTAATTTTGAATTAGAATCAAAATATTAATGGATGTCTAAGCTCAAAATAGGTCTAATAAAAGGTTTTTAATCTTAAACCAAAAGATCAAACACGTTTTATGGATTAATCTTGAGAAATTCGAATTTGATCAAGAATTCAAGAACATGGATGATTTTTCTGGAAAATCATGAAATGAATTATATGATGAAATTAATACTTAGACTTCATGTTATTGGACTAGGAATGAAGATTAGAAGTGGTTTGAGGTGCTGAAAAGGGAGTTTAGTTAAGGAATTCCATATTTCGGCTTAGTTTACAACATTGGTAAGGTAGTTTAGAGCAACGATTTAGATTCGTATGCTTTATCAAGTTTCATGTTTCTTGTTGCTATTGTTAGTTGGTAATGCATAATTTGTCTTTGTTAAAGCTCCACATCAAGAGGAGGAAGGTGCAAATCAAAATTGAAGCTCAAACTTGCTTGTTTGAATACATTTTTGCTTAAAGAGCTAAGTGTGGAGGTGAGTGATATTAAGGGCAATTTGGTATGTTGGTCTGATTATGTGTTACATTAAAGGTTTAATTTTTGTTATTAATGACTTAATTGTATATTGGATGGTTGGATTTGCAAAAATAGGTTTTATTTTATAAAAGAGCAAAATGGCAATTGGTTTGGTAAGTTGTGTATTATGCTTTTAGCATGATTAAATTATACAAAATAAATTGATATTTGGAGCATGAATTGCTGATTTATTGAACATTTGATAAAGTTGTTTTAATTGGTATATGAATATTGGGAAAATCATATTTACTATGCTTAATTTTATGGATGTTAAAATTGCTTAGAATCATGTTTTTACTTGCATTTTAACATCCAAAATTAAGTGATTAAACAACAGATTTTATGCCTTGTATGTATGATTATATTGGCAACATTGCATGGTGGATCCATTGGATATAGTTGGCATGCCATAGGATTTGTAAGTACTCACCACTATTTGTGATACTGTGAGCATATGGCTTTTGGTGGACTGATTTTTTTGGAGTAGATAAGGGAGTGTTGAGCTTGAGTCTCCACCCATTGGGTTATTTGAGGCGTTATAAGGGAGCGTGTGGCTTTGGCTCGCTCAATTCGGATGACTGTATTTGATTTGTGGGAGTTCAGAGATCCGTTTATCTAATGAATGATCACACGTTTACTTATTGTCGTGGATGTATTATGCCAATATAATTGAATGTTTATGTGTTAAAAGATGATTTTACATTCCATGGAAAAATTGATTCTTAATTCTTGAAATAGCATGTGATGTTATAGTGAAATGTTAACATGTTGTGACTGAAATTTTAATACTTAATTACTTTGATTTATGCATGATTGGGTGCAAATTACTTGATGTTTTACTATCATTAACTGATCTTTTTAAGCTCACACCCTCACATTTCATGCAGAGAATTTCGGGGCGTAAGGAGTCGAGAAGCGACTGCAAGGGCGATCCAAGAATAAGGCTCGGTAGTGGCTTAAGAAATTTACTTTAAAGACTATATAGGGGCATTGTAATGCTTTAGGGACTAGCGTTATTTTACTTGTAATGGACTTTGAATATTAAACTTTGGACTTTAATTTTGGTGATTTTATAATTGCTTTAATACATGATTTTATGTCTAATTGATGTTTGATTTATGGGATGTTGATGAGTGTTCGAACGGTGGTTGATAAGACGGTGTATGAAGCATGTATTTTATACTAACAATGTTCAATTGATGCTTACCATGGAGTAGATTGCTTGCGACTAAGGTATGTAGCTTGTGTGAATTAATTGGTGTTTACCAAGCGTGTAATTGGGTGTTAAATTTTGATTAATTGTTACATATTTGTTATAAATAAATTAAATTAGAGATGTGTGGATGTTTATGGTAATTAATTGTAGCTATTTCAAGTTTAATGGGTAAGTAAAATATGTAAAATCAGGTAATTAAAATGAATTTTTGACAAAATAGGTATAGTGGTTTGCACATGGGTGTGTGTCTTTTCACATGGACGTATGGGTTTTGGTGGGTTTGATTTTTGGTTTTTGTAATCTAGTATTCTAATTTGCTTAATTTATAATTTAGTTATAAAACTTGATTAGATTAATTGAAGCCTTTAATGATAGGAAAACTTGGTCATATTTTAGAATTAAACTTGCAACTGTTAATATTAGTAAAAACACTTTTAATTTTTTTAATTTGGAAAATGAACTAAAAGTTCGTAAAAGTTACGATTTAGTCCTTAATAATAAAACTTGAATTAGACATAGTAAATGAACTCGAGTTAAGCTGAAATTTTTAGGGTTTACATAATTTGACTAAAAAAATGTTGGTAACTATTTAGAAATAAAATCGGTATAGTTTAACCTTAGGTGGTAAAATGACCAAAATACCTTTAGGTTTAAATACTTAGAAAAAGCTTAAAATGGTTCACAAATTGCTTCTGCATTAATAAATGATAGTTAATTAGTCATAAATGAGGTGTTATAAGGTTGGGGTGTGCGTCGGGTGGTCGTTAGCTAGAGAGTCGCTTCTGTGACTAATGTAACTCTTCGAATTTGGGATAACCATCCCGGTCAGGTTTGGGGTGTCACATACTAAGTGGGGATAGCATAATCTGAGTTAATCAATTTTTTCATGAAGGTATGTTTTAAGTGAAATTTGCTCAAAATTTAAATTTTTGCACAATAATATTAGCTTTAGTGTATGCATAAATCCTTATTATTTCAAGTATGTTTATGCTAATTAAAGTTGTGATATGTACGTTGATCTTAGTGATTGTGTATAAGGGCTGCCATGAAAATTTGTAATTCCTTAGAAAAACTAAACATGCATGAAAGTTTAAGTATTTAGAATTGACTTAGTAATTTCCTTGTAAAACCCTAAGAGGCATGGTAGTTTAAAAATGATTTAGGTGAATTTTGTTTGGTCTGTTTAAGCCTTTCATGCCAACCTTAGTAAATATTCATCCCTTGAAACCCCACTTTGAGCTATATAACCTGATTTTTCTTCTAAACCTTACATTAATGAGCCACCACTTCTTTAATATTTATCTCTGTTTGTCCCAAACCTTAAACTCAGTTCATCTAGAATATTTTTGTGATTAAGTTTGGGAGAGTTAAAGAGAAGTACTGGATGCTTAAGAACAAAATGTTGAGTTGTACGCTCAAGAAAGCATCTATTTATGTTAAAAAATACATAGAGCTTGGTCAGTTGAATATAGTGTTGTGGGAACTTATCAAGTTTCGTGAATCGGTATGGCGTCAAAATACACAACGGTCCTGATTACAAGAAGACGAATCCAACTCTACCTTTTTTTTCATAACGGAATTATTTTTTAGAAGGGCACTAGGAGACATATGAAGTGGCTTGTGCTCTGTTATTTGTACTGATTGCATTGGCGCTGATTATTGGTATGGTTAGCATGGGAAAGTCTCGTTAGTATGCAATCTATTTCGCATGGGCATTGGAGTGGTAGTTGGAAAGAAATTATAAATGTGGATGTTGTAAAATCTAGTTTTTGGTATTGACTATGGTATTGATCTGTTGTGCTGAGTTTATCTTGTAGTTGTTCAATGGCAATGAAATATTATGGCTGATGCTCTAACAACAGCAAGTAAAAGGAGTCCTTCATTTTTAAAAGTCGGGAGATGATTATTTTGGGCTACATATCAGTTTTGGTTTGAGTTGATGTTGATTGTCTCAGGTCGAGTGTATTTCAAAGCGAAAGATTACTCTAAGAGTTTTTGTAATGTTTTTGTTTTTAAAAGAGGTTGGTATTTTTCAACGTATTTCTATATTTTTCATTTTTATATCGACTGAGCAAAAAAAAATATATGTTTAAAAAATTCAGTTATTGAAAAAAGATGTACAAAGAGAATGTGTACACAAATTGAAAAGAAGTTGGTGTTCTTGGGGATAATTGCATTTGGAAGGTCTAAGGTAAGTTAAGTCTAATGTTTTAGCCTAAAAATTATATATCTTTTTCCTACCTTAACCTAAGCCATATTACAACCATAATAAGGACCTATTTAGATTTTTGTGCCTACTACATTAGTGGAGAGGACTTATTGAGCTCAACATATGAAAACATAATTTAAACTTTAGCATTGTTGCTTAACATTACTCGAAGGAAACAAAAATTGATTGGAAAGAACTTTAATGATAATTTAGGAAAACTTGCTCCCGGTTTAAACACATGGTTTTGATCACTTATTCCAGCACGTAACAAAAATTTCGTTTTGACAAGTAAATCACACATGCCAAGCAAACAAGATTCAGACACGCAAACTTTCAAACAATCAAATTTCTCAAATCTCATGCAAATATACGAAGATTTCACACTAAGAGTTAAAGAATTCTCATTACCGTCATGATCAAACAGATTGAGCGTTTCACATGAAAACTCTTTATTAAACATGATCAAATTTTATGGACATCAAGATAAATCTCACTTCACCAACAGACTTGCCAACACAGTACAAACCATGAGAAAAACTCTTCATGCCACTAGTTGGAGCAAAATCATTAACAATCAAAAAATGACAATTAATCAAATCAAGGTGAGGAGTTCTTTCAAAAACTAAGTCATCAGCAATTTTCTGAACAACATTCAAATGTGATTGCCGTGATTCAATGGCTAAAAACTATTTACCTTGCTTACTTTTAGTCGCTTGTGTTTTGATTTCATTTTCAACCTTACTTTTCTCGATCAAATGAAATCATCTCTCATCAGGAAGGTAATGAAGTTGAAGCTTGTCAATCAAGTCTTTAGACACCTGAAAATAAGACGTAATATGAGAACAACTCGTATACGGGTTAGTAAAAACATTCTTTACTTTCTCTTGACCATGATCTTTTTTTTTAAATCATCTCTTTTGAAGACTTGTTCTCACTTTTTATTTCATTTTCATCTTCAACAATGTCACACATTTCTTGCACTCTTTCTTTTCTTTCTCCAATCTCTTTCTCCTTTTCAATTTTCTTTTCATTCTTACATTCTTTTTCAATCTCAATTTCGTTTTGCTTTTTCTCACTCTCACTCTCTTTTTCTTTTTCAGTTTCTTTTTCTTTCATTTCTTTTTTTCTTTTCTCAATTTCATTCCATATTCTCTCATTTTCTTTTATTAGCATTTCTTGTCTCTCCCTTCTTTTTTATTTATTTTTTCTCTCAACCTTTCATTACAAGATGGAGATAATATAAAAGAATTAGAACTATAGGTTTTTCGTTGGAAAGAAGTGGAAGGATCTTCATATAAGTCACGATCATCTCTTCGTAAATAAGCCTCTATGGACGAGTACTTATACGAAACACGTTCACTTCTTCGTAAGGACTTCTTCGTAGATGAATACTTTGAGGCACTTGAAGAAAAATTTCTACCTTCTCGTTGGTAGCCTTGAAAAGTTTCAAACTCGTGGTTTGCTTCATATCGACTCGACTTCCTTGATGAATAAGAATCTCGATATGAGTCTCTTCCTACATAGTCATTGGACGTTTGTCTCCGTAACGATCTTATTTTTATCCTTTGATTTGGAGAATTTTTTTCCCATTGGGCTCTTGCTCGTTGGCCCCGCTCTTCAGCACAAACCAATCGTTCTTGTAGGGTTTTAGTTTTCTATCGATCAATCGGTCCATCTCTTTCATCAAATCTTGAAGTTCAAATTCTGAAAAATTTTATCGAAACATGATTTATTGATAGAAAAGAAAAGAGTTTAAAGATAAAAATGAGTACCTTACCAATACAAACCTCATGTTTCACTCGAAAAGAAAACAAAGATGGCACTCCACTCGTGTTTGCACTCAAGATTGGCTTTTCAACACTCTAATGATCTCACAACTCACTCTTGCCTTTTTCTGCTCACGTTCGCCTCTCTAATTTCTCAATGGACTACTTAGACAAATCAGCATTTGTTGTGGAATCGGCTCGCAATTTTGATGTTTGATTTTGGGTAAGAAATGATGTTAGGACCAAAGGGTAGGCTAGAAAACAAAGATGGAAAGGTTTAAGTGTGGCCAAATGATAGGTAATGAACGGATGGAGTCGGGCAGCAAATACACTTCCAAGCTAGCTTTTTTTTTTTTTTAATTTCCAACAAATTTGTATTCCTAAAAACTGATATTTCACATTTTGAACTTCAATGGATTCTGGATTTTTTTTCGAATTACAATACCGTAATGCTAAAAACATCGATACTTACTTCAATTTCACTAGCTCTGATACCAAATGATATGAACTCAGTTTAGTGATGATTCGAGTCGTATTAGTTGCCTAATCGAGAAATTGCGTAAGTTTGATTCGTTACAAGAAAAAGGATGAAGATGGATAGAAGATAGGTTCAAACAAAGGTTCAAAGAGTTTGGAAGATGGATAGAGGAATTTCGACTAAGGCAAAGGCTAAACCAACAATATAGAGATTGTCGACCCAAGACTTACAAGCACTTAGATGGATAATGAAAAGTAAAATCAACAAATAAACCTTGACCCACTATTTAACAAGATAGGAACCAAAGGTATAACAAACGCCACACTTTGTAGTGATAAGTTCGGAAAACAAAAGAAGGATAAGACGCCACAAGCCTAGCTTGATAAGTCAGATCAGTCTCAAAAAGAACAAGGAGATTTGAACTCTCACAAGTTTCAAATATTTTATAAATTTGGCAAAAGTAGTCTCACCAAAACAATGTTTTCTTACAAACTATTTATAAGCATTATTATGACTATTCAAATTCGACATTCATATCAACTATTAACTAAATATTAAAATTCAGTTATAACTCTTAATAGGCAGCCAAAGAGTCATGTCTTTTCACTTGATTCATGCATAGTGAAAAGTCATTCCTCTTCACTTGATGAAGGCTTAATGATCCATTAAATGTGCTGCTTGATGTCCCTTCATTTTCCCCTTAAGCAAATACCTTAATGCTCGTGTATTCATCTCTTAGTTGGCACCATAACTAGCTTTGAGTGCATGAAATCGATCAAACTTGAAGAGTCACTCTTGATTCATTTGAAAAGTTACTATAATGAGCTTTGAGTGCTTCAATGCCCACCATAAAAGATGCAAACTTTAATTAATATGGGAGTTACATAATGCATGACTTTATTAAATGTAGAACACATAATGTATGTCATAATTAAAAGATGTAGATCAATAATGCAAGACATTAATTAAAGATGCATTTAATAAACAAGACATAATTAAAGACTCATATTATAATAACTAAAGTAACTAAAATAAATAAATCAAAGTCCTTATTCCAGCAACCAAATTAATAAAATGGAATTAAAAGCTTCATTTTGCACTTGGGCCCCTCGAGTTTGGGCCAATTCCGATGTCATCGAATTGTTTCAAAACATGATGCGACCGGGATCGTATCATTTAGTTCCTATCTCGTTGGATAGTAAGTCAAGGTTTATTTGCTGATTTTACTTTTCATTATCCATCTAAGTGCTTGTAAGTCTTGGGTTGACAATCTCTATATTGTTGGTTCAGCTTTTGCTTTAGCCGAAATTCCTTTATCTATCTTCCTAACTCTTTGAACCTATCTTCTATCCATCTTCATCCTTTTTCTTGTAATGAATCAAACTTACTCAATTTCTCGATTGGGCAACTAATACGACTCGAATCATCACCGAACCGAGTTCGTATCACCAAAGGTATCAATGGGGTGAATGCCACACTTAGAATTGAGTGATAAGTTCAAAAAGAAACAAGGTAGACGCCACTAGCGATGCTAGATAAGTTAGCTTGAGTCTTAAACGAAATAGGAGAGTTAAATAACTCACAAATGTTATAAAGATTCATCAAAATAAGCAAAAAAGTCTTCTAACAAGGAGAATGAATTCAATCTATAAATTTTATTACACCTAGTATTTAAGAAAATTTGGAAAATTTACATACTTGAGTTGCATATTTGTGAAATTTAATTTGAGTATGATTTCATTTATGCATGACCAAATGAAGAATTAATTATGCTTAGTGTGTTACAATTATGTGTTTTTGCCTCTATAAAGTGTCATTACCCAGGATGAACAATGAATTAAGTTTAGGGGTGTGATAACTCTAAAATATAGAGTTATCTTTAGCATTTTTAAACTAGTAATTCATGCAAAATTTCAGTGTTTGATAACAAATTTTGGAGTTTTTGTTGTAATTTTGTCTTATTAGCTGATACTAAGATGAATTTGCTAATTTGATCATTTTATACACTAAAACACATTATTTTTGCAATTTTTGAGTCAGCTGATACACTAGAAGAAAAGTCGGTCTTGAAGCTCATCTTTTGATGCTCAACACTACATTTTCATAGCATAAGCCATGCAGAAGAGGGTTGATTTATGATCAACTTTGGATGCCCAATTAAAGACATATTGGACCTTGGAAATTTTCTTGACCCAGCTCAAGAATTGGGTTAGCAAAAGAAAAAGCCTACTAAGGAGATAGAATCCCAAATTGTCCACTAAGGAGGAGAAAGCCAACCGTCTGTAACGCCCCCACGCCCGAGACCGTCGTCGGAGTCGAGTATGAGGTGTTACTAAGCTTAATTTAACATTTTTAGAACTCTGGATTATTTGTTTCTACATTCACAGCTTTCAAGCTACTTGCGTCACAGTCACAAGAAAAATCATATGTCGAGTTACCAAACTTGAAATCGAGATCCGTAAATTTTCCCTGAATCTAGACTCATATACCTATTTGCTAATTTTTTTCTAGAATTTTTGGTTGGGCCAATTAGTACAGTTTATTAGTTAAAGTTACCCCTGTTTCAGGACTTGACTGGACTGACCTCTGTTTACTACGAACCATATTTCTCTCTGTTAAAAATTCATATGACTATGAGGTTTGTTTCTCCTGAAACTAGACTCAGTAAGGATTCTGAGGATATAAAATAAACGACCTAATTATATCTGTACAATTTATAATGAATTTTTAAAGTTGGAACAGGGGATCCAGAAATCACTCTGGCCCTGTTTCACAAAAATTCAAATATCTTCTAACATATAATTCTTTTACCTGTTTCATTTGTTTTATGTGAAACTAGACATATTAAGCTTCAATTTTATATTTAATTCATCACCTAATTCGATTTCTATGATTTTTAGTAAATTTTCAAACTCATGTCAGTGTTGCTGCAATGTTCTGTTTATGGCAAATTTCATCCCTTTTTATGAGTTTTCATGCACTAAGTTTCTTAATAACTTTCCATAACATCAAACATAAGCTAAACTAACCATTTCTATAACTTATCATTATCAAACATTTTCTCAACCATTTCATCACCATATCATAAGATCATTTACACAAGATAAATATATTGCTATACATGCCATACTTAAATTTACAAGCCATTTACCAAAAAGTCTTCCAGATAGTGTGACTGAGCCTTCGACCTATCCCGATTCCTGAGCTGGCTTTTCCAAAACTACAATGAGTAAGAAGGAGGGAGTAAGCATAAATGCTTAGTAAGTTCATATGCAAATAATAAGTAACATAACAAACAATCAAACTAATCAACATTAGCATATATCACCAAAACACATATCACATTTCAAATCATTTTTCATCATCTTATTACCTTATCGTGGTTGTATCAATACTCAACCCGAAGGTTAAATACATACCTGTCCAAAATATCCATTTCACATCACTTACCAATACGTCTCTTTACATCTCGAGTATTCCTCCATTTGAGTAAAACTTTACCCATTGAACACATCGGAATATAATTCGGATACATGAAAATTTTGCACATGAGTGCCACATATGTAACCAAGCTACTATGTAACCCGCCCATAAGCGAACTCGGACTCAACTCAACGAGCTCGGGCGTTCGCATCCATAAGTGAACTCGGACTCAACTCAACGAGCTCGGATGCCTAGTTACATCTCACGAACTCGGACTCAACTCAACGAGTTCGGACATTCGCATCCATAAGTGAACTCGGACTCAACTCAACGAGTTCGGATGCTCAACCATCCTAGTGACATGTCACTTGTATCCTAATCTATTCCTAAGGTTCAAACGGGATTTTCCTCGAACACATATCCTTGCCGTCTTCCGCAGAATGCCGAAACCAAAACTCGGTAATAATTAAATTTAGCAAGTAGTACACATGATTTGCATTTTGTTCGAAAATAACCACAAAGTATATATTTCATGATAAAAATCAGCATATCACATAATTGACATCAATGACTTAAAAATAACAATTATGCTACATTATTTACACATGAACTTACCTTGGTACCAAAATACAAAGATTTTGCAATTTAGTCCACAATCTTTTCTTTTCCTCGATTGGGGTCGATTCCACATCTTTCTTGATCTAATATAACACATTTAGCTTATTTAATACTCACATTATCAAATTAATCCTTAATTCAAATTTTGGCAAAATTACAATTTTACCCCTAAACTTTTGCATATTTACATTTTTGCCCCTAGGCTCGGGATTAAACTTTATTCCTTATTCTTATGTTTTACAACATGCTGATCACTTTTCCCTTCTATGGCAACATCAAATTCTCACTCTAACATGTACTTGTGACTATTAGGTATTTTTACCGATTAAGCCCTTTTACTCGTTTTTGCTTAAAATCGAGTAGTACAAGTTGTTTAACATAATTTAAAACTTCATATTCTATCATAAAACATCAAAATACACAAATTTCACCTATGGGTATTTTTCCAAATATAAACCCTAGGTTAAATTATTGCTAACATAAGCTTAATCGAGTTATCGGGATCTCAAAAACGTAAAAATCATTAAAAACGGGGCTTAGAATCACTTACTATGAAGCTTGAAAGTTGAAGAAACCCTAGCTATGGTGAGAGTGAAGTTTCGGCAGCAACTAAATGGGGAAGATGACTATTTTGTGTTATTTTTCCCATTTTATTTCATTTAATATCCAAATGACCAAAATGCCCTTAATACCTTTCTTTGAAAATTTTCATGTACAAGCCCATTTTTGTCCAAAATTTTAGAAATTGGTCAAATTGCTATTTAATACATCCTAATTAGTATTTCAAAGCAATTTCATACTAAAAACTTCTAGAATGCAAGTTTTACAACTTATTCGATTTAGTCCCTAACTTCAAATTAAGCATTTTATGCATAGAATTTCTTCACAAAATTTTCACACAATCATGCAATCATATCATAAACCTCAAAATAATTATAAAATAATTATTTATATCTCGGATTTGTGGTCACGAAACCACTATTCCGATTAGGCCCTAATTCGAGATATTACACCGTCCATAGAGGTGCCCAAATCAGCCAGCCAAGATTTGGTGGAATATTTAAAATCAGCCACAGAAATCCCACATGTGACCATCCAACTCTCCTCTTTTCAAGTTTTCTTTCCAATGAGCCAAGCTAAAAATAGAAAATTCATCCACCCACTTTCCTTAAAGCAAGGGTCAGTCATGTAAAGAGAGATTTTCAAGGCTTTCATTTGCTAAAAATAGCCACCCTCTACAAGTATAAATAGCCTCTAGTCATTTACTCATTTCACTCATCCCTCACTCACCATCTCTTCTCTCATTCTCTCTTTTTTCATTTCCCATTTGAGAGAGCAACACAAGAGTTGTAAAGAGTATTTCAGAAGTTCTTGTGAGCAGCAAAAATTTAGTATCTTGAAGGCAATTGTGCAAAAAAGCAAAGCAGAAGAAAGGAGGAAAAGTAATACAAGCTGTGCAACGGAGAAACACTGGATTTGTCTTCTAGTTTTTTTTCCCTCAATTCTTTTTATTTTGTTCTAAATTTATGAACATGATTGCTAAATATATTTCTACTTTAGATTTGATTATAATGGCTTAACTCTGTTTATATTAGATTGATTGCAATCTTTTAGCTTAAATTATTAAAATTTTGTTAATGATGTTACTTGGCTTGGTTGCTTATTCATTCAGATAAAATCATGAACATATTATTCATGAATTATTAATTTAAGGATGCAATTGAATTCATTATTAAATAAGAACCAGATTGCAATTAATTACACAATATTTGATCGGTGCATGTTTGATCTTTTATGATAAAATTAGGTCAAATTAGTCATAATACTGAAAGAAATTTATTACCTTGTATAACCTTAGTATTAGTGTGATTAAACTGTTTCAGTATAGAAATATTACTGATACCTCACATAATTTGATGTCTACTTATGAAAATTACTAAGTTGATTGAACATAGACATATGCTAAAAAAACTTAATAATTAAATAAGTGTGACTTTATGGGTTACTAAATAGCCAAGTTGGCATGGAATTATTTCGTAACATCATTAGCATTGTTTAAGTAATTCTAAGTTAAAGAAGACAATTCTTTTATGCCATAGTAATTGAAACTTGTGGATTATTTCTTATTACTCTGTGTTTACACTAGTCATTAATTTTTTAGCATACATAGTTGATTTTTAGTTAAGTTAATTTGTTAGTTCAAACTTCTTTTAATTAATTTTAATCACAAGTTGTTAAGTGATAAATTTCACAATCATTGTCTACACAGTCTTTATGGAGACGATACTTTATTACTTGTTGACGACTGTATACACTTGCACCTCATTCGAAAATTTTGCGAGACAAGGTAAGTTAAGCAAATTTCTATAGACTTACTAAGCATTCAATATGCTTACTCCGTTATCTCCCCTTTCCTTGTAGATTGCCAACTTGCGAAACTTGTAAATGATTAAATGAATTGTTTTGGTATGTAATTGGAATGTTTTGGTGCATTTAAAGTTAAGTGTTTTGTGCATAAAATTTATAAATTGTGTGGTAGTTATGTAATAGGTACCAAATGGCTTAAATCTTACCAAAATCAGAGTTCACGTTGCGACGTAGGTGATGGTCGTCGTGACGAGCTCTGGACTTCAGGTCATGACGTGACGAGGAACCCCATTGTCCCGACGAGGCCAAGTCAGTATGTCATATCGTGATGTCGACATGAAATTTTGTAACTTTTACAAATTGGTCCTTGTTCAATCTCGGGCTAACTTTAAGAGCATACATAAGCTTGTATAAGACTCGAGAAAGGTTGTATATCATATCTATTTCTTGAAATGCTTATGTTTGCATGTATTAAGCTTTGGATTCAATGTTAAATGATTGTAGTTACTCCGACAACAACTTTAGAATCCTGTAGTTTGGACTAGGCGATCGAGTTGGGTAATGAGTGTTACAAGTAGAGTGCTACTTGCACTCTTAAGTGCAAAAGCACTATTCGTTCAACAATGAGAGGGGAGAGGAGCACATATGTTTCATTGAAAGGTTAAGAAACATGCTTCTTAACAATGTTCATATTTGAGTCCTCCAAACTGTGCTTTTCAACATCCTAATGGTGGAACAAACGTAAAGATCCTATCAATCTTCCTAAGATTAGCACCACAACATTCTCAATAAGAAATGTAGTTCCTAATGTGAACTTTACAACCTTTCTAACATGGAATGTCGTTTCCAAAGTTAATTCCTCAACCTTTACAACATGGAATGTTGTTCCCCAAATTAGCTCCATAACTTTCTCAATATGGAATATTATTCTTAAAGTGTAATTGTAATAAAAACAGTGCGTTTAGAAATTGATGCTAGGCATGCTACCACATTCTAGTATTGTGGCCGTAATAGTTACTGACCAAAAACAAGTGAATACACTTCTAACTCTATTTGAAATTCAAATATAATTAAAATAACGAATTGATTGTTTGATATACCCGGACCAAATCTAAAAACCTAATCCATAAACTCAATTTGGCCCAATCACTCAAAGCATCTCAAATTTAAGGAGGATAAATATATAAAAGGCCCAAAAGAACAAAGAATTTGATATATTGATGGCCGAAAAAGAACCGGATATATTTTAATTTTGTCGGAAAAAATATATAGAAAGGAACTAGGAATCTTCCTCTTTCTGTCCTTAAAAACGTCTGTATCAGGCCTGGAAATAGCAAAACAATAAGTCTATCTTCTCTTCCACTTTCCATAACCAAACTCAAAATCATCCAAAACAAAAAAAATCCAAACATAGAAAAGCAGAGAACTGAGAAATGGCGGTCGGGAGAGAAGATGTGGAGATTTTAAAGCCCAGAATTGACAAAAGAGAGTATCGGAGGATCGTCCTTAGAAATTCCCTTCAAGTTCTTCTTATCAGCGATCTCGATACCGACAAGGCAAATTAATTTTTCAATTCCTTCTTCACTTTCATTTCATTAGCAATTCCATTACTATTATGAACCTTTCTTTTTTTCTTTCTTTCTAATTTCTTTGTTTTTTGATGTTACAGTGTGCTGCTTCTATGAATGTGGGTGTCGGTTCCTTTTGTGACCCTGACGGCCTCGAAGGCCTTGCCCATTTTCTTGGTATTGCTTATCTTTTTCATCCGTTTATTTTATCTTCCATTTGTATTTGTGAACTGTCTGGAAATTTTTTGTTCCTTTTATACTTTAAATTTTAACAGTATGTGACTTCAGTAATTCTGTTCCTCATAGTGTTATTAAATAATTTGAAAGGGCTAAAATTTTGTAATCTGTATAGCTCACTAATATATGCCATTAATGCTGATTACAAAAATTCTTTTGGTCAGTAAAAGTAAGCTTATTATTTCTGGGTTCAACTTCCCTTATCGTAAATAATTCAAAATGATCTTATCGAATTTATGATTATTTTTGGTGGTATTATTGTTTCTGTGCATTGATTTAATTGTTGAAATAACTCTGGTCCAGCAAATGAACAAGAATTGCATGGTAGTGGGATAGTTATGATTTTTACTTAGTTTTTTTATGTTTAACATGTCGTCCTCCCTTGCAGAGCACATGCTGTTTTATGCTAGTGAGAAGTATCCCTTGGAAGATAGCTACTCAAAGTATATAACAGAGGTATTGCTCTTCTTAAATGCAGTATGGTCATCTATTGATGCGTGCATGCAGTTTTAATGATTACTTTTAATAAAGTTAAAGTTCATGTTTTTTTTACTAACTTGCTATATAAGTATGTAGATTGAAATTGTAAAGAAAGGAAAGGAAAAAGAAAAATCCCAAGTTTGAGAGGGGTTAAGGTTCTTAGTATCTCTAGTATTGCTTACTAAGTGCATAGTCACTTGCATCACACCTAAATAGTCATGCCATTACAATTACTGTGCCTTTATTAGGTCAGGTATTTGGATCAGTTATTGGGCGTTATTGATGTATAAAACTGTATAATAGATAAGCACATCAAAAGATGTTTTATTGATACAAACCTTTTAAACTATAAAAGCATCAATATTATTTTTGAAGCATAAATAAAAGGGGTGATTACAAATTCTTGGTATCTTTTTTTGTCAAAATATTTCAATAATATTATAATCACAGAAATACACATAATAGATAAGAAATCTTAATCTTAAACCAATTGAACATCAAATTTGAAAGGATTCCTGTAAGATGTATGTGATCTAATAACTGATTATTGTTAGCTAACTTTGAATAAAATTAACTTTAAAATTTTTGAAGAGATGCCATAAAACAAGAGGCTTATAGTGAAGTAAAATTATTTGTATGACTTTTCAGATAGTATTCCTTTGATTTAAAATTTACGTAGTTCTTTTTTCCTGATTTACAGCATGGAGGCAGCACAAACGCCTTCACAGCTTCTGAGATGACCAACTATTATTTTGATGTCAACAGTGATTGCTTTGAAGAGGCTTTGGACCGGTAGATGTTCTTTGTGCAGTCTTTCTTTAGCTCTTATTTTCATCAATGTTCATTTAATGTATGTGAGATTGGGTGTTTTCCTGTCATTTGCTCTCTAGGTTCGCACAGTTCTTCATCAAACCATTGATGTCAGCTGATGCTACCATGAGGGAAATTAAAGCTGTCGATTCTGGTTAGCCTTTTGGTTCTTGGTTTACTTTACACATGGATTTCCTCTATTTTAATCTATAATTAATCAACACCATTCTCTTTCTTTCTAGAGAACCAGAAAAATTTACTGTCCGATGCATGGAGAATGAACCAGGTATTATTTTCTTTTTTTGAATCACCATTTGTCTTCTGGAAGCTTGCAAGATCTCAGCTCTGACTATTTAAAAATGTTAATCAATTTTTTCTGGAAGAAATGGAACCTGGCATTGATCCCCTATTCCTCCTCAATTGCAACTTTAATATTTTTTGTGATTCCTCTCCCGTCAATGCTTTTTATGGTGTTAATTCTTATCACTTTTGCTTTAATGATCAAAACCAAAGCCCAAAAACTATTGTCTTAGGAACATCTTGTAATGTTTTCCATAAATTACTGTTGAAAATTCCATATCTGTATGTGCTTGTCAAGTTTAGATTCTCATTTAATACTAATTGGTGTTTGGCTGGAATTCACAGAGAAACAAGTCACTTACTAACATGATTGATTCCTCAAAGTGGTGAACTGAGCTTATGTTTGGAAGTGTTCTTTCATCCTTTGATATTGATAGATGAAGATGATTGGATATACCCTGTCATTAAGGGCTATTCATCAATTGTTTCCTCTGGTCCTGTTGAGGGTTTATGGTGTCATGGTTATTGTGGTTTCATTGCTATTTTGAGAGAGAGAGAGAGAGATTTGTGATTATTAAGCACAATGGGTTGCAGTTCGTGTTTGAGCAATTGTTTGTGAGTTTGAATGCAATCTAATCATCTCAAGTGGTTGATTTATGCTATTAAAATTAATTAAGAATTGATGATTGTTGGAAAAATTAGTAAACTTTTAGAAAATTCCCAATCTTTGTCTTTCTTGAAAATAAATGAGAATGTGTTTCTTGCATTTAGTTGAGTAGAAGAAAATTTTGATGGATTATGGGTATTGGTGGTGATCAAATTGATTCAGAACTTTTATTTTGTACTAGTTTGCACTTACTACTTAATCCATCTCATTTGAGTTCATGTTAATATTCTTCAATGGTGAGCCTTTTAGATGTATTCCTATCTGCTTTTAATTTTTCCTTCTATGCAGCTTCAGAAACATCTAAGCTTGGAAAGTCATCCATATCATAAATTCAGCACAGGTTAAAAACCTTTCCTAGTTGATCTTCCTTCCTTCTTCCCTTTACCTTTTCTCTCTCCCCTCTTCTGTTAAGTTGAATTCTTGCCTAAGCAGGTTATATGGCATACTTTCTGCTTTATAGTCAATCAGTTAACCTAGTGATATTGGATATTGGATATAGATTTCCTTTTGGATCATTTCAAATTTTGTGGGAGGGAGATGGGCTGTGGAGTTTTAAACCCTGGCCATTGGTACCAATTAAAACAACAACCTTGCCACTAGAACTGGGGCTTTGTTGGCTGGTGATATTGGATATTAATTATCAAAAAATTGAATGAAAAGTTCTGCAATATAAACCCAATTCTGAAGCTGTTGATGTTTAATTTAGCATTTCTACATTTTTTATTTTGCCAACAATTCTGTCTGGATGTCTTTGATTCTGAGATACTTATTCCCCTGACAGATGCTAATATCTTCCTACTCTTATCTGGACTTGGATGGATTAGATTAAAGTGCTCAGTTTAATCACTTTACTTCGTTTTTGCGTATGCTCCTGTTTTTCAGTATTCCTTAAATATGCAAGGATCGGTTCTTGTACTGGATCTTAATTTTGAGATACATATGCATCTGTTTCTTTCTCAAATAATTTCTTTGGCTTTCTTTTTTTTCTTCTTTTCTTCTATTGGGTGTGTATGAATTTTATTTCCCTTATCTCTATCACAGTTTGCCTCTCCTCCTTTTGGCATCTTCCTTTGTGTTTTGAACTTGTAAAGACAGAATTGATACTACTCTATAACTCTATCTTCTTATGCTTATCAGTAACTTGTTCCTGTATAGGGAATTGGGATACTTTGGATGTTAGACCAAAAGCGAAGGGAGTAGACACAAGGCAAGAACTCCTTAAATTCTATGAAGACAAATATTCAGCCAACCTAATGCATCTGGTTGTATATTCAAAAGGTTGGTAACTAAATTTTCCAGTAACTTAAGGGCTCTGGCTTTGGTAAGAAGAAAAGAAGCTGTTGCTATATTTCTTTGAATCATCAAAATTATAATTTCTTTGTTCTGTAATTTCAGAAAGCCTTGATAAAATTCAGTGTCTGGTGGAGGACAAGTTCCAGGAAATTCGAAACTCTGATAGAAGCCGTTTCCAGTTTCCTGGTCAGCCTTGCACATCAGAACACCTTCAGGTATACAGTGCTGTGATGTTGCCTATGCATCATCATCTTATGTTTGTCACAGTTTTAAGCAAAGAGAGAATACTCTTCCGCAAGGTTCAATGTTCTAAGAGACTTTTTTTTTTGGCTGGTTTCTTTTCTGTTTTTTTTTTTCTCTTCAATTTGCAGATTCTTGTCAGAGCTGTTCCAATAAAACAAGGCCATAAATTAAGAATTGTATGGCCAATAACTCCCAGCATTCTTCATTACAAAGAAGGGCCATGCAGGTATCTTGGTCATCTTATTGGCCATGAAGGAGAAGGATCTTTATTTTATGTCTTGAAAAAATTGGGTAGGTTGCACATGTCATTATATGCTTTAGAAATCTCAAAATTCATGCCTCCCTAATATTTAGGATGCGTCCTCTTAAAATCCAGGTTAAATGCAGACATGTATTGCATTTGGTTCTCATATACAAAAATCCTAGTCCATGCCTATCCATTATATGGGTAAAGTAGATAATATTAAACAACATGAAATATTAAAGAATTTGAGGCATCTTAAAATGTGAAAGAGAGAAGTCAGTCTGATGGAGTACATGTGTGTAAAAGAACCTTGTGTGAAGAAGTTGTCATGTAAATGGGTTTATGGACTCTGACCCTACTTCATAGGAAAAGTAAATAATAAATGGTTTTATTAGTACAATTTCTTTTTTCATTTTATGATTGTGTTTTCAATTCATTGGCGTCACTGCATTTGTTACACAGAAGTCAATCATGGGCCTTGTTATTAGTCTTAGACTGGCCTTTTGATCTTATATCATTACGACAAATTTTATCGGAGTATTTGTTTATCTTTTATTTGTTCCTAAAAGTAATGTGCTTCTTTACTTGAATATTTAGTTTATGCCATATGCTTCACTTCTCTTTAAAGGTTAATTTCATCTTGATGATTGAGGAAGGAATACATAATGTATATTTGCATATGCATATTTATTTATATATGTCTAAGGACATCATATGTCTTTATCATGTGTATATTTAGTGAATTTTGTACATGCATATGTATGGAACCTTTTAGGATGGGCTACTGGATTGTCTGCTGGTGAAGGTGAATGGGCTTCAGAGTTTTCTTTCTTCAACGTTGTAATTGATCTTACTGATGCTGGCCAGGGTTAGTTTTTATTTTCATAAACATCCTCTCTTATATCATATGGTGTTTGATATGATCATTGGAGCCTTATTTAATGGTAAATATTACAAAGGCTTGTAAAGTTTGTGTGGGAAAAAATGATGTCTTCTAACTTGACTAATATTGTTTTCCATTTAGTAAATTTCAGATCACATGCAAGAGATAGTTGGGTTACTATTTAAATATATTCAGCTGTTGCAGCAATCTGGCATTTGTAAATGGATATTCGACGAGGTATGCATATATTATACTTAAATTAATTCTTTTAGGAGTTGTTGACCATTCATTGTTACTGTTTATCATCATTTGAATGTCTTTGTTGCTTGTGTGTGTGATCATATGTCTATTTTAACTTACCCACAAAGACTGCTTTTTGATTAATATACTGCTGTTTATTAGATCTTGTGAAAACAAATGTCTTGATTTGTGATTATTGGCTTGTTTATAACCTCTTTAGAGGAAATGTTGCTCTCTTAGATTTAACTTGTTTGGCAGGGGGGAAAAAAGAAGATTTGGATTTATTTTGTCATTGAGTTTTTGGCTTATGGGAATTATGTTAAACCATGGCTAGGATAAGGGTTGATGGGTAATAGAAAGGAACGTGACTAAGGCTACTAAGAAGAGAGTTAATTACAGTTTAGAGGCAGAGATTTTATGCTATGAGCAGTAACAGTATCCCAAGAAGATTGTAGTGAGAGAGTGGGTGGTTTTTTTTTTTTTTTTTTTTTTTTTCTTTTTCTATGGGATTTGAGTTAAATATATGGGTAAGCTAGAAAAGGAGAGAAGTCAGGAGAAAGGGAGGGAGTTAATATCAGAATATGGGGGACGTCTTTGTGACCATGAAGATTGAGATTGGGAAAGTATTTGGGCTTTAGCTAGGAATCATAACTTTACTAATTGAAAGCACAGTGAAATCTAAATAACTGGTGTTTCAATGATTTCTGAATTAAACCATTTCTGATAAAAGAACCATGTAACCAGCTTGGTCTCCAAGAAAATAAATGAAACTCAAATAATCTACTCTCAACAGCTTAAACCTAGTGCACTAAAATTAAGGAACTACAGTTTTGCCTTTGACATGAAAGCAACCTAAATTTATAAAATAATAATACAAGATCAGATTGGTACTCTTTTTCGGGGAAATTTATTCTATTGCAGTACTTTTGCAGCCAAAAATCAGTTGATTACCCTATGATTAATTTGGTTAATTTTTGGGCAATAGAAGTGAAAACTTTCTTGTTTATCATTTTGGATCTCTTCGTGGGGTCTTCCCCCGGGCATGCTTTTTTAAAAACATATGAACAAGTGTAAGAAGACTTGATCAGCTTTCATATCCATAGGCACATTGGGCAAGGTGATTTCAGAATTCATGTGGAGAGTTTGCTCAATGTGTCAATTTATGTATGTGCACCAATGGTTTGGTTTAGTGGTGGGCGGTATCTCTTTATATTTATGATTCTAAGATACTTTAATTTGTGAATGAAGCTATCAGCTGTTTGCGAGACAGGATTTCACTATCAGGACAAAATCTCTCCTATTGATTATGTTGTAAATATTTCATCAAACATGCAGGTAATTCAATTACATCCCTTTCATCTCTTTTTAACCCCCATTTATTGCTTGAAAATTTTTCTTTTAAGGGTTTTACCGTTAGTGTTTTGATGTCATTTTCACTTATAATTCTGTATTCTTTTGTTTCATGCCTTAGTTTTATGAAAGACCTATCTAAATTAGAACTTTTCCACGAGGGATAAGCCACTAAAGCTACTCTTGATTTTGCTACTTTAATTACAATGAATGGAAAGAAAGGATTATTTTGTATATTTGATGACATGAAATGAAACATGTTTTTACATGTTTTGTTATATATTTGGTGTGTAATAGAGGTAACAGAGGCAACTCAATGTCTTTGAATGGTAAATTTACTTTGATTATTTGAATGGCTTTTACCACTTGATGTTAACGGAACTTGGAATAACCATCATATAATAATAATCACAGCTTTCTATTTTATGTACCACTTGCAAAATGGAATTGAAGAGTCTATTGCAACTTGAAGTGGTCACATGTTAAATCCAAATCTATTCATGAGGACTATGTTTAATCCATAACATACACATTTGAGGTACATGCGAGAATAGGTGTTTAGCGTGGAAGTAGAGGAATTAGGAAGAACACAATGAAAACAGACACTACAAGATATTGAGATTTTATTAAAAGTTTCATAGGACTAAAGAGAGTGCACTATTTAAATGTTGGACTATGAATTAAACCATTATTATCCTTCAAAAGAAGAGTATGGCTGTGGGAAAGAATCAAATGGAAGAGACAAGACAGATACGCTGATAATGTACCCCACAAAACTTGAAAAATTCAGCTTATGAAAATTCAAATTGATGTTTAGTCATCTTTTTCTGGTAAAAACAGATTAATAGATTGGCTCAAAAACTCCACAAAACTTGAAGAATTCAGCTTATGAAAATTCAAAGTGTTGTGTAGTCATCTTTTTCTGGTAAAAACAGATGTATAAATTGGTCCAAAAGTTTTTCCTTGTGGTTTTACTAAACATTTGGAGCTGTTTAGGATTATAAAGGTACTATTTTGTACCATTTCTGTTTTGAAAGTTCCAGTTATTTGTCCAAATCTTGTATGGCCTATTGAATTGCCTTAAATTCACCAAAACACATTGGCCATATGATGTTATAGTTTTCTTTCACTTGGGTTCTTCAGATTTTGGAGTAAATTTCTGCATTTTTATCATACAGTTTTACACTTTTTTCTTCTCCAAATACATTTCTTCTTTTAAAGGTTAGCATGGTGTAATATCAGGTAACTCAACCATAGCTGGTGGCCTAAGTACTGCGTGTAGGGTCAAGGATGCTACATTAGACTTAATCTAGCTCTTCTGTCCAAATAGAGAAAACCTGGATGAAGCTGAGTTGTTTAGATTTTTCTTGGATCGTGGCAATTAACTAGAAATATCCCTTCTAGGCTTCACTTGGTGGAGATGGAATGGAAAGTTTTTTTTAATCAGATCTATGCTGTAAAACACCTCTGGTTATGGGATTTTGACCTTAGCTTTAAAGTTTTCCAATCCAAAAGAAAATTTTAATCCATCATTCCATCTTTCCTCTTTGTGTCATTCCTACTCAGCAAAACTAAACAACTGTTCGTGAATGTCCTAATTTGTATGGTGTTTTGAGAGGGTTTTCTATGAAAAAGAGCTGTTTGACTACTGAGAGATTTCTTAAACGTGTGTTTGACCATGGTGACTTATCCCTCTGGTCCTGAAGTTGCATAATATGTATAATTAGGTTTTACCATGCTCTAGGAGAGATATATGCTTGTCTCTTCTGGCTAAAAGGAGTTGGCTATTTTTCCATTGAGTGTTTTTATGTTGTATATTTTGGAAAAATATACTGGATATTCAAGGTTATTATATGGTTATGCTTATTTGGAACAGCTTTTCCTTATGCTAGATGATGCTAGTCTTCCCTTACAAGAAGTGTAATACAACTTGTGATTGACCTAGAAGCAATTATGGAAATAGAAAGGTCACCAATTCAAATTACTTGATGGGCACTCCTGAGGTTCTGTTTGTGTGAATACTATTTTTTTCATTTGGTGCATCTGTGAAACCTGATACTGAAGGATTGTTTCAGAAGCAATATCTTTCTCAAGCTTATTTGGTAGCTCTCTTAAATGCTTGTTTAGTTCCTTGTCAAGTTCCTTTTAGAGCTTTCTAAGGAAAATCGCTGATCATTTAACTAGCATGTGTTTAGCTTTGGCCTTTAGGACTTGCTTTAAACTGTCATTCTATGTCTCAATTGCCCTCATCTATAAGTTGTTCACTCTGTTCATGCATTTCCTTCAATATTGATGGTCCCTTGTTGAAGCTTTGATTCTGATATTTTGAAAAGTGATTTTCAGAAATATCCTCCAAAAGATTGGTTGGTTGGGTCATTATTGCCTTCGGATTTCAATCCAGCCATCATAAAGAAGATACTAAATGAGCTTTCTCCTGAGAATGTCAGGTATATGTTTGAGTAAGGTTAAACTGGAAGATTTGAAGCATTCAATTATCCCATTAGAGACAACACTATTTACCTTTATTTTAATGCAAGTAAATCTACTCGACTTGTTTGGCCCTCCATTTGTAGCTCTTATAAATTTTCAAACATGATCATTCTTAGTTTGAGGCTTTTCCTTAAATTTGGCATCCAAAATTTCTTCTGTGCTTGTGTGAATTATATTATACATGTTACTAAATAAATGGATTACCAAGTTATCAAATGAATTTGCCTTAAGTCATCTGAGCTCCCCTTAAACACAATTACTATTAATCTTATTTATCTCGTTACAAACTGTTTCTGGAAGCTATCTGGAAACTTTCCCAGTGGTCTTTTTTTCCCCTCTTAATAGTAGGAATGTTTTTGTATCTTATCAGTTTAGAGAAGTTACTGTTTTGCTCTGATACAGTTTATTTCTGATAAGCCTACTTTTTTTTTGACAGAATCTTCTGGGAGTCAAAGAAATTTGAGGGACTGACTGACAAGGTTGAGCCATGGTATGGTACTGCATATTCCATTGAGAAAGTTAGCTCCTCAACTATTCAGGTCTGTAGTCAGATCTTGCTGATGATATGTTAATTACATTTGTAAAATAAGTTTGTTGTCTATGGATGAACTAGTCATTTGATTCTACTGAAAAAAAACGGTGCTTCATCACCCTTCTTTGACTGCAGGCATGGATGTCCTCAGCTCCTAATGAGAACCTGCATCTACCTGCACCTAATGTCTTCATACCAAAAGACTTATCTATTAAGAATGCACAAGAGGAGGTTTGATGAGTCTTATTTGATTTTAGTATAATTTCCTTCTTTTTACAGACATTCTGACTTCTCATATGATTATCCTTCGAAACAGGTCAAGTTTCCTGTTTTATTGAGAAAGTCATCCTATTCCAAATTATGGTACAAGCCAGATACAATGTTCTCTACTCCAAAGGCATATGTTAAGATAGACTTCAACTGTCCCCATGCTGGAAACTCTCCCGAAACTGAGGTTCTTGCAGATCTTTTTGCACGGTTATTGCTGGATTACTTGAATGAATATGGTATGATAAATGCCAATGCTTTTGCCATAGTGGTTTAATGTGATTTGCCTGTATGATTCTACACTTTCCTCTTTCCCCTTCTTTTTTTTTTCTCGTTGTTGAGCATTTGATATGCAAAGCCTTCTATAGTGACTGTAAATTGTTCTTATCCTTTGAATAGGATTATCTTCTTTATTGATGCCTTTTTTTTTTTTTTTATGGCATTCTTCAGCTTATTATGCTCAGGTTGCTGGTCTTCTTTATGTCATAAGCCACACAGATAGTGGTTTTAAGGTACTTTTTCTTTTCTTTTTGTGGCATTGATGTGATTCTATCTGATAATGTGTTTCTTTGAATTAAATGGGAATTATCTATGGATAAGGTGATGAATTTTTATGACACATACATGTCTTAAAAGTATTACTTATTGAAAAATATTATATCTTTGCGAAGAATATTAACAGAGACAGAATTTAGATTTCTATTGCAAGAAGTTGAATGGTGGGGTTTTATGTTAAAGCTCCATGTTGCTGGAGTTTGGCCAATTTTCTAAGGAGGGTTGCTGGGGTCATTTTAACCTGTGCCTGACATGATCCTAACTTGTCCACATTGAATTGGTTTGGTGGGTCAGTTTGTAAATTGTCTTGGACAAAATGATACCAGTTACCTTCTAGCTTCCAAATAAATTTATATATTTCTTCTTTTGGCAAAAAAGCAAAATAAGTTTTGAATGCTAGTAGGTAATTGAGATCATTGGACTACCAATTCAAGAAAACCCAAATGTTGCTCTACTCTGTTATCTCTTTGTTTGGTGAAAGATGCTTCTATGCTATTACTCTTGAGAAGTGTACTGACATGCATAATAAACCATTAATTTACAGTGTCACACCCTAAATTCTGCCTTTCTGTAGTTTGCCTCGTCTAAAGTTAGATTAAGGATGGAATTGGCTTGATATGGATGCTCTAATACATAATTTGGAAAGATCCTAGGAAAAAATTTTCTTTCGTGGTAACCATTCTCTCTATATGCATGTGTGCACACTTCATAGTGGTGTATTTTATTTATCATTTCTTTTATTTCTCAATTAAATGGTATCATTTTATTTTGTTTTCCCTTTTAGGTGACATTGGTTGGTTATAATCATAAACTGAGGATCTTGCTGGAAACTATAATCGACAAAATTGTTAAATTTGAAGTGAAACCTGACAGGTTTTCAGTAATCAAGGTAATAACTAAGAGACAATATATTTTGCTATTTTCACTTCAGAAATAAGAACTGCCATTTACTGTCGGTATGCTGTTGTCTTTTCCGTGCTCTTCTCCTTCCTTTATGCCTTAATCATTTGTTACTTACTGATTTAAATAAGAGAAAAAAAGAAGAAGTAATGAATATGCCTGAAGATTAATTACATAAGATATTTATATATTGCAACCTTTTATTTCTCCTCTAAATTGTCACTAACAATCAAATTTAATTTAGGTCCAAATGAATGCTTTTGTTGTTCCTCTCTTGTCAAGTTAGCTATGTATGTGTTTGGATTTTCTTGACTTTGTCCTTTCGAGCTCACAATAATTCTGATGTTTATATCTAGTGTAGATGTCCTGTGGCCATTTACAATTTGTTTTATCCATTGTCCATTCATCACATTGTCATGTCTAAATTTGATAGGCCGGAGAAGAATGTGTCACATACTGTTTGGTTACGTTTACTATATATATAGCCATGTTCGAAGATGATTAAAAAGTAAGGCATCATTGATGCCCCTAGACCTGGAATCACCTGTAGAGTTTCAAAGTACATTTCTGTTCGCTACAGTGTAGGCTTATTTCTTGGAATAATTTCCATCGAAGAAAATTTTGCTTAGAAGATGCCAAAATTTTGTAACATTGGATTGTGGTTCCATTTTGAAAGCAATAGGTGATGGGAAAGTCTCCAGTTAGCCTCTTATAGACATAGGCTTGATATATTCAAGACGTGTGGGATTCTTATGCCACCAGTGAGAAGGCAGTGTGAGTAGCATGGCAAGGGGCTTTGTAATCTTCACCATTGACTGTCAATAAATTTTATTTGTGTTAGGAGGGTAGAAGATTTTTTCCCTGACGAATAGATAAGGACAATTTAATGATGTATCACTTGTGTAATTTTCACAGCTACTAGTGGCATAAATGTAGCCACAGCTTAGGCAACTTCCTGTCTGTCAAATGCGGTGCTTTATAAGCATGCCTTTGAAGGGAAGATGAGGGTTTCCTAAGGTCCTTTTGCAGCTTTTTACGTTTCTTTAGTACCTATGACCTCTGTTTTAAAATAGAACTTCATTGATCAGTTTATCTCACGTTCCAAAATGAAGAGCAGCTGAAGGTATAATCCATGTTATGGAACATTGTTCATCCATATTTAATCATTTTCTGTCAGTTTTGGGGAAAAAAAGACGAGAAAGAAGAGAAGAAATTTTATTTGGCAGCCTGGCTTCTCTATCGAAATAAAAAATGTGTATGAGTAGGATCCTGACATGTAGTTAATTGTCAAGTTGCTAGATAGGACTGCTAAATGTTTTTAGTTAAACCTTTTTATTTGGAGTTGAATTTATTGCTTCATCAAATTGAGCATATGTGGCTTAGAAATACCTTTTTTTTTCCCTCTTATATTTCTCCTGTTAATTAATACATTTGCTAATAACCATATGTTCTGCCTTTGCATTCTGTTTGTTTTTTATCAGGAAATGGTAATTAAAGACTATCAAAATTTCAAGTTTCAGCAACCCTATCAACAGGCTATGTACTATTGCTCATTAATACTAAAGGACCAGACAAGGTCTTGGGTGGAACAACTTGATGTTTTGCCTCATCTTAATGTGGAAGACCTTACAAAATTTGCTCCAATGATGCTCTCACAGGCCTTCCTAGAGTGTTACATAGCAGGTTTGTCATATCTTTCTCCCCTCCCTACCTCAGTTGCATTTTTGTTGCATCTAGCCATGCTTGGTTCTAAAAATTGCCATTCTTTTCTTTTATTTATTTCTCCCCCAGGGAACATTGAACGGGAGGAGGCAGAATCAATGGTTCAGCATGTTGAAGATGTGTTCTTTAAGGGTCCAAACCCTATATGCCGACCGCTGTTTCCATCACAGTTTCTAACAAATAGAGTGGTCAAACTTGAAAGAGGCATGAATTACTGCTACAGTAAGGAAGGACTTAATCCAAGTGATGAGAATTCTGCCTTAGTCCACTATATTCAGGTAAGTGTGCTTGTTGGTGACCCCATCTTTAGTGAATCACTTTATCTTCCATAAAGACAATGATCTTCCTTAAATTCGGAAACCAATGCCACATGTTCGGAATTAACCAATTGATGCCATTTTGATTTAAGAAAATATTTGCTGCTAAATAATTGGTGCTTTAGTTCAGGTAACTATTACCTTGTTCTGAAATGACATGGTGTTGATGTTTAGCTTTTTCTTGTTTATGAAGAATTTTTTTTCTTGACCAATTCAACTCAACCTGTTATGACTTTTAACTTTTCCAGAGACCAAGTGCTGGACCCAAGAAATAAAAATCTTGTATGTTTCCCTATTGGCTCCTATGGTGGTGTCAAACTTCGTGAACATAGGCGCTAAAAGGAAACATATTTGTGTTGAATAGAAAACAAATATATGTTGTTATTTTGGAAACAGCATTGATATTCCTCAAAGGATTGTATGATTATGTGGAGGATGATATGCTTTTAAGGCTATTCTTATGGAAAATACTGTTGGCCTCTACTGCTGATTCTGTGATATGCAGCCAGTGAAACATGTTAGGAACAAACACATGGTCTTTCCATTCATCACACTAACATGATTTTTTTTGTTCTTTTGAAAGTAAGACACTAACATGATTTTTATTTTTTAAAATTTTACAACTTTCTAGAACATGTAACTGTAAGTGTCATCCGTGGCCTGTCACGTAAGGTTCTGGTTGTTCAAGCACCTGTTGAATGTTCTGGCTGCATTTACGCATCTCTGAATAAGTAAAATGGTTGGGTGTTTTCTGTTTGTAAATGAAAGGATGTCTAGGGCTTAAAGTGGTTTCTGCACTTGGAAGGTGGAACTCCAGATTTTTGCTACAATGTAGTTATTCCCTTCCCTGCCCCACATAAGAAAAAGAGCCTTCTTCTTATATCTTTTTCATTTTAGTGGTTGTTGTTTTCTTGTGGTGGATGAGATTATGGCTGCATCTTGCTTATCTAGGCTTTATTTGGTTCTGATAATATCACATTTGAATGGTCAGGTTCATCAGGATGATTTTATACTGAATGTGAAACTTCAGCTTTTTGCCCTTGTTGCAAAGCAACCTGCCTTCCATCAGCTTAGATCCGTAGAGCAACTAGGATACATTACTTTCCTCATGCAGAGGTATGAATGGAAAATTCTCCCTAATTTATTCTTCAATTGGTCTGCCAACTCTAAGGGTTTTTAATTTTTTTTCTCATTAGGAATGATTCTGGCATCTGCGGGGTGCAGTTCATTATCCAGTCTACAGTAAAGGTGAATAGCAGGTTCTTTCTTTTGTACATACCTCCTGCCTTGTACCTGTAACTTAAGAAGGCAATCTCTCTTAACAGGGTCCTGCACATATTGATTCGAGAGTTGAGGCATTCCTTAAAATGCTTGAGAGTAAACTATATGAAATGACAAATGATGAATTTAAGGTAAGATGGAGAGTTCTGCTGCTGGAAGTAATTTCTTTTTCTGGTTTTTATGTATTTTGTTTTTAATTGAGATTGTAGGGTTTTGTAGTAGTGTTTCATAGTATAATATTGATCTTTTCATAATTCTACCATTTTTGGTATCCTAGTCTGAGAAAGATGGTTAGTATTGTTTTTTCCTCGTTTTTTCTTTTTATTGCTAGATAATGTTTGAATTACTGGAGAATTTGTGATAAGTGATCCATGATCTCCCTTCTTTTGACAATTCAGAAACCCTTTCTGATTAACATCATTTCATAATATTTTTGCATTTAGTAGATGAAGGGATTTCAAACTATTTCCTATAATTCCATTGTAACATTTGATGCTAGCTCGTACGTTCATGACTTTGGGGTTTCTTTTTTTTTTTTTTCTTCTTTTCAAGATTCGATTGTGTTCATCTGTGGTTGGATTTGAGTGAGAGTTTGTCCTCTAACCGTAAATTTCCAATCTGATACACAGAGCAATGTAAATGCATTGATTGATATGAAGCTCGAGAAGCACAAGAATTTAAGGGAAGAATCTTGGTTTTACTGGCGAGAGATCACTGACGGGACGCTCAAGTTTGATCGGAGAGAAGCCGAGGTATGTCAATCCTTCCGATATTTTCTAATCACTGAAAGAAAATTCATCTACATTTTACTCTATTAAATGAGAACACATCTACATTTTAGTTTAATATTAGTCTATGATGAATGTTTTACTATCTGTTTCTAATAGGTTGCAGCATTAAAGAAACTTACACAACAAGAACTGATAGAATTCTTCAATGAAAATGTGAAAGTCGGTGCAACTCGAAAGAAAACACTTAGCGTGCGAGTGCATGGGAACCAACATTTGGCCGAATACTACTCGCAGAAAAGCGAAGCAGTTCAACCAAATACCATCCAAATTGATGATATCTTCAGCTTTAGAAGATCTCAACCTCTTTATGGTTCATTTAGAGGAGGCATTGGTCATGTGAAGCTGTAGCATAAAGGCCCATCCCTTGTTGGAAAATTGGAGAAAAACAGAGAACCCCTCTTGTCTGTTAATTTATTGTTGTATCTCAATTAGTTAAGAAAAATACTTCCCTTGGTTCAGAAACAGAATTCATGTCGCCCGAATATTGAACAAATTTAAGCTCTGGTTCGAATCCACTGATATAATTGAACGTGCAATTCTATGTTGCTTCAGATTCACAAAATGTGTCTCATAGGGACATGCGTCTGATGCAAGGTTTATTCGAATTTTTCTTATAAAAATAAAAGTTCATATACATTTTGTACTTTTGCGAATGAGTTTGTCTAAATTGGATTAGGTATCATTAGCCTAAATTACAAATGGATGCAATGCAACGCCTCTATATGGCACCTGCATGGCATAGACTATGATAAAGACTACCGAGGTAGTGTTTGGATCGGAAAATCATTTTATTTCGGTATAATTGTCACGAAAATTTTGAATGACGTGTAAATGTACACAATAAAGTAGTAAGTAAAAAGTATTGGGATTGTATAGATAATTATTGTGAGATTTATCAGTGTAAACAAAGAGAAGTTTGAACTAACTAATTAACTTAACTAAAAATCAACCAAGTATGCTAAAAAATTAATGATAGTGTGAACAAAGAGTAATGAGTAATAATTCACAAGTTTTAATTACTGACATAAAAAGAGTTAGATTAGTTGTATTTTCTTTTCCCGGTGAGTGAAATGAGTGAATTACTAGGGCTATTTATACTTGTAGAGGTTAGCTATTTTCAGTAAATGAGAGTCTTGAAAATCTCTCTTTATTTGACTGGCCTTTGCTTTAAGGAAAATGAGTGGATTACTTCTTTATTTTTAGCTTGATTCATGGGAGAGAACTTGAAAAGAGGAGAGTTGGACGGTCACACGTGCGACTTTTGTGGTTGATTTTAAATATTTTACATATGGTTGAGTCTCATCCTCCTCAGTGGACGGCTTGGGCTTCTATTTCTTTAGCAAAGTTTCCTTTTTATTGACCCCATTCTTGAGTTGGGTAAAGAAAATTTTCAAGGTCCAATATTTATTTACTTGGGCGTCCAAAATTGATTATAAATCACCTCTCTTCTACATGGCTTATGTTGTGAGAATGCTGCAGTATTGAGCATCAAAAGGTGAGCTTCAAGACTGTTTTAGTGTATAAATTGATCAAATTAGCAAATTCATCTTAGTATCAGCTAATAAGACAAAATTGTAACAAAAACTCCAAAATTTGTTATCAAACATTCAAAATTTGCATGAATTATTAGTTTAAAAGTGCTAAAGATAACTCTATATTTTAGAGTTATCATACCCCAAACTTAATTCATTCATTGCTTGTCCCGATAACACTTTATATAAGCAAATACACATAATTGTAACACACTAAACATAATTAATTCTTCATTTGGTCATGCATTAGGGAAATCATACTCAAATTAAATTTCGCAAATATGTAACTCAAGTTGTACATTATCCAAAAAATTTGAAGTACTAGAGTGCTCTAAAATTAATTGATTCAATGCCTTCCTCATTAATGTGCACTAAGATTTTTTCCAATCAATTTTTGTTTTCTTCAAGTAATGCTAATTAACAATTCTAAAGTTTAAATTATATGTTCAAATGTTGAGCTCAGTAAATCCTCTCCACTAGTGTAGCAGGCACAAAATTCTAAATCGATAGGTCTTTATTATGGTTGTAATGTGGATTAGGACAAGGTAGGAAAAAGATAGATAGTTTTTAATTCAATTAATTACAATATGGTTCTCATTTAATAATTAAATCAATTGCATCCCTACATTTACAATGCATGAATAACATGTTCATGATTTTATCTGAATGAATAAGCAACCAAGACACATAACATTATTAACATAATTTTAATAATCTAAGTTAAAAGAATGCAATCAATCTAACATAATTAGAGTTGAGTCATTATAATTAAAACTAAAGCAGAAATATATTTAACAATCATGTTCATAAATTTAGAACAAAATAAAAACAATTGAGGGAAAGAAACTAGAAGACAAATTCAGTGTTTCTACATTGCACGTGTATTGTTTTTCCTCCTTCCTTTTGCTTTGCTCCTTCACACAATTGCCTTCAAGATGTCAAATTTTTGCTACTCACAAGAACTTCTGAAATGTTCCTTACAACTTTTATGTTGCTCTCTCAAATGGGAAGTGAAAGAAGAGAGAATGTAAGAAGAGATGGTGAGTGAGGGATGAGTGAAATGAGTGAATGGCTAGGGGCTATTCATACTTGTAGAGGTTAGCTATTTTTAGCAAATGAGAGCCTTGAAAATCTCTCTTTACATGGCTGGCCCTTGCTTTAAGGAAAGTGGGTGGATAACTTTGCTATTTTAGCTTGATTAATGCTTTATTATCAGGAGAGAAAGCTTGAAAAGAGGAGAGTTGGACAGACACATGTGGGATTTTTATGGCTAATTTTAAATATTTTACCAAGTCTTGGGTGGCTGATTTGGGCACCTCCATAGATAGTTGGGCTTCTATCTCATTAGCAGACTGTCTATTTTGCTGACCCAATTCTTGAGTTGGGTCAAAAAAAATTTCAAGGTCCAATAATTCTTTAATAGGGCGTCCAAAGCTGATCATAAATCAGCTCTCTTCTTTATGGATTGTGCTCTGAAAATGCTACAGCATTGAGCATCAAAAGGTAAGCTTCAAGACTGCATTTTCTTCTAGTGTATCGACTAACTAAAAAACTACAAAAATCATGTGTTTTAGTGTATAAAATGATGAAATTAGAATAAACGTCTTAGTATCAACCAATAAGACAATTATAACAAAAACTCCAAAATTTGTTATCAAACACTTAAATTTTGCTTAAATTACTAGTTTAAAAGTGTTGAAAATAACTCTATAACTTAATTCATTGCTCGAATAGAGTAATGACACTTTAAAAAGGCAAAAACAAATAATTGTAACACACTTAAGCATAATTAATTCTTCATTTAGTCATGCATTAGTGAAATCATACTCGAATTAAATTTTGCAAATATGTAACTCAAGTATGTACATTTTCCAAATTTTCTCAAGTACTAGAGTGCTATAATATTTATGAGTAGAATGCCTTCCTCTTATGAATGGGCACTAAGTTCTTTCCAATCAATTTTTGTTTCCCTCAGGTAATGTTAAACAACAATCCTAAAGTTTAAATTATGTCTTCATATGTTAAGTTTAATAAGTCCTCTCCACTAATGTAGTATGCACAAAAATTTAAATCAATAGGTTTTTATTATAGTTGTAATGTGGCTTAGGTCAAGGTAGGAAAAAGATAGATACTGTTTAGGCTAGAACCTTAAACTTAGCTTACCTCAGACCTTCTAAATGCAATTATCCTCGAAAGCACCAACTTCTTTTCAATTCGATTACACATGCTCTTTGCGCATATTTATTCAACAACTAGATTTTTTTAACATAAACAGATGCTTTCTTGAGCATACAACTTAACATTTTGATCTAGAGCATCCAGTACTTCTCTCTAACTCGCTTTAACTTAATCACAAAAATATTCTAAATAAACTAAGTTTAAGGTTTGGGACAAATAGAGATAAATATTAAAGAATGGATGACTCATTAATGTAAGGTTTAGAAGAAAAATCAGGCCATATAGCTCAAAGTAGGGTTTCAAGGGATAAATATTTACTAAGGTTGGCTTGAAAGGTTCAAACGGTCCAAACAAAATTTGCCTTATCATTTTTAAATCACCATGCCTCTTAGGATTTTATCTTAAGAAAATTACTAAATTAACTCTAAAGACTTAAACTTTCATGCATGCTTAGTTTTTTTTTAAGGAATTAAAATTTTTCATAGAAGCCCTTATACACAATCACTAAGACCAACATACATATCATAATTTTAATTAGCATAAAAATACTTGAAATAATAAGAATTTATGCATACACTAAAGCTAATATTTGTTGAGCAAAATATTAAAATTTGAGCAAATTTCACTTAAGAGAAACAATGTCCTCATTGTTTGAAAGCATCAATCAGAAGGGCAAAAATAAAGAAGTGAATGAGAACTGTGCACCAGGTAAGCTCCTAGGAAACGGAGGTGAGTCTTGTCTTCTTGAATATCAAGTTTTTCCTTATTTTATGATAAGCATACTATAATCCAACTCTTTATTATTTATGAATTTAACTTAATTTTATTATGCAAAAAAGGGAAAAATGAAAGTAAAAATATCTAAAAAGCAATTAAACCTAAAATATCCTAAAATAATAAAGAAAAAGAAACCCACTTTATTTATTTAGTAGCATCCTCACTTTTCGATATTGTTTACATTTCTTTGCAACCGTCTTTGCGCCTAGTTCGTCTTTCCGGAGTGGTGAAATCATCATGCCTAGTATCCGGAGTTAGAGTCCAAGGATCGAAGGTAAAATCTGGAAATCAGGCACAAAGTCAAACGAGTTACGTGAGAGTATTCTAAATGCACCCCTTATTGAGTCGCACCGTATTTTCGCAGATCTCCAATATGCTTGTTGTTGTGGATGCATGTGTTGTAGCATGTCCATGATTGTGGATTGATCCAACTATGCAACAATGATAGATGATGCAAAGGTAGGTCTCGGTTCAGTCTGTCCACCCGGGATTAACAGGTTCAGTTGGTGTTGCAAAGTCAAGATAGGTAGTTGGTTCTAGTTCAAGAACTGATTCCGACATATCTGGATAATTAGGCGTTTCTATTCTGGTTGGTTCATCAAATGGTTCTGCTTGCTTCTACCTAGCATCATCACCTACTATTCTGGCTATATCAGATCTTCGGAGGGATGTGAGATTGTAGACAGAGTGAAGTGATTAATGATGGGAAACAGACATAACTAGCTCGCTTTGCAGTACACTTCTGAATTTCCTTGGGGATGATTCTTCCAACATCAATGAACCTATCATAATAGCATACAACAAGAGCATCTGTTCCATAGAGATAGTAGAACTATGTGAGACAGGCATAAAACTAAGTTAGAGGAAATAGAACCAAACATTTACTATTGGTTTTAGGAACTCCCTTCAGCAAATAATATTACCAAAATTTGAAGTTATCCATTTGGTTCCAGGAACCGTAACTTCTTGCAGAACTTCCCTAAGCATCTCCCAATCAACATTTTTCAACATGGCAGTATAATCGTCATTATCGATGTTAGGTTGTTCAAGCAGATCATTAATATAAGTCGAGGTTAGGGTTACCTTCTTTCCTCGAACATATACCTCTGTTGCAGTGGATAAAGTCAGGTTCACATAGAATTCCTAAACTAATTCTTCTTTCGGAGGTGGTCTGACATCCCAAAATAAATTCCACCTCAATGCATATATTGTCTTTTGAAGATTGGTAGCACTGTTGTGCAGTCAACATTGGTTAAGCTAAACCCTTTGTCCAGAAGTATCTGTTGATTTTGAAGATGAATTTGAACCTCTCCCTTACTTCTTCGATATGGAATCAGCTTTGGAGATCATCGGATTAGGATGTATAACTTTTTTCTTTTTCGAGACATTATACGAATAATTGGTGTGCAGGCTCGAGAGTTGTGGAAAATTGATGGGATTAGAGTTAATGAGGTGTTTAGTAATAGTGGTAGTGATGACGAAGTGGTGGTCTGATGGCGTTGGTTAGGGTGATTGGGAGTGTAGTTCTTTGGGGTTGCAAAGGGTGGCAATTTGGTGGTGCAACAACGAGGGTGTGTGACAGTGAGAGGTGACTAGCGGTGGAGGGTTGCAACAACGAAAGGTACAGGTAGGGTGGTGTGGTGATGTGCGGCTTTGGTTGTGGAGGGATGTTCGGCCAGTAGAGATGGTTATTTAGGGAGAAGGCAACGAAAAAAATGTTTTTTGAATGGATGGGGCCGGTAGTGATGGGTGTTTTCAGGAGAGGAAGGTTGGTGGTATATGATATGTTAGGGCGGAAAGGTAATGAATTTATAAGGATAAAAGTAGGTTAAATTTAACCTAAGGAAACATAAACTTAATAAAAAGGAAGTTTAGGTTAAAACGAAAAACTATTATTTACTCTAAAAATAAAAATAAAAATATATATATGTAAACATATGCATAAATGTATATATGTATATAGATATATAGATATATATTTATTTTTTTATTGGCTGCTCAAAATATTTACAAAAAATTACAGCCATTTATTAAAAGAATATAAATAAATAAATAACTCATGGGTCCATTAAAGTGAAGGAAGGTTTATTCTGTTTGACTACACTAGCCCAATAATGTTGAAGGTGATGACTATTTACCTTTTACTTCCCTTATCGTCCTGAAGTTTGACCACTTCATAAGGAAAGACTTGGTGAATAGTGAATGACCTAGACCAATTGAAACTTTAACTTTTTGGGAAACAACTTTAGTCTGGAGTTGAACAGTAATACTTGTTGACCTGTCTTAAACTCACGGAGTCGGATGTGGTTGTCGTTCCATCTTATTGTTTTCTCCTTAAACAACTTGGCATTTTCATAGCTCCTTAAACAACTTGGCATTCTCATAGGAAAACATCCAAAATTCTTCTAACTCAATGAGTTGTAGCATCTGTTTCTCTCTAGCAAGCTCTAGATCCAAGTTGAGTTGCTTGAGAGCCCAATAAGCTTTATGCTCTAACTCTAGAGATAGATGATAGGCTTTACCAAACACTAACTGATAGGGAGACATCCCTAAAATAGTTTTAAAAAGGTTTTCGGTAGGCACATAGCGCATCATCAGACCTTATAGACCAACCCCACCGGTTTGGATAGACTAACTTCTCAAGTACACCTTTTATCTCTTTATTTTCCAACTCAGCTTGCCTATTCACTTGGAGATGGTAAGTTGTGGCAATCCCACACCTCACACCTTACTTGTCGAGTAACCACTTTAACCATTTATTCACAAAGTGAGACCCCTCATCACTGATGATGGCCTTAGAAATCCGAAACCTCGTGAATACATGTTTATGTAAGAATCGTATTACCACCTTGGCATCATTCGTCAAATATGCCTTGGCCTTCACCCATTTAGACACGTAGTTAACCACCACTAATATATACCTGTTACCATAATGAGGAAAAGGACCAAGAAAGTCAATACCCTAAACGTCAAATAATTCTACCTTAAGTATGTTTATTAGTGGTATCTCATTCCTTCTTGATATGTTTCCAACCCGCTGGCAATGATCACTGTTGTTCACGTTAGTGTATATGTCTTTAAATAAGGTTGGCCAAAAGAATTTGGCTTGCAATACCTTGGCTATAGTATGTGAACCTCTAATATGTCCCCCACTTGGGGATGGATTAAAATGATACAAAATATTAGTTACCTCATTTTTTTGCCATGCATCTCTAGATTATTTGGTCTGCGCATTGTTTGAATAGGTATGGCTCCTCCCAAAAGTAGTACCTTACATCATGAAGGAACTTATTCTTTTGTTGGTACGACATCTTAGGCAGCATCAAACCACAAACCAAAAAGTTACCATAATTAGTAAACCAAAGTTTATTATGAAGACTTATCCTAAAAAGGTGCTCGTCTAAAAAATTCTCGTTAATGAGAGCAATAGAGTTAGTTTGTCCTTGATGTTCCAATCTAGATAGGTGATTTGCTACCCCTTTTCGATCTTGATCTCAAGATCGAATTCTTCAAGTGAAAGCACCCACCGATCAGCCTTAGCTTAGCATATTTCTTAGAAATAAAATACTTGATTTTCGAATGATCTGTATAAACCATCACCTTAGTAGCTACAAGATAGAACGAAACTGTCAAAAACGAAAAAATGGAAAGTAATTCTTTTTCTATTACCGTATAATTCAGTTGTGCTCTTGTTAAGGTTCGTCTCGTATAGTAGATGAGATGAAAAATCTTGTTCCTCTGCCGTCCCATCACAGCTCCTACCGTAAAGTTACTTGCGTTGTATATTAACTCAAAAGGGGACTCCCAATCTGGTGTGATGATAATTGGTGCTGAGACTAATTGACTCTTCAATTCATTGAAAGCCTTCAAACATTCTTCTTAAAGTTGAATGTTGTGTCTTTCTCCAATAGTTTGCATAGGGGTTTGGAAATATTAGAGAAGTCCTTGATGAACCTCTGATAAAACCCAACATGTCTATGGAAACTCCTTATGCATTTAATAGACATTGCAGGTAGGAGATTCTCAATGAGATCTACTTTTTCCTTATCTACTTTGATCCTTCATCTTGTTATTCGATGCCCCAAAATGATACCTTCTTTTACCATGAAATGACATTTTTCCTAATTAAGGACAATATTCGTTTCTTCGCACTGCCTTAGTACCTTGGCTAAGTTTTCTAAACAATCATCATAGGTATCTTTGAACACAGAAAAATTGTCCATAAAAACTTCCAAAATCTTCTCAGCCATGTCAATAAAAATAGCCATCATACATCATAGAAAAGTAGCAAGTGCATTACACAAACCAAAAGGCAGAAGCCTAAAAGCAAACATATCGTATAGGCAGGTGAATGTTGTTTTGTGTTGATCTTTCAGGGCTACTGTGATTTGGTTGTAACTTGAATATCTGTTTAGTAAACAATAATTGTCTTGCCCTGCAAGTCTATCTAGCATTTGGTCTAAGAACGACAACGAAAAATGGTCTTTCCAAATTTCCTTGTTCAACTTTGAATAGTCTACAGAAAATCTCCATCCTGTAACCGTTCTAGTCAGTATCAATTCATTGTTTTCATTCTCCATGACCATAATGTCTCCTTATTTTGGCACACACTGGACCAGAATTACACATAAACTGCCTGAGATAGGGTAAGTGATACTTGCATCTAATCATTTTATAATTTCCTTTTTGACCACCTCCTTCATAATTGGGTTCAACCTTCTTTGTCCTTTAATTTTTCCTCTCTCGCTATCTTCTAATATAATCTTGTGCAAACACAAAGTTGGGCTAATTCCTTGGATGCCAGTTACAGTCCATCCGATTTCCTTTTAAATTTTTTTCAGCACGTTAATCAGTTTCTTCTTTTGATCCTCGATTAGCTCATCTGAAACTATTACAGACAAAGTAGAAGAGTTACCTAAATAAACGTGTTTTAAATGAGAAAAAAGTACTTTAAGATCCAATTTAGGTGGTTATTTAGTTGATGTTTTTAGTTGAACATGATCATGGGATGCCAACTCCAAAGATTCAAATTGGGATTGTCAAACAAATCCCTTTGAATGAGCCTCTAACAAAGCTAAGTATTCCTCCTTTTGTTTATCACTTGACGAGTCAAACACTAAGACTCGCTCCAATAGGTCTTCTACAGAATTGAATTCCCATTATGTAGCTAAAGCTTCTAACTTAGACATTGTGGAACACTCCTCAATTGCATTAGGAAACCTCATAGATTTAAATATGTTAAACGTTACTTGATGACTATTCATGCTCATTAAAAAAATGATTTTGGAAAACTATTTTTTTGAATAGCGGTTTGAACTACAAGCGTACATGTCATTTGTAATATTTTTAGTGTTACAATGAAATACTAGAGTATTCCAAGGATCGAACCCAAAGGAGATGGCGATTGAGTAATAAATAGCATGCACTTTAGAGTCTAAGCGGCTACTGATACGATTTTATAGTACGTGTAATATCCCGAATTAGGGCCTAATCGGAATAATGGTTTCGTGACCACAAATCTGAGATAGAAATAATTATTTTATAATTATTTTGAGGTTTATAATGTGATTGCATGATTGTGTGAAAATTTCATGATAAAATTCTATGCATAAAGTGCTTAAGTTGAAATTAGGGACTAAATCGAATAATTTGTATGTAACGCCCCGTACCCGAGACCGTTGCCGGATTTGAACACGAGGTGTTAACAGACTTAATTCGTTACTTAAACAGCTCAAACAATTTAATTTTAAAATTTCCAGTCCAGCTAGCAATCTGCGTCATAGTCGCTTAAAAATTCATATCTCTAGTTTCGAAACTCAAAATCCTATTCCGTAAATTTTCCCTGAAACTAGACTCATATGTCCATTTACTAATTTTTTTATAGAATTTTTGGCTGGGCCAATTAGTACAGTTTATTAGTTAAATTCTCCCCTGTTTCAGGGTTCGACTGCTCTGACCTCTGTGCATTACAAATCAGATATCTCTCTGTAAAGAATTTAAATGACAATACCGTTTGTTTCTATTAAAATTATATTTAATAAGGATTCTAACCATATAAAGTACACCACCTAATTAATTTTATAGAATTTATAGTGAAATTCTAAATTTGAAACAGGGGATCCAGAAATCGCTCTGGCCCTATTTCACTAAAACTAAGATATCTTATAAAATACATAACCTTTACCTGCTTTGCTTATTCCATATGAAAATAGACACAATGAGATTTAATTTCATATATTATTCACTATCAAACCATGTCTCTACAAATTTTTGTGATTTTTCAAAATCACATTATTTTTGATACTTGAATCCGTTTTTAAGTTACTTTCACATTTTTCATAATTTTCATGAGATAGTTACTACTTAATCATACATACTATTAAACATGTATATCATCAGCCATTCTATTAGCTAATCACTAGCAAAATATTTACACATCATTCATTGATCATATCATATCAAAAGAAACCAAGTTCCTATACATGCCATACACAAAACGAAACGTCTAACTATACCAATGTAATTTCTTCGATAGTGTGATCGGGTCTCCGACGTTTCCTTCGATCCCCGAGTGGCTTGATAAAAACTATAAGAAAAAGAAAATAAGAGAGTAAGCACTAGGCTTAGTAAGCTTACAAGCAAATAAATTACAACATTCAACATAATGAATAAATATACATCAAGTCACCTAGCCTCATAAACTTTCTTTACTTCTCATTTTCTACCTTCTTCTTTACTTACTTACCTTCTTTCTTACCTGACCTTTCACTATTCATAAATATAATCTACCTTCCCTTTTTGCTGATAATTCACTATGATTTAACATATACAATGACCCGTTGAACCACTCGGAATACTAAGGATACTAGGGTCGTTCCTGTCTATCAATATCCTGCCAATGCCATGTCTTCGACATGGACTTACATGAATTTTTCGTATCTCCAATGCCATATTTATATATATAATATGGGCTTACATGGCTCATTCCTGTCTCCAAAGCCATATACCTGATATGGACTTACATGGCTCATTTCTATCCTCTCCTGTCAACCCCAATATCCTAATATTCCTAAGGTTCAAACGAGGCTTCCTAATACTTTTTCTCTGCTACTTCACCTTTAATTCGACTTTAAATATTCTCAAAAAAATAAGTATATAAATGATGGAAATTAACAATAATAATGTAAAATATAAGAATATTTTATTTATTTACTGTAAACTTACCTCGATACAAAATGTGACTAACTTTACAATTTAGTCCTTTACTTTTTCTTTTCCCCGATCTACTCCTGAATTTCGTTCTTCTTGATCTATAATAGCAAATTTAACTTATTTAATATTCACATTTATCAAAACAGTCCTTTACTCAAACTTTGGAAAAATTACATTTTTACCCCTAAACTTTTGCATATTTATACTTTTACCCCAAATCTCGTAAATTAAACTTCAACCTATTTTCTTATGTTTTATGACATGCTGGTCATTTTTCCCTTCTATGGTAGCATGAAATTCATACTCTAACATGCACTTATGACTATTAGGTATTTTACCAATTAAGCCCTTTTACTCGTTTTTACCTAAAACCGAGTAGCACAAGTTGTCTAACATAATCTAAAACCTCATATTATATCATAAAACATCAAAATAAACACTTTTCACCAATGGGTATTTTTCCAAATATGAATCCTAACTTAAATTATTGCTAGCATAAGCTTTATCGAGCTACTGGGATCTCAAAAACGTAAAAATCATTAAAAACGGGGCTTGGAATCACTTACTATGAAGCTTGAAAGTTGAAGAAACCCTAGCTATGGAGAGATGGAGCATTCGGCAGCAACTATGAAGATGATAACTAATTTTTGTGTTATTTTTCCCTTTTAATTTCATTTAATATCCAAATGACCAAAATGCCCCTCCTTACTGAACTTTTAAAAATTCCTTCCATGTCCTAATTTTGTCCATGAACTTAAAATTGGTAAAATTGCTATTTAAGACCTCCTAATTAATATTTCAAAGCAATTTCATACTAGAAAGTTCTAGAATGCAAGTTTGCAAATTATTCGATTTAATCCCTAACCTCAACTTAAGCACTTTATGCATAGAATTTCATCACGAAATTTTCGCACAATCATGTAATCATATCATGAACCTCAAAATAATAATAAAATAAAATTTTCTATCTCGGATTTGTGGTTTCGTAACACTGTTCTGTTTAGGCCCTATTTCGGGATGTTACATTTCTCCCCCCTTTAGGGATTTTCGTCCCTGAAAATCTTACCTGTGAAGAGATTTGGGTACTGTTTTCGCATAGCCTCTTCGGGTTCCCATGTAGCCTCGTCTACCCCATGTCTATTCCATAGTACTTTCACAAGTGCAATACTTTTGTTCCTTAATTGCTTTACCTCTCGAGCTAGAATCTTTACTGGTTCTTCACCGTAAGTCATGTTTGGCTGAATCTCAACCTCTGTTTGAGAAATCACATGTGATGGATCTGAACGATAACGACGTAGCATAGACACATGAAATACATTATGAATCTTTTCTAACTCAATCGGCAAAGCTAACCGATATGCTAATGGTCCGACTCTCTCAATCACTTCAAACGGTCCAATAAAACGTGGACTTAGTTTGCCTTTCTTGCCAAATCTAAGAACTTTCTTCCACGGGGATACTTTCAAAAAAACTTTGTCACCAACTTGATATTCAATCACTTTTCTCTTCAAATCTGCATACGACTTTTTGTCTGTCTGAAGTTGCTTTCAAGCAATCTCTGATGATTTTTACTTTCTCTACATTTCCTTAACTAAATCAACCCCAGAATCTGATCTTCCTTAAGCTCTGTCCAATACAAAGGTGTGCGACATTTATGTCCATACAAAGCTTCATAAGGTGCCATCTTCAAACTCGACTGATAAGTATTATTATAGGCAAACTCTACTAATGGTAAATATTTTTCCCAACTGCCTTGAAATTCCAATACACAGCATCTAAGCATATCTTCAAGTACTGAATAACTCTCTCTGACTGACCGTCGGTTTGAGGATGGGAAAGCTGTACTAAAACTCAACTTTGTGCCCAAAGCCTTACGTAATTTCTTCCAAAACCGTGAAGTAAATCTTGGATCTCTCATCGAAATGATCGATAATGGTACCCCGTGTAGTCTGACTATCTCTGAAATATACAACTCGGCCAACTTGTCAAGTGAATAATCCATACGAATTGGGATAAAATGAGCCGACTTCGTTAATTTATCAATCACAACCCATCTGCATCTTTCTTTCTCGTGTAAGCGGCAATCTGTCACAAAATCCATAGTAATTCGATCCTATTTCCACTCAGGGACTAGCACGGGCTGCAATAAACCTGAATGTACCTGATGTTCGGCCTTTACCCGCTGACAGATCAAGCATCTAGAAACAAACTCCGAAATGTCCCTTTTCATTCCTACCCACTAATACATTTTCTTCAAATCATTATACATCTTTGTACTACCTGGATGAATAAACAAAGAACTACTATGTGCTTCTTGTAAGATCTTTCGAATAAGCTCATCATTCTTCGGTACGCATACCCTGTCTCTGAACATCAAACAACCGTCAGAACTGATCTGAAAATCTGACTCTATATCCGACTCACACTGATCTCTTTTGGCTAACAACTCACTGTCATTTTTCTGAGCTTCACAAATTTCTTCAAGAAACATCGGTTTGGCTCTCAACTCAGCTAAGATAAAACCATCATCTGATAAGGCTAGACTAGTGTTCAAAGCTCTTAATGCAAACAAAGATTTCCTACTCAAAGCATCAGCAATAACGTTTGCCTTACCTGGGTGATAATCAATCACTAGCTCATAATTTTTAATCAAATCTAACCATCTTCTTTGCCTCAAATTTAAATCTTTTTAAGTCATCAAATATTTCAAACTTTTGTGATCAGTAAATATGTGGCACTTCTCACCGTACAAATGATGTCTCCAAATTTTTAGCGCAAAAACAATAGCAGCTAGCTCTAAATCATGTGTCGGATAGTTCTTCTCATGTGGCTTTTAGTTTGTCTAGAGGCATAGCGATTACCTTCCCTTCCTGTATAAGTACACAACCAAGTCCATCCATGGACGCATCACTGTAAATCACAAACTCTTTACCTAGTTCTGGTTGTACTAAAACAGGAGCTTTAGTCAACAATGCTTTTAACTTATCAAAACTCTGTTGACACTTCTCAGTCCATTCAAACTTGACATCCTTTCGCAGCAATCTTGTCGGTTGAGGTAGCTATCATAGAAAATCCCTCTACAAATCGTCTATAATATCTGGCAAGACCAAGAAAACTTTTAACTTCTGATATATTTCTAGGAGGCTTCCAATCAACAATGGCTGAAATCTTGCTCGAATCAACCTTAATACCTTCACCTGAGACAATATGTCCAAGAAAACCAACTTCTCGTAACAGAACTCACTTTTCTTTGAACTTGGCATACAACCGATTATCTCTCGAGAATCAGAAAGCTGTTCTCAAATGCTCTGCATGCTCAGTCTCATCATGAGAATAAATCAAAATATCATCAATGAACACAACTACAAACTTATCCAGGTACGGTCTGAAAATTCAGTTCATTAAGTCCATGAAAATGGCGAAGCATTAGTCAAGCCAAATGGCATCACAAGGAACTCATAATGACCATACCTAGTCCAAAAGCGATCTTGGGACATCGACTCTTTAACTCATAGCCCGATAGTATCCGGATCTCAAATCTATCTTGGAAAACACAAGAGCTCCTTCAATTGATCAAAGCAGATCATCAATTCTAGGCAATGGATACTTGTTCTTTTTTGTTACCTTGTTAAGTTGCCGATAATCTATACACAATCTCATCGATCCGTCTTTCTTTTTCACAAACAAATAGCTGGTGCACCCCATGGTGAACTACTGGGTCTTACAAAGCCTTTATCTGTTAATTCCTGTGAATCGAGCTTTCAATTCTTTCAATTCCAACGGAGCTATTCTATAAGGAGCAATAGAAATGGGCGTGGTACACGGAATCAACTCAATACCAAACTCAACTTCTCTAACAGAGGCAAACTGGTAGTTCTTAGGAAACACATCGGAAACTCACATACCACGAGCATCGATTCAATTTTCAATTCGGATCTTTAGTGTTCAACACAAAAGCAAGATAAGCTTCATACCCTTTTCTCAAACATTTCTGAGTAGACGTAACATAAATTATGGAAAATGAACTATCTGACTCTTCTGAATTAACCCAAATAATTTCACCATTTTCACACTTCAACTCAATGAATTTCTTCCCATAATTCACTATCACATCATGTGTAGTCAACCAATCCATACCAAGAATCACATCAAACTCATCAAATGGCAATAGCATGAGATCGGCCGGGAAACAGTAACCTTTAATCATCAAAGGACAATTTCTACATACTTTATCTACTAATACATGCTTGCCTAATGGATTCGATACTTTAATCACAAATTCTGTAGATTCTATAGGCATACTTATACTAGGTATCAATTTCTTGCAAACATATGAATGAGTTGAACCCAGATCAATCAAAGCAATGACATTAATATTATGTAGAGAAAATGTACAAGTAATCACATCGGGGAAGGATGCCTCTTCGCGTGTACGAATAGCATAAGTCATTGCAGGGGCTCTAGCATCTGGTCTCACAACTGAATCTCTTGAGGTACCTCTGTTACTTGCTCCTACTCCCGGTTGCCTCGGTAATCTGCCTCTAGTAGGAGCATTTTTGGATCTAGCACTCTGTGTTATCTCTCGATTAGCTACCTCTAGACATTCTCGTACAAAATGATCTGGAGCACCGCATTTATAACAAACATTTTCGCCTGCCCGACAAGGACCATAATGAAGTCTACCACACCGTGGACACACGATCTACCCTGTCCAACATTACCTACACTCGCAATCGAGGTGGTGCGAGCCTTGAATCCTTAAATCTGCTGCCTCTATTCGACTAGAATACCGGGCCGAGAAACTAGATCCGTAGAAAACTCCTTTGGCCTTTTGGATGTAGCTTGGAATGACACTGCTCATCTGTCTCTTCTTTGTATCTTGTGTCTCTGTCTCAACTTTTCCTTTTCTTTTTAATGACTTCTCTCGCCTTACAGGCTCTCTCAACTAAAATAACGAACTCTTTTATTTCTAGGACACCCACTGACAGTCGGATATCATCATTTAACCCTTCCTCAAACCTTTTACACATAATAGCCTCTGTGGACACACATTCTCTAGCATATTTACTAAGCCTGACAAATTCGCGCTCATAATCGGTCACCGTCATATTACCTTGTTTCAATTCCAGAATTCTTTTCTTCTTCGATCAATAAACCTCGAGTGATGTACTTTTACGAAATTCCTCCGAAAGAAATCCCAAGTGACCCTCTCCTTTGGTACAACTGATACAAGTGTTTGCCACCAGTGGTAGGCTGAGTCTCTAAGAAGTGATACTACACATTTCATACATTCCTCGGGTGTACAAGATAATTGGTCAAAGACTCTGATAGTATTTTCTAACCAAAATTCTGCTCTTTCTGCATCATCATCCTTTGTTGCTCGGAACTCTTCTGCCCCTTGTTTCCTGATTCTATCAACTGGTGGCTTTTCTCTTATCACTATACCTGTGACTGGGGAAGCTTGAGCTACATGGGTAGCCTGAGAATCATGAGGGGGTGGAGGTCTAACTGCCAGATTCGTACAAACGAACTCGGCAAACAAATCATTCAAATCTTGGAAGAGATCTTCTCGAGTCACTCCTCCCTGATTAACTGTTACTGGCCTATTCTCAGATGGCGCTGCCCCTTCCGTGGGAGCAGGCGCATTACTTTCTACATCATCATCACCAGCTCGCTCGGGATCCATTACTATAAAACAAAATGTTTAAAAATCGTCAGGAGTCGTCACACTATCAAAATACAGGTATGGCATGTATAGCTAGACTTTTACTAACACTAACTATTCTGAGAACCGACTAAACCTGATTTGATACCAATAAATGTAACACCCCGTACCCGAGACCGTTTCCGGAGTCGAACACGAGGTGTTAACAGACTTAATTTGTTACTTAAACAGCTCAAACAATTTAATTTTAAAATTTCCAGTCCAGCTAGCAATCTGCGTCATAGTCGGTTAAAAATTCATATCTCGAGTTTCGAAACTCAAAATCCTATTCCGTAAATTTTCCCTGAAACTAGACTCATATATCCATTTACTAATTTTTTTATAGAATTTTTGGCTGGGCCAATTAATACAGTTTATTAGTTAAATTCTCCCCTGTTTCAGGGTTCGACTGCTCTGACCTCTGTGTATTAAAAATCAGATATCTCTCTTTAAAGAATTTAAATGACAATAACGTTTGTTTCTCTTAAAACTAGATTCAATAAGGATTCTAACCATATAAAGTAGACCACCTAATTATTTTTATAAAATTTATGGTGAATTTCTAAATTTGAAATAGGGGATCCAGAAATCGCTCTGGCCCTATTTCACTTAAACTAAGATATCTTATAAAATACATAACCTTTACCTGCTTCTCTTATTCCATATGAAAATAGACACAATGATATTTAATTTCATATATTATTCACTATCAAACCATGTCTCTACAAATTTTTGTGATTTTTCAAAATCACATTATTTCTGATACTTGAATCCGTTTTTAAGTTACTTTCACATTTTTCATAATTTTCATGAGATAGTTACTACTTAATCATACATACTATTAAACATGTATATCATCAGCCATTCTATTAGCTAATCACTAGCAAAATATTTACACATCATTCATTGATCATATCATATCAAAAGAAACCAAGTTCCTATACATGCCATACACAAAACGAAACGTCTAACTATACCAATGTAATTTCTTCGATAGTGTGATCGGGTCTCCGACGTTTCCTTCGATCCCCGAGTGGCTTGATAAAAACTATAAGAAAAAGAAAATAAGAGAGTAAGCACTAGGCTTAGTAAGCTTACAAGCAAATAAATTACAACATTCAACATAATGAATAAATATACATCAAGTCACCTAGCCTCATAAACTTTCTTTACTTCTCATTTTCTACCTTCTTCTTTACTCACTTACCTTCTTTCTTACCTGACCTTTCACTATTCATAAATATAATCTACCTTCCCTTTTTGCTGATAATTCACTATGATTTAACATATACAATGACCCGTTGAACCACTCGGAATACTAAGGATACTAGGGTCGTTCCTGTCTATCAATATCCTGCCAATGCCATGTCTTCGACATGGACTTACATGAATTATTCCTATCTCCAATGCCATATTTATATATATAATATGGGCTTACATGGCTCATTCCTGTCTCCAAAGCCATATACCTGATATGGACTTACATGGCTCATTTCTACCTCTCCTGTCAACCCCAATATCCTAATATTCCTAAGGTTCAAACGAGGCTTCCTAATGCTTTTTCTCTGCTACTTCGCCTTTAATTTGACTTTAAATATTCTCGAAAAAATAAGTATATAAATGCTGGAAATTAACAATAATAATGTAAAATATAAGAATATTTTATTTATTTACTGTAAACTTACCTCGATACAAAATGTGACTAACTTTACAATTTAGTCCTTTACTTTTTCTTTTCCCCGATCTACTCCTGAATTTCGTTCTTCTTGATATATAATAGCAAATTTAACTTATTTAATATTCACATTTATCAAAACAGTTCTTTACTCAAACTTTGGAAAAATTACATTTTTACCCCTAAACTTTTGCATATTTACACTTTTACCCCAAATCTCGTAAATTAAACTTCAACCTATTTTCTTATGTTTTATGACATGCTGGTCATTTTTCCCTTCTATGGTAGCATGAAATTCATACTCTAACATGCACTTATGACTATTAGGTATTTTACCAATTAAGCCCTTTTACTCGTTTTTACCTAAAACCGAGTAGCACAAGTTGTCTAACATAATCTAAAACCTCATATTCTATCATAAAACATCAAAATAAACACTTTTCACCTATGGGTATTTTTCCAAATATGAACCCTAACTTAAATTATTGCTAGCATAAGCTTTATCGAGCTCTTTGGGATCTCAAAACGTAAAAATTATTAAAAACGGGGCTTGGAATCACTTACTATGAAGCTTGAAAGTTGAAGAAACCCTAGCTATGGAGAGATGGAGCATTCGGCAGCAACTATGAAGATGATAACTAATTTTTGTGTTATTTTTCGCTTTTAATTTCATTTAATATCCAAATGACCAAAATGCCCCTCCTTACTAAACTTTTAAAAATTCCTTCCATGTCCTAATTTTTTCCATGAACTTAAAATTGGTAAAATTGCTATTTAAGACCTCCTAATTAATATTTCAAAGCAATTTCATACTAGAAAGTTCTAGAATGCAAGTTTGCAAATTATTCGATTTAATCCCTAACCTCAACTTAAGCACTTTATGCATAGAATTTCATCGTGAAATTTTCGTACAATCATGTAATCATATCATGAACCTCAAAATAATAATAAAATAAATTTTTCTATCTCGGATTTGTGGTTTCGTAACCACTGTTCCCTTTAGGCCCTATTTCGGGATGTTACATTGTAAAACTTGCATTCTAGAAGTTTTTAGTATGAAATTACTTTGGAATATTAATGAGAAGGTCTTAAATAGCAATTTGACCAATTTATAAAATTTTGGACAAAAATGGGCTTGTACATGAAAATCTTCAAAGAAAGGTATTAAGGGTATTTTGGTCATTTGGTAATTAAAAGATGAAAAAAAGGAAAAAGATGGCAAAATATGTCCATCTTCTTCATTAGGACGAAAATTAAAGGGTTCTCCATAGCTAGGGTTTGTATCAAGCTTCCAAGCTCCATAGTAAGTGATTCCAAGCCCCGTTTTTAATGTTCTTTACGTTTTTGGAGTCCTAGTAACTTGATTTAGCTTATGCTAGCAATAATTCAACCTAGGGTTCATATTTGGAAAAATACCCATAGGTAAAATTTGTGTATTTTGGTGTTTTATGATAGAATATGAGGTTTTAAATTATGCTAGACAACTTGTGCTACTCGGTTTTAAGTGAAAACGAGAAAAAGGGCTTAATCGGTAAAAATACCTAATAGTTATAAGTACATGTTAGAATGAGAATTTGATGTTGCCATAGAATGGAAAAATGATCAGCATGTCATAAAACATAAGAAAATGGGATGAAGTTTAATTCCTGAGCCTAGGGGCAAAAGTGTAAATATGTGAAAGTTTAGGGGTAAAATGGTAATTTTGCCAAAGTTCGTATTTGGGGCTGTTTTGATGAATGTATGTATTAAATAAGATTAATTTGGCATTATAGATCAAGAGAAACGAGATTCAAGTCGTGATCGAGGGAAAAACAAAGTTTACGAGGAATAGGCTCGATTGCTAATATTTTGTATCGAGGTAAGTTCATGTGTAAATGTAGTAACATAATTGTCATTTTAAGTAATTTAATGTTATTTATGTGATATGATGATTAATATCATGAAATATTATGCTTTATGGTTATTATTGAATAATATGTAAATTATGAATTGCTACCGAGTATCGGTTTCGATGTTCCGTGGAAGACGGCAAAGATGTGTAATCGAGGAAAAAGCCCGTTTGAACCTTGGGAATAGATTATAATACAAGTGACATGTCACTAGGATGGTTGGGCATCCGAACTCATTAAGTTAAGTCCGAGTTCACTTATGGATGCAAATGGCCGAACTCGTTGAGTTGAGTCCGAGTTCGTGAGATGTAACTAGGCATCTGAGCTCGTTGAGTTGAGTCCGAGTTCACTTATGGATGCGAACACCCGAGCTCATTGAGTTGAGTCTGAGTTTGCTTATGGGCGGGTTACATGGTAGCTTGGCTACATATGTGGCACTTACGTACAAACTTTCCGTGTATTCGAATTATATTCCGATGTGTTCAACGGGTGAATCTTAAGAGAATAAGGAGAATGCCTAAAACGAAGGTGACATGTTGGTAAGTGTGGTAAATGAGAAATTTTGACAGGTATGTGCTTAAATCTTCGAAATTAGAACTTGGTATGATGAAATCGTAGCGTGATATTAAATGCAAATGTAACATGAATGTCTTGGTTTATGCGAATGATGTTTTTATGTGGAATTGCATGATTATGTTACTTTCTATTTGCATGTGAACTTACTAAGCATTTATGCTTACTCCTTCCTTTTCCTTCATTGTATTTTTGACAAACCGGCTTGAGAATCGGGATAGGTCGAAGACTCGCTCACACTATCCGAAGGCCTAAATTGATAAAATGGCTTGTGTATCTTGAATGTGGCATGTATGGCAAAATACTCAATTTGTGTAAATGATCTTATGATATGATTATCCTTTGGAAAGAAAAGAGTTTGTGAATGATTAGCCATTGGAATGGCCAATCTAAATCATATTTGATTCCATGTATGTTTAAAATGCTATTTAGTCCATCAAAATTTATAGTAAAGTAAAATTTGCTATAAAACAGAATATTGCTGCAGCAATGACGTGAATTTGAAAAATCACTAAAAATAGTAGAAATGGACTTAAATGATGAATAAGTTATAGAATCGAATATTAATGAGTCTATTTTCATTTGGATGGAACAAAACAGGTATATGAATGATATTCTATGAGATGTTTAAATTTTTGTGAAGCAGGGCCAGAGCGATTTCTGGATCCCCTGTTCTGACTTTGGAAATTTACCATTAATTTTATAAAAATAATTAGAAGTCATGCTTTATATGCACAGGTCCCTTATAGAGTCTAGTGTCAATAGAAATAAACGGCATAGTCATTGAAACTCTGTACAAAGAGAAAAGTGGTTCGTAGTGAACAGAGGTCAAAACAGTCGAATGCAGAAATAGGGTAAACTTTAACTAATAAACTATACTAATTGGTCAAACCAAAAATTCTAAAAAAAATAGTAAATATATATATATGAGTCTAGTTTCAGGGAAAATTTACGGAATTGGATTTCGAGTTTCGGAAATCAAGATATGAATTTTTAAGTGACTGTTACGCAGTTAGCCAGCTTGTCTGGAAATTTTAAAAATAAATTATTTAAGTTGTTTAATTGATGGAATTAAGTTTAGTAACACCTCGTGCTCGACTCCGGCGACGGTCTCGGGTACGGGGGCATTACAGTACGACAAATCATAACAAGAAAATGTTGCAAGGAAATTAAATACGCTACTCTAGGGACCAAATTGTAAAGAGTAAAAGACTACGAAATTAACCAATAAATAAGGGACTTAAATGTGGTTCTTCGATCTTTGAATGAGGGACTTAAATCGCTTAAATTACTAAAGTGGTTCAATTTTATCTCTTAATCTCAATTTTACCAAATTAGACAAATTATTCCAGTTTATCTTTCAATCTCACCGAGTAATTTGAGACTAATGAATTAGGGCACAACAAGATTACCTCTTGGTGTCACTCGTTTAGATGTTCCCTTAAGGGCGTCAACCCTAAGTTTTTATGTTCATTCAAATTAATCCAATTTATTAGATTTGGTTCTTCATCCAAAACTCAGCTCACCATATCTCCATCAACCAACCCCCTCAAAAGTTCAGCTACCCATGCTGAAAATACAACTAATAACCATGGAAATAAAAAGTAAAGAAGCCATTAAAGTAAAGGTTAAGAAAAATATAAAAGTTAATATTTTTATCTAAGAAAGCTTAAAGAACATGAAACGAAAATCATTCAACAAGAAAATTTAAAGCAATAAACATAAAAGGAACAAACCTTAAAAGATTTAAAGTAAAAAAAACTAAAATACATCAAACTAAAGCTAGAAATGTCATTACAACCGAAGTACAAAGACTAAAAGTGCAAATAAACCTAGGCTATAATGATAACTAACTTAAGTAACTAAAAGAACAATAAGGACAGGAAGAAAGTGCAGCAAAATAAACTCTAAAACTAAGAAAGGAGAAGAGAAAAATAAAAACCCTAGAAGAAGTTATAGAGAAACTAATAGAAAACCTAGAAAAACTAAGACTAAAACTAAGCTAATGTGTGTGTCCTCTCTCCTCAGCCAAAATTGGTTGTTTTAGTGGGTAAGTTGTAACACCCCAAAATTTTTATTTCTGTTTTTGTGAAAATGTGAGACAAGTGTATATCTGGTTCAGTGGTTAAGTGTTCTGGGTGTGTGTAAGAGGTCTCAAGTTCAAGCCTTAGCTTGGGCAAATTTTGTTATTTTTGGGAAGTAAGCCCTGATCTCTGTTCAGTGGGCGTATATTTAATTATCTGTAACTCCATGTCAGAATGAGCCTGTTGGTTCGAGTGGTAAGGGTGTTAAAGTGTTGGAGGTCCTGTGTTCGAATCCTTGTGCGGGCATGTATGATATTTTTTTATTTCGATTGTCTGAGAGTGTTTGGGTTGAGATAAAATTCTGAAGTGGGTGGTCGAGGATGAGAGAATAGTGGGGAGTTGAGATATTGGAGAGTTATCAAAATTATTTTCTTCATTTTTTTTAAATTTGGTTTCTCTCTCTACAATAAAAATCTGAAGTTGATTTTCTTTTTCCCTGCGTTTTCTGTCTTTTGGCGATTTCTCTCTTTTACTTTCTATTTTTGGTCAATTTAGTTTTCAATCGCGATATTCTGGCTTTTGGAGTTCTTGAGGATTGGTAAGTTTTGGTAAGTGGTCTCTGTTAGATCTCTTGTCTGTTGGCGTGAAGGTTCCTAAAAGTGTTTTAATTTTTGTAAGGTTACGTTGGAGAAGGCAGTGTGGCTGTAGATTTCGTTTCAACGGATTAAATTGGGCGTGCGATCGTTTTAGTTAACGATAAGTATGTGTGCACTTTATTCGATTTAGCGTTTTAGTGATACAATTTGTTGATTAAAAGGTGTTCAGTACTCTAATTTTAGGTTTTGGAAGGCTCGGGATAGTTTTCGCATCAAATCGATAGCACGTGTATACCCGACACGCAGAAAAATAAGGTTCGGCGAAAGTCAAAAAACCCACTGTCGACGTCACACGGCCGTGTGGTAGGCCGTGTACAATGACACGGCCGTGTGATCGACGAAGGCCAGGCCGTGCGCAAGACACGACCATGTGATGGCTGGAGTGTGGCCGTGTGGGCCACATGAGTGTGTGATAACTGGGCCAAGCCGTGTGATCCACACGGGCTAGGCCAATCTGGACGTGTGGGCCCATTGTATTGAAATTTTTCTTAGGGTCGTATAGGTCGTCCTAATCGACTGTGGGCCTATCGTGGGGTCAGTAAAGGCTTATTAAACCCTAAAACTATGTGTTCTGTAGACTAATATACTGTTATGAGCATGCCTATATTTGTATATCTATTATCTGTTAATGAAAACCTTTTAAGCATGATTTATCTGTTAATTTTGTATGCATGTTCTGTTACTGTGATAGGGGTGAGATGATATATATATTGGAGGAAGTGTTCTGAAAGGCAGATTATGCCGAATATCTGGCAGCACAGCTGCATTATATCTGATATGTACCGCATTGGTACAGTGTGGTGTGTAGGGCTGGGTGAGTGTTTTAAACCCCACATGGTGTGTAGGGATGGTCGGAGATGGTGTGTAGAGGATGGGGTAGGATTCTGTTATCTGATTTGCATATCTGTAACTGTATATGTATCTAAAATAGGCTCTGGCCCGAATCTGTATCTATATCTGACATCGGCGCAGGCCCAATTGTGAATCTGTCTGATTTGTGATGTTCTATATGTATACATGCGTAATTCTGCTGGGTTACACACTGAGTTTACGTAAACTCACCCCTTTTCTGTTTGTCTGTACAAGTAACCCACAGTCTCAGGCGAATTAGTACAGGGGAGGACTCGACGGTCACCACTTAATTTACTATTTTATTTTGTTTTTTGGGTTATTAGTTTTGGCATTGAAGTTGTATTTTCTGGGACTCTGGACTCTTTTAAAATTTTGACGTTGATATTAGGTTTTTACTTATTTAAACTGTGATGGTTTACCAAAAAGAAGAGTTTTCTAAAAATCTTGAACGGATTTTTCTAAACACAATGATTTTACGAGCTTCCGCTACAAATACATTTTTCTCTCTAAATGATTAAAGGAATAGAGCTTTGAAAATAATAATTACTTTAAAGGCTAATGAACTGGGAACTTTTAACTTAACGACAATAATTTTTCAACCTATTTCATGTGACACTTCTGGATTCGACCATAAGTTTAGGCCGAGTTTAGGGTGTTACATTTAGTGGTATCAGAACCGAGTTGTAAAACTCTACTGCGAATTTTGGGTTCCAAAATGTGTTTTAAGAATTAGCTTTTATAATGGTTTAAAATATTCTAATTGAGAATGTGGTACACCGAGTCTCCGGTGCTGATCCTGTAAGTATTCTGAAACCTATATAGTTTACCTTGACATGTTGTGAATGTTATACTCTAAAAATACTATAGTTAGTATTCTCTGAAACTGTAGTGAAACTGATTGAGACTGAAACTTCTGAAAAAAAAATCCTAAACTTCTGATTAATTTTGCATAAAATATCTATTAATAAATATTGAACTGATGCATAAAACTCTTAATATAGATAAACTCGAATTAGACAATGAACACACGAGGTATCTGAGTATGTGGTACTCAAGGCCAAGATAGAGGCCGTAGGGGGCTCAAGCTGAGTCTTCATATCTGGGCAGCATGCCGAATCTGGACTCTAGTGAGACACCTGTGTCACCTACTACTTAGACTAGGTCTTAGAGTCGTTCGGCTGGGGATGACGCACTGTCCTAAGCCATGCTGAGGATATTAGAGAGTGTCGCTGGACCCAATTCTGTTTCTGGGGGCCGAGGGTCTGTAACTGAACGACTCCAGTCTAATGGAGAAGAGTTTTTTAGGGGTGTCACAAAAGTCACCCCAAACGTGGCTGAGTACTGGTTGGAGGCCACCGAGAGGATTATAGATGATCTGGACTATACTTCTGAGCAGAAATTAGAGGGTGTAGTCTCCCTGCTTCGCGACGAAGTATATTAGTGGTGGTTGATAGTTAAGGAGGGCACTTAGCCTGACCGTCTGACTTGGGAGTTCTTTAAGGCTATATTTCAAAGCAAATATGCGAGAGCCAGATATGTTGATGCTCCCAGGCGTAAGTTTCTGAACCTCACGCAAGGTGACCGATCTGTGGTCGAGTATGAGGCCGAATTTCTAAGGTGGAGCCGCTACGCTCGAGGCATGGTGGATTCCTAGTATAAGAGGTGTGTTAGGTTTGAGGACAACCTAAGGGATAATCTGAGGGTTCTGATTACTCTACAGAGGGAGTGTGAGTTTTTTGTTTTGGTAAAGAAGGCTAAGATCACCGAAGATGTTAAACGGGTTGAGCGCCAGAATAGAGACAAGGAGAGAGGTAAGAACAAGAGGGATTTGAAGCCCTCTAGTTCTGTTCCGAGGCCTAAGAAAAAGGCTAGATCTGATGGGCCTTTTAGACTAGGGGCCCTTGTTGCTTCTATTGTTCCTACTGGGTTATAGCCATGCAGTGGCTGTAGGAAACGCCATCCGGGCGAGTGCTAGAGGAGGACTAGAGTGTGCTTGAGGTGTGGGTCTCTTGAGCACCGTATTAGTGAGTGTCTACAGCGTACAGATCAGATGCAAGCTTCAGCTCCGGGTACTGTATAGCCTCAGAGAGTAGTTCAGCAGCCACCTAGAGGCCGTGGACAGGCTAGGGTTGGTAACGGTTTGAGTCGTGGACTGAGAGCACCGGGCAGAGGTGCTGGTCAGACTGAGGTGAGGCAACCTGCTTTGGTTTATACTGTATGTCACTGAGAGGATAGAGATACTCCTAACGTCACCACTGGTACGTTCTTTATATTTTATGTACCTTACTTTGCTCTGATAAACATAGTATCCACTCATTCCTATATAGTCTGTTTTGTTTCCAAAAATCTAGGGTCATCGATTGAGAGTACTTCTAGTGAGATTACTATGATAAGTCCGTTGGAATAGTTTGTTCGGGTTAGTAAAATCTATAAGGATGTACCTTTAATGGTGTATGGAACTATCTTTCTGGCAGATCTGACGGAGCTTCTTTTTAGGGAGTTCGACCTGATTCTGGATATGGACTGATTGGTGGAGCATCGAGTCAGTTTGGACTGCACATCTAAGAGGGTTGTTCTAAGTACCAAGAATGATGTGGAGGTGGTTATGATTGGTGAGCATTGAGACTATCAGTCGCATGTAATCTCCGTCCTAGTAGCTGAGAAAATGGTTCGGAAAGGATTTGAGGCGTACTTGGCCTATATAAGTGTTCCAGATTCTAGGGACTCTTCTATTGGGAACATCAAAATAGTAAAGGACTTTCCAGACGTCTTTTCTGAGGATTTACCAAGATTACCACTGAATCAAGAAGTAAAATTTGGGATTGAGCTTCTTCCGCGTACAGCTCTAGTGTCCATCGCTCCCTACTGTATGGCACCGAAGGAGCTTACAGAACTTAAGACTCAACTGCAGAAACTTTTGGACCGTGGTTTGATCTGTCCTTGTGTGTCTACTTGAGGAGCACCAGTTCTGTTTGTTAAGAAGAATGATTGGACCATGAAGATGTGTATAGATTATCGGTAGTTGAACAAGCTGACTATTAAGAATAAGTATCCAGTATCCACTTCCAAGGATCGACGACTTATTTGATTAGTTCCAAGGGGCTTCTGTTCTCTAAGATCGATCTCTATTCAGGGTATCATCAGTTGAGAGTTAAGGAGATTGATGTGCATAAGACTGCATTTAGGACTCGATATGGGCATTACGAGTTCCTAGTTATGCCTTTTGATTTGACGAATGCACCGACTGTATTCATGGATATGATGAATAGAGTATTCTAACCCTATCTAGATCAGTTTTTTATGGTCTTCATCGACGATATTCTGGTATACTCTAAGACTGAGGATGAGCATGATGAGCATCTTAGAGTGGTCCTTCAAATTCTGCGTAAGAAGTAGCTTTACGCTAAATTCAGTAAGTGTGAGTTATGGCTATGTGAAGTGACTTTTTTGGGGCACGTAGTTTTTGCTCAAGGGATTTGAGTCGATCATAGAAAAATTGAGGCTATGTTAGATTGGAAACAGCCTAAGAATGTTTTTGAAATCCGCAGTTTTCTAGGTCTGGCGGGATATTATCGGTATTTCGTTGAGGGGTTCTCCTTGGTTGCTGCACCGTTTACTAAGCTTTTGCGTAAGGGTGCACCGTTTGTCTGGAATAATGCGCAACAATCAAGCTTTGAAAAGCTCAAATCTGTTTTGACTCAGGCTCCTATTCTAATATAGCCTTAATCTGGAAAGGAGTTTGTGGTATACAGTGATGCATTGCTTGTTGGATTTGGTTGTTTTCTGATACAGAATGGTAAGGTTGTGGCTTATGCATCCTGTCAGCTTAAGACGCATGAGGCCAACTATCCAATACATGACCTTGAGTTAGCTGCTGTGGTCCTTGCACTGAAAATTTAGAGGCATTATCTGTATGGTGAGAGATGTATTATCTACACCGATCAGAAATGCCTCAAGTACCTCTCACTCAGAAGGAGCTGAATCTTAGACATCGTCGATAGATTGAGCAGCTTAAGGACTACGATTGCACGATAGAGTATCATCCGGGTAAAGCCAATGTAGTGGCTGATGCTCTGAGTTGTAGGGCGATGACTGATCTGAGGGTGATGTTCTCTCGCCTTAGTCTGTTTGATGATAAGAGTTTATTGCTCAAGTTGTAGGTTAAGCCGACTTTGATTGATCAAGTTTGAGAAAAATTGTTGAGGGATGAGTCATTGGGTTTACGGTTCCGTCAGGTTGAGAGTGGTAGCACTTCAGATTTTGGACTGAATAATGATGGGGTACTCTATTTTTGTGGTCAGATTTATATATCGAATGATACAGATCTGAGGCGGTCTATTCTGAGGGAGGCGCATAGTAGCCCTTATGTTATGCATCCCGGCGGTAATAAGATGTATCGCAACCTTCGTTAGTTGTACTGGTGGCCAGGTTTGAAGCGTAAAATTACTAATTTTGTTGCTTGCTGTTTGACTTGTCAGCAGGTTAAGGCTAAGCATCAGTTGCCTTCAGATTTGTTGTAGTCGGTTAAGATTCCCCTTTGGAAATAGGAGCGAGTGACGATAGACTTCGTTAGTGGGTTGCCTTTAACACCCACTAAGAAAATTTTTGTCTGAGTCATTATAGATGGATTGACCAAGTCTGCACACTTTATTCCAGTTCGAACTGATTACTCTCTGCAGAAGCTAGTGACGTTGTACATCTCTGAGATAGTAAGACTGCATAGGGTTCCTGTTTCGATCATTTCTGATAGAGATCCTCGCTTCACTTCTCAGTTTTGGAAGAGATTGCACGAGGCTCTGGGTTCTAGGTTAGACTTCAGTATTGCGTTCCATCCTCATACTGATGGTCAATTTGAGAGGGTGATTCAGATACTAGAGGATATGCTCCGAAGTTGCGTGATTGATTTCTGAGGTGGTTGGGAGGACTATCTACCTCTAACTGATTTCACCTACAATAATAATTTCTAAGCTAGTATTCAGATGGCACCTTATGAGGATCTGTATAGTCATAAGTGTCGTACTCATTTGTGTTGGACTGAGTTAGGTGAACGTCGAGTTTTAGGTCCTGAGTTGGTTTCTGAGACTGATGATAAGGTTAGGCTGATTCGAGATCATCTGAAGGCAGTTTCTGATAAGCAGTTGTCTTATGTGAATCTGAAGAGGCAAGAAATTGAGTACTCAGTGGGGGACTTTGTTTTTCTTAAAGTTTCTCCGTGAAAAAAGGTTTTGAGGTTTGGTCGGAGGGGCAAGCTGAGCCCTAGGTTTATTGGACCGTACCAGATTCTAAAACGTGTGGGACCAAGTTCCTATCAATTGGAATTACCCCTTGAACTAGACCGTATTCATGATGTGTTTCACGTCTTGATAATGAGGTGGTACTATTTTGATCCATTCCATGTTGTCTCAGTTGAAGAGATTGAGGTTGGGCTGGACTTGACCTTTGAGGAGGAGCTAATTCAGATCCTAGATTGAGATGTTAAGGTTCTGAGAAGAAAGTCCATTCCATTAGTAAAGGTACTGTGCGGAATTATAGCACTGAGGAGGCCACGTGGGAGCCTGATAACTCGATGTGTCAACGGTATCCTCATCTGTTCTGATCAGGCAAATTTCAAGGTCAAAATTCCTTTTAGGGGGTAGAATTGTAATGCTCCAAAATTTTTATTTCTGCTTTTGTGAAAATGTAACACAAGTGTGTATTTGGTTCAGTGGTTAAGTGTTCCGGGTGTATGTAAGAGGTCTCAAGTTCAAGCCCTAGCTTGGGCAAATTTTGTTATTTTTGGGAAGTAAGCCATATCTCTGTTTAGTGGGCTTATATTTAATTGTCTGTAATGCCATGTCAGAATGAGCCTGCTGGTTCGAATGGTAAGGGTGTTGGAGTGTTGGAGGTCCTGTGTTCGAATCCTTGTGTGGGTATGTATGATATTTTTTGTTTCGATTGTCTGAGAGTATTTGGGTTGAGATAGAATTATGAAGTAGGTGGTTGAGGATGAGAGAATAATTGGGAGTTGGGATATTGGGGAGTTATCAAAATTATTTTCTTCATCTTTTTTAAAAAAAATTTAGTTTCTCTCTCTAAAGCAAAAATCTGACGTTGGTTTTCTTTTTCCTTGCGTTTTCTGTCTTTTGGCCACTTCTCTCTTTTTTTTTCTATTTTCGGTCAATTTAGTTTTCAATCGCGATATTTCGGCTTTTGGAGTTCTTGGAGATTTGTAAGTTTTGGTAAGTAGTCTCTGTTAGATCTCTTGTCTGTTGGTGTGAAGGTTTCTAAAGGGGTTTTAATTTTTGTAAGGTTACATTGGAGAAGGTAGTGTAGCTGTGGATTTCGTTTCAACAGATTGAATTGGGCGTGCGGTCGTGTTAGTTAACGGTAAGTATGTACACACTTTGTTCGATTTAGCATTTTAGTGATATAATTCGTTGATTAAAAGGTGTTCAGTACTCTGATTTTAGGTTTTGGAAGGCTCAGGATAGTTTTCGCATCAAATCGATAGCAGGTGTATACCCAAAACGCAGAAAAATGAGGTTCAGCGAAAGTCAAAAAACCTACTGTCGATGTTACATAGCCATGTGGTAAGCCGTGTACAATGACACGGTTGTGTGATCGACGAAGGCCAGGCCGTAAGCAAGAGTCGGTCGTGTGATGGCTGGAGTGTGGCCGTGTGGGCCACGTTGGTGTGTGGTAACTAGGCCAAGCTATGTGATCCACACGGCCTAGGCCAATCTGGACGTGTTGGCCCATTGTACTGAAATTTTTCTTAGGGTCGTATAGGTTATCCTAATTGACTGTGGGCCTACCGTGGGGTCAGTAAAGGCTTACTAAACCCTAAAACTATGTGTTCTGTAGACTAATGTACTGTTATGAGCATGTCGATGTTTGTATATCTATTATTTATTAATGAAAACCTGTTAAGCATGATTTATCTGTTAATTTTGTATGCGTGTTCTGTTACTGTGATTGGGATGGGATGATATATATATATTGGAAGAAGTGTTCTGAAAGGCAGATTATGCCTAATTCTGGCAACACAGCTGCATTATATCTGATATGTGCCGCATCGGTACAGTGTAGTGTGTAGGGCTGGGTGGGTGTTTTAAACCCTACATGGTGTGTAGAGGATGGGGGTAGGATTCTATTATTTGACTTGTATATCTGTAATTGTATTTGTATCTGAAATAGGCTCAGGCCCAAATTTGTATCTGTATCTAACATGAGCGCAGGCTCGATTGTGAATCTGTCTGATTTGTGATATTCTGTATGTATACATGCTTAACTCTGTTGGGTTACACACTGAGTTTACGTAAACTCACCCCTTTTCTGCTTTTCTGTACAGGTAACCCACAGTCTTAGGCGAATCGATGCAGCGGAGGACCTGATGGTCACCACCTAATTTACTATTTTATTTTGTTTTTTTGGGTTATTAGTTTTGGCATTGAAGTTGTATTTTCTAGGACTACGGACTCTTTTAAAATTTTGATGTTGATATTGGGTTTTTACTTATTTAAACTGTGATGGTTTACCAAAAAGAAGAGTTTTCTAAAAATCTTGAACGGATTTTTCTAAACAGAATGATTTTACGAGCTTCCGCTACAAATACGTTTTTCTCTCTAAATGATTAAAGGAATAGAGCTTTGAAAATAATAATTACTTTAAAGGCTAATGAACTGGGAACTTTTAACTTAACGACAATAATTTTTCAACCCATTTCATGTGACACTTCTGGATTCGACCATAAGTTTAGGCCGAGTTAAGGGTGTTACATTTAGTGGTATCAAAACCAAGTTGTAAAACTCTACTGTGAATTTTGGGTTCCAAAATATGTTTTAAGAATTAGCTTTTATAATGGTTTAAAATATTTTGATTGAGAATATGGTACACCGAGTCTCCGATGTCGATCCTGTAAGTATTTTGAAACCTATATAGTTTACTTTGACATACTGTGAACGTTATATTCTGAAAACACTATAGTTAGATCTCTCTGAAACTGTAGTGAAATTGATTGAGACTGAAACTTCTGAAAACAACTCATATACTTCTAATTAATTTTGCATAAAATATCTATTAATAAATATTGAACTGATGTATAAAACTCTTAATATAAATAAACCCGAATTAGACAATAAGCACACGAAGTATCTGAGTACGTGGTACTCGAGGCCGAGGTAGAGGCCGTAGGGGGCTCAAGTTGATTCTCATCTTCGGGCAGCATGCCGAATCGAGACTCTAGTGAGACACCTGTATCAGCTGTTACTAAGACTAGGTCTCAGAGTCGTTCGGCTGGGGATGACGCATTGTGCCAAGCCATGCTGACGATATTGGAGAGTGTCGCTGGACCCAATTCCGGATCTGGAGGCCGAGGGTCGGTAACTGAGTGACTTCGGTCTAATGGAGAAGAGTTGTTTAGAGGTGTTACAAGAGTTGTTCCAAACATTGCTGAGTACTAGTTGGAGGCCACCGAGAGGATTATAGATGATCTGGACTATACTTCTGAGCAGAAATTAAAGGGTGCAGTCTCCTTGCTTCGCGATGAAGTATATCAGTGGTGGTTGATAATTAAGGAGGGCACTGAGCCTGACTGCTTGACTTGGGAGTTCTTTAAGATTACATTTCAAAGCAAATATGTGGGAGCCAGATACGTTGATGCTCGCAGGTGTGAGTTTCTGAACCTCACGCAAGGTGATCGATCTATGGCCGAGTATGAGGCTGAATTTCTGAGGTTGAGCCGCTACGCTCGAGGTATGGTAGCATCCTAGGATAAGAGGTGTGTTAGGTTTGAGGACAACCTAAGCGATAATCTGAGGGTTCTGATTGTTCTGTAGAGCGAGTGCAAGTTTTCTGTTTTAGTAAAGAAGGCGAATATCCCTAAAGATGTTAAATGTGTTGAGCGCCAAAATAGAGATAGGGAGAGAGGTAAGAACAAGAGGGATTTGGAGCCTTCTAGTTCTGTTCCGAGGCCTAAGAAAAAGGCTAGATGTGATGGGCTAGTTAGACTAGGGGCCTTTGTTGCTTCTGTTGTTCCTACAGGGTTACAGCTATGTAGTGACTGTGGGAGACACCATCCGGGCGAGTGCTGGAGGAGGACTAGAATGTGCTTAAGGTGTGGGTCTCTTGAGCACCGTATTAAGGAGTGTCCGTAGTGTACAGATCAGATGCAAGCTCTAGCTTCGGGTACTGTACAGCTTGAGAGAGCAGTTCAGCAGCCACCTAGAGGCCGTGGACAGGCTAAGGGTGGTAACGGTTTGGGTCGTGGACCTAGAGCACCGGGTAGAGGTGCTAGTCAGACTGAGGCGAGGCAGCCTGCTTTGGTTTATACTATACATCACTGAGAGGACAAAAATGCTCTTGACGTCACCACCGGTACGTTCTTTATATTTGGTGTACCTTACTTTGATCTGATAAACATAGTATTCACTCATTCCTATATAGCCTGTTCTGTTTTCGAAAATCTAGGGTTATCAGTTGAGAGTACTTCTAGTGAAATTACTGTGATAAGTCCATTGGGATAGTCTGTTCAAGTTAGTAAACTCTATAGGGATGTACCTTTAATGGTGTAAGGAACTGTCTTTCTGGCGGATCTGATGGAGCTTCCGTTTGGGGGAGTTTGGCCTGATTCTGGGTATGGGCTGGTTGGTGGAGCACTGAGTCAGTTTGGACTGTGCATCTAAGAGGGTTGTTCTAAGGACCAAGGATGATGTAGAGGTGGTTATGACTGGTGAGCGTTGAGACTATCTGTCATATGTGATCTCCGTCCTAGTAGTTGAGAAACTGGTCCGGAAAGAATTTGAGGCGTACTTGGCCTATATAAGTGTTCCGGATTTTAAGGACTCTTCTGTTGGGAACATCAGAACAGTAAAAGATTTTTCAGACGTCTTTTCTGAGGATTTACCGAGATTACCACTAAATCGAGAAGTGAAATTTGGGATTGAGATTCTTCTGAGTACAGCTCTGGTGTCCATCGCTTTCTACCATATGGCACTAAAGGAGCTTACAGAGCTTAAGGCTCAATTGTAGGAACTTTTGGGCCGTGGTTTCATCTGTCCTTGTGTGTCTACTTGGGGAGCACCAGTTCTGTTTGTTAAAAAGAAGGATGGGACCATGAGAATGTGTATAGATTATCGACAGTTGAACAAGCTGACTATTAAGAATAAGTATCCACTTCCATGGATCGACAACTTATTTGATTAGTTCCAAGGGGCTTCTGTGTTCTTTAATATCGATCTCCATTCAGGGTATCATCAGTTGAGAGTTAAGGAGACTTATGTGCATAAGACTGTATTTAGGATTCGGTATAGGCATTACGAATTCCTAGTTATGCCTTTCAATTTGAGGAATGCACCGGCTGTATTCATAGATTTGATGAATCGAGTATTCTAGCCCTATCTGGATCAGTTTGTCGTGGTCTTCATCGATGACATTCTGGTATACTCTAAGACTTAGGATGAGCATGATGTGCATCTTAGAGTGGTGCTTCAGATTCCGCGTGAGAAGCAGCTTTACGCTAAATTCAGCAAGTGTGAGTTTTGGCTACGTGAAGTGACTTTTTTGGGGCATATAGTTTCTGCTTAAGGGATTTGAGTCGATCTTAGGAAAATTGAGGCTGTGTTGGATTGGAAACAGCCTAAGAATGTTTTTGAAATCTGTAGTTTTCTGGGTCTGGCGGGATACTATCGGTGTTTTGTTGAGGGGTTCTCTTTGGTTGCTGCACCGTTAACTAAGCTTCTGCGTAAGGGTGTGCCATTTGTCTGGACTGATGCGCAACAATCAAGCTTTGAGAAGCTCAAATCTGTTCTGACTTAGGGTCCTGTTCTAATACAGCCTAAATCTGGAAGAGAGTTTATGGTATACAATGATGTGTCGCATGTTGGACTGGGCTGTCTTCTGATGCAGAATGGTAAGGTTGTGGCTTTTGCGTCCTGTCAACTTAAGACGCATAAGGCCAACTATCCTATGCTATGCATAACCTTGAGTTAGCTGCTGTGGTCTTTGAATTAAAAATTTGGAGGCACTATCTGTATGGTGAGAGATGTATTATCTCTACTGATCAGAAAAACCTCAAATACCTCTCACTCAGAAGGAGCTGAATCTTTGATAGCGTCAATGGATTGAGCTGCTTAAGGATTACGATTGCACAATAGAGTATCATCTGGGTAAAGCCAATATGGCGGCTGATGCTCTGAGTTGTAGGGCGATGTTCTCTCGCTTTAGTCTGTTTAATGATAGGAGTTTATTGGTCAAGTTGTAGATTAAGCCGACTTTGAATGATCAGGTTCAAGAAAAACAGTTGGGGGATAAGTCATTGGGTTTACAGTTCCGTCAGGTTGAGAGTGGCAGCGCTTCAAATTTTGGATTGAATAATGATAGGGTACTCTGTTTTCGTGGTTGGATTTATGTATCGAATGATGAGGACCTGAGGCGATCTATTCTGAGAGGAGGCGTATAGTAGCCCTTATGTTATGCACCCCGGCGGTAATAAGATGTATCGCGACCTCCGTTAGTTGTACTAGTGGCCGGGTTTGAAGGGTGAAGTTACCGATTTTGTTGCTTGCTGATTGACTTGTTAGCAGGTTAAGGCTAAGCATCCGTTGCCTTCAGGTTTGTTGCAGCCGATTAAGATTCCCCTTTGGAAATATGAGCGAGTGACGATAGACTTCGTTAGTGGGTTGCCTTTAACACCCACTAAGAAAGATTTTGTTTAGGTTATTGTAGACCGATTGACCGAGTCTGCACACTTTATTCTGATTCAAACTGATTACTCTCTACAGAAGCTAGTGAAGTTGTACATACCTGAGATAGTAAGACTGTATAGGGTTCCTGTTTCGATCATTTTTTATAGAGATCCTCGCTTCACTTCTCGGTTCTAGAAGAGATTGCACGAGGCTCTGGGTTCAAGGTTGAACTTCAGTATTGCGTTCCATCCTCATGCTGATGGTCAATCCGAGAGGGTGATTCAGATACTAAAGGATATGATCCGGAGTTGTGTGATTGATTTCTAAGGTAGTTGGGAAGACTATTTACCTTTAGTTGAGTTCACCTACAACAACAGTTTCCAAGCTAGTGTGATGGTTGGAATGTGGCCGTGTGGCCCACACAGGCACGCCACATAGGCGTGTGATAACTGGCCCAGGCCATGTGATCCACACGGGCTAGGCCAATTTGGGCGGGCGAGCCCGTTGTACTAAAAATTTTTTTAGGGTCGCATGGGTCATCCTAATCGACTGTGGGCCTACCGTGGGGTCGGCAAAGGCTTACTAAACCCTAAAACTATGTGTTCTGTAGACTAATGTACTGTTATGAGCATGCCTATATTTGTATATCTGTTATCTGTTAATGAAAACCTGTTAAGCGTGATTTATCTGCTAATTCTGTATGCATGTTCTATTACTGTGATTAGGGTGGGATGATATATATATTGGAGGAAGTTTTCTGAAAGGTAGATTATGCCTAATATCTAGCAAAGACACTGTTTGTATTATATCCGATATGTGTCGATCGATGCAAAGGTGGTGTGTGTGGTGGGTGGGTGTTTTAAACTCCACATGGTGTGTAGGGATGGTCGGAGATGGTGTGTAAAGGATGGGGGTAGGATTCTATTATCTGATTTGCATATCTGTAACTGTATCTGTATCTGAAATAGGTTCAAGCCTGAATCTGTATCTGTATCTGACATGGGCGTAGGCCCGATTGTAAATATATCTGATTTGTGATATTCTGTATGTATACATGCTTAACTCTGTTGGGTTACACACTGAGTTTTCATAAACTCACCCCGTTTCTATTTGTCTATACAGGTAACCCATAGTTTTAGGCGGATTGGTACAGCGGAGGACTCGACGGTGACCACCTAATTTACTGTTTTATTTTGTTTTTGGGTTATTAGTTTTGGTATTGAAGTTGTATTTTCTGGGACTCTGGACTCTTTTAAAATTTTGACATTAGTATTGGGTTTTTGGGTTTTTACTTATTTAAACTGTGATGATTTACCAAAAAAAAAGTTTCCTAAAAATCTTGAACAGATTTTTCTAAAGACAATGATTTTACGAGCATACACTACAAATACGTTTTATCTCTAAATGATTAAAAGAATGAGAGCTTTGAAATTAATAATAACTTTAAAAGCTAATGAACTGGGAAGTTTTAACTTAACGATAATGGTTTTTCATCCCATTTCATGTGACACTTCCCAGTTCGGCCATGACATCTAGGCCGAGTTTTGGGTGTTACACACATGGCTTGTGACACAGTCTGTAACACAATCGTGTGTCACACACGACCGTGTGCCTCTAGCGTGTTAGGTGCAGGGTTCACATGGGCGGGCACACAGCCTGTGACTCGACCGTGTGACCCAAGTCAGAGAGTTACATGGCCCATGCACACGGGCTTGTGAGATAACCACATGGCCCAATCTGGAGCCATACAGTCTGGGCTCTATCACCCGACCTGGACATATGGTCGTATGACCCTTGTTTTGGAAAATTTTTCATTTTTATCCCAATTTCATGTTTTGTTCTGAATTGGTCCCTAATTGCTTCTAAACTATTTTTAAGGCCTCATAAGTTCGATTTAAGACCCGTGAATGTATGTCTTGCTTCATTTTGAATCATATATGAATATTATTAATTAATTTACTAAATTGAATGTTATTATTACAGAATGTTCTGAATTATACGGTAATACTCTGTAACCCTATTCAAATGACGGCAATGGTTATGAGTGTTACATGTGCTAAGGACCTATCTACCAGTTGAAGCATAACCGTTCTTGGACTAGCTTCACCAATTCCCAATTTTTTGAATATAGACATGGGCATCAAGTTGATGCTCGCTCCTATATCACTCAATGTTTTACTACAGAAGGATTCTCCAATATTGCAGGGCATGGTAAAATATCTCGGATATTTTATTTTTGGGGGTAGCTTGTTCTGTAAGAATAAGTCATACTCTTTCATCAAAACTATTGTCTCAAATTCTCTAAGTTTTATCTTTTTGGAAAGGATGTCTTTAATAAATTTTATGTAGTTTGGCATCTGCTCAAGAGCTTCTACCAATGAAATATTGATATGAAGTTTCTTAAGTACGTCTAAAAGCTTTCTGAATTAGACCTCCTACTTTTTTTATTGGAATCTTTAAGGATAAAGGGGTGGTGAAGTCTTAACTTTTGCTGGACAATTCTTCTACGACACTTTTTTTCATCTGAAAAAGGTGTTAGATTATCAGAATTGACTGGTTTAAGGTTTCCCTTATCAGAGTTTTCAGAATTCAACTTCTGTGAAATAGGAGTTTCAACACTTGGTTGAACTTCCTCTTTGTCTTGAACATCAGTAGGCTCATCTTTAATCTTGACACTTTTGGGCTTCAATGTCTTTTTATTTCCTAGAGTGGCCGCTTTGCAATGCTCATTGCTCGAATATCTCAGGTTTTTCGAGTTACTGGGCGAAGCTCTTTAGGGTCTACTTTGAAGTTCATTGGCTAAATGACCCACTTGATTCTCCAAGTTTTTCAATGTTGCTAGTTGGCATTGTATATTGCATCATTCTTCACCATGTATGCTTTCAACAAGTTCTCCAAACTATTGAAAGATTCTGTTTGTGGTGGTTTTTAAACTTGTTAGGTTAATCCTAGTGGTTGATTCAGTCTGGATTGCATGTAACTGTTGCTAGGACTGGCTCATTGGTTACTCCATGAGAAATTTGGGTGGTTTCACAATGAAAGATTATAAAAGTTGGATTGTAGTCCTGGCCTACTTCTGTTCTGATTCTGATTACCCATATAGTAAATGGACTCTAGGTTTTGTGGGCAATTTTCGAACATGTTTCCATCTCCACAGTATACACAAGAGTTGTTTTCAAATTGGGTAGGTCGTTGTCCTTGTAACACCCTTCACCTAGTTTGGTCATCGAACCTGAGTTATAGGTTGTTACCACAATATTTAAATAATTATGTAAATTAGGTCATTTAATCATAACAATTTAGACCAATTGTACAAATAATAATAATTTCATACACCTCTAAGATTAAATTGATTAAACAATCATAGTTTATCTGATTCGAGCATGAATAAAGATCAATCTAAAAATTTTCAAAACTTTGGATCAAGTATCAATATTTTTATGACATGTATTGATACCAAAATCTATATCGATACCATTTTGGCATTCTGCCAAATTTGGAAAATACTGTTCATTTGGTAAAGTATCGATACATTGGTCCTTGTTATCGATACTTTTACCCAAATAATCAAAAATCACAAGTTTGAAAACATTTTACATGTTCAATTCAAGTTTCCCTTCAATAGACAATTGAAACACAAATAAACCTACATAAAATATCATTCAAATCATACAAAAGTACCTATTTTATCCATCGATCAAACCACGATTTACATATTAACCAATTGACATTCAATATGCAAATTATTCAACCATATTACCTACAAATAAAATATAATTCAACATCTCTTATCTTCATGTTAAGTCTTCAAAAATCATGCCAAATATACCTAAACCTAATCCACATTGATTCATTCAATCTACCTTCAAAATTATCAACCACTCAAGTACTTCAAGTATAACTTACTTCCTTGACACCAATTTGTTTATAAACATAACATATATACATTCAAAACAACCATTGCATAAGGCCATTTCCATCATTATTCAACATAGGCACTCATTCATATCGAAACCTATATACATGTCACAAAACCGTTTAGGAACAATTCAAAAGTCTATCAAGATTGACACTGGATAGCGTGAGCCCTGGAGTGATCCAATCGCTAAGTTCCGCAAAAATGTCTACTATAGAAAATAGAAAATGAAACAGAGCAAGCTTTAGGTAAACTTAGTAAGTTCATAAGAAACTTAACTCAACTTAATAATTTAACAGTTTAAGTGTTTGAAACATAAGTCATGACATAACCTGTTCTTGGCATCCTTTCATATGTTTGTATACAGTTTTACAAGACCACCAATAAGTTAGTAATTCACATTACAAGTTCATAGTATTTAAATTCATATACATGTATAAAAAAAACTTTTATAACATCCCAAAAATCGAGTTAGAAGAAATTGGGTTTTGAAACCAAGAGTGGTTGTCTCTCGATTATGAGTTTAGATCTTAGAGAGTTTTAACAAGTAAATTGGTATGGTTCAGTGGTCAAGTGTTCTGGGTATGTGTACGAGGTTCTAGGTTCAAATCTTGTTTCTAGAAATTTTGTTATTTTGCTTAAACCCTTACCTTTGAACGTTTGGATTATAAGCTAAATTCAGTCAATTGATGTCAAGAATGAGACTGCTGGTTCAATGGTTAAACTTTTGTATAATCCTTGATCTTGTGTTTGAATCCTGTTGAAAGCAATAGGGGAATGTTCTATTTTTGAATTTCGTTGTATGGTAGTTAGTTTTGGTTGGTTATTTAAAACCTTTCAAAAACCTCCAGTGTGTTTTATTTCTCATTTTGTTCTTTCTTTTTCTGTGACGTTTTTCTGTCATTCTTTTATGTTATTTAGTTTCTTCATTTTGGTTTCTTCCTTTCAGGTGACCTTTCTTTTTGTTATGTTACGTTACACTGATTCTGTATAGGGTCTGAATTCTCCATCTAGTTGAATTCATTGGCTGGTAAGTTTGATTTAAAGTTTTGGTGTTGAAAGTTCTTCAACATAACTGCGATTTTAGAATGTTAGTTTTTAATGATTTAATTGTAAATTAATCATTTGTTGAGTAACTAGTTGTCTTTTAGGGACGGGAATTCATCCTTGTTGCTCCTACATCGAATCCGTATTAGATTGGTATTGGAAACCCTTTTTTTTAATTTTAGTCGTCGAAAAACGAGACTGTCGACGCCACACGGTCGTGTGTCAAGTCGTATGGCAGGCCATGTAACTTGTTGTTCACAAAATGTAACACCTCTAACTCGTACCCGTCGCCAAATTAGGATTACGAGGCATTACCGATCATATCACAGTTCATACTAATATGCATTATATTTTACATTTCACAATGTATTAAACACTTTGATGCTCTTGACAGTATCAAATATCAAATCATAAGATTCATGTCATTCACATGATAATATATTTAAAACATGTTTCAACATAAATTGAACAAATCATATATTTATAAATAGAACATATAACAAATCAACAACTTCGGTGATGGAATATTAACCTATTATTATTTTTTTTTATAAAAATCTTGCACACGTATAGGTTGTACCACATATGAAGCTAACTTCCATATTATACTTCTCATTCATTCCTGCAACATTTCGATGTTTGTAAATGCAAATTTCCTATCTCATACATTAATATAATTTATTTGCATCCATTCAAAAATATGTAATTTAAATAAGGTATCTAAGCATTTTCGAATTAAGCTTTATAACAAGTCAAGTTTACTATTTAATAAACAACCAACGTATAAGAGATACAACATATGTTACCGAGCTCAAACACATCTTACCATTTAGCCTAAACCATTTTCGAACCCTAATGATAATATAATACCAAATCATGCATAATTCACTAAATCATCAAGCTGCCATTTAATCTCAAATAACAACCTATGCACACACTCATAAATAAACTAGTAGAATTCATAGTACATAATTTAAATAAAAATTCACATGTGCATCATTGGTGCAATATAACATGGCCGTACCTGTAATTAAAACACACATATATCTAATGCTCATTTACCCAAAAATTTAAGGCCACACTTAACATATATATACATACCAAATAAATAACCAAAACAATTATGGAACATATTCAATACTTGTTACCATTCATCACCGAATCACTAAACATTATATCTATACACATACGAGCCTAAGTTAAAGCATAATGACCATATTCACATATGTATACTTTATCTTAATACAAACACATCCAAACTAATTAAACATGCTTATGACCGATTCTACCATGCCACACACAAGGTCATAACCAACCTTAATATACAATCACATAACACAATTTATAATTATTCATAGCACACAACATCTTGACCAAAATAGACTTAAACCATAACTAAACCGAAACCAAAATCAAGCAAGGTAGTTAAGCCATTTTCGCATGGCTAATATACATTCATTTGCAAAATAACTAACCCCAAAGCCAGCCTATACATGCCATAATTTAAGTTTAGCTTATAAGGTACCAAAGCAGTAGATAGTGTGATGAACTTGGCTGACAGTCCCTGAGCTTGTAGCTTGACTCTAAAAATCTATAAAACAAAGACAAATATACACACAATAAGCTATTTAAGCTTAGTAAGTCATAAGCAAACAAACAAACCGATAATATAATCAACTTATTTTAACCAACCAAATTACAATATCATTATCAAGCTTATTCTTAACTTTCAACTTCATTAATAATATACCTGAACACATATATCTATTACTTTAGCCGAATATTCACAAGGTTAAGTCATCAAATCATTGTTCAATTTTCAAAAGCCAAATTGTCAATATAAAACCTAATACACATACCTTTGTATACATAAGCTTTAAAATCAAGATAAAATTTTATATATACACATTAACCAAATAACTGAATATGCAAGATCATTATATATATACGAAAATAGAATCATATCAACAAGGATCATACTTCTTGTTCATAGGGCCGAATACACATGACATATTCACACATGTACTTTTCATTCATGTTACACATGCTTGTAACTAATATCATAATACTCACTTACCTTGTTGCAAATAAATACTAAACTAATACATACCTAATCACTAAGATAATTTTACATATTTGTTCCCCACTTATCGATGCTCGATGAACCATTTGGAATTGGATAGGACACTCGGTTAATCACACACATCGTACAATGTCAACGTCCCAGACGTGGTCTTACATGTAATCACATAGGGTTTTACTTGCACACATATGTTGGAATCACATATCGATGCCATGGTCTTACTCGCACACATGAATTGGAATCCTATGTCATGACATATGTATCCTAACTATTCCTAAGGTTCAAACGGGACTTTCGAACGTCGTTCAGTCGAAACGAATTCGAAAATGTATTAGTCAAGCCTTTTCATATTCGGCCAAAACCATTATAAATTATTACATTTCATAACAGCATGTATATATAGCATTTAACTACAATTAAACATGTCTATTTGCTTATAAACTTACCTCGGACGCTATAAAACGGAACAGGGCAGCTAGTCGACAACTTTCATTTTTCCTCAATCCAAATCCGATTTCTTTGGTTCTTGATCTAAAAATATTAAAATTAAGCTCACTCAAACATATTTTCATTAAATTTAGTCCAAAAACACATAAATGGGCAAATTACAATTTTACCCCTGACATTTACAATTTTTACAATTTAGTCCCTATTACGCAAAACACGAAATATGCAAAATTTCTCTATACCCATGTTGGGAAAAAATTTACCCATGCTTATACAAGTCCATATATTTCATTTATTTCACATTTTAGCCCCTTAAATTATTATTTTTGTAATTTAGTCCTAATTACTCAAAATCATCAAAAACTCCAATACAAAACATGTTAATCTAAAACATATCTTTCATATTTCATCATCAAACAACAAAAATCACAAGCTCTCATCAATGGAATAACTCAAAATATTCATCAAAATAAAAAAATTCAAGTATGGGTTTTGTAGTACTCGAAGCAACGATCTCAAAAACGTAAAAATTATCAAAAACAGAGCTAAACACTTACCTTGATTGAGCTTAAAACCAACCGAACCCTAGCTTGGTTCCTTTATTTTCCTTTGTTTTAGTTTCGACAAGAGCAATGAGAAAAACACATATATTAAGTTTATTTTATGTTTTATTATATATATTATAACATATTATAACTTAAGTTTAATTTACCAATATAACCTTAATGAATTAAAGTAAAAACTTTATAATATAAGCCTTATATAGTCCAACTATATTAAAAATGGCATAATTAAAATTTTAAGGCTTCAATTTAAAAAGCCACTAACAATTTAACCCTTTTTAGAAATAACCACTAAATTTTCATTTTACGCGATTAAGTCCTTTTATTAAATCGGACACTGAAACAATAAAATTAAATCACGAAAATTTCACAGATATAAATTCACACAACTAAACACAGAAAATAATTTTAAAACATTTTTCTAACTCGAATTTGTGGTCACGAAATCACCGTTCCGATTAGGGTCTAAATCGGGCTGTTACACAAAAATTAGAGGGACACAGGTTAGGCACATAGGCGTGTGTGGTTATGAATTGTGCAAGGTTCACATAGGCAAGTGACATGGGTGTGTGTACAGGCCATGTAACTCACTATTTTTGAATTAGGAGCATACGGGCAAGTGACACGGGTGTGTGTCAGGCCGTGTGGGACACACGAGCAAGCACACGGGCGTGTGCCAGACTGTGTAGAGTCACACGGGCTAGTTCTACAAGCATATGAAACCACACGGGTGTGTGAAGCAATATCTGAAACTTTTCCCTTGGGCCACCAGCATTGTTTGAGACAAACGCAGGCCTACTGTAGGGCCCGTACGATCTAAATTAGGCTATATAACTTGATATCTAATGATCTGATGATGAAATACTTGTGATCTATAGTATGTCTATTATGTTAGAACCTAAATGAATAGGATTTGTCAGAATGTAATGTGCTATTGTCTAATGTGTGCAAATTATCCAGGTACGATATGTATTCTGCTAAGTTTGTTGGTATGCCTCTATGTTACTCTATTGATTAAGAATATGTGATATCTGATTATGTCAGACTGATTGTTACTGATTCTGATTTATAACCGTGTATATGACATCATGGAAAATTTGAAATGATTTGTTAAGGCTTGATAAGTTTGTTTTACAAAACTTAGACTCCCATGTTTACTGATTTTGTTATTGAAAGATAGCATGCTTACATGCTCATTACTCTGATTCTGCATATACATACCATGACACATTGCATGAGACTTGGGTTGATGTGAAAGGAGAAAGTTTGTGGCAGTTTAAATATATGCATTTTCCGGTGGTTTATCCATAATTCTGTTCCGGCAACTTGGCCGTACTATAGTGGCTTGATCACATGTATCCGATTTGGCAGTGTTAATTGCAAAACTCTGGTGGCACCGTCCACCGTTATCTGCTGATGTGATTTGGCTGGATGAGTTCTAGGGGAATTGTGTTTTGGTGTGTAATGGAGTTTAGGTAGGATGTTTTTTGATAAATCTGTATTTTGATCTGTTTGAAAGGTACAACATTTGCATAACGCACATCCTCTACTATGTTATGTTCTATTTTACTCTGTTCTGTTCTGATTTGCTCTGTTTTGTTCTGTTCTGCTCTATTCAGATCTATTCTGCTTGATTTGTTATGTTCTGCTTCATCCTATTTTGTTCAGTTTTGTTGTACTACTATTGTAGAAATCTTCGTGATACTCTAGATATGTTTTGTACTGGTTATAAAGTTGTTATTAAGTTCTTTGCATTAATTTGATTTAGTTATTAAGATCTGTTTATTGTATCTGAGTTTGGTTATACACAGTGCTTGGCAGCTGACCCTTTTGTCTTACCTTTATCTGCTTAGGTAAACATCTGACTTAGGACCAAGCAGCGTACAAGAGCTCGGATTGTTTTGTATTGATACAACTATGATTTGATCTTTTGGGTTTGCAATTTGTTTTTTGGATTTGCCTTGCTTTTTTTTGATAATCTCATCGGTATTTGTCAATTTCTAACAGGAAACCACAAAACCTCCTGAATCGACTAAAATGAATTTTTGGTTTTCAAAGTTAAAACTCTGAAAAGAAATCAGTTTTCAATAAGTTGGTGTAACTCATCCAAATTCGGCTTAAACTTCTAGGCCAAGTTTGGGGTGTTACAACTTCAATGTATCATACCATTCAACCTTGTTCGATATGTAAACATATCAATGGAGTACCCATTCAAATCATGTATTTACAATCATGTACAATGAATTTCATGTAAATCAAACATACAAATTTTATAGGCACTTCAATTTGATTTAGTATCAATCCTTTTAACCATTTTCTTTCCAATATATTACCACTTTCGCTAGGAGAACTATAGTAATTAGCTTCGAATACACTGGACTAATTTGTTCACAAAGTCTGTATAATACGGGTCTACTCACACAAGCTATAGATCAAGATTATTCATATAATCATTATTCAATGATGCTCACTCAAGTTCTCTGCAACATATTCTAGATCTCAATCATCGATAACTTAATCTTTGACTAGTACTCGGTCTGTATCATTTAGGTTTGCTCACACAAGCTGTAATATTTAGATTGCTCGCATAAGCTATAATGTTTAGATTTCTCACACAAGTTGTAGATCAAGGTTGCTTATATAAGCTTTATTTGATGCTACCCACTCAAGCTATCGAGAATCCTCGAATCATGTTGGATTATCAACCATCGGTAAAGAAATTCCCTAATCAACGCCCAATTCTCTTTTACTCTTGAAAACATTTACCAAGCTTTCATGATTACTATTACTATTTCTGTACCATTTCAAACTTACAAAATTAACATATATGTATCATTCAATCATATCACATTTCACATTCATACAATTCCATATACCTATTCTTATTTGTCATACAACACTATCAATACATATAATTCATTCAAGTATACCTGCATTCTTCCAATACATCACACCCATTTTATATTGTTTCAACCCTGTAGTCATGCACACACTTTTTATATTTTGGTTAGCAATTTATAAAATTTTATAATTTGCAGCAATATCGTATACATACGATATAGTCACTTATCAGTTCCAAATTTAATCAATATAATGTATCTATTCATATTAGTCATTTGTTCCAAGTTTACGTTTAGTCCTTTTGATGCCAAATGACATTATTTATCAAACAATTGACTAAAGAGTAAAAAAATTTAATTCAAACATAATATGAATTTATAAAGTAAGTCTTATATGAACTCATCTGGAGAAATGACAACAAACAAGGTACTGGGGACTAATACACAATTTCTTCTTTTTCTCGATTATTTATCGGTTGATTCAATTCCTAATATATAATAATTCATTACAATTTATCAATTCCAATAACCTTATAAAATCCTATTACAAGTATAATTCAATTCAATTTTACTTTTTGGAAGTTCCTTAAAGTTTTGCATTTTATTCAATTTAGTCCCTAAAACCGAAACTATTATAACTTTCACATTTAAGCTTCGTTTTTCATTTAATTTTCAATTTCATCCTTTTATAACCCTCCAAGATCCAAAATTTTATAAATTTCATGACAATTTTGAATTATTTGCATTTTAGTCCTTTAACTCAAAACTAACAAAAATCACTTTACAAATTAGTCCTACTTCATATCTAAGCTTACAAATCTATCATTAACATCAAAACATCCAAAAACAAAGCGTAAATAATCTTAAAAACATCCAAAAACCATCAATGGTAATTTTTACAAACTTTAACAGTTTTATAATTTAACACCCAAGATAGCTAGATTAAGCTATAATGATCTCAAAAACATAAAAATTACGAAAAACGATTTTAAATGGCTTACAAGCAATAGTCTAATCTTGGTGAATTTTGAAGCTTTCTCTCATCTTCAATGGAGAATAATTTTTGGTGGAGAAGATGAGTGAATATCTTCTCTTTCTTTCTACCATTTGTTTATTAAATTATGATTTTTACTTTATCATTTTTTTAACATAAATTATAATTTTGCCAAGCCACAACCGTCCATTAATCTTCAAAACTGGATAATTGCCACTCAAATACTTGCAGTAATTATCATCTAAATTTTTAGTGAATATAATTCAATAGAATTCAATTTTTATTATTTTTACGATTTAGTCCTTTTTCCTTAATTAACAAACAAAACATCAAATTTTCTGAACCAAACATCAATTCACCTATACAATAGCTTTGTAAATATTCAATAAAAATATTTACAAATTAGATTTACAAAAATGAGGTCTTGATACCTCATTTTCCAAAACTACTAACTCTAGGTCAAACCACTTGTACCTTAATTAATCGATCAATTAGAAAAAATTACCATATCAAAATTCACTATTTTACTATATTTTACTCGTAAACATTAATTAATAATATTTACAAACTCACTCATCTAAATTGGGGTATCGAAGTCACTATTTTCAACACCACTGAAAATAGGTTGTTAAAACTCTCACTCTTTAGAAAATTTCGTCCTTGAAATTGAGAAGTTCGATAGAATTGAAAATTTCAATTTGTGGCAAGTTCGAATGACGAAAATAGTAGTTCATAACGGTCTGAAAAAGGTTGTTACATGGAAGAAGCCCGCAGATATGGATTAGTTAGAATAGGAAGAAATTGATGAAAATGCATTGTCTACAATTCAGTTGTGCCTCACAAATAGTGTATTGCACAAGGTGTTGATGGAGAAAATGACATTCGTCTTATGGAAAAGGCTAGAAAACCTTTACGCAGCAAAGTCTCTAGTTAACTGATTGGTGTTGAAACATCGACTATACACGTTCCGTATAGACAAAAGTGAGCACCTTAGAGGTCACATCATTCAATTTATTACTCTTTTAAATGATTTAAAGAGCGTTGAGGTTCATATTGATGATGAAGATCAAACTGTGCTATTATTATGCTCTTTACCCCCTTTATATAAATTTTTCAGGGAGACCCTGATTTATGGCAGAGATAAACTCTTGTTCGAGGATGTGAAAGGTCACTTATTGAGTAAAGAAAAACTCGACAATGAGTTTGGTTCGGATAGCAAGTCAGATAGGCAAGCCTCGATTTTGGTAGCATTAAGGAATCGAGACAAGAGATGTTGTTACTGCAAAAAGTTAGGTTACGTTAAGGCAGATTGTTACAAACTGTGAAATAAGAGGGCTATTGAGAGTAATGAGAAAGAATTAGTTGATGCTAATTTGGCCGACGACAGGGGTGATAATTGGTTGTTGGTGTCTACGACTGAAAGGTCTAAGTTTACATCCAAATGGATCATGGATTTGGAGTGTTCTTACCACATGTACCCCAATAGGGACTAGTTCTCCACATACAATTCAATTGAATGTAGAGTTGTGTGTATGGGGAATAGTTCATCTAGTAAGTTAATCGGTATAGGTATCGTTCAGATTAGGATGCACGACGGGACAATTAGGACATTGTCAATGTACTAGACTTAATGAAGAATCTCATCTCCTTGAGTATGTTAGGCTCGAAGGGTTGTAGAATTAACATCGAGTTAAGCGACATTAAAGTGCCTTGTAGGGCTCTTATTCTGATGAAAGGTCGAAAGACTGGTAGTCTTTATGTTCTGTAACGTTCAATAGTGATTGGTAAAACAACAAGTCCCTTGTCTGTTAAGGAGTCGGAGTCGACTCATTTGAAGTAGAGGCAATTTGGTCATAGGAGGGAAAAAAGTATGACCATTTTGAATAAGAGAAGTTCTCTTTTGGGTGTAGGATTTGGAAAGATAGAGCACTGCGTTCGTGGAAAGCAAACTCAAGTCAGTTTTGATTTGATAGTGCACAAGCGAAGACTTGAAGTTTTCCGTTATCAAAGTTCAAGCACAGCTTGGACTCAGCTAATATCCTACAAAGTTCAAGATAGGCCCATGGCGGGCTCAGCAAAAAAGGCATTGTGAAAATATGAGTCAAGGTGGAGATTTGTGGAGTATGCCTTGCATTTCGGTCCAATTAAGACACAAACAGATAGCGACGTCGCAACGAGAAGCCATGCGACGTCACGATGACACGACGACGAAACAGGGGAGAAGCAAAAATAACGTCATCAAGATAGTATAGTGGACGTCACGACATGGCAACGTGTCATTCAATTTTCTCGGTTTTCTTCTTCCAGTCAAATTTTGATTATTTATCCTAGTCGAACTCTAGTATAGATTATTTTAAGATCATTTGACCTACGAATTTAGCCTATATATAGACCCCTTTCTACCCTAGAAAGATTGACCCATAACACATTTAAGTATTAGCTTTTATAAGCTTTCAAAGAATTTTGTGTTTAAGTTTTGAGGGTTCTTATTTTTAAGTTTCGGGGTTTAGTTTTATCTTCATTTTTGTACTCTTTGTTTATGTCAATTTAGTAAAATTATCTTTACTCGTGGATTTTTATCTCTTTGAATGAGTTTTTTCACATAAATTTTTTGTGTTAATCTTTTCAATTTTTTCGTAATTTTTCTTATTTATTGCTTACACAAATTTATCCCCAACAACTTCCAAAGACCAAGAAAATTTTCAAAAATGTATGGTTACCAAAATATCAAACTTCTAACACAAAAATTACTGGAAATAATAATAAAAATGTTCAATAACAAAAGTTTTTCAAGATCATTTTTTTTGCCAAAATAATAGCTACCTAAAGTGGAAAGTTTTAAAAATGATCAAATTTATCCAATGAACTTCTTCTTTACAGATTTTAACCTCACAAATATTATGTACCAACGTAAAATAAGTTTATTTTTATTAACCATTCAATAATTTTTCATGGTTCATATTATTTAAAAACTTTTAATACATCTAAATCATAATTAATTGTATCTTTTATTGATGTTCATAACAATTAAATCGAATTCTAATTTTAATTAACAAAATACTTTTTTTTTTTTGGAATTAATCTTAAGATATTTACTTACTTTTTTTACATCATTACTTAAGTTATGATTTGAATTTTTTATTTTATAATATTATATATGTTTAATTCTATTTAATAATACTTACTTACATTAATTATGAAATAAGAATATTTTAATAAATAATGAAAAGTAAACACAACAATGTCGAAAACTAATAAATATAAAAATATATATAATAAAAAGTTAAAATATTAATGTTGCATTTAGTTATTAATGTAATAATATAAGAAAAATATTTTATTTATTATATATGTATTATAATAGTTAGATATAAAATAAAGAATAATTAGTACAAATTTAAATTTAAAATTAAAAAGATAAGTAACAAACTCTTCAAAATAAATGAAAAATTTTCCTTCTATTTATTAGAAATAAATTATAGGAATGAACAAATCTTACTAATTAAATTAATTTATTATTAATTCATATACTAAAAAATATGTAAAAAATAATACGAATTTTTTTTTTTAAAATGAAAGTGTTTAACTAATTAACAAACTAACGCGTTTTTAGGTTGTATTTAAAAAGAAAAAGAAAAAAAAGATGTGATTATAATTTTTATGTTTTTTAATGCATCTAATTCAAACTCTTTTTTAATTTATTTATATTTAAATAATACTTTATTTTAAATGAAAGTTTTATACACATTCATAAATTTTTTTAAAATTTGATGATTTTTTTAATAGGCATAATGACTTATTTGATTTTCTAACTTTATAAAAAAAAATTATTTTATATTTTTATTTAATTTTTCACATCTTTTAGTTATTAAATTTACATTGTTGACAAATCACATCAAAATAGATGAAAAAATTAACTTTTGCCAACGTTGTTGACATGAAATCTATGTGATAGTCTATGTATATGCCACGCTAGTAATTAATTAATTTTTAAAAATTAAAAAATATTTTTATACTTTTTAAATAAATTTAATAAATTTTATTTTTTTAATTTTTGTAGGTTTTTTGAATTGTTTAAATTTTAAAAAAAATTAATTAATTGCTAACACGACAATTTATATGTATGCGAAAAATTAACATACCTTAACATATTTATTTATTTTGATGTTTTGACAAATAACACAAATTGAAAGGTTAAAAGAGACAAGAAAATAAATAAAAGATTCAAATAATTTTTTTTACAAAGTTGAAGGGTCAAGTAAGTTATTATGCCTTTTCAATATAAGTGTAATATAATTTATTTATTTATTTAACGTGAATTAAGAAAAGAAATCTTTATATTGATCTAAATAAAATAATAAAAGTCGCGATTTTTTTATTATTTTACGAAAAAAATGTAGAGCGCAAGGAAAATTAGTAATAAAAATGGAAAAAGAAAAATGAAAATGGAAGCTAAAGAGAAAGAAATGGCAATATCAACAAGGCCGTTGCCATCGTTACCGGATCCTTTTACTATAACGATTAACGACTACTTTCTCTGCCCCAATCTCTCTCTATTATCATTTCCCATTTCCTTTCCTTCTCTTCCAAAAAAAACACATAACTCTTTCTTCTCTTCTTTTCTTTCCTCTCTATTCATCCCTTCATTGATTTGCGAGCTCCTCGTAGCTCTTTTTCCTTAAAACTCAGAGATATCTCTCTCTCAATCTCAAGGTACCCTTTTTCTCTGCAACGATCAAGGGAAAACGCCATTGCTTTGATCATTTCTTTTTTGGGCTTATAAACCATTTGGATATACATTTTGTTTTCGTGTTTCATTTGATGTTTTCTTTTATCTGGGTACTCTTGATATTGTCCTAGTTTTAATGGGTTTTGTTTCTTTTTCTCCATAATTGTTTTTTTTTTCATCTGCATGTGTGACGCTGATATCAAATTTTCGGATTGCTTTCCTATTTTTGGATCATAATTGTCTTTTTTTATTATTATATGTTTTCTGCTTGCTATGAAGATTTTAGAATTCAGTTTTGTATCATCGCTTATGGATATGATTTTTAATTTGTTGTTGCCTTGTAACATGTGACTGAGCATTAGATATTAATGGATACATTAGCTTTGAACCAAGTTTTGAACGATTGTTTGGTTCATCCGATTCAAATTTTTCTTCCTTTTTTATCACGTGATTGGTAGACCTGGACAGCATGCAACTGTTGCCTACGTTGGGTTATCGCTGAAGATTGTGAAAAGTCCTGCTATTATAGAAAGCAAAATTGATATTTTGTTTTTCCATGATAATTAGACTCTTATTTATCTGTTTTGTGGTTATATATATGGTGCAATTGTGAAACAGGACTCTTGTTTAGTCTTACTTAAATTGTCCTAGATTTTTTTATTAGTATTATTCTATTTTTTAACGTAACTTAATTTTAATTTTCACTTGCATCATCTATTTCTAATTTTTTGCAACTTCTAGACTGCTGAAGGTTGGATTCTCAAGCTGTGTGATACCTATTTTTTTGCTTAAAACGGTGATAAAGAAGAATTCCTAGAAATGAGCTCATCAAAAGTTCTGGATCCTGCATTTCAAGGAGTTGGTCAAAAACCGTATCCTTAAAACAAAGGGTTTATTTTTATTTTTTAAGTACATTTTCTTTTAATCTTTTGATAAGAGAGAATGGAATCAGTCACTAACTATTGTCGAGAATGGAATCAGTCACTAACTATTGTCCAGTTGTCAGCAGGAAATAGAGAAGAGAAAATATAATGATAAATTATTTTTTCTTCTTGTTGAGGTCTGTGGTTATGTTGCATATGTATCATGAATTTTGTTTGCGTTAAGGCTGTTGCACTTGACATCTTGTAGAGGGACTGAAATCTGGCGTATTGAGAATTTTCAGCCGGTTCCGTTGCAAAAGTCAGACTATGGAAAATTCTACATGGGGGATTCTTACATTGTCTTACATGTGAAGAATCTTTTTCTCTCTCACTTGCCACCCACATAACATAAATTTCTATGTGAGCCACTGTCTTATTTCGAATTTTTACATGTATTTTTGTAGACGATACATAGCAAGGCTGGTTCGCATATGTATGACATACACTTCTGGATTGGGAAAGATACCAGTCAGGTGTGCTTTTGCTGAATCTTCTTATCTTATTTTGTTGAGGATTTAAATGTTCCTTCAAATGAACTAAAACATCATCTGAGATAATGTTCCCACCTGCAGGACGAAGCTGGAGCAGCTGCTATCAAAACTGTTGAGCTAGATGCAGCGCTAGGAGGTCGTGCCGTGCAGCACAGGGAACTTCAAGGCCATGAATCTGACAAATTTTTGTCATACTTTAAACCTTGCATTGTACCCTTGGAGGGTGGTGTTGCTTCTGGATTTAAAACACCAGAAGAAGAAGTGTTTGAAACTCGGTTGTATATATGCAAAGGAAAACGAGTTGTCAAATTGAAGCAGGTATCTGAAGTTTGATGAGTATGGATACAAAGAAAAAAGAAAAGAAAAGTTTCATGACCTAATTATAAATTAATAAGGCTTTTCTGGATGACGGAAATACCATTTTGTATTATGCTCTTGCAGATTCCTTTTGCCCGGTCTTCACTGAATCACGATGATGTATTTATCCTGGACACGGAGAACAAGATTTATCAGTTCAATGGTGCAAACTCTAATATTCAGGAAAGGGCAAAGGCATTAGAAATTATCCAGTTTTTAAAGGAAAAGTACCATGGTGGAGTGTGCAACGTTGCAATTGTTGGTAAGGATGATCCATTTTCAGTATTGATGATGTTGTTTTTCCAGCTTTTTCAACTTGTCTGCAAGTATTAACTGAATTTTGCGCAAGGTATATTCATCTTACTCTATCTAAAGCTATCACTTTTTCAATGGTAATCACCCTGCCAGATGATGGGAAATTGGACACTGAGTCAGATTCCGGTGAGTTCTGGGTCCTCTTTGGTGGTTTTGCTCCCTTAGGCAAGAAAGTTAGCAGTGAAGATGATGTTATTCCCGAGTCCACTCCGGCTAAACTTTATAGGTAACTATATCTTCTAAAATTTTGCTAGATTTAAATTTCTATTGGAGCAAATTTAAGTGAGTAGACACATCCTGTGTCAAAAGGTGTGCATTTTCACTAACTGCTAATTTGGAGTCACTGGTTCCTGTAGCATAACTGAAGGTGAGGTAAAGCCCATAGAAGGTGAACTATCGAAAAGCATGCTGGAAAACAGCAAATGCTATCTACTAGACTGTGGTGCTGAGATTTTTGTTTGGATTGGACGGGCAACACAAGTAGAGGAGAGAAAAGTTGCCACTCAATCCGCTGAGGTAGAGCTCGAGGCGTGGTTTTGATTCTTTATGTATGTAAAAAATATGAATTCTCATTCCCAAACTTTTATCTCCAGGACTTTGTTGCTAGCCACAATAGACCAAAAGCAACACGCATAACCCGTCTCATCCAAGGGTATGAAACCAGTTCATTCAAGTCCAACTTCGATTCTTGGCCAGCTGCATCTGCAACTCCTGGTGGTGACGATGGAAGAGGAAAAGTAGCTGGTATGGATCACTTAAGAAGCTACAGTTAACAGTATTATATTTTGTGTTTAACATTATTGAATACTATTTTTTTCTACTGCTAGCTTTGCTGAAGCAACAAAAAGTTGCAGTCAAAGGTTTGACCAAAACTGCTCCTGTACAAGAAGAAGTTCCTTTGCTTGAAGGCGGTGGAAAGATGGAGGTCATGTTCATATTTTTCTTTTATTTTCTTATTGATATTTGACTTAAAGACAAAAAATGTTTATATGAGTATGGTCTTGCTTTTCAGGTATGGTGCATTGATGACAGTGCCAAAACGCCGTTGCCAAAAGAGGATATTGGTAAATTCTGTAGTGGAGACTGCTACATTGTGCTTTATACATACCACTCAGGTGAAAGGAAAGAAGATTACTTTCTGTGCTGTTGGATTGGAAAGGATAGCAATGAGGTAATTTACATTGCCCTTGTGGTCATTCGTCCTCAAGTTTTTGTTAATGATATATAGAACTGCCTTCAAAATAGCAATGTGAAACAGTGGATTTGATTTAAATAATGTGGACTAGCATACTGACAAGATGAGCTCCTTGTCATTACTGAAAGAACGATAGATAGGGCCCCAATATGAGTGCCTCCTACTGATGGAATTTAGAAGTTGCCTTCTGAATTTCATGCACGTCTGTTTGGACTGCCATCATTGATTTTGTCTCCAATAAGTTGCACTTTTATTGCCATTTCTTTTAAGAATTGCTTTCTAGATCATTTAGTGGTAACAATATCTACTTCATTCGACTTGTTCTCAGCATTGAGTCTAAATCCCATCTTTCATTATTTTCCCATTTGTAGCTTCCACCCATCATGTTCTTTCATAGAAGAAAGAGGTGCTTATGTAGTCACATGTTAACTTGATGGCTTCATTGTGATGATGGTCATCACTACTTAAAAGATTCATTTTCTAAAAGTACATATATCTTAATTCAGGAGGACCAAAAGACAGCTGCTGAGTTGGCTAATACAGTGTTTAACTCACATAAGGGGAGGCCAGTTCAGGTATCATATATTACCCTTGGCTGACTATGGTTATTCTAACGCTTGTGTTTCTAATAGATGCTTCTTACAGGGTCGTGTATATGAAGGTAAAGAGCCACCTCAATTTGTTGCACTTTTTCAACCTATGGTGGTCCTTAAGGTATTCAATTTGACCTCAAACTTTTAGAATCTCATTAGCAATTTACCTTTGCTTGTAGAGTTTTTGGTTTGAATTACAAAGGTATCAATTTTCCAATGACTGATTCCTATTTAGGGTGGCATAAGCGCTGGTTACAGAAAGAGTATAGAAGAGAAAGGCTTGACTGATGAAACCTACACAGCAGATTCTGTTGCTCTATTTCAGATATCAGGAAACTCCATGCACAATATTAAAGCACAACAAGTTGATGCAGTATGTATTAGTTGGTTATTTTGTCATGTTTTGCCTTTTAAACTTTCATTGGTTGGTTTGATTTTCCAATGAATAAAAATGTATTTTTTTTTCTTAAAACCTAAATGCAAACAATGGTATAATCTTGTTTTACATGCCAGTATTTTAGACCCTAACATTTCTTGTTGCTACCATTGACTGTACAATCATGTTTGATATAACACCTTTTTCCAATTTGCAATTTTCATAATCTCTCCATTATTTTAATAATAGTGAGAAATGAGCTATTTTATTTATCAAATGCGTGATGATGAATGCAATCCTGCAGTTTTTTGTTATGACGTATTCTAACAACAGGTATAGTGCTGCATGATGACTGTGTCCTTGTTTCTGTAACTATTGTTTAGGTGGCAACATCGTTGAACTCGACTGAGTGTTTCCTCCTGCAATCTGGATCTTTGGCAATTTTCACTTGGTATGGAACTCAAAGCACTCACGAACAGCAGCAATTGGCTCCCAAAGTTGCTGAATTTTTGAAGGTATACACTATAGAAAGTTGTTTACATTGGGGTTTTTCTTGTTACACAAGATAAAAGAACACGGATTTATTGGGAAGACTGGTAAGACTTGATATAGTTACATTCTTATAGTCTATACTCCAAGTTCCAACAGGTTGAGTTGACCAATTAAACATTGGTAGTGGGACGATATTAAATCTGTTTCTGGCTTAAAGCTTGTGATTTGCTCCTCATAGATAAGGATAACACTACCATTGTTTAGTTCTTCCAAGATTTCCTTTCCCCATGTCAACCAATCATCTAATAATCTTTCACATTCAGCCTGGAGTCACTCGGAAACATTGTAAAGAAGGAACTGAGACCTCTGCCTTCTGGTCTGCACTTGGTGGGAAACAAGATTATACCTCAACTGAAAAAGAATCTCATGAGATTGTCAGGGATCCCCACTTGTACACTTTCTATCTTAATAAAGGTGTATTTCTTAACCAAAAATGTGATTTGCTTTGCCCTCGATTATTAACGAAGTTTATACCATTCTAACTTTTTTTCTATGATTTTATATTCTTCTACGGGGATACCTCAGGAAAGTTTAAAGTGAGTTTCTCCTAATGTTATTAAAACTTGTTACTGCTATATCCAGTGCATTCTATATGTAAGTTTCCATTCCATTGTTCAGGTTGAGGAAGTTTACAATTTCGATCAGGACGATCTCTTGACTGAAGATATTCTGATACTCGACACTCGTGCTGAAGTGTTTGTTTGGGTTGGTCAGTGTGTAGACGCCAAAGAAAAACAACAGGCTTTTGAATTTGGCCAGGTAATAAATAAACATTGGGTTCTACTTTGTATGATCCTTTTCACACGCTCATCATTCATTTTAGAAAATTCCATGCAGAAATACATAGACAGGGCTGTATCTCTAGAGGGTATGTCGCCAAAGATTACACTATACAAAGTTACTGAAGGAAACGAACCCTGCTTCTTCACTACATTCTTTTCATGGGATTCTCACCGAGCTACTGTATGTGTTTCCTTCATTAGAGTTTTCTACTTTATCCTTCCTGTCACTTGAATTAATGTTAAATTGTTTGTCTACATAAAATGCTTTTAATCAATGCAATAGTTTTCTAGATAAGGAAATGTTTGAATGTATGTGTAGAGAGCCTGTATGAGATTTGCAATACCTGCAACCATAATAAGTAACCTCAGTTTCATGGATTTCTTTCTCAGCACCAAAAGCAATTAAGAATGAGAAAAAAAAAAAAAAAAGAGAAAAACTTCTGAACAGGTGACTCAAATGAGACATTCCCAATGATGGAAAAGTAGGATAGTAAACTTTTTTGTGATTTATTAATGCTATATGGTCCATAGAATTGATTAACATAGTGCACTTGTTTAATGAAAGTACCATGTAATCCTTCAAAAGATTAAAATTAGAGGATCATATCATTGAGAGCTTCTTATATCTTGGATGAGACAACAATTACCCTGTTGTTGTCACCGTGTGCCAAAAAAGAATCAGTTACTGTGAATTGTATGCACACACTGAAAACTTTACGAAATGCTCTGTTGTTTTCTCTAAGAGTTAACTGCTTTTTGCATGACATGATTCATCCTTCCTTTCATGTGTATTGCACGCACTGCATCTGTTTTATTTTTATGCTTTGATGTTTTTTGTGGATCATAGGTGCCAGGAAACTCGTTCCAGAAGAAGGTGGCATTGCTCTTTGGAGCTAGCCATGCAGAGGTAATTTCCATTTTTAGTTCACATGCGTTGAAAATTTTCAGCATATGAAATTTCTGTTTGGATCATAAAATGAAAGTCCAATGGGAACCAAAATGGTTTTGGTTTCTTAGCTGCCTTGTCTTCTGCATTCAGTCCATCTTCTGGAAAATTATCTTCTTTTCATTGCCCCCCCCCCTTCCCCCCGCGCGCCCCCTTATTGAAGTACCTGAAAACTTTGGAAGGAGGTTTATAGAACTGGAGATCAATGCCTTGTAATAATACTTGTGGGATTTATTTACTCAAAGATTTCACTTACTGCTGAAAAGATAATCTTATGGCAAGTTATCAAAATAATGGTGTCCCTACTCCTTAGCCATCCCTAATCCGTATTTTCACCTCCTCTATTAGGTTTTTACTGCACAGAAACAATCTCTTTCAGGTCATCTCTCATCCTAGTTCCAGTACTATTTCTCTCTTTTTTTTTATACAAAGCCTACTTCAACCGTAACCCCTCCCCACCCTTTTAATTGGAGGAAAAGCTACATGCTCAAACCCACTTCCTCCTAATTGTTGCAATAGAAACGATGCCTACTGAACTGCAATTTCATTTTAATTAATGATTTTTCTGCATACATTTATTTTCATCCATCCGTAATCAACTTCCTCACCCTATGGGCCAAAGGCCATGGTCCATTCAAGCACTTCGACATTTTTCCTATTACCTTTTTCCTCACATGCACTAGGTGTTGAAACGTCCAAGTTGATCAGACTTCCAACCGTTGGTTATCAGTGATGATAACAAGCAACTTCATGTTGTGTTTTGTCTGCCAAATGCTTTTGCATTCTGGCTTATTGAATTTAATATTTGTCATCTGTGTTAGCTGCTATAGCAAGATACCGAAAGTCAGACAGAAAAGAAAATGATGTAAATGAAAGAAGTTTCTGTTTCCCACCATCTCTTTTTTCATTTAGCTTCAACTTGATACTGCATTTCTTTCCCCTCTTTTCAATTGGTTCAAATATTGGTTCGGCCTTGTTTCATCCCTCATTTGACCTTTTTGTCATGGTATGTTTCCAGATGTGCCCAATTATTGATTCCTTCTGCTTTTGCAGCCATTCCCTCAAGTTTTATGTCATGATGCATTATTATGTTAAATGCTGTGTATTTTGAGAATTCAAAGCAGTCTACATTGCTTTTTAGTTTAAGAATTTGATATGCACCATTATTTCAAGCTCAGGATCGATCTGATGGACAAGGACCCAGGCAAAGAGCCGAAGCTTTAGCTGCCTTAACATCTGCATTTAATCCATCATCAGAAGGCAAAACCTCAGCTCCAAAGCCAGTTTGCACCGGTCAGGGATCACAACGAGCTGCTGCTGTAGCTGCTCTCTCCCAAGTTCTTACTGCGGAAATAAAGAAATCACCTGATGGATCCCCTAGAAAATCTGCCAGCAGCACTCCTGCAGTAACCAGCCCTACTTGTAAGTACCCTTTTTGTATCTTTGAATAAAGTTCTTCTCTAAAAAAGAAAGAACCATTGCTTAAGATCAATACACCGGATCTTGGTGCAATGTCCAATAAGTTAAACTCATCTCTTGTCTTTACATGTAATTCTATTGCACAGATGAAGCAAAGAGTGAACCAGACCCTTCCGAAGCACACGATTCTCATGAGACAGCTGAAGGCGAGACAGGTGAAACCAATGGGGACAATTCGGAACCAATAACTCAGTCATGTACATACAGTTACGACCAGCTGAAGTCCAAATCTGAAAATCCAGTAACTGGAATTGACTTCAAACGCAGAGAGGTTGTCCCATCATCGATGTTTACAAGTTCACTCTTATCCTTTTTCTGAATTATATTAGTTCTTACTCTGGCTTTGATTTCTCAGACTTATTTGTCCGATGAGGAGTTCGAGACGGTATTCGGGATGCCGAAAGAAGCATTTTACAAGTTGCCAAAGTGGAAGCAAGATCTTCAAAAGAAGGAAGTTGATCTATTCTAGAGCTTCATGCACTTGAACAAGTGATTTAAGTATTTCCATTGCATTCTACCTAGCAATCCCTCGTATATTTGATCTTCAATTCCGCCCAAAAATCATGGTTTCGTCTACACGGTGCCTGGATTACCATTTTTGTCCCTTTTTCCTTCTTGATAAACGTACGTGTAATTAGTATTCGGATGGATTCCGATGTTGCATGGATTACCATGAACTCATATTGGAATGTTTCGCAGGTCAACATTCTTTGATTTGGTTGCATATAATATCTCATTTGATCTTTTGGTTAATTCAATTCATCATTTTAAGAATATTATGTTTTTCTTTATGCTGATCTTGTTTGGCTCTTCAATCGGAGAGGATAAAATAGCCATTTAATTAATTAGTGTAAAGTTGAGCTTTTTATGGTTACGAATTGGTAGGAACTAATTGGACAACCGATAAAAAAAAAAAAGTTTCTTTTTCAGGTTAATTTTGGTTCTTGTTTTATAAATATTGTTTTTAAAAAATTTTCTGACTTTTTATATTTATGAAATTTTATTAATTGATATTTTAAAAAATTTCAACAACATTGAACCATCCCACTTGTTAACCTTTGATCTGGTGTTTTCAATGAATCTAATTTTTGAAGAAAATCGAACTACCACTTATCGGATGAAATCAAAACTTGTCAAAAAAATAATTATTACATATAATTTGTAATATACAATTGATTTTGTTTTAAATTTCTAACTATGTGATGCAGTTTTTTAAAAGCTTAAGATCCAAGAGTTTTAGTCTTTGCCACAATATCACAACTTCCTTCACAATTATGTAATACAATTTAAATAACAAATTATTATTTTATACAATTTTTCTTTTTCATAACTAAATTATTTTCTTTTGGGAAACACTGACAACAAAATTGATATATTTGAGCCATTGCTTGGTGTTTGTAATTTTAACTTAATGGGATGAAATTTTGTAGAGCTGTTCCACTTTTTCTCTCAATACAGAATCCATAATAATTTTAACCTTCGCCGATCAAATAAAAATAAAAATACTTATATTTACAAATATTTCTGAAAATAACTACTTAAATTTTACACATTTAATTTCTTAAAAAATTAATTTTAATTATTGTGATTAGTTTAAAATAATATTTATTATTTAAATTATTAAACATAATTAAAATATATTAATTTATTTAAAAAATAAAATATTATATTAATAAAAAATTTCAAACCATAATTAAAATATTTTTACCATATTTTATGTACAATAAACTTCACTTCATATAATTAATAGAAAACAATGTTATTTAAAATAATAACTGATTAAAGTGAATTAATTATTTTCACCATTCAAATATAATATTAAACTATAAAAAGTTTATACACTGTAAATTAAACTATTCATTATTTAATTTTTTTAATAATCAATAAACTGACCATAATAATTTTTTCATAATATATAATTAATATAATTATAATATTTTAGAATAAACTTATAAATTTACTATTTATAATATTTATGTATTAAATATAAAGTTACTTATTATATAAATAATTAAAATTAGTTATTTAAAATAAAAGTAATATTTTTTTCTTTAAATTCTATTAATAAAAGTCTTCTAATAGAATAAAAAATCTTTCTTATAAGTATGATAAAAAAAATTATCAAGTAAATTTATTTAACAAAATTTAATTTAGTATTAATTTGATTGCCATGAGTATTGTAATAGGCCAATTTTAACCCAGGCCAAATTACAGAAATAAAACAAAATAAAACCAAATCAAAATAAAATAATTAAACAATCTAAATGTCCATTTACATATTAGGCCCGAACGAAAAATAAACCCAAATTACAAGCCCAAGATAAATTAAAACCCTAGCAGCCCAACAATCCCACAATCTTAACTATTTTTAGCAAAAAAAAAAAGGGCAGAAAACTCTAGCCGCATGCCATGTCGGCGCCCCCCTCTGGCGCACGCCTCTGACATCTCGGCCACCTGCAAAGAGAAACCAACATGCAACAGAAAAAAAAAAAAAAAAAAAAGCAAGACAAGACAACATAGAAACGGACAAAAAAAAAAATAGACTAAAAGTTGTGTAATCCAGCTATAAAAGCCTAAACATTTCATTTGTAATTTTTTTACGAACACACAAGATTGAATACAAAAACAAAAAAGAGATTGAATATCTAAAATCTTTTAAAGGTGATTTTCGTATTATATATATTTTTTGCTTATTTTACTCAAGTTTTTTTTTTAGTTTACATACGAAAATAAAAAAGAGAAAGAAAGGCTCACCTGATTCACCCCGTGGACTCGTCGTCAGAGGTCCCTTCTCCGTCGCCGAAATCGAATCTAAAAGGAGTTGGGGTCTTCTTCTTTTTTCGTTTTTTTTGGGTTGAGAAGGCCTGGCCGTCAAATCCATCTTTAAAAGGGGCTAAAAAAATGACTTCGCGTGGCTCCGACCACTGTCCACGGTGGAGCCACGGCGGAGGCGCGGTGGGCTGGCGACAGACACTAAGTCTAGGTGAAAATCTAGCAGAGAAAGGGCTAAGATTTTAATTTTTTTTTTAGAAAAAGCGATAGAAATGGATTTTAAGAAAAAAAATTAGTTTAAATAAAGATTCAAAACGGCGCCGTTTTGAGCTAGGGCTCACAGACGCCAAAACGGCGCCGTATTGGGCCACCCGCGCATGACCTGACCCGACCCGCTCCAAGGTAGATTTGCACGTTTTCGTTAAATGAGTTATTTGCAACCCTGATCCCCCTGCTCTTGTGGCGCTTTTCAATCTGGTCCTTTTTACCCTTTTTTATTTTTTATGAATTTGGCTACATATTTTCCGTGCGTTTCGATTTAGTCCCTGGCTTGCTAAGGGACGCACGTTTAGGGTATTGGGTTATTTTCCCATTTTAGACCCCGTATGTTTTTGTGCATCTGATTTTAATCCTTTACTTTATTTTATCATTTAATTTGTTTGTTTTATTATGGTTTTTACTTTTAATTTCATTTCTATTCTAATTTAATCCCTAATCTGTTGAATTTTAACCTTTTTTAATTTGTTATTTATTTATTCATTTTAATAGTTTTATATATTTTATTTTAATCGATTTTATTTATTGAAAATTTTATATATCATTTATATTAAACTGTTTTATATTATTTTATTTTAAATTGTTTTAAATATTATTTATTTTAAACTGTTTCATATATTATCTATTTTAAACTGCTTTATACATTATTTTATTTTAAACTGTTTCATATATATTATTTATTTTATATTTTTTATATATTTTAAACTGTTTCATATATATTATTTATTTTAGATCTTTTTTACATATTATTTCTTTTTAAAAATGTCTTATATATTATTTATTTTAAATTAGTTTAAATTATTTATTTCAAACAGTTTTGTATTTTATTTGTGTTAATTTTTTATACTGATTATTTTGAACCATTTTTTTGTATTATTTATTTTAATTTTTTTTCATATATTATTTATTTCAAACTTTTTATATATTATTTACTTCGAATTGTTTTATATATTATTTTCTTTCGTTTTCTTTGATTGTTAATATTGATATTAAAATAATGTGTGGTGTGATTATTGCCATTATGTGTATTATAATTCGCTTATTCATATTTTCATGTTATTGTGATTCATTAGTGTAACATTTTATTCGTAAATTATTACTTCATGTTGTATATTATCATTCCATCACATTTCATTAAAATCACTTCAAAGGTAATGTTTATTTTTTTTTCCTTTATCCACAATAAGCCATTTTATTATATTTCAACTAAATAGCATGCATCGTTTAGGTTTTATAATCGCTATTATTCAAAAAAAATTTAAAAATAAGGCAATGTTTCGTTTTTTGGAAATTCGAGAAGTCGTACCCCAACTTACGGGGTTTCGATTTTCTCGTTAAATCTAAACAACTGAACATTCTTCTAAATTTAATGTTCAAGTGCCGCATCCTAACTTACGGGATATGGCATATTGTTATCGCGGGACGAGTGGGCCTTTGATGCTCATTTCAATTGAATTCAAGCGTTTTTAAAATTAACTTTAATAAAAAAGGAACGTATTTTAAAGTCTTTTCAAAATTTCAACTCTCGATATTAAGACATTAATTAATCAATTAGGTACCAATTTTGGGCGTGACGAGGGTGCTAATCCTTCCTCGCACGTAACCGACTCCCGAACCCATTTTCTCAAATTTCTTAGACCAAAATTGTTGTTTTAGTAAATCGAAGTATTTTATTAAAACAACCAAATTACTAGGTGATCCGATCACACCTCAAAAAAAAATTGGTGGCGACTCTTACTTTTGTTTTTAAATATTAATGTCGACCTTTCAAAAAAATGGTTTTGACAGGCATTACTGTTAATGTAGGAGGATGTGAGTTTGAGTGTGCTGAAGCGTATTATCCTTCTATTTATGGGTTGGGAGGGGCTATGGCTAGTTCTAAGTATCATATCAAAAAGAGCAGATATGATCAGAACCTATAATGAAATTGTTCAAAAAAATTATTTAACAAAAAAATTTAATAAAAATTAAAATTCTTGTATAAAAATGTGATAAAATTTATAAATATGAAAAATTCAATAATATAATGAATAACAAAAAGTACATTCATCAATTCATAACTTTCTTTAAACTTGTGTTTATACATACATACATACACACACACACACACACACACACATATATATATATATATATGATAGATAAAAAAAAGGTCTCAACTTGATTAATCTGTGTACAAAATTAAACATATACATATATATATATAATAATTTTCTTTACCCGTGTGACGTATTAGTTGATTATATATGTTAATTAAGTTGCATTTAATTATTTCTTAAAATTTTTCATAAATTTTGTAACATTTTATGTAACATCCTAAACCCAGCCTAGATGTCCAGATCAAGTCCAGAGAATTACACCAACGATACTAAAAACACCACATTTATAATGTAGACAAAATGAATCATTCATCACTTAATATCCACATAGTAATTAACTAAGTATGCAATCTTTCCAAACATCATAATATCATAGAATATTGAATTTCCTAATAGTAGTATTTAAAAGAAAGATAAAAGTTTAACCGAGCTCTCGTGGCGCCAACCAGTTCAAGTTTGAAAACCACCTGAAATCCAATCAGTAAATAAATGAGTTGTGAACTCAGTGCATAAAAGACGTTCATTCAATTGAAATACATTTGAAAGATAATTCTTAGATCCCAAGATTCGATTAAGCAACAAAAGCCATTTCAATTTAGATGCAGAACAAATCAGTTACATAAACAAAAACAGTTTCAGATTCATATGCAGTTGTTCCTACCCCCAACCTCTACACACCATCTTCGGCCATCCCAACACACCGTTAAGGGTGTTAAATGCCCAACCAACCCTATACACCATAGAGTGTTTGTCTGACACATTTATAGAAACGCAGCTTAGCTGCTAGATCGAAATGCAGCAATGCACCAGATTCACATTTATACATATTGTGGCTTAGCCACCAATTCAAAACAAATTACTTCCTTCTTCACAAAACCACAACCATGCAAATGCAGAGGAAAAGTATCCACAACATATGTAATACAGTTCAGTGTCAGAAATAGTCACTATAGTATACAAACAGTTATGTTATCCATATGTCAGTTATAGAGCATCAGAGAGTTCTCATACAATCAAATTCAGATTATTCATACATTATAGAGGTCCGTGTTAGTGTTGGACGACACTAACGACATCAAAAATGAGATTCGGACCCTATTTATATGCCACACGACCTAGACACACGCCCGTGTCCTCTGCCCATGTGGTTCTAAAACATAAATAGTGAGTTACACGGCTTGGACACACGCCCGTGTGACTCACACGGCCTGGGCACACGCCCATGTCCATGGCCGTATGGTCCTAAGTCACAAACAGTGAGTTACAGGGCTTAGGTACACGCCCGTGTCTATTCCCCATGTGAATCTTGCACTTAACATGGCCACACACGGCCTGGACACACGCTTGTGTGCCTTTCCCGTGTGGGCCCAAATCAATGAACAATGAGTTACACGACCAACTACAAGGTCGTGTGGCTCACACGCCCTGGGCACATGCCCATGTGCTTGGCCGTGTGGTGTCGACCGTCACATTTTCTTGCAACCCAAATTCACAAAAATCGAGGTTTTTAGTACGCATCTGATATCGTTTTAAAGTAGAATCAACACGGAGAAGTCCCAGAACCTAATTTAACCATTAAACAACCAATCAAACGACTAAAACAATAAATCATTACATACATAAACACTCAACTAAGGACGTCGAAACCTAGATGCTAAACTTTCAACGACGAATGCTTATCGACAATTCAATAGCACTAAATTGGCACAACACGTGAATGACCATCTCCCTCCGTATTCACGCCCAAGGAAAAAAAACAACAACTAATTATCAGAGAGTTTACGCAAACAATCAGAGAATTCTCAATTTAGCATCACAAACGGACACTAACGAAACTTTGCAGAGACTTAATATTTTCTGGCAGAACTTACATAGAAATCTTCCAACAACTTAGGTGTTTCAATAATTTCGATATTCACTTGTCGAACCAATTGAAAAAGTAAAATCGAAGGAGTAAAAAGAAAGAAAAGAAAAAGGAAAAAAAATAAAGAAAAGGGAATGAAGAAGAGAGAATAAAAGAACATTTAAAAAATAATAATCCTTTGTCTTAACCACCAGCGTACTTCTGGCAAAAAGCAAAAATTTTCCTAACGCATACGATAAGATTCAAACTAGGGGCTAGACAGAATACAGACAATTGCTTAACCAGTGAACCAGCAGGCTTATTTTTGACGCAAATTTACATAGAATCACACTTAATTATGTAACGCATGGATAAGGGTTGTTTTAAAAATAATAAAACTTTTAACGATGCAACTTAAACTCCAGATCTTAAACACAAAAGCATAGCACATGACCAATAATACAAAAATCTAATTACTGTAGATTCTTACCATTCAATTATCAAAATTTTGGGGCGTTACAACTCTCCCCTTAAAAGGAATTTTAGCCTCGAAATTACCTGAATTAAGTAGATACGGGTACTGTCATCAGATCAATTCTTCAGGTTCTCATGTGGCTTCCTTGGTGCCATGGTTCTGCCACAGAACCGTCACCAGAAGAACAATTTTCTTCCTTAGTACTTTAACATCACGTTCTATGATCTGAACATGTTCCTCCTCGAATGTTAAACCCGATCGCAACTCAATCTCGTCGATAGGAACTATATGCGAAGGATCATGTAACAACCCATTTTTCAGTGAAATCGGAGCAGTGGTTTCTTGACCACAAATCTAACCCAAAAATAAAATTTATTCTTATTTTATGAGATGGTCAGTATTATAATAGACATGTCATGTGAAAGTGTTGATACAAAAATTTTATCGATTAAGTGTTTAATTACGAGAAGGACTAAATCGCATAAAATATGAAAGTTAAATTCTAGTAGCTATAAAGATCAAATAGCTATGGAATTCAAAACTAGAGGTCCTTATATGGTAATTAGACCATTAAGAAAAGTATGTAGATTTTTCTTGGTGACTCATCCATGCAAAAAATATAGAAAAAGGGCAAGGGCTAAATTTAGAAATAGCAAAATACTTAATTAATTAAAAGATGAAAAGAAAATATATCATCTTATTTTCATCATCTTGAACCTAAAAGCACATGGAAACCCTAGAAGAGAGAGAAGAAACTTTCAAGGCCTAATTGGGTAAGTTTCCTTGTCCCGTTTTTAGTAATTTTGATATTTTTAAAACCGGAATAGTCTAATCAATCTATTTGAGGGATTCATTTGAAAAGTTATCAAGGTATGAAAAATGGGTCATGGATGTATATGCTGGAAATTAGAAATTTATGGTAGAAAATGAAAGATTATTGATAGATAAACAACTTTTACAAAGTGATTTTTTTTATGAAAACATGATTTAGGGACTAAAATGAAAAGTTGTAAAATTTGATGAAAAATTCTAAAATTTTATGAATACATGTGCTGTAAAATTTGTAATGGGGCTTTGGTTAGGCTTGGAATAGGGAGTAATTTGCACAAGTTTCATTTTTCGAGTTTAGGGACAAAATCAGAATTTATGGAAAAGTTAGGGGCAAAATGGTAATTTTTCCTAGGACGTAAATTGAGTCCATTTAAATATGAAATGTGTGGAATTGATGGTTAAATTCAATTATATAGATCCGAACAACACTAATTCGAGGTTAGATCGAGGAAAAGAAAAGGTTTCGAATTAGTAGACTTTATACACGAACAAGTGTCGAGGTAAGTTCGTGTAACTTAACCGAAATTGTAAATATGTTTAATTGAATGTTGTGTTGTATGTAATTTGAATTATATTTTGATTGTCATAATGAATGTTTGAATACATGCTTGAAATGATGATAAAAGGGTTAAGTCCCGATTGAATATTGAATTTCGATAAATATATGCACTTTCCTGAAATGAATGAGGTCCTGCATTTGTTGCGGATGAGATTTAGCTCGGACCAGTAATCTCATTGACCTTGTTAAAGAAAGGATTTAGCCTGGACGGGTAACCCTATTAAAATACCTCTCGAGTATACGTTACGATTAGGGTTTAGCCTGGACTGGTAATCCTAATTGAGCTCTTTGAACATACGTTATATAAAGATTTAGCCTGGACTGGTAATCCTATTATACGACATGTGACTCGAGAGCGTGTCCCTTGGTCAAGTGCCCTAAGAGGTACTCTTGAATAGGAATTGAAAAATTATTGAATTGTACACCCCGAGTGTACCACTTGAGTATCCATTGAAATTTCAATGATTCAATGGACATAAAACTCTTGACATGGCATGACAATTATGAGATGAAATGGTAATGTTTTGAATGAGTAATGCATGATGAGCTCATCTATTCTTACTTGATGTATATGTAAACTTTGTGACTAACATGTTTGATTGGATGCATGTGTTTAGGCAATTTAGCCAAATGGATGGAAAACTTGTTATAGTATGGTTAGATTTAATAAACGAGATTGGTAAGTTTAGTTTCCGTTATACGAACTTACTAGGCATGTAATTCTCACTCTGTTTTATTTTTCCCCTATTTTATAGTGCTTGGAAGCTCGCGAGGGTTAGAGATCACTGGAGCATTGTCACACTATCAATTAGTCATTTTGGGTATACTTAGTAAAATCATTTTGATATAATGGCATGTATAGGACAACTTGGTCAATAGTGGCTTGAAAATGATGTTTTGTAACCTAGCCATTGGAATGGCTAGTAATGGCCTATTTTGGTATGATTAAGTACATTATTTTGATATATATATATATATATATACATATGTGTTAAGTTGAGTATATGTTATGAAAGGTTGTTATTGCCTAAATTAATCCAAGGTATGTTTATAACCACCTATGCATGTAATGATATGCCTTGTTGAATGATAAAGTTTGTTTAATTTGAATGCTTGGAATGACCGGAATTGGTTGTGTGTTTCAAGTGCAGGTCTTGGATGAAATTTTGGGTGAGAAATAAAGCTAGGGATGGCGTCATTTTGTACACATGGGCAAACACATAGGCATGTGTCTAGACCGTATGTGACATACGGCCTGGTAACATGGGCATGTGGTTAGGCCGTGTGTCCCCTGCACCTAAATTTTGAGAAACAAAATGCTCAGAATTAGGCATATAGGCGTGTGTCTCAGACCACACGGCCTTGGACACGGGCGTGTTACACGGCTGTATGAAAATCACACCTAAATTTTGAAAATTAAATTCGCCACACAGCCTAGCACACGGGTGTGTGACTTGGTCGTGTGACTTCAATTTCTTCATGCCTTAAAAGTCAGAGAGTTACACGGGTTACGGACACAGGTGTGTGTAGTACATGGCCTGACCACACAGACGTGTTCCTAGACCACATGGGCATGTGAGCCTATAACTTTGGAAAATTTTTGAAATGTTGCAAAATTTTTTATGAGTTTCTGATTAAGTCCAGACTCGACTCTAATGCTCGTATTGGGCCTCGAGGGTCCAATTAAGGGATGTTTTGAATGATCTCGGTAAATAAATAGTAAATTTATAAGAATTATCTGTAAAATGTTTTGAATGTTTCGGTAATACTCCTGAACCTTGTTTTGACAACGGGTATGGGTTAGGGGTGTTACAGATTAGACCGATACTGTCTCAACATCGAGACATGAAACACATCATGAATTCGCTCTAACTCTGGCAGTAATGCTAACTGATACGCAATAGGTTCGACACGTTTCAAAATGCAGTAAGGTCCAATAAACCTAAGGTTTAACTTGCCCTTGCGTCCAAATTAGAGAACCTTTTTCCACGATGACACCTTTAGAAACACCTGATTGCATACAAAAAATTCAATATCTTTTCTTTTTCAATCAGTATAAAACTTTTGTCGATTAGAGGTGGCTTTCAGTCAATCTCGAATCAATTTCATAGTGTTCTCAATTTCAGAAACTAGCTTAGGACCCAAAACCCGACATTCACTTAATTCTGTCCAACATAGAGGAGTACGACATTTACGACCATACAAGGCCTCATAGTATGCCATCTGAACTAGATTGGAAGCTATGCAAACTCAGCCAATGATAGATAATCCTTCTAACTACCCTGGAAGTTTATTACACAACCCTGAAGCATATCCTCTAGAATCTGAATAACTCACTCAGACTGTCTGTCGGTCTGAAGATGATACGCAGTACTGAAATTAAGCCAGGTGCCTAAAGCCTCATGAATTTTCTTCCAGAATCGAGATGTGAATCACGAATCTCTATCAGAGATAATTGAGACTGGAATCCCGTGTAGTCTCACAATTTCGGCAATATACAATTTAGCTAACTTCTATAGGGAATAATCTATTCGGATAGGTATGAAGTGAGTGGATTTGGTCAGTCGATTAACGATGACCCAAACTGAATCTTTGTGAGTGGGGGTTAAAGGCAACCCACTAATAAAATTCATCGTTACAAGCTCCCACTTCCACTGAGGAATATTAACTGGCAAAATCAGTCCGAAAGGCAACTGATGTTCAGCCTTAACCTTTTGGCATGTCAAACAGTGGGACACAAAAGCAACTACCTCTCGTTTCCAGGCCACCAATAGAGGATCGACTATCTCAACTCTTTGACATTAGGCACACAAATTTGACCTCTGAAACATAGAACCTTATCGTTGTTCATGCTGAAATTAGAAGTTTCGTCTGAACCAACCTGTTGCAATCGCTGAACTAAGGACTCATCACTCAACTGTTTAGCTCGAATCTGCTCAACCCAAGTCAGTTTAACCTGAAATTCGGCTAACAACCCACCATTCTCAACCAAACTCAAACGAGCTAACATTGCTCTTAGATCAGCCATCTGTAACGCCCCCACGCCTGAGACCGTCACCGGAGTCGAGTATGAGGTGTTACTAAACTTAATTTAACATTTTAAGAACTTTAGATTATTTGTTTCTACATTCACAGCTTTTTAGCTACTTGCGTTACAGTCACAAGAAAAATCATATCTCGAGTTTCGAAACTAGAAATCAAGATCCGTAAATTTTCCCTGAATCTAGACTCATATGCCTATCTACTAATTTTTTTCTAGAATTTTTGGTTGGGCCAATTAGTACAGTTTATTAGTTAAAGTTACCCCTGTTTCAGGGCTTGACTGGTCTGACCTCTGTTTACTACGAACCACTTTTCTCTCTGTATAAAATTCATATAAATATGAGATTTATTTCTCCTGAAACTAGACTCAATAAGGATTCTGAGGATATAAAATAAGCCACCTAATTATATCTGTACAATTTATGGTGAATTTATAAAGTTGGAATAGGGGATTCAGAAACTGCTCTGACCCTGTTTCACTAAAATTCAAATATCTTCTAACATATAATTTTTTTACCAGTTTAGTTTGTTTCGTGTGAAACTAGACATAATAAGCTTCAATTTTATATTTAATCCATCACTAAATTCAATTTCTATGATTTTTAGTAAATTTTCAAACTCACGTCAGTGTTGCTGTAATATTCTGTTTATGGCAAATTTCATCCTTTTTATAAATTTTCATGAACTAGGTAACTTATTAACTTTCCATAACATCAAACATATTCTAAACTAACCATTTCCATAATTTATCATTATCAAGCACTTCCTCAACCATTTCATCACCATACCATAAGATCATTTACACAAAATAAGTATTTTGCTATACATGCCATACTTGAATTTACAAGTCATTTTACGAAAAGTTCTTAGGATAGTGTGGTGAGTTTCGACCAATCCCGACTCTCGAGCTGGCTAGTCCAAAACTACAATGAGTAAGAAAGAGGAGTAAGCATAAATGCTTAGTAAGTTCATATGTAAATAATAAGTAACACAACAAAGCAATCATACCAAACAACATTAGCATGGTATCACCAAAACATAAATCTCATTTCTAATCATCATTCATCAATTTACTACCTTATCGTTATTGTATCATTATTCAACCCAAGGGTTACATACATACCTGTCCAAAGTATTCCATTTCACATCACTTACCAATACGTCTCGTTTCATCTCGAGTATTCCTCCATTTAAGTAGAACTTTACCCGTTGAACTCATCGGAATATAATTCGGATACGTAAGAAGTTTGCACATAAGTGCCACATATGTAGCCAAGCTACCATGTAACCCGCCCATAAGCGAACTCGGACTCAACTCAACGAGCTCGGGCGTTCGCATCCATAATGAACTCGGACTCAACTCAACGAGCTCGGATGCCTAGTTACATCTCACGAACTCGGACTCAACTCAACTCAACGAGTTCGAACATTCGCATCCATAAGTGAACTCGGACTCAACTCAACGAGCTCGGATGCTCAACCATCCTAGTGACATGTCACTTGTATCCTAATCTATTCCTAAGGTTCAAACGGGATTTTCCTTGAACACATATCCTTGACGTCTTCCGTAGAATGCGGAACCAATACTCTGTAACAATTATGTTTAACAAGTAATTCACATAATTTGCATTTTATTGAAATTAACCACAAAGCATATATTTCATGATAAAAATCAGCATATCACATAATTGACATCAATGACTTAAAAATAACAATTATGCTACATTATTTACACATGAACTTACCTTGGTACCAAAATACAAAGGTTTTGCAATTTAATCCACAATCTTTTCTTTTCCTCGATTGGGGTCGTTTCCACGTCTTTCTTGATCTAAAATAACACATTTAGCTTATTTAATACTCACATTATCAAATTAATTCTTAATTCAAATTTTGGCAAAATTACAATTTTACCCCTAAACTTTTGCATATTTACATTTTTGCCCCTAGGCTCGGGATTAAACTTTATTCCTTATTCTTATGTTTTACAACATGCTGATCACTTTTCCCTTCTATGGCAACATCAAATTCGCACTCTAACATGTACTTGTGACTATTAGGTATTTTTACCGATTAAGCCCTTTTACTCGTTTTTGCTTAAAATCGAGTAGTACAAGTTGTCTAACATAATTTAAAACATTATATTCTATCATAAAACATCAAAATACACAAATTTCACCTATGGGTATTTTTCCAAATGTAAACCCTAGGTTAAATTATTGCTAACATAAGCTTTATCGAGTTATCGGATTTCAAAAACATAAAAATCATTAAAAACGGGGCTTGGAATCACTTACTATGAAGCTTGAAAGTTGAAAAAACCCTAGCTATGGAGACATGGAGCATTCGGCAGCAACTAATGGGGAAGATGACTATTTTGTGTCATTTTTCCCATTTTATTTCATTAATTATCCAAATGACCAAAATGCCCTTAATGCCTTTCTTTGAAAATTTTCATGTACAAGCCCATTTTTGTCCAAAATTTTAGAAATTGGTCAAATTGCTATTTAAGACCTCCTAATTAATATTTCAAAGCAATTTCATACTAAAAACTTCTAGAATGCAAGTTTTGCAACTTATTCGATTTAGCCCCTAACTTCAAATTAAGCATTTTATGCATGGAATTTCTTCACAAACTTTTCACACAATCATGCAATCATATCATAAACCTCAAAATAATTATAAAATAATTATTTCTATCTCGGATTTGTGGTCACGAAACCACTATTCCGATTAGGCCCTAATTCGGGATATTACAACTCTCCCCCCTTTAAGGATTTTCGTCCTCGAAAATCTTACGATAAAATGATGTGGGTATTGATTTCTCATAGTTTCTTCGGATTCCCATGTAGCTTCTTCTACTCCATGCTTTTGCCACAACACCTTCACAAGTGCAATATTTTTATTCCTTAGTTGTTTGACCTCTCGAGCTAAAATCTTAATCGGTTCTTCTTCATAGGTCATATCTGGTTGTAGTTCAATTTCTGCCGGTGAAACCACATGTGAAGGATCCGAACGATACCGACGTAACATAGATACATGGAACACATCATGAATCTTCTCTAATTCGGTGGTAAAGCTAGCCGATATGCTACCGGTCCAACTTTTTCAATTACCTCATACGGCCCAATAAAACGTGGACTTAATTTGCCCTTCCGTCCAAATCTAAGAACCTTTTTCCACGGAGACACCTTTAAAAATACTTTATCACCAACTTGAAATTCAATGTCCTTTCGTTTTAAATCTACATAAGATTTCTGTCTATCCGAAGCAGCTTTCAAACAATTTCGAATTACCTTTACTTTTTCTTCGGTTTCTTTTATTAGATCAACTCCATAAATCTTATTTTCCTTGAGTTCAGTCCAATACAGAGGCGTTCGAAACTTACGACCATACAATGCTTCATAAGGTGCCATTTTCAAGCTCGTCTGATAACTATTATTGTAAGCAAATTCTACCAACGGTAAGTATTTTTCTCAACTTCCTTGAAATTCCAATACACAACATCTGAGCATATCTTCAAGAATCTGAATTACTCTTTCTGATTGTCCATCAGTCTATGGATGAAAAGCAGTACTGAAATTTAACTTTGTACCTAACGCGTCTTGCAATTTTTGCCAAAACCGCGAGGTAAACCTTGGATCTCTATCTGAAATGATTGACAATGGTATTCCATGTAGTCTAACAATTTCTCTAACATACAATTCAGCCAACTTGTTAAGAGAATAATCCGCACGTCATACCAGGGATAAAATGAGCCAACTTAGTTAGTCCGTCAACTATTACCCGGATGGCATCTTTCTTTCCGGAGTTAATGGCAATCCTGAAACAAAATCCATAGTAATCCGATCCCATTTCCATTCGGGGAACCATAATAGGTGAAGTAATCCCGAAGGCACTTGGTGTTCAGCTTTCACTGTTGACAAATCAAGCATTTGGACACAAACTCGATATATCCTTTTTCATTCCATTCCACCAATACATTTTCTTCAAGTCGTTATACATTTTCGCATTACTACCGGATGAATCGAGAAACAACCACTATGTGCTTCCTGTAGGATCTTTTGAATCAATTCCTCATTCTTTGGTACACAAATCTGATCTTTAAACATTAAGCACCCATCAGAACCGATTCAAATCGACTCTGTATCAACTTCACACTATTTTCTTTTGGCTTGCAAATCTTGATCATCTTTCTGAGCTTCAAAGATCTCTTGTAAAAACGTCGGTTTTGCTCTTAACTCTACTAGAATCGAACCATCATCTGACATTTTCAACTGAGTGTTCATAACTCTCAATGCAAACAACAACTTTCTGCTCAAAGCATCAGCTACTACATTCGCTTTTCCGGATTATAATCAATAACAAGCTCGTAATCTTTCAGTAACTCCAACCATCTTCATTGTCTTAAATTCAAGTCTTTTGTGACATCAAATACTTAAGACTTTTATGGTCAGATATACCCAGCACTTTTCACCATACAAATAATGTCGCCAAATTTTCAAAGCAAACACCACCGCAGCCAATTCTAAATCGTGAGTAGGATAATTCTTCTCATGAGGTTTTAACTGCCTCGAAGCATAAGCCACCACTTTTCCTTCTTGCATAAGCACACACCCCAAACCATTTAGAGAAGCATCACTATACACCACAAATTCTTTACTGATTTGGGGCTGTACTAACACCTGGTGCCTCTGTTAATAACTTTTTTAATTCTTCAAAACTCTGCTGACACTCTTCCGTCCATTCAAATTTAACATCCTTTCGGAGTAGTCTAGTTATAGGAGCAGTAATTATAGAAAATCCATTTACAAACCGTCGATAATACCCGGCTAGCCCCAAAAACTTCTAACTTGAGTTACATTTTTTGGTGGTTTCCAATCAACAATGGCTGAAATTTTACTAGGATCAACCCGTATACCATCACCAAACAATATGACCCAAAAATCCAACTTCCGAGCCAAAATTCACTTTTACTAAACTTAGCATACAATTTGCTTATCTCTCAAAGTTTGCAAAACTATCCTCAAATGTTCAGCATGCTCTGTCTCATCTTTTGAATAAATTAAAATATCATCTATAAACACCACAACAAATTTGTCCAAGTATGGGTGAATATGCGATTCATTAAATCCATAAACACAAATAGAGCATTTGTCAACCCGAGTGGCATAACTAAAAATTCATAATGACCGTACCTTGTTCTAAAAGCGGTTTTAGGCACATCCGACTCTTTTACCCGCAATTGATAATATCCGGATCTCAAATCAATCTTTGAAAACCATGTCGCTCCTTTTAGGTGATCAAACAAATCATCAATTCTTGGCAATGGATACTTATTTTTGATTGTCACCTTGTTTAACCGCCGATAATCAACACACAATCTCATAGAACCATCCTTCTTTTTCACAAATAACACGGAGCACCCCAAGGTGAAAAACTCGGTCTCACAAAACCTTTATCACCAATTCTTGCAATGCGACTTTAATTCTTTCAACTCTGCTGATGCCATTTCGTATGGAGCAATCGAAATCGGAGTTGTTCCTGTATCAAATCAATACCAAATTCTACTTCCCTAAGCGGAGGCAAACCAAGCAATTCTTCGGAAATACGTCCGCAAATTCACACACAACCTGGCACTCGATTCAACTTTCTTTTCAACTTCTTTTGTATTAATTACATACGCCAAATAAGCTTCATAACCCTTTCTTAAATATCTTTGAGCCGACATTGAAGAAATCACACTAGGCAATGCCTCGATTTATTTGATTCAACCCATGATGTTTCACCATTTTCACACTTTAATTCTATAACTTTTTCTTTGCAATTTATTTTAGCATCATGCAAGTGTCAACCAATCCATGCCCAAAATAACATCAAACTCATCAAACGGCAACAACATTAAGTCGGTAGGAAAGTAATGATCCCAAATCTTTAAAGGACATTTCTTACATACTTTATCAACAATCACACATTTGCCTAACGGATTCGACACTCTAATCATAAATTTCGTGTTCTCACGGGTATATTCATACTAGACACCAATTTCATGCACACATATGAATGAGTAGAACCGGGATCAATCAAAGCAATAACTTTAACATTATAGAGAGAAAATGTACGGTAATCACATCAAAGCGAGGAAGCATCTTCGCGTGCTTTAATAGCATAAGTTCTAGCGGAGCCCTTCCTTCAGTCTAAGCTGGTGCATCCTCGGCTACATTCTTACCGCTTGCTTCGCTCCCGGCTTTTCTTGGATATCTTCCTCTCGAATCCGCCCCACTTGTTTTTGTATTCGAAATTTTTCTTTTTCAGCTCTCTCAGGCGATCTCTAATAAAATGATCAGGAGAACCACATCGAAAACATTCATTTGCTCTGCACGGACCAAAATGATTTCTACCACACTGCTGGCACTCCGGTTTAACAAATCTTGGATTCCCTACACTGGCTGCTGAAGTAGTCTGGGACTTAGGACCCACATTTTGCTTCTTATAGTTTCCATATGATTGCCCAACTGAAGTTTGAGAACGAGGATTCATATTTCTTGACTTTCCAGTGTCTTTGTGAGAATGAGCGCTCATCGGTCTTTTCTTCCACTTCTAGTCTCAATCTCGCCTTTTTCTTCTCTTTAAGTAATTCTTCACCTTACAAGCTCGATCAACCAATACTACCATTTCTTTTAATTCAAGAATTCCAACAAATACTTTGATGTCTTCATTGAGCCCGTCTTCAAATCGTCGGCACATCTTGGCCTCTGTAGGAACATACTCTCTGGCATATTTACTTAATCGAACAAACTCTCTTTCATATTCTGTAACCGTCATATTACCTTGCTTCAGTTCAAGAAATTCTTTACGCTTCTGATCCATAAATCTTTCACTAATATATTTCTTCCGAAACTCTTCTTGAAAGAATTCCCATGTTACTCTCTCTTTCGGTACCACCGAAATCAAAGTCTTCCACCAATTGTAGGCTGAATCCATCAACAAAGATATAGCGCATTTCAAACATTCTTCGTGTGTACAGATAATTCATCAAATACCCGAATAGAATTTTCAAGCCAAAACTCGCTTTCTCGGCATCATCATCAATATTTGCTTTAAATTCTTCGCCCCTTGCTTATGGATTCTCATCAACTGGATTTCTATGAAATTTCATCAGATCCATACCTTGAGGCACTCCGGGGTACAGGTTGAGGAATTGGGGAGGTGGGGAGGTTGTACATTTGGGTTCGCATGAAACGAACTCGAGTGTACCATGCACTCATCATTTCGAGAAAGGCTTCCCGACCCTTTCTCCTCCTCCACGACCAACAGTAGGAGGTGGATTTTCGATCGGCGCTGCTCCTTCAGCCGGAGCTGGCGCGATTACTCTCTACTTCATCTCGCCACACTGGATCGGGATCCATTTACTATAAAAAATTATTTAAAAGGTCGAAGTCGTCACACTATCACAATTTATACATATGGCATGTATAGCAAAATCCGTACATACAACACGTAGTCCGAGAACCGACTAAACCTGCTCTGATACCACTAAATGTAACGCCCCCACGCCCGAGACCGTCACCGGAGTCGAGTATGAGGTGTTACTAAACTTAATTTAACATTTTAAGAACTTTAGATTATTTGTTTCTACATTCACAGCTTTTTAGCTACTTGCATTACAGTCACAAGAAAAATCATATCTCGAGTTTCGAAACTCGAAATCAAGATCCGTAAATTTTCCCTGAATCTAGACTCATATGCCTATCTACTAATTTTTTTCTAGAATTTTTGGTTGGGCCAATTAGTACAGTTTATTAGTTAAAGTTACCCCTGTTTCAGGGCTTGACTGGTCTGACCTCTGTTTACTACGAACCACTTTTCTCTCTGTATAAAATTCATATGAATATGAGATTTATTTTTCCTGAAACTAGACTCAATAAGGATTCTGAGGATATAAAATAAGCCACCTAATTATATCTGTACAATTTATGGTGAATTTATAAAGTTGGAACAGGGGATTCAGAAACTGCTCTGACCCTGTTTCACTAAAATTCAAATATCTTCTAACATATAATTCTTTTACCAGTTTAGTTTGTTTCATGTGAAACTAGACATAATAAGCTTCAATTTTATATTTAGTCCATCACTAAATTCAATTTCTATGATTTTTAGTAAATTTTCAAACTCACGTCAGTGTTGCTGTAATATTCTGTTTATGGCAAATTTCATCCTTTTTATAAATTTTCATGAACTAGGTAACTTATTAACTTTCCATAACATCAAACATATTCTAAACTAACCATTTCCATAATTTATCATTATCAAGCACTTCCTCAACCATTTCATCACCATACCATAAGATCATTTACACAAAATAAGTATTTTGCTATACATGCCATACTTGAATTTACAAGCCATTTTACCGAAAAGTTCTTAGGATAGTGTGGATGAGTTTCGACCAATCCCGACTCTCGAGCTGGCTAGTCCAAAACTACAATGAGTAAGAAAGAGGAGTAAGCATAAATGCTTAGTAAGTTCATATGTAAATAATAAGTAACACAACAAAGCAATCATACCAAACAACATTAGCATGGTATCACCAAAACATAAATCTCATTTCTAATCATCATTCATCAATTTACTACCTTATCGTTATTGTATCAGTATTCAACCCAAGGGTTACATACATACCTGTCCAAAGTATTCCATTTCACATCACTTACCAATACGTCTCGTTTCATCTCGAGTATTCCTCCATTTAAGTAGAACTTTACCCGTTGAACTCATCGGAATATAATTCGGATACGTAAGAAGTTTGCACATAAGTGCCACATATGTAGCCAAGCTACCATGTAACCCGCCCATAAGCGAACTCGGACTCAACTCAACGAGCTCGGGCGTTCGCATCCATAATGAACTCGGACTCAACTCAACGAGCTCGGATGCCTAGTTACATCTCACGAACTCGGACTCAACTCAACGAGTTCGAACATTCGCATCCATAAGTGAACTCGGACTTAACTCAACGAGCTCGGATGCTCAACCATCCTAGTGACATGTCACTTGTATCCTAATCTATTCCTAAGGTTCAAACGGGATTTTCCTTGAACACATATCCTTGACGTCTTCCGTAGAATGCCGGAACCAATACTCGGTAACAATTATGTTTAACAAGTAATTCACATAATTTGCATTTTATTCGAAATTAACCACAAAGCATATATTTCATGATAAAAATCAGCATATCACATAATTGACATCAATGACTTAAAAATAACAATTATGCTACATTATTTACACATGAACTTACCTTGGTACCAAAATACAAAGGTTTTGCAATTTAATCCACAATCTTTTCTTTTCCTCGATTGGGGTCGTTTCCACGTCTTTCTTGATCTAAAATAACACATTTAGCTTATTTAATACTCACATTATCAAATTAATCCTTAATTCAAATTTTGGCAAAATTACAATTTTACCCCTAAACTTTTACATATTTACATTTTTGCCCCTAGGCTCGGGATTAAACTTTATTCCTTATTCTTATGTTTTACAACATGCTGATCACTTTTCCTTCTATGGCAACATCAAATTCTCACTCTAACATGTACTTGTGACTATTAGGTATTTTTACAGATTAAGCCCTTTTACTCGCTTTTTGCTTAAAATCGAGTAGTACAAGTTGTCTAACATAATTTAAAACATTATATTCTATCATAAAACATCAAAATACACAAATTTCACCTATGGGTATTTTTCCAAATATAAACCCTAGGTTAAATTATTGCTAACATAAGCTTTATCGAGTTATCTGATTTCAAAACATAAAAATCATTAAAAACGGGGCTTGGAATCACTTACTATGAAGCTTGAAAGTTGAAAAAACCCTAGCTATGGAGACATGGAGCATTCGGCAGCAACTAATGGGGAAGATGACTATTTTGTGTCATTTTTCCCATTTTATTTCATTAATTATCCAAATGACCAAAATGCCCTTAATGCCTTTCTTTGAAAATTTTCATGTACAAGCCCATTTTTGTCCAAAATTTTAGAAATTGGTCAAATTTCTATTTAAGACCTCCTAATTAATATTTCAAAGCAATTTCATACTAAAAACTTCTAGAATGCAAGTTTTGCAACTTATTCGATTTAGCCCCTAACTTCAAATTAAGCATTTTATGCATGGAATTTCTTCACAAACTTTTCACACAATCATGAAATCATATCATAAACCTCAAAATAATTATAAAATAATTATTTCTATCTCGGATTTGTGGTCACGAAACCACTATTCCGATTAGGCCCTAATTCGGGATATTACACCATCTCTCTATGGCTAAGGGCATCAGCTACCACATTAGCCTTACCCGGATGATACTCTATCATGCAGTCATAATCCTTAAGTAACTTGACCCACCTACGTTGACAAAGGTTTAACTCCTTTTGAGTTAACAGATATTTTTGGCTCTTATGATCTGTGTAAATGATACACATTTCACCATATAGATAGTGCCTCCAAATATTTAGAGCAAACACAATTGCAACTAGCTCAAGATCGTGTGTAGGGTAATTACCCTCACGTGTCTTAAGCTGTCGCGACGTATAAGCAACCGCTTTACCATTTTGCATCAGAACACATCCCAACCCCTACGTACAAAGCATCACAGTATACTACAAACTCTCGTCTTGTTGGTTGAACTAAAATAGGAGCTTGTGTCAGAACGGACTTAAGCTCATCGAAACTAGACTGTTGTACCTCAGACCACACAAATGGAACATTTTTACCTTGCAACTTTGTCAGAGGTGATGCAATTAGAGAAAATTCCTCGACGAACCTTCGGTAGTAACCAGCTAGACCTAGGAAACTACAAAGCTTAGATACATTTTTTGGTTGCTTCCACTCAACTATAGCTTCAATTTCGTTAGGATCGACTCGGATCCCATTCGCAGTTACCACATGACCCAGAAAAGTGACTTCTTGTAACCAAAACTCGCACTTACTAAACTTAGCATACAACTATTTTTCTCAGAGTATCTGAATACAAATGTGATTATCATGCTTAGATTTAATTTTAGAATAGATCAGGATGTCATCGATAAAAACCACTATAAATTGGTCTAAGTACGATTGGAACACCCGATTCATTAAATCCATAAACCCCGTCGGGGCGTTTGTCAACCTAAAAGGCATTACCAGGAGCTTGTAATGACCATAACGAGTCTTGAAGGTGGTTTTATACATATCAGTCTCTTTGACCTTAAGCTGATGGTAACCAAAATGCAGATCAATTTTGGAGAAAACTGATGCCCCTTGAAATTAGTCGAACAAGTCGTCAATTCTCAATAACAGGTACTTATTCTTGATTTTCAACTTATTTAACTGTTGATAATATATGCACATTCTCATCGATCCATTTTTATCTTAACAAACAACATCAATCCCCCCTACAAAGACACGCTTGGTTGGATAAACCTTCTATCATGAAGTTCTTGAAGTTGCGCTTTTAGCTCAGTCAGCTCATTCGATGCCATGTGGTATAGTGCAATGGATACCGTAGCAGTACTTGGTAACAGATGAATTCCAAACTCCATCTCTCTATCCGAACGTACTCTAGGCAATTCCTCAGGAAAGACATCCAGGAACTCTCTCATAGTGCAGATATCTCCTACAGAAAGTTTTACGGGAATAAAATTGGATACGTAGGCAAGGTATGCCTCGTACCCCTTTCAGACTAACTTGTCTACTACAAGAGCAGAGATTACATTAGAGAGGTAATCTCGACGCTCACCAAACATGACCACTTCGCCATTCTCCTCTGTTCTCAAGGTAACTCTCTTAGTTACACAATCTAGACTGACCCGATATTCTATAAGCCAATCTATTCTCAAAATCAAATCAAACTCATTAAAGGGTAACTTCATGAGGTCAACTGGAAATACCATATCCTGGATCTCTAGGGGTACCCATCTATATACTCTATCAACCTGAACTGACTGACCTAAAGAACTAATCATAGAAAACTCTCTAGCAGTATTTTTAGTCGTTAAACCCAGATTTGTAGAAACAACACTAGCTGTATACAAGTGAGTAGATCCAATATCAATGAGAGCATAGTATGGAATAGAATGAATAAAGAATGTACCTGCAATGACATCAGTATCATCCCTATCCTTGTGGTGCCTTGCCGCATAAACTAGTGCCAATTGAAGAGCCTCAATCGGACTTGCACCACTACCCGATGCTCTCTGTCCTCTCCCTGAACCATTACCCTCTCTACATATACCACGACCTCTAAGTGATTGCTGAGCCACTCTCGGAGGCTGAACAAAACTAGGAGCTAGAGTCTGTGTTGTAGCTGGCACCTGATCGGGTCCACAAGGGCAATCCCTAACCCGATGCTCCATTGACTTGCAACGGAGGCACGCTCCTAATTTCTTCCAGCATTCGTTCAGATGACATTTCCTACAATCACTGCACAACTGAATCTCGGTCACTATAGTTGGTGCTTCAGGCTTCTAGGGCTTATCAAATCTTGTCCGTTTCTTAGGGCACTATCCAAAACCAGAGGGACCCAAATCCCTTTTAATCTTACTCTGATCCTTCTTGCGGTCACATCGCTTGTGCTCAGTGCGCTTTACCTTTTCCATTATTTTTCTGGAACCGCAAAAAGCCACTCTTTTTGAGGAGTTATTAGAACCCATAGAACATATATCAATCCTTCCTCAAACCTCACGCACTTATCATAGTCAGAAGCTACCAATTCTCGTGCAAACTTACTCAGTCGTAAAAACTCGGCTTCATATTCAACCACAGATCGGTCACCCTGAACTAGGCTCATAAACTCACGTCGGCGAGCCTCAACATAACTTGTCTCCACATACTTACCACTGATAATCTTCATCCTGAAGTAGGGACACCACACCCCTTAATTTATGAGTGGGAGTGCAATCGAGATTAGTCATGATACACTCGGTAGCCTTGAGCCAATATTTATCAATAGTAGGAGTGACTCCTATGATGCCCCTGACAATTTAGCCCCGTTTGACCGGTGTCGTTCAATAACTGACCCTTGGCCTCCCGATCCAGAATGGGGCCCTATGACCCTCTCCAGTGCTTGAATCATAGCCTAAGACATTGCGTCATCTCAGGTCGTCGAAGTATAGGACTCCATCTCAGCAATAGGAGTACCAATTGTCCCGCTGGTCTCTAGGTTGGGCATACTACCCATAAAGGATGGCGCTGCTCGAGCTCCTTCTTAGCGTCCACGACGCCCACAAGTTCCCCATCTACGACTACCGCGTGAACTCATAATAGCAATCTATCTACAATGTCAGAGTGCACAGATCAGTTCAGACTTTCATCAGAACAATCCACCAGCTCACATCAGAGTATTTAACCACATAACAGCTTATGTAATACGGTGTTCCAGTTAAACATTACAATAGAAAAGAAGTACTTACAGGTTCGGCGTTGAAGGCTCGGTCATTTACTACTATTTCAGTTTTCAGATTGAATCAGACATCATATCCTCATTTAACAACTTTTTATCACACATTATGAGCCCAAACACGATCTGAGTTTTGACTAACTTGACTCTGATACCACTAAATGTAACAGCCTAAACACAGTCTAGATGTCCAAACCAAGTCCAGAGAATTACATCAACGATACTAAAAACACCACATTTATAATGCAGTCAAAATGAATCATTCATCACTTACTATCTACACAGCAATTAACTAAATATGTAATCTTTTCAAACATCATAATATCATAGAATATTGAATTTCCTAATAGTAGTTTTTAAAAGAAAGATAAAAACTTGATCGAGCTCCTGCGGCGCCGACCAATTCAAGTTTGAGAACCACATGAAATCCAATCAGTAAATAAATGAGTTGTGAACTCAGTGCATAAAAGACGTTCATTCAATTAATACATTTGAAAGATAATTCATGAATCCCAAGATTCGATTAAGCAGCAGAAGCCATTTCAGTTCAGGTACAAAACATATCCATTACATAAACAGAAGCAGCTTCAGATACATATGCAGTTGTTCCTACCCCCAACCTCTACACACCATCTTCGGCCATCCCAACACACGTTAAGGGCGTTAAATGCCCAACCAACCTTACACACTATAGAGTCTCTATTTGACACGTTTATAGAGACGTAACTTAGCTGCTAGATAAAAATGAGGCAATACGCCAGATTCACATTTATACACATCCTGGCTTAGCCACCAATTCAGAACAGATTACTTCCTTCTTCACAAAATCCCAACCCATGCAGATGTAGTGTAACACCCCTAACCCGTATCCGTCGCTGAAATAGGTTTTGGAGCATTACCGAGACATTAAAAAACATTTACAAATAACTTATGTGAATTATTATTCATTTACAGAGATCATTCATAACATCACTTGATTGGACCCTCGAGGTCCAACACGAACATTAAACTCGAGTCGGGACTTAATCGGGATCTCTAAGAATTTTTTTGCGAAATTACAAAATTTTTCCAATGTGCAGGGCTCACACGCCCGTGTGGTCCAAGGGACACGCCCGTGTTGGAGGCCGTGTTTGACCCCGTGTAACACTCTGACTTGCACACATGGCCATGCCACATGCCCGTGTGCTAGGCCCTATGGTTAATTAATATTATTCGAAATTAGGTGCAGGTTTCACACGACCAAGACACACGCATGTGTTCTAGGCCGTGTGAAAGACATGGTTGAGACATACGCCCGTGTCTCTGCCTGTGTGCCCAATTCTAAGCATTCTGCTTCTCAAAATTAAGGTACAGAGGACACATGACCTAACCATATGCCCGTGTCTCTGCTTGTGTGCCTAATTCTGAGCATTCTATTTCTCAAAATTAAGGTGCAGGGGACACATGGCCTAACCACATGCCCGTGTTACAAGGTCGTGTGTCACACACGGTCTAGACACAGGCCAGTGTGTTTGCCCATGCGGACAAAATGAAGCCATTTCTAGCTTCATTTCTCACCCCAAATTTCACCCAAGACCTGCACTTGAAACACACATTTAATACCAACCAATTCAAGCATTCAAATTGGGCAATTTCTATCATTCATAAGGTATATCACTACAAGCATACATGATCACAACCTTTCCTTAGTTTAACTTAGGCATTCACAACATTGATCACATATTTTTAACATAGCACATGTGTATATATGTATATCATAATAATCTACTTAGTCATACCAAAATGAACCAATACTAGCCATTCCAATGGCTAGGTTACAAAATAACATTTCAAGGCACTATTGGTCAAGTTTTCCTATATATGCCATTATACCCAAAATGCTAGTTGATAGTGTGACGATGCTCCAATGATCTTCCAACCTTCACGAGCTTCCGAGCACTATAAAATAAGGGAAAATAAAATGGAGTAAGCATTACATGCTTAGTAAGTTTGTATAACGGAAACTAAACTTACCAATTTTGCTTATTAAATTTAGGCATACAATGTTATATTTCCATCCATTTAGCTAAATTGCCTAATCACATTCATTCAATCAAACATGTTAGTCACCAAAATCTTCATATTAATCAAGTAACATACATGAGCTCATGATGCAATACTCTTTCAAGACATTATCAATTCATCTCAAAGTTCTCATGCCATGTCAAGAGTTTTATGTCCGTTGAATCATTAAATTCTGATGGATGCTTAAGTAGTACACTCGAAGTGTACGATTCAATAATCCGTCAATTCCTTATTCAAAGGTACCCCTTAAGGCCCTTAACCAAGAAACACTCTCTCGAGCCACTTATCATATAACAGGATTACCAGTCCAGGCTAAATCCTTTATATAACGTATGCTCGAGAGGTATTATGTAGGGATTACCCATCCGGGCTAAATCCTTTCTATAACAAGGTCAATGGGATTACTTGTCCAAGCTAAATCTCGTCCGCAACAAATGGAAGACCTTATTTGTTTTAGGAAAGCGCATATAATCATCCGAATCCACATTCAATCGGGACTTAACCCTCTATCACCATTTCAAACATGTATCAATTTTCCATCATAGCATACAAGTAAGGCACATCAACATAAACCACATTACATACAAGCACAACATTCAATTAACATAGTTACATGCCCGGTTAAGTTACACGAACTTACCTCGACACTTGTTCTCGTAAAAGTCTACTAATTCAAAATCTTTTCTTTTCCTCGATCTAACCTCGTATTTGTGTTGTTCGGATCTAGTTAAGTCTTGAAAGTTTCTTTTCTCTCTCCTGGGGTTTCCATGTGTTTTAGATTGAAGATGACATAAAATAAGATGATTTCTTTTATCATCTTTTTAATTTATTAAGTATTTTGGTATTTCTAATTTAGTCATTGTCCTTTTTCTATAATTCCATGGATGAGTCACCAAGAAAAATCAACATACTGTTCTTAATGGTCTAATTGCCATATAAGGACATCTATTTTTGAGTTCCATAGCTATTTGATCCTTATAGCTACTAGAATTCAACTTTCGCATTTTATGCAATTTAGTCCTACTCGTAATTAAGCACAAAATCGATAAAATTTTCGTATCAAAAATTTCACATGACATATCTACCATATTACAGTCCATATAATAAAATAATAATAAATCATATTTTTGGGTCGAATTTGTGGTCCCGAAACCACTGTTTCGATTTCACTGAAAATGGCTGTTACAACTCTCCCCCCTTTAGGGATTTTTGCCCTCGAAAATCTTACCAGTAAAAAGATTCCGGTATTGCTTCCTCATAGTATCTTCTGGCTCCCAGGTAGCCTCTTCTATACCGTGACGTTGCCAAAGAACTTTTACTAAAGCTACCTTTTTATTTATTAACTCTTTTGTTTCCCAAGCTAAGATTTTGATTGGTTCTTCACCATATGTCATATCAGGCTGGATTTCTACCTCTGTCAGAGAGATAACATGTGAAGGATCGGATCGATGTTGTCGTAGCATAGACACATGAAAAACATTATGAATCCGATCAAGCTCTGGTGGTAAAGCTAACTAATATGCAACCGGTCCAATTCTTTCTATAATCTCATATGGTCCAATAAATCGTGGACTCAGTTTTCCTTTGTGCCCGAACTGGAGAACTTTCTTTTAAGGCGACACTTTCAAGAATACTTTGTCACCGACTTGAAATTCTATTTCTTTTCGTTTCAAATCAGTGTAGGACTTTTGATGATCGGAGGCTGCTTTCAAACTGTCCTGAATTACTTTTGCTTTTTCCTCGGTCTCTCAGACCAAGTCAACTCCGTGTAACTTTTTCTCACTGAGTTCTGTCCAATACAATGGAGTTCTACATTTGCGTCCATATAAGACTTCATACGGTACCATTTTAATACTAGACTGATAATTGTTATTATAAGAAAATTCAACCAAAGGCAAATACCTTTCCCAGTTACCTTCAAACTCAAGTACACAACACCGAAACATATCTTCCAAGATTTGTATTACCCGTTCAGATTGACCATATGTCTGGGGATGAAATGTAGTACCAAAGTGTAACAAAGTTCCCAAAGCTTTTGCAATTTGCTCCAGAATCAAGATGTAAACTGAGGATCTCTATCTGAAATAATGGAAACAGACACTCCATGCAATCTGACAATCTCAGAAACATATAATTCAGCCAATCTATCCAAGGAATAATCCATACGTACTAGAATAAAGCGTGCAGACTAGGGGTGAGTAAAACTCGATTCGACTCGAAAAAATCGAAAAAAATTCAAATTTCGAGTTAAACGAATCGAGTTATTCGAGTCAACTCAAATTTTTTTCGAATTTTGAGTTCGAATCAAGTTGAGTTTTTGAATTTGAATAACTCGAATAATTCGAATATCAAACTATAATATTTTACATTTTTACCCCAAACTCCCAAACCTTTTTACGTTTCCCTCAAAACTTTAACTCCTTCCCACTTTCCCCCTAAAACTTTTACTCCCCTTCCATCCCAACCTCCTAATCTACCCAAAATCCATTTCCCACCAAAATTTTACTCCCAAAAAATCTCAAAACTTTTTATTTTCCCCCAAATTTTTACTTCCTCCTCATCCCACCTCCCATCTACCCCAAACCCATCCTCCCTCAAATTTTTTTAATATTTTCCCTCCAAAATTTTACTCCCCCTATTTACTTTCCCTCAAACTTTTATTCCCCAAAACATTTTATTTTCTCCCTAAACTTTTACTTCTCACATTTTACTCTCAAATAAAAAATCAAAATTATCCAAAAAAAATCACTAAACATAAATAGTAATAATTTTATTTATATCTACTATTTATATTATTAAATTAAATTTCACATTTATATTATTTATATTATTGAATTGTTTAGTCATATTAAATATTTATATTACAATTGAATTATTCATTATGCCATTAAATATTCATGTTAAACTTTTATATTAGTATCAATTTCACATTTTATCTTTAAAATAACTTTTATTAAAAAATCACATTTTTACATCTAATATATTTTTTAATTCCAAAATACATAGTGACAAGAATCTGAAGATAATTGAAACAACTAAGCAAACAAAGAAGCTAACCTGTATATAAAAAAATAATAAATAAATTGTGAGGTGATGAAAGTTAATAAAAATTTTGGTTAAGGTGGACAAATTTTATTATGATGGGTGATAGTGGTTACAAGGACCCATAATTATTTTTTAAAATTTAACTCGAACAAATATATTCGATTCGATTCGATTTGAATTCCATCTCACTCGACTCGATTTGAGAAAATTTCAAATCAAATTAGGATGATAAAATATGATTCGTCAACTTGATTAACTCAAAATTTTTTCATTCGATTTGGTTCGATTCTATCGAACGCTCACCCCTAGTGTAGACTTTGTCAACCGATCAACAATTACCCAAATGGCATATTTCTTCTTTGGAGATAGGGGTAACCCCGTTACAAAGTCCATAGTAATTCTTTCCCATTTCCATTCTGGTATCATAACTGGCTACAATAGTCCAGAAAGTAATTGATGTTCAACTTTTACTTGCTGACATATCAAACACTTAGATATGAACTCAGAAATATCTTGTTTCTTTCCCAGCCACTAGTACATCTTTTTCAAATCATTATACATTTTATTACTACCGGGATGTACATACATGTTACCACTGTGAGCTTCGTTTAAGATCTTTTGTACTAGTTCTGAATCTTTCGGTACACATACTCTGCCTCTGAATAACAAACAACCATTAGCCCCGATCTAAAATTCTGAGTCAGGAGTTGATTCACTTTGTACCCGTCTTGCTTGCAACTTACTATCATTTTTCTGAGCTTCAGAGATCTGTTGCAAAAACATTGATCTAGCTTTTAACTTGGCAATGATTGAACCGTCATCAGACAACAATAATCAGGTATTCATTGCTCGCAGAGTATACAAGGATTTTTTTTCTCAAAGCATCCGCCACTACATTGAATTTTCTCGAACGGTAGTCAATAATAAGATCATAATCTTTCAATAACTCAAGCCATCTGTGCTGTCTAAAATTCAAATCTTTTTGTGACATCAAATATTTCAGACTTTTATGATCAGTGAATATGTGACATATTTCACCAAATAAGTAATGCCGCCAGATTTTCAATGCAAACATTATGACCGCCAATTCAAGATCGTGTCTCAGGTAGTTCTTTTCATGCGACTTTAGCTGCTGTAGAGCATAGGCTACTACCTTACCATCTTGCATCAAAACACAACCTAAACCATTCAATGACGCATCACTATAAACTACAAATTCCTTACCCGATTCAGGCAAGAAAGACACTGGAGCTTCTGTCAATAAAGCTTTTAATCTATCAAAACTTTGCTGACATTTATTAGTCCATTCAAATTTCACATCTTTCTGTAACAAACGAGTCATCAAAGAAGCTATCATTGAATTTTTTTTTTACAAATCTTCAATAATAACCAGCTAGTCCCAGAAAACTTCAGACTTCAGACACATTCTTCGGCTGCTTCCAATTAATAATGGCTAAAATTTTATTCGGGTCTACCCTGACACCTTCAGCAGACACAATATGCCCAAGGAAACTAACTTCCCATAGCCAAAATCCACATTAACTTAATTTGGCGTATAATTGTTTCTCTCGCAGGGTTTGCAACACTATTCTCAAATGTTTAGCATGTTTATTTTCATCTCGAGAGTAAACCAAAATATCATCTATAAGTACCACCACAAACTTGTCTAAATACGGGCTGAAAATTATGTTCATCAAATCCATAAACACTGCAGGTGCATTTGTCAAGTCGAATGGCATTACAAGAAACTCATAGTGTCTATACCTAGTTCTAAAAGCTGTCTTTGGTACATCCAATTCTTTTACCCGTAGTTGATAGTAACTAGAACAGAGATCAATCTTTGAAAATATAGTAGCACACTTTAACTGGTCAAACAAGTCATCGATCCGAGGCAATGGATACTTGTTCTTTACTGTAACTTTGTTGAGCTGTCTGTAATCAATGCACAGCCTTAACGATCCATCCTTTTTCTTTACAAATAGAATTGGTGCACCCCAAGGTGAGAAACTAGGTCGAGCAAAACCTCTGTCAATCAACTCTTGCAACTTTACTTTCAGTTCTTTCAATCCAGTAGGAGCCATTCTGTAAGGTGCTATTGATATAGGTGTTGTACATGGAACAAGATCTATAGAGAATTCCACTTCTCTATCTGGTGGTAAACTAAGTAATTCCTCTAGGAATACATCAGGAAATTCACATACAACTAGCACTGACTGAATCTTTGGCTCAGATACTTTGGCATCCATCACATACGCAAGATAGGCTTCATACCCCTTTCTAACATATTTCTGTGTCGATATTGCAGAAATCACATTAGGTAATCCATCCAGTTTATCAGATTCAACATGAAGTAATTCACCATTCTCACATTTAGATACAATATATTTTTATTTACAGTTTACCACTGCATTATATCGGGTTAACCAATCCATTCCCAAGATCACATCAAATTCATCAAATGGCAATAACATCAAGTCAGCTAAAAAACAATAACCTTTTACCATCAATGGACAGTTCTTATAAACTTTATCCACCATAACACATTGGCCTAGGGGGTTTGAAACTTTAACCACAAATTCAATAAATTCAAAAGGTAAATTTTTATCAGTCACTAAGTTTGTGCATATATATGAATGTGTGGAACCAAGATCAATTAAAGTACTAATATCAGTATCAAGTAGAGAAAATGTACCAGTAATGATGTCTGGTGTAGAGGCATCTTCTCTAGCACGAATAGGATATGTCCTTATAGGTGCTCGTGCCTTTGATCTAACTATTGTATCCTTCATAATACCTCAACTACCACCAATATCACCAGGATGGCGGGGTGGTTTACCCCTCGAGATAGGATTACTAGGCTTTAGAGCTGGTTCTATCTCCTTTTCAACTCTTTTGGGACAATCCCTGAGAAAATGGTCAAGTGAACCACATCCGAAACAAGCTCCACTTCTAGACCGACATTCCCCATGATGGAATTTGTTCCAATGTTTACATTTTGGTTTGGGATTACCAACACTACCCACATTGGTCACAGATGGAGATGAAGACCTCGGGTTAGAACGTTGAGAGCCCCGCTCTCTTCCAAAGTATCCCGTAGAGGTGGTCACACGATCATAATACTTCTTTAATTTCTTAGAAACAAATGATTGTGACTTACTCATAGTTCTTTTTCCAGAAACCTGAATCTCTCTTTCGAGTTGTTTCTTTTCTTTACTCAGTTCTCCAGCTTTGTGTGTTCGACCGACTAGCGCCGTAAATTCCCTTATTTTGAGAATCCCAATCAATAACTTGATATCTTCATTTAGACCCTCTTCAAAGCCTTTACACATTTTAGCCTCGGTTAAAACCCATTCTCTGGCATACTTACTCAGTCGAACAAATTCCTGTTCATATCCGGATATGGTCAAGTGTCCTTGTTTGAGCTCTAGAAAATCTTTAATTTTTCTGATCCATGCATCTCTGACTAACATACTTCTTCCTAAATTCAGCTTGGAAGAATTCCCATGTAACATTTTCTCTCAATAAAATTGAAGTTATGGTATTCCACCAATGATAAGCTATATCTTTCAGTAGGGATACTATACATTTCAGACATTCGACAGGTGTGCAAGATAGTTAATCAAAAACTCGGATAGTATTTTTCAACCAAAACTCAACCCTTTCCGGATCATCATCTGTGGTAGCTCTAAATTCTTCTGTCTCATGCTTGCGAATTTTATCTGTCGGAGACTTACCAATTCTAACAGTTTCGGTACCCTGTGGTGCCTCAGGAATTGGTTGGGGAGCAGGTTGGGGAGGTCGTTGCACAGTAGGGTTTGTTCTCAAGTATTGGGTAAACCATTCATTCATGATTCGAAAGAAGGCTTGTTTTGCCTCCTCACTTCGGCCCTCAGACACGGACCTTTCACTACCAGAAGCAGACACAACTCTTTGTACTGAAGCTGAAGCATTGCTCTCAGCTTCCTCAGATTTAGCTCTAGCTCGATTGGATGGCATTACTATATGAAAAACACATTTAAAATGATCAAGAGTCATCACACTATTACAATTTATATAATGGCATGTATAGCTAAACTCGTGTTTGCTACGTCAAATCCAAGATTCAACTAAATCGTAGCTTTGATACCACTAAATGTAACACCCCTAACCCGTATCCGTTGCCAAAATAGGGTTTCAAAGCATTACCAAAACATTCAGGAACATTTACAAATAACTTATGTAAATTACTATTCATTTACCGCGATAATTCATGACGTCACTTGATTGGACCCTCGAGGTCCAATACGAGCATTAAAATCGAGTTGGGACTTAATTGAGATCTCTAAGAATTTTTCACGAAATTACAAAATTTTTCCAATGTGCAGGACACACATGCCCGTGTGGTCCAAGGGACACGCTCGTGTTGGAGGCCATGTTTGACCCCATGTAACACTCTGACTTGCACACATGGCCATGCCACACGCCTGTGTGCTAGGCCCTGTGGTTAATCAATTCAATTCGAAATTAGGTACAGGTTTCACATGGCCAAGACACACCCCCATGTTTTAGGCTGTGTGGCACACACGGTTGAGACACACACCCGTGTCTCTGCCTGTGTGCTCAATTATGAGCATTCTATTTCTCAAAATTAAGGTGTAGGTGACAGACGGCCTAACCACATGCCTGTGTTACCAGGCCGTGTGTCACACACGGTCTAGACACACGCTCATGTGTCTACCTGTGTGGACAAAATGAAGCCATTTCTAGCTTCATTTCTCACCTAAAATTTCACCCAAGACCTGCACTTGAAACACACATCTTGTAACACCTAACCCATATCCGTCGCCAGACTAGGGTTAAAGGCGTTACCGGACAATAAGAACATTTAACATTCATTTCATAATCATCATAGCATCAGAGATCAAACATCAATATAAAGTCCCTTATATAAGTCATCGAGACCTTAAACATACATTAGATAGGAGTCGGGACTGAACCGAACACATACAAAATTTTTTCCAAAACTTAAACATTTTTCAAACAAGAATAGGTCACACACCCGTGTGAACAGGCCGTGTGCCTCACACGGTATTAGACATGCCCGTGTGTCTAGGCCGTGTCCAAACAGGGCATACATACTGACTTATACACATGGCCACAAGACACGCCCGTGTGCCTTGGTCGTGGTTGAGCCTGACTTGGGCCACACAGCTAGCCACACGCCCGTGTGCCTTGGCCATGCTCGAGCCTAACTTACAATTGTAAGGTACCCTAGGGGACACACGACCATGCAACATAGCCGTGTGTCGCACATGGCTGAGACACACGCCCGTGTGTCTGCCCGTGTGGGCAAAAATAGGCCATTTGAATAACCAATTTGCCACCCCATTTGGGTCAAACCTACAAGCACCAAACCAAGCATATTTTAAACATAATTTTAGCCAATTTCAATACCAAACATACATTATTCACGCCATTACACTATCAACAAATTTCAATCTCAATTCATCAATCAATCAAATGCTCAAAACTTACCAAAAATTCTCAACATTGACCATTTCTTTTGGCCAACCAAAACATACCACAATTTCACATGAACATCACTTATCATATACCATTATCAAACTACAAGTTCAAACACAAACTAGCTATATTACATGGCTAAATATATACATCACAAAACATATTCCCACAACTTCTAGCCTATACATGCCATACTTTAATATATACAATTTCAAAGTACCCAAATAAGGTTCGATAGTGTGGTGACGATCCCCGAGCTCACGGTAGCTTCAATATCTATAAAACAATGCAAACACATACAAAGTAAGCTTTCAAAAGCTTAGTAAGCCATATACAAATAAAAATATCATTCAAAGCAAATAAGTTTCATCAAATCATTTATATTTTGTATACTAATGTTAACACAAATCTCATATTCAAATACTTACCTTTCATTCTCAAATAGGCTATACAAAGTAAACATACTTGAATCTAATATGATTTCACAAAGTTATTCATTTTCTCAGAATTCCCATTGAACCGTTTGGAAACGTAAGGATACGCGGATTACTAAGAGAACATATACAATGCCAACGTCTCAGACGTGGTCTTACATGTAATCAAACATCGATGCCACTGTCCTAGACAGGGTCTTACACGAAATCAGATACGAGGCCGATGTCCCAGACAAGGCCTTACAAGTAAACCAAAAGTCAATGCCAACGTCCCAGACGTGGTCTTACACAAAATCACATAATGAAATCCTATGTCATGACATATGTATCCTAACCAATCCTAGGGTTTGTACAGGGCTTTTCAGACGTCAGAACTTTGTCGATACTTTCTCGAATAGTACATATTGAGCTTGAATATTCATTCATCACATATACAATATCATATGAACAATAATAATTCAATTCAAACATGTTTATTGTATATTGACTTACCTTGTACAGATTCAGATGAATGAAATCAGTTACTCGACAACTTTCGACTTTCCCTGATCTAACTCCGTTTTCTTTAATTCTTGATCTATATAAATACAAATTTAGCTTATTCAGTCACAAATTCATTCAAAACAATCCATAGATACATATTTAGGACAATTTGTAAAGTAGCCCTCACATTTTTACATTTTGACACTTTAGTCCCTAATTCACAAAATCACAAAATACACATAATTTGCATATACTTATGCTTGGCCAAATATTCATAGCTCTTATTCCAGTCCACACATTTCATTTATTTCACATTTTAGTCTCTCAATTTGCAAATTTCACAATTTACCCCATTTTACTTAAAATTATAAAAAATCCAAAGACAAAACATATAAATGCAACATCAAACTTTCATATTTCATCATATAACAACATAAAGCTCATGAATTTATCCATGACACATTTCAAATTCATCATCAAAATTAGAAATTGATGCATGGGCTTAGTAAAACACAAAGCAATGATTATAAAAATGTAAAAATTATCAAAAATCGAACAAAATCCATACCTTAATCAAGGAATTCCATGGTCGAACCCTAGGAAGCTTTTCTCTTTTATTATCTTTTGTGTTTTTCAGCCATGGATGAACAAATGACCATAATTTCATAACTTTATTTTAGTTATAATTCATTTAATAATTGTTTTATCGTTTTACCCTTTCATTAAAACATAAATAAACCATTATAATAAGGCCATATATGTCCACTCATGCTTTTTAGGGTCAAATAACACAATAAGGACCTCTCATTTATAAAGCCAAATCAAATAAGCACTTTTAACAAGTATCAAGCAACTTTTACATTTTACGCGATTAAGTCCTTTTTCAAATTAAGCACAAAAACGTTCAAATTTTCATACGAGACTTCCACACATGCTCATTCACCTATCGTAAACACGAAAAATAATATTTAAATATTTTTCTGACGCTGATATATGGTTTCGAAACCACTGTTCCGACTAAGGTCTAAACTGGATTGTTACACATCCAATACCAACCAATTCAAGCATTCAAATTGGGCAATTTCTATCATTCACAAGGCATATCACTACCAACATACATGATCACAACCTTACCTTAGTTTAACTTAGGCATTCACAACATTGATCACACATTTTTAACATAACACATGCGTATATATGTATATCATAATAATCTACTTAGTCATACCAAAATGAACCAATACTAGCCATTCCAATGGCTAGGTTACAAAATAACATTTCAAGGCACTATTGGCCAAGTTGTCATATACATGCCATTATACCCAAAATGATTTCACTAAATATACCCAAAATGCTAGTTGATAGTGTGACGATGCTCCAATGATCTTCCAACCTTCACGAGCTTCCGAGCACTATAAAATAAGGGAAAATAAAATGGAGTAAGCATTACATGCTTAGTAAGTTTGTATAACGGAAACTAAACTTACCAATTTTGCTTATTAAATTTAGGCATACAATGTTATATTTCCATCCATTTAGCTAAATTGCCTAATCACATTCATTCAATCAAACATGTTAGTCACCAAAATCTTCATATTAATCAAGTAACATACATGAGCTCATGATGCAATACTCTTTCAAGACATTATCAATTCATCTCAAAGTTCTCATGCCATGTCAAGAGTTTTATGTCCGTTGAATCATTAAATTCTGATGGATGCTTAAGTAGTACACTCGAAGTGTACGATTCAATAATCCGTCAATTCCTTATTCAATGGTACCCCTTAGGGCACTTAACCAAGAAACACTCTCTCAAGCCACTTATCGTATAACAGGATTACCAGTCCAAGCTAAATCCTTTATATAACGTATGCTTAGAGGAGCTCGATTAGGATTACCACTCCAGGCTAAACCCTAATCATAACGTATACTCGAGAGGTATTATGTCGGGATTATCAGTCCGGGCTAAATCCTTTCTATATCAAGGTCAATGGGATTACTCATCTGAGCTAAATCCTGTCCGCAACAAATGTAGGACCTTATTAGTTTCAGGAAAGCACATATAATCATCGGAATCCACATTCAATTGGGACTTAACCCTTTATCACAATTTCAAGCATGTATCAATTTTCCATCATAGTATACAAGTAACGCACATCAACATAAACCACATTACATACAAGCACAACATTCAATTAACATAATTACATGCCCGATGAAGTTACACGAACTTACCTCGACACTTGTTCGCGTAAAAGTCTACTAATCCAAAATCTTTTCTTTTCCTCGATCTATCCTCGAATTAGTGTTGTCCGGATTCAATTAGGCCTTGAAAGTTTCTTTTCTCTCTGCTAGGGTTTCCATGTGTTTTAGGTTGAAGATGACATAAAATAAGATGATTTCTTTTATCATCTTTTTAATTAATTAAGTATTTTGGTATTTCTAATTTAGTCATTGCCCTTTTTCTATAATTCCATGGATGAGTCACCAATAAAAATCAACATACTATTCTTAATGGTCTAATTACCATATAAGGACCTCTAGTTTTGAATTCCATAGCTATTTGATCCTTATAGCTATTAGAATTCAACTTTCGCATTTTTTGTGATTTAGTCCTTCTCGTAATTAAGTACTAAATCGATAAAATTTTCGTATCAAAATTTTCACACGACATATCTACCATATTACGGTCCATATAATAAAATAAAAATAAATAATATTTTTGGGTTGAATTTGTGGTCCTAAAACCACTGTTTCGATTTCATTGAAAAATAGGCTGTTACATGCAGGGTAAAAGTATCCACAACATATGTAATATAGTTCAGTGTCAGAAATAGTCTTTAAAATATACAAACAGTTCTGTTATCCATATGTCAGTTTTAGAGCATCAAATAGTTCTCGCACAATCAAATTCAGATCATTCATACATTGTGGAGGTCCATGTTAGAGTTAGACGACACTCACGGCCTCAAAAATGAGATTTGAACCCTATTTATATGCCACGCGGCCTGGACACACGCCCATGTCCTTGCCCGTGTGAGGACACACACTCGTGTCCTCTACCCGTGTGGTTCCAAAACGTAAACAGTGAGTTACACAACTTGGACACACGCCCGTGTCCTTGCTCGTGTGACTCACACGGCCTAGGCATACACCCATGTCCCTGGTTGTGTAGTCCTAAGTCACAAACAGTGAGTTACACAGTCTAGACACACACCCGTGTCTGTTGTCCATGTGAACCCTGCACTTAACATGGCCACACATGGCCTGGACACACACCCATGTGCTTTGCCCGTGTGGCCCCAAATGGATGAACAATGAGTTACACGACCAACCATACAGCCTAACACACAACTTGTGTAAGCATTTATGTAAAGGAAAGGTTACAGTTATATGTAAAGAAACACTTTCTATGAGCTTTCCTGAGTATCCAATGTAATTCTAAATGGTTCAACGGGCAAGAAAATAGAATGAAATGGTAAGTATGCAAATGGATTGAATCATGACTTAGTGAAAGGATTTGTGAACTAGATAATGTTGTACATATGGAAATTTGCATATATTATGGTTGATTTCAATTATGTTTTGGATTAATATACTAACTTGTGAGTTGGTGATGTTGATTAGGCTTTGTTAAGCTTATGGCATTGGTGTTGAACTATGTATAATTTATGTTTTATAACATTGAAATGGTAAGTTATGTTTAAAGTTTATACAAGCTTACTAAGCCTTCATTGTTTACGTAGTTTATTTTCTTTATAGCACCCCTAACCCGTCGTCATCGTCGAATTAGGGTTACGAAGCATTACCATACAATTGAAAAAAAATTTCATCATAATATTTAATTAAATGAAACATATAATAAACTAGTCATACACATGCACTTTGTAACACCCCTTACTCGTATCTAAAGACAGGACAAGGTTCGAGGTGTTACTGGACTTTAACACAAGCACACATACAAAATCGGGCCATAAAATTTTCGTTCAAATCAATTTCATTCATACATATGCAAATTGTCCCTTATATGGGTTTACGAGGCCCAAAACATATATCGATGGTGGTTTAGAACTAAACCGAAAACTTTAAAAATGATAGGGAGACTTAAAAAATTTTCCTTGGTTTGAAGAGTCACACGCCCGTGTGGCTTGGGACACACTCGTGTCCTCAGCTAGTGTAACCCTCTGACTATAACATCATCAACTAAATAAGGTCACATGGCCAAGTCACACGCCCGTGTGCTTAAGCCGTATAACAAATTAAATTCCAAAAATTAAGTACAGACTTCACACGGCCTGGGCACACGCCCATGTCCTAAGGCCATGTCCATCACACGGCTGAGACACACGGCCATGTCTCTGCCTGTGTTTTTACTACTAGGCAATCTGTTTTGTAATATTAGGGTGCAGGGGACACATGGCTAGATCACACGCCCATGGGGCAGACCATATGTCACACACAGCCAAGACACATGCTCGTGTGTCTAACCGCGTGGATAATTTCTAGGCTATTTTCCAAGTCATTTGCCACCCCTTAAACACTTACATACCTACACTCACTTCATGGCATGCAACATGGCACATTTGGCTACTCAAGCATTCACATTCATGGTTAAAATTATGACTTGGTAATGTCAACATATCACCTATTCAAACTATCATGCTTTTATATGGCATTCCACAACAATTTCAAATTTGTCTATCATTTTTGCTAACCTACTTTCAAGTTACACATTTGCACCACATTTATTGACATACACATTAATCATATTTCATATACCAAACATACATGCCATCCGTCACACTCATTAACCATAAACAACCATAACCACATTAAAGCATAAGCACATTTACATGCATGCACCAATAATTAGGGTTACAGCCCAAGTAATCAATATGAGCCACCTCTCATGACCATATACAAAATAATCATAATACTTTCATGAGTCAACTCATTTGGCTAATCAATATGACACATAACAAAAAGACCACATCCCTATACATGCCATACTCAAAATGATGAGACTAACTATACCCAAATATTCAATTGATAGTGTGATCGAGTCTCCAACGTCTTCTGATCCCAGAGCTAGCTTGGCGACACTATAAGAAAAGGAAAAGAAGGGGGTAAGCGTTAAAGCTTAGTAAGTTCACATGCAAATAAACTGCAACTTAAACAAGTATTAATCATATATTTAACATAATGAACATAATCTAGCATATTATCAAATCTCTTAAACTCATTCTTCATATATATATGTTCGTACAAAAAGTTCATCATGTCTCATGTCATTCTCATGAGTTCGATGTACATACCTATGCCCACTTGTGCATGATAACTTACTTTCTCGTCTTTGACGTATTCATCAAGATTACTCACTGAACTTCCTTTAGAACTACCCGTTGAACACTTGGAATACTATCGGATACATCGAAATCTTGCACCTAAGTGCCTCATATGTAGCTAACGCTACCTCATATCACAAATCACATGTTGCTCATTTTCGAGCTACTCACTGGTCTGCTCATACAGGCTGACAGGTATCTGCAACACATGCCGAACTACACAGCCACTGGTAGAATATACGAGACCAGTACCCGGATGCCAAAACATGTGTCACATACATCATGAACTCAGACCATAACTCAATGAGTTCAGATGCCACATATATCATGAACTCAGACCACAACTCAATGAGTTCGGATCACATAGTTCCTAGTGACATGTCACTTGTATCTTAAACTATTCCTACGGTTCAAATGGGATTCTTCGATACCATATTTCGATCGAACTTTCTTGTAACGACGATTTCAATATCTATAGCACCAATCATATACTCATGGAATAATCAAAGCAAACTCATAATAGTAATAAAGCATTAAAATTCACTTGATATCAAAGTAATAGGGATAAGACATCACATCACATATGAACTTACCTTACATGCAATACTAAAGCATTTAGAGTATGATATATGTTGCATTATTTGCAAATGAACTTACTTTGGTACAAAATGATAGAAACGAGCTTAATCCTCGTAAACTTTGTTTTTCCCCCGATCAAGACCCGAATCACGTTTTTCTTGATCTATAATGCCAAATTTAACTTGTTCAATACATACATTGCTCATATCGACCTATAACACATACTTTGGTAAAATTACCTTTTTACCCCTAACTTTTCACTTATTTACACTTTAGTCCCTAAGCTCGTAAAATGAAATGTGTGAACTTTATTGTTTATTCAAGCCTAGCCATTTCATATTCTAACTCATATCAGCCCATATTTTCCTTTATTTCACATGTCTACTGCTCATTTTTACACCTTTTACAACAAATCCTTTTTAGGTGTTTTCACTAAAAATCACTTAACAAAAGATGTTTATCACACATCAAACATTCATATTCCTCCATTAAACATCAAAATACAACCATGTCATACATGGGTCAAATTTCATACATGAACCCTAGCTCAAAATAATTCTAGAAAAAGTTAGATCGGTTGATGACAACTTTAAAAATGTAAAGAATATTAAAAACGAGACTAGAATGCACTTACTTTTGAGCTTGAAAAGTGAAGAAACCCTAGCTATCATGTCTCTTGGAATTTCGGCACACACATGGAGAAGATGAGAAAATTTTTCTTCATTTTTCCCTTTTTATTCTTTTATTTACCAAATGACAAAAATGCCCTTAAGGCATTTCTTTCAAATTTTTCCTATTCATGCCCATTTTTGTCCAAAATTTTAGAACTTAGTCAAATTGCTATTTAGGGACCTCTAATTAATAATCTAATGCAATTTCATGCTTGAAGCTTCTAGAACACAAGTTTTACAACTTATTCAATTTAGTCCCTAAAGTCAAATTGGACACTTTAGGCATAGAATTTCTTCATGAAAATTTCACACAAACATGCAATCATATCACGGGTTATCAAATAATCATAAAATAATTATTTCTACTTCTGATTTATGGTCTCGAAACCACTATTCCAACTAAACCCTAATTCGAGATGTTACACACTTTGTCCCTAAATCTAGCCTTCGAGGCCCTAAATATATCTTAGAAACAATTCATGACTAATTTGAAACAAAATAGAAATTTTTAGAAAAAGTTGCAAAAATTGGAAAATAGGTGTCACACAGCCGTGTAACTTTCGAATAAAGGACACATGACCGTGTCCACATCCGTGTAACTCACTGAGTAGGGCCACACGACCGTGTCACACGCTTGTGTGTCAGGCCGTGTAACTTTCTAAGTTGCCCTACACACCCTTGTACCAGTCTGTGTAACTTGTAACACCCCTTACCCGTGTCCAACGTCGGGACATGATACGAGGCATTACCAGACTTAAACATGCACATACATGTAAAACTAGGCCATAAAATTTCAATCATATTAGAATCATTCGATCACATGCAAAATGTCCCATACACGAGCCTTCGAGGCTATAAACATGCATTAAAAGCAGTTTGGGACTAAACCAAGAACTCACGAACATTTTTACAACACTTAGAAAATTTTCATGTTTGGAGAGTCACACACCCATGTGGGTAGGCCGGATGGTCTCACATGCCCGTGTCCTCAGCCTGTGTAACTCTCTGTTTATGATGTCAGCAAGCATTTAGGGTTACACGACCAAGTCACACGTCTGTGTGCTAAGGCCGTGTCCTCCACACGGCTGAGACGCATGGCCGTGTCTTTGCTCGTGTGGTCAACACTTAGGCTATTTTCCAAGCCTTTTTGTCACTCTTTACATGCACACACACAAACATGGATGCAGAAGCATTCAACATCCTCACATTAAACCAAGTCTAGACACACCATATTTTATTCATTTGGCTTTGCCAAATACCTTACCACTTATACTTTTATACCATAATTATCTTCATGTCCATTTAATTCTAACTTATCATCAAGCATACACCTTCTAGCCAAGTCATATCTTTATAGAGTATCCACATTTCAAAAGCATAAAACAATATGCTTGACTAAGACATTCTACACCAATTCCATATTCAGTTTAACATTATTACTATTTCTCACTTTATACCACTGTGCCATGGTTACCCAACTATCTATCAAACGTCCATGTTCAAGGCATTATCATTTTATTTCCATATTACACATTTAATTCATGGTCATGCCCACCTCGATTGGTCATAAAACATGCATTCAACACACACGACATATTACCAACCATGCGTGGCGAACAACCATATTCACATCACAATTATTAGACATAACATGAATAGCTAGATTTACAAGCCATAATCAATAGCTCAATATAAGCCAATACATTTGGCCAAATTATAATAACACATGTTATAAAACTAGGTCCCCATACAAGCCACTAACTTGATATTTCTAACTTATGTATCAATACTCCAAAGGTATTGGCTTGATAGTGTGATGCTGCCTCCGAAGATCTCGAACCCCGAGCCAACCTGAGAACACTAAGGAAATGGAAAGGAGGGAGTAAGCTTTATGCTTAGTAAGCTCGTATGAAAATAATAAGCAATGTATTAACATGCTATTTTTCAATTTCTCTCTATTTATACAAAGTCTAATTAAGCTATTTTCTCGAGTCATTGTTATTAAATTATTTATATCTAGAGCTTCGGAACTCAAAATTTAGATCCGATAATTTTCCAAAAACTAAACTCACATATATTCTAACCATAAAATTTTCAGAATTTTTGGTTTATCCAATAAGTACATTTTATTCTTTAAAATCTTCCCTATTTCGCTATCCGATAGTTTCGACCCCTCTGCTCTAAAAATTAATTATCTTTTCATACAAGATTTGGATAATGTTCTTGTTTGTTTCTTTCAAAAATAAACTCATTAAGGATTTTAAAAATAAAAATTATAACACATAATTATATTTTTATAATTTTTAATGATTTTTCCAAGTCAGAACAGGGGATTCCAAAATCATTCTGACCCTATCTCACAAAAATTCAAATATCTCAGAATACAAAACTTTTTTGCTTTCATCGTTTTTCTTTATGTAAAAATAGCCTTTATTTCATATCTTATTCAACTTCTAATTTTATTTCCACCATTTTTGGTGATTTTTCAAAGTTACACAACTGCTGCTATCCAAAACTGTTTTATTACAAATTTCACTCTTACATAATCTCACTTACTCCATTCCATCTTACCGAAAGTTTGCTCAACTATCGAGCACATTGCTCATAAATTTTCACACACATATACCTGCACTTATTCATCACATAGTCATATTCAATTACACTAGTTATTACATGATCACATGTATTTTCACTTAGTCAATTTCCTGTTGAACTCATCGAAATAATAACAGATACATGGTGGCCTGCACATATTACCACCCTTGTAACCGAAGCTATCTGGTGCACATAGTAGCCTGCACTTAGTACTACATCTGTTGTAATATCCTGATTTTGGGCCTAGTCGGAATAGTGGTTTTGTGACCACAAAATCTGAGATAGAAATAATTATTTTATAATTATTTTGATGTTTATGATATGATTGCATGATTGTGTGAAAATTTCGTGATGAAATCCTATGCCTAAAGTGCTTAAATTGAAATTAGGGACTAAATCGAATAATTTGCAAAACTTGCATTCTAGAAGTTTCTAGTATGAAATTATTTTGAAATATTAATTAGGAGATTTTAAATAGCAATTTTACCAATTTCTAAGTTTATGGGCAAAAATTGGACATGGATGGAATTTTTGGAAAGTTTAGTAGTAAGGGCATTTTGGTCATTTAGGGGTAAAATGAATTAAAATACAAAATTAAAAGCCAATTTTGCTCATCTTCAACCCCATGGCCGAATATAGCAAGGAGAAACCATGGCTAGGGTTTTTCAAGCTTCCAAGCTCGATTGTAAGTCCATTCTAGCCCCGTTTTTCAAGTTCTTTACGTTTTTCGAGTCCCGGTAGCTCGATTTAGCTTATGCTAGCAATAATTTAACCTAGGGTTTATATTTGGAAAAATACCCATAGGTGAAATTTGTGTATTTTGGTGTTTTATGATAGAATATGAGGTTTTAAATTATGTTAGACAACTTGTGCTACTCGGTTTTAAGTGAAAACAAGCAAAAGGGCTTAATCGGTAAAAATACCTAATAGTCATAAGTACATGTTAAAGTGAGAATTTGATGTTGCCATAGAAGGGAAAAATGATCAGCATGTCATAAAACATAAGAAAATAGGCTGAAGTTTAATTTATGAGCTTTGGGGCAAAAGTGTAAATATGCAAAAGTTTAGGGGCAAAATTGTAATTTTTCTAAAATATGATTTTGGGTCAATTTGAATAATGTGAGTTCTAATTAGACTATATTTTAAATGATAGAGCAAGGAAAACTAAAATTCGGGCTAAAATGGGGAAAATACCAAGTTGTGGACGAAATGGTAAAAGTAGCCATTTTCGCATACTAGGTAAGTTCATATGTAAATGTTGGTAACATAGTTATTATTTTAAATGTTTTTATGTTATTTAAATGATATGATAATTATTATGAAATATTATACTTGTGATAATTGTTTGATAATATGCCAAATTATGTGATATACATGGAAAATGTGAAATACTACCGAGTATCGGTATCAGTATTCCGTAGAAGATGGTTGAGACACATGATTGGGAAAAAGGTCCCATTGAACCTTAGGAATGGATTAGGATACAAGTGACATGTCACTGGGATATTTGGGCATCCGAACTCGTTGAGTTGAGTCCGAGTTCACTTATGGATGCAAATGTCCGAACTCGTTGAGTTGGGTCCGAGTTCGTGAGATGTAACTAGGCATCCGAGCTCGTTGAGTTGAGTCCGAGTTCACTTATGGATACGAACGCCCGAGCTCATTGAGTTGAGTCCGAGTTCGCTTATGGGCGGGTTACATAGTAGCTTGGCTACATATGTGGAACTTATGTGAAAACTTTCCATGTATCTGAATTATATTCCGATGTGTTCAACGGGTAAAGTTCTACTCAAATGGAGGAATACTCAAGATGAAAGGGACGTATTGGTAAGTGTTGTGAAATGGATACTTTGAATAGGTATGTACTTAACCCTCGGGTTGAAAAATCGATATAACAACAATATGGTAAGATGATAAATGAAAATATGATATGAATGTCTTGGTGATGATTGTGCAAATGATGTTTTATGTTTGCTTATATGGTTATGTTACTTGCTATTTGCATGTGAACATACTAAGCATTTATGCTTACTCCCTCCTTTTCATTCATTGTAGTGTTGACAAGCCAGCTCGGAAATCGGGAACGGTCGGAGGCACGCTCACACTATCTGTATACCATCTTGGCATAATGGCTTGTATATTTTGAGTATGGCATGTATAGCATTATAATCATTTTGTATATATGGTCTTATGATATGGTTATTGAGTAGTATAAAAATGCTTGGTAATGATTAGCCATTGGAATGGCTAATTATGATCATATTTGGTGTTATGCATGTCAAATTGCTAGTTAATCCATGGAAACCATGAAATAGCTAAAATTTACCATAAAATAGATTCAGACAGCAGTAGTGACGTGAATGTGAAAAATCATTAAAAATAGTAGAGATATAATTAGATGATGAATAAAACATGGAATTGAAAAATTATGAGTCTATTTTCATATGGAAGAAACGAAACAGGTATATGAGTTATATTTTATGAGATATTTAAATTTTTGTGAAACAGGGCCAGAGCGATTTCTGGACCCCCTGTTCTGACTTTAGAAATTCACCATAAATTGTATAAAAATAATTAGAAGTCATAATTTATATGTAAAGATTTTTTATTGAGTCTAGTTTTAAGAGAAGCAAACTTCATAGTCATTGAAATTCTGTACAGAGAGATATTTGATTCGTAATACACAGAGGTTAGAGCAGTCAAACCCTAAAATAGGGGAGACTTTAACTCATAAAATGTACTAATTGACCTGGCCAAAAATTCTAGAAAAAAATTAGTAAATAGATATATAAGTATAGTTTCAGTGAAAATTTACGGAATTGGATTTTGAGTTTCAGAGCTCGAGATATGAATTTTTAAGTGACTGTGACGCAGTTAGCCAGCTTGTCTAGAATTTCTAAAATTAAATTGTTTAAGCTGTTTAAGCAATGAATTAAGTCTGTTAACACCTCGTGTTCGACTCCGGCAACGGTCTCGAGTACGGGGCGTTACATCTGTGACCTAAACCGTCTCTGACACATAGTGGCCTGCACTTAGTACCACACATGTGATCGAAGCTATCGGGTACGCAGAGTAGCCTGCACTTAGTACTACACATGTGAATATGTATATCTACAAGTGAATATGTATACTTTTACAAGCCTTCATATTGGCAAATCAAATGACACATATAACAAAATAACAAAAGCCCTATACATGCCATTGAACAAAATAAGAGTATCTATATACCAAAGTTGGACAAGATGATAGTGTGTTGACTCTCCAATCGTCTTCCAATCTCTACGAGTCCTCGGGCTCTAAAAGAAAGGGAAAAGAGAGGGGTAAGCATTTACATGCTTAGTAAGCCCGAATAACTGGAAAGTAAACTTATCGATTAATTAGCATACAACCATATTAGGCAATATAACCAACAAGCATGAAATGGTTTCCCTATCACATGCACTCCATCAATAGGTTAGTCTCATAACAATATATTATGAAATTTGTCTTAGATGAGCTCATCATCTAGCATTTTCATTTTTATATCTCATGTTAATCCCATTGAAATTTTAGGAAATCTCGATGGATTATCCATTTACCGTCAAGTCATAAGAGTGATCATCTCGTGTACGCACTCCTGCGAACCTCACATCTTACGGTAGGATTACTAGTCCAGGCTAAATCCCCCGTAATATAAACTCATTGGGTGATGTCGGGATTACCAGTCCAGGCTAAATCCCTTATATCGAAAAACACCTTTAATGAGCTTGGATCTGAAATACCAGTCCAGGCTAAATTCAAACCCTAGTCGGATTACCCATCTGGGCTAAATCCACAATGCACACATATTCTTCGGGAGTCTCGATCACTCAAGGAACACCCGTCTGGTCTAGATCCTTTCTATATTTGAGATCAACGGATTACCTGTCCGGGCTAAATCCTTTTCTGCAACACATGCAGGATCTCAAGTCATGTAAGCCATGGTTTATCCATCGAATTTCCCTTTTGACTTCAACCGTGACATTTAATATCATGTCATTATTATTAACACATTTCATGGATTTTCATACCATCATTACAACTAATTATCATACATTCATAATACATGCAATTAAGCATATTAAGATTTTACTTTAAGTTATTCGAACTTACCTGGTACTCGTTTCAGTTTCGCGTTTCGGTTATTCCGAAACCTTTCATTTTCTTTGATCGACCTCCGAAATTTGTTCCTTAGGGTCTATAACAATAAAAATGAATCATTAATACCTCACATTATTCTTTTCGTGTCTAAATTTCAACTCGGACATAATGACCGTTTTGCCCCTAACCTTTCACATTATTTACGATTTAGTCCCTAGGCTCGTATGATGAAATGCATGAAATTTATACATTATCCAAGCCTAGCCGAATGTTTTTCCCTCTTATGGCAGCCCACATTTTCCATTATTTCACATTTTTCTACCCACTTTTTGTAACTTTTACAATCTAGTCCTTTAAGCCATTTCCATGAAAAACCACTTAGTAAAAGTTGTTTACTATCTTTTAAACTTTCATATTCCTCCATAAACCATTAAAATATAAGTGACTCATGCATTGGTAAATTTCTAAACATGAACCCTAACATGAAATATGGGTAGAAATAGAGAGAGTAAGTTACCAGGATTTCAAAAATACAAAGAACATTAAAAACAGGGCTTGGGAGCACTTACTATTGAGCTTGAAAATGTTGAAAACCCTAGCTCTGGAGGCTTGAGAAATTTGACTGCATGAGGGAGAAGAATGGCTCATTTTTGGCTTATTTTTCCCATTTTATTTCATTAATTAGCCAAATGACCAAAATGCCCTTAAGCCATTTCTTTCAAATTTTATCCATACATGCCCATTTTTGTCCAAAAACATAGAAATTGGGAAAATTACTCCTTAAGACCTTCTAATTAATAATCTAAAGAAATTTCATACAAATTGCTTCTAGAATCCAAGTTTTGCAATTTATTCAATTTGGTCCTTATTTTCCAATTGGTCACCTTACTCATAAAATTTATTCATGAAACTTTTACACATGCATATTTTTTCATATTCTAGGCCTCATAATAATCATAAAATAAATATTTCAACGTCGGATTTGTGGTTTCAAAACCACTATTGTGACTAAGCCCTATTTTGGGATGTTACACTACACACGTGGCCTAAAACCATCTTAAACACATAGTAGCCTGCACATAGTACTACACATGTGTTCTCAAAACAGATCATTCGTATCTTTTCTATTCCGAAGGTCCAACCGGGAAATTCCTCACTTTTCAACATTTTACCAATTCATCCATAATCAACTTCAATTCATAATTTACATCAAGTGATCATTTAATATACAACCACATCTCATATAATAGCAAAATCTTATAACATAAGTAAAAAAACGATATATTATTTACATACAAACTTACTCGTTTGAAAGAAATATCATGTTCTATCAAATTTCCCTTATATTTAATCATCCCATCACATGTTATCAACATTTGAGCTATCGATTACTTCATGGGTACATCACGTTCCCATACACAATATCATTAACATATAAATCAATACAACCATAGAAAAATATATTTCAAGTGTAACAACAATAACATGAATATCATGCTTATTTAATCACAAGAACTTACCTCGAATACTAAAACGACAAATTTATCAATTTAGTCCATAACCTTGTATTTTTCTAATTTAAGCTCGAATCTCGATTTCCTTGATCTAACATTTCAAATATAGCTCATTTATTATTCAAATTATTCAATTTGACCCAAAAATCATACTTTTACAAATTTTCATTTTTACCCCTAAACTTTATCATATTTACACTTTTGCCCCTAGGCTCGTAAAATGATTTTTATTCAATTTCTTTGCACTTTAGCCGAATAATTTTCATAACTATAGCAGCCCAAAATTTCCACTAAAATTACACTTTTATGACAAATTTTATAACTTTTACAATTTAGTCCATTTTAGCGTTTTCACCGAAAACTACTTAGTAAAAGTCGTTTCTCCAACCATAAATATGCATAATCTACCATTAAAAATCAAAATGCACAAATTTATAACATGTTTCAAACCCTATCCCTTCACCATAACTCAAATAAATGGTAGAAATAGGTAAATCTTGTTACGAGGATTTCAAACACGTAAAAATCATTAAAAACGGGGCTAGAACAGACTTACAATCAAGCTTGTAAGCTTGAAAAAGCCTAGCTATGTCTTATCCATGCAAGTTTCATCCATGGGGTTAAAGATGGACAAAAATTTGTTTTTAATTTTGTTTTTAATTCATTTTAATTACTAAATGACCAAAATGTCCCTAACTTAAAAATATTCTATTTCACCCATTTCATATCCATTTTTGTCCAACAAATTAACCAATGGTCTAATTACCATTTAAGGACCTCCAATTTAAAATTTCATAACAATTGGACACCTCTAGCATGTAGAATTTAACTTTTTCACTTTTTACGATTTAGTCATTTGGACTAAATTGAGTGCCCAAACGTTAAAATTTCTGGACAAAATTTTCACAAAACAATTCCATAGAATTTTAGACCATAAAAATATAATAAAAACAATTTTTTTTTATGTTGGATTCGTGGTCTTGAAACCACTATTCTGACTAGGCCCTAATTCAGGATGTTACATAACTCATAGACTTGTATACTACGGAATTCTCAGATGACATGCGACCTTGTCGCCAAGCCGTATGCCTCACACGGCTGAGTCACACGCCCATGTCTTAGACCTGTGAACCCAAAATTAACCTGGAATCAAGCCATTTCCATTCCATTTCATACATAACTTGTCAAACCACTTAAGCACACATTCAAGGGCTCAAACACCATTCAAAATTTGCATAAACATGCCATTTCAAGCATCATAAATCACCTAACCAATATGTCATTCAAAGGCACCACAAATACATTTAAAAACCATTTACCAAAACATGTTAACATTACTTCATTCCATGCATAAAGGCCTAATTCCACTATGTGCCTAAAACACATCATAAATGACCTTTTCCAAGCCAACATCAAAATGCCAAAAGGCCATGCATAACAATTACCTAAAAGTGATCAAAAGGACTTAACTTAACAAGCATTACAATTTCATCACCCATACATGTTAATAATGTCATTTCTATTCATAATAACCTAGTTCAAATATGAACTAAAACATGTCAAAAGTACCCATTTTCAAACCATCACCAACATGCCAAGATAACCTTATAAATAAGCACTTTAAAGCAACCAAAGAACATAACTTGATAAAGAATCAAAGTGTACTAAACTAACATAGTTATCGAAATATTAAACATGACATAACTCCATTAGCACATATACCATAATACCATTACAAACACCCTATACATGCTATTATAAACCTTAGCCAAATCACTCAAAATCTACTGAATTGATTGCTAGATAGTGTGATAGGTTTCTGACAAGCTTCCAACTGATCGATCTTCCAAAAAATCTATAAAACAAAGGAAAATAACTACATAAGAAACGAGTGCTTAGTAAGCTTTTATAATATTTAAACATAACATACCATTTCAGTAATGAAACTTACAGAATAAGTATAAACGTTTACCAATGTCATAAGCTTAATAAAAGCCTATATAATACATCAAACTCACAAGTTAGTATACTTGTTCATGATGCATAAGAAATCAACCATGTAAACATAACATTTAGTTTATCAACGTTATTATATGATCATGATTCATTCCATTTGTTTACTTACCATTTCCAATACCATGAGTTTGTTATAAACCTATTCAAACATCATTCAGCTCACATATTAGTAGATTCATTAACAAATCATATAAACTTATTTATAACATGAATAGATTTTATATGATACCTTACATACACGTCAAACTTTCATAAAGTCATGAACCTTTCCATTGAGTTAGTTATCATTCGATTCTTTTTCTTACCCGTTGAACCATCTAGAATTACATCAGATACTTGGGATAGCTCACACGAAGTGTGCCTTTATATATAACTGTAACCTTTTCTTTACATAATGCTCACACGAGCTGTGAAATGGGCCTACTCACACAAGTGTGGGTCAGAATGTAAGCTACACGATGATAATCACATGAGCTGAATCCACAACAAATACAGGACCTCAGCCATCAGTAGGACATTCAAGACCAACACCCTAAACATGAAATCCCTAATGACATGTCATTTGTATCTTAAGAATTCCTAAGGTTCAACCGGGATTCAATATCCGACAATTCATCATAGCTTTGATACATTTATATTTTGATTCATTTACATCAAATAACATAATAGACATTCAATTTTAACAACATTTAAGTGATTACAGTTCATACAAACTTATTAGACTAAATTGCAGCAATAATTAAGTATAATGGGCTATCTGATAATTTCCTTTGCTCCTCGATTTTTTCACTCGTTCTTGATCTAAAATAATAATGCCATTCAATTCACTAATTCTAACAGAAAAATCAATTCATTTGATGCAATTAAGTCTTTTTTGAGATTTTTACAAAATTGCCCCCAACATTTTACTATTATTCAATTTAGTCCCTAAATTCAAAACATGCAAATTAACCATTTTTTATTAAATTTAAAGTTTAGCCAAATTTTTTGGAACCCTATTACAGCCTATATTTGTTGATATTTCACAGCAAGTCATTGTACTTTTACTAATTTCACATTTTAGTCCTTAAACATTAAAATTACCAAAAACTACTTTACAAAATAGACTTATCTAGAAACCAAGCTTAAGATTCTAAAAAAAACTTTCAAGAACATCTCAAATTCATCAATGATAAAATTCTAAACATTTAAGAATTTATCAAATTGATCCCCGGGTTAGCTAGATTAAGCTATAGTGATTTCAAAAACGTAAAAATAACTAAAAATGGACCTTGAAAGCATACACATGCAAGGTAAGTAAAAGACCAAAGCTCCAAGCTCTTTAACAATGGTGGCTCAGTCTAAGAAAGGAGAAAATAAAAAGATGGCTTTCATGTTTCATATTTTAACATTATTATTTTATTTTAATAATAAAAAATAACATATAAAACATATAAAATTAAAAGTAATTAAAGCTCAAACTGTCCCACTGTCGAATGATTAATTTACCAATTAAGGCCATCAAATAATATTTCTTTAATAAATAAACACCTTTAAACTAATAGCGATTGACTTTTCAACTATTACGGTTTAGTCCTTTTCGCTTAATTACCTATCTAAACATTAAAATTTCTTAACCAAATTTTAATACGACCTTAATAACACTCTGTAAATATTTAATAAAATATTTACTGCTCAGTTGATAGAAATTAGGTCTCTATACCTCATTTTCTAAAACCACTTGACTTTAAGGTCATACTACTTGAACATAATTTAAGGTCATACTACTTGAACATAATTATTCTTTCTAATAGCATAAATTGCCAATTCAAAATTTATTTCAATACCATATTTGACTTGTAAATATTAAATAGTAAATATTTACGGCTCAATGTTAGATTTGTGGCACCGTAACCACTGTTCTGACACCATAGAGAAATGGGCTGTTACATTCTTTATTTTATAAATCATTAGAAGCTCGATTTGATTGAAAGCTCGTCGGAGACCTATCACACTATCCAACAATCTTTTTGGTAGTTTTTTAGCATTTTTTCAAAGGTTTATAATGACATGTATAGGTCTTTTGTATTTATGGTTATGGACGTACAAAATAGTTGATTCAGTATGTGTATGCCTTTGAAGTACTTTAGAGTAACCGAAAGGTATGATATTTTGTTATGTTTGTATAGCTTGAAAGTGATAATTGTGATGTGTTTTGGTAGGTGTTTGAATTAGGTTATTATGTTTGAACAAAATGTCATGTTTTGATAGTTGATGTGTAACACCCCTCACTCGTATTCAATGTCAGAATAGGGTTACGGAGCATTACCAAACTTATAAAAAATTAAGCATTCACTTTTCATACATTTTCACATTTCATGCAATTATCTTTCAACCTTAATCAATATGTCTCTAATACAAGCCTACGAGGCCCAAAACATGCTTTAGAAGTGGTTCGGGACTAAATTGACAACTTCGAAAACTCATAGAACACTTAGAAAATTTTTCTCAAAACAAGGGACACATGCCCGTGTGGCCTGACCATGTGTATCACACAACCAATAGACACTCCCGTCTCACAGGTTGTGTGGACATTCAAAATAGGAGCACATGGCCGTGTCCTAACCCATGTCCGACCTCGTGTAACTCTCTGACTTGGGTCACACGGCCAACACACACGCTCGTGTGGCTAGCCCGTGTGCCCTGAAAATGGCCATACATGCCTGTGTGCCAGGTCTTGTGCTAGGCCGTGCCAAACCTGTAGGGTATATTGACTTATGTCACACGGCCTTATCACACGCTCGTGTGTGAAGCCGTGTAGAGTATACTGACTTGATTTTAATCTCAACATTAAGGGACAAACGACCGTGTACATGATCATGTATCACACACGGCTGAGACACATGCTCGTGTCTCTGCCCGTGTGGACAAAAATAGGCTATTTACCAAGCCATTTTGCCACCCTATCTTATGCACACCTACATCAACCTAATTGACACCAAAACATAGCATAATATGACATTTTAACCAACCAATTCAAGCTTAATTCAAGCATAATCTATACCAGCTTTCTCAAACACACAAAACACAAAATATACCATACCATTTAGACCAAAATCACATATACAATTCAATTTAATATACACTTCCAGATATGCATCACTTAGTCTAATTTTACAAGCAAACCGATATCCATAAATCAACCATTTGATACTCATAATACCTATTACCATTAAGCATCACACAACCATCATTCAATACATTTCACAAGACATAGACACATATATATATATACATGATTAAAACATACCAAAATAACCCAAAATGAGCCATCACTCATGACTATATATACAAACCAAAACATATACATTTACAAGCTAATTCAAAAGGCTAAATTCATTACCAACACATAACCAAAATGACCAAAGTCCCTGTACATGCCATATACTTAAAACATAAGCTCAAAAGCACCAATTGATAGTTGGATAGTGTGACGATGTCTCTGATGATCCCTGAGTCCGAGTTAGCTTTGAATTCACCATAAAACATGAGAAAATAAACAAAGTAAGCTTTATAGCTTAGTAAGCTCGTATGAAATGAACTTAATATAACCATAAACACATAATTCATAAATTGAATATAAACACATATAATTCATATTAACTAACAAACCTTTCAAATACTCATTCAAAAAACTATATGTATTCTTCACTGTTTCTTCAATTTAAAGCTTATACGGTTAATGAACATACCTATACCATTTCGTATCAATCTCATACACAACCATGTCTTTCATTTACCCATTGAACCATTTAGAATACTATCGAATCAGAAACTCGCACATGAAGTGCCACATATATAGCAGAAGCTATCTCCATCTCATATCACATATATTGCTCAAACTAGAGCTATCAATGGGCCTGCTCACACAAGCTGTCAGTCAAGACGTAGCTACAAGGTGTTGCTCACACAAGCTGTCAAATATCCGTAACACATGCTGGTATATTTAGCCATCAGTAGGACGTACAAGACGAGCACCCGGATCACATAATCACAATAATCCCCTAATGACATGTCACTAGTATCCAAATCAATTTCTAAGGTTCAATCGGGATTTCTAATGTCGAATCATCATCACATCATTGTCGAACATATCCGTAGTATCGTATTCACAATTTACGCAATATCCAAGAATTTAAAATACAATTACAATAAAACTTATTAGATACGAACTTACCTCGGATGTAAAAATGACTAAATTGGTCAATTAGTCGAGAACTTTGTTTTTCCCTCGATCTAGATCCGAGTTTCATTTTTCTTGATATATATATGTAATCATAATTAACTTATTTAATCATCTCTCTATTCAATTTAGTCCAAAATTCAATTTAAGACATTTTTACACAATTGCCCCTAATATTTTACAACTATTGCAATTTAGTCCTTATTTCATAAAATCACAAATTCATGAAATTAAAAACTAAACCATGCTAGCTAAATTACACGTTAGTCCCTAGCAGTCCATTTTTATCATTTATTTCATATTATAACCATAAAGTTCCCACATTTCACAATTTAATCCCTAATTTGCATTTTCACTAAAAATCATTTAACAAAACTTGTATAATTCACAACCAACATTCATAATCCATCATTAAACATCAAAATACTCATGTATTCATCAATGACAACATTCAAAATCTTTAACAATTTTGCAAAATGGTCCCTAGGCTAGTTAGACCTAGTTGCAACTATCTCAAAAACATAGAAATCATTAAAAATGGGACAAAAATTATACCTTAATTGATAGAAATGAAAATTCCAAATGAAACACTAAAATTTTTACCTTTCTTCTCTTCAATTCACGACAATGAAGAAGATGGGCACCAAATTTGATTTTTGTTTTATATATTTTAAGTTTATTACCAATTTACAAATATAACCTTAATGATAAACCATTTAAATCATCCATTCAATGCCCATAAACATAACCTTAACTTTATGGTTCTATAGCTATTGAACACTTTTAGCTAATAGAAGAACACTTTTGCTATTTACGCGATTTAGTCCTTTTTATCAAATTAACTAATCAAGCGATAAAATTTCTTAATGAAATTTTCACACAAACATATTATCATGCTGTAGACATTAAAATAATAAAATAATAATTTTGAATTTAGATTTCTGGTCCCAAAACCATTGTTCCGATTTAAAAAAAAATGAGCTGTTACATGATGTTTTGGTATGTTTGTGGTGCCTTTGAATGGCACATTGGTTAGGTGATTTAGGGCGCTTGAAATGGTATGTTTATGCAATATTGAATGGTTTTTGAACCCATTGAATGTGTGCTTAAGTGGTTTGAGAAGTTATGCATGAAATGGTTTGATTTTAGGTAAATTTTGGGTTCACACGGCTTGAGACACAAACTTGTGACATAGCCATGTGAGGCACACAGCCTGGCGATACGATTGTGTGTCATCTGAGAGTTTCTTAGTGTATAAATCAGTGAGTTACATAGCCTGTCACATGGGTGTGCGGGGTAACTCAGAGAGTTACACGACCTGGCATACGGGCATGTGACACGGCCATGTGACCCTACTTAATGAGTTACACGGGTTGGGACATGGCCATATGTCCTTTTTTCAAGTGTTACGGGGACTAGGTTGATTCCACACAAGCTGGCCCACACAGTTGTGTGACCCTGTTTTCAATTTTTTGCATATTTTTTAACTTTTTTTGTTTCAAATTAGTCCCGAATTGCTTCCAAACTATTTCTAAGGCCTTGAAGGCTCGATTTAGGGGCAAAATAAATGTGATTGAATGAGATATATTTAAGTTATTAAATGTTATGATATTGTATAATTTTAGGTTGATCGGTAATACTCTGTAACCCTAATCTAAGTACATAGACTAGTTAGGGGTGTTACATTTAGTTGTATCAGAGCTATGATTTAGTCAGTTCTTGGATTGAGCGTAGCATGTATGGAGTCTAGAAATACATGTCATTATATAACATGTGATAATGTGATAATTGCTGACTTAAATTGAACTATGTTTTCATATAGATAAGATGTCATCCAACTGAGCTGATTCTGATGAGGTAGAAAGTAATGTGCAAGCCTCCTTTTATAGAGCAGCTAGTTCTAGTAGTGGGCTGGTAGCTGAGAGCCAGGGAGGTAAGGCTAAAGAAGCCTTCTTCCATATGATGTCGAATTGTTTTCAGAGTTCGTAAGAATGAACTCGATGGCTCAACAACCTCCACCCCCTCCCATACCCCAACCTGTCCCTATTGTTCCTCAAGGTTTAAAACATGTATGTTCAAGTAAACCTCCAATTGATAAAATTCAAAAATATGGAGTTGAAGAGTTCCGTGGCACATCCAAATACGATCCAAAAAAAAAATTGAGTTCTTACTGGAAAACATAGTGTGAGTTTTTGATAAATTATCTTATTCACTGGTTGAATGCTTAAAGTGTCTGGTGTCTTTGTTGAAAGATTCAACATATCAATGGTGGACTACATTTGTAATATCCTGATTTTAGGCCTAGTCGGAATAGTGGTTTTGTGACCACAAAATCTGAGATAGAAATAATTATTTTATAATTATTTTGATGTTTATGATATGATTGCATGATTGTGTGAAAATTTTGTGAAGAAATTCTATGCATAAAATGCTTAATTTGAAGTTAGGGACTAAATCGAATAATTTGCAAAACTTGCATTCTAGAAGTTTCTAGTATGAAATTGTTTTGAAATATTAATTAGGAGGTCTTAAATAGAAATTTTACCAATTTCTAAGTTTATGGACAAAAATTGGACATGGATGGAATTTTTGGAAAGTTTAGTAGTAAGGGCATTTTGGTCATTTAGGGGTAAAATGAATTAAAATATAAAATTAAAAGCCAATTTTGCTCATCTTCAACCCCATGGCCGAATATAGCAAGAAGAAACCATGAATAGGGCTTTTCAAGCTTCCAAGCTCGATTGTAAGTCCATTCTAGCCCCGTTTTTCAAGTTCTTTACGTTTTTGGAGTCCCGGTAGCTCGATTTAGCTTATGCTAATTTAACCTAGGGTTTATATTTGGAAAAATACCCAGAGGTGAAATTTGTTTATTTTGGTGTTTTATGATAGAATATGAGGTTTTAAATTATGTTAGACAACTTGTGCTACTCGGTTTTAAGTGAAAACGAGCAAAAGGGCTTAATCGGTAAAAATACCTAATAGTCATAAGTACATGTTAGAGTGAGAATTTGATGTTTCCATAGAAGGGAAAAATGATCAGCATGTCATAAAACATAAGAAAATAGGCTGAAGTTTAATTTACGAGCTTTGGGGAAAAAGTGTAAATATGCAAAAGTTTAGGGGCAAAATTGTAATTTTTCCAAAATATGATTTTGGGTCAATTTGAATAATGTGAGTCCTAATTAGACTATATTTTAAATGATAGAGCAAGGAAAACTAAAATTCGGGCTAAAATGGGGAAAATACCAAGTTGTGGACGAAATGGTAAAAGTAGCCATTTTTGCATACTAGGTAAGTTCATATGTAAATGTTGGTAACATAGTTATTATTTTAAATGTTTTTATGTTATTTAAATGATATGATAATTATTATGAAATATTATACTCGTGATAATTGTTTGATAATATGTCAAATTATGTGATATACTTGGAAAATGTGAAATACTACTGAGTATCGATATCAGTATTCCGTAGAAGATGGTTGAGACACATGATTGGGAAAAAGGTCCCGTTGAACCTTAGGAATGGATTAGGATACAAGTGACATGTCACTGGGATATTTGGGCATCCGAACTCGTTGAGTTGAGTCCGAGTTCACTTATAGATGCGAATGTCTGAACTCGTTGAGTTGAGTCCGAGTTTGTGAGATGTAACTAGGCATCCGAACTCGTTGAGTTGAGTCCGAGTTCACTTATGGATGCGAATGTCCGAACTCGTTGAGTTGAGTCTGAGTTCACTTATGGATGCGAACGCCCGAGCTCGTTGAGTTAAGTCTGAGTTCGCTTATGGGCGGGTTACATAGTAGCTTGGCTACATATGTGGCACTTATGTGCAAACTTTCCATGTATCCGAATTATATTCCGATGTGTTCAACGGGTAAAGTTCTACTCAAATGGAGGAATACTCAAGATGAAAGGGACGTATTTGTAAGTGTTGTGAAATGGATACTTTGAACAGGTATGTACTTAACCCTCCGGTTGAAAAATCGATATAACAACAATATGGTAAGATGATAAATGAAAATATGATATGAATGTCTTGGTGATGATTATGCAAATGATGTTTTATGTTTGCTTATATGGTTATGTTACTTGCTATTTGCATGTGAACTTACTAAGCATTTATGCTTACTCCCTCCTTTTCATTCCTTGTAGTGTTGACAAGCCAGCTCGGAAATCGAGAGCGGTCGGAGGCACGCTCACACTATATCAGTATATCATCTTGGCATAATGGCTTGTATATTTTGAGTATGGCATGTATAACATTATAATCATTTTGTATATATGGTCTTATGATATGGTTATTGAGTAGTATAAAAATGCTTGGTAATGATTAGCCATTGGAATGGCTAATTATGATCATATTTGGTGTTATGTATGTCAAATTGCTAGTTAATCCATGGAAACCATGAAATAGGTAAAATTTACCATAAAATAAATTCAGATAGCAGTAGTGACGTGAATTTGAAAAATCATTAAAAATAGTATAGATATAATTAGATGATGAATAAAACATGGAATTGAAGAATTATGAGTCTATTTTCATATGGAAGAAACAAAACAGGTATATAAGTTATATTTTATGAGATATTTAAATTTTTGTGAAATAGGGCCAGAGCGATTTCTGGACCCCCTGTTCTGACTTTGGAAATTCACCATAAATTGTATAAAAATAATTAGAAGTCATAATTTATATGTACAGATTTCTTATTGAGTCTAGTTTTAAGAGAAACAAACTTCATAGTCATTGAAATTCTGTACAGATAGATATCTGATTCGTAATACACAGAGGTTAGAGCAGTCGAACCCTAAAATAGGGGAGACTTTAACTAATAAACTGTACTAATTGGCCTAGCCAAAAATTCTAGAAAAAATTAGTAAATAGATATATGAGTCTAGTTTCAGGAAAAATTTACGGAATTGGATTTTGAGTTTCAGAACTCGAGATATGAATTTTTTAAGCGACTGTGATGTAGTTAGCCAGCTTGTCTGGAATTTCTAAAATTAAATTGTTTGAGCTGTTTAAGCAATGAATTAAGTCTGTTAACACCTCGTGTTCGACTCCGGAAACGATCTCAGGTACGGGGCGTTATGTTTGGTGGTATCAGAGTAGGTTTAGTCGGTTCTCGGACTAACCTAGCATGTGTAAAAGTTTAGCTATACATGCCACTGATCTGTGATAGTGTGATGTCTTCCGACGCGTATGAGTACCGTCTTATTTAGACAGAGTACTCTCCAACCGAGCTGCGCCGACCATGTTCAATGTTATGTTTAGGTATTTGAGTAAAATTATGATTATGATAAATATCGGTTCAGAAAAGTATGAATAAAGGTTTATGATACATATGTGATAAATATTCATATTTGCTTACTGCTCATATGATGTAGTGTATATGGCTTACTTGATAAGATGAACGGAATAAATAGAAAGTAGTAGAGGTATGAATAAAAGTCATAATATTATGATACGAATGAAAATGTCCTTGTTTTGATTTGGACGTCGAATGTTGATGAATGCTAATGATATATAATTTTTATGAGATAAAGGATTATAATGAAATGAACTTATCTATGTTAAATTGTTGGGTGAATTATATGATTGTAATGATATGTACATGATGATGCACGAAATGAAAGTTATGATTGTGGTGCAAATATCTATGTTTGTTTGGCCTTATATGATGTCATGAGCATGACTTAATTTAATTAAATGAATGGATAAGTAAAGTTATCTAGAAAACATAGAATGTATGCATAAGTATATTGTCTAAATGGGACAATAGGAAAATTGGTGTAAGCCAACATGAATGAATGACATGATTTTGATGATGTTGCTATGATGATGGAAGTTGTGTCATATGTGTATGTATAAGAAAGTCGAGTCAGAGTCCTACAACCCCTCCCCCTTACCGAAATGGTACTTATAATGGAATTTCATGAGATTTGTATTGAATAAGTTTTCGGTTGAGAACCCAAAGAGTTCAGTGATAGAATAATTATAAGTATGATCAGAGATTGAAAATGAGCTGATAAGTAAAGTATCGGATTGACATAAAGATTATTGGAATTATGCACTGTTCCAGTTAGAAAAGGAATTCTCCTTGGTAAACCGAATTACTCAGGTGCAAGGTCGAGAAAAATGTAAATCGAAATTTATTCAGAACTAGCCTTCTTTAGTGAATGGTTTAATATGAAATTTGTGATGGTAGAACTAGTTGGGGAAATGATATTTGAAATGTGAACTATCTGAGTGTGATAGTTATGACTGGACAGATTTAGCAGTCTCTTTTGAGATGTTCTATGTGTTTACCCGTTCGAGAAATATTTCTATGGCTATTGATCTTACAGAAGAAATTCTTGTTATATGGGAATGTCTTTTAATCTCGGTGTTGGATGAAAGCATTGGTAGTCTGACTGGTTTATAATTTATATTGCTCTATTTCATCGGGTATTCTATTTCATTTAAATCGATAAGAATTGATGAGAGAATACATATGATGTTATGATTACATTTCTTCTACTTGATGCTTCATCTGATATATATGTATGGGAAGATATATTGTTCTTGTTATATTTGATTCCAGTGGGATTAAATAATGTTTTCTTCTGGACTTTCTTTCTTTGAAGAATTATCGGGGTATTCCGTATTTTCTCTATGAGTTTGGTTTTCGATTCTCTGGCTTGGTTTTCGATTCTCCAGCATAGTATCGTATCTTGGGTTTCTTTATTCTAGATTTCTTTATTCTGGATTTCTTTATTCTGAATTTCTCTATTTTGGATTTCTTTATTCGGTTTTCTTGTTATCTTTGTTCCATAATTTGTTAATTATGACTCGTGTTCAAAGTGCGTTCTTCAACTCGTGATAATCATGTCAAATATAACTATACTTCTAATTTGATCTTGATAATGTGGTGATTTTGGTATTGGGGTTTTTTTTTCTAATTTCTGTGTAAGGATTTGACATCAGTAAAGGCATAAGTGATAAAAGCGCGAGTTTCAGTCGGTATGGTGAATTATCTATTTGAAAGATTTCATGCGACAATTATTTCAAGATTATTTTTCCCAAGTTTGATAATAGAATTTCATTTTGTACGGATAAAAGAGTAAATAGTCTGAACGAGAAGTGTATATTTATTAGAAAAAGTTTGATATTAGTTAAAGTCACTACGAATGATAAGGTTTTCATTTTGTGAAAGCTGAAAAGTTTATTACATGTTGACAAAGTTCGGATAGATGAGAATATTGGTAACTGAAGCGTCTGAACTAGACTAGTCTACATTGAGTAAAGACTTCCTGACTTTCAGTAATATACTGTTGTATGAATTGTGATGTGTTTCAAGACAGTGAGGCAATGTGATAGTTTAGAGCATTCGATGTTGCATAAAATCGGAGTTGTTAAAGGGGTTAAAGCCGAGCATTGGGATCTATCAAAATTATCCTTGTCAGTGTTGATATTGGGATGGAAATGAGAAGAATTATTCTTGAGGTCATATCAGAATTATTTCCATGGCAGAAAGAGGAAAATGATGTATCCTATTGTTAAATGTTTGGCGAGATCTATAAATCATATCTGTATTGAATGAATTCCTACTTATCAGATTCACGGAAATTCAGGTCTCTTTGATTGTTGGATTTCTTGGAATTCTGGTCTCCATTAATCAAGTTAAGATTCGGGTTTTATGTCATGATATCATGGGAAACTGAGAAGGGTTGAAAATTTAAGAACAGTTGAGAGTTGAGATGTAAGCTTTTGAGATCATATGAGAAATTAAAGAGATGTATTGGAGGTGCAGTCTAAGTGAAAGTTCTTTGCACTGAATATGAGATTAAAAGTGAAGACCACTTTTTGGTAAGATTTTGGGGATGAAAATCCACAAAGAGGGAGAGTTGTAATATCCTGATTTTGGGCCTAGTCGGAATAGTGGTTTTGTGACCACAAAATTCGAGATAGAAATAATTATTTTATAATTATTTTGATGTTTATGATATGATTGCATGATTGTGTGAAAATTTTGTGAAGAAATTCTATGCATAAAATGCTTAATTTAAAGTTAGGGACTAAATCGAATAATTTGCAAAACTTGCATTCTAGAAGTTTCTAGTATGAAATTGTTTTGAAATATTAATTAGGAGGTCTTAAATAGAAATTTTACCAATTTCTAAGTTTATGAACAAAAATTGGACATGGATGGAATTTTTGGAAAGTTTAGTAGTAAGGGCATTTTGGTCATTTAGGGGTAAAATGAATTAAAATACAAAATTAAAAGCCAATTTTGCTCATCTTCAACCCCATGGTTGAATATAGCAAGGAGAAACCATGGTTAGGGTTTTTCAAGCTTCCAAGCTCGATTGTAAGTCCATTCTAGCCCCGTTTTTCAAGTTCTTTACGTTTTTGGAGTCCCGGTAGCTCGATTTAGCTTATGCTAGCAATAATTTAACCTAGGGTTTATATTTGGAAAAATACCCATAGGTAAAATTTGTGTATTTTGGTGTTTTATGATAGAATATGAGGTTTTAAATTATGTTAGACAACTTGTGCTACTCGGTTTTAAGTGAAAACGAGCAAAAGGGCTTAATCGGTAAAAATACCTAATAGTCATAAGTACATGTTAGAGTGAGAATTTGATGTTGCCATAGAAGAGAAAAATGATCAGCATGTCATAAAAGATAAGAAAATAGGCTGAAGTTTAATTTACGAGCTTTGGGGCAAAAAAAAAATATGCAAAAGTTTAGGGGCAAAATTGTAATTTTTCCAAAATATGATTTTGGGTCAATTTGAATAATGTGAGTCCTAATTAGACTATATTTTAAATGATAGAGCAAGGAAAACTGAAATTCAGGCTAAAATGGGGAAAATACCAAGTTATGGACGAAATGGTAAAAGTAGCCATTTTCGCATACTAGGTAAGTTCATATGTAAATGTTGGTAACATAGTTATTATTTTAAATGTTTTTATGTTATTTAAATGATATGATAATTATTATGAAATATTATACTCGTGATAATTGTTTGATAATATGTCAAATTATGTGATATACTTGGAAAATGTGAAATACTCTAGAGAGTATCGGTATCGGTATTCCATAGAAGATGGTTGAGACACATGATTGGGAAAAAGGTCCCGTTGAACCTTAGGAATGGATTAGGATACAAGTGACATGTCACTGGGATATTTGGGCATCCGAACTCGTTAAGTTGAGTCCGAGTTCACTTATGGATGCGAATGTCCAAACTCGTTGAGTTGAGTCCGAGTTCGTGAGATGTAACTAGGCATCCGAACTCATTGAGTTGAGTCCGAGTTCACTTATGGATGCGAATGTCGGAACTCATTGAGTTGAGTCCGAGTTCGTGAGATGTAACTAGGTATCCGAGCTCGTTGAGTTGAGTTCGAGTTCACTTATCGATGCGAACGCCCGAGCTCGTTGAGTTGAGTCCGAGTTCACTTATGGGCAGGTTACATAGTAGCTTGGCTACATATGTGGCACTTATGTGCAAACTTTCCATGTATCCGAATTATATTCCGATGTGTTCAACGGGTAAAGTTCTACTCAAATGGAGGAATACTCAAGATGAAAGGGACGTATTGGTAAGTGTTGTGAAATGGATACTTTGAACAGGTATGTACTTAACCTTCGGGTTGAAAAATCGATATAACAACAATATGGTAAGATGATAAATGAAAATATGATATGAATGTCTTGGTGATGATTATGCAAATGATGTTTTATGTTTGCTTATATGATTATGTTACTTGCTATTTGCATGTAAACTTACTAAGCATTTATGCTTACTCTCTTCTTTTCATTCCTTGTAGTGTTGACAAGCCAGCTCGGAAATCGAGAACGGCATGAGGAGGCACGCTCACACTATCCGTATACCATCTTGGCATAATGGCTTGTATATTTTGAGTATGGCATGTATAGCATTATAATCATTTTGTATATATGGTCTTATGATATGGTTATTGAGTAGTATAAAAATGCTTGGTAATGATTAGCCATTGGAATGGCTAATTATAATCATATTTGGTGTTATGTATGTCAAATTGCTAGTTAATCCATGGAAACCATGAAATAGGTAAAATTTACCATAAAATAGATTCAGATAGCAGTAGTGACGTGAATTTGAAAAATCATTAAAAATAGTAGAGATATAATTATATGATTAATAAAACATGGAATTGAAAAATTATGAGTCTATTTTCATATGGAAGAAACGAAACAGGTATATGAGTTATATTTTATGAGATATTTAAATTTTTGTGAAACAGGGCCAGAGCGATTTCTGGACCCCCTGTTATGACTTTAGAAATTTACCATAAATTGTATAAAAATCATTAGAAGTCATAATTTATATGTAAAGATTTCTTATTGAGTCTAGTTTTAAGAGAAGCAAACTTCATAGTCATTGAAATTCTGTACGGAGAGATATCTAATTCGTAATACACAGAGATTAGAGCAGTCAAACCCTGAAATAGGGGAGACTTTAACTAATAAAATGTACTAATTGACCTGGCCAAAAATTCTAGAAAAAAATTAGTAAATATATATATAAGTATTGTTTCAGGGAAAATTTACGGAATTGGATTTTGAGTTTCATAGCTCGAGATATGAATTTTTAAGCGACTGTTACGCAGTTAGCCTGCTTGTCTAGAATTTCTAAAATTAAATTGTTTGAGCTGTTTAAGCAATGAATTAAGTCTGTTAACACCTCGTGTTCGACTCCGGCAACGGTCTCGGGTACGGGGCGTTACAACATTAATTACAGTGGTACTAAAAGATCGTGTGAACTGAGTTTTCTTCCAAATAGAATTCAGAAAGAATTACATTAGCCAACAGTATCTTAACAAGAAATGGAAAGAGTTTCTTGAATTGAAATAGGGTCGTATGACTATAGCTAAGTACGAAAGAGAATTTGTGCGACTTAGTAGATATGCTCAAGAGTGTGTCTCATCAGAGGCTACTATGAGTACCCAATTTGAAGATGATTTAAACGAAGATATCAAGTTGTTAGTCGGTAATCTAGAGTTGAAAAAATTCTTGGTTTCGGTTGATGGAGCACACAAGGCTGAATAACTTAGTAAAGTAAAAAGAAAAGCAGATTATGAGACTCATGACACGGGTAAATGACCTATGGGAAAATCATTCTCATCTTCATTGAAGAAATAAAAGGAATTCCACAATCGTTCATCAGCTTCAGTAGGTTTGTTAGGGAGAGATAAAGGGAAGCAATATTTGAGTTCGAGACATCAGGCTACATCTGTATCGAGTGTAGGTAACGTTAGAAACAACAAACCTAAATGTCATCAATGTAATTGAAGGCACTTCAGAGAGTGTAGATTGAAAGAAGGATCATTCTTCAAATATGGTTCTTATGATCACTTTCTTAGAGATTTCCCTGAAAGATTAGATAAAGAGAAAGCTCAGATCACTCGTTTGAGTAATATGGCTGTGAGAGGGAGACTGCCTAGAAATAGTGGTAATGCGGGTAAAAATTGAGGGGAACAAAAGATTCTGCTATTATATCTGAGGCATGGGCACCAGCTAGGGCTTATGTGATTCATGCTCGAGAGGAAGCTTCAGCACTTGATGTGATCACAGGTATATTTTCTATCTTTGATACTAATGTTAATGCTTTGATTGATTCGGGGTCATCGCACTCATATGTATGCACAACTTTAGTGTCAGATAAGAAAATACCTTTTGAGTCTATTGAATTTGTGGTTAAAGTAACAAATCCTTTAGGTTAGTATGTGTTAGTTGATAAAGTCTGTAATAACTGTCCTTTGGTGATTCGAAATTGCAACTTTCTAGCTGATTTGATGTTGTTGCCATTTGACGAGTTTGATGTGATTTTATGTATAGACTGGTTAACTCTGCATGATGCGGTTGTGAACTGTAGACAAAACATATTATGTTAAAATATTAGAACAGTGAAAGGATTCTAATTAAATCAGATAGATTGGATAGTACATCTAATGTTATCTCAGCTATGATGGTACAAAAATATGTTAGAAAGGGTTGTGAAGTGTATCTAGCTTACATATTTGATTCCAGAGTTTTAAAAATGAAATTAGAGTCAATTTCGACTGTTTTTGAGTTCACAGATGTGTTTTCAGAAGAGTTACTAGGGTTACCACCGGTCAGAGAGGTTGAATTTGCTATTGAGTTAGTACAGGGAACTTCTCTGATATCAATAGCTCCGTATAGAATGGCACCTACAGAAGTAAAAGAGTTGAAAACACAGTTGCAAGAGTTGATAGACAGAGGTTTTGTTCAGCTTATTTTTTCTCCTTGGGGTGCTCCTATATTGTTTGTCAAGAAAAAGGATGAATCTATGCGGGTATGTATTGACTATCGATAGGTCAACAAAGTCATGATCAAGAACAAATATCATTTTCTAGGTATTGATAATTTGTTTGATCAGCTGAAAGCTGCAATAACATTTTCAAAGATTGATCTCCATTCTGGATATTATCAGTTACGGGGTAAAGACTCAAATGCACCAAAGACTGCTTTCAGTACCAGGTGCGGACATTATGAATTTCTTGTTATGCCTTTTGGTTTGACCAATTCACCTGTTGTGTTTATGGATTTGATGAATAGAATATTCAGGCCGTATTTAGATAAATTTGTGATTGTGTTCATTGATGACATACTGATTTATTCTTGAGATGAAATAGAACATGCCCAGCATTTGAGAATAGTTTTGCAGACTTTGCGTGAAAAACAGTTGTTTTCTAAGTTTAGCAAATGTGAGTTTTGGCTCCGAGAAGTTGGATTTCTAGGACACGTGGTATCGGCAGACGATATTAGGGTTGACTCGAGTAAAGTATCAGCCATAGTTGACTGGAAACCTCTGAGAAATGTTTCAGAAATCAAAAGTTTTCTGGGTTTAGCCGGATATTATCGAAGATTTGTTAAAGGATTTTTTATGATTGCTACGCCGTTAACGAAACTGCTTCAGAAAGATGTCAAGTTCGAATGGTCTGAAAAGTGTCAACAAAATTTTGATCAATTGAAAATGTTATTGACTGAAGCTTTTTTGTTGGTTCAGCCAAAGTCCAGTAAAGAATTTGTGATTTATAGCTGTGCTTCTTTGAATGGTTTAGGCTATGTTTTGATGTAAGAAGAAAAAGTGGTAGCTTATATGTCTCGAAAGTTGAAACAACATAAGAAGAATTACTCGACTCATGATTTAGAGCTTGAAGCTATTGTGTTTTCTTTAAAGATTTGGTGACACCATTTGTAAGGAGAAAAAAGTCATAGAAAGAAATGAATTTGAGACAATGCCAATGGCTTGAATTGCTGAAAGATTACGATTTGATCATTAACTATCACCCAAGAAAAGCTAATGTCGTTGCTGATGCTCTAAGTAGAACATCTTTCCTTGCTTTGTGACCTTTGAACACATGGTTGAACTTGATTGATAATGGTTCTATATTAGCTAAATTAAGAGTTAGACCGACATTCCTGCAATAGATTTGCAAAGCACAGAAAAGTGACTTAGAGTTAATTACTAAACGAGAACAGATTGAATCAACACCTGATTTAGACTTTCATGTTAGTTCAGATGGTAGTTTGTATTTCAGAAACAAAATTTATGTTCTAAGAAATTTTAATGTTATTCAGAAGATTTTAAAGGAAGCTCACAGCAGTAGCTTATCGATACATCTTGGTAGCAATAAAATGTATGGTGATTTGAAACAGATGTACTGGTGGCTAGGTATGAAATAAGAGATTTCAGAGTTCATATCAAAATGTTTGATCTATCAACAAGTTAAAGTTGAGCATCAGGTACCTTCTGGTTTATTACTATAACAGTCCGATTTAGACCCTAATCGGAATGGTGGTTTCAGGACCATGAATCCGAGTCAGAAAAATTTTTAAAAATTATTTTCTGTGTTTATTTTGTGTGAATTTATATTCTTTAAATTTTCGTAATTTAATTTTGTCGTTTGAGTGTCCGATTAAATAAAGGGGCTTAATCGCGTAAAATTAAAACTTAATAGTTTAATGTGTAAAGGCCGAATTGTTGTTGTCTTTTTAAATGGAAGTACTTATGTTGTAAATAGGCCATTGGTTATATGAGTGGACGGTTTTAGACATGTTTTATAAGGTTTTCTAATTAAATTTTAAAGGTTAAAATAGTAATTAGCATATTATAATGAAATTAAATAAAACAATCATAAAATAGCCATGCATTTTAGTTCATTATTGACTGAAACTTAAAGAAAATAAAGCTTTAGAAAGTTTCAAGCATTCAACACTTTGGAAGCTTGATTCAAGGTAAGTTTTTGTTCGGTTTTTGAGAATTTTTAGGTTTTTGAGATCATTGCTTCGAATACTATCTGACCCATGCTAGAATTTCTGATTTTGATGAATATTTTGAATTATGCCATTGATGAATATTTGTGTTTGATGATGTGTGATGATGAATTATGAAATATAAGTTTTGGATTAATATGTTTTGGATTGGAATTTTTGATGAATTTGAGTAATTAGGGCTAAATTGCAAAAATAAAAATTTGAGGGCCTAAAATGTGAAATAAATGAAATGTGTGTATTTGAATGTACTAGAGGAACATTCGGCCTAAGCATGTTACATGGAGATTTTGTATATTTTGTGTTTTATGCAATTAGGACTAATTTGTAATAGTATGAAATGTCAAGGGTAAAATGGTAATTTTCCCATTTACGTGTTGTTGGATTAAATTGAATGAAATGGTGTTTGAATGAGATTAATTTAAAATTGTATAGATCAAGAACAAAAGAAATTAGACTTGGATCGGGGAAAAACAAAAATAGTCGAATAGTCGATTTACATTGTTCGTCGATATCTGAGGTAAGTCTATAAGTAATAAACGTCGTTAAATTTGAATGTATATGATCTTTATATGCTGAATTTAATTGTTTGAATTCCTATTAGCTATAGCTGAATGTATAAATGTTTATGAGATTGGGGAACAAGTTCGATTCAATTGAGATATGATGTACAAAAAGCTTCGTATGAGCCTTACGTAATGATTAAGATTTTTGAAATGTGAATTATGTGTAAGATCGGCTCTGTATCAATGATATTCGGGCTTTATTGCCTAGCAGTCTTTATGCCGGTGTATTATATCGGGCTTTATTGGCTAGTAGGCTTTATGCCGGTGTATTATATCAGGCTTTATTGCTTACCAGGCTTTATGCCGGTGTATTATATCGGCCTTTATTGCCTAGCAAGCTTTATGCCGATGTATTATATCGGGCTTTATTGCCTAGCAGGCTTTATGCCGGTGTATTACACTAGGCTTTATGCCTAGCAAATTTTATGTGAGCAACGATAAAAGTAATCAAAGGTGTTAAATAAGCTAAAGTGATCAGGTATGTGAATGTGGTTTACTTATTTGAAATGAAGATAAATTAACTGAAAGTTAAGTGATAAAAATGTTATGTGATGCTATTGAAAATGTATATAATTATGGGTAGTGTATTCGGTCTTGTGATAGGTTTAAGTATGTAATATAAAAGCTCGATTTATGAGTATGTATATATGAATACATATGTATAATCGATTATATATGAAATTATGACTTTGAAATTGGAGAATACAATGATAATTGATATATGTGTATATTCGGCTATGGTATATTATGAGTATAAATATATGTTTGATTTGGTTTTATTTTATTGATCTATCAAGATCATTAATTTGTTTAAATTGCTTATAACTTACTAAGCTAAGTTAGCTTACTCTGTGTATATGTGTGTTTCTGTTTTATAGATTTTGGATCAAGTTACGAGCTCGGGGATCATCAGCAAAGTTCATCACACTATCCAGTATTTCGATATTTAAATAGTAGAACTCGAATTATGGCATGTATAGGCTGGATTTCGTTTTGAAATATTGGATTTTAGTTGTGTGTAATTTAGCCATGCGAAAATGGCTTAAGTGTTATGTTTGAGTTTGGCTTTGTTTAGATTATGGTTTGAGCTCATATTCGATTATCATGCTATGTGCCATGGATGGAATGTAAATATGGTATGTGTTTTTAAGCATTGAAGTTGATTAAAGACCTTAGATATGGTATGAATATTTTAGTCTATGTATACAAACTAGGTATATTTAGATAATTTGAATGTGGGTCATTCTTGTGAAGTTGCATAAAAATAAATAAGCTTAGTTGTTAAGTATGTTCGGTTATGTGCTGAAATTTAGATAAAGTAATTACTTGACTTGTAATTTGGTTCTTGCTCATAATGGTATGCTTTGCTACATGGCGTGGTAATAATATGTGCAAGTGCATGACCTCTAGTTATATATGTGTATAATGTTGTTTGAACATGTGCTTCGGTTATGAAGTAAAAATTGATGTGTATTGTGTTACAACATGAAATGCCTTAGTAAATTTAAAACACATGACATTGGTATAAGGTGAATTTTGGTATGAGCTTATTATGTAAAATAAAAATATGCTTGGCTATGTGGCTTGATAGCTAACCGAAATCAATAAACATGTATAGGTAAATTTTGGGTAGCCGAATAAATAAAAGGTTAATGTGGTTTTTGTTCGGTTCCTATGGTACATTATTTGTAAATTTTGGTTTAATTATTTGAGTAGTTTAATTAGTTGATTTAATGTTATATATGTATATATAATTATTTATTCATGAAATGCGAATGTAGTAACAAGGTAACAAATGCTATTATAAAATATATATATCATATGTATGAAAAGAAATGATGTGTAATTGCTTGTAATAAGTATATGCATGACTCATATAAAAATAGAGCTAATATTCAAGAATGATGTTATTGATGTGTTATATGATCTGCATGTATATAAATTGTTTTAAAATATTCTGGATTTCACTTTGTTTATGCTATGTATTAAATGATAAAATTTAACATTTGGTAGATTGAAAGTGATATGAGTAATGATGTGGTTTTGATTTTTAAAGTGAAAAATGTAATGCATATTTGTCGGAATTGTGATATGATTGGTAATGCCTCTTAACTCTAATCCGGCGACGGATACGGGTAAAGGGTGTTACAATTACAATTGTCATGATTCCAAAATGGAAATGGGAACGTGCTATGATGGATTTTGTATCGGGATTACCTTTATTACCGAGAAAGAAAGATGTTGTACGGGTTCTTATGCATCGTTTGACTAAATTCACACATTATATTCCAGTATGTACGAGCTATTCACTTGAAAAGTTGGATAAATTGTACGTTTCTGAGATTGTTAGACTAGATGGTGTGCCGGTATCTATTATCTCTGATAGGGATCCACGGTTTACTTCTTGATTCTGTAGTAAATTACAAGAAGCTCTGGTTACTCGATTGCATTTCAGCATAATTACAAGAAGCTCTGGGTACTCGATTGCATTTCAGCATAATTACAAGAAGCTCTGGGTACTCGATTGCATTTCAGCACAGCGTTTCATCCACAGACCAATGGTCAGTTTGAGTGAGGAATTCAGGTACTCGAGAATATGCTCTGATGTTGTGTTTTAGAGTTCGAAGGTAACTGGGAGAAATATCTTCCGTTGGTTGAATTTTCCTATGATAATAATTACCAAACGAGTATTAAAATGGCACCGTACAAAGCTTTGTATGGTTAGAAATGTTGAACTCCATTATACTAGACTAAGTTGAGCGAGAAAAAGTTATTCGGTATTGATTTGATTCGAGAAACTAAAGAAAAGGTCAAAGTAATACGTGACAGTTTGAAAGCTGCTACTGGTCATTAGAAATCCTATGCAGATTTGAAAAGAAAAGATATATAATTTCAAGCCGGCAACAAAGTATTTCTAAAAGTATCACATTGGAGAAAAGTTCTCCGTTTTGGTCAAAAAGGGAGCTTAGTCCGCGATTCATCGGGCCGTATGAGATCATCTAGAGAATTGGACCTGAGGCTTATCAATTGGCATTACTGTCAGAGTTAAAGAAAATTCATAACATGTTTCATGTGTCGATGTTATGATGATACAGATCAGACCCTTAACATGTGATTTCACCTGTTGATGTTGAGATTCAGCTAGATATGTCATACAGTGAAGAACCTATCAGAATTTTAGCTCAGGAAGTTAAAGAATTACGAAACAAATGTATAGCTTTAGTTAAAGTTCTTTGGCAACGTCACGGATTGAAGAAGCTACCTGGGAACCGGAAGAAACTATGAAATTGCAATACCATACCCTATTTTCTGGTAAGGTTTTCGGGGACGAAAATTCCTTTAGGGGGCAGAGTTGTAACAGCTTGTTTTCAGTGATGTCAGACGCAGTGGTTTCGAAGCCACATTTTTGATGAGCGAGTTATTATTTTATTATTTATTTAATGTTTATAGGATTATATAAAGTCATATAAAAGTTTCGTTAAAAAATTTTGAGGTTTATATAGTTAATTAAGTGAAAAGGACTAAACTGTAAAAGGTGAAAAAGTTGAGTTCTATTAGTTAAAGGAGTCAAATGGCTATGAAACCTTAAACTTAAGGACTTAAATGGTAAATAAACCATTTAATGAATTGTTGGAAATGCATGGATAGGTTTTAACGAAATTTTGATAGTTTTTTAAGGTTAATTAAGTAATTTGATAATTAAATGAAAATGTTAAGAAATTAAAAAATGACAAACTATAATCTTTCCCATTTTTATCTTTTCTAACCTAAAACACCATTAAAGAAGGTTTGGAACATTCAATTAAGCTTGTTGCTTGCATGTTATGTGATTTCAACCTCGTTTTTAATGTTTTTTTATGTTTTTGAGTTCGTTTTAGCTTAACCTAGCTAGACCGGGGGTTAATTTGCAAAATTGTTAAAGGTTGAGGGACTTTCCATGAATGTTTTTTGGTTAGGTTTTGATTTTATTTGATAAATTATGAATCTTTTTTGAAAAATAAATATGTTTCGTTAAGTGATTTTTGATGAAATTGCATTTAGGGATTTATTTATGAAAATAGTAAAATTTTATTTTAAATTTATGAAATAATAGTTATAGTGGGTTGATATGAGTCCTTAAGAAATTCAGTCAGTCTATGAGGAGGATTAAAATGGTTAAGTTTCTAATTATGAGCTTAGGGACTAAATTGTGAAGAAGTTAAAGTGTTAGGGGGTAAATTGATAATTTTGCATAAATATGAACTATGGATTAAATTAAATTCTAGGAATACTTAATTGAATGAAATTATCTATTTAGATCAAGATAAACCATGTTCAGACTTAGATCGAGGAAAAGCTAAAGTTTCAGACTAGTTCGATTAAACTACCACGCCTTTAACTATCGATGTAAGTTCCTATGAACTGTACTTGCTTTGTAACAACCCGATTTTAGGGCTAGTCGAAACAGTGGTTTCGGGACCAAAAATCTGACGTAGTAAAATTTATTTTTATTATAGTTTTACAGTCTACTATTTCACATAATGATTTCGTGAAAATTTCGTTCAAAAATTTTGACGTTTGGACACTCAATTTAGTGAAAAGGACCAAGTTGTAAAAAGTACAAAAGTTGAGTTCAACATGTTAGAAGTGTCAAATTGTTATGAGATTTTAAATTACATGTCCTTAGATGATAATTAGACCATTTGTTAAGTTAGTGGACAAAAATGGACATGGAGAGATAAAATTTTAAAGAAAGGCTTTAAGGGCATTTTGGTCATTTAGTAATTAAATGATTAAAAAGGGGAAAATGAAGCAAAATTTGCTCATCTTCTTTAAGCTAGGGCTGAAAATCTCAAGCTCTCCATATCTAGGGTTTCTTAAACTTTCAAGCTTGATAGTAAGTGCATCCTAGCCCCATTTTTAATGCCCCTTACATTTTTGAAGTCGTATTCACCCGATCTCTCCATTTCTACCACTATTTTGAAGTAGGGTTCATGTTTAAAAATGTACCTATGTATGAAATGCATGTGTTTTGATGTTTAATGGTAGAAAATGAAAGTTTGATTTGTAATAAACAACTTTTACTAAGTGATTTTCCATGAAAATACCTAAAAAGGACCTATTTGTAAAAAGTTGTATAATGGGTAGTAAAAATCTGATTTGATGAAAAATATGGGCTGACATGAGCATGTATATGGTTTGGTTAGGTTTGGGTAACAAAGAAATTGAATACATTTCATTTTACGAGCCTAGGGACCAATTTGTAAAAAATGTGAAACTTTAGGGGCAAAATGGTAATTTTGACTAGGAAGCAAATTAGTGAAAATGTATGTGTAAAATGATGAATTTATGGTTGAATTTGCTTATCTAGATCTAGAAAAACCAATTACGGAACTAGATCGGGGAAAACAAAAAGTCTCGGATTAGTTGAGTTTCAAATCCAAACCATTCTCAAGGTAAGTTCATGTGATTCAATTTGGTATTGTATTATGTTTTGATTGAATTGTGTGAATGAGATAGATATACATGATGATATACACTATGAAATAATCACAAGATGAAAAACATGATTAAAATGTCATTGTCCCGGTTGAATATTGTGTTTTGATGGATTATAATAATTTTCTTGAACCAAACAAAAATAATATAGAAAGGATTTAGCCTGAACGGGTAATCCTGAGCTACACTCTCTTGAGCAAATGTTATGAAATGGATTTAGCCCGGACGAGTAATTCATAGTAGGCTCATCAGAGCTAATGTTATTAAAAGGATTTAGCCTGGATTTGTAATCTGGAATAAGCTCTTGGGAGCGAATGATAAAGACGAGATTTAGCCTGGACTGGTAATCCCGTTATATGAATGTGGCTCGAGAGTGTGCTCTATGAATATATGCCTAAAGAGCACTCTGGATGTGAATTGACGGGCGATAGACATGTATACCATGAGTATATTACTTGAGTATCCATCGAAATTACAATAGTTCAACAAAAAGAAATCCTGAAAAAATGGAGAAATGAAATAATATGAAATTTTATTTTGATAGTGAGCTCATCTATGTTGATTTGATAACTTCATGATGTGTATAACTAACTCATTTAGTGAGTGAATGTATTTAGGTAACTTGTCAAAATTATTGACGGAATGAATGTGTATATTTTCTTATTTGAATAATTATGATTGGTAAGTTTTCTATCTATTACACGAACTTACTAAGCATGAAAATGCTTACCCCATTTTACTTTTCCTTATCTTATAGTGCTCGTAAGGCTCGCGAAGGTTAGAGGATTCGATTGGAGCAAGATCACATTATCCACAAATCTCCTTTTGGTATAGCTAAATGATTCATTTTGGTATAATGTCATGTATAAGCTATTTGGCATATATTAAGGCTTATAAGTGATATTTTGTGACTTAGCCATTGGAATGGCTAAAGATGTTCAATTGGTGCATGTATGATGTTAATGTATGTCCAAATTCTTATGATTCAAGTATGGTTGATGATATATTTTGTAAATGGCCATTGAAATTGGCTAACTTTGGTTTAAGTTTATATACATATGATGATGTCTTTCATAGATGTGGAAATTGCTTCATTTGAGATGCTAAGTATGTGATGTTTGTATGTGATAAATGTGACATGGGAATGATGTGTTGTTGACAAGTTTGTGGCTGATTTGGTTGATTAAATATGCTTGGATTAGTGCTATATTTTGTGGTGTAGGTTGGTGCATAGGAATGTGGCAAAAAGGCTTGGTAAATAGCCTTATTTTTGTGTGTCTAGGCTGTGTGTGACACACGGTCTGCCCCGTGGGCATATGATCCGGCCGTGTGTCCCATGCACCTTAGTTTTGAGAAATAGAATGCTTAGTAGTAAGCACACGGGCACAAGACACGACCGTGTGTCTCGTCCGTGTGAAAGACACGGCCTTAGGACATGAGTGTGTGCCCAGGTCGTGTGAAGTCTGCACTTGATTTTTGGAATTTAATTCGCCACATGGCCTAAGCACACGGGCGTATGACTTGGCCGTGTGACCCTATTAAGTTGATGATGTCATAAACAGAGAGTTACACGCATTGAAGACACGGGCGTGTCCCAAGCCACACGTGCGTGTGAGACCACACGGTCTACTCACACAGGCGTGTGACCCTCTAAAACAAGAAAATTTCCTAAGTGTTGTAAAAGTTCTAAAATTTCTCGGTTTAGTCCCGAACCACTCCCAATGTATGCTTTGGGCCTCGTAGGCCCATAATAGGGACGATATGCATATGTATGGATGGTTTTAAATTGGATGAAATTTTATGGCTCGATTTTGTGTGAATGTTTATGTTTAAATCTAGTAACGCCTCGAACCCAGTCCCGACATCGGATACGGGCAAGGGGTGTTACATGCTTAAATGTTGTTTAAATTGAATATTTATTATGCTGTTTTGATGTAAATGAATCAATATACAAATGTATCAATGCTATGATGAATTGACAGAAATTGAGTCCCTGTTGAACCTTAGGAATTTTTAGGATACAAATGACAAGCCATTAGGGATTTCATGTTTTGGATGCTGGACTTAATGTCCTATCGGTGGATGAGGCTTGCATTTGTTGCGGATTCTCCACAGCTCATGTCACCAGTATTGTGTCACCCCTAACTCGTATTCGTTACAGAAATAGGGTTACGGAGCATTACTATACAAACAGAACAGTAAATCATTCAATTCATACATCAATGCAAACATAATCTAATTATATTAAATTATATTCATAACATCCCTTAATTGAGCCCTCAAGGCCTTAAAAATACTTCAGAAACAATCCGAGGCTAAATTAGAAACATTTAGAAAGTTCAAGAAAAAGTTAGAAAATTTGGATTACAGGGGTCACACGGCCGTGTGGCCAGGCCATGTGACTCACATGGTTGAGACACATCCCCGTGTCTCAAGCTGTGTAACAATCAAAATAAGGATACATGACCGTGTCCCAGCCCGCGTCCTTACCCGTGTAACTCTTTGAGTTAGGTCACATGACAAAGCCACACACATATGTCCCAAGCCGTGTAACTCTCGAAATAGCCTTACACGCCTGTGTACCAAGCCGAGTGCTAGGTCGTGTAATAGACTGACTTGCATGCAATGGAACCTACAGGGGGCACACGGTCGTGCCGCCAGGCCGTGTGTCATACACGACTGAGTCACACACTTGTGTCTCAGGCTGCGTGGACATAAATTTGCCCAAAATCAAGCCATTCTCAATACCAAATCATGCAACCACCTAAAGACCTTTTGCACATATCATTAAGGCATCAAAACATGACCAAAACCTACATGAAATGATCAATTCAATAGTCTAAGATCATTCAACCAATATGCAATACAAGGAACCTCAATTGCAAACATTCAAACATACCTAAACATGTATACTTTACCACATTTCAATCAACAGATGTAGTTCAATATTATCTCAAAAACATACCATTTCTTGGTCATATTGAAACCAATTCATCACATACCATTATGGCCATTCAAACAAACATTATAACATAGCCACATTGGCACATACTAATATGACACCAAAAGTACCAAAAAGAAGTATCAACCGAAACAACAAACACATTCAAAATCATACTTAACTATTTACATATCCAAAACATTAATATCCACATTCAAGACTATTACATGCCATATATTCTGAAATAAACGTTCCAAAAACTACTAAATTATGCTAGATAGTGTGACTTGAGTGACAATTTAAACTGTATTTTTATATAGTAAATGGATCCCGATCGAGATGTAGCTGATGACGTTGAAAGTAATGCGTCTGCTCCTGCCCAAGGGATAGCACCATCGGAAAGTAGACCAATAATGGTTAGTCAAGGAGGAGAGGCTAGGGAAGCCTTCTTCCAAAGGATGAATGAGAGATTTGCTGAGTTTGTTTTAACAAATCCGACTGCTCAACATCCTCCGCCCCCACCTATCCCCCAACCAGTTCCCATAGCTCCTCAAGATTTGGAATTGTTAAGACTGAACAAGCTTCCAGTTGATAAGATTAGAAAACAAAGGGATGAAGAATTTAGAACTAATTTTGACGATGATCATGAGAGAACAGAGTTTTGGCTTGAGAACTCTATCAGGGTATTTGATGAGCTTTCTTGCACATCGGATGAGTGCTTGAAATGTGCTATATCACTTCTGAGGGACTCGACATATCAGTGGTGGAATACTTTTGTATTCGTGGTACCTAGAGAAAGAGTTACCTGGGAATTCTTTCAAGATGAGTTCAAAAAGAAATATATCAGTCAACGTTCATTGATCAGAAATGCAAAGAGTTTTTAGAGTTGAAACAGGGTCGTATGTCTGTGACTGAATATGAACGAGAGTTTGTTAGGCTCAGTAAGTATGCTCAGGAATGTGTTTCCACCGAGGCCATCATGTGTAAAAGATTCAAAGATAGGTTCAATGAGGATATCAGACTGTTAGTTGGGATTTTAAAGTTGAAAGAATATGTTGTGCTAGTCAACCGAGCTTGCAAAGCCAAAAAGTTGATCAAAGAAAAGAAAAAAGCTGAGTTTGAGACTAGAGATTCGAGAAAAAGACAGCTGAATAAGTCATTTCAATCTTCGCCAAAGAAATCAAGGGATTTGTATACTCGTTTGAACATTTCAGCTGGGTATCCCAACAGAGATCGTGGGAAGTAATATTCGGGTTTTAAGGCCCAAACTACGTCAATAGCGAGCGTTGGTAATGCTAGGTCTAATATACCTGAATGTCAACACTGTGGTAGACGACATCCTGGTGAACGCAGAATGAATTATTGGGCTTGCTTTAAATGTGGCTCCCCAGACCACTTCATTCGAGATTGCCCTAAGATGGCTAAAAAAAATAATTTTCAGAATGAAAAAATGAGCAACACTGCCACTAGAGGGAGGCCACCGAGAAATAAAGGAAATGGGAACAGTAGTAGAGGTGTAACAAAAGATTTAACTACGAGATCAAAGGACAAAGCACCTGCTAGAACCTACACTTTTTGCGCTTGCGAAGATGCGTCATCCCTTGATGTTATCACTGGTACATTTTCTCTCTATGAAACTAATGTAGTTGCATTGATTGATCCTGGATCGACTCATTCTTATATTTGCATGAATTTGGTATCTAGTAAGAATTTTTCTGTTGAGTCTACTGAGTATGTGATTAAAGTGTCAAACCCCTTAGGCAAATATTTTATAGTTGATAAAGTTTGCAAGAGTTGTCCTTTAATGATTCGGGGTCACTATTTTTCGGCTGACTTAATGTTTTTACCATTTGATGAGTTTGATGTAATTCTTGGAATGGATTGGATGACTCTACATGATGTCGTAGTGAATTGTAGACGAAATATTATTGAATTGAAATGTCAAGATAATGAAATTCTTTAGATTGAATCGGATGAGTCGAGTGAGTTGCCTATTGTGATTTCATTGATGTCGGCTCAGAGGTATGTAAGAAAAGGGTGTGAAGCTTATCTTGCGTATGTACTAAATAAGAAAGTGTCTGAATTGAAGATTGAATCTGTCACTACAGCAAAACAGGTTTTTAGCAACGTTTTTAACGGCGCTTAGACAAAAAATGCCGCTATAGATTGAGCATTAGCGGTGCTTTCTGAAAAATGCCGCTATAGATCGAGCATTAGCGGCGATTTTTTAAAAATGCCGCTATAGGTTGACCATTAGCAGCGCTTTTTGAAAAACGCCGCAAAAAAATTAAGCACAATGCCGTCATTTTATGTTGAGTTTTAGTGTCATTAGTGGCGCTTTTTGAAAAATGCTGCTATAGATCGAGCATTAACGACGCTTTTTGAAAAACGCAGCAAAAAAATTTAGCAAGACGTCGTCGTTTTATGTTGAGCTTTAGTGTTATTAGTGATGCTTTTTGAAAAACGCCACTATAGATCGAGCTTTAACGGCGCTTTATCAAAAATGCCGCAAAAACATTTTATTTGTCTATTTATTATTTAAATGGTTTATTTATATTAATTAAAATACATTTTATTTTTAATTGAATAGTTAAATTATTCAGAAAAAATAATGACACGTAGAAAAAATTTGAAAGTAAAAATATAGAAAAATATATGTTAAAATTGAAAAAATTAAAATACTATTATTTAAAATAATTTTAAAGTTTTTTGGGTATATGACTGATTGTTTGTCAATTTACATATTAAATAAATTCTTATATAATCGTAAAAGAGATAATATTAATTTTAAAATATTGAATTAATTATCATTATAGTTTAGAGTTTAGGGTTTAGAGATTATGGTTTATGGTTTATTGGTTGGGGTTTAAGGTTTAGGGGTTAGTGGTTAGTGGTTAGTTGTTAGTGGTTATGGGTTAGGGGTTTAGGGGTTAAGGGTTATGTTTTATGGTTTAAGGGATAGGGGTTAGGGGTTCAGGGTTTAGATTAATTAATGTGAAAAATATATGTTAAAAATTTGAAATACTATTATTTAAAATAATTTTAAAGGTTTTTTGGGTATATGACTGATTGTTTTTTAATTTATATATTAAATAATTTCAAATTTTAAAGATTTCAAATTTTATCTAATTCTTTTAAATATTAGTTAAATTTAAAAAAAATATTTATTTAAATGAAAAAATTAAAATACTATTATTTAAAATAATTTTAAAATTTTTTGAGTATATGATTGATTGTTTTTTAATTTATATTGTTCTAATCAAAACGACGCCGTGTTATTGACTTTTTTAGTGGCGTTTTTGGTAAAACGCCGCAATAGGTCAGGCTTTAGCGGCGCTAGAAAAAAAAACGCCGTAAAAGATTATTTTATTTTAGACAAAATGACGTAGTTTTGCTGTCCTCAATTTTATCCCCAACCTATATACTCAAAAAACCTTAATTTTTTCCCCTAAAAATTTCCCCCAAACCCTAAATTTTCCCCAAATCAAAATCTCAACCCATCTCTACATCGCCAGACCCAACCATCTATTACATCGCCGTCGACCCGACCATTTGCTGCGTCATCGTCGCACTCCTCTACCGCAACCAATCAGTAAGCAAGACATACCAAGATTAACCCAAAACCCTCACTCAGCTCTTTTTGCCATCTTCTTCTCGATTCTCATTCACCTTTTTTGGCAGAACATCTTATTATTTCGAGGGGTTGTTGTTTAGTTTTGATAAACCGTCATTTATTCATATTTTTACCCTATGCTTAGCACATTTTATGGATGATTTTTCCTTAGAATTGGTGAATTCGATGCTCCTAATGCCTTAGTTTCATGTTTCATACTTAGGTGAGCTTAGGAGAGTAAAAGGAACGAAAAACAGACCAAAAACGGAGAAAATGGGCCAACGTACGAAATCAACACGGCTTGGACTTCCTCACACGGGCAGACCACACGGCCGTGTCAATTTGGCAGAATCGAAGCACGACTCACACGGGTAGACCACACGGCCGTGCCATTCTAACAGGCTTGACCACGGTCTGAAGTAATCATACACGGGTGTGTCACATAAGCGTGTCCCTGTCGAGCCCAAGTTGAGTCCAATTCGAAAAAGGCTAATTTTGAGGGCTTTTAGTCATTCTAAAGCCTATAAATACACCTTAAAGGAGGACATAGAGGAGGAAGCAATGAATTGCTCAAGGAAAGCCAATTGATCCATCTTAGAAGTCGGATTCACCGTCAAGACTGAAGATCTCCCTTCAATTCCCCTTCCGGAGTTTTGGGTTTTATTTATGTTTTGTATTCATTATTCTTCTGAGATGTTTTTCCTTTTAGTTATGAACTAAATCCCCTAAATACCTAAGGGGATGAAACCTAATACGAATCTTGTTATTATTTTTTGAATTGTATGATAAATATTTGGCTTATTCTTAATTATGTTTCTTAATTCTTGTTTTGATATTCCAGGATATTGATTCAAGTTAAGCTCTTATGCAGAGGAGGAATAGACCCTGTTTAAGAGTACATTTGTCATAATTAAGTAGAGTTGATTGCGTACCTAGAGATAGGGTGACAAGATTTTGCCGAATTAGGGTGAAGCCTAATAAGGGGATCCATAGATCGAGTTAATGCAACCCTAGGAAGTTAATTAGAAAGAGATTTCTATTATTCAATCTAGGGTTAGACGTTGTTAGTGTCAAGAGAGATAATAATATAACCTAGGAATCTCTACGGAACAAGTTAAATGAATAAATCATCCGATTTGGAGTCAGAATAACAAGTAAAGTCTAGGTGGATTCTTTCTTATGTATTGTCTTAATTCAATCGTTTTTCCAAAAGTAATTCCCCAATTCTATTTTCTGTGAATTCTTAGTTTAGTTAATTAGTTAGTTAAAACAAACACCCATTATTCTTAGGCTAGATAATAAAAAGACAGTTACTACTAGTACTTTTAGTTCCTTTGGGTTCGACAATCTGGTCTTGCTAAAACTATACTACTGTTCGATAGGTACACTTGCCTACATCGTGATAATAGTTAGTTTCAAGAATAATTAATTATAAATATTTAAAATCTATCACAAAATAACACGATCAAGTTTCAAGGTTTCTTCCCCGTTTTCCTAATCCTCTTTTTTAAAATAAAAAATAAAAAAAATCTTTTCCTTCTCTTTAATTTAGTTTGGTTGATATAATCACCGGAAAAAGTGTTCATATACCATCATGCTGGACCATATGCATGTTCATATACCCTCATGCTGGACCATACGCATATGCATGAGCTTCCAATAATGGAAAATTGTCTTCCTAGAAATTCCTTAACTGGTGTTTTGCATTTGCAAAAATTACAGGCTCGACTTCCTGAAGCACGAGTTATTTATTACTCTGCAACTGGGGCATTTGAACCACGCAATATGAGGTATATGATTAGGCTTGGCCTTTGGGGAGCCGGAACAAGTTTCCCTGAATTCCAGAGTTTTTTAGGTTTAATCTTTATGCCCTCTAGTGACAGTTTTTTTCGTTCCATATTCTATTTTTTTTATACCTTGTCATATTCCAGTTAAATATTTTGTACAACCAATAAAATTAGTACAATTAATTAAGGTTATGGTTTGTCAGCAAGGGGAAAAAAGAATAAAATTAAGGGTTATGGCGAGGAAGAAAGTACAGTGATAACTAGATTGTTTTTTGCTCACATTACATTTAGGTTATCTGTTGACTAGGAATTAATTTATCTCTTATTCTGTTTTCATGATATTTCATCTGTAGTTTTCAAAATACTTAAAACCCCTCCCCCCCAAAAAAAAAACAGAAGTAGATATTCATGATTCTTTACATTTTAAGTGAATCTGTTGATTGTAAACCTTGAGGGCATGTCAAATATTAAACTACTAAACCTTAGCACATTAAATACCTTCGGTTGGAAACTCTACTCACCACCTGCCAATGATATTATGCAATATCAAGTAGCATCATTTAGCAAGAGAAATTATGGATTTTAACTGAGCTATGCAAATGCCTGATGATTCTTGTGCTACTGTGTCTTTGGACTTGGTAAATTGATTATTTATATTTGAATCAATTATCCCCGTGTTTTTTTATTATGTCTGAATTGATTTGAGTTTGTCTTTCATAATTGCAAATTGATTGCTGACTGTAGTAGATACATCAAGAAATTTGATCAAAGGTATTTCAAGTAATAATAATGACTTTAAATTGGCATATGAAATGACTATAGTTCTTGATGGGACCTTGCATGTAGTTTTGGCATTTTTTTCTATGTGAGGAAGCATGATGATTCATCGACCATTTACAGGATTGTCCGGCGGTGAAAATTGTCTTATATTGGTTAGAAACTTTTAGATGTTGTATTATTGGCTCTTAAAATTTTGTATGAATGGTGGTCTTTAAATCCTTACTTTTATAGGTGGTTTTGTTGTCTAAGATGTTATTTTTTTCTATTGTTGTTTTTTCATCTTAGTTTTGCATTTGTAGTCCATAGATAGAAATTGGTTATGGATGTATTTAGCTGATTCTTTCTTTGCTGCTGAAAACAAAGATGTGAAACAAGAAAAAGTATAGATGTTTTATTCCATATATACTTGTTAAGAAGGGGTTTTCTTTATTTACAGCCAGAAAACTAATTCATTAATATTTTGAAAAATTTTGCTTATTACTGCATTGAAAATTGTTTTTAGTGCAAATTAAAGTTTTTTTTTAAAAGTGTGTTTGTTGTTGGAAAATGTGAATTTGTGCGCCATTGAATTATTGTCTTAAGATTGACATTTTATTAATTTTATTTAGCTATATTCTTTTTCAAATTCCCCGTTTTCTCTTTTCATTCTTTCAGTACACATTAGCTTTTCTCTCTCTCTCCATAATTTTTTAAAAATCCCTTTTAAGTATCTCCTACTAAGTGCTAAATCTATAATAATATCTCTCATTTTCCCTAGTTGTCTTTTTTAGGTTTAGATTTTTTGTTTCTATAATCGAATTTGTTTTTTACTTGAATTCATTATTCTAGAATTGCTATCTAGTATTTTATTTTCCCTGGGAAAGTTTGAAAAATGCAATGCAAGATCAGATTTAAATAGCTAAAGTGGATAGGTGTGACTTTGAATGGAAGATGGAAGTGTAAAATATATGGCAAAAGATATCATGAACATATTTAGACTAAGTTGATGTTTCTAAATTATTGTTTGTCATTTTCATTCTTAATATTATATGACTCTGGTTTTTTCTTTAGTGGGTTAGTGAGAAGAGGGCATTTTAGTGAATATAAAAAAAAAGTCAGGAGGGAAAGGTGAACATTTAGAACCAACCAGGTGGTTAGTGTCTTTTAGGGTTCTTGAGAGTGGGGTTTCTCGTTTTCACCCTTAATTTTATTGATCAATGTCATAGCTGTATGATATTGAAGTGCTCAAGAGTCTTTGCCACAAGTACATTATACATGATGTTAAAGTCAAGAGTCCATGTAACATTGTCGAGCATTGAATTTTAAGCACTAGAAATCACTTAATAAATACCATATCTAACATTGCAATTAGACAAAATAATGAAAATAACTTTGTTATGCTAGTTGATTTAGTACAATTCTATTAGCATGGCGTAACAATATTGATAAATTTTTCCGACTCTCTATGTATTTCACTTTTGTCCTTGTTTTTGCATATGATTAACTGGATTTTCAATCTCTGCCCTTTCTCTTTTCCTCTGTTGGGTTTGCAAGTATTATTTTGAATATATACCATCACACATTTTTTTTCCCTATTTCTGAATTCCCTGTCAAATTAAAATTTTATGTTTTTATCCTTAATTTTCAAATTCTTTTAATGATTGCATTAATGACTCTGTATATTATTTCTATTTTGTGTTATAAAATTGAGATTATTTTAGGCACTTTTTTTTCGTAAAGTTATCTGAATTTATTTATGAAAGAAGAAAAAAATTGCCTTCTGCAATTTAAAGTCATTTTTGCTCCATGTAACCTTCAAAGAAGCCTATACTATGAAAATACTAGCTTATTTATATGTAGAAATAAGTTTTCTCCAAGTCAATACTGAGATGTATTCCTTAATAATTGTAAATATCTAGTTTTCTCCAATCTCAGTTCATGACTTTTCACATCATATGTACTTGCTTAAGATCTAGTCTCTTTTGGTTATGTACTTCTTAAATTGTTTCCCACTAGTTAGAATTTTGGCTGAAACTTTCTGTAAAATGAATATTTTCATAGTTGCTTTAGAGAAAGGACGTGTTGGGGTATTAGAACTTGTTGCAATGGACATGAAAGCAAGGTAAAATGGTTAGAATGTCTCTGTAAAGTAGTTACTAGATAAATTCTTTATTTCTTACACAATCTTCTTCCAAATTTCAGGGGAATGTATGTATGTCATACCCTGAGTTATAAGGGAGCAGAGTTTGAGGTTATTGAAGCACCGTTAGAAGCTGAAATGGAGGTATGTAAGTTTATTTCATTTGCTTCCTAATGAAATTATTTTTTGAATTATAAATAAAACATGAAAATAGTTTTGTCCCTCTATCATGTTAAAATTTAATATTTAATCCTTATACTTTGATTTGACATAATTTAATTTAATTGTTATCTGTTAGTTCAATCAGTTAGTATTGTTGACTATCAAAATGCTGATATGAATTTTATTATTAGAATTTATATATTTTAAAAATATAAATTTTAGCATTTTAACCATATTAGTTAATATTGTTAAATGACTATTGAATTAATTGATTAAATTCTATCAAATTAAATGAATGAGCTGTTTGTCATAATCATTATTGTTAATTTGATGTTTGGATGTACCATTTTCGGATGTACCATTTTTGTTCATCCAAGAAAAAAGGGTAAAAGGATACTATTTCTTAGGTTGCTTTCATTTTTTTCTTTTCGCTTCTTTTTCTCCTACTTGTTACATGTGCAGACACATGAAACCACTGAAATTCCATCTCAATTGAAACTTTTTTCTACTTTTCAAGGAACATCAGCACCCGTGTTTCAGTTCTCTTCACATAGTTATTGGATTTCAGCTTGCAAGTGGCACAATACATCTCCTTTTCATTTACTTTCTTCATCTTATGATGGGAAAGTAATGTTATGGGATCTAAGAACAGCGGTATCATTTTGTATTCTCTACATTCTCATAATTTAACTGTATATCATTTTTCTGGATATCGTTTTGATGACTATTTTTTTTGTGTGGCAATAGCTCTTTTATGTTTTGACTGATGGCAAATGGAACAGGAAAAACCAACTACACTAGATTGCGATCCAAGAATAATTTGCAGAAGGAACATAATGACTAGCTCCTACCTCTATGAATGCTTGTGGGAGGCATTACTGCAGCGAAGAATGATGATATTGATCAACATGCAGTTAACACCGTATGTGCTCTGAATTCGAATACAGGTGTGACTTTTAGATATTTTATGTGCAAAAAAAATGTTAGAGTGCATTATGTTTGTATGTTAGTTAAGCAGATTATAGATAGAACCTGCAGTAGGATGAACTAATTAGTTGATCAAAAACTACACCCTGTTTTGTAACCGTCTGCTTGCATATTTGCATATACTTAATAATAATCTTGTGTCAACTAATTATTCTATTTTTTTATTTAATTGTTTTGTTTTCAACATTTTATTTTTATTTGAGTTGAAAGAAGAAAAGCACGAATTGCAATTTTGACTTAGTTAATCAATTTAAATAATCAATGTTGATATTTCACATGGGAATGGATATTCAAATATTATATTTTACATGGTTATGACTTAAGTCCTTATTTCATTTAAGTAACTCAAGTAACTTCATTATAATATCTTATTTTATTGATATCTTTATTTTTAATCTAATTTTTATTATTTATTTTTGTTTTGATTCTAAATTTTTATTTTTATTTTAATATTTAAGATCACTTGAGTTCTAACTTTTGGATTTTAATTGTGTTATTAATTTATTATTTTAAATTCTAAATTTAAATTCATTAATTTTTTATATTTAGTTTTAAAGTTAACTTTTTAATAGAAAATTTAATTTAATTAATATTTTTTATTTATCCTTAAAAGTATATAGTTTAAAGTTCAAATTTCAAAAATAAAACATAATATAATATTTATCATAAAAATAAATATTATTTATTTAAAAAATATTTTTTAAAGGTCATGTTCTTTAGCGGCGTTTGTGGGAAAAGTGCCACTAAAGGTCTGTTCTATAGTGGCGTTTGTGGGAAAAGTGCCGCTAAAGATCATGTTCTTTAGCAACGTTTATGGGAAAAGCACCGCTAAAGGTCATGTTCTTTAGCGGCGATTGTGGGAGAAGCGCCGCTAAAGGTCATGTTCTTTAGCGGCGTTTGTGGGAAAAGCACCGCTGAAGGTCATGTTATAGAGCGATGTTTTTATGTAAAAAACGTCGCAAAATGTTAGTGGCGTTGTCTTTAGAAGCGCCGATATAGGCCTAAAAAAACGCCGCTAAAAACCTATTTTGCTGTAGTGTGTGTCAATAGTTTGTGAATACCCGGATTTGTTTCCAGAAGAGTTGTCTGGGTTGCCACCAATCAAAGAAGTCGATTTTGCTATTGGTTTAGTACCGGGGACTTCATCATTTCGATAGCTCCGTATAGAATGGCTCTGACCGAATTGAAAGAATTGAAATCTCAGTTGCAAGAGTTGACAGATAAGGGTTTTGCGAGACCGAGTTTTTTACCTTGGGGTGCACCAGTGTTATTCATTAAGAAGAAAGATGGATCCATGAGACTTTGTATTAATTATCATCAGCTTAATTAGGTTACGATAAATAACAAGTATCCCTTACTGAGAATTGATGATTTGCTCGATCAATTGAAAGGGGCAACAGTGTTCTCAAAGATAGACTTGAGATTAGGCTATTACCAGTTGAGAGTTAAAGATTCGGATGTGCCGAAGATCGCGTTTAGAACAAGGTACGGACATTATGAATTCCTTGTTATGCCATTTGGATTAACAAATGCTCCTGCAGTTTTTATGGACTTGATGAATCGAATCTTTCGACCGTATTTAGATAAGTTTGTGGTTGTATTTATTGATGACATCCTGACTTATTCCTGAGATGAGTCTGAGCATACCGAACATTTAAAAATTTTATTGCAGACCTTGAGAGATAAGAAATTGTTTGCTAAATTTAGCAAAAGTGAGTTTCGGCTCTGAGAAGTCAGATTTTTGGGATACATTGTTTTAGCGGAAGGTATATGGGTTGATCCGAGTAAAATTTCAGTAGTTGTTGATTAGAAACCACCGAGAAATGTATTCAAAGTTAGAAGCTTTTTAGGCTTGGCCGGTTATTATCAACATTTTGTTAAGGGATTTTCGATGATTGCTACACTTATGACCAGATTGTTACAAAAAGACGTGAAATTCGAGTGGTCTGAGAAATGTCAACAAAGTTTTGAACAGTCGAAAGCGTTGTTGACTGAGGCACCAGTGTTAGTGCAACCTGAGTTGGGAAAAGAGTTCGCAATTTTCAGCGACGCGTCATTAAACGATTTAGGTTATGTGTTGATGCAAGAGGGTAAAGTGATAGCTTATGCCTCGAGGCAGTTGAAACCGCATGAAAAGAACTATCTGATGCACGAATTGGAACTAGTCGCTATTGTGTTTGCTTTAAAAATTTGGAGACACCATTTATTTGATGAGAAGTGTCACATATTTATCAATCACAAGAGTTTAAAGTATTTAATAACTCAGAAAGATTTGAATTTATGACAACAGAGATGGCTCGAACTATTGAAAGATTATGAGTTAGTGGTCAATTATCACCCAGCGGAAGTGAACGTAGTCATAGATGCTTTAAGTAGAAAGTCCTTGTTTGCTTTGAGGGCGATGAATACGCGGCTAACCTTATCTGATGATGGATCGATTTTGGCCAAGTTGAAAGCTAGACCGGTATTTCTTCAACAAATTTGTAAAGCTCAGAAATGTGATAATTAGTTGCAAGCTAAAAGAGTCCAATGCAAATCAAATAGTGATTCAGAATATCAGATTGGATCTTATGATTGTTTGAGGTTCCGAGGCAGGATTTGTGTACCGAGAGATACTGAGCTGATTCAGAAAATTCTTCATGAGGCACATAATGGTTGTTTATCTGTTCATCCTGAGAGTACAAAGATGTATAATAATTTGAAGAAATTTTTTTAGTGGTCAGGCATGAAACGAGACATTTCAGAGTTTGTAACGAGATGTTTGATTTGTCAACAAGTGAAAGTCGATCATCAAGTGCCTTCGGGTTTACTTCAAACTTTGATGATACTCGAGTGGAAATGGGATAAAGTTACGATGGATTTCGAATCAAGGTTACCTCTGACTTCGAAAAAGAAAGATGATGTTTGGGTCGTTGTTGATAAGTTGACGAAATTGGCTCATTTCATTCTGGTACGTATCGGTTATTCACTTGATAAACTAGCTGAATTATACATTATTGAGATTGTTAGATTGCACGGTGTAACAGCCCGATTTAGACCCTAATCGGAACGGTTGTTTCGGGACCACAAATATGAGGCAAAAAATATTTTTAAATTATTTTCAGTGTTTATTCTGTGTGAATTTATGTCTGTGAGAATTTCGTGATTTAATTTTGTCTTTTAGGTATCCGATTATATAAAAAGACTTAATCGCGTAAAGTGAAAATTAGGTGGTTATTTCAAAAAAGGGCTAATTGCACTTGGCTTTTAAAATAGAAGCCTTTAAGAAATAAGTAGCCCAAAATCAAATGAAGTGGACGGTAGTAGGCATGATATATGTGATTTTATAATTTATTAACTAAGGTTAAAAAGGTAAAATAATAATAAGTAATATATATGTTATAACATATGATAATTAAACAAAGTGCTCATATTATCTCCACCATAGCCGAATATAAACAAAAGAAAAAAAATAGGAGAAGTTAGGTTCGGCCATCTTTCAAGCTAAAACCAAGGTTTGTTCTTTGTCGGTTTTTGATAATTTCTACGTTTTTGAGATTGTTACTTCGAGTACTACAAAACCCATGCTTGAATTTTTTATTTTGATGAATATTTTGAGTTGTGCCATTGTTGATAGCTTATGATTTTTGTTATTTGATGATGAAAAATGAAAGATATGTTTTAGATTAACATATTTTGTATTGGAGTTTTTGATGATTTTGAGTAATTAGGACTTAATTGCAAAAATAATAATTTGAGGGACTAAAATGTGAAATTGATAAAATATATGGACTTGTATAGGCATGGGTACCATTCGGCCTAACATGGGTGTTTTGAAATTTTGTTTATTATGTGTTTTGTGCAATAGGGACGAAATTGTAAAAATTATAAATGTCAGGGGTAAAATGGTAATTTGCCTATTTATGTGTTTTTGAACTAAATTGAATGAAAATATGTTTGAATGAGCTTAATTTGAATATGTTTAGATCAAGAACCAAAGAAATTAGATTTGGATCGGGGAAAAACGAAAGTTGTCGACTAGCAGCCCCGTCCCGTTTTACGACGTCCGAGGTAAGTTTATAAGCAAATAGATGTTTTTATTGGTAATTTAATATTATATTTACATGTTGTTATGAAATTTTAGAAACAAAATATACTATGGCCGAATATGATTAAATGTGGCTACTACACTTTCGAGTTTGATTCGACCGAGTTATGACTTTTGAAAGCCTCGTGTGAACCTTAGGAATAGTTAGGATACATATGTCATGACATAAGATTCCGATATATGTGTGCGAGTAAGTCCATGACATCGATTTGTGATTCTAATGTGTGTTTATGAGTAAGACCCTGTTTGGGACAGTGGCATCGAAATGTGGTTACATGTAAGACCACGTCTGGGACGTTGGCATTGTACGATTTATGTGATTATCTGAGTGTCCTAACCAATTCCGAATGGTTCATCGGGAAAAGGTAATCATGTACAGATTGTGTAATACGAGCTAAATGGTCAGGTAAGAGTTAACTTGATGCCTATTTAAGATAAGGTAAGAAAGTACTATTGTTATGTGCTATAAATCATGTACAATGCAAATGAAGAAATTATGGATATTGATATGTGTATTCGTCTTGTGAATGAATAATTTTTGTAACATTGAAATGTTATTTAATATGCATATATAAGATTTGTATATTTGGCTACTTAAGTATTATGGATACATGAGATGTTATTAGTTGATTTTTAAGTTGCACAAAAGAATAAATGGATGTGTGGTTATTATGACTACTAGGTTTGGAAGTTGATTTATATTGCATTAAACGAATATATATGTATTCGACATAGGTGGTTAATAATGTTAATGCAATTCGTTTAGTTAATATGAGTCAATTGTGATAATGAGATGTTTATTTGCTTATGACTTACTAAGCCTTGATAGTTTACTCTTTGTGTTATGTTTACTTTGTTTTATAGATTTTGAAGTCAAGCTACGAGCTCGGGAATCGTCAGCAAAGTCTATCACACTATCGACCGTTTTTGGTACATTATAAGTTTGAACCTGGTTTTATGCAATGTATAAGCTAGGTTATGTTTAGTTAAGTTTGAAGTTGTGTATATATTAAGCCATGCGAAAATGGCTAATATGTTAAGTGATTATATGAAACTTTAATTATGTTTATATGTGTTATATGCTTGAAAATGGTTGGTGATTGTGGATATGTATGTTTGATAGGTTCGGCTATGGTACATGCATGGATAAATGTATATGGGAATTTTGTTGATATGTTTTGTTAAGGTGTTATTATGTGATTTAGTGATAAAGAACATTCAGTTAAATTCAAACATGGTTGGAGATTAATTTCATATACATATTATATGATTGGTTTAATAATTTATAAATATATATGTATATTCAAATGTACAATAATCTTTATATTCTGTTTGTATTGAAAATGTATGAATATAATTTGTCTAGTGAATTGAACATGACTTGGTAATGAGGCAAATTGATGAACACGTGGCTGATTGTGTAATGGCTAGTTTGATACAATTTGTTATGGTAAGATGGAAGTATGTTTTATGAATGAATAATTGGTTAATCGAGCTAGCATAATGTGTATAACATTTTAAGTTAAATAATTATGAAATGGTATATTTAGCTAAAGTGTCATTACGTGTGGTATAAACTTATGTGATTAAATTGATAGTTGAATAGACGTGAAGTGAATTGGTCATGTATATGTAATTTAATATAATGTTTAGAAGTAAATATTAGTTTGTGAATTAAAACATGAAATAAATTTGCTATTTGTGTCCGTAGATGGTTAATGGTGATATGATGATTTGTGTTTGAACTTAGTGAAATATGGTTATGCCTATTATATGTTAGGTTGTATTTTAATCCGTAAATGTGACTTGCCATAATGCTTTATGTGGATATGCTTATATATATACATCCAAGTGGATGTTTTTAATTTGCATTATTGTATGAAATAGGTAAATTCATATTGACTATTACATTAATGCCGCATAAATGATTGATAAGTTTAATTTTGTAATTTGTTTTGTTTGATGTATAATTTATACCTATGCTAAAGCCATATAATGATTGGTTACTATTTCAATTAATGAAACAGATGATTTGTTCTATGTTTTGTATATTTATATAATTTATTTTGATATATGTTAGATTAAATTTTGAAATGTGAAATTTAATGAATGTCTGTATGAACTGTGATATGACCGGTAATATCTCAAAACCATAATTCGACGACGGATACGGGTTAGGGGTGTTACATTTTATTGGTATCAGAGCTACGATTTAGTCGGTTCTAGGACTAACGTAATGCGTGGGAGTCTAGCTATATATGCCATAATTATATACTGTGATAGTGTGATGACTTCTGACATTTGAAATGTGTTTTCATATAGTAAATGGATCCTAACAGAGCTGTAGCTGATGGTGTCGAGAGTGTAGCGCCTACTCCCGCGCAGGGGACATCGCCAACTGATTTTCGTCCGACTTCGAGTAGTCAAGAAAGTGTGGCTAAACAAGCCTTCTATGAAATGATGAATGACTGGTTTACCCAATATATTCGGACTAACCCAGCTGCACAACAACCTCCACCCCCGATTAATCCATCTTCGATGCCTGCTATACCTCAAGTAAGTGATCCATTGAGATTGTATAAGCCACCTGTTGATAAAATCAGAAAACATGGGGATGAAGAGTTTAAAGCTACCTATGAGGATGATACTGAGCAGGCTGAGTTTTGGCTTGATAATACCATCTGTGTGTTTGATGAGCTGTCCTGTACCCTAGATGAATGTTTGAAGTGTGCCATATCCTTGCTTCGAGACACAACATACCACTGGTGGAATACCCTAGTATCGGTGGTTCCGAGAGAGCAGATGACCTAGGAATTCTTTCAGATTGAGTTTCGTAAGAAATATATCAGCCAGAGATTTATTGATCAGAAGTGTAAAGAGTTTCTAGAGCTGAAACAGGGTCGGATGACTGTGACAGAGTACGAGCAAAAATTCGTGAGACATATTCAGTATGTCTGATAGTTTGTTTCTACTGAAGCCATAATGTGTAAAAGATTTGAAAATGGGCTGAATGAAGATATTAAACTGTTAGTTGGCATACTTGAGATAAAATAGTTTGTGGTACTTGTTGAGCGAGCCTGCAAAGCTGAAGAGCTCGGGAAAGAGAAAAGAAAAGCTGACTTTGAAGCTTGAGATGCACGCAAAAGAACATCCGGTAGGTCATTCTAGTCAACATCAAAGAAGTTTCGAGATGATGTTAGCCATTCTAAAGCCACTTTAGGTTACTCCAGACGGGATCAGAATATACCACCAATGAGCTCAAGAGCTACCTCAGTAGCGAGTGTGGGTAATGTCAGATCAAATCAACCCGAGTGTAAGCACTATGGTAAATGACATCCAGGCAGTTGCAGGTTGCATGATCAGGACTGTTTTAAATAGGGATCGACAGATCATTATTTTCGAGATTGCCCAATGTTAGCTGAGGAAAATCTAGTGCAGAATACGAGATCGGGTAACACTGCAGCTCGAGGTAGACCACCTAGAAATGCTGGTAATACTAGTGGTAGTCAGAGAGAGATTAAAGATATGGAAATATGATCTGAGGCTTGTGCACCTGCCAGAGCCTATGCTATATGTGCACGAGAGGAGGCTTCATCCCCAGATGTTATTACTAGTACATTTACTCTTTATGATACTAATGTAATTGCATTGATTGATCCTGGTTCTACTCATTCTTATGCATGTGAGACATTAGTATTCAGCAAGACTCTACCTGTTGAGTCTACTAAGTTTGTTATTAGAGTGTCAAACCCTTTGGGCCGGTGTGTTATGGTTGATAAAGTGTGTAAGAATTGTCCCTTGATGGTTCGAGATCTTATCTTTTCGGTTGATTTGATGTTGCTGCCATTTGATGAGTTCGACATAATTCTGGGTATGGATTGGTTGACATTATATGATGCTTTTGTGAACTGCAAAAGAAAGACCATTGATCTACGGAGTCAGAATGATGAGATTGTTTAGATTGAATCTAATGATTTGTATGGTTTACCAGCAATGATTTCTTCGATGCTAGCTCAGAAATATGTGAGAAAAGGGTGTGAAGCTTATTTTGCCTATGTGCTCGACAGTAAAGCGGCTGAAAGAAACATTGAATCAGTACCTGTTGCATGTGAGTATCCGGATGTGTTTCCAGAAGGATTATCGGGTTTGCCACCTATTCGGGAAGTAGAGTTTGGTATTGAGTTAATGCTTGGGACGACTCCGATATCTATAGCTCCGTACAGAATGGCACCTACAGAATTAAAAGAATTGAAAGCTCAGTTGCAAGAATTGACAGATAGAGGTTTCGCACAACCAAGTTTCTCCCCGTGGGGTGTACCTGTGTTGTTTGTGAAAAAGGAAGACGGAACTATGAGAATGTACATTGATTATAGATAACTTAATAAGGTGACTATAAAGAATAAGTATCCATTACCATGGATTGACAATTTGTTTGACCAACAAAAAGGGGCTATAGTATTTTTGAAGATAGATTTGAGATCAGGCTACTATCAGTTGTGAGTTAAAGACTCTGATGTACCAAAGATTGCTTTCCGAACGAGGTATGTACACTACAAGTTTTTGGTTATGCCATTTGGATTCACTAATGCACCTACTGTTTTTATGGATTTCATGAATCGAAGCTTCAGACCGTATTTGGACCGGTTTGTGGTTGTGTTTATAGATGACATTTTGATTTACTCTCGTGATGAAACTGAACATGCCGAACATTTGAGGCTTGTGTTACAGACCTTGCGAGATAAGCAATTGTATGCAAAATTTAGTAAATGTGAGTTCTGGTTAAGTGAAGTCAGTTTTCTGGGTCATGTGGTATCAGCATCTAGTATTCGAGTTGATCCGAGTAAAATTTCAGCTATACTTGATTAGAAACCTCCGAAGAATATTTCTGAAGTCTGAAGCTTTCTGGGACTTGCTAGTTATTATAGACGGTTTGTGAAAGATTTCTCTATGATTGTAGCCCCGATGACAAAGCTATTGCGGAAAGATGTTAAGTTCGAGTGGTCAAAGAAGTGCCAAAAAAGCTTTGATCAGTTGAAAGCCCTTTTAACTGAAGCTCCAGTGCTAGTTCAGCCAGAATTGGGAAAAGAATTTGTTATTTATAGTGATGCATCATTAAATGGTTTAGGCTGTGTTCTAATGCAGGAAGGCAGAATGATAGCTTATGCCTCGAAACAGTTGAAGCCACATGAAAAAAACTATCTGACACACGACTTAGAATTGGCAGCCATTGTATTCGCCTTGAAAATTTGGCGTCACTATCTATTCAGTGAAAAATGTCATGTTTATTCTGACCATAAAAGCCTAAAGTACTTGATGACTCAGAAAGATCTGAATTTGAGACAATGTCGATGGTTAGAATTGCTAAAAGACTACGAGCTTGTGATTGACTATCACCCGGGAAAAGCTAACGTTGTTGCTGATGCTTTAAGCCGAAAATCACTATTTACTTTGCGTGCATTGAATACGCATATGGCCATGTCCGATGATGGTTCGATAGTAGCTGAAATGAAAGCTAGACCGTTATTTGTTCAACAAATATGTGATGCCCAGAAGATTGATAATGAATTGATTGCAAAACAAGCTCAGTGTGAGACGGATGCTGATTCAGAGTTTAGAGTTGATGCTGATAATTGTTCGATATTTAGAAACTGAATATGGGTTCCAAGGAATTTAGAGTTGATTCAGATGATTTTAAATGAAGCTCATAGTAGTCGGTTATCTATTCACCTAGGTAGTACAAAGATGTATAATGATCTGAAACAACTTTATTGGTGGCATGGTATGGAACGAGACATTTCTGACTTTGTTGCAAGATGTTTAGTCTGTCAACAAGTAAAAGCCGAGCATCAAGTACCTTCAGGATTGCTTTAGCCTATCATGATACCTGAGTGGAAGTGGAATAGAGTCACTATGAATTTTGTATCTGGTTTACCATTGACACCGAGCAAGAAAGATGCAATCTGGGTTGTTGTTGATAGATTGACTAAATCGGCTCATTTGGTTCCGATACGTATGGACTACTCACTTGATAAGCTAGCTGAATTGTATGTTTCTCAGATTGTGAGATTACATGGTGTGCCTATATCTATTGTTTCGGATAGAGATCCGAGGTTTACATCGCGATTTTGGAAGAAATTGCAAGATGCACTAGGTACAAAATTACATTTCAGTACTGATTTCCATCCGTAAACAGAAGGTCAAACTGAGTGAATCATTCAAATACTTGAGGATATGTTGAGATGTTGCATATAATAACAGATATTAGTCGAGTATCAAAATGGCACCTTATGAGGCTTTATACGGTCGTAAATGTCATACGCCATTGTACTAGACTGAGTTCAGCAAAAATAAGATGCATGGGGTCGACTTGATCAGAGAAACTGAACAGAAAGTGAAAATGATCTGTGAAAGTTTGAAAGCAGCGTCAGATTGTCAGAAATCTTATGCAGACTTGAAACGTAAAGATATAGAGTTTCAGATCGGAGACAAAGTCTTCTTGAAAGTCTCACCGTGAAAGAAAATACTCAAATTCGATCGTAAAGGCAAATTGAGTCCAAGGTTCATTGGGCCGTATGAGGTAATATAGCGTATTGGGCCAGTTGCTTACAGATTATCGTTGCCACCTGAGTTAGAAAAGATTCACAATGTATTCCACGTTTCAATGCTTCAGAGGTATCGATCTAATCCTTCACATGCGATTAGTCCATATGAGATTGAAATTCAGCCTGATATGACCTACGAAGAAGAACTGATTCGCATTTTGACTCGTGAGATTAAAGAGTTGCAGAATAAGAAGATTATGTTAGTTAAAATATTATGGCATAAGCATTGAGTTGAAGAAACAACATGGGAGCTAGAGGATACAATAAGATAACGTTATTTAAACCTATTCACCGGTAAGATTTTCGGAGACGAAAATCCCTAAGGGGGGAGAGTTGTAACAGCCCGAAAATCCATAACGCTTTATGTGGATATGCTTATATATATACATCCGAGTGGATGTTTTTAATTTGCATTATTGTACGAAATAGGTAAATCCATATTCACTATTACATTAATGCCGCATAAATAATTGATAAGTTTAATTTTGTAATTTTTTTTGTTTAATGTATAATTTATACCTATGCTAAAGCCATATAATGGTCGGTTATTATTTCAATTAATGAAACAGATGATTTGTTATATGTTTTGTATATTTATATAATTTGTTTTGATATATGTTAGATTAAATTTTGAATTGTGAAATTTAATGAATGTCTGTATGAACTGTGATATGATCGGTAATACCTCAAAACCCTAATTCGGTGACGGATACGGGTTAGGGGTGTTACACACGGGGTGCCTACTTCTATCATTTTGGATAGAGATCCAAGGTTTACGTCATGATTTTGTAAGAAATTGCAAGAAACATTGGGTACAAAGTTGAATTTGAGTATCACATTTCATCCACAAACCGACAGTCAATCTGAGGGGGTAATCCAAATTCTAGAAGATATGCTTCGCTGTTGTGTTTTAGAGTTCGAAGGTAGTTGGGAGAAATATCTATCGTTAATTGAATTTGCTTATAACAACAGTTTTCAATTGAGTATAAAGATGGCACCGTATGAAGCATTATACGATCACAAGTGCCAAACTCCACTATACTGGATTGAGCTTAGTGAGAAATAGATTCACAGGGTTGATTTGGTCAGAGAAATCGAAGAGAAAGTGAAAGTAATTTGTGATTGTTTGAAAGCAGCTTTGGATAAAAAAAATCATATGCGGATTTGAAACAAAAGGATATTGAATTTCAAGTTAGTGATAAAGTGTTTCTGAAAGTGTCCTCGTGGAAGAAAATTCTTAGATTTGGTCACAAAGGCAAGTTGAGTTCGCATTTCATTGGTTCGTATGAGATTATTGAAAGAATAGGGCCAGTGGCATATCGACTAGCTTTGCCGTCGAAGTTAGAAAGGTTCTACAATGTATTTCATGTGTCGATGTTGCAACGATATCAATCAGATCCAACGCATGTAATCTCACTGTCAGATATTGAGATTCGACTCGATATGACATACGGTGAAGAACTGATCAAAGTGTTAGCTCGAGAGGTTAAACAGTTGAGAAATAAAAGTATAGATCTAGTAAAATTTTTATAGCAATGACATAGGGTCGAATAGGCTACGTAAGAAACTGAGGAAGCTATGAGAAAACAGTACCCTAATCTCTTTTCTGGTAAGATTTTTCGGGACGAAAATCCCTAAGGCGAAGATTCTTGGGTCAAATCAGAACAGTGGTTTCGAGACCACAAATTCGAAGTAGAAATATTCATTTTATTATTATTTTAAGATCTACAGCATGATAGAATAATTGTGTGAAAATTTCGTTAAGAAATTTTATCGTTTGAGTGCTCGATTTGACTAAAAGGACTAAATTGCAATAGGTGCAAAATTGGAGTTCTATATGCTAAAAGTAGTAAATTGTTATGAATTTTTAATTAGAGGTCCTTAAATGGCAATTAGACCATTATACTAGGGTAGAAAAAAATGGGCATGGAGTAAGTGAATTTATAAAGTTTAAGTGAAGGGTAAATTAGTAATTTGGTCAAAAAAGACAAATTAACCTAGTAAAAGATGTCCATCTTCTTCAATTTAGTCCCCCTAGCAGCACTTTTGAAGAGAAGCCATAGCTAGGGTTTGGCCAACTTTCAAACTCGATTGTAAGTCTGTTCTTGTCCCGTTTTTAATGATTTCTATGTTTTTGTGAATGTTGTAACTTGATCTAGCTATTCCAAGGACTAATTTAAAAGAAGGTTAAAGTCTAAAATTTTACCCATGTTGAATATGTTTGTATTTCGATGTTTGATGGTAGAAAATGCATGTTAGTTGTTAGTTAAACAACATTTGTAAAGTAATTTTCGGTAAAAAGGTCAAATAGGGACTTATTTGTAAAAGGTTATAAAATATGTGAAAAATGTGAATAAATGAACAATGTGGGATGTTATGAGTAAGGGTAAGGTCCGGCTAGGCTTGGGTTGAGAAGAAATTGACAAAAATTCATTTTACGAGACTAGGAACTAAATTGTAAAATAATGAAATGTTAAGGGCAAAAATGTAATTTTTGCCCTTAACATTTCATAATGTGTTTTTTTCATAATGTGTTTTTGGATTGTATTGAATAATGTGATGATTAAATAATTTAAATTTGACATTATAGATCAAGAAAATTGAAGTTCAGATCTAGGTCGGGGGAAAAACAAAATAATTGATGAATAGATTCCATTTGTCATTTTTGCATTCGAAGTAAGTTCGTAAGTAAATAAGCTTTACTATAATTGTATCTTAAATGCTTTAATTTTTATGAAATATGTAAATGACTCTACGGACATGTTCGACAATGTTCTGGCAAGTGAGAAATCCCAATCGAACCTTAGGAATAGATTAGGATACAAGTGACATGTCATTAGGGTATTATGTTATGTGATCAGAGTGTTGGTCTTGTACGTCCTACCGGTGGCTGAGTATACTGGCTTATGTTGTGGTTACTTGATAGCTTGTGTGAATAGGCCCGTTGATGGCTCAGGAGCGAGCATATATGTGTTTTGAGATAGAGGTAGCAATGGCTACATATGTGGCACCTTGTGTGCAAGATTTCCCGAGTATCCGATATTATTATTCCGAGTGGTTCATTGGGTATGTCAACGATGAGAATAAGTATGAAATTATTACAAGATGGTACAGGTATGTACATAAAGCTTATGATTATTAAATTCGTGAAATGATGATTTCAAGGTAAGTTTGTGATGGAATGAATTATGGTCATGAGATTATGGTTAATTACATCATCTTATATTATATTATTGAATGTTAAATGTATGGTAAGAATTTCTTATCTCTCTCATATGAGCTTACTAAGCTATATAGCTTACTCCATTTTATTTTTCTGTGTTTTATAGTGTTACTAAGCTAGCTCGGATTAGAGATCATCGGAGATCGCCTCACACTATCAAACTGTAATTTTGGGTATCAATGATTTTAAACATTTCGAGTATATGGCATGTATAGGGACTTGGTCATTTTGGTACATGTGTCATTATGAATTTGGCCAAATGTGTTGGCTTATATTTGTTTAAGGTGATTTGGTATTTAGCCATGTAATTGGCTTATTTTAACTAAAATGGTTTAAGCCTATTTATATAAGTATACATGCCAATGCCTTTTGTTTATGTGTTTTGTAAAGATTCGCTATATGTTTATTTATGGCTATATAGCTTTGTTGTTAAATGATTGAGTTTGGTCATTGGTATGCTAGAAGATCTATATGATACAAAGCATATTAATGGTAGCCATATTGAAGCTTGTAGAATGTGAGTGGTATGATTTGGTGTGGTAAAATATGATGTTGAAAGTATGTTAGGTATTGAAATGAGATGTTTTAGCCTTGATTGTGGATGTTTTAGTTGTCTAAGTATGCTATGATTTGTGCCATTTGATGTTGTGTATGTGTGTGCAAATGAGGGTGGCAAATTGGCTTGGTAGATAGCCTTTATTTTTTCCCACACGGATAGACACACGAGCGTGTGTCTAGGCCGTGTGTCACATCAGCATGTGTTTAGGCCGTGTGTCCCCTGCACCTTAATTTTGAGAAATAGAATGCTCAGAATTGAGCACATTAGTAGAGACACAGGCGTGTGTCTCAGCCGTGTAAGGGACACGGCCCCAGACATGGGCGTGTGTCCTGGTCGTGTGAAGTCTGCACCTATTTTATGAAAATTACTTAATCACACGGCCTAGCACACGGGCATGTGGCCTTGCCATGTGACTTCAATTTGTTCATACTTTGCAAAATAGAGAGTTACATGGGTTAGGGACACGGGAATGTGTGACCACATGGGCGTGTCCTAAACCACACGGGCGTGTGACCCATGTACATGACAAAAATCTTCTATGTTTTGTAAAAAAATCCTAAATTCTTGGTTTAATCCCGGACCACTTCCAATGCATGTTTTGGGCCTCGTAGGCTCGTATTAGGGACTTTATGACTGAAAGCAAATGGTTTTAATTTGATTGACATTTATGACTCGAAATTGTATGATTGTATGCGATGTAAGTCTGGTAACGCCTCGTAACCCTGTTTCGGCGTTGAATACGGGTAAGGGGTGTTACAAAGGGTCTAATTAAGAGATGTTTTGAATAATCTCAATAATTGAATAGTAATTTATGTAAATAAATTGTAAAGTGTTCTGAATGTTTCGGTAATGCTCTAAAACCCTATTCTGACAACGGATACGGGTTAGGGGTGTTACATTTAGTGGTATTAGAGTCACGATTTAGCCAATTCTGGGACTAACGTAGCAAGTACGAGTCTAGTTATACATGCCATTAGATGAATTATGATAGTGTGATATCTCTTGACCACTTTTAAATGTATTTTCATATATTAATGTCTTACAATCAAGCTAGAGCCAAAACTGAGGAAGCTGAAAGCGTTGCTCAAGCTTCCATGCAACGAGCTGCATCTAGTGGTAGTAGAAGGCCCGTATCTGAGGACCGAAGTGAGGCGGCAAAAGAAGCCTTCTTTGAATTGATGGATGAATGGTTTAGTGAATATATGAGAACAAACCCTGCTATTTAACAACCTCCCCCACTTGCTTCACAACATGATGAAACGCCACAAGATGATAGACCTGTTAGAATTGGTAAGGCTCCAGTAGATAAAATCAGAAAGCATGGGGCTGAAGAATTTAGGGCTACAGCCAATGACAATCCAGAGAGGGCCGAGTTCTGGTTGGAAAATACTATTTGGGTTCTAGATGGGTTATTATGTACACCAACCGAATGTCTGAAATGTGCGGTATCTTTGATGAAAGACACAACCAACCATTGTTGGAAAACCATATCTTCTGTGGTACCAAGGGAAAATATTACATGGGAATTTTTCCAAACAGAGTTTAAAAAGAAGTATATTATTCAGAGATTCCTAGACTAGAAAAAGAAGGAATTTCTAAAGCTCAAACAGGGAAATATGACAGTGTCCGAATATGAACGAGAATTTGTTAGATTGAACAAGTATGCTAGTGAATGGGTTCGGACTGAGGCCGAAATGTGCAAACGATTTGAAGAAGGGCTAAATGAAGATATCAAGCTATTGATTGGAATTCTAGAATTAAGAGAATTTGTGGTGTTGGCTAAACGAGCACACAAGGCTGAGGAATTAAGCAAAGAAAAGAGGCAAACGGAAAGGGAAGCCCGGGTTCTGAACAAAATATTTATGAACAAGACACAATCATCTGCTTCAAAGAAATCAAAGAATTATCACGAGTGTTTTGCTACATCAAGGGAGTATTCAGGAAAGGAAGGAAGTTCTAAACACACCAACCCGACGTATTCGTCTCTTTTAACAACCAGTGTTGGAAGTGTTGGAAACCCCAAACCACGATGCAATGTCTGTAACAAATTTTAATTTGGAGGGTGCTGGATGAGAAGTAGGGCTTGCTTTAAGTGTGGTTCTCTCGACCATTTTCTTAAGGATTGCCTAGAAAGGGTTGAGAAAGACATTGAACAAACCCCAAAGTCGAGTAATCTTGTCTTGAGGTGTAACACCCCTAACCCTTATCCATCGCTAGATTAGGGTTAAGAGGCATTACCGGACATATCGGGACATTTCACAATCATTTCAGAGTCAACAGCCATACATTATCATATCATATTCAAATATCAATAATAAGTCTCTTTCTTAGGTCAACGAGACCTTAAACATGCATTAGAAAGAGGTCGGGACTAAACCAAACACATACAAATTTTTCGAAACTAAACAAATATTCTAAGTTACAGAGGTCACACGCCCGTGTGAACAGACTGTGTGCCTCACATGGCATTAGACACGCCTGTGTGTCTAGGCTGTGGTGAATTAGAGCATACATACTGACTTGTCCACACTGCCACAAGACAAGCTTGTATGCCAGGTCGTGTGAAAATTAGGGAGGCTACTGACTTAGGTTACACGGCCAGTCACATGCCCATGTGTCTAGCCCGTGCTCAAAACTGACTTGGCCACACGGCTTGGCACATGCCCGTATGTGTGAGACTGTGTGGTCTACCCAGGCTCATTTCAAAATGGCCCTCAAGCAATATGGCAGTGACACACGCCTATGTCCCTGCCCATGTGGGCAAAAATAGGCCATTTACAAGGCCAACTTGCCACCCTAATTTTGGGTCCTCCCTACAAGATCAAAACCAAATCATTTCATACCAAATTCTTAACCAATGCATAACCAAAACATACACCATTCATGCCATATCATTAACAACCAATTTTATATTTATATCCATACCAAAATCATGCCAAATCATAAACCAAAGTCATACCAAAACATATATTTCATAACCTCAATTTACTACATTCAATCTCATGCCATAATCTTACCAATTTCTTAAATAAGCATATACCAAAATCTTACCAAATTGATCATTTCTCTTGGTCGTCCATAAACACATCATATTGACAATATTTCATCACATAGTTTACCCAAAATTCATTCATAAGCACAACAAAAACCAAGCCACATGACATGGCTAAATATTCATAATTCAAAACATATCTCAATTTATCTGGACTATACATGCCATACTTTAATATTTACACTTTCAAAAAGTACCAAAGATAAGTTTGATAGTGTGGTGATGATCCTTGACAATCCCTGAGCCTAAGTAGCTTCGATATTTACAACATAATACAAACACACACAGAGTAAGCTTTCAAAAGCTTAGTAAGTCATATACAAATAAACTTATCATTTTGAGCATATAAGTATCATAAAATACATATATTCCATAGCCAAATAATATTACAAACCACATAATTCATATACATTACACATATTCCCAATTCATTGTATATGTAGCACAATTTCTCATACTTCTATCACATTTCATCAATTGCACAGATACTTACTTTTCATTCTCAACTATGATATACATTACAAACGTACCTGAATCGGATACACATTCACATAGTTATTCGTTTCTCAAAATACCCGTTAAACCGTTTGGAATCATTAAGATACTCGGATAGTTCGAAAAGCTCGTACAATGCTAACGTCCCAGACGTGGTCTTATATGTAATCAAATATCGATTCCACTATCCCAGATAAGGTCTTACACGAAATTAAATACGATGCCGATGTCCCAGACATGGTCTTACACGTAAATTTCAAATCGATGTCAACGTCCCAGATGTGGTCTTACACGAAATCACATATCGGAATCCTATGTCATGACATATGTATCCTAACTATTCCTATGGTTCATACGGGGCTTTTGAACGTCGTCACATTATCGAAACTTTCTCAATTTCACATATTCAGCTTCTATAACCATTCATCACAATTAAATATCATATAAACATGAATAAATCAATTCAAACACATTTATTTGTATATAGACTTACCTCGTACAGAAATGAATAGAAACGAATGGCTAATCACCGATATTCGACTTTCCCCGATCTAATTTCATTTTATTTGGTTCTTGATCTAAATAAATTCAAATTTGACTTATTCAATCTTACATTCATTCAAATCAATCCATAAACACATATTTAGGGCATTTTACAAATTAGCCCTCAAATTTTCACAATTTAACACTTTAGACCCTAATTCGTAAAATCATAAAATACACACATGCTTAACCGAATTTTCCCTTAGCTCATTTAAGCCCTCATATTTCATTTATTTCACATTTTATCCCCTCAATTTCTCATTTTCACAATTTATCTAAAATACTCAAATTCATCAAAAATCCCGATACAAAACATAGTAATCTAACACATATCTTTCATTTTCTATCATCTAACTTCATAAAACTCACATTATCAATAATGGAATAACTTAAAATCATCATCAAGTTCAGAAATTGAGGTATGGGCTTGAAAGATTACTAAGCAACGATCACAAAAACGTAGAAATTATCAAAAATGAATAAAAAATCACATACCAATTAGCCAAGATAAGTGTCGAATGCATGAAGGCTTAGAAACCCTTATTTCTTTCCTTATTTTCGGTCAAAAATATGAAAATAAGATGAACATTTGATTTTTTTTATTTTAATTATCGTTTAATTAACAAATTACTTGAGTAACCTTATTAATTTCATTTAAAATCCACTAACTCATGTCCAACTATGTCCTTTCATGAATTCAATGGTCCATTTACAACATAAGGACCTCACATATAAAGAGACACATCAATTTAGCACTTAATCAAATGACACACAACTTTTGCATTTTCTACGATTTAGTCCTTTTTACAAATTAAACACTCAAACGATTAAATTTTCACATGAAACTTTCACAGATATCAATTCACATATTATAAGCACGAAAAATAATATTAAAATATTTTTCTAACTTGGATTTGTAGTCCCAAAATCACTATTCTGACTAGGGTCTAAATCGAGCTGTTACACGAAGGGTAGACCACCACGATATTCTAGAAATGTCAGTGGTAGTCGTAGTGTCGCAAAGGATTCAATAGCTAAATATGAGGTTTGTGCTCCAGCAAGAACAGATGCAATACATACAAGAGAAGATCCCTCAGATGTTATCACTAGTGCATTCTCTCTACTTGATACTGATATTATTGCTTTTATTGATCCTGGTTCCACATATTCATATATATTCACAAAATTTGTGTTTGTTAAAAAAATGATCGTTCAATTCACTGAATTTGTGGTTAAAGTTTCAAACCCTTTATGTTAGCATGTTATGGTGGATAAAATTTGTAAAAATTGCCCATTGATGATAGAGGGTTATTGTTTTCTAGCTAATTTGATGTTGTTACCCTTTGATGAATTTGATGTAGAATTGGGAATGGATTGGTTAATCCAACATGATGCAATGGTAAATTGTAAGCATAAAAATATTGTATTGAAGTGTCAGAATGGTGAGTTACTCCGGGTTGAATCTGAGAAACTGGATGGGTTATCTAATGTGATTTCAGCAATATCAGCACAAAGATATATTAAAAAGAGGTATGAGGCTTATCTTGCTATTGTACTGGATACCAAGGTATCAGAGTTGAAAATCCAGTCTGTGCCGGTTGTTTGTGAGTTTCCTGAGGTATTTCCAAAAGAACTACCTAGTTTACCTCCAGCTAGAGAGGTGGAATTTTCCATAGACCTTATGCCAGGGACGACGCCGATATCTATAGCACCATATAGAATGGCTCCTGCTGAATTGAAATAGCTGAAGGTATATTTGCAAGAGTTGATTGATAGAGGATTTGCCTGACCCAGCTTTTCATCATGGGGTGCATCGGTATTGTTTGTAAAGAAGAAAGATGGATCATTAAGATTGTACATCGATTACAGACAGCTTAATAAAGTCACAGTAAAGAATAAATACTCGTTGCCTCGTATAAATGACTTATTTGATCAATTAAGAGGTGCCGCTGTATTTTCGAATATTGATCTACGATCTGGTTACTATCAGCTATTAGTAAAAGATTTAGATGTGCCGAAGACAGCTTTCAGAACCAAATATAGGCATTATGAGTTTTTGGTGATGCCATTCGGATTAACAAATGCCCCAGTGGTATTTATGGATTTAATAAACAGAATTTTAAGACCATACCTGGACAAGTTCATGGTTGTTTTTATTGATGATATTTTGGCTTACTCTTGGGATGTGAATGAGCATGCTAAGCATCTGAGAATTATTTTGTAAACTCTGCATGAGAAATAGTTGTATGATAAATTCAGTAAATGTGAATTCTAGCTATAGGAAGTTAGTTTCCTTGGACATGTTGCATATGCAGAGGGTATTCGGGTGGATACGAACAAAATTTCATCTATTGTAAGTTGGAAGCCGCCGAAGAATGTTTCAGAAGTTAGAAGTTTTCTAGGATTAGTGGGATATTATCAGAGATTTGTTAAAGGGTTCTCAATGATAGCTTCTCCTATGACTCGATTATTGCAAAAAGAAGTGAAATTCGAGTGGATTGATAAGTGCCAGCAAAGTTTTGATAGATTCAAAGCTTTATTGATGGAAGCGCCCGTATTAGTCCAACCTGAATTAGGTAAGGGATTTATAGTTTATAGTGATGCCTCATTGAATGGTTTAGGATGTGTATTGATCGAAGATGGTAAAGTAATGGCTTATGCATCTAGGCAGCTAAAACCGCATGAAAGAAACTACCCGGTACATGATCTTGAATTAGTAGCTATTGTTTTTGCATTGAAAATATGGCGGCACTATCTCTTTGGTGAAAAATGTCACATATTTACGGATCACAAAAGTCTGAAGTATTTAATGACACAGAAAGACCTAAATTTGAGACAACATAGGTCGTTGGAATTATTGAAAGATTATGATCTCGTTATTGATTACTATCCGGGGAAAGCTAATGTAGTGGCAGATGCCTTGAGCCGAAAATCCTTTGAACACCCAATTGTCTTTACCTGATGATGGTTCAATCATAGCTGAGTTAAAAGTTAGACCGAAGTTTTTGCAACAGATCTCTGAAGATTAGAAAAATGATAGTAAGTTGCAAGCAAAATGGATACAAAGTGAATAAACTCCTGACTCAGAATTTCATATCGGGTCCGATGGTTGTTTGTTATTAAGAGGCAGAGTATGTGTACCGAAAAGTTCAAAACTAGTACAGAAGATTTTGAATGGAGCTCATAATGGTAATATGTCTATACATCCTGGTAGTAATAAGATGTATAGTGACTTGAAAAAAATGTACTGGTGGCCGGGAATGAAATGAAATATTTCTAAATTTGTATCGAAGTGTTTGATATGTCAGCAAGTGAAGGCTGAACACCAAGTACCTTCGAGATTATTGCAGCCAATTACAATACCGGAATGGAAATGGGAAAGACTTACCATGGAATTTGTAACGGGATTACCTTTACCACCGAAAAAGAAAAATGTTGTATGGGTAATTGTCGATGGTTTAACGAAGTCAGCGCACTTTACCACTAAAAAAGAATGATGTCGTCTGCACACTCATTTACACTTTAGTACTGCATACCATCCTCAAACAGATGGACAATTTGAACGTGTGATACAGATTTTAGAAAACATGCTTCGGTGTTATACACTTGAATTTAGAGGTAATTGGGAAAGATATTTGCCTTTGATTGAATTTACTTACAATAACAGTTATCAGTCCAGTATTAGAATGGCATCGTATGAGGCTCTATATGGTCATAAATGTAGAACTCTATTGTATTGGATAGAGTTAAGTGAGAAAAAGATACACAGAGTTGACTTGATTCGAGAAACCGAAGATAAGGTGAAGATAATTTGAGACAGTTTAAAAGCGGCCTCAGACTGTCAAAAGTCTTATGCCGATTTAAAGCAGAAAAAGATAGAATTTCAGGTTGGTGATAAAGTATTCTTGAAAGTGTCACCTTGGAAGAAAGTTCTCCGATTTGGCCGTAAAGGAAAACTGAGTCCACAGTTCATCGGGCCATATGAGATCATTGAAAGAATCGGGCCTGTTGCATATCGGTTAGCATTACCACCAGAGCTTGATAAAATTCATAATGTGTCTCATATGTCTATGCTACGACGATACCGATCAGATCTTCACACGTTATTACTCCAACAGAAGTTGAGATTCAGCTTGATATGACTTACAATGAGGAACCGATTAAAACATTGCCATATGAGACAAAAGAGCTAAGAAATAAAAAGGTCGCATTAGTAAAAGTTCTCTGCAACAACATGGATTAGAGGAAGCAATCTCGGAGCTGGAAGATACTATGAGGAAGCAATACCCTAATCTCTTTTTTGGTAAGAATTTTTTAGGACGAAAATTTCTAAGGGGAGAGAGTTGTAACAACCTATTTTCTGGTGAGATCGGAACAATGGTTTCGGGACCACAAATCCGAGCCAAAATTAAAATTTTATTTTATTTTATGGTTGACATCATGATAGGAAGGTCACATGAAAATTTTGGTACGAAAATTTTACCGATTGTGTGTTTAATTAGGGAAAAGACTAAATTGCATAAAAGGCAAAAGTTCAGTTCTAGTAGCTATAGGTATCAAATAGCTATGGAATTCAAAACTTAAGGTCCTTATATGGTAATTAGACCATTGAAGAGTAGTTAGTAGATATTTTAATGACTCATCCATGGAAAAATTAGAAAAGGGTAGGGACTAAATTGGAAATTAATAAAATTATTAGATGATAATTAATTAAAAAGAAAACAATCATCTAATTTGATATCATATTCCCCAATTTTTCTATGGAAACCCTAGGAGACAGGAAGAAAACTTTTCAAGCTTAATAAGGTATGAAATCAAGTCATGTTTTTAGTAATTTCTATATTTTTGGAATCGGGATAGTCTAATCTTTCTATTTAGGGGATTTATTTGAAAAGTTATCAAGGTTTGAAATTTGGGTCATGGATGAATATACTGAAAATTAGAAATTTATGGTAGAAAATAAAAAGTTATTAATAGATAAACAACTTTTACAAAGTAATTTTTGATGAAAACTTGATTTAGGGACTAAAATGAAAAAAGTGGTAAAAACCTATAAAAAATTCTAAAATTTATAGAAAATAAATGCTGTAAATTTTAAGTTGAAATTTTGGTTAAGCTTGGAATAGGGAGTAAATTGGGGCCTAGGGACAAAATTGGAATTTTTGAAAAGGATAAGGGCAAATTGGTAATTTTGCCTATGATGTAATAGGATGCAAATGTAAATGAAATGTGATAGATTAATAGTTAAATTTATCCATATAGATCTGGAAAGACCAACTACGGAACTAGATCGAGGAAAGTAAAAGGTTTCGGATTAGTTGAAATTCAAATACGAACCATTTTCAAGGTGAGTTCGTGTTACTTAAAAATGTATGTTAATATGCTTGAATTGAATTGTATGATTGTGCTGATATGTGTGAGATGATATATACATAATGAAATAGTCTTAAGTTGTGTAATATGGACAAATTATCATGTTCCGGTCAAATGTTGAATTTCGATGGGTTAAGAATAATAGTGCATATGTTGCAGATAGAATTTAGCCCGGACGGGTAATTCTAATGTAAGCCCTCTTGAGCTTAGGATGTAAATTGGATTTAGCCCTGACGGGTAATCCATATTAAGCTCTCCAGAGCATATGCTACAGATAGGATTTAACCTGGACTGGTAATCCTACTGTAAAATGTACGACTCAAGAGCGTGCCTTTTTATTATGTACCCTAATGGGTAGTATTGCACATGTGTATATTAGCTGAACATTCATCGAGATTTCAATAGTTTGACAGAAAAGACCCTTAAAGGGTGGAAAGGTGAAATTAATGGAAGCTTGTAATGTGATGAGCTCATCTATGTTTACTTGATATTCATATGAGATTATGTGTCTAACTTGTTGAATAAGTGTATGTGTTTAGGTAACTTACCCAAAATCGATGGAATGTAAATTTATGTATGCTTGTATTAGTAAATATGATTGGTAAGTTTATTTTCCGTTATACGAACTTACTAAGCATAAAATGCTTACTCCGTTTAATTTTCTTTGTTTTATAGTGCTCAAAGCTCGCGAAGGTTGGAAGTCGGTCGGAGCAGTCATCATACTATCCACTATCTCATTTTGGTATAAATAAAAATCTCATTTTAGTATAATAACATGTATAAGCTTATTTGGCCAATGATGGCTTGTAATTTTGGTTTTGTAATCTAGCCATTGGAGTAGCTAGTGATGGTCTAAGTTAGGCTATTTTTGAAGTAATATTTTGGTAATCACATAAGTGCTTATTATGTGTTAGTTTGTTGGAATTATGTTAGCATATAAGTTTATGTTAAGAGTAAGTTTATATCCTTTGATGCATGAGATAATACCACATGATTGATGACAAATTTTATGTGAATATGATGTTGGATTGGTGGATATATGCTTGTAAGTCTTCGGTAACAAATGAGGCTAAGAAATGACCTTATTTTGTCCACACGGGCATTTGTCTTGGCCGTGTGTGACACACGGCTTGTCCCATGGGCATGTGTCCGGCTGTGTGTCCCCTGCATCTTAAAAATGAGAAATAGAATGCTCTGAATTGGGCACATGGGCAGAGACACAGGCGTGTGTCTCAGCCGTGTAGTTGACACGACCTTGAACACGAGCGTGTTACACGGCCGTGTGAAAACTACACCTAAAATTCAAAAATAAAGTTTACCACACGGCCTAGCACAAGGGCGTGTGACTTCAATTTTGTAACGCCCCATACCCGTGTTCAACACCGAAACAGGGTACGAGGTATTACCGGAACATAACACATACCATTAAACAAAACCAAGATAGAAATATGTCATCCAACTAGATAATGCATCGTTATAACATATGTCTTGAACAATATTAGCTAACTTCAATGGCTTTGTACAAAATGATTGGTCAAATACTGTAACCAATATTTTAAACCTAGGCAATTATGACACGTAACAAAATAACTAAGCCTATTATACATGCCATAATTCAAAATGTTTAGTTCAAATACCCTAAAGTATTGATAGTGCGGGCAGATCTTCACGATCCTTAACTCGTAAGCAAGCTGGACGACACTATAAGACAAAAGAGAGAAAAGAAAGTAAGCTTACAGCTTAGTAAGTAAGTATATAAATAATAATTAAAGAATATAATATATATACACAATAACTCAAGTATATCTACTTTAATTTTTTTTTCTATTCACTCCACTTTGATTAAGCTATCTCTTCTGCATCACGCTCACTAAATAAATCATAACTTGGGTTAAAAAACTCAAAATCAAAATCTGTAAATTTTTCCTGAAACTAGACTCATATTACTTATTACTAATTTTTTTCTAGAATTTTTGGTCCAGCCAATTAGTACATTTTATTAGTTAAAGTTTCCCCTGTTATACAGCTCAACTGATCTGACCTCTGTTCACTACGAATTGATTTTCTCCCAGTAAAAAAATAAAATAGCCACGATATTTATTTCATTTAAAACTAGACTCAACAAGGAATCTATGCATGTAAATTATATTTCTTAATTATTTTTTTACAATGTTTAATTATTTTTCAAAGTCAGAACAGGGGATCACATAGTCATTCTAAACAAGTCACACACAAATATAAATATCTCAAAATATAGAGTTCCTTTACTTGCTATGTTTCTCTTACATGAGAATAGACTCAATAAGCTTCAATTTAATATCTAATTCAGTCTCTAATTAAATTCCTACTATTTTTGGTGATTTTTCAAATTCACGTCACTGCGACTGTCTAAAAACAGTATTATTGCAAATTCACTCTTTTACACTTTATTTGTATTAACCTCATTTTAACGTACATGTCACAATTCATTTTCACCACATTTCATACATCACAAGTATAGGTCCATGATTAAAATGTCACTATAAAATCATCCCGTTGAACACTTCGGATCAATTCTCGATACTTGGTGGTTTCAGCACACAGCTCCACCCATCATAATTCATATAATTCGGCTCTCTTGTTCACATGGTGAACACTTAGTACCACCCATGTGACCTAGTCAATTTATCTCGTAGCTCTCTTGTCTACATGGTGTTCTTCACTTGGAATCACACATGCGACCTAGCTACATTTATCTCTCCCGTAGCTCTCTTGTCTACATGGGATACATCCCGTATCACACATGTGACCTAGCTACTACATAGTATCTCGTAGCTCTCTTGTACACATAATGTACACTCAGCACCATACATGTGACCTAGCTACGTTCCATCTATATTATTAAATCTTTCCGAATGTTCAACCGGGATTTCTCTCTCTATTACTTATTTTCATTCTTCCAATAGTCGATTTATGCTTCAAAATCAGCTAAAATATATATATAATAGGCTGAAATATAAGAATGTAAATGAAGTTAATGTATTATTTACATACAAACTTACCTCGGTGCAAAATATGGAAATTTTGCAATTTAGTCCAAAATCTTTTCCTTCCCCCGTTCGAGGTCGATTCCACCCCTTTCTTGGTTATTGAGCTTGAAAGCTTGGGAAAAACCCTAGCTATGGAGAACATGCAAGTTTCGGCCAAGCTTAATGAAGATGAACACATTTTTGTGTTATTTTTCCCATTTTATTTCATTTAATACACAAATGACCAAAATGCCCTTACTACTAAACTTTCTAAAAATTCCATCCATGTCCAAATTTTTGTCCACATAAAGTATAATGGTCTAATTTCCATTTAAGGACCTCTACTTAAAACCCCCATTTCATTCAAGTACTTATGAACTAGAACACACACATTTTTCACCTATTTCAATTTAGTCCTAAACGTCAAATTAAATACCCAATTAATAAAATTTCGCAACGAAATTTTCACACAATTATGCAATCATAATATAAACACTAAAACTTAATCAAAATAATTTTTTTTAACCTCGAATTCATGGTTTCGAAACCACTATTTCATTTTGGCCCTAAATCGGGCTGTTACAACTCTCCTCCCTTTAGGGATTTTCGTCCCTGAAAATCTTACCGGTAAAGAGATTTGGGTACTGTTTTCTCATGGCTTCCTCCGGTTCCCACGTAGCTTCTTCTACTCCATGTCTTTGCCATAACACTTTCACTAAAGCTATACTTTTCTTTCTCAACTGTTTTACTTCTCGAGCCAAAATCTTAATCGGTTCCTCATCATAGGTTAAGTCCGATCGAATCTCAATTTCTGTTGGAGAAATCACATGTGAAGGATCAGAATGATAACGTCACAACATTGATACATGAAACACGTTATGAATTCTTTCTAACACTGCCGGTAAGGCCAACCGATATGCCACTGGTCCAATCCTCTCAATAATCTCGTACGGCCCAATAAAATGCGGACTCAACTTGCCTTTTTGGCTAAATCTCAGAATCTTCTTCCATGGTGACACCTTCAAGAACACTTTATCACCCACCTGAAATTCAATCTCTTTTCTTTTTAAATCTGCATATGACTTTTGTAGATTTGAAGCAGCTTTCAAGTAATCACGAATTATTTTTACTTTCTCTTCAGTTTCTTTAACTAAATCAACTCCGTGAATCTATTTCTCACTAAGCTCTGTCCAGTATAAAGGAGTTCGACACTTGCGACCATACAAGGCTTCGTACGGTGCCATCTGTATACTTGACTGAAAACTGTTATTGTAGGCAAATTCAACCAAAGATAGATATTTCTCCCAACTGCCTTCAAATTCTAAAACACAGCATCTAAGCATATCTTCGAGTATCTGGATTACTCTTTCTGACTGGCCATCTGTTTGTGGATGAAACGCGGTACTAAATTCAATTTTGTATGCAAAGCTTCTTGTAACTTTTTTCAGAATCTCGAGGTAAACCTCAGATCTCTATCTGATATTGTAGACATAGGTACCCCGTGCAACCTCACAATTTCAGCAATATATAATTCAGCTAATTTATCAAGTGAGTAATCGGTACGTACCGGTATAAAGTGAGCTGACTTTGTTAACCTATCAACCACTACCCAGACAGCATCCTTCTTTTTAGAAGTCAAAGGCAAACCAGTTACAAAATCCATGGTAATCCTATCCTATTTCCACTCAGGTACCATTACTGGTTGGAGTAATCTTGAAGGCACTTGATGCTCAGCTTTTACTTGTTGACAGATCAAACATTTGGTTACAAATTCAGAAATGTCCCTTTTCATACCTGGCTACCAATACAACTTCTTTAAATCATTATACATTTTTGTGCTACCAGGGTGAACTGACAAACAGCCACTGTTCGCCTCATGTAATATTTTTTGAATCAATTCATCATTTTTCAGTACACAAATCCTATCTCGAAACATCAAACAGTCATATGGTCCAACTCGAAAATCTGAGTCATAACCCGATTCGCACTGAGTTCTCTTGGTTCGCAACTCACTATCGTTCTTTTGAGCATCACAAATTAGCTGGAGAAATAACGGTTTAACCTCATCTCTGCCAAGATTGACCCATCATCAGACAATGCTAACCTTATATTCATGGCTCTCAAAGTAAAAAGAGATTTCCTGCTCAAGGCGTCAGCAACTACATTCGCTTTTCTCGGATGATAATCAATCACTAGCTCATAATCCTTCAATAATTCAAATCATCTTCGCTATCACAGATTCAAATCCTTTTGATTCATTAAATACTTCAGACTTTTGTGATCAGTAAAAATTCGGCATTTTTAACCATATAAATAATGTTGCCAAATCTTCAAGGCAAAGACAATAGCGGCCAAATTCCAAATCATGTGTAGGATAGTTCTTCTCATGTGGTTTTAACTGTCTCGAGGCATAAGCCACCACTTTACCCTCTTGCATTAGCACACATCCAAGGACTGTCAATGATGCATCACTATAAATTACAAACTCCTTCCCTGGCTCAGGCTGTACTAAAATTGGTGCTTCAGTCAATCGTGCTTTCAGCTTTTCAAAACTCTGCTGACATTTATCAGTCCATTCAAACTTAACATTCTTTTGCAGCAACTTAGTCATAGGAGAGGCAATCATCGAAAATCCCTCGACAAAACATCTATAATACCCGGCCAAGCCTAAAAAGCTTCTAACCTCAAATACATTCTTTGGCGGTTTCCAATCAACGATCGCGGAAATCTTGCTCGGATCCATCCGAATACCATCACCTGAGACTATATGTCCCAAAAATCTGACTTTACGAAGCCAGAACTCACTTTTACTAAACTTAGCAAACAGTTTCTTTTCTCTCAAGATCTGCAATATGGTTCTCAAGTGTTCAGCGTGCTCAGACTCATCCCGAGAATAAATTAAAATGTCATCTATGAACACCACTACAAACTTATCTAAATATGGACGAAAGATTCGGTTCATGAAGTCCATAAATATAGCCGGAGCATTTGTTAAGCCAAAAGGCATCACAAGGAACTCATAATGTCCATACCTTGTCCGAAAGGCAGTTTTCGACACATCTGACTCCTTAACTCTCAACTGGTAGTAACCGGACCTCAAATCGATCTTTGAAAACACTGTTGCCCCCTTTAACTGATCGAATAAATCATCAATCCTCCGTAACGGGTACTTGTTCTTTATAGTCACCTTATTGAGCTGATGGTAATCAATGCAAAGCCTCATTGAGCCATCCTTCTTCTTTACGAACAATACAAGAGCACCCCAGGGAGAGAAACTCGGTCTCACAAATCCCTTGTTTGTTAACTCTTGCGACTGAGCCTTCAATTCTTTTAATTTAGTTGGAGCCATTCTATATAGAGCAACCGAGATTGGTGCAGTCCCCAGCAACAAATCAATGGCAAACTCTATCTCTCTGTTCGGAGGCAATCCAGGCAATTCCTTTGGAAATACATCGAGAAATTCACAGACTATCGGTATTGATTCAAGCTTTAATTCAGACAACTCAGTATTCATTATATAGGCCAGATAAGCTTCACACCCTTTCCTCATGTATTTCTGTGCAGATATGTGCGAAATCACCATAGGCAATTTATTTGATTCATCTATTTCAACCCACAGAATTTCACCATTTTCACATTTCAACTCTAGTGTTTTCTATTTACAATCTACCTTGCATCATACAATGTTAACCAGTCCATTCCCAAAATAACGTCAAACTCATCAAATGGTAACAGCATCAGATTAGCCGAAAAACAGTGACCTTGAATCATTAATGGGCAATTCTTGCAAACCTTATCAACTAGCACATATTGGCCTAAGGGGTTCGACACTTTAATCGTAAACTCAGTAAACTCAACAGGCAACTTCTTATTAGATGCTAAATTCATACAAATATAGGAATGAGTAGACCCAAGATCAATCAATGCAATAACAATAGTATCATAGATAGAAAATGTACCAATAATCACATCGGGAGATGATGCATCCTCTCAGGAACGTATGGCATAAGCTCTAGCAGGCGCTCTAACTTCTGATCTCACCCCTGAATCTTTCATTACAGTTTTACTGCTAGCTCTACTTCCAGTATTTCTCGGTGGTCTACCTCTGTTAGCGGTAGTACTTTGTCTAGCACTCTGAAATTTTTCTTCTTTAACTTTCTCCGGACAGTCTCAGATAAAATGCTCACGAGAACCACACCTGAAACAAGCTTGCTTGTTTCCCCAACACTCACCAAAATGTTGCCTGCCACATTGTTGACATTCGGGCTTTCTAGACCACACATTACCCACACTTGCCACTGAAGTAGCTTGAGCTTTAGACCCTGAATATGCCTTACCACGATCTCTGTATGAATCCCCAGCTGAAACTGTAATTCGAGGGTTTGTCTATTTGGACCTCTTTGATTGAGATTGAAATGACTTGCTTATCGGCCTCTTTCTGGCATCTCGGGCCTCAATAGCGACTTTTCTTCTTTCTTTGTTTAATTCTTCACTTTAAGAGCTCGATCAACCAATACTACAAATTCTTTTCACTCCAGAATTCCTACAAGCACTTTAATGTCCTCATTAAGTCCATCCTCAAACCTTTTACACATAATAGCCTCGGTGGACACACATTCTGGGCATACTACTATCGAGTCTTACAAATTCGCGTTCATACTCGCCACGGACATCTTGCCGTGCTTCAATTCAAGGAACTCCTTCCGTTTTGATCAATAAATCATTGACTTATGTATTTCTTCCTGAATTCTTCCTGGAAGAAATCCCAAGTAACCCTTTCTTTTGGCACCACTGCTACCAAAGTCTTCCACCAATGGTAAGCTGAATCTCTCGAAAGTGATACGGCACACTTTAAGTACTCCTCGGGTGTACATGACAGCTCATCAAATACACGGGTAGAATTTTCAAGCCAGAACTCCGCTTTCTCGGGATCATCGTCGATCTTTGCTCTAAACTCTTCGGCCCTTTGTTTTCGAATCTTGTCGACTAGAGGCTTGTTCATTCTTACCAAATCTATGCCTTGAGCAGCTACAGGAACCATCTGAGGTATGGGAGGGGGTGGAGGAGGTTGAGCATTTGGGTTTGCTCGAATAAACTCAGTATACCAATTGTTCATCATTTAGAGAAAGGCATCCCGAGCCTCATCTCCTTGTCTCGATGTCTCAGGTCTACTTTCTATAGGCGCGGTCCCTTGCGCGGGAGCCGGTGCATTACTACCAGCATCATCAGCCGCAGTTCCATCAGGATCCATTACTATATTAAAACAAAACATAGTTTAGAATAATCAGGAGTCACCACACTATCACAGTATATTTATGGCATGTATAGCTAGACTTTTACACACACTAAATTAGTCCGAGAACTGACTAAACCATAGCTCTGATAGTACTAAATGTAACGCTCCATACCCGTGTTCAACACCAAAACAGGGTACGAGGTATTACCGGAACATAACACATACCATTAAACAAAACCAAGATAGAAATATGTCATCCAACTAGATAATGCATCGTTATAACATATGCCTTGAACAATATTAGCCAACTTCAATGGCTTTGTACAAAATGATTGGTCAAATACTGTAACAAATATTTTAAACCTAGGCAATTATGACACGTAACAAAATAACTAAGCCTATTATACATGCCATAATTCAATGTTTAGTTCAAATACCCTAAAGTATTGATAGTGCGGGCAGATCTTTACGATCCTTAACTCCTAAGCAAGCTGGACGACACTATAAGACAAAAAAGAGAAAAGAAAGTAAGCTTATAGCTTAGTAAGTAAGTATATAAATGATAATTAAAGAATCTAATATATATATACACAATAACTCAAGTATATCTAGTTTAATTTTTTTTTCTATTCACTCCACTTTGATTAAGCTGTCTCTCCTGCGTCACGTTCACAAAATAAATCATACCTCAAGTTAAAAAACTCGAAATTCAAATTCGTAAATTTTTCCTAAAACTAGACTCATATTACTTCTTACTAATTTTTTTCTGGAATTTTTGGTCCAGCCAATTAGTACAGTTTATTAGTTAAAGTTTCCCCTATTATACAGCTCGACTGATCTGACCTCTATTCACTACAAATTGATTTTCTCCCAGTACAAAAGTCAAATAGCCACGATATTTATTTCATTTAAAACTAGACTCAACAAGGAATCTATGCATGTAAATTATATTTCTTAATTATTTTTTTAAAATTTTTAATTATTTTTCAAAGTCAGAACAGGGGATCACATAGTCATTCTGAGCAAGTCATACACAAATATAAATATCTCAAAATATAGAGTTCCTTTACTTGCTATGTTTCTCTTACATGAGAATAGACTCACTAAGCTTTAATTTAATATCTCATTCAGCCTCTAATTAAATTCCTACTATTTTTGGTGATTTTTCAAATTCACGTCACTGCGACTGTCCAAAAACAGTATTATTGCAAATTCACTCTTTTACACTTTCTTTGTATTTACCTCATTTTAACGTACATGTCACAATTCATTTTCACCACATTTCATACATCACAAGTATAGGTCCATGATTAAAATGTCACTATAAAATCATCCTGTTGAACACTTCGGATCAATTCTCGATACTTGGTGGTTTCAGCACACAGCTCCACCCATCATAATTCATATAATTCGGCTCTCTTGTACACATGGTGAACACTTAGTACCACCCATGTGACCTAGCCAATTTATCTCGTAGCTCTCTTGTCTACATGGTGTTCTTCACTTGGAATCACACATGCGACCTAGCTACATTTATCTCTCCCGTAGCTCTCTTGTCTACATGGGATACATCCCGTATCACACATGTGACCTAGCTACTACATAGTATCTCGTAGCTCTCTTGTACACATAATGTGCACCCAGCACCATACATGTGACCTAGCTACGTTCCATCTATATTATTAAATCTTTCCGAATGTTCAACCGGGATTTCTCTCTCTATTACTTATTTCCATTCTCCCAATACTCGATTTATGCTTCAAAATCAGCTAAAATATATATAATAGGCTGAAATATAAGAATGTAAATGAAGTTAATGTATTATTTACATACAAACTTACCTCGGTGCAAAATATGGAAATTTTACAATTTAGTCCAAAATCTTTTCCTTACCCCGTTCGAGGTCGATTCCATGCCTTTCTTGATCTATAACAACACATTTAGCTCATTTAACACTCATATTATTTATTTCAATCCAAAAATCACATTATGGAAAAATTACATTTTTGCCCCCTAACTTTAACAAAATTATGATTTTGCCCCTAGGCTCGGAAATTTAATTTCAGCCCTTATTCTTATGTTTTATGACATGCTGATCATTTTTCCCTTCTATGGCAACATCATATTCTCACTCTAACACATAGTTATGAGTAATAGGTATTTTTACCGATTATGCAGTTTTGCTCGTTTTCGCTAAAAAATCGCTTAGAAAAGATCGTTCTCCTAACTTCAAACATTCATATTCTACCATAAAACATCAAAATACATGCATATCATTCATGGGTAAAATTTTAAACATAAACTCTAACTCGAAAAAATGGTAGAAATAGGTAGACCGAGCTAAGAGGATTTCAAAAATGTAAAGAACATTAAAAACGGGGCTTGAATGCACTTACTATTGAGCTTGAAAGCTTGGGAAAAACCCTAGCTATGGAGAACATGCAAGTTTCGGCCAATCTTAATGAAGATGAACACATTTTTGTGTTATTTTCCCATTTTATTTCATTTAATACACAAATGACCAAAATGCCCTCACTACTAAACTTTCTAAAAATTCCATCCATGTCCAAATTTTTGTCCATATAAAGTATAATGGTCTAATTTCCATTTAAGGACCTCTACTTAAAACCCCCATTTCAATCAAGTACTTATGAACTAAAACTTAATCGATAAAATTTAGTCTTAAATGTCAAATTAAACACCCAATCGATAAAATTTCGCAACGAAATTTTCACACAATTATGCAATCATAATATAAACACTAAAACTTAATCAAAATAATTTTTTTTAACCTCAGATTCGTGGTTTCGAAACCACTATTCCATTTTGGCCCTAAATCGGACTGTTACAAATTTCTTCATGCCTTAAAAGTCAAAAAGTTACACGGGTTAGGGACACAGGCATGTGTAGTACACAGCTTGACCACATGGGCTTGTCCCTAGACCACACGGGCGCGTGAGCCCTGCAACTTTGGAAAATTTTTAAAATTTTGCGAAAATTTTTATGAGTTTCTGATTAAGTCTCGACCTGATTCTAATGCTAGAATTGGTTCTCGAGGGTCCAATTAAGGGACGTTTTGAATGATCTCGATAATTGAATAGTAATTTATGTAAATAAATTGTAAAGTGTTCTGAATGTTTCAATAATGCTCTGAAACCCTGTTCTTACGACGGATACGGGTTAGGGATGTTACACGAATAATAACTAATGACCAGATCATAGTCTTTCAATAACTCCAACCAACGTCTCTGTCTTTAATTCAGTTCTTTCTAAGTCATCAAATACTTTACACTTTTGTGATCTGTAAACACGTGACATTTCTCGCCATGTAAATAATATCTCAAAATATTCAAAGTGAATACAATCACGTCCAACTCGAGACCATGAGTAGGATAATTCTTTTCATGTGACTTTAGCTATCAAGAAGCATAAGCTATAACTTTCCCTACTTGCGTCAGTACACAACCCAAACCGTTGAGAGAGGCATCATTATAAATGACATATGCTACCCCAGACTCAAGTTGAGTCAACACTGGAACTTTTGTCAACATGTTCTTCAGCTGATCAAAACTTTGTTAGCACTTATCAGACCAAACAAACTCAACATTTTTCTGTAATAATCTGGTCATTGGTGAAGCAATAATCAATAATTTTTTAACAAAATATCAGTAGTAACCTGCTAACTGAGAAAACTTCGCACTTTAGAAACATTCTTCAGAGTTTTCCAATTCATTATAGTAGAAACTTACTTGGATCAACTTGAATCCCGTCTGATGATACTATGTGACCCAAAAATCCAACCTCTCAAAGCCAGAATTCACATTTACTAAACTTTGCATACAACTACTTTTGTCTTAAAGTCTATACTACGATTCTCAAATGTTGAGGATGCTCAGATTCTGTCATGGAATAGATCAATATATCATCAATAAATACAACAACAAATCTATCCAAATGAGGTTGAAAAACCCAATTCATTAAATCCATAAAAGCAGTAGGGACATTAGTCAAGCCAAATGGTATTACCAGAAACTCATAATGACAATAATGAGTTTTGAATGTAGCCTTTGACACATCACAATCTTTAGCCTTCAATTGATAATACCGAGATCTGATATCTATCTTTGAGAACATTGTGGCACCTTTTAATTTATCAAACAAATCATCAGTACGTGGCAAGGGATACTTATTTTTTATCGTGACTTTGTTCAACTGTCTGTAGTCTATACACAATCTCAAAGAGTCGTCTTTCTTTTTCACAAACAATACAGGTGCAACCCAGAGAGATACACTCGGTTGAATAAACCCTCTGTCTTTTTCACAGATCGTGTGAGCATTTATGTAAAGAAAAGGTTATGGTTATATGTAAAGACACATTTCGTGTGAGCTTTCTCGAGTATCCACTGTAATTCTAGATGGTTCAATGGGCAAGAAAAGGGAATGGGATGGTAAGTATGCAAATTGATTGAATCATGACTTAGTGAAAGGATTTATAAACTAAATAATGTTGTACATATGGAAATTTACATATCTTATGGTTGATTTCAATTATGTTATGGATTGATATACTAACTTGTGAGTTGGTGAGGTTGATTAGGCTTTGTCAAGCTTATGGCATTGGTGTTGAATTATGTATAATTTATGTATTGTAATATTGAAATGGTAAGTTGTGTTTAAATTTTATACGAGCTTGTTGAAGATCTATCACAATATCCAACAATCTTTTTGGTAGTTTTTGAGCATTTCAGCCAAGGTTTATAATGGCATGTATAGGTATTTTGTATTGATGGTTATGGATGTATAAAATGGTTGATTTAGTATGTGTATGCCTTTGAAGTATATGTTAGTTGATTAACATATAATACTTGTTGAGTAAGGTCTTTTTGACTACTTTAAAGTAATTGAAATGTATGATATTTTGGTAAGCTTGTAGTAGCTTGAAAGTGGTAATTGTGATGTGTTTTGGTAGGTGTTTGAATTAGGTTATTATGTTTGAGCAAAATGGCATGTTTTGATGTTGATGTTTTGGTATGTTTGTGGTGCCTTTGAATGACACATTGGTTAGGTGATTTAGGATGCTTCAAATAGTATGTTTATGCAAGTTTGAATGGTGTTTGAACCCCTTGAATGTGTGCTTAAGTGGTTTGAGAAGTTATGCATGAAATGGTTTTGAAATGGTTTGATTTTAGGTAAATTTTGGGTTCACACTGCTTGAGACACAGGTGTGTGACACAGCTGTGTGAAGCACACAGCCTGGCGACACAGTCGTGTGTCATCTAAGAGTTTCTTAGTGTACCAATCAATGAGTTACAGTGCCTAACACATGGCCTGGCACACGAGCTTGTGGCGCAACTCAAAGAGTTACATGGCTTGGCACACAGGCATATGACACGGCCGTGTGACCTTACTCAGTGAGTTACGTGGGTGAGGAAACGAATTGGAACGCGATCGTGTGTCCCTTGTTTGAGTGTTACACCACCTAGGTTGATTCCACATGGCCGTGTGACCCTTGTTTTCAAATTTTTGCATATTTTTCTTAGACTTTTCATTTTGTTTCAAATTAGTCCTGAATTGCTTCTAAGCTATTTCTAAGGCCTCGAAGGCTCGATTCAGGGATGAATTGTATGTGATTGAATGGGTTATGATATATTTAAGTATTAAATGTTATGATGCTGTATAATTTCTGATTGATAGATAATACTTTGTAACCCTAATTCGGTGACGAATACAGATTAGGGGTGTTACATAAAATCCAGAAAGCCAGATCGAAATAGGTCTAGAACGAGATCTAAATTTTGAAACCTAGACAAAGAATGTGGCTATTGCAAGAAGAAGGGCAAGATCAAGTTAGAATGTTACAAACTTCAAAATAAGATTAAAAACGATGTCGAGAACGGCAATAAAGATAAGCAAAAAGTTGAAGTTGTTGATGCTAGTGTAGTTGAAGATAGAGGTGATGATTTCTTGTTAGTGTCGACGAGCGAAAGCTCCAAGCTTACTTTCGAATGGATCCTAAATTCAGGGTGCTCCTATCACATGTGTCTTATTAAAGACCAGTTCACCACGTACAATTCAGTTGAAGGTGGAGTTGTGCTGATGGGGAATAATTCTTCATGTAAAATAACCAACATAGGAATAATACAAATAAGGATGTACGACGAAATAATTCGAACACTGTCAAATGCCAGGTATGTACCTGACTTAAATAAAATCTCATCTCATTGAGAATTTTTGATTCTAATGGTTGTAGGATAGTCATTAAGTCATATGACCTAAAAGATTATCGTGGGGCTCTCGTTGTAATGAGAGATAGAAAAATGACAGTCTATATGTTCTACAAGGGTCAACAGTTACTGATGCAGCTATAATTACTGAAGAAAAGTTTAAATCATCACCACGTCGCGACGAGAACCAACCCGACATCGTGATGACAAAATGTGATTCTTTTTCTATAGATTCTGATTCAACCAAACTCTAGCACATGCAACTCGGTCATATAAGTGAGAAAGGTATGACAACATTATGTAAACAAGGTCTTCTTGAAAATGTTAAAATTGGTAAGTTAGGTTTCTGCGAACATTGCACTTGCGGGAAGTAGATGTGAGTAAGTTTCGATTCAGCAATCCACAGAACAAAAGGGATTTTTGACTACAACCATTTTGATTTATAGGGTTCGATTCCTGACCTCTCAAAAATTTATTAGGAGTTCTATCCCTCTCTTTTTTTCCTCAAAGTCTCTTGCACAAAAAGGTTAGAAAGCTTACCAATTCCTCGATTTCTCTACATCTAGACTTCACTTCTCACAATACCAGCTCCATGCAGAGCTTTCTTGATCCCCCTTTGCTCCGAAGAAGACATCACAGACAATAAGGAAATTACCAACTAAATTTTGGTGAACTCTCTCCCGTTCTACCCACATTATATATATAGCCAAGGTTGCACGGTCTCTTAATCCATTTTAGCCTATCACGGTTAATCATTTTGTCTCCTACTATGGAATTAGTTGGTTCCGTCCTAACCAAACCAGAATTGAGACCCAACTAAACACAATTCAGCTACTAAAATTTTTGAATTTCCCAATGGAGCCCAACACTTTTCCAATCCATTCAATTCAATCCTAACTTAAATTTCGAGTCAATAAAGATAACCATGTGTTACATAACATTGGACTAAAATGTGTATATTGAGAATTTATGTATTTTCATATGTAATGTGACAATAAATAACATGGATTGATGAAATCAAATCAAATGAGGTGTGTAAAATGTGAAAATGGAGAACTTGAAGGATTAACTTGAGAAATAACAAGAATTTGAATTAATGAATTGTGCTGTGAAATTTTTATGAAAATTCTTTCTGAGATGTTATGCATAAGTGAATTCATTTATAACAACGTCTAATTATTAATATAGAAAGATTTCATATTGAATTTAAGTACATGAGAGTAAAAACTCTCGGATTGAAAATATGAAATGTGAATGTCACCTTATGAAATAACAAGTGATGATTTGTATGCTTAAGTGTTGTAAGGAGTATGTGAAAATATGCAAATAAATGTATGGGACTATGAAAATGTGAAATGAGCATTGAAAATGAGATATGTGGATATGAAGGGTCAAATGACCCCTTATAGAAATGGGTTAATGGAATTTTATTTGCAATATTGAATGATACAAAGGTGTGAAATTTTATCTAAATTATTTCTAAACCCATGTAGGCTTGGTAGAAAGGTTAGGATACAATTGGCATGTCAATTAGGGTCTTATGTGTACGATTTTATTGGAGTTTTGTTCGGTGTTATGTGGGTTTTGGAGTTGAAAGATATGATTTATAGAGTTTTGTTATGATTCCTTTGGCTGAGCATCTATTGCTACCATTGGGCATATGTGATAAATTGGAGTTATGTAGCCTTCGAGCATTTTGCTTTATGTATAGGCGACTCTTTAGTGAAAAAAAAAACATTAACTCCAATGTTGCCTAGGTGGGAGCTTTGGCCACCTAGGCAGTAACTTGACGATAATATTATTTATTTCTTAAAATCTCTTAAGAACTTGAGTAACCTTTAACAAATTAAGTAACATTCCTAAATTTTACAAATTACTTAGTTCTTTCCTTTCAAATGGGCAAAATAATATTTTTTTTCCTTTCAAATGGGCAGAATAAAATTTTTTAACTTTGTTTTGGAAAGTATAAAATTCATTTTGAATTGAATTTAGATATTTTCTATAATTTTACAAAAATGTTTTCAAGTTTAAAATTTTTTGAATAAATCAAAAGTATTTGTCATGTTAGCACTCTGATAGAACCTTTCATTCATACCGAACGTCGGGACGAGTGAGAGGTGTTACATTATCATATTGATAATTTTGCATAGCAATTAACATTTTTAAATATAAAATTATACCACCATGTAATTACAATTTGTAACCAAACATGACATAAGGAATTACTATATAATTACACTTTGTAAGCCAAATAGGTTTAGAAATTTATAATTCTTTGTAATTATAAGATAATTTAATTGTTATCCTAATAATTATACTTTCATCCAATTTTCTATACTATCGAAACAAACCCTGAATTTATATCACTATAACCAAAATTAAATTATGATAAATTTATTAAATAAAACATAAAAATTTCATTTACTAACAAAATTAAACCATTAATTTTTTTTCTACTTTCACCCAATGGGTGAAATCTAGATAAAATTTGATATATAATTCAGTTGATTCACATATATAGCTTGTATAAATGTAATTAAAATAACTTTCTTAAAAGAAATTTTAAAGTAACATATTTAATGTATATTATATTATTATATAAAATTTGAACATAATTAATTATTTATGTCGTATCTCCACTTGTAAAGTCAATAAACAAAACATAAATATAATAGAATTATCAAATCTATAGAATTATGGTAAGAATTGGATTTGGATAATCTTGTTGTTCGACATTTTATTTTTATGACATCCAAAACAAGTTTAAATGAAGAAAAGTATAATTTATGCTTTTGGAAAATTGGTAAATAGCAATGAAGACCCCTTCATTTCTTATTTTTGTTATTTGCAACATACATATTTATTCTTTTATTGATAGAAGGCAATTAAATCGCTCCCGTCCAATCCGCTTTTCCTCCATTGGTATCCAGTGTTAATTTAGATTAAGATACATGGATTTTTTGAAATGGCTAAGATTAAATCCTTTCCCATGCTCTATTATACTCTTTTCCTATGAACTACTAGCACACTATGCGCTTAAGACCAAGGACAAGAACCAAAGAGACGTTTGAAGATTGGAAAAACACAGGTTATTCTACCGAATACGTGTAATGGGGCCTACATTTTTCAAGCATGGTGGTTTTCATCAAAGCGAAGTTGGATTTGACAGCCAATGCAACCATTTCCTCATCTTGTAAAGGATGATTGAGCTAACTCAAGGGCAAAGCGAAGTGGAGTTGACCAGGTTGAAACTCCTCGTCTTCCTAGATGGCGGATACGACGACGTCCAAGTCCATTTCACCAGTCTTGTAGATGAAACACAAGGGATTCTTCTAAAAAAATGCAATAAGCCTTGACGGGGCAAGGATACTTTTGTATCCACCCATCTTCGAGAATCAACTTGGCAATTGCTTTTGAGTTTTTCGTTTCTAACATTTGGATATTAAGGAATAAGGATGGATTTGAATCTGTTTAGAGGAGATTTTGGGGGGTTCTTAACTTAATTTTGCTAGATCAGAAGTTTGGAGAATCTGAGACTTTGTTGTTTGGCATATTTGTATTATATTACTGTTCGAGTTGACATTTTGTTGTTTCAAAAAAAAAAATTTCTTGTGAACAAAATCAGCGTAAGAATGATCACAATCATTGTGCTTGTGTGTAAGTATTGCAAGGGGTTAGCACAAGTTGTAAAAATATTTAGTTTTATGTAGAAAACACAATGCCCATTCAATGTTTGTTGAATTGACTCAATGAATTTAAGCATATTATAAATATGAATATATATATTTTCTAGTTTTTATATATTTGCTCTCTTCATGCATTTAGTGCATTTCATTATTAGGAAATTGAAAATAACTAATTCGCTTAACTAGAGATAACCTCACAGGTTCTTTGGCAGTGGATATTGTCCAGCTGAGCAATCTGGCAGTGCTTCTACAGAACGATGAAAGGCACTCGGCTTTGATTCAAAAGGCATGAAAAATGGCAAATAAGGAAGCCAACTATTCCCTATTAGCTATTATTTTTTAGAAGTAATATATTGCACTGAGGTACTAAAATTGAATGAATTATTGATATGTTTGATTTCTTTCCTGTATGCAAAATATGACCCGTGCATAATGGTAACATTAAAATGGAAGGCACTAAAGATCGAGTCAACCATGGTTTTAGAGTAACAGCCTATTTTTCAGTGGTTTCGAGACCACTAAATTTGACGAGTAAGTTCGTAAATATTATTTTTTAATATTTACGAGTCAAATATGATTTTAAAAAGGTTTTCGATTTGATAATTTATGTTATAAGCGATTTATTAAGTTCAAGTGGTAATACTCTAAGGTCAAGTAGTTCTAGAAAATGAGGTATCGAGATCTTGTTTCTATAAACAGAGCCGTAAATATTTTTATAAATATTTACGGAGTACCATTACGGTGATATTAAAGTTTCGTTGAAAAATTTTAATGTTTCGATAGTTAATTAATTAAAAAGGACTAAATTGTAAAAGATGTAAAATTTGATCACTTTTTTGTTTGAGTGATTAAATGGCTTAATGAATGAAAGTATATGGACCAATATGGTAAATATACCATATTATAAATGAGTGTAAGGTTAAAGCATGAAATAAGTTTAAAAAATTCATGTATAATTGAAGGGTAAATTAGTAATTTAATAAAGAAATAATTAGAAAAAATAAGATAAAAATTTATTATCATCTTCCAAATTGAAACTCCAATGAATTTGAAAGTAGAAAACTCCATGAAAGATGAGCAAGGTTCGGCAATGGCTTTATTTATGCATGGTAGCCATTTTTCACCCTTTTTTTAAAATTTTTTATGTTTTTGAGATCGTTGCAACTAGGTCCAGCTAGCCCGTACCTTCGATTTTGAAATTTTTAAAGATTTTGAATGATTCCATTGATGAAACTTGTGATTTTAAATTTTAAATGATGAATTTGGAATGTTGATTGATATTTAAAAGTATTTTATTAAGTGATTTTTGATGAATTTACCGATTAGGGACTAAATTGTTAAATTAATAAAAGTACAAGGATTTAATGTGAAATTTTTGCATAAGTGGACTGCTTTGGATACCATGAACATTCGGCTAAGCTCAATTTTGGGTAAAAATGGTTAATTTGCATGTTTTGAGCTCTGAGACTATATTGAATAAAATTAAAATTTTAGGGGAAATTTTGTAAAAATGTCAAAATGACCAAATTGCATGAAATGAATTTTTTTTATTGTCTAAATTAATGTATTGAATGAAATTATTAATTTAGATCAAGATTGGGTGGAAAATCGAGGAAAATAAAAAATTACCAAAATGCCCCTGAACTTTGGTGTGTCTACAATTTAGCCAAGTAAGTTTGTATCAATTGTATTCTAAATAATTTTGACTAAACTGAATGTTAATATGTGATTAATCCAATATATATATATATATGTTAGTATGCAATTTACTGTGTTATGAAACGACGTAAATCCATCGACGTACGACAATTACTGATAGGAATTTGTCAGATACAAATTACATGTCATTAGGGTTTACATGATCCAGGTGTTGGTCCTGAACGTCCTACCGATGGCTGAGGTCTGACATGTGTTGCAAATACTCCACAGCTCGTGTGAGCAGCATCGTGTAGCTACGTTCTGACCTACAGCTTGTGTGAGTAGGCCCATTTTCACAACTCGTGTGAGCATTCTGATTCACAGCTCGTGTGAGTATACATGTACAGGAATTGACTGATTATAGTTATATGAGTTAGTACACTATATGTGAGCTATCCCGGGTATCCAACGATATTCTAAATGGTTCAACGGGCATTATTTGGGTAAGAAACGGTAAAAGAACGATATGTTTTATGACATGTACATATATGAACATCCTTGATATGATGATACATGAAAATTATATAGGTTGATATGAGTTATAAACTCATGAGATACATGTTGTGGCTAAATGGCTATTTAGGTTAATGTGTCTATGATTTATATCTTGTATGCTAAAATTTTTGGTGTAAATGCTCAGGATTTGGCCAAGTTGTGGTTGGATTATGCCATGTTAAACTTATAAGTTATGCATTGATATGGTAAGTACCTAAATGGAAATATGCTGGTGATCATGAAAGAGTGGTAAGGTTTAAATTATGTAATTTCTATTGAAATGGTTACCATGTGGTTAATTCCAAAAGAACTATATTTGAATGCACTATCTTGTGGCTATGGTTGAATGATATGATTATGTCTTGTGTGATATGCATACGAAATAGGTGTGGAAAGGTAATGAAATAGTAAGTTCATACTTGAAGTGTAAAATGATGAAAAAGGGAATGATGAGTTGACTTGATGTTGTTATTTAAGTTAAAGAAAGTAAATGCAATGGAAAGTAATGAAATACAAATGAAAATAAGAAAATTTAAAAGGGTTTAAAGTTTTATAAATCCTACTATGCTAGGGATGATATGTATATGTGATGCTGTGAATTTACTCACTTTGTGAGTTGTTGAATATGGTTTCATGAATCTTGCGGCATTGGTATAGGATTATTTTTTATAGGTATAAATTTCATATTTGAAATGGATTGATATGACTAAATTTTATACGAGCTTACTAAGCATTCATTACTTACGTAATTATCTTTCTCTTACTTTACAGATTATTAGAAACTCGATCATGTCTTAATTAAGGTTATAATGGCATGTATAGGTGCACTTACGGTTGATGATTATTTGAATGTTAGTTGATGAGTTTGGCATGTATATGTCATTTTGGGTGATGTAGCCTTGGTACATTTGGTGTCTTGTTGATATGTGTTAATTTGGTAATGTGTTATAACATGTTTGAATGGCCCAAGTGATATATGATGAATTGACCTCAACATGGTCAAGATATTGTATGCTTTGGAAAGGTTTTGAATAGATGTCTATGACTGAAATATGGTTTATATACATGTTGATTGTTGGAACCATCTAGGTATTGTTAGATTTGTGTTATTTAGATGGCCTTGATGGTTGGAGTTGATATGGTCATTTGAAGTTGTGTTTTGAATAACCAAATTGGTATGTTTGAATGTAATTTTGGCATGTGGCCAATTATGGTATAACTTGGTGTGGAATTAAACTATATATATGTCGATGAGTTATGGTCAAATATGTATAAGTTAGACATGTATATTTGGGATGCATGATAACTATATGATGGAAGTTCAAATGGTGGATAAAAATGTATATTATAAATGGCCTTTTGATATGTTTGAATATGGTAAATTGGTATAATTGTTATAGATGACATGTATGGCCATTGATATTAGATGTAAAATGGCATGTTTGGTACTTTTGGTGTGGAATTTGATAGGTAAATAAAGTGGTAAGTTATGACATAAGTTTAGTTATAAGTTAGTTGAACTTTTGGCCAATTTATGTATATGGATATACATGTTTAATGGTTGTGATTGATGTGTCTTTTGGGCACATTGGTTGTATGCTTATGTACCTTAATTGGATAGCTTGTTATGGCATGGTTTGGTGTACTTTGGAGTGCTTGATTATATGTGGAAAATTGGTTGTAGGTGGATGCATGTTTGGGTGAGAAAAATGGCTCGAAAGTGGCCTATTTTTCATTCACATGGGCAGAAACACGGGCGTGTGTCTCAGCCATTTGTGACACACAGCCAGACAACACGGCTGTGTGTCCCTTGTAGCTTTTAAAGGGCTGCAAGCCAAACTGTTACACGGCCTAGCACACGGCCTGGCACACGGGCGTGTGGCTTGGACGTGTGACCCAACTCAATGAGTTACACGAACACAGGCTGGAACACGGTCGTGTGTCCCAATTTTGAATGCCCACACAACCTGAGACACAGGCGTGTGTCTCAATCGTGTGACCCTTACAGTTTGAAAACTTTCATCTTTTCTTGAAAAATTCTAAATGTTTATGATTTAGTCCTAATTTGTTTCTAATGTGTTTTTAAGGCCTCGAGGGCTCGTATAAGGGACAATATGTATGTTATTGATGGAATTTGCTATGATTGATGTTGTGAAGTAAGTGATTTATATTTTTTATAGTTTTGAAATGTAAACTCTGGTAATACTCCACAACCCTATTTCGGCGACAGATATGGGTTAGGGGTGATACATTTAGCCTCGTAGTTTTTATAAAAAAACTCTAGATGTAGAGTTCAAAGCTCAACATTGCTACAATATTCCTTATTCACAAGCAAGAGTTGTCTTTGAAATTTTTTTCATAGTTTGTAGTAGTATTAGGTACCTATATTGTTGTAAAATGAATATGTATTCAAAGGTTCAAAGGAAACACAAGCCTCAAATATTTCTTCAAGCTATTGAACTATTTTAGGTGAGTCAAAGCAAGAAATTAATGGAAGCATAAATGGCTAGCTGGCTTATTTTTATTATATTAGGTTCCTAAAATTCCACTACTTCTTCTTCCTTCCAACCTCGATTAAGGGTAGATCTCTTTGTAAATGGATTGCATTATAGTGGACTGTAACTATTATTGCTTAACCTTTTGTTCATTTTCTTTACATAATCAAGCTAAGAGAAAAAAAAAAGAATATAGCTAGAAAATCATTAATTTTTTGGATGAAAAACAATAATGAAAACTTTCAGAAAAAATTAAGAACCAATACAAACTATTAGATACTTTTTCTCAAAAATCAATAATCAATAATTTGCTAATTTAACCTAGATATTGTGTGATCCTCTTTCTCTTCAATTGTAGGCAAACTCATGAATGAGTTAGCTCTCATGGTAGCATTGGTCATGTTTTCCTAGAGATTAGATAAAAAAAAACACCATAAGGTATAAGAATTCACAGCAAATAATATATGATGAAATGAAAAAACAAATGCATACGTTTTATGGACACCTACCAATAAAGAATGATGGATATTATACTCTATAAAAAATCCAGCTTGTGGTGACATATTCGTAACTAAAGAATGTACATATATATAATAATTAGAAGTACTAAAAAATATATAAATAATCAATGTAAGCTAATAAAAAATTCAAAAAATATATTAATTTATTATCATTTGGTTTGAGTTGATTGCATATGGTAGATGTTTTCGTATCAATTTTTTTTAGCGAAGTTCTTGAGATAATTTTGCAAGTGACGTGTATCACAGTGTGTGTTTTGTTTTTCCCTTAATCTTTTAACGTTTACAATTCTAGTATTCCCTACATGCATTTTTTCTTTTTCAGCAAACATAAGTGTTGAAGTCTCACCCTAAGTTTGTTTCATGGAGGTTTTCTTTTAAATCTAAAATAAGTTCATTAGCATATTTGGCAACCATTTAGAGCTAGCTTCAGATTTACAAGCCATAGTTGCAATTCTAACAAATGTTGAACCTAAGACTTTATATCTGCTGCAAGTCTTTAACTTTGAATCCTTTTCTTGTTCAATACTATCAATGTCCATAAATCCTTCTGCCATTGGATCGTTGGTCTACCTTTTCAAAATATACTAACATGGATTTTTTTCCTTCACATTCATCACATCAAGAATTTTCAATACATGGCTACAAAGTACTCCTTTAAACTCCAAATTCTTGCAACTGCATGAAATTGTCATCCTTGTTAGATCCACTGTAATGACCTAAAATTCAGTGGTATCAAAAAGTACATTTTTAGAATCCCATTTCCGTAAACTGAGTCTGTAAATATTAAATAAAAACATTTATGAAGTTATTATAAAAATATATTGAAGTTTGATTAAGCAATTTAACTAAGAAATTAATTAATTAAGGCTCAAAGACTAAATTGCAAAAGTCCAATCGGTATAGATTTTTAATTAATTAAAGTCTTGAGGACTTATATGACAATCAAGCAAAAGGCCAAAATGATTAATAAACCATTATAAAGTAAAAGTTAATGGATGATTTTTTGTCAATCACCATTAAGAATAGTTAATAGATAGATTAGATTAATTAAGTCATGATTAAACCTGAGTCAGGTGGTCTGAGAGATGCCACCAAAGTTTTAATCAGTTGAAAGCATTGCTAACCAAGGCACCAGTATTAGTTCAACCTGATTTAGGTAAAGAATTTATGATTTTCAATGATGCATCTTTGAATGGTTTAGGCTGTGTTTTAATGCAAGAAGGCAAAGTGATAGCTTATGCTTCTAGACAATTAAAGTCGCATGAAAAGAATTATCCGACACACGACTTAGAACTTACAGCTATTGTGTTTGCGTTGAAGATTTGGTGACACCATTTGTACGGCGAAAAATGTCACATCTTTATAGATCATAAAAGTTTGATGTATTTAATGTCGCAGAAAGATTTGAATCTAAGACAATGATAGTGGCTCGAGCTATTGAAGGACTACGACTTGATCATTGATTATCATCCGGGTAAAGCGAATGTAACATCCCGTTTTCAGTGAAATCAGAATAGTGGTTTCGGGAACACAAATCTAAAGTTAAAAATATTTATTTTATTATTATTTTGGTGTCTACAATATGTTAATAGAGTCACATAAAAATTTCGTTAAGAAATTTAATCGTTTGCATGCCTAATTTGATAAAAAGGACTAAATTGAAAAAAGTGAAAAATTAGAACTCTATAGGCTAAAGGCACTAAATAGCTAAAGAATTTAAATGTATGAGTACTTGAATGGTAAATAGACCATTGTTTATTTCAGTGGACAAAAATGGTCATTAAATAGGTGAATTTTAAAGTTAAAAACAAAGGTTAGTTTAGTAATTAGCAAATTAAACTAAAGTCAAATAAAAGAAATAATATACTCATCTTTTTCAAAGCTCTCTACCACCAAAAATTGAAGGAAATAAATCCATTTTTAAGGTTCTTAAATTCGGCTAGCTAAAGGGAGTGCCTGTAAGTACATTTTTGCTCAGTTTTTAGTGATTTATATGTTTTTGGAGTCGTTATAGCTTAATCTAGCTAGCCCAGGGACTAATTTGCAAAACTGTTAAAAAGGTTAAGGTTTGCCATGAATGTGTGCATGTGATTTTTTATGTTTGATGGAAGAAAATGAATTTTTGTTGTTAGATAAACAACATTTGTTAAAGTGATTTTGAATGAAATTACAAATTAGGGGGTTCAATTGAGAATGATGAAAATTATGGTAAATGTGTGAAATAATAAAAATTGTAGACTGCTATAAGCTTGTATGAAATTCGGCTTGCATGTGTGTGGATTAAATTGCATGAATTTGGATTTTTATGAGCTACGACTAAATTGTAAAGAAGTTAAAATATTAGGGGTAAAAGTATAAATTTGCAAAAAATGTATTTTGGGCTGAATTGAATAGAATGAATACTAAATGGATTGAATTTGAATATTTAGATCAAGTTAAGCCTCATACGGATCTAGATTGAGGGAAAGATAAAGTATCGAACTAGTTGATCTTATTTCGTCGCTTTTGTGATCGAGGTACGTTCGTATGTTTAATAAGCATTAAATTATATGTGTTTGAATGCTTAATTATTATAATTGAGATGATACGACACCACAGAAATTCTCGATGAGTTATCGACAATGTATAAATCCCAGTTGAAACTTAGGAATAGATAGAATACAAATGACATGTCATTTGGGGTTACCGTGTTTTGGGTACTGGTCATGTACGTTCTACCAGTGGCTGAGTTTTTCGGCATGTGTTGCAGTTACTCGTTAGCTTGTGTGAGCAGTACTGTGTAGTTACGTCTTGACTGTCAACTTGTGTAAGCAGACCTAGAGATAGCTCGAGAGTGAACATTTATATGAGATATGAGATTGAGTTGGATCTGACCATGTATTGGCATTTAGTGTGTGAGATTCTCGAGTATCCGATATTATTCCAAATGGTTCAATAGGTATATTGATGATATGAAAGAGTAAGAGATTGATATGTACTAGTACAGATATGTTCATGAATTGTATAGGCATTGGATATATGAGATTTGTGAATTCATGTCTAAACTTTTGATTGAATATGTGTTAGGCTTATGGATTCAAATTGAGTTGCATTATGCTATGTTTATTTACTTACATTGTGAATGAATGGTAAGATGTACTTTTTAGCCAAACAATCTTACTAAGCTTAATAGCTTACTCTGTTTACTTTTCCATATTTTATAGTGAATTCAAAGCTTGCTCGGATTGGAAGCTGTCAAAGATCTCATCACACTATCCAGCTGTTGTTTTGGTACTTTTGAACTTTGTGTAATTTGGTTATGTGACATGTATAGGTCTTTTGGCTAATGTAGCCTTTATGTCTTGATGAATTTTGGCCATTTGAATTGGCTTGTAAGTAGTCATATATTTGAAATAAATATATGTGTATATGGCCTTGTGAAATGTGGTGTTTAGTTGCTATATGAACGGCTTTCTTGTGAGATTGTGTTTGGTACCAAATAGTTGAAATTGAGAATGTATTAGCATGCTAAGTATTAGGCAAGATAATGTATATATGAAAGTGACCATTTAGGTGAGTTCTTGAAGGTGATATTGGTATGTTTTGAAATGGCAAATTGTGATGTTTATGAGTATTATGGTTGTTGGTATTAGTATTGCATGAGTTGGGCTTGGTTGAGATTGGTTTAAATGCATATTGATGATATGGTCATATGCTATTTGATGTGTTTAAGTTGATGCAAATTTAGGTGAGAAAAATGGCTTGGAAAATAGCCTATTTTTGTCCACATGGGCAGAGATGTAACACCCCAAACCCGACCTAGACATTACGGCTGAATCTAGTGTGTCACATCTGAGTGTTTTCCGAAAACCTTGTTTTTCTTGAAAACCCTTATTATTTGAAAACTTGGGTGAAATCCCAGTTAGTTAGTTTATTTTTAACGCGTGGTTCATTTAAAAAAAATACATAATATTACTCCCAAAATCTCTTTTAGTTGCAGAAGCTAGTTTTAAATTAATTACTAAAACTTGATGTAAAACAAAATTAAGTTACGAAATCATTTTGAAAATGTTGCGGTAAACGTAGTGTTTGAAAACAGTTATTATTTTGAAAATTCAATGTTCCTACTCTAGCAGTTTAGAATATGAAATCAAAAGCCCAATAAAAGTTAAAAACCCCCAAATGGCCTTATTACATAATTAAAACCCAAATATGAAATCTTAAATAAATTGAATCATTAACAACCAATCTGCGGACGTGTGGCAACCACTAAGTCCCTCGCGGCTCCAAATTGTCTAAGGTTGGGGATTACCTGCACAGTTAAAAGAAGGGTGAGTTTACGAAAACTTAGTGTGTAATCCCCTATCAGTCAACAGTAACAGTGCATACAATAACGGTCTGGGCCTGAGCCCCTATTCAACAACAGTACAGTCTGGGCCTAAGCCTTATGCCCAAAACAGTATGATCATAATACAGGTATGCAACCCAACCCAATCCATCTTGCTCACCATCCGTACCAACCAACTCACCATGTGGGGATTAAATCGACCCACCCAGCCAACTCACCAATATCGCAGCGTAGCTACTAATAGTAACGTAGCAAAGCTGCTAATAGTAACGCAGCAAAGCTGCTAATAGCGGTAAACGTGACGTACCCACTAATATCAGAATACGTGACAAAGCCACCGAAACTGTACTTCCTCTAAATCAGAATCTCAACCCCAATGCAGAATGTCATGTCATAATATTTCGTGTATGCAAGGTTTCATACTCAGATACGGTCACACATATATCATACACTCATTAATCAACCTATCTCTAAGGTATAATAGTCATTTCCACCCATTAGGGGTAGAATAGTAATTTTTACCCCTCAAGGGTATTTTGGTCATTTTACCCTCTAGGGTCTCGGTACAGATAATCGACCTCTTGGTAGGTCCACAGTCGCCTCGAGCGACTTAAGTAACCTAAACAAACCTAACGGTGTAAATGGGCCTAAGGCCCATTATTCTGCCCAAGTGGGCCCACACGCTCGTGTGGCCTATTTAGCCCAAATTTAGCTACAGCTATGTGACCTACATAGCCCAGTCCAAAATTTATCACTTACCATAAATTTAATCTATGTGGGGCCCACGAGCCCATTGGGCCCTCACGGCCCAACAAAGCCCTTAACGGCCTATGTCATGCACACGACATGACAAGCCCAACTACTTCCCACCTAATAGTTAGATTTACACAAGCGAGCCCACGGGCCCATTAGGCCCAGTACATGAGAACGCTCGTGGCGTCCTCTATAGTCTATCGCCCATGGTTTGTGGGCTCGGTTTACCCCACGAGTGATTGCACGCTCGTGAGGCCTCAAATGCCAAAGTTTCGACTTTTTGGCTTTTGCCGACTTCCAACAAAGAAGGGCATGAATACACACCTGTTTATGAGAACGCGCCGAAGTCCACGATTACCAACCTTGACACATCCTACATTGAGTTTTCATCACTTTCCCCCTCACCAACTCATTTAGTTCGCTCTATTTCATCAACTCATCTGGTTCGCTCTATTTAAAGCCAGCTTCTCACTAATTCTCATGTTAGCTTCCCGATGTGGGATTACTTTCAACTATTAGGAAAAATCTTCATTCTTATGATCAGTTCAACCACAGAGTTCCAGTCCAACTCCACCTCCTACACAGCTCAAATAGCAAAATAAATACTCCACTGCGCATCCCAAGACTTGAACCTCAGACCTCACAGTTACACAACATGCCACCTTGCCACTCCACCATAGGCTCTTTCTGTGTCATATTTTATCCTCAATTAACTATAAGGCCTATAGGCTAAAGTCCAGGTTCTTTTAAAAGAAAAACCAAAATAAATTGTAAGAGCCAAGACTTGAACCCAGGCTCTCTTGCAACCTTAATGATGCCACATCCACTAAACCATATGCTTCCTTGTGTCATTTACTTAACACAATAATTTAAAAGGCCATCATCCAAGCATCCAGGGTTTTATTCACTTAAAACCAAAATTTTTGCTAAAGCCCAGGTTTAATCCCAGGACTTTTCCAAATCCTCTCAGGACCCTTAACTACTTGAGCAGACATTTAATTGTGTCATTTCCTTGCACAATTAAATACTTATACACAACCCCCTTACGGACCCATACTCAAGGCCCAATACTTCTAGGCCCAAATTCGGGGCGTTACAAGAGACACGGGCGTATGTCCCTTGATATTTCTTTAGAAACCAAGACAGTAGCTTCACACGACTTGGCACATGGGCGTGTGACTTGTCCGTGTGGCACAAGGCAGTATACCCTCTAGTTTTCACACGGCTTGACACACGAGCTGTGAGGCTATTTCGAAGGGTACAAGGACTAGTCATACAGGCATGTGGTTGGCTGTGTGACCCAAGTCAGAGAGTTAAACGAGGTCAAAAACTGGCTAGGGCACGACTATGTGATTCCATTCCGAATGTTGACACGGCCTATGACACAAGCGTGTCTCTTGGCCGTGTGAGACACACAGCCTGACCACACGGGCGTGTGTCTCCTACACTTTGAAAATTTTTTGTGTTTTTCTAAAAATTTATTAAGTATTCGATTTAGTTCCGAACCACTTCTAATGCTTATTTTAAGCCTCGAGGGCTTGTATTAGGGACTATATGACTTTATTTGAATAACTTATGTTTGGATTTGAGAAATATATATGAAACATATGATTATTTAAGAAATAAGTCTGGTAATGCTCCGTAACCCTATTCTGACAACGGATAGGGTTAGGGGTGTTACATTTAATTGTATCAGAGCTACGATTTAGTCGATTCTTAAACTAATATAACGTTTGTGAGTCTAGCTATACATCCATATTTAACTTGTGATAATGTGATATCTCCTGACAACTTTAAATTATGTTTTTATATAGTAATGGATCCCAATGGAGCAGTTTTCGATGATGTAGAAAGTAATACGCCAGCCTCTATTCACGAAGTAGTGCCGTCTAAATCGAGACCCGTATCTGAGGGTCGTAGAGGAGAGGCCAAGAAAGCCTTTTTCCAAATGATGAATGAATGTTTCAAAGAGTTTGTCCGAATGAATCTGGCTGTTTAGTAACCTCCACCCCACCTATACCCCAACTGGTTCCCGTAGGTCCTCAAGGTTTGAAACCTTTGCATATGAGTAAGCAACCTGTTGATAAAATTTGAAAGTATAGGGTTAAAAAGTTTAGAGCTACAGTTGATGATGATCCCAAGAGAGACGAGTTTTGGCTTGAGAATACAATTTGAGTTCTTGATGAAATGTCTTGTACGCCAGTGGAATGCGTTAAATGTGTTGTATCAATTCTAAGAGATACTGCATACCAGTGGTGGAGCACTTTAATATCTGTGGTGCTGAGAGAACGGATCACGTGGGAATTATTTCAGACTGAGTTCACATAGAATTATATAAGTCAGAGGTTTCTTAATCAAAAGCGCAAGAATTTCTAGAATTGAAACAGGGTCATATGACCATAACCGAATATGAAAGAGAATTTGTGAGACTAATTAAGTATGCTCGGGAATGCGTTTCCACTGTAGAAATTATGTGTAAGCGGTTTGAAGACAGGTTGAATGAGGATATCAGAATTCTGGAATTGAAATAATTTGTTGTTTTGGTCAACAGAGCCTGCAAAGTCGAGGAGCTTAGCAAAGAAAAGATAAGAGCCGATTCTGAGGCTAAAGACTCAAGAAAGAGGTCAATGAGAAAACCCTATCATTCTTCTTCAAAGAAGTCAAGGGATTCTTATAACCGTTTGATTGCTTCATTGGGGTATTCCAACAGAGATCGTGTGTAACAACCCGTTTTAGAAGTTTTATCGATAAGGTGTCCAATTTGACTAAGAGGACTAATTTGTAATGGGTGTAAAATGTGTGTTCTAGAAGTTAGAGGTGTCTAATTGCTATGAAATTTCAAATTGGACATCCTTAAATGGTAATTAGACCATTATACTTTAATTTGGACAAAAATGGACATGGTAGGGTGAAATTTTAATGTTTGGCATTAAGGGTATTTTGGTCATTTGGCTAATAAAGACAAAACTTAACAAATAAAAGATGTCATCTTCTCAAAATAGTCCCTCATGGCTGAAATTCACAAGGCTCTCCATAGCTAGGGTTTTTCAAGCATTCAAGCTCGATTGTAAGTTCGTTCTTGCCCCGTTTTTAATGATTTTCATGTTTTTGATATCCTTGTAACCTAATCTAACTATTTTAAGGACTAATTTGAAAAAACTATGAAATTGAAAATTTTACCCATGTTAGATATTTGTGTATTTGATGTCTAATGGTAGAAAATGCATGTTTGGTGTTAGATAAACAACTTTTGCTAAGTGATTTTCGGTAAAAATGTCAAAAAAGACTTATTTGTAAAAGTTATAAAATGAGTAGTAAAAATGTGATTAAGTGGAAAATGTAGGCTGATATGAGTATGAAAATGATTCGACTAGGCTTCGATTTTGAAAAAATTAAATACATTTCTTTTTATGAGCCTAGAGACTAAATTGTAAAAATGTGAAACAATAGAGCCAAAAATGTAATTTTTCCATCATATGATTTTTAGGCCAAATTGAATAATTTGAGTATTAAATGAGTTAAATTTGTTATTATAGATCAAGAAAAATGAGGTTCAGACCTAGATCGGGGGAAAAATAAAGTGTTTGACGATTAGGTCCAATTCTACTACTTTTGTACCGAGGTAAGTTCGTATGTAAATAATGCAATGGTATATTTATGTTTTAAATGATTTAATGTTGCATGAATTGTGTGATTGACTTTTTAGACGTATTTGACAAAGTTTCGACAAGCAAGAAATCCCGGTTAAACCTCAAAAATAGCATAGGATACGAGTGACATGTCACTAGGAACCCCATGAGTATATGTGTTCATGTGATCCGGGTGCTGGTCTTGTACGTCCTACCAGTGGCTGGGTATTCTGGTATATGTTGCCGTTACTTGACAGCTTGTGTGAACAGCACTGTGTAGTTATGTCCTGACTGACATATTGTGTGAGCATGCTCGTGAATGAGAGTGAGCCTATATGTGTTATGAGATATGAGGTAGCTTTGACTACATATGTGGCACTTATGTGAAATATTTTTTGAGTATTTGATAATATTCCAAGTGTTCAACGGGAATGTCAAAGATGTGAAAGAATGTGGTTATGTTACGAGTTGGTACAAGTATGTACATAGAACTCATAAGTAATAAACTCGATGGGTGGTGAACTCCTGGTAAGGTTGTGATTGAGCAAGTTATTACTATGAGATTTTAGTAACATTTATGTTATCTCACATTATATAAATTGCACGATTAAAGTGCGGTTAAGATATTTATTATTTGAATATGAACTTACTAAGCTATATAGCTTACTCCCCTTTCTTTCCCTTGTCTTATAGTGTTACCAAACTAGCTCGGGTTTGGAGATCGTCGGAGATCCATTCACACTATCAACAATTATTTTGGTATTGATGAATTCAACATTTTGAGTTATGGCATGTATAGGGACTTGGTTATTTTGTTATGTGTCATAACTGTTTTGGCCAAGTGTGTTGGCTTATATTGGTTAGAAGTTCATTTTTTATTAGGCCATTTGAAATGAGCCAATATTAGTTATAAGTATATTCTTATAATGATGCCTTTCATGAATGATGTGTTGATGTCTTGGTTGTGGATGTTTGGTTGTATGTATGTGCTTGGATTGGTGCTATGTTATGTTGTGGAGGTGTGTGCCTTAAAGGGTGGCAAAATGGCTTGGTAAATAGCCTTATTTTTGTCCACACAGGTATACACATAGGCATTTATCTAGGCCGTGTGTGACACACGGCTTGCCCCACGGGAATGTGTTTAGGCAGTGTGTCCCCTACACCTTAATTTTGAGAAACTCAATGCTCAGAATGGTGCACACAGGCAGAGACACGGGCGTGTGTCTCAGTCGTGTGGACGGCATCGCCTCGAACATAGATGTGTGCCCTGGCAGTGTGAAGTCTGTACCTATTTTGTGAAAATTAATTTCCCAGACGGCCTAGTACACGGGCGTGTGACTTGGCCATGTGATCTCAATTTGTTCATGGGTTACAAGTCAGAGAGTTACACGGGGTTGGGACATGAGCGTGTGTGACCACACGGCCTGCCCACACGAGCGTGTGACCCCTTTTTAGTGAAAAATTTTCTAAGTTTTGTAAAAAATTTAAAGCTATCAATTTAGTCTCGGATCACTTCCAATGCACAGTTTCAACCTCGTAGGCCCGTATCAGGGACTTTATTATTAAATGCAAATGGTTTTAATTTGGGCACAAATTTATAACCCGAAATTGTATGTTTGATCGTGTGATAAGCCTGGTAATGCCTCGTACCCTATTCTAGCATTGAATACGAGTAAGGGGTGTTACATTTAGTGGTATCAGAGCTATGATTTAGCTAATTCTCGAACTAACATAGCGCGTGTAAGAGTCTAGCTATACATGCCATGAATAAACTATGATAGTGTGATGACTCCTGACAATTTTAAAACTGTGCTTTGGCTGAGTTTCGAAAGTAAGGAGCTGAAGAATTTAGAGCAAATGTAGGTGATGACCCAAAGAGAGCTGAGTTTTGGCTTGAGAATACTATCAGACGAGTGCTTGAAATGTGTTATATCATTATTAAGGGACACAGCATATCACTGGTGGAAGACATTGGTATCTATGTTACCGAGAGAGGGTTACATGGGAATTCTTTCAAGAGGAATTCCAAAAATATATATTAGTCAGCGGTTCATCGATCAGAAACGTAAAGAATTTCTTGAGCTGAAACAAGGTCAAATGTCAGTGACAGAGTATGAGCGAGAATTTGTCAGACTCAATAAGTATACCCGAGAGTGTGTTTCCTCCGAGTCTATTATGTGTAAAAGGTTCGAAGATGGGCTGAATGAGGACATCAAATTGTTAGTTGGAATCTTGGAACTAAAAGAATTTGTTGTATTGGTTGAACAAGCTTGCAAAGCTGAAGAACTAAGCAAAGAGAAAAGAAAGGCCGAGAGTGAGGCTAGAGATGTAAGAAAAAGGCCGATGAGTAAGTCATTTCAATCTCAGTCAAAGAAATCCAGAGAATTTTATTCTCGTTCGAATGTTTCAACTGGGTATTCACATAGAGACTGCAAGAAACAATATTCGGGTCCTAAATCTCAAGCTACTTCAATGGCAAGTGTGGGTAATGTTAGGTCTAATAGACCTGAATGTTAGCAATGTGGTAGACGACATCCCGGTGAGTGTAGGATGAATGACCGAGCTTGTTTCAAGTGTGGTTCTCAAGACCATTTTATTCAAGATTGCCCGAAGATGGTTGAGCAAGAAAAATTTCAGAGTACAAGGCCAAGTAATACTACTAATAGAGGCAGGCCACCGAGAAATATCGAGAATGGAACTAGCAATAAAGGTGTAATGAAGGATTCAGCTGTGAGATCCGAAGCTAGAGCACCTGCTATAGCTTATGCCATACGTGCTCGTAAGGATGCATCATCTCCCGATGTCATTACTGTTACATTTTCACTTTATGATACTAATGTTATTGCATTGATCGATCCTGGATCGACTTATTCTTATGTTTGTGTGAATTTGGTATCTAGTAAGAATTTGCCTGTTGAGTTTACTGAGTTTATGATTAAAGTGTCAAACCCCTTAGGCAAATATGTGCTAGTTGATAAAGTCTGCAAGAATTGTCCTTTGATGATTCGAGGTCACTATTTTCCGATTAACATAATGTCGTTGCCATTAGACAAATTCGATGTTATTTTGGGTATGGATTGGTTGACACTGCATGATGCCATAGTAAATTGTAGATAGAAAACTATTGAATTGAAATGTGAAAATGGTGAAGTTCTTTGGGTTGAAACCAATGAGTCAAGTGAATTGCCTACTATGATTCCGTCTATATCTACTTAGAGGTACATAAGGAAAGGTGGTGAAGCTTGTCTTGCTTATGTGTTGAATACAAAGGTGTCTGAATTGAAAATTGAATTAGTGCCGGTAGTTTGTGAATATCCAGATGTGTTTCCAGAAGAGTTGTCTGAGTTACCTCCAATCAGAGAGGTTGAGTTTGCTATTGATTTAGTACCTGGGACTGCACCGATATCGATAGCTCTGTATAGAATGCCTCCGACTGAATTAAAATAATTGAAAGCTCAGTTGCAAGAGTTGACAGATAAGGGTTTTACAAGACTGAGTTTTTCTCCCTGGGGTGCTCCGGTGTTATTTGTAAAGAAGAAAGACAAATCTATGAGACTTTGTATCGATTACCGACAGCTTAACAAGGTGACTATAAAGAACAAGTACCCTTTGTCGAGGATTGATGACTTGTTTGATCAATTAAAAGTAGTAACGGTATTCTCGAAAATTGATTTGAGATCTGGCTACTATCAGTTGAGAGTTAAAGAGTCGGATGTGCCAAAAACTGCTTTCAAGACAAGGTATGGGCATTATGAATGGAATTATGAATATCTTGTTATGCCTTTTGGATTAACTAATGCTCCTGTCATATTTATGGATTTGATGAATCGAATCTTTCGACCGTATTTAGATAAGTTTATGGTTGTGTTAATCGATGATATTCTAATTTCTTCTCGAGATGAGTCCGAGCATGCTGGGCATTTAAAAATTGTATTACAGACCTTGAGAGATAAGAAATTGTTTGCTAAATTAAGTAAAAGTGAGTTTTGGCTCCGAGAAGTCAGATTTTTTGGACATATTGTTTCAGATGATGGTATTCGGGTTGATCCAAGCAAGATTTTAGCAATTGTTGATTGGAAACAGCCAAGGAATGTATCTAAAGTTAAAAGCTTTTTGGGTTTAGCTGGTCATTACCGATGTTTTGTCAAAGGATTTTCGATGATTGCTACTCCTACGACCAAGTTGTTTCAAAAAGATGTTAAATTCGAATGGTCCGAAAAATGTCAACAAAGTTTTGAGAAATTGAAAGCATTATTGACTGAGGCACCGGTTTTAGTGCAATCTGAATCGGGAAAAGAATTTGTGATTTGTAGTGATGCTTTATTGAATGGTTTCGGTTGTGTGCTGATGCAAGAGGACAAAGTGATAGCTTATGCCTCGAGACAGTTGAAACTGCATGAGAAGAATTATCCGATGCACGATTTGGAATTGGTCGCCGTTGTTTTTGCTTTGAAAATTTGGCATCATCATTTGTACGGTGAGAAATGCCATATTTTTACTGATCATAAGAGTTTAAAATATTTGATGACTCAGAAAGATTTGAACTTGCGACAACGGAGATGGCTCGAGTTACTGAAAGATTATGAATTAGTGATTGACTATCATCCGGGAAAGGCGAATATAGTCGTAGATGCCTTAAGCAGAAATTCCTTGTTTGCTTTGAGAGCTATGAATACGAAGTTGACTTTGTCTAATAATGGTTCAATTTTGGCCGAGATGAGAGCTAGACCGATATTTCTTCAGCAAATTTGTGAAGCTCAGAAAAATAATAATGAATTGCAAGCCAAAAGAGCTCAGTGTGAATTGGGTAGTGATCCAGACTTTTGGATTGATTCAGATGATTGTTTGATGTTCTGAGATAGAGTATGTGTACAGAAAAATGATGAACTTATTTAGAAAATTTTACATGACACACACAGTGGTTGTTTATCAATTCATCCGAATAGTACGAAAATATATAATGATTTGAATAAATAGTATTGGTGGTCAGGTATGAAACGAGATATCTTTGAATTTGTATCGAAATGTTTGATTTGTCAACAAGTAAAAGCTGAACACCAAGTGCCTTCGGGTTTACTTGAGCCAATGATGGTACCCGAGTGGAAATAGGATAGGATTACGATGCACTTCGTAACGGGTTTGCCTTTGACTCCAAAAAAGAAAGATGCCATCTGGTTGTTGTTGACAAATTAAAAAAATCAACTCATTTTATTCCGGTATGTACCAACTATTCACTTGATAAGCTAGTTGAATTGTACATCGTTGAACTTGTGAGATTGCACAGAGTGCCTATTTCTATTATATCGGATAGAGAACCGAGATTTACTTCATGATTTTGGAAGAAGTTGCAAGAAGCTTTGGGTACAAATTTGAACTTTAGTACCACATTTCATCTGCAAACCGATAGTCAATCTGAAAGGATGATTCAGATTCTCGAAGATATGCTTCGTTGCTGTGTTTTAGAGCTCAAAGGTAGTTGGGAAAAATATCTACCTTTAGTCGAATTTGCTTATAACAACAATTTTCAGTCGAGTATAAAGATGGCACCATATGAGGCATTGTATGGCCACAAGTGTCGAACTCCGTTGTACTGGACTGAGCTCAGTGGGAGAGAGATTCACGAGGTTGATTTGGTTAAAGAAATCGAAGAGAAAGTACAATTAATTCGTGATTGTTTGAAAGCCGCTTCAGATAGACAAATCGTACGCAGATTTGAAACAGAAAGAAATTGAATTTTAAGTCAATGATAAGGTATTCCTGAAAGTATCTCCATGGAAAAATATTCTGAGATTTGGCCGTAAAGGCAAGTTAAGTCCACATTTCATTAGGCCGTATAGGGCCGATGGCATATCGGTTAGCTTTACGGATAGAGTTGGAAAGGATTCATAATGTGTTTCATGTGTCAATGCTGCGACGATATCATTCTGATCCTTCACATTTCACCAGCAGAAGTCGAGATTCGACTTGATATGACTTATGGCGAAGAACCGATCAAGATTTTAGCTCAGGAAGTTAAACAGTTGAGAAATAAAATTATAGCCCTAGTAAAATTTTTATGGAAACGACATGGGGTCGAAGAGGCTATGTGAGAACATGAGGAAGCTATGAGAAAATAGTACCCAAACCTCTTTTCTGGTAAGATTTTCGGGGACAAAAATCCTTAAATGGGGAGAGTTGTAACAGCCCATTTTAGGGTCAAATTGGAATAGTGGTTTCAGGACCACGAATCTAAAGTAGAAATAATTATTGTGATACTGTTTTAAGGTCTACAGTATGATTGAATGATTGCATGAAAATTTCGTTAAGAAATTTTATCGATAAGGTGTCCAATTTGACTAAGAGGACTAATTTGTAATAGGTGTAAAATTTGTGTTCTAGAAGTTAGAGGTGTCTAATTGCTATGATATTTCAAATTGGACGTCCTTAAATGGTAATTGGACCATTATACTTTAAGTTGGACAAAAATGAACATGGTAGGGTGAAATTTGAAAGTTTGGCATTAAGGGCATTTTGGTCATTTGGCTAATAAAGACAAAATTTAACACATAAAAGATGTCATCTTCTCAAAATAGTCCCCCATGGCCGAAATTCACAAGGCTCTCCATAGCTAGGGTTTTCCAAGCTTTCAAGCTCGATTGTAAGTCCGCTCTAGCCCCATTTTTAATGATTTTCATGTTTTTGAGATCCTTGTAACCTAATCCAGCTATTTCAAGGACTAATTTGAGAAAAAGATGAAGTTTAAAATTTTACCCATGTTAGATATTTGTGTATTTCGATGTCTAATGGTAGAAAATGCATGTTCAGTGTTAGATAAACAACTTTTGCTAAGTGATTTTCGATAAAAATGTCAAAAATGACTTATTTGTAAAAGTTATAAAATGAGTAGTAAAAGTGTGATTAAGTGGAAAATATGGACTGATATGAGTATGAAAATGATTGGGCTAGGCTTGGGTTTTAAAAAAATTGAATACATTTCATTTTACGAGCCTAGGGACTAAATTGTAAAAATGTAAAACATTAGGGGCAAAAATGTAATTTTTCTATAATATGATTTTTGGGCCAAATTGAATAATGTGAGTATTAAATGAGTTAAATTTTTTATTATATATAAAGAAAAACAAGGTTCAGACCTAGATCGAGGGAAAAACAAAGTGTTTTACGATTAGGTCCAATTATACTATTTTTGTACCGAGGTAAGTTCGTATGTAAATAATGCAATGTTATATTTATGTTTTAAATGCTTTAATATTGCATGAATTGTGTGATTGACTTTTTGGACGTATTCGACAAAGTTTCGACAAGCAAGAAATTCCAGTTGAACCTTAGGAATAGCATAAGATACGAGTGACATGGCACTAGGAACCCCATGTGTATATGTGTTTATGTGATCTGGGTGCTGGTCTTGTACGCCCTACCAATGGCTGGATATTTTGGTATATGTTACGGTTGCCTGACAACTTGTGTGAGCAGCACTGTATAGTTACGTCCTAACTGATAGCTTGTGTGAGCAAGCTCGTGAATAGCTCGAGTGCGAGCCTATATGTGTTATGAGATATGAGGTTGCTTTGACTATATATGTGGCACTTATGTGCAAGATTTTTCAACTGACAGCTTTTAGGATTAGACCCATTTATGGCTTGAGAGAGCACCTACATAAGGAAAAGGAAGAAATGATTTCGACCATATAACATCCCAAATTTGGGCCTAGTCAGAATAGTGGTTTTAGGACCACAAATTTGATATTAAAATAATTATTTTATGATCATTATGAGGTCTAGGATATAAAAATAAGCATGTGCTAAGTTTCATGAAGAAATTCTATGTGTAAGGTGTCCAATTGGAAATTAGGGACCAAATTGAATAAATTGCAAAACTTGGATTCTAGAAGAAATTTGTATGAAATTACTTTGGAATGTTAATTAGAGGTCCTTACAGAGTAATTTTTCTAATTTCTAAGTTTTTGGACAAAAATGGACATGCATGGAAAATTTTGAAAGTTTAGTAAGGAAAGGCATTTTGGTCATTTGGTAATAAACTAAATAAAAAGGGAAAAATCAAGCTAAAATCAGCTCATTTTCTTCTTCATGCTGTCAAAATTCTAAGGGTCTCCATAGCTAGGGTTTTCAATATTTTCAAGCTCAATAGTAAATGCTCCCTATCCCCGTTTTTAATGTTCTTCGTATTTTTGATATCCTTGTAACATGCTCTCTCTATTTCTACCCATATTTCAAGCTAGGGTTCATGTTCAAAAATTTACCCATGCATGAGGTGTTTGTTTTTTGATGATTTATGGAGGAATATGAGAGTTTAAAGGATGGTGAACAACTTTTACTAAGTAGTTTTTCATGGAAATAGCTTAAAGGACTAAATTGTAAAAGTTATGGAAATTGGTAGGAAAATATGGAATGAAGGAAAAACATAGACTGCTATAAGTGTGAATAACATTCGGCTAAGCTTTGGTAGCTAAGGAATTACATGCATTTCATTATACGAGACTTAGGACAAAATTGTAAATATTGTGAAAGGTTAAGTGCAAAATGGTCATTTTTCTCGAGGTGAGTTTTAGGCCTAAAACGAATAATGTGATGTATTAATAATCTAATTTTATTGATATAGCCTCGAGGAATCTATTTCAGAGGTCGACCGTGGTAAAGGAAAGGTTTCAGAATAATCGAAATACGAAAACGGGGCCATTACCAGGTAAGTTCGTATAACCCGAAGTAAACTTTTAATATACTTAAATATGCATGTCCTTGAATGTATGAAAATCTAGATATTCATTGCATGATAATCCATGAATTATACTAGTATAAATGAAGGATGATAACTGTTCCGGTTGAAATAAAAAGGGGAATCCGATGGATAAATTATGACTTACATGACATGAGATCCTGCATGTGTTGTAGAAAAGGATTTAGCCCGGACGGGTAATCCGATGATCTCAAAATAGAAAGGATCTAGCCTAGACGGGTGTTCCTTGAGTGGTCGAGCCTCCGGAAGAATATGGTTGCATTAAGGATTTAGCCTGGATGGGTAATCCGATTGAGGACTGAATTTAGCTTGGACTGGTAATTCAAATCCAAGCTTATGAGAGCAATTGTCGTTGAAAAGGATTTAGCCTGGACTGGTAATCCCAACATTACTCTATGAGTTAATACTATGGGGGATTTAGCCTGGATTGGTAATCCCGCCGTAAGGTATAAGGTTCACGGGAGCACGTACTTGAGATAATCACTTGTATTACTTGACAGTAATTGGACTATCCATCGAGATTTTCGAGAAATTCAACAGGATTAACATGATAAAATGAAGAATGGAAATATTAAATTGAAGAGCTCATCTAAGACTAATGATATGATGTATTGTTATGAGACTAACTTGATGATTGAGTGAATGTGATAGGGAAATTATTTCATGCTTGTTGGATTTATTGCCTAAATATGGTTGTATGCTAATTAACCGGTAAGCTTACTTTCCAGTTATTTGGACTTACTAAACATATAAATGCTTACCCCCTTCTCTTTTCCTTGTCTTACAAAGCTCGTGGACTCGTGAAGATTGGAAGACGGTTGGAGAATCAACACACTATCGACTTGTCCCGTCTTGGTATATAGATACTTTTATTTTGTTTAATGTCATGTATAGGATTTTTGGTTATTTTGTAATATGTGTCATTTGGCTAGCCATTGTAAGGGCTTAATGGTATACTTATTCTTTTCTATATGGCCATGAGATATGGCTCATATTGATGTAGGTTATAAACCTACTAATGATTCATGGAAATGTTTAAGTGTTTTATGAGAAATAATGATAAGGGTTATCATGGATGGATGCTTGAATAGGACTTAATAATTTGAAAGTGGACATAGCATATAATGGTATATAGTTATAATATGGCCTAAATGTAAAATGTAAAATATGCTATGTTAATCCCTAACATGAAAAGGATAATTTAGCGTGTACTAAACCGATGAGATGTGGTTAACATGCAATGAGTTATGTCAAGGTTGTTTAAGAATATAATTAGGCCATGTTGTCTATAAGTGTTTATGGATGTCAGAGGGTGACCAAAGGCTTGGAAAATAGCCCTAAAAAGGTCCACACGGGTAGAAACACAGGCATGTGTCTAGACCGTGTGTGACACACGGACAGCCCCTTGGGCGTGTTGCCTGGTCGTGTGTCCCCCGCTCCTAAAATTTTAGGTCAGTTTGCATGGTAATAAACACACAGATAGAGACATGGCCGTGTGTCTGGACCGTGCGGAAGACACGGTAGACCACGGGTGTGTACCTTGGCCATGTGCCTCAAAAAGAATGATGATGTCATAAATAGAACGTTTGGGTTTTTGGACACAGGCGACGACACGGGCCTATCTAGGCCGTGTGAGGGGCACGGGCATATGCTTGCCCGTGTGAAAACTCTTGTAAGTTCGAAATGGAAAATAAATCCAAATAATTCAACACGGGTGGGACACATGGGCGTGTGTTTTGCCTCCACACAAGCGTGTGAGGTATAACCCTAGGAATTTTCCTAAAATTTTCTATAGTTCTTGGTTTAGTCCCGGATTGCTTTTAATGTATGTTTTGGACCTTGTAGGTCTATAGTCGGGACACTATGATGTTGTTTGGTCGATTTTAAATTAGAATGAAATTTTACAACCCGTACTTTCCGACAGTGTCTGAGTATATGTCTAGTAACGCCTCGTACCTTGTCTCGGTCTTGGGTATGGGTAAGGGGTGTTACATTGATTATCATCCGGGAAAAGTAAATGTTGTTGCTGATGCATTAAGCTGAAAACCTTTGTTTACTCCACGTGCAATGAATACTCAGTTGGCTCTATCTGATGACAGTTCGATTGTAGCTGAATTTAAAGTGAGACTGTTGTTTTTACAGCAGATCTACTAAGCTCAGAAAGTGGATAATGAAATGTTAGCAAAACGAGCTCAATATGATTCGAACCCTGACTCAGAGTTTCAAGTTGATTATGATGATAGTTTAAGATTCAGAGGTCGAATATGTGTTTCGAGAAATTCAGAGTTGATTCAAATGATTTTGAACGAAGCACATAGTAATGGTTTATCTGTTCATCCGAGAAGCACGAAAATGTATAACGATTTGAAATAACTTTATTGGTGGCATGGCATGAAACGAGATATCTCAGAGTTCGTTTTTACATGCATGATTTGTCAGCAAGTTAAAGCTAAGCATTAGGTACCATCTAGTTTATTGCAACCGGTTATGATTCCAGAATGGAAATGGGATTGATTGACTATGTATTTTGAGTCGGGATTGCCTCTATCTCCGGGAAAGAAAGATGCGATCTGGGTTATAGTTGACAGATTAACAAAATCAGTTCATTTCATTCCGGTACAAATGGATTATTCACTTGAAAAGTTAGCTAAGTTGTATATTTTCGAGGTTATGAGAATACATGGAGTACTTGTTTCAATTGTTTTGGATAGAGATTCGAGATTCACATCGAGATTTTGGAAGAAACTGCAAGATACATTGGGTACTAAACTATATTTTAATACCGCATTTCACCCGCAAATAGATGGTTAATCCGAGCGAGTTATTGAGATACTCAAGGATATGTTGAGATGTTGCATTCTTGAGTTTGAAGGTATGTGGGAAAAGTATTTGCCATTAATTGAATTTGCATATAACAATAGTTTTCAATCTAGTATAAAAATGGCACCTTACGAAGCTTTATACGGTCGAAAGTGTCAAACACCGTTTTACTGGACTGAACTTAGCGAGATTAAGATTCACGAGGTTGATCTGATTAGAGAAACATAAGATAAAGTGAAAGTAATTCGTGATAGTCTGAAAGCAGGGTCAGATCGTCAGAAATCCTACGAAGATTTGAAACGAAAAGATATTGAGTTTCAGATTGGGAATAAAGTGTTTTTGATAGTATCTCCATGGAATAAATACTTCGATTTGGTCGTAAAGAAAAATTAAGTCCGAGATTCATTGGTCCGTATGAAATTATCGAGCGAATTGGACCAGTAGCTTATCAGTTAGCATTGCTGTCTAAGTTAGAAAAGATTAATAATGTATTTCATGTATTGATGCTTTGAAAATACCGATCCGATCCTTCGCATGTTATTTCCCCGACCGAAGTTGAGATTCAGTCAAACTCATCATACAGTGAAGAACCGATTCGAATTCTAGCTCGTGAGATCAAAGAGCTGAGAAATAAGAAAATTTCATTACTAAATTATGGCATCGACATGGGGTAGAAGAAGCTATGTGGGAACTCGAAGATGCTATGAGAAAGCGATATCCAAATCTATTCACTGGTAAGATTTTCGGGGACGAAAATCCCTAAGGGAGGGAGAGTTGTAACAGCCCGGTTTTAGCTTAAATCAAAACAGCAATTTTGAAACCACAAATTTGAGATCGTAAATTTATTTTAACATTATTTTATGTGTTTACAACATGTGAATATGTATGTGTGAAAATTTCATGAGCTAATTTTATAGTTTAGTAACTCAATTTGGGAAAAGGACTAAATCGCGTAAAATGCAAAAGTGGCATTTTATATGTTAATTGTGCCTATTTTCTATGGTTTATTAAACCAAAGGTCCTTATGATGTTATTATGCCATTGATAGTGAGAATGAACATAAATGGGCTTAATATTATGGAATTTGATGGTTTTAATTAAGGTTAAATTGGTAATTTGTTTATTAATGTTATTATTATTAAAAGAAAACAAAATTTGGCTTCATTATCATCACCTTCCACCGAAAATCAAAAGAAAATAAAATATTGAAACTCATTTAGGGTTCGTCATTTGTGTGGCTTAATTGAGATCAAGAAAAGAGGAACTCGGACTTAGATCGAGGCAAGAACAAAGTACTCGACTAATCGACTAGTTTCATCGTTTTTACGTCTTAGGTATGTTTCTACGTGATAAACATTGTTACAATTATGTTTTTAATGCTTTAATATTTCATAAATTATATATATGAGATGATGGTTGTGTACGATGATGGATCGATTATGTTTTCCACTTAGTGTGCGTATCGAGATAGCTTCGGCTATTTTTATGGAACTTAGTGTGCGAGACTGAGATAGCTTCAGCTATGAAAGGCACTTAGTGTATGAGATTATAATAGTTTCAGCTATGCTTTGACACTTAGTGTACGAGATATCGAGTATTCAACAGTATCACGTAAAGGTATGAGTTTGATATGAATTTGTACAGGTATGTACATATAAAGCATGAAATCCAAATAGAAGAAGTTATGAATTTGTTTGTAAACACTTGAGGAAGTATGAGGAAAGTTTGTTGGTCACCATAATTTAGTTATTAATTAGTACGAATTGATGATTTGTATATTATGAACTGTTAAGTATATTTAGTACAAACTTACTAAGCTATGAAGCTTACTATGTGTTATTTGTTTATGTTTTATAGAGAATCAAGGCTAACTTGGACTCAGGAATCATCGAGAAGCGTCATCACACTATCGATCTTTTTTTTGGTACTTTTGAAGCTTTGTATATATGGTATATGGCATGTATAGGCTAGTGTCATTTTGGTATATTTTGAGTTATGATATTAGCCATGAGATTTAGCTTGTAAATGTTGGTGTATATGGTCATAAGTTGGCTTGAATTATGTGTTTGATAAGTGGTATATGAGATGTATATAATGCCTTATATGTTGGCTTGTTTTGGTATGTTTGCCATAATTGTTGATATAGCCAAATGGTTGTTCATTTGGTTAGTTATTAGTTGATGTATTAATTCTTAGAAGTTGGCATATTGTGGTTTGACCTTGAGATGATATTATGGTGTGTTTTGTGACATGAAATAGATGATAGATGATGAATTAATGTAATTGGAACTTATGTAAGTTTTGATAACTTTGGCATGATGATTTGGTATATTTTGAATATGGAATTGAGTAGTTGGAATGGTTGAGGATAGATGGCATGATATGTGTATAAATTGGCATGTTTTGGCTGCTTATATAGGTGTTGAAATGGTACCAATTTGGTTACTTTGTGTGCATTAGTAAAGGGTGGAAAATTGGCTTTATGAATGGCCTATTTTTGTCCACACGGGCATAGGAACGGGCGTGTGTATCAGCCATGTGTGACACACGGTCATGCTGCATGGCCGTGTGTGTAAAAGTCTGTTTTAGACCCTAGTCGGAGTAGTGGTTTCAAGACCACAAATCTGAGTCAAAAAATATTTCAATAATATTTTTCGTGTTTATAATATGTGAATTAGCGCGTGTGAAAGTTTCGTATGAAAATTTTATCATTTGTGTGCTTAAATTGGTAAAAGAACCTAATCGCGTAAAATGTAAAAGTAGCCTTCTAATTGTTAAAGTGCCTATTTGCTATGTATTTTTAAATGAGAGGTCCTTATGTTGATATTTGACCACTGGAAGTATGAGTAGACATTAATGGCCTTAATTAATATGAGTTATGTGTTTAATTATAAAGGGTAAATAAGTAAATGATGAAATAAATGTATTATAATTAAAATAAAGTATGAAATTAAGCCATTTTATGTTGTTTTTGCCAAAAACCAAAGGAAATAGAAAATATAAAAGCTTGCTAGGGGTCGACTAAGATTTTTCTTGATTGAGGTATGTGTTTCGATCGGTTTTTGATAATTTCTACGTTTTTATGATCGTTGCTTAGTGTTCTATCAAGCCTATACCTAAATTTCTAATTTTGATGATGATTTTGAAATATGCCGTTGATGAAATTGTAAGCTTTGTGAAGTTAGTTGATAGAAAATGAAAGATATGTGTTGGGTTAGTATATTTTGTCTTCGAATTTTTGATAAATTTGAGTAATGTGGGATAAATTGTAAAAATGAGATTTTGAGGGACTAAAATGTGAAATAAATGAAATATGTGGATTTTTATGAATACTATGAATATTCAGCCAAGTATAAGTATAAGGAAATTTTGTGTATTTTGTGATTTTATGAATCAGGGACTAAATTGTTAAAATGTGAAAATGTGAGGGCTAATGTAAAATGTCCTAAATATGTGTTTTTGGATTGAATTGAATGATTTGGTGAATAAAACAGTTAAATTTGAATATGTTTAGATCAAGAACCAAAGAAATCAGAATTAGATCGGAGAAAGTCGAAAGTCGTCGAGTAGTCGATTCCGTTCGATCGAATCCGTACGAGGTAAGCCAATATACAATAAACGTGTTTAAGTTGATTTATTTATGTTATATGACATTGAAATGTGATATCCGAGAATGTTTTGATAATGTAATGCCGTCCGAAAAGCCTCGTACAAACCCTAGGAATAGTTAGGATACATATGTCAAGACATAGGATTCGATATGTGTTTTCATGTAAGACTACGTCTTGGACGTTGGGATCGACTTATGATTTATGTGTAAGACCATATCTAGGACATCGGCATCGTATTTGATCTCGTGTAAGACCTTGTCTGGGTCAGTGGCATCGATATTGATTACATGTAAGACCACGTTTGGGACATTGGCATTGTATGAGTTTTTCGAGCTATCCGAGTATCCTTATTGATTCCAAAAGGTTCAACAGGCATTCCGAGAAAATGGATGACTATGTGAATTTGTATCTGACTCAGGTACGTTTGAATTTTATACTATGTTTGAGAATGAAAGGTAAGTATATGTACCTTGGTGAATATATGATATAAGTATGGGTTGCTATGAGAATGAGTTATGATATGTATATGCGAATCATGTTCAAATGAAATATAAGAGATATATGGCTAAGTGAATGTATTTTGCCTTAAATTATATGAATGATTTGATCTAAATTAATGTTATTTGTTAAGTTTATTTGTATATGGCTTACTAAGCTTTTAAAAGCTTACTTTGTGTGTGTTTGCATTGTTTTATAAATATCACAGCTATCGGGAGCTCGGGGATCGTCGAGGATCATCACCACACTATCAAACTCTAATTTGGTACCAATTGAAAGTGTAAATAATGAAGTATGGCATGTATAGGCTAGAAGTATGTAAATATGTTTGGTAAATTATATATCTAGCCATGTGATTTGGCTTGGTTTTGGTTGTGTATATAAATGAGTTTTTGGTATGAATTATATGATGCAATATTATCTATGTGAAGTGCTTTGGATGGCCAAGAGATTTGGTCAATTTGGTAAATTTTTGGAATGTGCTTAGTATGGTATTTCGTAAGGCTATAGCATGAATTTTGAATGAGGTTTGGAGTTATGTATTATATGATTTGATATGATTTTGATTTGTGAATAGGTATGATTTGGTATGTATTATGTGTATGGAATTGGTTGATAATATCATAGTAAGAATGATGGATGTTTAGTGATTGGAATTGGTTGGAAATATGATGCAAATGGTGTCTATTTGTTGCTTGTTGGGAGAACCATTATTGGGTGGCAAGATGGCCTTGTAAATGGCCTATTTTTTCCCACACAGACAGAGACACGGACATGTGTCTCAGCCGTGTTGCTCGAGGGCCATTTCGAAATGAGCCTGGGTAGACCACACGGTCTCACACACGGGCGTGTGCTAGGCCATGTGGCCAAGTTAGTTTCGCCCACGGGCTAGACACACAGGCGTGTGGTCAACCGTGTGGCTAAGTAAGTAGCCTCCCTAATTTTCACACGGCCTGGCACACGAGCGTGTCTTGTGGCCGCGTGGACAAGTCAATATGTATGCCCTATTTTGACACGGCCTATGTAACACCCCTTACCTGTACCCGAGACTGGGACAAGGCAAAAGGCATTACCTCAAACATACAAGGACATTTCGGGAAAAAGACATGCTATAAAATTTCATTTCAAAGTCAAAATAAATCAAATTATATTATATTGTCCCTATTATGGGCCTACGAGGCCCAAAACATGCTTTAAAACGGTCTGGGACCAAACTGAGAACTTAAGAAAATTACTTTCATACCCTAGCCTCACACGCCCGTGTGGAGGTTTTCCACATGTCCGTGTGTTAGAGACACGCTCGTGTCCCTTATCCGTGCAAAATTATTTCGATTTATTTTTCATTTCGAAGCTGCAGTGGTTTTCACACGGCTGAGCACACGCCCGTGTCCTCAACACGACTAGGCACACGCCCGTGTGGTCACCCGTGTGATTTTTAGGCTGCATTCTATTTATGATGTCATCATGCAATTTGAGGCACACGGCCAAGGCACACACCCGTGGCCAGGGCCGTGTCCTCTACACAGCTGAGACACACAGCTGTGTCTTTGCCCGTGTGTTTACTATAAAGCTTACTGCCTGAAATTTCAAGGTGCAGGGGACACGTAGCCGGACGACATGCCCGTTGGGCTGACCGTGTGTCATACACGGCCTAGACACATGCTCGAGTGTCTACCCGTGTGGACCATTTGGTGGCTATTTTCCAAGTAATTGGTCACCCAAAATCACTCATACACACTTAAAAGTTTCTATGGAATATATCATGGCCTATATGTATCTTTAAACCACTTTGATATGGTCATTTGCATGGTAACCTCATATCATTGGTTAATACATGATAGGTTATCCTTTTTGCATTAAGGATGTTCATTATCCCATTTCACATTTCATACTTGGGCCCTACTAATACCTTGTACCATTTTATGCCTTTACCATATTCAAATTTTTTGGCCTCATTTAACACATTCATCAATGGCATATCATACCATCATAATACATGAGGCAAGTAAACATAGGCATAGAAAATAGATAGGGATTACATCCTTTCTCAATATTGGCCACATCCCATAGCCATATATAAAATAATTATAGATACCATAAGCCAACACTTTGGCCAACCAAATGACACATATAACAAAATATGACAATTACCCTATACATGCCATTATAACAAAATAAAAGTATTCATATACCAAAGCAAGACCAGTGATAGTGTGGTGATTCCTCCAACCGTCTTCCAATCTTCACGAGTCTACGAGCTTTGTAAAACAGGAAAAAGAAAGCGGATAAGCATTAACATGCTTAGTAAGTTCGGATAATAGGAAGGTAAACTTACCGGTTATTTAACGTACAACCATAAAAGATATTCTTGCCAAACATGCATAGTATAAATTCCCTATCACATACACTCAATCATCGAGTTAGTTTCATCCCAAATAATATAACATTAATCTTAGATGAGCTCATCAATTCAACATTACCATTCTCGTTTCTCATTATAGTCCCGTTGAATTTCTCAAAAATCTCGATGGGTATTCCGTTTACCGTCAAGTCATGCTAGTGACCATTTTAAATACACACTCTCGTGAACCTCACTCTTACGGTGGGATTACCAGTCCAGGTTAAATCCCTCATAACATAAATTCAAGGAGTATTTTTGGGATTACCATTCCAAGCTAAATCCCTTACAACGATAGTTACTCCAATATGCTCGGATCTGAAATGCCAGTCCAGGGTAATTTCAGTCCTTAATCGTATTACCCATTCGGGCTAAATCCACAATGCACATATATTCATCAGGAGGTTTGATCACTTAAGGAACACCCATCCGGGCTAGATCCCTACAATACTGAGATCATCGGATTACCAGTCCGGACTGAATCTCTTTTTGCAACACGTGTAGGATCTCATGTCTTGTAAATAAGAATTAACCCATCAAATCTCCCTTTTTTCATTCAATCGAAACAATTGTCATCTTTCTTGGATTGTCAAGCAATCAATATCCAAATTAACATACATTTAAGAATATGCATTTTCAAGTATATTTAAAGTTTGCTTCGAGATATACGAACTTACCTGGTAATTGCTTTGGGTTCGTGTTTCAGTTATTTCGAAACCTTTCGTTTACCTCGGTCAACCTCCGGAATTGGTTCCTCAGGGTCTATATCAGTAATAATAAGTCATTAGTAACTCACATTATTCATTACGAGCCTAAATTTCACCTCGGGTAAAATGACCATTTTGCCCCTAACATTTCACAATATTTATGATTTACTCCCTAGGCTCGTATGATGAAATGCATGCAATTTATACATTACCCAAGCCTAGCCAAATGTTTTTCACTCTTATGGCAGCCTACAGTTTCTACTATTTCTCATCTTTCTACCCATTTTTACAACTTTTACAAAATGGTCCCTAAAGCCATTTCCATGAAAAATCACTTAGTAAAAGTTGTTTACCATCCTTTAAACTTTCATATTCCTCCATAACCATTAAAATACAAGAAACTCATGCATGGGTAAATTTCTAAACATGAACCCTAGCATGAAATATGGGTAGAAATGAAGTGAGCAAGTTACGAGGATTTCAAAAATACGAAGAACATTAAAAACGAGGCTTGGGAGCACTTACTATTGAGGTTGGAAAATGAAGAAACCCTAGCTATGGTGGCTTTCAAATTTCAGCAACAAGGTGGAGAAGATGAGCTGATTTTTGGCTTATTTTTCCATTTTATTTCATTAATTAGGCAAATGACCAAAATGCCCTTAAGCCCTTTCTTTCAAATTTTATCCATACATGCCCATTTTTGTCCAAAAACTTAGAAATTGGGAAATTTTCTCTTTAAGACCTTATAATTAAAAATCTAAAGCAATTTCATACAAATTGCTTCTAGAACTCAAGTTTTGCAACTTATTCAATTTGGTCCTTATTTTCCAATTGAACACCTTATACTTAGAATTCTTTCATGAAACTTTACCACATTCATATTTTCATATCCTATACCTCATAATGATAATAAAATAAATATTTTAACATCAGATTTGTGGTCCCGAAACCACTATTCTGACTAAGCCCTATTTCGAGATGTTACAGCCGAGACACACAGGTGTGTCTAAAGCCGTGTGAGGCATACAGCCTGTTCACACGGGCGTGTGACTTGTACAACTTTGAGAAATGTTTAAGTTTTGAAAAAAATTTGTATGAGCTCGATTTAGTCTCAACCCCTTTCTAATGCATGCTTATGGTCTCGTTGACCTATGTAAGGGACTCTATGTTGATGCTTGATTATGATTGTGGATTATATTTATGAAATGTTTGTAAAATTTTTCGATTGTTCGATAACGCCTATAACCCTAGTCCGGCGACGGATACGAGTTAGGGATGTTATAGTGTGTCCCCTAGGGTACCCTTTCGACTTAAGGTAGTATACCCTATAGGTTTGACACGGTCTAGACACACGGGCGTGTCTACTAGCTGTGTGTGACACACGAGCTGGCACAAGGGCGTGTGGCCGACCGTGTGACCCAAGTTAGTAACCCCTCCAGTTTTTCCATGGCCATGGCACATGGGCGTGTCCTCGGCTATGTGGTGCAAGTCAGTCTCTATGCCCTATTTTCATATGGCCTATGGCACGGGCGTTTCTAGTAGCAGTGTGAGACACATGGCTTATTCACACGGGCATGTGACCCTTAACTGTTTGAAAATTTTCTAAGATTCCCAAAGTTTGCAAATGTTATCGGTTTAGTCCCGAACCACTTCTGAGCATGTTTTAAGGTCTCGTAGAACCTTAAAAGGGACAATGTGAATGATTTGATTGGATTTTGATTATGAATGCTTAAATTTATGTGAATAATTTGTATTATTCGGCAATGCCTCATAACCCTATTCTAGCGACGGATACGGGTTAGGGGTGTTACAATACGCCCAAGTGATAAGTAAGTCAGTATACTAAGTCTATCTGTGTTCTATATACGCCATTAGGGTTACTTTATGAATGTGTGTAAATCCTTCAGAAAGATTCAATTGTACTATCAGTAAGGTTATGTATTATTTCTCTTTGGAACTCACTAAGTTCGCATAAACTTACTTTGTTACCTTTTTTCTTCTCAAGCTTGTTAACTGAAGAAATGTTTTGCTAGAAGGACTACATCAGAGTGCTACTACTATTGTGAGCTAACTGCTTTGTTTCGTATCATACACGACTCGTAGGGATGGTGCATAAGTGTATTTGTAAATGATTTGTACTAAGAACTTCTATTTTGATAAGACTTTATTTTTATGAGATTTCTATGAAGTATTAATGTTTGGTTTTAAATTAACACAATCTATTTAATGAAGTTATTATATTTGAACTTATACGCCATATGGCTTGTACAATATTTTTAAAATGTTGATGTTTTCACTCAAACCTTGGTAAAGTAACAACTAATATATATTTTATATTTATAACTTTGTAAGAATTATATAAAGTTTTAACCAAAATGTTTTAAATTAGTTTGATTTTACACCATACTCAGATCCTATTATAGGGTCAGGTTTGGCGTGTTACACGTCGCGGTGAGACTAAGTCAATATGTTGTGTCGTGAGGAGGAATCGCCAAAGTCACAACATCAACCTAAGATTTTGAAAAATTACAATTTGGTCCTAATTTGACCTTGGGTAACAAAAGAGCTTTAGTAAGCTCGTATAAGACTCAAAAATGATGGAAAATCATATTAAGATTTAATAATATTGTTAATAGTATATATAAAAGGGTAAATTGAATCGTAGTTACTCTGGAAACTGAAATTACAAAAAAAAAATCAATGGGCTTTAAGTGGAGTGAAGCCCAAGAAAAAGTTTTTCTTGCTTTAAAAGATAAACTTTGTTCAGTTTCTATTTTAAAACCGCTTGATTTTGTTGGAAAATGTACCCATATTATAGTAAACATGTAATTGTTTCTATTTATTTGGATGATGAATAAATAAATAAAGTTAATTTCACATTTCACTATTATGTCTTTTTTTTTTGTCTTTTATATTTTGCATGCATAGCGAAATTGTGACAAGCAAATATTAGCTCATTGATTGTCTAAAGTTCAAACTGAAGATAAGTGGCATTGTAAAACGTTTATATTGCGAGAAAGACAACTTACTTTAGTAGATAATCTAAATGTGTCCATAATCTCGTAAAAGAATCAAAGTGAGCATTTGATTCAAATATTGAGAAGGATTATTATGCCGTCTATAATTCCAATTGGGGAGATGGCTAGTCTTGGCTATTGGAGCATTTGACTCCATGAGTGGAGACATAAATGTATTTATTGGTAGAATGATACATTGGACTGGACCCAGGATGAATTAATTCTGAATTCGTTTGTGAATTAATTCACTTGTGACATTCATAATGTGATTTATCTAAATCTTGAGTTAGTCACTAACTATGCGTATGTGCTTTAATATAAGTGGAGGCTTATACTCTAAAGATGATCAAGCTCATAGTCGGTATGTTGGGTACATGACTTGTATATTGCATGACTTTACTAGCAACAGTGGAATTCATAGTTCAATTAAAGAGTTAATGATATCCTTTCATTGACAATGTGTGGATTGATAAATATGGAACGTGGCCACGGGTTGCTTGTTCTTGAACGAGCAATTTATTACAGTCATTTGTTGACAGTGATCATATTAATCATTAAGAAGACACAATGGTAACAATGAGATAAAATAGTATTGTATTGAGTGAACGAATTTAACTCAAATGAATCAAGGATATCAAATTAGGGTAGCACACATGACGAGGTCATTGGACAAAGCAGTTAGATGAATTACTTTTATAAAGAGTATACAATAAGGATTTTTCAATCATAGTACTTCTTGTGGACTGACTCCATGATTAAGTAATTGTGAATTATCGAAACAATGCTTTTGGACATAATTGCAATCATTAGAGCCTAATTATATATGTTTGATTGGTTCCTCCGCTAGTTCAACAAAAACTCGATCGGACTGCATTTGAATCAGAAGAAAATTCTACGACTTTGGGAATAATTTAATTGAGTCGATTTATTCAATGTGAAATTAAATTAAGTGGTCGTAAGAATTGTTCAACTAGAGAATTTGATTAAAGAATTTTATTAAAAAATTAATTTGGAAAATCTAAGTGATTTTTGGAAAATTAATTTTGATCAAGTAAAATTAAATTAATCAAATCAATTAAAATTAATATGATATTTTTGGAAGTTAATTTTCAAGTCAGCAATTGGCCCAACATGTAATTAAACTTGAAAATTGGACCTGAGGCCCAAAACCGATATCAAGACCCAAAACTGGTTGAATCGAGCTCGATATGTGATTAAGTGATTAATTTAATCATAATTGAACTTTCTAAACTCTCCCTATATAAAGAGAGTTTGGGGTCATTATTTACATACACTTAAATTCAAGAGAAAGTTGTAAAGAGAAAATTATATGAAGAAATTATTCCAGAAAAATTCTAGAGATATTTTTCTGATTTACAACTTTACTCAAAAATTTAGAGAAATTGTAAAATTACCCCACTGATAATTTTTGTGAAAAATTTTCTAATTCGAAGCACACCCACACTCGGCAAATGTAAGCTTGAGGATAGCGGAGAAGACTACTTGATCAAAGTACTCATCCTAGACAAATGAAAAAGATACAATTTTGATTAAGTGTTTATTACTTTAGATATCACACTTAAAATCTTATTTTTGGAAAAATTTTAAAATTCTGATTTTTTTCTAAATTTATTTTCCGCTACGTATTTCAAGCCCATTTTTTTCAACATATTTTTTTAACGTATTTGAGTTAGAATGTGATGTTTTTAAGTGTTGAGATCGGTGTGGTACTAATGCAAGACAAACGGCTCATTGCATACTTTAGTGAAAAATTAACCAGGAGCTAACTCAATTATTCCATGTGTGATAAAGAACTCCTTACTTTGGTTCGTGCTTTGGAAATTTGACAATATTATTTGTTGCTTAAAGAATTCGTTATTCATACTGATCATGAATTCCTTTAAGTGGTTCAATGGACAAGGTATGTTAAATAAGCGACATGCTCATTGGGTAAAGTATATCAAAACATTTTCATATGTGATAACACAAATTTTTCGCTTGCATAAATATTTTGTTTTATTGTTTTTTATTTGGTTCACTAAAATTTTTTTGTATAATTTTTTTTTTAAAGTTTAAAAGTACAGAACAATCAAAGTACAAATACATGTTCAAGTAATCACTTAGTGTAGAATCAAACTGTAATAACACAAATTAACTAAAAACTAAAAAAAACAATCAAACTATTACAACATAAACTAATGGTTGGATAAATCCAGCCTACATACTAACTTAAAACTGAAAAAAAGAATCAATATTTAAAAATGTTAATTTTAATTCTTTTATTTAAGAATTATATAAAAATATAAAAAAATATTAAAAATGTCATTAAATAATAATCATTTAGTAGAAAGGATAAATTATTTTTTTCTAAATAAATTAATATGTGATAATAACTCAATTAAAAATTTAAATCATTATATAAATATATATGTAAGATGTCATGTTTATTATAAATGACATTTTTTTCTAGAGAAATCTAAGTAGAGAAACCCCAATGAAAACAGAGTTTTTAAGCAGATAGATTTATTTCTTCGAGATTGAATTTTTATCAATCAAGATATCCAAATTAACGGCCTCCCAACACCAACATCCAATGAAAACAGTTTTAGTAGCCATTTTTAATTGATTACAGCCTTTTTCATCCATCATCATGCCTTCACTTTTTGCTGCTCAAACTCATAAATTATATAATTTTAGCATGTAAGAAATATAGACAATTTTTTAAACGAGCTGTCAACACAATATTATTTATAAATTTTGATTTTATAAAATTTTCTACATTAAATTTAATTTTTATAAATTATTAATACAATTATTAATGTAACATTATTTGATATTATCATATTACATACATAAATAATTATATTTATTTAATATAAAAATAAATTTATATATTTATTTTTTAAAATATTTATAATTAAATTAAAATTAGAATTTCATGTATAAAGTTGAATTATAATAAAAATTTGTATATAATTATTCTAAATTAAATTTTATATTTCAAATTGCATATTAAACTTTAATTCATATATGATTTTTATATTTTTTTTTTAAAAAAAATCCGGATAGCATAATATTAACTCAAAAATGAAAAAATAATAATAAAAATCTCATCCTTCTTCAAAAAAAGTTTATTAGAAAAAGTGGGTGTTTGTTTAAATTAATTATATATGCCTTGACAAACAGTCAAATTTTCATTAACCCTAAGCTATAGGGCAATAATAGGGTGTCACATGGCATGAAATTAGGACCCCACGGCAAAGGATTATGGATTGATTTTTTAATTTCAAAGTTAAATATTAACTTAAATACGACGTGTCTAAAAACATTCAAATAGCAAATTAACACCTAATCGAATGCATTGATTGAAATTGATTTTTCTTTTTTTAACCCAATAATATGACAATATTCTCATGCCTATCGTATGGCTTCGGGGGAATCTGTATTCTATACTCCCTACGAAAGTGAACCATTCACTTTATTAATTTGTTTTGAATCATAATTTTTCACATTCTTCTAACATTATTAAATAATGTAATCTAAATATTTAAATATTATGATACGTAAGTTTTTGTATTTATATAATATATGACAAACTAGTCTCCTCTCAATCCATACTAGTTTTTTTGTCATACCCCATTATGTCATCAACTGACTATATTATTTAAGGTTGAAATAAGTTTGATAAAATTTGAGATTTAATTTCTTTATTAAAAGTAAGTTTTTTTTTACATTTATTCGTTGAAAAAATTTAGTGTGATTACTGATATTTTTAGTATTTTTTTTTAAAATTTATCAATTTGACTTATTAATTAGGCTATCATCATATATCGTGACATATGATTAACAAAAATAAATATATTAAGTTGATAATATTTAACGAAAAATATTAATAGTGTTTTAATTAAGATTTTTAAATTCAAAAAAGTAAGAAGTTTTTTTTGTATAAAAAGAACTCTACAATCTCTCTCAATTTTGATATTGAGTAAATTGGTCCCTTCAAATAAATTGAAGCAATTCAATTTTGACAGTGAGCAATTAAGGATAATTAATCTTGATGCTAATGTTTTCGTTCAATTGTATGTAATTTTTATTGGTATAATAATAAATTTAGCTCTCAAAGTTTAGATATTTTATCAAAGTGGTCCCAATTTAACAAATTTAGCCTACAACATTTGTGTAAATGTCTAAATATTGAGGCAATTTTTTTTTGAATTTTGTAGGATCAACACCAAATTGACAAAACATGTAAACATTAAGGGCTAAATTTTTTGTCATACCAATCAAAAATTTTTAAAATGGACGAAAGACATTAAACCGTAACTAATTGTCCTTAGTTGCTCACTTTCAAAATTGACAAGAATTAAATTGCTCGATTTTTTTTAGAGAGACCAATTTGCTCAATTTCAAAATTAAGAGGGACTAGAGTTTTTACCTTTTCTTCTAACTTTTAAATTAAAGGGGGACTCAAAACTCTATAAAACTATAAAAAATAAAAAAAGTATACGGAGTAGTAGATATTTTGACCATTATTTAAAAAACAGGCTAAATTGATTTTAAGCCTAAAAAATTATTTTAAACAATGTAATCATAGATCAATTTCAGTATGCAATTAAATCCCAATATGCACCCAGTGGTTGAAATTGAAAGAGTTGTAGAGGGTATCCTATAAACCAGAACTTCACATATATATATATATATATATATATATATATATAAGGAAAAAAGGAAAGAAATATCCTTATTTTCTTCTATACACATATTGCATAGGGACCAATGAAGGAATTTTACAGCTAGCATTGGTTTAAAATGTCATTATCAAATAAAAGAAAAGCTAAGGTACATTATTGAAAGCATGCACTGCAATTTGCATGCTTCAACTTTAGAATCCATCGTTTAAAATGTTATATATATTCTTAAATTGGGTTATTACTCTGCCCAACCATGACTTTTACTCCCTCGTATTTTCAACTTTAAAGAAGCCCCTTGTTCTCCTTGAAGTAAAAAAAATTATGCATTGAATTGATTTTCATCCTTATACTATACTCAATTTATATACTTTAATTTATATAATTTAATCTTCTTACTATTATTAATGTTATCTCTTAATCCAAATTGTTAACATGGTAAAAGTTCCATTAATTTACTAATATGGAATTTTTAAAAAAAAAAATCTAAATCAATAAGCAAAGTTATTTTTTAAAATAGTAAATTAGTGTTGGCCGCAATGACAAAACACGTTGCACTCTTAAGGGGAATTCAAATTCGAACTTTAGAGACAACATTGTTAAAAAGATTAGTCTATATGGATAGTAAAATGGACATGAAAGATGATTTGGTTATACTAAAAAGGGTTAAATATAAAATCAGTACCCGAATTTGTCTATTTTTCCCAAATTGGTACTTATGATTTTTCTTATTTTAGATTGATACCCAATTTTTTCCATCAACTAAATTGGTAGCCAAGTTTAACACCGTTAACTTTTTGCTAATGTGGCAAGGCTGGCCAATCGCACGCTGCCACATGACATCCCCTTGTACCTCTTTTTCTTTTTTTTTCTTTTTTTCTTTTTCTTTTTCTAGCCCTACTTCTACACTTCTTCATCTTTCTTCTTTCAAACCCCCTCCCCAAATTGTCCCTCACTTTCTCACCATCCAATCACCTCCAAAATCAAATATCTTAAACCCCTTTCATTTTCCTCCCCATTTTTCGGCCACCATCAAGCAACCCCCACCAACTTCCAGGGTTGTTCTTGTTTACCATCCCACTTTCAAGTTTCACCATTAATTACTTTAAACACAAACCAAAAGCATAGACAAAATTTGCTCACAAAATTGATCTTCGAGCAAATTTTTCACCATCTAAAGCCTTTGTTTCTTCTTTTTTTTTTCTTCCAATTAAAAAATAGAAAGCATTCTAATACATGGGATCTTTAGGGTTAGCAACTAGGTTTGCTCTAGCATTTTCTTTTTGACCAAGGTTTGGTCAAAGCAACTTTTTGAAGACCACCAGAACCTATACTATCACTGACGGTGGAGCTAGCAACTGTGAGTCGCCACAAGTATGTTTGTTGGGGTTTGGAAATTTTCTAGGTTCAATGTTTTTGGGGATATTGATTTTTTTTTTTTGTTTTGTTAATTTTCTTCCAACTGTTGGGTTCAATTTTTTTAGGGATTTTGAGTACAAGGATTTTTTATTATTTTCTTTTGGTTTTATTATTTTGATTAATAAATAATTTAATGAAAAATTAAATTTAGCATTTGAAGTCAACTTTATTTGTAGAATAATTAAAGTTTCAAATGTGAATGATAATACAATATATGATTTTAGTGAATCTGATGAACCATGGAACTTAAATGTTTCTATTGTGTAATTGCAAAAAAGAAAGGGAAAGAAAGAACTCAGATATTTCTATCATGATATTTCTATAAGATTTTGTCTTTGTGGGTTAGTTTGAAAATAGGAGGGGAAGTGATGGGAGTTGGTTGATGGTGGTTGGAAAATAAGGAGGAAAACAAAAGGAGTTTAAGAGATGTGATTTTGGTGGTGATTGGATGGTGAGAAAGTGAGAAAATTTTGGGGGTTTTTGACAGAAGAAAGATGAAAAAGTGTAGAAGCAAGGTCAGAAACAGAAAAATAAGAAAAGAAAAATAGAAGAAAATGAGGGAAATAAAAAAGAAAATAAAAAGAAAAGGAGGTATAATAGGATGCCACGTGATGATGCTCAATTGGACAACGCTATTACATCAGCAAAAGTTTAATGACGTTAGGCTCAGGTACCAATTTAATTGACATAAAAAAAGTTCAGGTACTAATATGGGACAAAAAAAACCATAAGTACAAAAAGGTTCGGTTATTTCCGGTCTGGTCCTACCACCAGCTGAACCATTGGTTCGGTTGTATATACCAAGCCCAGCTCCACATACCAGGCTTGGTTCAACCAGTTTTTGGATCTCGATCTCTATTTTGGGTTCTTGAGCTCAATTTTTTATCTGAGGTCCAATTTTCAAGTTCAATTACCCATTTGGCCAATTGTCTAACTTGAAAATTAATTTTTAAAAATATTATATTATTTAAAATTAATATGATTAATTTAATTTTACTTGATCAAAATAAATTTTCCCAAAATTCACTTAGATTTCTAAATTAATTTTTTAAGAAAATTCTTTAATCAAATTCTCTTGTTGAAAAGTTCTGACAACCGTCTAATTTAATTCCACATTGAATAAATCGACTTAATTAAATTATTTTCAAAGTCGTAAAATTTTCTTCTAATTCAAATACAGTCCAGTCAAACTTTTGTTGAGCTAACGAAAGGACCAATCAAACATATACAATTAGACTACATTAATTGCAATTATGTCTAGAAGTATTGTTCCAATAATTCGCAATTTACTTAATCAAAGAGTCAGCCCACAAGAAGTACTATAATTGAAAACTCCTTAATGTATACCCTTTACGAAATCATTTCATCCAACTGCTTTGTCCAATGACATCGTCATGTGTGTGTTACCCTCATATGATATCATTGATTCCTTTGAGTTAAATTAATTCACTCAATACAATCCTATTTTATCTCATTGCCACCATTGTGTCTTATTAATGATTAATATGATCACTGTCAACAAATAACAGTGATAAATTACTCGTTCGAGAACAAACAACCCATGGTCACGTTCAATATTTATAAATCCACACAATACCAATGAGAGAATATCGCTAACTCTTTAATTGAGCTATGAATTACATTACTACTAATAAATTCATGCCATGTACAATTCATGTACCCAACATATCGGCTATGGGCTCAATTATCTTTAGAGTATAAGCCTCTACTTATATTAAAGTACATGAGTTACATACGCATGGTCAGTGACTAGCTCAGGATTTAGGTAAATCACACCATGAATGTCACAAGTGAATTAATTCACAAACAGATTTAAAATTAATTGAACTTGGGTCCAGCCCAATGTATCATTCTTCCAATTAATACATCTATGTCTCTACCCGTGGAGTCAACTGCTCTGATTGCCAAGATTAGCCATCTCCCTAATTGGAATTGTAGACGACATAATAATCCTTCTAAGTATTTAAATCAAATGCTCACTTTAATTCTTTTACAGGATTATGAACTTATTTTAGATTATCTACTGAAGTAAGTTGTCTTTCTCACAATGTAAGCGTTCTTACAGTGCCACTTATCATCAGTTTGAACTAAGACAATCAATGAACTAATATTTGCTTGTCACAATTTCGCTATCCATGCAAAACATAAAATGTAGAAATACAAAAGGCATAACTGTGAAATGTGAAATTAACTTCATTTTTTTATTCATCATTCAAATACATAGAAAACAATTAAATGTTTACTACAATATAGACACATTTCCCAATAGTAATATCAAGTGAGCTTGTTATTTTCAAATAATACTTACAATAAAGTCATGCTAGTTTAGTTAGTGGATTTAACAACTAATGTTTTGAGTCACTAGTGACATTTCAAAATGATTAAACTATAGAATTAGTCACCCAACTATTACCGTGTTTCTATTTTGGTCACCCAACTATGAAAACTTTCAATTTAATCACTAACGTTTTAGATCATTTCTATTTTGGTTGCTCACGTTTTAGATTGTTTCTATATTAGTCACTCTTCATTAAATAGTTATCGAAAGTGATGAAGTAGCCTTTTTCTTACTAGTATAATAACACATTTAGTTCTAAATACTTACACATTATATCAATTTGGTCCTAATTCTAAATAATTTAATAAATTTAACTCCCCAAATTGACAAATTCTATCAATTTGATCCTCAAACACATATAATTAAATATAATTATAATTATATTTAAACACATAATTAAATCTTATTAAACTTATATGTAAATGTGATTTTGGTAACCCAAAAACTCAAGATCCCCCCAAAACTCAATAAATTTGTGGTTTTTTATAAACTTCATTCATGATTGTTGTAACACCCCAAATCTAGACTAGACGTTACAATCAAATCATGAAAAATTACATAAACTTGTTTTAAATTCCAGATTTTGAACTAGGAAAGTGTGTTTTTCGAAGAATGTTAATTTTGACAAATCTCTTGCAATTTTTCAGTAAAATACACATAGGTCTTATTTACTTAGCAGAAAAACAATCAATTTGTTACTTAGTTAAACAGCGAAAGTTTCAGAGTTGATAATTTGTAAAGCGCAATTTCAAAATGTGAAAACAAATAATTTTGCAATTTATCAAAAGCATAATCCAGTAGAAAACCCAATAAAAACTAAAAATAAAATCCAAAATATTTAAACAGACCAAAAAGTACAAAGTTAAATTTAAAAACATAAACCGTCTCATTTTATTAATTGAGAATCCAATCAAAGCTCTTGCACGCCGCTCAGTCCTAATTTTGCTAATTACCTAAGAAGATAAAAAAAAAAACATTGGGTGACCTAACAAAGCTTAGTGTGCAACTCAAATCTCATGCATACAATAGATATCAGATAATCACACATATTCGATAACTAAACAGACACAGATGGCGTGGCAATTTTATGCAATGCAACATTATAAGCAGATCAGATACAAATGGCATGGCATAACATATGATGCAACATATTTCACATATTAGATACAGATCCTACCCACATTTGCTACACACCAATTAGGGTAGTAAATACCCATCCCACCCCACACACCAAATAAGTGATCATATGTCACTATACAGAAATGTGCAATCAAGGCTGCCAAAAATAATGCGGTAATCCACTAGAATTAGATAAGTGTGGTCAAGCCACTAAAACAGATGTGGTTAAACAACCAGATAGTGTAGATCATTAAACTGTCAACACTTCCTCTGTCACATAATTATCCCACACCAATGCACATGCTGAAACATAATACATACTCAGATGCTCATAGATGAATCATACTTTAACAAATCAGAAACATGCTAACAGAATACTCATATTTACAAATCAGATACAGAATTTATACTACAAACATGTTTTTAGATGTTACACATACAATATCAATACTGCAAAATTCATATATTGAAATCATACATATCACATAACAGACCCTATAAAGTAGCTAACCTCAAAACGCACTCTTAACACGACCCTAATTAAATTTTACTGAAAATGGATCCACATGCCCGTGTGATCCACACGACCTACCTAACCCAACTCGTGTGATCCACACGACCTACCTAACCCAATGTGACCCACACGATTTGGCACATGACCTTGTGATGATGATTCACTTAACTAACTAAAATCACGACAAAGGCAAGCGCACCTATTGAATAATAGTATAGCTGGTGAGTCGGGAATATCGTATCCACGAGGACTAAAAGTACTAGTACTTACTATCTTTTTATTATCTAGCCAATAAATTGAAGGGTTATTTTTAATCTAAAATTAAACTAATTACTAAGAACTTAACAGAGAATAAAGTAAGAAAATAATCGAATAAACCAATATGAGAGACAATATCCAAGAAAGAATCCACCTAGACTTCACTTATTATTCTGAATCTGAATTAAACGATTTATTCACTTGCCTTGATCCGTAGAAATCCCTAATTTATATTAATATCTCTTTCGAGAGTAAAAATAACTAACTCTAGGTTGATTAATTGAAATCTCTTTCTAATTAAAACACCTATTGTCGCATTAACTCGATCTATGGATTCTCTTATTAGATTTGGCTCTAATCTGGTAGATTTATATCATCCTATTTCTAAGATTGCATGCAACTCCACTCAATTATGTCAGATCTACTCTTAAACAAGGACTTTTGCTCCACTGAATTAAGCACATCAATCATGAATTAATATCCTGAAAATATTAAAACATAGAATAAGTACACATAATTGAGATCAAGAAATCAAGTATTTATCATGTAATTCAAAAAATTAAATAACAAGATCCATCATAGGTTTCATCTTCCCTAGATATCTAGGGGATTTAGTTCATACTTTTGGGGAAAAACATATCAAAATTAGGAAAACAACAAAACATAAAAAACCCAAAAACTTCTAAAGAAGTTAACTGGAGATCTTCAATCTTGAAGGAGATCCTGCTTCTGAGTTGATTCCGACAGTATTCTCCAAGTAATTTCTTCATTCTTCTCTGTATGCTCTCTTAGGTCATCTTCTAGTGTGTATTTATAAACTTTAGAATGTTCAAAAACACTAAAAATTGGCTTTTTCTGCATATTTTGGAAATAGGGTTCGAAATCGACACGGGCTGGCACATTGGCGTGTGGTGTGTTCAGCCCATGTGGCAATGGCTAGGCCGTGTAGATCCTAAAAGTAGCTCATTTTGTCCGATTTTGGCCCGTTTTCTACTTCTTTGGCTCCCCTATGCTCTCCTAAGTATAAAAACATGAAATTAAAGAATTAGGAGCATCAAATTCAGTAAATTACATAATAAATCATCCAAAAACATGTTAAGCATAAGATTAAAACATGTTGCTTTTATGGTTTATCAAATATTCCCACACTTAAGCGTTTGCTTGTCCTCAAGCAAAATTCTCAACTCACAATTAAAATTAAACTTTCTCAATTCATAATTTTCATCAATAATGTTTTTTCATAATTCACAAATAATCATACATTGATAATTCAACTAAAAGAATTGACATCCTCACTAAATATTCACGCAAATCACTCAGAGTGTTTAAGGTTCAAAAATTAAGCACTCAAAAGTCAAACATAAAAAGTCATTACCATTGGCTTGCATGAAAATCACATCTCCACCACTATAAAATGAGATAATACACAAATCATAAGGTCTTTAAAGGGTTGTAATGGGGCTTTAGTTAGAGGTGTGGATAAAGGCTAAAAAAAAGGTTAGAATCGAGATCGAATTGATAAATTACCTAACTAGAAAAATAAACTAATGATGAATAATTACATCAATCGAAATTATCAATTGTAACACGAGCTTCTTATAAAAATGTGAAATTAACTGTTTAAGCTCAAATAACATAGAACTAGTAATAATCAAAATAAGTATACATATTTTTTTTCACTTTTTTTTGAATTATGGATAATAAGAGATAATTTAACAACTGAAACAAAAGAACATAGTTAGGCAACTGACCAAATCAAATCTCAACAAAAAGGGAGTCAATAAAATAGAGAAAATTCCTAATGAATCAAAAAGAAGGCGTTATGGGTTAATATTAAAAGTAGATCAAGAAACGATTTATTAGGCTCAAAAGGGTTCACTAAGGGTTAATTATAAAGGTAGGCTTTTTGGGATAATTGGGTTAAAACCTAAGTGCCTTTATCATCTCAATATATCAAATCAAATATGTGGTCTCGACATGTATAATCGAAGTAAATTCTAGAATAACCAATTAGTATTGACACACTCATAACCAATAATAAAGTGAGCAAGAAAAGATTATGCTCTAAAGGCTCAAAATCTCGCAAAAATTATGGTTTTTGATATCAATCTTACAAATTTCAAACTTCAAGGTAATACCTTAATATAGGGAAACAACCTAGCAAAAAAATTTTATTCTGAAATTAGACTTATCATGCTTGATTCTCTAATGTCTTAAAGTTTAAACAACCAATGCACAATTACCTATGAATTTAATCTAAAACAAATCAATAAAAATCACAAATCGATAAGAATTCATTCTACTAGTAAAATGAGGAAATTACTTGAACACAAGAAATAATTCAGGGATTTTTTTAATAATCATATAAATAACCTCCCCACACTTAAGATGTACATTGTCCTCAATGTACAAAAATAGATAAACACAATAGAAACAAAAATATCATAAGAGAGGGAGAGAATTGAAACTGCCCTGAATATTGAATGAAATGCCTAGAATAGTGAAAAACGGAATTGTAGATAAATGTAGATGTAGAGCATGATTCTGAGCAACTGATAAGAAAATAAATACAATGCTGAAGAAGATTAAAGGGTTACTCGATTAGAAACAACCATAATAAATAAAATATTGTAACACCACCTAACCTTAAACCGTCACCGAAATAGGGTTACAGAGCATTACTAGACATATCAGACAATTTACTAATAATTCATAAATAAATTAACATACATAGTAAAATTTAATCATTAAATCCCTATAGTGGACCCTCGAGGCCCAAAACACGTATTAGAAGTGGAACAGGACTTATTCGAGTACTCTAGAAATTTTTCGTAAATATATATATATTTTTGAACTCAATATAACCCCATTTATAAATATCTAACTTTCCCTGCAATTTCAAACCACAACCAATCTAAAACCAATGGCACAACCAAAACAATTTATATTTAAATACACCTAAATCATAACCAATTCATTAACACAATAATTTAATAATTAAACATTCATAAAATAATTCGAAGTTCACTAATAGCTTCATTCATTTTCCTTTCAAACTTAATGCCAAATTTTATAGTATACTCTTTACCATTTCACTTAGACTAAGTACAAAACATTACAAACCATCCATACTTTATAACCAAAATCATATGACCCATGTATATAACCTAGGTACATGTCACATTTACCAAAAAAGAAAAGTACATCACCAAAGTTGTGCTAAAGTCGAGATTGATTTGGATGCTAAATCGGGACTTTTGACTTCTGTTGACTTGTGCACGGAACAACCGTACGCTAAGCATGTCTATAGTCAGTGGTATTACCATAATTCAAATTATATAACATTAATAAATTATAACATCAACTTGTAATATAGAAAATCATAAGAACAAATTTTACAATCAATTTAATATTTCATTTATAATAGTTTATCATCAGATATCATATATCAACAATTTTCATTTTTGATCAATTCATGAACCTTAAGTTCATGCTTTCAAATCTCATATTTCATTCTCACTCCACATATCAATTCATAATTTCACTATCTCATTTCTTCCATCAACTCATTCAAATCAAGATTTATTCATTTTCTTATTTCATTAAATTACCCCTATTAACAACACTCGGACTTTGATGGATACACGGATTTCAACCAAACACACCAGAATAAATAATCCTTCCAAATACACCAGAATAAATAATCCTCCCAAACACACCAGAAAGGCATTAAATGCCTCTTCGGATAATCCGAAGAAATAAAGTAACATTAGTATATCCTCGGCCAAGTCGAAAAGTCCCCTGAACTCTTCCAAATCTTATGACATGCCAACTATATCCAACTCAGCCCGACTAGTTAATAGGGTATTCAAATCATTTCTCAATTCAATCTCATTTCAATTCAAAACACACCTTTCAATTTAATCACAATTTAATTTAATACATTTTCTACTTTCTAATCAATAAACAATTTAAATACTCAAACATATTCATACTTTATCTCAATTTCATTCATGTCAATAGTAATACTTACCTTATAATTTACTTACCATACATAAGAATTTAAATATAACATTAACTAAATAGTAGTTTGAATTTTAGTAATACAAATCGTGATTCTCGTGTCTACTCCTCGTCCACTTTTTCTTTTCCTTTCTTTGTGGATCCCTCGAGTGCGATATTAGCTACGAAAAATTAAGATAATTTCATAATCATTAATACACTACTAATTTATATCTAATTAATTGAATTTCTATTCAATTTTCTACTTTAATTTCTATTTAATCTTAACTAAATTCACTTACTTTTCTATCTCAATTCATACTTTATTTCTACTCAAATTTCAACCAAACTTAGACATAATATCTAAATTTCATCATAAAACCCTAATTTCAAAATTCTTGCAATTTAGTCCCTACTATGTAAAACTAATAACTTCTTTTAAAATTTAATCATTTTATCAATTCTAACTAAAAATTCATTCAATTAAACCCCAAATTCAACAATTTGTTCAACATGAATCATGTTCAAAAATCTAAGAAGTTCCAAAATTTCAACTTAAATTCAACAAAATTTTGTTCTAAAGCTTCTAAAACATCAAAATTAAAAGAAAATGGCTTAATTAACTTACCTATTAAAGCTTCAAACCTTAAAACCCTAGTTTTTCCCTTTATTTTTCTTTCTTTTCTTTTTGTCCTTTCCCTACTCTGTTTCGAAATGGCTTTTCTATTTCTTCTTTTCTTTATTTGTTTCCTTTCTTTTATCTTATTTACTTTATATTATATTTAATTTAATTAATAATTAATAATTATAAAATATCTTTATACTTAAATTATAAGTAAATTATGTATTTAAATTACAATTGTACAAATATGATTTTTACATATATATATTTTTATTACCACACATTTGTTACAATTCAATTTATTTTATAATATAATAATTTAATTTAATATAATATTTTATTAATATAATAATTTAATATATAAAATATCTTTTACTTAAAATTTAAGAAAATATACAATTATATTACAAGTGTACAAATACATATATTACACATGTATAATTTTATCATCATTTGTCCTTATTTTAATTTATTTAATAATAATAGTAATAATAATATAATTAATCTAATAAATATCATGTAAAAATCTTAGATATTTTGAACATATGCCGCCTCACCTATTAAAATGGGCATAATTTCCTATTTAGTCTCCTTTATTTTATTTTGATCTATAATTAGACTTTTACCCTTTATTCACTTTAGTCCTTTTTGCTAATTACTCTTAATTAAGTTAAATTCACCTAATCAAAACCTAATTAGACACACCATTAGACTCATATATATTTCTAATAATTATTTACAAACTCAGTTTACTAACACGGAAGCCCGATAATGCACTTTTTCGATGCCCGTAAATTTAGGGTCATTACAAATATAGTTCAAAATAGAAAAGCGAAAAAGTCTAGGAAAATACAAATAAACAGAATAATAAAAATAAAAGAAAATAAAAATAAATGGACTCAAAAGTCCTCATCATCAGACGCACCAACATCGTGAGTTGTCGACGTTGGAGGAGAAATATGGAAATGCTGACAAATCTGTTGCAATGTCGCATCAATACTGTCGAACCTCTAAACACAGTATTGACGAAAACTAGTGAACTCCTCGAAAGGTACTCCTCGAAAGCTAGCAGCAGAAGGAATAGGTCGGTGACTCGAAGGTGGAGGTTGTGGTGGGTCCTCGTGATAGGGAAGAACATCATCAGTGAAGTTCTCGGGTTCATTCTGAGCGTCAGAATAAAATAATCTGTACAGAAGAGGATCTACTCCACGACGTCGCTCAATCATCCTCATGTATATCATGCTCGATATGCCCTGAAGGGATATTTGGCTGACTAGTGTGAGTGTGGAGAACTGCTCTAGTGTGTCGAGGAGAGCGAAGTGTCGAGCGAGGCGAGTCACGTAAGGGCCTAGACAGATGGGGCCCTTCTTGTTGCGGTCAGTCTAATGGCGGAAAGATAGAGCAATGAAGTACGCCAAATCAAATATATGCCCGTGCGCCATGCTCCATAGAAAGTAAGCGTCATGAGTGCTAACGACTCTGGTGCTCTCTTTCAAACCTGTCAAGGTGTGAGCTAAAAGAGCATCAATGTACCGTAAGGCCAAGAGAGAGAAGTCGCCTTTGAGCGACTCGGATCATAGGGTGTCTGGCTAGATGTAAGGTCGGTCCAACAACGTGATGGCAAGTGGTGGATATGCCGGTGAAGTCTAAGAAAGTCCTCAGTGCTCATAAATTCCTCCGTATAGAATCTCATGGCAGCACTGAACTCTAGGACACTCATCTATCGCATTAAACCACCAAGGAGAAAAGTGATGGTGCTTGGCTCGTCATGAACTGTCATGACCTTTTGTACCAGAAACGTGAAGCAAAATTCTAATGTCAGCTCTATGTAGGTGGCTCGATGATGGTAAAGAATCTATCCCACGGAGCTGTGGTGATAATGGCGCACACGTCATCAGTGAGTCGGACTTGCTCCAAAGTGGCCCAATCAATGCAGCGGCCTAGACCAAGTGGTCGTGCTCAGAAGAGCTGATGTAAATCCTCTTGGGGGCCCATCGAGAATCAAAGATAGGGGTGGCATGCCTCAACAGAAGCACTCAAGGAGGAGGTCCCACCGGAACCCTTCTGCTTTTTCAAAGTAGGGACAGCGACCTTAGATTTGCCATGAATGTTTGTCATTGTGTGCCTGAAAAAATAAAAGAATTTATCAACAAATAAATAAATCAAGCAACACCAAAGGCTAAGAATGTCAAATCTAAATAGTCCTAAATAGCAAATTTCTCCTAAATAAAGAATCAAAATATTCTAAAAGCAAGAGTAATGAAAAGTAAAAATAAATAAATAATCCTAATACTAAAACAGAGAACACACCACTCAGTCTAAGATAGTCAGAAACGGTGAGCAAGGACATTGAAATAAGAACTAAGAATGCATCAGGAAAATGGCTAAAAACATAAACTAAAACAGCAGTAGTAATACAAATAAATGATTTACTAAAGAGAAAGTAAAATAAGTAGCAACTATATTCATAAAAGAAAAAGTAAATAACTGCTAATAAATAAAAATAATAATAAATAATATAAAAATAAAATAATATAGTAATAATAATACATAAGAAATAAATAATTAATTAAATAAAGAACATAGAAGGGCAAAAGGGGAAAACCGACTAAGAAAAAGGTGGTGGCCAAAGTTAAGGGCGCAGCGGTGGAGTGGTTCATGTGTGTAGGCTGATTAGAGCATGGGAAAGGGAAATGAAGAGGATGGAAGGGGGTTGAATGAGGAGAGGGGCGGTCGGGGTTAGTGCGCGAGTGGCTGGGTTTGGCTCGATGAGGGTGTTAGGGGAGTATTCGGTTAATGTGGCTTTGTGATGGTCGTTGTTGTCCTACGAGGTGAGGAAGAAGAAAAGTAAGACAAAGGTGTAGTGGTCGTGCGGCTTGGGGAATAAGGGGAAGGAAAGAGTAAAAAAAGAAAGAGAGAAATATAAGTGAGGTTGGGGATAGGCATTGGAACGAAGGTGAAGGGGAATGAGGAGAAGAGGGGAGTTTAGCGTGGTGGTTGGTCGGGGAATGGTGGCGGGAGTAGAGGAAGGTTAGGGTTGATGGCGGCTAGAGTTCTTGGGGATTTAGGAGGAAGAAAACAAAATAGAGAAATAAAATAAAGGAATTTAGGGTTTTATGGGGTGACACGGTCGTGTTTAGACCCGTGTTGAGCTACACAGCCATGTCACATGCCCGTGTGGTCTCCTATTCAGCCCATGTGTACAGGCCGTATGGTTCACACAGACGTGTTGCGTGGTCGAGTGCAATTCCTTCACTTCTCTCATGCCCGTGTAACCTCCCACACTCCCATGTGGCACGGCCGTGTCGCACACATGGTCATGTGCCTTACCCTTGTAACTCTCTGATTTGTTTTAAATTTTTAACAATTATGCTCAAGGTTTTACACGGCCTAGGACACGCCTGTGTGTCCAAGCCGTGTGGTCCACGCGACCATGTCACATGCTCATGTGGACTGTTTTAGCCTGTGTGGACTGTCGATTTTTGGAAAAATTAAGTCTCAGGCTCCACACGGCCAAGGACACGCCTGTGTGTCCTAGCCTTATGGGTCACATAACTCACTGTCGATTTTTTTCAAAATTTAAAACTAAGTCAAAAAGATCCATACAGCCTAGGACACGACCATATGTCCAGGCCTTTTTTAGATTAATTAATTTTTAAAAATATCATGAGATAAAATTAGTAAACTAGGAATGTTAAAGCTCGGGTTGCCTCCCAAAAAGCGTATATTTAAAGTCTAAGCTCAACTTACCTCACATACGCATGGTCACATTGGTTTGTAGAGTCGAGACTCCTCTTTTTCACTGTCAGTTCTTTTATTCAAATAAGGTTTAAGTCAAGTAATATTTAACTTAAAAGTGCCAAAATTAGAATGAGTTAGCTCGACTGTACCGTTTGGGAATACATTGAGTACCGTAAAAGGAGTCACTCCATTTGTGTTAAGCTTTGAAGTGGTGATTCGAATATCTGTTTTATCAACCAATACCTTATCTCCAACCTTAAAGTGGTTCATTTCATCCTTAAGCTTGTCATGGAGTCACTTCGGTTTTTCATCGTGTATTCTCGGTTTCTCTTTGACATGTGACCGCCATTCATCTAGTTCATTGATTTGTAGCCTTCGTTCTTCATAAATTGTTCTATTTTTGTCACATAGACTAGATCATGGCTCTATCACATTTTTTCGAGGGGTTTCCTGCAAAGAATGTTAAGCCACTATGTTATTCATATTAATAGAACTCATAAAATTATCTCGATCACTAGATGTCTTAATAGAATCACGAGCTTGAAGTTTTATTATTTTATTTCTTACACGAAGTATGAGTTCACCTGTACCAACATCAATAATAGTTCTGGCATTTGCTAAAAGGGGCTGCCCTAGAATTAAGGTACATCGCTATCCTCATCCATGTCTAAGACAACAAAATCGACTGGAAATATAAATTTATCAAATTTAAAAAGCGTGTATTCAACAATACTCTTGGGAATTCTAATGGTTCTATCTGCCAATTGAATGCTCATCCTAGTTTGTTTGGGTTTCCCAAGACCTAGTTGTTTAAACATTTTTATAGGGCGTGACATTTATACTCGCCCCTAAATCAGCTAAAGCATTATTAACACTTAAACTACCAATTACGCAAGGAATAGTAAAACTCCTTAGATCTTTCAACAGTTTAAGGAATTTACCAAATTGTATTTCTGTGTGGTCTTTCCTTTTTGCATCTGGATATGAAAACTTACCGATTTTTGTTCGTTATGACCTACCTCAAACTTGCCATTGCTTACCATAATGTCTTGCCTCGGTTCAGCTTTAGATTCAGTTATCATTCTTTATCTCGAACAGTAATTGCATGAAGCTGCTCTCTTGGGTTAGTTTCAGTATTGCTTGGCAAGCTACCTTGTGGTCGTTCAAAAATCACCTTTGCAAGTTGTCCTATCTGATTCTTGAGCTATTGAATCGACGCTTGTTGATTTTTTAGTGCAGTTTCGGTGTTTTAGAAATGGGTTTCTGACACCGAAATAAACTTCATCAACATCTCCTCAAGATTCGACTTCTTCTCTTGTGGGTAAGGTTGTTGTTAGAAGCTTGGAGGGGATTTTTGCTTTGATTTCCTTGACCACCCCACGAGAAATTGGGATGTTCCTCTAATCTGCATTATAAATGTTACTATAGGGATTATTCTGAGGTTCAAAATTATTACCCATATAGTTGACTTTTTCGTTCTCTGTGCTAGGGTTGTAAGACAGACATTTTGGACTATTCATCACTCCTCCATTTGTATCACACTGTATCACCAGATGTACCTGTTTAGAACCATACAAGCCATCACTCTTTTAACTTAAAAGTTCTACCTGAGTTGACAATATGGTGACTACATCAATGTTAAAAACATCGGCTGCTTTTATCGGTTTTATTCTCATGACTTGTGTAACACTCCAAACCCAGCCTAGACGTTATGGCCGAATCTGGCGATGTCACATAGTAGTGCTTTTTGAAAAGTATGTCATTGCGAAATCCCCTTTTCTATTTAACCCTTTTTCATTATCTTATGTTAATTTCAAATCATGTCGTTCGTTTTCAAAACATTAACCATTTTCAAATTGGTATTCAATTTCCAAAACATTTTTTCATTGCAGAAGCTTTTAAACAACTTGTGTGTTCGTGGTATTTTGATAAAACATCTATTTCATTTGAAAACCCGAGTTTTATCTATCACTACCAGATTTAAGTCATAATTACAGATTAAATAGAATTACAGCAAAATACCCCTAAATAAAAGTAAAATTATGAATAGGCAGTAAACAGTGTAAAAGAAGTAATGCGGTGACCACTGAGTCCTCCGCTGCACTGACCTGCCTATATATGGGGATTACCTGTACAGATTAAACAGAAGGGGTGAGTTTACGTAAATTCAATGTGTAATCCCCATACAAATGAACAGACAGTAACCAGATAATCACAGTCTGGCTTAAGCCAATTTCAGTATCAGTATCAGTCCAGTTTGGGCTTTAGCCCATTTCAGTACAAAAACAGTCATGTAGTAGGGATTTAGCCCATCACAGTATCAGTAGTAGTAACAGATATATATTCATAGAAATCTACCCATCTAGCCTCTACACACCATCTCCATCCAACCCTACACTTTATGTGGGGATATAATCAACCCACCCATCCTTACACTCCAAGTAGTATCAAATACGGCACTAGATAGTAGTGTGTACCTGTGCTGCCAATAAATTAGGCTCGAAGCCTTTCAGTACACTTCCTCCGAACAATATCAACCCCCAACCCAATGCAATGCAATATACAGTTATGACATGTTTTAACATGGTAATAGTACATACAATATCAGTTCCGTGAAACATCATCACGCTCGATAACATGTATACATATACAACAGTCATACAGTCATTTCATTCAATTAGGGGTCTAGGTAAGCTTACCGACCCTACCGTAGGTTCACAGTCGTCTTAGTCGACCCGTGCAACCTTGGCAACAAATCAGTGAAAATAGGCTCACACGCACATGTTGTCTGCCCCTGTGGGCCTGTACGCCCGTGTGGCCCACAAGACCTGAATTGGCCTTGGCTGTGTAATGGCCCAGAATCCCACACGTCCGTGTGGCTTACTTGTGTGGGCCCACACGTCCTTATGGCCAATATGGCCCAAACCAGTCTTGCCCGTATATCGCACACAGTCTACATGGCCATTACAAGGTCGTGTTTGGTGCGCACGACCTAGCCTCGCAGATCACAGGCCCGTGTTATGGCACACGGCCTACCACACGAGTGACCACACACCCATGTAATGTCGACAATGAGGTTTTCGACTTTTGTAGAAACCTTATTTTCTGTATAATCGAGTACACACCTGGTTTCGATTGATGCTAAGCTGGTCCCCGAGCACTCTAGAACCTATAATTGACCAATTTCACTTAGTTTATCATTTAATCAAACGGGCTAAACTAAACCCGAAATGAACTATTCATCTCTCAAGCGAAAAAAGGCATTACCTTCTATTGAAGAACGAGAATTCCACGCCCTTAGAATGCCGATGAACGATAATCATCCCTTCGATTAAAACCTACAAACTAGTAAACCCCTTTTTAACTAATATTCAGAAGAAACCGTTAAGATCAACCGAAAACCAAACTTACCGAACGACCAGGATTACGCGTAGCACAATAAAAGAAGTAAACTTGAATAAAACCACAAAAAATGAGAGGGAGGGAGAGATGGAATTTTGGCAAAGAGAAGGGGGGAAGAGAACAAAGTTTTGCAAAAAGAAAAAATTGATAGAACAATTCTGATAACCCCGTATCTCAACTTCCCTTACTTTTCTTCATCCAACACCTCACTATTTAGAGTCCAACCACAGCACAACTCTAGCCGAGAACTAGACAAAAATAATACTATCCCTCACCAACGCAGAGAATCGAACACAGAACCTCTAACACTCCACTTAACCACCAGACCAGCAGGCCCATTTTGTTAACTATTTACCAATTATTAAACTTAAGCCCTTTAGGCCAGGTTAAGGCTTGATTTAAAAGAAAAACAAAATTTTGCCTAAAACATAGCGTGAACTTAGAACCTCTCATACACACCCAGAACACTTAACCACTGAAGCAGATACACAGTTGTGTCAAAATTCACAAATGCCAAAATTAAAAAAAAATTTGGGTTGTTACAACTCTACCCCCTAAAAGATAATTTCGTCCTCAAAATTTACCTGATCAGAATAGGTGAGGATACTGCTGACGTATCACATCCTCCGGCTCCCACGTGGCCTTCTCAGTGCTATGGTTCCGCCATAGCACTTTCACTAATGGAATAGATTTCCTCCTCAGAACCTTTACGTCACGATCCAAGATCTGAACCGGCTTCTCTTCGAAGGTCAGATCTGGTCTAATCTCGATCTCCTCCATAAGAACAATATACGTGGAAATCAGAGCGGTAGCGCTTCAACATCGAGACATGGAAAATATAATGAATCTGATCCAACTCTGAAGGTAGCGCTAACTGGTAAGCAGCCAGTCCCACTAGTTTCAGTATGCGACAGGGTCCAATAAACCTAAGGCTCAACTTGCCTTTTCAACCAAATCTCAGTACCTTTTTCTTTGGTGAGACCTTAAGAAAGACAAAGTCTCCCACAGAATACTCGATCTCGCATCGCTTCAAGTCTGCATAAGACTTTTGCCTATCAGATGCCGCTTTCAATCGATCTCGAATCAACCTAACTTTATCCTCAGTATTAGAAACCAGTTCAGAACCCAAAACTCGTCACTTGTCCAACTCAGTCCTACATAAAAGAGTGCAACACTTACGACCAGAAAGTACCTCATAGGGTGCCATCTGTATATGAGACTGGTAACTATTATTGTAAGCAAATTCGGTCAACGGTAAATACTCTTCCCAACTGCCTCAGAAGTCAATTACACAGCTCCTCAACATATCCTCCAGTATCTAAATCGCCCTCTCGGATTGACCATCGGTCTAACGATGAAACACAGTACTGAAGTCTAACCTTGAACCCAGTGCCTCATGTAGCTTTTTCCAGAACCGAGATGTGAAGCAAGAATCCCTATCAGAGATGATTGAAACCGATACCCCATGCAGTCTCAATATCTCAGACGCATACAGTTTAGCCAGCTTCTGTAGTGAGTAGTCAGTACGAACCTGTATAAAATGGGCGGACTTGGTTAATCGATCCATTATAATCCACACTGAATCCTTCTTAGTGGGTGTGAGGGGCAACCTACTAACGAAGTCCATAATCACTCTCTCCTACTTCTAAAGTGGAATCTTAACTAGCTGTAACAAACCCAAAGGTAATTGATGCTCAGCCTTAACCTACTAACATGTCAGACATTTACCCACAAAATCGGTAACCTCTCGTTTAAGTCCTAGCCACCAGTATAACTCACGAAGGTCTCAGTACATCCTATTTCCGTTAGGATGCATAGCATAGGGGCTACTATGCGCCTCTCTCAGTATCAACTGCCTCAATTTAGTGTATTTTGGTACACAGATTCTCCCCCAAAACAGATTACCCCTTCGCTATTCAGTTCAAAGTCCTCAGTAAGCCCACTCTCAACCTGTTGGAAACGAAGACCCAATGATTCTTCTTTCAACTGCTTACCCTTAATCTACTCAATCTACGTAGAATTAACCTGAAACTCAGCTAACAGACTCCCATCATTAAATAAACTGAGGCGAGCAAACATCACCCTCAAATCAGTCATAACCTTACGGCTCAGTGCGTCAGCCACCACATTAGCCTTACCAGGGTGGTATTTAATCGTAATCCTTAAGCAACTCAATCCATCTATGCTGCCTAAGATTTAGTTTTTTTTTAGCGAGGAGATACTTGAGGCTCTTGTGATCCGTGTAGATTATACACCTTTCACCATATAGGTGATGCTTCTAGATTTTCAATGCGAACACCACTTTGACCAACTCTAGGACATACGTCGGATAATTTGATTCATGAGTCTTAAGCTGACGAAATGCATACGCTACCACCTTACCTTCTTGCATCAACACACATCCCAAACGGACATATGATGCATCACTGTAGACAGTAAACTCTTTCCCAAACTCTAGCTGTACCAAAATAGAGGCCTCAGTCAATACAGTTTTGAGCTTCTCAAAGCTTTCTTATTGCACATCAGTCCAATTAAACAACACACCCTTACGTAGCAACTTAGTCAAAGGTGCCGTAATCAGTGAAAACCCTTCTACAAAACGTCAATAGTACCCTGCCAATCCTAGAAAACTGTAAATCTCAGATACAGTCTTAGGCTACTTCTAATCCAGGATAGCCTCAATCTTTCGAAGATCAACTCTAATTCCCTCAACAGAAACTACATGCCCCAAAAACACCACTTCACGTAACCAAAACTCACATTTACTGAACTTGGTGTAAAGTTGTTTCTCTCGCAGAACCTATAAAACCACCCTAAGATGTTCATCGTGTTCATCCTCGGTCTTCGAATATACCAAACCGATCCAGATAGGGCTAGAACACTCGGTTCATTAGATCTATAAAAGCTGCTGGTGCATTCGTTAGTCCAAATGGCATCACTAGGAACTCATAGTGTCCATAACGAGTCTTAAATGTCGTCTTGAACACATCAGCCTCCTTAACCCTCAACTGATGATACCCAGACCAGAGGCTAATCTTGGAGAAAATTGAAGCTCCTCGGAACTGGTCGAACATATCATCTATCCTCGGTAGGGGGTACTTATTCTTTATTGTCAACTTGTTCAATTGTCGATAGTCAATACACATACGCATGGAGCCATCCTTTTTTTTCACGAATAGAACTGGTGCTCCCTACGAAAACAGACTAGGGCAGATGAACCCTCGATCCAGTAACTCTTGAATCTGAACCTTAAGCTCCACAAGCTCTTTCGGTGCCATCCTATAGAGAGCGATGGACACCGGAGCTGTACCAAGAAGGATCTCAATCTCAAAATCTACTTCACGATTCAGAGGTAACCCCGGTAGCTATTCAGGAAAAATATCCAGAAAGTCATTAACTATCCTAATATCCTTAACCGAAGAATCTCCAGAATCTGAAACATTGATGTAGGCTAGATACGCCTCACATCCCTTACGAACCAACTTTTCGGCCTTCAATGCAGAAATCACATTCGATAAGTAATTCTGACATTCCCCAACTACGACTACCTCGCTAGTTTCCTCAGTTCTCAGTAAAACACTTTTTGTGGCACAATCTAAGCTCACTCGATGTTTAACCAACCAATCCATTCCCAGTATCAGATCAAATTCTCCGAAAGGCAGTTCCATCAGATTAGCCAGAAAAATATCTCATTGAACCTCTAAAAGAACATCTCTTAACAACTTATTTACCCTTACTGACTGTCCCAGCAGATTCAGTACAGTCACCTCACTTGCAGTGCTCTCAACCACGATACCCAAGTTCTCGAACACAATACAGGCTATATAGAAGTGAGTGGATCCTATGTCTATCAGTGCAGTATAAGGTACATTACAAATAAAGAATGTACCCATGATGACGTCTGGAGCATCTCCATCTTCTCGGCGACGTGCAACATAAACTAGAGCCGGCTGCCTTGCCTCAGTATGACCAGCACCTCTGCCCGGTGCTCTCTGACCATGGCTCAACCCATTACCACCTCTGACCTGCGCACGGCCTCTCGGTGGCTACTAAACTGTTCTCAATGATGGTGCAGTACCAGTACCCAGAGCTTGCATCTAATCGGACCTCTGCGGATACTTTCTAATACGGAGCTCTAATAGACCGCACTTCAAACAAGCCCCAGTTCTTTTCCAACACTCGTTCTGATGGCGTCTATCACAATCAATACACAACAGCTGTCCAGTAAGAGCAATAAGAGCCCCAACTCTGATCGACCCATCAACTCTGGCATTTTTCTTAGGCTTTTGAATAGAACTCGAAGGCTCTAGATCCCTCTTGCTCCTACCTCTCTCTTGATTCTAGCGCTCAGCGCGCTTCACTTTCTCGGTGATCTTCGCCTTATCAATCAGTGCAGCAAAGTATCACTCCTCCTGTAGAGCTATCAGAACCCTCAGATTATCTTTGAGGCCATCCTCGAAGCGAACACATCACTCATACTCAGTCGCCACCATACCTCGCGCATAACGGCTCAATCTCAGAAATTCGGCCTCATACTCGCCACCGATCTATCCCCTTGAGTCAAACTTAGGAACTCTCTCCTACGAGCATCCACATAATTGGCCCCCACATACTTCCCCTGGAAAGCGGTCTTAAAGAACTCCCAGGTCAGTCGATCGGGCTGAGTGCCCTCCTTAACAGTGAGCCACCACTGATATGCCTCATCACGTAGCAGCGATACAGGACCCTTTAATTTCTGCTCGGGAGTACAGTTCAGGTCGTCAATAATCCTTTCTGTGGCTTCTATCCAGTACTCAGCCACATTAGGGGCAACTCCTGCAATACCCTTGAAAAGCTCAGCTCCGTTAGACTGGAGTCATTCCGTAACTGACCCACAGCCTCCTGCTCCAGTATTGGGCCTAGCGACCCTCTCTAAAATCCTCAACATGGCCTGAGACAGAGTGTCATCCCCAGCCGCTCAATCATGAGACCCAGTCTCAGTCACAGGTGAAACCGATGTCTCACTAGTATCCAAATTAGGCAGATTGCCAGATGACAAAGACCCAACTTGAGCACCTCTACAGTCTCTATCACGGACTCTTGTACCCCGTCCATAAGTACCTCTGGTGCTCATTGTCTAATTTTATTTTATCTGTATTAACAGTTTTATATATCAATTTATAGTTCCAATGTTTATTAACAGATATTTTATGAAAATAGTATTATAAGTGTAAAGTTTGTTTCGCATATCGCAGTGTCAATCAATGTCTGTCAGTTTTACTATAGTCTCGGTATACCCTATTTTGGTGTTTTTAGTATAGTCTATCTATAGTAGTATCAGTATATACTACCTATAGTAGTTTCAGGATATACTATCAAAAATAATTTTAGAACAATTCACAATTTCAGAAAACTTATCGGATCAGTGCCGAAGATGCGGTGTACCACACTTCCAGTAACAACATTTAGAAATCAGTTCTCAGAAAATCACGTCTTAAAAACTCATATCCACAACTGAGTTTTGCAACCTATTTTTGATACCACTAAATGTAACACCCTAAACTCGGCCTAAATGTTATGGCTGAATCTGACGATGTCACATAGTAGTGCTTTTCGAAAAATATGTCGTTGCGAAATCCCCTTTTTTATTTAACCCTTTTTCATTATCTTATGTTAATTTCAAATCATGTTGTTTGTTTTCAAAACATTAACCATTTGCAAATTGGTATTCAATTTCTAAAACGTTTTTCATTGCAGAAGCTTTTAAACAGTTTACGTGTTCGTGGTATTTTGATAAAACATCCATTTCATTTGAAAACCTGAGTTTTCCCTATCACTACCAGATTTAAGTCATAAAACAGTATAAATCCAAATTTAATCCAAAATCTGTAAAGGCCATAATTACAGCAAAATATTCCCAAATAAAAGTAAAATTATGAATAGGCAATAAACAGTGTAAAAGAAGTCATGCGACCACAACTGAGTCCTCCGCTGCACTGACCTGCCTATATTTGGAGATTACCTGTATAGATTAAATAGAAGGGGTAAGTTTATGTAAACCCAGTGTGTAATCCCCATGCAAATGAACAGACAGCAACCAAATAATCACAGTCTAGGCTTAAGCCCTTTTCAGTATCAGTATCAGTCCAGTTTGGGCCTTAGCCCATCTCAGTACAAAAATAATCATGCAATAAGGATTTAGCCTATCACAGTATCAGTAGTAGTAACAGATATGCAATCACAGAAATCCTACTCATCCAGCCTCTACACACCATCTCCGTCCAACCCTACACTCCATGTAGGGATATAACCAACCCACTCATCCGTACACTCCAAGTAGTACCGAATGCGACACTAGACAGTAGTTTGCAGCTGTGCTGCCAGTAAATTAGGCTCGAAGACTTTCAGTACACTTTCTCCGAACAATATCAACCCCAACCCAATGCAGTGCAATATACAGTTATGACATGCATTAACATGGTAACAGTACATACAATATCAGCTCAGTGAAACATCATCACGCTCAGTAACATGTATACATATACAACAGTCATACAACCATTTCATTCAATTAGGGGTCTAGGTAAGCTTACTGACCCTACTGTAGATTCACATTTGTCTTAGGCGACCCATGTAACTTTGGCAACAAATCAGTGAAAATAGACTCACACGCCCATGTTGTCTACCCGTGTGGGCCCACACGACCCTAATTGGCCTTGGCCGTGTGGATCACACGGCTTGTCCCAGAATCCCACATGGTCGTGTGGCTTATCCGTGTGGGTCCACACACTCGTGTGGCTTACCCGTGTTGGCCCACACACCCGTGTTGCCCACACGGCCCAAATCAGTCAAGCACGTATATCGCACACGGCCGTGCCTGGTGCACACGGCCTAGCCTTGTTAATCACACGCCCGTGTTATGGCATACGGCCTACTGCATGGGCGACCACATGCCTGTGTGGTGTCGACAGTGAGGTTTTCGGCTTTTGTCAAAACCTCATTTTTTGTGTAATCGAGTACACACCTGGTTTCGATTGATGCTAAACCGGTCTCCGAGCACTCCAAAACCTATAATTGACCAATTTCACTCAGTTTATCATTTAATCAAACGAACTAAACTAAACTTGAAACGGAATATTCATCTCTCAAGTGAAAAAAAGACATTACCTTCTATCGAAAAACAGGAATTCCACACCCTTAGAATGCAGATGAACGATAATCATCCCTTCGATTAACACCTATAAACTAGTCAACCCCTCTTGAACTAATATTCAAAAGAAACCGTTAAGATCAACTAAAAACCAAACTTACCGAATGATCAGGGTTATGCGCAGCACAACAAAATAGGTGAACTTGAATAAAACCATAAAAATGAGAGGGAATGAGAGATGGAATTTCAGCAAAGAGAGGGGGAGAAGAGAACAGAGTTTTGCAAAAAGAGAAAACTGACAGAACAATTCTAACAACCCCCTATACCAACTCCCTTTACTTTTCTCCATCCAACACCCCACTACTTAGAGTCCAACCATAGCACAACTCTAGCCGAGAACTAGACAAAAATAATACTATCCCTTGCCAACGTAGAGAATCGAACACAGGACCTCCAACACTCCAACATTCCACTTAACCATCAGACCAATAGGCCCATTTTGTTAACTATTTACCAATTATTAAACTTAAGCCCTTTAGGCTAGGTTAAGGCTTGATTTAGAAGAAAAACAAAATTTTTCCCAAAGCATGGCTTGAACTTAAAACCTCTCACACACACCCAGAACACTTAACCACTAAAGCAGATACACAGTTGTGTCAAAATTCACAAATGCCGAAATTAAAATAAAAATTGGAGCGTTACAACTTGCCACTGATAATTATTCAGTGACATCTTATCTATAAACTCATAAGTCGCTTCAGGTGTTTTGTTATTTAAAGTCCCACTAGCGGCTACATTGATCAATTGCCTAGTTGAGGGGTTCAAACCATTGTAAAAAGTTTGAACCTGTAACTATAGAGGTAACCCATGGTGAGGGCACCTTCTCAATAAATCCTTTTACCTCTCTCATGCATCATAAAGGGTCTCGAAATTCATTTGCACGAAGGAAGAGATATCATTCCTCAGCTTGGCTGTCTTAGCCGGTGGAAAGTACTTTAACTAAAATTTCTTGGTCATTTGCTCCCATGTAGTGATAAAACCTCGTGGTAGGGAGTTCAACCACTGTTTAGTCTTATTCCTCAACGAGAAGGGAAACAACCGAAGGCGAATGGCATCATAAAAAACGCCATTTATCTTAAAAGTGTCACAAAATTCTAGAAAATTAGCCAAATGAGTATTTGGATCTTTATCCTGCAAACCATCAAACTGAACAAACTGTTGAATCATTTGAATAGTGTTAGGTTTTAGTTCAAAATTATTTGCAGCAATAGTAGGTCTAATAATACTCGATTCAGCCCCAGTTAAATTGGGCTTAGCATAATCGTACATAGTACGAGGAGTAGAGTTTGCATTTGTAGGATTCGCAGGAAGTAGCTGATTATTCTGATTTTCTGCCATCTCCTTAGTATTAATAACTTCCTCTTGCCCTTCTATTGTACTTTGTTGGCTTTGCCTTACTTCTTTACGATTTCTGCGAGCTGTACTTTCAATTTCGCTGTCAAATAAAAGTGGTCCCGATGAGTTTCTTCTAGTCATAAACTAAAGGAACCTGCCAGAAGCAAATAAAAGAAAAATTAGAAAGTATGAAATAAAAATAAAAAATAAAATGAAATAAGAATAAAAATTTTAAAGTAATAAAAATTAAGTGTTCCTAATATTTTAGTCCCTAGCAACGGTGCCAAAAACTTGATGATGATTCACTTAACTAACTAAAATCATGACAAAGGCAAGCGTACCTATCGAATAATAGTATAGCTGGTAAGTCGGGAATATTGTATCCACGAGGACTAAAAGTACTAGTACTTACTATCTTTTTATCATCTAGACTATAAATTGAAGGGTTGTTTTTAATCTAAAATTAAACTAATTACTAAGAACTTGACAGAGAATAAAAAAAGAAAATAATCGAATAAACCAATATGAGAGACAATATCCAGGAAAGAATCCACCTAGAGTTCACTTATTATTTTGAATTTGAATTAAATGATTTATTCACTTGCCTTAATCCATAGAAATCCCTAATTTATATTAATATATCTTTTGAGAGTAAAAATAACTGACTCTAGGTTGATTAATTGAAATCTCTTTCTAATTAAAACCCCTATTGTCGCATTAACTCGATTTATGGATTCCCTTATTAGATTTGACTCTAATCCGGTAGATTTATGTCATCTTATTTCTAGGATTGCATGCAACTCCACTCAATTATGCCAGATCCACTCTTAAACAAGGGCTTTTGCTCTACTGAATTAAGCATATCAATCATGAATTAATATCCTGAAAACATTAAAACATGGAATAAGTACACATAATTGAGATCAAGAAATCAAGTATTTATCATGTAATTTAGAAAATTAAATAACAAGATCCGTCATAGGTTTCATCTTCCCTAGATATCTAGGGGATTTAGTTCAAACTTTTGGGGAAAAACATCTCAAAATTAGGAAAACAACAAAACATAAAGAACCCAAAAACTTCTAAAGAAGTTGACTGGAGATCTTCAATCTTGAAGGAGATCCTGCTTCTGAGTTGATTTCGATGGCGTTCTCCTAGTAATTTCTTTATTCTTCTCTGCATGCTCTCTTAGGTCCTCTTCTAGTGTGTATTTATAAACTTTAGAATGCACAGAAACCCTAAAAATTGGCTATTTTTCGTGTATTTGGGAAACGGGTTTTGAAATCGACACGAGCTGCATATAGGCGTGTGGCCAGCCCGTGTGGCTCACACGGGCGTGAGTTCAACCTATGTGGTAATAGCCAGGCCGTGTGGATCTTGAAAGTAGCTCGTTGTCTGATTTTGGCCCTTTTTCTACTTCTTTTGCTCCCCTATGCTCTCCTAAGTATAGAAACATGAAATTAAAGGATTAGGAGCATCAAATTCACTAAATTACATAATAAATCATCCAAAAACATGCTAAGCATGGGATTAAAACATGTTACTTTTATGGTTTATCACCTTGTGATGTTGACAATATGGTTTTTGGCTTTGCATTGTTCACTAAATTTTCAAAAATAAAGTTACAGACCTTATCAAAACTGGAAAATAATGTTACGACACACTTCCAAGCCCTAAAATCAACATCCAAAACGAACCAATCAACAAAAATACACTAAAATCCAATCATTATTTTGGCCACAAGCATAAAACATTTGACTTTAGCATTAAAACCAGCCCTTTCTAGGCGTTAGAATACTTACCCTTTAAAGTATAGTTTTTTTTTCCTAGCATACTTAATTCGTCAGAGAAGTACATACCTCATGATTCACACCGAACAAATCACATGAGAACGATAAGATATCCACCACTACATAGAATTGAAAACATTATCCTCATGAACTGAGCGGTTAACGCATATATCACAAAAAAAGGTACGTTGATCAAACTAGTTCCCTTACAATGCGTGGCTTGCAACTAAACATAAGAGAACGTTGGTAAAGATCAAATTAATGGTAGAACAGAAGGAAAAACGACAAATGATCTAGATCGAGAAATAGTAGAACAGCAAATTGATAACATGCAAATATGGGAATAACAAACAAAAAAGAAAACAAAGGAACGATAAGAGAGAATTTCGGTAGCAAAAGTGAAAAAGAAACAAAAACGACAGAATGGAGAATGAGGGGGAGAGAGAGAACGACACTAGTGAAGGATTTTCAAGGGATTATTCACACATTTAAAAAAAAACCTACCCATTAAATCTGTTTGTTATCCATATCAACTACTCAAATTCTGACCATATGGGCAGCATAAACAAAGACAAAGCAAAAATAATTTCGCTTTGCACACACGAGATTCAAATATGGGATCTTTGGGTAAGCTGAAGCTTTACCACTGAACCAATAAACTCATTATTGTTAATAGTTGAGCAAGAATAATAATACGCTATATATTCAAAGTCAGGAGTTGGAACAAAAATAATAAAAATTCAAAAGTAGAGATTTGAACACAAGACCTCAAGCATATAAACAAAACACCTATCCACTGTACCAAATTAATTTACTTAACATGATTTAACAATTTTAAAAAGGAACTTTGGAGCGTTATAATCGTGTTAATAGCATTTTCAACAAAGGAACCTAATTTTTCCTATAAAACCTAACAAATAATTAACAACTAAAAAGAATTATGAAAAAGCTTCCTATGCAAGCCTTTTTTTTTCAAATCATCATCTTTTGCATTCTTGGCAACTAGAAGAATCGTGTAATAATCTGTACACGTCTCTAAGCATAAATTTTATTGTAAAATTTATCTTCATCTAATTTTGTTGTAATTTATTTAGAAAAATATGTAAATTTTTTTGGTCTTTGACTTTTCTAACATTTTTTATATTTTTTTATTTTTGTAATTTTTTATCTTTTTAGCTACATATATTTTTATAATTTATAATTTCTTTTATATTTTAAATTTTTTATGTAATTTTATATATTTGTGACTAAATTAAAAATTTTCATAGTTGGGTGACCAAAACGGAAACATGCTAATAGTTGTGACTAATTTTATAGTTTACCCTTTCAAAATTCAAAAAGTATAATAACTAAAGGTGATCAAATTGAAGAACGTGTCTAAATCCACAATTTTTGCATAGTATGAGACTAATAATAAAATTTGACTTAACAGATTTAACCGCTACGATTTAGATCAATACTGAAATTTCAAAAATCAAAATAAACATAAAGACTAAAATTGACTAAATCATAGTAGAATAATTAAATGTGAAACTCTCGCATATTGAACAAGACTAATAATATAATTTTGACTTTCAAAGAGTGGTAAAAGTACCACAAAACTCCCTATTATATATCTTGGATTACATTTTAGTCTCTCTATCGAAAAAAATGGACAAATTAGTCCATGTACGTTAGGTGAGTGAGCAAAACAACTCATTTATTAAAACTGCATCGTTAAATGTTTGTTTTCGTGTTTATATACAATGTATAATAATAAATTTAGCCTTCAACCTCAACACGTTATTCAATTTGATCCCCACTCTTTTATTAGAAGTAAATTGAAAATTTTCGAAACTAATAAAGCTAAAGGATCAAAAAGCCTTAGCAACAATTTAAAAAAAAAAATCAATTAAGCCCTTTTAAATTTTAAAGATTAATAAAAAATTATAAAAAATTATGAACAAAATTTATAAAATAAAGGTTATAAAAATTTAAATTTTATATTTTTATTAAAAAATAACAATAGAGATCCTAAAAAATATTAGGGTCAATTTTTTAAAAATCTTATAACAATTAGATTTTAACGGTTTGGTATTGTTATTGTTTAATACAAATTTTAAATTTTTGTTTATCCTTTTTATGATTTTTTAAATTTTAAAAGAGCTTAATTTTTTTGTGTGTGTTGTACATGGATTATGGTCTTTTTCACCCTTTAGCTTTATTAATTTCAAAATTTTCTAATTTACTTTCAATAAAAGAATAAGGGTCAAATTGAATAAATAAGTAAATGTTAAGTGTTAAATCTATTATTATATCCAGGGGCATAGCCAAGGAGTTAGCTGGGCCCCTAAAATAGAAAATTTTTATTTAAGCCCTTTAAAATTTTTAAAATTTTAAATTAGTAAAAATAAAATTACACTTTGGACCTTATAAAAATAGAAAAAGTTTGATTTAATCCTTTAAAAATTATAAATATATATGTTATTCAAATAGTGAAATTATATTTTTACTATCGTAAAAATTAAAATTTAATTTTTCGACCTCCCTAAAAAGTTTTTTTTTGCCTTTGCCCCTGATTATATCTTATATATAAACATCAAATTTAAACGGAAGAATTATTTTGCTCTCTCAACTAATGTATACGGATTAATTTAGCCAATTTCTTAATAAAGGGACTAAAATGTAATATAGATTATAGTAGAATAGGTTTTGTGGTAGTTTTAGCTCAAATAGCATATCAACATCATTATGAATTATGAACCGTGCGATGAAACGTGGCAACTATAGGGTGTCGGTGGGATTGGCTTTTGTCTATGTCACCTGCCTGTGACACTCAACATTTCCCTTTCCCTTTTACATCCTTCTTTGCTAAGTCAGTGCATGCAAACATTTAATATATCTCAGCATTTACATTTAACTTAAAATATTACTACGTATTTACTTTTTTTTTTTAAAATAACCCATAATTCTATTTTCTAATATGACCTTAATACTGTAAAAAGGGAAAACGTTATTGGGAGTAACAATGACAGACCTAATTTTCTACTGCATTAAAGAAAACCCCCTTCGCACGTGGTTTAAAATATTTTCTGGAAAATAGTGATTAATAATATTTTATTTAAAAAGTAATAAATGGAAAAATAAAGTTATTGCTGGCATTGGTTTGACAGCGGAGCGGAGCGGAGCTGAATTAGAACACAGCCACATCCACGTGGTGCTAATCAATGTGTTCACAACTCCCTATGGCTGTAGTTTGAAGTTCATAAAGTGGATCTTTACTTCAGGCTTTAATTAAAATCACAAACTAAAAATGTTAAAAAAGTTATAAGGTTATATTCCAGTGTAATTTTTTCTTATATATAAAGATATCAAAACATAAAAAACATTCTTAAAATTATATAATTTATTTTGTAAAATAATTACTTAACTTAATTGGTATTGAGATAATTCGTGACACTAATTTAATTACAAGTTTAATATATAGTATAGTTATACATGGGAGGCCTATAAAGATAATTATCTAGTACACTTATCCTAAAGTTTTTTAACTCTATAAACAAGATAGGTATAATAACCTATTTAGCCCTCTAATTTTAAAAAAAAAATATTTTAATCATTAATTTAATTTTTCGTCTTTTTTAATTTTTAAATTTACATTATTTGTTAAATTACCCTATAGTAGATGGAACAATGAATGTTTGTTAACTTTGTTAACATAACATATGCGTGGATTGCTACATTAGCAATTAATTATTTTTTTAATTTTAAAAATTCAAAAAATATTAAAATGTAATAATATATTTTTAATATTTTTAAAAAATAATTAATTGCTAACATTACATACATGTGGATGACACGTCATTAAAGTTAACAAACGATAACTTTTCTACCCATTTTAGAATAATTAGACAAATAATGCAAATTGAATGACTAAAAGATAAAAAAATACTAAAATGATTTTTTATTCATAATGCTAATAGGATATTTGAATTTAAAAGGTTAAAAAACTATCATCAATGTATCAATTAATAATTAATAATAAATGTAATATAAAAACAATAAAAAATTATGAAAATTATATAATATTAATCATCGATTTATAAAAGATTATATAAATGCATAATTATAACTAAAAATCAAATTACATGTGTATGTGTATGTTTATGTTTATGAAAATCATGTATTTAAAATACACTTGTGTGTTTAAAAATTACATATAATTAATAACGAAATGTATAGTTTGAAACTAATAAATTAATATATACAACTTATAGAGGTAATAAAGTAAGCATAATATAATTAAAATGTAAATATTATATCAAAATAAAACTTTAGTTTAGTGATAAAATTAATATTTTATTGATGTAAATAATATAAGTTCAAATTAAATTTTATTGAATTTTTTAAAGATAAAAATATTAAAATACTCTCAAATAATATAACTTAATTTAATTATAAAAAAATATTATTTAATAAATTCTTCAAGCATGTTATAAAAGAAAAGAAAGAAAAAATGCGTTTAGAACTTTGTTGCCCATCGCATAGTATTTATACTTCCATCTTTCTCGCTAAAGAAAAGCATTTTTAATGTAGTGTTATGATTGTATGAAATTACTGTGTGAGAACACCAAATGAAGCTTAAGTAATTGGGACATTTTAATGTGCATCATAATTCATCTTTTATTCGCACAGTGTTATTATATAAAGTTCTTTTTTCTTTTGGAATAAAGTGGGAAAAAGAAAAGAGAAGGAATATAAGGAATGGGTAAAAAATCCCACAACAAAACAATTTTCATTATTGTATCAAATCAAGAAGAAAAAGTAAAAAGTTATTGATCTCATCTCATGGTAATCATTGCAATTTCTAGTTTGGTCAATGGTTGAATTTGTTGTATAAAAAACACATGAATTGATTAAGATATAAAAATATTAAATTATTTTATTTTTATTTTTATTTTTATTTTTAATTTTATACTTCATCTTCAAAACTATTATGCATATATCCATCTAAACCTATTATTCTTTTTTCTATCAACACCTAAATTAAAATAAATTTAACAAAATAATATTATCTTAATTTAAGATAAATATAAAAAAAAATTACATATACTAATTATCACGTTCGTAAAAAGAATTATGAAGTACCCAAAAAAAAAATATATGAAATTGTGAATTAGATTTTTCATTTTCAACAGACAGTCTTAGCTCATTACCAAGTAAGTAGAAGCTGCGGATTATTTGGTCATGCAACCTGCTACCAAATTCATAATTTAATTATTTTTAGAATCTCACTCCATGAAAAATAGCAAAATAAATAAAAATAATATATATATTTATTTATTCTTTTCTTTCCTGTATCATACCAACCGGACATTTTTGTTTAATATCATTTCTTCACTCTAAACCCTACTTTCTTTTTACTACAAAATTTATTTATATTTCAAAATTTATAAAATAAATATAATTTATATGGTTATTTAATTAGAGATAAATATTTTAGAGATCAAAATTAAATTATAATTTTTACGATAGTAAAAATATAATATTATTATTTTAATAACTTATATCTTCATAATTTAAAAAAAAAAATCAAATTTTTATCATTTTTAAAAGTTAAAGTATAATTTTATCTTTATTAATTTAAAATATTAAAAGACTTAAATAAAAAATTTCTATTTTAAGAGGTCAAGGCCCTGCTAAAATAAATTTCTATATAATGTTATATAAACTTTGATTTCACAAATCAATAGCAATATTATTGAATAAGCACGATTTTATATCAATATATTTCTTATACGAATAATATATTAATAAAATATGAAAATAAATGTTTGCATTCAATTATTTAAATGTGTACAATTAAATTAAAATTAAAATTTTATGTATATATATTAACCATAATTTAAGTTTCAAGTGTATAATTACACAAATTTAAAATTAATGTATGAATCAAAAATAATATATACAATTGATATTTATCTCATTTAATTATTATACAAATCGATAACTCGCTTTGAAACAAAAGAGAAACAAATAATTATAAGAGAAAACTTGTTTATTTGTTATTTGGCTAAGAAATCCCTATAATCTAAAAATATTTATACATCAAAATCAAAATTTTACTATAAAAAATAACAAAATTATAATTCCTTTTTTTTTATTTTCTAAACACTAAATATTTTTTTTTCCTTTACTAACAATCCCTATAAACATAAGAATTTGTTTCACATAAACATATTAGCTTCATAATTATGGAATTAAGATCATGACTGCTATTACCGCGTTGGATTATTGAATAATCTGCAGTTGAGTTGGAGCTCGAACTCATGAGTGAACTCGCTTCCTGAATTGACTCCGTCGATGTGATCAAATCCACATTCTTCAGTAAATACCCGTTCCCGACGAGTTGACTCAAGATTTCTGACTCCGATATCGAGTTCTTCTTCTTCTTATGCTGCATTGTAGCTCTGACGATCTCCGTCAACATTGCATTGGCTAGTCTCCGAATCCCTCTAGCTCCACCTATCAGAATAGCTGAGTTGACTTGTAAATGGGACTGAGTTTTATCCGAGTTCCTCTTGCTGTGCTTCCCACCTGAGCTGCTTTCCTTTGTTAACAAATAAACCGATTCGGAACTCCGATTCCTGACACGGCCGAGTGGGTCACTCAGTACCATCAAACTTTTAACATCCACTAACGTTATATGCTTAAAATTTCGCCTGATTCTCCCTAATAACATCGGATAACAAGCCCATCTTCTAAAACTCATCGGAACGTGATCTAAAAACCCAGCCAGCGAGTTCTCTGGATCCAACTCGTTCACATCGAATCCCACTACCGAGCCGTAAGTCAACCGAGTTGACTCACCTTCAGCTTCAGTTGAATTGCCGGAATTCCCTCGACCCTTCTTTCCCCAAATAGTCTCCCCAACATCTTTTTTCCCAGATTTCCAAAACTGGGCCGACTCGAAACTAAAGACCGAGTCACGAGAACCCTTGTTATTGGAAGCTTTATAGTGTTGAATAAGATTGAAGAACGAGTTGTTCTCTTCATGAATAACAAGGTTAAATCTCGAAGACGAAGACCCAAAAAGAAAAACAATGTCGGCTTTCGAAGTAATACCAGACCTATGCAAGACTCGTAAGAAAAGCCTGAGTTCATCTTCGGTCACATCTTCAACAACATGGCTGACAATAAGATCGTTCATGGCTTTCGTCCCACGTCTGTACAAAGTTCCCATCCTTTGCAAAGCAAACGAAGATGGCAAAACCCCAGGGTTTTGCTTAACATTAAGTGGTTTGTTATAATCCCACAAGGGGAAAAACCATTTCAAAGGAGGAGGAGGAGGAGGAGGAAATTGGGTCTTTTGAGATAAGAACCGACGAGAGTTTTTAATGGTGGGAGAAGGAATAAAAGATGGTGTGGAAATGGAAGGTTCAAAAGTAGAGAGAGTGAAGAGAAGAATCGTGAGGAAAACCAAAACAAGGCAAATGGAAATAGTGGATTGAGCTTTAGAGAAAAGGAGACTGGAAGAAGCTGTTCTTCGAACAAATCTTGTTGACGGTGGCGTCGTGGTGGTGGTGGTTTGGTTATCAACAGAAGAATTAGTGATTTTGTTTTGGTCGCCATGGAAGAACACTAAGAGTAAACCCATGCCTTTGCTTTCTTTGTTGCCGTTGGCTGCTGCAAACCCCATTTTTTTTTTTTTTTACTTTCTTTGCTTTTTCACATCCTTTGATGGCCCCCTTTGGCTTTTTTTTTGTTTTTTGGCTTCGAGTGGTGGAGAGGATTGTTGTTTTCACAAGGACAATAGGGACGAGCTTATGGATACGGTTATTTGGTGGAAATATAATGTAATTTTATCTTACTTTATAATTCTATTTAATTATTTAGATAAATATTATCATACTGAATTCTTTTTATTGTTTAATCACAATATCTAAGTATATTGATTATAGTAAAAATGTTGTATTAATTATCTTCAAAATTATCTCAAGATAATGAAGGAAATAAAAATATATTTCTTTATCAACAATGATTTAAATTAACTTTTTATTAATTTTATTCACTAATAATGTGGAAATATATATTATATTATTATGGCACAATTGCGGTTATAGAATGATTTATTTAGCCTTTTAATTTTATAAAAGACGTCATTTTAGCTTTTTATTTAAATTTTTTTTTGTTTTAACTTCTAAACTTATATTGTTTGTCAAATCACTCCATAAATAAAGAAAATTTTAACATCTATTAACTTTATTGATGTGGATTTCCCATGTGGATGCCATGTCAGTAATTAATTAATTTTTTAAATTTTAAAAAATTCAAAAAATTTATAAAGATTATTTCAAAAAAATTTAAAAAGTATTTAAAAGTATAAAAATATAATTTTTTATTTTTTATTTTAAAAAATTAATTAATTGCTAACAGACATACACATGGACTTCCATGTGGATATCAAGTTAGTAAAACTAACAAATGCTAATTTTTTTCATCTATTTTGAGATGACTTGACAAACAAAGTATGTTCAAAAGTCAAAAGAGGTGAAAAATTAGATGGATAACTAAAATAATTTTTTTGTAAAATTGGAGGGCAAAATTAATCAATGCCAAAAATTTATGTAAAAACCTTATGAGACCTTGGTTGAACTTTCGGGACATTGGTGTCATTTATTCAATGTTCGGGTTAACTCATTACACAAATTCAGTCAGTGACCTAATAATAGTATAGATATATACATAATATTAATAATAAAATATGTGATCGAGTTTTGTGCAACAAATTTTGTTTTGGTTTTGGCATAATTGTCGAAAATACCCTCAACATTTATGGGTTTTTGAGTTTGAGCCCTTAACCATTTTTTTATTGACACCCTCAACGTTATAATTTTTTTAGAAACCAACCTAATTTTAACAGTAAACGTGAGTTAATCATCAATCAAACTGCAGGCAAACAAAATAACCTATGTGACATGCCACATAAGCACGATATCATATATGACATCATTTATAAAAAATAATTGTTATGAGTGCAACGAAACTAATGAAAACTAACAGCGAAACCAAAAAAGAAAAACAAAAATAAAAAAAATTCTTCTAAATAAAGTAGATCATCAAATAAATCATAAATACCAATGAAAACTAACAGCGAAACCCAAAAAATTCCAATGAATCTGACTTCTTCTCCAACCTTTCTTCCACTACTAACTTCTCCAGTTTCTACTTTTTAGAAACGTCTTCAGTTTCTTTGTTGTCTTCCTCTCTCCCACGCTTCGATTTGGAGTCATTATTGGCATTGTCTCTAGCATTAGGGTTTTGGGTAGAGGAGTCAAGGTTTTCGAGATCCATGTCTTCAATTGGTGGGTTGGGCTCGGCAGGCTCCAATGACGCCTCTTTCTCCGTCATTGAGGAAGATAAGATTTCAAACCTTAGAATGTTTGGCGACAATAGAGGAGTTAATAGAGTTTGCACAGAGGTTTTGTTTAGCTTCCCATGGGTAGATATGTGATGAGAAAGACGAATCGAGTCGCACATATACTAGCTGATGCAGGTACATTCTATTTTGAACCTATGTTCTGGGTGGAGGAGGCTCCATTGGCAATATAGATCGCGATGGAGCAAGATCATTGGTGGGTAGACCCACTCGATTGAAGATAATGCCATTTTGCACTGGAATCTGAGAATTTTCGAATCTCTCCGATGGTGTCAATGATTTCGAGCTCTCTCAATTTTCAACCTTTTGATAAGATTTCTAGAGAACGGATTTGTGAAAAGCTACTTGAAGAAGTTTATTGATTTTGTTTTACTAGTTTCCATCTGATGCGAAGAAAGAGAGAAGAAGAAAGAAGATGGAAATAAAATGAAAAAAAAATTGTTAAATAAATTTTCTATACATGATGTCATCTATGACATAGTGCTTATGTGGCATACCATAGAGGCTACTTTGTTGACATACAGTTTGATTGACGGTCAAATCACGTTTACTGTTAAAATTTGGCTAATTTTTGAAAATATCGTAACATTAAGAGTATCAATAAAAAAAAGTTAAGGGCTCAAACCAAAAAACCCATAAACATTAAGTGTATTTTTTTACAATTATGCCCTTGATTTTTTTTCTTATGATAAAAAAAATAGATAAAGTGATAATACATAAATGATATTAACAAAATTCAAGCAACACAAATAATTTACTATTACAATAATAATAATTTAACTATATTATTAATTAATTAATGCTAGTATTTATTTTTCAATTTATATATCTAAAAAAATACATACTCCTTTCTCTGAAAACCATTAAAAGAAACCTCCTTGTCAATGAGGTCTTTACTCAGTTGGCAAAAATGGAGATCTTGAGTCTTAAGTTGTAATAGCCCAAATTTTAGTGAAATCGGAACAGTGATTTCGGGACCACAAATTCGAGTCTAAAAAAAATTATTTAAATTTCATAAAATGATAGGTAATATGATAGGAAAATTGCATGAAAATTTTACGAAATTTTTTTTATCGATTATGTGTCTAATTGCAAAAAAGGACTAAATTGAATAAAATGTCAAAGTTGGATTCTAATAGTTATAAGAATCAAATAGCTATGGGATTTAAAATGTGAGGTCCTTATAAAAAAATTAGACCATTTATGAAAAACATGTAGATATTTTTGGTGAGTCATCCATGGAAAAATTAAAAAAGGGCAAGGACTAAATTGGAAATTGAATTAATTAATATATATTAAATGATTAAATAGAATAAAACCCATTTTATATCATCATCTTCTCCATAAAATACATGGAAACCCTAGAAGAGAGAAAGGAAACTTTTCAAGCTTGAATTGGTAAGTTCTATGTCCCGTTTTTAGTAATTTTTATATTTTTAAAATTGGGGAAGCTTAATTTCTCTATTTGGGGGATTAATTTGAAAAGAAATCAAGGTTTAGAAAATCCCCCACGGATGAATATGCTGTTAATTGAAATATTATGATAGAAAATGAAAGGTTATTGATAGATAAATAAGTTTTACAAAGTGATTTTTAGTGAAAACATGTGTAGGGGCTAAATTGAAAAGTGATGAAATTATAGGAAAAATTTTGAAATTTATAAGATACATGTGCTGTAAAAGTTATATTAAAATTTTGATTAGGCTTAGAATAAGGAGAAAATTGCATGAATTCTAGTTTCCGAACCTAGGGATGAAATTGGAAATAAATAAAAGTTTGGGGGCAAAATGGTACTTTTGCCTAGAATGTGAAATGGGCTTGATTGAATGTAGAAATCATAGAATTGCTGATTAAATTTATTTATATAGATCCAGAAGTGTCAAATAAAGAAAAAGACCGAGGAAAAGAAAAAGTCTCGGATTAGAAGATACGATTAATTGTCGAAGTAAGTTCGTATAACTAATTTAAGTATGAAAATGTATTGATTGTTTATGGATTTATGTGAATTGTGATATGTAAATGACATGTATGTGTAGTATGAAATTGTTGATATATGATATGTATAATTGATGAAAATGAGTAAAATCCGTTCGAATATTGATTTCTGATTGGACTGGTGATTACCGTTGTAAATGAGACCCTGCCTACATTGCAGTAAAGGTTATCTGAAAGGGTAATTCTTGATCTCATTATGAAAAGGAAATTGACCCGAAAGGGGTAACAATTTAAAAAGGATACATATACCTAAATTGTACACTTGAAAAGGTTATGTACACTTTGTGTGTACAATTTGAAAAGGCTATGTACACTTTGCGTGTACAACTTGAAAAGAATAAGTACACTTTGAGTGTACCACTTGAAAAGGGAATGTACACCTCGAGTGTACGACTGGAAAAGGTTATGTCCATCAGAAACTCAGTAATTCAATGGAAATAGTTTAGTAAGTGATATAAGAAGAAATGATATAATGAGCTCATCTATGAATATTAGTGTTTTATACTGACTTATTGAATTGAGTGATTGTGAATAGGCATTATTTGCTAAATTGACAAGTTGATGGATGATCTGTTTATTGTATGATTTATTGCTAAATATGAGTGGTAAGTGTAGTTACTAAGCATGTAATGCTTACTAGGTTTATTTTTTCCTTGTTTAATAGTGCTCGAAGCTTGTGAAGGTTTGATTTGGGTCGTAGCAATCATCACACTATCAACTCATTGTTCTTGGTATAAATGATAAATTTATTTTGATATAATGCCATGTATAGGCTGGTTTGATCAAATGATGAATTGATAAGTTGGTTTGTAATCTAGCCATTATGTGTATTTTGATGATGATATAGTATGGTATTATATGATAAATATTATATGCTTGATAAGTTAATTAACATCTTTCATGAAAGTATAAATTGTCAAAATATGTAAAGTTAAGTCTAAATGTATGTTTGGAGATAGAAATATATCAAATTGAATGATGGAAATGGGTGTCTGTCTTGGCCGTGTGCCCCTAATTTGTTAATGACATTATAAACAGAGAGTTACACGGGCAAAGGACACGGGCGTATCCTGAGTCACACAGGCGTGTGCGACCACACGGCCTGACCACATGGGCGTGTGTAGTATTATTCATAAGTGAAATTTTGTGAATTTTGTGAAAAATTTTATGAGATTTCAAATTAGTTTCGATTCGATTTTAATGCTTGTATTGAGCCTAGAGGGTCAAATTAAAGGACATTATACTAAATCTCATAAAAAGAATAGTAAATTATATGTTTGATCTTTAAATGTTCTGTATTTATAAGTAATACTCTATAACCCTGTTTCAGCAACGGATACGGGTTAAGGGTGATGAGAAGTTATAGGTTAAACGAGCACAGTGTGAGTCAGTTATTGATTTAGAGTTTCAGATTGGTTCTGATGGTTGTTTATTATTCAGAGGCAGAGTTTGTGTACCGAAAGATACAGAGTTCATACAGAAGATTCTATACGAAGCTCACAGCGGTACTATGTCTGTACATTCGGGGAGTAATAAATTGTATAATGATTTGAAAAAGATGTATTGGTAGCCGGGAATGAAAAGAGATATTTCTAAATTTATGGTCAAAGGCTTAACATGTCAACAAGTGAAAGCTAAGCATCAAGTGCCTTCAAGGTTATTATGGCCAGTTACTATACCAGAGTGGAAATGGGAAAGGATTACCATGAATTTTATAATGGGATTACCTTTGTCTCTGAGGAAGAAAGATGCTATATGGGTAATTGTATACCAGTTAACAAAATTGGCACATTTTATACCGATACGTATGAACTTTTCATTAGATAAATTGACTGAATTGTATGTCTCTAAAATTGTTAGATTGCATGGTGTACAGGTTTCTATTATCTCTGATAGAGATCCTCGATTTACATCTCGATTTTAGCATAAATTACAAGAAGCATTGGGTACACAATTGCATTTCAGCACTGCATTCCATCCTCAAACAGATGGTCAATCAGAACGGGTGATACAAATTTTGGAAGACATGTTACGGTGTTTTGTGCTTGAGTTTGAGGGTAATTGGGAAAAGTATTTGTCTTGATTGAGTTTGCTTATAATAATAGTTATCAGTCCAGTATTAAAATAGAACCATATGAAGCTCTGTATGGTCGGAAATGTAGAACGCCATTATATTGGACAGAGCTTAGTGAAAAGAAAATTCATGGAGTTGATCTAATTTGGGAAACTGAAGAAAAGGTAAAGGTGATATGAGACAGCTTGAAAGTAGCTTCAGATAGACAAAAATCATATGCTGATCTTAAAAGAAAAGAAATAAAATTTGAGATTGGTGATAAAGTATTATTGAAAGTGTCACCTTGGAAGAAAGTTATCCGATTTGGTCGTAAAGGAAAATTGAGTCTCCGGTTTATTGGACCATATGAAGTTATTGAAAGAGTTGGACCGGTTACTTATCTGTTAGCATTACTGTCAGAACTTGAAAAGATTCACAATATTTTTCATGTGTCTATGTTACGGTGATATCGATCGGATCCATCACATGTTATCTCTCCAACAGAAGTTGAAATTCAGCCCGGCATGACATACAATGAAGAACCAATCAAGATATCAGCTCGGGAAACAAAAGAGTTGATAAATAAAAAGGTAGCATTGGTAAAAGTTCTTTGGCAGAAGCATGGAATTGAAGAAGCTACCTGGGAGCCTGAAGAAACTATGAAAAGGCAGTACTTGAATCTCTTTACTAGTAAGATTTTCGAGGACAAAAATTCTTAAAGGGGGAAGAGTTGTAATAGCCTAAATTTCAGTGAAATCGGAATAGTGGTTTCGGGACCACAAATTCGAGTCTGAAAAAAATTATTTAAATTTCATAAAACAATAGGTAATATGATAGGAAAATTTCATGAAAATTTTACGAAATTTTTTTTATCGATTATGTGTCTAATTACAAAAATGACTAAATTGAATAAAATGTCAAAGTTGGATTCTAGTATCTATAAGGATCAAATAGCTATGGGATTCAAAATGTGAGGTCCTTATATAACAATTAGACCATTTATGAAAAACATGTAGATATTTTTAGTGAGTCATCCATGGAAAAATTGAAAAAGGGCAAGGACTAAATTGGAAATTGAATTAATTGATATATGTTAAATGATTAAATAGAATAAAACCCATTTTATATCATCATCTTCTTCATAAAATACATGGAAACCCTAGGAGAGAGAAATGAAACTTTTCAAGCTTGAATTGGTAAGTTCTATGTCCCGTTTTTAGTAATTTTTATATTTTTGAAATTGGGAAAGCTTAATTTCTCTATTTGGGGGATTAATTTGAAAAGAAATCAAGGTTTAGAAAATCCTCCACGGATGAATATGCTGTAAATTGAAAGATTATGATAGAAAATGAAAGGTTATTGATAGATAAACAACTTTTACAAAGTGATTTTTAGTGAAAACATGTGTAGGGACTAAATTGAAAAGTGATGAAATTATAGGAAAAATTTTGAAATTTATAAGATACATGTGCTGTAAAAGTTATATTAAAATTTTGATTAGGCTTGGAATAAGTAGTAAATTACATGAATTTCAATTTCCGAACCTAGGGACGAAATTGGAATTAAATAAAAGTTTGAGGGCAAAATGGTACTTTTACTTAGAATGTGCAATGGGCTTGATTGAATGTAGAAATTATAGAATTGATGATTAAATTTATTTATATAGATCCGGAAGTGTCGAACAAAGAAAAAGACTGAGGAAAAGAAAAAGTCTCGGATTAGAAGATACTATTAATTGTCGAGGTAAGTTCGTATAACTAATTTAAGTATTAAAATGTATTGATTGTTTATGGATTTGTGTGAATTGTGATATGTAAATGACATGTATGTGTAGTGTGAAATTGTTGATATATGATATGTATAATTGATGGAAATGAGTAAAATCCGTTCGAATATTGATTTCTGATTGGACAAGTGATTACCGTTGTAAATGAGATCCTGCATGCATTGCAGTAAAGGTTATCCGAAAGGGTAATTCTTGATCTCATTATGAAAAGAAAATTGACCCGAAAGGGGTAACAACTTGAAAAGGATACATGTACTTAAACGGTACACTTGAAAAGGTTATGTACACTTTGTGTGTACAATTTGAAAAGGCTATATACACTTTGCGTGTACAACTTGAAAAGAATACGTACACTTTGAGTGTACCACTTGAAAAGGGAATGTACACCTCGAGTGTACGACTGAAAAAGGTTATGTCCATCGGAAAATCAGTAATTAAATGGAAATAATTTAGTAAGTGATATAAGAAGAAATGACATAATGAGCTCTTCTATGCATATTAGTGTTTTATACTAACTTATTGAATTGAGTGATTGTGAATCGGCATTATTTGCTAAATTGGCAAGTTGATGGATGATTTGTTTATTGTATGATTTATTGTTAAATATGAGTGGTAAGTGTAGTTTTGGTTATATGAACTTACTAAGCATGTAATGCTTACTAGGTTTATTTTTCCTTGTTTAATAGTGCTCGAAGCTCGTGAAGGTTGAATTTGGGTCGAAGTAATCATCACACTATTAACTCCTTGATCTTGGTATAAATGATGAATTTATTTTGATATAATAGCATGTATAGGCTGGTTTGATCAAACGATGAATTGATAAGTTGGTTTGTAATCTAGCCATTAGAATGACTACTAATGTGTATTTTGATGATGATATAGTATGGTATTATATGATAAATATTATATGCTTGATAAGTTAATTAACATCTTTCAAGAAAATACAAATTGTCAAAATATGTAAAGGTAAGTCTAAATGTATGTTTGGAGATAGAAATATATCAAATTGAATGATGGAAATTGGTTGGATTTGGTTGGTAAATGTATGTGAATTTTTGTGCAGGAAAATGGTTAAGATTGGGGTGAAAAATGGGGCTAGGAAATGACCTTATTTTGTCCACGCGGGTAAGACACACGGGCTTGTGTCTAGGCCGTGTGTGACACACGACCTAAGTACATGTGCATGTGATCTGGCCGTGTGTCCCCTGCGCCTTAAGTTAGCAAAACAGAATGCTCAGACTTGGCCACACGGGCTAAGACACGACCGTGTGTCTTTCCCGTGTGAGGGATACGGTCTTGGAACATGGGCATGTGTCCTAGCCGTGTAAAATCTGTAGTTATTTTTGGGAAATTAATTTACCACACAGCCTAAGCACACGAGCGTGTGTCTTGGCTGTGTGCCCCTAATTTGTTAATGACGTCATAAGTAGAGAGTTACACGGGCAAAGGACACGGGCGTGTCCTGAGTCACACAGGCGTGTGCGACTACACGGTCTAACCACAAGGGTATGTGTGGTACTGTTCATAAGTGAAATTTTGGGAATTTTGTGAAAAATTTTATGCGGTTTCAAATTAGTTCCGATTTGATTTTAATGCTTGTATTAAGCCTAGAGGGTCCAATTAAAGGACATATACTAAATCTTAGAAAAAGAATAGTAAATTATATGTTTGATATGTAAATGTTCTGTATTTATAAGTAATACTCTGTAACCCTGTTCCAGCAATAGATATGGGTTAGGGGTGTTACATAAGTACCCATATTTGAGACTTACCATGCACAACTATGTGTAAGTTTTCGAGTCACATTATGTATGGAGTTTTAGTTTAGTTAGTTCTAGTTTGTTGGCTTTAATCTGGAATGTATTCAGTTTTTAGTTTGTTTGTGTTGCAATAGTTTGATTCTGGTTGGTGGTTACTCGAAGAATCCATTTGTAATTGTTTGATATTTATGGTTACTTGGACTTGTATCTATAATTATACTCTTCTTGTTACACTTTAGAAAAAAAAACCCTAAAAACTACCCATTACTTTTCTTTTCCTTCTTTTCTAGAGGTAAACTATATATATCGTATATATTTCCTTTCAAAGAAATCTATTTTTTCATATAGTAAGTTGGTGTTATAAGTCAATGGAACATCAATTTAATTAAGAAATGGCTGCAATGCATTATCTTTGTTATAAAGTAATAATCTATTTACTGTATAAAAAGTATTTGACTAAGTTAGTGTTACAAGTGAATCGAATACTAACTTAATTAGGAAAAGTTTAAAATATCATTTTTTTCAACAAACAAAAAATATTATTATAAGGGTATTTATATCTTTTAATCAGTTTCTAGAACCGAACTAGATGGTATATTAGCCCAGAACAAAGAAAAAAAGCAGTTGACATGCAAACTGACCAATTAAATTGAATTTTATAAAATTTATAATATTTTTCCAATTTTTTTTATAAATTATTTGATTTGAACCTAACAAACCTAAAATCAGTGATCTGATCAATTTGATCCCAATCTAGTTCCAAAAAAATTGATTTTATTAGCTTTATATAAAATCTTTAAAATAATCTATCTAAAAATATATTATTTACGTTTAAATCTTAAACCTTAATATTAAAAAAAACCTTAATTATTACTCAAAGAGAATGTTATTCTTATAATTTCAAAGATAAACTTATATCTTTTAATAAAAAATTCTTTCCCCACGTAGTGGATGTGACATAATCTAATAAATTTTTAATTTTTACAAGTTAATTGGACACCGATTTAATTAAAAAATTATTAAATTGTACATTCTTTTCACAAAGTAATAAATATAATTAGGATAGTGTCTTAGTGTTTTTATCTTTTTATTAAATAAATTATATAAAAATAATTACACATAGTGATATTTGAGCATGAGGAATAGTATATATTACAATTTTTTTTTTATCATTTTGATTAAAATCACATTTAGCTTTCATATATAATTTTTGTAAATACATGTTACATATGGAAATTTTTACATACAACATGAGTGCGACATAATATAATATTAACATAATGATCGTTATACACCAAAAAAATAGACATAATGATACATTTAATTTTTAATGTTTACTCTTTTTTTCGCTTTAGCTCTATTTCTTACTTTATGGATCATTTTGACCCTTAACTTTCAATTAAAAACTGATTGAATCGTTAAAAATTTAACGACACTTATAGGACAACTCGTGTAACAATACATGTTTTATAAAAATTCAAAAAAAAAAAAAAACTAATAACCATTAAAATGTTCAACAAGTTTCATAACTTTTTGAAAAAAAAATTCCATGAAAACAATTTAGTACGTATAGATTGTCATATGAGTTGCTATATCATTGCCATTAAAATTTTAAGAGGCCAATTAATTTTTATGTCCATAAAAAAGTACCTCGACTAAATTTTAGAAGTGTGAGAGTCAAAGTGATTAAAAAAAAAGGTTAAAGTGCCAAAATAAATAAACGTTAATGATTAAATTTAATTTTATGACTTTAGTTGATAGTGACCAAGACATCACCTATTTTACTCAGTGAGTTGAGAATGTTTAACTTATCAATTTATTCGATAAATTATTGGGGGCTTATGTAATCTATATTCAATTAATTGTATTTTGTACCGGAACACTGAATCTATTTAAAGTGGTTCAATTTATCTTAGAAAACTAATTTATGAATAATGATTAATTTTACTTCACTACCTAGCAACTCTAGACTAAAAAAAACCCATGTACAAATAAGGATTAATTTTACTTCTTTGTTTAGCTACTCTAGACTAGGAGTACATCTTGGCGGAGGAATTATACAGATCACCTTTCCATACATTGTAGTTGGTAAATTTTTTTTTTTTTTGTTTATTTAGGAGTTTTTATTAATAGCTTACTTATTTTATCGTTAAAAAAGCTACTTATTTTATTTGAAAGCCTTTTCCTTTTTTTTTTTTTTTGAAATTAAAGTGATTTCCTTTTTTGTTTTAATTTAAAATTGTTATTATTCTTCTCTTTTTGGTGGTGAATATGTTTCATTATTAAACGAATCTTCAATTTTGTTCTTTATGTCCTTTTTTTTGTTATTTATTTTATTATAAGATATTTTCTTATTTTGTAATTAAAAAAAAACTTAATATTATTCCTGTCAAATGATCAACCTATCTAATCATCACACTATAATTAAACAAATAAGTAATAAATTAAAAAAAGGAATTAAGAAATAATAATAATTCAATATTTATTGGTTTATGAAGACGAGGCTCCATATTTGGCATAAAACAAGTTGGCACCAAATCTCAAGACAGTTTCACTGTTAGCTAAGGATTATTTTAGGAAATTTGTGGTGAATTTCAAATGCCAAACACGTGCATCAGAAATGCAAACATTTCTATCTTAATTTATTTATGATTATTATTTAATTTAATCAAACTGGTTTTATAATTAATGCTAGATTTGGAAGTAAATACTTCTCTTATAGTTGACCACTCCATAGATTATATCAATTATTAAAAAAACGACAATAGAATTTGCCGATTCATACTCAATTCATGGCCATTAATTATTACTATCGTACCAACAACATCTTTCACCGACACTGAGTCCGAACACCCCACCCGGCCCTACCGTCTAAACAGGATCCGACTATGACGATCAGGATTACTGTTTAAACAACTAAAAAAAAAATTAACTTTTTGTTTGGATTTATTGATAAATGCTAATATAAAAATGTTTTCCTTATTATTTTATTTAAATACTGAATTTACACATCTAATGCACACCGGTAATATTGGAATTAGTGAAGTGAGGTTAAATTTCATAAAATAAAAAGGTTACCAACATCTTAACTCACCTCACCATTATCATTTTTTTCTGTTATTCAACTATCAATTTTTCAAATTCAGTTTTTTATTTATTATTATTTTTCACTTAACCATCAATTTTTTAAATTTGGTCTTCCAAGTAATCAAAATTATTTTTTTTGTCCATTTCCGTTACATACAGTTAAATCTTTAATAAAAATGAGACGTAATAATTTTAAAATGGATATACTAATAAATTTAATCATTAACTTTTACATATAATACTAATTTAGTGTAATTTAAAATAAATTAACTCTCAAAATTTATGAAATAACCTCGATTTAATCCTCAAAATTTACTTTCCTCTTTCACTTTCCCAACGTCATTATCATCATTGCCTCCACCACCTCCTTCTCCACATTTCTAAAAAAAAAAAAAATCTCTTTTTTCTTTTTATTTAAACCTATATGACATAATAACTACCTAAGTATCTGTAAACATGGGCATAACCAAGGGGGGCTGGCAGGGCTCGGCCTCCCTAAAATGGAAAACATTCTATTTAGGCCCCTTTAAAATTTATAAAAATTTAAATTAGTAAAAGTAAGATTGCACTTTACCCCCTAAAAATGATAAAAAATTGATTTAATTTTTTAAAAATTATAAAGATATAGATGTTAAAATGGTGAAATTACATTTATTATCGTAAAAATTTACAATTTAATTTCGGCCCCCTAAAAATTTTTTTTGGCTCCGCCCCTGATTGTAAATCTCACAAATAAATAATAGCTGCTGTAACAACCCATTTTCAGTGAAATCGGAACAGTGACTTCGGGACCACAAATCCGAGCTGAAAAGAAAATTAATTTTAATATTATTGCATGGTCTGTATTATGATAGGAATGTCATATGAAAATTCTGATAAAAAAGTTTACCTATTATGTGTTTAATTATGGAAAGGACCAAATTGCATAAAATGCAAAAGTTGAGTTCTAGTAGCTATAAGTACCAAATAACTATGGAACTCAAAACTTGAGGTCCTTATATAGTAATTAGACCATTAAAGAAAAGTTAGCAGATATTTTTGATGAATCATCCATGGAATATTAGAAAAAGGCAAGGATTAAATTAGAAAGTGAGAAAAATTAAAAGATGATAATTAAAGTAAATAGAAAATATCATCGTATTTTCATCATCTTCCTCAAAATTTCTATGAAAACCCTAAGAAAGAGAAAACAAGCTTTCTTGGCTTAATTGGGTAAGTATTCTTGTCACATTTTTAGTAATTTTTATATTTTTGAGATCGAAATAACTTACTTTATCTATTTTGGGGATTAATTTGAAAAGTTATCAAAGTATAGAAGTTTTTCCATGGATGAATATGCTAAAATTTTGAAATTTATGGTAGAAAATGAAAGGTTATTGATAGATAAACAACTTTTACAAAGTGAATTTTGATGAAAATATGATTTAGGGACTAAATTGTAAAGATGTAAAAGTTAGGGAAAAAATTTGAATTTTGTGAAATATATGTGCTGTAAAAGTTATATGAAAATTTTGGTTAGGCTTGGAATAAGTATTAAATTGCATGAATTTTATTTTTCGAGCCTAGAGACGAAATCGTCATTTATAAAAGGTATAGAGCAAAATAGTAGTTTTGCCTAGGATGTGAATTGAATTAAATTGAGTGTGAAATAGATTAAATTGATGTTAAATTCATTTATCTAAATCCTGAAAGACCTAATACCGAGTTAAATCGAGGAAAACAAAAAGTTTCGGATTAGTAGATTTCGTATACGAATAAGTATCGAAGTAAGTTCGTGTAACTAAATTGTGTATATTTATATGTTTGAATTAAAAGCTGTATATGTGAATTGTATAATTGCCATGTATATGAAATTGATTGAATATCTGATAATGCCCGATAAATGTTAAGTCCTGTTTGAACAAATGAAAATCGATGGATACAAATTTCCCGTAATGGTTGTGGTCTGACATATGTTGCAGACACGCCATAACTCGAAAGAGCATCCCGTATTAGCCCTATCGAGTTTTCTGTATAAGGTTCTTGCGAGCTTCCCGTTATAGCTCTTCAGAGCATCCCGATAGGTTGTGATCCTACATTTGTTGTAGACACACCTTAGCTCTTATGAGCATCCCGATTATAGGCTCTTCATGAGCTTCCTGTTAAATTGGATCTTAGTGAGCTTTCCGGCAGTGCTCGCTTGAACTTCTCGATATATGGCTATTCGGAGCTTCCCGTTACATGGCTCTTTGTGAGCTTCCTGATAAGCTCTTCGTGAGCTTCCTTATATGGTTCTTTGTGAACTTCCCGATAAGGTTCTTTGTGAACTTCCCAATTATGGCTCTTATGAGCTTCCCGTTATATAGCCTGGATAAGCTTTCCGATAGGCTTTTTATGAACTTCCCGAAATGGCTCTGCGTAAGCTTCTAGTTACAAGGCTCAAGAGTGTGCTTCCCGATTATATGCCATAATTGGGTACCCCTGGAAATGAATTGAAGAATTATAGTAGTGTACACTAAAGTGTACTATATGAGCGTATCCATCGATATTTCAAAAAAATTCAACGGGTAAAGTTCTGACATGGCTAAACTGAACTTGAAATGATTTGTCATTAAAGTGTACATGTAATATGGAATAATGATATGGAAAGCATATGTATATGAAAGACATTAAATGATGAACTCATCCATGTTATTGGTATTATGTGAATTACTTGACCAACATTATTGGTGAAGTTATGTTTTAGGCTATAAGCCAAATTTCTTGGATGCATTATTGTATGCTTATCTTAAATGTAAATAAAAAAAAGGTAAGTTAAATTCTTGTTATACGAACTTACTAAACATTAAATGCTTACTAGGTTTTCTTTTCTCTATTTATAGTGCTCAGAAGCTCGTAAAGATTGGAGATTGGTCAGAGTATCATCACACTATCCTCCAGTTTGTTTTGGTATAAATGGAAAACTTATTTTGACATAATGACATGTATAAGCTAATTTTACCAATAATGATATATAAATAGATGTTTGTAATCTAGCCATTGGAATGGCTAGTAGCGGTATATTTTGGCATGATAATATAAAGTTATATCATGTTTAATACATCCATGTATAATGTATAGTTAGATTGAATTAGGGTATGTAACAACTCGTTTTTAAGTCAAATCAGAATAGTGGTATCGGGACCACGAATTCAAAGTTAAAATATTTATTTTATTATTTTAATAAGGTTTACAATATGATAGATTAATTATGTAAAAGTTTCGTAAAGAAATTTTACTAAACCGTTAAAATGCTTAATTCGGTAAAGAGGACTAAATCGCATAAACCATAAAATATGAGTTCTATAAGTTAAAGGAACCAAATAGCTATAGAAATGAATTGAATAAGCCTTGCATGGTAATTATACCATTATTAAAATGAATGGACATATTTAGACATTGTTTAAATGATTTTTATATGTTTTATTTAAGGTTAGTTTTGTAAATTAGTAAATAATGTTATATTAAGTAAAACAAAATAAAAAATTATGGTTCTATTCATCATCTTGACCGAAATTAAAGAGGAGAAATCATGCATAGTTAGGTTTTACATTCGGCCAAGCTTGAATCCTTGATTAAGGTACGGTTTTGACTCGATTTTTAATGATTTCTACGTTTTTGAGCTCGTTGCAGCTTAATCTAGCTAGCCCGTACCTTCGTTTTTGAAACTGTTATATATTTTGAATGATGCCATTATTGAATGCTTGGTTGTTTAGATGATTAATGATGGTTTTGGAAGGTTTGATGTTAGATTAATAGTTTTTGTAAAGTGATTTTGACAAAAATGTTAAAAAGATGGCTAAATTGAAAAATATGTAAAATTCATGGATGAAATGTGAAATAAATGTAAAATATGGACTAATAGGGACCTCATTGAAATTTGGCTACCATGGGTACTAGCCTAATTGTGTAATTTTGCATTTTTATGAATTGAGGACTAAATTGTAAAGTAGTCAAAAGTTAGGGGTAAAAGTGTAAATTAGACAAAATGAATGTTTTAGGCTAAATTGAATTGAATGAAAGTTTGAATGAGTTAATTTGATATAATATAGATCAAGATAAGTCGAGATTGAGTTTAGATCGGGAAAAAGGAAAGATCGACGAATAACCGATAGTTTTCATTCGAGCAACTCAAGGTAAGTTCGTATAATTAGAATCAAACTTTTCTATACTTATAATTAGTGAAATGAATATGTATAATTGAAATACTTGAAGTATGAATGCTTTATTGATAAAATGTATTTGTTACCAAGCCCTGTTTGAACTATATGAATTCATTGGATAAGAGTGACATGATACTGAGATTACCATTTTGGTCGAGCTCCTGCATTTGTTCCAGACTCACCACAGCTCGTATGAGCTTACCGATATATCAACTCGTAAGAGCTTACTGTTTTCAGCTCGATAGAGCTTACTGTTTCAGCTTGATAGAGCTTACCGTTTCAGCTTGATAGAGCTTACCGTTTCAGGTCGATAGAGCTTAATGTTTCAGCTTATTAGAGCTTATTATTATCAGCTTAGAAGGAGTTTATCGATCATGGCTCGAAAGAGACGAATTACTGATGATGTTCACTCGAGTATTCTTAAAAATTTTAATAAGTTCAACGGGCCTAAATACTGTTTATACCGATAATTTACCGATTATAAATATTACTAGTGTTATATATGTATATGATATGTGAATTTTGGAATAATGTAAAGTATTGTATCAATAGATGATTTTATGTATTTGTCAAATGACTAACATGTGATGGATACTTGTGATTAGGTGTTGGTTAATTGAATTGTTGGCATTTTTAATGTTGCTTTGATTATTTTTGAATGGTAAGTTTAATTCTGAATTATTTGGGCTTACTAAGCTATAAAGCTTACTCTGTTTCTTTTCTATGTTTTATAGAGGTTCGTTAGCTCGCTTGTTTCGGACAAGTTGGGGTTACACATCACACTATCCAATTTTCGATTGGTACTTTTGAACTTGTGAATTTGTAAATATGGCATGTATAGGCTAGTTTGAAAGATGTTAGTTATGCTACTTAATAATAGGACTTTGACATATTTTTGTGCATAAGTTAAGCCATGTGATTTGGCTTATTTTGATGTTATGTTTTGGTTGAATTGAAGTATTCAATTATGGTATGTTTTAGCAAGGAATGATGGAATGAAATTAAGCAAGTGAAGTCTCGATATGTGGTTGTTAAATGAATGGATTATGCATAATGATGGATAGGTATTTGGGTATGAGTTTGTTATGTTTTGATATGGCAAATATTACGTATTGAAATGGTTATTTTGGTTGCCAATTGGGTTGCATAAATATGGTCAATTATGCTTGTAAATGTTTGTGTTTATAGGGTGGCAAAATGGCTTTGCAAATGGTCTATTTCTGTCTACATGGGAAGAGACACTGGCGTGTGTCTCAATCGTGTGTGACACACGGTTATGTTACACGGTCGTGTGTCCCTTGGGGTACCCTAAGAATTAAGTCAGTATACCCTACAGGTTTGACACGGCTTAGACACACGGGCGTGTCTATTGGCCATGTGTGTCACAGGAACTCACACACGGGCGTGTGACTGATCGTGAGACATAAGTCAGTATACCCCTTAAATGGCACATGGCCTGGTGGCGTGTCCTCGACCGTGTAACACAAGTCAGTATATATACCCTATTTTCATACGGTCTAAGACACGGGCGTGTATACTAGCTGTGTGAGGCACACGGCCTGTTTACACGGGCGTGTGACAATTAAAATGTTGTATTTTTTCTAAGTTTTTGAAATTTTTAATATGATACAATTTAGTCCTGAATGCATGATTCAAGCTTGATATGCTTGTTTTAAGTACATAGTGAAAGAGAATGGTTGATATTGATTGAGAATAGATGTTATTGGATATATGATTGTTCTAAAATGAGTTACAAGTTCGGTAATACCTCTTAACCTATTTCGACGACGGTTACGGGTTAAAGGTGTTATATTTGTTGGTATCAGAGCTACAGTTTAGTTGATTTTAGGACTAACGTAGCGTATGTGAGTCTAGCTATACATGCCATATATATAAAACTGTGATAGTGTGATGACTCTTGACGTTTTCGAATGTGTTTTTATATAGTAATGGATCTCGAACAAGCTGTAGCGGATGACGTAGAAAGTAATGCGCCAACTTTTGCTCAAAGGACGGTGCCTTCTGAATCCAGACCTGTGATGAGTCTTCACAGAGGTGAGGCTAAAGAAGCCTTCTTTCAGACATTAAATGAATGGTTCACACAGTACATTCGTATGAACCTAGCTATTCCGTAACCTCCACCCCCACCTGTTCCCCAACCGATTCCTGTAGTTCCTCAAGGTATTGATCCTTTGCGATTAAATAAACCACCTGTTGACAAGATACGAAAGCAATAAACCGAGGAATTTAGAGCTACTGTTAATGATGACCCTGAGAGAGCCGAGTTTTGGCTTGAGAACAAGATTCGGGTATTCGACGAATTATCTTGCACACCCGAAGAATGTTTAAAGTGTGTTGTATCGTTACTAAGAGACACCGCATATCAGTAGTGGAATACCTTGATATCTGTAGTTTCGCCAGAAAGTGTCACTTGGGATTTCTTTCAAGTTGAATTTAGAAAGAAATACATCGGTCAAAGGTTCATCGATCAGAAAAGAAAATAATTCCTTGAATTGAAACAGGGTCGTATGTTGGTCACAGAATATGAGAGAGAATTTGTATGACTCAACAAATATGCTCGTGAATGTGTTTCTTCTGAAGCTATAATGTGTAAAAGATTCGAGGATGGATTAAATGAAGAAATCATAGTGTTAATTGGAATTTTGGAGCTGAAAGAGTTTGTTGTTTTGTTTGATCGAGCTTGTAAAGCCGAAGAGTTTTGCAAAGAGAAAAGAAAAGCTGATTCAGAGGCTAGAGAGTCTAAAAAGATATTTACAGCTAAATAACATCAGTCAGCATTAAAGAAGTTTAGAGAATATCATCCTCTTTCTACAGCCTCTGCGAGAATTTCTATTAGAGAGAAATATGAGACAATCAAGTTCAAAACATCAGGCGACATCTGTAGCCAGTGTGGAAAGTGTTAGAAATGCTGGACCTGAATGTAAACATTGCAATAAGTGACATTACGATGAATGCAGATTAGTGAGTGGAGCTTGCTTTAAATGTGGATCTTTTGATTATTTTCTCTGTGACTGTCTAGAAAAGTTTACAGCTGAAAGAGATCAACCAGCGAAAGCAAGTAACACGGCTGCTAAAGGGAGACCACCCCGAAACACTAGAAATGTGAGTGGTAATCGAGGTGCTACGAGAGATTCGACCGTGAGATCTGAGGCACGAGCACTTGCTAGAGCTTATACTATTTGTGCATGAGAAGAGACATCATCGCCATATGTTATTACCGGTATTTTTTCTCTTTTTTATACTGATATAATTACGTTGATAGATCCTAGATCAACTCATTCATATATCTATATGAATTTAGTATTTAAAAAGAGTTTGCATGTCGAGTCCACAGAGTTTGCAATTAAAGTATCAAATCCCTTAGGCAAATCTATTTTAATTGATAAAATTTGTAAGAATTGTCCTCTGATGATCCGGGGTTACTATTTTCGGGCCGACTTAATGCTTTTACCGTTTGATGAGTTTGATGTGATTTCGGATATGGACTGGCTGACTATGCATAATGTAGTTGTGAATTGTAGATAGAAGACTATCAAATTGGAAAGTCAAAATGGTGAGATTCTTCAAATTGAGTCTAATGATTCGAGTGAATTACCTACTGTGATATCGTCTAAGTTATCTCAGAAATACTTGAAAAAGGGCTGTGATGCATATCTTGCATACGTATTGGATACGAAAGTGTCAAAATCAAAGATTGAATTCGTACCTGTTGTTTGTGAGTTTTCGGATGTATTTCCAAAAGAATTACCGGATTTGCCTCTGAACAGAGAACTTGAATTTGGTATTGAATTAGTGCTAGGAACAACATCGATATCGATAGCTTCATACAGAATGGCTCCAATAGAATTAAAGGAGTTGAAAGGTCAGTTGCAAGAATTGATAGATAGATGTTTTGTACAACCGAGTTATTCTCTCTAGAGTGCACTAGTATTATTTGTGAAAAAGAAAGATGGCATGATGAGAATGTGTATCGATTATAGACAGTTGAATAAAGTGACTGTAAAGAACAAATACCCATTACCGCAGATTGATGACTTATTTTATCAGTTAAAAGGGGCTACAGTATTTTCAAAGATTGATTTGAGATCGGATTATTATTAGTTGCGAGTTAAAGAGTCAGATTTGTCGAAAATCGCATTCAGAACAAGGTATGAACATTATGAATTCCTTGTCATGCCTTTCGGTTTAACTAGTGCTTCTACCATTTTTATGCACTTGATGAATCAAATATTCAGATCTTATTTAGACAATTGTTGTATTCATTGACGATATTCTGATCTATTCACGAGATGAATCTGAGCATGCTGAGCACTTGAGAATTGTGTTACAAACTCTACGTGATAAGCAATTATTTGTAAAGTTCAGTAAATGTGAGTTCTGGCTTAAAGAGGTTAGATTTTTGAGGCGCATTGTTTCAGCCGATGGTATTAGAGTTGATCTGAGCAAGATTTCTGCTATCACGAGAAATGTATCTGAAGCCCATAGCTTTCTGGGTTTAGTGGGTTATTACCGAAGATTTGTGAAAGAATTCTCAATAATTATGACATCAATGACACGACTGTTACAAAAAAATGTAAAGTTCAAATGGTCAAAAAAGTGTCAACAGAGTTTCGAACAGTTGAAAGCACTGTTAATAGAGGCACCAATTTTGGTTCAACCTGAATCGGGTAAAGAGTTCATGATCTATAGTGATGCATCATTAAACGGATTGGGTTGTGTTTTAATGTAAGAAGGAAAGCTTATAGCTTATGCTTCTTGACAATTGAAACTACACGAAAAGAACTATCCGACGAATGATTTAGAGTTGGCAGCAATTGTATTCGCAATGAAGATTTGGCGACATTACTTTTACGGTGAGAAATGCCACATTTTTACGTATAAAAAAAGCTTGAAATATCTGATGTCATAGAAGGATTTGAATTTGCGACAACGAACATGGCTCGAGTTATTGAAAGATTATGACTTTGTGATTGATTATCACCTGGGAAAAGCTAATGTAGTTGCTGACGCCTTAAGCCTAAAATCATTGTTTGCATTACGAGTCATGAACACCCAGTTGATGATATGTGATGACGGGTCTATTTTAGCTGAATTAAGAGTTAAACCAGTATTTTTTAACAAATTTATGAAGCTCAGAAAGATGATCGTGAACTACAAGCTAAACAAATTCAATGTGAGTCTAATCTTGATTTAGAATTTCATATTGGAGCTGATGACTATTTAATGTTCCGAAATAGAATTTGTGTACTGAAAAATACAGAGCTTATTCAGAAAATCCTCCATGAAGCACACAATAATCTTTTTTCTATTCATCTGGGAAGTACCAAGATGTATAACAATCTGAAACAGTTGTATTAGTGGTTGGGTATGAAACGGGATATATCAGAGTTTGTATCTAAATGTCTAATTTGTCAACAAGTAAAAGCTGAACATTAAGTACCATCTAGTTTACTACAACCTGTAATGATTCCTGAGTGGAAATGGGATAGAGTTTCAATGGATTTTGTGTCGGGTTTGCCTCAAACTCCGAAAAAGAAAGATGTTATTTGGGTTGTCGTTGATCGACTAACGAAATCTGCTCATTTCATACTGGTACGTACAGATTACTCACTTGATAGATTAGTTGAATTGTACATTTCTGAGATTGTTCGATTACACGGTGTGCCACTATCTATTATCTCTGATAGAGATCCGAGATTTACGTCGCGATTATCGAAGAAATTGCAAGAAGCTCTGGGAACAAAGTTGAATTTCAGTACTGCTTTTCATCCTCAGACTGATGGTCAAACTGAGGGAGTTATTAAGATTCTCGAAGACATGTTGAGATGTTGTATTTTAAAGTTTGAGGGTAGTTGGGAAAAATATTTACTGTTGATTGAATTTGCATATAATAATAGTTTCCAAACAAGTATAAAGATGGAAACGTACGAAGCTTTATATGGTTGCAAATGTCGAAATCGTTATACTGGACTGAATTGAGTGAGAAAAAGATTCACAAGGCTGAATTGATTAGGGAGACTGAAGAAAAAGTGAAAACTATTCGAGATAGTTTAAAAGCAGCTTCAGATCGACATAAATTCTATGCGAATTTGAAACATAGAGAAATTGAATTTCAGGTCGGGGACCAAGTGTTTTTAAAAGTGTCACCATGGAAAAAGGTTCTTCAATTCAGCCGTAAAGGAAAATTAAGTTCGCGATTCATCGGGCCGTAAGAGATCGTTGAAATAATAGGGCCTGTAGCATATCGATTGTCATTACCGTCAGAACTTGAAAAGATCCATAATGTTTTTCACGTTTCTATGCTATGTAATTATAGATCCGGTCCGTCACATGTGATCTCTCTGATAGATGTTGAAATACAAGCTGATTTGACGTATAATGAAGAACCAATCAGAATTCTGGCTTGTGAGATAAAAGAGTTGAGAAATAAACATATAGCTCTAGTGAAGGTTCTTTGGCATAAACACGAAATTGAGGAAGCTACGTGGGAGTCTGAAGAAGCTTTACAAAAATAGTACCCTAACCTTTTTACCGGTAAGATTTTCGGGGACGAAAATCCCCGAGAAGGGAGAGTTGTAACAACCCGTTTTTATGTCAAATCAGAATAGTGGTTTCGGGACCACAAATATAAACTCAAAATATTTATTTTATTATTTTAATAAGGTTTACAGTATGAAAGATTAATTATGTGAAAGTTTCGTAAAGAAATTTTACCGTTAAAATGCTTAATTCGGTAAAAAGGACTAAATTGCATAAAGCGTTAAATATGAATTCTATAAGTTAAAGGAACCAAATAGCTATAGAAATGAATTGAATAAGCCTTGCATGGTAATTATACCATTATTAGAATGGATGGACATATTTAGACATTGTTTAAATGATTTTTATATGTTTTATTTAATGTTAGTTTTGTAAATTAGTAAATTATGTTATATAAAGTAAAACAAAATAAAAAAATTATAGTTCTATTCATCATCTTGACCGAAACTAAAGAGGAGAAATCAGGCATAGTTAGGTTTTACATTCGGCCAAGCTTGAATCCTTGATTAAGGTACGATTTTGACTCTGTTTTTAATGATTTCTACGTTTTTGAGCTCGTTGTAGCTTAATCTAGCTAGCTCGTACCTTCGTTTTTGAAAATGTTATATATTTTGAATGATGCCATTGTTGAATGCTTGGTTGTTTAGATGATTAATGATAGTTTTGGAAGGTTTGATGTTAGATTAATAGTTTTTGTAAAGTGATTTTGACAAAAAATGTTAAAAAGGGGGCTAAATTGAAAAAATGTGTTAAATTCATGCATGAAATGTGAAATAAATGTAAAATATAGACTAATAGAGACCTCATTGAAATTTGGCTACCATGGGTACTAGCCTAATTATGTAATTTTGCATTTTTATGAATTGAGGACTAAATTGCAAAGTAGTCAAAAGTCTAGAGGTAAAAGTGTAAATTAGCCAAAATGAATGTTTTAGGCTAAATTGAATTGAATGAAAGTTTGAATGAGTTAATTTGATATAATATAGATCAAGATAAGCTGAGATCGAGTTTAGATCGGGGAAAAGGAAAGATCAACGAATAGCCGATAGTTTTCATCCGAGCAATTAAGTTCATATAATTAGAATCGAACTTTTCTATACTTATAATTAGTGAAATGAATATGTATAATTGAAATACTTGAAGTCTAAATGCTTTTTTGATAAAATTTATCGAGCCCTGTTTGAACTATATGAATTTATTGGATACGAGTGACATGATACTGAGATTACCATTTTGGTCGAGCTCCTGCATTTGTTGCGGACTCACCACAGCTCGTATGAGCTTACCGATATATCAGCTCGTAAGAGCTTACTGTTTTCAGCTCGATAGAGTTTACCGTTTTAGCTTGATAGAGCTTACCGTTTCAGCTCATTAGAGCTTACTATTATCAGCTCAGAAGGAGTTTATTGATCATGGCTCGAAAGAGCATATATGATATTGAATTGACGGATTACTGATGAAGTTCACTTGAGTATCCTTAGAAATTATAATAAGTTCAACGTTAAGAACTATTTATACCGATAAGTCACAGATTATAAATATTAGTAGTGTTATATATATATATATATATATATATATATATATATATATATATATATATATGATATGTGAATTTTGGAATGATGTAAAGTATTGTATCAATAGATGATTTTATGTATTTGTCAAATAACTAACATGTAATGGATACTTGTGATTAGGTGTTGGTTAATTGAATTGTTGGCATTTTTAATGTTGCTTTGATTATTTTTGAATTGTAAGTTTAATTATGAATTATACGGGCTTATTAAGCTATAAAGCTTACTCTGTTTCTTTTTTATTTTCTAGAGAGGTTTGTTAGCTCGCTAATTTCGGACAAGTTGGGGTTACACATCACACTATCCAATTTCCTATTAGTACTTTTAAACTTGTGAATTTGTAAATATGGCATGTATAGGCTAGTTTGAAAGAAGTTAGTTATGCTACTTGATAATAGGACTTTGGCATATTTTTATATATAAGTTAAGCCATGTGATTTGGCTTATTTTGGTGTTATGTTTTGGTTGAATTGATGTATTCAATTATGGTATGTTTTAGCAAGGAATGGTGGAATGAAATTAAGCAAGTGAAGTCTCGATATGTGGTTGTTAAATGAATGGATTATGCATGGTGATGGATAGGTATTTGGGTATGAGTTTGTTATGTTTTGATATGGTAAATATTATGTATTGAAATGGTTATTTTGGTTGCCAATTGGGTTGCATAAATGTGGTCAATTATGCTTGTAAATGTTTGTGTTTATAAGGTGGCAAACTGGCTTTGCAAATGACCTATTTTTGTCCACATAGGAAGAGACACGGGCGTGTGTCTCAGCCGTGTGCGACAGAAGGTTATGTTACACGGCCATACGTCCCCTAGGGTACTCTTCAAATTAAGTCAGTATAACCTACAGGTTTAACATGGCTTAAACACATGGGCGTGTGACTAACCGTGTGACATAAGTCAGTATATCGCCTAAATGGCACACGGCCTGTCACACGGGCGTGTCCTCGTCCGTTAGTATGTATGCCCTATTTTCACACGGTCTAAGACACGGGTGTGTATACTGGCCGTGTGAGGCACACGGCCTGTTCACACGGGCGTGTGGCACTTGAAATGTTGAATTTTTTCTATGTTTTTGAAATTTTTAATATGATACAATTTAGTTCCGAATGCATGATTAAAGCTTGATATGGTTATTTTAAGTACATAGTGAATGTGAATGATTGATATTGATTGAGAATACACATTATTGGATATATGATTGTTCTGAAATGAGTTACATGTCCAGTAATACCTCTTAATCTATTCCGGTGACGGTTACGGGTTAGGGGTGTTACATGGTAAAATATATATATTCTTGCAAAAAGGTAAGTTTGACCATATGAATGTATGTAATGTTATACTCTACATATTAATGATGTTTGCTTAGTTTCATGCTTGAAATTGGTTGGTGTTATAGGTTATTGGCAAATTTGGGTGAGAAATAAGGCTAGGAAATGGCCTTATCTTGTCCATATAGGTAGACACATAGGTGTGTGTCTTGACCATGTGTGACACACGGCCTGGCACATGGGCATGTGGTTTGGCCGTGTGTCCCTTGCATTCTAAAATTGAAAAACATAATGCTTAGAATTGGGCACACGGGCAGAGACAGGCAGAGACATGAGCGTGTGTCTCAGCCGTGTGAGATACACAGCCTAGAACACGGTCGTGTATCTTGGCCGTGTGAAACTTGCACCTAATTTTTGAAAATTAAATTGACCGCACGGTCTAGCACACAGGCGTGTGGCAGGCTGTGTGGCACAAGTCAGTGAGTTACACGGGTAAGGAAACGGGCTAGAATACGACCGTGTACCTCACATCGAATGTTTACACGGCCTGAGACATGGGCATGTCATCTCATATGGCCTACTCATACGGGCGTGTAACCCTTGTATATGAATTTTTTTTAAAATTTTGTGAAAAATTCTCCGAGATCCCGGTTTACTCCCGGCTTGTTTCTAAACTTTAAATTGGGCCTCGAGGGTCCATTCAAGGGACAGTATTATTATTTTCGGATATGAATAGTAAATGACATGAATTTGTAATTGTTCTGTAAATTTTGGTAATGCTTTGTAACCCTATTTTAACGACGAATACGGGTTAAGAGTATTACATTTATTGGTATCGGAGCTACGATTTAGTCGATTCTCAGACTAATGTAATAAGTATGAGTTTAGCTATATATACGATTATACAATTTGTGATAGTGTGATATCTCCTGACCATTTTAAATGTGTTTTTCATTTAATAATGTCATCCAACCAAGCTAGAGCTGAATCCGAGGAAGCTGAGAGCAATGCTCAAACTTCAGTTCAAAGAGCTACAACTAGTAGTAGAAGGCCTGGATCTGAGGGTTGAGGTGAGGAGGCAAAAGTAGCCTTTTTTCAAATGATGAATGAGTGGTTTACAGAATTCATAAGAACAAATCCTACTGCACAATAACCTCCCCCTCCTTCTCCTCAACCAGTTCTTGAGATGCCACAAGGTGCTGAACCTGTTAGAACTAGTAATCTCCTGGTAGATAAAATCCGTAAATATGGGGCAGAAAAATTTAGTGCTATTGCCGAAGATGATCTGAAAATGGCTAAGTTTTGGTTCGAAAATACCATCAGAGTTTTAGATGAATTATCATGTACACTAGCTGAATGTTTGAAATGTGCTGTATCATTGTTAAAAGATTTGGCTTATCAGTGGTAGAATACTCTGATTTCTATTGTACAGAGAGAAAATGTTAGATGAGAGTTTTTCCAAATGGAATTCAGAAAGAAGTACATTAGTTAGAGATTTCTAGATTAGAAAAAGAAAGAATTTTTAGAGCTCAAATAGGGAAGTATGACAATATCTAAATATGAAACAAGAATTCATTAGATTGAGCAAATATGCCAGAGAATAGGCTCTGACTGAGGCTGATATGTGCAAATGTTTCGAAGAGGGTTTAAATGAAAATATCAAACTGTTGATTGGAATTCTAGAATCAAGGAAATTTGTGGTATTAGTTGATCGAGCACACAAAGTCGGGGAATTAAGTAAGAAAAAGAAGCAAGCAGAGAAAGAAGCTCGAATTTCTAGTAAGAGAGTTATGGACAAGGCACAATCATCTATTTCAAAGAAATCAAAGAAGTACTATGATCATTTTACTGCATTTGTAGGGTATTCTGGAATAGAACGAGGCTCTCAACGCTCTAATTCGAGATCTCTGTCTCCATCCATTACAAGTGTAGGGATTGTTGGAAGTCCTAAACCAAGATGCAAACATTGCAATATATTACATTTCGGTGAATGCCGTATAAGAAGTGGAGCTTGTTTTAGATGTAGTTATTTTGACCACTATCTTAGAGACTGTCCAGAAAAGCCTGTAAAAGATACTGTTTAGACCTCTAGGCCGAGCAACCCTGTCTCGAGAGGCAGAGCACCCTGACACCCCGGTAATGTTAGTGGTAGCCGATATGTGAAAAAAAATTCAACAGACAAATCTGAAGCTAGAGCACCGGCAAGGACATATGTTATATGTGCAAGAGAGGATGCTTCTGCACCTGATGTTATTACTAGTACATTTTCTCTTCTTGACACTGATATTACTGCTTTGATTGATCATGTTTCAACATATTCATACATATATACGAATTTAGTGTTTGTTAAAAATTTACCTGTTGAATTCACTGAATTTATGGTTAAAGTTTCAAACCCCCTAGGCCAGTATGTTATGGTTGATAAAGTTTGTAAAAACTGTCCATTGATGGTAAATGGTTATTATTTCTCGGTTGATTTGATGCTACTGCCCTTTGATGAATTTGATGTAATTTTGGAAACGGATTGGCTAACTCAACATGATGCAGTGATGAATTGTAAACAGAAATACGTTGTGTTGAAATGTCAGAATGGTGAATTACTCCATGTTGAATTTGATAAACTGGATGAGCTATCTCATGTGATTTTTGCTATATTAACATAGAAATATATCAGAAAGGGGTACGATGCTTACCTTGCTTATGTGTTAGACACTACAGTATCTGAGCCGAAGATTTAGTTAATGCCGATTGTTTGTGAATTTCCTGATGTATTTCTGAAAGAATTACCCAGATTACTGCCTGCCAGAGAAGTGGAGTTTTCTATAGATCTTATTCCAGGAACAACTCCTATATCTATAGCACCTTATCGAATTGCTCCAACAGAATTAAAAAAATTGAAAGCACAGCTGCAAGAATTGACAGATAGGGGTTTTGCTCGACCTAGTCATTCACCTTAGGTTGCACCGATTCTGTTTGTAAAGAAGAAAGATGGATCGTTGAAGCTGTGTATTGATTGTAGACAGCTCAACAAGGTTACAATTAAGAACAAATATCCATTGCCTCGAGTTGATGACCTGTTTGATCAGTTGAAAGGTGCCACTGTATTTTCTAAAATAGATCTTCGTTCTGGATACTATTAGCTATGAGTAAAAGATTCTGATGTGCCAAAGACAGCTTTTAGAACTAGGTACGGACACTATGAATTTCTTGTGATGCTGTTCGGGTTGACAAATGCAACTGCAACATTCATGGATTTAATGAATAGAATTTTCGGACCATATTTAGACAGGTTGTAGTAGTATTTATTGATGATATTCTGTTTTATTCCCGAGATGAAAATGAACATGCTGATCATCTGAGAATTGTATTGCAAACTCTGCGTGAGAAACAATTGTATGCAAAATTTAGTAAATGTGAATTTTGGCTACATAAAGTTGGTTTTCTCGGACATATATTATCTGCAGAGGGTATCAGAGTGGATCCGAATAAAATTTAAGCTATTGTTAATAGGAAACCACCAAAGAATGTGTCTGAAGTTAGAATTTTTTAGGACTAGCTGGATATTATCGAAGGTTTGTTAAAGGGTTTTCAATGATACCTTCTTCGATGACTTGATTGTTGTAGAAAGATGTGAAATTCGAGTGGTCTGATAAATGCTAGAGGAGTTTTGACAGATTGAAAGCCTTGTTGACTGAAGCACCTATGTTAGTTCAACCTGAATCAGGTAAAGAATTTGTAATTTATAGTGATGTATTGTTGAATGGTTTAGGCTGTGTTTTGATGCAAGAAGAAAAAGTAATTGCCTATGCCTCTAGATAGTTAAAGTCGCATGAAAAGAACTACATGATGTATGGTCTTGAATTGGTAGCCATTGTGTTTGCATTGAAAATCTGGCGGCATTACCTATTTGGTTAAAAATGTCACATTTTTACAGATCATAAGAGTTTGAAGTATCTGATGTCGCAGAAAGATTTGAATCTAAGGCAGCACAAGTGGCTTGATTTATTAAAAGATTATGATTTGATTATTGACTATCATCCGGGAAAAGCCAATGTAGTTGCTAGTGATCTAAGCAGAAAGTTTTTGTTTGCTTTGCGAGCAATGAATACCCAGTTTTCATTATCAGATTATGGTTTAATTATAGCTAAGTTAAAAGCTAAATCGACATTTCTGCAACAGATCTATGAAGCTAAGAAAGATGATAGTGAATTACAAACTAAACGAGAACAGTGTGAATTGAATCCTGATTCAGAATTTCAGGTTGGGTATGATGATTGTTTATTTATCAGAGGCAGAATGTGTGTACCAAAGAATTCAGAACTTGTACAGAAGATTTTGAATAAAGCTCATAATGATACTATATCTGTTCATTCGGGAAGTAATAAAATGTACAATAATTTGAAAAAGATGTACTGGTGGCCAAGAATGAAACGAGATATTTCTGAATATGTAGCTAAATGTTTGATTTGTTAGCAAGTAAAAGACGAACATTAGTTGCCGTTGAGATTCTTACAGCCAGTTATAATACCAGAATGGAAATGGGAAAGAGTTATCATGGATTTTTTTTTTAGGATTACCCCTATCTCCAAAGAAGAAAGATGCCATTTAGGTAATCGTCAATCGGTTAAAAAAATCTGCACACTTTATTCCAGTACGTATGGATTTCTCTTTGGATAGATTGGCCGAATTATATGTTTTAGAGATTATTAAACTGCATGGAGTGTTTGTCTCCATTATTTTAGACAGGGATCCTCGATTTACATCCCGATTCTGGAATAAATTGCATGAAGCTTTAGGTACTCAATTGCATTTTAATACTGCATTCCATCCTTAGATTGATGGTCAATCCGAACGTATAATACAAATTTTGGAAGATATACTTCAGTGTTGTATTTTGGAATTTGAAGGTAATTGGGAAAAATATTTGCCTTTGGTTGAATTTGCATACAAGAATAATTATCAGTCCAGTATTAAAATGGAATCTTGTGAGGCTCTATATGGTCGTATATGTAGAACTTTGTTGTACTGGACAAAACTCAGTGAGAAAAAGATACACGGAGTTGACTTGATCTGTGAAACGAAAGAAAAGTTAAATGTGATTCGAGATAGTTTGAAAGCAACCTCTGATTGTTAAAAGTCGTATGCCGATCTTAAACGAAAAGAAATAGAATTTTAGGTCGCCAACAAGGTATTTTTAAAAGTATCACCTTGGAAGAAAGTTATCTGGATTGGCCGTAAAGGAAAATTGAGTCCACGGTTCATTAGGCTATATGAGATTATTGAAAGAATTGGACCTGTTGCTTATCGGTTGGCATTACCACCAGAACTTGACAGAATTCATAATGTTTTCCATGTGTCCATGTTACGACAGTATAGATCAGATCCTTCACATGTTATTTCTCCTACATAAATTGAGATCCAGCTTGATATGACTTATAATGAAGAACCGATCAAAATCCTGGCACGTGAAACAAAAGAATTAAGAAATAAAAAAGTAGCTTTAGTAAAATTTCTTTGGAAACAACATTGGATTGAAGAAGCTACTTGGGAACCGGAGGATACCATGAGAAAGCAATAACCAGACCTTTTTACTGGTAAGATTTTCGAGGACGAAAATTTTTAAGGGGGAGAGTTTGTAACAACCCATTTTTAGTGGAATCGGAACAGTGGTTTTGAGACCACAAATTCGAGCTGAAAAGAAAATTTATTTTAATATTATTGCATGGTCTGTATTATGATAAGAATGTCATATGAAAATTCTGATAAGAAAATTTTACTTGTTATGTGTTTAATTATGGAGAGGATCAAATTGCATAAAATGCAAAAGTTGAGTTCTAGTAGCTATAAGTACCAAATAGCTAGGGAATTCAAAACTTAAGGTCATTATATATTAATTAGACCATTAAAGAAAAGTTAGTGGATATTTTTGATGAATCATCCATGGAAAATTAGAAAAAGGTAAGGATTAATTTGGAAAGTGGAAAAATTAAAAGATAATAATTAAATTAAATATAAAATATCATCTTATTTTCATTGTCTTCCTCAAAATTTCTATAGAAACCCTAGGAAAGAGAAAACAAGCTTTCTTGGCTTAATTGGGTAAGTATTCTTGTCTGGTTTTTAGTAATTTTTATATTTTTGATATCAGAATAACTTAATCTATCTATTTTGGGGATTAATTTGAAAAGTTATCAAAGTATAGAAGTTTTTCCATTGATGAATATGCTAAAATTTTGAAATTTATGGTAGAAAATGAAAGGTTGTTGATAGATAAACAACTTTTACAAAGTGAATTTTGATGAAAATATAATTTAAGGACTAAATTATAAAGATGTAAAAGTTATGGAAAAATTTTGAATTTTGTGTCATATATGTTCTGTAAAAGTTATATGAAAATTTCGGTTAGGCTTGGAATAAGGATTAAATTGTACGAATTTCATTTTTCGAGCCTAGGGATGAAATCGTCATTTATGAAAAGTATAGGGGCAAAATAGTAGTTTTTCCTAGGATGTGAATTGAATTAAATTGATTATGAAATGAATTAAATTGATGTTAAATTCATTTATATAGATCCTGAAAGACTTAATACTGAGTTGGATCGAGGAAAACAAAAAGTTTCGGATTAGTAGATTTTGTATACGAACAAGTATCGAGGTAAGTTCGTGTAACTAAATTGTGTACATTTATATGTTTGAATTAAATGTTGTATATGTGAATTGTATAATTGCCATGTATATGAAATATCTGATAATGCCCGATAAATGTTAAGTCCCGTTTGAACAAATGAAAATCGATGATACAAGTTTTCCGTAATGGTCGTGGTCTGGCATATGTTGCAGACGCGCCATAGCTCGAAAAAGCATCCCGTATTAGCCCTCTCGAGCTTCCTGTATAAGTTAAATTCCTGTTATACGAACTTACTAAACATTAAATGCTTACTAAGTTTTCATTTCTATGTTTATAGTGCTCGGAAACTCGTAAAGGTTGGAGATCGGTCAGTGTATCATCACACTATCCTTCAACTTGTTTTGGTATAAATAGAAAACTTATTTTGACATAATGGTATGTATAAGCTAATTTTACCAATGATGATATGTAAATGCATGTTTGTAATCTAGCCATTGGAATGACTAATAATGGTATATTTTGGTATGATAATATAAAATTATATCATGTTTAATACATACATGTATAAGGTATGGTTAGATTGAATTAGGGTAAAATATATATTCTTGCAAAAAGGTAAGTTTGACTATATGAATGTATGTAATGTTATACTATACATATTAATGATGTTTGCTTAGTTTCATACTTGAAATTGGCTGGTCAATTGTAATATTTATATGTGTTACAATGAAACACTAAACATTTCAAAGATCAAACCCAAAGGAGATCAAGTGTTACGATGAATTAATGAAGATTAAGCATGCAAACAAGGTGTTTAGCTAGCTAATGGCTAAGCAACATAGTACAACAAATTATAGAAAAGATGGATTTAAGCTAAATTAAAACCTAAAGGACTAAAATGCAATAACACCAAATTTAAAAATTCAATATTCAGGAAAATGAAAGTAGTTGATTAACACCCATGTTAACTAATTAATTCTAGAATTAGGAATCTTAATTTTCCATATTCCTAATAGGTTTAATTTTACCTCTCAGTTAACATTTTAACCAATTAAGTGATTTAGTCCAATTTATCTTTTGAACTTACTGAACTAAATTGGGATAATCAAATTTATACTCGATAATATGTTCTTTCAATCTCACTTATCTAACTATTCCCCTAAAGTCATCATTTCTAGGTTTCTAAGTCCATTCGATTTAATCAAATTTTTACGATCTAGCCCCTAAACCTAAAAATCAATCAATTGACACTTCAATTAATCAACCACAATTAGATTTAGTTCATAACCATCATAACTTTACAAAACCCAATCAATTTAATGCTAAATTAAGCAATCAAATAACGCAAAAGAGATAAAAGTTGAGAAATGCTTAGTAATTTTGGAAAAATCCTTGAATTGATAGATGAAAAGTATGATTAATATTGAAATTCCACAACATAATCACCAATTTGTAGGTTTCGATAACAAAATTACTAAAAATATATGGAAATTCTAAAGCCAATCCCAAAAGGTACAAGGAAGTCTCTGTACTTTTTGAGCTAAAAGAAGTAAATGTATAAAAAAATGTAAAAGAGAATTTTAAAAATCTAAACTTAGAAGAGAAAGTACTATGGAATCTAAATGGTTGGATGTTTTCCTTCTTGTTTCATAAAGTTACTTAAATAGTTTGACACAAATTAACCTAAGAATGACAAAAGTGCCCCTTAATGATAAATAACTTAAGTTTAGCTAGACATCAATTTGCCTTTGTAGAATTTCACTTGTCAGGACTTGGTGTTGCAACATCCTCCATAGTCAGTTTCAGAGGTTGTTTGGGATCTTTAATGTCATGACCGTAAGCTTCTGGCATCGTGACTTGGTACTCAGGCGACCTACCTTCCTCACTTTGATGTTTGGACTAGGGGTTGCGACGTCGGTGGCTTGGAGTTGTGACCATAGAGGTCGATGTCATGACATTAATCACTTGGTGTCGTGACCTCAAAGGTAGGCCACTTAGAATGTGATTTGTTGAAGTCCAACTCCTCAAGTGATGATGGAGGCATTGGTGTCGCGGCACTAAGTCAATAGTGTTGCAACCTTGGCAATAGTGGAAGCCCTTCTTCACATGTTTGCATTAACCATATTTTTGCACAAGCTTAATTTAACATTAAACATCCAATGACATAACTTTTCCATTTTGATACTAAAAAGCTCTTTAAGTGTCTAAAGGGCTTAAATTTATGTATCAAATTACGACAGATCAATTGGAAAAGATTTAGGGTTAATGGAAAAATCCTTATTAAACTGAATGTAAGAAAGATCAGGGATTTATTAGTTAGTGAAACATGGTAGGAAAAAATTGATTTTTTTGTTAAAGTTCAAACAGGCTATGATTGAATTTTTTAGGGAAGCTGATAAAGATAGAGCTATATTACATCTAGTCTATGAAAAGTGGAACTCAAGGATGAAAAAATTAAGGAAATAATCTTCGGTCGTGAGGACCAAGACTTGATAACTGACACTCAAAGTTTTTTAACGTAATCCAAAAAGTTCTTGAGGGTAGGTAAAATAAAAGTAACAGACCTATTCACTACATGGCTCACTTACTAGTTCTAAAATATTATACTATAGAATGACTTCAAGGAAGAAGTGGTAACTTTCCAAGAAAACCCCAAATGAAGACGAAGAAGTCACATTGTATAGAGATAAATGTTTTCAAAAGTTCTTCACTGATGCAGATGATAGTTGAAAGGTGTATTCTGAATATGATGCCTTTGATTGTGGGTTGGGTTACTTTAGTTAACTTCATGTTATTGCAACAAGATCCCTTTAGACTTCTTTCTCAACCTACAGCTTCATCTTGTTGTGAAAGATATTGGAGTATTTATTCCTTGATGCAAACAGTCAAGAGGAACAAATTATTATAGTCTACCTTTGAAGATTTGGTTTTTTTTTTTCATATTCGAATATTTGTTTGTTATCTTAAGAGAATGACAAGTATAAATAGGTCCAACTTCATTTTGGGATATAGGTATGCATATTGTTTTTTTTGTATAATTAATTATATTTAAGCATACTATTAGACTATTTTTACTTACTTTTATTTTTCAATAGAAAAATAATAGGTGGAGATAATATGGATGAAGAGAATTTTCTTGAAGTTACAAATCTTTCATTGAATGATCCTAAAATAAAAGTTGTAGCTTTCGACTTAGAAGGGAAAGAAAGAAACAGTTAGAATTGAGTGACTCGAATCCTTATTAAAATAAAATACAGTAGTAAAATAAAATAAAAGTAAAATCCATATAGACCTACAATTCTTTTATTTTATTTTAGAAAAAGGTTTTTCAACCTCATTACACTTCATCTATTTGATATTAATTAGAATAAGGTGCTTCAACCTTACTACACTCATTCTATTAGAATATGGTTTTACAAGTTTATAAATAAACATAGTCTACCCCTCTTGTAATCATTCGAATTCGAATTAGTGAATTATCTTCTCTTCTGCCTGTGGTTTTTTCCTGAAAGGGTTTCCACGTAAAATCTGTGTATTCTTTATTTTTCTTTCTCTTTTCTTTGCGATACATTGCCATTATCGACGTTCTATTTTTCACAAATTGATATCAGTGCTTTTTGGGTTACTTATCTCAATCATAGTAATGGCGTTGCTGAAGTATGAAATTCCGCTATTAGATCGTAACACCAGATTCGCATTGTGGTAGATTAAGATGCAAACAGTTCTTATGCAGATGGATTTGAAGGATGCCCTACTAGGGATAGATAAGATGTCTTTGACATTGATGGATGAAAAAAACATGCGTAAGGATCGAAAGGCTTTGACACAATTACATCTAAATTTATCTAACGAAATTTTGCAGGACGTGATGAAGGAGAAGACCACTGTTGTATTATGGAAGAGGCTAGAGCATCTATGTATGTCGAAAAATCTAACCAGCAAGCTGTATATGAAGTAGCGTCTTTATGCTCATCGTTTGGAAGAATGTGCATCTGTGCACAAACACTTAATAGTGTTTAAAGAAATTCTCTTGGACCTTGAGGCCGTGGAGGTTCAGTATGATAAAGAAGATCTAAGGTTGATTATGCTTTGTTCGTTGCCCCCGTTTTATTTAACCCTTAGAGACATGATTTTGTATAGCTGCGAGTCTTTTATAGTTGATGAGGTTTATGATTCTTTGATTTCGTATGATAAGATGAAGTATCTTGTGGTTAAACCTGACTCTCAAGGAGAGGGTCTCATTGTTCGTAGGAGACAAGATCAGAATGTTGATGATAATCGTGGAACGACACAAGAATGGAATCTTCGCGATAAATCTAAAGGAAGATCGAAGTCTTCAAACAGAGGTCAAACTTGTTACTTTTGTAAGAAAAAGTGACACATTAAATCTGAGTGTTTTAAGCTACAGAACAAGATCAAAAGGGAGACTGCCAATCAAAAGAGCAAACAACTAGAAAAATCTGGTGAAGCTGATATTGTAGAAGACTACAACAATGATGAACTTTTAGTCATTTCTGTCAACAATTTTAAAGTGAGTGAGGAGTGGATCCTTGATTCAGGCTGCACCTTCCACATGAGTCCCAATCGGGATTGGTTTACAACTTATGAAACAATGTCTGAAGATGTTGTTTTGATAGAAAATAATGCTTCGTGTAGAATCGCAGGTGTTGGAACGATTAAAGTTAAGATGTTTGACGGAGTTGTCAGAACACTTAGTGGCATACGACATATTCCAGAATTGAAGAGAAATTTAATTTTGTTGAGTACTTTTGATTCAAAAAGATACAAATACAAAACTAAAAGTGGGGTTTTGAAGATTTCCAATGGTTCTCTTATTGTGATGAAAGGTCAGAGAAAGATTGTCAAGTTATATGTTTTGCAGGGTTCTACTGTTACTGGTAATGTAGTTGTCGCTTCCTTTTCTTTGTCAGATGATGATATTACTAGAATTTGGCATATGTGCCTAGGGCATATGAGTGGGAATGACATGACAGAATTGAGCAAAAGAGGACTTCTATGAGCACTGCGTTTTTGTGAAGCAAAAGAGAGTTTGATTCACCAGAGGAATCCATAACACAAAGAGAACATTAGAGTATATTCATTCTGATCTGTGGAGGCCATCCAAAGTGCCTTCGAGAGGTGAAACTAATTATATGTTAACTTTTATTGATATTTTTCTAGAAAAGTTTGGCCGTTCTTCCTAAAGTAGTAAAGTGATGTGTTTTTTGTATTCAAGTCTTGGAAAACTATGATTGAAAAATATAAGCAAAAATAAATAAAACACCTCCGCATAGACAATGACTCAGAGTTCTGTTCTGATGAGTTTAATGAATTGTGCAAATCAGAAGGGATTGTGAGACACTTGACAGTTCGTCATACTCCACAGCAAAATGGTGTTGTAGAATGAATGAATAGAATGATCATGGAGAAGGTTCAATGTATGTTGTCGAATGCCAATTTACCAAAGTTGTTTTAGGCCGAAGCAGCTTCTACTACTTGTTTTTTAATCAATCGATCTCCATCCATTGCCATTGAGAAAAAGACTCCACAAGAGGTATGGTCTGGTAATCCTGCTAATTATTCTAATTTAAAGATCTTTGGGTGTCTTGCATATGTTCATGTTGATAATGGAAAATTGGAACTGAGATCCATTAAATATGTTTTCCTTGGTTATAAAGCCTGTGTAAAAGGGTATAAGTTATAGTGTCCTGAAAATAGAAAAGTTGTGATTAGTAGAAATGTTTTTGATGAAACTACTATGCTACCTAACTTATCTCTTAAATACTCTTCCAATAAATAATAGCAAAAACAAGTGGAGCATCAGATTAATCCAGAACCCACAATAGAGTCGACTCCTTAAGCCAGTACAAAAATTCAGAATGGAGTTGGTTTTTTACCACAATACTCTATCGCCAAAAACAGAACTAGAAAAGAAATTATACCTCCAAAGAGGTATGCAGAGGCTGATCTAGTTGCTTATGGTTTAAATGTGTCTAAAGATGTAGATGCAAACCAAGAGCCATCTACTTATTCTAAGGTGATTAGCTATAAAGACTCAGAAAAATGGATGTTTCCTATGCAAGCAGAGATGAAATCACTCTACAAAATAGAACATGGGATCTTGTGAAACTTCCTAAAGGCAAAAAGGTTATTCATTGTAAATGGGTGTCTAAAAAGAAAGAAGGGACTCCAGGAGTTGGAGAACCCAAATATAAAGCAAAGCTTGTTGCAAAGGGTTACAATCAAATTCTAGGAATGGACTTCATAGATATGTTCTCCCCACTTGTGAAGCATAGTTCGATTTGAGCTTTACATGGTATTGTGGCCATACATAATTTGGAGCTTGAGTAGTTAGATGTAAAAACTGTATTTTTTGCATAGAGAACTTGGTGAAGATATTTACATGCAACAACTAGAGGGTTTTACAGTCTAAAAGGAAGAGGACTATGTTTGCTTGCTAAAAAAGTCCTTTTACGATTTGAAATAGTCATCAAGACAGTGGTACAAAAGGTTTGATTCCTTTATTACTTCTCATGATTTTAAAAGAAGTAGCTTTGACGATTGTGTTTTCTTTAAGAAAAATAGTGATGGTTTTTTTGTGTATCTACTCTTCCATGTTGATGACATATTGATAGCAGTCAAAGATAAATGAGAGAGAAGAAAGGTCAAAGCCCAACTCAGTGAAGAATTTGAGATGAAAGATTTGGGGCTAGCAAATAAAATACTTGGTATGAAGATTCTCAAGGATAGAAAAACAAGTAAATTGTACCTAAATCAGAAGGGGTACATTGAAAAAGTTCTTTGCAAGTTCAATATGCAGAGTGCTAAGCCTGTTAGTACTCCTTTAGCAGCCCATTTCAGACTTTTATCGGTTTTGTCTCCACAATCAGATGATGAGATTGAGTACATGTCACATGTTCCATATTCTAGTGCAGTGCTATCTCTCATGTATGTTATGGTTTGTTCATGTCCAGATTTATCATATGTAGTCAGTGAAGTTAGTAGATACATGGAAAATCTCGATAAAGAACACTAGAAAGTAGTTCAGTCGATTTTAAGATACTTACGAGGTACTACTGATATTTTCTTACAGTTTGGAAGAACTAGAGATGGAGTCACTAGGTATGTTGGTGTTGATTTTGGTAGAGACCTTGATAGAAGAAGATCTCTCACAAGTTATGTCTTTACAATCGGAGGTTGTGCAATTAGTTGGAAAGCCACTTTGCAAACTACAGTCGCTTTGTCTACCACTGAAGCTGAGTACATGACAATTACTGAGGCTTGTAAAGAAGCCATTTGGTTGAAGGGACTCTTTAGTGATCTCAATGAATACCTTCAAATCAGTACAATATTTTGCGACAATCAAAGTGCCATTTTACTTACAAAAGATCAAATGTTTCATGAGAGAACAAAGCACATTGATGTTCGGTATCATTTTGTTCGTGATATTATTGCTTGTGGTGATATTGTTGTGAGAAAAATTAGTACTCATGAAAATCCTACAGATATGATGACTAAGTCAGTTCCCATAACCAAGTTTGAGCATTGCTTAGACTTGGTTGGTGTTCATTATTGAAGTTAAACCCTTAAGGGGTTTTATAGAAGAGGTGGAGAACTTGTTCGTTGAGAGTTCGTGATGAAGAACTTGTTCATTAAGAATTCGTGTCAAGGTGGAGATCGTTAGAATTGAGTGACCCGAATCCTTATTAAAATAAAATACAATGGTAAAATTAAATAAAAGTAAAATCCATATAAAACTACACTTCTTTTATTTTATTTTAGAATAAGATTTTTCAACCTTATTACACTTCATCTATTTCATATTGATTAGAATAAGGTGTTTCAACTTTACTATACTCATTCTATTAGAATATGGTTTTACAAGCTATAAATAGACATAGTCTACTCCTCTTGTAATCATTCGAATTCAAATTAGTGAATTATTTTCTCCTTTGCCCGTGGTTTTTTCCCGAAAAGGTTTCCATGTAAAATCTGTGTGTTCTTTATTTTTCTTTTTCTTTTCTTTGCGCTACATTGTCATTATCGACGTTCTATTTTCACAGAAACATTAATGATCATGGCAAGGAAGTTGAATAAATTTGAAGAGTTTTGTATTTTATTATCTTAAAAATTATTTAATTTATCATATTTTAGATTTTTACTATATGTTTTATGTTATTATGATATATTAAATCTTTTGGGTTTTGGTATATCAAATTTTTATTATATAAAAATGTTTAATTTAAATATTTTTAAATGTGAGACGATGTGTCGTTCTGTCGTTTCTAACTTTTGAAAAGTGTCTAAGTGTTTGTGTCTTAAATTTGGACAATGTCCTCGTGTCCGAGATTTCGAGAATTACCGTGTCCGACATCTGTGTCTTAAGTCCAATTAACATAGATTATAACCCTAAAATTGGATGTGAAATTAAAATTAAAGATTTAATTTATGTTTGGATTTGAAAAATAAAAGTAGTGGGAAAGGGATAAATCAATTTTTGGTCATTAAATTTGGTGATTTTTTCAAGTTGGTCATTGAACTATTTTGGTCCATGGCAATCTTGGTACTTGGCAAATTTTTTTTTTTTTCAATTTGTTCTTGCAACTTGGATTACATTAAAGTGACATGACACTTTCTCAAAATGACACATCATTACTTAAAATTATTTTTAAAAATTATATACAATTCAAAAAATATATAAAGATATTATATTATATTTTATTTTATTTAAAAAATTTAGGTAATGATGTAGTTTGAGATTATACCACATCATCGTACGTAAATAAAATTAAAAATTAAATTAAAAATAACTGTAAAAATTTTAGCAATAAAATGAAAATAAAATTGAAAACAATGAAAATAACCAAATTTAAAGATTAAATATTAGTTTTTAACCCATATTCAAATATATACTCTGTATTTCGTGTTTCAGGTTATTTTATATGCATAGTATCGTGTGTTTGTGTGTTTCATATGATAATTGTATGGTGTACAAGATTATTAAATATGAAGGCGAAGGTGGTGACTATGACGCATGCGGGGTGGCAAAGTGGTAGGCAACGTCATATTCATTATCCATTCACCACCCTTGCCTTTCCTTGGAAAATTCCAATATTTCATATATTTTATATCCTATTTATATAAATTTTAATCTCTCAATATTCATATTAATTTATATATTATATTGGTTTTCCTTTTCATATTAATTTTTTATAGGTATAAACACTGTGGAGTTTGAACTTTCAAGAAAACGTTAAGGTCACGAAAGCTTTTATTGTATCTTCCTAAGGATTGTTAATTAGTCACAAGACTTTCAACCGTCACCGGTGCTGTCAGTTTCACTTGCCATTATAATATCTCTATTCTAAACATTTTATTATTATTTTCCGTGAATCAAATTTCATAACATTTTCTCCATTATCATTATAAATAAATATGTGGAGTGCTTTACTTTTTTATATTTTAATTTCATAATATTTTACTTTAATTAACGTTATGCTTTTGGTGTAATTTGGATCAGCGTAGATGTTAACTTTTTTTTTTTAATAATATTAATTATACTAGTAATGGTGAAATGAAAATAAAAAATGATCATTAAAAAAATAATATTAAAAAGAGTGTATATAACATTAAATAAATGTCTATGATAATTTGACTAAAAAAATGTCTAAATGATAAAAATAAAAAAATATATTATTAAAATTTTAAATGCATTTTTATTAAAAAATTAAAATTATTTGATAATAACTTAAAATTAAAAGTAAGGGAACAATAAAATAGAAATTACAACGTTCCATTGGAAATGTGCTATCTCCGCTAATGGCCAGTCAAAAATTGGGAACCAATGAGGCACCATCCCTCTACTGAAGCTGTTCCAAACAGCCCGCTGAGCTAAGGTGGAGAGCAAATTGTACTATGGAGGCCAACACACCGGATGAAAACACTGATATAATGGGAGTTTTAAGTGGTGTTTGATAAATTGAAAAATTATGTATTATAGTTTAACTATTGAATTTAAATTATAAAATTTGTTTAGTATAATTTTAAAAATTAAGGACAAAATAGAATTGGATTGTACGATACATGTAATTTTTAGAAATTTAAAGATTTTAGTTAATAAAATAAAAATAATTGAAAAAAATTTCTACATTAAGTAATAAGTATCTCATTATCTGCTTATCATTTTTCACTTTTTTTTTCATTAAAAATCCTATCATTTATTTTCTACCATAAATGATCAGACGTACTTAAAATATTAAATTATTGAAAATATTTAACTGCAATTGATTTAATTTTTTCAATAAATTGTTAAACAAAGTCTTAGTCTAAATATATTAATACTGTTCGTTTGTTAAAAAAAATTAAAATCACTAGGCCAAGTTGGATTTCTTTTTATTTGACAAATTAGTAAAAATTAACTATTTTGATAATCACTAATTTTTGTTATCACATATATTTCACGACATTTTATCTGCTTAATCATTTAATTAATTTATTAAATAATGTAATTTTAGTTAAGTAAAAATAATATTAATCGTTAAAAATTTTAAAAATAAATATAATATATAATTAATTTTAACAATTTTAATATTATAATAATTTATTAATTAATAATATATATGAAAATAACGTTATTATTTCTATTGAAATTTAAAAATATATTGCCATGTTAATTAATTTCACATTAATATAATAATGTTAATTAATCTTATTTTTGTTATTATCACATAATAATTAGTAATATATTAATATATTTTTAAATGTTAATTTAGTAATATAATAAAAAATAAAGAATATTTTTATTAGTTCAAAAGTTTCTTCAAACATATACTTATATATATATATATATATATTAGTTTTCTAAATTACGAGCATTGTACTTGAATATACGCATTTAATTATTTTTATTATTTGAAAAATTATTTTTTTCTTATATGTAATTAATGCAAGTAATCGTTATTAAGTTAATTAAAATATACCAAAAATCCTATCACATGTGTATGCATATAAAAAACACAAATTTAGAATATAAATGTATATTTAAGAATAACATACAATAAATAATAAAACATATGGTTTGAAACTAATAAATCAAAATAACACATGAAATGTGTACAATATTAAGATAAAAAAAATTATATTAAATTATGACTAAAACAAAAGTTAAGCACAAAAATACATAAAATAAACAATACTAAAAAAAATTGATGGAGATAATAGTGTGTGCATAATAAAATTAAAATGTATAAAATATCTCAAAATAAAGCTTTAGTTAATGGTAAATTAAATGTTTTACTAATGCGATTGGTGCAGGCTTGAATTCTATCATATGAACTTTATTACTCAAAAATGCCGAAAATATCTCAAAATTACTAGATTAGGCCGATTTTTGGAAAAATTACGGGAATAGGCTGATTTAGGGAAAACCCTTCTAGTTGGAAGCTTTTTTAGGTGAAATGTAGAAAAACGCTTTTAGCTGGAAGTGCTTTCCGCGTGTTACCAATAAAACGCTTCCAGTTGGACGCGTTCCCCCCAACGGCTAATTAAAATAGCCGTTGCCCTCCAATAGTAAAAAAAACTATAAAACCCCCAACCCTTACTCATTTCTCACAATATTCTCTAAAAAATCTCTCAAAATTCTCAAATCACTCTTGAAATTCTCTCAAAATTCTTTCTTAATTTTATTACTTAAATTCTATTTCTACCTAGATTATATTTTTATTATAATTTTTATTAATATTTTCTGAAAATAGTTTTATTAAAAATTAATTCGTGTTCTATAATTAGCAATGGTCAATTCTCTAATCCGTTATGAAGACAAGCACATTTCCGTTAATCAATTGCAAATGGTAAGAATAATTTTTTAATAAATTTTAATTTTATTTCATTTTTTTATTTCATTGTTATATTTTAACTTAATATTTTTTTTAATTTTTTACGTAAATAGGCGGAAGATCGAATTTTACAATGCCATATTCGTAATCTACTAGCTCCTCCATTACTGTTGATCGTATCGTACTTGAGGGAAGTCGATTTTTGGCACATGACCCTTGTAGGTCGGAGGTGTAAGTTGGACCTGAAACTCATAAGTGCATTGGTGGAGAGGTGGAGACTTAAGAGACATACATTCCATCTTTCATGCAGCGAGTGTACTATCATTCTGGAGGATGTGCTTTTACAATTAAGGTTACTGGTGGATGGGTTGGTAGTCACCGGGTCTGTTCACTCTGTTGATTGGGGAGGCGTATGTGGTGAGCTTTTGGGTTCGGTTTCGAAGACGATTTACAAATGTTGGATCGAAATGAGTTGATTATGAAGAAATTTCGTTTGACCTGGATGAGGATTCGACTGAAGTCAAAAGAGAATGACACGCTCGGGCATACATCCTTTAGATCATCAGGGGTATCTTAATACCGAACAAGTCACGAACACTAGTCCATCTAATGTGGCTGCTGAAACTCGTAAACTTTAGAGGAGCGAGCGAACTAAGTTGAGGGTCCGCCGTGTTTGCGACATTATACTGGGAGATGTTTCGGGTGACGCAACCACGAAAAATCAAAATTGGTGGTTGCATTCTGTTACTACAATCATGGGCGCGGTATTGGTTGCCATTTTTACGTCCTCAAGCAAACTAAATGTATACATTCTCACTTGTAACAAGGTAAAATTCATTAGATTTTACCATAATAAAATTGATTTAAATTTAAATTATTATGGTAACAAGTTATTTAAATGGGTGGAACCATGAGCCAACTCATGTGGGATTACCTATTGAGCTACAAGATATACAGCTTCTATTAGACCTACGATCGGAAGAGGAGGTATCTATTTATTTAAATTTGGACTATGTAATATTAACGTAATCGATTTCATATTTAGTAGTATATATAACTAATGTTCTTATCACATTAATATAGTTTGAATGAACACCACATGGGGATCTAGCAATTCGAGAAGTCATCCCCGAAGAATTCTTTGTGAATTCGAACACCTGGCACGCAAAGGTCCTATTAGTAGTGTACGCTACCGTCGAGATGCACGAGACTAATAGAGTGTTGTAGCAATTCAAATTCTAATAATCAATTTCTGTGGCACCTCAAAACCTTAATGATCTGTATCCTATTGACTTGTGGGGCCGAACGAATGAGAATTGGATGATATTCCACTCCCAACATATCAATATATGGAATAATTGGTATGATATCTTACCTACTTGCGAACTTATTGTCGTTCCAAAGTTAGCATGCGATTCGGAGTACATACCATGGTTTAGGATCCATGGCAAGCCATGTTTGTACAGGAAAGAGGTGAGGCGTCATCATCCCCATAATAGTAGGCCACGATGGGTCCCTTTAAATCCAAGGATTGCCGAGGCGGGTCCATCATTAGCACCAATGCAAGAACTGGCAGTAATGGCCGCGACAACAATACTACACCACTCATCGGTCAATATGTATCATTTTATTCTGGTACATATTCTAACCTTATCATCTTTACACAAGCACCATATATTGCATCATATTTTCTTCTTCTAGTCTTATGTCAGGTTGACTTTTAGAAACTTGTCTCCAATATATTACACGCCCATGCCGTCTACTTTTCCGATGACGATGACATATAAACTGTTTATGTTTTAGGCACTAGTGGAGAGTCCACTCATTATCCCATCGGTGTATGAGACTCAACATAGTTATGCTCATTATTCATTTGTGACGCAAACACCTCTGGGATCTTTGTTCTACCAAGGTGGGTCATCTTTCCAACCACCTATTCCTAGATCAAAGGATGCACGGATCGCAATTGACTGAAGGTGAAGAAAAGGAGCTACCGAGACCACAACCCCAACCGGAGGCTGAACCAAGAAGGAATCCAATGCGCAACTATCAACCACTCCGATGTGGCACAAGTTTATATTGTATCGACGATTTTTACTATTATGTTTTTAAAAGAATATGCCACTGTTATAACAAGTTAGTATTTGTTATCATTTAACAAATTAAAATTGTAATTTGTTATCATTTCACAAAATGAAAGCTCATATTTATTATCATTTCACGGAACTGCGCGTTTACAGATTACAATAGAATTGATATTTCTTTTCTAGTTTGTATCGTTCTTTCAATGTGAACATGACGACATTGTATGGTCTGAGTTTCTACTCTATCAGTATAACCTCGGCTAGTTTGACCTCTCCTGAATATTGATGTTGTCGCATATTCGAGTCGGCGTTAGTTGACCTTTTGGTTTATGATGCAATGACTTATCAGGTAACAACTTAAATGAAGCGCTCGATACAAGCGGCCACATACGTTCATATGGGACTGGTGGGAATACATGTCTCCAAACGTACATGTGTTCTAATTTGTACACTTCGTCCATAAAGATCATGGGATCTAAGTGTTGATTGCTACACGCTACAGTTGCATGAGCACATGGAAAATAAAATGCCTCAAATCTCCCATAGTCGCAAGTCCAAAGTCTCAGGTGTACACGGTACACTCCCTTGGCAATACCTTAATCCGGTCTGGCAAACTCTATTACCTGAAACCATAGGTCTTCGTGTGAGTAACACACTTAGTGCATGTAATTCGCTCGTGTTGTAGCATTCTTATTTTGCCTCACCATATTCGAGCTCCATACTTGGCTTCCCTACAATTGTCCAACATAACTCACCACTTATTTTGGGAATAGTTCAGCCAAACGAAAGTATGTCTCTTTCACAACTGAGGTTATTGGGAAATGACGTGTTCCCTTTAAAACGGAATTGATGCATTTCGCCAGGTTTGAGGTGATATGGCCATATCGTAGACCTCCGCTGTAGGATTGTGTCCACTGATCAAAGGGTATGTTAGAAAGGTACCTTACCTCACCTGGTTAGTTGATTGTAAGATTTCCAACATCTCATGGAAATGATCTTTCACGAGCTTGTACCCTATCGATAGAAGCGGATAGTGGAAATTACATATAAAATAATATAAAAAAATCATAGAATATTGGTTGGTGGTGATTACATATCCATGGTGGTCATTTGTGCTCGTTCAGCGGTAGAGGGATATTTTTCGTGGTAGTTGGACACAACATGCCTTAGAGAGTACCGATGGTGTGTGTGGTCTTAGAGGCTTCCCTATTGTTCAATTGCGGATAGTATTCTAGTTCACCAATCGGAGATAAAGCATATATCGGGTTGGGGGCAGACATGCCTCTTTAACCTAGACAGAAAGAAATCTCAATCTTCTATTGACTTCCTTGACGTTATTGCAAATGTAATTAGAAGGATTCTCCAATTTCCATCCTGTACCACAACCAACAATATCTGATGGGTATATATACCATACATAAATGTACCATCTATTTATACCAATGCTTGGGAGCATTGCTTGAAGGTCCAAAAAAATTATGGAACACTCGGCATCCACAAAGCAAGTGATCGTTGTGGTACGCGGGCCCTATTTCCAGATCAATTACGTAACTGGGATAAACCTCTCCAGCACCCAACACCACTGCCATACCTCATTGTATGACGCATCCCATCCACTGTACATCTTCTCCAAAGTCTTCTGCTTTGCTATTCATGCCTTGCAGTACAAATCCGTGTAATTGAATTGGCTACAAATATTTGCAATTAAAAGTAACACAATAATCCTCAAACTTGCTTTCACCATTGGTAGTGTTATGCCCGTGATAATCTCTAAATTCAACTTCAGATGATCCCGTGAAATACCTATAATGCCACGAGTACTTTAAATTTAGTAATTCAACTATGCCATAAAATATATCAGTATTGATACAGTACTATTACCAACACTCATATGCGGAGCGGTAAACTTCTTTATCATCTATAACCCCGTCTTCTTCTTAATAGAAGGCATAATTTTCCATGCGCATTTACAGTCTCGCATTACACACTTGGTGTCGAACTCCTTAGATCAGGATTTAACCACATAGAAGTTAACCTTGATCTTGATGCTATACTATATCACTTCATTGCAGTGACAAAACCATCTTTGGTGGAAAACTAGCCTATTTCCAAATCACCCGAATCTAATAAAGAACTTGTATGGTCTATCCTCCTGTGTAGTAGTTCTGAAAACTCTAACCCATCATTTGTTGTTAGGTCAGCATTTTGCATGTGGGTTGAAGACGAGTATGTCGTGAATTGTGGATTTTCTTCATCTTCATCTTCACCCCCTTCACCCCATTCACCGTCTTTTAGTTCAGTTGGAATAGGTTTCAGTTCAGAAAATAATGCAATTTCTAAACCGTTGGCACTGAGATTCTAGACTAGATCAGCATTAGATTCATTGCCATCTTCATTCCCGAACCCACCAACATCTGCAGTGTTGGATGTCCCCTCACCGGTGGACGTTGTAGGGAGTATATCATTACTTCTCGTGTAGTTGTCGAAACGTCCAAAATCACTTGTCGATAGCCAATCGTTGGAAGTTGCTCCCAATACTAGTAAGTATTCCCAGCGTTGAACATTGACTGATCGAAGATCATGTCTAACCTACTAACTAAGTGCCATGCAAGGGTCATCTATTTCGTTCTACCACAAAAACCGATTGTTCAATGTTCTACCTACTGTGGCTGAAACCTAAGGCCGAGACAGATGAGTGTCTTCCCATCGATAATTCCAAGATATCATAATGGGAACTTATTAACAAAGTGGTAAACTGATAAACCGTAATATATACATATTTTTACCCTATGCTTGACATATTTATGAATGATTTTTCCTTGGTTTTAGTGAATTTGATGTTCCTAATCCTTTAATTTCATGTTTTATACTCAGGAGGCTTAAGAGAGCAAAAAGAGCAAGAAACTGGCCAAAAATAGACAAAATGGACCTAATTCAGCATGGCACACGGCCTAGGCACTTCCACATGGGTGATCCACACGCCCGTGTGTGACATACGGGCAAACCACACGCCCATGTGCCATGGCCGTGTCGACACAAAAGTAAGTCAGAATTGCACACGGCCTGAGCATTTGCACACGGACATGGCACACGGCCGTGTCCCTGTCAAGCCCAAGTCTAATTCTACTCGGAAAAGGCCACTTTTGAGGGCTTTGAAGCATTCTAAAGCCTATATAAACACCCGAGAAGAGGATTAGAGGAAACACAGAGTAGAAGGCAGGAAATACTGAAGAATAGCCATTGAAATCAGCTCGGAGGCAGGATCTACATCAAGACTAAAGATTTCCATCCAATTTCCTAGAAGTTCTTTAGCTTTCTTTATGTTTTGTTGTTTTATAACTTTTGAGATGTTTTCCATTATTATGAACTAAACTCCCTAAATACCTAAGGGAGATAAAACCTAAGATGGATCTTATTACTATTTGAGTTATATGATAAATACTTGTTCTTATTCTTGATTGTGAAATTAACCCTTGCTTTAATATTCTAGGATATTAATTCAGGTTTTTGATGTGCTTATTCAGTGGAGCAAAAGTCTCTGTTTAAGAGTAAATCATTCATAATTAAGCAGAGTTGCATGCAATCCTAGAGATAGGATGACACAAATCTTCCGGATTAGAGTCAAATCTAATAAGGGAATCCATAGATCGAGTTAATGCGACAATAGGGGGTTTTAATTAGAAAGAGATTTCGATTAATCAACCTAGAGTCAGTTGTTTTTAGTCTCGAGAGAGATATTAACATAAATCAATTTCTACGGATTAATTCAAGTGAATAAATCGTCTAATTCAAAGGTAATAAGTGAAGTCTTGGTGGATTCTTCTTTGGGTATTGTCTTCTCCATCGGTTTTTCCAAAAGTATTTTCCAACTTTAACCTCTGTCGCAATCTTAGTTAATTTGATAATTAGTTTTAGTTTAAAAACACTATTTAATTCTTAGGCTAGATAATAAAAAGGTAGTAATTACTAGTACTTTTAGTCCTTGTGGATATGATATTTTCGGTCTCACCATAACTATACTACTGTTCGATAGGTGTGCTTACCTTAAGTCGAATTTTTAGTTAGTTTCATGACCATCAAATTTTTGGCGCCGTTACCGGGGACTAAGATATTAGGAACACTTAATTTTTATTACTTTAGTCATTTTTACTTTTTTTTGCAATTTACTCTTTTAATTTAAATTTTATTTACTAATTTTTCTTTTATTTATTTTTGGCAGGTTTTTATAGTTTATGACTAGAAGAAACCCGTCAGGATCTTTGTTTTTTGATAGTGAGATAGAAAGCACAGCTCATAGAAACCGAAGAGAAATAAGGTGAAGCCTACAATACTTAGAAGAAGGACAAGAGGATGATATCCATACTATAACCGAGGAGGTGTCTGCAAATTAGAATAATCCGCTACCTCCTGTGGTTGCCGTTAATCCAGTAGATCAGAATCCTGCTCCTCGTACTATGTATGATTATGCTAAACCTACTTTAAGGAACTGAATCGAGTATAGTTAGACCTGCTGTTGCTGCAAATAATTTTGAACTGAAACCTAACATGATTCAAATGATACAACAGTTTGTTCAGTTTAATGGTTTGCATGACAAGGATCCAAACACTCATTTCGCGAATTTTTTGGAATTCTACGACACCTTTAAGATCAATGGCATTTCTGACAATGCCATTCGCCTTCAGTTGTTTCCCTTTTCGTTACGGAATAAGGCTAAACAGTTGTTAAACTCGTTACCACGAGGGTCAATCACCACTTGGGAACAAATGACCGAAAAATTTCTACTTAAATATTTTTCGCCAGCTAAAATGGGTAAATTAAGGAATGACATCTCTTCTTTTGTTCAGATTGATCTAGAAACTCTTTATGATGCATGGGAGAGATACAAGGACTTATTACGAAGGTGCCTTCACCATGGGTTACCTCTATGGCTGCAGGTTCAGACTTTTTATAACGGTGTGAACCCCTCAACAAGGCAGCTTATCGACGCAGTCGCCGGTGGAACTTTAAACAACAAAACACCTAAAGAGGCTTATGAATTTATTGAAGAGATGTCACTGAATAACTATTAGTGGCAAGTCATGAGAACAAAGCCGACAAAAGCAGCCGGTGTTTTCAACCTCAACGCGGTTACTATGATATCTAATCAGGTAGAACTTTTAAATAAAAAGATTGATGGTTTGTATGGTTCTACTCAGGTACATCCAGTTATGAGGTGTGATTCAAATGGAGGAGGAATACAAACACAAATTATCCATCCTTCAACCCTAGCACCGAGGAGGAACAAGTTCACTATATGGGTAATAATCCTAGACCTCAAAATAACCCATATAGTAACACTTATAATGCAGGTTGGAGGAACCATTCCAATTTCTTGTGGGGTGGTCAAGGAAATCAAAGGCCACAACATCCCCCAGGTTTTCAACAACCACCTTACTAACAAGAGAAGAAACTGAACCTTAAAGAGATGCTCACAAAATTCATCTCGATGTTAGAAACTCATTTTTAGAATACAGAAACAGTGCTTAAAAATCAACAAGCGTCGATCCAAGGGCTCGAAACTCAAATAGGACAGCTTGCTAAGTTGATCTCTGAACGACCACAAGGTAGCCTACCAAGTAACACTGAAACTAACCCAAAGTAGCAACTTCATGCCATTACTGTGAACAATGATGAAGGGTTAGTTGAAGCTAAACCGGCACCGAGACACAACAACGTGGAAGATAAAGGTAAGGTTGATGCAAGCAATGGTACACAGAAGCCAGTAAGCAAGGAATATAAACCTCGTGTACCCTCAGGCGACAAGGAAAGACCACATAGATGAACAATTTGGTAAATTCCTTAAATTATTAAAAAAGTTACATATTAACTTACTGTTTATTAAAGCTCTTTCGTAGATGCAAAATGCAGTGAATTTTTTAAAAGATCTCTTGGCGAATAAATAAAAGTTAGATGATACGTCACAGGTGGAATTGAACGCAGTTTGCTCAGCCATTCTACAGAATAGGCTACCCAACAAGTTGAAGGATCCAGGGAGTTTTACGATTCCTTGCTTAATTGGTAGTTTAACTGTTAATAATGCGTTAGCTAATCTAGGGGTGAGCATTAATGTCATGCCTTATAAAATGTTTAAACAACTCGGTCTTGGGTAACTCAAACAAACTAGGATGAGCATTCAATTAGCAAATAAAAAAATTAGATTTCCTAGGGGTATTATTGAAGATGTGCTTGTTAAAATTGATAAATTTATATTCCCAGTTGACTTCGTTGTTCTAGAAATGGATGAGGATAGTGAAGTACCTTTAATCTTAGGAAGACCCTTTTTACCAACTGCTAGAACTATCATAGATGTTGGCACAGGTGAATTGATACTTCGTGTAGGAGATGACACGACTACACTTCAAGCTCGTAATTCTGCCAATATATCTAGTAATTGAGACGATTGTTTAAGTTTTGTTAACTCGAGTAATATTATGACTCAAACTTCTTTTCATGAAACCCCTAGGAAGAACGTGATGGAGCCACTTTCTAGCCCATGTGACAACAACAGAATGACTCATGAAGAATGAAGGCTACAAATCGATGAATTAGATGAATGGCGGACACATGTCAAAGAGAAACCAAAAGTACACGATGAATCAAAGCGACACCATAACAAGCGTAGGGATGAAACAACATAATTTAAGGTCGGGGACAAAGATGGTTAGATGAAAATGACCACCGAATTGCTACTTTAGAGCACAATACAAACGGAGCGATTCCTTTCACGGTATTGAATATCTTCCTACATGGTATAGTCGAGGTAACACATACTGAATTTGGAACTTTCAAGGTAAATAATACTCGACTCAGACCGTATTTTAATAAAATTGATAGCAGAGGTGAGGAGTTTCAACTCCTCAATCCACCGTGACCATACGAAATTGAGGTAAGTCGAGCTTAGACTTTAAATAAGCACTTCTTGGGAGGCACCCCAACACTAACACCACTAACTAGTTTATTTTAGTTATTTTTAGTGTTTTTTTACAGGAACAGTGACCCACACGGCCTGGACACACGGGCGTGTCCTTGGCCGTGTGGAAACAAGGCTACGAAATCCCCAAGTCTCGAGCCACATGGCTTGTGATAAATCTATACAGGCGTGCGACCCGACAGTGTGAAGCACACGTCCTGGGCGCACAGGCGTGCCCTAGGTCGTGTGAAAACTGGAGCCAAAATTTTCAATTTCCAAATAAGTCAGAGAGTTACACGGGTAAGACACACGGGCGTATGGGATATGACACGGGCGTAGGAGAAGTGAACAACGAAGAACACGGCCATGTGATACGACCGTATAAACTACACGGCATAGACACACGAGAATATCCCCAGGCCATGTGACGATTAGGCATTCAATTCTCGAGACAAACATGGGCTAAACTCGAGCCACATGGGTGTGTGACATGGCCGTGTGGCCTAACACGGGTCTCACATAGTCGTACCCCTTTAAAAACCCCTAACCCTTACTTTATTTTCTTCTTCTTCTTCTTCTTCAATCTCTCTCCCCAAAAACCTTAGCCGCCGCAGCCTCTCGCCCTATTCCGGCCACCTTTACTGCCGACTGACCCCTTTTCTCTCCTACCTCTCCCTTTTTCTTTCTTTCTCCCTCTCCTTTCTTCCCTTCCCCTTCCTTTATTTTTCCCTTTCATCCCCTTCCACCCTCGCGCCACAGCAGCCACCAAACATCCCATGCCCTTGCCCTTTTCCCCGTGGCTGCCTCCGACCCCCAGCACCCACCACCGTTTGCAACTCTAGTCACCACTATACATCATGACCAACACACGAGGTAAGAAAATTACCGTCCCCACTTCAAAAAGTGAAAGGGTCCTGACGCAACCTCCTCGAGCGCCTCGACTGAAGCTCATCACCTTTTACTTCGATTCTCATCAGGCCCACAGGACGACCTATTTCAGCTTCTTTGAGTATCACCATTAGGAGTGGGACATTGTATTGATTGCGCCGTTTTGGTACAGGTTCACCTTGCTCACCTTGTTCTATTCCATCTAGATACTACCCCATGGGATCGGTTCTTTGCAATTATCGAGCGTACCTATTCAGAGCTGACCTTGAAGTTTTGCACTACGTTCCATCTACAGCATGTGATGAATACACATGACGAGGCTGGTACTATCATTTTTAGACTTGGTGGAATCGTAAGACACATGAGTGTACTAGAGTTTGGAGCTGCTTTGGGCCTTTACACGGAGGAGTTCATGGCTTCCGAAATTTTTTTATAGCTTTACCGTCACATACACTATTCGTCCTCTTGCTATTAGATCGACCTTACGGCGAGTACGGTTCCCTATGATACAAGTCGCTCAAAGGCGACTTCTTTTCCTCCAGCATTACGTTACGGTGAGTACGGTTCCCTATGATACAAGTCGCTTATTTCTTATGGAGCATGGCGACTGGCCATAGAAGGGGCCCCATCTGCTTTGGCCCCTACGTGACTCGCCTCCCTCGAAACTTCGGCCTCTTCGACAGTTTAGAGATGTCATCGACACTCATACTAGTCAGCCAAATGTCTCCTCAGGGAATTTCCAGCATAATCCACATGATGATAATAGAGCGACACCGTGGATTTGAGCCCCTTCAGTACAGACTCGTTCAGTCTGATGACCAGGATGAGCCAGAGGATATTACTGATGATGTCCCTCCCCTCACGATGACCCACCCTCACCACCACCATCGAGTCACTGACCTCCTGCTGCCACTCTGACAGATTTATCTGAGCGATTCACTCACTTTGAGCAACAGTGTTTTGAGCGGTTTGACAGCTTCGATGCCACTCTTTGACAGATTTGCCACCACCTCCACATCTCTCATTCGGCACCATCGACCCACCAGGCATCCGATGATGAGGACCTTTGAGTTCCTTTATTTTATTATTTTTATTTTTTTATTACAATTCTATTTTGTCTCTTATTTATTTTTGAAGACTTATGTTTTATATTTTGAACTATGTTTATCTTTATAATTATTATTAAGTGATCCCTTAACACTCTTCCACAGTGGTGTTTATTTTCTTATTAGTCACTCAGAATCATGCCTTTCATTCGGCTTTCTCTACAACTCTTGCTTTCGCTCTTCTAAGGATTACATCCAAAAATTCAGGGTAGTTCACTTCTCTCCCTCTCTTCTGATATTTTTCTTATATTGCTATAATCTATCTTTGTACATTCAGGACAATGTACATCTTAAGAGTGGGGAGATTATTTTTGTGATTATCAGAAAATCCCTGAACTTTTATCTTGTTCTCAAATAATCTTCTCATATCACTTTTAGAATGAATTTTGATTGATTTATGATTTTTATTGGTATGTTTTGAATTAAATCATAGGTAACTATGCATTGATTGTTTAAACTTTAAGAAATTAGAGAATCAAGCATGATAAGTTGACGTTTGAGAATTAAAATTGCTAGGTTGTTTCCCGGAATTGAGGTATTATCTTGAAGTTTTGGATTTACAAGATTGACATCAAATACCCATAATTTTCGTGAGATTTTGAGCCTTTTAGAGCATATATCATTCTTGCTCATTGGTTTTCTTCTTTATGAGTATGTCAACATTGATTTGCTATTCTAGAACTTGCATCAATTATACATGTCGAGACCATACCTTTGATTTGATATACTAAAAGGATAAAGGCACTTAAGTTTTAACCCATTTACCCCATAAAAGCCTACCCACATAATTGACCCCTAGTGAACCTCTTTGAGCTTTAACTATTACTTCTTGATTTTTCTCTTAATATTAACCCACAATTTAACCCTTTTTGATTCATTAAGAATTTTTACCTTTTTATTGACTCCCTTTTTATCAAGATTTAACTTGATTAATTACCTATTATTGTTCGTTTATTTCAGTTGCTAAAATATTTCTTATTATGTACTTTCCATTATTGTTCTTATTAAAAAAACTGTTTAGTCATTTTCATCCAATTACATATTATTCTAAAGAGCTTGGATAAGTTAAAGTTAGTATACTGAGGAAAAGCTCACATCTTTAGTCTCGGATAGTTCAAATTCTGACACTTTTTTTTTAATTCAGCAATTAGCTTCATTTTTCTAAGTTTGGTAATTTATTAAATTAATCTCGATTCTAACCCTCTTTTTCAGCCTCTATCCACACCTTTAACCCAAGCCGTATTACAACCCGGTTAAAGACCTTTTGATTTGTATATCATCTCACTTATAGTGGTGGAGATTTGATTTTCATGCAAGCCTATGGTAATAACTTTTCATGTTTGACTATTGAGTGCTTAATTATTAACCCTTAAACACTTTGAGTGGTTTGAGTGAATCATTAGTGAGGATGTCAACCTTGTCAATTTGGAATGAAAGGTGATTACTTAGATGAAGGGGGACACCTATGATTTTATGATTGAAATGCTCAATTTAGATTATTTGAAACTTTAGTGTTCTTTTAGTTAATGCTCTTAACATATGATTACTTGTGGATTATTTCAAACATTATTGATGAAAATTATAAGTTCAGAAGAATTTATCTTAATTGTGAGTTGATGATTTTGCTTGAGGACAAGCAAATGCTTAAGTGTGGGGATGTTTGATAAACCGTAATATATACATATTTTTACCCCATGCTTGGCATATTTATGAAAGATTTTTCCTTGGTTTCAGTGAATTTGATGCTCCTAATCCTTTAATTTCATGTTTTATACTCAGGAGAGCTTAGGAGAGCAAAAAATACAAGAAAGGGGCTAAAAAGAGACAAAATGGGCCTAATTCAGCATGGCACACGGCCTAGGCACTTCCACACGGGTGATCCACACGCCCGTATATGACACACGGGCAAACCACATGCCCATGTGTCATGACCGTGTCGACACAAAAGCAAGTCAGAATTGCGCACGGCTTGAGCACTTGCACACGGGCGTGGCACACAGCCGTGTCCCTGTCGAGCCCAAGTCTAATTCTACTCGAAAAAGGCCACTTTTGAGGGCTTTGAAGCATTCTAAAGTCTATATAAACACCCAAGAAGAGGATTAGAGGACACACAGAGTAGAAGGTAGGAAATACTGAAGGATAGCCATCGGAATCAGCTCGGAGGCAGGATCTACATTAAGACTGAAGATTTCCATCCAATTTCCTAGAAGTTCTTTAGGTTTCTTTATGTTTTGTTATTTTCTAACTTTTGAGATGTTTTCCATTATTATGAACTAAACTCCTTAAATACCTAAGGGAGATAAAACCTAAGATGGATCTTATTATTATTTGAGTTATATGATAAATACTTGTTCTTATTCTTGATTGTGAAATTAACCCTTGCTTTAATATTCCAGGATATTAATTCAGGTTTTTGATGTGCTTATTCAGTGAAGCAAAAGTCCCTGTTTAAGACTAGATCATTCACAATTAAGCGGAGTTGCATGCAATCCTAGAGATAGGACGACATAAATCTGCCAGATTAGAGTCAAATCTAATAAGGGAATCCATAGATCGGGTTAATGCGACAATAAGGGTTTTAATTAGAAAGAGATTTCGATTAGTCAACCTAGAGTCTGTTGTTTTTAGTCTCGAGAGAGATGTTAACATAAATTAGGGATTTCTACGGATTAAGTTAAGTGAATAAATCGTCTAATTCAAAGGTAATAACTGAAGTCTAAGTGGATTTTTCCTTGGGTATTGTCTTCTCCATCAGTTTTCCCAAAATTATTTTCCAACTTTAATCTCTGTCGCAATCTTAGTTAATTAGATAATTAGTTTTAGTTTAAAAACACCCTTTAATTCTTAGGCTAGATAATAAAATGATAGTAATTACTAGTATTTTTAGTCCTTGTGGATACAAAAGTTCCGGTCTCACCATAGCTATACTACTGTTCAATAGGTGCACTTGCCTTAAGTCAAATTTTTAGTTATTTTCACGACCATCATGAACCAACCACACAACTGTGCCGTTGGATTATCGACATTTTCAACCATTCTAGCCTCTCAAATAGGAATATATGTTGACGTCCAAAGGCCTTCATTTTGCCTTGAAAATTCCATATATAACTTGAAAAATGGTGATCTACTGTCAATATGCGTCTGCATTATTGCCTCCAAGGCCCCAGTACCTTTGATATCAAAAGTGTCATATTTCAAGGGGTAGACCAAAGCACAAAATCTATACTTAAGAGACGGTACTCGTATCAAGTTGATTCGGCAATTTTTTGCCTAATTCTTATTCGGAGTTCTAGAAACTGTATGTCCTGGTTTAAGGCCATCCGCCCTCTGTTCTCCGATAAAAAAACCATACCATTTTCGGTGTCACAAAACTCACCATCATAATAAATAATAGCATTAATTCGTCCACTCATTTTGAACCGAATTATCTGTCGAGATAAGTTCGAAACAAAAAACATTATGCAAAAAAATAATGCTTCAAATAAATATTTACAACAAAAATAAACATTTATGCTTCCTTTTTATACAAATAGTATCGTTGCTCCAACTTATGCCTTCCCTATGAACTTTTATTCTTTTGAACTTCTTAAAATTTTATTTCCTCATAAATGGCTTATGCCACCGAAGGCTGAAATATGTTACATTTATAGCTCATGGTATGACTTCCTATTTGATTTTGAAAAAAATTCCCCAAATAGTGGGAGGTTGAAATTTGTAGAGACAAAATGTTCTGAGCAAGACGCACTGTCAGCAGAAGTACTGAAAGCATGTATAGTTGGAAGTACTTTTCATGCCACTCAGCTAAAAGCGCTTCCATCTAGACGTGCTTTCAGAACTTTTACTGACAATGCGTTATGCTTGGAGAGTTTTGTCTCTACAAATTTCAACCACCCACTAATCGAGGAATTTCACACCATATTTCAGATATCCCGAGAGTTCTGGGATATATTTTCAAAACCATCTCATATAAAATAATGCATTGGATAAGTATTTTATTGAAATATCAGATCGAACTAAGATTAAAAAAAGACAAAAATTTTAAAACTAGTTTTGCATCCGGACCGAGTACTCATAGTTTCAATTTTTAATCGATTTGCAAAATGAAATTTGAATATACAATTAGTGTAAATATGAATATTTAAATATCGAATTCAATAATTACAATTACTATTATTTTAAATATTTTATCAATTTAAAATTTAAAATCTAAAACCTTAAAAGTACCATAAACATAACCCTACTTTAAAACCTTAATACCAAAACCACTAAAAACCTTAAACAAACCCTAAAACCTAATATAACACAGGGAAAAATGCTTCCAACTGGAAGCGTTTTTCTACATTTCACCTAAAAATGCTTCTAGTTGGAAGCATTTTCCCTAAATCAGTCTATTCCCGTAATGATTTCAAAAATCGACCTAATATGGTAATTTTGAAATAATTTCGGCATTTTTGAGTAATAAAATCTATCATATGTTTTTTAGTGGTTTTTTTTTTAAATGAAAAGATTAAAATACATTTGAATAATATTACTAATTTTAATTATGAAAGGACATTCTTGTAATTTCTCAATCGAGTTGTTGACCAATTGACTCGTGACATAACTCAATCAGGAGATTAAATAATAGTAAAATAAAATATTCTATTAAAAAAGAATTCAAATCATAATTAAAGTAATTGTACATATTAAAATATATATTTTTTATGTTTTTTTCACATTTTTCTTATGGGTTTTTTTGGTCTACCTTTACCATTAATTTTAGCAAAGATATTGCTTATTTATAAAATTAAATAACTGAAACTGCAATTCAAGATGAATATATTCATTCAATATTTATTAGACTTTATCTACTTGATTTTTAAATTTTAATATAATTGTATATTATTATGTTTAAGTAAAAATTTAACTTAACATAATAAGACATTTCTTATCTATAAATTTAAATAGTTTAAATTACAATTAAAGTGTCATTCAATATGAATATAAAATATAATTTAATAATATTCAAACATTATCTATCTTAATTTTTTATTTAGTTTTAATATAATAATTAAAATATATTATTATGTTTAAATTTAGGGTACATTTGGAAAACACTTAGTAATTGAATTTGAGAGTAATACTTTATAATTACATATTTTTGACATATTTAGTAATCATTGTAATTTGTGTATTTCATTGGATTAAGTGTAATTGGAGCATCTTAATTACCCTCTCTAACTTTTAGAGAAAATGTGCTAATTAGAATAATTACATAAATAATTACAAATAATTACACTAAATCCAATTACCATAGAACTAATCAAACAAACTTGTGGAATATTTAAGTTTATGAAGTTGATTTTGTTCAATAACAATAGTATTTTAATTTTATAATATATATATTTTAAATATTGGTAAGAGATTATTTCTTATGCATTTTAACTTACTAAATATTTAACTAAATTATATAGCATATAATATAAATAGATTTGTCTATGAGTTAGGATGGCTTGACTTAAACCAAGTTCGGACAATAATTTTTATGTCTTGAGTTAGCCCGATCTAATTTGAATCTAATTTAAACAATAAAATATTTTACATTTAAAATTAATTAATAAATATTAATATTATAGACACTGTATTTTCATTAATTTTGAATAGTGTTTGAAAGTGAGAATTCATCAATTTTGAATTACAAAAATTAAATTTTAAAATCTTAAGATTCTATTAAATTTGTCATGGCTAATCTGGTGAAGAGTCATGAAGAGGATTTGGAAAAGTAAAAAGTTGATACCATGTAAAGCTCTCAAGATTATTTGCCAGATTTAAAATCTAACTTCTTGTTACACGCTTAATTGGTTGGTTGTCCCTTTGAGGCTTGCCGGCTAAATTTCGATGCTCTCAACCATCTCATAGGTGCTTAGCTAGACTTCAATATTCACTTCCCCTCTACAGCTGCTTGGGAGGAATTTGTGGAAGAGTGGAAGAACTTTAGTAGGCTTTACTTTGCTGAGACCAGTGTATCTCCCATTGTTGGGTATGAAGAAAATGCTAATGAAGAAGTGGAGGAAGAAGATGAAGAGCTTGCCAATCCCCAAGATACCAGTGGTAACTCATGAATTCCTTGCATTAATTGTGTTTATTTTTTTATTTTAAAATGGAAAGAAGTATCTTTGGCTTTTGTTGAAACCTTGTTGTGTTTGATTGTGATTTTGTTTGAGCAAACTACATAACTAAGTTTCCATCACAAATGACTTAACGAACATAATTTAAATGGTGGTTTGGAAATCAACTAACTTAGATAACATTGTTCATGATAATAAATCAAATGAACTTAGTTGCAATCTTAAATCAGTGAGTTGTTTGAAGCAGCGATATTAATTCAAGTAACTCAGAGAAGACTGTTCACGATAGTAAATCAAATGAACTTAGGTTGCGATCTTAAATCAGCGAGTCATTTGGAGCAGTGATATTAAATCACCTAACTCAGAGAAGATTGTTCATGATAGTAAATCAAATGAACTTAGACTGTGATCTTAAATCAGCGAGCAGTTTGGAGCAACAATATTAAATAAACTAACTCAGATAAGATTGTTCATGATAGTAAATGAAATGAACTTAGGCTGCGATCTTAAATGAGTGAGTCGTTTGGAGTAGTGATATTAAATCAGTTAACTCAAAGAAGATTGTTCATGATAGTAAATCAAATGAACTCAAGCTGCGATCTTAAATCAGTGAGTCGTTTGGAGTAGCGATATTAAATCAGTTAACTCAGAGAAGATTGTTCATGATAGTAAATTAAATGAACTTAGGTTGCAATCTTAAATCAGCGAACCGTTCGGAGCAACAATACTAAATCAGCTAACTTAGAGATGATTGTTCATAATAGCAAATCAAATAAACTTAAGCTGTGATCTTAAATTAGCGAGATGCTTGGAGCAGTGATATAAATAAGCTAACTCAGAGAAGATTGTTCATGATAGTAAATCAAATGAACTTAGCTTGCAATCTTAAATTAGCGAGCGGTTTGGAGCAGTTGGAGCAGTGATATTAAATCAGCTAACTCAGAGAAGATTATTCATAATAAATAAACTAAATAACATTTGCAAACAGTATATTTGTATTGAAAAAGAGAGTAGAACATTCATAATAATAATTTATATGGTGTGCATTCTATATATGAGGTAGAACAGGGTCATCCATTTTTGCTATTCTATAAGCTCCATAACCTATTTTTTTAACAACTTTGTAGGGTCCTTCCCAATTAGGGGTTATTTTTCCTTGTTGTGATGTTGGGAAACTGGCTTCAGTATTTCTTAAAACCAGATCACCTACTTGAAACTATTTGTTCTTCACTTTAGAATTATAGTATTGAGCGACTTGTTGAGCTTGCACAACATTTTCGATTTATGTTGTCTCCTTAACTTTATTGATGAGATCTAAGTTGAGTCTAACGGCCTCTTGGTCGATGAAAATGAGATGTCATATGTGATCGTAGGCCTATCTCAGTAGGGATGACTGCCTCTACCCCATATACCAATGAAAATGTTGTCTCTCCTGTTGCTATGTGAGGTTAGGTTTAAAGGGCCTATATAATTCCTAGAAGCTCTTCTAACCAAGCACCTTTGGCCTCATCAACCTTTTTCTTTAAATCCGTTATAATTTTCTTTTTCATTACCTCTACTTGACCATTTGTTTGGGGAGTTTTTACAATGCTTTAAGCGAGAGCAATTTGTAGGTACTTGCAAAAATCCTTAAATTTTCCTTGGAATTGAGTTCCATTGTCTATTATGATCAGACATGGAATGCAAAGCTTGCAAACAATGGATTTCCAGAGAAAAGACTTCATTTGTCTCTTTGTGATTGTAACCAGAGCTTCAGCTTCTATCCACTTAGTAAAGTAGTCCACAACTACAACTATGATTTTCATTTAAACTGTGGCTATTGGAAATGGACCTAAAAAATCTATTCCCCAAGTTTCAAATGGCCAAGGACCAGACATTACTTGTAGAGGCTCAGTTGGTGATTGCTACACTTGAGAATGTTTTTGGCAGAAATCACAATTTTAAACCATATGGTGTGCACCTTTCTACACAATTGGCCAATAATAACCCTACTTGAGAACCTTTTGTGCTAACAATCTTTCACCTAGATGATCGCCACATATTTCCTCATATATCTCTCTCATGACATATTCAGTTTTAGTAAGAGCAGGACATCTCAAAAGTGGTTGGGAGTAAACTTTTTTTATAAAACACACCCTCCAATAAGATATATCTAAAGGTGATAGATAAAATGATTTTAATTGAATGAGGACTGAGTAACTTGTAGATACAAGGATATATTAAATGTAAATAATAACATCTTACCTTACAGCCTTGTGTTGTATTTTGGTGAGCTTCTTTTTGTTGAGGTAGTGAGTTTCCCCTTGTAGGGCTTGTACTGTGGGGGTCATCTAAGTTTCTTTTTGGCTCAAATTGAGCACTTGTTGAGTGTTACAACTTGCAGTGGCTCTATGCTTTAATAAAAATTTCCTCCTTGCTCAATAGTAATAGAAGAAGCTAACATAGACAAAATTTCAGCTTTGGTGTTCTCCGTCCTACATAACTGTCTAACTTGTGCCTTGTCAAACTGAATGAGTAGCTGAGAGGTTATGGCATGGTACTTCCTTAGGCTTGGCTCTTTTACTTCATACTCCCCATTCATTTACTTCGCTACTAGCTGAGAATCAATGTGTATTACCAATCCCCTCAGCCCAACTTTAGAGTCAGTTGTAGTCTTGAAATTAATGCCTCATAATATGCAGAGTTGTTAGATGCTTGGAAACCGAAGGATAACCCATATTGCCAGTCATTTCATCAAGGTCTATAAGGAGAACTCCTGCCCCTGATCCTATCTTTATTGTTCAGCCATCCATAAAAAAAAATCCAACAGTTTGGCTTCACAGCTGAGCTAGTTTGTTCTTGTGGTGAGTTAATTACTACATCTTGTATAATCAATAGAAAAAAATTTTAGAACCAAATGTACTTTTAATGAAATATCATGAAATAAGATGAGCATTTTGTTAAGTAGATTTTCAATAATTTATGTGACATACTATTGTATTATTTATGTGAGTAATAATGTTTGAAATTAAAAGTTACATGTACGGTCTAGTGATCTGTCAAAACAATATTCCACCATGAAATTGGCTAAGATCTAAGCTTTGATAGTTGTTCTCGGGGCATATTCTAATCCAAATTCTGCCAATTCACTTGCCCATTTATTCATTCTACCTTTGTTCATCGTTCTATAACACCTTGCTAACATAGTTCACTGGAAATTGGAGAACCACTTCTGTCCTGATCAAAACAACTGTTGTAACACCCCTAACCCGTATCCATTGCCGGAATAGGATTAAGAGGCATTACCGATCAATACACATCATTCACATACCTAACACATAAATATATACATTCATAATTAAAATCCATTCAACATATTTACATTGTCCCTTATAAGGCTCTACGAGACCTTAAAACATGCTAAGAAGAGGTTCGGGACTAAACCGATAACATTCAAAAACTTTGGGAAACTTAGAAAATTTTCATGCATTTAAAGGTCACACGCCCGTGTGAACAGGCCATGTGCCTCACACGGCTACCAGACACTTCCGTGTCATAGGTCGTGTAAGAACAAGGAATACATACTGTCTTGCATCACACAGCCGGAGACAAGCTTGTGTGTCATGACCATGGGAAAACTGGAGGGGTTAATGACTTGGGTCACACGGCCGACCACACGCCCATGTGCTAGCCCATATGCCACACACAGCCATTAGACATGCCCGTGTGTCTAGGCCGTACCCAAACCTATAAGGTATACTGACTTAATTCGATAGGGTACCCAGGGGACACACGGCCGTGTATCATGACCGTGTGTCACACACGGCTGAGACACATGCCCGTGTCTCTGCCCGTGTGGACAAAAATAGACCATTTGTAAAGCCATTTTGCCACCCTTTCTCATGCTCTCTTAAACAACTAAAATGGTACCAATTCATCATACAATAGGCATCCCAAAATCATCAACCAAATGCACAATTCATACCATATCTATTTCAAACAAATTCCATAATCAATTCAAGCCAAATACCTATTCAAAAACTTATATCATCCAACATTCATTCACAAGCATATATCTCTTCAATTTATCAACTTCAATCATACCATATAAATCCTTTACTAAACTCAAAACATTACCATTTGAACAACCATGAAACCTTAGCCACATTTATACCAAAACATACCAAACTAAGCCTTCACACATGGCTATCTATACAAATCAAAACATATACATTATAAGCCAAATTTCATGGCTATATTCACAACCAAAGTACCATAACTAGCCTATACATGCAATATACCATATTTACAAGGCTTCAAAAGTACCAACAAAATAATCGATAGTGTGATGACATTTCCCTATGATCCCTGAGTCTGAGCTAGCTTTGATTATCTATAAAACATAGACAAATAACACATAATAAGCTTCATAGCTTAGTAAGTTCGTAAGTGATTAATTCAGTTCATCAAATAATTGTAATTCAACTATTAACACATTACCAAATCGAAATCACATTAACTACAAACCTTTCTTATGTCTCACAACATGATCCAATACCATCTCATTGAACTTTCTCAATGTAATACTCAAATAGGTTATGTATGTACCTGTACAACCTCGTACTAACCTCTTTCTCAAATACATCATTCTTTACCCGTTGAACCATTTGGAATAGAAGTCAAATACTCAAGATCTCAATCGATAAGTACCTATACCATGGCCCGTAGCCAAATCAAGGTAACTCCTCTCTGAATACCTATACAATGGCTTGTAGCCAAATCAAGGTATTATTCGCACTCAAAGTGCCGATATCATGGCCCGAATCCAATACATTAACCTAATGACATGTCATTAGCATCCTAACTATTTCGAAGGTTAACCGGGAAGTTTCACTTGTCGATTTCATCGTCGAACACATCCGTATAGTCGTATTCACAATTCAAACATTATCTGTAATCTCATAATCACATTTTATGCAATACCAAAGCACATAACCTACAATTATAATGAAATTATCACATACGAACTTACCTCATACTCGGAATTGACGAATCAGATCGATTACTCGATAACTTTCGATTTCCATTGATCTAAATTCGATTTATTTATTTCTTGATCTATATAGATTCAAAATTAACTCATTTAATCACCTATTCATTCAATTTCATCCAAAAATACCTATTTAGGAATTTTTACACTTTGGCCACTAAGTTTCACATTTATTCAATTTAGTCATTATTTCAAAAATACACAAAATTCACACAATTCAATCCAATTACATACTATCCGAATTTCATATGGACCCCTAGTAGCCCAAAACTTTCATTTATTTCACATTTTATCAACCCAATTTACACTTTTCACAATTAAATCCCTAAAATTCATGTTTAGCTAAAATCACTTAACAAAACTTTAAAATCTGTCATGAAGCTTTCATATTTCATCATCAATCATTCAAAAGCTCAAACATTCATCAATGACACTTCACAAATCATGAACAAATTCAAAAATTAAGATATGGGCTAGCTAGATTACTAAGCAATGATCTCAAAAACGTAAAAATTATTAAAAATCGAGTTCAAAACACTTACCAAATTAACCATGCACTAGCCAAACCCTAAAACTCCATTTGTTCTTTCTTCTTCCTCCACATTCGACCATCCAAGAGAAAAGATGGACAAAAATTTGTTTTATTATGTTTTAATTAACCTTATTATCAAATTACAAAACTATCCTTAATATAATTCATTTAATAACACATAAATGTTGTCCATAAAAGTCCACTATCACTTAAAATGGTCTAATTACCATTTAAGGCCATCATATTTTAAATCCAAGGCAATTTGACACTTTTAACTAATTGCATACAACTTTTACATTTTACGCGATTTAGTCCTTTCGACAAATTAAGCACTCAAACGGTAAAATTATTTCACGAAACTTTCACACATATATAATCACACGCTATAAACACCAAAAATATTATTAAAATAATTGTACAACATCAAATTTTTGGTTTCAAAACCACTATTTTGATTTAGCTAAAACTGGGCTGTTACAACTGCCATCATTTTTTTAGAGGTTGCAAGATAAAGATAAAGAGTCTTCCCTATTCGATGCGACATCAAAAGCGGTGGAGAAGTGGGGTACAACTTGAGCTTTTAAAAAGGAGCTTGACATTCCTTTGTCCAACTAAAAGAGGTTCTCAAGGCCTTAAACAAATGTGAGCATTTATTTGCCATTCTAGAAACAAACCTGTTGAGTGCAACTACCCTCTCTGTGAGGTGTTGAATGTCCTGAATAGTTTTCGGGGGAGGCATATCTAGAATGACCTGAATCTTCTCAGGGTTGACCTTTATGCCTCTTTTTGAAACCAGGAAGCCTAAGAATTTTCCTACTCTCACACTAAAAGCACATTTCTCTAGATTTAACTTCATGTTATATGCTCGTAGAACAACAAAAACTTTATATAAATCCTTAATATGCCCCTTCAAAGTAGAACAATTCACCAAAATGTCATCAACATAGACCTCACACTGCAACCAATCTGTACTCTCAAAATCTTATTAACTAACCTCTGATAGGTTTGCACATGCATTCTTCAACCCAAAAGGCATAACTAGATAGTAGAACAAGCCCTCTTTCGTGACAAAGGTCGTTTTATCTTGATCTTTTGGAGCCATAGAAATTTAGTTATAACTTGAGAATGCATCCATAAAACTCATGAACTTATGGCATGAGGGCGCATCTACCAATTTGTCAATCGAGGGCAAAGGAAAACTATCCTTTGTGCAGGCCTTATTTAGACCAGTAAAATCAATACACATTCTCCATTTTCCATTGACCTTCTTTACCATCACAACAGTTGACACCCAGTCCAGGTACACCACCTTCCTGATAAATCCTGTTGAAAGGAGTTTTCCTACTTCTTGTATAATATCCTCCACAACATGTGGAGTAAACCTTATTCTTTTCTACTTGACTGGCTTGACCTCGGGGGACACTTTTAATCGATGAAAAATCATCTAACGATCTGCACCTGGCATGTCTACAGTTAACCATGCAAAAATGGTTGAATTCTTCCTCAAGCATCACACTAAGGCTTCATTTTCTTCTTCTTCTTCTAATGTTGATTAAATCCTTACCAACTTGCCCGTGTTATCATAAAACATTTGCAAAGTCTCTGTGACTTCTACTGCCTCTAGCTTGTAACACCCCTAACCTGTATCCGTCACCAGAATATGGTTATAAGGCATTACCAGACTTATACACTAGCATCTATACAAAACCGAGTCATAAATTTGCATTCCAAATCAAAACTTTTCAAATTTCACCATAAAGTCCCTAATATGGGCCTACGGGGCCCAATACATACTTTAAGAGTGATTTGAAACTAAATCGGTAATTTTGGAAAACTTTAAAAAAATTTCTTGAAGTTAGGGGCACACGCCTGTGTGGCCAACCCGTGTAGCTCCCATGGCCGTGTGGCTAGCCAGTGGGCAATTCTGACTTGCAATTTCTTAAGCATCAAAGGGGCACACAGCTTGGGCACATGCCCATGTGACTAGGCCGTGTGGTAAACTAATTTTTCACCATTTTTAAGCCATTTTCACACAATTTTGACACACGACCATGCTTGAAACCCGTGTCCTTCACACGATCAAGACATACGGCCGTGTCTTTTGCCTGTGTACTATCCTGACTTCACATTTAAGGATGCAGGGGATACGCGGTCTTTCAACATGCCCGTATGCAAGCCATGTATCTCACACGGTCTGATCACACGCCTGTGTGACATGCCGTGTGGACTCAAAATGAACCTTATAGTTCAAATCTACCAACCCTGCAAGCCTTGAATAACAAGTAATTTAAAATCCAATCTTTTAATCAGTCCAAACATGATTAAACACATCTAAAACACATTAATTCTACTAGTATAATAATCTAACATATGTATTTTAACAACCATTAAACAAAATGACTCCAAAATTTATACTTAAGAACCATTCAAATTAGTTCAAAATAAACTATATTATATCATGCACTTTACATTTATGAGCCAGCTATTATCATTCTTCACTAACATCTCTTATATATAAAAATAACATCAAAACAACCTAGGTACATGCCATTCCTTAAGATAATATACATCACCAAGTTTTTAAGTTTGGGAGTTGACTTGGATGCTGAGACGTTAGTTACGTTTGTACCTAACCTGCACACGGAAACAACCATACGCTGAGTATACACTCAGTGGTATTTCTATAAACCAATACTTAACATGCATTTAAAACATAACATAAATTCTGTCAACAAGAATTTTATAATCTTTCATTCAGTTATCTTTATATTATAGTAACATTTATCAATAGAATCATAATTAGTAAGAAAATGCAATTTCAGTCAGTATCTTTCAATGTTCAGTACAGTAGTTTACCCCTATTAACATAACTCGAACATGAACAGATACGCGGATCCAACCTACACACTGGGATAGTATACAGTGTTAATACACTGTATCGGTAACAATAACAGTAATAGTAATAGTAACAGTAATAGTAGTGGTACATAGAGTACCTCATCAAAACAAATCCGGAACAGTAACAGTATGGCGACACTTATAGTGTCTCATCGACACAAAGTTAGAATGTCCTTGAACACTTCCAATCCTATGACATGCCAATTATATCCGTCTAGCCCGACACTGTTAATAGGGATTTCAGTTTCTTTTAAAATTAAATGTTCACATTTCAAAACAGTACAGTAAGATAACAATACTTACTTCATTTTCATTTTTCATACAATTTAAATAATAAATACAATAAACAATTATTAAGCTAGGTTTATAGAAATACAAACCTTGATTCTTGAGTTTATTTGTTATCTTCGTTCACTTTCTTTTTTCCCTTCTTTAATGAAGTTTCTGGTGCTACGTTAGCTACGAAAAATATTAACATTTAAAATCATCAATACATATTATTTAATAACACACTATTCTATTTTCCATGTAACTTTTACATAAATTCCAATTTAGTCCTTCCACCATAACTATTCTTTCTTTTCAAATAAATCTCATATTTTCATTTAATACTTACCTTAAACAAGTTTCAGCTCTTAATATTCAATGTAAAACATCAATTCTAAATTTCTTTCAATTTAATCCCTATTATGTCAAAACTTATTTCTCTTTTTACAATTCAATCATTCTCCCACTTCTAACTTGAATTTTTATCACTTTATCTCATAATTTACTCAATAGTTCAACTTAATCAACATCTAGAAATTCACTAACTTCCTAAATTTCAACATAATTTAAGTAGAGCTTTATTCTAGGATTCCAAAAATATCAAAATTACAAGAAAATGAGCTAAATTTACTTACCACTTAAAGCTTTAAATCCTTAAACTTCAATTTCCCCTTTTCTTTTTCTTTCTTTCTTTCTTTGCCCCACTTTCGTTTCTTTCCCTATTCTATTTTCTTTTCTTTATTTCTTTATTTCTTTTTATTTACTTAATATGTTATAATATTAATATAATTATAATATAATATTATTTACTTATTATATAAGTAAATGCAAATAATTTTAAATATATGTTTTATACGTACTCCACATGTATTACACTATTACCACACACTTGGCAATCATGGTTTAATTGCTAATTTAGTCCATTGACTTTTCTCTATTCCACAATTCAACTTTTACCCTTTATTCAATCTAGTCCTTTCACTAACTTAGCCTTAATTCAAACTAATTTACTTAACCAAAAATCTAATTAACCATACTACTAGCTTCATAAATATTTCTAATAAATATTTACGAATTCATTTTGCAGAAATGATGACCCGAAAATTCAATTTTCTAATATCCGCAAATTTTGGACCGTTACATAGCTTGTGAACTCTCTCCTCACTTCCAACATCTAGACTGCCCAAATCTAAGACCTGGCTAGCTATATCTGCCTGTTGTGAACCCTGACCCCGTGGCTCCTATTCATGCATTTGCTTAACTGACAACATATGACACTAACTGATTGTTTGTTGGTTAGATTTTATGAAACCTATGCTTGTCTTAGTATGGAATTTAATCTTCATGAAAAATTAACAATCACCATTTTTAGCCATTCTCATAATAGGATGCCCAAAAATAGCATTGTAAGCCATTGGATGGTCTACCACAAAGAACTGAACATATTCTATGGTGGTGTGCTCGTCATCCCCTAAGGTAACAAGTAGAGTAATGCATCATTTTACCTCGACTGGATGGTTCGCAAAACAATTCTAAGGGCTTGCCTTTTTCAAAGCTTGCTCCTTTATACTTATATTCTAATATACGTCCTAAGTCAACACTGCTACATCAGTTTCACTATCAACCAAAATTCTTGTAACCTCAAATCCTACTATAGTTGCCGATACAACCATAAGATCATTTCCTTCCTTATCACATACCAAATCCTCATCCTCTTCATTAAATTCTACTTTCCACTTCTCTTGTTGACACAACCTTTTCGACGAACTGACCGACTTCACACTTCTAAGATGAGCCTTCCTCTTCGTGTTAGAGGTCGTCCACTCATCATATGTACCAATTATCACATGTATTATGCCTGTAACTTTTTGTTTACCTTTATCAACACCCCCATGAACTCTGACTTGATGGCAAGGCATCTTGAGCCTCAAAATCTTTTAGCTCGACATTTCCAACTACCTCCTCTATAGCATCTTTCAAAGAGAAACAATCCTCGATCTTGCTCGCCCTATCATTATGAAAATTACATCTCTCCCTCGAGTTGGCCCTAGACTGATTGCGTTGCATGAGTGGAGGGCTTGGCAAAATGCCTAAACTTTTGACCTGATAAAGTATTTCTTAAAGTCTCTGCTTGGAAAAAAGTATTGAGATTTGGCCGAAAAGGAAAACTAAGTCCTTGTTATATTAGACCGTACAAGGTTATAGAAAGAATCGGACTAGTCGCTTATCGTTTAGCTTTACCTCCGGAACTACAGAAAATTCATGATGTTTTTCATGTTTCTATGCTTCGACCTGATTTGTCTTATGAAGAAGAGCCGATTCAGATTTTAGCACGAAAGGTAAAGGAATTAAGAAATAAACGAGTTCCCTTAGTAAAAGTTTTATGGAGAAGTCATAGTGCAGAAGAAGCGACTTGGGAACCGAAGGAGAAGATGAGAGCACAGTATCCCTATCTCTTCTCAGGTAAATTTCGAGGACGAAATTTATTAAGGGGGAAGAAATGTAATGACCCAAAATTCACGAGCACTGAAAAAGTGAGTTATAAGGCCTCCGTCTTAGTAAATCGAGTCATAAATAATTATTAGAAGTAATTATGAGTTTAGTCGAGTGCTTAATTAGGATTTAATTAAGTGAATTTTGCCTAATTTAGTGTAAAGAGTAAAAAGGACTAAATTGAATAAAGGGTAAAAGTTTAATTATAGATTAAAAGAATATAAAAAGGACTAAAAGGGTAATTATACCAAAAGTATTAATTGAGGCGGTTTATCGTGTGAAAAAACTAAGGTTTTTATGTTTAATATATTATTATATTATTATATAATAAAGATATTTTATGTTTTAATTATATTATATTATATTATATTATATTATATTATTATATATATAAACTAAAAAAACAAAAGACAGAAAATAGAAACAGAATAGGGGACGAAACAAAAAGAAAAGAAAAGAAGAAATTTAGGGTTTTCAAGGTTCAATTTCAAATTGGTAAGTCAAATTAAGTCATTTTATTGTAATTTTTGAGTTTTTATGAAACTAGAACAAAATACTATTAAGTATGCGTTGAAATTTTGGAAGATATTAGATTTTTATACATTAAATTTTATTGAGTAAAAGTGTGAATTGGGGATTGAATTAATAGAATTTCTAAATAGATGTGGGAAATAGATTAAATTGTAGAATAAGTTATAAATTTTGTATAATAGGGACTAAATTGAAAGAAATTTGAAATTATGATTTTTATGCTGAAAATTTGTTGTTAAGTTTAAGTTTAATTAAAATTTGAGTAGAAATAAGGTATAAATTGAGGTAGAAAAATGGATGAATTAATTAGGACCAAATTGAAATTAAGGTAGAAATTAAATAAAAATTCAAGTATTTAATGTGAATTAATGTTGTATTAATCAGTGCAAATTATTTTTTTCGTAGCTAACAAAGAACCTGAGGCATTGGCATCGAAAGGAAAGGAGAAAGCTATCGAGGACTAAACAGGAGATTTACGATTTGTATTACTATAATTCGAATTTAGTTATTATTTATTTTTGAATTTAAATTTAGGTGTATGGTAAGTGAAATATAAAGTAAGTATTATTATTAAGTTGAAAGTAATCCAATTGAATGATGAATATATGTGTGGAATTGAATTGAATATTAACTTGAAAATGGAAAAGTGAATTTTGAATTAAAATGTGAATTTGGAGATCCTATTAACTAGTCGGGTTGAGTCGAATATAGTTGGCATGCCATAGGATTGGAAGTGTTCAGGGATACTTCGACCTCGAGCCGATGAGACATTAGGTGTCAGTATTGTACTTCGGATAGATTCGATGAGGTACTGGGTACCACTTTACTTCGGCTAGGCCGATAAGACACTGGGTGTCACTTTATTGCTTCGAACTATCCGATGAGGCACTAGGTGCCATTCTGGTGTGTTGGTTGGATCTGTGTATCTGCCAAGGTCCGAATCTTGTTAATAGGGATAAACGATGTGAAAAAGAAAAATTGAATAAAAATGAAAAATTGATGCATATAAGTGATATGTGATGAAATTGAGAAATGAGAATGAAATGGATAAATCAAAGGTTTCAAAGGTTATTAGTACCTAATTGTTTATGATATTTGGTTGTTATTTGGTTAAATTGAATTGTTATTGATATGAAATGAAAGTAGTGTATAAATTAAAGTAATATGTGTTCATGTATTATATGATTGATTCTGTGAAAATTTATTTGGTTATTTATAATTTGAATTATGGTAATACCACTGAGTACGAAATACTCAACGTACAGTTGTTTTCGTGCGCAGGTTAATAGAAGTCTAGTGTCCCGGTCCAGCATCTGAACGATCCCGACTCCAGCAAAAAGACTTTGGTGATGTTTTCTTCCCTTAAGTGAAAGTGGCATGTACATAGGGATTTTAATGGTTATTTTGGTATGTTATATTATTTTTGTTGTAAAGAAAGGTATTTAGTATTTTGATGATTAAATTAATGAAATGATAGAACTTGTTATAGCATTGATATTGAATTGAAATAGTTTGAATAGTTTTAAGAGCTAATTAAAAATAATAGTAGGGTTTTCATTACTTAATTTGTTGAGTTAATATGTCAAGTATGATTCAAGTATATTTGAGTATATAAATGCATTAGTTGAAATACTGGAATTGGTTTGGTTGCGATTTGAAATTGTAGGGAAGGTTAGATACTTATAAAAGGGTCATATTGAATTTAAAAAAAATTAATTAGTAAAAGTTTATATGAATTTATGATTATTTTATACCATGTTTGTTATTTATTTAAGAATTATTTGTAAATTGTCTGATATGTCTTGTAATGCCTCGTAACCCTGTTTCGGTGATGGTTTAGGGTTAGGGGGTGTTACAGATATTGGTAACAGAGCTGTCAGATTTAGCCGATTCTCGACCTAAATCAAGCTCAAAATTGAGTCTAAAAGTACATGCCACTTTTGAGTCAAAATTGAGTCGAGATTTTTGGATGCAGAACTATTTGTTTGTTTTTATTTTATAGATTAAAGATGTCAGATGAAAGAATAGAAGATACCGATCAGGAAATGCATACTGGTGATGAAGATTCGTATGGACTAGATGAAACTGAGTCGGTAACACCTAGCATAAATCCTATAAGAAATCAACCACCTAGAGTTGATAGAAGAAATGATAGAGATGATTTTGATATATTAAGAGCGATAGCCGATGCCTTACAAAGAGTAATGAGAATTATTCCTGCTATGACCTCTGCACTTGTTCAAAGACGGGCCCCGATAAAAGAATTGAGAAAATATGGTGCCACAGAATTTATGAGTCTAAAAGGAGTCGATCCATCAACTGCTGAAAATTGGATGGAATCGACTAAGAGAATTTTATAGCAATTAGAATGTACCCCCCGAGAGTGCCTGATTTGTGTTGTTTCTCTACTACAAGGGGAAGCCTATCTTTGGTGGGAATCAGTTGTTTGACATTTACTGAAAGATCAGATAACGTGGGATAAATTTCAGAAGGAATTCGAAAAGAAATATGTTGGAAAGATGTATATTGAAGACAAGAAACAAGAGTTTTTAATGCTGCAGGAGGGTGACATGTCAGTTATAGATTATGAGAGAGAGTTTTCAAGACTCAGCAGATATGCCTCCGAGTTTATTCCAACTGAAGCAGATAGTTGTAAAAGATTCTTACGGGGATTGCAGGATGAAATCAAGGTACAGTTAGTATCTCATCATATTACTAAGTTCGTAGATTTGATTGAGCGAGCCAAAATGGTAGAGCAAGTGTTGGGTCTTGACAAAAAGACTGAAAGTGTGAGAGTAACTGAGAGGATGTGTAGAGCAAGTGTTGGGTCTCGACAAAAAGACTGAAAATGGTAGAGCAAGTGTTGGAACTACTAGCTCAAATTCACAGCCAAAAAGATCAAAGGAATCTCAAGGAGGATGGAGATCCAGTTTTAGATCTGATAGAGGCAGTAGAAGCAGAGGGAGACAGACAGCAGTATCTACTAGTAATGTGAGAGGTCCCTCTCGAGAAATAGAAATTCCAGACTGTCAACACTATGGAAAGAAATATAGGGGGAATGCTAGAAATTAACTAGAGGCTACTTCAGATATGGTTCTATCGATCATTTCATTAGAGACTGCCCGAAAAATGATAGTGTTGCACCAGTAACATCACAGAGACTAGTATCTACAGCTAGAGGCAGGGGATCTGGTAGAGGTGGTTCGATTTCTAGAGGAGGTGGAGTTAAGAGAAGCAGTGACATTGTTACCTAGCAGTCTGAAGCTAGAGTACCAACTAGAGCTTATGTGGTCAGAACTCGTGAAGAAGGCGATGCTCATGATGTGGTAACAGGGTTGTTCAGAATATTTGGCATATGTTATTAATTTAGATTCAGTTAGAAGCCAGTGCGGTAAAATTCAGACAGTTTATGAGTTTCCTGATGTATTAATTACCGGGTTTACCGCCAGATAGGGAAGTCGAGTTCGCTATTGAGGTTTATCCAGGCACATCACCAATCTCTATACCTCCGTATCGGATATCACCTACAGAGTTAAAAGAGCTGAAGATACAGTTGCAAGACTTATTAGATCGTGGTTTTATTCGACCGAGCATATCACTGTGGGGAGCTCCAATGTTATTTGTTAAGAAGAAAGATGGATCAATGCGGCTTTGTATCGATTATCGACAGCTGAACAAGGTAACCATAAAGAATAAATATCCATTACCTTGCATTGATGATTTGTTTAATCAGTTGAGAGGAGCTTCTGTATTCTCAAAGATTGACTTAAGATCAGGTTACTACCCGTTGAGGGTAAAAGAAAGTGATGTACCGAAGACAGCTTTCTGTATGAGGTATGGTTACTATGAGTTTTTAGTAATGCCATTCGGGTTGACAAATGCTCTAATTGATTTTATGGATCTCATGAATTGTATTTTTCAACCGTATTTAGACTAGTTTGTAGTATTTTTTATTGATGATTACTGGTTTGTTCGAAGTCAGAGTCAGAGCATGATCAGCATTGATGATATACTGGTAAAATCATAATAATAAAATTGTTGGTAAAACTAACAAATAAATGTGCCCAACATTGGTTGGTAAAATTAACAAATGGGGTGCCCAGCACTCCCTAACACGTAGTCGTATAACCCTAAACTCTTCTTATCCCATGACATACCAGTTATGTCGGACCTTGCCCTAACAATTAATAGGCTAACTATTTCTCACATATATTTTTAGTGAATTCTCATTTCATTATCATAATCTCATGCCACTTATAACCGGATCAAAATAAAAGAATAGCTAATGAAAGAGTTGCTAGATAGTGTGATCTCCAACGAAGTTCCAATTGACACACGAGTCTGACAATCTATAAGGAAGAAAACCAAATAGAGTGAGCTGACATAAAACTTAGTAGGTTCGTAAAACAAAAACATCATATACCTATGAATTTAATTTAGAAATCATATTTATAACATAGAACTAACCAACCTTTGCCTTGTTCCATCATTCCAACTATGCGAAATGATTAAACCTAAATCATTTACATCACCAATACATAACATGTTAAGATTCACATACCAAGATATAATCAACCAAATATAATTTAACATATCATCTCATTTTATTAGATTTCTATAGTTAATTGTTTTGCCCAGAGAAAAATAGGAAACTAACTTCATATACATGGGAGGGTAATGCTCACATAAGTTGACAAAGGAACATTAACTGATACACGATACTGCTCACACAAGCTTCATAGAATCCGTAACACATGTAGGATCTTAAGCCATTGTTATGGTATCCATCACCTTGACATAATACCTGTAACACTATACCCAGCTCGGTCGCCGAGCCCGAGTAATAGGATGCTACACCACCATCTCATCATCACCAAAGCATAAAACGTCTCACTGACATGGGTTTAACATCATAATCAAATAACTACATAAGGTTTAAGTCTAATCTCCCCTAGATGGAGTTAAAAATTTGCTAAACATTCAATAATCGTCCATATAACAAGTTAAAAACATGCTTAAAGTCCAATTAACAAAAATTTCTAAAATATCACGTAGGTTTCGATACTCATTCGATGGTATCAATATTTCTTATAGATGGTATCGATATTGATTAGAAAATTGGTACCAAAATAGAATTCTATTATCGTGTAAAAAGAAAAACCAACAAACTATTGATACCCTATAAAAAATATCAATATTGTTACCCCAAGTATCGATAGTCGAGAAACGGTATCGATACCAAATTGAGTTTCTAACTTCCTGCACATTCGAAATATTATGGAGGTATCTATACTAAATACCCGATTATCAATACATCTGCATAAAATAGAAAAAAAAACTAAAGCAGGGCATCTGACTCAATCAAACATATACCACTTCAACAAGTTTATAAAACCTCAATTTTCATCATCAACACATCCATATTTGCAATTCAATGCGTCATCAATAATTTAAGCTAAGTAAACCAATGAACTAACATCAAACGTCCATTAATTCTATGAGTAACAAAATCAAGCAATCATTTAAAAGATCATGGCAATAGTCAACCAACAATCTACCATATTGCCTTATTCCCACAATTTAAAATAATAGCAATAATATCACCTACTCAGTCACTAAGCCTAACTTGGATGATTTTCTTAGAATTTTCGCACAGCTCACACCGCAAACACTAAATTTCTGTAATGGTTGGAAAGAGTGGGTGAGCTTAAATAAACTCAGTGAATGTCAAAATAACCACAAAGTATACATAACATCAAAAGTGAGACATGAGCATACTACAACACATTTACAACCATATTCTAACCAAGTCAGAATAACATATTCACGCTTCATTAAATCATGAGTCTAGCATATACTCTCACATGCAATTACACTCAACTCGTATATATATAATTCATTTAATGATAATTTATCAAGACAATACAACGTATTAATGCTTTAATAGCCCACAAATCTAGCTTATATATATATATGCATTTACACAAAACATTTTTATATATTAAACACTTTATGATAATTTGACAACTTGGAAACATGAAACATAAAAGTGAGCTCTATCACCACATATTGGATACATGAATCTCCATCACATCAATTACTCAAAGAGTCTAACATATCCTAAAAGTGTAGTATAAAGCTAAACACTCTCCAACACGCTAATATATTCCAATGAATGGAGCTTAGCTTGACATTTCCTTATCTTTTTTATCTGTCCCAGGGCCTCATTGCCCAAAAAAGAAAATACAAAGGTGAGTACTTACAATCCTATGGCATACCAACTATATCCAATGATTTCAAAAGATCACAAGACCAAAATATTCAGAAATACACACATTTAATTACTGTTTTAATGCACATAATCTCTGTTCATAATCATCAATGCATATCACAAATTTGTTCACAATGCATGCTTATCATATTCACATTTATTTACACTTTAAGTGCCACAACTATACTCATTGAGCCATCATATATCCATCCACATAGGTGTGTATTAAAATCAGTTTATTAGCATCACATTCCACAATTCAACACATACGTACTTATCGTTTTCTGCACACTTTCACTATTTATTTTTATTGCTAACACAACATTATCACTGTCACTTGGCATGTTTAATATGCCCACAACTAAGACATTTACAAGAGCTATCACAATATATATATATCACATGTCATATTATCACAACTTAATACTCAATCCACATCACACAATCACATACTTTGCAAATTAAACGGGGGTATAAGAAAGCTTACACTCGAAAATTAGGATAGGGGTTTAGGCTACCCTTAGGCTCCCAATTAACACTATGAATCATGTCTACTAGCAGCAATTCCAAACACTCACCTTCATGCTTTCGCCTAATTGTCAAAAGCTTAAACTAGCTTTTCCTTGCCTTTCGCCTTGCTCGTAGAAGGCTCCAACAGTTTCGATGCTTTACACATAACAAGCACACAATATATACAATTAATTAGCAGCCATAACACACCTTAAACTTACAAAAAGACAGGTCTAAGACTAGTTCCTCTTGGAACTAAAATCTTTTCCTAACAAACTTGAAACTCAAATATCTTAATCTTTACTAATTCCCATTGCCTATAATCTATTCCAATCATCTAATTATATATCTAAGAATAATTCCTAACCTTCAAACTACATAGATTCATGGTTCCAAAACTTTGACATAAAATAGCCATTTTTCATGAAAACTCATTAAAATCTTAGAATTCTTTAACGAAACTTTAATGAGTGTTTAAAAACCTTCTAATCACATCAAAACTAATTAAAAAAACATTTAGAAAATTCATTTTTATTCAAAATCCCGAAATCCACCATTAACGACCCAATTTTCAACATTTATTCAAAATCGATTCAATAGGTAAAAACTCTATTTTAAAGGCTCGATAAAATTAAAAACTAATAAGAAATCGAAACATTATCTTTATTGAAAGAGAATCAAACATTTGATTGAAAACCCGAAAAAATTCACTTGAAGAAAAATCAATGGATTTAATGGTGTTTTTTGTGTCTTTCTTTGAATTTAAAGGGGTTTATATGTTTGAAGGATAATAGAAAACAAGAGATTGGAGTAATAAAGACCAAAAACTGAAGGATGAAATTTTGGGGTTTTCATCCTTAATGGACAACACAAAAAAAAAGGATGAAGGGGTTTCTTTCTTCTTCTTCTTTTTTTTCATTCACGTCAAAAGTAGGTTTAAAAGGGAAAAATGGTCTGATTTTAAAACTTGATTTGTTTGTTTTAAAACTACTCTTAATTTAATCATTTTTATAAAACAGTCCTCTTTCAAAAAATTGAAGTTCTTTCCTACCTTATTTTCAAAAATTGATTTGATTTTCAAAAAGTTATAGTCGAAAATAATTTCAGGTTACCATAATTCAAAATTTTTAAACCTATTCCGAGCCAAATCCCTAATTTACCTTCAAAACTTCTAGGTCCAATTTTGGGGTGACAACCTGCTAAGTATAACACTGGCACAGAGTGCCTGCTACTACAACACTGGTACAAAGTACCTGCTACTAAAATCACTTGCAAATAGTGCCTGGTAAATATAACATCGACACAAAGTGCTTGCTACGCCCTAATGACATGTCATTGTTATCCTAGTTATTCGCTAAGTTCACACGGGATTAACCTATATACCTTGATCCTTTCATGATATTAACCATATACCAAGATTCATTTGGTACAAACTTCCCATAGCATAACATGTTTCAAATCGAACAAATACAAAGCCATATTTTTCCATTCAAGTTTTTTATCACATTTACAACTTACCTTTATCTAACATGTTTATTATACACATATACACAAACAATTATATACAACTATGATTTCAACATTAATAAACATAAGAACATCTAATACGAACTTACTAAAAAGCAGTAGTTACCAACACTTCAACGATGACTATTCAACGACTTTTCCTTTCTTGCGATTATCAACCAACTGATCCGTTTCATTATCTAATATAATAATTTAATTCAATTAACCAATTCAAATGCCTTAAAACACTTAAATTCACATATTTGACCATTTATCAATATTTTATACTTTTATCCTAAACTTTTACCTTTTATTCATTTTAGTCCCTAAACCCGAAACCTACAGCATTGCTTTAGAAAAAAACAATTTGAATACCTTCTTAGCAGCGAAAAAATATCATTACTAGTAAAATTATTAACTTAGTCATGTATCATGCATAGACCAATTTCAATATGCAAGATCCATAAAACTAATCCAAATATGAGTGTCATGCATGCATGCTAATCCCTAAAACACAAACAGTTCCAAACCACAGTTTTAAATAACTTACAATCCAAAAATCGAATAACAAAAATAATGAGAAAATAAACCAAAAATAAAATTAAGTAAAGTAATATGATGAAATTGAGTCCAAAGTCCATCGTACGTCCACATTCCAATTCTGATCCTAAGGTCGTTCAATACCTAAGAAGATAAGGTAATGGGGTGAGCTTAACAAGCTCAGTGTGAGACTAAAAAAACATGCATTAGGCATTCATTTAAGCAATTTTATAGAGATACCCATAGCACAATCAAACATTATCAATAACAATTAAAATGCACAAGATCGAGACAAATGCACATGTGAGATCCTACCCATACCACCCGCTACACACCATGAGTTCCTTAAAAACCATCTTCCAAACTCTAACAAATGTGAGCATAGCACAATGTGGTAAAACCACCAATAATCAATAATGTAAAAAATCTGTCGAATATCAAATAATGTGATACAATTGGCAATAACATATAATATGCGATAAAATCACCAATACCCTCGGTACTCCAAATATAGTGCACTAACTATGAATATATGCTGACTTAATATGTCATCAATACTCCACGGAGCTCCTCCGTCAACCAAAAAATATCTCTCAACCCAATGCATATACAATATGTCATACAAACTCATACATATTCATATTTCAATACTTTTCATATTTATTTGACATGTTCAACATGTCCTCAATAATCACATACTTTCATTAAAAGGAAACAGTGATCCAACTTTCAAATTACCATCAAGATGGTATCTATCAATATCATTCAATTTCACATATTTTATGAATTTCATTATGCATAAATAGCAACCTCATGAATATACATCAAAGAAAATATTTCATGCATTTAAATCATGCATAAACCTAATATCTCAATAATTTATACCATTCAGTCAAAAATTCTCATATCACATAATACAATTATGCATAACAATAAACTAGCAATTTTGCCAACACATCAATCTTTTAAGGCTCAAAATGTACCTAGTTTGGCCACTCACAAAAATAATATTTTGGCTATTAGGCCAATCCAATCAGCAAGCTAATTTATCAAATATAACATAACATTTATCATTATCAAACAAATTTACAAGTTTAGGAGAAACACCTTATTTCTCGCTTCCTCGCAGCACACTAGCGAATCTTCCAGTTTTCCTTAATAAGTTCTTATACGAACCTAAACCAAAATTCAATATAAATTCATTGAATTTACCTTTAAACCATCCCTCAAATACCCACTTATGGGTTCAAACTAATTTTCAAAATTATAACTATTTTACGAATCCAAACTGGCTAGATTTCTTACATTGTTTTGATGCGAATCTATGTGCGATCGTTCTTCGGCTTTACAGATGATTTAGGGCGTTTGTGTCAGCACCTAATTCAATAATATACTGGAAATAGGTATTTAATAATGATTAAATTCCTTCATCTAATCAATCCATAACCTTTACCCCACAACTATGTCATAACAAAAAAACTAGTTTACGCTTAATTGCACTTACGCTTCCCAATTTGTGGTTCCAAATGAACAATCGATCAAGAACGTTTTTCCCAAATTTACATGGGTTTAAAGGATGATTAGAAGGTTCAAGAACTCAAATTCAGGCTAAAAATAAATAGGTAAGTTTCAAGAAACAAAACAACCCCTTTTTCTATACATATGCACATGCACCACCACCCATGGTGACTAGAATTGGGGCTGAATTTTAAAATGATTTGAGATCTAATTAAAAGCTGAAAAATACCTAAATTAAAAATTCCAAAAATTCTAGATCTGGAAATTTAGGTTTTTAACTTGCAATATTACCCATGAAATTAAAAGAAAAAGAGGTCTTACACAAGCTAATGGAAATGGGCAACAATGGCACTTTCTTTGCAAGGTTGAAGTTGATCTTAGAGATTCAAGATTTTAGTTTTGGGGCTACTCTAATTGAAGAAAAATGGAAGAAAGGTGGGGATGAAGATGATGCTCAATCTTGAAAACAAAAGAAAGAAAAATCAAAAGTTAATGGTGGTGATAGGTGCGATGGCAACAATGGTAGGAGAAGGAGAAAAGAAAAAAAAATAAAGATTAAGAGAGGGAGAGGAGGTTAGGGACGGCTAAGGTAGGAGAAAAGAGAGTTAAAGACTGATTATTTTGAGTAAGATTTTTATTTATACCTGTGTTTACTAGGCTTGGACAGTAACAAATTAAAAAACAAGGGAATTTTGTAAAAATTAATTTTTTTTTCCAAAAGATGGGACATGAACTTGGGACCTCCAACTAACTTTCATGCTTCCATATTTAATGACCAACCATTAGGCCAATTACTTATTTTTGATATATTTGTAGACACTCAATTTTGCCCGGGCCCAGAAATAAGTCCAAAAACAAAAATAATAAACCCAAAAAAAAAAATGAAGTCCAAGTTCAGTCCAGAATTACAAATATAATTTGGCCCGATCGGAATGACCCATTACTTGAAAAGATTTAAGGTCCATCTACAAGCTTGACTCATATGGAAATATAATCTTCAATGATATGCAATCTTAGATATGATACAATCTTAGATATGATTGCAATCTTAGATATGATATGCAATCTTAGATAAGATATGCAATCTTAGATATGATACAATCTTAGATATGATTGCAATCTTAGATATGATATGCAATCTTAGAAGATATGATTTTGTAATCTTAGAGATTTAATTTGTCAATACCTTTTAATCTTAACCGTTGATGTAATTGATCTGTACCGTTGGATTTGAGGAGGTTCAACTATAAATAGAGGCCTCTCCTTTCATTGTAAACACACGGGAGTTTTGGGAAACAATAAAATTTTTGAGAGCTTTCACTCAAATTTCTCTCCCTCTTATGTTCTTATTTTCTACGGTTTGTTCTTATTTTATTCTTTGTTCATCTTCGTTTTTCAACCATTTTTATTTTGATTTAATCCATGTTCCCTGATTTTTTTATATATTTTTTAATTTTTTAATAATTTTAGTATCATATCAAACTATTCCATTTTTAATATTTTTTTAGTATTACTCTTAGTAAATTATTTTTTTTTTAAATTTTACTCAAATATTTATTTTAAAAAAATATATTTCATTTAATTGTCATATTTTATCCAAAAGTTTTTCTAAAATGAGGCAATATTTTTTGTATTTAGGAATTCGGGAAATAGTGCCCTAACATACTGGGTTGCGATTTCCCGTTTGCCTAAATGTCTAAAGTATCCTTCTAAATAAATTTTATAAATCACAAGATGATTTGATTTATAAAGTTTAAAGATATCATATCCAATCATCTTTGGATGTGATATTTGTACTCTTTTAAAACGAAAGAATCTGAATTCTTTTTAATTTAAAACATCACGGTTTTAAAAGAATCTCATTTCTAAAATCTTTCAAAATTTTGACATTAAGACAGAAAACTATTCAATTTGGTACCAATTTTGGGCGTTGCGAGGGTGCTAATCCTTCCTCGTACGTAACCGACTCCCGAACCTATTTTCTCATAATTTCGTAGACCAAAACGTTTTATAAAGTGATCCAATCACACTTTAAAAGATTGGTGGCGGCTCCCATTTTCGTTTTTCAAAAGTCGATCCCCATTTTTCGAACAATCCTTTTAAAAAAATGGTTTCGACAGCTTGGCGACTCCACTGGGGATGTATAAGAGAGTCAAGCTGAAAACAGATTGTTTTCTGTCTTAATGTCGAAAATTTGGAAAAATTTTAAAATACGTCATTTTTACATGTGTTTGTTGCATATATTTGTTATTGTTTATGCACACATTGCATTTGCATGACCGTTGTGGTCACACCCTTAAGTGGGAGTGAGAAGCTATGCTTTCGTGAGGTTTTCACCTCCGCATGGGCTAGTGGATTGCTTCCGGGATACATCCGTACCTATGTCTTCGTGAGATTTTCATCTCCGCATGGTCATAGGGAAATGTGTCCCCCTGAACCGAACTTGGTCCATATGAGCCTATAATTGGTGAGGATCGAGGAATCTGCTGGTTCAGGTACCCTTGCTTTAGAACCGAACTACATATAGTGAACTTTAAGTGCTTGCCCCAGGTAGTATGATAATGACCTTTAGTGCCTACCTTTATAAGTTCTTATTTATTATTTTTTGTTATATATGTGACACTGACTTGTTTCTCTTATTTTGCTATCATTGCATGTCATTTATCATTAAAAGGTGTCGATTCAAGGTTCGATTTACGAGTTAGAAAGTTTTGTAATGGGAACGAATATCTTAATAAAGTGGAGGACAACTCTTTTCGTTTGTCTTTGGGTCGAGAGAAAACCCGGATAGAAAAGAAAATAGTGTCATTAGAAGGATACACATCAGAATTATGGGACTACACTCTCATTAGTGTTATGTGAAATAACCTCCAAGAGTTAAAGGAAATATGGAATTAATGGAGTAACGAAGCCAAGCAGTTGTTCTACAACAGTTATGGGGAATTGCAATATTTGCTTGACATGAAGATAGATGAACAATTCAAGGTGAGCGTGGGGAGTCTTGATGGACACTTCTACCATTACTGGATGAAGATAGTCACCTCGTGGATGGTAAGGGTATAAGACCTACAAAATTGAATTGGATGGAAAGAATTTTGCTTATGATGGTAGAAAGGCTCACTTACTATAGGACCGCTACCAAACAACAAGCTGGAATTTACTGTAGTACTTTAGGATGTTGTACCTATTAGAAATAATGGAAATGCAAGCCCTAATGGTCGGGACAGACCAATGAGCATGAAAGAAGGAGATTAAAGAAGATCGTATCGTTTAAAGAACTTTAAAGTGGAGATTAGCTATCTTTGCGAAGATACCCATGCAAGCAATTCAAAATGTTACGTAAAGAAATTTGAAGACTCTCAAGAAGCACTGAGGATGTTTGATATCATTTTAAGGCAGTATGCTACGAAGTTGGAATGCCTACTTGTTCGCCAATCTTTCTTTCAAGGTAATCAGAGAAACTTCACAGCATTGGAGGAGGTGTCTTTGGCTGTAGAGCTTACTTCATAGGTGAAGCCGTAATTCAAATTCAAGAGAAAGCTGTTCATTTACAGATACTGGTAGAAAGGGCGAGCACATTGAGCACCAATATGAGCTACAGTTAGATCGTGGTCGAAAGTTAGCTTTGTTATTAGATATGGTTAAGACTCTGGGCCTACGAGCGAAAGCGTATTTGTAATCCGTTTTATAAAAAGACTTTTGTTCCTTTAATAACGTTTTCTAAAATGAAACTGAATCGAGATTGATACCTTTTTGCATTCATGCATTTGCATTACATTACATCAAAGAAAAGAAGGTGTTGATTCGAAATTCGATTCCTAAATAGAATAGTTTGTCATAAGGAAACGAATTTCTTGATAAAGTGGATTATAATGCGATCGTCTGAATATAGTCCAAGTAAACACGACGAGAGAAAGCTAGTAGTTCACGGAGGAATACATGATGTAATTGCCAGAGATTCAAGCCAACAAAAGCATGATGAGAGAAAGCTGGTAGTTCACGGAGGAATATATGATGTAATTGCCAGAGATTCAAGCCAACAAAGGCATGACGAGAGAAAGCTGGAAGTCCATGAAGGAATTACTTGATTTAACTACCAACGAAGATTATCCAAGAGCCGACACTTTTTGATGAGTATCATAGAGATAAGCGAGTAAGAGATTGAGGTTCAGATTAAGCAGCAAGGAGTTAGCTAATGCATCTTTTAGAGAATTTACAGGATTCGACCATGAAGAAAAGATCAGCGTTTACTTGGACTATGAAGGGCAAGACCGCATATGTAATTTATTTTCATGTAAAGAAATCTGTTTTCTAGAAAAGTTATCTAATGGAATTGAATTCAAGATCAACATCTCATTTTCTTTTGCATTTGCATTGCATCATATTACATGCATTTAAATCCATAAAAAGACCCTAATTAGTTAAGGTTAAATAGAGAAAGAAAGAGAGAAGAGGGTCACGGTTGAGTGAAAAGAAGACGCTCCCTTACATATCCTAGACTTTTGTATCAAGAGGGATAGCTTACCTGGAGATGGGGGTGTTTGGAAATGAAAATCATCCCATCAATGTCATACATGAAGAAGGGACTGAACAAAGAAACCTTGAGGGCATTTGCCTTACGAACCGGGAAGTTCTTTAAACAATTGGACTGCAGAAGAACTTCCTGTAATCTTTAGGAATTTTACGGGGTAATATTCAGAACACTCTTGTTGCTCTAAAGCCTAGGAGTAATGAGATTTCTTTTGAGAAGTAGGCTCATGTTCGAACATCATTGTTTCAATAAAACATATATTTCATGATCAATGCGAGCAAATATTCTTTAATTCTTTTACCGATAAATATTCTTTTGACCTTTAAAATTCTTTCTAAATTACATTCATAACATGTAAATAGTCATGCTTGAATTCATTTCTTCCTTGTATATTCTTTTGTGCCTATCATGGGTCCCTAAATATCAATGACATGGGCAACGATACTACAGATTCAGAGTTCCTTTTTTGAGCGTGACATGTGTTTAGAGGAATCTTAGTACTTTGAAGATGACAGAGATTGTAATCTATCTTTTGATTTGTTGGAAATAGTAAAGCAAGAAAAGCAGCAAATTTTACCCCATAAAGAGGTGGTAGAGAATTTAGCCTTAGAGGAAGGAAAGGTTGAGAAATTGGAACGTGCATAACCAGAGAGACAAAACAAGACCTTGTTGGGACTACTATGGGAATTCATAGATGTCCATAGGAACGTTGGAAGAACACATGCAAGAGGATTCATAATGACCAGGATAAACAAAAGCCTTGGGGCACTGTTGGTTCACTATGGAAGGGGATCACATCAGTTATATCATAAATGCCGAATTTAATGAGCCAAGACTTATAGGGCATGTATGTTATGAGCCCATCAAAAGTTTCAAATTGATAATGGTTCATCTTTGTGGTTGTCGACTGCTCCGTTAAGAGGATAGAGATAGCTTCGTATGCCAATATTACAAAGTCAATAGTCATTGAATTTCAAAAACAAAAAAAAATAAAAAAAAAACATCATATCCAACTGCACAATGCCAAAAGTTTGCAGTCTTTTCAAAGATAAGGCGCCATACCACAGTACAACAAAGGTTGCCAAAAGAAAAGAAAAAGAAGAAAAAACGAATTATAGAAGATGACTGAGACTAGTAAAAATTGGCATAAGAAACTACCGCCTCTCTCTATGCTTACGCTGGGGCAAACACCTTCAATTCCAGTTGTTTCAAAGGTTCCAACCATCATCCTTGGAATAGGTGCATTGTTTGGCTTTCCTAAGCAGTCTGATGTGTCGTCAATAGCTGCGATGGTTAGCTCTAGGCGGTGGCCATTGATTTCCAGCTATGGGGCATCAGGCCTACACAGTCTCTAAAGCTTAAATGATAGATTCTTTCTTCAAAACCAGTTTCTGACAGAGTGGATGACGGTATCATGAAAGAAGCTTTCTTAGACTTCTATACAAGTTCAGGGAAGAGGAAACCTGATCAAATCATTATTTTCAGGGATGGGGTTAGCGAGTCTCAATTCAATCAAGTTTTGATCAAGTTATTGAGGCTTGCAAGTTCCTTGACGAGAAGTAGAACCCTAAAGATTATGGTTATTGTTGTACGAAAAACCATCATACCAAGTTTTTTTTCAGCAGGGATCTCCTGACAATGTGCTACATAGTACTGTCATTGACAATAAAGTATGCCATCCAAAAGAACAATGATTTTTACCTTGGTACCCATGCTGGAATGATTGGAATCACAAGGCAGACCCACTATCATGTTCTCTTAGACCAGGCTAGGTTTTCGGCTGATGATCTGCAAGAGTTTGTTAATTCTCTATCCTATATTTATCAAAGGAGCACCACAGCCATATTTTTTGTGGCTCCTATTTGCTACGCTCATTTGGCAGCTTCACAGTTGGGGGAAATTTATGAAGATTAGGGATGCTTTAGAAACATCATCGAGTCATGGTCGGATGTATACTCCGGGAGTAATCTCTGTACCTCAGCTTTCCAGGTTGAAGGATAAAATCAGCAACTTCATTCTTGTCTGCTGAGAATAATTGAACCATCTTTTTGTAGGGTTTGACAAACAACAGCTAGAACTGCTACTGGGGCAATCCCTTTCTCATGGGTTTATGAATCAAGATTTTTCCTCCAAGCTTTGATGGAGTCAAGAATTGAATACCTCTAGTAAACTTAACTTGAAAGTATTCATCCTAAGTAAATGTACCAAGAATCGATGACACAGATTTATGACAAAGAAGGTTCGTCCAAAAGAATTTCATAAAGGAAACCTTATGCTGAAAGAGATCCTTCCCATGCAAAAAGGATGCCGAATTGGAAAGGGCCATATGTTGCGAAGAAGGCTTTCTCTAGAGGTGCACTGATTTTGACAAGAAATGGATAGGAAGAATTTATCTAATCCAGTGAATTTAGACTCGGTCAAGGAGTACTTTGTTTGAAGGAGAAGGGAAGCCAAGGTGAAAACCCGCAAAGGGCACTTTGGGACTTCTATTTCAAAAAAAAAGAGGAAAAAAGAAAAAAAGAGATAAAAAGAAAAGAAAAAGAAAAAAAGAAAATGGAGAGGCCAAGGTGAAAACTCGCAAAGGGCGCCTTGAGACCAAAGGGGTTTTGAGTTGAAAACCCAAAAGGGCAGCTCAAATTTGGAAAGTCATGTAGTGACCTTGCTATACCGGATTCAACAAGAAGTGAAGTATGTTACATATCGAGGCATCAACAAACTACTTTGGATCTTTTAAACACATGTTGAAATCAAGAAAGTCTTCATGGAGCTGGCGTATAAACGCTTAAGCGGCGATATCTAGGGCGTCTAACTTTTGTCCTGTTTGCTATCTTTAGATTCTCTTTCTTCTCAAAGATAGGCTTTCGATTAATTTTCTTTGTATTTTTTTGACAAATTCGTTCCAATCTAATTATTCTCAAGATTAAATTCATCTTTCATTATTCTTAAAATATGTTGCATTAAAATAATGATGGATGAACTAAATAATTTTCACAAATGAAGTTTTGCTCATTACTCTGGAAATTTCTTGATAATACAAGAAACTAAAACAGAACAATTGTTCGAAGAATTCACGTAAGTGAGGTTCGAAAGAACTCAAGGAAATTCTTTCTTTAGTCTAAAATGATGATTGGACAAATCAAACGATTCGATCCTAAGAGAGGATCATCTTACAGACATTTTTTGGTGGGTCATAGCATTTGAAGAATGGTACAAACCCACAGGCTGAGTAGGAATGATATTTCGAGAGAAATAAGGATAAACTTCGACGAAAAAATGAATGGTGACGTCTAGAATAGGGGTCATGTTCATAAACATTTTGCATTATAACAGGTTTAATTAGGAGCATTTGATTCACTTCGATCATAGCATCCTAATCATTAGGCATGAACTCATACACATTATACAGGTTATGTCCTTCAAGGGACAATGAAGATTGATGCGCCTTAACCCCCTAAGCAGTAGGGTAACAGGCTAAGACATAGCTGATTTGGTTTTTACGTGCTTACGATGAAGCAAATCTAAGATGATTTGGCATCTCTGTATTGTCAGAGAACAAATTGAAGTTTGGCGTGTCCATATTCGACAGAGAGCAGACACATAGCAGATGTGGCCTTCAGATGTTTATACTGAAGCAAGATCCAAGATGGTTTGGCATTCTTGTGCTTACAAGGAACAAATCGAAGACATAGCTGATTTGGCTTTCACGTGCTTACGATGAAGCAAATCTAAGATGATTTGGCATCTCTGTATTGTCAGAGAACAAATCGAAGTTTGACGTCTCCATATTCGACAGAGAGCAGACACATAGCAGATCTGACCTTTGGATGTTTTCACATCGAAGCAGATCCAAGATGGTTTGGCATCCTTGTGCTTACAAGGAAAAAATCGAAGACATAGTTGATTTGGCTTTCACGTGCTTACGATGAAGCAAATCTAAGATGATTTGGCATCTCTGTATTGTCAGAGAACAAATCGAAGTCTGGCATCTCCATTTCGACGGAGAGCAGATACATAGCAGATCTGACCTTCAGGTGTTCACGCTGAAGCAGATCCAAGATAATTTGGCATCTCTGTATTGTCAGAGAACAAATCGAAGTTTGGCGTCTCCATATTCAACGGAGAGCAGACACATAGCAGATCTGGCCTTCAGATGTTTATACTGAAGCAAGATCCAAGATGGTTTCGCATCCTTGTGCTTACAAGGAACAAATCGAAGACATAGCTGATTTGGCTTTCACGTGCTTACGATGAAGCAAATCTAAGATGATTTGGCATCTCTGTATTGTTAGAGAACAAATCGAAGTCTGGCATCTCCATTTCGATGGAGAGCAGATACATAGCAGATCTGACCTTTAGGTGTTCACGCTGAAGCAGATCCAAGATGATTTGGCATCTCTGTATTGTCAAAGAACAAATCAAAGAAATAGATTTGGCATCTCCATATTCGATGGAGAGCAGATCGAAGACATAACAGATCTAGCCTTCGGATGTTTTCGCATCGAAGCAGATCCAATATGATTTGGCATCCCTGTGTTTATAAGGAACAGATTGAAGACATAGCAGATCTGACATTCCTGTGCTTACAGCGAAGCAGATCAAAGATTTTAACATGGAATCCCTGTGTTTATAGGGAACAAGTTGAAGATAGCAGATATCGCCTTCCTGAGTTGCAGTGAAGCAGAATGAAGTCGTCAAGAGGCCATTTAAAGAAGATCAAGGATCAAGAACTCAAGACTCGGCGAGCCCGGGCAAAATTGGTCCTTTTATAGTCTTTGCTCTATCCTTGTTACACAAGAATGAGCAAAGAGGGCAGTCATGAGACACTCAATTTTGCCGGGCCGAAATAAGTCCAAAAACAAAAATAATAAACCCCAAAAAAAAATGAAGTCCAAGTTCAGTCCAGAATTACAAATATAATTTGGCCCGATCGGAATGACCCATTACTTGAAAAGATTTAAGGTCCATCTACAAGCTTGACTCATATGGAAATATAATCTTCAATGATATGCAATCTTAGATATGATACAATCTTAGATATAATTGCAATCTTAGATATGATATGCAATCTTAGATATGATACAATCTTAGATATGATATGCAATCTTAGATATGATACAATCTTAGACATTATTGCAATCTTAGATATGATATGCAATCTTAGAAGATATGATTTTGTAATCTTAGAGATTTAATTTGTAGATACCTTTTAATCTTAACCGTTGATGTAATTGATCTGTACCGTTGGATTTAAAGAGGTTCAACTATAAATAGAGGCCTCTCCTTTCATTGTAAACACACGGGAGTTTTGGGAAACAATAAAATTTTTGAGAGCTTTCACTCAAATTTCTCTCCCTCTTACGTTCTTATTTTCTACGATTTGTTCTTATTTTATTCTTTGTTCATCTTCGTTTTTCAACCATTTTTATTTTGATTTAATCCATGTTTCCCTGATTTTTTTTTATATATATTTTAATTTTTTAATAATTTTAGTATCATATCAAACATTCCATTTTTAATATTTTTTTAGTATTACTCTTAGTAAATTATTTTTTTAAAATTTTACTCAAATCTTTATTTAAAAAAAATATATTTCATTTAATTGTCATATTTTATCCAAAAGTTTTTCTAAAATGAGACAATATTTTTTGTATTTAGGAATTCGGGAAATAGTGCCCTAACATACTGGGTTGCGATTTCCCGTTTGTCTAAATGTCTAAAGTATCCTTCTAAATAAATTTTATAAATCACAAAATGATTTCAGTTATAAAAGTTTAAAGATATCATATCCAATCATGCTGGATGTGATATTTGTACTCTTGTAAAACGAAAGAATCTGAATTCTTTTTAATTTAAAACATCACGGTTTTAAAAGAATCTCATTTTTAAAATCTTTCAAATTTTTGACATTAAGACAGAAAACTATTCAATTTGGTACCAATTTTGGGCGTTGCGAGGGTGCTAATCCTTCCTCGTACATAATCGACTCCCGAACCTATTTTCTCATAATTTCGTAGACCAAAACGTTTTATAAAGTGATCCAATCACACTTTAAAAGATTGGTGGCTACTCCCGTTTTCGTTTTTCAAAAGTCGATCCCTGTTTTTAAACAATCCTTTAAAAAAATGGTTTCGACAATATTTATACATTTTTATTGAGCTCAATTTTGGGATGTTACAAAGGAAGCTCTGCATGTTGTAACAAAGGTGAGAATCTAAGCCTGGTGGTGGAGAAAATTTTGAAACTAGTAAGTTTCCTTATCGTCCTTTGTGTTTAAGAATTGAGGAAAGAAGTAGAATAAGACCCTCAAACCTTCTATATAATTTAAGATTCTAGGTTTCTAAGAATTTACCTCCATTGTTTTAACCACAATAGGGTTGTCATGCTTAGCTACCTGGACAAAGGAGGTTCTTTATTTGGATTAGCTAAGCTATCAAAAATTTACCTCAATTGGTTTAACCACAACAGGGTTGTCAAAGCTTAGATGTTGAATGAATATTTGGTGTAGTACATTTCTTAATGATGTTCTACATGGTATGTATGATTAGAGCATGTATAATATGAAATGGGTGACTAACTATGGGTTAGGCGAAGTTAGGAATGGGAAAAGGGGATGGATTTGTTAGATACCACCATACGGTCTTACTGAGAGCAAACCGTGATTTGCAAAGCCTCGAGCCTTACAGAAGGAACACTGAAGTGTTCGAGCATCAATGTATAGGATGGTAAAATGGAGGAATGGATAGAATGAAATAGGAAGAGCAAAGATCATGGCTAAGCCACGAGACCGGTCAGATTTTATACGCCTAAGACAATAGTTGAAAGACGCTATGGGATCAAGATAAAGATGAGTAAGACCACGGCTAAAAGAAGCTACAGTATTATGGTAAACAAGACTAAGACCATAGCTAAAAGACGCTATGGCATCCTTTGACAATCCGTCGGGATAGTAAACACAGGAAAACATAAGGTGTAAGACCATAGTTGGACTATGGATTCTAGTGTAGTCCATTGAGAAGTTAAACACATGTTGTAATGTGTACGACCCTAGTTGAAAGACGCTATCCCATCATAGATAGTCCGACAGGATGAGAAAATATAGGATAGTCCATCAGGATAGAAATCACGGTATGGTCCGTTGGGACTATAGATGAGGGAAATCTTCTAGAAAGTTAGACATGGGAATCACACTAAAAAAATCCACTGTTTAGGAATGATGTCAAGGGTGAGAGTAGACATCGCGTTGTGCATAGAATGACATGTCATAAGAATAGATGCATTGGTGCCTTTAAAGAACATAGACTACTGGATAAATGGGGGTGTTAGAGATGTGTCTTCACACTCAACAAAGTAAAAAGGGAAAGGAATCTCCTCGGATAAGGAGGTACACATGGTACCTGTAAATACCAGCCCGCCAAGAAAATTACAAAATTTTCGCATGATTTAAATAGGCAGAGAACGATCAATAATGGGATGCTACTATATTTTGTAAAATGATAAAATGATTAGTAAAAGTATTTAACAAGCTAATCAAAATTCTCAAAGGAAGAAACGTATGTTTAAGGCCAAATGATTAGAAAAGTTTACCAAAGAATAATGGAAGTAGAGGTCAGATACAGCCATGGGGAATGACAGACATTTTGTGGAGCTTTCACAAGACGGAATTGCATGTTCTAAAAAGCCTCCATAAGAAATAGATTGGCAGAGTAAGGGAATTCTGATACTTGTAGTGAACCTTAGTGCCTTAAAGCAGTAAGGACTATAAAATGAGGGACAAGTCCATAAAGTTTGAAGTTGCTTGGGTAGTTGCCCAGCGTCGCCCGCTCGGGATACTAAATGCAAATACCAAGGAGTTGAATTTTTTAGTTGAAAACTTTGCACTTTTCTTAAATTTTGTAGTCTATTCTCACTAAGTTCTTTAGAACATATAATTTTTCTACTCAAATACAGGCTATCTAAAGATTTAGACATCGCATAGGACCAAGCAAGAGTTTATTAGGAGTGAAGCGAAATGCGAAAGCTTGCATATGTACAAAGGGGCAGCTGTAGAGGGTCTACCTTTAGGGCTTAGTGGTCATTTTATATTTTTGAGTTTTGGTCCAAAAATTTTGTAATTTAGTAATGAAAATGAACATATAAAGTTTTATCATTAGTCAGTATAATTTGATTAAGTAATTTAATTTCATAAAGGAAATTTAGTTAAGAAATTTGGGTCATTGTGGCATCCAATACTCGAACTTGACGAACAGGTTGAGCAATGGGGTTACAATTTAATGGTATCAGAACTCGAATTTAACTTATCCTCTTAATGTAGGTGTTATGAGATAGCCCCTATACACATGCTTTCATTATATCTGGCTTAGTCCTTCGAATGGGGAAACATGACAAGGATAAGTACAAAATTTAGCAAATTATAGTCAGAATGATGAAAAATATAAAATACAAAAAGAAATAGAAAAAAAAATTTTATTTCGATAGGGAAAACTAGTACAAATGCCAAAAGGCAATATGATATCCTCCCCATAAAGCAGATTAGTTGTATCTTCTACATTTTCCTCCCCTCATCAATAGCCTTTTCGATTGGAACAAGAATAGAGGGCATAAGATCGGGTGGGAAAAAGAAACCACCATAATTTTTCCATTTCTTTTAAAACTCTTCCCACTTGATGCCAGAAGGATTCATTTCATTAAATCTCGGGTTCTCGTTAATGGCGTAGATAGCTGAAGTCCACTCAACTCACATCAAAGGGGCCCACACCAACTTGGGCATGAAAGATGTAATTGGACCTCAACTTGGGAAGATAATCTACAATCTCCGCAATAGTCATTGCTTTGTATTGCTCCAAGGCTTCATTGTTTTCCTTTTAGGCCCTCTCTAGATCTTCCAAGTTGTGTTCCTCTTGCACCTTTATTTGGTCATGCATTTGATGGACCTATTCTCAAGCTCCTTTTTTTAAAGATTTGTATTAAGATTCCTAGCTGGAGGCAGATTCGACAATCTCTTGAGCCTGATGAGATGCGACCTCCTTCGCCTGGTGAAATTAAACTAGTTCTTGATTTTGAGAGGCTAGGGTCACCTCCATTGAGCTTGCTTTGTTTCATTCTTATGGCAATGATCATGGAGGGCCCAGCCAAACAAATCGAATTCCTCCACCATGATTTGGTAGGAGTCTAGCAACTTTGAGAGAGTTGGTTTACTAGCTTTAGAGGAAAAAGGGAGAGTATATTCTTTCAGTTCCTAAGATAGGTCCCTCTCCCAATGTTGGCTAATTCCAATTGGGGAGAAAGTAAGATGACCTGCAGAAAAATAGCCCCACCAAGGGAGCAGACTTGACATCCTGTCAAAAGAACTGGGATATTGCCTTGGCCCAAGATGGAGAGATGGCAGTGTAGAATGGGTAGTTTGAGGGGTGGACTCATTAGGCGGAGTAATGTCCATAGGAGTAATGGACTTGATTTGAGTCTCTAGGTGAGACAAGAGGATAGGAAAAGTAAGCTCCCTCTCAAAATCGTCTTTTTCCCTGCTTGCTACGAACTGCCTACTACCACTGCTTTCCTCGGTACTTCGAGATTTCCCTTCAATACTCAGCCTCTTATGGCTGCTACCACCCACCTACACCTTTGTGTCAGTATTGGCGATGAAATTCTGTGATTTCTCCATAATGACATTCACGTGCATACTATTTAAGGTTTGAGATAGGGTAAATGATTGGGTAGAATTTACAAATAAAATATTAAAGATCAGTCATAGGAGGAATAAAATCTTTACTTAAAAGACTTACCAGCAACCATTGTTGGTGGATTGGAACAATGATGCATGTGTTGCCAACAATAAGCATAAAATATATTAGGAGGTTCTTCCTTCTTCCCAACTAAAATAGCAGCTAGATCATCACTAGCAATGTAAGGCCACACCTTGTCAGAGGGGTGTGCAGGTCGAGAGATAGTCTTAACACCGAAATCTAAGGGCTGGTAACCATTTGAGCTATGGTTCTTTAGACATAATTGAAAGACGTTTCTAACAATAATAAGGTTCTCTAATATGAGAGAGAGATGCCTGACTTCAAGCGATTGAATTGATCCTCCGTAGCCTCATTGTATAGTTGTTGCTTACAGGTGCAATCAGATTCAGGAGGAATAAACCATTGGGTTGGGAACCCAAATCCGCTTCTTAGATTACACCTCACCTAGATAAATTTGTTTCTATTGCGGTGAAGCTTAGAAGCTCAATTTTTTATAATGGGCTCACACCTAAGAGGGCGCTAAAGTGGGCCAACCTACTAGAGGACCCACGAGAAGTCATCTTCAATTGGTAGATTCTTTGGATAAAGCCAAGGATGGGTAGCTCACCCTTCAAATTGCAGTCGATAAAGTAGGCCATTAAGGTCCACCAAAATAAGCTGGCGAGTTGCCCCGGTGTAACCCCATACTCGTTAAAGACAGGGCAAAATAAAGGATTTAATGGTAGATGGAACCTAACTTCGAACAGATAGAGAGGAAGGAGGATATTGTTGGAATGATCGCTTAATCGACACTCGCCTAGGATAAGACTGAAATCTTAGGTGAACTTGGGAAGTTGAATCCCTCTAACACCTAGAAAGGGGACCATTTCCCCTTGATTTATGGTGCAATAAAACAGAGGGATCTCCACTAAGGTACTTGCCCCACGACCACTGGGTCCAACCCTATCACCTTCCCTATCACCACTACGATTTTTCATGCTACCACCACTACAATGGCTAATACCCTCACGATGACTCTGTTTAGTTCTTACCATTTAGGGGGAAAGATGAAAAAAGCAGAACAAGATTAGGAAATTACCTGAGAGACTTGCTGAGAATTGATTAGAAATGAAAGAAAAAGGAACCCAGATGAATAAGCAATAAATGCTAAGGGGGAAACTAGGGATTTGAAAGGAAACTTAGTTGGTAAGGAATTGAAGAGTAAGTTTTGATGAAAGGCCTCTCTTCTCGATACCTTGATTTAAGTAGCCAGACGTCTAAGGGAAGTTTGGAAAATTTTTATAATAAACTATTCAAATCCTCGAACCCATAGATGACACCTGTTGAGCCAGAGAAAGCTTTTTCTTAAACCCCTCGATAACCAAAAAAGTAAAAGTGTCTACCAAAGTTGATCATTTATCAAGTATTTGTCATATGACCCATTTTAACTCTAAAAGTATCTAATCATGCTGTGCGGAGATACGACTAGCTAATGGTATAAGTAAGAATCCTCCAGAATAGGTACAAAATGGTCCTTGTGCCACAAAACTCCTTAAGTGTTAGGATAGAGCTGTCGATGAGCGAGATGAGACTTAGACAAAATTTAGGGCGATAAAGTAGCAACATGTCCCCAAGAAAGACGAAAGTAACTACCCTTAGGTATGCAAAGAATTTCCTAAGACAAGAGAAGATAGAGTGGACATTACCTCGGGAAACTTAGGTAAGAAAGGAAATTTCAAAGATGATATTTTCTTTAAGGGTAGGGGAGTTGTCACACTCGGTTACCATAATTGACCCAGAAGTTTAGGAAAGATAGGATTAAATTGAAAATACCGGTGAATTATCAAAGTCTATTGGGAAATTAGGAAAATCCTAGGGACCGAATTGTGAATAGTTGGATTCCAATTCCATTTCTATTAGACGAGAACCAACTGGTTCCAAAATGGTAGACAAAATGATTAAGAATAGATGGTGGGAAGCGGCGGTAAAGATCGTGCCCAAAGAGCATAATATGGGTGAGAGTGGAGACAAAATTCCATGAATTTTGTTTGTAAGTCTCCACCTCCCTCTAGCATAATCTTTTTTAGTCGTTCTAAAGAAAAAGGGAATGCAGATGAAGGAAGCTATGTATGTCGTAACAAAGGCATGAATCTAAGCCTGGTGGTGGAAATTTTGACGAATTAGTAAGTTTCCTTATCTTCCTCAATGTTTAAGAAGTGAGGAAAGAAGTAAAATAAGACTCACAAATCTTTCGTATAATTTAAGATTTTGGGTTTCTAAAAATTTTCCACCATTGGTTTAACCGCAACAGGGTTGTCATGCTTAGCCGCCAGGACAAATGAGGCTCTAGCATTTAGATTAGCTAAGCTATCAAGGATGAGAAAACAAAGTGAGTGACTCCACTTTGTCCTCTGGTTGTTATATGTAATTATGAGAAATTACCATGTTAAAGCTAATAGTAAGAGTAGATGATTGTTGAATGAATATTTGTCATAGTGCATTGCTTAATGATGTTTTTCATGGTATGTATGATTAAAGCATGCATAATATGAAAAGGGTGACTAACTATGGGTTAGGCAAGGTTAGGAATGGGAAAAGGGGATGGATTTTTTAGATACCACCATACGGTCTTGTTGAGTGCAAACCATGATGTGCGAAACTCTAAGCCTTGCAGAAGGACCATTGCGATGTTCGAGCATGATGGTATAGGACGGTGAAATGAAGGAATGAATGGAATGAAATGGGAAAAGTAAAGGTCATGGCTAGGCCATGAAACCGGTCAGAGGCTATATGCCTAAACTGAGTAAGACCATAGCTGAAAGATACTATGGCATCACGATAAAGATGAGTAAGACTATGGCTGAAAGACGCTATGACATCATGATAAACAGGACTAAGACCATAGCTAAAAGATACTATGCCATCCTTTGACAGTCCGCTGGGACAATAAACACAGGTAAACATAAGGTGTAAAACCATAGTTGGACTATGGTTGCAGTGTAGTCCAATCGGGACAATAAACACGAGGTTGTAATGTATAAGACCCTAGTTGAAAGAAACTACAATATCATAGATAGTCCATCGGGATGAAAATAATGGTATGGTCCGCCGGGACTATAGATGTGGGAAATCGTCTAGAGAGTTAGACATGGGAATCATAAATAAAAATCCATTGTTTACTAAGAATGTCAAGGGTAAGAGTAGATATTGCATTGTACATGGAATGACAAGTAATAAGAAGAGATGAATTGGTACGTCTAAGGAACATAGACCACTGGATGAATATGGAGTGCCGAGGATGTGTCTCCACACCCGATAGAGTGAAAAGAGAAAGGAAACTCTTTGAATAAGAAAACAAACATGGTACCTGTAAATACCAGCCTGCCAAGAAAACTATGAAATTATCGCATGATATAAATAGGCATATAACAATTTCGTATTTTGTAAGATGATAAAAAAATTAGTTGAAGTGTTTAATAAGCTTATCAGAATTCTCAAAGGAAGAAACATATGTTCAAGGCCAAATGGCTAGCAAAGTCCGTTAAAGAATAATGGATACGGAGGTTAGATATAGCCATGGGGAATGGCAGGGATTTTGTAGAGCTTTCACAAGACAAAACTACATGTTCTAAGAAGCCTCTATAAGAAATAGATTGGTAGTGAAAAGGAAATCCAGTACTAGTAGTGAATGTTAGTGCTCTAAATCAATGAGAACCATAAAATAAAGGAAATGCCCTCAAACTTCGAAGCTATTTGGGCAATTTCCCAGCGTTGCTCACTCGGGATAGTAAATGCAAATACAAGATAGTTGAATTTTTTAGTTGGATGTTTTGCACTTTTCTTAAATTCTATATGTTGGTGTCACTAAGTTCTTCCGAACTTATAAGTTTTCTGCTCAAATCTAGGCTAGTTAAAGATTTAGGCATTGCAAGTGGCCAAGCCAAACTTCGCTAGGAGTGAGGCAAAATGCAAAAGGTTGTATCTGTACAGAAGGGAACCCGTACAGGCTCCGCCTCTGGGGTTTAGTGGTTATTTTATGTTTTCGAGTTTTGGTCCAAAAACTTTGTAATTTAGTAATGAAAATGAAACTCTAATGTTTTATTGTTAGTCAATATAATTTTATTAAATAATTTAATTTCAGAAAGGAAATTCTGTTAAGAAATTTGGGTTATTGTGTCATCTGATACCCAGACTCAACGAACGGGTCAAGCAACGGGTGTTACATGATGTAAATGAGGTTTTTATTGTAAGTGATTTGTAACAATTAGGGTTGGTGTTGGGGATGCAATTATTTTTTTGTGTAAGGGTAGATTGAGCTTGAACCAAAAGGTGATCTGGAAGATTGTTTAATAAGATTCATTCACTAAGCTAGGTTCTACAACATATGATTGTTTCTAAACCATATTAATAAACGACTATGCATGAATCTCTCCTTATTTTTTTCTGTTTTTGTTTTGTTTCGTTGACTGATCAATCTTGTGACTAATCATGTATTTGGACAGTTAGGTTAAACTTATAGTAAATTGACAAAATTTTCAAGTGGTACTAGAGCTTGACTTCAAACATACTTGAAGGTGATCCTATGTTCAGCTTGCAATAATAAAGTCTAAGAATAAAATTCATTTTATCACACGTCCACCTTCGGTGATTAAATTATCAAATGCAAACAATGACAATGATGTTCTATTTAATATAGGGGATACGTTTAGTTAGATTGATAAATAAGATGGAAGTAATGTTGCAAATGAATAAATCTTTGAAGAAAGAAGTTGTAATCCACAAAGGTGAAAAAGAAAAGCTCAAAATAGTGGTCAAAGAGAAAGATTATGCAACTGTTGCTCTAAAAAATGCTAATGAGATGCTTAATGAATCTGCTAATGAAAAGGCTAAGATGATTGCTAAAGCTTATGCAACTTTGAAAACAAAAAAGTAAGAGTTATATGATGTTAAACCTATTCTAAAAAAATATGAAAAGCAAAGTGATGATATCTTAGTTGTTGGGAGATTCAAACCTAGTCATGATGAACTTGATAAGAAACTTATATCTCATATGGTTTTTGTTAAATGTAAAGAGATAATTATTTCTTCTTCTTTTAAGACAAGTAAAATAGATAATAAAAAACATGTTTTCTACGATTGTGGAAAGTCTAGCCCAACTTCCTTTTCTATGACCAATTTAGCAAATCCTAATTTCAGCTAACCTACGTTAGCCCCAGGCCTGCCTCCTTCTGTCGGCCTATAAGGCCCTTTCCCTTTAGTTACTATGTTACCTCTGCCCTCCTTCTATTGTTTTGGGCCCATGAGTGATGGGTCAACTTCCTTTATTGGGGCCAATGCTAAATGAAACACTCCTTACCCGTATTCAACGTCAGAACAGGATACGAGGTGTTACCAGACATAAACTCACACAATTATACAAAACTGAGACATGAATTTTTGTCCAAATTTAAAACTTTTTATTCACATGCATATCGTCCCTTATACAGGCCCACGAGGCCCAAATCATACATTGTGTGTGGTTCGGGACTAAACCAAGAACTTTGGAAACACTTGGAAGACTTAGAAAAATTTCCATGAAAATAGGGTCACACGCCCGTGTCCTCAGCCCGTGTAACTCTTTATTTATGATGTCATCAACCAAAATAGGGTCACACGGCCAAGTCATACGCCAGTGTGCTGAGGCCGTGTCCTTCACACGGTTGAGACACACGGCCATGTCTCTACCCGTGTGTTTACTACTGGGCATTCTATTTTACCTAATTAAGGTGCAGGGGACACACGGCCAGAACACACGCCCATAGGGCAAATCGTGTGTCACACACGGCCTAGAAACATGCCCGTGTGTCTACCCGTGTAGACAACTTTAAGGCTATTTTTCAAGCCTTTTGTCACCCTTAGACACTCACATACTTAGACATATTTCATGGCACACAACATGTCACATTTTGACAATCAAACATTCCTAATCAAGACTAATTCATGCCCATGTAATGTCACTATTTCACATACTAAAATTAACGAGTTTACTTAAGGCATTCCACACCAATTTCATATCAAATCAACATTATTAACCTACTCTCAATTCACACATTTAAACCATGATCATAGCCATACCAATTTTGTCATCATTCATTCATAATACCCATATTCTATATAACACAATCCATCATCATCAAGACTTTGACACATGCATGTATAATTAATTAGGTTTACTGCCCAGTAACCAATATGAACCATATCTCATGGCCGTATACAAAATGAATCACCAAATCATTATAAGCCAACACACTTGGCCAAATTAATAATGACATAATTAATCAAAAGTCAAAGTCCCTATACATGCCATAAACTTAAAATACTTGCATTCACTTATACCCAAATGATAGCTTGATAGTGTGATGGTATCTCCGGCGGTCTCCAACCCGAGCTATCTAAATTAACCTATAAGATATGGGAAAAGAAGGGGGTAAGCTTCAAAACTTAGTAAGTTCATATACAAATAATAAACAACAATTAACATTCATCTACTTTATCCATCCATAAGAATACTATTATTACAATTGGCATTAAATCTTAAGATTTCCACTTATTTGTTCGTAGTGCTTACTATTTTAACTCATAAACACCATTTACATGCCTTGGAATTAGCCTAGCCACTAAAGTCTCCCTATTATAACATATCACATTAATTAACAAGTTATTTCCATCCTCTTAATCACATGCACATTATTTATGAGTAATCATAATTTCAACATATAGTTCAACCACCTTTCACTTGTCTAAGCTCGTATCTTACTATATTCTTATAATGAGTTTATTTGGCAATTATGCCTATCTTTCCTTTCCTCATATCCAATGAAACACAATTTAAATAAATGAATCGTACTATATCACAAATCAATTAGGCTCATAAGCCTATCACATGATCATTATCAAATCTTATCATGCATCCATTCATCAATAATGTAGATCATTTGCCACAAGGTTATCAATGTTTCACATGCATAACTTGTTCGTGTAAATTCTTACCATATATTCATCATATACCAAATTCATTTTACATGAGTTCTGTGTACATACCTGTATCGCTCGTGATATAGTCACATACTTTCACGTTCTTAACATACTCGTTGAAATACAATTTAAGCATATAAACATATTGGATCACATTTTAATTCAACCCAAAAGTTTAACACGTAACCATCATTTATATTTATCATATATCCCATATCACAAGTATGTACACTATCAATCACAATGGGTAGTAAACAATTATTTCCACAATAATCATGAGTTTACAATTATAGGCTGACGTACATGCCTGTTCACCCGTAGTAATTTCATTCACATACTCATCTTAGATTTACCTGTTGAACACTCGGAATACCATTGGATACACGAAAGGCTCGTACATAAGTGCCACATACGTAGCTAAAGCTACCTCATATCACATAACACATAAAAGCTCATTCTCGAGCTACTCACGGGTCAGGACATAGTTACATGGGTTGCTCACACAAGCTGTCAGGTATCCTCAACACATGCCGAACTACCCAGCCACCGGTAGGACGTACAAAACTAGCACTCGAAACCACATAAACATATATCACACATCTCATGAGCTCATAAATCACATGATTCCTAGTGACATGTCACTTGTATCCTAAACTATTCCTAATGTTCAAACGAAATTTTTCTCACTTATCCAAACTTTTTCAAATACAACCATAGAATCAATCATTTATTTCATACATTATCAAAGCATTTAGAATATTTAAAATACAAACAAAACATAACATTATTTACATACGAACTTACCTCGACACCAAAATGGCAAAGTGGGACTTAACCGTTAATTTTTTGTTTTTCCCCCGTTTTAGGTCCGAACCTCGTTTTATTTAATCTATAACATCACATTTAGCCCACTTATTAGTCACATTATTCAATGTGACCCAAAAATTATACTATGGAGAAATTACGTTTTTTTCCCTAAACTTTATCATATTTACACTTTTGCCCCTAGGCTCGTAAAATGATTTTTATTCAATTTCTTTAACATATAAGCCTAGCCAAATCATTTTCATAACTATAACAGCCCATAATTTCCATTAAAACTCACTTTTACTACATATTTTATAACTTTTATAATTTAGTCCTTTTAGACGTTTTCACCGAAAATCACTTAGTAAAAGTTGTTTCTTACACATCAAACTTTCATAATCTACCATGAAACATCAAAACACATGCATGTAACACATTATTAAAATTTTAAACATCAAACCTAGCTCAAATAAATGGTAGAAAAATATAGATCTTGTTACGAGGATTTCAAAAACGTAAAAATCATTAAAAACGGGGATAGAACGAACTTATAATTGAGCTTGGAAACTTGAAAAACCCTATCCATGGTTTCTCCATGAAATTTTCATCCAAGGGGTTGAAGATGGACAAAAATTGGCTTTTAATTTTGTTTTTAATTCATTTTAATAACTAAATGACCAAAATACCCTTAACGAAAAAATTTGGAAACATGCCTAACCGTGTCCATTTTTGTCCATAAACTTAACCAATGGTCTAATTACATATAAGGATCTCTAATTTAAAATTTCATAACAATTGGACACCTCCAACATGTAGAACTCAACTTTTGCACTTTTTACAATTCAGTCCTTTTAACTAAATTGAGTGCCAAACGTCAAAATTTTTGAACGAGATTTTTACGAAATCATTCTGTGAAATTGAAGACTATAAAAACATAATAAAAATAAATTTTCTTACGTCGGATTTGTGGTCTCAAAACCACTGTTCCGACTAGGCCCAAAATCGGGCTATTACACTACTGGCTTGTTCCCCTTGTAGCCTGGTTTAGCCTTCAACCCAGAATGCTTTTCTTGGTCACCCTCTCCTACTACTAGGGGTTCTAATGCATGGTAACGTAAGTTGCTTAGTGTCCCCATAACCTCATCTTCGTTCCCCTTCACTGCCCTCAACAATTGCCAACCTTTCCTTTCCACTGACATCCAAGGGCCATAGGTGCTCGATTTTGCCACAGTTCATCTATATTTGAGTCTGGTTTCGGTCTTTGCTCACTCTTGCCAATCGCATCCCCTTCCCCCTGATTCCATTTGGCCATTAACTTCCTTACGGCATAGCTCTTTTATGTAGCCATAATGCCCACACAAGTAACATACAATGGGTAAATATTCATATTCTACCCGCTGGAGAGCCCCTTTAACCAAAACCTGGGATATTAGAGGCTTTTCCAGATTCACATAGACTGCCAACCTTGTAAATCTTCCCCAAACCCCAGCATCAATGTTGAAATCCAACTTAGCGACCTTCCCTATCGTACCCCCTATTTCCCATACGATTCTCCGCTTATACATGTGGCCAAGCAAACCCAGGAGCCGAATCCAAGCCATGACCATGCTTGGATAACACTGAGAAGTGCTGAAATCCTTGATCCAGGGTTGGATCGTAAGGTACTACCCATACACAATCCATGGTCCTTGGGACAGTACCTTCTCAAAGTCCTCCATACTTTGAAATTTTTCCAAGTAGTAGTCGTTTTTCACATATATTAAGTGAAACAACTGAGACAGTTTCTAAAGGGAGCACACCTTATTGTAGAGTGCTGAGTATCCAATGCTCCTTCCAAAGAGCTTGATTACCACCGTGCACGCCATGTCTTTGATGAGGAGTTTATTCACATGCTTTAAAAAAGTGAATTGAAGGAATCCCATTAATCGATAATCGTACAATGTTAGTTTCTGATTGTTCAAAATCATCTTTGCCATCGACATTGTTCATGGTTTTTGTTCGTACATCAACTCGAAGTCCAATACCCAGCAGACAATCTTTCCAAGACAAGGGTTTTCCTGTAGCTTGAACTAGGTCCATGATCACATCTGGAACTCCCTCCGTCGCCCTAATGCTAACTTTTTTAGTTGAACAATTAGCCAAATTCCCTTTATCGTAGTTTTCATGATCCATCAATAAACCCTGATTTTTTCTTAAAGAAATTAAAATTTTAATTTAAGAGCTTGATGACTACAACGCTTTTTGTTTCAAAATACCATGGAAAAATTGTCTTTAACTATAATATTAGAAAAAGAAGAAGCAGCAGCAATAGAAATATGGGGTACTAAAAAGTTGCATAAATTATTATTTAGCAAATGGGCAAAAATGATTTACATTTAATATAACTCTGATTTTTATTGAATTTTTCAATAAATTACTACTTTATTGTTATTCTTAATTTTGTTGATCTTCTATACTTGTCTTTTTTACATTTAAATTATTTCATATTCTTTTTTCTTCATACTAAACTCTTTACATTAAATATTACTTTAAGTATTGTTGGCTATAAAATGAAGATAAATTTATCCAATCATCTCATGCAAAGCAAACTATGTTAAATTTGTTAACAATAGGGTAGGTAATCAATTTTCATTATTAAATAAAAATTTATAAAACGAATTTGATGTTTAATAAAAAACTATAAAAAAAATATTTTGACAAATAAAAGTATATCATCAAATTAGCCTTAAAAATATAAAATTTTGATTTTGAGATTATAACATATTTCTTTTATGAAATATACAATTGTAAGAGATGATGACAAAAAAAAAATCTATATTAAGAGATAAATTTGTTATTAAATGTATTATAATCTATAACTTTTTTTTTTTGTTAAAAACTCATTATAACTATATTTATCTATAAATCCTAACTAAAAAATAAATTTTAATATATATTAGATTATAATCCAATTAGATAAAGTAAGAAATAAATTTAAGAAAATTTTAAAATATATCTTTGTAACATAAATTAAAATTTAAGTTTCTTTTATCATAATTAAAAACCTTATGAATACATTTATGTATAAATCCTATTTATCTAATCATCTTCCATTATGCATTCTTTTTCATGGTAAAATTTTTATTCTGATACTTGGAGAAAAATCTTAATTTTTTATTTATTACTACTACTTGTTTTTTTTTTTCAGAATTTTATTTGCAATTTTTATAAATTTAAAGTATCTTTTTTTTCATTTTTTTTATTTTTTACTAAATCTCTCAAATAATTTTGAGTTATTTATAGTTAATTGTTGTGTTGGCAAGAGTGATGTTTTTTTAGTGAAGTGGATAACATACAGTGCACATTGATGACTATACAATGAAAAATGATGCATTTTTTTTTTTGATGGATTGTAACATTGGTTTTAAGGGTTTCTTGTTGTTACTCTCATGTAAGTTAGGGTTATTTATTTTCTTGGTCCCTATATGTTGTCATTGTCAAAGTCATGGACACGACCTTTTACTTTTGATATTTAAGGCTAGTTTAGCAATATTTTTAAAAAGTGTTGTAGAAAAGTACTTTTGAAAAGTTTGGTTTAATATTTGAGTATTTAGTATTGCTGTTAAAAAATACTTTTGAGAAATAAAATGTCTATTTTAGACATGGTATTATCAAGTAACAAATATGCATTTAAATAATATTTAATTTTAAATAAGAATATAAAAAATAAATTATTATAACCTAATGTTAATATTTTAATATATGAAATATAAATTTTAAATAATTTTAAGTAATAAATATTAATTATTTATAAAATTTAATTAGAATATATAAAATATTTTTTAAATATTTAAATATAATCATTAAATATTTGTAATTAGATATTAACACATTTATATTATTTTAAAAAGAATATTTTTTTATTTTTAATTAATAATTTTAACCCATTTGTAATTCAACTTGGTTTAGCTGTTTTTCTTCTTAAAAGAATTGGTTTGTAAAAAAAAAAAAAATGAATTACAATATTTTTTTTAATGGATTACAAAAGAAGCTGTTTTTTTTTTGTTATTTTAATGATATTTTCTTATTGTTTTCTCCCTATTTTACTACTATTTCACTATTATGTTACTACTATTTTGTTATTATTGTTTGGATATTGTGTAGCATTTGTTTTATTGTTAATCTTGTTATTATTTTAAAGACATTTTCTTGTTAAGTTGCATTTATCTTAATATTATTTAAGTATACATATTTTTTAAAATTTATTTTCAATTTGTTTAGAAATATTTATTTTAATGTTTTTAGTATTTTTAATGTACTATATATATTTAAAAATTATGTAAAAATAATATAATATAAAAAATTTCTTATGGGCTGACCAGGTCTAGCCCGAATTTTAACATTTTTATCCGGACTGAATTTAGGCAAAATTTTAGACCTATTTTTCGGGTCGAGTCTGGGAATCACAAATAGACCTAAATTTTTTCTTGAGCCCGGCTCATTATCACCTCTATATAATACTATTACGAAATGTATTACTTATTTTATTTAAATTATTAACATCTCAAACAATTTTTTAATTATACACGCAAACTAGTATATAATAATGTTTAAATTTTTATTTTATTAATTTACTATTGTGATTATTATTTAATTTTAAATCCTTATCCTTTAACAGTCACTAATCCAAAGATTGTGTATAAATAGAGAAAGTGGTTGGTATGTTAAAATAACACAATTGTTGGGGCTGTGGGCGAAACGTGTTTTGTAGAATTTGTAGAATTTAATTTTAAAATATAAAATTATTTAATCTTCTTAATTTTGACATTATTCTTCAATTGATTATCTTCATGCATTCTTGTTTCTCAACTTATTTAACTTTTGCTCCAATTAATTGTCTGTTCCTTTGTTCAATTTTATAAGAAAAATAAAATAGATAGATAAATGTATAATTAAAAAAAATTGTTTGTTAATAAATTCTTGACTTAATAGTAAGAGTAAGTAACTCCATTTCCTTGCCACAATTTAAAAATTAAAAAAACTTTTTGTATCCTAATAAATCAATCCAACTCAGAGGATTTATTTTTAAACAATTATAAAACTACAAAAATAATTAATAAGAACTTACTGTAACAAAATAAAAATATGGATTAAATTGATATTTTGAAATCAATATATATATATATATATATATATATATAAAATGTTGAGTATGGTTGTTGAATACTCCAAAGTGTAAAAGAAAAAGTTTGAAGAAGCTAAATCAGCATATGGATAATTAGCATCTCACCAACCACTTGATCTTCAATTTTCCTTGAAAAATGACAAGCAATGCAGTGCTAAAGTAAGATCGTGATTGAAAATTAACTGCTCAATTGATTTATACTACTAAATTTTATTTTTGATTACTATATTATTATAAAAGGAATCTCATATGGGTTGATGCCATTTAGTTTCTGTTCTTCTGTCTAACGGTGTCGTTTAGTTTTTGCTATTTTGTTCACTTGATGATAGATTAACAAATTAGCAGGGATTTAAAATTCCCCAAAAAAAAAAAAAGATTTCTTCTTATCCCAAGTGTTGTGATTCATTTCTATTTGATAGTTGTATAAGATTAATATTATCTTCTTTGCCTTTGCAATTTTCCCATTGCACTAGGAAGCTTTCATCTTGAGTTTACAGGTAATTTTTCTTCCTTGTATATTTTTTGATTGGTTGTCAATTTTAATATTGTTAACTTTGGGCATTTTGATTTGTTGCTTTTCAGTTTAGCTTTCATCTTGGATCGGTCTTTGTTCATGGTTGATTTTACTTGACTGAAAGAGGGAAAGATTTTTACTAAATTTATGTTGATGCCTTTACTATCCGTCTGCATTTGGCTGCTAGAAATAATAATTATAAATGATTGGCTTTAATTCTACCTCTTTTACTAGGCCTAGTCTTTTTAGTGCTTGCTGAAGGTAAAAGTAACGAGTTATGTGCAACATTTTAGTGCTTGCTGAAGGTAGGTAAAAGTAATGGGTTGTGAGATGAATTGCTTCTTCTTCTTCTTCTTCTTCTTCTTTGATGTGCTATTATGTATGAAGTTAAGTTCAATTGGCAATGTGTAGTGTCAAGCAAGGTTGGTTCTGATGGCCTTTTCCATTAAAAGATGATAAGAAAATGAAAACATAGAAGCAAACTAAACAAAGAGAATAGCTAAAAGATGAGTTAAAAATGATACTTCAAGAGTCTCAAAAGCTATGCATGGTTTCTATCAGTAAAATGAGTTGATAACTGATGATTGGATCGAATTTGTGGTTAAGGTCTCATCAAAGAGCAATGAGAATTCAGTTGGCAATTATTGAAAATAGGTGGGTGGTCTGCAATAGTATGATGACCTGTGTAATAGAACACACAAGTAGAGAGGAAAATTGTACACTTGCATTTTTCTTTACAAAAAGTAAAGAAATTACTACCCTCTCAAATCCTTAATAATTAGCTTAAGAATCAATATGCAATGAATTGCAAGTATAAATTTATACTGGGAAGTGGGAACATCCATTTTCTTTTCTGGTGCTTAGTTTATTCATTTTTTATTGTAGGTATAATAAGTCAACAGTAAAAAGTAAAGCCAATTTTTGGTATACATTCTTAGTAGTTTAGCTTTGGGGATTTGTTTATTTATCTTTTTCAATGATGATATGTAAATGTCGTCAGAGTATTACAATACCACTAAAAGCAATAATAAATTTGAGTAAGAGTACTATCATTTACTTTTATTATATATTTTTAGAAGGATGAAGCTAGCGGTAGATTTTCTATAGAAGCTTTGGACTCCTTAGTACAATTCAATTTAAAAAAAAAAAAAAATTGAGCAAATGGAAAATGAAATTAAGATAAAAAGAAAGAAAATCTAATACATGACATCAGATTATTCGAATCATAACCATTATTTGCCTAGAATAAAGAACCTAGATGTACTTCTCTTGGATTATCAATTTTTTTGTCTGCAGATATTTATTATGATTGCATTATTTTTTATTGCTATTGAGTAGTGGTGGATAGTTTATCATGGATTTTGTAAGTGAATCGAAGCAAAATAGAGGTAGGAGATTAGAAAGAGTGCATATGAACAAATTACAAAGATGTCATTCTAGAGGAAAGACAAATAATGAGCAGATAGTTGTTGTGAACAATGAACATACAAAAGTTAATTAGGAAGAAATAAGAAAAGTTTGTCGGTCAGATGTTTATTGAAATGGTCCAATTCAACCTCATATAATAATAGTACATTCTATGGTTGGTCCAAATGGAGAGTTACAAACAGTATGCATTCAAAATTCCAAACGTTAATAAAAGAAAATTTGAATCTAGCTTTGAAGCTTTAGGGAGTAGTGGTAAAAAAAAATTGTGAAGATTGGTTCGCATCATAAGTGAGTAATATTTAATTGACTTAACTAAATATATAAATCATGAATATTTTCTCTAATTGTTTTATTTATTTTGTTATTATTGTTAATATATTTAGGAAGTTGTTGCTTATCTTTGGATTTTGGTGGACCTAATTGCATTTGTCCTTTTTGTAGTGCTTTGGTGTGTTATGAAGAAAGGATTGATACATCAAAACGCACTAAGAATCCCACATTTTCTTTGTGCTATCAAGAGGGTTTAGTTAGATTACCATCTTTTGAGCCCACTCCAATATTGTTGGATGATTTACTTGATTATAGAAAGGGTTCTGCTTCAGAGATAATATTAGAGTTTATAATTCTATGTTTAAATTTAGTTCTATTGGTGGTAAAATTGGCAACTCCATTAACTATAGAGCAGGTCCATATGTTTTCAAAATTTGTGGCCGGAATCATCATAGGATAGGGTCATTGTTACCTCCTTCAAGTGTTAAGACTGAAATTTGCCCAATTATATATATGATATAGAAAATGAAACTTATAATAGAATGGCCATATTTCATGAAGACAAGCAAGAGGCAAACATGGACAGAAGTATAGTTGAAGGATTGACTGAGATGCTTAACTAATGCAATAAGATTGTAAAAAACTTTTGTTCTGTAAAAGATAGAATTAGGGAGCCAAATTATATCCCTTTAGAGCTTAGGTTGATAGGAAAAAAGAAATGATACAGAAAAAACATATGCTCCTCTTACTAGATCTGAAGTAGCAGCATTAATTCTTGGAGATATTGATGACTTTGATAGACAAAGAGATTTGAAGCATTAATTGTTGAAGGAATGAAAAGGATGATTGAGTTGCACCCGCTTTTAATGGTAATGAAATATCCTCTTTTGTTTCCATATGGTGACAATGGTTTTATCACTACTGATATTAAGTATGTTAGTTCACCCAAAAAAGAAAGGGGCAAGCGAAAAACAGTTACAATTAAAGAGCATTTTGCTTATCTAATCCAACACAAAGTTTCAGATTATAACACTTTACTGAGATTGTAGATGCATAAGCATCTATTGAAGGTAAAGTACATTAAAGATGATCAGAAAAGTATGAGATCTTGAAGGAAATTTAGTTGTCTAATAACTTTTACGGGGAGTCCTCGTTATTTGTTTCTAAATTATCAAAGATGCTATGGCTGATTGTCAATTTTATGGATTCCCAGATCTGTTCATCACATTTACTTGCAATTCAAATAGAACAAGCTTTATCATTAATTCCTAGTCAGCGTGGTCAGATTTGGTAACAAGAGTTTCTAAAATCAAGCTTTGATACTTTATGTAGGACATCACTATAAAGAATCATTTTGGTCGTGTAATAATGTTTTGAATATTTATTAATTAAATGTATACTTCAACTAAAATACATAATATGCTAACATTCTATTTTCTTGGTTTTAAATAGTTACATTGTTGAATTTAAAAAACGTGGACATGTTCATATCCTACTTTGGCTTTACTCGAAAGATAAATGTTGTGTTGCAAGTGATATACCAAATAAGTCTTCTGATCCACTACATATCAGGCTATCATAAATTTCATGATGCATGGTCTATGTGACGTTGAACTTTGCTTGGACTTACAATCAATAATGAATCTTATCTTATTGGTTGTGCAACTATCCTTTGATTTGAGATCGTATGCTATATTTTCACTCCATTATTTATTCTCCACTATGGGACATTCATAGCTTGGAGATTGGGTATAGCGCGAAGCACTTGAAGATAATTGGGTGATTAATAAAAGATTCACTACCCCAAATTGAAGAAGCAAATTTATCCCATGATTCCTATATCATACCTTTATTCAAAAAATTTTGGCCAGAGTAACATGCCAAGTTTAATATGATTCATAAAGACATTTAGAGTGTCACACCTCAAAATTCAGGGACCTGATTTGAGAGTAAAGTATGGTTGATAATTGTTTTGGCGCACTGTGATAGTACAATTTGCCACTCTACTGGTTCATTGGTGAGACTGAGTGTTTGCATAGTTTAGCATGAAAGTATCCGCTTGTTGGTTGTATCTAAAAATTTAATTACAGAGTATCTTCAAGTGAAGAAGGAATACACCTATGAAGAAGTACGCCTCAGAGTATTGTTTGAAGACTAAAAGCCTGTCAAGTGTATAAGGAAGTTGTAGGAAACTTAATTGTCTTTAAGATCACGCCAAACGTGAGTCTCTGTCAAGATATAGTATACTCGTTTTGCATAAGTACTGTTCAGTTGAATCTTATATCGGGTTTGGTTGGAAGTTGTTACGATTCTATAGCAATAGAAGCAGAGATCAAAGTAAAGAGTAGAGTAACAAAATATATGAAAGATTTCTTGTACACTAAAACAAGCCAACTAAAAAAATCATCACGAGCAACATGGCTGACCACTTCTCAACTGGAGTCAATTAGATTGATTTGACCCTCCTTATGACTATTCAATAGTGAGGTTAACCTTCGTCAATTTTTCTTTTACCTACCCTGGATTTGGTAGGGAAATCAGGGGGCCCAAGAGTGTATTTATAGGATGGGACCCTTTCAGATGGTTTTTCTTTCTATTAAATATTCAGGTTCTTTCTAACCTCGATATTCTCTTCGTTAAGGTCGAACTAAGATCTCGTTTAATCAGTGGATGATTCAACCTTCTGGTAAGTCTTATAGCCTATATGTTATGATTGTTGAAGAGTGAGGATGATGAAAGGTATTAGAACAATAGGGAATAGTGTTACAGAAAGGCCTTGCATGAGGTTCGCATGTAGTTGAAATGTTAATAAAATATTTGTAATGAGAATTCTAATGAAAATCTTATGATTTTTGAAGAAGTTGGTGCTACTGGATTAGGAAATACAATCGAAACAAAAACTCTAGGTTGAAGTAAAGGTAGGTCTCTAGTGAGCTTCTGAACATGACTCTTGCATGTCGTTTTATGTTGATTATGTTATAATTGATGTTATTGTGATGAGTTGGCTCATGGAGTCTCGGTACAGGTGATAAGTTGTGTTGTAGGTGAGTATGGTCATTGTCTAATACCTTCCTATTATATGATTCCAATACTGACAAATTTGTCACAAGAAAATGTAGAAAGAAGCTTTATTTGTGGCACCTTTGGTAGGGCAACTTTATTGTAAACCAGGCTAGCAGATCACAGCCCAACCTTGCAGGCGAATACAAGATGTGTAAAACCATGTGGGTGAGGCCCCATGACATCATTTGGTAATACGCCAAGATGGCGAGACAGGGTAAGACCATGTGTGTGAGGCTCCATGACACCTATTGTGTTGGTCCGCTGGAACAGTAAACACGAAGGCCATCATGGCAAAGATGTAGTCCACCGGGGCCATAAATACAAGGTCTGTCGGGACTGTAAACTCGAGGAATCTCTTGAAAGCCTTTATGGCGAAATCTCTGAAAAGTTTTTCTGTCGAAATCTCTAGAAAGCCTTTGTGGTGAAATCTCTGAAGACTAAATTCTTGTGGTAAAAATTCTTGATTGAAGGGGACACCAAATTCTTTTGAAAGCTGTTGTGGCGAGTTGTTACTCCATCCTTGTGGTAAGACCTGGGGATACCTATGAGGCATTATCTGAAAGAGTTCTCAGCAGTAAACTCGTTTTGTTTTTTTTTTATGGTGACCGTCATGATAAGAAACTTAAGATACCTGGAATGTTGGTGTAAATGTCTACCATATCTGGGAACTTTCGTATTCTGTATGGAATTCATTTGGGATTTCTATTACAATAATTAAACTATTATATTATTTAATTAAGTCTGTTTGTATGGGTTGATTCGAAGGCATAAGGTAACAAGTATTTTGGTAATCGATGGAATATGCAAAAGAATCTACCAAGAGTAAAATTTGATGAATATCGTCTGTAATGAGTATCAATCTATTTTCTTCAAAGGAATTATGAAGAAGGACTTGGAATATGGTGTGAAGTCTATAATCTTCCATTTGAGTGGAAAATGTATAAAATGGCTAAGGGAAGAGTTGGCGTATTATTATCCACCAATCTGAAATCTAGAAGTATCTACCCTAGTCTAAAACGAAGTCAAGAATTTCAACCTTGGTGTTAAAAGGTAATACTGGTTTAGACTTGCCAAGTTCTGCTGGACTTATAGGTGTGCATTTGTGGTGCAGATTCTTAGGTTGAACTAGTTCACCAATAAGGGACCAAGCCAAGAATGCGCCAACGTAGTTGTTGAAGTGCGATATTATGCATGCAAAGGAACATTTGGGAATGTGTTTTCAAATGGCAAATGATATATATGACACAAATGAGTCTACCTTAAATAAATATTTAAGCTTTAATATCTTACACTATTATTTGAAAATCAATTGTAAACAATAATTTGTACTGCGAAATCTTTTAACTTATAGTAATAAATCAGTGAGAGGTATATTCAATAAGTCTTCTCAGGTTTTAAAATTTTGATTAAGTGTTTAAGTCTGGTTGCATCCTATATTCGAACTCGGTAAATCGAGTTGGGTATAAAGTGTTACAATTTTATTGGTATTAGAGTTTTCGATTTAGTCGATCCTCTGGAAGTTAAGATTAGAGTTGGCCTTATATGCATAATACACCAGACCTAGCTTAATCCCTCAAGTAAAGTTAAAGATTTATGTTTGGTGAATGCTTTGGTATTCTGTTAGTGTTGAAATAAGTAAGATAGTTGGAAAGAAAATGATAAATTAATTAACAAGATAAGAAAGTTCATATAAATTGAACAATGAAATTAATACAAGAAAATACAAAATTCTTAGTTTCCCTCCTCAATTGGTAGGTTAGTTGGTCCAGTAGGGACTTCATCTAGTTAGAGGTGTTCTTTGGGGATTTCTTCCAAATCTATTGAATCCTCCAAGTCCTCACCCTCAGGACTATAAACATTGAAGTTCAAAAAATAAGAGGTGACCTTTTGTAGACAATTGAAGTTCACCTAACTCAAGTTGAGGGGACCCACAACCACTTGGGTGTGTAGGACCAGATTTGCTTGCAAAGTGGGCAAAGCCTTCACCAGATTTTTCTTTGTGTAGTCTTAATACTTTTTCAAAGCCTCTTCATTGGTTTGGCGAACATGTTCTAACTCCGATAAGTGGCGTTGTTCTTGGGCCTTAAAATTTTCCTCCCAAAAAGACTCTTTGACCTTCAGCCAACTGTTTTCCTCCATCTGCTAGAATCAGACTTATACCTCTTTATACTTCGCCTTTCAAGCTGTAACACAAGAGTGAAGATCCTAAATCTTGCTCACATCGAGTATTGGTTATTGTGATGAGGCCAACGTCACAATAAAGAACCCCCAACGTCGCGACATCAACCTAAAGTTTTGTAAACATTATACTTTAGTTCTAATTCAATCTTGAGTTAGCATTAAGACATTTGTAAGCTCTTATAAGACCCGAAAATGAATATATAATTTTATATACCTAATTTACTTATATTTGAATGTTTAATGATATGAATTGGATTATAAATTGTTCGTAATTGCTCCAAAAAAAATGTGACACCTTATAGTTTAGACTCAACGACCAAGTCAGGTATGGGGTGCTACACCTAAGTTTGTAGTTATTGTTACCTAAAAAAAATCATACCATTATAATCACCCACTACTACTCCCTCTTTTTGTTCAATGATTGCAAAGGGATCAACAAAGCTATCTGGTCAAAATATCCAATTTCATGGCCAATAGCTTGTTATTGCATGCTTTGATGTCCTTGATATGCGTCTCATTCGTAGCAATTTCATCAAGATGCAACTTGGAGAGCCTCTGATCAACAATAGCTGATGTGCTTGAGGAACTCGGAACTATGTCGAAATTTGTGCCAATAGTTTCAAACATTGTTGTGTCTTTAGTGGAGGCTTTTTCCTCTTGCATGTTTCCAGGGTCCGTGATAGTATGCCTTTCTTCTAACCACCTGTGTGAGAACTTCGGCTCAAGAGGCATCTTTTCATATTTCTCGGTAACCTTAACAATTTTTTTTTCATTTTGCAAAAATAGTATTTAAAATATGAGAGAAAGGTAGGGGAGATTGATCTTACTATAAAGCTTTTCATCATGTTGGCATATCTCAATGAAGATCAATTCTCTAATATCAAATTCGATTCTAACTCCCACCTTCCTCAATAAAACAACCATCTTCTTTGTCACATTGTGCCTCTAACTGTTAGGAAGCCAATTCCTCGTGGCTATGGCATAGAGGGCAGCATATGTTGGTTCTAGGGTAGAAGAGTGATGTTATTAACCAATAGGCCATGTAAGGTGAACTCTGTTTGTAATATGGACAGCAATGGTATCTTTTAATTCCTCAAATTCCATATCCTTGGTACAAGGATGATAAAGCAAGTGTCTGATTTGTGCAAGCCGGAACTTGTACCATTTGCTTAGCATATAATCTTTGTGATGAAACTTGTTAGTGGAGTCATCAATACTCTCAAACAGGTCGACATAGAACCTAATACTATTTGTTTGACATAAAGCTTAACAAATTGAGCAGAGATCAGAAGAACATTCTTCTCTAGAATGGTGCCAATAGGGTTCGTGACCATCTCTCCTAACAATGTCGTTTCCAAAGTTCGAGCTCGTGTTCTCTTAAAATTTAATGTACCTTATTTTTTTCTTCTTCATTCTACTTGACCTCACATAAAGGAAGGAGATAGTCATGGCTACATGCAAGGGAAATCAAAATAACCCTTGCCGAAATAATTTTTTTGACAAAAATGGAGTCGACTTGATTTTGAAAACTAAAACAAACATAGGAGTCGTCACCAATCCTTTTTTGATGAGGTGTGATCGGGTCACCTCATAACAGTGGTTGTTTTTAATAAACAGTTCGATTTATTTAAATAACGATTTTGGTCCACGAAATTCAGAAAGACGGGTTCGAGAGTCGGTTACGTAGGAGGAAGGATTAGCACCCTCGTAACACCCAGAAATTGGTACCTAGTTGATTAATTAGTGTCTTAGTGTCGAGAATTGAAAACTTAAAAGACTTTAAAATACGATCTCTCTTTTTGTAAAAAAACTCGAATGTTAAAGACCTTCTCGTCTCTAAGTAATAAAATGTCATATCCAGTAAGTTAGGACATGACATCTCGAACTTTTGAGAATGAGCTTATCTTTTATTTAAAATTTGTATATTTTAACTTTTTAAAAGGGTATTCGATTATTTAGGGTAAACGAGAAAAATCGAAACCCAGTAAGTTAGGACATGATCTCTTGAACTTTCAAACACCGAATGTCGCTTTTATTTACAAAAATCTTATCTCGAGGTAACAAGATGTCATATCCAGTAAGTTAGGGCACAACACCTCAAATATTAGAGAGTAAGCATTTTATTCAAAACTCGTATCACGATTTTAAAAGAATGTTCTGTTATTTAGGTTAAAAGAGAAAAATCAAAACCCAGTAAGTTAGGGCACGATTTTCTTGAATTTCTAAATACAGAACATTGCCTTTATAAGAGAATCAACTTTGGGTCGGGTAAAGGTTAATATAGCATAAGTTTGAAATAAAATGAGATAAAGAATGCATAAACAAATACAAATTTCGATATTGATAGGCATAACAGAATGAACATGGACGCGAATGTGAATGATAATGATAAGAGTGAAAATAAAATAAATGAAGAAAATGAATAAGCTAAAATAAAAAGGAAATAATAAATAAGTTAAAAAGTTTTTGAAATTAAAAAGAACACGTAGTAAATAAATAAAGGTTATATAAAACTATTAAAAAATGATAGCAATAGTAATGATAATAATAATAATATGAAAGATATAACAATAGTAAAATAATTATATTAATACCTAAATATAAATAGAGATATAATACCTAATATATAATAATAACAAAGTATAAATAGACATGAAATATAAATAAATAAGTAATAAGAAAATAAATATAGATGAAAATATAATAATAGTAATAATACGATAGTAATAGTAATTGCAAAAATGATAATAGTAATAAAATAAGATGATAATAATAATAAAGATAAAAATAGTAATAATAGTAATAATAATAAAGCCATAATAAAAAGAAAAGGAAATAGTAATCATGTAAATAATGATAATAATAATAACAACAATGATAATAGTATATATTAATAATGACAATAATAGAGAATAATAAAAATAAATATACTATGTCAACAAGGATGATAGTACTAATAAAAATAAAACAATAATAATAAATATAATAATAGAAAATAATAAAAATAATAATTAATTTGAAAATAAAACAGCAAAATAACGAAAAAGGACTAAATCAGACTTGAAACGAAATTTTGGGGCAAGTTTAAAATGAAAAGAAGGGGGAGGACCAGATTGCAACACGCGCGCAACATGAAGGGACGAAAAAGGAAAATATCCCTGTCCCTCTAAATGCAGCGTTTTGCGCGGGACCAAAATGAAATAAAAACCAAATTACTGGGCAAGATTAAAAATAACGAAAGATTTAATTATAAAGCTATAAAAAAACAGAAGGGCTAAAAGTGCAATTAGCCCTTCTATTAAAAAACACGCGGATCTTCAACTGGAGCGGGTCGGATCGGGTCGGACTGGGGCAAAATGATGTTTTATGGTTTATGGACGCCGACCAAAACGACGTCGTTTTATATGGCCTATATAAGTTTAAAAAAATAAAAAAATAATTTGATACCAATTTCTAAAAAAAACATTTCTTCTTTCTCTTGTTTTCTCTGTAAGTTTCCTAATCCAGCGAGGGCTCCGGCCAGTCGCCACCGTCTTTCGCTAAGCCTCCGTCGCCGACGGCGTCAGTGTACGGCGGCCGAAGGTAAAAATTTCCCCTTTTTTTCGGCACTTTGAAAGGTATTTGTTCTTTTATCTTTATACTTCGTATTTTATGCATAATAAATATGGAATGGAACAGATTCGAAAATTAGAAAGAAATAAAAAAAATACCTTAGACTTTCGATTTTGATTTTGGTATTTTGGTTCTCTGATTTGGGGCTATTCTCCTGCTTTGGTATTACTGGAATCACTGTTTGACTTGTGTTTTAAAATCGAGTGGTTTGTATTTATCAAAATTGTCGAATGTTACAATGGATTTTGGCTTGACTTTTATAGCCATTTTACAAAATACTAAAATATAGTCGTGTATACCTGCTTGTCATTTCAGTTTTAATTTTGTAGGCGCAAGTTGAGGGCTTTGGTGATGCGATAGTGGCGTTGGCCGACTGGCATGGGGCGATAGGACAGGGGGCAGAGGCGGTAGCAGCTAAGTTGATTTAGGGTTTTTTTTGTTTTATTTTTGGGTTGAGCTAAGGTTAAAAGATTTTTGGGCTGTTGGGTTGTTTTATTTTGGGTTTAGATATTTGGGTTTAGTTAGGTTGTTTTATTTTGGGCCCGGGTAAATTTGGTTTGTACAACTGCCCCTCTTTGCTTGTTGTCGTGTAACGAGAACAGAGCAAAGACTTTTAAGAAAACCAATTTTGCCCAGTCGCGTCGAGTCTTGACTTCTTTGGTGTTCCTCTTCTTCTTGTAGCCTCGTTCTAGTCCACTGCGTCCTATTGCTTCGATCCACTCCACCGCAACTGCTCTACTGCAACTTCAGAGAGATAAAGTTTGTTTTGATCTGCTCTACTGCAACTTTAGAGAGATAAAATCTGTTTATTTATATCTTCAATATATTCCACTGTAGCTTCAGGGAAATAAGATTCGTTATCTTCAGTCTGCTCCACTGCAACTTTAGGGAGATAAGACTTGTGTCTTCAACCTGCTCTACTGCAACTTCAGAGACATAAGGATTGTTTTGATCTGCTTTATTGCAACTTTAGAAAGATAAGATTTGTTTATTCATAGCTTTAATCTGTTCCACTGCAACTTCAGGGAAATAAGATTCGCTATCTTCAGTCTGCTCCACTACAACTTCAGGGAGATAAGACTTGTGTCTTCAACCTACTCTATTGCAATTTCAGAGAGATAAGGTTTGTTTTGATCTGCTCTACTGTAACTTCAGAGAGATAAGATCTGTTTATTCATAGCTTCAATCTGTCTCATTGCAACTTCAGAGAAATAAGATTTGCTACCTTCAGTCTACTCCACTACAACTTCAGGGAGATAAGCTTGTTTCTTCAACCTGCTCTACTAAAACTTCAGAGAGATAAGGTTTGTTTTGATCTGCTCTACTGCAACTTCAGAGATGTAAGATCTGTTTATTCATAGTTTTAATTTATTCCACTGCAACTTCAGGGAAATAAGATTTGCTATCTTCAATCTGCTCCACTGTAACTTCAGGGAGATAAGACTTGTGTTTTCAACTTACTCTATTGCAATTTTAGAGAGATAAGGTTTGTTTTGATCTGCTCTACTGCAACTTCAGAGAGATAAGATCTGTTTATTCATAGCTTTAATCTGTCTCATTGCAACTTTAGAGAAATAAGATTTGCTATCTTCAGTCTGCTCCACTACAACTTCAGGGAGATAAGACTTGTAAATTCACTAATCTTGCTATATTGTCCTTTGGAGAACATGATCTATAGAATTGATTTCATGGGCCTATGCTTATGCCAAATGATTAGGATGCGATGATCATAATGAATCAAATGCTCCTAACTAGATTTGTACGAGTTATATTTGCATGAGTGAAGCATGTCATGAGAATGATCCATTTTTAATGTTTGGGTTGCCATTGCTCTTTGTTCATCAAGGTTCTATCACTGAAACAATATCCTGTCTTCTTGTTCAGCTCAGATCTTGGACAGAAAACCCGAAGAGGTAGTCCCAATTTAAACTCTTTTTTCTCAAATGTTTTCAACCCTTAGGTTCGGTTAGTTCTAAATAATAGTCATGTTTCAGGTTCCTGTACTATTTAAAGGCTTTCAGAGTAATATGTAGAACTCATTTTTTGTGAAAGTATTATTAGTCCAATAATCGTTATTTCAATGCAAAATGCTTGAAAAAAATCGTAACAATGGACGAGACTGAAATTTATCAGAAACAAAATTTGAAAAGAATAGATTAATCAAAGAAAACAAACATTGTTGGAATACAAAATGAATAAAAGGAAAAAATAGGGGCCCCAGATATCACAGCATGAGCTTCTCTATACGAACTTCTCGAGGACCTTTTTTTTTTAGCTCAATATGTGTTTAGGGGATCTAGAGTACTCTTGTTGATGCCCCAAGATGTAACATCTCTCCTCCTTGCTAATTCAGGTATTGCAAGATTACCATATGCGCCACCTTCGATCAAAATTTGAATCGCTCTTTACGGGTTTTCAATTCAAATCCCTTTGGTCTCAAGGTTCCCTTTTCGAATTTTCACCTTAGTCTCTCCTCTCTTTTTTTTAGGCGAAGTATTTTTTAACCGAATTTGAATTCACAGGATTGGGTAAAGTCTTTCCATCTATTTTGGTCAATATCAACGCTCCTCCAGAAAAGGCATTCTTTACCACATAAGGCTCTTCCCAATTCGACATCAATTTTCCTCTGAAATCTTTTTGTATGGGTAGGATCTTTTTCAATACTAGGTATCCCTCGTGAAATTTTTTGGGATCAACCTTTTTTTTATAAGCTCGCATCATCTATTTTTGGTACATTTGACCATGACGGATAGCCCTTAACCTTTTTTCTTCAATCAAATTCAATTGATCGTATCAGGACTGGATCCATTCTGCTTCGTCCAACTTCACTTCTGACAACTTTGAGGGAAGGAATCTCGACCTCGATGGGTAAAATCGCCTCCATTCTATAAATCAATGAAAAAGGAGTTGCCCCGGTAGAGGTCCTGACAGATGTTCAATAAGCATAAAGGGCGAATGGTAGCTTCTCAGGCTAATCTGTATAAGTTTCAGTCATTTTCCCCACAATCTTCTTAATGTTCTTATTGGCTGCTTCCATCGCACCATTCATTTTTGGGCAATACAGCAATGTGTTGTGATGTCTGATCTTGAATTGACTGCAGACCTCCGCTATCGTACTGTTGTTCAAATTTAATACATTGTCAGATATGATCCTTTTCAGCATTCTATATCGACAAATGATTTCCTTTTTCAGGAACTTGCCAACTGCCGATTTTGTAACAGTGACATATGACGTGGCCTCTACCCACTTGGTGAAGTAGTCGATGACCATAAAGATGAATCGATGCCCATTAAAATCTTTTAGCGATATTGGCCTAATCACATCCATGCCTCACATAGAGAAAGGTCATAGAGAAATCATAACATGTAAAGGTGAAGGAGGCATATGAATTTTGTCTCCATAGATTTGACACTTATGACATCTTTTGGCGTAGTTAATACAATCCCCTTCTATGGTTGACCAATAATAACCAAATCTCATAATTTGTATGGCCATTGCAAAGCCATTAGCATCTGTCCCACATACGCCCTCATGGACTTCTTCCAAGATCTTCTTAGCTTCTATAGCATCCACACATCTTAATAGCACCTGACCCTTCTTTCTTTTGTATAGGATCTCCCCGTCCAAGACATAATCATTGGCCAGTCTTCTTAACATCCTTTTGTCATTCTCAGTAGCTTACTCGGGGTACTTACGATTCTTTACATATCGTAGTATATCGTGGTACCAAGGATGATCATCTTTTTTTTCTTATTTTTCGATGTTGTAACAATGAGCTGGAACCTCGTAAATACTTATTTGGATCGGTTTCACATCCTCTTGTTTGTTCACCTTGATCATGGAAGCTAAAGTTGCTAGGCGTCAGCCATCTGATTTTCTTCTCGCGGGAGGTAGCAGAAGACGATATCATCGAACTCTTTAATTAATTCAAAGACCAGACTTCGGTAATTGATTAACTTGGGGTCTCTCGTCTCTCATTCACCTTTGAGTTGATAAATCACTAACGCAGAATTTTCATATACTTTTAGCATTTTAATCTTGTGTTATATAGCTACGCGGATGCCATGATGCATGCTTCGTATTCTGCCATATTGTTCGTGCAGTCAAAATCTAATTTACTAGTGAATGGATAATGATCTTCGTTTAGGGATACCAAGACTGCCCCGATTCCGTTACCCACAGCATTTGATGCTTTATCAAAGTTTAGCTTCCAAGGATGACCTTTTTGAGGGTCTTCTTCAGTGGTTGCCACGTACATTAGATCTTCATTTGGGAAATCAAAATTCAAAGGCTCGTAGTTTTCTAAAACTCTACTGGCTAGAAAATCTACTATTGCACTCCCTTTTACAGCTTTTTGGTTCACATAGACTATATCAAATTCAGAAAGCAGAATTTGCTATCGGGCCATTCTCCTATTCAAAGCAGTCGACTCCATCATGTACTTTAGAGGGTCCAGTTTAGAGATCAGCCAAGTTGTGTGGTACAACATGTATTGTCTCAGTCTCTGGGTTGTCCATATTAAGGTACAATACAACTTTTCAATTGACGAGTATCTCATCTCACACTCAATAAATTTCTTACTGAGGTAATATATCACTTTTTCTTTCCTTCCTGACTCATCGTGTTGGCCAAGCACACATCCCATAAAATTTTCAAATACTGCCAAATACAGTATCAGCAGCTTATCTGGACTAGGTGGTGTCAACACTGGGGCATTAGACAAGTATTGTTTAACCTTGTCAAAAGTCTTTTGGCACTCTTCATCCTAAACACTAGGGTTTTGTTTCTTAAGGAGACGGAATATGGGGTCACATTTCTCGGTTAGTTGTGAAATAAATCGAGCGATGTAGTTTAGTCTCCATAAGAATCCTCGAACTTCTTTTTGAGTACGCGGCGGACATAAATCTTGTATGGCTTTGACTTTATCTAGGCAAATCTCAATCCCTTTTTCACTGACTACGAATCCTAACAGTTTTCCTAACCTAGTCCCGAAGGTACATTTTGCTGGATTGAGTTTCAGCTGGAATTTTCTCAACCTCAAAAATAATTTTCTCAAGACTTGCACATGCTCCTCTTTTGTCCGGGATTTGACGATCATGTCGTCGACATAGACTTCAATTTCTTTGTGCATCATATCATGTAATAGGGTTACCATGGTTCTCTGATATGTTGCTCCTACATTTTTCAGTCTAAACGGCATCACCTTATAGCAAAAGGTTTCCCACACGGTTACAAATATGGTCTTATTCATGTCTTCAGGATACATTTTTATCTGATTGTACCTTGAGAAACCATCCATGAAGGAGAACAGTGAGTAGTATGTCAAGTTGTCCACTAAGGTGTCAATATGAGGTAATGAGAAATTAACTTTCAGGCTGGCTTTGTTCAAATCCCTGTAGCCTACACACATCTGTACTTTTTAATCTTTTTTAGGGACGGGGACGATATTGTTTACCCATTCTAAGTACTTAACTACTTGTAAGAAACCAGTATCGAATTGCTTCTTGACCTCTTATTTTATTTTTAACAAAACATCCGGCCTCATCCTTCGGAGCTTCTGTTGAACTGGCTTGCACTCTTCTTTCATGGAGAGCCTATGTACCACGATATCAATACTTAGCCCAGGCATATCTTGATACGACCATGCAAAGACATCTTTGAACTCTTGAAGTAACTCAATAAGGTCCTGCTTTGTCTCTATGGTAATGCAAGCTCCGATCTTTACTTCTTTCTTTTCTAGTTCATCTCCCAAGTTCACGACTTCTACTGACTCTTTGTGAGGTAGAATCTGTTTCTCCTCTTGTTCTACCATCCTTAACAAATTAGGGGATAAGTTACAGTCTCTGTCATCTTCAAAGTCCTGAGATCCTTCTAGATACATATCCCGCTCAAAAGGAGATTCTGAGTTAGTAGCAATGTCACTCATATTGTTGATATCTAGAGACTTGTTGTAGGTGCGAAGGAAGATACAAAGAATAAGAGAATTTAATAATAATGATATGTATGGTATGATTATGAATGAAAGAATAAAATAATATTTGCACGAAATAAGACAAAAGGATGCATTTCATTAAAATAACGATTTTGAACATAAACCTATTTCACAAAAAAGACTCTTATTACTCCTAGGCCTAGAGCAATAAGTGTGTTTTGGACATTACTCTGTGTTAGTTCTAAAGACTACAGGAATCTCTTCCGCAGTCCAATTATTCAGAACATTTTTCGGCTCAAAAGGGCGAATGCCCTACAAATTCTCTACTCCAGTTCCTTCTTCGTATATGGCGTTGATGTCTAAATTTCCCAACATTCCTTCCATGATTTCCTTCTTTGGCGTACCCCACTCAGGGTGAATGGTTTCTCCAGACACAAAAGTTTTCGATATATGGGGAAAGATTATTAGTTCCCATTTGATCTCCTCCCCGCTCAATCGCGCTCTCCTTCTCTCTTACTTCTTCTCCAGTTCCTTCTTTGTTTCGTGTCTGGCTTAAATCTTAAGTCGAAGCGGTCTTATTTTTCTTTCATTATTGGTGCCTTAATCCTTCCTTGGAGGTATCTCCCGAGTCCTCTTCCCGGTAGGGCCCCTTTCCCAACAGTTAGCCATAGGCCTATTCTTGTAGTCTTAGATAACCTGGGAATTGGAATCCTATTTCCTTCGATAATGAATGTCGTATTTACAAACTCTAAAGACCGAAAGGAACATTCGATTGCTTCATCGTTTGCCTCTAGATATGGCGCGTCACTGGTCACTGCTGCGATGATGTTCTCTTCGGCATTTATCGTTACCAACCGACCTTCGATTACCAATTTCAACTTTTGGTGTAGCAACGAAGGGACTGTCCCTGCTGAATGTATCCATGGCCTTCCCAATAGGCAATTATACGAAGGCTTAATGTCCATGACTAGGAAATCTACCTCGTACGTGCTTGGACCGATTAGAAGGGGTATTTCGATTCTGCCCATTACCTTCCTTTCTGTTCCATCGAATGCTCTCACTATATTTTGGCAGACTTTTATGTGAGAACTATCTACAGGCAGTCTGTTCAGTGTGGATAATGGTAGGACATTTAAGGTCGATCCGTTGTCAATCAATACTCCCGGTAATGTACATCCCTTACAGCGAGTCGTGATGTGCAAAGTCTTAGTCGTTCCCGTACCTCCTGGCGGTACTTCATCATCATTAAAGAATATGAAGTTGTCGGCACTTATAATGTGACTAGGCGGTCCAGCTTATTTACCAAAATATCGTTAGTGACATAAGTTTCATTCAGCACCTTCATCAACGTGCTACGATGGGTTTCTGAGCTTAAGAGTAAGACCAGTACCGATATACGAGCTGGCTATTTGTGCAACTGTTCCATGACACTATACTCGCTGTGTTTTAGAAATTTCAAGAATTCCTTGGCTTCTTTTTTCGTTACTGATTCATTAACAGGTGGTTCAAGTCTAACCGGCTTCTCTTTCTTTTGCTCAATCACCAATGATTTTCCCTTAACATGTTCCACTTTTGTATTTGGGGTATCATAACGTCTTCTACTGCACGTATAGAAACCCACGTCTTGACTTTCCTCTGATGCGTTAGCTGAGATTTCATTTCTCGAGATCGTCACATTGCAGTTATAGTTTCAAGGTACCCTTTTGCTATCTTTATAAAGGAAAGCAACGGGCTTCTGGATTACGACTTTTGGTGCAACTTGTGCTCCGGCTTCGTTAATTCTCGGCCGTGATATGATAACCACTGTGTAGTTGACTTTGTAAATATTCTTTGTTGACCTCTCCTCTGAGGCACACACATCTGTTCCTTCTGGGCTTCCGACATACTCAAAGAATTCTAGCTCCTTATTATCCATCAATCTTTGTACTAGAGTCCTGAATTCACTGTATTTTTGAATCTCATAATCCTCTTCATCATAGAATTCACAATAATTCTTTGTTCCTCGGGGTCTGTCCCTTGAATTCTACGTTATTAACCCTCTTTTCACAATTTCCTTCCATACTTCTTTCAGCGGGGTATTCATTTCTGCGATATTCATCTTAATTTCCTTCCCTGAACTCTCAATTATCGCATTTACCCCCTTATCCACATGGTTAGGTAACAGATTTTCTGCACTAGATGTATCATCAAACTTTATAATACCCATTTTGATGAGTCTCTCAACCAACTTCTTGAAAGCGATGTAGTTTTCTATCGAGTGTCCCGTGGTTCCTGCATGGTACTCGCATTGGGCGTTTACGTTATACCATTTGGGGTATGGGAGTTGCATTGGCTTTAGATAGAAGGGGAACACAACATGTGCATCAAATAAACTTTGATATAACTCCTTATACGTCATTAGGATAGGCGTAAATTGGAGTTTCCCCATATTTTTCCTTGTGTTCGGCTCTTGTCTGGGTGGGCCCTACTGACTAGTGGTTGTCGACCTTGGTTGGCTTACGGTGATCGATTTCGAATATGTTCTCACATTATTTACATCGTGTTCTTTCTTTCTCGGGGTTAGCCTTTTGGCATTTTCTCTAGCCTTTATTTTCCCGCACCTTATCGTATTTTCTATCATTTCTCCAAACATTATTAGGTCTGAAAAACTCTTGGTTGTGCTTCCCAGTATGTGATTAATGAAAGATGCCTTCAGGGTATTAATGAAGAGCATGGTGGTTTCTTTTTCTAGCAAAGGTGGTTGGACTTGCGTGGCCACCTCTCTCCATCGTTGGGCATATTGTCTAAAGCTTTCATTATATTTTTTCTCCATGTTCTGTAAAGTGATTCTATTAAGAGCCATGTCCATCACGTGATTGTACTGCTTCATGAAAGCTTGTGCTAGATTCTTCCATGAATTGATCTGGGTACGACTCAGTTGGTTGTACCATTTAAATGCTGCCCCAATTAAACTTTCTTGAAAACAGTGAATCAATAGTTGGTCATTATTGACATAGCCTGCCATTCGTCTACAGAACATGGTGATGTGAGCTTCGGGACAGCTAGTCTCGTTATACTTTTCAAATTCTAGAGTTTTGAACTTAGAGGGAAGTACCAAGTCCGGAACCAAGCTTAATTCCTTAGCATCGATTCCACCACGATAGTCGGTGTTTTCTATTTCTTTAAATTTTTCTTCTAACCATCTACACCGTTCTTCGAGTTCTTTCGAGAGCTTTACCCTTATCTTTTCTGTTTCTATCACATCATCGAGATCAGGGACAACGGGGTTAGTTGGGTTATCTTCTGGATGAGAGCCTGAGCCGGCTTGATAGTTTACCGGCACTGAAACACCGGCATAAAACTGCTGGGGCCTAATTGTGACAGATGGCCTTCTTGGGTACACATCAGGTTGTGTCTGAACATTCGTTGGGGTAAAACCCGGAGGGTAGATAGGATCTTCATTATCATCTCCCGAATTGATCATGAGGCTTTTCCTTTTTTCTAATCCGCTAGCTAGTAGTCGTGTTAATTGATCCATCATACTTCTTTGGGACTCCAGCATCTGGTCCCTCATATCTTGCTGGATTTTGGCCAGCTGTTCTTGCATATGTGTTTGTAGTTGATCATGCATCTCTTTTTGCATTTATTCTAATCTATCCAACCTTTGGTCCATTGCTTTGGTTTTTCTTCTTGTACCGTAACGATGTTCTAGGATAGCTGCCATGATTTTTAGGGTTTTTTGTGAGTTTTAGTGCGTATGATGCAATGCTGATGCATGAATGCAAAAGGCGTTGATTATGATTCAATTTCATTATAGTAAATTTTCTAGAAAACAAGTTTCTTTACATAAAACATATTACATATAAGGCTTTACCCTGATACTTAAGGCCTTAACCTGCCTAAAAAGCCACGCTAGCTCTCGGCCTCAGTTCGATTCTGACTCGTATTTTAAACTTAGCACATCAGCCTGGACTGCTAATGCTTGTAAGTGATCGGCCACTTCTCGCACTTGAGTCAAAGCTTCGCCCATGACGTAATCCTTGTTCCTGACTTGATCTTAAGATTGATGAAGTTGCTCCTTCTATCACTCGTTATTTACCTCAAGAAGTTTAATTTAAAGTTCACGATTTTGCAGCGCAGTTTTAAGTTCTTCTATCTTCCCTTTTAACTCTTCAATTCTGCTCTGACTAGCCTTCAACTCGATTACAGAGTTACAAGTACGATACTAATATAAGGACCTTTCTAACTCTGACACCTAAATCTTTAATCCCTCCTTATCGTTTTGGCTTTCTACCAAACTCTTTTTTAGAGTATCTTCTCGAGCTTGAGCATCTCGAAATTTTTTTTCCCATTGGCTGGCTTTACTTTTCTCCACTTTAATTTCCTGCCGCCACTGTTTAGACATTTTTCCTAGCCCAGCTGTTCTCATTGACCTTCGCAACTTCTTGTAATCTGTTTTCAAACTGTCCAAGTCCTCTTCGGTCTTGTTTTTTCCTTTTCTGTGTCTTTCAGCTTCTAGTTTTTAGACATCGACATCTAAACCTAGCTGCATTTTTTCTTCCTTCAATTGCTCAATCCTTTTTTCTATTTCCAAACTCTTTCTCTCGAAATCGTATTTGATGATCTCTAGCTCAGATGGGATCATTTTAAAGTGTTCTTCCATTGATCGGGTGTTTTCCTGGTCTGACGTAGGGATGTTGTCGTTGATCTTCTGATCCCACCACCGGTCATACTCAGGGGTAGTCATAGGATTAGCAGCAAACCTTTTCATTCTACGAGTTTGGTTCCAGGCATTCGATATCTCACGAACTTTCTTTTTGTAATTATTTCCCTAGTATGCAAACTCGCACTGAGCTAACCTGTGCATTGGTGGCATAAATTGTCTTGATCTATACTGTCTTAACACGAGCAGAGGAACATACCCGATGGCTCCCCATATCCCTAGCAGGGGCACCCAATCAAAATCTCCACACCAATATAATATCTCGTCAGGGACCATCTACGGGGCTCTCCATTTGACATCGTCCTTTTGCAGATTTTGAAGAATCGTCATCCACTTTTCCTCTGTAACATCATCCCGTCTCGGCATAGCCACTAACTCTTTCAGTGGAGAGTAGTTTTCGGAGAAAATGCGTTATGAGACTTTTTCCACTTTCCAAAAATGGCTATGGAACCAAGATAGCAAGAGTTGTATGCATCCAATGAATCTCCCTTCACCCGCTCTTTGAGAAGCATTCAATGATCTGAAAGTTTCAGCCAAGATCGCGGGTACAAGTGTGACCCCTTTACTAAGCCTGTCAAAAAGATCGGAAACCACCTCGTCTACATACCCCAAAGATTTAGGGAAGATAATCAGTCCATAAATGCCCAAAGCGAAGACATCAACCCTCTTCTTCTTATCGGGATGTGCTAGGATTAAATCCCTCAAATTCCTCCAAGGAATGCACTTACAATCTCCTTTTTGTTTGATCCGGGCTATAACCCACTGTTCGCTCATTCTTATGATGTTCATCAGCCTTTTTGAGAATGCTGGGACATTGGCAGCTCTGGAGTAAACTCTGTCCACCTAAATCTTCGGACAACGGAGCAAGGCCGTGTACTCTTCTATAGTGGGTACCAAATCTACTTTCCTGAAAGTGAAGCAACTTAAACAGAGTTCCAATACTGGGCGAGGGCTCGAAATAGGTGCTTGTCTACCTTGATATCGAGCAAATAAGGTAGACCACCACAATGACAGTAAAATAGCTATTTGATCTCGTCATCCCACTGACCTCAAATTTCTTTCATCTCTTAGAGATTATTTTGGGTGACACTGATCCGGCTGAAATTCCATAGTTCTGACACATACCCCTCGGTAAGACTATCACCTTTCTCTTACTGCATTGTCTCAGCCCATATTCGGACAACCGTATTATCCTTCACTTTATCAAGAAACTCCTTTTCAATGATAAGTTATCTATTTAGCAACCGAATGTGAATCAACTCCTTTTGTGATGAAAATGTCATGCAAATACAATTAAAGTAAAACAAAGCAAGTTAGTATTTCATACACAATTTAAAGCACACAAGGAATAATAAATATAGCACCTGCTCAAGTAACCACTAGGGTTTGGTGTAGCTCTGCCTAAGAAGGGTTACTATGGCTTACTATATGCGGTTCGGTTCTAAAGTAGAGGTACTTGAACCAGTAAATTCCTCGATCCTCACCCATTATAGGCTCATACAGACCGAGTTCAGTTCAGGGGAATACATTTCCCTATGGCTGCACGGAGATGAAAATCTCACGAAGACATAGGTACAGATGTATCGCGAAAGCGATCCACTATCCTACACGGAGGTGAAGGCCTCACGAAGGAATAGTTTCTCACTCCCACTTAAAAGGGTGTAACCGCGCGGTCATGCAATGCAATGTGCAGGGGTATAAAAAAAGCTCGAAGCAAATAAAGAAAATATGAATAGAATGATGAAGATCGTAACACAAAACGGATGAAATGAAATGAAAGGATCGTATATCAAAACCAAATTTTCAATTTTCGACAAAAAAAAAGTTAAGCAACTTATGGCTTGACTATCTTATTTGGGTCCCCAGTGGAGTCGCCAAGCTGTCGAAATTATTTTTTTGAAAAAAATGGGGGTCTACTTGATTTTGAAAACTAAAACAAACATAGGAGTCATCACCAATCCTTTTTTGATGAGGTGTAATCAGGTCACCTCGTAACAGTGGTTGTTTTTAATAAATGGTTTGATTTATTTAAACAACGATTTGGTCCACGAAATTCAGAAAGACGGATTCGGGAGTCAGTTACGCAGGAGGAAGGATTAGCACCCTCGTAACGCCCAGAAATTGGTACCTAGTTGATTAATTAGTGTCTTAGTGTCGAGAATCGAAAACTTAAAAGACTTTAAAATACGATCCCTCTTTTTGTAAAAAACACTCGAATGTTAAAGACCTTCTCGTCTCGAAGTAATAAAATGTCACATCCAGTAAGTTAGGACACGACATCTCAAAATTTTGAAAATGAGCTTGCCTTTTATTTAAAATTCGTATATTTTAACTTTTTAAAAGGGTATTCGATTATTTAGGGTAAACGAGAAAAATTGAAACCCAGTAAGTTAAGGCACGATCTCTCAAACTTCCAAACACCGAATGTTGCCTTTATTTACAAAAATCTTATCTCGAGGTAACAAGATGTCATATCCAGTAAGTTAGGGCACAACACCTCAAATCTCAGAGAGTAAGCATTTTATTCAAAACTCGTATCACGATTTTAAAAGAATGTTCCGTTATTTAGATTAAAGGAGAAAAATCAAAACCCAATAAGTTAGAGTACGATTTTCTCGAATTTCTAAATACGAAACATTACCTTTATAAGAGAATTAATTTTGGGTCGGGTAAAGGTTAATATAGCATAAGTTTGTAATAAAATGAGATAAAGAATGTATAAACAAATACAAATTTCAGTATTGATAGGCATAACAAAATAAACATGGACGTGAATATGAATGATAATGATAAGAGCGAAAATAAAATAAATGAAGAAAACGAATAAGCTAAAATAAAAAAAGAAATAATAAATAAGCTAAAAAGTATTTGAAATTAAAAAGAACTAGTAGTAAATAAATAAAGGTTATATAAAACTATTAAAAATGATAGTAATAGTAATGATAATAATCATAATATGAAAGATATAACAATAGTAAAATAATGATATTAATATCTAAATATAATAGAGATATAATACTTAAAATATAATAATAACAAAATATAAATAGACATGAAATATAAATAGATAAGTAATAAGAGAATAAATATAGATGAAAACATAATAATAGTAATAATACGATAGTAATAGTAATTGCAAAAATGATAATAGTAATAAAATAAGATGATAATAATAATAATAAAGATAAAAATAGTACTAATAATAAAGCCATAATAAAAAGAAAAGGAAATAATAATCATGTAAATAATGATAATAATAATAACAATAATAATAGTATATATTAATAATGACAATAATAGAGAATAATAAAAATAAATATACTATGTCAACAAGGATGATAGTAGTAATAATAATAAAACAATAATAATAAATATAATAATATAAAATAATAAAAATAATAATTACTTTGAAAATAAAACAGCAAAATAATGAAAAAGGACTAAATTAGACTTAAAACGAAATTTTGGGGCAAGTTTAAAATGAAAAGAAAGGGGGGAGGACCAGATTGCAACACGCGCGCAACGTGAAGGGACGAAAAAGGAAAATATCCCCGTCCCTCTAAATGCAACGTTTTGCGTGGGACCAAAATGAAATAAAAACCAAATTACTGGGCAAGATTAAAAATAACGAAAGATTTAATTATAAAGCTATAAAAAAGCGGAAGGGCTAAAAGTGTAATTAGCCCTTCTATTAAAAAACACGCGGATCTTTAACTGGAGCGGGTCAGATCGGGTTGGACTCGGGCAAAACGGCGTTGTTTTGGGGCTTATCGACGCTGGCCAAAACGACGTCGTTTTATATGGCCTATATAAGTTTAAAAAAAAATTCATTTGATACCAATTTCTAAAAAAAACATTTCTTCTTTCTCTTGTTTTCTCTGCAGGTTTCCTAATCCGGCGAAGGATCCGGTCAGTTGCCACCGTCTTCCACCGCTCCTCTCTGTTACGACGGTGCCGTGTATGCGCGCTGACGAGGTAAAATTTCCCATTTTTTTCGACGCTTTGAAAGGTATTTGTTCTTTTATATTTTTACGTCGTATTTTATGCATACGTAAATATGGAAGGGAACAGATTCGAAAATAAGAAAGAAATAAAATAAAATCACTTTAGGCTTTCGATTTTGATTTTGGTATTTTGGTTCTTTAATTTAGGGCTATTCTCCTACTTTGGTATTTCTGGAATCACTATTTGACTTGTGTTTTGAAATCGAGTGCTTTGTATTTATCAAAATTGCCGAATGTTACAATAGATTTTGGCTTGGCTTTTTATAGCCATTTTACAAAATACTAAAATATAGTCGTGTATCCCTTCTTGTCATTTCCGTTTTAATTTTGCAGGCGCAAGTTGAGGGCGGTGGTGATGAGACAGTGGCGGTGGCCGACTGGCATAGGCCGATGGGACAGAAGGCAGAGGTGGCAGCAGATAGGTTGATTTAGGGTTTTTTTTTTGTTTTGTTTTTGGGTTGGGCTAGGGTTAAAAGATTTTTGGGTTGTTGGTTGTTTTATTTTGGGTTTAGATATTTTGGGCTTAGTTGGGTTGTTTTATTTTGGGCCCGGGCAAATTTGGTTTGTACAACCCTTATTTGGGAGCTATCTTATCGAGCTTTGTTAACAAAGAATGGGACGGACAAAACATTAAAAGGAAGGAAAAAGTGGTGTAGGTTGATTCGACTTGGGAGAATTTTTGGTAAGGTTCTTGAACCTTTACATTTTTTGTTTTACAAGTTAAAAGGAAGGAAAAAATGGTGTAGGCTGATTCGACTTGGGAGAATTTTTGGTAAGGTTCTTGAACCTTTACATTTTTGGTTTTACATTTAAATTTTTAATAAACATGATTAAATTGCATAAAGGTAAAACAAACCTTAATCTCCTTAAGCTTTCGTGTTTTAATTTTACTGTTGTTCTAAAATGCACAACTTGAAGCATGTTGTACTTAGGGGTTAATTGCTATTCAAGGCTAGACAATATCATGGTATACTGTTGAGTTGGAATACATGACTTAATTAAGGATTAAATACTGTCATAGTTGGACATTATCATGTCGATGTCATTTTTGTTGTATAAAATATATATTTCAATTGAAATTTAATGTTGTCCATTTTAGGACATTATCATGTCATTTCGGTGGTATAAAATATATGTTTCAATTGAAGTTTAATGTTGTCCATTTTAGGATATTATCATGCCATTTCGATTGTGTAAAATGTATGTTTCAATAGAAGTTTAATGTTGTCCATTTTAGGACATTATCATGTCATTTCGGTGGTATAAAATATATGTTTCAATTGAAGTTTAATGTTGTCCATTTTAGGATATTATCATGCCATTTCGATTGTGTAAAATGTATGTTTCAATAGAAGTTTAATGTTGTCCATTTTAGGACATTATCATGTCATTTCGGTGGTATAAAATACATGTTTCAATTGATGTTGCAATGCAATCCAAAACAAGACACATTCATTACCTTCAACTTATCTTTAATGCATGTTTCATTTAAGGTCTAATTGTTGTTGTCCGTTGTTATTTATTATTGGAATTAAGCTGTCAAAAAGGGTGTTATAAATTGTTGTTGTTCAATGACGATTTATTACCAATTTTAAGTTGTTCAAATGGTAAATAATGATTGTTAAAACAATATTTTATATCAAATAAATTTGTCCAAAAGGTGAATAATTATTGTTGTTTAAATGGTGTTAAAACTTATTTAAGTTGTTCGAACGAGGTGAAATTGTTGATGTTCGAATAGTGGTTAATTGTTTCGTTTATTATAATTAATTGTTGTTCGGAATGGATGTTTAAGTAGCTTATTTTGTACATGATGAAACTGTTCAAATTAGTATTTAGTACAATTCACTATATGCATTATAATGTTGTTCAAAAATGATGTTGCTGCTCAATTATCTGATAAATGATGTCAAGTGAAAAGGTATAAAAAAAATGAGAATGATACAATGATGGGAATCAAGTTGTCTAAATGTCGGCCGATGAAATTTAAATGAAAATAAGTTTATGATGTCCATAAGTTCTCTTGAATTTTTATTTATACTTGTTAAATTGATAAATTGTTATGGAAGGTTTGGTAGTTTAGTATCTGAATGTGTTCATGAATCTTCTTGTTTATATGACGTCTTAAGTTAGGCAAGGTTCAAATTTTAGCTTGATTGAATGTCGACTGTCATTGGAAGGATTGATGGTAAAACATTGCTTGTGGAATTTCAGAATTTGCACTATGTTAATTGTTGTCTAATTGGACAAGTTCAACGTGAAGTTGTATGATCAAATCTTATGTTAATAAGTCCCATTTATGTTGTCTGAAACATCCCACTTATGTTAGATTTTTAGCATTTATACAAAATTTTAATTTATTCTAATTATTTTGTTCAGTCAACCCTATGCAAAATAAAATATAGTAAATTATACAGGTGATTTTTATTACATATTCACGTTGTGTGAAACAGCTCCCATTCATGCAATGTTTTAGTATTTACGCTAAACTATTACAAGTCCTCTTAGGCTATCCCTATCGCTGCCTTGGGAACGAACACTATTTCTAATTTTCATGAACTGATGATGTTATGATTAAATTAAATTGAGACAATTTTTGGGTGCAACGTAGGATTTGTGAGATTTTCTTGATCTCACATTTTCTTTAATCTAATATCTATTTAATTATTTATTTTTATTTATTTTATGTGATAGTTTTTAATGTCAATAATGTTAAATAAATATGGATGTTGATCGAATATAACATAATTTAGGCTGGTCAATGTGTTTGGTTAATGTTATTTCATTGTGTTAACGATGTTGTCCTAGTTTGTTAATTACATTGTCCAAATTGTTATAATGATTGTTGTTCAATTAGTGAATAGAAGTCTTATATTTATATTATACTAAGTTTGTGGATATTGTATGATTAAATTATTTTACTTAGGGTAGAATTGTTAATACTTAAATTATGGAAATACTATTAAGTGCTTTACTAGCATATGGTTGTTCACTTCATGCGCATGTTAGATTTAATTCGAGATTTTCCAAGCATCGACCGCAGCATCCCATCCATAATCTCAGTTTCAACAATGTTTGTTTGTTTCCAACCTTATTTATATTTGGCATATACCTAATAGGTTAGGCTTTGCCGTATTAAATGATGTTACAATCAGATGTTGCATGTTATTAGATGCATATATATTGATGAAACTCAGACTTACTTTAGTATATTTAAGAAATGTATATTTTATTGATTTTTTTCATATTAATTTAATCATAAACTAATCATAGTTGTCCTGGCAACGAATGTGATATCCCGCAACTTGGGTTGGCAATCGAGTCAGGTAATGGGTGTTGCGCATAAGACCTTTATTAATATGGATTTAATTAAAAGCATGTGAAAGCACTTAAAGTGCCCCTATATGATATGTGTAAGTGTAAATGGCCTAGATGGATATATGTTAATTATAATTGTAATATGCCCTAGTAAACTTAGTGAAATGTTAAGGATACAATTGGCATACCAATTAGAAGCTATAGTATGTTGGAGTTCTGTTGAAAGTTTCAAACTCATGTGCTCTTTATATCACTTTTAGGCCTTACACTTATGTGTATTTTGGTATGGTATAGTTTAATCTCTCATGAGATCCTTGGTATGGTGGAGGGATGTTTTACAGTATTTTACAATTTAGCAATTCGATGCTCATTGGTGTAGTGAAGGAGTCATGTGTATCTGAGTCAGTTTTACTAGTGTTTACTTGTTGCATCTGGTGCCCTAAATGTAGTATATTCATTTGTAAACTTATAATTTTTTCGAATAGATTGGTTAATAAAATAAATTCATTGATTACATTAATATACTTTGTATAATTGTCCTCATATGGTTTTTTCATGCAAAGCAAAATAGAAGGAAATGTTGCTAACTGGTTGTCTAATGTTTAACTAATACTAAGCGGTATTACATAGTCAGATCATAATATAGAAAGACAACTTATATTAGTAGACGAATCTAAACATATCCTTAGTCTAATCGGAAATGAGCAATCCAATTGAAAGACTAATATATCGTTTATCAAGTCCAATTAGGGAAATACTTTGTCTTGGGCACCAGAGCGGATGACTCCCAGAAGATAGAGACATATATGTGACTAACTGTACTAATAATACATCAAAGTAGACCTAAGAAGAATAGATCATGAATTCGTTTATGGTTTTATTCACTTGTAACGTTCATAGTGTGATATACCTAAAACCTGAGTGGATGACGGACTATGTATGCATGGCTCATATATTTTAATGTAAGTAAAAGTCTGAGTTCAAATAGATAAGGAATTGAAAGATTGTGTGTTGGGTATACGACTTTTTCAGTATGTAACATCATTCATAATAGTGGAATTCATAGCTCGAGACATAGGTAAATGATATCCTCTCATTGGCATTACATGGTTGATGAAAAATAAACGTGGCCACGGGTCATTTGTTTTTGTGACGAATGACTTAATTACAATTTTATAGTAATTTACTTTTCATAAAGGAAGATGTAATGGTTACCATAAGGTAAAATAGGATCATATTGGGAGATCGGATATTATCCCAAAGAGATTAAATGTAACACCCCAAACCCGACCTGGACGTTATAACCAGATTTTAAGGAATTATATTAACTTGTTTAAAAACTTTTATCTCAAATTCAGTGTGCATTTCGAAAGCATAAAATTTGGCAAAACCCTCACAAATGTTTATGAAAAGCTTAAGTCCGAAAACACTTATTTTAAACCCAAAATTTGAATTCAAAATTGTGTGTTTTAAAAATATCAATTTTGGCAAATCATTGCCAGTTCTAAGGTAAACATTTGTTAAAAACTATTTATTTACAGAAAAATACTTAAGTGATTACTTAATTTTTACAACGAAAATTTCCAGAGTTTTAGTTTTGAAAACTGAATTTTATTTTGATAATTTGTATGATTTTGCAGTTTTACGTTAAAAATACCAAAAGTCATCAAGTAAAACAAAAACCAAAAACAAAGTCTAAAAACATGTTTATAGTCCACAAGTCTAGAAAAGTTAAAACGAAAACCCTCTTATCTAGTTAACCGAGAAATTAATCTGAGCTCTCGCTCTCCATCCGGTCCTAAATTTGCTGATTACCTGAAAAGAGAAAATGTAGAAAAGTGAGCTAACAAGCTCAGTGTCTAACTAAACTCAAACAAAGAACACCAATATCACAAAAAAATCAGATTAAAGTATCACAAAGAACTTTATAATAAACAATTGAGCAAAAAAGGGAAAATGCATGTTGATGCTAATGTAGTATTTTTCAGAAAATCATAATGTAGATTTTTTAGAAAAACTTCCTATCCAATACTGTTACATACCAAATCAGAGTTCCCCAGAACTTGTTCATCCAAAATCACACCGATAGATATTTGTGGACTATGCCACCAAAGTTGCAATTACAACTGCCAGATCAAAGTATACGTGGTCGAGCCACTATATTGTATCCAAGCTGCTAGAACAGATACATGTGGATAAACCACCAGATAAGGTAGATCATTAAACTTCCAGAACTTCCTATTTATAATATTATCTCAACCTCATGCAATGTGACATGGTATGCAAATACAAGACAAAAATGATAAGAATGTTGAACATGTATTCATATTCTTAACAGAACCAATAAGCATGGGTTTTCATGCTTTGTAGACAGATATATTAGATTATGAATCACTTTAACCAGAACAACCACAATGTCACATGCATGGTCAAATAACAAATTCAAATATTTTCAACTTAACATTTTGAGACATCATACACTCATACACAACATTACAACACGGATACATGCCATCAGATTTGGCAAAACACGGATCACACATATATATTTCATCTAACTTGAATACATCACATACAGAAGTACATTAATAGATGCCTTATTTTCAAGTCTTATTTAAGCAATATGGACCCTACAAAGGATCATATTACGAATCGTACATCAAAAACGGGCCTAGGGTAAAATTTTAAAAAAATTGCTCACACGCCCGTGTAGCCTACATGACCCAACTGGCAAGCCTGTGTGGCCCACACGGCTTTACACCCCTTATGTGGCCCACACGACCCAATTAACTTAGATCATGGCACATGGCCGTGTGACGTCGACAATGAATTTTTCGGCTTTCTATTGTTTGCTATTTTTACAAGTTTGAGTCATACACTTGATTAGTTTTCAATGTCGATTCACCAACGAGTATTCCAGAACCTAAAACATTAATTAAAACCAACCTTTTAGCAACAATTTAAAAAGTTAAAGTAACTAAATTGACCTCAACCACCAATTGTTAAGCGTTAGCAAACTAGAAAACCAGCCTTACCGAACTCGCATACTTACCCAAAACCACAGCGGCAATACCAAATAATCTTCCTAAATCTTCGAAAGGACTTTGTGCATCTCACCAATTCCTCCTAACAGTACACAAAACAATTAAACATTCAAAAGAAACCTTATTCCAAAATCACTAATTATCCCATGAAGAATACACCCAAAACGGAGTTTACAAAGGCATACAAGAAAACTTACCCAACGAAAAATCAACTGTCGAACCCCAAACCAACACTAATAGCAAAAAGGTAGCAGGCTTACAACTAAATAAAGCTTCAAAAAGGAAATTAATAGAGCAAGGAACAAAGAGTTTTTCTTTAGCAGTAATTTTGGCGAAACTTAAAAGAAGGTAAATGGAAATAAGGAAATGTGAAAGGAAAGAAAAGAAAACAATGTAAAATACGAGAATAAATTTTCGTAAGCAATAGTATTTTCAAAAAAAAGAAAAAAAAAAGAGAAAGAACAGGAAGAGAAAATAGAATAAAGAAATAGAAAAGAAGAAAAAAACGTGAATTGGTGGAGAAACTAGACGACAATTTTTTGGGAACTTTTTGGGGATAATTTAAAAAATTAAATCCCATTAAATCTCATTCTCTAACCACTTATCAGATTTTTCTCGAAGTTGACATCTTGGACAGCACAATAAGGAGAAGCAAAAATTAACTCATTTATTGCATACCACAGGATTTGAACAAGAGATCGCAAGGTAAGTTGAAGCCTTACCACTGAACCAGCAAGCTCATTCTTGCTAACAATCTAACAAAAATTAAAGATAAGCTAGATACGACTAGCCAGATATAAAGATAAAACAAATAAAACCCAAGGGAAGGGATTTGAACACAGGACCTCTCACACACAAACACAACACTTAACCACTAAACCAGATCAATTCACTTTACAAAATTGTCACAAACTTAACTCAAAATCAAGATGTGAACACTCTTGGTTTCACTAACCCGATTTTTGGGATGTGACATTAAGGATATCTTATGAGAGTAACACACTTATGACAAGGTCATTGGACGAGCACTGGTTGAGTTGTTTTTGTAATGGTATGTCGTTGGGAAGAGCTTAGCCATGATACTATAGTGGAATGATTTCGTGACTAAATGAGTTTATAATTAATAGGTGAAAAACTGGAACTTAATTATAAATCATTTAAGCCTCAATTGCATATGTCCAATCAGTCCCTCCACTAGCTCGTTGAAACTTGAAATGAATTGCATGTTGAATCAAATGAACACAAATGAATAGGAATGGTGAAAATGGAGAAATGAGAAATATTTGGAAATTATTATGGTTTTCTCCTAAATGAAAATGAAAATAGAGAAATGAAATCATTTGAAAATGAATGTGATTTTCTCCAAAATGAAAATGATCTGGAAATGAATTTATGTTTTTCTAATTAAATGGAGTTCGAAAATGGATATAAATTATTTGGTCATAGTGAACCGTTGAATGTGGAAATATTAACTATAGTTTTTCATGGACTCTTTTATGGTAAAGTTGCCATGGTTTTAATGGAATTATAATTGGGTTGAGAATATTATTTAATTAGAAATATATTGAAAAATTTATTTTGGGAAATAAAAACGAAAATTAGGTTGGATCAAATTATAAAGTATCAGATTAAAAGTCTGGGCAGTACTTATAATTGGATCCGATATGGAAGAGGCCCAAAGCCCCTCATGTTAAAAGGAGTGGACGGCAAACCTTAGTACTATTAACTAGGGTTGTCACCACATATACTTCTAGTTAGACTATGAGTTCGTTTTTCTAGTTGAAATAAACTTCTACAATTCAACAAGAGTTCTATCTTCTCTCCTTATAAATATATGGCACCAGTAGGGCTACTTACAAACTTTAAAATATTATTAATCTACCCGAAAATAGAGACAATTTATTCTCATCTATTGAATCTATTTTCCGAAATAACAAATCGGTTTCTATTTGAGAAGAGATTTTTTGTTTTCACACTAAAGAAAGGAAAATTATTTCTAGTTTTGTGTTTTGATTCGAATCGTTCAAGCCCACACTCGAAGTAGTTTGTGGTACAAGAATAGTAGAGAAGATCGTTCTGTTGAAAGCTGAGAGCAACACGTATCCATCTATTCGAAAACACAGGTGCAAATTCGATCTAGGGTTTATTGCTATAAATATCACAAACTGGGTGTTTTCAAATTTTGATTTTTTGTTGTGCAAAAAAACCGTTTTCGAGCTAGGTTTTTTCCAACATTACTATGGGCGAAAATGGATTCAATGTTGATAATCAACTTTAGATGTGACTATAAATGGTTAAAAGAAAGACGAAGGTTCATGAACTAAATGTTTGATAGCTAAAGTAAAAGAAAATAAAAAAAAGGTAAATAAATAAATAAGCAAATGAGAATTTAAATTAGTAGGTTACTCTAAAAGTGTACATCCTAGTTAAGGAGATGAAAATTAAATGGACGACTCCAATAAAAAATAAACGCCATAAATGAGAAATAAATTTACATTTATGTTTTGAAAAGCTAAGAAACAAAAGTTAAAAGAATTACGAGGGAGAGTGATCCCCATACGAACTTGTCATAAGCTATTGGCTAATGAATTGTTAAAATGCAAGTTGAACCCCACAATGCGATTAATTTAAAGGAATTGATTAGTGAGACTAGAACACGGCTTAAGTGAATCTTACATGACATGTCTAAGGGTCTCAACATTAACAAGGATAAGTAAGTTTATCTCGGGGTACTTATTGAGCTTTTAAAGCTCATTTAAAATGGCTTCTTAAGTTTTATTTAAGGAGTTTCGATGGAATAAGATGATAGCTTTTTATTTTCCTTTTTATACTTTGAATAAAACTTAATTAATTAAAATTTAGTTAATTAAACCTTAACTAATCAAACCATAATCACAAATAGCCAAAGTTAGTGGAACTTTACATCATTTGCCACTAAAAGATGGCACAGAGCGGCTTAATTACCATTTTGGACATTTAACTAATTAAAATTCCATAGCAATAAGATTTTTACAATTTAGTCCCTAGATCTTAATTAAACAATCAATAGAAAAAATTAAAGTAACAAACTTTAATGTTCCATTATACCAACTTCGTAAATATTTATATTTAATATTTACGGACCTGGATTACGAAAATGGGGTTCTGAACCAACTTTTTTGGTACCATTGAAGATTGAGTTGTTACAACTAAATGTAACATCCTGTATCTCGGACCCGACGGTTTGGTCAGGCAAAGGGTGTTACATTTATCTTCATGTTAGAGAAAAGTTTCATAATCTAAGAGTTCCCAAAATAACTCATCATACTCAATCGAATGTCGTGAGTGCAAATAGAAGCTGAGACTTCTTTGAAATCCAAAGTATGACCACTAAGAATTTTAAACATTAACTCTTCTGATGAAATGGGAGCACCTATAATAGCAAGTTCATCAAAGACTGTTTTTACCTCAAGTAAATATTGAACAACTCATTTTGATCTTTTGTAACGCGAATCAATTGATCTCTAAGAATATAAATTCGTGTGTGGCTTTTATTAGCATAAAAACCATGTAAAAGAGTCAATGTTTATTTCGAAGTATTGGCAGAGGCAGCAGTGCAAGCAACGACATTTTCTAATATGCAAGCATAGCTTGCCGAATAAGACGATCTTGGCAAAACCATTTTATATAGACAATTATTAAATATGAGTTATTAGAGTTGATTTCATCAAGAATAATTTGAAAAGATAAAATAAAATTTTTAAATTTAGAAGGAGATTAAATTAATTAATTTCAATATTACAGTACCAAATTGGTTGGCATTATCAAGGAATACATTTTTTTTAACAATTTATTTAACTGATTTTGATGTTTTGAAATTTAAATTTTTAATATTGGAAAAAATTGGGTGACCAAAATTAAAGTGACTTAAAAGTTGGGTGACCAAAATGAAAGCATAAACATTATATAATCTAACTACCTTTAGAGATTTTGACTAAAATAAAAGTGTCCTAAAAAGTTAGGTGACGAAATTACAAGTATTTTATTCTAGGTGGCCAAAATGAAAGTACTCTAAAAATTAAGAGAATAACTAGAAAATTTACCCTACAAATAGAGATACTAACTAAATTATATCTAATTATATTAGAATAATGAAGCTTTGAATTTAGGTATGGTGAAGGGGCTATAACCATGATTAGGCCAATCAAATATAAACAATAAAGGAAGTGATATATATATATATATATATATATATATATATATATATATATAAATGATTTTAAAGTAATACCAAATTTAAGTTTTACAAAAATAAAATAAATAAAATAATAATTTTAAAATAAATTATTTTTAAAATCTTATTGAAATCATATATAATATATTTTTAAATAATGTTTCTTTATTATTTTAATCGATAGTATATTTTAGTAAAGGACACGATTTTTAAATATTTACTTTTTATTCTTTTTAATTTCACATTGTATTCAATTTTTTTTGTATTTTTATCTATCATATTTATAAACATTATGCTAAGAATTACTATGCAAAACATGATTTTTTTTCATTGCTTTGATTAATTTTTATTTTTTTTCTTTTTTTGGATAATATCTTTGATGCTTTGTTCAAAATAACCACTACCAACTCTTAAAACATTTTATGCTTTGCTCAAAATAGAATTTCTTTTTTCATTCTCATTGTAATTTATATTTTATTTAAACTCAATTTAATAAATACTTTTAAATTTTATTAAGAGAGTATTTTAGGACAATATATGTTAATTTTTTTTCATTTTATTTGTTAAAATTTTTAAATGAAACATGTGTTTCATTTTTTATAATTTTATAAAGATAATGCATTTCACTTATTTATTTTTAATTTTAAATCAATTTTAAACTTGATTTATCTTGAAAAACTCATTTGCATAATCTTAATTATCATTGAAGAGGAAAAAAATTTAAAATTATAAATAAGAAATTAGTGTTTTACTTTGCGACCCTGAAAATAATTTTGTTAATAGATAAACTTTTACTAGTATAGACATAAATCTAATGATTTTTTAATAATTTTTCTTTTACACTTTGAATATTTTTACAACACATCTTTTTTTAAAAAATAGTTTTCAATTATTATTTAAAATTTAAATATTTCTAATTATTTGAAATTTAAATTTATTTTAAATTATTTTAATCTAATTCAAAATCATTCATATTTCTTATATTTTGATTAAACAATATTTATTATTAAAGTTTTTAAAAGTAAATAATCATCTTTTTATTTTCCTTTTTATCATTATTTATATTTATATTTTTTTATTTTATATTATTTTTAATATTAAGTCATACTTTAAATGTTGTGTTATAATAAAATTAAAATTGATTAATATTAAGTGTGTCTTTTAGAATAAAAAATTAATAATATTTTTAAAAATATAAGACAATACTTTAACTTTAGTTTTATTTTAAATCATTTTAATTATAATTTTTAATAAATTTCAATTTTTATAAACAAATTTACTATTTACTGTTATATTATTTTTTTAAAATGACATTTTATAATACTTTTAAAATAGGTGATAACAAAATGTTTTTCATGAAGAAATAATTTTTCTTATTTTAATTATTTAAAAAATATATGATGTTTTTTGGAATATAATTTTTATAATAATTTTAACATAAACATATTTTCATAATTTAAATGTTTTAAAATTCTGATTGAAATGTTAATAATATATTACATATCCTATTTTTGATTTATTAATTGTAATTTTTTATTTACTAATGTTCTTTTAGTTTTTTTTTTAGTTTGCTGCACTCTTTGTAAATTAGTTAATTTTTAATTTAAATATTGAAATTTAAAATTTTAAAAAATTAATTAAATTTTGTTATAAAAATAATTTTTAAATAAGATATAAACAAATGCTTATAAATGGATATTTAAAAGTAATTTTTTTTAAAAAAATAATATATAAGCAAACATTACTAACAGAGGCGGATACAAGGGGGGCTGGCAGTGGCTCTGGCCCCCCGTAAAATGAAAATTTTTTATTTAAGTTCTTGATATTTTTTTTAAATTTTAAATTAGTAAAGGTAAAATTATACTTTAGCCCTCTTAAAATTATAGAAATTCGATTTAATCCTTTAAAATTTATAAAGATATAGACTATAAAAAATTAAATTTTAATTCGACCCCTTAAAAATTTATTCTGGCTTCGTCCCTGATTACTAAATATATATTTAAAAAACAAATTGAATTCTTTTTAGATAATGTTAAGCAAAATTTAAATAGTACAAAAGAAGTAAACTATTATTCTAGAAAAAGAACTAAATTCTTAAGGAATATTAGTTTTAAAATATAAAATAACTATAATATATTGTTTAAATGGTAAAAGGATTTCGTTATACTTGAAAAGAAATTGTTTAAAATTTTGTAAAATAAAAATATTTTAAAAGATAAAAACTTAATATAACATTATCTAAATATTAAATGAAAAAATAAGTAACATGTTTTAAAACGTTTGTCTAAAACTAATATATATATTATATAGAGAGAGGCGAATGGAGATGTTGATTGGATAGCTAGAATTACTAGGATAGGTTGGCTACCCATCTTGAATGGATGTTTTCCCCCCCACCAACTTGTGTTGGCTGCCTCTTCGCTCTTCCTAATTAATTATTAAGAAAAAGTTATTAGCATTTTAAATATTATAATATATTTCAAACAATAAAATTAATTTTCTAATTAAATGGTATTTATTTTCAATGCGATACGTTTAATTTTATTTTTGTTTCATGCTACAGTATTGTTATATTATTTAATCTTACTCTCATTAATATTTTTATATTAACCATAAATAAACACAAAATTCATCCAAAAAAAAATTCTAAATCTAAATATTTGATTTTTTTTTACCTAATTCATTACCTTCACAAGAAAATAAATGTAGGGTGGTTAACCTTTATATAAATCATTTTATTCCTATAAAACAACCTTAAAAAGAAGAAGACATGATTATATAATAAATGAAAGAGAGAATGGAACCTTATACCTACTTTTATTATTCTAAAATTTTTAATATTATCCAATTGCACTATTTGTGTTTCTTTGTCTTTTTATTTAAACTTAAAAATCTATCATTTTGTTCCTCAACTCAAACTCAGTTTTGTTTGCTTGTTTTCCAAAATCGGTTTAATTTAATATTAGATTATTTTAGTATGCCTGATTAGAAATTTTACACCCATAAATCACATATTTAAAAATAGCATAAATAAATAATCAAACCAAATGTTTCAAACTAATAATATAACACTACGCAATTAAAATAAAAAATTAATTTAAATTGTAATTAAAAGAAATTTAAATAGATAAATATATTAAACTAAGAATATGGTGACATCAACTCAATTAATAATATTATAAAAATATTAAATTCAAACAATGCGGGTGAAATAATTTATATAATAACATTGAAATGTATAAATATATCAAAATAAATCTTTAGCTAAAGCGATAAAAAAAAAAGATTTTATAGACTCTAGTGACATGAGTTTAACATAGGTTTTAAAAGATAAAGATATTATTGTAAGAATATAACTTGTTACAAATATGTAAGGATGGTTTAATAATTTTTTAACTGAATTGGTGTTTGATTGACTCATGAGATCATCTTAATTAGGATTTAAATAATAGTTAAACAATTTCCTCTTTTCTCTCAAAGTCATTTTCTTTTTCTCTTTTGTTTTGGCTAGTGGTAGTACCAACCTCCAAGCTTGCTACTGTTTACTTTTTTTTTTTTCTCTCCCACCTCTATATGCCTTCTCTTTGTGATTATCGTTGTTGAAACTCCACCAGTCATGGCTTCTTAATCTATTTCTGTTTTGAAAGCATTACAAAATGATAAATAATTTTACAAGTCTATTTGAATTTATATTGTTTTAAGTTTTTTTTCCATTGTTTAATAAATTTTACTTTTAATTTTTTTATTTACTCTTGAAATTCATTTTTTAGTTTTTTTTTGGTAAAAAAAGAAATTACAACTCAATTATCAAACATTAAGAAAACTCATCACATAATTCTTATCAATCAACCGCAACCTTGTTTCCCTGTCTCTTCTAAGCTTGACTATCCGGTCTACAATACTATTCTCTTCTTTGGGTGTAACATCCTGATTTTGGGCCTAGTCGAAACAGAGGTTTCGGGACCACAAATTCGATGAGGAAAATTTCATTTTTATTATATTTTTATGGTCTACGATTTCACGGAATGTTTTTTTGAAAATTTCGTTAGGAAATTTTGACGTTTGGGCACTCAATTTGGTCAAAAGGACTAAATTATAAAAAGCCCAAAAGTTGAGTTCTACATGTTAGAAGTGTCTAATTGTTATGAGTTTTTAAATTAAAGGTCCTTTAATGGTAATTAAACCATTTTGAAGTTTGTGGACAAAAATGGACATGGTATGATAGGTTTTTAAAAAAATTTCATTAAGGGCATTTTAGTAAATTGGTAATTAAATGAATTAAAAAGCAAAAAATAAGCCAAATTTTCTCATCTTCTTCCTCATGGCCGAATGTCTCATGAAAAAAACCATGGATAGGGTTTTCAAGCTTTCCAAGCTCATTTACAATTGATCTCGAACCCCGTTTTTAATGTTCTTTACATTTTTGAAGTCCAGGTAACATGATCTACTCATTTCTACAATTATTTTAAGCTAGGATTTATGTTTAAAAATTTACCCATGAGTAACATGTATGCATTTTGATGTCTAATGGTAGAAAATGAGTGTTGGGTGTTAGATAAATAACTTTTACTAAGCGATTTTACGTGAAGACGAGTAAAACATCATAATCAGTAAAAATACCTAATGTTTATAAGTACATGTTAGAGTGAGAATTTGATGTTTCCATAGAAGAGAAAAATTATCAGCATGTCATAAAACATAAGAAAATAGGATGAAGTTTAATTTCCGAGTCTTGGGGAAAAAGTGTAAATATGCAAAAGTTTAGGGGTCAAAATGAAAATTTGTAAAAATATGATTTTTAGACCCATATGAATATTTTTACTAATTAGTAGGCTAAATGTGATATTATAAGTTAAGAAAATCAAGATTCGGGCTTAAATCGGGAAAATACAAGGTTATGGACTAAAATGGTAAATTGTCGTTTCTGGATCCGAGGAAAGTTCGTGTATTAATAATAATGCAATACCATGCATGAATTGTAATTCTCTATTGATATGGCATAAATTGTATTTAATATGTTTAAGAGAAGTTGATGGATGGTGTGTATGATATGGAAAAACGTAATGCTTGTTGTGTCATGTGAAATTGAATGGCAAATTATTGTTACACGAAATGGGTGTTAAATTACTATTACATGGGTAGTATGAATTGCTACACGGTTGTACTTGATGAGATTTCGACAAGTAAGTTCAGATGGCTTAAAGTAAACTCATAATATGCCTAATTGTGTGATTTATGAATGTATGATAATTGCATTTAATGATGGCATGAAAATACATGAAATGTATTCTTTAATAATGACTTGATTATAAAAGTCCCGGTTGAGGTCGAAAAGGAAGTTCGATGGATAAACCATGAATCATATATGATTTGAGATCCTGAATGTGTTGTAGAAAGGATTTAGCCCGGACGGGTAATCCGTTGATCTCAAGTATGAAAAGGATCTAGCCCGGACGGGTGTTCCTTGAATGATCGAGCCTCTCGAAGAATATATGTGCATTGAGGATTTAGCCCGGACGGGTAATCCGATTAGGGTCTGAATTTAGCCTAGACTAGAAATTCAGATCTAAACTTAGTAATGGTGTTTGTCACTATAAGAGATTTAGCCTGGACTGGTAATCCCGACATCACCTTATGAGTTTATGTTACGAGGGATCTAGCCTGGACTGGTAATCCCGCCGTAAAACGTGAGGTTCGTAGGAGTGCATACCTGAAATGATCATTCTTATGAATTGACGGTTAATGGATAATCCATCGAGATTTCCTAGAAACTCAACGGGATTAACATGAGATATATGTACAAGTGAAAGGATGTATGATGAGCTCTTCTAAGACAAATTTACATGGTGCATTGTCATGAAACTAATTTGATGATTGAGTGCATGTGATAGGGAATTATCCTATACTTGAAATGTATGACTAAGTGTGCCATGAGAAATAATGACTTTTATATTGTGCTCCATTGTGAAAAATGAGTAAGGGATCCATGTAATGGTAAGTTCATGATAGTTGGAAATGATCCTATAATAGTTATCATTGTATTTTACCAAAACAGATTCGATCAGCAGCATTGATCCGAATTTGAAAATCCACTAAAAATAGTGGAAATTGAGTTAGAGGCTAAATAATATATAAAATTAAATCTTAATGAGTCTAGTTTCACATAAAGGAAACAGTGAAAGTAAAAGAATTCTGTATCATGAGATATTTGAATTCTTGTGAGACAGAGTCGGAGTGATTCCAGACTCCCCTGTCTCAACTTTGGAAAATCACTGAAAATTGTAAAAAAAAATAATTATGAGTTAAAATTCGTATGAATGAAATTCTTAATGAGTATATTTTTAGGAGAAAGATACTAGAACATTATCCGAGGAGATAAATAAATTTTAGTGAAGAAAGGTAGAAGCTGTCAAACAGCAGAATAGGGGAAACTTTGAATAATAAACTGTACTTATTGGCTAGACCAAAAATTCTAAAAATTTATGATAAGAAAAGATATGATTCTAGTTTTTGAGGAAATTAACGGATCTTAATTTGGAGTTTCGTAGCTCCGGATATAAATAATTTAATGACTGTGACTCGGGAAAATAACTTAGCTGGAATTTGAATAAATAGAAAGAATATGAAAATAGCATGTTATCGCATTGCTTATTATTTTCATGCGAGCTTACTAAGAGAAAAGCTTACTCCCTCATTTTCATTTCTTTTAGTTTTGTCAGGTCTGCTCGGGGTTGAAGATCGTCGGAGGCAGCATCGCACTATCGAGCCATTATCCTTGGAGTATTGGCATGTGTACGTGAAATATTTTCATGCGAGTGGCATGTATAGGGACTTAGTTTTTCTATGATGACTATTGTTGTGATTAGCCAAAGATATTGGCTTATATTAATTGTTGATTATAGCAATGAGATGTGACTTATAATGATTTTGGCTTGTAAGCCTATTTATTCATGATATGTGTTAATGTCTTGTGATGTGGTTTTGTGATTGTGCTTGTTCACTATGTATGAGAAGTATATGGCATCTGTACATAATGAATGCCATTGAAATCGTGTATGCGTGTGCATGTAAAGATGACAAAAAGGCTTGGAAATTAGCCTAAGTCTTGACCACACGGGTGGAGACACGGCCGTATGTCTCAGCCGTGTGAAGGACACGACCCCTGGCCACGGGCGTGTGCCTTGGCCATGTGCCCTTAAACGGTTGCTGACGTTATAAACAGAGAGTTACACGGGCTGAGGACATGAGCATGTCCCAAGTCACACGGGCGTGTCCCAAGCCACACGGGCGTGTGCGACCACACGGCCCAAACCACACGGGCGTGTGATTCTCCAAAGCATGAAAATTGGTTAAGTAAATGTGTTAAATTGCTTGGACTGATTCATATGATTGTAACGATATGTCTAAATGATAGTGTACGAGGTAAAAGTATAGATTATGATAAACTTATCTATGTTTGTTGGCCCATGTATGATATCATGTGCATGACTTATATGATTAAATGAATAGATAGGTAAAGTTATCCAGAAAACATGGAATGCATGCATAATTATACTTTACTAAATGAGATAACTGGAAAGTGGGCGTTAAATCAATATAAATGTTAGTTACCCGAAATGAATAACATGATTGAAATATGATTGCTATGATGAAAACTGTGTTACATGTATATGTATATGAGAGTTGAGTTAGAGGCCCTACGACCCCTCCCCCTTACCAAAGTGGTGTTTTATAATGGAAATTCCTGATATTTATATTGAATAAGTTTCCAGGTGAGAAACCAAAGAGTTCAATGATGGAATGGTTATAAGCATGATTAGAGATTGAGAATGAGTTGATAAGTACAGACATGAGCTAGAAAGATATCGGATTGACTGAAAGATTGTTTAATTTTCGCAACATCGCAGTTAGTGAAAAAGGTTAATTTTGGTAAAACGATCTATCCTGGTATGATGTAGAGAAATGTATTGATTGAAATTCCCTCATGAATTGGTTTTCTTAGTAAAGGGAATATTATGGAATTTAAGACGGCAGAAATAGTTAAAGGAATAATGTTTGAAATATGAAATGTCCAAGCATGGTAATTACACTGAACAGTTTGTGATTGTCTCTATTGAGATATGGTATGAGATTATCTGACACCGAAAATATTATTGGGGCTATCTAATCCTTGATGAATTCTTATATTATGAAAATGTTCCCTGATCTTAACATTAGACGAATGTGTTGTCAGTCTGATTGGGTTATAATCTGCATGGTTCTGTTTTTCTCCGATATTTTATTGTATTCTGCCTGTTGGGAATCGATGAGAAATTGTGTATGGCCCCATGATTCTATTTCTACCGATCATTGCTCTGATTGATTTAATATGTATATGAGAAGCATATAGTTTCGACCGTATTTGTTGTCAGTGGTTTGGAATGATGTTATTCTCGATTTCTTTTCTTTGAAAAACCATTGGGGTCTTTCATATTTTTATGAGTCTGGTTCTCGGTCTTCTGATGCAATGCTGTACATTGGATTTCCTTATCATGGATTTTTTTATCTTGGATTTCCTTATTCTAGGTTTCTCCGTTTCAGATTTCTCTATCTTGGGTTTTTTGGATATTTTATCTTGTAACTTGTTGATCATGGCTTGCATTTAGAGCATGACCTCCAGCTTGTAATTGATGTATATAAAGAACAAGTATGACTATACCTCTGAATTGATCCTGATAATGTGGTGAAATTTTAAGTCTCAATGTGTATGGTGGATTTCCTTTCTCAAGTAAGTTAATCAGAGTTAATGTATTCAGTTGAGATATCAGTATTACTTATGCTAATGCATTTGTTATGGTCTTCGATTGGCATGATAAGTGAATTAGAATGATGCATGTTGAATTGTTCTATTGACTAGAAGAGAGAATTTCTTGAAATATCAATTACGGATAAATAAGGTCGACTTGATTATTCAATCTGTATGGAATATATGTTTAGAATTTAATGAGATGTTCATGCTTGAGAATAAGATTTTATTTATTCATAGGTAAAAAGACGAATAGTCTAATTAAGAAGTGTATGTTTCCTAGAAGAATTGAATGCGATAAGAAGATCTGATATTGATAATGTGAAGATAATCTGGGTATTTAAAAATGTTGAAACGATTATTGTTTATCTTTGAGTACAAATTCTTGAAATGTTGAAAGTTTAAAGATGTATAGCAAGAATCATCAGAATTATTTTTGCCGTTTGAGAATTAGAATGGAAATAGAAAAAGTTAATATGGATTTTCTTGTCTGGATCATTCCTGTCCTTGAATGAGGAAAGTAATATGTAGTGTTGTTAAACGTTATGAGATATGCAAATTATGTTGGTATACCCAAATGTCTACTCACCAGATTCATAGGATTTCGTGTCTTTATGAATGTTGGATATCATGGAATTTTAATATCTTCATAGCATGATTTCTTGGGAAAGCCAGAGGAGGCTTTGAAATGAAAGGTAACTAAGAGTTGAATTGGACTGTGTGGAATTATAAAGAGTATGGGGCCGAGATGAACTGACTAGTTTCACTATTCGAATCCAAAAAGATTCAGGTGTGAATATATATGTAACATGATGGTATGGATTAGACTTTTGAGTACATGAGCTTTCTGGTACAGATTAAGTTTCGGTGAAAGTATTGTAAAGTGAATACCACTTAAGATTTTTGTATGTGGAATTTAAAGAGATAGGTAGTAAAAGCTCAGCTTGAGTGAAAGTTCTTTGACATTGATTATAGGATTGAGGAATCCAAGTGAAAAACCAAAACCACTTTCCTAGTAAGATTTTCGAGGACGAAAATCCCTAAAGGGGGAGAAATGTAACATCTTGATTTTGGGCATAGTCAGAATAGTGGTTTCGGGACCACAAATTCGATGAGGAAAATTTCATTCTTATTATTTTTTTATGGTCTACGATTTCACGAAATGAGTTTGTGAAAATTTCGTTCGAAAATTTCGACGTTTGGGCACTCAATTTGGTCAAAAGGACTAAATTGTAAAAAAGTCTAAAAGTTGAGTTCTACATGTTAGAAGTGTCTAATTATTATGATTTTTTAAATTAAAGGTCATTAAATGGTAATTAGACCATTTTGAAGTTTGTGGACAAAAATGGACATGGTATGATAGGTTTTTAAAAGTTTTTCATTCAGGGCATTTTAGTAAATTAGTAATTAAATGAATTAAAAAGCCAAAAATAAGCCAAATTTGCTCATCTTCTTCCTCATGGCCGAATGTCTCATGAAAAACACCATGGCTAGGGTTTTCAAGCTTTCCAAGCTCATTTGTAAGTGATCCCGAACCCTGTTTTTAATGTTCTTTACATTTTTGAAGTCCCAGTAACATGATTTACTCATTTCTACCATTATTTTGAGCGAGGATTTATGTTTAAAAATTTAAAAATGAATAATATGCATGAATTTTTATATCTAATGGTAGAAAATGAGTGTTGGGTGTTAGATAAACAACTTTTGCTTAGCGATTTTACATAAAGACGAGTAAAACGTCATAATCATTAAAAATACCTAATGTTCATAAGTACATGTTAGAGTGAGAATTTGATGTTTCCGTAGAAGGGAAAAATGATTATCATGTCATAAAACAAAAGAAAATAGGATGAAGTTTAATTTCCGAGCCTTAGGACAAAAATGTAAATATGCAAAAGTTTAGGGTTCAAAATGAAAATTTGTAAAAATATGATTTTTAGACCCATATGAATAGTGTGACTAATTATTAGGCTAAATTTGATATTACAGATCAATAAAATCAAGATTCGGGATTAAATCGGGAAAATACAAGGTTATGGACTAAAATGGTAAATTGTCGTTTTTGGATCCGAGGAAAGTTCGTGTATTAATAATAATGCAATACCATGCATGAATTGTAATTCTCTATTGATATGGCATAAATTGTATTTAATATGTTTAAGAGAAGTTGATGGATGGTGTGTATGATATGGAAAAATGTAATGCTTGTTGTGTCATATGAAATTGAATGACAAATTATTATTACATGAATTGGGTGTTAAATTACTATTACATGGGTTGTATGAATTGCTACACGGTTGTGCTTGATGAGATTTTGACAAGTAAGTTCGGATAGCTTAAAGTAAACTCATAATATGCCTAATTGTGTGATTTATGAATGTATGATAATTGCATTTAATGATGGTATGAAAATACATGAAATGTATTCTTTAATAATGACTTGATTATAAAAGTCCCGGTTGAGGTCGAAAAGGAAGTTTGATGGATAAAACATGAATCATATGTGATTTGAGATCCTGAATGTGTTACAGAAAGGATTTAGCCCAGACGGGTAATCCGTTGATCTCAAGTATGAAAAGGATCTAGCCCGGACGGGTGTTCCTTGAATGATCGAGCCTCCCGAAGAATATATGTGCATTGAGAATTTAGCCCGGACAGGTAATCTAATTAGGGTCTAAATTTAGCCTGGACTGGCAATTCAAATCCAAACTCAGTAAGGGTGTTTGTCGCTATAAGGGATTTAGCCTGGATTGCAAATCCCGACATCACCTTATGAGTTTATGTTACGAGGGATCTAGCCTGGACTGGTAATCCCGCCGTAAAATGTGAGGTTCGTGGGAGTGCATACCTGAAATGATCATTCTTATGAATTGACAGTTAATGGATAATCTATCGAGATTTCCTAAAAACTCAACGAGATTAACATGAGATATATGTACAAGTGAAAGGATGTATGATGAGCTCTTCTAAGACAAATTTACATGGTGCATTGTCATGAGACTAATTTGATGATTGAGTGCATGTGATAGGGAATTATCCTATACTTGGAATGTATGACTAAGTGTTCCCATGAGAAATAATGACTTTTATATTGTGCTCCATTGTGAAAAATGAGTAAGGGATCCATGTAATGGTAAGTTCATGATAGTTGGAAATGATCCTATGATAGTGATCATTGTATTGTACCAAAACAGATTCGGTCAACAGAATTGATCCGAATTTGAAAATCCACTAAAAATTGTGGAAATTGAGTTAGATGTTGAATAATATATGAAATTAAATATTAATGAGTCTAGTTTCACATAATGGAAACGGTGAAAGCAAAAGAATTTTTTATCATGAGATATTTGAATTCTTGTGAGACAGAGTCGGAGTGATTCCAGACTCCCCTGTCTCAACTTTGGAAATTCACTAAAAATTGTACAAAAATAATTATGAGTTAAATTTAATATTAATGAAATCCTTAATGAGTCTATTTTTAGGAGAAAGAGATTAGAATATTATCTAAGTTTCTTACTAGGAGATAAATAAATTTTAGTGAAGAAAGGTCGAAGCTGTCAAACAGCAGAATAAGGGAAACTTTGAATAATAAATTGTACTTATTGGATGGACCAAAAATTTTGAAAATTTTATGATAAGAAAATATATGAGTTTAGTTTTTGAAGAAATTAACATATCTTAATTTGGAGTTTCGTAGCTCCGGATATGAATAATTTAATGACTGTGACTCGGGAAAATAGCTTAGCTGGAATTTGAATAAATAGAAAGAATATGAAAATAGCATGTTATCGCATTGCTTATTATTTTCATGCCAGCTTACTAAGCGAAAAGCTTACTCCCTCCTTTCCATTTCTTTTAGTTTTGTCAGGTCTGCTCAGGGTTAGAGATCGTCGGAGGCAGTATCGCACTATCGAGCCATTATCCTTGGAGTATTGGCATGTGTACGTGAAATGTTTTCATGCGAGTGGCATGTATAGGGACTTAGTTTTTCTATGATGACTATTGTTGTGATTAGCCAAAGGTGTTGGCTTATATTAATTGTTGATTATAGCCATGAAATGTGGCTTATAATGATTTTGGCTTGTAAGTCTATTTATTCATGATATGTGTTACTGTCTTGTGATGTGGTTATGTGATTGTGCTTGTTCACTATGTATGAGAAGTATATGGCCTCTGTACATGATGAGTGCCATTGAAATCGTGTATGTGTGTGCATGTAAAGATGACAAAAAGGCTTGGAAATTAGCCTAATCTTGACCACACGGGTAGAGACACGCCCGTTTGTCTCAGTCGTGTGAAGGACATGGCCTCTGGCCACGGGCGTGTACATTGGCCATGTGCCCTTAAACGGTTGCTGACGTCATAAACAGAGAGTTACCCGGGCGTGTCCCCAACCAGACGGGCATGTGCGACCACACGGCCCAACCCACACAGGCGTGTGACTCTCCAAAGCATGAAAATTGGTTAAGTTACCCAAAGATTATCGAATGTTTTCGATTTAGTCCCGAAACACCCTAATGTATGTTATAGGCTTCGAAGGCCTATATAAGGGACGATATGCATGTGATTGAAATTTTTTAATTTGGGGTGAAATTTGGTGACCCGATTTTGTATGTTTGTGAATGTTTAAGTCCGATAACGCCTCAGACCCTGTCCTAGAGTTGGATACGGGTGAGGGGTGTTACACTGGGAATATGTTAAATGATCCATGACTCAAAAACTTCTAAAGCAAAATAATTCTCGTAACTAAAGCAGAATTAGAACCATCACGAACTCCTTCATGAATGAGGTTAACAACTTCAAGATTGTCTGTTCGAATGATGACTTTTCGAAAGCCGCGATCAAGAGCAATTTGCAACCCATCAAGAATGCCCCATAGTTCTGAATCAATAACTTCGCAATTACCCAAATACCTTGTAAAGCCAACAATCCAAGACCCATTATGGTTTTGCAAAAGCCCTCCAGTTGTGGCAAACCTATCAACATATTTAACTGAACCATCCGTGTTCAAAGAGACCCATCCATCTGAAGAAAGTGGAACGAAACCTGATCTTGAAGTTTTAATGCTTTGCGAACCAGACACCGAAACATACTGCTTTGCCCAACATAAAGAGGCTTTGATAACCTCGTCAGTACTCCACGAAAGACATTGAAATATGCGTAAGTTTCGATTCTTCCATATGCACCAAATGATAATTCTGAACAGATAAGCCCAATTGACTCCACCCATTAGGTTTACTTCATGCTGATTTCGTAAATTAAGCTCCATCCTTCATATAAAGATCCTGCAAAAAAAAAAATTGTTTACTTGGAGGAATTAGCTGCATCCAAATATCTCTGGCCGTTGTGCAATCCCTTAGAACATGAAGGACACTCTCATAATTATGGCCACATGTGCCACAAGAAGTTTATGAACCCAATCCTCTTCTTATTCTTTCAACATTTGTCAGCAAACGGTATTTAATAGCAAGCCAAATGAACACTCTAACCCTTTGTGGCCCTTGATATTTCCATAGTAGTTTTCAAATATCCTCTTTCGCATTTCATGAGTCTTCTCGAAGCTTCTTGTATGCATTTTTAATTGAGAAAGCGCCAGATGTACTCCTTCCTAAATAATTCTATCCATGCCGGAATTTGGTTGGGGTGGCGAAATTCTTACAATCTGTTGAATGGTATCTTCAGATAACCAAAGGCGAAAGAAATCGAAACTCCAATCCCTATTTTTCGTGACCATATCACTAAGGATACAATCCATATCCAGCTAGCATTGCAAGCTATCTTTTTGTACAATGACCCAACATTAGGAACCTAATAATCTTTCCAACAGCTATTGTTGCACCCATCACCAACAGACCAGAGCAGATTCTCACGTATGAGCGGCTAAATCTTCGATAGAGATCTCTACAAGAAAAAACACCGTCCCCACAATAAAGATTCAAGTAAACCACCTTGAACCCCATACTTAGATCGAAACACCTTAACTCATAAAGAAGAGCAATCCGTCAATAATTTAAATCCCAACTTCATCATGAAAGAAGTATTATGATCACGTAAAGACCCTATACCAAGGCCACCATGCTATTTAGGTTGGCATATCGAATCCCAACTTACCAAAGCAATCTTTTTATTACCACTAGTGGAACCCCAAATAAATTGTCTTACCATAACTCCGATTTCATCATACAATCCTTTCGGGATCATCACCAATTTTGCATAAAGTAGCTCGGAATTGAGAGCAAGATCAATTGAGCTAAAGTAAGGCTACCTGCTAGAGAAAGTTGTTTAGCGTCCCAACTACAAAGTTTACTCTGCACCTTATCAACGACAAAGCGCAAAGTATTATTCGTAACCTTCTCATGAAAAAGGGGAATCCCTAAATACGAACCAAGATTTTGCACCACTTGGAACAAAAAAAAACCACTAATACGCCTCTAAATATCTTTATTCACCCCTTTAGAGAAAAACATATTTGACTTTTGCAGACTAACATTATGTCCTGAAGCACTAAAAAAGTGTCTAAAACTTCCTTGATAACCAACCTGCGCTTGCTCCTCCTCCGCCTTGCCAAAAAGAATCCAGTCATCTGCGAAAAAAAAGATGAGAAAAGGACGAACCTGATCTAGTTGGCAGGATAGGTGAACATTTACCTTCTGCCATAGCCGCGTGGATACCATGCCCTAACCACTCCATACAAAAAATGAAAAGGTACGGTGAAAGTGGGCATCCTTGACGCACTCCTCATGTCAGCTTGAATTTCTAAGATAGCACTCCATTCCAAAGAACCTGCATAGTTGAACCAGAAATAGCAGACATAATGACGTTACGTAGAAAGTTAGGAATACCTGCAGCCTGTAGAGAAGCATCGATGAAATCCCAACGAACACAATCATAGGCCTTTTCTAGATCAATTTTAATGGCCATCCATCTTTTATTCTTTTGCTTACTCTTCATAGAATGTATGACTTCTTGTGCAATAATGATATTATCATTTATGTTCCTTCCTATGACAAATCCTACTTGTTCTGGTGCAATGATCTTCGAAAAAACCACTTTAAATCTATTAGCAATAACCTTTATCACAAGCTTGTAAAAAACCAAACAAAGATTGATAGGGCAAAACTGCGAGAAACATTCCAGATGTTGTACTTTAGGTATAAGGACAATAAGTGAATTATTAAGGTCTGGATCAATGTTATCACCAGAGAAAACCCGTTTAACCCACTCACAAATAGAAGGACCAACAAGTTCCCACTAACTCTGATAGAAAATAGCATGAAGACCATCACTGCCTGGAGCATTTAAAGGCACCATATCAAAAAGGGCTTTCTTAATCTCCTCGTCAGTTACTGGCATGCTAAGGAATTGGATCTCTTCCTGCTCGAGAGACGGGAAGGCACCACACCCAAGACAGCCCATTCTTCTTGATTGCTCTCCATAAAGATTCTTATAAAAATTGACCGCTTCCTGCTTTAAGTCTTCCTCATCCATAACCTATTCCCTCACTTGATTTTTAAGGGAAACAATACGATTATGCTTCATTCTCTGTAAAGTTCACCTATGAAAGAATCTTGTATTCCGGTCCCAAAAAACTAACCAGTCACACCTAGCCTCTGTCTCCATAAAAGCTCATCATGATGTAATACTGACTCCAGCTCTTCTCGAATTTCAAACTCAACCTGATTTTAAAAAAACGAGCTTCTTCGATCAATCGCCTTTTGAACATTATCCAGCTTTTTCTTCAAAAGATTTTTCTGATGCATAATGTGACCATAAACCTCTTTATTCCATAATTTCACTTGATCATTGAAAGTAGCATGGGGTTGTCGACATATCCCTCAAAAACTTCTAATTCTTTTTAACAAAATTCGAAAAATTCAGATGCTCAACCCAACAAGTTAAAAAATGAAAAGGCCTCCTTGAGGAAGACTGAACATTAGGTAAAAGAGATAATTTAAAGGGTCTATGATCTGATTTAAGCTTTTGTAAATGCAATACTTTTGACAAAGGAAACTTAAGGCTCCAAGCATTATTATAGATTGCTCTATCCAGTCTCTCAAAAAATCCTCCTCTACTCCAAGTAAAGTTTGGATTACTAAACCTCAAATCATATAGCCCCATAGAATCCATGAATTCACTAAAGAGAGCACATCTTTTCCCAATGACCCGACCACCTTTTTTTTTTCACAAGACGCAAGGATAGCGTTAAAATTACCAATCGCTAACCACGAAGTCCCATCCACCGGCACAGTATATTTCAGAGCTTCCCATAACCACTTTCGCTTTTGACCATTAGGACTACCATACACAAAAGTAACCAAAACCGGTTGTCGATAAGAATTTTCAGAAATTTTAAGTAAAATAAATTGGGAATGATTACCCAAAATATCCATAAAGATAGTATCTTTCCATCTTATCCAAATTCAACCAGAGAAACCCACAGCCTCCACACGGTGCGAAAAATCAAAATCGAGTTTAGCAATAACAGAATCTGTAACACCCCTAACTCGTATCCAATCGCCGGATTAAGGTTAAGAGGTATTACCGAACTGAACATTTAATTATCACGTTCACATAGTCATTAAACACAATCCAAAATCAAGCTGAAAACTATACAAACATTCAAGATCATATGCCATATTCGTATGGCTAAATATTTACATTTACAAAATATCGTTCTCAACAGTCTAACCTATACATGCCACATCAACTCCAAAATATAATAGTATCAAAATGATCGATAGTGTGATGAACTGCTGACGATCCACGAGTCGATGGTGAAAATCGACAATCTAAAAAAAAACAGAGAAACAAACAGCAGAGTAAGCTTTCATAAGCTTAGTAAGTTTTAAGCAATACAAACAATTAAAACTTGTCATTTAAATCGAGCATTTAGTATCACAAAACTCGTATTCTAATTACAAATCACTTGGCCGAATATACACAAGTACACCAATTATAAATCCTATTGGCCGAATATATATATATATATATATGAATACACAAAGAAATTTCAGCACATACTTTACTTTACTTCATAGCTCATACAATTAATTAAAGTCACATACTTTCATATAATGACAAACATCGGCCGAATAGGTCATTCTCTTATTTGTAGATATAGTAATCATCCACACACATATATCGTTCTTTGATACTAATAATTCACTTTAAAATCAATTCACATATGAGTACATAATACGTACCTGGCCATCATAATGTATCATACATAATCAATAGTAGTTTACTTCGAACATTCGAATTCATAATCTTACTGAATCACCGGCGTTATGTCTGTTAGGTTTAAAAACCGAATCCAATCACCAGCACTAAGCCTGCGGGATTTAACCCGGATATATTACGTAACGAAGCTGCATGGATTTAACCCGGATATATTACGGCCACGAAGTTCTGCGGGACTTAACCGGATATATTACAAAGACGAAGCTGCAGGATTTAACCCGGATATATTACCAGACGAAGCTGCGGGACTTAACCCGGATATGTATCGAGTGCCAAGCTTTTTTACTCACATGATAACTCAATTCACATAACATATCACATTAGTAATTCAATTTCTTCACTCGAATATAAGCACAAAAATACACCTTCAACATAACTTTCGGTTTAATATTCATACACAAGAACACATAACCATTTCACTATCCCGCTTAACTCCTAATAACCATTCGATTACATGCCATAAACTCAATTTATTTATCAAACAACCTCATTCAAGTAGAGACAATAGGTCGCAATTCATCTATCATACTTATCTCATGACATCATCAATTATATAATAAATGTGATTACTCAAAACTTACCTCGGTATATTCGAACGGTCGCGGATTGGCTACTCTATTACTTTCTCTTTTCCCCTATCCAACTTTGATCCTCCTTGCTCTTGAGCTTAATTAAAACAAATAGATTTGTTTAATTACTTAACCAATATTATTTACTTATTAATCACATTCGGCAATCACATATCAAATTCAATATGTATTATAATTTATATAAATATGCCATGATTCAAATTTCATATTTATTTATAACCGAAAATGGCAAGAACTTATCAAGACATGAAAATCACTTATAGCTCAAACACAAAATGATCATATAACCCTAATGACCGATTATTCAACTTATACCTAGTTCGCATACACAAGCAAAACTCACATAGCTCATATTGCTTTCTTATACACAAATTTAACCATCGCAAATATTTTATTAAGAAACACCCTAATCATTTTAGCCAAATTTTCTATTATCAAATAAATCACATATATATAACACTACTTATTACACATATACATCAACTATCAAAAATTCCCACTCCTTAGCTATTGCCGAATGCTTATATAAGTCTTGAGTCATCTTTAACACATTTATCAATCTTCCAATTCAACTTAATACAAAAATAATATCATTTAAACAGCCAACACCAAAACATTTGTTCAAATGGACCTAGTCGAATACCCCACTTAGCTAAATGATTCACACAAATCACTAATAGCCAACTCAAATTCATCCTTAATTTCTCCTATAACAAAATTCATCAAAATTTAATAAGAAATACATCAAATTTCATGACCGAATTTGCATTTATAATAAAACAAAATCCTTGCATCTCGTCAATATGTCCAAATGCAAAAATTGCTTAATTCATCACCTAAGCAACATGAAACTCCATTACAATCACAATTATTCATTCCTTAAAACCAACATTCAACTATCAATAATTTAGCAAAACTCATGTAAATGGCCGAATGCTATATCCTCAACCAAAACTAAAGTTTTAACATGGGCTACGTAGGAAACTATGTAATTAACTAAATTTTCACAAGAATTTGAAGATAGCACATGAAACATACCTTAATTTGGATGCTAAAATCTCTCCTATCCCCTCTTTTCTTTTTTTTTTTAGAAATCGGCAATGAAGAACAAAAGTAATTAACCTTGTTCTTTTCACCCATTTACTTATTTTATTATAATATAAAATTGTTATTACTTATTATAATACATTTATATATATAAATACATATAAAATTTATACTTTTTCAACTACTAAACCACATGGTCGGCCACTATAAAAAAAATGGCAATTTGACATGCACATCCTTATGATTTTTAAACCATATAGTAATAAGCCATCACATAAATACCTAGCACATTTTCAAAATTCTCACACAAGTCCCTTTCAATAAATTTCAATTAAAGCACCAAAAATTCACATATGCATTTTCACACAAATTAAGCACGAAATTTAACATTCAATTATTTTCACGACTCAGTTTAGTGGTCCCGAAACCACTTCCCGACTAGGGTCAAATTAGGGCTGTCACAACTCTCCCCCACTTAGGAATTTTCGTTCCCGAAAATCTTACCAGTGAATAAGTTAGGATATCGTTCTTTCACGGAGTTCTCGGGTTCCCAAGTAGCTTCTTCGATCCCGTGCTTGAGCCATAATACCTTTACTAACGGAACCTTTTTGTTTCGTAACTCTTTCACCTCGCGAGCTAGGATACGAATCGGTTCTTCTTCATAACTCAAATCAGATTGAATTTCAACCTCTGATGGATTAATTATGTGCGATGGATCAGATCTATAACGTCGAAGCATCGAGACATGAAAAACGTTGTGAATCTTTTCAAGCTCAGGGTGTAAAATTAATCTATATGCGAGTGGTCCAACTCGTTCGGATATTTCATACTACCGATGAACTTGGACTCAATTTGCCCTTACGGCCAAATCGAGCACCTTTTCCAAGGTGAAACCTTAAGAAACACACTTTGTGACGACGATATTCAATTTCTTTTCGTTTTAAATCCGCATACGACTTCTGACGATCTGAAGCTGCTTTCAGACTTTCACGGATTACTTTTACTTTCTGCTCAGCATCTTTAATCAAATCAACCTAGAGGATTTTACTTTCACTAAGCTCGGTCCAAAACAACGGTGTACGGCATTTACGACCATACAAAGCCTCATAAGGTGCCATCTTAATGCTTGATTGAAAACTATTGTTGTAAGCGAATTCAATTAAAGGTAAATACCGTTCCCATGAACCACTAAACTCAAGGATACAACATCTCAACATATCCTTGAGTATCTGAATGATCCGCTCGGATTGGCCATCAGCCTGGGGATGAAAAGCGGTGCTAAAATGCAACTTGGTACCCAATGCTTCTTGCAATTTCTTCCAGAATCGCGATGTGAATCTCGGATCTCTATCCGACACAATAGAAATAGGTATCCCTTGTAACCTTACAATCTGAGAAACATACAACTCGGCTAGCTTGTCAAGTTTAATAATCATGACGACAGAATAAAATGAGCCGACTTTGTCAACCTATCAATAACAACCCAGATTGCATCTTTCTTGCTTGATGACAATGGCAATCCGGATACAAAATCCATCATGACTCGATCCCATTTCCATTCAGGTATCATGTTCGACTGAAGTAACCCTAAAGGCACTTAATGTTCCGCTTTCACTTGTTGACATACCAAACACTTCGAAACAAAGTCAAAAATGTCTCGTTTCATACCAGGCCACCAAAACTGACATTTCAGATCGTTGTACATTTTCGTGCTACCAGGATGGATCGACATTCGGCTATTATGAGCTTCGTTCAAAATCATCGAAATAAGTTCTGAATTTCTTGGAACACACAATCGACTTCTGAACCTCAAACAATCGTTGTCGTCAATTTGAAACTCTGAATCCACATTCGAAACACATTCAACTCGTTTAGCCACCAATTCATCATCAACTTTCTGAGTTTTACATATTTGATGAATCAATAACGGTTTGGCTTTTAATTCTGCTACTAACACATTATCGGATGAAACGGACGAGTGAACATTCATCGCTCGCAAAGCAAACAGTGACTTGCGACTCAAAGCATCGGCAACCACGTTAGCCTTTCCAGGGTGATAGTCAATAACAAGATCATAATCTTTCAACAATTCAAGCCAACGTCTTTGTCGAAGATTCAAATCTTTTTGAGTCATTAAATATTTGAGGCTTTTATGATCCGAATATACATGACATCTCTCTCCGAACAAGTAATGTCGCCATATTTTCAAAGCAAATACTATGGCAGCTAATTCGAGATCATGAGTCGGATAGTTTTTCTCATGTGGCTTCAATTGCCTCGATGCGTAAGCTACAACTCGACCCTCTTGCATCAATACACAACCCAGCCCATGTAAGGACGCATCACTGTAAATAACAAACTCTTTACCGGATTCGGGCTGCACTAACACTAGGGCTTTCGTCAAAAGCGTTTTCAGTTGGTCGAAACTTTTCTGGCACTTTTCTGACCATTCAAACTTAATATCTTTCTGAAGTAGCTTCGTCATTGGTGTGGCTATCATCGAGAAACCTTTTACAAACCGTTTGTAGTAAGTCCCAAAAAGCTCTGAACTTCAGTAATATTTCTCGGGGGCTTCCAATCAAGTATGGCTGAAATTTTGCTCGGATCAACTCGAATACCCGATGCGGATACTACATGTCCCAAAAAGCTAACTTCTCACATTTACTGAACTTAGCGTATAACTGCTTATCCCATAAAATATGCAACACTAATCTCAGGTGCTCGGTGTGTTCAGTTTCATCGCGTGAATAAATCAAGATGTCATCTATAAACACAACTACAAACCGGTCCAAATACTGCCTGAAAATTCAGTTCATCAAATCCATAAAAACTGCAGGGGCATTAGTGAGCCCAAACGGCATCACTAAGAACTCGTAGTGACCGTATCTTGTTCTAAAGCGATTTTAGGTATATCGAGTCTCGAACTCATAGAATCGATAATAACCCGATCTCAAATCTATCTTTGAAAACACTGATGCTCCCTTCAACTGATCAAACAAATCATCAATACGCGGTAACGGATATTTGTTCTTTATTGTCACTTTATTTAATTGACGATAATCGATGCACATTCTCATGGTTCCGTCTTTCTTTTTCACAAACAATACTGGTGCACCCCAAGGTGAGAAACTCGGTCGAGCGAAACCTCTATCCGTCAACTCTTGCAACTGAGTTTTCAATTCCTTCAATTCTATTGGTGCCATACGGTACGGCGCTATCAAAATTGGTGTAGTCCCAGGTACAAGTTCAATACCAAACTCTACCTCCCGAACAGGTGGTAACCCTGGCAATTCCTTGGGAAAAACATCTGGATACTCACAAACCACTGATACTGATTCAAGCTTCTTTTCTGACTCTTTACTATCAAGTACGTACGCAAGATACGCTTCACACCCCTTTTTGACATATTTCTGAGCCAACATCGAGGATATAACTACTGGTAACCCGTTCATATCAGTAGACTCAACTCAGATTACCTCATCATTTACACATCTCAAGTGAATAGTTTTTCTTTTGCAATTCACAACTGCATCATGAACGGTCAACCAATCCATACCGAGAATAACATCAAATTCATTAAACGGTAAAAGCATCAAATCGGCCGAAAAACAGGCCTCGGATTATCAGGGGACATTTCCTGCACACTTTGTCGACTAACACATATCAACCCAAGGGATTTGACACTCAGATTACGAACTCAGTAGACTCAACAGTAGAGTCTTACTGGATGCTAAAGTATCACATACATATGAATGAGTAGAACCGGGGTCAATCAAAGCAATCACATCGAGATCAAAGAGAGTGAAAATACCAGAATAACATCATCGAAGAAGCATCCTCGCGTGCGCGTATAGCATAAGCTCTAGCAGGAGCACGAGCCTCGGATCTGGTTGTAGCATCTCTAGACACTCTCTGACCGCCACTAGCATTCTTCGTATTCCTAGGTGGTCTACCTCGTGCTATAGTACTCGGTTTCCCACTCTGATTCATATTATGTTCAGACAATCTCGAGCAGTCCTTAATAAAGTGGTCGGCTGATCCGCATTTATAACAGGAGCGGTCATGAAATCTACAACTCCCCGAATGCCATTTACCATAATACTTGCACTCTGTCCTGTCCCGACGATCATTTCCAACACTGGCAACTAAAGTGGCTCGTGTACTCACAGGGGGTCGATCGTGGTCTCGTCTGGAAAAACCCAAAGTATTCTTTGATCGGCCTAAATTATCTCGAAATTTCTTCGATGATTGCTGAAAAGACTTTCCTGAAGATCTTTTACGAAATTCTCTAACTTCGACATCAACTTTCTTTTTTTCTTTACTAAGTTCTTTGGCTTTGCAAGCTCGCTCGACAAGTACTACGAACTCTCGTATTTCAAGAATGCCAACAAACATCTTTATATCTTTATTCAACCCATCTTCAAAACGTTTACACATAATAGCCTTAGACGATACACATTCCTGAGCATATCTACTGAGTTTGACAAACTTCCGTTCATAATCAGTAACTGACATGGAACCCTGTTTAAGCTCAAGAAATTCTTTTCGTTTCTGATCAATGAACCTCTGACTGATATATTTTTTCAGAATTCAGTTTGGAAGAACTCCCACGTCACCCGTTCTCTGGGTACAACAGAAACCAATGTGTTCCACCAATAGTAAGCAGAATCACGTAGCAAGGATATATCACATTTCAGGCATTCATCGGGTGTGCAAGATAGTTCATCAAGTACTCGAATAGTGTTGTCCAACCAAAATTCAGCTTGCTCGGCATCATCACTATCTGTAGCTTTAAATTCAGTAGCCCCATGCTTTGAATCTCATCAGCTCGGGGCTTATTTAACCTTTTCTGATCAATTACCGGAGGCATCATAGGTGCAGGGGGTGTATTATTCAGGAGTGGGGGTTGTGGAACAGCCGTATTAGTTCGAATGTATTGGTTGAACCAATCATTCATCATACTATAAAAAGCCTGTCTAGCCTCATCATTTTGATTGCTCGCAATAGGATGAGAGTCCATCGGCGCTATCCCATGCGTGGGAGCAGGCGCTACACTCTCAACATCATCAGCTACCGCTCGATTGGGATCGAGATCCATTACTATACGAAAACACATTTTTAACTGTCAGAAATAATCACACTATCATATTATCACATAATGGCATGTATGGCTAGACTCACACACGCTACGTTAGTCCTAGAATCGATTAAACTGTAGCTCTGATACCAATAAAATGTAACACCCCTAACCCGTATCCAATCGCCGAATTAAGGTTAAGAGGTATTACCGAACTAAACATTTAGTTATCACATTCACATAGTCATTAAACACAATCCAAAATCAAGCTGAAAACTATACAAACATGCAAGATCATATGCCATATTCATATGGCTAAATATTTACATTTACAAAATATCATTCTTAACAGTCTAACCTATACATGCCACATCAACTCCAAAATATAATAGTACCAAAATGATCGATAGTGTGATGAACTACTGACATCCACGAGTAGGTGGTGAAAATCGACAATCTAAAAAAAATAGAGAAACAAACAGCAGAGTAAGCTTTCATAATCTTAGTAAGTTTTAAGCAATACAAACAATTAAAACTTGTCATTTAAATCGAGCATTTAGTATCACAAAACTCGTATTCTAATTACAAATCACTTGGCCGAATATACACAAGTACACCAATTATAAAGCCTATTGGTCAAATATATATATATATATATATATGAATACACAAAGAAATTTCAGCACATACTTTACTTTACTTTATAGCTCATACAATTAATTAAAGTCACATACTTTCATATAATGACAGACATCGGCCGAATAGGTCATTCTCTTATTCGTAGATATAGTAATCATCCACACACATATATCGTTCTTTGATACTAATAATTCACTTTCAAATCAATTCACATATGAGTACATAATACGTACCTGGCCATCATAATGTATCATACATAATCAATAGTAGTTTACTTCGAACATTCGAATTCATAATCTTACTCGAATCACCGGCGTTATGTCTGTTAGGTTTAAAACCCGAATCCAATCACCAGCACAAAGCCTGTGGGACTTTAAGCCCAGATATAGTACCAGCACTAAGCTGCATGGATTTAACCGGATATATTACGAGCGAAGCTCGGGATTTAACCGGATATATTACCAACACGAAGCTGCGGGACTTAACCGGATATATTACAGCCACGAAGCTGCGGATTTAACCACGATATATTACCAAGACGAAGCTGCGGGACTTAACCGGATATGTATCGAGTGCCAAGCTTTTTACTCACATGATAACTCAATTCACATAACATATCACATTAGTAATTCAATTTCTTCACTCGAATATAAGCACAAAAAATACACCTTCAACATAACTTTCGGTTTAATATTCATACACAAGAACACATAACCATTTCACTATCCCGGCTTAACTCCTAATAACCATTCGATTACATGCCATATACTCAATTTATTTATCAAACAACCTCATTCAAGTAGAGACAATAGGTCGCAATTCATCTATCATACTTATCTCATGACATCATCAATTATATAATAAATGTGATTACTCAAAACTTACCTCGGTATATTCGAACGGTCGCGGATTGGCTACTCTATTACTTTCTCTTTTCCCCTATCCAACTTTGATCCTCCTTGCTCTTGAGCTTAATTAAAATAAATAGATTTGTTTAATTACTTAACCAATATTATTTACTTATTAATCACATTCGGCAATCACATATCAAATTCAATATGTATTATAATTTATATAAATATGCCATGATTCAAATTTCATATTTATTTATAACCGAAAATGGCAAGAACTTATCAAGACATGAAAATCACTTATAGCTCAAACACAAAATGATCATATAACCCTAATGACCGATTATTCAACTTATACCTAGTTTGCATACACAAGCAAAACTCACATAGCTTATCTTGCTTTCTTATACACAAATTTAACCATTGCAAATATTTTATTAAGAAACACCCTAATCATTTTAGCCAAATTTTCTATTATCAAATAAATCGCATATATATAACACTACTTATTACACATATACATCAACTATCAAAAATTCCCACTCCTTAGCTATTGCCGAATGCTTATATAAGTCTTGAGTCATCTTTAACACATTTATCAATCTTCCAATTCAACTTAATACAAAAATAATATCATTTAAACAGCCAACACCAAAACATTTGTTCAAATAGACCTAGCCGAGTACCCCACTTAGCTAAATGATTCACACAAATCACTAATAGCCAACTCAAATTCATCCTTAATTTCTCCTATAATAAAATTCATCAAAATTTAATAAGAAATACATCAAATTTCATGACCGAATTTGCATTTATAATAAAACAAAATCCTTGCATCTCGTCAATATGTCCAAATGCAAAAATTGCTTAATTCATCACCTAAGCAACATGAAACTCCATTACAATCACAATTATTCATTCCTTAAAACCAACATTCGACTATCAATAGTTTAGCAAAACTCATGTAAATGGCTGAATGCTATATCCTCAACCAAAACTAAAGTTTTAATATGGGCTACGTAGGAAACTATGTAATTAACTAAATTTTCACAAGAATTTGAAGATATAACATGAAACATACCTTAATTTGGATGCTAAAATCTCTCCTATCCCCTCTTTTTTTTTTTTTTAGAAATCGGCAATGAAGAACAAAAGTAATTAACCTTGTTCTTTTCACCCATTTACTTATTTTAGTATAATATAAAATTGTTATTACTTATTATAATACATTTATATATATAAATACATATAAAATTTATACTTTTTCAACTACTAAACCACATGGTCGACCACTATAAAAAAAATGGCAATTTGACATGCACATCCTTATGATTTTTAAACCATATAGTAATAAGCCATCACATAAATACCTAGCACATTTTCAAAATTCTCACACAAGTCCCTTTCAATAAATTTCAATTAAAGCACCAAAAATTCACATATGCATTTTCACACAAATTAAGCACGAAATTTAACATTCAATTATTTTCACGACTCGGTTTAGTGGTCCCGAAACCACTTCCCGACTAGGGTCAAATTAGGGCTGTCACAGAATCAGCTTTAACACCACTTACCCTTGTTTCTAAAAGGCTAACCAAATCAGATCTATGCTCTCTGTTATACTCCCAAAAAACACGAGGGAATTTCAAACTAGCACAACCTTGACAATTCCAACTGAAAATAGTAAAAATTCATTTAAAAAATAAAATTTAAAAGTAACCAAATTAAAAATATCACCATATTATGCAGATGTAGAACCAAGGCCACCAATCTATCCATTAGCATTACCACTAGTTTCATCTGCTCTAAGCCCAACTTGCGAATTGATGAGATTAGCCATGGAGCTTATAGCTTCTGTCAAAGGAATTCGAGAAATTCCAGCGTTTTTTAATTTTCTTCCATTTTCTTTAAACGTGCGATTAAGAGGAGGTCCACCACGATTATTACCAACTTTATTCTCAGAACCAGGCCCTCTGGAAATAGAAAAAGATTTATTAGTATTAATCGAAATATTTTTCTTATTACCTTTGAGCGATTTTGACACATTATTTTCATTGAAAATAACAGCCGAATAGTGATTTGGGTCTAAAAGCTTCTCATCTAATTTAACCACAGTTTCACAAGGGCCTTCAAACATAGGGTTATTGAGAACCAATTTATTCCCTTCATTCTCTGAAGAAGTCGAATGTACTTTTACACGTTCCTGTTCTGAAAAATCGTTAGAAGACATCCTACCAAGGCCTTTTTTATCCAAAATAAAATTTTGTCCCTTCACTAATGTGTTATCCATGCCACTAGAAATTAATCCAACAGGTGTTAAAAGACTAGCTTGCCCAGGCCCTTCCCTTCTTGGCCCACCACGCTTCTCCATCGATGACCCATTAATCCGTACATCGCCCATTTTAAATTGCGCTAGACCTACAGGCGGAAGAAGAAAACCAAAATTAGAAAAGGAAAAATTTTTAATCAGGTCCTTATCTTTTTGGGGAAGCCCGTCTGACTCCACAGGCTTTTTTTCCAATGATTTAAAACTAGGACCCCCTCAATCTGACCCGTTTCAAAATTTTTTGATCTGCTTGAACTTGAGCCTAAGACAGGCCCAACCGAAGGCCTAAAGCCTACCTCAACCCCACGGTCTACTTTAACAACTTGACCCAAAATCCCTTTAGTACTAACCCTACCCAAAACCCCTTTAGAATTAACCCTAGCACCAACACTTCTCATATCCACAATTGCATGGTCATCATCTTTCTCCTCCAAAAAATCCTCAACAGACCCTCTAAGTCTGCGACCTGAGACATCTTTCGCAATCAATGGCACAAACTTAAATCCCAACGTTCCCTTACCCAAATTTGTTACCCCATTAGTCTGAGAATCCCATTGACCATGCCATGACTTTCTCTCCACCAACATCCACGACCCGTAATCAACTTTCTTCCCTTCACTGCCCTTACCAATGTCATCACCGGAAGACGCCACCACCGCAGCCACAGGGCTCCTCGAAGCCAGACCCTCACCGACAGACACAACTCCTTTACATGCCTATATTTTTCGCAACTGAAGCAAACCATTGGGAGAGCCTCGTATTCAACCCATTGTACGTCGCCATCAACCAAAACCTGAGAGATTAGTGGTTTATCAAGATTGATGAACACAGTTAAGCGAGCAAATCGTCCTCTTGTTCTATTATCAGTTTGTAAATCTAACTTGACTACTTTTCTAATTAACCCTCCAATAGCTTCAATGATTTGTCTTTTGTATAGGTAACCTGGAAGACCCGGCAATTGAATCCAGGCCATCACCATGCTAGGATAAGGTTGTGCTGGATTAAAAGATTTCATCCATGGTTGTACCGTAAGGTATTGACCAAAAATGATCCATAGGCTCTGAACTAAGACTTTGTTATAATCGTCAATATCTTGAAACTTAACAAAAAAAATATCCATTAGTGATATCCATTAGATGAAAAGTTTTCGTAGGTTTTCATAGATTAAGGATACGGTTGTGAAGCACATTGTATCCGATATTGCACCCTAGCAGCTTGAGAATCACTGCCAACTCCATCTCTTTAAACAGTATGTCTTTGACATGATCCGAGAATGTGATTTTCGGAATCCCATTAACCATGGACGTATTAACATCTCCATCCATTAATTCAAAATCACTCTCATTCTTTTCGAAATTCCCTTCAAGATTCTTATTAGAGGAGGCAACACATCCCCTCAAAAGTTTGTCTTTAAAAGACATAATCGGCTGCTAGTCAGAATCAACAACCATATTGGTGATTTCTCCATCGATCACTTCCTTGAATCTAACTTTTTTAGTATTTCAATCACCAACGATGCAAGGTTTTCTATCAGTACCATTGGAAGAATCTTTCGTCTCCATTTCCAATGTTACTCTCTAAAACGAATAATTTCATAGTTATCCAATTCATTTTTTAGTTTTACTTATACGTATGCTATCACTTTTAATTTTTGAATGACTCTCTCCAATTTGGTGAATACTCAACGTTTAAATCAATTTATACCCGCCACTTTACACCATCGTCCCCACCATCATATACATCCTTCTTTCTCCCTCCATTTGATTTTCACCATCGTCAAACCTCCAGCCACTGCCCACCACCCACTCAACTCATCACTATTTTCACAACCTCCATAAACATCACTCTCTAAACCATACCCAAACTGAAACCATACAAAAATAACAATAAACTCACATAAAGCATAAACTAAAAAAATAAAGATTCATTTCGGGTTATTTAGTTTTACGGGCTCGGAGCATCTGTTACAAGATCCAAATGATGAGAGTGCATAAGAGGTTGAAGAGAGTAACATACTCCAATCTTAAGGTGATCTAGCAGTGAACAGTGGCAAATCAAAGTTTTTTGCTTCAAATTTTTGTTCAAGTTTTCGATTGTTTTGGACATTTTCTAAGGAAATCTAAACCGTTGGGTGAAAGAGAGGATGAAGAGAGATTTATTTCGGTGTTAGAAGGGGGTTGATCGGAGCTCTGACGACGACGATACATGTTGCCCGTGGCCAAGATAAATAGAGAAACAAGAAAAAGAAAAGGGGAAGGGGAGAAGATAAAAACGTGAAACAAATTTTTAATAATTTATATATATTTTTGTAAGTTTTCTATTATTTTATGATTTAAATTTTTTAGAGATTTGTTTATTAGTTTTAAAAGTTTGAAAAAAAACATTTTTTAGAATTTTTTATTTTTAATAATTATATACTTTTTAATATTTTTATAATTTTTAAATGAATTATTCAGGTTAGATAAAACAATGGCACATAAATAATTAATCACGTGTCATGTCACATCAGCTATTGGCATTGGCCATTAGTCAATTAATGATGATGTCAATATTTCTATCCAAAAATGATTGATTTGAACAAAAATGAAATAATAGGGTGCAATTGATCAAAAAAAAAAAGAATAAGAGCAAAAATGAAAAAATAGTTAAATATTAAGAGCAAATTTTGCAATTAAGTCTAATTTGATTACTCCTTTGTACACTATTAAAATATTTAGGTATAATGTCAAATTTAACTTTTAATATTTATATTTTTGGTTAATTTGACTCTTATTCTTTGTTTTAGTTAAATTTGGTCATCAACTTTTAAAAAAGAGACAAATTTAACCATCAACCGCTTGAAAAATAGTTGGATTGATTTCTCTTAATGAAAATACTAATTAAAATGTTAAATTTTTAAACATAGCAACATACATTTTACTTTGACCAAATTACCAAATAAAGCCATTTATTTTTCAAAATTACAGAAATGGGCCAATTTCTTTAAAAATGACGAAAATAGGTCGTTTTTGCTAAAACACATCCAGCTTGAAGCATTTCCCCTCTGACCAGTAAAGTGTTTCCAGCTCAACGCGCTAAGCAAAAATGTGTCCAAGTTAGCATGTTCCTCCCCCCAACGGTCACTTCCAACGGCTATTTTAAATAGGCGTTGCCCCCCCAACAATAAAAAATAAAAACTATAAACCCCTCCAGCCTACAAATTTCTCACATTTCTCTCTTAAATCTCTCAAATTTCTCAATCAACTCTCAAATTCTCTCTTAAATTTTTTACTAAAATTAAATTTCTATATAAATTAATTTTTTTATTAATATTTTTAAGAAATATTTTTTTATTAAATTTTTTTCGTGTTCTATATAATTTAGCAATGGTCGGGTCCCTAATCTTTCTTGATAACAAGCGCATCTCAGTCAATCAATTGCAAATGGTAAGAATAAATTTTAATAAATTTTAATTTTTTATTTCATTGATATATTTTAATTAACATTTTTAATAATTTTTACGTAAATAGGCGGAAGATCGAGACCACTAAATCTGACGAGTGAGTTCAAAATTTTTATTATTTATTATTTATGAGTTAAATGTGATTTTAGGAAGACTTTTGTATTAATGATTTGTGTTTAAGAAAGAATTAATAGGTTAAGTGATTTCGAAAATGAGGTATCAAGACCTCGATTTCATAAACCGAGCTGTAAATATTTTTATAAATATTTATGGAGTGTCATTGAGCTAGTATTAAAGTTTCGCTAGAAAATTTTAACGTTTTAGTAGTTAATTAATTAAAAAGGACTAAATTGAAATATGTGTAAAACTTGTTAATTAAAGAAATAATGATTAAATAGCTCAAGTGATAAATAAGGAAGGACTAAAAGGGCAAATTAGCCCAAAGAGGATGGTTGAGGCGGCATTAGCAAGAAAAAAATCAGGAAATTAGGTGAAATAAGGGTAAAATTGGAAATTTTGTAAAATTAAATAAATAAAACAACAATTAAAAGAAATCTAGATAATTCTTCATGAATTTTTAGCCAAAAACACCATAGAAGAGTCCCTCTAATCTGGTTTTTCATGTTTTTGCTGCAAATCAAGAGCCCGTAGATCAACGAGAAAAAAGGAAATTAGTAGAATAGTCCCTAACTACTACAAACTTACAATTCAGCCTAGGTAAGTTCTCATGGTTAAAATTTCATGATTATTTATTAATTTATGAATGATATAATGTAATTATTCATATTTTATTATTGAAACTAAAATTTATTGTTAAAATATGAAATTGAAAAGAATGTTCAAAACAAGCAGAACACAGGATAGAGTACAATTGTTTTATAGCAAAGAATGAATTGACGAATAATACCATGGTTGGACCATGACAATGTTTATATGTAAGACCATAGTTGGGCTATGGCATTAGTGTAAAGGATGAATTAACGGATAAGACCGTAACTGGGTTATGGCACTATGAATATAATACCATGGCAGTGTTTATATGTAAGACCATAGCTGGGCTATGGCACTTTGATGATAAGACCATAACTGGGTTATGGCACTACGAATGTAAGACCATGGCTACGTCATGACAATGTATGTGTAAGACCATAGTTGGACTATGGCACAAAGAAAACGATGTACTCATATTCGTAAGTCATTCCTCGATTTAGTAAGAATTAGTCAAAGACCTATGTGAATGAATTGAAAGATATATTGATTATTAATGATATTGATCTGAAGGAAGTGTGTTCATTGACTTATGTTGTATTTGACAAGGAGAATGTATGAATTATTTATAATTTAGTTTATTATATTAAGTTTGGTAAGATCAATGTTTAATCTATTGAACTTACTAAGCTTCATTAAACTTACTCATGTTGTTTTATGTTCTTGTAGATTAACGTGTAATAAGGAGATCAGATCAACTCATCAAGCCACACTATCCAGTTTAATCTGGTAGTTTTTGAAATGTAAATTTTGGTTTATATGGCATGTATAGGGTTGGTTTGGCAATGAAATAGTTTTAATTGTGGTTGTGAATCTTAAATGTTTGTATGTGTGTAATTAGTAGTAGAATTTGATTAATCAATGAAATGAGTTAAATGGGTAAGTCTAAGTATTTGATGTATATGTAATGTTATATTATGTTTAGAACATGTATTGGTTGGTTTTAATTGCTTGGTTAGGATATATTAGTGTATTTAAATGTTGTGTGTAGGTTGAAGTCAAAAAGGGTGAGAAAAGTGGCCTTAAAATGGCCTATTTTCGTCCACACGGGCAAAGACACGGGTATGTGTCTCATCCATGTGTGACACACGACCAAGCACATCGGCGTGTAGTTTGGTCGCGTGTCCCCTGCACCTTAAAATTTTGAAACAAAATACTCAAGTTTTAGCACATGGCCTAGCACACGGGCGTGTGGTTAGCCGTGTGACCCAAGTTAGAAAGTTGTACGGGTAAAGACACAAGCTGGAACACGTCCATGTGCCTCACATCGAATGCCCACACGGCCTGAGACACGGGCATGTCTCCTGGTCGTGTGAGCCACACGACCAACCATATGAACGTGTGCCCCCTGCTTCAAAGAAAAATTTTAAGATTTTGGGAAAAAATTTCTGAGTGTCCGATTTAGTCCCGATTCACTTCTAAAGTGTATTTAGGGCATCGAGGGCCCATCTAAAGGACAATTTGAGTGTTATATGATTGATTCTTGATTTTTATAATAAAAGTAATGAGATATTCGTAATTAGTCTGTAAAGTCTAGTAATGCTCTGTAACCCTGTTCTGGCGACGAAAAAGGGTTAGGGGTGTTACAGATCGAGTTTTACAATGCCATATTCGTAATCTACCCGGTCCTCCATCATCATTGATCGAACTATACATGAGGGAAGCCGGTTTTTGGCACGTGGCCCTTGTAGGCCGCGGGTGTAAGTTGGACCCAAAACTCATAAGCGCGTTGGTGGAGAGGTAGAGACCGGAGACGTACACATTCCATCTTCCATGCGGTGCGTGTATTATCACTCTAAAGGACATGCATTTACAGTTGCGGTTACCGGTGGACGAGTTAGTAGTCACTGGTTCTGTTTAGTCTGTTGATTGGGGAGTCGTATGTTTAAATCTTTCGGGTGCGGTTTTAGAAACGATTTACGTATGTTGCATTGAAATGGCTTGGGTACGAAATATTTTCATGGAGCTAGTTGAGGATTCGACTGAAATTGAAAGAGAACGAAAAGCTCGGATGTACATCTTTCAGATCATCAGGGGTATCCTGATGCCGAACAAATCACAAAATCACATCCATCTAAGGTGGTTGCTGAAACTCGTCGATTTTAGAGTAGTAGGTGAACTCAGTTGGGGGTCTGTCGTGTTGGTAACATTGCACTGAGAGATGTGTCAGGCGATGCAACCATGTAAAATCAAAATTGGTGGTTGCATTTTACTACTACAATCATGGGCTCAGTTTCAGTTTTCATTTTTACGTCTTCAAGCGAACTATCAGTATATATTCTCACTCGTAACAAGGTAAAATTCAGTATATGTTACCATGATTAAATTGATTTAAATTTAAATTATTATGCTAATAAGTTATTTAAATAGGTGGAACCATGCGCCGAGTCCCGTGGGATTACCTACTGAGCTTCAAGATATACGGCTTCTATTACACTAACGGTCAGAAGTGGAAGTATGTATTTATTTAACTTTAAACTATATACAAATAACAAGTCAATTTCATATTTACTAGTATATATATAACTAATGTTTTTATCACGTTAATATAGTTTAAATGGACACACACTTGAATTCAAGAGAAAGTTGTAGAGAGAAAATTCTTTGAAGAGATTATTTCAGAAAATTTCTAGAGATACTTTTCTAATTTAAAACTTGACCCAAAAGTTTAGAGAAATTGTAAAATTACCCCACTGGTAATTTTTGTAAAATAATTTCTGATTCAAAGTGAGTCCACACTCGGCAGACGTGAGCTTGAGGATAATGAAGAAGACTACTCAATCGAAGCGCTCATCTTAGATGAATCGAAAAGGTACAATTTTGATTAAGTATTTATTACTTTAGATATCACAACCAAGATCTTATTTTGGAAAAATTTTAAAACTCTAATTTTTCCTAAATTTATTTTTCGTTGCGTTTTCCAAACCTATTTTTTTCTAACAAGTCTAACAACAAAGAGAAGATCCTCGAGGTGGCTCAACTTAATCTTATTCAAACCACAAAAGATGACATCTTCTTCTTGCTCTATTATGGTTGGTGAGTCTCAATTTATCTCCAAACCTCTTTATTTTAATGGTACAAATTATTCTTATTGGAAGACTACAATGACCTTATTTATACAAGCCAATGATTATGTCATGTGGGACGTCATCACGGATGGTCCATCCATACCTATAAAGCAAGAAGGAGAAAATCTAGTTCCAAAAATCAAGAAAAAATGGAATGAGGAAGATAAGAAGAGCATGCAACTTAACGACAAGGCCATGCATATTCTCTTTTGTGCACTTGGTCCGGATGAATATAGTAGAGTTTCTTCATGTTCCAATGCCAAGGAAATTTGAGACAAGTTAGAAGTCACTCATGATTGTACAATTCAAGTTAAAAATTTTGAGGTAGGAATTCTCACACTCAATTATGAAACATTCAAGATGAAACCCGAGGAAGACATCAAGGCTATGTCGAATCGAATTATAATTATCATCAATGGGCTCAAAATATATGGGAAGATCTATCCCAATGAAGAAGTTGTGAGAAAAATGCTTTGAAGCTTGTCAAAGCCATGCGAAGCTAAAGTGATTAACATAGAAGAAGAAAAGAACTTGGAAACACTCTTTTTAGACGCGCTTTTTGGTTCATTACTTACTAATGAGATGAAAATCAATAAAAGGGTTGAAGAAGAAAACATGGGGAAGAAGAAGGTTGGCATTGCCCTCAAATCCACAATAAAAGAAGGTAATACAAATGAATATATGGATAAGGATGAAGAGATGGCTATGTTTTCTAGAAGATTCAAAAGGTTTATGAGGTCCCATAAAGGAAAACAATTCCAAAAGAAGGAATGACTCAAAATTGAATCAACTAAGGAGAAAGATCACATTATTTATTATGAGTGCAAGAAACCGAGACACATTAAGTTTGACTATCATCAATGGAAAAAGAAGGGGCCTAGCAAACAAAAACACAAGGCCAGTGTTGCTACTTGGAGTGAGGAGGACACATCCGATGAAGAAACTCAAGAAGTATCCAACTTGTATCTCATTGCCATAGATGATTCTAAGGTAGCTTCTAATTCATCTATTTCAAATTCTTATTCTTTTGATGAGTTGCAAGATGCCTATGATGAATTGGGTTTGGAATTTGAAGTCATGAATTCAAAACATAAGAAAAATATTTCAAACTTGAAAAATGAAAATGACTTGCTTTCCAAAACCAATCATGAACTTCAAGAGAAAGTAAACAAAATGCAAGAAATTATTAATGAGCTTGAGAAAAAGAATTTAGATTTGCATAACTTACTTTCTAAAGTTCATAATGATCATGAAAAGCAATTTAAGTTGCTAAAAAGTGAAAATGCTCACTCTAACAAAGGTTTTGAAAAAGGAGAAAATTCAAAACAAAACTTTGTTAAAAACAATCTTAATTTTTATAAACATAGAGGTCCCCAAAACTTTTACAAGAGAAAAATCATTAAAAGTATATGGGCCCATAAAGGACTCATAACTTCTCAAGATAAGAACTTGAATTCAAAATAGATACCTAAAGCGAATAAAATTATAAAAACTAATGCTTATGGACTAAAAAGAAATTGGGTACCAAAAATAAAACTTTAATTCTATATTTGTAGGGAAATAGGCATTGCTTTGAGGTGGATTATTCAAAGAAAAACTTATGGTACCTCGATAGTGGATGATTAAGACACATGTCGGGTGACAAGAGTCACTTTATCAATTTGAAGCCAAAAGGTGCAAGAGAGGTTACATTGGGTGACAACTCTACAAAACAAATTGAAGGAATAAGCTCTATTGGTAAAAACTTTTTTATTATTATTGAGAATGTCTTATATTCAACAGTCTTAAACATAATCTTCTAAGTATTAGTCAATTATGTGATCAAGGTTTTAATGTCATATTTGAGTCTAAAGGTTGTAAAGTTATTGATATTGCCTCTAATAAGATTGTGCTTGTAGGACATAGGATAGATCTTCTTTTAGAAATACTTGTGAGTATGTTGCATTTATCTCATACATTAACCCTAAAAATATCAAAGAAGCATTAAATGATGAATATTGGATATTGTCCATGTAAGAAGAGTTAAATCAATTTGAGAGAAGTAAAGTATGAACCCTAGTTGATAGACTTAGTGATAAATCTACTATAGGTACTAAATAGATTTTTAGAAATAAGTTAGATGAGAGTGGTAACATAGTGAGGAAAAAGGCTAGACTTATTACCCAAGGTTACACTCAAGAGGAAGGAATATATTATGGTGAAACTTATGCTCCTATAGCTAGGATGGAAGTCATTAGAATGTTTTTAACTTTTGCATGCTTTAATAATTTCAAATTATATCAAATAGATGGAAAAAGTACTTTTCTAAATGGTTTTATAAATGAAGAAGTGTATGTTGAACAACCATCCAGTTTTGAAGATCCAAAATTTCCAAACCATGTTTTCAAACTTTTAAAAGCTTTATATGGTTTGAAACAAGCTCCTGGAGCTTGGTATGAAAGATTATCAAATTTTTTTATTGAAAAATGTTGTTGTAAAAGGAAGGTTGACACAACACTTTTTGTTAAAAGAAAAGACAAAAATTTATTAGAAGTTCAAACTTATGTTGATGATATTACTTTTGGTTCTACTAATTATCTTCTTTGTCAAGAATTTTCTAAGCTAATGCAAGGTGAGTTTGAGATGAGCATGATTGGAGAACTAAATTTCTTTTTAGGATTCTAAATCAAGCAAAGAAAGTATGACATTTTCATAAATCAAGCGAAATACACAAAGGAAATGCTCAAGAAGTTTGGAATGGACACTCTCAAACCACAAGCTACTCCTATGAGTTCTTCTACAAAGTTTGATAAAGATGAGAAAGGTAAATGTGTTGATTTAAAATTATATAGGTCAATTATTAGTTCTTTGTTTTATCTTACCACAAGTAGAACTAACATTATGTTTAGTGTATTCTTGTGTGCTAGATATTAATTTTGTCTTAAGGAATTACATTTACAAGCCCTTAAGAGAATCTTTAGATACCTTAGGGACACTTCAAATTTAGGCCTTTGGTATTCTAGAGACTCATCTTTTATCTTGCATGCTTTCTCGGATGCGAATTTTGGAGGTTGTAAATTAGATAGGAAAAACACCTCTGGTACTTGTCAATTCCTAGGCAACATGTTAATTTCATGGTTTGAAAGAAATAAAATAGTGTTGCACTGTGCACCACCAAAGCGGAATATATTTCTGTCAATAGTTGTTCTGCTCAAGTTTTATGGATGAGACAACAACTCAAGGACTATGGAATTGATATAGATTTCATTCCTATCAAGTGTGACAATACTAGTGTTATTTGTCTTACTAAAAATCTTATCCAACATTCTAGGACTAAACACATTGAAATTAGACATCATTTCATTAGAGATCATGTCCAAAAAGGTAAAATAGTTCTAGAATATGTAGACACCTTAAATCAGCTAATAGACACCTTAAATCAATTAGTTGATATTATTACAAAACCTTTAGGTAATGAAAGATTTTGGACACTTAGGAGAGAACTAGGTTTGACCACATTGCCTTGACTTTGTGTTAAAATATTCTATGTAATTAATTTGATTTTTTTTTGTGCAAAAACCTTGGTAAGTATGATGTTCATGGCTCTTATATGCAAAAAGCTAGGGGGAGTTTTATGTGAAAATTTGATCTATTTTTGTAATGTCAAGAATTAGGGCCAAGTCAGAACAGTGGTTTCGAAACTACAAATCTGAAGCAGAAATAATTATTTTATGATTATTATGAAATCTATGATATGATTGCATGCTTGTGTGAAAATTTCATGAAGAAATTTTGTGAATAAGTGTCCAAATTAACTTTTAGGACTAAATTGCAAAAGTTGCAAAATATGAGTTCTAGAAGCTTTAAGCATGAAATTGCCATGGATTATTAATTAGAGGTCCTTAAACATTAATTTTCCCAATTTCTATTTTTATGGACAAAAATGGACATAGTTAGGAAAATTTGAAAGAAATGCATTAAAGGGCATTTTGGTCATTTGGTTAATAAACGAATAAAAAGGGAAAAATGAAGCAAAATTTTGCTCATCTTCTTCAAGTGTGTGCCGAAAATTAGAAGAGCCATAGCTAGGGTTTTTCTTCAACTTTCAAGCTCGATTGTAAGTACACCGTAGCCCCGTTTTTAATGTTCTTTATGTTTTTTAGATCCTTAAAGCATGATCTACCTATTTCTAGCCTTATTTTGAGTTAGGGTTTTCATGTTTAAAAATTGAACCATGTGTGACATGCATGTATTTTGATGTTTAATGGAGGAATATGAGATTTTGATGTATGATAAACATCTTTTACTAAGTGGTTTTTCATGAAAACATCTAAAAAGGACTTATTTGTAAAGTTTGTAAAAATAGTAGTATGATGTATGATTTGATGAGAATTGTGGACTGTTATGAGCATGCTATAAGTTCGGCTAGGCTTGGGTAACAAAAAAATAAGTACATTTCATTTTAAGAGCCTAGGGACTAATTTGTAAATATGTGAAACTTTAGGGGAAAATTGTAATTTTTCCAAAGTATGATTTATGGAATGTTTTGAATAATGTGATAATTAAATAAGTGAAATTTGCTATTATAGATCAAGAAAAATGGAGTCCGGACCTAAACGGAGGAAAGAACAAGGTTGTCGACTAAATCGAATAATTAGCCATATTTTGGTACCGAGGTAAGTTCATGTGTAAATAATGCAATGTTATATCATTTTTTAATGTTTTATTAATGTATGAGTCTCTATGTTTAATTATTATGACTAGTGTATGAACGTCGTTATAGTCTATGAGCATGATATTGTGAACGAGTTCGACGAATATGTGACATCGAGAAAATCTCGTTTGAACCTTAGGAATAGATTAGGATACGAGTGACATTTCACTAGGAACTATGTGATTATGAGCTCATGAGATTATGTGTATATGTGACTATGTGAATTTGGGTGCTAGTCATGTACGTCCTACCGGTGGCTAGGTAGCCCGGCATATGTTGCGGATACCTGTCAGCTTGTGTGAGCAGCCCGTGTAGTTACGTCCTAACTATCAGCTTGTGTGAGTAGGCCCATGATTAGCTCGAGAGTGAGCAATGTGTGATATGAGATATAAGGTAGCATTAGCTACGTATGTGGCACTTATGTGCAAACTTTCCATGTATCTGATAGTATTCCAAGTGTTCTACGGGTAAATCAGTGAGATATGCAACAAGTCAATGATGAGGAACTATGAGAATGTGTTATGAGTTGGTACAGGTATGTACGAAAAACTCATAAGAATGAGCTCGGTAGGTGATGAACTTTTGGCAAGATTTAGAATGAGTAATTTATGCTTATGTAACTATGATGACATATATGTAAATTATGTTATGTTAATTGTATGATATTCATGGTTATGTTGCTATTTATTTGCATATGAACTTACTAAGTTTTATGCTTACTTCCCTCTCTTTTCATTTTCTTATAGTATCGCCAAGCTAGCTCAGGGATCGAAGGACATTGGAGCTCGATTCACACTATCAAACTAATCTTTTGGGTATAGCGAATTTAAGTATTTTGAGTATGGCATGTATAGGGACTTGGTCCTTTTGTTGTATGTCATATTGGTTTAGCCAAATGTTTTGGCTTATAATGATTTGATGATTCATTTTGTATATGGCCATAAGATATGGCCCATATTAATTTTGGAGATGTAATCCTATTCATATATGCATGCATGTGCTATGGTCACTCATGACGTGGTTAAATGCAATTGGCATAGATGAATTGTGAATATGATCATGGATGTTTGATAATGGAATTGTGAGTAAATGGCATAATAACAACTAAGGCATGAATGTATAAAATGAAAGTAAATTGATGTTACATATTGCATGTGATTTGGTAAGCTTGGTCTAAATAAAATATGAAGTCTTAAGCTAGCATAAATTGATAAGAAGTTAATATGCATGAGCCATGGTTATGAATGTGTAAGTGCTCATTTATGCCATGTAGGATGTCATTAAGATGTTTATGTTTGCATGTGTTATTGAGGGTGACAAAAGGCACAAAAAAATAGCCTCAAAGTTGTCCACAAAGGTAGGCACACGGGCATGTGTCTAAACCGTGTATGACACACGGTCTGCTCCATGGGCATGTGATCCGGCTGTGTGTCCCCTGCACTCTAATTAAGTAAAATAAAATGTCTAATAGTAAACACACGGGCAAAGACACGGCCGTGTGTCTCAGCCTTGTGAAGGACATGGCCTCAGGACTTAGGCGTGTGCCCAGGCCGTGTGAAGTCTGCACCTGATTTTTGAAATTTAATTCGCCAGACGGCCTAAGCACACGGGCGTATGACTTGGCCGTGTGACCCTAATTGTGTTGATGATGTCATAAACAGAGAGCTACACGGGCTGAGGACACAGGCATGTCTCAAGCCACACGGGTATGTGCGATCGCACGGCCAACCCAAACGAACATGTGACCCTCCAAAACAAGAAATTTTTCTAAGTGTCATAAAAGTTTCGAAAGTTCACAGTTTAGTCTCAAACCACACTCAATGTATATTTTGGGCCTCGTGGGCCCTTATAAGGGACAATATGCTTGTGTAAGAATGGTTTTAACTTGGGTGAAATTTTATGGCCCAGTTTTGTATGAATGTTTATGTTTGACTCCGATAACACCCTGGTAAGGGGTGTTATATTTAGTGGTATCAGAGCTACGATTTAGTCGATTCTCGGACTAACGTAGCATGTGTACAAGTCTAGCTATACATGCCATAAATAAATTATGATAGTGTGACGACTCCTGACTTTTTAAATTGTGTTTTCATATAGTAATGGATCCCAATCGAGCTGAAGCTGATGATGTAGAAAGTAATGTGTCGGCTCCCACTCAAGGGGCAGTTCTAGTTGAGAGTAGACCCGTGACCATGAGTCAGGGAAGAGGACAAGAGGCTAGGGAAGCCTTCCTCCATATGATGAATGCCTTGTATACAGAGTTTGTTCGAACGAACCCGAACGCTCATCCCCCTCCACCCCCACCTATTCCTCAACCTATTCTTGTAGCAACCCAAGGTAAGGATTTTATGAGATTGAATAGACCTTCAGTGGATAAAATTCGAAAGCAAGTGGCCGAAGAGTTCCGAGTTAGTATAGATGATGACCCTTAAATGGTAGAGTTTTGGCTCGATAATACCATTAGAGTATTTGATGAATTATCATGCACATCTAAAGAATGCATGAAATGTGTTGTGTACATCCTGAGAGACTTGGTTTATCAGTGATGGAACACCCTTGTTGTAAAACCCCTCACCCGTGTTTGTCGCCATAACAGGATACGAGGCATTACCAGTCTTAAACATACACAAGCATGCAAAACTGGGCTATAAAATTTCATTCAAATTGAAATCATTCAATCATATGTGTAACGTTCTTTTTATGAGCTCGCGAGGCCCAAAAATTCATTGAAAATGACTCGGGAAGAAATCAAAAAACTTTCACAATTCATTTATTACTTATAATTTTTTTCATGTTTCGAAAGGCCACACGCCCGTGTGATTGGGCCGTGTGGGTTTCACACGCCCGTGTCCCTTGCTCGTGGAGATTTTTGACTCTAACTTCATCACACAAATTGAAGCACACGGCCAGAGCACACACCCATATCTCTAGGCTGTGTCCTTCACACGGCCGTGTCTCAGCCCGTGTGGCCAATTCGGAACTAAAATTTAGGATGCAGGGGACACATGGCTGCACTACACACCCATGGGGATGTCCGTGTGTCACACACGACCTAGACACATGCCCGTGTGTCGTACCTGTATGGACGAAATAAGGTTATTTCTAATCTTATTTCTCACCCCGAACTTAATCATTTTCCTGCACCAAAATTTGCAAGTACATTCCAACCAATTTAATCAATTTCCAATGCCCAAATTGACATATTTCTATCTTCAATCATGCTTATGAACTTACCTTTACTTCACAACATATTATCTAACCTGTTTCCATGTAAAATATTTTATGTACTAATCCACAACATACCAATCTCAAAACATGCATTACTAGCCATTCCAATGGCTAGATTACAAACCAATATATATTTATCATTTGACCACAATAGCTTATACATGCCATTATAACAAAATAGGATCATCATTTATACCAAAACCTAGGGGTTGATAGTGTGATGATAGCTCTGATCCAAATCCAATCTTCACGAGCTTCGAGCATTATAAAATAAGGAAAATAAAACTAATAAGCATTAATGCTTAGTAAGTTCATATAACCAAACTATACTTACCATTTATATATATAACAAGTAAATCACACATAAGACAATTTATCCATCAATTTAGCAAACTAGCAAATATGGCCTACACAATCATCCAACCAAATTGGTTAGTACCAAAAACATTAATATGCATAGATGAGCTCATCATGCCATTTCTTCTTATATCACTTATTATGTCGTTTTCGTTGAATTATTGAATTTTTGAGGGACGTTTCTTTTTCCAGTTGTACACTCGAGGTGTACGTTCCCTTTTCAATGGTACACACAAAGTGCACTAGTCATTTTCAAGTGTACACACAAAGTATACACACCCTTTTCAAGTGTACACACTAAGTGTACATAACCTTTTCAAGTAGTATACACAAAGTATACATAGCATTTTCAAATTGTATACACAAAGTATACATAGCCCTTTTCAAGTGGTATACACAAAGTATACATTTCCTTTTCATGATGAGATCAAAGGATTACCCTTTCGGGACAATCTTTACTGTAACATATGCAGGACCTCATTTACACGGTAATCACCTTTCCAATCGAAAATCAATATTCAAACGGTTTCACGTAACTTTTCATCAAGTACTTAGAAATCACAAGCCCATATTTACATGCTACACATACATACCATTTACAAGTCATAATTCACATGATTCGTCAATCAAGTTAACACATTTTCATGCTTAATTAAGTTATACGAACTTACCTTGACAATTGAACGTATCGTCTAATCCGGGACTTTTTCTTTTCCTCGGTCTTTGTCTTTGTTCAACACTTTTGGATTAATTCAAGCTTGAAAAGTTTTCTTTCTCTCTCCTAGGGTTTTCATGTATTTTTGGGGGTTGAAGATGATATAAAATGATATTAATTTCATTTTAATCATCTATCATCTTTTAATTATTTCAATTTTCAATTTAGTCATTATCCTTTTTAAATTTTTCTATGGATGATTCACTAAAATATCTACATAGTTTTCATCAATGGTCTAATTGCTTTATAAGGACCTCACATTTTGAATTCCATAGCTATTTAATCCTAATAGCTTCTAGAATTCAACTTTGATATTTTATTCAATTTAGTCCTTTTTGCAATTAAACATATAATCGATACAATTTTTCCATAAAAATTTTCATACAATTTTCCTATCATATTACCAATCATTCTATGAAATTTAAATAATTTTTTTTAGGACTCAGATCTGTGATCCCGAAACCACTATTCCGATTTCACTAAAATTGGGCTGTTACAACTCTCCCCCCTTTAAGGATTTTCGTCCTCGAAAATCTTACCAGTAAAGAGATTCGGGTACTGTCTTTTTATGGTGTCTTCAGGTTCCCAGGTAGCTTCTTCAATTCCATATTTTTGCCAAAGAACCTTTTCTAGTGCTATTTTTTATTTCTCAGTTCTTTTGTTTCCCGAGCTAAAATCTTAATCAGCTTTTCACTATATGTCATGTTGGGTTGGATCTCTATTTCTATTAGAGTAATAACATGTGTTGGATTCGATCGACACCGTCTTAACATTGACACATGAAAAATATTATGAATCTTTTCAAGTTCCGGTGGTAATGCCAACCGATAATAAGTCAGCCCAATTCTATCAATAACTTCATATGGCCCTATAAACCGGGGACTTAGTTTTCCTTTTCATCCAAATTGAAGAACTTTCTTCCATGGTGACACTTTCAAGAATACCTTATCACCAACTTCAAATTCTATTTCTTTTCTTTTAAGATCAGCATAAGACTTTTGTCTATCTGAGGCTGCTTTCAGACTATCTCGTATTACTTTTACCTTCTCCTCCGTTTCCCGAATTAAATCAACTCCATGAATCTTCTTTTCACTGAGTTCTGCCCAGTACAACGGTGTTCTACATTTTTGACCATACAGACCTTCGTACGGTGCCATTTTAATACTAGATTGATAACTATTATTATAAGCAAACTCAATCAAAGGCAAATACCTTTCCCAGTTACCTTCAAACTCAAGTACACAACACTGTAACATGTCTTCCAAAATCTATATTACTCGTTCTGATTGGCCATCTGTTTGAGGATGGAATGCGGTACTAAAATGCAACTGTGTCCCTAGTGCTTCTTGCAATTTATACCAAAATCGGGATGTAAACCGAGGATCTCTATCAGAAATAATAGAAACTGGTACACCATGCAATCTAACAATTTCAAAAACATATAATTCAGCCAAATTATCCAATGAGAAGTCTATATGTACCGGTATAAAATGTGCCAATTTTGTTAACTGATTAACAATGACCCAAATGGCATCTCTTTTTCTTAGAGACATAGGTAATCTCATTACAAAATCCATGGTATTTCTTTCCCATTTCCACTCCGGTATGTTGATTGGCTGTAACAACCCTAAAAACACCTGATTCTCAGCTTTCACTTGTTGACATATTAAGCATTTGGATACAAATTTAGAAATATCTCATTTTATTTCCGGCCACCAATACATCTTTTTCAGATCATTATACATTTTATTACTACCAGGATGTGTAGACATAGTATGAGCTTCATATAAGATCTTTTGTACTAGCTTTGAATCTTTCGGAACACACATTCTGTCTTTGAATAATAGGCAACCATCAGACCCAATCTGAAATTCTGAATCAGAATTCATTTGACATTGTTCCCATTTAGCTCTTAATTCATCATTATTCTTCTTAGCTTTACAGATTTGCTGTAGAAATGTCGGGCTAGCTTTTAGCTCTGCTATAACAGAACCATCATCGGACAAGGATAAATGGGTGTACATTGTTCTTAAAGCAAACAAAGATTTCCTGCTCAGTGCATCTGCCACAACATTAGCCTTTCCCTGATGATAATCAATAATCAAATCATAGTCCTTTATTAATTCAAGCCACCTGCGTTGCCTTAAATTCAAGTCTTTCTGTGTCATCAAGTACTTCAGACTTTTATGGTCACTGTAAATATGGCATTTTTCACCATATAAATAATGTCGCCATATCTTCAATACGAACACTATGACTGCCAGCTCAAGATCATGTATCGGGTAATTTCTCTCATGTAGTTTAAGTTTTCTTGAAGCATAGGCAACCACATTACCTTCTTGTATCAAAACACAACCTAAACCATTTAAAGATGCATCACTGTAATTATGAATTCTTCACTTGATTCAGGTTGTACTAACACAGGTGCTTCAGTTAATAAACTTTTCAATCTATCAAAACTTTACTGACATTTGTCATTCCACTCAAACTTTACATCTTTCTACAATAGACGAGTTATTGGAGAAGCAATCATCGAAAATCTTTTAACAAATCTCCTATAATACCCAGCTAGGCCTAGAAAACTTTTGACCTCAGACACATTCTTTGGCGGTCCCCAATTTACAATTGCTAAAATTTTACTCGGATCCACCCTGATGCCTTCAGCAGGTACAATATGCCCAAGAAAACTGACTTCCTGTAACCAAAACTCACATTTGCTAAACTTGGCATATAATTGTTTTTCCCGTAAGGTTTGCAGTATCGTTCTCAAATGTTTAGCATGTTCATCTTCATTTCGGTAATAGACTAAATATCATCTATAAATACCACCACAAACCTGTCTAGGTACTATCTGAAAATCCTATTCATCAAATCCATAAACACTACCAGTGCATTTTTTAATCCAAATGGCATCACTAGAAATTCATAATGGCCATATCTAGTCCTAAAGGCTGTATTTGGAACATCTGAATCTTTCACTCGAAGCTAGTAATAACCCAAACGAAGGTCGATCTTTGAAAATACTATAGCTCCTTTCAACTGATCAAATAAATCATCAATTCTAGGCAGTGGATATTTATTCTTTATAGTGACCTTGTTGAGCTGTCTATAATCAATACACAACCTCAGAGATCCATCTTTTTTCTTTACAAATAGTACCGGAGCACCCCATGGTGAGAAACTAGGCTGAGCAAAGCCTTTGTTAATAAATTCTTGTAACTGTGCTTTCAACTCCTTTAATTCAGCAGGAGCCATTCTATAAGGAGCTATTGATATTGGTGTTGTTCCGAAACTAGGTCTATAGATAATTTCACTTCTCTAATAGGTAGTAAGCCAGGCAATCCTTCTGGAAACACACCTGGAAATTCACATACAACTGGCACAGATTGAATCTTTGACCCAGTTACCTTTGTATCCAACACATAAGCAAGATAGGCATCATATCCTTTCCTGATTCTTTTTTGTGCTACTATTGCTGAAATTACATTAGATAATCCATCTAACTTATCAGACTCAACATGAAGCAATTCACCATCCTGACATTTTAATACTATGTATTTCTGTTTACAATTAACTAATGCGTCATGGTGGGTCAACCAGTCCATTCCCAAAATAACATCGAATTCATCAAAACGCAATAGCATCAAGTCAGCCAAGAAACATTTACTCTTTACCATCAATGGATAGTTCTTACAAACTTTATCCACCATTACACATTGACCTAAGGGATTTGAAACTTTCACTACAAATTCAGTAAATTCAACAGGTAAATTTTTAACCTTTACTAAATTTGTACATATATACGAGTGTATGGAACCAAGATCAATTAATGCAGTAATATCAGTATCTAGTAAAGAAAAAGTACCAGTAATGACATCAGGTGCTGAAGCTTCCTCTCTAGCATGTATGGTATTAGTTCTTGTAGGAGTTCGGGTCTCAAATTTAACCTTTGAATCTTTTGTAACACTTCGACTACCACCAGCATTTCCAGGATGTCGAGGTGGTCTACCCCTCGAAGCAATGTTACTTGGCTTTGAAGTCTGTTCAATATCTCTTTCAGCTATTTCAGGAAATCTTTCAAAAAGTGATTAAAAGAGCCATATTTGTAACATGCACCAGTTTTTATTTGGCATTCTCTATGATGAAATTTATTACAGTATCTACATTTAGGCTTTGTGTTCCCCACACTTCCAACACTTATCACTAATGGTGATGAAGTTTTCGAATTAGAGCGTTGAAAACCATGCTCTTTACCAGAATACCTAGCCTAAGTAGTTGATCGTTCTTGATACCTCTTTAATTTCTTTGAAGAAAATGATTGGGACCTACCAATAGGTCTTTTCCTAGAGGATCGGGCTTCTCTGTTTGCTTTCTTCTTCTCTTTACTTAGCGCTTCAGCTTTCTTTGCACGGTCAACAAATGCTGTAAACTCTCTTATTTCCAGGATGTTAATCAGTAGCTTTATATTGTCATTTAACCCTTCCTCAAAACATTTACACATTTTTGCCTCTGTTCGGACCCATTCATGAGCATATTGACTTAACTGAACGAACTCTCTTTCATATTCTACCACGGTCATATTCCCCTGTTTAAGTTCTAGAAATTCTTTCCTTTTCTGATTTAAGAATCTCTAGCTAATATATTTCTTTCTAAATTCAGCTTGGAAGAATTCCCATGTAACATTTTCTTTTGGAACTATAGAACTTATAATCTTCCACTAGTGATGAGTTGTGTCCTTTAGCAAAGATACAACACATTTCAAGCATTCAGCTGGAGTACACGATAATTCGTCCAATACTCAAGTGGTATTTTCTAGCCAGAATTCAGCTTTTTCTGAATCATCATCAATTATAGCTCTAAATTTCTCAGCTCTATATTTTTTGAGTTTATCAACTGGAGCCTTACTAATTCTGACAGCTTCAGTACCCGATGATCTCTCAAGAACAGCTTGTGTAGCAGGTTGGGGAGGTTGTGGTTGGAGAGCACTTGAATTTCTTCTCAAATACTCAGAAAACCATTTCTCCATCATTTCAAAGAAAACTTATTTACTATATTTACTTTGACACTCTGATACAGATATTCTACCACTATCTGTAGCCCTTCATACGGAAGCTTAAGAAGTACTCTCAGCTTCTTCGGGATCAGCTCTTGCTCGGTTGGAAGACATTACTATGTGAAAAACACATTTAAAATGGTCAAAAGATATCACACTATCATCAATTATATAATGGCATGTATAGCTAAACTTATACTCATTACGTTAGTCCGAGAATCGACTAAACCGTAGCTCTGATACCAATAAATGTAATACCCCTCACCCATGTCTGTTGCCGGAATAGGATATAAGGCATTACCAGTCTTAAACATACACAAGCATGCAAAACCAGGCTATAAAATTTTATTCAAATTAAAATAATTCAATCATATGTGTAACATTCTTTTTATGAACTTGCGAGGCCCAAAAAATTCATTGAAAATGACTCTGGAATAAATCGGGAACTTTCGAAATTTATTTATTACTTATAAAATTTTTCATGTTTCGAAGGGCCACACACCCAAGTGATTAGGCTGTGTGGGTTTCACACGCCCCTGTGGCATGGGACACGCCCGTGTCCCTTGCCCGTGGAGCTCTCTGACTCTGATGTCATCATACAAATTGAAGCACACTGCCAAGGCACACACTCGTGTGGGACAAGGGACATACCCGTGTGGCATGCCACACACCCGTGGCTTAGGCCGTGTCTAACTTAAGGGGTATTATGTTTATGATGTCAGCAACAATATGAGGTTACACGGCCAAGACACACGCCCATGTCCCTAGGCCGTGTGGCTAAATAAATTCTAAAAATCAGGTACAGACTTCACACGGCCAGAGCACACACCTATATCTCTAGGCCGTGTCCTTCACACGACCGTGTCTCAGCCCGTGTGGCCAATTCGGAACAAAAATTCAGGATGCAGGGGACACATGGCCAAACTACACACCCATGGGGATGTTTATGTGTCACACACAGCCTAGACACATGCTTGTGTGTCTTACCCGTGTGGATGAAATAAGGCCATCTCTAGTCTCATTTCTCACCCCAAACTTAACCATTTTCCTGTACCAAAATTTGCAAGTACATTCCAACCAATTCAATCAATCTCCAATGCCCAAATTAACATGTTTCTATCTTCAATCATGCTTATGAACTTACCTTTACTTCACAATATATTATCTAACTTATTTCCATGTAAAATATTTTATGTACTAATCCATAACATACCAATCTCAAAACATGCATTACTAGCCATTCCAATGGCTAGATTACAAACCAATATATATTTATCATTTGACCATAATAGCTTATTCATGCCATTATAACAAAATAGGATCATTATTTATACCAAAATCTAGGGGTTGATAGTGTGATGATAGCTCCGACCCAAATCTAATCTTCACGAGCTTCGAGCACTATAAAACAAGGAAAATAAACCTAATAAGCATTAATGCTTAGTAAGTTCATATAACCAAATTATACTTACCATTTATATATATATAACAAGTAAATCACATATAAGACAATTTATCCATCAATTTAGCGAACTAGCAAATATGGCCTACACAATCATCCAACCAAATTGGTTAGTACCAAAAAACATTAATATGCATAGATGAGCTCATCATGCCATTTCTTCTTATATCACTTATTATGTCGTTTCCGTTGAATTATTGAATTTCTGATGGACATTTCCTTTTCTAGTTGTACACTCGAGGTGTACGTTCCCTTTTCAGTGGTACACACAAAGTGCACTAGTCCTTTTCAAGTATACACACAAAGTATACACACCCTTTTCAAGTGTACACACTAAGTGTACATAACCTTTTCATGTAGTATACACAAAGTATACATAGCCTTTTCAAATTGTATACATAAAGTATACATAGCCCTTTCCAAGTAGTATACACAAAGTATACATTTCCTTTTCATGATGAGATCAAAGGATTACCCTTTCGGGACAATCTTTATTGCAACATATGCAGGACCTCATTTACACGGTCATCACCTGTCCAATCAGAAATTAATATTCAAACGGTTTCACGTAACTTTTCATCAAGTACTTAGAAATCACAATCCCATATTTACATGCTACACATACATACCATTTACAAGTCATAATTCACATGATTCATCAATCAAGTTAACACATTTTCATGCTTAATTAAGTTATACGAACTTACCTTGACAATTGAACATATCGTCTAATCCGAGACTTTTTCTTTTTCTCGGTCTTTGTCTTTGTTCGACACTTCCGGATCAATTCAAGCTTGAAAAGTTTCCTTTCTCTCTTCTAGGGTTTCCATGTATTTTTGGGGGTTGAAGATGATATAAAATGATATTAATTTCATTTTAATCATCTATCATCTTTTAATTATTTCAATTTCCAATTTAGTCCTTATTCTTTTCAAATTTTTCCATGGATGATTCACCAAAATATCTACATAGTTTTCATCAATGGTCTAATTTCTTTATAAGGACCTCACATTTTGAATTCCATAGCTATTTAATCCTAATAGCTACTAGAATTCAACTTTGACATTTTATTCAATTTAGTCCTTTTTACAATTAAACATATAATCGATACAATATTTCCATAAAAATTTTCATACAATTTTCCTATCATATTACCAATCATTCTATGAAATTTAAATAATTTTTTTAGGACTCGGATCCGTGGTCCCGAAATCATTATTTTTATTTTACTGAAATTGGGATGTTACACTTGTGTCGGTGGTACCAAGAGAGAGAATTAATTGGGATTTTTTCCAAGAAGAATTTCGTAAGAAGTACATTGGCCAGAGATTTATTGATCAAAAAAGAAAGGAATTCCTCGAGTTAAAATAGGGTCGGGTGACGATAACGGAATATGAGCGTGAGTTTGTGAGACTGAGCAAATACGCTCGAGAATATATATCGACTGAGGCCATCATGTGTAAAAGATTTGAAGATGGGTTAAATGAAGACATCCGATTGTTGATAGGTGTCATTGAACTGAAAGAATTTTTTGTCCTCGTAGAGAGAGCGTGTAAGGCCGAGGAATTGGCTAAAGAGAAAAGGAAAGTTGAGTTAGAGTCTCGAGATTTGAAGAAGAGACAGATGGGTAAGTCATTTCAGTCCTTATTTAAGAAACTGAGAGAGTTTAATACTTGATCAAGTGCTTCAATTGGGTTTTCGAATAAAAACCATGGGAAATAGTATTCGGGTTATAGGACTTAGACTACTTCAATAGTGAGTGTGGGTAATGCTTGACCTAATAGATTCGAGTGTCAACATTGTGGGAGACGTCACCCCGGTTAGTGCTGGATGAATAACCGGGCATGTTTCAAGTGCGGATCACATGATCATTTTATCAAGGATTGTCCTGAAATGGTTGAGAAAGAGAAATTTCAGAGTGCAAGATCTGGTAATATAGCTTCTAGAGGGAAGCCACAGAAAAAAATCAAGAAACAGAGCGGTAGCAAGAGTGCACCTAGAGATCTAGTTGTGAGGACTGAGGGTAGAGCACCTGCGAGGACTTATGCCATTCGCACTCGCGAAGAGGCTTTATCTCCTGATGTGATTACGGGTACTTTCTCCCTTTATGATACTTCTGTTATTGCTTTAATTGATCTGGAATCTACCCATTCGTATATTTGTGTGAAATTGGTGTCTAGCATGAATATGCCTGTTGAGTCTACAGAATTCGTGATAAAAGTGTTAAATCCCCTGGGAAAGTATGTATTAGTTGACAAAGTATGTAAGAATTGTCCTTTAATGATTAGAGGTCCTTATTTTCTGACTAATCTTATGCTTTTAGTGTTTGATGAAATTGATATAATACTTGGTATGGATTGGTTAACTGCTCATGATGTGATAGTAAATTGTGGAATAAAATATATTGAACTAAAATTTGAAAATGGGGATATTCTTTGGGTTGAATCAGATGAATCGGATAGCTTGCCTGTAATGATTACTTCTATGACTACTCAAAAATGTATGAGAAAAGGTTTTGAAGCTTGTCTTGCCTTTGTGTTGAATACAAAAGAGTCTGAGTTGAAAGTTGAGTCAGTGCCAGTAGTATATAAGTATCTAGATGTGTTTTCGGAAGAGTTTCCTAGATCAATTAGGGAAGTTGAGTTTGGTATTGAGTTAATTCCTGGTACTACACATATTTCGATTTCTCCGTATAAGATGGCTCTAACAGAGTTAAAGGAGTTGAAAGGTCAGTTGCAAGAATTAACAGATAAAAGTTTCGCGAGACCTAATTATTCTCTGTGGGGCGCACCTGTGCTATTTGTGAAGAAGAATGATGGTTCAATGAGACTGTGTATAGACTACCGGAAGCTCAATAAGGTAACCATAAAGAACAAGTACCCCTTTCCAAGAATCGATGACTTGTTTGACCAATTGAAGGGAGCCACAGTATTTTCCAAGATTGAATTGAGGTCCGGTTACTGCTAGTTGAAAGTTAAAGACTCGAATGTGCTGAAAACTTCTTTTCAGACGACGTATGGTCACTATGAATTTTTGGTTATGTTATTTAATTTAACAAATGCTCTCGCTATATTTATGGATTTAATAAACCGAATTTTCAGACCGTACTTGGATAAATTTATTGTTTTTTTATTGATAATATACTAATTTATTCTCGTGATGAGACTGAGCATGCCTAGCACTTGAGAATGGTTTTGCAAACTTTGAGAGACAAGCGGTTGTATGCTAAGTTTAGTAAAAGCAAATTTTGGCTTTGAGAATTCAGATTTTTGGGGCACATTGTTTCGGGTAATAGTATTAGAGTTGACCCGAGTAAGATTTCGGATATTGTTGAATGGAAACTGCCGAGGAATATGTCAGAGGTTAGAAGCTTTCTAGGCTTAGCCGGCTATTACAAACATGTTTGTTAAAGGACTTTCCATGATTGCTACTCTAATGATGAGGTTGTTACAGAAAGATGTCAAGTTCGAATGGACAGAAAACTACCAACAGAGTTTTGAGAAACTAAAGGTATTGTTGACTGAGGCTCCAGTTTTAGTACAACTTGAACCAGGAAAAGAATTTGTGGTTTATAGTGATACATCCTTGAATGGATTGGGTTGCATACTTATGCAAGAAGGTAGGATAATAGCTTATGCCTTGAGATAGCTGAAACCGCATGAGAAGAATTATCTGACACACGATTTGGAATTGGCTGCCATTGTGTTTGCGTTGAAGATTTGGAGACATCATTTGTGTGGTGAAAAATGTTGTGTGTATACTGACCATAAAATTCTAAAATCCTTGATGACTCAAAAAGATTTGAACCTACGGTAAAGGAGATGGTTGGAGTTGTTAAAAGATTACAAGTTAATGATTGACTACCATCCAGGAAAGGTGAACGTGGTCGTCGATGCTTTGAGTAGGAAGTCATTATTTACTTTGAGAGTTATGAACACTCAGTTGGCCTTATCAGATGATGGTTCGATTCTAGTTGAGTTAAGAGCTAGATCGATATTTCTCCAAGAGATTTATGAAGCTCAAAAAAGTGACGGTGATTTACAAGCCAAAAGAGTCTAATTTGAATCGGGTATGAAATCAGATTTTTAAATTAGTTCAATGGGTGTTTGATGATCCGAGATAGGATCTATGTTCCTAAAAATACCGAATTGATTCAGAAGATTTTGGGTGAGGCACATAGTAGTAGTTTATCTGTTCATCCAGGTAGTACGAAGATGTATAATGACTTGAAGAAAATATATTGGTGGTCAGGAATGAAAAAAGACATTTCAGAGTTTGTTTCTAAATGTTTGATTTGTCAGCAAGTGAAAGCCGAACACCAAGTACCTTCATGAATTCTTCATCCTGTAATGGTTCCTGAGTGGAAATGGGACTGTATTACTATGGACTTTGTGACGGATCTACTTTTGACACCGAGAAAGAAAGCTGTTGTATGGGTTGTTGTAGATTGATTGACAAAGTCGACTCATTTTATACCGGTACATACCGACTATTCACTTGATAAGTTAGCCGAATTGTATATTTTTAAAATTGTGAGATTGCACAGAGTGCCTTTGTCAATTATATCGGATAGAGATCCGAGGTTAACTTCGCGATTTTGGAAATAGTTACAAGGAGTGTTGGGTACGAAATTGAATTTTAGTATCGCTTTCCATCTGCAAACTGACAGTCAATCAGAAAGGGTAATTCAGATTCTTGAAGATATGTTATGGTGCTATGTTCTTGAGTTCTAAGGTAGTTAGGAAAAATATTTACCATTGGTGGAATTTGCCTACAACAATAGTTTTCAGTCGAGTTTAAAAATGGTGCCTTATGAGGCATTGTATGGGCGCAAGTGCCGAACACCCTTGTATTGGACCGAACTCAGAGAGAACCAGATTCACGGAGTTAATTTATTCAGAGAAACTGAAGAAAACGTGAAGGTAATTTGTGATTGTTTGAAAGCTGCTTCGAATAGTCAGAAATCCTATGCAGACTTGAAAGGAAAAGAGATTGAGTTTCAAGTCGATGATAAGGTATTCCTGAAAGTATCTCCGTGGAAGAAAGTTTTGAGGTTTGGCCGGAAAGGCAAATTAAGTCAACGCTTTATTGGACCGTATGAGATTACCGAAAGGATAAGACCAGTAGCTTATCGGTTAACTTTGCCGTTTGAATTGGAAAGAATTCATGATGTGCTCCATGTGTCTATGTTGCGCCAATATCGATCTGACCCTTCACATATAATTTCACCGACAAAGGTTGAGATTCGACCGGATATAACTTATGGTGAAGAGCCGATTAAAATTTTGGCTCGGGAAGTCAAACAGATGATAAACAAAAGTATTGCCCCTGTGAAAGTATTATGGAAAAGACATGGGGTTGAAGAGGCTACATGGGAGACCGAGGAAAACATGAGAAATCAATACCCAAACCTTTTCACCGGTAAGATTTTCAGGGACGAAAATCCCTAAAGGGGGAGAGTTGTAACGTCTCGTATTAGGGCCAAGTTAGAACAGTGGTTTTGAGACCATAAATCCAAAGTAGAAAAAATTATTTTATGATTATTATAAGATTTATGATATGATTGCATGCTTGTGTGAAAATTTCATTAAGAAATTTTGTGAATAAGTGTCCAAATTAACTCTTAGGACTAAATTGCAAAAGTTCCAAAATGTGAGTTCTAGAATATTTAAGCATGAAATTGCCATGGATTATTAATTAGAGGTCCTTAAACATCAATTTTCCCAATTCCTATTTTTATGGACAAAAATGGACATAATTAGGAAAATTTGAAAGAAAGGCATTAAAGGGCATTTTGGTCATTTGGTTAATAAAAGAATAAAAAGGGAAAAATGAAGCAAAATTTTGCTCATCTTCTTCAAGTGTGTGCCGAAAATTAGAAGAGCCATAGCTAGGGTTTTTCTTCAACTTTCAAGCTCAATTGTAAGTACACCCTAGCCCCGTTTTTAATGTTCTTTATGTTTTTTAGATCCTTAAAGCATGATCTACCTATTTCTAGCCTTATTTTGAGTTAGGGTTTTCATGTTTAAAAATTGACCCATGTGTGACATGCATGTATTTTGATGTTTAATGGAGGAATATGAAAGTTTGATGTATGATAAACGTCTTTTACTAAGTGGTTTTTCATGAAAACATCTAAAAAGGACTTATTTGTAAAGTTTGTAAAAAGAGTAGTAAGATGTATGATTTGATGAGAAATATGGGCTGTTATGAGCATGTTATAAGTTTAGCTAGGCTTGGGTAACAAAGAAAATGAGTACATTTCATTTAAATAGCCTAAGGACTAATTTGTAAATATGTGAAAGTTTAGGGGCAAATTTGTAATTTTGTCAAAGTATGATTTATGGACTGTTTTTAACAATGTGATAATTAAATAAGTGAAATTTTCTATTATAGATCAAGAAAAACGGAGTCCGGACCTAAACCGAGGAAATAACAAGGTTGTGGACTAAATCGAATATTAGCCATATTTTGGTATCGAGGTAAGTTCATGTGTAAATAATGTAATGTTATATCATGTTTTAATGTTTTATTAATGTATGAGTCTCTATGTTTAATTGTTATGACGAGTGTATGAACGACATTATAGTCTATGAGCATGACATTGTGAACGAGTTCGACGAATATGTGACATCAAGAAAATCTTGTTTGAACCTTAAGAATAGATTAGGATACGAGTGACATGTCATTAGGAACTATGAGATTATAAGCTCATGAGATTATGTGTATATGTGACTATGTGCATCCGGGTGCTAGTCATGTACGTCCTACCGGTGGTTGGGTAGCCCGGCATGTGTTGCGGGTACCTATCAACTTGTGTAAGCAGCCCGTGTAGTTACGTCCTGACTGTCAGCTTGTGTGAGTAGGCCCGTGATTAGCTCGAGAGCCAGCAATGTGCAATATGAGATATGAGGTAGCATTGGCTACGTATATGGCACTTATGTGCAAACTTTTCGTGTATCCGATAGTATTCCAAGTGTTCAACAGGTAAATCAGTGAGATATGCAACAAGTAAGTCAATGATGAGGAAATATGAGAATGTGTTACGAGTTGGTACAGTTATGTACGAAAAACTCATATGAATGAGCTCAGTAGGTGATAAACTTTTGGTAAGATTGAGAATAAGTAAGTTATGCTTATGTAACTATGATGACATATATGTAAATTATGTTATGTTAATTGTATAATATTCATGCTTATGTTGCTATTTATTTGCATGTGAACTTACTAAACTTTATGCTTACTTCCCTCTCTTTTTCATTTTCTTATAGTATCGCCAAGCTAGCTCAGGGGTCGAAGGACGTCGGAGCTCGATTCACACTATCAAACTAATCTTTTGGGTATAGTGAATTCAAGTATTTTGAGTATGGCATGTTTAGGGACTCAGTCTTTTTGTTGTTTGTCATATTGGTTTAGCCAAATGTGTTGGCTTATAATGATTTGATGATTCATTTTGTATATGGCCATGAGATATGGCTCATATTAATTTTGGAGATGTAATCCTATTCATATATACATGCATGTGCTATGGTCACTCATGATGTGGTTAAATGCATTTGGCATGGATGAATTGTGAATATGATCATGGATGTTTGATGATGAAATTGTGAGTAAATGGCATAATAACAACTAAGGCATGAATGTATAAAATGAAAGTAAATTGATGTTACATATTGCATGTGATTTGGTGAGCTTGGTCTAAATAAAATATGAAGTCTTAAGCTAGAATAAATTGATAAGAAGTTAATATGCATGAGCCATGTTTATGAATGTGTAAGTGCTCATTTATGCCATGTAGGATGTCATTGAGATGTTTAAGTGTGCATGTGTTATTGAGGGTGACAAAAGGCTCGGGAAAATAGCCTCAAAGTTGTCCACACAGGTAGGCACATGGGCATATGTCTAAACCGTGTATGACATACAATCTGCCCCATGGGTGTGTGATTCGGCCGTGTGTCCCCTGCCCCCTATTTAGGTAAAACAGAATGTCCAGTAGTAAACACACGGGCAGAGACACGGTTGTGTCTCTCAGCCGTGTGAAGGACACGGCCTCAGGACATGGGCGTGTGCTCAGGCCATGTGAAGTTTGCACCTGATTTTTGGAATTTAATTCGCCACACGGCCTAAGCACACTAGCATGTGACTTGGCCGTGTGACTCTAATTGTATTGATGATGTTATAAACAGAGAGTTACACAGGAGGACACGTGTGTGTCTTAAGCCACATGGGCGTGTGTGATCACACGGTCAACCCACACGAGCATGTGACCCTCCAAAACAAGAAAATTTTCTAAGTGTTGCAAAAGTTTCGAAAGTTCTCGGTTTAGTCCAGAACCACACTCAATGTATATTTTGGGCCTCGTAGGTCCTTATAAGGGACAATATGCTTGTGTAAGAATGGTTTTAACTTGGGAGAAATTTTATGTCTTGGTCTTGTATGAATGTTTATGTTTGAGTCCGGTAATGCCTCGGACCATGTCCCGGTGTCAGATATGGGTAAGGGGTGTTACAATTTTGACTTCATTTATCTAACATGACTTATCTTTTGATGGTATTGAACATGTTAGAATAGACTAAATTTTATCAACTTAGTTATTTTATTTTTGAGAATATATTTTTGCTTCATGCATTACATGCATCTTACTCACATTATACATTTTTATGCATGTGAAACGTTAAGGAATAGTTTTGGAGTCATTTTAGGACCCTTAGAACACTATAGTACCTAAAAATCTCATTTTTGTTATTTTACTACACTTGGAAAACAAAATGGCAATTTGGTATCGATACCAATTTAAAATTATTGATAATCATTAAGAAATATTGATACCACGGGGTGTTTAAAGGTTCCTACAACTGTTTTAAAATAAAGAACCCTAAAATTTCTTCTCTCCACCGAAAAACCTCTCAATTTATCTCAAAAGTTTTCAAATTTCTTAATTTTTTTTCAACAAATCTTGGCCTTTTTAACATCATTTCCTCAAGATTTGTTCAACATTGCTTAAAGATTTTGCCCATTTTAACACTTTTGAGGTAAAACCCTAAAACTTTCAACTTGTTATTTTTATAAAATATAGGTTGAAATAGTGCTTCTTGATGGTTTATTGGGTTGTTTTAAACTTCATATATCATGTTTTATTTCAGGAGGTCACCTATTCTTAAAAATTTTCTTAACTTTTTTATCCAAAACCCTAACCCACCAAGCGTTTGGTAAAGTTCCTAAAAGAGATTTTTTTTTTGTTTTAGTGTTTTTTTAAGTGGTTAATAGTTAGAATGACCCCAAAAAAAAATTTCTAGGACTAGTGCATCATCTTCTAATCCTTCTAGTCAATTAGAATCATTTTTTAATGAATGTTTTCAAAACTCTAACTCAATATCTCATTTTAACTCTCATTTTTCTTCAAAACGTGTATGGGAGTCTAGGAAGGTTGATGTAGCCATGTTAGAGGCTATTAGCTTTGCTTATCTCCCTAATAATGTTTAATAACATTACTAAAGCTATAGGGAAGGGGTTGAATGCAAATGTCACCTTTCCTCATGGCACGTATTTGACATGCCTTTTTAAGCAATTAGGTATTCGTACCCATGGAGACACCCAATTACTTAAAACCAATCAATTACTTATGGGGCCCTTCATCATGCGAGATATCATTTTGAAGCCAACACCGATACGTGGCTTAAAAGTGACCATATGACGGAACATGAAGATGATGACATCGACGCTGCATTTAAAGATTTTTCAGCGCCCGAGCACGTTCCTCCACTAACTTCCTCATCACATGTTGCTCAACCTTCATCGAAAGTCAATAGTGCCATGCTCAATGCCAGACATTCCTTAAGCAACGATGTCCGGGGACTTTGAGAAGAAGTTAGAACTAATAGTGATGAAGTTCGAAGTATTCGAGAAGAGGTTCGATCTCATAGGGAAGACATTAATTCTCAGCTATTTACGTTAAAGTCTCAAATAGCGTTTCTCCTTACACGTTTTCCTTCGATGCCTCCTTTCTCCCCTCCTCATAAAGATTAGAGTAGCTGTAGGACATACATTTCATTTTCATAACATTTGCACCTTCATTTCTATGTTTATGCCTATGTCTTTGTTTTTATTGCGCTTTCTTGCTTTATTTGTATTTTGAAATACACTGATTTTTTTTAGTTTATTGTTCATTCAATTTTATCTATCTACTGTGATGAATTAACTTCTTTTCTCGTTGAGCTTTTATTGATGTTTGATATAACAAAAATGGGAGAAAAAAAGGTAAATTAAGGTAAATTGATTGATTATTCTTTGATGCTAACTAAATGCAAATTTTGTGATCAATTTTCCTTAAAGTAAAAATGAATGCCAACTTGAATAACAAATTTTATTTTGGCCTCAAATTTAAAATGTCTTTTATTAAGGGGGAGTAGTTATTCAAAAATAAATTTACCAAATGTTTTGTTATATAAAAAGAGGGAGGTTGTTAATTCAAGCTTTATTTGATAAAAGATTTTGATATAATAAATTGAAGTGTTTTTGGATATAAGTTAAAATTGACAAAAAGTCTAAGAGATAAAATTTTGAATACTTACGTTAAACTCTTAGAAAATTTTGAAATAATTTTAAAATCAATTTAAATTAATTTTAACCAAGCCAAAATGATTTCAACCAAGTTAAAATCATTTTAACACATCAAAAATTTTCAAACAAGTCAGAATTGCTTCAGGCCAAAAAGTATCGATATCGTTTGGCCAATTATCTATAATTTTGAAACTACCGATACTCTTAGAAAAATCAAGACCAAACTTGCATTTTGTTTTTAGAAATCTAAAACAATTATCAATACCATTTTTAAGGTATTGATATTTTCTAAAAATAATCGATACATTCATTAAAAACGATACCAAAATAGTATTTTGTTTTTTACAAACCCTACAAAGTATCGATCTGATATCGATACTCTTTTCCAAAAGTACCGATAAAATATTTTTAGTATCAATTAATAAATCCCAACGGTCACTGAATTAGAATTTATTACAAAAAAAATATCGATACCCTTTTATTAGGTATCGATACTCACAATTACAGGTGAAATAAATGCTCTGGTTTTTCATCCCCAACGACCAAATTCATTACACCAACAACCGCAATGGTTGGAAATCTATTAAAAGGTATAAATACCATCCTCCAAAGACCTATAACAACAAGAAAACATTTTCAAGAAAAAATTATCAATCAAACAACCTTAAAGCTTAATACTTTCATACTCTTCTTACATACACTTGTGAGCTTTATTTCTATTCTTTTGCTCAAGTGTATTTTATTGTAATTGAGCTTCATTTTGCAAACAATTTAATCTTGTAAGGATTGTTTCTTTGTTTGCTTATTCTTATCTCTTTTAGAAGGTCTGTAACTTAAGATTTGGAGTAGAAATTTTAAGGAGTTATAAGGTTAAACATTGTCCTCAAAGGTTGAACAAATTAATGAATTTGGGAAAATCCTTAGTTGTGGAAAGCTAAGGTAGTAGAGTAGGCAATTGGGGCTGAACCACCCTAAATCTTTGTGTCAGTAGTTTTAATTTTCTCTCTTTACTTTCAACATTTTTTAAAAGTCCAATTCACCCCCTCTTAGCGTTTTTGGTTTGTTCTATCGAGCAAACACGGTCCTAGAGGCTTCCCTATCGTCCAATTATAGAAAGTATTCTAGTTCCCCAATCTAAGATGGCGCATATAGAAAGTTTGGGGTAGACATGGCTCCTCAACCTAGACAAAAAGAAATTCCAGTCGTTTACTGACTCCCTCGATATTATTACAAATGCAATTTAAAGGATTCTCTAATTTACATCCTGTGCCACAGCTAACAACAGCCGATAGGCATATCTACCATACATAAATGCACCGTTTATTTATACCAATGCTTGTAGTATTGCAATACTTGAGAGTGTTTCTTGAAGGTCCAAAACAGACGATGGAACATTCGGCATCCACAGAGCAAGCGATCGTTATAGTACATGGGCCCCGTTTCAAGATCAATTATGCAACCTGGGACGTACCTCTTCAGCACCTGACACCATTGCCATACCTCATTGTATGACGTGTCTCACCCACTGTGCATCTTGTTCAAAACCTTCTGTTTTTCTATCCACGCCTTGTGGTGCGAAGGCGTGTAGTTCAATTGGCTACGAATATTTGCAATTAAAACTAACACATCAGTCCTTAAATCCACTTTCACAATCAGTAGTATTATACCCGCGATCATATCTGAATCCAACTTCGGATGATCCCGTGAAACACTTGCAACCCCACGAGTACGTTAAATTAAGTAGAACTGTACCTAAAATCCTAATTAATAAAACCCCAAAAACCCTAAACAATAAGAAAACCAAATAAAAACACAGGGAAAACGCATCCATTAGTAGTATTATGCCAGTGATACTGTACCAGTGGAAACACACGTATGCAGACCAGTAAACTTCTTTATCATCCACAACTCCGTTTTCTTCTTTACATAAGCCATGATTTTTCATCCGTATCTACCGTCTCGCATTACACAATTGGCATCAAACTTTTCAAATTTAGATTTAACCATGTGGAAGTTAACCTCGTTCTTGATGTTGTATCGCTTAACTACAGCGAGAAAACCATATTTAATGGAAAACTCCCTACCCACTTCCAATTCATCTGAATCCAACAAAGAACTTGCATTGCCCAACCTCCTATGTGGTAGTTTTGCAAACTCCAACCCATCCTCTATCGATAGATTGACATTATTCATGTAGGATGGAGGCGAGTATGCCATAAATTATGAATCTTCTTCTTCTTCATCTTCACCCCCTTATCGACTTCTAGTTCAGTTAGAATAGGCTCTAGTTTAGAAAATAATGCAACTTCTGAACTGTCGACACAGACTCCCAGACTGGATCCACAGTCGTCTTTATTCTTGAACCTACTAACATCTATCGTGTTGGAGGTCCTCTCACCGGTGGACGTCGTAGGGAGTACATCATCCATTCTCATGTATGTGTCAGAACATCTAAAATCACATGCCAATTATCAACCGTTGGAAGTGGTTTCCATTCCTCAATAAGTATTCCCAACGTTGAACATCGACCTACCGAAGTTCATGTCTCATCCACTAACTAAGTGTCGTGTAGGGGTTGTGTATTCCATTCTACCACCAAAACTCGATTGTTCGGTGTTCTGCCTCCCACTATTAAAATCTAAAGTCAAGATGGATGAGTGTCTTCCCATTGATAATTCTGGGATATCATAATGGGAACTTTCTAACAAAGTGGTTGGACTATTGGCATTTTCAACCATTCTAGCCTCTCGAACAAGAAGAGATGTTGATTACTGAATGCCTTCATCTGACCTTGAAAATTCCATATATAATTCAAGAATTGGTGATCCACTGTCGATCTGCATCTGCACCATCACCTCTAAGACCCGAGCACTTTTGATATCGGATGCGTCATATCTCACGGGATTGACTAAAGCACAAAATTGATATTTAATAGACAATACTCTCTTTCCTATAAATCCAATGATTTTTCACCTAATTCTTTTTTTAAGCTTTGGCAATTCTATGTCTGGTTAAAAGCCAGTCACGTTGTGTTCTCCCGATAAAAAAACCACGTCGTTCTTGTAACACCCCTCACCCGTATCCAACGCCAGGACAGGGCTCGAGGCCTTACCAGACTTAAACATTCATGAACATACAAAATTGGGTCACCAAATTTCGCCCAAAATTTAAAAATTTTCAAACACATGCATATTGTCCCTTATACAGGCCTTCGAGGCCTATACCATACATTAGGGCAGTTTGGGACAAAACCGAAAACATTCGGTAAAATTTGGACGACTTAACAATTTTCTAGCTTTGGAGAGTCACACGCCCATGTGAGTAGGCCGTGTAGACATACACGCCCATGTCCTGAGCCTGTGTAACTCTCTGACTTAATCCTTAACATTCTGTTAAAGACACACGGCCAAGACACACGCCTGTGTGGCCTGTCTGTGTAGTCAAAACTTAGTCTATTTTCCTCTCTTTTTTGTCATCTTTACAAGCACACACATACATGGTTTCTATGGCATTCCTCAATAGTTCGTTATTATGCATTTGTTCCTCCTACTCGTGATAAAATAGTCTAGCCACATTATTACACATTCATGTGACCTTGTCATCTTATTAATCACTTATACAATTATACTATGTTTACTAACTTATAAATTAAACATCCATGTTCAGGGCACTAACAACTTATTACCATATCACACATTTATTCCATGGTCATGACCACCTCGAATGGTCTTAAGGTAATCACCATGTACATATGCCATATACTTCTTAAACATAGTGAACAAGCATAATCACATAACCACATCACAAGACATTTACACATATTATGGATAAATAGGCTTCCAAGCCAAATTCATTATAAGCCACATCTCATGGCTACATACAACAAATCATTATAAGCCAATAAATTTGGCTAATCACAACAACATCGATCACAGAAAAATTAAGTCCCTATACATGCCACTCACTTGAAAACGTATAACATATACATGTCAATACTCCAAGGGTAATGGCTCGATAATGTGATGCTGCCTCCGACGATCTTAAACCCGAGCTGACCTGTCAAAACTAAAGGAAATGGAAAGGAGGGAGTAATCTTTACGCTTAATAAGTCCATATGAAAATAATAAGCATTAATAGAACATGTTTCTTTAAGTAAAACAACTATAGTTACACTTTTATTCATATTCTGGTCAAGCTGTCTACTCGAGTCATAGTCGATAAATTATTTATAACTCAAGATATGGAACCCCAAATTAATATCCTAAATTTTCCCTGAAACTAGACTCATATATCTTCTTACCATAAAATTTCCAGAATTTTTGGTCAAGCAAATAAGTACAGTTTATTATTCAAAGTCTCCCCTATTTTGCTGTTTGACAGCTTCAACCTTTTGTCACTAAAATTTATTTATCTCATAGTACGAGACCCAGATAATGTTCCCGTCTCTTTTTCTTGAAAGTAGACTCATTAAGTATTTAATTCACATTAATTTTAACTCTTAATTATTTTTGTACAATTTTTAGTGATTTTCCAAAGTTGAGACAAGGGAGTCTGGAATCACTCCGACTCTATCTCACAAGAATTCATGTATCTCATACTACAAAATTCTTTTGCTTACACCGTTTCATTTACGAGAAACTAGACTCATTAAGATTTAATTTAATATTTAGTTCAGACTCTAACTCAATTTCCACTATTTTTGGTGGATTTTCAAAGTCAGACCAATGCTGCTATACCAAATCTGTCTTAGTGCAACAAGATAATAACCATCACAAATTTGTCATAGAAATTATTCTCATAAATATCATTCATTCATTTGCATTATCATCACAAGTCCATTTCATTTCACATGTCAAACACGTGCTCATGGGTTTTGAGTACTTACCTGTGCTATCATTTAGCACTGCACTCGTCCAAACATGACAACTCATATGCATCATAATAATATCATATAACATACATGATGTATCATGGCAAGAACCTTTTGTTTCATTTTTCATATTAATCTCGTTGAATTTCTTAGAATCTCGATGGATATCCCATTCACCGTCAATTCATACAAGTGATCATTTCGTGTGCGCACTCCTGCAAACCTCACATCTTACGGCGGGATTACCAGTCCAGGCTAAATCCCTTGTAACGACAAGCACTTTCAATGAGCTCGGATCTGAATTACCAGTCCAAGCTAAATTCAGACCCTAATCGGATTACCCGTCTGGGTTAAATCCACAATGCACACATATTCTTCGGGAGGCTCGATCACTTAAGAAACACCAGTCCAGGATAGATCCTTTTTATACTTAAGATCTTCGGATTACTAGTCCAAGCTTAATCCTTTTCTACAATACATGCAGGATCTCAAGTCTCATGTAAATCATGGTTTATCCATCGAATTCCCTTTTTATTCAACCGAGATTTTCTCTTTCCATCAAGTATATCATTATGCATAGCTGCTCATGCAATGTACATCCAGTTCAACACATTTCCATGTTTATTTAGACATTAGTCCATAAAATAAACATGGTATTGCATATAATTATAATTTGGCATTTGTTACAATATATAATCTTCATATCAACTAAATAAATATCCATCACACAATGTAAACACATCATTTTAAGTTCAAGTATGAACAATAATAATATCATTGCAATACCATTGACATATAAACTTACCTTGGTTTCAAGTACGACTATTTATTTCGAGTTTATGCTTAACCTTGTTCAACTCATTCTAAGCCCAAATCTTGTTTTCCTTGATCTATAATATCATATTTAGCCTACTAATTAGTCACATTATTCATAGGGGTCCAAAAATCATATTTTTACAAATTTGTATTTGGCCCCTAAACTTTTGCATATTTACACTTTTTCCCCAATACTCAAAAATTAAAATTCATCCTATTTTCTAATGTTTTATGACATGCTGATCATTTTTCATGACTATGACAGCCCCCAATTTCCACTAAATCACCCATTTATGACCAATTTCACAACTTTTACAAAACGGTCCTTCCGGACGTTTTCATCGAAAACCGCTTAGTAAAAGTCATTTATTAAACACCCAACACTCATTCTCTACCATTATACATCAAAATACAAGCATGTCATTCATGGTTAAATATTTAAACACAAACCCTAGCTCAAAATAATGGTAGAAATAGCTAGAACGTGTTACCGGGATTTCAAAAATGTAAAGAACATTAAAAACGGGGCTTAGAATCACTTACTATTGAGCTTAGAAGCTTGGCCAAACCATAAACATGGCTGATCTTGTTAAATTCAGCTGAAGCAAGAATAAAGGGATACATTTGGGTTTTAAAATTTGTCTTTTAATTTATTTTACCCTTAAATGACCAAAATGCCCTTTCTGCCTTTCTTTGAAATTTTATCCATCCAAGGCCATTTTTGTCCAAAAAGTTATAAAATGGTCTAATTACCATTTAAGGACCTCCCATTTAAAATTTCATAACAATTAGACACCTCTAACATGTAGAACTCAACTTTTGCACTTTTTACAATTTAGTCCTTTTGACTGAATTGAGTGCCCAAACGTCGAAATTTTTGAACGAAATTTTCACGAAATCATTCTGTGGAATCATAGACCATAAAAATATAATAAAAATAAATTTTCTTACATCATATTTGTGGTCCCAAAACCACTGTTCCAACTAGGCCCTAATTCGGGATGTTACAGTTCTCTAGGTCACAGACTTCACCGTCATAATAAATAATAGTAATAATCTGTCCACTCATTTTAACCAAATTATCTATCGAGAGAAGTTTGAAACAAAAACATTATGCAAAAAATATAATGCTTCAAATAAATATTAACAAGGAAAATCAATGCTTATGCTTACTTTTTATACAAAGAGTATCGTTGCTCCAACTTATGCCTTCCCTAAAAACTTTTATTCTTCTAAACTTCTTCAAATTTTATTTCCATGGTTTATGGAACCAAAGGTTGAAATATAAGTCATTTATAGCCCAAGAGATAACATCCTATATGTTTCTGAAAAAATGTCCCAGATAGTGGAGGTTAAAATTTATAAAGAAAAAATGCTCCAAGTAGAACGTACTATCAGCAGTAGTGCTGAGAAGGGCATTCGGCTGGAAGCGTTTTCAGTACTTTTGCTGATAGTGCATCTATTTGGAGCATTTTTTTCCGTACAAATTTCAACCCCCACTATCAGAGGCATTTTTCAGAAATGTTTCAGATATCCCGGGAGTCCCAGGATATTTTTTCAGAACCCATCTCGTCAAAATTATTTTTTTAGAACCCATCTCGTCAAAATTATTTTTTCAGAACTCATCTCGTCAAAATTATATTTCCAGAACCTATCTTATCAAAATAATTTTTTCAGAACCCATTTCGATTTTTAATCAAAAATAATATTCAATTGGTGTAAATACAAATATTTTAAATATTGAATTCAATTATTACAATTATTATGTTAAAATTTTAATCAATTAAAACCATAAAACTCTAACCTTAAAAAACCTAAAATCCTAATAATAAAACCCTAATTAATAAACTCTAAAAGTCCTAATAAAAACACAAGGAAAAATGCATTGACATGGATGCATTTTTGCTTAGTACGCTGAGCTGGAAGCGTTTTATTAGTCAGAGGGGAAAAATGCTTCTAGCTAAAAGTGTTTATCTAAGTTTTCCCTGAAAAAGACACCAGTTGGATGCGTTTTAGCAAAAACGGCCCAGTTTTGTGATTTTTAAAGAAACTGGCCCATTTTCGTAATTCTAAAGTATGGATTTTTTTGGTAATTTGGTCTTTCACTTTACGTGTACTTTATGCTATTTTTTAATTTCTTTTAATTTTGATTTTTAAATTTTTTTGAATATTTCTATAAATTTTAAATTATTTGTTAACATGACATATAAGACAAATAGTATCATGTTAATATGAAGTGCACATGGACAACCATAAGGACTGTCACACCAACATCATTAAAAATAATAATGTTGGCGCTTCTATTAAATAAAAACAATTTAACTTTTTTTGAAAGGTTAATAACTAAATTTAACTAAAAAAAAAAGAATAAGAACCTATCTGATAAGATGTATAAACTTTAAAGGTTGAATTTATTATTATATCAAATATTTATAAAAACACATTAAATTCTATGAAATCTATAATAAAATTTCATTTTTATTATATGCTTAATATATATAGGTATTTCAAATATAAATATAGGTGGCCAATGAACCATAATTGTATTGGCAAAGCTAAGGTTCTAATACCTTGAGTCCCTAGGTTTAATTATAGTTAGTTAGTTAAGTTCCATTTGAATTGATAGTGAGATTGACTTTGGTGAAATTCAAAATATAAATGGTAGTGAGATTAATTATTGTAGTAGTGTGATAAAGTATTATAATGATAAGATTAAAATTAACTTTAAAACATGTATTTAGATTCAAATGCAACAATAATAATAGCATGAGATGGAAAATTGATTATGAATGGCATTACATTAAAAGACAGAATTACCTAAAAATGCCAAAATGCCAATTTTTAAGAAATAATTACGAGATTAAGCCATTTTCTTGAAAAATGACGGGAATAGGCCGATTTTATGAAAATACTTTCAGTTGGAAGTGATTTCAAGTGAAATGCAAAAAAAATGCTTACATCTAGAAGCGTTTTCAACGTATTTGTAGGAAAATGCTTCCAGTTCAAAGCGCTTTCACCACATAAGCTAAAAAAGCTTTTAGTTGGAAATGTTTTCCCCCAACAGTCATTCAACCCAACGGCCATTTAATTAGCCGTTGGGACCAATGGCTCCCCCCTTAACGGTCATCCCCCCCAATTTCATTTTTCTATTCAATTCAATCTCAACTCTCTCTCACATTCTCAAATCTCTCTCAAATTTCTCTCAATTCCCTTATAATTTCTCACTAAAAATTTTTCTCTCTCGAATCTATTTTATTAAAGAAATTGTCTTAAGTTTTTCGTAAAATATTTTTATATTGTAATTTATTTCGTGTTTTTCGAAATTAACAGTGGCACAATCTTTAATTCGTTTGGATAAGAAGCACATTTCCATCGATCAATTACAAATGGTAAGCTTTTTTATCATATTTAATGTAATTTAATTTAAATATTTTATTGTTATATTGGAATTTAATATTTTGTATTTTTTTATATATAGGTGAAAGATCAAATTTTGGAGACTTATATTCGTAATTTACTCGCTCCTTCATCACCCTTAATTGAACTGCACTTGAGAGATGCCAGATTTTTGCACGTGGCCCTTATTGGTCGGGAATGTAAATTAGACCCCACAATTGTAAGGGTGTTGGTGGAAAGATGGAGACCCGAGATGCACACATTCCATCTTCTATACGGCGAGTGCACTTTCACTCTGGAGGACGTATAGTTACAGCTTGGGTTATCGGTGGATGGGCTACTGATTAGGTCAGTTCACATAACTAATTAGAGAGACGTATGCAAGCAACTTTTGGAGCGGGTTTCGGAAACCATTTTTAAAGCTTGAATAGATATGAATTGGCTAAGAAGAAATTTCGGTAGGCTCAATGAGGATTCAACTGAAGTCTAAAGAGAACAACACGCTTTGGGCATACATCCTTATGATTATCAAGGGTTTCCTAATTCCCGATACGTCATGAAATCCCGTCCATTTAAGGTGGCTTCTAAAACTCATCAACTTTAGAGAAGCAGATGAACTCAGTTGAGGGTCAATCATGTTGGGGACGTTGTACCGGGAGATGTGTCGGGAGACTGAACCATAAAAAATCAAAATCAATGGTTGCATGTTTCTACTACAATCATGGGTGCGGTACTAGTTACCCTTTTCACATTCTCGAGCGAGCTACCCTTATACATTCTCACTCGTAACAAGGTAAAATTCATTAGTTAATATATTTACCATAATAAATTTATTTAAATTTTAAATTGTTGTGTTAGCATATTATTTCAATAGGTGGAACCATGGGTCGGGTTATTTAGGACTACTTGTTAAGCTTCGAGATATGTGACTTCTGTTAGACCAACAATCGGGAGTGGATGTATGTAATTTTTAAATTTGAATTATATAATATTAATGTAGTTCATTTAAAAATTAGTAGTATATAGATAACTATTTTTTTTAATATAGTTTGAATGAACACCTTACTCCGATTCAACAATTTAAGAATGCATCCCATCAGAATTCTTGGTCAATCCCAACATCTGGCACGTGAAGGTGCCATTGGTAGTGTAGGCTACCATAGAGATGCATGAGTCGGATAGAGTGTTGTAGCAATTCAGGTTTAGGTAATCGATTCTAGTGGCACCTCAAGACCTCAAAGATTTGCATTGTGTGGACTTGTAGGAGAGGACGGATGAGAATTGGACTACATTCCACGCCCAATATATCAACATTTGGAACAATAGGTACAAGTTTTACCTACTCGCGAGGCTATTTTTGCTCCCGAGTTAGTCTGTTATTCGAAGTACATGCCATAATTTAAGGTCCAAGGTAAGCCATATTTGTTAGGTGAAGAGGCGAAAGGCAGGCCACCGCATACTAAGAGGCCACGACAGAGCTACTGAGGTAGGTCCATTGTCTCTACCGATGCAAGAACTGACACTAATGGCTACACCACCGTTGGTCAGTATGACTCGACTTATTCTGGTGCTTATACTAACCCCTTCTTTTTTACACAAACACCACACATTGCACCACATTTTTTTGCTTTTACTTCGATGCCATGTTTTTCTTATGGACCTCCGTCCCCAGCATATTACATGTCGACACCATTGACATTTTCGATGACTACGATGCCGACGACGACATATAGGCCGTCTATGTTTGGGGCATCAATCGGGAATCCAATCGTTATGCCAGTGGTATATTGGATACAATATAGTTATACCTCTACACTGATGGTGTCGCAAACACCTCCAGGGTCACTGTTCCACCAAGGTGGACCATCTTCACAACCACCTATTTTTGGACTAAAAGATACACGATTGCAACCAATGAGCAACCGATCGTAATCAACTACGGACAAAGGCGAAGAAGATGAGAGGCACAACCTATACCGGAGGTTAAACCAAGAAGGAATCACAGTGTGTATGATTGAGTAGGTTTACTTTGTAATCGTTGAAGAGAGTGCATATTTTTCACTAAGTTAGGCTTCGCAGATATAAAGAACCTGAACTACATAATCATATTCTTGTGTCATGTGTATTTACTGTTTTTCATTTTGTACATGGAGAAGTGCCTACAAACTCAGACACTAAGGAATCTAATTCAATGTTAATACTTTGACAAGTGATTTGCTTGTGTTTTGTGTGTAAAGATAAATTATTCAACGACTTCAAATTTGATATTTTTATAAATTTGGATATTAAATTAAAAATGAAAAGTACTTTTCTCAAATCATTTTTATTTACCCATATCATGGAATTTTATGAGTTAAATAACACAAATTAAATTAATTAAAGAATACAAAATAATCAAATATAATTATAGAATAAGAAAAATCAAATGCACATAATTATTTTAATATTCGATATAACATTATCCCAATAAAACTATCAAATTTTACTTCTAAAAATACCCTACCAACTATTTTAAAAGATTAAATTACCTAATAGGTCCTTATATTATATGTTTAGGAGCAATTTAACCAATCTATTATAAAAGTGGACAATTTAATTAATATACATGTGGTTTTGAAGCAAATTGATAAAATTATAAATGAAAGTGTTATAAAATATTAACTGACCTAAAAAAGTGGGTAATTTAATATTTTTCATATTCTAATTAATTTTTGCCACAATAATTTAAACCAATATTTTTTAATATTAAAAGTTTTCATGGTATTAAATTTTTAAGAACCAAATTGCTCTTCATAGGAAAAAAAAATTAACCTTTTTAAAACCATCAAAACATAATCAAAATTTCTATTTAGAAAAAATATTTTCACATAGCGAATGTATAAAGTTGTTGTCAGGGACGGATTTAAGATTTTACTTTAATGGAGCAAAACTTTTAAATTCGAATGACCTTTTTTTTAACGTAAAAAAGTGCCAATTCTTCTCGTATATTTTTTTTCTTATCAAACAAATCAATTTAATGTTTTTTAAAATGTATGAACGATTTAACAGTAAAAAATTTTTAAAAAAACCACACTATATAAAATTAAATATTTCTTTCCAATATGCAAAAAAGAATAACTAATACTATACTAAAATTTCATAAATATCATTATAATTTCAAAAAATAAATTAAAAAAACCTTATCTTAGTCATATTCTCAATACTAAGCATTTTAAATTGCACTCTCTATTTTTTATAAGATCAAACTCATCAATAATAAAATTTATTAAAAATTCTTAAACTATCTTTTTTTCGATACATGCGACCAAATAAATTGAAATAAAATCATTCTTTCATTCTGTTAGCGAATTCTATAGGAGCGACTGCACCCATGCCCCTTGGATCCATCCTGGTTGCTGTTATCATCAAATTACTTTAGTTTATTTTAAATACCACATTATTTAATATTTTTAAAATAAAAAATTAGAATAAATCCGGAAATGCTTTGGAATATACCAAGTTGACAGCGACATTCCCTACAAACAACCGCCGACCAGTATATGTTTCACCGAGAGTCCATGACGCATCCGGTCACCAAATATTTTTCTCCGTAGCCGCTTAATCTGAACGTTATTGAGGGATGAAGGGGACCCCATAATTTTCAACGTAAAAGAAAAGAAATGGGTCCCGACCCATAGTCTCCATACCAATAGCAATATGACACGTGTTGAAGGAGACAGAGCTGTTGTGTCCGTGTGTTAATAATTTCTTAAGAAAATTCTATTCTATCTCAATGAAAAGAAAAGTACACGTAGAGAGAGTTGGGCTGCTTCTTTTATAACTCACGATAATGTTTGCAATTTCTCGTCTTCTCATACTTCAATTATTTTAGGGTTTTCTACTAAGGATTTTGCTAATAAAGGACATTTTTTTTATATACTTAATTATTATATTTATTACTTAATTAAATTTAAAGGATGTTTGGTTTTACATTATCTAGTTTTTACATTTTATGTAAGATTGTTATTTTATTAAATCGCAATTGTTATAAAATTTATTTTTGGATAAATTATTCCATTAATCAATATAAAGTTCTGATCATTCCAAAAATCATTAATTTAATTATTACCGTTAAAGAAATTATTAATTTAATTATTTTCGTTCCAATTTTTCTTGTTAATTTGAATTCTTGAGATTTTAGGATTATACATTTGAATCAACCTCATTTCTTCTTATAATCAAACTTTATAATGGTAATGAAAACAATAGTAATGAGGATAACCAACAACATATGAAAAATCAAAATATTACAAATTATAAATTAATGTGAAAAACAATTCTTAAATTTATGTAAGCTCTTATGTGTTTGTTCCATAACTCAATCAAAATAACCAAGAAAGGGTTGAATTGGCCCTTTAAAAATTTAGTGGAAACAATGGAAGTACATGAAACAATGAACGCAACGATTTAGAGTAATTTAGCTTCAATTGCCTACTCCATTACTTTAAATTTCAACAACTAAGGATTTTCCTAAATTCACTAATTTGATCAGCTTTTGAGGACAATGTTTAACCTTACAACTCCCTTAAGATTTCTACCAATATCTTAAAACTCAAATCCTCTCAAAGAAAAACAAATACGCAAACAAAAAGATAATCCTTACAAGATCAAAGTGTTCGCTAATTAAGCACAAAATACAAAAAAAAAAACACTTGAGCTAAATAAAAACAATTAATGCTCACAAGTGCATAGACATATGAAAAAAATTGAGCTCTAAGGTTGATAGAATGACACTTTTAACTTTTTGATCTCTCTTATTGTTGTAAAATCTTTTGAAGATGGTATTTATACTCCTAAATTGATTTCCAACCATTGTGGTGTTGAAAAATCAAGTTTAGAAAACACAACAGAAAATAAGTTTAAAGAAAAATCAGAGTTTTAATTTTTTTTCCAAAACTAGAAATTGGTTGTGATATCTAAAGTAATAAACACTTAATCAAAATTGTACATTTTCGATTCGTCTAGAATTTTGAATCATAATTTCTCTAAACTTTTGAATCAATTTGTACATAAGAAAAATATCTCTAGAAATCTTTTGAAATAATTTCTTAAGAGAATTTTCTCTCTACAGCTTTCTCCTTTTATATAGGGAAAGTTTAAAAAATTCAACTATGATTAAACTTAATCACTTTAATATTAAATTAATATAATACTTATCGAGATAAATATTAGATTAAATTTAATATTAAGATAATAACTTTAACATTAGATTAATAAAATATTATCAAGGTAAGTATTAAATTAAATTTAATATTAAATATATTAAAATAATATTTTTTTGAATGATTAATTTGAAATCAAATTATCTGGTAAAGTCTCTGTAATACCCCTCGCTCGTATCTGACGCCGAGACAGGGTTCGAGGTACTACCGGACTTAACTCAAGCATACGCATATAAAATCGGGCCATAAAATTTTTTAACTTAAAACTTCTCGTTCACATGCATTTTGTCCCTTAAACAGGCTCATAAGGCCCAAAACATACATTAGAGATGGTTCGGGACTAAACTGAGAACTTAAGAAAAACTTAAAAAATTCATGCTTTAAGGCTCCACACGCCCGTGTGGGTATAGACCGTGTGGTCACACACACCCACGTGGCTTGGGACACGTCCGTGCCCTTAACCCGTATGCAACACTGACTTTAAAACACGGCCATGACACACGCCCGTGTGGCCTACCCGTGTACAACACTGACTTTAAAACACGGCCATAACACACGCCCGTGTGGCCTACTCGTGTACTAAACTGACTTAAAATTTTAAGTGCAGAGGACGCATGACCATAACATACACCCATGGGAGTGAGTCATGTGTCACACACGGCCTAGACACACGCTCGTGTGCCTTACCCGTGTGGACAAAAGGAGGCCATTTTGTCACCCATTTTACACAACCTACACAAGATCATTTCAATATACTAATTTCACCACAATAGACACCAATTCATCCATAAAAAGAATATTATATGCATTTACCAAAATGAATAATAGCCATTATTCTAGGCTTAATACAAAATGAAGGGCTTCTGGCTTAAGCCAAAATACATAACCAATTTCTCATTAAATCAAACATCCTAGTCTAGCCCTATACATGCCATACTCAAAAGAAGATTTATACTATACCAAGTGCTTCGTTTGATAGTGTGATCGATATCTCCGACTTCAAGAGATCATTGAGCTAAATAAGCAGCACTGAAAGAAAAGGGAAGGGAAAGAGAGTAAGCATAAAGCTTAGTAAGTTGCATATAAATAAATATACAACAACAAATTCACCATTAGTCATCATGCTCATAACTCAAAGGTAAGTATAAACTTAACTTACTCATTATCGTCTACTCAAGTCACATTTTCTAATTTGAGCTCATTACTCATTGATTTCCAAATAAGTACTTGTATCACTCACAATATTATTATACTTTTCTTTATAAAAACACTTTCATAACCTTTAAAGTTGAACCTTTTGGAATACTACCGGATATTCTGTAAGCCTCAAACATGGGATAAGTTACCGATATCATGTCCCAGATATGGTCTTACACTAGTTCTCGTATATACGTGCTGATGCATGTCTCAGACATGTCTTACACTAGCACCACTCTTAGCCGATGCATGTCCCAGACATGTCTTACACTAGCTATCATCATCGAGGCCGATGCATGTCCCAGACATGTCTTACACTGACACTCATCTCTACGCCGATGCCATGTCCCAGGCATGGTCTTACACTAGCACTCATAATGTGGCCGATGCATGTCCCAGACATATCTTACACTAGCACACAAGTAATCCGAATGTTATGGCATGAATATCTGGTTTGTTTCTTAGGGTCCCAACTAGATCTTTCTATTATCTCGATCAATAATTTGCATTCTCAGTTCACAATCTAGCAATTCATATTATATCAATTCAATAACAATTCGACTACATACATTCACAATGTAGTTGCATTATTTACATACAACTTACCTCAGGTTACAAAATGTACTCGACTAGTCGATTTAGTCGATTTACTTGGCTTTCCCCCGGTCTAGGTTCGGATTTGACAATTCTTGATCTATGATAAAAAAAATGCGCTCATTTAGTCACTAAACACAATTAGGCAATCTAAAATTTACATCTCAGGTAAAATGATTATTTTGTCCTTAGACCTTGGCAAAATGATCATTTTGCCCCTATACTCGAAATTCAATTTTTATTGAATTTGTTTGTATCTTAGGCCTAGCTGACCCCTTTTTACTCTTATAGCATCACCAAACTCTCACTATTTCACACCCTTATCACCTAATTTCACAAACTTTGCAAAATGGTCCTATAAGGGTTTTCATGAGAAGTTCTTTCACAAAAGTTGTCTATTACACAACTAAGACTCATTTTATTCCATAAAAAATCAGCAAACATCACAAATATTTTCATGGTAAAACCCTAAACTTTCAACCATGTTGCAAAATAGACCTCTCATTAGAAAGCCCATGCTTCAAGGAGTCCAAAAATGTAAAAAATCATTAAGAGAAACTTTCAAAATCACTTACTTGAGAGGCTTAATGTTTCTGAAATTTTTGACGCTTTCAAAACCCCATTCTTTGCTGAAAATTTCAGTGGAGGAAGAAGATGGAAAGGGATGATATCATCCTCTTTTCATCTATTTCATTTTAGTCAAAATAAGTCACCTAACCCACCCAAAATTTAAAATTTTTGTCTCCTCTTGACCCTATGGCCGGCTATGCTCCTTTAAAAAGGGTCTAATTGCTCTTTAAAAGCCCCAAATTTTAGTTCTCTAGCTAATTGACACATTTGGGTACTGAAATGCAACTTTTTCCTTTTATGCGATTTAGTCCTTTCTCGCAATTGGGCTCAAAAACATTAAAATTAGCTCCCCATATTTTTCATGAACTACTATAATCATACTATAACCTCATAATAATAATAAAAATAATTTTCCCAACTTCAGATTTGTGGTCCCGAGACCGCTGTTCTGACTAGGCCCTAAATCGAGCTGTTACAATCTCAGTAGGAGTGTGATTCTTCCACTACTCAATTGTCAAAGAACCAACCACCGACCACTAGAATGTTGCCATTACCACCACTAACATTATCGTGTCCAATGGTGCCATCGTAGGTGCGACACCCTCACGGCACCCCGAGTCGATTAGGTCCGGGCCTAGTGATAGCCCGACTGGTCCGGTCTAGCCATCGGTTGAACCGTTGGCTGAGCTTCACATGCCAAATCCAGTTTAACCAATTTTTTTGGGTCTAGATCTCGGTTTTGGGTTTTCGAGCCTAATTTTCGATACTAGACTCAATTTTCAAGTTCAATTAACCATTAGGCCAATTATTTGACTTGAAAAATAATTTCAAATAATTTCATATTTATTTTAGTTAATCTGAAAAAATTAATTTTGATATTTATTTAATTTTGCTTGATCAAAATTAATCTTCTAAAAAATCACTAAGATTTTTCAAAATTAAATTTCAAGAAAATTCTTTAATCAAATTCTCTAACTGAACAATTCTCATGACCCCCTAATTTAATTCCACATTAAATAAATTGACCTGATTAAATTATTTCTAGAGTCATAATTTTTTTTCTAATTCAAATGCAATTTGATCGTGCTTTTGTTGAGCTAGTAGATGGACCAATTAAACACATACAATTAAGCTCAAGTAATTGCAATTATATCTAAAAGCATCGTTCTAATAATTCACAATTTACTTAATCACGGAGTTAGTCCATAAGAAGTAGCATGGTTGAAAACTCCTTATTGTATACTCTTTACGAAAGCAATTCATCCAACTGCTTTGTCCAATGACCTCATCATGTATGTGTTACCCTCATATGATATTTTTTATTCCTTTGAGTTAAATTTGTTCACTCAATACTATCATATTTTATCTTATTGTCATCATTATATCTTCTTAATGATTAATATGACCACTATTAATAAATAATTGTGATAAACTGATCTTTAAGAACAAACAATCCGTGGCCATGTTCCATATTTATCAATCCATACAATGCCAATGAGAGGATATCGTTAATTATTTAATCGAGTTATGAATTCCATTGTTGCTAGTAAAGTCATGCCATACACAAGTTATATACCCAACATTCTAGCTATGAGCTTGATCATCTTTAGAGCATAAGCCTCCACTTATATCAAAGCACATGAATTACATACGCATGGTTAGTGGCTAACTCAAAATTTAGGTAAATCACACCATGAACATCACAAGTGAATTAATTTACAAACGGGTTCAGAATTAATTCAACTTGGACCCAGTCCAATACATCATTCTTCCAATGAGTATATTTATGTCTCTACCTGTAGAGTCAACTACTCTGATAGCCAAGACTAGCCATCTCCCCAATTGGAATTGTAGACAACATAATAATCCTTCCAAGTATTTGAATCAAATGCTCATTTGATTCTTTTACGAGATTACGAACTCGTTTAAATTATCTATTGAAGTAAGCTGTCTTTCTCGCAATGTAAACGTTCTTACAATGCCACTTATTATCAGTTTGAACTTATACAATCAATGAGCTAATATTTGTTTGTCACAATTTTGCTATGTATGCAAAACATGAAAGACAAAAACACAAAAGATATAACAATGAAATATGAATTTAACTTTATTTATTTATTTATTCATCGTTTAAATACATAGAAAACAATTACATGTTTACTACAATAGGGACACATTTCCCAACATGTGGTTGTTGGGATATTGAATAGAGTTGTTGGGGATGAAAATATCAGTGCATTTATTTCACCTGCAATAACAAGTATCGATATTTTTTTATCAGTATCGATACTATTACCATTTAATGCATCAATTTAGTGATCGTTAGCTTTATTTGCATTGATACAAAAGGAAAATATCGATACCTGATAAAATGTATCGATAATTTTTAAAAGGTATCAATACTGAATGTGTTTGTTCAAAAAATTCTTTGAAGTTAGAATGCTAATTTTGTATAGATACTAAAAAGAGTATCGATAAAAATATCAAGGTATCAAACGATAAGTATCAATATTTTTAATTTGATAAAAAATTCCAGAAGGACATTTTCATATCGATATCAGAAAAGGTATCGATAAAAATATCTATGTATCGATACTTATTGAAGAATATCGATACTTTTTGTTTTGAGCAGTTTTTCTCTTGTTTAAAAAGTTTTCAATCGATTTAAAATTGTTTCACTTGAGTTAAAAATATTTGAAGTGTTTTGAACTTTTCCCAAAATATTTCTAAGTGTTCAAAGTATTCTCTAAGGTATTTGGAGACTTTAAAAAAGTTTTTACTTTGAACTTCATCGATTCTTTGTTCAAAAATAATCTTTATTAAAAAATAATTTTAATTATTATATTAAAAATTATTGATCAAATAAAGCTTAGTTCAACATTATGATAATATATCAAAATAATTTATCAAATAAAGCTTAGTTCAACATTATGATAATTAAAAATTGGTTTGAGTCTAATATTTTTGTAGTGTGAGTATTTAATAATTTTTTGAGTCTACAATCAAAATACAAGTTCAAGTAATCACAAGTATTGAAATATTACAAACAAGCTATCCAAAGTAATCACCATGTAAAATTAAACTATTATAGCAAAAACATATTAAGAATTGGTGCAATCTAGACTAAAGCCAACAAACTAGGCTTAGTTGAACTAAAACTCACATATGATGGGGCTTAGAGACCTACGCATATAGTTGCACATGGTAAGTCTCAAACCTAAGTACTTATGACCCAAGGCCTCCACCTTTACCAACGAGCCAAAGTCTTATTGGCAAGTATTTAAAACATTTTTTTAATGTTGGAAAAAGGTACCAAAAATTAGAGTTGAACCTTGATAGCATCATAGCTAGGGCCTATTTAATAGTGCTTAAAGAAAGCACTTCTGGCTCCAAAAGCACTTTTGAAAGAAAAGCTGTGCTAAACAAGCTGCTTTTGGCTGAAATTTTTGGCAAAACCACTTTTGAAAATGAGAAGTTAAAATTTTTAGCTTTTCCTCTCCCAAAAACACTTTTGGTGTTTAATTACTTTTTCACCTCTTCAATAACATAGTACTTTTCCTTTTTTTTTTCTTGGTGCTTAATTACAAATGTGTTAAAATTATTAATTAAAAATAAAAAAATATTTTTTAAAATACTAATTACAAATATTTAATGGTTATTTTTAAATATTTAAAATATAGTTTATATATTCTAATTAAATTTTATAAATAATTAATATTTATTGCTTAAAAATATTTAAAATTTATTTTTCATATATTAAAATATTAACAACAAGTTATAATAAATTTTTTATATTCTTACTAAAATATAATAATATTAGCTAATTTAAATATGCTTTAAATGCATATTTGTTACTTGATAATAATATGTCTAAAATAGATATTTTGTTTTTCAAAATTATTTTTTGACAGTAATATTAAACACTCAAATTTTAAAGTAAACTTTTTAAAAGTACTTTTCCACAATATTTTTCAAAAATACATTTCAAAAGTATTACTAAACTAGCATTTAGTACTGTACCAGTGGGTGTACTGTTTTTGTCTTGGTATTGGTATGTATCGATATCAACATATTTTGGTATACCATTTCGGTTTTATCGATGTTTTTAAATATTTTTCTCACACATATATAGTTTAAAATTTTAATTTATTAACAAATTATGTATTATTGATTAAAAATAAATTATATATTATATATACATGTAAATATATTTCAATTACATCCATATAAATATATTTACATGTAAATATAAGTTTTAAAAAGATCAATTAGGTTCAATAATTTAATGTAATAACTTTTAATTTCAAATATAATTATATAAAATTAAAATGGTTTAATTGAAGATTTTAAAAATTAGTTTAAAATTTTAAAATTTTGTATCAATTGGGACGAATCGATATTGATCAAAATGGGCCGAAACAATTTAAAATGTCTGAAAATATCAAAATTTTAATCGAAGCGAAACAAAAACTACTTAATATTAATTTAAGAATAAAATAATATAAATCGATAAATACAATACAATACCAAGTACCATATTAAGTGATTATGTCCAAAATAATGAGAATTAAATTCCATAAAATATATTTGAAATAAAAGTATGAGGTGACTCGTAAAACTGGAGGACCGGCCAAAGTATAATCACATAAATGAAATAGAAAAGAATCAAATTCAATGAAAAAAACAATGTTTAAGGGGAAAAATAATTTTTATTTCTTGTATTAAAACAGTCATATCCAACAACCCACTTATCTCACACTCGAGAAATCCATTCGAAACGAAAATCTCGAGAATCTCTTTCATAGACGCCAAAAGTGGCATTGCATGGGTCCCCTAAACCCACAATTCTTATGCGTAAAAAGATTAAAAAAACACCACCTCTATCTTTAACTTTAACTTTCAAATGGTTAAATTTTACTATTAATCCTTATATTTTGCGTAAGTTATAGATTTAGTTCTTCAATTTAATCAATTCTTTTATTATTACAATTTTGAAGAAGGGGATGGTAGTGTTCAAATCCGTGTCACCTAAATATCTTACCTGCACTTTAATCACTACGTCAAACAAATCTTACTCAATTTAATAAATATACATTTTTATACTTTTTTTTTTTAAATTTTGAAGTTTCATACTTGTCTTATATGGTAATTATTAAATTAAATTATACAATTTTTAAAATATTATGTGACAAATATATTATCACACATGTAATACTGCATTGGCTTGCTGTTTTCACATCATACTTAACATAAAAGCTACATTATTTTATTTAATATATTTAATGGTTATTGTTTGAATTCAAATTGAAAATTTTATATTTAAAAAAATGTTTAAAAATTAAAAATTATCAAATTAGAAAACATAAACTGAACCCATAACTTACAGATAATATGAGCTACTAGCAGAAAATGGCCTAAAGATATGACTATTATCGTATGAATCATGACTAAAATTTAAAGAACTAAAATTACAAGGATTAGAATTGATGAAATTAAAATACATAGACTAAATCACAACTTATATATAGTACATGGACTAATACCAAATTTAACCTTAAAAAATTAAATTACTAATTTAGTAGTCTTTCTTCCCTTTCACAGTTCCCTGTTTGTTTTTAACATTGCTTTTTACAATTTTCCAAAATGGCGTCAGTGGCCACCACTTTTAACAAAAAAGGGAAGCGTTGCTGTTTCGCCACCTCTTCCTCCTCCTCCGCCACTTTCTCTTCCCTTTTCTTCACTTTCATCTTCTTTAACCGTCTTCCAGGGTTTTAATATTGATTTTTCAGTTTCTTTAATTCAACAAAAGAAAAAGTAAGAAAAAAAAAATGGGGACTTCTAAGAGACAACTCAAAGCTATGCTTCGGAAAAACTGGCTTCTTAAGATTCGTCACCCTTTTATCACTGCTGCTGAGGTTTCACTTCTTCGTTTTCTGTTTGTTGCTAATTTCTTGTTTAAATTCTTCAGTTTTATCTTCTATTCATTGATTGATTATTTGTTTGTTTGTTGTTGTGTTGCAGATTTTACTTCCTACGATCGTAATTTTGTTGTTGATTGGTATAAGGACTCGTGTTGATACTCAAATTCATCCAGCTCAACCGTATGTCAAGTTTTATCTTCTTAATTTTTGTTTTATGAATGGATGATGATGAACTGATTGCTATTGAATTGATTTAGATATATAAGGAAAGATATGTTTGTGGAGATAGGCAAAGGTATATCCCCTAATTTCCAACAAGTTTTGGAGTTATTGTTGGCCAAAAGAGAGTATATAGCCTTTGCACCTGATACTGAACAAACAAGGCAGATGGTTAACTTAATTTCCATCAAATTTCCCTTATTGCAGGTACTCTTTATTGGTTTGTTTTTGTTTATCTAGCTGTTATGAATGTTGGCAATAAATTTATTTATTCTTCATTTTTTATTCTTCCTTGTAGCCAGGTTATAGTTTAGCTATTGCATGCAAGCTACAATCCCTGTTTTTTGGATTTTTATCCCTGTTTTTTGGATTTTTTACTTTTACTGTAATTAGCAATTTCCCCTTTTTTTTGTTGCATTCATTTTATCACTTACTCTTATGAAACTTGGTTTCCTGGTTGCAGCTAGTTTCGAAAATATACAAAGATGAGCTCGAGCTGGATACATATATACAGTCAGATCTGTATGGTACTTGTGATTTCAGGTAAGTTGAACTCTTTTTACTATGACATTGATAGCAGGGCATTTTGCCGATTGTTGTTATGTGCTTCTCTGTTGACATGAGCAGTTTTAAGAGAATTAAATGGGGAGCATACAGTTTTGTTACTTCTACCATGGGGATCACTTCTCCAATAGCTCTGAAGGACTTTAAATTTAATAACTATGATTGCAGTTAACATAAACTTGAACTTAGGTAAAACTTATAACTTAAATGGTTTACAGATTTTTTTTCATCACATCCTGAGCATTAGGAAGTCCTTACATAAGTATTGTTTCCTTTTTCTAATATATTCTTCTAGAATCTTGTGGTTAGACATGTTTTAATTACCTTGTCCAAAAAAAAAAGGTTGTGCAGAGAACCTTCACAGTTATTCTATATTGTATGGTTATGAGGTGGCTTTAGTGTTCTGCTGTTGTTCATCTTTTCAGATATTCCCTCTTCACATTTGCCTACATTGGATTCTGTTCATAATCTAAAATATCTTTTTCTCATGTGAGAAAACTTCATTAACTTTGAGTTTATCTTGGTCTAGGAATTGCTCAAATCCAAAAATTAAAGGAGCAGTGGTATTTCATAATCAAGGTCCTCAGTTGTTTGATTATAGTATTCGCCTCAATCACACATGGGCTTTCTCTGGATTTCCTGATGTTAAAAGTATCATGGACACTAACGGCCCTTACCTCAATGACTTGGAATTGGGTGTTAATATCATTCCAACAATGCAATACAGCTTCAGTGGATTTTTGACTGTATGAACCAATAGTTCCTCCTTAACAGTATTCTAATGTCACATTTTGTTTCCTTGGGTTCACAGTTTTCGTTGATATTCTTTTTCTCAGTTTATGCTTATCCTTAGAGTTGATAAATAATGGTGATGGATTTTTTTGTTCTTTTTTCAATTTCCAGCACCATAATTTCGAATGATAGAATAGATTTTTAATGTGCATGCACTTTTATATATTATACATCATCAAATGTTGCCTTTCCTTTGCTTCCTTTTTATCAGAATATGGGCTTCATTGAGTCCCCCGCCTCTTAATACATCATATGAGTGCTCTGATTTTTTCTCATCTATTCATCTTCCTTTTTCTTCCGCCATATTCTCTACATTGTGAAAATATGGTCGTACTTCAGTTATCATCCCAAATTTGATGAAGTATACCTTGCTATAGTTGTTGATACTTTTATATTTTCTGCAGCTCCAGCAGGTTTTAGATTCATTTATCATATTTGCTGCTCAGCAAACAGAATCTGGCATTGCTAGTCAAGATATAGAAATAAGAGCATTGCACTCAACCAGTGTAACATCATCCCTCGGGTTACCTTGGACACAGTTTAGCCCTTCAAATATTAGAATAGCTCCTTTCCCAACTCGAGAATACACAGATGATGAGTTCCAATCCATCATTAAGAGCGTCTTGGGCCTGTTGTATGTGCCTCTTGAATTAATGTCTCTGTGTTAATCTTTATTAATTTTACATCAAAAAGTTTTCTCATTGGCTTACATGTTGATATTTTGTTTATTGTTGCCCTGCCTTCGGAATGAATAGGTACTTGTTGGGATTTCTCTATCCAATCTCTCGCCTGATCAGCTTTACTGTGTTTGAGAAGGTTTTTAATGACTATAACAGTTATAATTTTGACATATCTAATATTTTTAATTCTGCTTCTATTTGTTTTCAGTTCTTAACATTTTTGATATAGAAGATATTCTTTATTTTTATTTTTTTAAGCTCTAAATCATTTTCCTTTCCAACATTTCAGGAGCAGAAGATAAGAGAGGGTCTTTATATGATGGGATTGAAAGATGGGATATTCCATCTCTCTTGGCTCATTACATATGCTTTTCAGGTTAATTTTTGGCTGTGAACTTCTAGTGAACAATCATGTATTTTTCCAATTCTTTGTACTTTTGATGGAGTGTGAGGTTGTTTTCTATTGTTATTATTATTTATTTCTGTTTGAATTTTTTTTTCTTGATTCGACCATTTAGGTTATAAATGTATGGAATGCTGTTTGTGGGGATCAATTGCTCTTTCATTAAGCTGGCAAAACTTTCATTCGAGATTAGATGAAGTGTTAATTTTCCTACATATAATTCAATTATTCAATCAGAACTGGTATTTGATTGTAGCATGCTAAGTGGCAGAAAACTGATTTGAGTCTAGGGAAAAAAGTTCATGGTTTTTAATGGGAAATAAGTAATTCTGGTTACTGTGATATTGTGAAAATTTTACTTGTCCGAGTTAGTAGAGAATTCTTATGCTTTTCTGGTTTTCATCCGTTTGTGGTGGATGCACAGTATCAGCGTGCATTATGCAAGATGCAAAGTACATACATCTATATTTGAATTCCATTTTTATGTGTAATTCATGAAGCTTTATGTTATCCTCTTTTTAATCTGTAATTGAAGATGCTTAAAAGCGTTGGTTAATTTTAATTTTGCATTTTCACAGTTTCAAATGTCCATTCAAGGTAACAGAGCTGCTTCAATGATGAGGCCATAATCTACAAAGAACGTTATTTTTACTTTCATATTTTTCATCTAGAAAGTGACTTTACTTCTGAAGTAGCCATCCTCCTACCTACAGTAAATGATATGGATTGCAAATTTTTTACTATAATGGTGGCAGTAATAAGAAAACGTATAGATTGTTTTGGTAATTGCTCTTGATGTGGTTACTCTTGCTTCAGCAATGATTTTTAGTGGTTGATTAGAAAAGGATGACAATGGTATCTGTGGGAGGAGGCTTGTAATATATTCTGGTACAACACATTTAGGTTGAGAAATGGAAAGAATTTATTTGACTTTAGGAGCCTTATATAATTTTGAAGAGCCATGTATCGAATATGTTTTTGTAGTCTGGTCGTGCCATGGAATTGTATGTTCAGTTTTCTTTTATAAATCATGCCTACTTTACTAGAGAGCCAGAAGATGCATAGAAAATTTGATTAATATTATCATTTTCATGATTTAAGAACTTGTTACTTTTGGTTTCTAAGTTAGGATTTATGTACGCAAAAATACATTTGTGGTGGTGAGTTATCTTGGGAATCATTACTTCTGGGATTCTCATGTTAATTTAATTTGATTCCATTTGCAGTTTGCTATTTCATCTGTGATCATTACAGTTTGTACCATGGATAACCTTTTCAAGTATAGTGACAAGACAGTAGTGTTCGTGTATTTCTTTGTATTTGGACTCAGTGCGATCATGTTATCATTTTTGATCTCCACATTCTTTACACGAACAAAGACTGCTGTTGCAGTTGGAACTCTTTCTTTTCTTGGAGCCTTCTTTCCTTATTACACTGTCAATGATGAGGCAGTTGCGATGTAAGTCTTGTGCAATGGACATACCTCATGCTTTTGATCTTTTTTCTTTCTTTCTTTTTTGTGTGCGATTTCAGTTAACATTTTCTACTACAGGGTATTAAAGGTCATTGCCTCTTTCCTGTCCCCTACGGCCTTTGCTCTTGGATCTATTAATTTTGCTGACTATGAACGTGCACATGTAGGGCTTCGTTGGAGCAACATATGGCGGGTATGTTCTGTATGAGGGAATTTTTTTCTGCTAGTTATCTAATCTTGGTTCTTTTTGGTTTTAACTTAAATTATCTTTGCTGCAGGGATCATCTGGAGTGAACTTTTTGGTTTGCCTTCTAATGATGTTGTTTGACACATTGCTGTACTGCGTTGTTGGTCTGTACCTAGATAAGGTACCTCTTAAAACACAATTTTTCTTTTCTCTTTTGATTCAAGGGGTTCTAATTGTCAACTTTATCCTAGTACACTGCTTATGATGCATATATTGGAGAACAAGAGGGAGAATTACTCCTTATAAAGGGAAATTTTTTAGTTACAGTTCTGCTGATAGTAGAGTTCAAACATTGTTCTAAGCTAACCTTCTTGTGTTACATCTTAAATGTGCTCTGGTAATTCTTAGTTCCCAAAGAATGGCAACATAATAAAAGGCTGGTTGAATTTCATGACTGAAAATCTAAGAAAAGATTGCAAATTCCCAAACTAAACTGCATGGATAAGCTGGATATGAAGTAACTAAGGGAGTAAAGACATAATAAGGGTGAATGTTTTGTCTTCCTCTGAACCCATGTTCTTTATCTTGACACTCCCAAGTCCAAGTTATTGAAACAATCCCCCTAACAACTGCATTGTAGTTTGGTTTTAAAATTAGGATGGTCATTTCAGAAGCACTTCTATTGAAGAAATTCTTTGATACCGATAATCAAATCAAACCTTTTAATGAACAAGATTAAACTATATTTTGCTGATCTTGCCTCACTGTCCAAATAAAAATATTTAATCAATGATTTTAAACCCTGCACAAATCACAAAGTAACTCAGTATCACTTAAAAGTGTTTTATTATCATAAAATCAAACCGATGGTTCCAACAATTATTATTTCTGTTGAGATATCTGTCCAGACAGTGTATTTTCAAGTCGACAGGTTGTCACGTGAAGTTTTGTTGTTGAGTTCTGTCTCTGACGGAGATTTTCTTTGTTCCAAAGGTCTTTGTTTGGAAAAATTTTTCTTCCAAAGTTATAATAATTAGAAGGGACTAATATATATTTACTATATGTCTCAGGTATACCTCGATCTAGTGTATCTTTTTTAGTTATAATCCTTAGAAGTCAAGAATTTTGTTCCTAGTATCTTTTACAATATTCAATGCTGTCGCAATTAATTTAATTGCTTAATTAAGCAGCTTTGTAAAAGTATTCTCAAGTTAGTTTGATTGACTAGAATCTTACATGGAAGTATGCCAGATCTATGGGTTTGTTATGCCTTGTCTACCTTCTCTAGAATATTTTATGCACAATGAAATGTTCCTTGGATCAGGTTCTTCCCAGTGAAAATGGAGTTCGCTATCCTTGGAACTTTATGTTCAAAAAATGCTTTTGGAAAAAGAGAAGTGCCATAAAACACCATGTTTCCAGTTATGAAGTAAGAGTTAATGATACAATCTCCAAAAGGAAAAACATCTTTCCTAGAAAGGATATGTCTGGACCAGCTGTGGAAGCAATAAGCTTGGAGATGAAACAACAAGAAATCGATGGCAGGTGCATGTACTGAAACTAGTATGCTTTCTTATTTTGTTCATTTTAATTGGTTTTGCTCATTAAATATATATGCAGATGTATCCAAATAAAGGACCTGCATAAGGTATATGCCACCAAGAAAGGGAAGTGCTGTGCTGTTAACTCCTTACAGTTAACCTTGTATGAAAATCAAATTCTAGCTCTTCTTGGTGAGTGACTTACTTTCACACCTCAATATCTGTCTCATCCTTGTCTTCTCCTAAACTGCAATCTATTTTATCAGATCTGAAACTGATTGTTGGAATTCCAATAGCCTAAAGTTGCTTCTTCTTGTAAGGTCTTGTAGGTTTTGCTAGTGTATTGATCATTGAAGTTTTTGTTCAGGGGCAGTGGTAGGATCTGCCTCCTATTGTTAGGTCCAACCATTTGATTTCATTTAAAGAAGCCTTTGATAATTAGGCTGTTAAATCATTTACCTTTTTACTATATCCCAATTTGCAGTTGATGGGTGTGTATTTCATTGAAACATTTAAAAGCTTATCTGAGTTTTCTATGTGAGAGGAGAACTAGTTCGTGAGAGATCAACCCATTGGCTGCATTACATAGTTGTGTATATCCTTTAATGGGGATATGATGCTTTAGTTCTTCTCCACATAAGATCCCTTTTTTTTTCTGTATGATTCTTATGTATTGGCATGTAGCATTGATAAGAAATCTTGTCCATATATAGAATCTCCATATTGCAATTGATGATGTCAATTCTATTAATTTTGTGCTATTTTTTTAAAGGGCACAATGGAGCTGGTAAAAGTACCACAATATCCATGCTTGTTGGCCTTCTTCCCCCAACATCTGGAGATGCCTTGGTGCTTGGAAAAAGTATTCTAACAGACATGGTATGTTGTATTTTTCATGGTGTTTCCACTGTTCTGTCAACATGATTATGCTATATGCCTTCTTGATTAATATTTGTAAAGGAGTTTGGCTAAGATCTTGTGTGGCTTGTACTGCAAACTTCCATTCTGTTTATGGTTGTTCTTCTTAGTGGCACAGTGGCTTGTTAGTGCTGCATTATGGTGTTTTGATCTGGTCTATTAGTTAAACGGACAATATTTGGAGTCAACATTTATTCAATAGCATCTCACTTTGAGGTGGGCAATTTGTTTGAAGGGCCAGAAGCATGTAAAGTGCTTTTCTAATTATCTTTTATATTATCCTGGTTAATATTGTTGAAACTGAAAACTTCACCTAGTGATTCCACCTGTTGTTTCTCTTTTGTGGGTTTTATTGTCAAATTTGTAGTCCTGTCAGACTTCATAACAAACAGGACTGATGATCTTTCAAGTATGTGCAGCTGGTTTTAGATCCATTTATGATCATAAGATTTTTAGATAATGTGATATTTAGGCTCTTTTATGCAGAATAACAACTCTCTACTCTATCCCTCTCTTCTAAAATGCACCTTGGCCTGGATCCCTTTTATGTATTTTCTTCCTTTCTATTTAGTGAATGCATGGTAATTGAGATTGTCTCGAGCAACTTTGAGTTTGTTGCATCTTTATGATATATGGTGCTTCAGCCTTGTCAGGTTCTCAACTTACTTTAAATAAGTTTTAAGCTGATTAAGTTTTATTGTCGCAACGTTGTTATTATTATTATTTTATTTTCATTCTTCTTTTTCAATCACTTTTGTTTCTTTTGCTGTATTTTTTTCTCCTAATGTTATTATTATTATGTGTCTGTCCTGTAGAAAGAGATACGCAAGGGATTGGGGGTCTGTCCACAACATGATATCCTTTTCCCAGAATTGACTGTAAGAGAAGCATCTTCTAATTTTGTATTTGTACATATTTAAATTTGTGGTATTTTTTTGTTTAATTAAATTGGTTCACGTTGAGCATTCTAAGTGCATGCCATAAGTGTTAAAAATTTGGTTCTTCATGCATAACAAATGTTACTTCAAGGGCACGTTTGGATTGTATGGTAGAAGAAACAAGCTTTTGCTACAAGGAGGCTAATATGAAATACATCCATTTGATTATTCTTTCTTACATTGTCTTGCTTTGCATGTTATATCCTTTTTATCACATGTTTATGAAAAAGCTGTGTGGTTATATAGGTTGGGATGCAGGTTCATATCAAACTATAATCAGTTCTGGTTCATTTTTCTCTAATTACTCATTAGATAGTACTGGAAATATTTTGAGTCACGGGGTTATCATTATATTTGTAAGATCTTTCCTCATTCATCTCAATTTGTGTATGGGCATCCATAAGTAAATGCAAATAATATGTATGTGCTCACTAATCTTAGTCATATAGGTGTATGTATGTGTTTCTCGAACTTAGGACTAAGTTTTGGACACAGGAATAGGTCCAGTAGTTACTAAGTGGAATGTTGATGCCTGTATTAGTTTCCACTTTGAGGTGTCGAATAAGTGTTCAACACAGGTATTTTAAGAAAAAGGTAGAGTCGAGCATGTAGGTCTATATCTATGGCATTGATACTAGAAGTCCCCCCCCCCCCAAAAAAAAAAAAAAAATCTATTTTGTAGATTTTGTCTCCCTCAACTGAAATGGTTATACTCCCTTACAACAGTTTTTGTAAGCCTTCTTCTGATGCTGTTTATGGAAGTTAGCATGCTTAAGTTTTGCACTGTAGAATAATTTCTTGTAAACTAATTCTAATCCTGTTGCACACAACTTCGTCTTTCCAATATCTTCTTGTAGTACACAACTTCCTTTTCTTTTGAAAAATCTGGATTTCCAAATTTTGTTTCATTTTCTTGATATCTCTACATTCTTTGAAGTTTCTGATTGGCAATTATGGCGACTTGAAGTAGCAAAGATTAATTTGATATTTTGATTGATTCCTATTTTCAGGTCAGAGAGCATTTGGAAATGTTTGCTATATTGAAGGGTGTGAAGGAGGATGGTTTAGAGAGTGCTGTAACTGAGATGGTTGATGAAGTGAGTTCCTGTCTGCCTTGCTGGATTCGTGTTCATATCTTCACTTAGTATTCTGAATCTTTAATTTCTTTTTTATAGAGCAGCAAATGAGATCTGTTATTTTGAAATCTATGAAGCTATGATTGAGAACATGAAATTGCAATAGTGTATTTTATAGCGTATAAATAGATAAAACTTCAAAGTCCATAAAGTCCATCACTAAATAGAGATACAGCAAATCATTAAATTTGATATCAAGAAAATCATCATTTTATGAATTATTTCTTTAATTCTTATATTTAAAATCCAAATCTCTTCTTTCAAATTTAAGTTTTCGAGAGCAGCTGAATGTTTAGGTCAATTAGCTTTCATAACAGTTTAAGGTTAATTGTTTAATTTCAGGTTGTTTTAGGTTTATAAGGTTTGGGTGTTTTTGAACTGTGGATTTCCATGTGGCATTAACCCATTTTTGTTGAGTTTGTTGTAGCCTTATGTTCAAATTAGATTCGTTTGCCTTTATTTATTAACTTTTCTTTTATCTGATGAATACCTAATCCTCAGAATAGTTCTTTTATTGCAATTCTGTTGGGCTCGGATTCTATATGCATCAGAGGTTTTAATTGAACTGAGGGTAGCTGGGGACCTTGTATGGACAGTGTATTCTGCACTGTGAGGCTTTCTGAAAATGAACTGTTTAATATGATAGGATCTGAATCAATTAATTTGATATATATTTTTTATAAATGTGTTCTGCAAAAATTCTAGGGGTTACACATAACAGAAATCTCTAATTCTTTTGGGAGACTCTGTGAATTAAATCATCTGAGAAATTTGTTTTAGATTTCTTATAAGGAAAAGAAAAAGGAATCTGATATGCCTTTTTGTCTCAATCTTAAAGTCCAAAGGACCTTTCACATGGTGTCTACTCTCTCTCTCTCTATGACTGGCCCTTGGATGGCTGCATTTTTTAACTGCTACTTTTATGGTCAGGTTGGTTTAGCAGATAAACTGAACACTGTTGTGCGGGCACTTTCTGGTGGTATGAAGAGGAAATTATCTCTTGGAATTGCATTGATAGGAAATAGTAAGGTATGAAATTGTTCCAGGTCATGATTAATATTTCTTGATTCTGGAAGTTGTCAATTGTTAATTCTTGTTTTTCTTTTCTTATTACAGGTTATTATTCTTGATGAACCTACTAGTGGCATGGATCCATATTCAATGCGCTTGACTTGGCAGTTAATAAAAAAAATAAAGAAGGGAAGAATAATATTACTAACAACACACTCAATGGATGAGGCTGATGAACTGGGGGATCGGATAGCCATCATGGCTGATGGTTCTTTGAAATGCTGTGGAAGGTTAATATTGTTAACCAAAATTTTTCTCCATAAGACCAATTTTTTTGAAAAGCTTTCCTTGAAAGAAATCAGAAATCAGGCATTATGGATCACATTTTTCCAAAACTAAATAACAGAGATATAATTTGTGCTCTTGCTTTTGAAAAGGATTTGAAATTATTAGTGTCTAGTAGTTTGAGACTCCTGCAAGACTGCTGACACTGTATGAATCATCTAGATGAAGGGCACTAAAGATTTGGGATTTCTTCCGACCAATATAAAATTAAAATAAAATTATTTATTGATCTCTCTACCTTCTTACTATTGTTTTTCTCACCCGTAATACATGAGCACCCATCTTTCATAATGCGGGATTTTACACTTGATTATAGGCTAAAAGTATCGTACAAGATGTTTCCTTTTATGTTATTTTTTATTTTTTGGCCAGAACCTTTTTTGTTATTTTGTTGGAAATATTTAGCAGCAGTTCCATAATTTCTAATGCCTATTTTGTAACAGTTCCCTATTCTTGAAGCATCAGTATGGTGTTGGTTATACTCTTACATTAGTGAAGGTTAGCTTCTGTTCTTATTATTATTTCTCCTATGATTTTGTTGAAATATTACTTTTATGTATTTTCATGTCATCCTTGGTGGTTTGACTATTCATTTTCCTCTCAGAGTGCACCAACTGCTTCTATAGCTGCTGATATTGTTTATCGATATGTTCCATCAGCTACGTGTGTTAGCGAGGTACATGCTTTTATGCTTTTATATTTGTATTAAATTAATTTAATGTTAAATCTAAGGAGTACTCTTCTGTAATAACATCATATCTGTCTACACCTAATGCTTAACGGGCTAACTATTTTGTTTGAATTTTTTGTCAATCTTTTACTGAGTATTCTTTCCTCAATGAGTCTGAATTGTTTAGGAGTTAATAGAAAGATCTCTGATTATTGTTTAGTGTATCTGCTTGTTACTGAAGGCATGTAATGCGATGGTTTTATTACATGTGAAGAAGGCAGGGTGGAATATATAATTTTTGCTTATAAAAATTGGAAAATACTTTTGGTAAATAATTTTTTTTCCAATAATTAAAGTGTTTTTATCTATTTTCTTATAGTAGATTAATGTGAAATAAAAACAAAAAAGTTCTTACAATTATAGGACTTGAACCAGGGTCCGAGATTTGAGATTTAAAATGTTGGAAAATTGTGTATACATGGATTTGAACTAGGGGCAATTCATAAATTACAATTAAAGCTAAACACAAACCCTTGTTTTCAACTTTTTCAATTTGCAAAGCATTTTTAGTGGAAATGATGAAAACAACTTTTATGTTTTCTAATTTTCACAAATTTTCATTTTCCAAAAGTTTTTAAAATTTTCAACCAAACACATTTTCTTGTGTTCTTCATTTTTCAAGAAAATGAAAATGAAAATGGCCTCTGTTTTCTAAATCCAAATAGAGCCGAAGTTTCTGTAATGCTAGTTCTATCTTATACCAGCAAAAATGTGCAAACAGGTGAAGAAATAGAAGGAATCTATAGCTAGCTATAATTACGGACAAAGTGAAATTGAACCATAACTCAGAATTCTTTATCCATGATGGTAGTTCTGGTAAAAGTGGGTCTGAAAATATATATGTTCTATATTGTGTAATATAATTGTTTATTATCTTCCAGGTTGGAACCGAAATTTCCTTCAAGCTTCCTCTGGCAGCTTCATCAGTCTTTGAAAGTATGTTTAGGGAGATTGAGAGTTGTATAGGAAGATCAGTTTCTAACTCAGAAACAAGAATTAGCGAGGATAAAAATTATTTTGGCATTGAAAGTTATGGCATATCTGTTACAACCTTGGAGGAAGTGTTCTTGAGGGTTGCTGGGTGCGACTTTGATGAAGCTGAATCTGTCCAAGAGGGAAATAATTTTGTTTCAATTGATTCTATTCCTACTGGCGAGCAAGTGCCCAAAAGAATGTCCTATGCGAAGCTTTCGGGAAGTTATAAAAAGATTATTGAGGGCATATCTTCCATAGTGACCAGATTTTGTGGCCTATTTGTTTCTATGTTTCTAAGTTTCATGCACTTCTTAAGTATGCAATGCTGCAGCTGTTGCATGATTTCTAGGTCAATCTTTTGGCAACATTCTAAGGCGTTGCTTATAAAGAGAGCTGTTTCTGCACAAAGAGACCGCAAAACAATTGTTTTTCAGCTTTTGATTCCTGTGATCTTCTTGCTTTTTGGTCTTCTTTTTCTCAAGCTTAAGCCACATCCTGAGCAGCAGTCTGTGACATTCACCACTTCACTTTTTAATCCTCTTTTAAGTGGTTCTGGTGGTGGTGGTCCAATTCCATTTGATCTGTCCTGGCCTATTGCAAAAGAGGTTTGTTATTCTTTCCTTCTTTTTTTTTTTTTTTTTTTAACTTTTGTCGAGTTCTATTTTCTGATTTCATTAGAACGAGCATAGTGCTTTACTATTATTTTGGTACAAAGTAGTATACTGCTTAAGTCATGATACTGTCATGCTTCTCATGCTTCTTTTGATGGTGACATTATAAGACATACATTCCTCTCTCTAAAGCTGTCAACTGTAGGTAGCAAAAAATGTTGAAGGAGGGTGGATTCAAAAATTTAAACCAACTTCATACAAATTTCCTGATTCAGAAAGGGCTTTAGCCGATGCTGTAGAGGCAGCAGGACCAACTTTAGGACCTGTTTTGCTTTCAATGAGTGAATTTCTAATGTCTAGCTTTAACGAATCATACCAGTCAAGGTAGATCTTCCTTAATCAGAAAATTATTTTCTTATATTCTGTTTATCTGGTCTTGATGCAGAAGATGTCTTATTTGATAGTAATCATGTTTGTATTTTTGTGAGAAACATTAAATTATTTGTAGCATGCAAAGTCCATCACTGCATGGTTATGCCCTCTAAAAGCTTTTGTTTATCATATTTTCAACACTTGTTTATTTGTACTTTTTTCAGTTTTATATCTTTAATAAGAGAAATTTATTATTGCTTGTTCTCTTTTAAGATTGTGTTTATTTTCACAGCTGTAGATGTATTTTTCAAGCCTCACTAGCACAGAGTCCAGCCTTTTATATTTGTTGTTAGACATGTCAAGCCTTTTGATTTAATTGGTGTGGAATGTTTTTCATATTTTGAGCTTATATTTTTCGATATCTCAAAGTGAAACTGCATTTGCCTTTTTTTGTGTCCGTGTGTTTGGTATGAGGTTAGAGGAGTTACTTTATTTCAAGTAGATTATGCAGAAATGGTAGATCTAAGAGATTAAGTAAAATAGGTAAAAGGGACTTTGTTGCATGTGGCATAAGGATGCTGCTGCTTTGTATGTAGAACATAGAAAAGAACTCATGAAACCAAGCCAAAATTGTTCAATGAAGGTTTTTGAGTTGGGTTCTGTTGCCATTATTTTTCTAATTGTGTTATTTTTCTGATTTTATGTTTTATTGGCAAGCCATTTTGGAATCAGCATTATCTCCAACTTGGGTTCACATGCCTTTTCTCTTTTGCTTTATGGTTTTTTCTCTAGTTTCAGCCTACTCTATCGGGAGTTGAATAATGTGCATAAAACTTTTAGTTTCCTGTAGTTTCTTTCCTCTGTTTGAGTATTCCAATATGATGGAAGGCAACTGGGATTGGAATCACTTACTTAAAGCATGTTTGTTACTTTTTTAAATATATATATATTTTATCTTTTATGTTTGTATTGATAGGTATGGGGCAGTTGTGATGGATGAGCAGTATGATGATGGGAGTTTGGGGTATACTGTATTGCACAATAGTTCTTGTCAGCATGCTGCTCCAACCTTTATCAACTTGATGAACTCTGCAATTCTTAGGCTTGCTACTAGCGACAAAAATATGACGATTCGAGCACGTAATCATCCTCTTCCGATGACAAAAAGCCAGCGTTTACAGCATCATGTAAGCTTCTCTCCTATTAATATAATATGTGGTTGCAATTTTGACATATATTTACACCCTGTAATGTTTTGTGTTAATTTCTGAGAAAATAAGTTCCACAGTGTTAAGTTTGGGGTACCCTAGGATTTTAAAGTTTACACATAAAACAATCTCTCTACCTGTTTCTATTTGGTTTTAGGGTAGATGTTATGTTATAAAATTAACATTCTTGCTTTTTGAAAAGAAAAACTAATAAGATCAGGGGCGAATCAAAATTTTTTTTTAGTGGGAGCTGAAATTAAATTATAATTTTTGAAAGGTCAAAATATAATTTTATTATTTATTAATTTATGATTTCATCATTTTTAAAGGCATTAAACAGAAAATTTTCATTTTTTGAGGGGCTAAAGTGCAATTTTACCATATATTAACTTAAATTTCCATTATTAAAAAGGGACTAAATTGAATATTTTTCATTTTTTGGGGGGCCAAGGCCCCTGCCTGACCCCCTTAAATTCGCCTATGCAGAAGACCTTAATAATTTGTTTTCTGCCATCTTGAATATTGACAAATTGGTACGAGGAATATTTATGTGAGAAAAAAATGAGGGATTAAAATGTTTAAAATGTTTCTAACATGCATGTAAACGCTTTCAAATCAAAGATTTTTTTTTTTTTTTTTTTTTGTTTGTGTTTTTTTTGTGTGTGCGCTTCTTCATAATATTGATGAACTACTGCAAGGAATTTACCAAGGTAGAAAAATGTGGGAGGTCTAATAAATCATCAAAGGAATGCACACAATTGTTCTATTAAGGAAAGGAAGGGAAGAGGAGGGGTTATCACTGGGGCTAGATTGGATGGTAGGTACCAGTAAGTTTATTTATGGATGCAGATGGCATACCCTGAGCCATTCTGTACCCTTGATCCTTTAAGATGAGCATCTTTCTTGTAACTAGTACATTATCTTTCTTCTAACTAGTACATTTGAAGTGGACCTTGCATGCAAGCTGATGGTTTACTTGTGTGCTTGCTAGTTTGCCTAAATCTCCAAATATAAATAAATGAATTGATCTTGAGTCTCTGTTTTGCACTTTTTAAACCAATATTTTAGTTTCTAAATGATGTACTGCTCGTTGATTTTCCTTTTTCATTTTGTTTAACCACACCTGCTGGATATTCACTTCGATTTATCATTTACATTTTACAGGATCTGGATGCATTCTCTGCTGCAATTATTGTTAACATAGCCTTCTCATTCATTCCCGCTTCATTTGCTGTTCCCCTCGTAAAGGTATAATCCTAGGTTGCGGCATCATAGGATACTTAGTCATTCTCAATAACAAACAATAAATTGTAGATGTGGAAAGACGAAGTTGTTTGCCTTTGTTGAAAATTCAGTTAGTCCTTTTATTGGCTCATTTTTCTTTAGTGATCTAGAGATAAGAATAAGAAAGAGGAAAAAGGAGAAGGAAATAAAGTAGGAACTTTTTTAATACTATTTCATATTCATAGAAAACATTCACTTGCTCATTAATGAGGTTTGGTTAGTACAAAGTCTATTTTCCTTTTGGCTGAATTATGTTTCATAGATTTCTTGGTGGACCAACATTTGGCTAATGCAAGTGTTTCCAGGATTCAGTACCATAGGTTGTGCATTCTGTTGCGCTCATCAAATTTAGTTTGAGGGTGCCAGTTTGGTTTTCTTGTTTCCTAGGAGAATGTCAAGTACAACTTTCTTGAGTAGTAATGGGGATCTGACCTTTTCTATCAAACACTTATATTTAGCTTTTGCTTCCTCTGTACTGTTCCCTGTCTAAATTCTACTCTTCATAATCTCATGTTTACTGGGTGGAAGTCTTTTTCTGCATTTACTATTTCATCCCTCCAATCCCTTTCAGTCAAATGTATAGCAACTAAAAAGTTGTTTGTCTCTAGATGAAATATTTTTGTTTTCTGATTAATTCACTTATCTCTGCATGTAACATAGACAACTGCTATTGAAGCTCATACCTCAGTTATGTCTGCATTGAAAACTTGCATATTTGTGGAAAAAAGGTTCATCCCTGATTTCAGCTGTCTTATTTGATGCAGGAACAGGAAGTTAAAGCTAAGCACCAACAACTGATCAGTGGTGTATGTTTTATTTCACCCAATAATCCAACTAAATTTTTTTAAGCAGTACATGTATTTCATTATAAAATATTTTTTCTCAGGTTTCTGTAATTTCATATTGGGTTTCAACGTACATATGGGACTTCATCAGTTTCTTATTTCCTTCAACTTTTGCCATGGTTCTCTTCTATGTGTTTGGTATGTTCCTATGCTTGCATTCCTAATTGTATTCTTCTCATGTAAGCAAAAACATACTGATAATGCTCATATTATTGATTATTACTGGCTGTCATGCATTCGTTGAACATGTTGAGCCTCCAAAATGCTTCGGGAGTTGCTAGATATCCAAGATAGTAATTAAATGTATTGAATTTTGTATATTTTCTATTAATTAACGAGAGATATTAAACATCAACAATGGTGGAATCTAATTTTGCTTTGTATTTTCCGAAGTGCCATAACACTTCCAAATCCCTGGAAAGTATTGAATGTGGACATCATGTGCAGTAGTTTCTCAGAGATGTTCGGCTATTATTCATAAGATAATTTGTTGCAAATAAATAATTTTGAAAAAGATAGTACTAAGTTTTCTACCGACAAAAATGAGATGCTACTTGGCTGTTTATATCCAACCTTGTGACAGTTGACACTTGGTGCATGACTCATGAGATATGTAACTTGACTTAATGAGTTATCCAGCTTTTTCTCCATGTTATATCATCACTTTGTCATGCAGATTTACCTTGTTTAATTTCGTTTTAAGCTGTTACGTAAATTTAATTTGGTTCTGTAGGTCTTGATCAATTCATTGGAAGAGGCTTCTTGCCAACTGTCATCATGTTTCTGGAGTATGGTCTGGCAATTGCATCATCAACATATTGTCTTACATTCTTCTTCTCTGACCACTCTATGGCCCAGGTAGGGTAACATTCTTTTCTCATGGTTATATCATCAGCATTTAAGACAGTTTGTTAATAACAAAAAAATGTTGTTGTGCATGGGCAGAATGTGGTTCTCCTGATCCACTTTTTCACAGGACTCATTCTCATGGTTATTTCATTTATCATGGGGCTTATAAAAACAACTGCAAGTGCAAATTCTTTTCTGAAGGTTGGTTTCTTTAAGCTCAGTAGTTAGATTGTCAGTTGCTATGATTGTCTATGTTTCAGAATAAATAAATGTAAACTTATTTCGTTGGCAAAAAAAAAAAAAAAAAAATGTAGACTTCTTTCAACTTTTTCTTTTCCTCAATATCACTAATATTCTATCATCAGAGCCAACATGATTGTTATAACCTAACCTTCAGCTAGTGAGCTGAATCTTGACGTTCAAGTTTAGATATAGTGGCACTTTTTTAGTGTAAACAATAATAAATTTATGAAACTGAAACTAAAACCTTCTTTTTTTATGGAAATTCACACTGCCTCACAAGCTTTTCAAGATCACTGATTTCTTATCTGTTATTCTGATTTTTGTTTTTTTGGGTATTCTTTGTCACTCATGTCAACAATGATTTATTAGTTTCAAGTGTTAGTCTAGTAGCAAGTTTGATTTGTAAGCACTTGCTTATGTGTTTTAAATTGAACTTGGTGCTATATATACTCCTGAATGATTCAGACTGCTCCAATACCTTTATTTACCTCACAATTATATTAGCTTGCAAAACGTTATTTGCTGACATCTGGAGAGAATTAACGCTACTAACATCTTTCAAATGTTTGGTCAATAACTGATTAGAACCTAAGTTACACACGGTCTCCCATACCTTGTTCAATATCCTGCAAGATTGCTTGCTATATTGGTGAACTTGACTAAGAAGTTATGTATTCTCCAGAATTTCTTCAGATTATCTCCTGGGTTCTGCTTTGCCGATGGGCTTGCTTCACTGGCTCTTCTTCGGCAAGGGATGAAAGATAAATCTAGTGATGGGATTTTTGATTGGAATGTAACTGGTGCTTCCATTTGTTATCTTGGAATTGAGGTTATTATCTTTCTCATTCTTTTGGCTTGATTGTCTTCTTCTATTATGCTTATCGTCATCTTTGAGTAGGTCCTTGACGAATACAGTTTTGAGTAGTGCACGTGGAGAATCTTCATTACCCTTTTGTATCCCATTTTGTTCTGACTAGAAAACTAATTTCATTTCTCCTAGGAGTTGTTTGTAGAACTTCTAGAAATAGCCATTTGTTTCATCTTGATTTTCCTTTTAGATGTAGTTTCAAATAAAACAAACATGTCTCTTGATGTGACAGGCCATTTTCCTTTAAGATAAGTTGATTTGGATCTCATTCAATTTTCTCTCTTTGACAGGCCATTGGTTACTTTTTTCTGACTCTTGGGCTTGAACTCTTGCCTACTTGTAAATTGACTCCTGCAAGACTAATGGAGTGGTGGAGGAAAAAACAATTTCAGGGTGATGAATCTGTTTTAGAACCTTTTCTGAAATCTTCCTCTGAGACCTCTGTTCACCTTGATGAAGACATAGATGTAAGAACAGAAAGAAATAGGGTACTTTCTGGTTCCATTGACAATACCATTCTTTTCTTGCGTAATCTTCGGAAGGTATCTCTATGAACTCTACTGTCCTTGATTTTAGTCATGTCATTCTCGTACTCTCATTATTGCTTGGTAGTAACGTTCATCAATCAATCTCAGGTGTATCCTGGAGGAAATCATCACCGTGCAAAAGTAGCTGTAGACTCCTTAACTTTCTCTGTTCAGGCTGGAGAATGTTTTGGCTTTTTGGGAACAAATGGAGCCGGGAAAACTACCACTTTGTCAATGCTAACTGGTATTCTGCACTTGTCCTGCTTAGACATCAATATTTTATCTGAAGAACACTACAAAGTTAGCCTATTTTATGCCTGGCTGTTTTGTTAATGTGTTTCTTAATATTGTGGAATAATTGAATTCATGAACAATGACTAAGCTTCCATCATTATTAGTAATTTACCTATACTATTTCTTTCTCTTAAACTCTGCTACATTGTATAGTATCTGGTTCATAAATCTTTATGAGAACTCAACTCTGTTTAGAGATTATGGCAATTGTAAGATTTTAAGACATCTGAACCACATCAATTTCTTTTTCTTTTCCACCATACAGGAGAAGAATCTCCAACTGAAGGAACTGCCTTTATTTTTGGAAAAGATATATCTTCGAATCCAGAGGCTGCCCGTCGTCATGTAAGTTAGATTCCTTTGTTTATCATACTCATGTTTGATCTAACAGTTTGAATAGTTCATCAGAAAGAATTTGACTAATTTCTTTAACGAATCACCTACAGATTGGATACTGCCCTCAATTTGATGCTTTATTGGAATATCTTACTGTGCAACAGCACCTTGAACTTTATGCAAGGATAAAAGGAGTTTCAGACTACAGAATGAATGATGTATGTGTATCTATCATAGTTATTCTAATCATTTTACTCCCTCATCAGTATGATAGAAGGGTTCTAGTTTGATTTGAAGCATTCAACATGGTACAATAATTTGAGAGGCTTTATCTGGTTGAGTCTTATAAGCTCTAACTGAAATGCATGACACCAGCTAATACACTAGCATCAATATACTAATTTGATATTGATGCAGTAATGACCACATAATGCACTTTATGCATGTAACTGTTTTGGCAGGTTGTTCTGGAAAAGCTGGTGGAGTTTGACTTACTAAAGCATGCTGATAAACCATCATACACCCTTAGTGGAGGGAACAAGCGTAAATTGTCTGTTGCAATTGCAATGATTGGGGATCCTCCAATTGTCATTCTTGATGAGCCATCCACAGGTATAAACTGCTTACATAAACTCAAGTTCTTGTAAGGACTTGATGAATGCTTTGCATGCATCTCCCCTTTTCTACCAAATAGTTTCCGTCTTTAGACATTAAAATGTTATGAAATAGCTTGTAGATCTTCTGATCTATCTTTGATGTTGGCTTGGCTCCCTTGATATATTGTATGCACGTTGGTTTGCATTTTCTCTAGTGGTTGTATGTTATTCCGTCCCAAAACTTTCACTTTGTTTATTCTAAGGCTCCTTGATATTTTTAGTCTTAAATTAGTTTGCTTACATACTGCATGTTTGAGTTCTGGAACTACCATTCTCCCAACAGATGTCTACCCCTGTTACATACTTCTTGGTAATAATCAACACAGGGATATAGCCTTTGATGGCAGTTTCTAGTCTGTTGTGTATCGTTTAAGAGTATTGCGTGATTACAGTCTAGCTAACTGTTGTCTAAGAATGGAATGCTATGTAAAGTTCAGCAAGTTATATTTAGAGCTTTCCTTGTTTCCTGGCAATTAGTTAATGTTAATTATTTTAGGTATGGATCCCATTGCAAAAAGGTTCATGTGGGAAGTTATATCCCGCCTATCGACCAGACAAGGAAAGACAGCCGTGATCCTTACTACCCATAGCATGAATGAAGCTCAAGCACTATGTACCAGAATTGGGATAATGGTACCAATCTTCCTTCCATCCTAAAACCTTGTGAAAATTATTTTTGGCATTCACTTAATGTGCAATGTCTGCCATTTAGGTTGGAGGCAGGCTAAGGTGCATCGGAAGTCCCCAGCACTTAAAAACAAGGTTTGGAAATCATCTTGAGCTGGAGGTATGTGGTTAAATATGATGTCATTCGTTGATTTAATAATGTGCAAGTATGAGTTGAAACACTTGAAAACTCATAATTCCTTAAATTCTTACCTTCGATCAGATTAAACCCACTGAAGTGAGCGCTTCTGATTTGGAAAATCTTTGCCGCATTATTCAAGAAATGCTCTTTGACATTCCTTCCCATCCAAGAAGCCTACTAAACGATCTTGAAGTCTGTATTGGGGCCACCGATTCCATTACATCTGGAAATTCATCAGTTGCAGAAATTAGCTTGTCAAAGGAGATGATAATTGTTGTTGGACGTTGGCTTGGAAATGAAGAAAGAGTGAAGACACTTATTTCTTCAAGGTCAAATTCTGATGGGCTTTTTGGTGAACAGTTGTCAGAGCAGTTGGTTCGGGAAGGTATAAATGATATACTGATGTTACTTTAATATCCATTCACTGCAGATTCTTTTTTTCTTTTTTTTGAAGGTGCTGTTTCTTATCACTATTTTAAACTTATACTGCATAGAAATTCGGCATAAAACAGACATTTTTAATTGTGTTATCATCCTCCATTGTTTATTTTTCCTTTCTTACAGCATTTTTGACTTATTATGAGTTTCATAGGTGGTATACCATTGCCAATATTTTCCGAGTGGTGGCTAGCTCGAGAGAAGTTTTCAGCCATCGATTCATTTATAGTCTCTTCATTTCCTGGTGCAACTTTCCATGGCTGCAATGGATTAAGTGTTAAATATCAGGTAAAACTCATAGTTACTTTCAGCTACTTACGCCATCCGTAACATCTAAGCAAGCAATCTCCCTTAGTTTCCAACTAGTTTTCAATTGTTTGATCATTTTAAAAAATAAAAAAATAAAAAGAGTATACTTAATTGAAGGCATACTCATGCCCAAAACTCATCAAGTTTGAGTAACATAGTACTATATCACGCTTTTGTACATTATATTGCGGATTCATGATTTTTAGTCAAGTGATAGTAACTGATTCAGAAAATTTTTGATGCAGTTACCATATGGGGAAGGTCTCTCGTTAGCAGATGTTTTTGGGCACTTGGAGAGAAACAGGTAAGCATCTCTCAAACTGCCTTTTCCTTTTTCATTTGGCTAAACTAATTAAAAATCCCTTACGCTTTACCACTTTTTTTTTAAATAAGCCCCTTGTACTTCCTGTGCACCTGAAACTTTAAACACATACCCAAATTAGCTCCTTACCTTTAATTTATTGAAGTAAACCCTTAACATGAATTAACTTTTCACTTGAAATAAGAGTGAGCTTCGATATAAATCAAAGGATAAGTGTTTATTTGGGTGCAAGGAAAGTACAAAGAATTATTTAAAGAAAGTGATAATGTTGAAGGGTTTCTTTTTATAAATTCAGTAATATTATTTTGGGGGGATTTTTTCACTGAATTTAGAAATTTTTACGTCAGAAATGGATCGGGCATAGCTGAATACAGTATCAGCCAATCAACTCTTGAGACTATATTCAATCATTTTGCATCTAATTCATGAAGGCTCAACTTGTTACTTTGTACCTAGATTTTGAGGGTAAAATGTGAATATCATAAGCAGGCATTGTGTATTATATTAGTTAGAAAAAAAATTAGAGAAGCAAACAATTGAAATGTAAAGAAACTTTTGGATTTTTTTGAAAGCAAATTAAAACGTATATTTAATGTTCTCATATTTTTATTTGAATGGAATTAAGGATATGAATGGTCATGTTTGTTTTTGACTGTTTTTTGAAAAGATGAAGTCAAGGTGCAGGATATAAAGATTTGTTTTTATATATTTAGATGATTATACTTATATTTGAATATACGTTTAGTTTAAATATCTATTGAAGAAATTCCGCATGCTAACATATATTGAATACGGTGAATGAGCAATGACATTGTTAAATCTTTTTTTTTCCCCTGCACGTCTAACTTGTAATCCGAATAACGTCCAAGGAGCAACATTTTTTTTTTCTCCTTTATCGATCGGATCAAGTTACCATAAGGTTTAATCTGTCACAATCTAGCTAGCATGTCACAGAGAAGTGAAATGAAATAAATGGAGAATAATTAAGAAATTTGGGAAATTTAGAGATTTCAAATTGAGAAGAGAAAAATACTGTTTTCATTCAGTCGTTGCAGGTTGTATATATATAGCAAGAATTCTGTACCAAACAAATTATTCATCAAACTCCATTGTCCCCAAGGGTCAAAATCTGGGAATTGCGCTTGAAGAACCGTGAAGTCTTCCCAGGTGTCCAGCTTCCGTGTTTACCCACTAGATCAGCAGCTATGTGACAGCCTTGTTTTGGCGTTTGACTATTCGTTTATCAAGGACTGCAGCAGGATATACCTTGGGGTTAAATTAAAGAAATATGTCAAATTTCATAAAAAATAGGCGAATTAGGCCTCTGTCTGAGATATTTAGGTAAAAAAAAGTAAATTTTAGAGAGAAAGAGAAAACATGTCTTACTAGATATGTTTTTCTACCATGGCAGATGAAAATGCCTTTTATTGGACGTGTTTTTAGACAACGGTAAATTTTTCAAACGGTCAAAAATCCTGACGGGTAAATTATTTTCAATGGCTATAAATGACTAGTTTATTTGCTATATAAGCCTAAGCTGTTTTCTCCCTTTTGCATTCAAATACCATTTTTCTAATTCTCTCAATTCTCTCACTTTATCCATTCTCTCAATTCTCTAAAGTTTTTAGTTCTTAATTTTTGAAAAATAATTTCTCTAAAAATCTTGTTGTTTTAATTGTATATTTCGTAATTTATTTTTTAATTGATTTTTATAATGGAAATTATGCTAATTTATTTCGATGGCAAGCACCTTTTCAGCGTCCAATTGCAAATAGTAAGAAAATAATTTTAAAATTTTTAATTTTAATTAAGTTCATCATTAAGTTGTTTACATCATTAAATTTATAATTTCTTTATGTTTATATAATTAGGCCGAAGATCGGATTTTAGAGACACACATCCATAAATTATCGACAAGGGCACCGTGTGAAATTGAAGAAGACTTGCAAAAGGCAGGATTTTTGCACGTGTCTCGTATGCTGAGGGGGGATCCCACACTTATCAGCGTATTGGTGGAAAGACACACATTCCATCTTCCATGCAGTGAATGTGCAATCACACTCGAGGACATAGCATTACAACTTGGTTTACCGGTGGATGGGCCAATCGTTACGAGGGTAGTGGACATTCATGATTGGAGCGACATTTACGATGCACTACTAGGCAAGGTGTCGAAGAAGTTTTTTGGTAACCGAATAGAGATGAAATGGTTGGAAGAAAATTTCAATTATCTCGGCAACTCCGCGAGTGCCCTTGAAAGACAACAATACGCCTGGGCATTCATCTTACAGGACACGTTTTCAGTTGAGGTGAAAGAATGTTCACTAAAAGTGCGTCATGTAGGACATGTTTTCAGCTGACATAGCTGCCATGTAGGATGAAAGCACGTCCTATAGGGCGCGCTTTTAGTGAACATTTTGCCACCTCAGCTGAAAACGCGTTCTGCAAGGCGCGTTTCCCCCTGCCATTTTTAACCTTAGTGAAAAATTTTGAGAACCCGAGATATTTTTTAGACACCTTAAGAATCCCAAGATAATTTTTAGACACCCCGGGAATCCCGTGATAAATTTCAGATTTAGCTGGTACATTGTTTATTTTTTTTTCCTATTCTTTCCCTTCGGTTGCTTATATAAATGAAGGTTTGCTCCCCCTACTCCATCAACTCTCTCGGCCACTATCCTTAAACCTTAAAAAATCTCTCCTAAATTGTTTTTTTTTGTTGAGTGTTGAGATTTTTGGGCGAAACGATTAATTTGTGTTTGAGGGAGATAATGTGATAGTTTTAAGGTATGTTTGAGTTTACAATGATGCGGTGGAGCTCAGAGACCCCCACATTTCATCTGCGGTGTAGGGATTGAAGCATCATCTTAGAAACCCATCGCATTGCAACTCAGCCTCTAGTTCACGTGGTTATATGGTCATGGGTTGAAGTAAAAGTAGGGGTCCTATTTGACAGTGGTTATGCAGTCATGGGTTCAAGTTTCACGCTACCTGAATAGGATACTTTATAAACCTAATACATAAGTTTGAGACCATAATTAAAGGGAAAATCTAATGGGCTTTCCAGTATAATCAACTTATTCTTTTTCTCCATCTTCACCAAAGCAGTATCCTTAACCTCCTTGTTTGAAACCTGTGACGAAGTTGGGGGCAAGTGGACTTTCATGGGGAGCAGTGACTGTTTCGGTGGAGAAAAGTTGAAGGTCTTTTTGGGGCGAAAGTAGTTACTTTGACTAAAGAAATCTTTACTAACTATAATTGTTGCCAACCCGATTCAAGTTTTACCTTTTCTCCACCACAATAGACACTCCCCTCTAATAGTCGTCTTGCATCCAACTCTATCACAGGTTTCAGAAATTAGGTTTAGGATATTGCTTTTGCTGGAGGTGGTGAAAAAGAATAAGTTGATTATACTAGAAAGCCCATTTGTTTTCCCTATGATTATGGTCTCAAAATTATGTATCGGGTTTATAAAACATCCTCTTGTGGTATCATAAAATTTGAACCTATGACTGCAGAACCACTGTCAACTAGGTTCCCAAGTTATGCTCCAACTTGTTACCGCATAACCATTTTCAACTAGGACCCTTACTTATACTTCAACCCATGACCATATAAACACCGTGAACTCCGAGTCTGAGTTGCAATGCGATGGGATTCTAAGGTAATGGTTCCATCTCGGCACATCAAATGAAATGTGTGGGTCTTTGAGCGCTATCACATTATCGTGAACTCAAATGTACCTTTAAATTATCACAATGTCTACCTCAAACACAAACACAAACACATTTGGGTCTTTCTCCTTAAATTTCTAACTCTAAACCCTAAAAAACCTTAAACCTTTTAAAAAAGCCGAAGAGAAAAACTAAAAGTATTTCTAGCAGGACACATTTTTATTTGACATGGCAGAAAAATGTGTCCTGCTGGACGTGTTTTCTATTTCTCTCTTCAAAATTGACCTATTTCCCTAAATATCACAAAATCTGACCCATTTCCCTATATATTTTTATATTTGGCATTTTTATCAAATTTAGCCTACACCTTAGGTCATTTGCTTTAACGTTTAGGGATTTAGGCAAGTATTGACTCCATCTCCACTTTCTTCTTCAATAGACTGATGTGAAAAATTAGATGGATTTTGGTAGAGTCTGACAACTTTAATTTGTAAGCTATTGACCCAAATTTTACTTCAATCGTGTAGGGTCTATAGTAACAGGCAACTAGTTTTGAGTTCCTCTGAAGAGCCAAAAAAGTTTGCCTATATGGTTGCAACTTGAGGTATACTTAATCTCCTACCTCAAGGCTCCTTTCACTACTTCTCTTATCTACGTATACCTTCATTTTATTTTGTGTTTTCCTTGACTGTTCCTTAAGAATATCATTGAGCTACTCTCTCTCTAGCATAACATCTTGCACACTGTCCACTAGAGAATATGTGTCCTATACTAGGTTAGGAGGTCTATAGCTATACAATGCTTCAAATGGAGTCCTCTCTAGAGCTATGTGGTAATTTGTATTATACTTCCATTCTATTTGAGATAGCAAATTTTCCCAAGACTTTGTTTAAATAGGCATATACACCTTAGGTATTGTTCAAGACACTAGTTAAGCCTTTCTGATTGACCATCTATTTTAGGATAGTATGCTGTACTAAATAAGGTTGTAGTGCCTAGGTTTTTCATCAGTTGTTGTGAAAATAAACTAGTTAAGGCTTTGTCTTTGTCTGAAATTAAAAATTAAGGATGACCATGGAGTTTGTAAATATGGTGTAGGTAGATTTTTACAATTTCAGGGGTTGTGTAGGGATGAGATAGGGCCACAAAGTGAGCATAGTTGGTAAACTTGTTAACAACTGCATGTATGTAATCTTATTTCATAGATTTTGGGATCCCCTTTATAAAGTCCATAGAAATTACCTTTCAAGCTTGGTTAGGAATAGGAATTGGTTGTAACAGTCCTAGTTAGGCTATATTCTCATCTTTAGCTCTTTAACAAATGCCACATCATTACACATAATCGCTGGCTTGCTTTTTAAGATCTGAACAATAGAAACAGGACTTGATTCTGAACAAAGTGGCTTGAATTCTTGAATGACCTCCTTGAGGAGAGTTATGTAATGAAACAAGACTTGATTCTCATCTTTACCTGCCAAGATCTCTAATGTTTAACAAATCTAGGCTAACCTAAAGTTAAACCTGTAGCTCTAATACCACCAAATGCGACACCCTAAATTCGACCGGGATGGACTGACCCGAATTCAAAGCGTTACATTAGCCATCGAAGCGACTCTCCAGTTAACGACCACCCGACGCACACCCCAATCTTATAATGCCTCATTTATGACTATTTAACTATCATTTATTAATGTAGAAGAAATTTGTGAATCATTTTAAAACTTTTTCTAAGTAATTAAACCTAATGTTATTTTAGTCATTTTACCACCTAAGGTTAAACTATCCTGATTTTATTTTTAAATAGTTACCGACCTTTTTTTAGTCAAATTATGCAAGCCCTAAAAAAATCAGCTTAATTCAAGTCCATTTACTATGTCTAATTCAAGTTTTATTATTAGAGACTAAATGGTAACTTTTACAAACTTTTAGTACATTTTCCAAATAAAAAATTAAGAGTGTTTCTACCAAATATTAACAGTTACAAGTCTAATATTAAATTATTACCAAGTTTCCCTATCATTAAAGGCTCCGATTAATCTAATCAAGTTTTAGGACTAAATTATAAATTAAGAAAATTAGAATACTAGATTACAAAAACTAAAAACCAAACCCCCCAAAACCCACAGACCGTGTCCCCGGCTCGTGTGTCGTTTAAAAACTTGTGTTCAAATCGCGAAAAACTTTTAGGCCGATCGCACACGCTCATGTAGAATTTCCACACACCTATGTGTAAGCCATTGCACCTATTTTGTCAAAAATTCATTTTAATTATCCAATTTTACATATTTTACTTACCCATTAAACTTGAAATAGCTATAATTAATTACCATAAACATCTACAGATCTCCAATTTAATTTATTCACAACAAATATGCAACAATTAATCAAAATTTAACACCCAATTACACGCTTAGCAAACACCAATTAATTCACATAAGCTACATACCTTAGTTGCAACCAATCCACTCCATGGTAAGCTTCAATTAAAATTGTTAGTATAAAATACATGCTTCATACACCGTGTTATCAACCACCATATGAACACTCATTAACATTTCATAAATCAAACATCAATTAGACATAAAATCACGTATTAAAGCAATTATAGAATCACCAAAATTAAAGTCCAAAATTTAATGTCCAATGTCCATTACAAATAAATAACACTAGTCCCAAAAGCATCACAATGCCGCTATATAGTCTCTAAAGTAAATTTCTTAAGCCACTACCAAGCCTTATTCTTGGATCGCCCTTGCACTCGCTTCTCGACTCTTTACGCTCAGAACTTCTCTACACGAAATGTGAGGGTTTGAGCTTAAAAAGCTCAGTGAATGATAGTAAAAACATCAAGTAATTTGCATAGTAAAAACATCAAGTAATTTGCACCCAATCATGCATAAATCAAAGCAATTAAGCATTAAATTTTCAGCCACAACATGTTAAAATTTCACCATAACATCATATGCTATATCAAGAATTAAGAATCAACTTTTCCATGGCATGTAAAATCATATTTTAACATATAAACATTCAATTATATTGGCACAATCAATCAATTATATTGACATAATACTTCCATGGAAATAAGTAAACATGTGATTATACATTGGATAAATGGATCTCCGAACTCCCACAAATCAACTACAGTCCTCCGAATTGAGTGGGCTGAAGGCACACGCTCCCTTATAGTGCCTCAGACAACTCAATGAGTGGAGAATCAAGCTCAACACTCCCTTATCTACTCCAAACAAATAAGTCCATCAAGAGCCATATGCTCACAATATCACAAATAATGGTGAATACTCACAAATCCTATAACATGCCAACTATATCTAATGGATCCACCATGCAATATGGCCAATATAATCATATATACAAGGCATAAAATCTGCTATTTAATCACTTAATTTAGGATGTTAAAACGCAAGTAAAAGCATGTTGCTAAGCGATTTTAACATCAAGAAAATTAAGCATAGCAAATATCATTTTCCCAATATTCGTATACCAATTAGAACACCTTTATCAAATATTCAATAAATCAACAATTCATGCTCCAAATATCAATTTATTCCATACAATTTAATCATGCTAAAAACATAATACACAACTTACCAAATCAATTGCCATTTTGCTCTTTCATAAAATAAAGCCTATTTTTGCAAATCCAACCATCCAATATGCAATTAAGTCATTAATAACACCAATTAAACCTTTAATTTAACACAATAAGACCAATTTACCAAATTGCCCTTAATATCACTCACCTCCACACTTAGCTCGTTAAGCAAAAATGTGTTCAAACAAGCAAGTTTGAGCTTCAATTCTGATTTGCACGTTTCTCCTCTTGGTGTGGAGCTTTAACATAGACAAAGCATGCATTAAAAACTAACAATAGCAATAAGAAACATGGAATTTGATAAAGTATACGAATCTAAATCACTGCTCCAAACTACCTTACCGATGTTGCACAACTAAGTCAAAATATGGAATTCCTCAACTAAACTCCCTTTTCAGCACCTCAAACCACTTCTAATCTTCACTCCTAGTCCAATAACATGTATTCTAAGTGTTAATTTCATTATTTAATCTGTTTCATAATTTTTCGAAAAAATCATCCATGTTCTTGATCAAATTTGAATTTCTCAAAATTGATCCATAAAACGTGTTTGATCTTTTGGTTTAAGGTTAAAAACCTCTTATTAGACCTATTTTGAGCTTAGACATCCATTAATATTTGGATTCCAACTCAAAATTAAAGATCCACCATCGTTGATCCTTAAGTTCAAGAAAGAAGAAATTAAAGTTGAAAATCCGTTATAATCACTTTAATTAACAAAAAAATGATTGAAATCAACTTAAAAACAAGTTTAGAGATGAGGATTACCTTCACTTGAACTCAAATCATTGATTTGGAAGTTTGAATCAAAATGCTTGAAGAAATTCGGATAATTTTTTCCCAATTTTGAAAATTATTTCGAGAGATTTTACAGAGAATATTGGGAGAGAAAAGTTTTAGATCTATTCTCTGATATTTGGTTTATGAAAACAAAAAAAAAAAAAAAAGAGAAAAAACTCTCAATTCGGGTGAAAAATGAGTGAAAAGTTAGGTAGTTGCAAAGTTTTTAAAATTGAAAACCCCCACTTGATTTTCAAAATTTGGGGAATTTGCCTTCAGGCCACTCCCTCTTTTCCTTTGTTTTACAATTTGCTCATTTCCCTCCAAAATTCCGAAAATATGATTTATTTGCTATAAAATCTCTTAAACATTTCCCTTATTTTTCAAACTAGCCCCATTTAATTAATATTTTAAATCACCCAATTAAACCCCCATTTTAAATTGTTTTTAAATTTTAATTTAACGCAAAATATTTATTTTTACCCAAAAATTATTTAAAACCATAAAACTAATTTTTCTAAAAATAATTTTATTTTTCAAAATATTATTTACTGATTTTTAGATGAAATTAAGCTAACTAATTAAGAATATAAATTGCTAATTAATCTGATTAATTTCCAATTTTCACTCGAAACCCGGTAAACTTACCTAAAACTACTAGACCTATTTTCAGGGCCTTACACATAATGCTTTACTCATATAGGCTATAAGTTTTTCCCCTTGAGATAAATTGCTTAAGTACTTTTAGAACTTGCATCTGTCTTCAAATAGAAATGCCGATTAGAATCTGGCATAGCTAATATTGGTGTTGTGCACATAACTTTCTTCAATTGATGAAAAGCTTCACTGGCTTCTGAGGTCCATATAAATTCTTCCTTATTTAGCATGGTGGTTAGTGGTTTACTGATCTCCCCGTAATTCCTAATTAACTTCCTGTTGTATCTAATTAGTCCTAGGAATACTTTTAGAGATTTTGAGGATTTAAGCTTTGGCCAGCTCTTCATTACTTTAGCCTTAGTAGGATCAGTAGCCACCTTTTCCTTGGAAATGATATGGCCTAAATATTCCACTTGAGATTGCCCAAAAGAGCATTTGCTTCTTTCAGCAAACAACTTGAGCCCTCAATTTCTCTAAAACAACTTGTAAGTGGCCCACATGGCTTCTCAAATCTTAATTGTAGATCAGAATGTCATTAGAAAAATAAAACAAACTTTCTCAAGTAAGGAGCAAAGATTGCATTCATCAATAACTGAAAGGTTGTTGGTGCATTGGTTACACCAAAGGGCATGACTTTGAACTTAAAGTGTCCATGGTGAGTCCTATAACAGCCTAATTTTGGGCTAGTCGGAATAGTAGTTTTGGGACCACAAATCCAAAGTCAGAGAAATTATTTTAATATTATTTTGGTGTTATAGCATGATTATATAAGTGCATGAAAAATTTGGTGAATTAATTTTAACGTTTGTGAGCTTAATTGCGAAAAAGGACTAAATCGCATAAAGGGCAAAAGTTTTGTTTTACTATCCAAATATGTTAATAGCTAGAGAACCAAAATGGGAGGTATTTAAAGTGCAAATAGGCCATTTTAGGAGTGATGGCCGGCCATAGGGACAAGGAGAGTTGAAAAGTCAAAATTTGGTGGACATTAGGTGACTTTTTTGGTAATAAAATAAAATAAGGAAAAAGGTTGTCATCTTTTTCATTTCTTCTTCTTCTTCCACTGAAAATGGCAGCAAACATGGGGGTTTTGAGAGCTTAAATTTTCAGCCACTTATTCCTCTCTCAAATAAGTGATTTAGATGGTTATTTTTGATGATTTTGGTATTTTTGGAACCCTTGTAGCTTAATCTAGCTAATGGGGGATTATTTTGCAAAATGATTGAAATTATAGGGTTTTTCCATGTGAATATTTATGTTGTTTGCTGAATTTTTATGGAAGAAAATAAGTCATGGTTGTGTAATAAACAACTTTTGTGAAAGAAGTTTGCATGAAAACACCTAAAAAGAGCTATTTTGTAAAGTTGTAAAATAAGTTGTAAATGTGTGAAATAATTGAAATTGTGAGTTGCTATAGTTATAAAAAGAATTTGGTTAGACTTGGTAAAGGAGGAAATTCGATAAAAATCGATTTACGAGCCTAAGGGCAAAATTATAATTTTTGTAAAGTCTAAGGGAAAAACGATCATTTTTCCAAATTGTGAATTATAGAATGGTTTAATTAATTTAATGATTAAATGAGTGAATTTCATCATGTTAGATCGAGATAATCGAGATTTGGGCTTAAATCAGAAAGTACGAGGTTATGGACTAAAATTGAGTAATTAGCCGGAATTGCATTTGAGGTAAGTCTATGTGACTAAATAAGCATGTTATCCATATTATTGTTAATATACTTGAAATCTAATTTCGCTATGATTGTATTTAATTATTTGTTGATGGAATATGACATTCCATGGAAATAAGTAAGTTGTATGTTAATAATGCAACTAGATTGTTATGATGTATGATTGAATTGATATTGCATAAATCATTTTGATTGTGAATATGAGTACGCATGATAATTAATGTAATAAAGACTCCGGTTGAACATTAGGAATAGATTTGGATTTTCATGCCATGACATTAGGTGATATGTGTGCTAGTGTAAGACATGTTTGGGACATGCATCAGCATTGAGACGAGAGCTAGTGTAAGAAATGTCTGGGACATGCATCAGCCTCGAGATATACAAGCTAGTGTAAGACCTATTTGGGACATGGCGTCAGATTGTTGTGTGTCAATGTAAGACCTATCTAGGACACGGCATCGACACCGATAGAGGAGAGCCAGTGTAAGACCTATCTGGGACACGGCATCGGCCTCGATATATAAAAGTTAGTGTAAGACCTGTTTGGGACATGGCATCAACTTTGATGTGCTAGCCAGTGTAAGACCATGTCTAGGACATGGCATCAGCATCTTATCCCATGTTTGGGGCTATTGAATATCCTGTAGTATTCCAAATGGTTCAACGGGAGATTTATGATTTAAATCGAAATGAGAGGACTTATGACCATATGGTGAGTGGTACAGGTACTTACATGAAATTGATGAGATGTGAATTCAATTCATGTTGTATGATTAGTAAGGAATGAATATGAACATGTTGAGTAACACAGGTATGTATGCCAAGCTCATAAGAAATGATTTCGGTTTATGATGCACATTTGGTGAAGATGTAAATAGGTAATTCATGCCTATGAAAATGATTTTGTGATGACCTTATGATTATAGGTCTATACTTATGATGTATGAATATGTATCTTTACCAATGTGGTGAAAATGAAATAATATGGTGTGATAAACTTAGTATCGTAAATTTACACTAAAACAGTTTTGGACAACAGCGATAGTCCGACTTTGAAAATCCACCAAAAAATTTGGAAATTTAGTTAGAGGCTGAATAAAATATAAAATTAAAGCTTAATGAGTTTAGTTTCATATAAAAGAAATGGTGTAAGCAAAAGAAGTTCATATTATGAGATATTTGAATTGTTGTGAGACAAAGTCAGAATGATTTTGAAATCCCCTATTCTGATTTGAGAAATTCATTGAAAATTGTAAAAAAATATTTATGGGTTATAATTTATATTATCAGAACTCTCAATGAGTCTATTTTCAAGATAATTAGACAGGAACATCATTCGAGTCCCGTATCATGAGATAATTAATTTTTAGTGAAGAGGGGTAGAAAGTGTCAAACAGTGAAAAAGGGGTAACTTTAAGGAATAAACTGTACTTATTGGCTAGACTAAAAATTATGAAATTTTATGGTAAGAAGATATGTGAGTTTAGTTTCAAGGAAAATTAGCAAAACTTAATTTGGAGTCCGTAGCTCCAGATATAAATAATTTAATGACTGTGACTCGAGAAAACAGCTTGACCTGAACATAAATAAAAGTGCAAATATGGTTGTATTACCTTGAGAAGCAAGTTGATAAATTGCTTATTATTTTCATATGGTCTTACTAAGCTATAAAGCTTACTCCCTTCCTTTCCTTTTCTTTAGTGTTGACAGGTTAGCTCGGGGTTGGAGATCGTCGGAGGCAGCATCACACTATCAAGCCATTACCTTTGAAGTATTGACCCATATTTGTTAAGCGTTTTCGTGTGAGTGGCATGCATAGGGACTTAGTTTTTATGTTAGCCATTATTATGATTAGCCAAAGGTATTGGCTTACATTGAGTTACTTTTATATGGCCATGAGGTGTGGCTCATAGTGATTATGGTTTGTAAACCTATCTATCTATGCTATGTTCTAATGCTTGTGATGTGATGATGTGATTGTGCTTGTTGGCCATATATGGTTGGTGTTATGAATTATGTGCATGATGAATGCTGTATGACCAATTGAGATGGTCATGGCCATGAATTAAATGTGTAATATGGAAATAAGATGATGATTATGAAAATTCGGTAAAAATGGTCATTAAATGACAAGGCTAATGAATAGGTATTGTTGTGCCTTGACTTGATATTATATGAGCATGTGAAATGTTTGAATGATAACATGCTGTTGTTATGAATGTGTCTTAATATGGGATGTTAAATCATTAAAATGATGTCATGATATGTGCCCTTGGTGGGTATAAAGATGTGAAGGATTAAGGGTAACATAAAGGCCTGGAAAATAGCCTAAGTGTTGGCCATACGGGTTGAGACACGGCCGTGTGTCTCAACTGTATGGGGGACACGACCTTAGCATATGGGCGTGTGGCTTGGCTATGTGGTTTAATTTAGTTGCTGACGTCATAGTCAGAGAGTTACACGGCCAGAGGACACGGGTGTGTCGAAGGCACACGGGTGTGTTCTTGAGTCCATACAGGCGTGTGACTTTGTGTCATGGAAAAATTTTCTAAGTTTTCCCAAAACTTTCTTAGGTTCTCAGTTTAGTCCCTAACTACCTTCAATACATGTTTAGGGCTTCATAGGCCCGTGTATGGGACATCATGCATGTTTTTGAAAATTTTTGAATTAAAAGAAATTTTATGGCCCGATTTTTGCATGTATGTGTACGTTGAAGTCCTGTAATGCCTCGAACCCTGTCCCAGCATCAGATACGGGTAAGGGGTGTTACAAATCTTAAAGGCTGTTTTTGGTATATCTTCTTCCTTAATTTTAATCTGCTAATACCCTGACCTTAGGTCCATTTTGGAGAAGTAATTAAACTTTTCTAACTTATCTAAAAGGTCATCTACCACAGAAATAAGGAATTTATTCTTGATTGTCATAGCATTTAATTTTCTGTAATCTACACGGTCTCTATGTCTCATCCTTCTTCCTTACTAAGAGGCATGGTGAGGCAAAATGACTTGTTTGTATAGTTGATGAAGATAACATCTCTATAATTTTTTCCCACCTTTATTTTCTTATGATGAGGAAATATGTAGGGCCTCAAATTGAAAGGTTGAGCTCTTGGCTTTAAGATAATAGCATGGATATGCTTTTTAGCTGGTGGCGACTTATAGGTTTTGCAAATATGTCAGAATACTAATCTAGTAGCTTATTCAAATTTGGGGGGAAGATTTGTCTGATTGATGTCCATATTTAGCATGTATAACTCTCCTAATAACTCAGGCTCCTCTTAGCTAACTTTTGTATCTTTCCTCTAAAATAACCTTAATCTCAATCAGTTTGTCTTCCTTTCAGAATAATTATCTCTTTTCCTTGTTGAAGTCCATGACTATGGGACTAAACCTTCTCATCCAGTCAACTCCTAATACCATATCAGTACCTTTAAGGGGCTATACTCTGAAATCATGGTCAAAGGAGTGTCCTTATATCACCCAATTCAATTGTTTTCATAAGGCACTGTTGGACACCTTCTCTCCATTGAATATTGTTATAGTTAAGGGGTAAGTTTCCACTAATTCTACTCATTCTTTAGCTTTCTTTGAAGTGATGAAATTGTGTGTACTCCAATTGCGCACCAAGATGTTGATTGGCCTGCCATTTATAGTGCTTAAAATTTTGAATGTATTGCCCCCACATTTCCCGTCAAGGAATTAATGTAAATTTCTAAGTTGTTTATCCTTGGTCAATTCCTTCAAGGTTTTATTCCTTAGCTTCTTCCTTTTCTTCTAGCATAACTTCACCTTCCCTTGACACTACTTCCTCCATCGAATTCAACAATTTCTGTTTGCACTGGTGTCCAAGAATAAACTTCTCCCCACACTTGAAACATAAATTAGCTCTTTGATAGTCCAAAAGAGCTTGTCTGTTAGTTGAAGGATTTAGTTTTGGTATTTGGGTCATAGGAAAAGTAAAGGGTGTTTTTAAAGGATTGTGGATATAATTCTGGCAATATTTAAATTTGGTTTCATGATAAAGTTCTCCAAAATAAATTTCTACACCTAAAACTGAAATTAAATTTGAGTATAAGGAGTAAGGTCAATCCCATAGAGATTAATCTAATTGAATCTGGATTTCGTGTCATAAGAAGTTTTTGTGCCCATGGCTTGTGTCAATCTGTATGAAAAAGAAGGGGGATTAAATCAAAATATAAAATAAATAACATAAAATTAAATAAAAATAAAGACAAAGTAGAAATAAATTAAATAAAATTAAATATGGATAAACCAAATACATGAAATGTAACGCCCCGATTTTTGGGCCTAAAAGTATTGGGCCTTGAGTCTGGGTTCGGGTAGAAGACGACCCGAATAATTTGGATATTTTAATTATTATTATTATTATTTAGTATGTTTAGTTAGTAATTAAAAAAAATTATGAAGGGTTTATCGTGTGGAAAAAAGTCCGGGGCTCGGCCCATAGCTTTAGCAAAATTCTTAAATTTTGCCTCTTAAGGAAATCTGGGCATAAGGCCTTAAAAATAAGTTGGGCGGAAACTTGGCATAAAGGCACTTTGGCCCGGTGGTTAGGCATCTTTGGACAGCAGGAAGGAAGGCTGGGGTTTGATTCCCAGCGTACGCAAACATGTTTTTAAGTTAAGGGCTGTCGCAGGTAGGCCTTATTAATAATTTGGGCTGAGTTTTAGCACCAACAAGCACCTGGCCCAGTGGCTAAGCACGTTAGGAGGCCGTGGGAGGTGCCTGGGTTCAAGGCACGGTGCGCGCAAATGGTTATTTTTTTTAGTAAACGGGTTGCACTAAAATAGGCTTTAAAAGAAGTTGCGAATGAAGTATGCCACAAGGAGCGCCTGTGGCGTAGTGGCAGCAGCGTGCTAGGCATGCCAAGAGGATGTGGGTTCGATCCCAGGGGAAGGTGAAATTTTGATTTATTTTTAGGTAGCCGTGACTGCAGCTGTTGAGCCTTAAAATTAATTGTGAGAAGATTATGTCATGAAAGGAACTTTGGTGTAATGGCAAGTAGCGTATGTGTGTGTTTAGAAGGTCGTAGGTTCGAGATGTATAGCAGGCGAAATTTCCTTTTTATTTCGCAAGTAACTGAGGCTTCAGTAGGAATAGATTAAGATTAATTGTGACCCTATATTAGTAAAGAAAGAAGCTTGGTGTAGTGGCCATGATGGGATGTGAAGTGCGGAGAACAGGATGAGGTGCAGAGTTCGATTTGCTTGCTTGTGTGAAGGACCAATTTTCTTTGCTCACGTGGGGAGAGTTAGAGTTTGACCGAAACTCTCCTAGCAGTGGCTTGAGTCGATCAAGCGGTGGACTGCTGCTGATGGTGCAAAGAATTTGGATGGGATTTAAATTGGTGGTGGCTAAAATTAAGGAGCAAAACAAGGAATTTGAATATGAGAAGGACGGTGGTGCCGAAATAGAACTCATTCGGCTTTTGATCTATCTTTCTTTTCTTCGCCGAAGCCTAAATCTTTTATTGCTATTCTTAAAATTCTTTTCCTTTTTTTTTCTTCCACCGATCTCTCTCAAACCATTGCTAACCGATTATCCTTCGAAAAGCCGAACCACACTGCGTGATAACCGACTTTACTCCTTAGCCGAATCCTCTATTCTTTTTCTTCGTTATTCTTCTATTTTCTTCTTAAACCGAAATAAGCATACCTAAGAATAAGTTCTAAAAGCCGAATCACTAGATCTGTTCTCTTCTTGTATTTTGGGGATTTGATCTACAACAAATCTGGAATAGGAAGGTACTTCGGAACGTTCCTGGCAAGTAGATCCTCGGTAAGTGCTCAGATCTTTCTGTTCATTCGTTATTTCGGGTTTATTATGAAAAGCCGACAAGTCCTTGATCACTTAGGGAGACTGTCGTTTTAGACTAAAGGCTTTAATAGCCTCTTCTTTTGGTGTCATATGTATTTAGTGTGGATTTAAGGACAAGCAATCAAGGAGCGTAGAGGGTTGACACTGTTGGAGCATCTAGATCTGGTAGTTGGAGATCGATAAAGGTAAGGGTTAAAGATTTGGACTATGGCCGAATATGGTAAGGGTTTGATATGTTAAGTTATTATCGAGTTTTAATCTAATGTTATAGTAACCGATTGTAGGCTGCTCGTGTGTGGAACTTGTCAGCGTTTCGTCGTAAAATAGGTGTGTAAACGACACCCACTAGTAGACTTGATCGGCAAAAGCCGAAAAGCCGAAATGCCGAAAAGCAGGCATTTCGAGAACTTGTAAGCGTACGAGTGCTCGTGAGATTGTTTGTATTGATAACTTTGGTAACTTCAATGGTAAGATTGCAAAGTGCACAATTTCGTGCACCTCGGTGAATTTGGGCTTCGATGGGCCGAAGTTGGGTAATAGGCTAACGGGCTCGTTTCGGTAAAAACGTCCGGTAAGGATTCTGAAGACACGTTATTAACTATAATGAGCATGAAACCCTAAAAAGACTGATAAAATTAATAAAATACCTCTATAAGGTAGAATTACCGTAAAACCCCTAAAGGGGTAAGTTTACGATTACGCCCCTCGAGGGTAAATAACTGTTCTTACGCTATAATCTGACTGCCTTTCTGAAGCATGCTTTGTTAATTATATATATTCTGCATACATGTCTTACTGCATGGGGTTGGGTTTTGTTATGGAGGAAGAACCCGTTCTGGTGGCTGTGCCACATATTCTGATATAAGCAGCTTTGCTGCGGATTATACTTAGTGCCGCAGCCGGTGCTAACACTAAGTGTAGGGATGGCGTGGGTGATTTATTCCCCACAGGAAGTGTAGGGATGGACGGAGGCAAGTGCAGGGTTGGATGGGGTTATCATGCATTAATCATATGAGACTGTTTTGTTATGGGCCAACTGTATTGAAATGGGTCCAACTGTGTTAATATGGGAAAGGCCCAATATATCTTGACTTGTAATAGGGCTACGGCCCAGATTGATACTGTAAGGGGCTATGGCCCAGATTAATATTGATATGGGCTAAGGCCCAAATTAATATTGATATGGGCTAAGGCCCAGTTAACTCTGATTTTTGAATAGGGCTTCGGCCCAGTAAAGCTTGAACCGATTTAAGCTCTAGTTGGGTTTACTTTACACACTGAGTTTTCCAAACTCACCCTTTAATTTCATCCATGCAGGAAATCCCCAGCCATAGTGGACTTGGAGTCGTGAGGGATTCTGAGTGGCCACATGTTCTGCAAATACGCTTTTCTTCATGTGTTTTGATCAGTAGTTACTTACTTAAATTGTTTTGGGTTTTTAATTTGTAATAAGGCCGCTTTATTTATTTGTTCTTAGTATGTTTTGTTAGCTTGGATGTGATATTGGTTTGATTGTTTGAAATTGATTAGCTCTAGGGCGCGTTTTAAAAAGGTTACTTGATTTCAAAATATCGCATTAACAAAGCAAAGCTTCTGCAATGAAAACGTTTTCAAAATTAATAACCTTTTCAAATGGTTTTAAACGAATTGGTTTTCCCTGAACAATCACTCAGTTAAAGTGTGGCAATGGTTGTGTGCATGTCTAGGATTGGATCCGTGGAGAGCTGGGTACTTAAGCAGTCTAATTGACTCACCTTCTCTTTTCTGGCATCCTACCTGGTGCACAGCTTCCATTCACTTCAATCTATAACCAGGATATTCTTTAAACACTAAGAAAGACTTTAGATAAAACGTGACTTTCCTAGTAACGCTTCAATGTGACACGCCGGATTAGGGCCTAACTTCTAGGGCGGGTTTGGGGTGTTACATGAAAACTCCAACCTGAGGCGTGATTTTGATTCCTACTTTGTACTGATTCTGAATAATTAATTTTCTTCTCCAGTTGATAAGTCGATTTTAGAGATCGAGGAACAATCTTAAACCTCATAAATCTTCCATATTGGTAAATTAACTGTGGGAACAACCCGACAACTAACCCTTACCAAGTAAATAACCTTGAAAGTAGCTAATTTAATTCCTTTGCAACCTTGTGAACTAGAACCCTTACCCAGTCCGATCATTGGACCTGAGTTATAGGATGTTACAAAAGTCAACAAAATAGTTACATGCAAATCTTAATTAAAAAATTTCAAATAAACATGTAATTATAAAACATAACATGCAAAATCGAGTTTAAATTGAGCTTATGAAAGCTCTAAAATTGACCTGAGAATGAACAAGGATCAAATTGCATCATTTTCAAAAGATAGAAGCATTTATGAAAAATAGGGGTCACACGGCCGTGTGTCTAGTTTGTGTAACTTTCTGAAATCGTATGGATCAAATTGCAAAAGTTCATCAAAAGTCACACGGTTGTGTGGCTGGGCCTTGTGACAAAATGAGACCGTGTGAAATCTACATGACCAAATCTACAGTACTCAAACGGGTATGTGACTAGCCCATGTGAAAATTGAGAATCGTGTGCTTCTAATGCTCATTGAATTTTGGTGGCAAACAACTGTGTCACTAGCCCATGTGTGACACACAACTATGTGGCTAGACTGTGTGGCAAAAAATATGTCATTTAATGCCTACTTCATGCCAAACTATATCTAAAACATAATTTATGTTCAAATCCATATTTAGACATATTCAAAACCAGCATAAACTCAATATAACACATACCAATCTACCATATTTAAACCATATTCAAACATTATACCAATATTCCCCAAATGGCACCCAAACAAATCAGCATGTCATGAATCAACTCAAACCATTCAATCACTTATACCATTCATCCATTTAATATGTTTCAATTCCATACCACAAGTTATGCACCAAAACCTTCCATGTATCATACCTATATCATTCAAATTTAACATCAAAGTAAAATGGCTCATTTGGCACCAAGAAGTTCATCTATAACCACGTTTAGTCATACCATTAACTCACAAGGTTCCAATATTTTTCTGTAACAACCCAAAATAGGGCCTATGAGTTTTATGAGTATTTTAGGGATTTTAGCTTTAGAGTGTTCGGAATTCTATGACATGGTGCACCGTAGATGTTTTCGAATATGGTTTTTAGAAATTCAAATCAATTTTTGAAAATTGATTTTAGAAACCTTTAATTTTTAGTCAAGGACGGATTTGTAAAAGGGTAAAATTTTGTGTGTTTATGAAGCAATTCCACCAAAATTTAAAAACCACCCTATATCTTCCCCCACCTAGTTTTATTTTCACGTTAGTTTTTCTTCTCTCTCATTCTTGTGCCATCCCTTTGTTCTCCCAACTCTTCCATTTATTTTTCTTTACCAAACCTAAATTCCTTTGATTCGTATCACTTTCCTAATCATTAAACCTCCATAAAATCTAAGAAAAACACCCAAAACACCATAGGTTCCTCTATTGTCAAGCTTGTGGGTTTTTCGATTTTTTGATCAAATGCTCAATTTCTTATCAAGTAAGGTTACAATTCAATTCCTACTTAGTTTTAAATGATATTTGGTCTTTTAAACATAATTTTTAGCCATTAAATCGCATGTTTTAAATAAAAGCCAAAAATTGGGTCTTTAATGGTGGATTTCAGGATTTTGGGTAAAAATGTAGTTTCAAAGTGTTTTTCAACTTGTTTTAACATGATTAGAAGGTTTGTAAGCTTCCTTTGAAGTTTTGTTAAATATTTCTTGAGTTTCAAATAAATTTTTGAAAAATAGACATAAAACATGTCAAAAAAGTCGATATCATGAATTAAGTATTTTATTGTAGTTTAAAGGTTGGGAATTAGTCGTAGGTGAATTATAAAATGAACGGAATTGGTTTTAGGTGAAAAGAATAAGCATAGACCAAGATATTCGAATTTAAAGTTTGCTATGTTAAAGGTTTCGGTTACATGAGAAACTAAGTGTAGGCTTATGTTTTTAATTGCTTGTGGTGAGTCCTTGGCTGATTTTTCAATGTATTTTTGTGTGAGTTTGTTGTGTTGAAGTTTTGAATTCGTTAGAACCATCTACGAGTTAAGAAAGGCTAGTTTGAGCTTTCGACTTTTTGACAAAAGCGTATTGGTGAGTGTTTGGAATAATTGCTTGTGGACATGATTCAATGCGTTGTTTGGGAATTTAGTTGTAGCCTCAACCCCTACTCTAAATTCTAAGTGTAAGTTTTCTCGTACTCATATTTAATTTGTGAAATATGAGCTTGTGTTATTATAAATATGTGATTGAGATGAGATGTAATTACATGTAACATGTGTTCATGATTATTGCTATGAAAGTGCATATGAAGGCATGTCAAACATGCCAAGTGACAGTTATAATTATCTGCTTATGATGTTAAAATGTAGTGATAGTAAGTGATAAATCGGTAAGTAATATATGTGTGTTTAAATATGAATATTTTGGCCTTGTGATACTTGAGACCATTGATATACTTTACATGCCATAGGATTGTGAGTATTCACTTATATGTTATATGATTTGGGCGTTGAGGCCTTGGGACATGTTGAAGGGATAAGGGAATATAAGCAAAGCTCCATTCAACAAGACATGTGGGGGGAAATAAGGAGAGTGTTAGCTTTATACTTCACTTTTGGGACTTGTTTGACTCTATGAGCTTATGTGGTGTGTCAGAGATCTGTGTATCCGATGAGTGATGATAGAGCTCACTTTTATGTTTCATAACTCAAGTGCCAATTTGTCTATAAACATGTTTTTGAGTATTGTGATATATGCTTGAATGTTATGTGATTATATGAGTATTCTGATATTTGCTTAAATGTTATGTGATTATATAAGTATTATGATATATGCTTAAATGTTATGTGACTATATGTGTAATGTGATACATGCTTAAAAGTGAATATGATTACCATGTAAATGAACTAGTAAATAATGCATGAGTAAGTATAATATGACACCAGAGTTGGAACTGTTGAGGTTGTGCTATATGGTTGTTTCATTAATGCTTGATGAATTGTTTGCATAGTAGTTGTTCTAGGCATTCACTGAGGTTGTTAAGCACACCCACTCCCTTATTAAACCATTTCAAATTAGTTGTGTGCCGGTGTGAGCGGTGTGGTTCCGAGGGGTGATTTAAGCAAGTCCTTTTTCGTTATTCCGTAGGTGTTATTGTTATTTGTTTACGTTTTGGGAATAAGGTAATGTAGTAGACTTTTATTGATATTTTCCATGATGTTTTGGATGCTTCCATAGATTATTTGTTCCTAAGTTTATGAGATTCATTTCGTATTATATTGATTATTGCTCGGACTTACTTTATATGTTTGAGACTATGACTACGGTCGTTTTGACATTTATTTGATGACAATATGATAGCATGATGGATTGGTATATGGTGGAAAGATTTATATGCTCAAGTATGTTGTATTTTTCTAGTTTGGAACAAAGGTATTGATATTCGTGTTGTAAAAACGATGCCTCTATGATTTTGAAATGTGCAAGAAGTCAGTATGGTAATTTGGTATCGATACCTTATCACCAGTATTGATACTCGGGGTAATTTTATCAATACTTTTACAAAGGTACCGATAATTTCCAAGACTTTGGTTTTTCACGATAAACAGAATGCTGATTTGATATCGATTTTCTATATGGTATTGATATCGTGCAAGGAAAATATCGATACTTGTGTTCTAGTATCGATACCTACGTAGTTAGTTTTGAGATTTTGCTAAATGGACCTTATGCATGTTTAATTATTATTATAAGACTATTTGATGTATGTTTAACATGTAATGATGATAACTAAAGAGTACGATTGACTTAAAACCTATATAGGTACTAAAATGGAAGATGTATAGTTTAGAATGAGCTTTTACTTGATATGTATACATGAGACGGTGGTGTGGCATCCTGATATTTGGGCTTGGTGACCAGGCTGGGTATAGGGTGTTGCATTATCATACTAAACAAGCATGTCAATACCATCATATAAGCTTAACCAACTAATTTCAAAAGTAACCATTTAAAAGCTCCAAACTCAACTTACCATATTACTAATATGCACACACACTTTTATACATCATACTTCAACATTCAATTTAGAAAATAACATAAATACAATACGACTCCTATTTACATGTCATGTAATCGAGTGTGAATGATTAAAAGACTACCAAGATAGAAGTTGGATAGTATGAGCTCTGGAGCGATCCGATAGCCGAGTTCTGCAAAAGACAACTACAAAACAGAAAAATAACCAAGTAAGCATTTCAGTACTTAGTTCATAGATTAGAACATTAACTCACCTTGATATACATTGAGAAAATGAAACAGCTAGATACGTAATATTCCTATTTTCACAATTTCCAAATAAATGGTGAGTACATCATTTGCAGTTCATATAACATATCAATCGAATCAGTATAATAGATATCAGTATCACTCACTTCAATTTATCAATTCAAATTCACCATTATATCAATTCAATCAAGTAACCATTTCCATTCACAACATATACATATAAAAAATCACATAAGTTCTCATTTGTACCATTAAGCTCGATGAAATATAATAAACAGATATGGATATGCGGGTAACCACAAAAACACACATGATTACTCAAGCGAGCTAAACCACCAAAACAAACCTGAGCACCACAATGCTAAGACCATAGGCTACACATCCTTCCAAGACAAACCTGGATCTCCATAGAGGTAATTAGTAGCAATGGTCTCTGTAGAGACATCATTTAGCACAACACTCGTCCAAACGTTGCCAATTCATATGCATCATAATAGTATCATATAACATAAATGAGTTTATCATGGCAAGAACCTTTTATTTCATTTTTCATATTAATCTCGTTGAATTTCTCGGAATCTCGATGGATATCCCATTCACTTTCAATTCATACAAGTGATCTTTTCAAGTACGCACTCCCTCGAACCTCGCTCTTACGGTGGGATTACCAATCCAGACTAAATCCCCCGTAGTATAAACTCATAGAGTATTTTCGGGATTACCAGTCCAGGCTAAATCCCCTGCAATGACATATACTCTAATGAGCTCGGATTTGAATTACCAGTCCAGGCTAAGTTCAGATCCTAATCGGATTACCCCTACCACTTTTAATCATTTTCAAACCATGGAAAAGATACCATAAAAAGCCTTATAAACATGCACAATAAGGTAACCAAAATGACATAATTTGACAAGGCATCAAATTGTACCAAACCAACATAGCTTTCAAAACTTATAAATACCAAAGACATCACTAACACATTAATCCAAAATACCAATCTCAAACCATCACAAGATACCAAAAGATCATGCTTTTGAATCCCTAAAAGTGGTCAATATGGCCTTACTTAACAAGCAATACAAGTTCATCATTTAAACATGAACTTCAAGACATAAGCATAATAATTCAATCATTTAATACATCCATGAGCCATCAATTCAAAAGACTTGTACATGCCATTATAAACCTAAATCGTAATATTCAAAACTACCAAATTAATTTCAGGATAGTGTGATAGGTCTCCGATGAGCTTCCATCTAAATCGAGCTTTCGACGATCTATAAAACAAAGAAAAGAACTATGTAAGAAATGAGTGCTTAGTAAGCTCATATAAACTTAAAACATAACTTACCATTTCTATAATATCATACATTGAATAATTATATAACTTAGTATAAGCCTATTGAAACACCATCAAACTCACAAATTAATAAGTTTGTCAACACCACATAATTATCAACCTTTTCATAAGATTATGAACCAATCCATTTACTTACTTACCATTCCATTCCAAATGCTAAGCATAAGCCTAAACAACATCATCAATTCACAAGTTAGTGCACTTATCCATAATATAATTGAGTTCATCTATAAGATATGTGGTTTACCATGTATAAACATACCATTTTGCATCATTAATGTTACCATAATGTCATGATTCATTGCAATTTCATACTTACCATTTCGTTCCCTTTTCTTGCCCAGTGAACCATTTAGAATTACATCAGATACTTCGAAAAGCTCACACAAAGTGTGCCTTTGCATATAACCGTAACCTTTCCTTTACATCAATGCTCACACGAGCTGTGAAATGGGCCTGCTCACATGAGCTGTGGGTTAGAATGTAAGCTACACGATGTTGCTCACACGAGTTGTGGAGTATCTGCAACAAATGCAAGACCTCAGCCATCGATAGGACATACAAGACTAACACTCGAAACATGAAATCCTTAATAACATGTCATTTGTATCCTAAGAATTCCTAAGGTTCAACCAGGACTTAATATTCGTCAATTCTTCATAGCATTGATACATTTGTATATCGATTGATTTACATTAAAACAACTTAATAAGCATTCAATTTAAACTACATTAAATCGAATACAATTCATACGAACTTACCTCGATAACTAGGGGCATAGTAAAATAGTCAAACGAATCCAAAGCTTTAGCTTTTCCTCGATCTAAGTCCGAACGTGATTTATCTTGATCTCAATAGATAATTATAGTCAATTTAATACTTATAATATTCAATTTAATCCATATTTCATATTTATGAAAAATTACCAATTTGCCCTTAACATTTTAACTTTTCATAATTTAGTCCTTAATCTCATAACTTAGAATATAACCATTTTAATCTAAATCCATGTTAACCATAGATACAAGGGACCTTGAACATCCCATATTTACCATCATTTCACAAATAAACCCATAGATTTGCATCTTTAAGAATTTAATCCCAAATTCCAAATTTCATAAAAAATAATTTAACAAAACATGTTTGTTTCATAACAAAGATCAATAATTCATCAATTAATATAAAAAAAATTCAATAAAAATTCGTGGCAAGTCCCTCAAACTTTGACAGTTTTGCTAATTGACCCTCGGGCTAGCTAGACTAAGCTAACAAACTCAAAAACATAAAAATCATTAAAAACGGGAACAAATACACATACCATGCAAGAAGAACTCAAACAGAAGCTTAGAACCCTAGAAATGGCCATTCTTTCCTTCAATTTTCGGTGGAGAAGATGGTTAGAAAAGATGAAACCACATTTGTTTTATTTAATTTATGTTTAATTGATATTTACCATTTTACCCTTTAAAGATCTTAAAAATTTCATTAATACCTTACCCATAGATAACCAATAACACTTTAAATGGTCTATTTACCATTCAAGTCCTTTAATTTAAGATTTCAAAGCTATTGGACCCCTTTAGCTAATAGAACTCAACTTTTACGCTTTTTACGATTTAGTCTTTTACTTAATAACCAATTAAACTTCAAAATTTCTTAACAAAACTTTAATACGACCTTAATAACACTCTATAATTATTTAAAAAAAAATATTTATGGCTTGTTTTATAGAAACGAGGTCCCGATACCTCATTTTCTAAAACCACTTGACTTTAGGGTATTGCCACTTGAACCTAATTATTTTTCCATTTAACATAAATCATTAAATTAAATTTTATTATTACACCATATATTACTTGTAAATATTAAATAATAATATTTGCAAACTCACATGTCAGGTTTGTGGTCCCAAAGCCACTGTTCTGACACCACAAAGAAATGTACTGTTACACTTCTTTTTAGCTTAATTCATGCTTTTCATGTTTAAATTAAACTTAGGGAATTTTGCATCTAGATTCATGAGTAGATAAATCCCATAAGGAGATTAATGATCGAAGGTGGAATTAATTAATTGAAAAATTAGAGTTTGCCTTCGAATTAGCTAGATTAAATTATGTATGCTTAAACCCTAGGATTGATGAACCTAGGAAGTAATTTAGGTAAATGAGGTTGAGAGATTAGTTTACCAAGACCTCTTAATTTAACCCAATTTAAATTGAGAGATCATGAAATAAGTGATTTTTGTCGAATAATTAATTAGTTAGAGGCTGAGTAATTATTAGTTAGTTCATTAAAACCCCAGTTTTGAAGTTAATTATGAACACTGACGTGAGTTAGTCTTCTGTTTGTTATTTGAGTTAATTTAAATTTCAAATTTATTTTTATTAGTCTTATGCTATTCTTGTTACTGAATTTTATTTTTGCTTATCGTACTGTAATTTTAGATCAGTATTGTTTAGCTCTGCTAGTGTAGAAAGAAATTGTAAATTAATTCAACCTCATTTGGGTACGATCCTTAGAATACTTCCCGAAGTGTTTTGTTGTAGACAAAGCTATATTACTGGAAACATGAAAATATACACACTTTTTCATGCCCTTTTTATCTCAAATTCATGCAGTTTCGGCAAAATTCTTGTCAAAAAATATTTAATTATTATAAAATAATTAAATTGTACTTAAATTATTAACATGTTGAATTTTACTTAATTTTATAATAAATTTTGATTAATTTTTATCATTTTCGATAGATTCGCACAAAGGGTGAAAAACGGCTCGACAGATACTACTAGAAGCACAAAATTGAGAAACAATTTTGAAGCATCAAAGAGAATTAAATTTTCAGCCTAAGACGGTCCAAATTATGTGTATTAATTCATGATATAATTAATTTTAATTTTAATCCAATTTAATTTGGGTTAAATAAATTATTATTAATTAATTATGAAAAGTGGCCGAGTTGAGCTAAACCGAGAAAATCGATCCAGCCGAGTACTGGGCTGCCCAAAACCGTCCAACATGCTGACCCAGTCAGCTTGCTTGGCTGATTATTTAACTTGCAAAATGGCCCTTGAAGACTCCTTCAAATTGCATTCAAACCCCTCCACTATTTGTGCCCTTCTAGATTTGCCCCTACTTTAAAATAGCAAGTTTGAATTCTTCAAACTTGCCACATGCGTGGCCGGCCATGGGGGGACTCTATGGCTGCTGATTTTTGATAATTTTAGCAGCCAAATCAACCTATAAATACCCCCATTTTCTGTTCACTTCAAACACATCTCAACCCTTCTCATCTCTTCACTTCTCTCTCATTTTTCCTTATTTCCTTCCCCTATTCCCTTGTCGATTTCACCTCTTGAAAAAGATTCAATCAACCACCATTTGGAGCAACATTCAAGTGTTCGTAGAGGCCTCTGTTTGACAAGAACAAGTAGAGAAAGAGGAGTGGAGCAAACTAGTCTGTTAGATTTGTAAAATAAATCTGAAATAAAACTTAATAAACCAGGATCTATCATGTAAAATCATCAAGAATAAATTAGGAACAAATGAAGAACAAAACTAGATGCGGAAGCATACTTGAATCCATGAATTTCTTTAAGTTTTACAGGTCTTGGGGATTTGATCTTCCAAATTAGCACACAAGAAATTCAGAGAATATCTGCTCTTTCTTTCCTAATGTTGGGATATTAGAAAAGATATCTTGTATATAATTTGGGGACCATAACCCTAACATTTATAACCTCAGCATATTAGTTCTAATCAAATTCTAATTAGCCCATCATTAATTAGAATTTGATTATAACTCAATTACAAGAGTATCTACACATATTTGACCCATACTTTATTTAATAATTAAAGCCCAAGAAAATTTTAACCAAATTAGATCACTTTTAATTTGGGCTAACCTATCATGCTAGTAAATAATAACATGTAATTACCCTTATTATATATGTGATGTCCATATTTTCCAACAATCTCCCACTTGGACCACATATATATATCCTAATTACTCTATAATTACATGTCATTATATAACCTTATGAGCTCAAAATTTTACTATCATATCCAAAAGGTATTCCGAACAATCTCATCCATTAATTATTTAACATAGAACTAGGCGACTTTCGTTACATATATCATAACTAAATCCATCCATGATCACATATATTAACACAACCAAATGACATAGATCAAGTATGGATGTGTAGCATGAAAATTACATGCAATATGATCTAAACATGTCTATTTCTAACTGGTCCTCCTTAGTGAGATCAAACCCTACCAAAATCAAAGTGTGAATAAACCAAATAACTTTATTTTTACAGAAAATAAATTTAATATCTTTAAACTGAAATAACTAAAAATACGTCTATCACATAAAAGCATTTAAAAATAAAAACTCTCACTAAATCAAAATATCCGTTAAATGACATTACACCCATATGAGTAGTATACTCTTATAAAACCTTAGGTGTAGTTCCTTAGTAAGCGGATCCGCAATCATGGAGTTTGTCCTAATATGCTTTATAAGCACCTAACCACTCTGAACTTTTACTTTAACAACCAGGAACTTAAAGTCTATGTGTTTTTACTTTGATGTGCTCCTATTGCTATTGGAATAAAAGACTACAATTTGTTTTCACAATTTGCACTTTAGTGACAAAATCTTGTATCCATATTCCATCAAAATTGGAGTCTATATACCTGATGATCTCTAACTGATTAGACCTCCGATATGTAAGTATGTAATCTTTTGTTCTCTGAAAATACCTTATAACCCTCTTGGATACTATCCAATGGTCCAAACTAGAGTTTCTTAAAATATCTGCCTAACATCCCAATAGTGTACACAAAATTCCAATGTATACAAACCTGAACATACATTAGACTTTCTACTGCTAAAATGTAAAAAATCTAATGCATTTTTTTTGTAATCTCAAAATCATTCTTAGGGCATTGATTGAGGCTATACTTATTATTGACAAGCAATATGTTATTAACATATAAAACCAAATATAGAACCTTACTCCCACTAAATTTATGGTATATACGATTATAAATAAAATTATCTTTAAACCGAATGAGATAATCATTTGGTAAAATTTGTAATATTATTGACGAGAAGTTTGCTTAAGCCCATAGATAAAATTCTTTGCAACTTATTAACTTTGCCCTATTAGACACAAAGCTTTCTAATTGCTCCATATAAATGTATGATCAATGTTACCATTGAGAAACCATTAACTTAATATTCATCTGATGTATCTTAATGTCAAAATATTCCACTAAAGCCATTATAACCATTTCTCTAGTGGACCTTTTTAATGACATTCATTCTTAAGGTTGTTGAGTTTGTTCTTCTAGAACAATAACCTCATCTTGAATAAGGAGTTGTTCAACATTACCTTATTGAGGTTTTGGATTCACTTCTTAATCAATAATAGGTATGAGAACCTAAACATCATCAAAAGAGATAGTAGGAACTGAGTTAGAATCCAATTCCTCCTTAAAAGCAATGTTTCTAACCTTATTTCTCTCCCCAAACTCAACATTCTCAAAGAATGTTGCAATTCTCGTGTAAAAAATATTCCTAATTGTGGGATCATAAAAATCACAGCCCTTAGATCACTCTGAATTTCTTTAACCCTTAACTTTACAAACATCAAAGAAGTCATAAGTGATGTCATTTCAACCTTATCGTTTTTAGCAAAATGTTTCTCAATTTTGTCAAAGAAACCTTGGCCTGAGCAATCTTTTCAGATTCTATGCCCCTAAAGGCTTCTAAAATGCTGTGCTTCATGATCATTAGACTCATGCAATTTGAACGATCCCACCTCTCAAAATCCTTTTTAACATAAGGGGTGTTTTCCGCAGTGATTGGTGCAGGTTGTTCTTCCCTTAGTGTAATGTCTACGTTCATACAGTTTATATTAGTCCACAGTAAGTGTCTTTTCCATTCATTGAAATTAGTCCAATTAAGCATGGGTATAGAATTTGTATTAGCAGATATTGTGGCATTAGAAGATGAATTAGCTGAATATAGAACAAAAAATAAGCTCACATCAATATTCATAAGTAAATAATAAATTCAAGATAATGACTAATCCCATCTCAAGATACTAAACACAACATTAATATCAAGTTTTTTGATAGTAATATTAACATTAAGCGGTACTCTTGTTGTAGCAATCAAATATTGACAATAAACTATGTCAAACAAGTAATTAATCTTCGGACTAACTTATTGCTCACATAAAATACCTTATAATTGTCACACATTTATCACCATAGATGTCGTTGAAATTCTGTTGATGGTCGCTAAACTAAGGCAAGCGCACCTATCGAATAGTAGTATAGTTATGGTGAGACCGGAAATATTGTATCCACAAGGACTAAAAGTACTAGTAATTACTATCTTTTTATTATCTAGCCTAAGAATTAAAGGGATGTTTTTAAACTAAGATTAACTACCTAATTAACTAAGAGCACGACAGAAGTAAAAGTTGGAAAATACTGTTGGAAAACCGATGGAGAAGACAATACCCAAGGAAGAATCCATCTAGACTTCATTTCATACTTCTGAATTAGACGATTTATTCACTCGACTTAATCCGTAGAAATCCATGGTTTATGTTAATATCTCTCTCAAGACTAAAAATAATTAACTCTAGGTTGATTAATTGAAATCCCTTTCTAATTAAAACCCCTATTGTCGCATTAACTCAATCTATGGATTCCTTTATTAGATTTGACTCTAATCCGGCAAATTTACGTCGTTCTATGTCTAGGATTGCATTCAACTCTGCTTAATTATGCTAGATCTACTCTTAAATAGGGACTTTTACTCCACTAAATAAGCACATCAGACTTAAAGTAATATCCTGAAATATTAAACCAAGAATTAAGAACACATAATTAAGAATAAGAACAAGAACAAGTATTTATCATATAATTCAAATAGTAATAAGATCTATCTTAGGTTTCATCTCCCTTAGATATTTAGGGAGTTGAGTTCATAATTATGAGGAAAAACATCTCAAAATTGGGAAAACAACAAAACATAAAGAAACCCAAAGAAATTCTAAGGAAATTGAATGGAGATCTTCAGTCTTGAAGTAGATCCTGCTTCTGAGCTGATTCCGATGGCCGTCTTCGAGTATTCTTTTCCTTCTACTTTGTGTGTCACCTTTTGACCCTCTTCTAGGTTTTTATATAGACTTTGGAATGCCCAAAATAGCTTAAAATTAGCCTTTTTCGAATAGAATTAGACTTTGGCACGACAGGGACACAGCCGTGTGCCACGCCCGTGTGAAGGTCTCAGGCTGTGTGCAATTCTGACATGGTTTAATGTCGACACGGCCATGACACACGGGCGTGTTTTCAGCCCGTGTGTCACACATAGGTGAGTGGATTACCCGTGTGGAAGTGCCTAGGCCGTGTGGAACACTGAAATCAGCCTATTTTGTCTGTTTTTGGCTCATTTCTTGCTCTTTTCAATTTCCTATGCTCTCCTGAGTATAAAACATGAAATTAAAGGATTAGGAGTATCGAATTCAATAAAACTAATGATAAATCATCCATAAATATGCCAAGCATAGGATAAAAATATGTATATATTATGGTTTATCAAATATCCCCACACTTAAGCATTTGCTTGTCCTCAAGCAAAATCCTCAACTCACAATTAAAATAAATTCTTCTCAAATTATAATTCTCATAAAAAAGGTTTCGAAGTAATCCATAAGTGATCATACATTGAGAATTCAACTAAAAGAACATTAAAGTTTCAAACATTCCAAGTTGAGCATTTTAATCATAAGATCATAGGCATCCCCCATTATCTAAGTAGTTACATTTTATTCCAAATCAACAAGGGTTGACATCCTTCCTAAAGATTCACTCAAATCACACAAAGTGTTTAAGGTTCAATAATTAAGCACTCAATAGTCAAACAAGAAAATTTATTACCATAGGCTTGCATGAAAATCATTTCTCCACCATTATAAATGAGATGATACACAAATTAAAAGGTCTTTAACAGGGTTGTAATGGGGCTTGGGTTAAAGGTGTGGATAATGGCTGAAAAAGAGGGTTAGAATTGAGATTAACTTAATAAATTACCAAACATAGAAAAATAAAGCTAATTACTGAATTATAAGCAAGTGCCAGAATTAAAACTATCCAAAACTAATGGAGTGAGCTTTATTCTCAATATAATAACTTTAACTTATCCAATCTCTTTATAACAATATGTAATTATATAAATATAATTATACAATTTTTTTAAGAACAGTAATAGAAAGATAATTCAGCAACTGAAATGGATGAAAATAGTTAGGTAACTAATCAAATTACATCTCGATAAAAATGGAGTCAATGAAAAGAGGAAAATTCTTAACGAATTAAAAAGGGTTAAGTTGTGGGTTAACATTTAATGGTAGAATATCAAGAAATGGTGCTTAAGGCTCAAAGGGGTTCACTAAGGGTTAATTATGTGGGTAAGCTTTTTATGGAGTGAGAGGGTTAAAAGCTAAGTGCCTTCATCATCTCAGTGTATCAAATCAAAGGTGTGGTCTCGACATGAATAATCGATGCAAGTTCTAGAATAACAAATCAGTATTAACTCACTCATAACTATCAATAAAAGTGAGCAAGAAAGATATATGCTCTAAAAGGCTCAAAATATCATAAAAATTATGGGTTTTTGATGTCAATCCTGTAAATTTAGAACTTCAAGATAATACCTCATTTCAGGGAAACAACCTACAAATTTTAATTCTCAAAAATTCAACTTATCATGCTTGATTCTCTATTATCCTAAAGCTTAAATTATCAATGCATAATTCCTATGCTTTAATAAAAACATATCAATAAAAATCATAAATTAATCAAAATTTATTCTAATAGTAATATGGGAATATTATTTGAGAATAGGATATAATTAAGGGATTTTCTGATAATCATATAAATAACCTCCCCACACTTAAGATGTACATTGTCCTCAATGTAAAAAGATAAAGCATAATATCATAAAAGAGGGAAAGAAGCGAAATTGCCCTGTATTTGGATGTAATCATTGGAATATCGAAAGCTGGTTTATAGATATTGGAAATGAAGTGGATGCCCGACTAGGCAGAGGTGAAGGCGTGGCAGGATACTCCGGTGGTGGTAGAAGTTGGGTTCCACAATCACAATGCCAAGCGAAGAGGTTATTGCGGTGGTCGGTGTCGTGGTGGCTATGGTCGCGATCGAGCAGGACATGGCTGTCGTGAATTATCTTTTCCCAGAGGATTGTTTGTATATTCTTGAGTAGCACCAATCGACTGAACCTTTTGAAACTGCGATATCACCAGTAATGTTTTAGGGAGTTATATCGATGGGGTTGTCATGGTTACTCATAAAAAAACAGCCATAATATTAAGGGGATCAAAATATACTAAAAGTCTTTTTAGAACATGAAAAATAAAAATAAAAATAAAAACAAAAGGAAAGGAAAAAACAAAGTAAAAATAAATGGACTTAAAAGTCCTCATCGGCAACTGGATCGTGAGGTGGTGGTGCTGGAGATTAAATGTAGAAATGTTGGCAAATCTACTGCAGAGTCGCCTCTATACTGTCAAATCATTGAGCAGAGTTGTTGAACTGCTGAGTGCAATATTACTCTAATCGAGTCAGATGGTTAGAAATTTTTGTCAATGAAGCAGTCGCATGAACTGGTCTGTGACTTGGCGGTGGCGGAGAAGGTGGGTTCTTATGAAAGGAAGGGATATCGTCAGTAATATCCTCGGGATCATCCTGATCAATGGCTCATGCTAGTCAGTATTGAGGAGGATCGATCCCACGATGATGCTCTATCATTCTCATGTGGAGCATACTTGATATGCCCTGTGGGGACATCTAGCTAATGAGTGTGAGTGATGAGGATTGCGGAAATGTGTTTAGGATCCCAAAATGTCGAGCTAGACGAGTCACGTAAGGGCCGATGCTGATGACTCCCTTTCTGTGTCATTCAGTCTGATGGCGGAAGGTGAGGGCGATGAAGTATGTGAGATCGAAAACATGTCCTTGCCTCATGCTCCAGAAGAAGTATGCATCGTGAGTATTAACGACGCCAGTGCTCTTTCGTCGCCCTGTTAAGGTGTGACCTAAAAGGGTGTAGAGATATCGTAATGCTGGAGAGAGAGCCGATGCCTTGGAGCAGCTGGGGTCGTAGATGCCCGTAGCGGGAATGAGGTTAACCCAACATGAGGAAGGTGCGTAATGAATGTGACTGTGAAAATAGGGAAAATCATCGGCCTCCATAAATTCTTCTGTATAAAGTCCCAAGGCAATTTCGAATTCTGGGACACTTAATTGACGCACTAGACTGCCAGGCTGAAATGTTGAAGAAAGTTCCAAAGTGAACTCCAGGTATGTCAGCTCAATAATGTCAAAGAAATGGTCCCAAGAAGTGGTAGCGAGGAGGGCCCGAATTGAGTTAGCCAGGTGGACCTGCTCTAATGCGGCCCAATCGATGCACCGGCCTACACCAAGGGGTCGGGCACTTAGAATCTGAAACAACTCCTCCTGAGGTCCTGGTGGAAATTGGAGAAAAGGATGGCGCACCTCAGTGGTCGCACTCGAGGATGTCGCTCCTGGACCCTTCTGCTTTTTAAAAGTTTGGACTACAGAATTTTTACCACGAGTATTTGTCATCGTGTCTCTGAGAATATTCAATAAGAATATGAGGATCAAGAACCCGCTAAGTCAGAAAATGCCAAAGAATGAATCATAATATAATGCATATAGTGGGACTAGCAAGAAAGAAATATGCGCATAGATAGGAATTCTTGGCCTAAGAACCTAATAGAGAAATCAAAGAACCTAAATAAATTAATCCTAAGTGGAACAATGAACCATGTTGAAATTAAAAGCTGTATGTCAGATAACACCAAAACAGGGTTAAATGCTTGAACATGTAAAGTTCAAGTGGTAAACTAGCTATCAGAGAGAAATTCCAATAATCACAATATGTTGTAAATGAATGATTCTTAAGCATAAAATATAATGGAGAACAATCTAATTTGCAAAATATAAGGTAATGGTCTAAAATAGCAATAAAGATAAAATAACAAAGAAATAAAAATGTAAATAAACAGCTAAATGTGACAGTGAAAGAGCCGATGGAGATGGGAAACGGTGGTGGTCGGCTGATGTTGGGGCGTGGGGCAAAACTTGTGTGAGGGGAGAATGAAAGAGCCTTGTAGGCTGTGATGATGAGTAAAGAGGGAGAAAAAGAAAGGAAAGAGAGAAAGAAAGAAAGAAAGAAAGGAAGGAAATGAGAGTGGGGGTGCCGATCGCCGGTGGCTCGTCGGGAAATGGTGGCCGGAGAAGGGAAGATGAATAGTGAAAGAGGGTGTGATGGGTGAATAGTGGGGTTTAAATAGGAATAAAAGGATTTTAAGGTTAGCATTTCAATTAAAAAGGGAGCCACGGTCGTGCAGGCCCTATTTTGGACCACATAGACATGGCCCACGCCCGTGTGTCTCACTTTTAGCCCGTGTTTTTCATGAATTTTTAAGTCAGTATTGCACACGGCCTTTCAACACGCCCGTGTACCCAGGCCGTGTGGCCCATACGGTTGCATCACACGGTCACATCACACGGCCGTGTGCTCTTTCGTTCACTTCTCCCACACCCGTGTGAGTTCCAACACGCCCGTGTTTTAATTTGTGCTTGTGGTTTGATGGTTTAAGTCAGTGTTGCCCATGACCTGTGGACACACCCGTGTGTCCAGGCCGTGTGTCTCGCACGGTCGCATCGCAAGGCCATGTGTTCTTTTGTTCGCTTCTGCCACGCCCGTGTCATACTCTCCACGCATGTGTTTTGTAGTCAGGATTACCCACGGCCTCTGGGCACGGCCGTGGTATATGCCCGTTTTCCATTCTCACTTGAAAATTCCAAAGAATGTGCTCAGGTTCCGACACAGCCTCAGGCACGCTTGTATTTCATGCCTGTGTGGCCCACATGGTTGCATCGCACGGCCGTGGTGATTTAATGCATCCCTTGCCTCTGCCGATTTTTGGGAAATTGAAGTGCAGTTTCACCACGGTCTGAGGCACGCTCGTGTTCTTCAGCCCTGTGGTTCGCACGGTCGTATCGTACGGCCATGGTGATATATCGCAGCCTGTGTGTCATTTTGACTTGGGAAAATATGTGCCTTGTTTTAACATGACCATGGACACGCCCGTGTGTCTAGGCCGTGTTCGCCACTGTCGAATGTCAACACTAAGGTTTTAAGGGTTTACATAGCTCAAAGCATGCCCATGTCTCTAACCCGTGGTGAGCACATGGTTTGGGACACACCCGTGTGCCAGGCCGTGTGTGTCAAAAATACCTGCAATTAAACGATGAAAAATGAACAAAAAATAAACTTATTTAGTGGGGTTAGTGCTCGGGTTGCCTCCTGAGAAGCACTTATTTAAAGTCTAAGCTTGACTTTACCTTGTAGGCATATTTTGGAAGGTTCGCTGAGCCGTAGCTCCTCTTTATAGTCTTTAAATCCTTACCGTTATAGAGTTTAAGACGATGTCCATTTACCTTGAAAGTGCCGTGGGTTGGATAACTTACCTCTACTGTGCCATATGGAAAAACGGTTTGGACTACGAATGGACCTAACCATCGTGATTTTAGCTTCCCAGGAAATAATTTGAGCCTTGAGTTGTATAGCAGGACAAGATCTCCAGCTTCAAATTGCTTGTGTTGCTTTAAACGAGCATCATGGCGGTGCTTCGTTGCTTCATTGTATAATCGTGAATTCTCATATGCATTAGCTCGCCACTCATTTAGCTTGTTCAACTACATCAACCTTTTCTCACCTGTTTGTTGGCATTTATCATAAGAAGTAACATACCTGTTGGCGTCTTTGAATAGTGTGGGCCAATAAAAATCTGATTTGAGCATTTTATGTGCGGTCCTAGTCCCACTGTAATGTCCTCCAGTCAGTCCTGAGTGGCAATGTTCCAAGATTTTCATTGCTTCTGACTTTGTAACGCATTTTCTAATGACTTGATCTGCACATATATGGAAAAGAAAAGGATCTTCCCAAAAGTAGTTTTTCACATGAAAAAAGAATTGCTTCTTTTGCTGATGTGTCAACCCTTTTGGTGTAACATTAGCGGCTAAATAATTTGTAATGTTTGCAAACCAAGGTACCTCAGAGTCATAAATAGCAAATAATTGTTCTTTAGGGAATGAGTCATTTATTTCAACTTCATGAAGCTCCTTAAGATATGGATTTTCTAACCTGGAAAGATGATCAACTGCGAGATTTTTAGCTCCTTTCTTATCCTAAATTTCCAAGTCAAATTCCTGCAATAACAAAATCCATCTTATGAGTCGAGGTTTTGCATCTGATTTAGTAAAGAGATATCAAAGAGCTGAATGGTCAGTGTAAACGACAACTTTAGACAATATTAAATATGATCTAAATTTATCAAATGCAAAAACTACAGCCAACAATTCTTTCTCAATCGTTGTATAATTTTCTTGTGCAGCTGTCAACATCTTGCTAGCATAATAGATTGGTTGAAAATACTTGTCTTTTCGCTGCCAAAAACCGCACCTACTGCAAAATCACTCGCATCACACATTAGTTCAAAGGATAAATTCCAATAAGGTGCAACTACAATTGGAGCATTAATTAATTTATTCTTAAGAGTATTAAATGCTTCTAATCATTCCTGATTGAAATCGAAAGACACATCTTTTTCTAGTAAATTCGTTAGAGGCTTAGCTATTTTAGAAAAATCCTTGATAAATCTTCTATAAAATCCAGCATGTCCTAAAAAACTTCGAATAGCCTTAACTAAACTAGGGGGAGGTAGTTTCTCAATAGTTTCAATTTTTTCTTTGTCTACCTTGATCCCTTTGCTAGAATTTTTGTGGCCTAACACAATCCCTTCACGAACCATGAAGTTACATTTTTCCTAATTCAGCACAAGGTTCGTTTCCTCACATCTAATTAGAAATCATTTTAAAATTTTAAGGTAAAGATGAAAGGAGTTACCGAATACCGAAAAGTCATCCATAAATACCTCCATAATGTCTTCTACGAGTTCATCAAAAATGGCCAACATGCATCGTTGAAAAGTAGTAGGAGCATTACATAATCCAAAAGGCATTCGTTGATAAGCAAACGTACCGTATGGACATGTAAATGTCGTCTTTTCTTGATCTTCAAGAGCTATTAGGACTTGGAAGTAACCCGAGAGTCCATCTAGGAAGCAGTAGTACATATGCCTTTATAACCTTTCCAACATTTGGTCAATGAATGGCAAGGGAAAGTGGTCCTTTCTCATGGTATCATTCAACTTCCTATAATTAATGCAAACTTTCTAACTTGTGACTGTTCTTGTTGGAATTAATTCACTCTTCTCGTTGGCTACAACAGTCATGCCTCCCTTCTTAGGAACAACATCAGCATTAACGACTTCTTTCATGTTAGGGTTCAGTCGTCTTTGAGCTTGCACACATGGTTTATATTCATCCTCCATTAGAATTTTGTGGGTCCAAAAAGAAGGGCTGATCCCTTTAATGTAAGAAAATTTCCAAGCTATGGCTCTTTTATGTTCTCTTAATACTTGGAGTAACTCTTCTTTCTCCTTGGGTTGTAAGTTAGAAACAATAATCACTGGTAATGTAGAATTATCTTCAAGGAATGCATATTCCAAGTGACTTGGCAATTGCTTTAGTTCCAATTTGGGAGGTTCTTCAATAGAGGGTTTTTGCTTAAATTCACCGTTCACCTCAATACCCTCATATTTTGCTTGTCTTGGAGAGGGTCCATTCTTTTGTATCTTCCCTAACTCAGTGGTAGTGTTCTTCCCCCTTTCCTTGAACAAGAAACAGTTCCAACGTGTCCTTAAGAGCAATTTCCTGAAAAGAATCTTCAATAGCATTATCAATAGAATCAATAAAATAGTAGGAGTCATCTTGTTCTCTAGAAAATCTCATGGCGTCATAAATTTTAAAAATAATCTCTTCGTCACCTACCCTAAGCACAAGTTTACCGTCACCCACATCAATAACAGCCCTAGCAGTGGCTAAAAATGGGCGACCTAAAATTAAAGGCACTTCAACATCCTCATCCATGTCAAGCACAACAAAATCAACAGGGAATACAAATTTATCTACTTTAACGAGTACATCTTCAGTAATTCCCCTAGGATATTTAACAGATCTATTAGCTAGTTAGATACTCATCCTAGTAGGTTTTGGTTCCCTAAGGCCAAGTTGCTTGAACATTTTGTAAGGCATCAAATTAATGCTAACGCCTAAATCAGCTAGTGCCTTCTCAACATTTAAACTACCAATTAAACAGGGAATAGTAAAACTTCTTGGATCTTTCAGTTTGGTTGGCAGTTTATTTTGGAGTATGGCCGAGCACTCCTCGTTGAGTTCTACTGTAGATAACTCTTCAAACTTCCTTTTATTTGTTAGAAGCTCCTTCAAAAATTTTGCATACGTAGGCATCTACGAGATAGCTTCAACAGAAGGTAAGTTAATATGTAACTGTTTAAAAAGTTTAAGAAATTTACCGAATTGTACATCCATGCGATCTTTCTTTAACTTTACTGGATATGGGATTGGTGGTTGATATTCCCTCAGCACCGGCTTTTCATTGATTTCGAGTTTTACCTCCTTATCCTCTTTCTTATCAGTTTTTTGTGGCAGTTTCTTTTCAGATTCAGGTAACACTTTCCCACTCCTTAGGGTAACTGCTTTCACGTGCTCTCTTGGATTGGATTCAGTGTTACTAGGCAGACTACCTTGTGGTCGTTCAGAAATCATCTTTGCAAGTTGACCAATTTGATTCTCGACTCCTTCGATTGATGCTTGCTAGTTTTTAAGTGCGATTCGATGATTTCAAAAAGCATTTACGACATCAAATAAATTTTTCCAACATCTCCTCAAGGTTTGGCTTCTTTTCTTGCGGATAAGCTTGTTGCTAAAAACCTGGCGGTGGTGGTGGTCTTTGATTACCTTGTCCTCCCGATGAAAAAATTGGGTGGTTCCTCCAACCTGCATTGTAAGTGTTACTGTAAGGATTATTTTGAGGTCGAGGATTATTACCCATATAATTTATTTGCTCGTTCTCCATGATGTGGTTGAAGGGTGAATATTCTGAATTGCCCATTTCACCTCCACTCGTGTCACACTGCATCGCCAAATGTACCTGTGTAGAACCACATAGATCGTCAATCTTTTTATTCAAGAGTTCTACCTGGTTTGATAGCATGGTGACTGCATCTAGGTTGAAAACACCGACTGATTTCGTTGGCTTTGTTCTCATGACTTGCCACTGATAGTTATTCAGTGACATCTCCTCTATAAACTCGTAGGCCTCTTCAGGTGTTTTGTTGTTCAAGGTTCCACCAGCGGCTGCATCGACCATTTACCTAGTTGAGGGGTTCAAACTGTTGTGAAAAGTTTGAACTTGTAGCTATAGAGGTAACCCATGATGAGGGCACCTCCTTAGTAAGTCCTTATACCTCTCCCATGCGTCGTATAACGCCTCTAAACCATCTACACAAAAGAAGAGATATCGTTCCTTAATTTGGCTGTCTTAGCCGTGGAAAGTACTTTAGTAGAAACTTCTCAGTTATTTGTTCTCAAATAGGGATTGAACCACGTGGTAGGGAGTTCAACCACTGCTTAGCCTTATTTCTTAACGATAAGTGAAATAGCCTTAGGTGAATGGCGTCGTCAGAAAAGCCATTGATCTTTAAAGTGTCGCAATATTCTAGAAAGTTGGCCAAATGAGTATTTGGATCCTCATCTTGTAAACCATCAAACTGAATAAACTGTTGGATCATCTGAATTGTATTCGGCTTCAGTTCAAAATTGTTTACAGTGACGGTAGGTCGAATAATACTCGATTCAGCTCCTGTTAAAGTAGGCTTAGCATAATGATACATAGTACGAGGAGCAGGATTCTGATTTACTAGATTCGCGGCAACCACAGGAGGTAGTGGATTATTCTAATTTTCAGCCATCTCCTCGGTAGTATTGGTATCGTCCTCATGCTTTTCCTCTATATACTGTAGGCTCCGCCTTATTTCTCTAAGGTTTCTGCGAGCTGTGCTTTCAATTTTACTATAAAAAAGTAGAGGTCTTGACGGGTTTCTTCTAGTCATAAACTATAAAAAACCTGCCAGAAGCAAATAAAAGAACAATTTGTAAGTAAAATAAAACTAGAAAAAAATTAAATGCAATAAAATAAAAAAATGGCTAAATTAATAAAAATCAAGCGTTTCTAATATTTTAGTCCCCGGCAACGGCGCCAAAAACTTGATGGTCACTAAACTAACTAAAAATTTGACTAAGGCAAGTGCATCTATCGAACAGTAGTATAGTTATGGTGAGACCGAAAATATCATGTCCACAAGGACTAAAAGAACTAGTAATTACTATCTTTTTATTATCTAGCCTAAGAATTAAAGGGATGTTTTTAAACTAAGATTAACTATCTAATTAATTAAGAGCACGACAGAAGTAAAAGTTGGAAAATACTGTTGGAAAACCGATGGAGAAGACAATACCCAAGGAAAAATCCACCTAGACTTCACTTATTACATCTGAATTAGACGATTTATTCACTTGACTTAATCCGTAGAAATCCCTAGTGTATGTTAATATCTCTCTCGAGACTAAAAACAACTAACTCTAGGTTGATTAATTGAAATCTCTTTCTAATTAAAACCCCTATTGTCGCATTAACTCGATTTATGGATTCCCTTATTAGATTTGACTCTAATTCGGCAGATTTACGTCGTCCTATGTCTAGGATTACATTCAACTCTGCTTAATTATGCTAGATCTACTCTTAAACAGGTACTTTTGCTCCACTAAATAAGCACATCAGACTTGAAGTAATATCCTGAAATATTAAACCAAGAATTAAGAACACATAATTAAGAATAAGAACAAGTATTTATCATATAATTCAAATAGTAATAAGATCTATCTTAGGTTTCATCTCCCTTAGGTATTTAGGGAGTTTAGTTCATAATGATGAGGGAAAACATCTCAAAATTGGGAAAACAACAAAACATAAAGAAACCCAAAGAACTTCTAAGGAAATTGAATGGAGATCTTCAGTCTTGAAGTAGATCCTGCTTCTGAGCTGATTCTGATGGCCGTCTTTGAGTATTCTCTGCCTTCTACTTTGTGTTTCCCCTTTTGATCCTCTTCTAGGGTGTTTATATAGACTTTGGAATGTCCAAAATAGCCCAAAATTGGCCTTTTCCGAATAGAATTAGACTTAGGCACAACAGGGACACGGCCGTGTGCCACGCCCGTGTACAGGTGCTCAGGCCATGTGCAATTCTGACATGGTTTAATGTCGACTCAGCCATGATACACGGGCATGTGGTCAGCCCGTGTGTCACACACAGGTGTGTGGATTACCCGTGTGGAAGTGCCTAGGCCATGTGGAACACTGAAATTAGCCTATTTTGTCTGTTTTTGGCTCATTTCTTGCTCTTTTCACTTTCCTATACTCTCCTAAAGGATTAGGAGCATCGAATTCAATAAAACTAATGATAAATTATCCATAAATATGCCAAGGATGGGATAAAAATATGTATATATTATGGTTTATCGTCTGCCAAATATTAACTTACCTTTGGGTCAATTAATAAACGCATGAATCACAAAAACATATAATCATCTTGATATTTCAAATAAACTAATCTACACAAAAGAGGTCACTTTGACAGCATTTTGTTTCAACTAACCTATTTAAAATATTAGACATCCTTAATTAAAACCCAAAGCCAAAATTTGAATTTATTTGTTTCAAAATATTTCTCTTAATTTCATCTTTCAATCAATTTAAAACATACTAGTATATATATGTATATTTAGTTATCCCAAAACAACATACAGTGAAGTTGGAAAATATAATAATAGTTGAATAAATCATAAACCGTAAACAACTTCACATAAGACTTCAAATTTAAACCAAAATAATTTGAATAAAGGTAAACCTCATCTTAAGATATCGGACACTCCATTAATATTTCATCTTTGGACAAAATATTAACTTGTAAGTGATATCTTGGTGTAGTAATCAAGCATTGACAATAAGAACATGTCGAACAATAAGTCTTCCTTTGGGTCGATTTATTACTCACATGTAAAATCGAGTAATCGTCATGTGTTTATCACCATAGTTGCACATGTAATATTATTAACCTTCATTTTGGCCGATCAATATCAACATAACTTAAGTTACATGCACAAAAACTTTTATATTTTAAAACAAAAGAATTTATACAAAAAAATCACTTTGGTGACTTATTGCTTCAATTAAGTTATTTTAAAATATATATAAACATACCAATATTCAAATTTAAAATTTCCCCAATAGTCAAATGTCAAAACTATTTTTTTATTGCTTTATAGACTCCGAAATATCCCAAAATAAGGCTGTCTTAATAATGCAATAAAAAACCGAAAACCTTAATTTTTGACTATTTCTTTTTTTTTTCCAAAACCATTTATATCAAAACTAAATAAAAATAATGTAGTGGTTCAAAGCAAAATAATTAACAAGCACATGTATTCATAATTTTTGGCATGGATAAAAACACCAAAACAATTCACGCATATACATGTATTCATAATCAAATAGAAAAAAAAACTTACCCTACATATATCACGTAAATCCAAACTTGTATTTATGATTAAACAGAGATTAATGAATACTTGAAATAAAAACTTCAAGTCAATATATCTCAAAAAAAACAAAAATCATAATAGTTGGCATATCCTACAATTCATATAATAAACCATATCATCATAATTTAACCAAATATTTGGAACCATAAGATGCCAAAACCTAATATTATAGAACCAAACTTAAAACCAAATTATTTAAACACATATTAAGATTAACATCAATTTGCATCAAAATCTAATTTCATCATAATTAAACCATAAAAATATAACTCTGATCGACTTGCCTTACATATCCCAAGTAAATCCAAATCCAAAATATATGCTTAAACTGAACAGTATGAAAAGAATAAGCATAAAAACTTAATAATAAATAATATATTCTATCAACTATATTTTGAATTCAAGAATTAATGATTATAAAAATTGAATTCAATTGTACAATTGTTGAACTCGATTTAAATTTAAAAAAAATGATTATAATGAAACCCTAAAATTGAATCGATAAAAAAAATTAAAACTACCAAATATTACCATCAACCTTAAGGAGTCAACATATATAATGAATTCATTGATAAGCAATCGGTATATAAGAGACACTTTACCTGAAGCAATTTCTTTTACCAACCATATATCATCATGTAAACTATACATTGAATTTGTTTAACCATATAAAAAAGGGAAAATTAAAATCCAAATATTACTACCTTATCTGAAACTCGATTAAACATGAATAAAATCCTGAACATAATTACTAAAGTGTTTCCAAAACAATATATATCTATATATGTAACTGTAAAACTGTAAAACAAGCGATTAATGATTAACAATCTATCTATTGATATAATCAAATATATATCATAAACAATTTTTAATGAAACCCAAACCTACACAGCTTTTTAAATATTTATTAAAACTGTATAAACAGCACAAAATCCTCAGTTTTTTAATTCTCAATTAAAACTGTAAATCTTTCCAGTTATACGAAAATTAAAACTTTAAAACTTTTTTGATGATCGTTTTATGGTTCACTAAACTAGACTACGATCACGATAAAGGCAAACGCACCTATCGAATGGTAGTGTAGCTATGGTGAGTCCAGAATATCGTATCCACAAGGACTAAAAGTACTAGTATTAAATATCTTTCTATTATTTAGCCTAAAATAAGAGGGATTTGTTTTAATTCAAAATTAACTAACTAAATAACTACTGAACGTGACAGAGAGCAAATTGGGAAAAATACTTGAAGAAAACTTATAAAGAGGACAATACCGAGGAAAAAATCCACCTAGACTTCACTTATTATTCTGGCTCTGAATCAAACGATTTATTCACTTGTCTTGATTCGTAGAAATCCCTAAATTATGTTAATATCTCTTTCGAGACTAAAAACAACTGACTCTAGGTTGATTAATTGAAATCTCTTTCTAATTAAAACCCTTATTGTCACATTAACTCGATCTATGGATTCCCTTATTAGATTTGACTCTAATCCGGTAGATTTATGTCATTCTATTTCTAGGATTGCAATCAACTCTGCTTAATTATGCCAGATCTACTCTTAAACAGGGACTTTTGCTCCACTGAATAAGCACATCAAACCTGAATTAATATCCTGAAAATATTAAGGCAAGAATTAATAACACATAATTAAGAACAGGAACCATTATTTATCGTGTAATTCAGATAATTAAATAACAAGATCCATTGTAGGTTTCATCCTCCCTAGGTATTTAGGGAGTTTAGTTCATAAAGTAAAAGGAAAACATCTCAAATTTAAAAAAACAACAAGACATAAAAAACCCAAATAAACTTCGAGAGAAATTTGAATTGAGATATTCAATCTTGAGGTGGATCTTCTTCTGGGACGATTCCAATGGCTTCCTTCGAGTAATTTCTGCATTCTACTCTGTGTGTCCCCCTAGGTGCTCTTCTAGTATGTATTTATAGACTTTAGAATGCTCAGAAACCCTAAAAATTGGCTTTTTCTGTGTGTTTGGGAAATAGGGAGCGATATCGACACGGGCTGCCACATAGGCGTGTGGCCAGCCCGTGTGGCACAAACGAGCGTGTGATCAGCCCGTGTGGAATTAATCTTTGCCATGTGGATCCTTAAATTAGCCTGTTTTGTCTGTTTTTGTCCCGTTTTTTGCTCCTTTTGTTCCCCTATGCTCTCCTGAGTATAAATCATGAATTTAAAGGATTAGGAGCATCTAATTCACTAAATTATAGGATAAATCATCCAAAAATATGCTAAGTATGAGATTAAAATGTGTTACTTTCATGTTTTATCATTTATTTAAAACTTTAAAATTTTATTTAAAGAATCAGAACAAAAAATTTATCAAGAATATCAAAGATTCAACATAATATATAATTAAAATATCAAGTCCATAAAATTAAAAAAGAAAAATGAATCAATCCAAAATTAATAAAGAATCAATTCATTCTCAATAATTCAACATGACAAAGCTCTGATACTTCTTGTTAGATTTGTAATAAATCTGAAATAAAACTTAATAAACCAAGATCTATCATGTCAAATCATGAAGAATAAATTAAGAACAAATCAAGAACAAAACTAGATGCGGAAGCGTACTTGAATCCATGAATTTCTTGAAGTTTTACCCGATCTTGGGGATTTGATATTCCAAATTAGCACACAAGAAATTCAGAGAATATCTGCTCTCTCTTTTCTCTTTCCTAATGATGGGATATTAGAAAAGATATCTTGTGTATAATTTGGGGACCATAACCCTAATATTTATAACGTTGGCATATTAGTTCTAATCAAATTCTAATTAGACCATCATTAATTAGAATTTGATTAGAACTCAATTACTAAAGTATCGACACATATTTGACCCGTACTTTATTTAATAATTAAAGCCCAATAAAATTTTAACCAAATTAGATCACTCTTAATTTGGGCTAACCTATCATGATAGTAAATAATAACATGTAATTACCCTTATTATATATATGATGTCCATATTTTCCAACATAGTCAAGCCAGGGAGAAAACACTGGATTTGATTCTTGTTCCCTATCATTTTAATTTTGTTGTTGTTATGATGAACATGTCTATGAATATTTGTTATGTTGAATTGTTTAATTTAATTGATATGGCTTGAATTTAATTTGTGATAGGTTGATTGCATTTCGTCTACTTGAGTTATTAAAATTGTGTTTGTGCTGTTATAGGCCTTGATAAGATGTTTGATTAAGTAAAACCATGACTAAGCTATTCTTGCATTACAATTGTAAGGTAACTATTGAAATAATTTGTTAAACGGATTGAAATTGTAATTAATTGACACAATACTTAATCAGTGTATGTTTAATCATTTAAGGTAGCTAGGGGTTAAATTAGCAATGGTTTCTAACGATACATCAGCCTTGCATAACTTGCAAGATTATTGTGATTAAACTTTTTCAAGGTGGATATACATTGTTACCTCACGTAATATTTTATGTGCAATAACACATTTACTTATTAAAATTTCATAAGAGATAAATGGATTTCGGTAGGTAAGTATGTTCATAAGTTAGCAAATTACCGAGTTGCCGTGAATTTATTCGTAAAAACATGAACATGAGTTTAATAATTCTAAGTTAAGAAATGTAATTAATCTAACACAATTATGTCATCTTGACTAAAATCATCTTTTGAAATTGTGCATTTGAACTTTTATTTTATTTTTATTTATTTTACTTTGTTAAAATCCTAGTTTTTAATCACTTTTTCAAATCAAAATATTGTTCTTCAGCAAAGTGTTTTTACAATTGCATTTATAAATAATTCTTTTCATAAATAATTCTTTTCATAGTCCCTGTGGGTATGATAACTCAACATTTACTTATCACTTTATTACTTGTTGCGATTTTGTACACTTGCACATTTCCGTCATTCCAAGTTTTTGGCGCCGTTTCCAGGGACTGTTTGAAAGTCATTATTTGTGAATTTGTTAGTTTTGCATTTTGGTTTATTTTTCTGTTCAATTTTAACTTAATTAATATTTCTGTGATTATTTCAGGTGTTTATGAGTATTGACTGAATTATCGATTTACTCCCTGTAGACCTTGAAATTGAAAGAACTTTTCGACAGCAAAGAAGACAAGCAAGTCAGAGAAGGATCGAAGAGATGAACCTTGAAATTTTGAATCAAGGAAACAGAACAGACCCTGCTCAAAATCCTATCCTTATTGTTGATGATAGGGATAGAGCTCTAAGACAGTATGTTGTACCAGTGTTTCATAATCTTTATCTTGGTATTAGGAGACCTGAAATCGAGGCACAACAATTCAAGCTGAAGCTAGTCATGTTCCAGATGCTTCAGACAGTGGGCCAATTTAGTGGAATGCCTACCGAAGATCTTTATCTTCACTTAAGACTATTTATGGAGGTGAGCGATTCTTTCAAGTTAGCCAGAGTACCCAAAGATGCATTATGATTGAAGTTATTCCCATATTCGCTAAGCAATAGAGCTCGAGCTTGGTTGAACTTATTGCCACCAATTTTAATTTCTACATGGCAAGAGTTAGCAGAAAGATTCCTTATGAAGTATTTCCCACCGAGCAAGAATTCTAAATTGAGGAGCGAGATTACTGCTTTCCAACAAATGGATGATGAGTCCTTATATGACGCATGGAAAAAGGTACAAAGAATTATTATGGAAGTGCCCTCATCATGGAATCCCACATTGCATCCAACTTGAGATGTTTAATAATGGTTTCAATGCCCACACAAGGATGGTAGTGGATGCTTTTGCTAATGGTGCTCTCCTTTCTAAGTCTTATAACAAGGCCTATGAAATCATTGAGAGGATTGCCAACAACAATTATCAATGGCCAACCAATCGAGCAACGTCAGAAAGACGAGTCACTGGAATACATTAAGTAGATACTCTTACTTCACTCACATCTAAAGTATCCTCAATATCCTCAATGCTTAAAAATTTTACCACTAATGTGTTTAATATTTTTGCAGCACAGCCACCGAATTAATTTGAAAATGTAGAATGTGTCTATTGTGGGGAAGGACATTTGTTCAAAGAATGTCCATCGAACCCAGAATCTGTGTATTACATGGGTAACCAGAACCAAAATCGAGGAAGGCAAGGACTGTAATCCAATTTCTATAACCCATCGTGGCGAAACCACCTAAATTTTTCCTGGAGTAACCAAGGGGTTGGAACCAGTAACACTTACGCCTAACCTAGATCGACCCAAGCTGAACCGTCCAATAGCTTAGAGAACCTATTGAAGGCATACATGGAAAAAAATGACGCCATTCTAAGGAATTTTGAGAATCAAATGAACAGCTTGCAACTAAACTCAAAAATTGACCACAAGGTGCTTTACCTAGTGATTCAGAGAATCGGAGAAATATAGGGAAGGAGCATTGTAAAGCATTGACATTAAGGAGTGAAAAGACATTAGATCCCAACACCATCGAAGTTGAAAAGGAGCCAGCTGATGCTCAAGGCTCAGAGGAAGTTCAACTGAGTGTTGAAATTCCAGTTTCATCGGAACCTGAATCTGCAAAATCCGATAAGGTAACTTCTGAACCAACTAATTCTAATAAACTAACAACTTCGTTAGATGAAAAATTGCCACAGAAGACGAATCAACTAGTTCCAGTAAAGAAGCCTCCACCACCCTACCCTCAAAGACTTCAGAAGCCAAAGCAGGAAATTCAATTCAAGAAGTTCCTAGACAAACTCAAGCAACTTCATATCAACATCTCGTTGGTTGAAGCATTTGAACAAATACCGAACTACGTCAAATTTATGAAGGATATCCTATCTAAAAAGTAAAGGCTTGAAGAATTTGAGATGGTGGCCCTGACAAAGGAATGCAGTGCATATCTTCAAGACAAACTACCCCCAAAGTTGAATGATCCTGGATGTTTTACCATACCTTGCAACATTGAAGCAACATATTGTGGTAAGGCACTATGTGACTTGGGTACGAGTATAAACTTGATGCCTATGTAAATATTTAGGAATTTGGGGAAATCAATCCTTAGCACTTCAATCACCAGATCAATCCTTAGCACATCCAGAAGGAAAAATCGAGGACGTATTGGTACGTATAGACAAATTTATTTTTCCAACTGACTTTATGGTTTTAGACTTTGAAGTAGACAAAGAAGTGTCAATCATTCTAGAAAGGCCATTCCTAGCAACCAGGTGGACCCTTATTGATGTGCAGAAGGGCTAGCTTACTATGCATGTTCAGGACGATCAGGTAACATTTATTGTTTTTAAGTCTATGCGATTTCCTGACACAATTGATGATTGTTCTGCAGTTTCTGATTTATAGGAATTAATAGTGGAAAAGGAACTCAACTATGTTAAGGACCCATTAGAACAAATTTTGACATCAGACTCTCCAAATGATGAAAAGGAGGATGAATACTTAGCTCTGCTAGAAGCTAATCAAAGGGGATTTAATCTGTAATCCCACTTTGAATATTTGAAGTTAGAGAATAGAGATTATGCCCAACCAAAAGCGTCAATCAATGAGCTACCTAAATTAGAAATCAAGGTACTTCCTTTACATTCAAAATATGTTTATTTAGGTAACACTTCTACTTTGCCTGTGATTTTTTTAGCGGAATTAACCATTGAGCAAAAAGAGAAACTCATCCTAGTATTGAAACAATTCAAGAAGGCTACTAGATGGACCATAGCCGATATTCACAGTATTAGTCCGTCTGTATGCATGCATAATATCATCCTGAAAGATGGCAAAAAAGGACGATTGATGGACAACGAAGACTGAACCCCATCATGAAGGACGTGGTAAAAAAGGAAATCATCAAGTGGTTAGATGCAGGTATAATTTAACCCATCTCAGACAGTTCGTGGGTAAGTCCGGTCCAGTGCCTACCAAAGAAAGGAGGTATTACGGTCATTGAAAATGAGAATAACGAGTTGATACCGATTAGAACGGTTACAGGATGAAGAATTTGCATCGATTACTAGAAGTTCAACAAGGCGACTAGGAAAGATCACTTTCTTTTGCCATTTTTGGATCAGATACTGGATAAACTCGCGGGGTGAGACTATTATTGTTTTTTTGATGGATACTCGGGGTATAATCAGATTACAGTAGCACCAAAAGATCAACACAAGACAACATTCACCTGCTAGTATGGTACATTTGCATTTAGACTCATTCCATTTGGTTTATGTAATGCACCTGCTACATTTAAAAAATGTATGATGTCTATTTTTACTGATATGGTTGAGAAATACTTGGAAGTCTTTATGGATGATTTTCAGTATTTTGAGATACAAATGATGATTGCCTAGCCAATCTAGCCAAGGTACTAAGGCCATGCAAAGAAACAAACCTCGTACTCAATTGAGAAAAGTGTCATTTCATGGTACGAGTAGGTATTTTCCTAGGGTATCGGATAACGAGACATGGAATCAAGGTAGATAAAACAAAGGTAGACGTTATTAAGAAACTCCCACCTCCAACATCTATAAAGGGTGTTAGGATCTTTTTGGGCCACGCCAGTTTCTATCGAAGATTTATCAGGGACTTCTCCAAAATTGCTAAACCTTTATGCAAATTATTGGAGAAGGACACGGCGTTCAAATTTGATGAGAAGTGCTTAAGAGCTTTCAAAGATTTGAAGATTCGGTTAGTTTTGGCACCCATAATCGTCACACCAGGCTGGGATTTTCCATTTGAATTGATGTGTGACGCAAGTGACTTTATGATAGGAGCTATCATGGGCCATCGAAGGAACAAAGTTTTTCATCCCATCTACTACACAAGTCGAACTCTGACAGGAGCTCAACTAAATTATACGGTAATAGAGAAAGAGTTACTTGCTATTGTGTTTGCTTTTAACAAGTTTTGATCTTATCTCGAAGGTACCAATGTAACTATCTATAAGGACCACTTGGTAATTAAGTACTTACTTGCCAAGAAAGACGCTAAGCCGAGACTGATCTGATGGGTACTTCTACTTCAAGAGTTTGATTTAGAAATCTAAGATCGAAAGGGAGTAGAAAACCAAGTAGCAAACCACTTGCCCAAATTGGAGCCGCAAGAAGGGAATTCTCCACTTATACCCATCCAGGAGACATTTCCAGATGAACATATATTGAAGGTAAATCATGTCCATAATACCCCCTGGTTTGCTGATATTGCTAACTATTTACCTTGTGGTTTGATGCCAATTGATAAGCCGTATCATCAAAAGAAAAAGTTCATTCACGATGTGAAGTACTATTTCTGGGAAGTGCCATACTTGTTTAAAAAGTATGCAGATCAAATGACTAGGAGATGCATGGCAGAAGATGAAGTACATAAGATTCTATATCATTGCCACTTAGCTCTAAGTGGGGGACACTTCGGAGGTACACATACTGTGGCCAAAGTATTTCAAGCCGGATTTTTTTGGCCAACATTATTTAAAGATGAGTTTGCTTACGTAAGGAGTTGTGATCAATGCCAAAGGGTTGGAAAGGTCACCAACAAAAAAGAGATGCCTTGAACAAACATCATTGAGGTAGAATTATTCGATGTTTCAGGTATTGAATTTTTCGATCCTTTTTCTTCATCTTTTGGTCACAAGTACATATTGGTAGCAGTAGACTACGTGTCTAAATGGGTTGAGGCTGAGGTATATTCGATAAACGATGCTAAAGTTGTGATGAGGTTTTTGCAGAAGCATGTGTTTACAAGGTTTGGAACCCCAAGAGCCATCATCAGTGATGAAGGGTCCCATTTTATGAACAAGTGGCTGAAATGGTTACCCGAAAAATATGGAGTGAAGCACAAGGTTGCCACAACTTACCACCCACACATGAATGGGCAAGCTGAACAGTTAAACAAAGAGATGAAAGGCATACTCGAGAAGGTAGTTTGCCCGAATTGACGAGATTGGTCCAAAAGACTAGATGATGCTTTATGGGCCTACAGGACAACATACAAGGCACCTTTAGGGATGTCACTTTATAGGTTAGTCTTTGGGAAAGCCTGTCACCTACCCTTGGAGTTAGTGCACAAAGCTTACTAGGCTCTTCAATAACTCAACTTAGATCTTAAGCTTACTAAAGAGAAACAGATGCTCCAACAGATGGTCCAACTCAACGAGTTAGAAGAATTCCGAATATTCTCATATGAAAATGCTAAATTACTCAAGGAAAGACTTAAGAAATGGAATGACAAGCACATTTGAGTTCGAGAATTCGAAGCAGGTCAGTAAGTCTTGTTATTCAATTCCAAATTAAGGTTCTTTCCAGGTAAGTTAAAATCACGTTGGTCCGGTCCATTTATGATTCACCGAGTTTATCCATACGGAGTTGTCGAACTTCAAAGTAAGGGAGGTAATTTTCGAGTTAATGCTCAACGCTCAAAACATTACCGGGAGATAAAATTGAACGGGATCAAATCTCGTTCATTTTATCATATGATTAATTTTTAAATAAATCATTTAAGGTATATTTTCGGGATTAGTATGTTTAAATAAATTCTGTCTAGGAGATTAGAACTTAAGCGGGATCGCCTGTGACGCCTCCAATCTCTCCTAGGAATTGATTGTAACATAATTTTTTGAGAAATTATTCCTTAGATGGAAAAATATTTTTTTTTAGTTTTTCAAATAAAAGGGTCAATTTTGATCCAAGTTTTAAATTGCAACTCAATTTCAAATTTTCTTTAAGTATAGGTACTTAATTGAATTATTTTCAAAATTTGGTTGCTCTTTTTGTAAATATTAAAAATTAGATGTCTCTTTTTCTAAATATTTTCAAAAGACATCTAGAATAAATATTTTTAATTTAATAAATAAGATGATAATCATTAATATATAATGATATCCATTATAATATATATTAATTATTATCAACTTTGCATAGAATTAGGATTAGTTTAAATTTGATCATATTTTATTTAATAAGTATTTATCTTTAATAATTTAATATGAATTATATTAATTATTAATTGTTGTTAACTCTATGTAGAATTAGAACATAGAATATTTTAAGTATTAAATTGTTCTAAGAATTTTAATTAAACTCTTATTAAATTGTTCTAAGAATTTTAATTAAACTCTTACTCCTCTCACTATAAATTTCACCCACCTTTACCATTTTTTTTCACTCATCCCTTAATCAAACCTAGCATCCAAAACCCACCAAATCACCTAGTGCCGCAACTCTCAGCTCCCTAGCCACAACACCACCTGGTAGCCCCATTCGGCCAGCAGCTCACGCTGCTACTCCCGCTCACGCTAGACAGACTCTCATGCACCTGCTCGCGTGCGCCAATGCACCAGCCCTGCTGTTCACCCAGTAGTGCCGCCTGCTGCCTACTTGCTGCCCATCATCACAGCACACGCATATCCTGCTACTCCCTAACATGCCGCTGCCGCCTTGCTACTCACACCACACCATCAAGACACCTTACAAACATCCCTACACCGACCTCTTTTGTTTAGATTTATTTTCCTTGAGTTATTAACTTTTATAAAAAAGATGGTAAGACAAATTTTTCTCCTAAATTTTAATTTTATTTGATTAATTAAATTTTCAATTTATTGAATTATTAATATTTTATACTGATTAAATTTTTGAGAAAATATTTGTTTTCATCTTATGTTCAGGTTAATCATGTCTCGCAAGAGAACTCGTGGTTCTGCTCAAATTGACGAATTACAAAATAAATTCCACAGTAAAGAAGCCAAAGCGAGATATGAAAGTATTTTCAAGAATCAACAGATGCATCCAGAGAAGGGCTTTATACTAAAAGAAAGCATCTATATTGATTTCATGACGCACATTCGACAAGTTGCTGAAGCTCTCAATTGGGTTATTTTGTGAGAAAAGACCTAGTGTAAATAAGGAGTTAGTTCATGAACTTTATTCAAATTTGATCTCAAGTGAATTGACTGAAGTTTCTGTTCATGGAATCAAGATACCAACAACCTCAAATGCTATTAATGAATTCTTTGAATCACCTATTTCGAAAACGACGAGTATTCTTTTTTGATGAGCAATATTGAGTCTGAAAATCTGCAAGAAATACTCGAGGAACTTATAGTTTCAGGTTCTAAGTGGACTGTGTCAAAGCAAGGAATTCACACTTGTCGCAGAGAATATTTGACACCACTAGCGAAGGTATGATTCCATTTCATTTGATTCAGCTTTATGCTTATTTCACATGGGACTACAATTTCATTAGATCGAATGGTCTTATTATACTCGATTTTAACTGGAAAGACCATTGATATGGGAAAAATCATACTGAGAGAAATATGAAATTGTGCCACTAGACGTTCTGGCCCAGCTTACTTCCCCTTTACAAAAACCATTTTGTACTTGAAAGCAAAAATTCTTGCAAACATAAAGAAAATAGGGTATAGCCAGGGTACAATCACAGATTGGGACCTTTACCGGACAGCCGGAGACTTTGTTCTATAACAACTAGTTGAAAAAAGCGAGGATCCTGAAGAAGAAGAAGAAGAAGAAGAAGAAGAAGAAGAAGAAGAAGAAGAAGAAGAAGAAGAAGAAGAAGAAGAAGAAGAAGAAGAAGAAGAAGAAGAAGAAGAAGAAGAAGAAGAAGAAGAAGATCCCATAGAGATCGAATCGATACAATTAGCTGAAATTCCTAATAAGGCAGAACCAATGGAACTAGTAACCGAACCTGACATTGCAACTTCAATGTTTAAGACTCAACCGCCTCACTCAGACCTTCAAGATGAGCTGTCAAAGTTGATGGACATAATGCAACATATGCAGTGGCAACAACAAGGTTACTGGAGATATTAAAAAATACGGGATGACTCAATGAGAAGTGCTCTTACGAAAATATACAATGACCCATTTATTTTTATGCCTGAGTTTCCAGATTTCATATTTGAACTATGAAGTCCACAATCGAAGAGGGAGCGAAGTGATTCATGCAAAAACAAAGACAATGGAGCAAAGGATAAGTCGAATTCGAAAGGATTTGCAAATAAATAAAAATGGGGGATCTTGACTTTATTTTATTTTTGTTCTTAGGTTATTTAATATTTTAAGATTAGGTTTTACTAGGAATTTTTATTTTCACATAATAAAACAAGAGGTGGAATTTATAAATAAGAAAATGAACAAGTCGCAAAGTGCAAAGTGTGGCAATAGATATATACATGTCTAAGATTGGATCTAGAGAGAGCTTGGTACTTAAGCAGTCAAATTGACTCACCTTCTCCTTTCTAGAATCCTACTTGGTGTAAAGCATTTATTTACTTCTAAACAATGAGGACATTGTTCATCTTAAGTAGGGGGGACCGAAAAATTGAAATTATTTCCACTTAGAAGAAAATTTTCTTTCAGTTATGATTAGGTTATATTTTGTTCAAAATTTTGTTAAGTATGCTAAACTTCAGTATGAAAAAAGTTAAATTATTTCAATAACTGTTATGTTAAATGAAATATGACTTAGATGTATTTTTAATAAAGCATGCACATCGTACCAAAAGAATTTTGGTTCCTTAGGAAAGTTAGGCAGCATGAAAGTTTAAGTCTCTAGAATTGACTTAGTAGTTTTGTGAGGCGAAATCCTAGGAAGCATGGGAAGTTGAAAATGATTTAGGCAACTTTTGTTTGGATCGTTTGAGCCTTTCAAGCCAACCATGATGAATTTTTATCCCTTGAAACCCAACTTTGAGACTATATGGCCTAATTTTATTTGAACCCTTGCAATATTTAGCCATCATTTTTCTCATAATTATCTTTAAATTGTCCCAAACACTAGACTCAGTACTATTTAGAATGTTCCTTGAAAATAAGTTTGGGGGAGTTGAAAAGAAGTATCAAATCCTCAAAAAATTTTAGTATATACAATAAAATGCTCATGTAAAAAAAAGCATATGTACTTGAAACACAATATATGTACAAAAGAGCATGTGAAAGCAAAGTAAGTTGGTGTATTGAAGATAATTATTCTGAAGGTCCGATTGAAGCTAAGTCTAGGGTTTTTAGCCTAAATTTACCTATCTTTTAGCCACCCCTAGGCTAGCCACGTTACAACCTTTTTAAAGACCTATTGATTCAAGTCTCTATGCTACCTACATTAGTGGAGAGAAATTGCTATGTTCAACATATGAAGGCATAAGTTAAACTTAATTCATGTTAATTTAATTCGTGTTAGGTTGATTGCATTTCGTCTACTTGAGTTATTAAAATTGTGTTTGTGTTGTTATAGGCCTCGGTAAGATGTTTGATTAAGTAAAACCATGACTCAGTTATTCTTGCATTACAATTGTAAGGTAAATAATGAATTAATTAGTTAAATGGATTGAAATTATAATTAATTGAAACAATACTTAATTAGTGCATGTTTAATCATTTAGGGTAGCTGAGGGTTAAATTAGCAATGGTATCTAACGATACATTAGCCTTGCATAACTTGCAAGATTATTGTGATTAAACTGTTTCAAGGTAGAAATACATTGTTACCTCACATAATCTTTTATGTGCTTATGAGATTGAATTAATTGTTTGAATTGTCTTAGAGATATGTACAAGAGATTATTTTAATTTCATAAGTATGTATGTGCAGTAACACATTTACTTATTAAAATTTGTTTAATCAGTTGAATTGACATAGAGATATGGTCAAGAGATAAATGGATTTCGGTAAGTAAGTATGTTCATAAGTTAGCAAATTACCAAGTTGCTGTGAATTTATTCGTAACAACATGAACATGAGTTTAATAATTTTAAGTTACGAAATGTAATTAATCTAACACAATTATGTCATCTTGATTAAAATCATCTATTGAAATTGTGCATCGGAACTTTTATTTTATTTTTATTTATCTTACTTTGTTAAAATCCTAATTTTTAATCACTTCTTCAAATTATAATATTTTTTCTTTAGCAAAGTGTTTTTAAAATTTCATTCATAAATAATTCTTTTCACAGTCCCTGTGGGTACGATAACTCGACATTTACTTGTCACTTTATTACTTGTTACGATTGTGTACACTTGCACATTTCCATCCTTCCAATTACTACCTAACCTGTATTCTTCCGGACATCGCTATTCTATTCAATATCATTTTTTGTAGTATTTCCAGTCTATATGTTCGTACGCCTAGCAACGATTAAGTTGTTGACGTTGTTCCCGAGGAGGTTTCAGCATTAGACTAAATTTTAATTTCTATGTTTAATAGGATAAATAGGAAGATTGCGAGTTATAGATACGATTTTTATTTAGTTTTTCTTTTTAATTTTAATTTAGTTTCCTAATCTATTTTTCTGTTTCTCTGCATTCGATGTTTGACTTGGAGCAGAAGCATTCCAATTAAGCCAAATCCTGAACCAAATTGAATTTTGAGATGGAACCGTTGAAAAATGCAAAATAATCCACCCGTGGTAGCTGATTTACCTCGGTAAAATCCACTGTTCGACGATCTGATTGAACCACTAGCATAAATCAGAATAGAGCTGTCAATGACTCAATAGGAAAGAACATTGCACGAATATACACTACCTACTCTAGATGTTGTGTGAGGCAGCATTAGGCCAGTTACTAATGCCAATAATTTTTAAATCAAGTCGACCATCATATAAATGGTTCATAACATTTTGCAGTTCAAGGGCACTATGACTGAGGACCTGAATCAACATTTAAAGTGGTTCCTTCTACTTTATGATACTTTTAAATTTAATGGGGTCACCGATGATACTATTCATCGCTAATTTTTCCTATTTTCATTATGTGATAATGCGTATGCTTGGCTTGATCCGCGGGTTCTAGGTTCGATCACCACATGGAATGAGCTTGTAGGAAGTTTTTTACACAAAATTTTCCCCATCAGTAAAACCATCCTACTAATGGTGATAACGCCAACTTTAAGCAGATCGAGGGCGAAAATTCATATGAGGTGTGGGAACATTTTAAAATCTTGTTGAGGAAATGTCCCCATCATGGAATGTAAGAGTGGCTCCAAATACAAAGTTTCTACAATGGTTTGGACGAGACTATGAGGTTCGGGTTTGATGGTGCATCTAGAGGGGCTTTCATGAATAACACTTACAAGTGAGCCTGCCAGCTAATTGTGGATATAGCTAGGAACTCATACATGTGGCCCAATATGATATTTTCTTACAACTCAAGGCCACCAATGGTTAAAGTTATCCTTAAGGAGGATAAAATCAACAAATAATAGATAAGCTGAACCGTTTGGAAACTGTTGTCAAACCATCCACGAATGATTCGACTCAGAGTTATGGGCAATATTCTGAGAGGAGGAGGTAAATTACTTGGGTAATATGCGTGGAAATCCTTACTTGAACACCTACAATCCCAGTTGGAAGGACTATCCCAATCTGAAATGGGGAGATAATCAAGGAGGTGGGAATCATGTGCAAAATGGACTGAACCATCCTTATCAACCCCCGCATATATAGATAGCTTAGGAAAGGTTCGAAGAAATAACCATATTGTGTGTGGTCAAAGGCTAGATAGAATAGAAGGGGAGATGTAGTTAGTGAAAACTGACATTCAACAAGTTCAATCTACATGTGAATGACTCGAGGCTCGAATGAATAGCTTTCAAGACCAAATGAATCAAATGATGATTTTAATGCAAAGGCAACTTAGTACTAACATCACTAGCAATACATAAAATAATCCTTGAAGGGATGGGAACGAACAGGTGAATGTAATTGCACTCTTCTTGGGTAACAATCTTGAAAACCTGAGTGAACCCATCCAAAATAAGGATGATTTAAAAGATGTTGTGGATGATCCCCATGATGAAAACGAGCCTAAGGAGCAAACTAAAAAGGTAGTTGAATCAGTAGTTGAGCAAGTAATTTCACAAAATTTTGATCCTATCATGAAGCACATACCATTCCTATCGAGGTTGGTGGAAAAACAGAAAAGGAATGAAGCCAAATTTGTAAGTTTTCTTAACTTTTTGAAGTGCCTCAATGCCAATTTGCCACTTTTAGAACTAAGCAATAAAATCCAGAAATATGTCAAGTTTTTAAAGGAAATAATGTCTACGCATAAGAAGTTCAAGATAGGTGAGAAAATTAATATTGATGCCTCATGTGGTGTGATAATTGCTAGAAAGATAGCCCCCGAAATTAAAAGATTCGGCTAGTTTTACAATTCCTGTAGAGATAGGGGATAAACATTTTAGTAAGGCCATTTGCGATTTAGGGGCTAGTTATAACTTGATGCCTCTATCTACTTATATGAAACTCAGATTAGGTCTTTGGCACACCATAAAGGTTTACTTGAAGGTGTATTGGTCAAAGTGAAAAATTTTATCATACCAGTCGATTTTGTTGTCCTTGGCTTTGAAGAGGATCAAGAAATCCCTATTTTGTTGGGTAGGCCCTCTTTGGCCACTTCTAGATCAACCATTGATCTTGAAAAAATGAATTAATTATGAAAATAAATGGGGAAATAGAGGTGTTCAAATGCGGATATGATGCCCAAAATGAGGGATTAGAAAAACACTTAAAGGAAAATTGTTTTGCACTATGTCGTATTCAAATGAATTGATCAAAGGGATAATTATTTTTTCATGTGTGCAAGTATGAACGGTTCAAGGGAGCAAGATAAAGGCAAAGAACTCAGGTGGAAGGGCACATGCTTGATAGATCGTAAAAATCGATAGAGAAGCAAGAGGTCAATGGAGGAATTTAATGGGCAGTCGAATGAATTCGGTAGCCACACTTAAAATCCATCATTATATTTGATAATTTGTTTTTTAAATTGTATATAATTATTTTTCAAACTTTTGAACTTGTTTCATTTTTATTTTTTTAGTTAGTTACGGTAGGATTAAGACTCTAAGATATCGTGTAACAATCGATTCAGTCGACACGTTCAAATACATCAACAAACGAGGGTAGGTGTTCTAATTTCATATTTGTTCTTATTTTCTGGATGATTGATTGTTACAAATATTTGCTTGATTAAAAGTTCATAGTATTGCTATGGCACCTAGGAAAATTAGGTAAACTACAACCAATGAGTTATCGATGGATGTCGATTCCAACATGTTTTGTAACCAAAAGGTTGAAAATACTTCTTGAAACTTCAAGTTCGAACATTTATACAGGAATGAGGGTTGAACCATTGATGAACATGTGCGATGGAAAATGAGGTTTAGTCTACTTTCACAATTGAAAGTTTTTTGTTTGATTCCAAACGAATCGACGATCAATTCAATAGTTTACAAATTTTACACTTCCTTGAAAGAAAGGGAAAATAATAAACTACCGAGTGAAGTTCACACACATGTCATGGTAAGGGAAAAGAAAGGGAAAATAATAAACTACCTGAGAAATCTATCGATTTTAGGATGCTCCATACTTTGCCCCTGATTTTCTTGACAATGTTGATTTAAATTACTATAGAGATATTGACATGGATTGCATCGTAAATTAACTTACCGAGGGGAGAGGCAAGTGGCCTTGCCAACCCAGTACTAATATCCCGCAAAAATTTAATCAGTCAATAATGTTCCCAACTGCCAAGATATGGATGCAGTTTATCTCCACTCGAGTTTCATCATCCCAAAACATGTCTAACGTAAATGCTTTTAGAGCGGTTCGGTTTAATACTATTTTTGTAAAAATGTCATGTTTGCGTGGAAAAATGTATTTATCGGTCCATGATGACATGCATCAGTGGCAATAAGGTCGGGATTTATTTCCTGCACGTAGTGACGGCCTTATGAAAATGGCCTAAGGTTTCAATATTCCTAACAGAATAATTCGTGAAGCCGACGAAAAGCATCATAAAAAATTCAATATATATCTAGTACATTGAGCTTCAACGAAAATAAATAATGGAATGGAACCTGCGCGAAAAGAACAAGATGGACGTTCCATCATCCCTCAAACACAAAGGTAATATAAAGGCTCAACAAATCTAAGGGTTGAGTGATCTGCCCGATATGGAATGGGTTATTATATGGATGCAAGAAATCACACCAATTGGTGTTGACTATGCATAGAGGTTTGGCATTCGAGTGCCAAATCCTCCATTGAAAAAATACGAACCCATTCTATACAACGAGCAATTCGAGGAGAATGAGGAGGAGAATGACAAAGAAGAGGAAGAGGAAGGAGAGGAAGAAGGGGAAGAGTCTCCCCATACATACGACTTTGAGGAGGCATTCCAAATGGAAAAACTTCCAATGAAAGGTGTACGTTTACGCAACCCGAGCCGATATAGCCCAACCTAGTATGTGGGTAGAAAGGCCACGAATACTGCTACAGAACGTGAAAAGGGGAATGCGAAGATGGTGAATTGTCAAAACTCAATTTCGATTATTTTATTATTGTTAATTTAAAAACAAATATGTCTATTTCTATGTAAGAACTCCACACCTTATGTGACATTACAAAATTAAGTTAAACTAGCAAGAGGAGGACAACCCAACTAACCTCATGTAATAGCCCGATTTTAGTTAGCGTTGGAAATAGTGATTTTAGAACCCCATTTTCAATGAGGTTAGTATAAGGTTTAATTAAATTTTGGTTTTTTAATTTTATCAATCAGATAGTTAATTAAGGTACAATGGCAAAATCGTAAAAGTTAAGCGCTATTAATTTTTATTTGCTAAAAGGGCTAAATAGTATTATATTAAGGTTTAAAATGGAAATAAAACCATTTTAAAATAGGTGGATGGTTAGTTTAAAAAATTAAGTGACTTTTTAAGTTAAATTATAATAAAAGAAATTTAGCTAAAAGTGAAGGAAAAAAAAAACAAAAGAAAGTTGCCATCTTTCTTTCATCATCTTCATCACCATTTCCACTAAAAAGATAAGGGAAGCCATTTATAAGAGCTAGCAACCTTCGGCATCGGTGCATGGTAGGTTAAACTGATCTGGTTCTTGTAACTTTTATGTTTTTGATATCCTAGAAGTTTGATTTAGCTTGCCCAGGGATTACTTGGTGGAACTGTTAAAGTTCAAAAAAGTTACCATTGATGAATCTTGAAGTTTTTGGTATTAAATTGATAGGTTTTGAGCTTAGATTTGGAAAAAAAAAAAGACTAGTTTGTAAAGTGAAAATTGTTAGTTTTGAAAAGTGGAACTAAAATGCAATAACTTGAATTTTGGCATGAATTTTCTGTAATTATTAGGTTTTGGTGGTCTGTAGAAGGATGAAATTGAGATCTATCTCAAAATCGAAGCTCAAATTTGAAAGTTATGACAAATTTTATTTTAGGGACTAAATTGAATAAAATACAAATTTTGAAGAAATATCCGATAAATGAAATTGAACTGATATATGATGATAGTATTTGTTGTGGAATGTTTGGAACTGATAGTTTGAAATTAATTACTATATAGATCAAGATCTGACTCAAGTCGAGGATAACTAGGGAAAAGAGAAAATTATCGATTAGTCCCTCTTATGAATCTAATTTGCTAATTTTTCTAGGTAAGTTCATATGATATACTTATGTTTTGAATTTTATATATATGCTATAATGTGAATATCTAGAATATTAGTGAGCTTTGATTTATTTACAATTTAGTACAAAAAGGTTAAGATTTGGATTAAATTGAAAATGGATAACTATGAACTTGTATGATGGAAACTTCCCTGATGAAACTTCGTAAACATATCTTACACACGTTTACTAGTTGATTTCATATTATACCGAGCTTCAGCATTTGTTGCGGACTCGAAGATACATGTGACATAAATTTAGCTTGGACTGGTAATCTATTGTCATTTTAAATGCTTAGCTTGGACTAGTAACCTTACATGTATTTATAACTTTGACCAAGATATTTGATGTGTTAATATAAAGGTTTAGACTGGACGGATAACATGACAAGATTATATGCTAAGCTTAAATGAACCTCTGATGAAATTAATATGAATGTAATTGAGTTGTTCGTTGAGTTTCATCGGGTAATATAGTAATACGAAAGGTGAAAGGAAAATGTGATGTATTGTGTAAATGCTCAAATATATCCTAGTGAGAGATCTAATTTCAATTTTGAATATATGTATACTAATGAATGATTTGGGGTTAGTTTGAATATGAAAATAACTCACCTTGTTGAATTGTGTTTTGATGAATTAGGTAAACTTGACTATTCATGTTAGTTTTACATATGTACTTGTTATTTAAGGTAAGTTAATTGTTATTTACATATGAGCTTACTAAGCATTTTATAATGTTTACCCGTTCTTTTCTTTTCATGTAGATTTTGTCTTGTGGAACATGTCAATCGGATCTTCGAGGAGCTCACACTATCCATCTCTTTATTTGGTAGATTTTTAATCATTTTAACTCAGTTATATGTGGTATGTACTTTGGAGTGTCGAAGAATTGTAATACCAAGTGTGTTTGAATTATAGTGATTATGGACACTTAAAGAAATGACAGTTTGATCATGTCTATAATTGGCGTTATGCTTTGTGAATATGCATATAGATTATCATGTCATATGGAATGAATGAAATGGTATATGGTAATTGGTTAAATGATTTGCTTGTAATCTTGTTGTGAAGTGTAAATCACTGTACTAGAGCTTCTAGAAAGTTAGATCACTGTACTAAAGCTTCTAGAAAGTTCCTTCTTACTTTCATATGTTGTAAATTCCTTTAATGTATAAACTGTGTAAGGTAAGAAATCTCCATTAATAATGTATAAATGGTGTTTGTGTTGGTGGTGCCATCCAATGTCATTAGTGCGAATATAGTTTGTCCATATTATGAAGTATATACCTTCCTTATTGCACAAGCCAATACCACCAATATGTGATATGTAAGATGTGAGATGTGAGATGTGATAACGAAAAAGGGGATTATGTTTGTGATGCCTTCGGTAGGGCAACTATATTGCAAACTGGATAGGAAAATAACAAGAAAACATACTTGATTGAATAGAAATGATATGACGAGTTAAGGGGGTGTATGTTTATGAATACAACTGAATAATATGCTTTTGATTCTAAATTCTAAGTATGAAGCTAGCATAAGAATGGGTTGTGTGTCAGTTATGGCTATGTTGGCAGATTGTAACCGCCCATGTATTGTGTTAACTTGGCGTATTGAATTTGTCTTTATTCTCTAAACACCATTTGGTGTATTAAGATCATTGTGTTGCACTTTCCTGAAAGGTGTGGTACCATTTTGGGTATCGATGTGTATATTTTATATGTGCTTTCTTTATCTTTGGAACTCACTAAGTTCATTAAAACTTACTCTGTTATCTTTTCCTTTTTAAGAGTGTTAATTGAAGGAAAGAATTTTCAAGGCATTACGCCAAAGTGCTGTTGATTGTAAGCCTTCTATTAATTTCAATATCATGCATTATTTGGGCAAAACAACATACAGGAACATTTTGTATCAACTCTTGTAATGATTTGCAGTTTTGTTAAACTCTGTTTTCATGAAGTCTTTTGTAAACTTCCACAGTACATATACATGTGTGTTTTTTATCCAATGAGCTATGGTTTATGAGATTATGTTTTAGACGTGTACACCAAACATTTAACAAGCCATGACCGAATACAACTTATTAAAAATTTGCCTATTTAATTACATTTGCCATGTCATAATGTAATATAACTTAATAAAATCTAATAACATATACAAATTATCATTATTTGATCCATACTTTATGTACCATCACAACCAAATTTAGACAAATAAAACCCATCCAAATACATGCATGCTTAGGATGTTTGTTTTGGTACTAAGCTGAAACTAGTTTATTATTTCCAAGTACCAAACATAACAAATAACACACATATCCTACCATTAATCCTAACCATCCAGAAACATAGCCAGCTATTCTTTAAAACCTATACAAAACACATCTCATACATTCTGTGTATTAATCATACCAAATAAACTCATCTCATGTTTGATTATAACCAAATAAACATTAGTACTACACCACATTTTAATACTTTAATAGCATGTCAGCCGAATTTTCATACATACTTTATTTTAATACGAATCACATTTAAAACAACCAAACACACCTTAGAATAAATGAATATATATATTATGGCCAAAATATTCATATCTCATCCTAAGTCATTAATCAACTTCCATGCTCAACACATGTCACTACTCAACCATTTCCAAATCATATTTCATATATCACCTATGTCATTCATTCACAACACACAGCATCATCACCAAACAGATTAAACCATAAACAAATATAATCAAATCCAAACCTAGAAATAAAGCCATCTTCGCATGGCTTTAGTTACACATAACCAAAATACAACATTTTGAAACACATTACAGCCTATACATGCCATAATTCAAGTTTGATTATTTAAATACCGAAGACGGTTGATAGTGTGATTGACTTTGCTAGCGATCCCCGAGCTTGTAACTTGAATCCAAAATCTATAAAACAGAAACAAATATACACACAGTAAGCTATTATAGCTTAGTAAGTCATAAGCAAATAAACAATCCCAAGGTATTATCAACTCATTTTAAGCTAACTGCATTACATGATCATTACCAAGCTTAATCTCAAACCTACAAGTGAGATAAATAATACATTTTCATGCACAATTCTACCTTGGCCAAATGCTCACATAATCATATTAATCAAGTGTCAATCGACTTCCTCAGCTAAAATGTCATTATATAATCAAACACACATATACATATTTACATAAGCTCAAGAATCCGATTATAATATCATGTACATAAACTACTTTCATGGTCGAAAATACATAGTCACATATAAATGCATATCCAAGAATCAAACCCATATTATTCATACCATTTGTTCAAAACCGAATACACTTATTTAAATCATGTATGTTTATTCTTTGTATCACATATAACTTATATCATCATACAAGTCACATACTTACCTTATTATTGGTAGCTAACAAGCTAAATCATACTTGGCCCTTATAGCTCATTTTTCACATCTGATCACAATTACCTTTGCCAAATGGACCATTCAGAATTGGATAGGACACTCGGATAATCACACATATCATACAATGCCAACGTCCCAAACGTGGTCTTACATGTAGTCACATATCGATGCCACTATCCCAGATAGGGTCTTACTCGTACACATATATCAAAATCACATATCAATACCATGGTCTTACTCGCACACATATATCAGAATCCTATGTCATGACATATGTATCCTAGTTATTCCTAAGGTTCATACGGGGCTTTCAAACGTCGTAACTCGGTCGAAACGAATGCTCGAACATGGTTACCAAGCTTATACACATTCGGCAATAGCATATATAAATTCATATTTTGCATACCAGCATATATATTTAGCATTTAACTATAATTAGACACATCTATTTGCTTATAAACTTACCTCAGACGTTATAAAACGAGACAAGGCTGCTAGTCGACAACTTTCATTTTTCCCAAATCCAAATCCGATTTCTTTGGTTCTTGATCTAAACATATTCAAATTAAGCTCATTCAAACATATTTTCATTCAATTTTGTCCAAAAACACATAAATGGGAAAATTACCATTTTACCCCTAACATTTACAATTTTTACAATTTAGTCCCTATTGCACAAAACACAAAATATGCAAAATCTCAAAATACCCATGTTAGGCTGAATGTTCCTAGTGTTCATACAAGTCCAAATATTTCATTTATTTCACATTTTAGTCCCTTAAATTATCATTTTTTGCAATTTAGTCCTAATTACTCAAAATCATCAAAAACTCCAATACAAAACATGTTAATCTAAAACATATCTTTCATATTTCATCATCAAACAACAAAAATCACAAGCTCTCAACAATGACACAACTCAAAATATTCATCAAAATAAAAAATTCAAACATGGGTTTTGTAGTACTCGAAGCAACTATCTCAAAAACGTAGAAATTATCAAAAACCGAGCTAAAACTTACCTTGATTGAGCTTTACAAAATGCCGAACCCTAGCTTTTGTTGTTTCTTTTTCTTTTTGTTTAGTTTTGATGTACAAACAAAAGAAATAATATGAATATGTTAACTTAATTTTAGTTATTAAATGTTTATTAACTAAATTACCTTTTTAACCTTTATAATATAATATAAAATCATTGTTTCCTTGGCCATTACCGTCCAATTATTCATTCAATAGGCTAATTGCAACATAAAAGCTTCCATTTACAAAGCCAAATGTAAATCAGGCCTTTTTAGAAATAACCACCAAATTTTCATTTTACGCGATTAAGTCCTTTTTATTAAATCGGACACCTAAAGACAAAATTAAATCATGAAAATTTCACAGACATAAATTCACACAAATTAAACACAAAAAATAATTTTTAAATATTTTTCTGACTCAAATTCGTGGTCCCGAAACCACCATTCCAATTAAGGTCTAAATCGAGTTGTTACAACTCTCCCCCTTAGGGATTTTCGTCCCCGAAAATCTTACCGGCGAATAGGTTCGGATAGCGTTCTCTCATTGCATCCTCTGGTTCCCACATTGCTTCCTCAACACCGTGTTTATGCCACAATACTTTAACTAACAGAATCTTCTTATTTCGTAACTCTTTAATCTCGTGAACTAGAATATGAATCGGTTCTTCTTCATACGTCATATCGGGCTTAATCTCGATCTCAGACAGACTAATCACATGTGAAGGGTCAGACCGATATCTACGGAGCATCAAAACATGGAATAAATTGTGGATCTTTTCTAACTCAGGTGGTAACGATAATCTGTAAGCAACTGGATCGATACGCTCTGTTACTTCATATGGCCCAATAAACCTCGGACTCAATTTGCCTTTGCGACCAAATCTGAGTATTTTCTTCCACGGTGAGACTTTCAAGAAAACTTTATCTCTGATCTAAAACTCTATATCCTTGCGTTTCAAGTCCGCATAAGATTTCTGACGGTCCAATGCTGTTTTCAGACTTTTACGAATTACTTTTACTTTTTGTTCTGTTTCTCTGATCAAGTCAACCCCTTGTATCTTATTTTCATTGAGCTTAGTCCAGTACAATGGCGTACGACATTTATGACCATACAAAGCCTCATAAGGTGCCATTTTGATACTTAATTGAAAGATGTTATTATACGCAAATTCAATCAGAGGTAGGTATCATTCCCATATACCTTCAAACTCGAGAATGGCCATCTATTTGTGGATAGAAAGCAGTACTGAAATGTAATTTCGTACCTAGTGCATCTTGCAGTTTCTTCCGAAACAATAGATATAGGCACACCATGTAATCTCACAATCTGAGAAACATACAATTCAGCCAGTTATCTAACGAGTAGTCTGTATGTATCGGAACAAAATGAGCTGATTTAGTCAATCTATCTACAACAACCCAGATTGCATCTTTCTTGCTCGGTGTCAACGGTAAACCAGATACAAAATCCATCGTGACTCTGTCCCATTTCCACTCTAGTATCATAATCGACTGAAGCAATCCAGAAGGTACATGATGCTCGGCTTTTACTTGTTGACAGACTAAACATCTTGGAAAAAAGTCAGAAATGCCTCGTTTCATACCATGCCACCAATAATGCTGTTTCAGATCATTATACATCTTTGTACTACCTGGGTGAACAAATAACCGACTGCTGTGAGCTTCATTCAAAATCATCTGAATCAACTCTGAATTTCTCGGAACACATATTCGGTTTCTGAATCTCAAACAGTCATCAGCATCAACTCTGAATTCTGAATCAGCATTTATATCACACTGAGCTCGTTTTTCTAGTAATGCATGATCAACTTTTTGGGCATCACAAATTTGTTGAACAAATAACGGTCTTGCTTTCAATTTAGCTATTATCGAGCCATCACCAAACATATCCATATACGCATTCATTGCACGCAAAGCAAACAGTGGTTTTCGACTTAAAGCATCAGCAACAACATTAGCCTTCCTCGGGGTAGTCAATCACAAGCTCGTAACCTTTTAGCAATTCTAACCATCGATGTTGTCTCAAATTCAGATCTTTCTGAGTCATTAAGTATTTCAGGCTTTTATGATCAGAATAAACATGACATTTCTCACCAAACAGATAGTGACGCTAAATTTTCAACGTAAACACAATAGTTGCTAACTCTAGGTCGTGTGTTGGATAGTTCTTTTCATGTGGCTTTAACTGTCTTGAGGCATAAGCTATAACTTTGCCTTCCTGCATCAATACACAGCCCGAACCATTTAAAGATGCATCACTATAAACAATAAATTCTTTACCCGATTCTGGTTGAACTAGCACTGGAGCTTCGGTCAAAAGGGCTTTCAATTGATCAAAGCTTTTCTGAAACTTCTCTGACCACTCGAACTTGACATCTTTCTGCAATAGCTTCGTCATTGGGGCTGCAATCATAGAGAAACCTTTGACGAACCGCCTAAAATAACCAACAAGTCCTACAAAACTTCTGTCTTCAAAAACATTCTTCGGGGGTTTCCAATCATGTATAGCTGAAATTTTGCTCGAATCAACCCGAATACCCGTGGCTGATACCACATGACCTAGAAAACTGACTTCACTTAACTAGAACTCACATTTACTGAATTTCGCATACAACTGCTTATCTCGCAAAGTCTGTAACACAACTCTCAAATGTTCGGCATGTTTAGTTTCATCACAGGAATAGATCAAAATGTCATTTATAAACACAACCACAAATCGGTCCAGATACGGTCTGCAGATTCGATTCATCAAATCCATGAAAATAGCAGGTGCATTAGTGAGTCCGAAAGGCATAACCAAAAACTCATAGTGTCTGTACCTCGTTCGGAAAGCAGTCTTTGGTACGTCTGAATCTTTAACTCGCAACTGATAGTAGCTTGATCTTAAATCTATCTTCGAAAACACTGTAGCCCCTTTCAGTTGATCAAACAGATCATCAATCCGTGGCAACATATACTTATTCTTTATAGTCATCTTATTAAGCTGTCTATAATCGATGCACATTCTCATAGTTCCGTCTTTCTTTTTCACAAACAACACAGGTGCACCCCACGAAGAGAAACTCGGTCACGTGAAACCTCTATCTGTCAATTCTTGCAACTAAGCTTTCAATTGTTTCAATTCTGTAGGTGCCATTCTGTACGGAGCTATGGATATCAGAGTCGTCCCAAGCATTAACTCAATACCAAACTCTACCACCCGAATAGGTGGGAAACCCAGTAATTCCTCAGGAAACACATCTGGATACTCACATACAATAGTTACTGATTCAATGTTTCTCTCAGCCACTTTATATCAAAGACGTAGGAAAAATAAGCTTCAAACCCTTTTCTCACATATTTCTGAGCTAGCATCAAAGAAATCACTGCTGGTAAACCATACAAATCACCAAATTCAATCCGAATAACCTCATCATTCTAGCACCGTAGATCAATTGTCTTTCTTTTGTAGCTTACAACAGCATCATGCAAAGTCAACCAGTCCATACCCAGAATTATGTTGAACTCATCAAACATCAAATCAGCCGGAAAGCACAAATCTCGAACCATCAAGGGACAATTCTTACATACTTTATCAACCATAACACACCGGCCCAAGGGGTTTGACACTTTAATCACATATTCAGTAGACTCAGCAGGTAGAGTCTTGCTGAATACTAATGTCTCACACACATAAGAATGAGTAGAACTAGGATCAATCAATGCAATTACATTAGTATCATAAATAGTTAATGTACCAATAATAACATCTGGGGATGAAACCTCTTCTCGTGCGCGAATAGCATAGGCCTTGGCAGGTGCACGAGCCTCAAATCTGACTGTTGTATCTTTAGTCCCTCTCTAACTGCCACTCGCATTACCCACATTTTTGGGTGGTCTACCCCGAGCCGCAGTATTACCCGATCTCATGTTCTACACTGGATTTTCTTCAGCTAGCCCTGGGCAATCTTATAGATAATGATCCATCGATTTACATTTAAAACAAGCCCGATCATGCAATCTACAACTGCCGGGATGTCGTTTGCCACAGTGTTTATACTCGGGTTGGTTTGATCTGACGTTCCCCACACTAGCTACTTAGGTAGCTCTCGAGCTCATAGGTGGTCTATTCTGATCCCATCTGGAGTAACCTGAAGTGGCTCTAGAACGACTAAAATCATCTCGAAACTTCTTTGATGTCGACTGGAATGACTTATCGGATGTTCTTTTGTATGCATCTCTAGCTTTAAAGTCAGCTTTTCATTTCTCTTTCCCGAGCTCTTCAGCTTTGTAGGCTCGCTCAATAAGTACCACAAACTCTTTTATCTCAAGTATGCCAACTAACAGTTTAATGTCTTCATTCAATCCATCTTCAACTCTTTTACACATTATAGCTTCGGTAGAAACACACTCTCGGGCATACCGACTTAGTCTTATAAATTTTCGCTCATACTCCGTCACGGTCATCCGACCAAGTTTTAGCTCCAAAAATTCTTTACGCTTTTGATTAATAAAGCTCTGGCTAATATATTTCTTACGGAACTCAGTCTGAAAGAATTCCTAGGTCACCTACCCTCTCGAAACCATTGATACTAGGGTATTCCACCAGTGGTACGCTGTGTCTCGAAGCAAGGATATGGCACATTTCAAACATTCATCTGGGATACAGGACAACTCATCAAACACACGGATAGTATTATCAAGCCAGAACTCAGCCCACTCAGCATCATCATCATCAGTAGCTTTAAACTCTTCAGCCCCGTGTTTTCTGATTTTATCAACAGGTGACTTATATAATCTCAATGGATCACTTACTTGAGGTATAGCAGGCATCGAAGATGGATTAATCAGGGGTGGAGGTTGTTGTGCAGCCGGGTTAGTCCGGATATATTGAGTAAACCAGTCATTCATCATTTGATAGAAGGCTTGTTTAGCCTCACTTTCTTGATTACTCGAAGTCAGTCGAGAATCAGCTGGCACTGTCCCTTGCGTGGGAGGAAGTGCTACACTCTCGACATCATCAGCTACAACTCTGTCAGGATCCATTTACTATATGAAAACATATTTTCAAATGTCAGAAGTCATCACACTATCGCATTATATAATATGGCATGTATAGCTAGACTCACACGCACTACGTTAGTCCTAGATCCGACTAAACTGTAGCTCTGATACCAATAAAATATAACACGCCTAACTCGTATTCATCGTCGAATTAGGGTTACAAGTTATCACCAATCAAAATACAAATCCAAACATTCACATGAGTACACTTGCATAAACTTTTAAGAACAATTAATTAACATTAATAGTTGTTGCAATACTAATAACACATAATAGAATATACTTTTAATTTAACTTAAAAAAATATGCAGACATTCAAACTTTATTACACTTTAAGCGCATATAGTATTCTATACACAATGAAATATATAAAATCTGTTACATTTAATCATACCAATAAAGTCATGATTTACCATTGCACAAGTTGCTATTCATTTGGTTATTAATCAATGTATTAGCTGAATGCAAGTTTAATTTAACAATTACTCACTTACAATTTGACTTAATCATTTTACAGATCTGAGCACTTCAAACATTCAAATCATTATTCATATTATATAATATAATAATGACAACATTTAACAAGCCATGACCGAATACAACCTATTAAAAATTTACCTATTTAATTACATTTATCGTGTCATAATGTAATATAACTTAATAAAATCTAATAACATATACAAATTATCATTATTTGATCCATACTTTATGTACCATCACAACCAAATTTAGATAAATAAAACCCATCCAAATACATGCATGCCTAGAATGTTTGTTTCGGTACTAAACTGAAACTAGTTTATTATTTCCAAGTACCAAACATAGCAAATAACACACACATCCTACCATTAATCCTAACCATCCTGAAACATAGTCGGCTATTCTTTAAAACCTATACAAAGCACATCTCATACATGCTGTGTATTAATCATACCAAATAAACTCATCTCATGTTTGATTATAACCAAATAAACATTAGTACTATACCATATCTTAATACTTTAATATCATGCCAGTCGAATTTTCATACATACTTTATTTTAATACGAAACACATTTAAAACAACCAAACACACCTAAGAATAAATGCATATATATTACGGCTAAAATATTCATATCTCATCTCAAGTCATTAATCAACTTCCATGCTCAACACATGTCACTACTCAACCATTTCCAAATCATATTTCATATACCACCTATGTCATTCATTCACAACACATAGCATCATCACCAAACAAATTAAACCATAAACAAATATAATCAAAACCAAACCTAGAAATAAAGCCATTTTCGCATGGCTTTAGTTACACATAACCAAAATACAACATTTCAAAACACACTACAGCCTATACATGCCATAATTCAAGTTTGATTATTTAAATACCAAAGACGGTTGATAGTGTGATTGACTTTTGCTGACGATCCCCGAGCTTGTAACTTGAATCCAGAATCTATAAAACAGAAACAAATATACACACAGTAAGCTATTATAGCTTAGTAAGTCATAAGCAAATAAACAATCCCAATGTATTATCAACTCATTTTAAGCTAACTGAATTACATGATCATTACCAAGCTTAATCTCAAACCTACAAGTGAGATAAATAATACATTTTCATGCACAATTCTACCTTGGTCGAATGCTCACATAATCATATTAATCAAGTGTCAATTGACTTCCTAAGCTAAAATGTCATTATATAATCAAACACACATATACATATTTACATAAGCTCAAGAATCCGATTATAATATCATGTACATAAACTACTTTCATGGCCGAATATACATAGTCACATATAAATGCATATCCAAGAATCAAATCCATATTATTCATACCATTTGTTCAAAACCGAATACACTTATTTAAATCATGTATGTTTATTCTTTGTATCACATATAACTTATATAATCATACAAGTCACTTACTTACCTTATTATTGGTAGCTAACAAGCTAAATCATACTTGGCCCTTTTAGCTCATTTTTCACATCTGATCACAATTACCTTTACCCGATGAACCATTCAGAATAGGATAGGACACTCAGATAATCACACATATCATACAATGCTAACGTCCCAGACGTGGTCTTACATGTAGTCACATATCAATCCACTGTCCCAGACAGGGTCTTACTCGTACACATATATCGGAATAACATATTGATGCCATGGTCTTACTCGCACACATATATCGGAATCCTATGTCATGACATTTGTATCCTACCTATTCTTAAGGTTCATACGGGGCTTTCGAACATCGTAACTCGGTCGAAACGAATGCTCGAACATGGTTACCAATCTTATACACATTCGGCAATAGCATATATAAATTCATATTTTGCATACCAGCATATATATTTAGCATTTAACTATAATTAGACACATCTGTTTGCTTATAAACTTACTTCGGACGTTATAAAACGAGACAGGGCTGCTAGTTAACAACTTTCATTTTTTCCCCGATCCAAATCCGAAAACACATAAATGGGTAAATTACCATTTTACCCCTAACATTTATAATTTTTACAATTTAGTCCCTATTGCACAAAACACAAAATATGTAAAATCTCAAAATACACATGTTAGGCCAAATGTTCCTAGTGTTCATACAAGTCCAAATATTTCATTTATTTCACATTTTAGTCCCTCAAATTATCATTTTTGCAATTTAGTCCTAATTACTCAAAATCATCAAAAACTCCAATACAAAACATGTTAATCTAGAACATATCTTTCATATTTCATCATCAAACAATAAAAATCACAAGCTCTCAACAATGGCACAACTCAAAATATTCATCAAATAAAAAATTCAAGCATGGGTTTTATGGTACTCGAAGCAATGATCTCAAAAACGTAGAAATTATCAAAAATCGAGCTAAAACTTACCTTGATTGAGCTTTACAAAATGCCAAACCCTAGCTTTTTTGTTTCTTTTTCTTTTTATTTAGTTTCAGTGTAAGAACAAAAGAAATAATATGAATATGTTAACTTAATTTTAATTATTATATGTTTATTAACTAAATTACCTTTTTAACCTTTATAATATAATATAAAATCATTGTTTCCTTGGCCATTATCGTCCACTTATTCATTCAATGGGCTAATTGAAACATAAAGGCTTCCATTTATAAAGCCAAATGCAAATCGGCCCTTTTTAGAAATAACCACCAAATTTTTATTTTACGCGATTAAGTCCTTTTATTAAATCGGACACCTAAACGACAAAATTAAATCATGAAAAGTTCACAGATATAAAATTCACACAAATTAAACACAGAAAATAATTTTTAAATATTTTTTTACTCGAATTCGTGGTCCCGAAACCACCATTTCTATTAGGGTCTAAATCAGGCTGTTACAAAAACTAACTATACCAAAAGCTTCGAGTGATGGTGTGAGCGACGCCTCCAACATTCTTTGATCCACCGGTTAATTTGGTGGCTCTACAAGAAAATGGAAAAGAAAAAGGTAAGCAGAAAGCTTAGTAAGTTTCATGTAAATATCGAAATAACAACCATGTTACCATATGTGATCATACTCTCAATATATCATAACTCGCACGAAGAGTAAATGTTCATAACACAACTTACTCATGTTCATTCCTCACTCTTCGTACAACAAGAATAGAGTTCACATATCATCAATTTCATATAAGTACTTGTACCACTCACAACATGGTCATAAGCTCTATCATTATAATAAAACTCGTAAATTTCCCTTTGAACCATTTGGAATACTACAGGATAATCACTAAGCCTCAAACATGGGGTACGATGCCAACGCCATGTTCCAAACATTGTCTTACACTAGCTCTCACATCTAAGTCGATGCCATGTCCCAGACAGGTCTTACACTGACTTTCATACATCGAGGCTGATTCCATGTCCCAAACAGGTCTTACACTGGCTCTTGCTTATCTGTGTCGATGCCATGTCCCAGACAGGTCTTACACTAGCTTGCGTATCTTGAGGCCAATGCCATGTCCCAGATAGGTATTACATAGGCTCTTATCTATCAATGTTGATGCCATGTCCCAGACAGGTCTTACACTAGCACGCACATCACCCAAATGTCATGGCATGGATATCCAAATTATTCCTAAGGTTCAACAGGGAGTCTCTACTACATCAGTTCTCACTATGCACATTCACAGGAATAATCCAAAATTTATGCCATATTAATTATACAATATATAAATACAAATAAATTACATTATTTACGTAAAACTTACCTCGGTACACAAAATGTAAATAACTAATTGTATTTGATCCGCTTGCTTGGCTTTTCCCCGGTCTAGGTCCAGATTGCGTATTTCTTGATTTATAATAACAATATTTCACTCATTTAATCATCACATTAATAAAAATATTCTACAATTCACAATTCAGCGAAATGACAGTTTTGCCATTAGACTTTACGAAAATTACGATTTTGCCCTTAGGCTCATAAATCAATTTTTATCGATTTTCCTCATTAATCAAGCCTAGCTGAACTCTTTTTATACCTATAGCAACTCAAAATTTCAAACATTTCACACAAATACCACCTATTTTAAAAACTTTACAAAATAGCCCATTTAGGTGTTTTCATGAAAACCCCTTTCATAAAAGTTGTTTGTTTAACAACCAAGATTCATTTTCTTCCAAAAAATTTCAGCTAACAACATAAATTTTTTCATGTAAAAACCCTATACTTTCACCCATTTTGCAAAATAGTCCCCTTATTAGAAAGCTCATGCTACAAGAGTCCTAAAAATACAAAAATCATCAAGAAAGGCTATCTAAATCACTTACTGCAAGGAATATAAGTGGCTGATATTTTTTAGCTTTCAAAACACCCTATTTGCTGATATTTTTTGGTGGAGAAGAAGATGAGAAAAAAGATGATATCATTCTCTCTTTATTTTATTTCATTTCTAGTCAATTTAGTCACCAAAACTCACCTAACTTTGACAACTTTCTTCTTTTTGTCTCTATGGTTGGCCACCACTAATTTAAAGGTATTTTTGCACTTTAAAGACCTCCAATTTTGGTTCTCTAGTTATTTAACACATTTGGCTAGCAAAACAAAACTTTTTTCCTTTATGCGATTTAGTCCTTTTTCTCAATTAAGCTCACAAACACTAAAATTAATTCACCAAAATTTTCATGCACTTATATAATCATGCTATGATACATAAAATAATATTAAAAAAATAATTTCTCAGACCTCGAATTTGTGGTTCATAAACCACTGTTCTGACTAGGCCCAAAATCAGGCTGTTACAAAACACATTCAAAACATACCAATTCAATCATCCTATAAGATCTAACCAATATGACATTTAAAGGCACCACAATTCATACACCAAAATCATTCAAGAACTAAATTACAATACCATCTTCAATCTTATAACATGGATACTAAAAGACCATTCTATCTCAATTTATACCATCACAACTTACCAGTTAGATAGGCATAACCAAAATGACCATATTCAAATAAGTTTAAACATATACAAGCCAAAATTAAGTCAAATATACAACTAAATACAAGGAAAGCCAAAACATATCATATGTTCAAACTAATCCAAGGTACCTATTACATCAAAGTCCTATACATGCCATTTAAAAACATTTGAAAAAATACCCAAAAACTACCAAAGTGGTCAATGGTTAGTGTGATAGAGCTCCAACAAGATTCCAACCAAAAGAGCTTTTTGAAGATTTACAAGACAGAAAATAAAGCAAAAATATAAGCAAAAGATGCTTAGGAAGCTCATATAAGAGAAACGCAACTTACCAAATAACAATTTCATGAATAACCATTTAAGCATTTTTTAATCGCTATGTGTACATTTCTTCCTAAATAAACCACTTCACAAGTTAGCAACTAAATACATATATAAGAACATATTATTCATAATATGTAACTTATAATGCGTAAAATCTCAATATATAAAACATCAATCACATAATCAAACATCTTTCTTTTAAATTCAAGAGTACATAACCATTCCAAATCATATACAAACCTTTACTAAATGGTTCATTCCATGGTTCCCTTTTCAAACACATCATTTTCATTTGTTACCCTTTTCAGTTAATATCCTTTTCAATATTTTCATTTGATATCCTTTTCGGGTACATCCTTTTCAACCTTTTCATCTATTATCCTTTTCAGATAACTTTCTTTTCAACCTTTTAATTTGTTATCCTTTTTAACCCTTTCATTTGTTATCCTTTTTAACCTTTTCATTTTCATCCTTTTTGACCTTTTCGTTTTCATCCTTTTTGGATAACTTCCTTTTCAAACTTTTCATGGATTCAGAAATATCAAATGTCATGCTATGGTGTCTTTCAACCACGGTCTTTTCTTTTTTGGGTATAATACAATGATGTATTTCAATCACAGTCATTTCCTTTTCTCAAATCAAATCAATCTTAATCATCAATACATAAATACATATATAAAGCTATCAATTAATCTTATAAATTCAAATGTAATATTTTAAAGTGAAATATTAGCTTACCTCAACAAAAATGATTGTAAAAACAAAGTCGTTGTGTAACACCCCTAACCCGCATCTATCACCGAAACAGGGTTACAGAGCATTTACAGAGTTTAAAAAACAATTACAGATAATTCATATAATTTACTGTTCATATCTGAAACTAATCATATCGTCCCTTGAATGGACCCTCGAGGCCCAATTTAAGCATTAGAAACAATTTGGAACTAAATCGTGATCTCAGAAAATTTTTCGTAAAATTTCAAAATTTTTTTTATATACAAAAGTCACACGCATGTGTAAGTAGCGGCCAAGTGAAATGCCCATGTCTCAGGCCGTGTGGGCATTCGATTTAAATCATACGGCCGTGTCCCAGCTCGTGTCCTTACCCGTGTAACTCTCTAACTTGTGCCACACGGCCTGCCACACGCCCGTGTGCTAGGCCGTGTAGTCAATTTAAATATTGTTTTACAAACTAGGTACAAATTTCACACGGCTAAGACACACGCCCATGGTCTAGGCCGTGTATCACACACGGCTGAGACACATGCTCGTGTCTCTACCCGTGTGCCTAATTCTGAGCATTCTGTTTGTCAATTTTAAGATGCAATGGATACACGGCCAAACCACACGCCCATCAAGACATACACCTGTGTGTCTACCCGTATGGACAAAATAAGTTCATTTCCTAGCCTTATTTCTCACCCAAATTTGCCAACAACCAACACCAATACTTGCAATCATATACCAATCAATTCAAGTATTATAACCAAACAAATTTTATCATCTAGCATATTATATCATCACATGCATTCATGTTTATAATCTTACCTTTTATAAACATACATGTTTAACATAACTCAATTAAACATTCTAAACACATATGTATTTATCATAATTTAATCTTATAAATATACCAAAACCAACTATCACTAGCCATTCCAATGGCTAGATTACAAACAACCATTTACAAGCCAACAATTGGCCAAGTTAACCTATGCATGCCATTATACTAAAATAAGTTTACTATTTATACCAAAACAAGTTGGTGGATAGTGTGATGATGCTCCGACCGATCTCCAACCTTTGCGAGCTTTCAAGCTCTATAAAATAGAGAAAAGAAAACCTAGTAAGCATTTAATGCTTAGTAAGTTCGTATAACAAGAATTAAACTTAACATTAACGTTCATTAAATTAAACATTCAATAACATACACTCAATTAAGCAAGTTAGTCACATAATTCATATGTACATCAAATAAACATGGATGAGCTCATCATGTTTCACACTTTCAGGTATTTCAGAAGCATTAAAGACATAATTCTTTTAATATCATAATTTCTCATGTCAGGAGTTTTATCTGTTGAATTATTGAAATAACGATGGATACTCAGGTAGTACACATAAGGTGTACAAAACTGTAAACCGTCAACTGATAATCGGGAGTACCCATCAGGGCACATAATCAGGGAGCACACTCTCGAGCCACATATCAAGATGCTCAGATGAGCCATGTAACAGGCCACCTATCCGGGCTAAACAGGAAACTCATAAGAGTTTTAATCAAGGAGCTCATAGAGCTTTACAGGTAACTCTGAAGAGTTATTATCAGAGAGCACTGGATAAGGTAAGCGAGCCATGTCAGGAAGCTTATAAGAGCCTATATCAGGACACTCATGTAGAACTGCGTTTGTGTCCAGATTATATGTTAGATCACAACTGATCGAATCTTGCGGTAGTGCGCAACACATGCAAAATCACTATCGATTAGGATGCTCGCAGGAACTATATAACAGGATGCTCGAGAGGGCTTATAACAGGATTGCTCATCCGAGCTATATTTTTTCCACAACATATGCAAGACCACATTCAATATGAAAAATCATGTATCCATCGAATTTCATTATTCAAACGGAACTTAACATTTTCCGGACATAATCGAACATGTGATTATTTCATACATTTATAAAATTTATATAATTCACACAAATACATACCACACTCAACTCAATCATAAAAATAAACACAATTTTGTTACACGAACTTACCTCGAAACTTATTCGTATACAGAAATCTACTAATTCGACACTTTTTTTCTTCGATCTAGCTTCGAATGTGAGTTATTCGGATCTATATAAATGAATTTAATCATCAATTTATTACATTTCATATTCAATTGAATTCAATTTACATCTTAGGCAAAATTACCATTTTGCCCCTATCCTTTTCATAAATGATAATTTCATCCCTAGACTCGGAAAATGAAATTCATGCAATTTAATCCTTATTCCAAGCCTAACTGAAATTTTCATATAACATTTATAGCACATATTTTACAAAAATTCAGAATTTTTCCATAACTTTTACATCTTTACAATTTAGTCCCTAAATCATAATTTCAAGAAAATTCACTTTGTAAAAGTTGTTTATCTATCAACATCCTTTCATTTTCTACAATAAATTTCAAATTTTCAGCATATTCATCCACGGAAAAATTTCAATACTTTGATAACTTTACAAATTGATCCCCAAAATAGATAGATTAAGTTATTCCGAACTCGAAAATCTAAAAATTACTAAAAATGGGACAAAGATGCTGATCCAATTAAGCCAAGAAAGCTTGCTTTCTCTTTCCTAGGGTTTCCATAAAATTTGGGGGATGAATATGATAATAATATGATGATATTTCTTTTTTAATTATTTATCATTCTTTAATTATTTACATTTCCAATTTAGTCCTTTTATTTTTCAAATTTTCCACAGATGAATCATCAAAAATATCTACTAAGTTTTCTTTAATGGTCTAACTACCATATACAAACCTCTTATTTTGAATTCCATAGCTAATTGATTCTTTTAGCTACTAGAACTTAACTTTTTCATTTTATACAATTTGGTCCTTTCTAAATTAAACACATAATCGGTAAAATTTTCTCATCAGAATTTTCATATAACATCCCTATCATAATGCAGACCATGCAATAATATTAAAATAAATTTTCTTTCTGGCTCCAATTTTTGGTCCCAAAACCACTGTTCTAATTTCACTAAAAATGGGCTGTTACGCGTTGACTATTCCAACACTTTAACTTTTCCTCGATTTAGGTCTGGATGATTCGTTTCTTCATCTAAATAGTAACTTAACTCGATTAAATAATCTAATATCTTAACTTTAGATATTCTAACTTATAGCCCATTTTAATGTAAAATTATAAATTTACCCCTAACATTTTAACTTTTGTGCAATTTAGTCCCTAAATTCTAAACTCATAGTTAAACCAAAATTAATGAAATATCATGATGGATGATTTCCTCTAAGGTCCTTTACAGCCCATATCTTTCTTTGTTTCATAAAATTATCATTGAATTTTACCATTTTCTCAAATAAGTCATTAAACTAAAATTCATTAAAAATCACTTAACAAAATGTGTCTATTTAACAACCAAGCTTAATAATCTATCAACTAAATTCACTAACACTACAAACTCATTCATGGAAGTCCAAGGACTTTTAATAATTTCACAAATTGACCCCTGGGGTAGCTAGATTAAACTAAAACGAGCTCAAAAACATAAAAATCACTAAAAACAAGACAAATTTACATACCATACAATACCAAATAGCTTGGCCAAAACTTTCTTCCTTCTCTAATGGTGTGTACAGTTTTGTAAAGCTAATAAGGAATATGGAAAAAAAATTACCCTTTTGTTTTATTTAACTTATCATTTAATTATTAGATTACAAAATTAACCTTTAAAAACTATTAAAATTACACTAAAACCTACCTATAAACATCTACTAACTTAGGATATGGTATAATTATCATCCAAGTCCATTGACATACATTTCCACATCCATTTGATCTTTTCAAATAATTGAAATCAACATTTGCACCTTTTTCAATTTAGTCCTTTTTACATAATTAACGATTTAAACCTTAAAATTTCTTAATGAAAATTCAATACGACCCTAATATAAACCTATAAACATTACATAAACATTAAAACATTTAATCACTCATCGAAATCATGGTCACGAAACCACTGTTTCTGACACCACTGAAAACGGACTGTTACAACTCTCCCCCTAACGGAATTTTCGTTCCCGAAAATCTTACCAGAGAATAGGTTTAGGTATTGCACTTTCATAGTTTCTTCTGGTTCCCAAGTAGCTTCCTCGACCTTGTGAGGATGTCAAAGAACTTTAACCAAAGCTATTTGTTTATTTCTTTGTTCTTTAACTTCCCGAGTCAAGATTCTGACCGGTTCCTCACTATACGACATATCAGACTGAATTTCTATATCAACTAGCGAAATCATGTGTAGGGTCAAATGGGTACCGTCTCAACATCAATACATGAAAACTGTTTTGAATTTTCTCTAATTCAGATGGTAGCTAAATGGTAAGCTACTGGTCCAATTCTCCCAATAATCTCATATGGCCCGATAAAACGCGAGCTATGCTTCCCTTTTCGGCCAAAACGGAAAACTTTTTTCCAGGGCGATACTTTGAAAAACACTCTATCGCCAACCTGATATTCAATATCTTTTCTTTTCAAATCAGGAAAGGATTTCTGATGATCAGAAACAAATTTTAAATTGTCTCGTATCATCTTGACTTTTTCTTCAGTCTCACGAATCAAATCAATACCAAAAAGCATTTTCTCACTCAATTCGGTCTAATATAAAGGAGTTCTACACTTTTGACCATACAGACCTTTGTACGGAACCATTTTAATACTCGATTGTTAACTGTTATTATACATGAATTCAACCAGCGGAAGAAATTTTTCCCAGCTACTTTCAAATTTTGAAATGCAACAACGAAGCATATTCTCGAGTGTCTAAATCACCCACTCAGACTGACCGTTGGTCTGTGGATGGAACGCGGTACTAAAATGTAATATGGTGCCTAAAGCTTTGTGCAATTTACTTTAAAATCTAGAAGTAAATCATGGATCTATAATGACACTCTGTAAAGTTTGACATGTTCAGCAACATACAACTTTTCCAACTTCTCAAGTTAATAATCCGTATGTGCAAGAATGAAATGTTCGAACTTATTCAGGCGATCGATAATAACCCAAATGGCATCTTTCTCTTTCGGAGATAACGAAAATCCTGATATGAAATCCATAATAACTCATTCCCATTTCCACTCTGGAATCATAACAAACTGTAGCAATCCTGAATGTACCTGAGGTTTGGCTTTAACTTGCTGGAAATTTAGAAATTTAAGCACAAACTCCAAAATCTCATGTTTCATACTTGGCCACCAGTACATTTGCTTCAAATCACAGTACTTTTTGTTACTACTTAGATGAATCGACTAACTACTACTATGAGCTTCCTGTAAAATCTTCTGTTTAACTGCATAATTTTTTGGAACACATAATCTGTTTCGAAAGCACAAATTGTCATCCGTACCAATGCAAAAATCTAAATCTAATGTCTTTTCAATCTGTTCTCGTTTAGCAATCAACTCAGTATCATTTTTTTGAGCTTCATAAGTCTGTTACAGAAATGCCAGTTTAGCTTTTAACTCAGCTAAAACTGAACTGTCCTCAACAAGTGTTAACTGAGTGTTCAAAACTCTCAATGAAAATAATGACTTTCGACTCAAAGAAGTCGACGACAATATTAGCTTTTCTTGGGTGATAGTAAATAATCAAATCATAATCTTTCAACAGTTCCAACCATCTATGTTGTCGCATGTTTAATTCCTTTTATGATATCAATTATTTTAAGCTTTTATGGTCGATGTAGATATGGCATTTCTCTTCGTATAAATAGTTTCACCAATTTTTTAAAGCAACCACAATAGTTGCAAGTTCCAAATCATAAGTCGGATAGTTTCTCTCGTGTGGTTTCAACTAACGAGAAGCATAAGCTACAACTTCACCTTCCTGCATTAAACACAGCCCAAACCATTAAGTAAAGCGTCGCAATAAATCACAAACTCTTTGCCAAACTCTAGCTGAATCAACATAGGGGCTTTAGTTAACATCACTTTCAACTGATCAAAGCTTTGTTGACATTTATTGGACCAAAAAAATTTTACCTATTTCTAGAGTAGCTTCGTCAATGGTGAAGAAATCATCGAGAACCCTTTAACAAATCTTCGGTAATACCCAGCCAAACCTAAAATACTTCTAGATTAGCTCGAATCCACTCTAATGCCATCAGTTGATACCATGTGTCCAAAAATTAAACTTCTCGAAACCATAACTCACATTTACTAAATTTTGCATATAAATGTTTCTTGCACAAAGTCTACAATATAATTCTCAAATGCTAAACATGATCAACTTTGTCTTGGGAATAAAGCAGAATATCATCGATGAAAACTACCACAAATCTGTCTAAATACAGCTGAGATATTATGTTCATCAAATCCATAAACATAACAGATGCATTCGTTAAACCAAATGGCATAACTAAAAATTCATAATGTTCATACTTGGTCCTAAAAGTTATTTTTGGCACATCTAAATCTTTAACCCGAAGCTGATAATATCCAGAACAGAGATTAATCTTTGAAAATACTATCACACCTTTTAGCTAATCAAAGAAATCATCAATACATGGTAATAAATATTTATTTCCTATTGTAACTTTATTAAGCTACCGATAATCAATACACAACCACATTAACCTATTTTTTTATTCACAAGCAATACAGGTGCTCCCCAAGGAGAAAAACTAGGTCGAAAAAATCCTCTATCTGACAACTCATGTAATTCAGCTAGTGCCATTCTATATGGAGCAATCAATATCGAAGAAGTTCCTGTACTAACTCAATAGCAAATTCAACCTCTCTGACTAGCAATAATCCTGGAAACTCTTCTAGAAACATGTTCGTGAAATCACAAATAATTAAAACTAATTCTAGCTTTGGTTCTGAAACTCTGGTATCGAAGATATAAGCTAACTATGTCTCTCAACCTTTTTGGGCACATTTCTGAGCTAACAAAGTCGAAATAATATTGGCGGTACTGTCACATCTGTCTGATTCAACCCTAACAATTTCACTATTCTGACATTTCAAAATAATTTGTTTCCATCTACAATTTACAACAGCATCATCCAAAGTCAACCAATCCATACCAAGAATCACATCAAATCAGCAGGAAAGTTGCAATCTTGAATTTTCAGGGGATAGTTTCTACAATCTATATCAACTAAGACATACTAGCCTATCAAATTAGTTACTTTGAGCACAAATTCAATTGACTCAACAGGTACTTTCTAATCTAACACTAATGTTGTGCATATATACGAGTGATTTGATCTTGTGTCACTTAAAGCATAAACATTAACATCAAAGATAAAAAAAATGTACTAGCAATCATATCAAGTGCAGAAGCATCCTCCTAAGCTCGAATTGCATAAGCCCTAGTTGGTGCTCATGCCTCAGATCGAACTGCAATATCTTTAGTGCCACAATGACTAACTTCTGCATTTCCAGTACTCTTCGGTGGCCTACCTTTAGAAGGTTTATTCCTCGAATAGACATTTGAGCTTTATCTCTATCAGAAAACTCTGGGCAATTATGGAGGAAGTGATCAAACAAGCCACATTTAAAATATGACCCTTCTTTTGCCCTGCACTCCCCAAAATATTTCCTGCCACAATGTTGACAATCTGGTTTGTTAACATTTCAAACACTGCCAACACTAGCTACTGGGGTAGCCTGAGATCTCAAGCTAGTTTGCCTCCCTCGCTCTCTTTCAGGAAATCGGGATGAAGCTAATGTACGACCATGAAATTATTTCATTTTCTTTGAAGGAGGAGAAAAAGATGTTCCCACTGGTCATTTACTCGTGTCTCAAACTTCAGTATCTTCTTTTCTTTTTTGCTTTGCTAAGTTCTTCCATTTTATGTGCTCTATCCACCAGCACAATGAATTCTTTCAACTCAAGTATCCCGACAAGCAATTGGATATCTTCATTCAATCCATCTTCAAACTGGGTACACATAACAAACTCTGATGGAATACATTCCCGAGCATATTTGTTGAGCCGTACAAATTCTCTTTTATATTCAGCTATGGTTCTACAACCATGCTTCAGTTCCAGAAACTCTTTCCTCTTCTTATCAAGATTCCGTTGACTAACATATTTCTTTTTTAATTCAGTTTGGAAAAATTCTCAATTTACTCGTTCCTGCAACACCACTGCTATCAAAGTGTTCCACCACTGATACGCCGAGTCTTTTAACAAAGATATCACACACTTTAAACAGTCGTTGGGAGAACAAGTCAGTTCGTTAAAAACTTTAATAGTATTTTCTAACTAGAATTCAGCTTTTTCTATGTCATCTTCAATTGTACCATGAAATTCTTCATCCCATATTTATGAATTTTATCAACTGGAGGCCTGTTTATAGTACCTATTCCAAACTTTGAGGAATAGGAGGAACTGGTTGGGGTATGGGAGGGGGCATAGGTTGCTAAGCCATCGAATTTGTTCGAATAAAATCAGTAAACCACTTGTACATCATGTGGAAGAAGGCTTCTTTCGCTTCGCTTTCTCGACCCACTACTAGCTGCTTCTTGAATGGGAGCTTGAGCATTACTCTCAACTTCATCGGAATCAACTAGGTTGGACGACATCTTTTATCTAAATGAACAACATAGTCAATATAAGTTAGGAGACATCACATTATCATAGGTTATAAAATGACATGTATTCTATACTCTACACATGCTACATTTAGTCTGAGAACTGACTAAATCATAGCTCTAATACCACTAAATGTAACACCTCTGACTCATTTCTGTTGCCGAATTAGGGTTACGGAGTATTACAATATAATTCAGAACATTTAAATGCAAATAAACACAATTATACAAATTATCTTATAACATTCAATAAATTATATAAATTAAGGTAGAAATACATTTATCGACCTTAAATCGAGCCTACGAGGTCCCTAAAATAATTTAAAAATAATCAGAGGTCATTTTGAAACAAAACAGAAAAATAGGGAAAGTTTGAAAATCTTTGAAAAGAGGGGTCACACGGTCGTGTGGCCAAGCCATGTGACAGACCCTAGAACGTGTGGCTTAGAGACATGGTCATGTGGCTACTACACACACCCGTGTCCTATTTCATACGTCTGTATGCACAAATTGTGAAACTAACTATGCTCGTGAATTATAAGGTCACACGGCCGTGTGACCAGACTGAGTAACTCACTGTGATCATGTAGTTCAGGATCACACGGCCGTGTCACCAAACCGTGTAACTCTCTATGCCCATGTGGACCAACTTGCACTGGAAATAAATGAGACACATGGCCTTGTGGCAGCCTGTCTCCCAGGTTGTGTGCAGCAAAACTTACCCCTAAAACAACCTATTTCAAAACCAAAACTTGCTCACCAAGATTCACCAATTCCATCAACATGCACATGACCAAAACACGTTTCAAACATGTTCAAAACATACCAATTCAATCATCCTACAAGCTTTAACCAATATGACATTCAAAGGCACCACAATTCATACACCAAAATCATTTAAGAACTAAATTACAGTAACATCTTCAATCTTCTAACATGGATACTAAAAGACCATTCTATCTCAATTTATACCATCACAACTTACCATTTAGATAGACATAACCCAAATGACCATATTCAAATAAGTTTGATCATATACAATCCAAAACTAAAGTCATATATACAACTAAATATAAGTAAAGCCAAAACATACCATATGTTCAAACTATTCCAAAGTGCCTATTACATCAAAGTTTTACACATACAATTTATAAAAGTTTGAGAAAATACCCGAAAACTACCAAAGTGGTAGATGGATAGTGTGATAGAGCTCCAACAAGATTCCAATTGAATCAACTTTTCGAAGATATACAAGATAGAGAAAATAAAGTAACTACGTAAGTAAACGATACTTAGTAAGCTCGTATAAGAGAAACGCAACTTACCAAATAAGAATTTCATGAATAACCATTTAAGTTTTTTTTTTGAATCCCTATGTGTATATTCCTTTCTAAACACACCACTTCACAAGTTAGCAACTAAATACATATATATAAAAAAATATTATTCATAATATGTAACATATCATGCATAAGATCTCAATATATAAAACATCAATCACATAACCAAACATCTTTCTTTTCAATTCAAGAGTACATAACCATTCCAAATCACATACAAACCTTTACTAGATGGTTCATTCCTTGATTCCCTTTTCAAACACATCCTTTTCATTTGTTACCCTTTTCGGATAATATCCTTTACAACATTTTCATTTGATATCCTTTTCGGATACATACTTTTCAACCTTTTTATTTGTTATCCTTTTTAGATAACTTTCTTTTCTACCTTTTCATGGATTCGAAAATACCTAATGTAATGCCATGGTGTCTTTCAACCATGGTCATTTCCTTTTCGAGTATAATACCATGATGTATTTCAATCACAGTCCTTTCCTTTTCTCAAATCAAAACAATCTTAGTAATCAATAAATAAATACATATATAAAGCTATCATTTAATCTTATAAATTCAAATGTAATATTTTAAAATGAAATACGAACTTATCTCGACAAAAATGATTGTAAAAACGAAGTCGTTGACTATTCCAACACTTTAGCTTTTCCTCGATTTAGGTCCGATCGGTTCATTTCTTAATCTAAATAGTAACTTAACTCAACTAAATAGTTCTAATAGCTTAAATTTAAAGATTCTAACTTATAACCCATTTTAATGTAAAATTATGAATTTACCCCTAACATTTTAACTTTTGTGCAATTCAGTCCCTAAATTCTAAACTCACAATTAATGAAATATCATGATGGTCAATTTTCTCTAAGGTCCTTTACAACCCATATCTTTCTTTATTTCATAAAATTATCACTGAATTTTATCATTTTCTCAAATAAGTCCTTAAGCTCAAATTCATTAAAAATCATTTAACAAAATGTGTCTATTTAACAACCAAGCTTAATAATCTATCAATTAAATTCACTAACACTGCAAAAACATTCATGGAAAGTCCCTATACTTTTAATAATTTCACAAATTGACCCCCAGGCTAGCTAGGTTAAGCTAATACAAGCTCAAAAACATAGAAATCATTAAAAACAAGACAAATTTACATACCATGCAATACCAAATAGCTTGGCCGAAACTTTCTTCATTCTCTAATGGTGTATACAGTTTTGTAAAGCTAATAAGGAAGATGAATAATTTTTTAGCCTTTTGTTTTATTTAACACTTATCATTAATTATTAGATTACAAAATTAACCTTTAAAAACTATTAAAATTACACTAAAACCTACCCATAAACATCCACTAACTTAGGATATGGTATAATTACCATCCAAGTCCATTGACATGCATTTCCACATCCTTTTGACCCTTTTATCTAATAGAAATCAACCTTTGCACCTTTTTCAATTTAGTCCTTTTTACCTAATTAACTATTTAAACCTTAAAATTTCTTAACAAAAATTTAATACGACCCTAAGATAACCCTATAAACATTAGCTAAATATCAAAACATTAACTCACGCATTGAAATCATGGTCATGAAACCACTGTTTTTGAAACCATTGAAAACAGGCTGTTACAATAACTCTATCGACTTTTATAATGCTTCCGCTAAACGTTTTATCTAAAATATTTTTATTGGCGTATAATTAATTTTTTTGTTGTCATTTTTGTTTTGAGGATTGTGCCAATATTTTAATTTATTAATAATTTCAAAGACTTTTACTACAATCGTTTGATCTTAAGTTGTAGCATACCATACTCGGATCCAATTATCGGGTTGGGTAAGGTGTGTTACAATCCTTTTGAGTCATCAAATATTTTAGGCTTTTGTGGTTAGTATAAAAGTGACATCTCTCATCGTACAGGTAATGTCTCTAAATCTTCAAAGAGAAAACAATTGTGGCTAGTTCTAAATAAAGTGTCAAGTAATTTCTCTTGTGTGATTTAAGTTATTGAGAAGCATAAGTTAAAAAATTTTCAGCCTGCATTAGTACACAACCTAACCCACCGAGTGAAGCATCACTACAAACAACATATTTTTTTTCGAATTCAGGCTGAGTCAACAATGGAGCTTCTGTCAATAAAGCTTTCAATTGATTAAAATCTGCTGACAATATCCAACCAAACAAAATCAATATTTTTCTATGATAGCTTTGTCATCTGTAGAGCAATCATCGAGAAATTCTTAGCAAATCATCGGTAATAACCATCTAAGCCCAAAAAACTTCACACCTCAGAGACATTCTTTGAAGCTTTCCAATTTACAATTGCCAAAATCTAGCTCGAATCAACTCGGATACCGTCTGTAGAAATCACGTGCCCTACGCAACCAACCTCTCTGAGCCAGATATCTTATTTATTGAACTTTGCATATAATTGTTTCTCACGTAAAGTCTGTAGTATGATTTTCAAATGCTAAGCATACTCAGATTCAGTTTTGGAATAGATCAATATATCATCAATGAACACAACTAAAAATATATCCATGAATGGTTGAAAAAATCGATTCATTAAGTCCATAAACGTGGCAGGGGCATTGGTTAATCCAAAAGGCATCACCAGAAACTCGTTGTGGTCATAACAGGTTTGAAAAGTAGTTTTTTGCACATCAATGTCTTTAACTTGCAACTAATAGTAGCCAGATTTGAGATTTATTTTCAAAAATACTATAGCTCCTTTCAACTAGTCAAATATGTCATCAATACGAGGCAGAGGGTATTTATTATTTATAGTAACTTTATTTAATTGTCTGTAATCGATACCCAGTCTCATTGACCCATCTTTCTTTTTCAAAAATAACACCGGTGCACCCCAAGGATATACGCTCAGTCATATAGAACCTCTATCATACAATTCTTGAAATTGAGCTTTGAGTTCTTATAATTGTGTTTTAAGTTCTTTTAATTTAGTTGGTGTCATTCGGTACGGTGTGATAGATATAGGAGCAGTCATTGGCACTAAATCAATCACAAACTCAACTTCCCTACCAGGCGGTAGCCCAGGTAGTTCTTTTTTTTGGAAACACATCTGTAAACTCATTAACAATCAGTACTTGATCAATTTTTTATCTCGGTTCTCAATTATCAAGTATATATGCCAAAAATGCTTCACCCCTTTTTTACCTATTTTGAACCACATCTACAACAAGCACCCATTTTGGCTCTACATTCACTACTATGTAACTTTCCACAATGTTCACAAGCATATCTAGGAACATTACAAACACTGCCAACACTGTCTGCAGGTGCAATCTAGAATCTCAAATAATTTAATCTCATTTTATTTCTTTTTGAGAACCCTGATGGTGAAGTGAAGCAACTGAAGGCTTCTTTTGATTTCTTTGATAGAGGAGTTGAAACGGTCTAGATGAACTTTGTTTACTGAAATCCTAAACTCTTGTTTCATTCTGTTTCTTATTATTACAGATTTCTTCCATCTTCTGAGCTCTATCAGACAAGACTATGAATCCTCGTAGTTCCAGTATGCCCACTGACATTTTAATTTCATCGTTTAACCCGTCTTCAAAATGAACACACATTTCTTCTTCACTCGGTACAATTTCACGAGCACATTTACTAAGCTATACAAACACTCTCTTGTATTCAACTACATATTTATTTCCTTACTTCAACTCAAGAAACTCTTTCTTCTTCTTATCCAAGTATCATTGACTGACATACTTCTTTTGAAACTCGATTTTGAAAAATTCTCAGTTAACCCTGTCTTTTGGTACTACTACTTTCAATGGTGACCACTAGTGATAGGTTTCATCTTTAGCAAAGATACAACACATCTTAAGTAATCATCGAGTGAACATGTCATTTCATCGAAAACTCTAACTAAGTCATCTTCTATCTCACCTCTGAATTTTTTGGCACCACACTTTCTAATTTTACCAATAGGGGGTCATCGTATAATTTCAGTATTTTAAAGACACAGAGGTGGAGATTGATGACTCACAAGATTGGCTCACATGAACTCTGAGAACCATTGACCCATCATGTGAAACCGACAGACTCTGACTTACTTCTTGTTCAAAAGTCAAAACATTATTGTCTACTTCATCAGCAATAACATGACTGGACTTAGCCGACATCTTCGAATCTATAAGAAAATAAAGTCAGATCAGATCAAATAGCATCACACTATCACAGGTTAATCTAGCATGTAATTTCTAAACCTAATACATGCTACATTCGTTACTAGAATTGACTAAATCGTAGCTATGATACCACTAAATATAACACCCCTCACCTATCTCATCGCTGAAATCAGATTACGGGATGTAACAATAATAAATAGAATAGGAACATGTGAATTTAATTTAAAAAAACTCAACAAAAAATTCATCATATCTCAATCATTCAAACAAACATGTTTAGCATGCAATTTCAAGCTTAAGTTAAGCATACGAAAGCTCTAACAACAACTCGAAAACAATCAAGGACTGTATTGAACATGAAATGGTCTATTTTCTATTGTGTCAAAAATAGTGGTTTCGAGGCCACAATTCTGACCAATGAGTCAATATTTATTATTTATTTAAAATTTTTAGGGTTATGTGAGTGTCTTATTAAAATTTGGTTAAGAAGTTTTATCGTTTGATAGTTAATTAAGGAAAAAGGACTAAATCGTAAAAGTTAAAAAATTTAATAGCTATTAGTTTATATGTGTTAAATAGATATGAAATCTTAATTGAAGGGATTTATGTGGTAAATAATCCATAATTAGTTATAGTAGACTATTTAAGGATGGTTTATAATGAAATTTAATTTAATTTTAAAGGGTAAAATAGTAAATTAATAAATAAAACAAAAACATAAGAAAGACAAACTTATTGTCATCTTCCTTACTTCATATCAATCGAATTTGAAAGAAATAAAACACCAATTTAGTGAGTTTGGAGGTTTGGCTAGCTATTATTCTTTGCTTGGTAAATAATTTTAATCCTTTTTTAGTAATTTTATATTTTTGAAATCGTTGTAGCTTAATCTAGTTAACCCAAGGACTAATTCATAAAAATATTAAAGGTTTTTAAATTTACCATTGATGAATTTTAAATGTTCTTGATGTAAAAATGGTTAAGTTTGAAGCTTGGTTGTTAAATAAGACTATTTTGAAAAGTGGTTTTGGTTGATTTTAAGTTTAAAGACTAATTTAATAAAATATTAAAGTTGACAAGAAATTATTGTGAAATTTTGATAACTAGAGGATATATGACAGCCATAGATAATTCGGTTAGCTTAGGTTGGGTTTAATTGTGTTAATTATTTAAGTTTTGGGTTTAGGGACTAAATTGAATAAAAGGTCAAAGTTTAGGATAATAGTGTAAAATATCATTAAAGGGTCAATTACATTAATTTAAATATTTTTAAGACATTTGAATTGGTTAATTGAGTTAAATTTTTTATATATAGATCAAGAAACAGATCAATCGGTTGATAATAGCGAGAAAGGAAAAGCTATCGAGTAGTCATCATCGAGGTGCCGATAGCTACTACGATTAGGTAAGTTTGTATTAGATTTTGTTATGCTTATTGATGTTTTGAATTATAATTGTATATGCGTATATGTATAAGTGTATACAATGAATATGGTTGGTTGAGGTAAATTACAAATGTGATTAAACGATTGAAACGAAAGTTTTGGTTAAATTGATCTTGGTATATGGTTATAATCAAGAAAAGATTAAAGTATACAAGTTAAAGCCCGTGTGAACTTAGTAAATAGCTAGGATACAAATGACATGTCATTAAGGTGTTCCAACCACTAGGTGTCGATGATATGTACTGGTGTTTCAGTTCCAGGCACTTTGTGCCAGTGATTCCAGTTCTAAGCACTCTATGCCAATGGTGGATACCATACGGATGCCTGGAATCTAGCAGTTGCTACAGATTCTTATCAGCTTGTGTGAGAAGTATCGTGTATTGGTTAATGTCTTGATTGCCAACTTGTGTGAGCATTATCTTTTCGTGTATTCGAAATCAATTTACTATAGTTCTCCAGGCAAAACAGTTAACAAAATATTCAGAAATGGGTTATATGGCATAAATGGTTGTATAGTTATGTGGTAGTGATTTTGGCATGTGAAACAAGTAACTTGGTATCTTAAAATGTTGTATGTATATGGCTAACCATGTGATATAATTAGGGAATGTGAAACAAGGCTTGGAATTTCTAGTTATGTTATATTCAAATTGTATGGTTAAATGACAGGTATGTTATGTTTTGGTATTCAAACTTGCTCAGCTTTACGTAAGCTTACTCTATTTGGTTTTTCTTCCTTGTTAATTATCGAACTCATGCTGTCAATTGAAACATCGTTGGAGAACATACTATCCGTCAACTTTTTCGGTGGCTATTGGTTTATTTTGGCCGGTTATAAGTGGCATGTAAATAGGGTCTTGGTTATGTATGTTGTAAGATTTGGTCATATGTTGTGCCAATTGAAATATTAAATGTGAGTATTGATGTAAGTCCTTAATGGTATTTTGGTTGGTTTGGTACTTGAATGACATAGGTATACTTGAAACTTATGATGCATTGTTGGTTTTTGGATTTAGTATGGATTTTATAGCTCGAATAGTATAGAATGCTTGTGGTCAATGCTTGAATGGTTTATGTTCTAATTGTACAAGTTTGTTCTATATTATTCGTAACACCTCGTAGCTCAGGTTTAGTGATCGAACCAGGTATGGGATATTACAAAACATTTTAGAAAAAAATGGGCAAAAGTGTAAAACAGGGGTCACACTGTCATGTAACCAGGCCGTGTAATAGGTTAAGACCATGTAGCCTTGACTGACACGGCCGTGTATTCAGGTCGTGTAACTCACTGAGGCCTTGTGGGTCAAAGCTTAAATTTTCAACAAATTTCACATGGTTGGGCCATGTAACTAACTACGATAGTGTGATCTGAAAGTAACCAAAAATAAAATTGCACACGACCGTGTCAACAACCCATGCATGACACACGATAATGTGGTAAACCGTGTGACCCAAAAATGTACCTTACTATGCAAGCTATCAACCCAAACCTTCATCTATATCATGAATATGCATATAACCATTCTTCAAATCTATCCAAAATGCATAATAATCATACCAAAACATACGTTTCCTATGTTTAACCAAAATGCCTCAAGGTACCACCAAATACATGAATCAACTTCAAGGTACTTTTCTATTTCATGACAAATTAGAACATACCCATGCATATGCCTTATAAAAAATCAAAATACCAAGTTTCTATCATCCTAATGTTGGCCATAATGCCAACCTATTAACCTATCATTTGACAATAAGCATAAGCTTACATTTCATACTTATAACATCTAAACCAATCATCAAAATATTATACCATAGCCATCAACAAAATCATACATTTCTAATCACTCCATATGAAACATAATCTAACTTAACAAGTAGCTTTATGATTCCAACACATACCAAAACCAATAATCACATTCAAGGTTTCTATTTCAAGTCATGATCAAACACATTAATTTACTAACAAGCCCATGTATCATGTACAAGCTAAAAACACACTTTACTTTTACAAAACAATCAAATACAATTCAACTCCTATTACATGCCACATAACCAAATTGAAAGCTAAAAGGTTTACCAAAATTATGTTTGGATAGTGTGATCTTCAAGAGGATCCAGTCTTCAAGTTTTGCAAAATGGTAACTACAGGAAATAGAAAACAAAAACATAGTAAGCTTCTTATAAGCTTAGTAAGTTCATAGGTTGGAAACAATATAACATACCTTAATTTCCATGTTTACATAACAAAACAGTTAACTAAAAATTTTACCTTGTTACCACAATTCGTATCAATAGATGAGTTTATCATATTTAAATCATATAACCTTCCATACTATACAAGTTGATCTAAAACCATGTCAAGTCATCATATCATTAAACATGAAAAGATTTTTAGATAATTCATTTATGTTTTACCACATTATACTTGTTTACCATTCATCAAGTCTATTAACAATAACAATTCAGCTCGACGAACTATTATGAACATATACGGATACTCGGTTATCCACACAAACACTCTTGAATGCTCAAAAGAGCATTACCATCAAATAACATGCCTGGGCACTGAGTGCCAATCTTGTAGGCTAAACATCCCTTCAAAATTATGCCTAGGCACTAAGTGCCAAGCCTATAGGCTACACATCCTCCCCAAGAAACACGCCTGAAAAATTGTGAATATAAATCGGTAATCCGCAACAAATGTTAGATTCCGGTACAATCAGTGAACATATAAATATCATACATCAACATTGCATCTCATATAAAACTCGTACAGCACACAAATAGCCCTATTGGAATGTCAATTTTATCCTATCTCATGTTCATTCGAGCTTAATACATGTAACAGTATGTCACTTTTCAATTAAGTCATTTTTCACACCTTTGTATCAATTACAACATTTAAGTTTACATTCAAACATTCCAATTATACAATTCAAACATAAATAGTACAAGAATACATAGAACTATACCATATGAACTTACTAGGGAATAACAACAACAGAAGAAGTGTCAATGACTAATCTGTTATTTTTCTTTTTCCTCGGTTATCTACTGGATGATCCGTTTCTTAATCTATAAGATAATTCATTTCAAATTATCAGTTCTAAATACCTTATAACATCTTATTTAATGTATATGACCTCCTATTATCATTTTTCACAAGTTTCCTATTTTTTTGCATTTTATTCAATTTAGTCCCTAAAACTGTAATAAGCATATTGTTCATAGTTAAGCTATAACCTCCCCAACTTGGCCTAAACATTAGACCCAAATTTAGGAGATTACACTGGCAAACGAGATGGCCTAGCACGATTGGAGTTTTATAAAACAATCAATTTAAAACATTTATTTATCTTAGGAAAAAACTTAGCCTATTTTCAGAAAAACTAACGAGTTAACAAAATCCAATTAATTTTAACCTTATTCTCGTAATGGTGACTAGTTTTAAGAAAGCTTAGTTAATTTTCCATTTATTTATTACTCAAAATTTATCTACAATCTAGCAACGGAAAAGTGATTTTTTTACTTTGTTTTAATAAAACTATATTTCATGCCTTAGCTAAATAAAAACCTTATTTTAAATTAATTTAAATGTTATGCATGCTACATAAACCCTACATATGAGTCCCATGCCACAAAATAAATAAAATAGTACGGTTTCAAAATAGCAAAAATTATAAAAATAAGCATAATAATACTTTCATAAAATAAAATGTTTTCGAGCCCTCCGTATGTCGCTTCCATGTCCTACCTTGGTGGGTTATTTGTAGAGATGGAAAAAAAAGGGGGGAGTGAGCTATGAAGCTCAGTGTAAGTTCCATCACAAGTAAACCAATGCAACCTCTTAAGCATACAAAAACACAATGCATAGAATAGTACACAGTAGCAATTTCAAAATATCAATATTTCAAACCACTTCTACAATGTATACATGTGTATATATGTCATCTCAAAAAATCCAGTTTGTATGCATATGCTTTATGTATACCATACAGTTTTGGTTTAATAGAAAAGATCTTACTCCACCATTACACATCACAATGGGAGTTCCCCTGAACTCCAACCACCTACACACTAGTTTGTGGTTTAACCACCACTGGTTTCATAGATAAAATCTACCACTAGGCTGTGGATACATAGCAAAAATTCACAGATGAAACCTGCCACTAGGCTGTAGGTACACAGCAAAATATCGCAAATAAAATCTGCCGCTAGGCTGTTAGGAAAAAAACCCTAAAATTAGGAGAAGTTAGATTAAATATCTAGGGTTTGGGAACCCTAGGGTGTTAGGAGCAATTTTCACAAAGTTTTGGGCCTAAATTTTAAAGGAAATTTTTGAAGAAAAATAAAAGGGACAATTTGAGATTAGGGTGGTTTAAACCTAAGTATGCAAGAGAAATGAAGTAGATGCTTAACCATTGAGCTACTAACCACATTTATTAAAATTTCAACCCAAATAATATTTATTTTAGTATGATTTTCATCTTTATTTTCAGAAAATTAAAAGGGAAGAAATGGGAGAGGTAAGGATAGAACTTAAGACCTTTAGGGAGTGCACTAACAACTTAATCATCAAGCTTATTCAATTATTTAGTTATTCATTTCATCTAACGATTTATATTTTGGGGCATTACATAAGCCCCAAACTTTAAAACTGAATTCATACTCATCCCTTTACAGCTTTCAAGCATCGAAATTTAAAAGAATTTCATGCTAGTTTCAACATATTACCATTTTAGTCCCTAAACTAAAACTAACCAAATTCACTTTACAAAATAGTCCTATTCCATAACAAAGCTTCAAACTTAACCATTAATTTTCAAAAAACTTTAAAAACAAAAATCGTAAATTTTCAAAAATTTGACAGTATTACGAATTAGTCCCTAGGTTAGCTAGATTAAGCTTCAGTGATTTCAAAAACATAAAACTTACAAAAAACAGGCCTAAAAACCACTTAAATGAAAAGATCAAACTTTGAACTTCAAAAATGGCTATTCTTTCTTTCTTTTTGGTGTTGGACGATTGGGGAAGACAAAGAATAAAGATTGTAACTTTTATTCTTTTGTTATTATTTTTAACAATTGCTTCATTACCATTTTAACCTTTAATTTAACATATAATTTCATTAATATTCATACTATACCCGTCCACTATAACCTAATATGGCCTAATTTTAAAACCATTCTATTATGCTTTTATACTCATTTAATCCATGTAAACTAATAGTGATTAACTTTTATAGTTTTTATGATTTAATCCTTGTACCATAATTAACTACTCAAACATCAAAATTATCTAACCAAACTTTAATACGACACTCTATTAACCTCATAAATATTAAATAAATAATATTTACAGACTCACTTATCAGAATTTTCATCCCGAAATCACTGAAAACAGGTTGTTACAATATTGGCCTATATGTCTTGAGACATAGCCTGCCAATTATTGTATAATGGCTATGTTTTAGCCATGTCTTGAGACATCTTGGTAAGTCTCGAGATCCGGGCTACAATGACACTTTTTTAGCCCAAAATTAATGCATGCAGCAACTTCAAATCATCTCCAACGACCATAAACATCCACAAACCTATTCATTGGTATAAATACAAGTCAAAGACACTTCAAAACTCAAGAGAGCAGCATCCAAGCAAAAATTTCAAGAGAAAATCTTCCATTTATTCATTTCTCTTATAAATATTCATTGAGAGCTTATCGTAATATTTTTTTCTTACTCATCTTTGTTTTTAGAGCTTTAATTTGCAAATACACACCTACTAGAGGTTTATTGTTAGTTTACTCATTTTCTCTTTATTGTAAAGAGTATGCTTAAATTTTTTTGAGGTATAAAGCCTTAGAAGATTAGAAAGGTTGCTACTTGAGTCTTGTAAATGCTAGAGGGTTCTAGTTTAGTCATAAAAGTTAAGGGGAAGTATTTATCTTAGCCTTATGAAAAATATATGTATTGTAAAATTTATATCTTTTTTGTTAAAAGCTAACAATTCAAGGTAATTGAGATAGATAATTGGGATCAAACTACTATAAATCGAATTGTTAACTTTTCTTTCATTCTCTTATTATTTAGCAATTTTTATTGAAAATTTTAAAATACCAATTTACCACCTCTTTTGATATTTTCAAGTCTAACAAAAAAATTATAAAAGAAAAACATAAGTTAAAATTTATTCATCTTACATAAATTGAAATAAGGTTGGAAATCAAGAAAATAAAATCAAAATAGAAATCTTTAAAGAACAAACTCGTATGTAATATATATATATATAGCTAGGTTTTAATAAATAAATAAAAAGGAAATTTTAATTAGCTGCATGACTTCTTTGCTCGACATTTGAAAACTTATATTATTGCCATGTAGATGATGTGGATATTTTTATGGAATTTGAAGAATTAAAATGCAATTAGTAAAACTTTTATTCAAACCATAATTTTCACGACTAATTAAGGATTTTTTTTTTGAGAAAAAAACAGAAAATTACAGTAACTGAATCAAGTTCAATATATTTTAATTTTTCAAAATATATTATTTATACTTTAATATATTATATAATATAATTCATTTGAATTTTATTGTATTGTAGTGTATTACTAACGGTAATAATGGGTTGTCAAAAATAATAATAGTAAATGGCACCCACAATTTTTTAGGTTTCAACAAATCCACTTGCAAATTAATGTCAAAATTTGTGTTTAAAACTAATAATACGTTTTCATATTACTAAAGTAATAAAATTTTAAAAAAATTGAAATAGTTGGATATTCAATTTTAACTTGATTTTAAGAATATAATGAGGGTATTAATCATAACTCAAAATTCCTTTCTAATTGTGTTTGTGAAAATAAAATAGAATATCGATAATGACAATATATCGCAAAGAAAAGAGAAATAAAATAAAGAACACACAGATTTTACTTAGAAACCCTTTCAGGGAAAAACTACGGGTAAAGGAGAAGAAAATTCACTATTTCAAATTCGAATTAATACAAGAGGAATAGACTATATCTATTTATAGGCTTTGTAAAGCCATATTCTAATAGGAGTGTAGTAAGATTGAAACACCTTATTCTAATCAATATAAAATAGATGGAGTTTAATAAGGTTTAAAAAACCTTATTCTAAAATAAAATAAAAGAAGTGTAGTTCTATATGGATTTTACTTTTATTTTACTTTATTTTTACCACTGCATTTTATTTAAATAAGGATTCAGGTCACTTAATTCTAACAATCTCCACCTTGACACGAATTCTAAATGAACAAGTTCTTCATTGCGAACTCTCAATGAACAACTTCTTCACCTCTTCCATAAAACCCCTTAAGGGTTTAACTTCAACAATGAACACCAACCAAGTCTAAGTAATGCTTAAACTTGGTTATAGGAAGTGACTTAGTCATCATGTCTGCAGGATTTTCATGAGTACTAATTTTGCTCACAACAATATCACCACGAGCAATAATATCACGAACAAAATGATACTGAACATCAATGTGTTTTGTTCTCTCATAAAATATTTGATCTTTTGTGAGGAAGATTGCACTCTGACTGTCACAAAATACTGTACTGATTTGAAAGTCTCCATTGAGTTCACTAAAGAGTCCCTTCAACCAAATAGCTTCTTTACAAGCCTCAATAATCGCCATATACTTAGCTTCAGTGGTAGACAAAGTGACTGTAGTTTGGAAAGTGGCTTTCCAACTAATTGCACAACCTGCGATTGTAAAGACATAACCTATGAGAGATCTTCTTCTATCAAGGTCTCCAGCAAAATCAGCATCAACATACCCAATGACTCTATCTCTAGTTCTTCCAAACTGTAAGCAAACATCAGTAGTACCTTGTAAGTATATTAAAATCCACTGAACTGCTTTCCAATGTTCTTTACCAAGATTTTCCATGTATCTACTAACTGCACTGACTGCATATGATAAATCTGGACGTGAACAAATCGTAGCATACATGAGAGATCCCATTGCACTAAAGTATGGAACATGTGACATGTACTCAATCTCATCATCTAATTGTAGAGAAAAAGCCGATGAAAGTCTGAAATGGGTTGCTAAAGGAGTACTAACAGGCTTAGCACTCTGTATATTGAACCTGCAAAGAACTTTCTCAATGTATCTCTTCTGACTTAGGTACAATTTACTTTCTTTTCTATCTCTAAGAATCTCTACACCAAGTATCTTTTTTGTTGGTCTCAAATCTTTCATCTCAAATTCTTCACTTAGTTCGGCTTTGACCTTTCTTATCTCTCATTTATCTTTCGCTGCTATTAACATGTCATCAACATAAAGGAGTAAATACACAAAAGAACCATCTTTGTTTTTCTTAAAGTAAACACAACTGTCAAAGCTACTTCTTTTGAAATCATTAGAAGTCATAAAGGAATCAAACCTTTTGTACCACTGTCTTGGTGACTGTTTCAAACCGTAAAGGGACTTTTTCAGCAAGCAAACATAGCCCTCTTTTTCTGAGACTGTAAAACCCTCTGGTTGTTACATGTAAATATCCTCCTCAAATTCTCCATGCAAAAATGCAGTTTTTACATCTAACTGCTCAAGCTCCAAATCATGCATGGCCATAATACCAAGCAAAGTTCGAATCGAACTATGCTTCACAACTGGGGAGAACACATCTGTGAAGTCCACTTCTGGAATTTGACTTGTAACCCTTTGCAATAAGCCTAGCTTTATATCTGGGTTCTTCAACTCCTAGAGTCCCTTCTTTCTTTTTAAACACCCATTTACAACAAACAGCCTTTTTACATTTAGGAAGTTTCATAAGATCTCATGTTCTATTTTTGTGGAGTGATTCTATTTCTTCTTGCATAGCAAACATCTACTTTTCTGAGTCTTCACAGCTAATCGCCTCAGAATAATTAGACGGCTCTTGGTTCACATCTATATCTTCAGCCACATTTAAAGCATAAGCAACTAGATCAGCCTCAGCATACTTCTTTGGAAGTTTAATTTCTCTTCTAGTTCTATTTTTGGCGATAAAGTATTGTGGTGAAGAAGCAACTCTATTCTCAATTTTTGTACTGGCTTGAGGAGTCGACTCTGTATTAATCTGATGCTCCACATACTTTTGATTTTCTTTATTGGAAGTGTCTTTAGGAGATATGTTAGGTAGCATAACAATTTTATCATCTCTGCTAATCACAACTTTTCTATTTTCAGGACACCATAACTTATACCCTTTTACACCAGCTTTATAACCAAGAAAAACACATTTAATATATCTCGGTTCCAATTTTCCATTATCAACATGAGCATACCCAGGACACCCAAAGATCTTTAAATCAGAATAATTAGTAGGATTACCAAACCATACTTCTTGTGGAGTCTTTTTCTCAATGGCAATGGATAGAGATTGGTTGATCAAAAAACATGCAGTAAAGGTTGTTTCTACCCAAAATGACTTTGGTAAGTTGGCATTTGACAACATACATCGAACCTTCTCCATGATCGTTCTGTTCATTCGTTCTGCAACACCGTTTTGCTGTGGAGTATGACGAACTGTCAAGTGTGCACAGTCTATTAAACTCATCAAAACAGAAATCTAAGCCATTGTCTGTGCAAAAGTATTTTATTTGTTTGCCCGTCTGTTTTTCAATCATAGTTTTCCAAGACTTAAATGCGGAAAACACATCACTTTTCTGCTTCAGGAAGAACGCCCAAACTTTTCTAGAAAAATCATCAATAAAAGTTAGCATACAATTAGCTCCACCTCTCGAAGGCACTCTGGATGGCCCCTATAGATCAAAATGAATATACTCCAACGTTCCCTTCGTGTTATGGATTCCACTGGTGAATTGAACTCTCTTTTGCTTCCCAAAAACACAGTGCTCATAGAACTTCAGTTTGCAAATTTCTTGCCTATCAAGAAGTCCTCTTGCTCAATTTTGCCATGCCATTCTCACTCATATGCCCTAGGCGCATATGCCAAAGTTTAGTAATATCATCATCTGACAAGGAAGAAGAAGCGACAACTGCATCACCAGTAACAGTAGAACCCTGCAAAACATATAACTTGGCAGTGTTTCTCTGCCCTTTCATCACAACAAGGGAACCTTTGGAAATCTTTAAAACCCCACTTTCAGCTGTGTATTTGTACCCTTTTGAATCAAGAGTACTCAACGAAATTAAATTTCTCTTCAATTCTGGAGCATGTCGTACGTCACTAAGTGTTTTGACAACTCCATCAAACATCTTAACTTTAATTGTTCCAACACCTGTGATTTTACATGAAGCATTATTTGCCATCAAAACAACACCTTCAAACATTATTTCGTAAGTTGTAAACCAATCCCGATTGCGACTCATGCGGAAGGTGCAGCCTAAATCAAGTATCCACTTCTCGCTTACTTTAGAATTATTAACAGAAGCGACTAGAAGTTCACCATTGTTGTAGTCTTCTACAACATCAGCTTCACCGGAATCTTCTCGTTGTTTTCCCTTTTGATTCGCAGCCTCCCTTTTAATCCTGTCTGTAGCTTATAGCACTCAAATTTAATGTGCCCTTTCTTTTTGCAAAAGTTACAAGTTTTACCTCTGTTTAAAGACTTTGATCTACCCTTAGATTTACTGTGAGGATTCCATTCCTGTGTCCTTCCATGATTATCATTAGCATTCCGATCTTGTCTCCCATGAACAATGAGACCTTCTCCCGGAAAGTCAAGTTTAACCACAAGATACTTCATCTTATCATACGAGGTCAAAGAATCGTAAACCTCATCAACTGTGAAAGACTCGCGGCTATATAAAATCATGTCTCTAAAGGTTGAATAAGACGAGGGCAACGAACAAAGTAGAATCAACCCTAGATCTTCCTTACCATACTGAACCTCCATGGCCTCCAAGTTTGAGATAATTTCTTTAAACACTTTTAAATGTTCATGTACAGACGCACCTTCTTCCAAACGATGAGCACAAAGACATTGCTTCATATACAACTTTCTGGTTAGAGTTTTTGACATACATATTTGTTCTAGCCTCTTTCATAATGCACCGGTGATCTTCTCATTCATCACATCTTGCAAAATTTCGTTGGACAAATGCAGATGTAATTGTGTTAACGCCTTTCGATCCTTACGCTTCTTCTTATCATCCGTTAATGTTGAAGGCATCTTGTCTATCCCTAGCAGGGCATCCTCCAGATCCATCTGCGCAAGAACTGCTTGCATCTTAATCTGCCACAACGCAAATCTGGTGTTGTAATCTAACAATGGAATTTTATACTTTAAAGATGTCATTACCGTGATCGAGATGAACAATCCGAAAGCTCGAATACCAATTTGTGAACATAAAATAAGGATTTGGGTCACTTAATTCTAATAGTGTTTAAATAAAAACTATTTGGATTAGCAAAAATATCCAAGGAACTCTCTCCTTCTTTGCCGCTGACAGTTGACGGAGACGATGGGGATTCCCATTCCGTTGAGGATCGAACCACCAAGAAAGTGTATTTTAAGGATGGAATTGGTGAAGCCTCAAATGACATGGTCGTAGACCCTAATTTGACTTTAGAACCCTCATAGAAGGATAAGCTCCTGGGTTGAGATCCGAACCATACCATGATGGATTGCAATGGTTATTCCGTTGGATGAGACAATGCAAGTGATAGAGATTTTAATTTATTAGCAGGTGACGTACAAACATCTATCGTTAATGGGGTTTCAGCCATTAGTTTTTTAGACCGGGTTGAACAAATTATGTTTAACGAAATGGAATTAATAGTGGTTATCAAACTTTTAGGGTGAAGTATTGGTTATAATACTTTACATAATCGTATCACTAACCTATGGAAACCTAGTTCTTCATTTCATCTCATGGATATTGAGAATGGGTATTACTTGGTTTGATTTTTAAATAGGGCTGACTATGATCGTGTTTTGTCCTAAAGACCTTCGACCATCTTTGGACAATATCTCATAGTTCAACCTTGGACCAAGGATTTCAGCCCTATGCAACCGTATCCCAGTGTGGTTTTGGCTTGGATTCGGATGCCAAGTCTTCCAGGGTTTTTGTTTTGACGACAAATTGAGGAGGCTATTGGGGGGCTTGTTGGAAAGGTTGTCAAATTGGATTTCCATATGGATAATAGATCTAGAGGCCGATTTACTCGACTTTATGTGTTTTTAAATCTTAAGAAGCCCCTGATTTTTCAAGTCTTAGTTGACGTTGTCGTTCAAAGGGTGGAGTATGAAGCTCTTCCTACTTTTTGTTTTGGTTGCAGAAAATATAGGCACGTCAAGGATTTATGCCCGACGGTGGTATCAAATCAGACCCTTAAATGTCTGTCAGAAGTGGTGAATGCTGGTTCAATTGTAGCCGTTGGTGGAGCTGTTGGAGAAGCGAGACCGGAGTTTGGTCCCTGGATGCTGGTTGAGAGAAGATCTTGATGAGGTGTGAGGAATGGTCGAGGTAGTACCAGAGTAAATAACGGAGTGAATAACAAAACAAATTTTTGTAAGGAACCGTTGAGCTCTCATTTTTTGGCGTTAATAGAGGGGGTGAGATTAATGATAATCATGCTATTTCTGCTGGGAATGTTTTGTCGGTGGAAGAGACTAGAATTAATGCTGAAAGAGTTAAGGGCTTTAGTGTTAGAGTTAAGGACAGCTCATTGAGGGGTTTTGGGCTCAGTCGCTGGTCCAAGTAATAAACCCAATTCGGTTGCTGGGTCTTCCAAGGGGGCTGCAGTGGTAGTTTTAGAATTGCTGGAGTTGGGTCATCCAGCAAGTGGTCTTGTAGTGGAGTCTGCTAAGAAGGGTTCTTTAGGCCAGATTGTAACTAGACTCTAGGCAAAAATATGGAGAAGCGACCTTTGACGGGACATGCGTCTGCACAGAGTCTGAATGAAAATATTAATATTGATAATGTTATTTCTAATTCTAATTTAAATTTTGGTGTTGCAGGATCATCAAATCAATTTCTTTTTTGGAAAAGACGTGGTTTTGGACGAGGTTGTTTGCGAGGAATTTTTCACTGAGACTCAAAGGGATTTTAATGTTGAATTTTTAGATAATATTAAAGGTCATTTTAATCCTGCTTTTGAAGGCTCTAGGGGTTCCCCTGTTCCCATTTCTGATGGTGTCTTGGATCTCGGAAAACACTCTGTAATTAGTTTTAAAGACGCTTCTCATAAGAAAGAAAAAAATAGTTCAGTCAATATATCCCGGGGAAGGTTAGGTGACGAAATTAAATGGGTGTAGTAGTCAAAAAGTTTCCAATGCGTTGTATGGTCAGGGAAGTCGTTTCAAAGCTTCCAGGAATTCTAGAGTTCCTTTAGCTGAATCTTTGGAAGAAATGGCTAAATTTATTTTGAATCTAAATCTTAGTAATGATCTCAACTCTAAATTAGACAGTGTGGCCTTGATCATGGATGGTGATATTGTCTCTCGACAGTAAAAGGTACGATCTCTAATTTTTATAACTTTCTATGAATTTAATTGTATTTTCTTGAAATTGTCAAGGATGTGCTAGTGATAAGTTTCCTCATATTTTTTCGGAATATAATCGGGATTATAGTCCTGATATTATTAGTTTACTTGAGACAACAGTTAGTGGTTCTAAAGCTAATAATATTATTGCTAAGTTGGGCTTTCCTTATTCTCATCGCGTTGAAGCGATTGGTTTCTCGAGGGGCATTTGGATTGGTTGGAAGAATTCTATTTGTCTTGAGATCATTTATAACCACTCTCAGTTTATTCTGGCTCAGGTTGGATCTACATCTTCCTCAATTTTATTTTTCATCTCGTTCTTTTATAGGAGCCCAAATAGACAGAAAAGTAAGGATCTTTAGGATATTTTGAAACGTTCAATTTCTAGGATCTTTAGGATATTTTGAAACGTTCAATTTCTATGGGTAATTACCCATGGGTTGCAATTGGCGATTTCAACGCTATTCTTTCGTCCTATGAGAAATCAGGTGGTATGTCTAAAGGTAGGCGTTGCCCTTTCTTTGGTGATTTCATGCACAAAGCTGAGCTTCATAATTTAGGGAACAGAGGTCCCCTATTTACTTGGCATAGGGGTTTGCTTTTTGAGAGACTTGATCAGACTTTGGGAAATGCAGCTTGGGTCCAACGTTTCCCTAATAGTTTGATCACTCATCTCCCAAAAATTAAGTCGGATCACAGGCCTCTTCTCTTTTATTTGAACCCAAAAAATATTCTTCCTAGAGGTAGACCATTTCGATTTTTGGCAGGCTAGGCTGAACATTTGGAATTTGGGAAATTTGTGGAAGATATTTGGGGTTTCTCTAGTGATATGTCAGCTACTTTAAGTATGTTTTCTCGAGATCTTAAGGACAGGAATAAGTAGGTTTATGGACACATCTCTTCTCGTAAAAGGCTTCTGGTTAAGGAGCTCACCAGAATTCAGAAGATTATGGATTTCACATGTTCTAATTGTCTAGCTTAGGTGGAGTTAAAAATTCAACAGCAATTGGAGAATGTTCTTCATCATGAAGAACTTCTTTGAAAAAAGAAGGCCCGCTGTGATTGGCTTCTTCTTGGAGACCGCAATACTAAGTTCTTTCATTCTCGTACACTATGCCAAAGGAAGAATAGTCATATTACTGCGATCCGTAATGATTGTGGGGACTGGATTTATGATCCTGAAGATATTGAAGCTAAGGCTAATAAATTCTTCCAAAATTTATATGGAGAGCCTCCTAGTCCTATGGGATGTTTGCCTCCTAGTAATTTTCCTCACCGTAGTCATGATGATATTTCTTTTTTGGGGAAGCAAGTTACTAATGAGGAAATCAAAGGGGCTCTCTTTGACTTGTCTCCTCTTAAAGCTCCCGAAAGTGATGGCTTTCATGCACTCTTTTTCCAAAAGCAATGGAACACTGTTGGAGATGCAGTCTGCAATTGGGTTAGAAGCATTTTCAATGAAGCCAACATCAATGCTGATCTAAATAATACATTAATTGTCCCCATTCCCAAGGTTGATAGTCTTGAGGATTTAGCTCAATACCATACGATTAGCCTCTGCTCTGTTTTATACAACCTTGTGATGAAGGTTATTGCGAATCGTTTTAAGATCATTTTTCCAAAAATTATTGGTCCCGAGTAAGCTGGGTTTATTACAAGAAAGAATATCACCAATCATGTCATTATTGGCCAAGAGGTAATCCACTAGATGAGGAGCTCTTTTAAAAAGAAGTGGATAACTATCAAGATTGATTTGAAGAAGGCCTATGACAGAGTGCGATGTGACATCATCAATGCCTCACTTCAAGTAGCTGGTATCCCTAATTTTCTCATAAATGTTATTATGTCCTTTATCTCTAACTCTACGATGCAGGTTTTGCAGAACGGAGTTCCTTTGTCTAAGTTTAGGCCAGCTAGAGAAATTCGGCAAGGATGCCCGCTCTCTCCTTATCTTTTCTTCTTATGCATGGATTGGCTTGGCCAAGCAATTCATTCGGCTATCTCGGAGGGTAAATTGAGTCCCATTCGTCTTTCTCGGTCTGGCCCTCTTATCTCTCATTTATTCTTTGTAGATGCTTTAGTTATTTTTAGTAAAGCAGATACAAAGCATAGTAGACTCATAAAGGACATTCTAGATAGCTTTTGTGATTTTTCTGAGCATAAAATAAATGCTAGGAACTCTAAAGGTGTGGTTGCGACGGTGGCAGATTCGATTAGTTCTTCGTTTGGTTTCCAAAAAGTTTAAAATCTTGGTCATTACCTTGAAGTTCCGCTCTTTCATAAGAGGGTGACTAATAGTAGGCATTTCGTCGTTGAAAAAATTCGAGGAAAACTTCAAAGTTGGGATGTAAAAATATTACCAAATGCTTGTCGCATCACTTTGCCACAGTCGATCCTCATGCCTATTCCTAGCTACTTTTTGTAGTTCATGATGATTCCTAGGAAAGTTTGTGATGAAATTGAGAGTTTGGTAAAGCAGTTTATTTGGGGTTCTTCTGTGCATAAAAAGAAGATGTCTCTGGTGGGGTGGGACTCCATTTTCCAACCTAAATGTTGTGAAGGTCTTGGTTTAAGGAAATTATGAGACCAGAATATTTTGTTCCTGCTGAAGCTAGGTTTTAATATCATTAATGATAAAGAGGCCCTATGGGTTCGGGTTATCAGGGCTAAATACCATATGAATGATACTTTTCCTGACTCTATTAGGCGTGATAGGAGCTCATTTCTTTGGAATAATCTTTCTAAAATTTAGCCGTTACTTCGAGAAAATTTATGCTAGTCTATTGGGAACGGGAGCCAAATTCGTTGCTAGGAAGATGTTTAGATTCCTAGTGTGGGGCAGTTGATCAAGTTTATTCTGGCTACTGTGAATTTTGACTCTAGGTGTTTTCTTAAGGACATGGTCAATGAGGATGGTTCATGGAGCTTTGATTTGTTCAAACTTTTCCTTCCGGAGGAGGTGATCGTGTTGATTATGGGTATCCCCCTCCTCTTCCTTCTGAGGGGCCAAACAAAATCACTTGGTGTCATACTTCGTCTGGAAACTTTTTGGTTAAAAGTGCTTATAAGATTTGTAAGGGTGATGAGTGGAATGCGAATGATGAAAATAGAAGTGTGTTTGGAAGATTCCAGGTCCACAAAGAGTTTGTTTTTCTATTTGGTTAGTTCATAAGCAGCTTCTCCTCAGAAATGTTGAAAGGGTTAAAAGTGGTTTAGCAATTGATCCTTCATGCTCTATATGTGGTTTTCCTTCAGAAGATATTCTTCATATTCTCAGATATTGTAATGTAGCTAAGGATATGTAGAGCCAGGTCTTACCAGGTAATCACATAACGAAATTTTTTCTTTCTTAATTTACAAGATTGGATTCTTTTGAATGTGCAGGATGCTTCAGTGATCCCGGAGAGGGGAACTAGTTGGGCTGGTCTCTTTGGAATTCTAATTTGGCAACTTTGGAAGAACCGTAACCTGCTCATTTTTCAAGGTTAATCTTGGAGTTCGAGAGAGATTGTCAACAACTCCATGTGTTGGACTACTCAATGGCATTCACCTTCTAGAGCTATTCCTAGTGGTGGTTTCGGTTTTCCCTTGGAAGAACAAGTTTCTGGGTCTAAGATCTTCCTCAGTACAGATGGGGTAGTGAGACTGGACACTGAAAATGCATCTTCTAGAGGGGTCACGAGAGATAGGAATGGACAGTGGCTATTTGTTTTTAATCGATATTTTGGAAAGTGTTCGATTTTCGATGCTGAACTTTGGGATATTCTTGAAGGGCTTAAACTCGCCCAACGAAAGGGTCATGATTGTATAATAATCCTTTAGGACAGTCTGGACGTTGTTCGAGCTATTCAATGGAGCTTCTCCGCTACCTCGAATTCTACTTTGATTCGGCGTATCCAAAATATTCTATCTCAGGAATTTTTGGTTTTTGCATTATATTCCCAGGGAGCAAAATGCAGTTGCTGATTGCTTGGAAAAAAGAGCTTTATCTTCCAGAGCTGATTTTCAGTTTTTTGATTTTCCCCTATTATGGTTCGAAATTTCTTAAATGTGGGTCTGTCTAGAGGTTCTTTCTCTGATCGTATGGATGTAACTAAATTAGTTATTTCTTTTGTTTATTTTTCACCAAAAAAAATTTCCTCTCTAATTTGAAATGTTGAATTCCCATAAGCATTTGGCAATGTAATTATGAAAATTAAGAAGAAAAAAAAAAGAGTATATTTTGACATGAATTTAAAGTAATTAAAAACAAACGTTATATGGCGTAATAAACATTGAACCAAAAAAAGTAATAACAACTTTATGGAAATGATAATACTCATGCTTATTTATTGGTCTTTGACTATTAAGATTACGAAAAACATTACCTAAAATTTAGATCAAAACATTTAGGGTGCGTTTGTTTGCCAAGAAAACATTTTCCGGAAAATATTTTCCTGGTTTTACGGTGTTGGTTGCCTGAAAACATTTTACATATGGAAAATGTTTTTAAAAACATGGGTAAAATATCTATGCTTTTAGGGAAAATGTCTTACAGATTTTTTTCTGTAAGACATTTTCCAACTCTCACCAATCTTTCCCCCTTGCGCTGTTCTTCATCTTCCTTCTTCTTCATCTAGGTACTTTCCTCCTTCTACTTCTTTTGTTCTTCATCTTTTAATTTCCTTTTTTCCTTAGCTTTTTGCATATCTTGTCTTCTCAAGGCTGCTGTTTCGTTTCGCTCTGTGACATTTTGCAACTCTCACCAATCTTTCCTAGCAGTACTTCATCTTCCTTCTTCTTCATCCAGGTAACTTTCCTCGTCATACTTCTTTTGTTCTTCATCTTTTATTTTCGTTTTTCCTTAGTGTCTGTTGCATATCTTCTCTTCTTAGGGTTGTTGTTTCGTTTCACTCAAATCTTCCTCTTCGAAGGGTCTTGGCTTAAGGTATGACATCTTCTTCATGTTCATTTTAAAGCTCTTTTTTTCTTCTTGTTATTTACTTGTCCACTTTTTAACCGATAATTTTGGCAATTCCCTAGAATTTTTATTTTAATTTTTATATTGTTGAATACCCTTTTGTTCTTTGTGCTAAATTTTGGGTTTTATCTTAATTTTGTTCTTGTGCTTGTTGTTTTGTTCAATTTTTGTTGCTTTCTATTTGTGTTGATCATATTCTTTTGTAACTCTACAATAAGTTCAGGCTGATGTTGGGCAATGGGTGGTCATTCTTTGTAGGGTCAATTAGTCTGACATGTCTAGTTTTTGTGATTCTAAGAAATGTATAACAGTTTTGTTACTTAACATGAGCTGCATGTTTTTGAACACTTGATTGAAATGAAACAGCAGCATGTTTTTCAACATTTAAATGAAAGACTTATGATATTCTCGACATATATACATTAGTCAGATGGATTTTAGTTTTAACATCATCTTAAGCTTAGTATGAGAACTATTTTTGGGGGGTTTTGAGCTTGTATTCATTTATCTTTCCTTGATATAATTTGAATAATAATTAGCTTTATATAGATGCACTTTATAATATAATTACCTTTATGCTTGTTAATTGTTAAACCATAAAAAATCACTACCACCGTTCTATTTTATTGATCTTTCTGGAACTTGCATTCCTTCTATCACTGTCTACAGTTTGAAAATTGTACTTAAGCAACTTGACTCTTCTATACTGTTTCTGGGTAACTTTTTTTTAAACTAGTTTCTGGGTAACTTTCAACTCGTTACTGAGCTTTGTCTTTTATTTCTTGTCCCCTCATACAGGCATTGATCAAGGTGCTTTTGTGCTTTTATATCAGATTTGTTTTCATTTTGCTTAACTCTTGACCAAATATTGTATGAGTTGTCTTAAGTTTTGTCCTTTTTTTATATAGATCCAATGTAAACTGGATAAAGGATATGGCACATATATTTAAATTATGAATTAATAATTTATTATTAATTATCTATGCACTATCAATGAGTCAAATGTATCTTTTCGAAAGTGAATAAGCACAGGAATAATATGGCATTTGCACTGGCGGTTGCTGGTCTGAAAAGGCAGGGCATGTTTAAGGCATAGTGGTTATTTTTGGTGTGATGTTGTTGTGTGATTGTTGGTGTATTTTTAGGCGGTTTTGTGGTTTTTTTTATGGGGTGTCTTGTGCAGGTTTTTGTCTGGTTTGAGGTCGGTTCAACAGATAGGTGTAATTTGGGATTTTGAGATTTTATTTGCTGCGATCTGTCTGTGTTTGGATTCTGTTCTTAGGATGGGTCATTTTGTACCTACTGATTGCTTTGTTTTTCTATAGCTTTGATAGTTGTTGCACTTTGATTAAGCCAAAAAAAAAATCAATGAGTCAAATAATATATATTTAATTTTTTAAGTTCGTGTTGTTAGGTTTTCATCTTGTATGCTAATAGCCTTGAAAATTTAGGTATCTTCTTTTATTATACTATTATACAATGCAGAGCAATATGCATCCAAATGTATTAATAGTATAGTAAAGATATCGAATAATGCTGTGGAAGATGGTAAAATATTGATTCATATATTATATATAGCTATATACATAATTAGATTTATAATCATACATATGAATATGTAGTGTTTATACATGAGTGAAATTCTAAGTTTAGAAACAGCGCATGGTTTTTGCTTGGCTTTTAGTTGTTGATTGTATACAAATAAAACAAAAATTCAAGTTTAAAATGTTCATCCATTAAGAAAAACACAAATGTATGCATAACAAACACCAAGTTAATAGGAATATAGATATGAATCCCATCAGTTTTTGAATCCCACACATAAGAATATATCAAAAAAGAATTTATCTTTTAACAATAATCAATTAATAAATTACCAGAAAAACAACAATGCGCTACGTAAAATCATATGGGAAAAAAAAAGTCTTGACTAGATTTCAGGGTCAATAAAAAAATATAAACAAAAAAATTCACAAAAACAAGAAAAACCTAAAATTTGAAAAAGGCAGAAAAAGAAATAGAACCTGATTGAAGCTTGACCAAAAAACAGATCGGGAAGGGGAATTAGGTGTTGGGAGTGGCAATGTGAGATCGGGTAGGGGAAAAGAGATATGGTTAAATTTTTAGGTTAAAATATTTGAGTCGGGTTCAGACTAAAAAAATTTTATCTAAAGCTCGAATATTTTTAAAACGAGTTTTATTTTTAAGTTCAAACTCATTTTTTGATTTATAATTTATTCAAACATTTTCATATTTTGAGCAAATTTTTAAGTTGTTTTCATATATGTATGTATGCACTTTAGTCATGGTAACTTTATTCATTTATGTGATCTTATGAAAAGCTTGCATTTTTTTTGTAGTGATCAAATATTTGTGTTGCATTACTTTGTGTAGATCGATCGTAATCAAGATCAAAATGCAATTGTCGGAGTCGTGGCTTCAGTTTTAGCTTTTGGGGCTCTTTGGATTAAAAAATTAAAAACTAGGAAGGAAATTGCTTCTCACCCTCGTGTGAATCAAGATTATGAAAGAGAAAATTATATTAATAGTATTTTATATAGTGGTGACCAGCATTGTATTGATGTGATAAGGATGAGACCAATTGTCTTTTTTAATTTGTGTGATATTCTTAGTAGGAATAATTTGTTACAATCAACTAAATCTGTGAATATTAGGGAGCAAGTAGTTATATTTTTACATATAATTGGTCATAATGTAAGGTTTCGAGTGATTGGATCTAGATATTATAGATCAACTGAGACAATTCATCGTTACTTTAGGGTTGTATTGAGAGCTATTTTAAAATTGTATAAACTAGTTATTAGATTACCTGATGAGTCAACTCCTAGTGAAATCGGAAACAATCCAAGGTTTTATCCTTATTTTAAAGATTGTATTGGAGCATTAGATGGAACTTATGTTCGTGCATCAGTTCCACTTAACATTCAAGGAAGATTTTGTAGCCGTAAAGGGGGGACGACACAAAATGTATTGGCTACCATCACATTTGATTTGAAATTTTCCTATGTTCTAGCTGGTTGGGAAGGTAGTGCACATGATTCTCGTATTTTATGTAATGTACTTTCACGTCCAAGAGGATTAAGATTTAGTAAGCTCATAATTTATTAGTAATATTATGTTTTGTAAAATTGTAGGTAAATATTATAACAACCCGATTTAGGGCCTAGTCGGAACAGTGGTCTTGGGACCACAAACTCAGAGTTTGGAAAATTATTTTTATTATTATAAGGTTATATCATGATTATATTAATATATGAAAAATTTAGTGAGTTAATTTTGATATTTGCGAGCCCGATTGCGAAAAATGGCTAAATCCCAAAAAGGGCAAAAGTTGCATTTTAGTACCCAAATGTGTTAAATATCTAGAGATCTAGAATTTGAAGGTATTTAAAGTGAAATTAGACCCCCTAAGTATGGCTTGGCCGGCCATAAGACAAGAATTTTTCAAATGGTCAATTGGTTAGGTAAGTGATGTCATTTTATGTGATAAAATAATACCCTAAATGCCTAGTCTTCATGTTTTCCATCATTTCTCTTTTTCTTGACTGATTATACCAGCAAAAGAAAGGGTTTTGAGAGCTTGAAACTTTCAGCCACTTAGTCTCTCTACAATTAAGTGATTTTAATGAGTTTATTGAAGATTTTTACATTTTTGGAACCCCTAAAGCATGAGCTTTCATATGAGGGGATTATTTTGTAAAATGATTAAGAGTTTAAGGTTTTGCCATGGATGGACTTGTGATGTTTTCTGAGTTTTTATGGAAGAATATGAGTCTTAGAAGAGTTCTAAGCAACTTTTGTGAAAGGTGTTAACATGAAAACACCTAAAGGGACTATTTTGTATAAGTTGCAAAATATGTGATAAGTGTGTGAAAAGTGAAATTTTGGGGTTGCTACAAGAGTAGAAAGGGTTAGATTAGGCCTAAAATAAGAGGAAATTCGATAAAAATCGATTTTCGAGCATAAAGGTAAAATGGTCATTTTACTAAAGATGTGAAATTATGATTGCATAATTGTAATTAGTGACTAAATGAGTGAATTTTGTTATTATGAATCAAGATTTGTCAAATCCGAACCTAGGCCGAGGGAAAGCCAAGCAAATCGACTAAACCGACTAGTCGAGTACATTTTATAAACCGAGGTAAGTTGTATGTAAATAATACAACTATATTAATAATATATGTGTATAAGTTGTCATTGAATGGATATTGAGAATGGATAAAGACAATGAGATGATAGAACTCCCGCTGGAACACTAGGTAATATACTGAATATTCTAGTTGTGACATTTAGGTCACTTGTGTGAGCTAGAGTAAGACATGTCTGGGACATGGCATCGGCATTGAGACGAGTGCTAGAGTAAGACGTGTCAGGGACACGCATCGGGCTCAATAATGATAGTCAATGTAAGACCATGTCTGGGACATGGCATCGACTTGAGATGTGAGCTAGTATAAGACTATGTCTGGGACATAGCATCGACACCTTACCCTTAGATTGAGGTTTATAAAAGGACCCATAATGTACCGAATAGTTCAATGGTGTAAGTATGTTTGCGAGTTAATAATGAAAACATAATCATGTTGCGTGTGATATAGGTACCAAATTGGTACGTATGAGAAATGAGCTCATTAAAGAGCATATGACTTGTATGGATGGTAATGAGTAAGTCATACTTATGCTTATCCTTGTGTTATGAGCATCATGATTATTAATGAATTTTTGTTGTATGTTTATTTATATGCAACTTACTAAGCTTTTATGCTTACGCTTCTTTCTTTCCATTTTCTTATAGCGCCGCCTAATTAGCTCAAGGATCACTTGGAGTCAGAGATATCGATCACACTATCATCCAAAACCTTCGGTATAGTTGGATTTATAATTTTGAATATGGCATGTATAGAGCTTAGGCTTGATTATTTTGTGTCCTTAAACATTGGCCTAGTGTGTAGGCTTGGGATAAGTCCCACACTTTGAATGTGGTCTTGATATTGACTATTACTCATTTTGATTATATGCAAATATGATATTTTCTTGGTTGAGTATATTGCCTTAGGAAAGAGTGTCTATTGTAGCTGATTTGGTTGTATGGTATAGACTAGAATTGGTGTTGGTTGAGTTTGAGTTAAATTATATAGGTAGGGGTGGCAAATAGGCTTGGTAAATAGCCTTATTTTGTCCATACGGGTAGGCACACGGGCATGTGTCTAGGTCGTGTGTGATACACGGTCAGCCCCATGGGCATGTGATGAGGTCGTGTGTCCCCTGCACGTAAAAATTTCAAGTCAGTATGTATGGTAATAAACACACGGGCAGAGACATGGCCGTGTGTCTCAGCCATGTGGAGGACATGGCCTAGCACACGGGCGTGATCTATGGCCATGTGACATGTTGGGTGTGCTGACGTCAGAAACAGAATACTCAAGTTTTCTCACACGAGCTAAGACACTGGTGTGTCAAGGCCGTGTGAGCAACACGGGCCAGGGACACGGGCGTGTGTCCGGGCCGTGTGAAGTCTGCACTTGAATTTTGTAAAATGGTGTAAATAAATTAACAGCACGGGTAAGGGACACAGGCGTGTCCCTAGGTGTTTAGGCCGTGTGAGACACACAGGTCATCAACACGGCCATGTTAGGATCGTCACACGGGCGTGTTACCTTTCCACACGGGCGTGTACCCTATTTTAAATGCAAAGTTTGCATAGATCGGATAAGGACCCAGAAGGGTACTGAATGGTTTCCAATGGTCGATTTTGGCCTCGTAGGTCCATATTAAGAGGTTTAAAGTAGAAATTAAAAAAATTTTAAATTGGACCGAGTCTTGGTGACTTAAGATGGGCTGCATGTACAAGATTAAGTAGGTAATACCTTGTACTCCGTCCCGACTTGGGTTACGGATATGGGGTGTTACAAATATTATCTTGCTGATGCTGGATATGGCATCCGAAATGGATATATTACCCCCTTATCGTGGTGTCCGATATCATTTAAAAGAGTTTAGTGATCAGGGGCCTGAAAATGCAAAGGAACTCTTTAATCTTCGTCATTTATCATTGTGAATCACCATTGAATGTGTTTTTGGGATTTTGAAGAAACGGTTTCGTGTATTAGATGCTGAACCATTTTGGAATTTTCAAACTCAAGTAGATATAGTTTTGGCTTGTTGTATCATTCATAATCATATAATGGGAGTTGATCCTAGTGATTTACTTAATCAAAGATTATACGATCCTGAGTCTGATTTGATAATACCAACTCTTACGGAGCAAGAAGAAAGAGAAGAAGCAAGAGAATGGTCTGCTAAGAGAGACGAAATTGCACAAACTATGTGACTAATTATATGGCTAGGATTATTAGGTAGGTTTAGGGCTTAAGGTTATTGTTTTTATGTTATGTATGTTTTAGTATTAAAATTGTTTTTTTTTTTTTTTGTTAATGTTGGTTGGATAATGATATTAAAATTTTAGTTTGTTGAATTTTGAAATTATTACGTTTTGAATTTGTTAGATATTAAATTTATTATGTTTTAAACTTCTTGAATTTATTATGTTAGATATTGAATTTATTTGGTTGGATAATGATATTGAAATGATTGGCAATGAAATTTATTAATGTAGAATGGGTAAGGGCAACAAAGAAGGGACCTCCAAGCAATTCAGGTGGATAAAATCGATGGAATATATTTTTCTTGAAATTCTAGCAAATGAGGCCCAAAAAGAAAATAAGCCTTCTAACATTTTTAAAGCGGTTTCTATTAATCGAGTTGTCGTGGCTATTTCTGAAAGATTTCAAGTCCAATGCGATGCGAAGCATGTGTAAAATCATTTGAGGACTGTAAAAAACTAGTGGCAGATTATATGCACAATTCGAGGTGAAAGTGGTTTTGGATGGGATGATAACATGAAAATGATCACATGTGATAGAGCGACATATGATGCAGCAGTGATGATAATATATGTATATATATGTTAAGTATATTTCAAGTTTTTTTTTACTTGTTATTCTAATTGTGTATAATATCCAACAAGCACACAAGAAGTATGAACCATTTTTGAATAAAAGCATTGATCATTATGATGAAATGGCTTTGGTTGTTGGCAAAGATATGGCAACAGGGAGTTTTGCCAGAACATTTGTTGACATAGATTTGGATGATGGTAACCAAGATTCAGTGCCTATAGACTGCGACAATCATCTGGCACATCCAAACGTAAAAGAAAAAGTGCTCAAGAAAGTGTCGTTGATGAACAAATTAAATTTGTGGGTGAACAACTTGGTAAAATTGTTAATGCTTTGGAACAATTTACTGTGGATAAGACACCACATCTTTACGAAGAAGTGATGTCGATGGAGGTAGAAGGATTTGATGATGACTTCCTGTGTTCTGTGTTTGATTATCTAGTAAGTCACGAATCCGAGGCCAAAGCTTTTTTAGTTAAAAGTAAGAAGCATAGAAAAATTTGGTTTCAAAAATTTTCTCAAGGTTGAAGATATTGATACTTTTAATGTGGTGTAATATTAGTTATGCACTTGGACAATGTTATTGTTATTATGTGGTGTACTACTAATTATGTATTTGGATAATATTATTAATTTTTAGTATTAATTGTGGTTTGGAAGCTAATTTATAATTATTCAATTCTTGGTTTTTATTTTTTTATAATATAATTACAAATAATTTATTTGACTTTGATTGTTTTCAATATATGAGGATTAATATTCTAGCTTAATAATTGAGTATTATTATATATTTAATTTGATTTATTTATTTATAAACAAATCATTGCAATATATGTAAAAATAATTTAAAATATAAATTTATTAATATATGTAAAAATAATTTTTTTCGGAAAATATTTTCAAGAAATCTGTCAAATAACAGAAAATATTTTACACAAATTCATCCAAACGCTAGAAAAGTAAATCATTCTCAAAAAAGTAAATTATTTTTTAAAAATTATTTTTCAAAAAATATTTTACTGACAAACAAACAAAATCTTAATTAAATAGTTTCAATAAACCATTTTATTTTTCCAGTAATCTATCTTCATTCTATAAATATAATACCTGTAAAATCAAAACACAAATCTTAAATCAATTAAAGTCGACGACCAGAAGTGATGGTTCAGGACGGCCATTCTTCTGACGACGACGATGTTGGAGTACGGCTTGAGCGGCAACGACGATGGTGGCTGCATGCGAAAGAGTAAAAGAGGCTTTGGACTTTACCTTGATGACTTTTTATCGTGCTGTAATGTAGGAGAAACGCTGAATGACGGTGGTGGAGATTTCTTAAGGCGACAGCACAAAAAAGGCGGTTAAGGTTTTGAAAATGAAAGGGGATTGTTCTTTCGTTCTGAAAAATTATAGAAGAAATGTTGCAAAAGCTATTGGTGAACCAGGCTCAATCATTAGGCTTTTGCAATTCAACCCAATATTCTTGGATTTTGGGTATAATTTCTTTCATATTTATTTATTATCCATGTTAATTTCAATGTTATGTTTTGACATAAAATTATGAGAAATTTGAGTTTTTTTATGATTATATATATTTATTATATTATATATTTGTTCAGGTAAGGATTAAGGTATGCAAATTGATTACTGAAGATGAAAGCTTAATAATTTTTTAAAAGATTAATTTTGTTATTGTTATTTTATTTCAGTTTTGAAAATTATTTCTGTTTTTCTTATTACTGTTTTAGCCTAATATCTTAATTGGTCCATAGATGAATAAAGAATACATTATATTTTTTAAAAAAATCATTTTACATATGTTGCCTTGGAGTTAACATTATTTTGAATTTATTATCTTATCCACACAATTCTCTCAAATTATTTCAGTAAAATGTAATATTTTAAAAAAAAAATTCTTTAAAAATAGTAATCAAATGTGTTTTGTACCTTAATATATATTTTGGGATGATTTCTTCAACCTAAAAGTTTAACAGTCATACAATAAACAAGTGCCATAAACTGAAAAACAACAAGGAAAAAAAGCTATAGATCGACCTTGGTATTGGGATATATGCAGATTTTAAAGAAAATTTAAGGTTTTAAGTAATTTTTTTTAAAAATTAAGAAAATAGATATTTTTAAAAAGAGAAGGTAAAATAGGAAAGAGAGTGGGAGCACTGCGTTTTTGCCATTTAAAAAGAAGGTTAGAACGATAACATTTCCTAGATCCTAGCAAATCTAGGAACAGAGAGGAATTGTGAATTTGAAATTTAATTCTAATAATAGTATATTTTATGTCAACAAATATGTTATTTGAAGTTATTACAAAAATTTAATACGTCTTAATAATAATAATAATAATAATAATAATAATAATAATAATAATAATAATTTAGTTTGTAACAGGTAAAATGGATACAAAAGTATTGATGTCATTTTCTAATATAAATTTATATATTTTTGTGTTGCAGGTACATGGAATGAATGTGAAGGCTTGTTAAAATATTTGTATCTTTATATGTGGATAAAATGAAAAGTAAAAAAAGGGGTTGTGTTTGGTGTATGATATTAATAGTGTGTGATGTATTTGACAGGCTATGAATCGAATATGATATGAGAATAAATTTTTGCTTTTATCAATGCTCTGAATATTATATATATATATATATATATATGATTAAGTACAAAGGAGCAGTAAAGTCATAAAGTCAAATTTTAACCATTATTTCTAATTTAATCAATAATTTCAAAAGGTAATTCTTAAAAAACGTGGGGACCAAAAGGAAAATCTTTCATCAACCCAGCTAGAGAATGAGCCGCAATATTTGCCTCTCTCGAAGTATGCTAAATTTTCACCCTTCAATCTCTTTTACAAATTTCTTGAATTCTTAGAATCAATCTCCTATTTATCTGTTCCTAGAGCCTACCATTAATGGCTTCAACAGCTAAAGCACAATCTGATTCAACAATTATATTATTCCATTTAGCAGACTAAGCTAATTGGAGACCATCATAAATCGCCCATAACTTAGCTTGTCCAACATTATATCTACTAATATTTCTTCCAATCACACAAATCCACCTACCCTGGTCATCCCTAACCACTGTCGCCGAGGAAGCTAAACTCGAGCATGGATTTCGTGCCCCATCCAAATTCAACTTAATAGAACCTATGGGTGGGGAGTTCAAGTTCAATCACGAATCTGTCTTCTAATATTTCCAACTGGACATCTTGAAATTTCCTTAATGGCTTTTGCCCAACACCATGTTGATTGAAGAATATGTAAAGTATTAAACTGCTCTCTTTGGAACACACAAAAATTCCCTTGTTTCCAAGACTTCCAGCATATAATACCAAACAAGTTTGCCAATCAACATCATTAAGAATTATTCCAAATTTATTCTTCAAGTTTCCAGACAATCAAGACAACAAAGAACAGGAAAAAAAAACTATTCCTTACTCTCAAAGGAATAAGCTGCTCTCACACTTCTCTTACTTTGCAATAATCCCGAATAACATGTAAAATTGATTCTTTAGCACCATCACACAAACTGCAATAAGGATTTTCAACCATACCTCTTTTGCAACGTTCAGCGTTGGTGAGTAAACGTTCTTTAAGGACTAACCAAAGAAATTTTCGAACACGCTGAGGGCCAGAAAAGGACCATGCAAGTTTCCATTTGTTGTTCATTGGTTGAAAATAATCTTTCATAAAAGTACTATAAGTTGATTTAACAATAAAACTACCATTCATAGAACACTTCAAAATCAAAGTATCGCACACGACTAAAGAGCTTGGTGCCGAAATGCCTACAATATAAGAAATAATATCATTACTCAAATAACAACCCAAGTTACTCCGATTCCAAATACCATTAGCAGTCGTCACCTCCCTGAGAGTAATAGAAGCATCAATCAACTCGATATTAAGACAGAAGTTAATTAATGGACCAAGCTCCACAATCTAAGAATCAGTCCAGAATTTGATTAGACTTCCATCACCCATTGACCAAGCAAAGCTTTGACGAACAAGAGGCCAAACCTTAGCTAAGATCTCTAGAAAAATGAACACTGAATTTTAGAAATTTCTGTTGGGAAGGCATCTGTAATATTATATTTAGCTCAAAGGACTTTGACCCATAGAGCATTCTTATTAGTAAGGAAATGGTAACTCAATTTAAGCAGAAAAGCCTCATTTTGCTCCTTGAGACGTCGAAAACCAAGACCACTATTGGAGAAAGGTTAATAGTAGTCAAACCACTTTACTAAGGCTTGCTTATGACCAACGGCTAATTTTCCCTAAATAAAACCTCAGGCAAGCTTCTCAATTCCCAGCGCAAACACTAACCGGAATCCTAATAGTTTGCATAAAATAGTTAGGATAGACAAGAGGAACGATCGAGTAAGATTCACACGCCCTGCCATGGACAGAAGATTAGCATCCCAACTATCCAACTTTTTTCAAACCTTCTCAATGACAAAATTAAAAGTGTTTGTTGTCACTCGTCGATGGAACAATGACATGCCTAATAGGATCCCAAATCACTAGTCTCATTAAAACCAAGCACACCATAGATCTCAGTAACAACTCTTGGTTCTGTATTTTTAGAGAAAAACACATTGGTTTTATAGGTATTCACTTTATGCCCTGAAACACTCCGAAATGTGTTTAAAACATCCTTGATAATTTTTGCCTGAGCTACATCTACTTTCACAAACAAGAATAAATTATCAGCGAAAAATAGATGTGAAATAGTCGAGTTATTCTTCCCAAGTGAAATGGGTTTCAAAGTACAATAATTAACACCTTTATGAATAAGATGCACGAGCCTCTCTATACAAAGCAGAAAAATGTAAGGCGAGAGGGGACACCCTTGTTGAATACCTCTACTAGGAATGAATTCATCCAAGATATCACCATTCCAAATAATCTGCATAGAGGTAGTAGAAATGCAGTCCATGATAACTCTGGATAAAGTCGGGGGAATACCTGCATTAGATAGGGAGCCTTCGATGAAATCTCAATGGAGACGATCATAAGCCTTTTCAAAGTCTACTTTAATAGCCATCCAGCTTTTTTTTCCTTTCTTAATGATCATCGAATGAATAATTTTCTGAGCGACAATAATATTATCAATTATGTGCCTCCTTGCAACAAAGCTCACTTGGTTTTATGTAATAAATGAAGGAAAAACTAGTTTGAACTGATTAGCAATAATATTTGTAATAATCTTATATAAAACATTACAAAGAATGATTGGTTAAAATTGTGAGAAAATTTCAAGGCACCGAACTTTGGGAATAAGGACCAAAAGAGTTCGATTAATATTACAATCCAGAACTAGACCTGAAAAAATTTCTACGCACCTAATCGCAAACATCTGGGCCAACAGTCTCCTATTGGTTCTAATAAAATAAGGTATGAATCCCTTCTGGTCTTAGAGCCTTCAAAGGACCCATACTAAACATAGCATCTTGAATCTCCTCATTAATCACCTCCATGGCTAGATTGTCAATAACAACAGGCTCAATTATTGAAAAATAACCATGTAAAGGAAATACATTATGGCTTTGGTCATTCAACGAGTAGAGTGAAGAAAAGAAACGAACAACTTCCCTCCGAAGCTCATCATCATCATAGCACCAATGATCACCCAACTTCAAAGTTGAAATTTTATTAAATTTCCTCCTCATAAGAGTCTTACTTGAAAGAAATTTGTATTTCGATCTCCATTTTGAATCCATTCTACCCTGGATTTATGCATCGTAATGACTCTTCTTCATCAAGGTTTTTTTCATACTATGTACACAAATCAAGCTCAAGATTCAAAAGGAACCTCAAACACTTACAACCCAATGCGGCTTAGACCCTTTAGACACGACGGGCAAAAAGACATTTTCTTTTAATAATATGCCCATACACCTCTTTATTCCCCTTTTTAACTCTAAAGTAAGGATATTAATAGAAGTAGAAATGTCCAAACCATGTTTCCAATTATTCCAAATGAAATTATTAAAGGATAGATGTTGCACCAAGAACTTAAGAAATAAAACAACCTATTATGATATATCTGTTCAAGAGGGTTCACTGAAATCAAAATGGGTCTATAATCAGACTTCAAGCGTGAGAGATGAAATACTGTAGCTTCTAGAAAGGAACTACACTATTCCTCATTTTCTTCTGCCCTATCTAATCTTTTAAAGATGGCTCCTCTCCTCCAAGTGAATTGAGGTCCTTTGAATCCAAGGTCCCGCAAGCCATTATGAAAAATAAAGTTTTAAAAAATTTTACACCCCATTGAAATCGGTCGACCACCTCTCTTCTCATCTGGGGATAAAATAGAGTTGAAATCACCCACCAAAATCCATGGACCATTGACCGAAAGAGTAATACAATTTAAACGATCCCATAAGAATTTACATTTTCGCTTATCCGGGCTACCATAAACAAATGTCACAAGTAAGAGTTTAGAATCTATCTGTCATTTAATACAACAGTGAACAAATTGCAGATCGTTCAACAGAACATAGACTTGTATACTATTCCTCCAACAAATCCACAACCCACCAAAAAAACCTGTAGCTTCATTTCTATAAGAAAAATCAAAACCAAGCTTTGAAATAATATCGTCAGCCTTAGGGCCACTTACTCTAGTCTCAAGGAAAGAAGCTATTTCAAACTCATATTCAGTAAGATAATCTTTCACAACTCTACTAAATTTTAGGTTGGCACACCCTTAATAGTTCCACACAAAAAGATTGGGTATCATCATAAAAAAGAAAAGAAGTAGAATACCACATACCCAATTCAAACTCTATACGAGGGAGCCTCATCTATCATCGAAGAAGCCCCTTGTGACATCCTAGTATTCTCAATCAAGCTCTCTTACACAAGATTATTTGTAATTTTGGTCATCGTATAAAAAATATGGACTCTCATTTAGGCACGAACTTTGAATTTACTGCCCTTGCTTCTACAACTATTCGAAAGTTTCTTCACAACCCTTGGTGAGTACCTTTTCCTCTAAACCATCTAATTCCTGAACATATCTGAAAATTGACTTAGAAATCTCTCTTCCAGAATTTGATTCCCCTCATACATTTGTTTATTCCTATCTATTCAGATTAGCCATAGCAGAACAAACGACGTTGGGTGATTAACATCCTCCTAAAAACCTAGGTAATCCACTCTCTACTATCCAAAATTGGCATTGACACTAGCTATGTGAAGTTTAAATTTTCCCATACTTCCAATGTTATAGGACACTCACGAAATACATGATTGAGATTCTCCACAACCCCTTCATATATGGGACATAGTACATCCACCACCAGTCTTGTGTAAAACAGATTAGCTAAAGTAGGTAGAAAGTTTCATGAAATTCTCCAAACTGTAATTTTAAATTTAGTATGAAAGTGTAATTTCCAAGGTTTCTTGTGAAAATCTTTGAAATCATTCTAAATGTCACTAGCATTAATATCTATGTTACCTGCTTGTAATAGTTTATAGGCACTTCGCACTAAGAACGCCCTTGAAGGCTCACTTCTCCACACCAGCATATTGTCATGTACCTTCTTCGCTAATGGAATTCGCAAGATTCTAGCTGCATCAGCTTTTGGAAAGGTATTTTTAATAACCTTTACTTTTCACTTTCTCAAATTATTATTTATTAGATCTGAAACTAATGATATCTCGAGCACTACTGATACTATTACTCAACTTGTAACTAGCTGACCCTAGTAACCATACATCTTCGGCCGCTAAAATTTTCACACCAATACCAACCCTCCAACAAAGTTTGCTCTGTAGAAGACCCCTCTCTGCCCACATGCACTTCCAGGTATAAGAAGGTAGATTCCCTAATCTGGCATTTAGAATATCAGAATTCAGGTAGTATTTAGCTTTTAAAACACTAGCTCGCAAAGAATTCAGATAAGTAATAAGGCACCACCCCTATTTTGCTAACAATGCCAAATTAAACTTTGCTAAGCTTTGAAAACCCAAACCCCTATTTTCTTTCCACTTACACAAACGATTCCATTCACACCAATGAATATCCATCCTTCCATAGCCTTTTTGCCACCAAAATCTTGCCATAATGCTTTCTCATTCCCTCACAAAATGTCTTTGGAAGTAGAAAACAAGCCATTGAATATGTCGAAATAGCTTGTAAAACAACTTCAATGAAGACTTCTTTTCCTTTTTGTGACAAAAATCTCACGCTCCAGCTATCAATCCTTTTCTTAAACCGATCCTTTAAAATTTTGAAAGATACATTTTTCTGCCTCCCCACCATATTTGGTAACGCTAAATACCTCTTAAGATTATTCAAATATCTAACCCCTAAAATACATGAAACCAGTTGTCTATCTCCTTCAAAGGTATTTGAATTGTAAAAAATAATAATGAATTTTTCATAATTAATGCATTGCCTCGAACACATCTCGTACTCCCTTAAGACCATTTTCAAATTTTGATCCCCCTTATCATTAGCTTCTCCGAAAAGAACACAATTGTCTGCAAATAGCAAATGTGATATTTGAGGACAATTCCTACTAACATTCTCCTTTTTTATCAAACCATCTCTCAAAGCAAATCTCATAAAAGCCGATAGTTCCTCACTACAAATCAAAAAAAGAAACAGACTTAACGGATCCCCTTGCTGAAGTCCCCTAGTAGGTGTACCTCCCCAACTTCCCCATTCATAATAGCTGAGTACGAGACAAAAATGATACATTTCATGATAATCTCCACCCATGACCTATCAAACCCCATACATTTCATCATCACCTTTAAAAATTATCATTCAACTCGATCATATGCTTTACTCATATCTAATTTCAGCGTCATAAACCTTTTTTTTCATATTCTCTTTTGTCGAAAAGTGTGCAAAATCTCATAACCTAACAGCACATTATCAGATACTAGCACAAAAGCATTTTGAGCACTATCAATACAAACATCCAAAACTTTTTGAAAACTATTAGCTACCATGTTCGCTACAAATTTATAAAGAACAGTGCACAAGCTAATTGTCCTAAAATTCACTAAATTCATCATATAGGGAATTTTAAGGATTAACACAATATTGATAATGTTCAAAGAGTCTATCTCCATACCTTCAATCAAGACTCCCAAGCAGTAGGAAGTGATGTCTCCCCCCACTATATGCCAACATTTTGGAAAGAATAAAGTCGAGAATCCATCTGCTCTAGACGCTTTGTAGGCCCCATATCTTTCAACGCTGAATAGACCTCTTCCTTTGTATATTTTTCCATTAGCATCTGACTTGGATCATTCAAAATATATCTTTCCACCCCTAATAAAATATGATCAGTATCTTAAACCCTACTTGTCGAGAACAGGTTTTGAAAATAACTTCGGTCAACTTCTTCCATTTCACCCTCATCCTTAGTCACCCTCCCATCATCATATTTCAAGCATCCAATAGTGTTCATTCTTCTATGATAAGAAGCATAGTTGTGGAAAAACTTAGTATTTTTATCCCCTAACCTAAACTAGTTAGCAAGTGTTATCTGCTGCCAATACATTTCACCCTTATCGATCTCTAAATTAAGATGGATTTTAGTATCGATAAATTCAACAAGATTTTCGTCAACTCTTTTCTCGTCCATCATCTCTTCCAGTTTTCTAGTCAAATCCCTCTTAAAACCCTCTCTTTTACTCTTAACAAAACCAACCTATCTTCTCAAACTGATCTTTAAGTATTTCAACTTAGGAAAAATATCGCTCGAAGTAGAATCCCATATTCGTTTCACCTCCCCTTCAAATGATTCTTTCATTACCCACCATACCTCAAACTGAAACCTTTTCAACCTTAACCTGTTCCTCTCCTGCTTTGTATGAATAAGAAGAGGACAGTGATCTTAAAATGAATAAGGTAAATACTAACACTCAGAAACACATTCATCCATTCGACATTCACCACTCCTTTATAAAGCCCCTCTCTGATATTTGTTTCCAGTAAGTTTCATGTTTCCTAGGTAAACCATGCTCCAGAGTATCCAACATCCATTAACCTATATTTCTCTAATACTCCTTGAAAAACCTCCATTCTCCTTTTTTTCCCTTGGCACCCCAACCTTCTCAAAAGTACACGTGATCTTATTAAAATCGTCACACACTAGCTAAAATAAATCCTGGGAGCGTCCTACATTTTTTAGCAAATTTCACGAATCATCTCTACTATGCACAAATGAAGCCATATAGAAACTAGTAAACCTTCAATGTTTATTCTCTTCAGTCTCTTGAAATTCAATGTCTACATGGCTCCTAAAGAAACTCCTTAGATTAATTATAATATTCTTCTTCCAAGCTAAACAAAGACCTCATCGTGAACCATCAGCCAAAACATTAATACCATTTAAAAACCCACACCTTCTACGCATATTCTCAATTTGCATGTTACTTATTTTAGTCTTCATAAAGAAGACCGTCTGGGGATTATACACCTTCAGCATATGCTGAAGTCTTCTTATAGCTTGTGGATTCCCCAAACTACAGACATTCTAACAAATTATTTTCATTGCGACAGGTCAACTTGCCCCTTAGCAGTCACCGATAAAAAATGAGCTCATCTCAATGATCTCCCCTCTATAGCCACTAGTGAATCTATCACATTTGAAACACTGTGATCCCCAATATTCCTTCTGGCCTTTTCTTTCCATCTCCATCTTCTATAAGGCATTCCTCTCAGTCATATTCTATATCTATTTGTCCCAATATCTTTGAAGAGTCCCCTTTCATGTAGACATATATTTCAAATTACCTTTCAAGTTTAACCCCAAAATAGGGTCTATATGCATCCCTGACTCTTTTCTTCCCCTTTCCAAGATCCCCACCCTGAATCAGAATGTCCTAAGGTATTTCTCCTTATCTCACCTTCACCTTCCACTCTCAGCCACACACTATTAATTGCAACAGCTCTACTTGAGTAGGCCTTTAATGACAGATCCTATCCCATCTCTGCAACTTCTAATCCTTTATCCATTATAACCTGACAGAAAGAGTCATTGTGTCCCAAACAACCACAGAAAAATTAGAACAATGTTAGTCTTTCATATTTAAAATTGACATAAGAACACTTGCCAGAAAAAAAACATAATCTTCTTATTTCGCTTCAAAAATTGCCTAACATCCATCTGAACCCGTATACGTAAGTAATTCCTCAAGCCCCTACCCAAACTCTTACCATCGTATTCCAAGAACTTACCAATGAAATCACCTAATTATTTTTCTATAAATTCAAAAAAAAAAACTCGGAGGTAAATCATGCACTTGCACCCAAAAAGTTGCAAAGATTAACGGTACCTTCACCGGATCCTCACCATCTTCCAAACGATGAATCACCAAAAGATGATTATTAAAAGTCCATGGAGCCCCATTTAACACCTGATCAATATCCATTTTATGAAAAAAATCTAAACAAAAACCTCTTCTCCCCAGATCTGATATCTGAACCCCTCTCAAATGATGCCATAGATTCACCATTGTACTTCTTATCATTGGGAAGTGGATTACACTTGCCGTAAGAAAACACTAACCAAACAAAGATCATATACCACTGTCGAAAAATTGGATTCATTATGTACCAGCAAAACCTCATCTACGCCATCTTCCAAAGATAAATCTGCCAATTCATTCTCCATTGCCGAGTATCTCTACCAACTTGATTAGAACCAGCCCCAACTAATCACCGATGTCATACAAAATCGAAAGAAACCTAAAAAAGAAAAACTAAAACGTGCTAGAGTAGCAGACTTATTATTTTATTAATTTTCTTTAATATTTAACATGTATACTTTTATATAGAAAATAGTTTAATATGCAATAGTCTTAGTTTAATTAATAATTCTAAGTTTATGCACTTATATGCAACAATCTTTAGTGTTTAATTAATGTAATTAATATCCCAAGATTATGACTATTAAATTATTTTCAAACCCTACACGATTTTTTTTGTTATTTTACCATAATTATTCTTTCTAGATGTTAGAAAAGTATATATCATATATAATATTATTAATAGATGAAGAAAAGAAGAAGTAAATATCATATATTATTAAAAGCTATGGTATTTTTAATGTTGGTGTGTTTCAAGCTTATGGTAATGATTTGTCGGCTTTGATTTCTTCATTTCATTGTATTTTAATCTAACTTATATTTTATATAATTTAACAAATTTATTCAAATATAATATGCGATATTAAAATATAAAACGTTTTATTTTATATGATTATAAGATTCAAATTTTAGAAATAAATATTTAAATCTCCAACAACAGAAATTATATATTTTAATTATTATTTTTCTTTCTACAGAAATTTAATAAAACAATCGGGAAGAATTTGTCTGTACTATTTAAAAATGAGTTGTCACTTTAAATAAATATTAAAATTGTATCAATTAATTGATATTTCTTATAAATCAGACAAATTCACTTGACCTAATTATAAAATCATTCTACCAGCATTTAGGAATCTCAAAAGAACTAGTTTTTACTTTTATACAACATAAAACGGACCTATATGATTCCATGTTTCCACCAAATAAAAACCCAACCCTATTATTTTTATCGGTCAATATTTTATAACATACAAATTTTAATTTATGTCAACAAAATAGTAATTAACTTTTTTTTTCCTTTAGTAGACAACTAATTTACTTATTAATTTATGTCAACTAATTTTTTAAATGATAATTTTCTTTGATTATTAATAGACAAATATCAAATTATTCAATACATTATTCAATATAAAAACATAATTTATATATAGTGAACATATTATTTGTTAAATCTTACAATTTTTTTAATAAAATTTAATTAATAAATATAATTAACCCGTGCATTATACGTGATAAAAACCAGTAAAATATATATTAAAAATATTTTCATAATATTCTCTAATAATATAATATTAATCTGTGGATAAACTATAGTTTGAATTGTTAGAGTTTATTTCATACTTAATTTTATATAGAAAAAATTTAATTAAGGATGGTTGATTGAGTTTTAGTTCGACTAGCATGGGGTATTATTTCCAATGCAAGAGGATGTGGTTTTGAGTATGCTGAAACATATTATCTTTCTATTTATAAGTTGGGGAGGGATTATGGATAGTTTTAGACATTGTATCAAAAAACTAAATATAATTAAAACTTATAATGAGATTGTTCAAAAAAATTAATTAAGGATGATAACGATTTTTTTGAATCGCTTTTAGACAAAATTACAATTAAATATTTTGGTTTTTAAAAATACTATTTTTTTATATTGTAAAAAATAATGAATTAGACTAATTTACCAGTAAATGCCAAAAAAATAAAATATTTACGAGACTAGGCTAATTGAAAAATGACGTGAATGAGCCAATTTTTGAAAAACGCTTCCAGTTGGAAGTTTTTTTAGGTGATACGTAGAAAAGTGCTTCCATCTGGAAGCTCTTTCTGTCATTTTTTGGCAAAATTACTTCCAGCAAGAAGCTCTTTTCCTTCCAATAGTCACCTACTTTCAATAGCTATTTAATTAGCTGTTGCCCCCCACTGTCACGGGCCAGAGTTCGAAGCCCATGACCATCGAACCAAATGCATCCAATGGAGGTCTATTACTTAGATGGGGATCATTTGGCCCACGTGAGCTGGCCCGATTCAAGGAACTGTTGGAGAAGCCTGTCAGATTGAAGCCTGGTTGGCCCGATAGTGAAGATATGGCAACTTATGGTAACTAATCTTAAAATAGAGGGAATCATATCTTGTAAGATTAGATAGGATTTGATATGGCAATATCTTGTAAAACCCTTAAATTAAGGGATATGGTTAATCTCGTCCGTCGATGTAATTGTATCTTGACCGTCGATTTTGGGGGAGCTCAAGTATAAATAGAGAGCCTCCCCCTCATTTGTACTCACTCCATTCATTGTTTCATTATTCTTTGTGAATAAGAGAATAGAAAGCATTTACTCAAACACTTTGCGAGCGTCCCTTTTCTGTTGTTCTTTATAAGCTTCTTTTGGCATAAATTTGCTTCCGCTGTTCGATTTGGTGTCTTGGAGGAGTTCTTAAAGAATCCTCATTCGAGTAAAGGCTGACTTAGGCGAGTTTGGACGAGCAAATTGCCTAAGGCCGCACGAATTGCGAGACGAAAGGTCTAGCCCCGTGACACCCACCCCCAACTTAATTAGTTGTTGCCCCCTCAATGGTAAAAAGAATTATCCTATAAACCCCCCCCCATTTCATTTTTTTCCAATTCAATCTCAACTCTCTCTCATATTATCAATTCTCTCTCAAATTCCTCTCAAAACTCAATTAAATTCTCTATTTTTTTCCTCTCAATTTTATTTATTTATTTAAATTATCTTAACATTTTCCTAAAATAATTTTTTCTAATACAAAGTATTCATTTTTTTAAAAATTATCAATGATCTGTCATGATAAGAACTACATTTTCGTCAACAGATAATTTTCTGGAAAATTGGCCACCACTCTAATATTAAGAAGGTGAAAAAAAGTAATAACAAATATTTTATCCTTGCAGAGTAGACAGGTTATAAATCCAATTCAATTTTTTAGGATTTGAATATACAATTGGTGTAAAAATACGATGTTTTTTAATTTTGAATTAAATTATTATTTAGCATCTCAAAAAATTATCACAAAATAATTAATTAAAAATTAAAAAAATCCTAACCCTAAATTCTAATTTAAATAAACAAAACCTGATGCACTAGAAAAAGTAGAGGAAAAACTCTTTTGTTGACTTGACAGAAAGAGCTTCCTGTTAAAAGTACTTTTTTTTGCGTATTACCTAAAAAAATTTTCAGTTGGAAGCGTTTTTTTAAAAATTAGCTCATTATTGTTATTTTTCAATTAATCAATCTAATTCGGTAAATATTTTATTTTTTGGTATTTAATGATAAAATAGTCCATGAATTAAATAAAAATAAAAGTAATTAATTCGATTTTGATGATTTCAATTCTTTAACATGTAATCCTAAAATCAAACCAATCCAAGTAATAAGTGGATTTAATCAACCAAAACGAAAAGAAAGATTTCACGTGGTTTTTAATTTTCTCGATTTTTTTTTTGTAGTATAAAAGTTTTAAGTTGAATGACTAAAAAGTACAAAAATAAATCATATCCTATTTATATATATATATATATATATATAAAATTAATAAAAACTCAAGATGAGCCTTCAACTTTATCCGAAACATCATCTAATTTTTTACATAAATTTTTAATAAATATACGTTTCAGATATTGTTTTTTACTCGTGCACTGAGTTTGCCGTAGTCTATACTTTATCTACATATAACACATTTTTTTTATCTTCTTAGGATTATACAGTAATGGTTAAAATTCAATTTTAGTCCTTTATCTTAAATTTATTCTTTATACATTAATTTTTTTTATAATGTTATTAATTAATTTAAATATTTTATTTTGATTAAAATATTAGATTTGCATCTTCTTAAGATTATATTACAATTCAGTTTTAGTCCTTATCTTATGTTCAATTTAAATTTTATTTTTTATACATTAATCTTTTTACAATATCATTAATTAATTTAAATATTTTATTTTGATTAAAATGTTAACATGAATTTTTTAAATTTATTAATATTATTAAAATTTTCTACTAAATTTATGTCTATTACAATGTCACAATATTAATAATTAGATTTAAATTTTTAAATTCAAAAAAATAAAAATGATAAACTCTTAAGGTTTAAATTCTAAAATTAAAAAAAAAAAAAGTGTATAGATGGGAAGCATATTTTAATTTCCAAAATCTAATTAATAAAAATAAGTAACCGAAGAATTGGTATTAATTGAAACAAGTAAATTCCAGTATAAGCAATAATAATTAATTTTTTTTTTATATTTTTATAAAATGTAAAATTATCTATAAATAAATTATCCATCCCCTCAAACGTTTCTCCCGAAGCAAAACAAACTGAAAACAAAATCAAATAAAATAATTATTGAAAACTAGATTTTTAATCTAACAAAACGTTTCAATTTGCATCTTCCAATCACTTTGAAAGCAATTTTTTGAGGTAAAAAACCCCCCAATAAGAAGGGGAAAAGAAACAGTTAGCTGCTCCGGAAATGGCGGACGCGTTTTGTTCGGACTGCAAGCGGAACACGGAGGTCGTTTTCGACCATTCCGCCGGCGACACCGTCTGTTCGGAGTGCGGCTTGGTCTTAGAGTCGCATTCTATCGATGAGACATCGGAGTGGAGAACCTTCGCCAACGAGTCCGGCGATAATGATCCCGTCCGTGTCGGCGGTCCCACCAATCCGCTTTTGGCGGATGGCGGTTTATCGACCGTTATCGCTAAGCCTAACGGTGCTTCCGGGGAGTTCCTTTCGTCCTCGTTGGGTCGGTGGCAGAATCGCGGGTCGAATCCGGATCGGGGGTTGATTCTCGCTTTTAAGACTATTGCTACAATGTCTGATAGGTATTCAAATTCCTTTTTTTGGGTTGTTGGATGGATTTGTTTGCAATTGGTTTTTGCTTGGTAGGAGTTCGTTTTTTTGGTAAACGATTTTAGGTAATTGAAAAACTGGATATTAGTATTATGAATTTTGTGTGAAATTATTAGAGTTTTACTTGATTTGAGATTGATATGTCCATTGTTTCTGGGGAAAAATTAATGGGAAGGCCTTAGATATTTTGAGGAATTCTGATCGATTTCATGGTTTTGGTTGCCGTTGCCATTTGAGAGAAGAGATACTTCAATTGTTGGTGAAAACAATTTATGATGCAGTTTCTTTTAACATGTCTACTTGTTTGTACTGAAGAAAATTATGGAACAATACTAGCTTGAGGGCTGATTCTAGGAAATTTAGAATTGATTGGAAAGTGCTATGCTTTTCAATTCTATTTTTCTTAAAAGCATTGATGTTTCTAATCTATGTGAATACTTTGTGAAAAGCTTTAAATACTAGCTTTCAATTAATATTCTATTTTAGGTGTACGGTTTTGTGTATATCTTTGTTTTCCCCTTCCCTTTCTCAATGAAGGGGATTTCTATGCTTGAGAGAGTAATTTACTATGAAATGTTACTTATTGGTATAAAATTATGTTTCAGGTTGGGTCTCGTCGCGACCATCAAGGTATGCTGCCTGATACAAATATAATTTGAATCATTTATGGTGTTTGAGCTTATTACCATGGGCTAATGACATGTACATATTAATTCATATACTCCCATTTTGGTATTCATGTGTATGTATATTATTGATATAAGTTCGTATTGCTGCCATGGACCATATAAAGGGTATAAGATGTACTAAATCAATACTGAGTTGAAACAAAGTCAAAAGTATAGGATGACAGACTCTATAAGATTGAGTTGTTTGAAATTGGATGCCTGTAGTGTAAATATTGGCAAATTTGTGGTAAATGAACCGACTAGAAATAAGGTATCAATATGAAACCCTAATCTCCATCATTGTTTACGACTTGAAAGCCTCAAATACATACAAATATAATCATAACCACTGCCACTCCCTTTCTCAATCACTGCATGAGTAGGAAGGAGTTATCAAATTTAAACCCCAATTTTGTGCATGAGTTGAAAGCATGAAATACTTATAAAGGTTAACATAGGCACATAGCTGTTGCAGGTCCCTCTTAGAGTCCCAGTCTATGCAAAAATAAAAGCAAGTTATAAATTTAAACCTCCATCCTATGTGTGCATTAGTAGACAGAAGCTTCTGCTGCTCTTAGTCACCTTGTGGTGAAGAAAGATGATTAAGGTTGATGGCTGGAAAAGAAATCATCTTGTTTATTACTCAAAATTGTTGGTAAGGGTGTGTGATTTATAGACTTGAAGATGTAACTAGAGCTCTACCATCAATAGATAGGAAAAGTTACTGGACAATTATACATTATTGTTTGATATATTTATTTTTTTTCTTAATATTTGACTATCTTTATATATGGACACTATTTCAGTTGTATAAGAACTAAGACTTTATCCTTGATATGTATCAGCAAGCCATAAAACATAAAGATTTAAGTAACCATAGGAAGTTACTATGGAATAGAAGGCTAGGATGCAATGCTCTATAATTTGAAATAATTTCTCTTCATCTGGCCTCTTAAATTTGGAATCTCTACACCTACTATTCTACTCCTCAATGATTGCGTTCTAAAGATCACCACTAATAGTGAGCATGTTTATGTTTCTAAAAGAAAATTATTTTGCATTTGAAGTATTTGTTTCAAGCTAATTTAGGGTTGCCAGTGACGTCTTGGTTTAATGGCAAGGAGGAGGCTATCGGACTTTGAGATCCCTAGTTTGAGTCTCACCATGTGTGGGCTTAGTGTATTTTGGAGATGTACAGATGTATTCTGGTTTTTTGGTTTGATAGTTTAACATAGTTATTTATCTCTTCAATGATATATGAATGTAATGATTGATTATGATTGTAATTAGTTCTTTTTATGGTTGTATTTCGGAAAAGAAACGAAAAGAAAAAGAAGCTAAATTTAGAGTTTTCATATTAATGGCTGTGATTTTTGGGGCTTTTGCCTTTGAAGGATCGAGCCAATGAGATATATAAGAAGGTGGAAGACCAGAAGTCTAGTAGAGGAAGAAATCAGGATGCACTGTTGGCTGCTTGCCTTTACATTGCTTGTCGACAAGAGGACAAGCCACGCACTGTCAAGGGTACAGCCTAAGATTTTTTTAACATCTGGATGCTTCATGATTTATCTTTCCTAATGTCTATGAGCTTCCTTGAACCTGTGGATTTCAAATAGAAATTTGCTCTGTCGCCAATGGAGCAACAAAGAAAGAAATTGGCCGAGCAAAAGAATACATAGTGAAACAACTGGGATTGGAGACTGGTCAGTCTGTGGAGATGGGAGCCATACATGCTGGTGACTTCATGGTGAGTTCCTCTCTTTGCCATATGTTTGGGAGCATTTCCATGGTTGAATATTTAATTATTTATTTTTGCTTACCATTTATGGTTGCTGCTGACTTTATTTTGTTTAATTATTAGAGGCGTTTTTGTTCCAATCTTGGCATGAATAATCAAGCAGTTAAAGCTGCCCAAGAAGCAGTTCAGAAGTCTGAGGAGTTTGATATAAGGTCACTATTATTCTAATCTCATCATGAAGCTGTGAGCCTAAATAGAATTTCTTTTAGCCTTTTCCTTTCAAACGAATTTAAATATGGCTTGGATAATTCTGTATAGACCTATGTGTCTTGACTCTTAAATTTTCTTTTAGTACCTATGTTTGACCTATATCTGGACATAGGTGTGAATATAATGACCCTCCAAATATCTGGACAACTTGGAAAAAATTAACCGTGCCTGTATTCAACATTTGCCCAAATCTGAGTAACATACGTGACATGTCTGGATTATCAAGTTAACAGAATGGTTGATTAGGAAATGGGGATTTAAGTTGATTAACTGCTTGATTGGGAAAGAATTAGATATGTTTGAGTTATTATTCGAATGGTGAACTAAAGAAAAAGAAGCTGATAGAGCAGTAACTGACAATTATGGTTGAGATTTTGCAATAATTGCTTACTTTTTTAAAGATTATTATTATAATGGTGACTTATGAAATGATGGTAGTGAGAAGCAACACCTTTTGGGATATGGATGTTTGTAAGTATTTTGGTATTTATTTTCTAGAAATCATTAGTCAACTTCATTGATGGTTCGGGTATTCCATGTTCTTGCCGATTAGGTAGATCCTTGCAACCAAATTGTTCATTCAATTCGGTTACTTGTCTTTTGCATGTTTTGGAAAGTTTAAAGACACTGAAAGGAAAAGAAATAAAATAAAATGATTCTCCTTGACATTATTCCATGACTTCTCACAGATGTCATCTTATTTTCTCCCATTGTTTATCTTTACTGCTTTTTAACTCTTGGAGCTTGATAAGATGAATGTTTTATTCACTTAATATATACTTGCTAACAATTTGCATAATCTTCGCAGGCGGAGCCCTATATCAATTGCAGCTGCAGTTATTTATATAATAACACAGCTTTCTGATGATAAGAAGCCACTTAAAGGTTTGATATTATTTCCTTCTTACTTATTAACTAAAACTAAGATGTTTCATGTACTACTTTTAGGTGCTGAGGTTTTATATCGAATAATCCAACATGGTGTCTAAGCAATGTGTTTGTGTATTAAAATTAAAAAACAAGAACAGTGATATCAAAAAATTTTGAGCTACTGTTATGTTTCTCTGAAAAATGAACAAATGAATGCGCAGATATTTCTGTTGCTACGGGAGTTGCAGAAGGGACAATCCGAAATTCATACAAGGATCTTTATCCCCATGTGTCCAAGATAATACCAAACTGGTATGCCAAGGAAGAAGATCTCAAGAACCTATGCAGTCCTTGAATTACAGAACAGACAATAATGGAGATACCACAAACAAAACCCTCAAAGTGCTGAGTTCTCTCTCTCAGGATCTCGTGGAACTCTTGGTACATTCCGATAATGATGTTCTATTTTTTTTTTAATCCTTTTTCATTTTTCTTGCATAACTCCGCCCGTGCAAGTAGAGACAAAGGGGGAAGGGAGGAAATGTGGAAAAAGAAGTCTATGGTATTTACTGATTAATTTTTATGCATGTTTGAAGTTTTAGCAAATATTTTGAGGCTGTATCATTGATGTTTATCACCTATAATTTATTCCACTAGTTAACCCTTAAAAGGGCCATAACTTAACTACCATTTAGCCTCTAAACCCGTACAAAATAAAGACTATATTTGATCAGAAAATACCGCAAAAAAGTCTTGCAGGGAAATCCCCAACTGTTGAAATGGTTGTAAGGCCTGCTGAAGGTCGGTATAATTGATTTTGAATCGATTTGTTTTGGTTGGAGTGGATTAATTGGTGGATTTATTTTAGAAAATAAGTATAAAGTTCTGTTTTATCTATTATATGAAATTATCATTTTACTCTCAAATATATTATTATTACAATGATAAAATTATACTAATGTGTAACAGAATAATTGTATTTTTATTTTTAATTTTTTTTTAAAGAATTATATTTAAATAGTAACTTGACCTTAAAAAATTAAAAATGTTAGATATGATAATAGTTTTCAAAGTTATATATCCATAAGAGCACGAAGTACTTACCGTGAAGTGATGGTAAATTTGATAATATTTACTTTTGTCCTACTCTTTTGCTATATTATTTACCCCTACAATTTTCATGTTTGAATTTGTTTAATTAAAATTTGTAAACTTTGATTTTGAGTATTTTAAATATTTTAATTAATTTAATGTTATAAAAATATATTTGAGAACCATTACATTCGTGATTTTTAAATTTTTTTGAAGTTTTTATCAAATAATAAGAAAATATGACTATCAAAAGTCAAAATCTGACAAGTGTATTTGGATAATAATTATATTATTTTTATGTTTATTTTTTAAAAATTTAATTATAAATATATTAATAAATTTTGAAAAGGGGAGGGATTTATCAAGTAGTTCTACAAGATATAGAAAACTGTAAAATAAAAATAGTTTTATACATACGTAAGTAGATATGTTGTAATTAAATTTTTATTTGAATTTATTAATATTAATATGTTTGATCGGGCCAAAATGGTCTGAGGAAAGGCCCAGTTCGTGTATTTTTTATTGGCAGAATTGCAAAATTCGACCTCAATGTTTCGGGGTTTTTTCACTTTGGCCCTTAGCCTTTTTTCTTTGTTACAATCTCACTCACAATGTTGTCTAACATTTTTGTTTGATGTGGAATGCCAGACATTGCTGAGGCGTCGTGACATGTCAGTAATGACTTGAAATTTGAAAATTAAGTTTATTAAAAAATATTAAATATTAAATATTAAACAATTTTCTTTTTATTTCTTATTCTCCCTCTCCCTCACGTCTTTCTGCTCCCCTCTCTCAAAACAAATCCAAGCCGCCACCCAATGCACCGCCATTTACCACTGCTGAATGTATGTATCATTTTTGCGTGTTCTGTAGGCTGTAGCAATCCTGAAATGGTGTATTAAATTACTTAACTGATAAAACTGAAAGCCTTTGTTGTTTCATTTTTTATGATTTATTGGCGTCTTTGAGTTACCATTCAGTCTGGGCCACCCACGCAAGAAGAGATTAAGATTGGATATCATGTCACTTTTTAAGTCAATTTTTGGTATCTGAGTCAAATTCACGTGTATTGTTTTAAGTTTACAATTTCCTTACTTTTATATCATTTATATTTAAGCCCTTTGGATTAACTCCAAACCTATCACTTACATTCATTTTAGCATTAATTAATGTGTCAAAATCATCACTGTTAAATACATTAAAATCATTAAATTTATCATCAAACCAATTTAAGACAATGAAATTTTTGGCATACACAACCTCGGCAATAATAAACTATAACCAAGCAAAGGACATCACATAATACAATACAATACAATACAATACATATTTCTATTACGCACATGCCATACACTTCATAATATAAACAAATCTATTTCTGTGATACACATGACAGACAATAACCAAAGAAATCCAAACCTGTCATACTCTTTGATACAAACAATAATCAAATTTCAACAAATAAATTCAAACCTACCATACACTTTAATACAAACAAATCAATTTTTAATACAAACAAATCCATTTATGTGATGTACATGATAGACAATAACCAAAGAAATCCAAACATATCATACTCTTTGATACAAAAAATAATCATATTTCAACAAATAAATTCAAACTTGCCCTACACTTTAATACAAACAAATCCATTTATTTGATACACATTACAGACAATAACCAAAGAAATCCAAACTTGCCATACTCTTTGATACAAACAATAATCATATTTCAACAAATAAAATTAAACCTGCCGTACACTTTAACACAAACAAATCCATTTATATAATGCACATGACAGACAATAACCAAAGAAATTCAAACCTACCATACTCTTTGACACAAATAATATTCATATTTTAACAAATAAATCTAAACCTGTCATACACTTTAATACAAAAAAGAATCATAAACTTATGCTACAATAAAGGCAGTGAGATCTTTGGCATACACAATCTAGGTCCACATGTCATACACTTTAATACAAATAAATCTATTTCTGACATAAACCTTAATCAATTCTTTAAACAAAATCCAATAAAAAATTATAAACTCATTGAATATAAACATACGTAGTGCATAAATCTCATGCAAATGCAACATATTTCAACAAAGGAATCTAAAAAATCATAAACCCAAATCCTCCTAAATCCAAAAAATCATAAACCGACAAAGAAATTTACTCGTAACAACGGATGCAACACCATTGGCTGGTTCTCTTCTATTAACCATTATGACAGTTTTCTCTTCAATCTTGGAATCTTTTGTTGTTTTTTTTTTCTCCCGTTCGCTTTTTTCCAAAATTTCAATCATTCCATTTCCCTTAAAATTTCAATCGTTCAATCATCCAACCATTTTCTCTAAAAATTTCAATTAATTCCAATTGTCTCTTTTCTTCATTTTTTTGTCCGCCCTTCCCTAAACCCCGGAAATTAAGACCTTTCGGCTCCTCATATCCAACATGGCAAGTTAACTGGCCATATCACATGTTCCATTAGGCTTGTTACCGAAAATGTTAGTGGGTGATTGATTTGACACTTTTCGATAACGTTAGTGACTGATTTTTTTTTTTAAAGTTTAGTGATTGAGTTGTAACTTTTCAACGTTTAGTAATTGCAAGTGTAATTTACCCTTAAATAAAATTAAAAAAAAAAAGGAAGACGTGAAAGAGAGTGGAAAAAGAATTATTTTTTAATTTTAATATATTTTTAATATATAATATTTTTTAATTTTTAAAAAATTTAATTCAAAATACCATTTCATCAATGACGTGTCTCGAAACCTTAGCAATGCCATCAATTAAAGTGGCATGTTATGCCAGACAAAATTGCTAACAATTGACTAACATGTTATGCCAGACAAAATTGCTAACAATTGACTAACTGTTTCTATCTATTTTGGCTTTATTTGAAAAATTTTACGTCGTTGTGGGTGAGGTTGCAACAAAAAAACAAGTGAAGGGCCAAAGTGAAAAATACCAAAAGTTGAGAGTGAATTTTGAAATTCTGCCTCTTTTTTTTTTTTTTTTTTTTTTTTTTTTTTTTCAAAGGTGTTTTCTAAAGGACTTTACTTACCTAAGTTTTATGGGAAATCATAGACTAATTTTGTCCACTATCATTTTAATTCGAATTTTTTAAAATAATTTAATAATTAGCCTAATTCTTTTTCTCGATTGTTAATCCTGATTTAGAGTTAATAACCTGGTTTTAAAATTGAATTTTGAAATTAGGTTTTTTAACTGGAGTTCTAAAATTGGGTTTTAAATTTTAATTTGGATACTTGGGCTCATGTTTCAAATTTGGCTATTAGATTTTAAATTTAATTATTGTGGCCATAGAAAATGGAAATGAAATAAATTTTGAATGTACAAAAAAGAAAACAAAAGATTATCATTTTACATAGAAAAAAATGGAAAAGAAATGTAAGTTATTTTAAAAATCATAGAAAATTAATTTTTTTCTTAATTTTCAATTTTAGAAGTAATCAATAAAAAAATTTATTTTTTATTAACCCGTTTTCTAAAATCAAATCTAGAAAGCTCTTAAAACGGAATCGTCCATCTAAGATTAAGGTTAACTAACCATTGAATCAAAGCTCTCCCTAATTTGATTGTACCAACAAAAAAGAAATAGAACTCATTACTCAAGATTAAGTCTCAGCCACACTTGAAGTGAGCCACATTGACCCAAGGCTAAGTTTAGACGACCTTTAGATCAAATCTTCGATACTCATTACTCATGTCTTAATGATATTTGAATCAAAGTCATTGATATCATATCACATTCTCAAGTAATAAATTCTTCAATTTTATTTTCAAGATCAAATCTCGAAAATCCTTAAAACGGACCTCATTGATCCAAGATCAAATCTAAAATGTCACTTCAATAAGAGCTCTATTGGAAAAAAAGAATCAAAAGAACCAAACTTTTATAAATAATTTTTTTTTATTTGTCCCAATTCTTTTAGGTCTTATTTCATTTCAAGACGTAGAAAGCTTAAGATAATTTTACAAATTACAAATAAAAAGAAAGGCTCAACTCCACTCCCTAACTTAAGAATGTGTCTAACATGTCAAATCATAATCATAAATGAGTTTTTATTTATATATCATTTAAGAATCTAACGAGATTTTTAACCCTTACTCTAGATAAATCTTTACCTCAAGATAGGGTTATTAGGTTGTATGCATTGAGGAGTGGGAAATAGTTGAGGTATTTGTGCAAAAAGAAACAAATATCATGGAAATGTGTGACAAGTCTTCCATCATCCAATGCTTTAAAAGGGAAGCAAATGCTAAAGTAAGCAAGATTTCCCAAAGGAAAAATAAAAAAATAAATAGAAGCAAGATTTAATACCAAGGCAAAATATTGCCTATGTAATGTAGGCAATTTAATTGTATACATTAAAACCTCTCCCTTTCACAATCTTCTTATCTCTACAAATACACCAATGTACCTAAATTCTACCTATTAACTTCACTATCTTCTTTACCCAAACACCATCCAACCATTTATCTAAACCTCCGCTTTGCTTCTCCATAAGCCACGACGCCAAGGACGGTCATCGTATACCCGCCAATGCCAACAGCTGTGACGGGATTTCTAAACAAAAGTATTGAGATAACAACAGCCACTGCACCTTTTGCATTGCCTAATACCTGAATCACAATATCATCATCCGTAAGGAAATGCAAGGACCGGTTGGAAAACACTAACGATGGCCAAAGTACGTAAAAGAAAATGTCGAATCCATGACAAGTGTTAGTACAGCTTTTGGCTATATAGGTATTATACAAGAGAGTGCTAAAGGATATAGAATGTGAGGTTTCGACTTTCAAGTGTCCATTTCCAACTCAGGATTCCTTCCCGCCACTTAAGAACATGGTAGATTAGGCCAAGCTTGAATCTGGCCAGGTTTTTGTAATCCAGACTAGCCCGGGTTACATATCATCAAGCTCTTATTTAACCTAAAATATATGGGCTCGGCTAGAGTGTAAGTGTTAGATATGGGTATATTTTCAACAAGGGAATGTTCAAAATTTCTAGGTTTTTCCACGTTTTCGAAGAGTCCTTGAAGAGCTATGTCCTCGTTGCCATATATATCCAAATGAAGAGTTGGACAACATATCGAATGATTGCAAAACAGTCTTCTTATTTTTCTTTTTCCTTTTTTTGTAAAGTGACCTAACCCAAACATCCGGGACGAGTTTATTGCATACAAGTTTGACAGATTATAGCTATACTAGTGCTTCTACTTCGTGCAATTCAAACATTCAATAGGAAGCGCCTGATGCCATCAATGAGAATACCTTGATGAATTGACTCAAGACACTCTTTAGTGCTTAAGGTCAATATGTCCTACTGTAATCCATAGAAATATATATATCCAAAAGAAACTAGATGAAGGAAGAAGAGATTGAACCTGGAGTGTTAATGCACTTGTATGTTTAGTCACCAAGAAGTTCGATAAGTTAGCTGAATATGCAAGTGTGGAGTTAATGAAAAGAAGCAGCCACATGTATCTATGTTGTCTTCCAAGTGATATGATGACTTCTAACACGTTTGGCTCCATTATAAGTGCAGTAGGCACTAAAACTAGAACTGCAATTGGGGACATGTAGAGTAGCAAATTCATTGAGTTCAACATTTCCCTGCAAGAACAAAACAGCACAAGCAATTACGTTACAAGGGAAAGACAAAAGGAAATGCTTATAGGGGGAAAAAAAAGAAGACCCGGCAGCCGGGCGAGAGAGGAATTCATGAAAGACACAACATGAAAATTGATTCTCTTTAGCGGACGGCAACAGTAGACAATGATGGTAAATTAAACTAAAAGGCCGAGCACTAACAGGAGAGTGATAGCTTCCTCTCATATGACTCTGGAAACTCGCCATGATCAGGGAATAAAAAGGAAAAACAAAACTAAAAGCACTAACTTCTATAGCAGCGACTATAGACCGAACATGTAAAGAAATGTGCAAATTGCAGATGATAAACAAATAGAAACAGAAGTGTTATACCCTTCTGAAGAAAGCAGAATGCCCTGAAGAACAGATTTGAACGCCCTTGCAGCAGTTGCACTTATGCACATAATGAATCCGAACCAGTGAAAACCCGGTTCGCCCTGCAACCCATAATCAAATTCAAAGGTTAGAAGTTCGTTAATGATTTAACCAAATGAGCTTGTAATGAAAGAAAGCCTAGAACTACAGAATGTTGCTTAGAGCTCTTTGTCTCTTTCCTAGTTAATAACAAATCATAAATGCCTCAAAAAAATGCAATACATATATACACAGCTAAAATAACGTTTCAACAATAGGATCTGCTGGATCAAAGGTCAACTTATACATCAAAGAAGGCATTACCAATGAACAGATTGAAGATCTAGAGCCAGTTTGTTTTGTTTCCTCTTCTAGAATTTTAAGACTCTCGAGCTAATTTTGCTTATATAAGCTATGCATCTCAGGATATGCTCCGACATATGGCTAATCACAATGCAGTCAATATCTGTTGTATATATACTTTGGTACCGTATAGATACTGATCTAACTTCACGATATAAGATTTTACTAAGACTTACAGTAAAAGAGCAGTCCTGCAATATTTCTTAAATAAAAAAACTATGTTCTTCGACACTATTTCTTTCTTTAAGTACCCATGTCCGGCACCCCCAAAATACATAGAAATATGAACACATACAAGTCAAATACATACTCGACACTCCCACTCGAGTCCAAGTAAAATAACCATAAGACAACATCTGTAAATGATACAAATATTTGCTGGTTTTGTTGTTTCAATTACTGAAACTAATTACTTATTTAAGCATAATATAGACTAATTAGTGAAAAAGAAAGACATTTTTTCGAATAAATTGAAATGTTACTCGTCGGATGTGACTATCGGATATGGATACATATCGACACGAATATGATTAGATTTAGAGAATCCTTAAAGACCAGGTCCTCATAAATGGATGTCTATACTTAAGAAAAATAAGGATTCACTGTTTATACAATATTGAAAGATCAAAGCATACATTTACAACTAATTATAATTCACAATAACATCAATATAATCTCAGATCTATCATCTCGGTCACCACATATACATCAAAAACAAATTTGTGTAATGAATTTCAAACCAAGCATCATCATAAGATCCAAAAGAGCTGGAAAATTGAAAGAAAGGAACATACCCCACTGGCAATGACAACCCCAGTAACAACAGGGACTAAAGCAGAATAAGTAACCCAAGCTTCTCTCTTGAAAGTCATCAAGTAAGCAAACAAGGCAGTGAAAAATGGTGTAGTGGCACCAACAGCCTGGTTAAAGGAAACAGGGAGGTACCTCAAAGAGATGTTACCCCCAACAACTGAACAACAAAAGACAACACTTAAAGTAGCAATCTTTAGGAACTGAGGCCTGGATTTGATTGGTTGGAGAGGGACAAGCTTGATGAAAACAATGGAGATGTAGCTGAAGAAAGCACAAGCTGACATGTGACACATTGTTAGAAAGATTGGGAATTTGAAACCATAGTTTGAGAGCAAGTATTTGTTTAAGAGAAGAACTCCAATGTTTGAGGAGTACCATAGGATTATGAGTGAAGCTAGGAAAAGGGTTTGCTTTTTTGATGATGGCTGTTGGGTTGATGACATTTTTGGAGATTTTCAAGGTTCAGAGAGAAAAGGGTTGGATCTGTTTTCTATGAACTCGATGAAGAAGAAGAAGAAGAAGAAGAGGACGATGTGAAGAAGATGCTGTCACCTGAGCTTCAATGGAATTTTGATTTTATTTTTATGGTTTTTCTTTATTTTTATTCATGTTTGTTAACACTTTTTTTTAAATTTATGTTAATTCTAATTTTAAATTAAATTATAAAAATGGGTTATTTCATTTTTCTTTAAAATATAAATCATTTCTGCTTTTTAATGAGAAAATTTATTTCCCCTATTTTACCTACCAGATAGTATATGTTGTTCAACTTTCAAAATCATAAACATTGCCCTTTAACAACATTCTTTTTCCATTTAAATTTAGTAAATTTTGATTTTACAGTTTTTCTATCATATTATCATTTGATTGATATACAAGTTATATAATTTTTTCAATTTTACAAATTTAATTTAAAATTGTTATGTGTCTTTATTTATCATTTATTAAATAAGGACATTTAAAATCGTTTTTTAATCTTAGTTGTGAGTTGAAAATTTTAAAAATTTTCATATTTAATTGTGATTAATTTAATTAGGAAAATATGACGTCACCTTATTGTTCGTATTTGATTTTAAAAGTATTGCGGGACAGAGTACCACGTGTATTCTAGAGTTGTACTTTGAATGATCTCTATCGGTGAAACACTTATGAAAAAATCAAGTTAAATTTTGTTTTTTAATAAAATATTATTATTTTATCTACAACTTGTTGAGCCAATTTCAACTCATTTATCCAGACTTGGTATATCCTCAATATACTTAATTATCATTTATTCTACTAATCACATTTTATTACTTATTTTTAATCTCACAATTAACTTAGAAAGCAACTTTTATTTTCTATCAATTTCTTTTAATTCCCTCTTCCTTGGCAAAAATTAATTCATAACACTAATAACAATCTCCATTTTGTTCAAAATAATAATAACAATAATAAATCTCATCAAACTTACTACATCTATTTTCAAGTTAAGGAGCCCTATCGAATTCTAAATTTAGTGACTAAACCCTTTTGACTTTCGACCGAATCATCTTCTCCGCTATTATTGATCTCTCATATGCTAGTAGACTATAGCCGAACACAAAATGAAAAACGTAATTTTTCTAGTTGGGAAAGTAACTTTTTCTATAGTAGTAAAAACTAAAAATTTGTAGCCACAAATCTAAATTATAATTACAAAAGAAGTTGCAACTATAATCTCACAAATCTATATATTGAATGCTCACAAAAGAAAAGAATTTATTTGAGCCTAAATAAATTTTGACAAAGTATCCTCGTTTTTGTGTTGAATATTTTTTAGTACCCATAATCCAAGGAAAAATCATAAGAGCTCTACTAGAATAGAAATAGAAAAAGATATTTTAAAAAAAAAAAACCCTAAGTCCTACTATGTAACACCCTTTACCCGTGTCTGATGCCGGGACAGGATACGAGACATTACTAGACTTAAACATGCACATACATGTAAAACTAGGCCATAAAATTTTAATCATATCAGAATCATTCGATCACATGCAAAATGTCTCATACACGAGCCTTCGAGGCTCTAAACATGCATTAAAAGTGGGTTGGAACTAAACCGAGAACTCACGAATAATTTTACAACACTTAGAAAATTTTCATGTTTGGAGAGTCACACGCCCGTGTAGGTAGGCCGGGTGGTCTCACACGCCTGTGTCCTCAGCCCGTATAACTCTCTGTTTATGACGTCAGCAAGCATTTAGGGTCACACGGCCAAGTCACACGCCCGCATGCTAAGGCCGTGTCCTCCACACGGTTGAGACACACAGCCGTGTCTCTGCCCGTGTGGTCAACACTTAGGCTATTTTTCAAGCTTTTTTGTTGCCTTAATCTTTCACATACTTAAATACTTTAAAGACACATATCATAGCATCATTTTAATGATTTAGCATGCCTCACTAAAGCACATTTTTAACAATCAACCATAACATATTACCCAATAATTAATCTCTACTTATTCAACAAATGTCCATGTTCAATCATTATCAACTTAATGCCAATTTACGCGTTTATTCCATAGCCATGACCACCCCGAATGGCCCTAGCGCATTCTCGTGCACATATGTTATTTACTATTCATTCATGGCAGACAATTATAATCATATCACAAAGCATCAACACATGGCAAGGATAATTAAGCTTACAAGCCAAAACATTATAAGCCATATCTCATGGCTATATACAATGAATCAATATAAGCCAATACATTTGGCAAAATCATAAGAACATATATCAATAACTAAGCTTCTATACATGTCACTCACTTGAAGATGCTTAAGACTTATCGATATCCCCTATTGATACCTCGATAGTGTGATGCTGCCTCCGACGATCTCCAACCCCGAGCTAACCCGACAACACTAAAGAAATGAAAAGGAGGGGGTAATCTATATAGCTTAGTAAGTCCATATGAAAATAATAAGCAATTTATCAACATGATTCCATCAATTCTTACAACATGATTCCAAGGTAAAATAATCATAATTGCACTTTTACTTATGTTCAAGTTAAGTTGTTTACGCGAGTCATAGTCACTCAGTTACTTATAACTTGAGCTATGGAACTCCAAATCAATATCCACTAATTTTTCTTGAAACTAGACTCACGTATCTACTTATCATAAAATTTTTAGAATTTTTGGATCATCCAATAAGTACAGTTTATTCTTTAGAGTCTCCCTTATTCTGCTATCTGACAGTTCCGACCCCTCTTCACTAAAAACTAATTATCTCTTTGTACAAGATTTGGATAATGTTTCTGTTTGTTTCTTTCGAAAATAGACATATTAAGGATTTTAATCATATAAATTATAACCTATAATTATATTTGTAGAATTTTTATTGATTTTTCCAAGTCAGAATAAGGGATTCCAAAATCATTCTGACTCTGTCTCACAAAAATTCAAATATCACAGAATACAAAATTCTTTTGCTTTCCGATTCTTTTATATGAAAATAGACCCAATAAGATTTTATTTCATATCTTATTAAACTTCTAATTCAATTTCCACCATTTTTGGTGATTTTTCAAAGTTACACAACTGCTGTTATCCAAAACTGTTTTATTACAAATTTCACTTTTACATAATCTCACCTACTCCATTCCATCTTACCGAAAGTTCGCTCAACTATCGAGCACATTGCTCATAAATTTTTACACATATATACCTACACTTATTCATCACATAGTCATATTCAATTACACTAGTCATTACATGATCACATGTTTTTTCACTTAGTCAATTTCCTATTGAACTCATCGGAATAATAACAGATACACGGTGGCCTGCACATATTACCACCCTTGTAACCGAAGCTATTTGGTGCACATAATAGCCTGCACTTAGTACTACATTTGTGACCAAAACCGTCTCTTACACATAGTGGCCTGCACTTAGTACCACACATGTGATCGAAGCTATCGGGTACACATAGTAGCCTGCACTTAGTACTACACATGCGACCTAACCATCTGGTACACGTAGTAGCCTGCACTTAGTACTACACACGTGACCTAAAACCATCTTAAACATATAGTAGCCTGCACATAGTACTACACATGTGTTCTCACAACGGATCATTCGTATCTTTTCTATTCTGAAGGTCCAACTGGGAAATTCCTTACTTTTCAACATTTAACCAATTCATCCATAATCAACTTCAATTCATAATTTACATTAAGTGATCATTCAATATACAACCACATCTCATATAATAACAAAATATTATAACATAAGTAAAAATGATATATTATTTACATACAAACTTATTTGTTTCAAAGAAATATCATGTTCCATCAAATTTCCATTATATTCAATCATCCCATCACATGTTACCGACATTTGAGCTTTCGATTACTTCATGGGTACATCACATTCCTATACACTATATCATGAACATATAAATCAATACAACCATAGCGAAATAGATTTCAAGTGTAACAACAATAACATGAATATCATGCTTATTTAATCACATGAACTTAACTTAAATGCAATTACGGCCAACTATTCCAATTTAGTCCATAATCTCGAACTTCCCGATTTAGGCCGAACATCGGTTTTCTTGATAATTGAGCTTGGAAGCTTGAAAAACCCTAGCTATGTCTGCTCCATGCATGTTTCGGCCATGGGGTTGAAGATGGACGAAAATTGGCTTTTAAATTTTGTTTTTAATTCATTTTAATTACTAAATAACCAAAATGCCCCTAACTTAAAAATATTCTATTTCACCCATTTCATGTCCATTTTTGTCCAATGAATTAACCAATGGTCTAATTACCATTTAAGGACCTCCAATTTAAAATTTCATAACAATTGGATACCTCTAGCATGTAGAACTCAATTTTTGCACTTTTTACGATTTAGTCCTTTTGACTAAATTGAGTGCCCAAACGTCAAAATTTTCAGACGAAATTTTCACAAAACAATTCTATAGAGTTGTAGACCATAAAAATATAATAAAAATAAATTTTCTTACGTCAGATTTGTGGCTTCAAAACTACTGTTCCGACTAGGTCCTAATTCGGGATGTTACAACTCTCCCCCTTTAGGGATTTATGTCCCCGAAAATCTTACCAGAAGAGTGGTTTAGTTCCTCATAAACTCTACTATCTCATAAACATTACTAAAGAACTTTTACTTTAAAAACCAAGGTCTTATTTAGCTTCTCAATAACTTATAATATAGAATCCGGATCTCAATCCAATTAACCAAGACTAGGATTCCAAGAATTCGACAATCTCAGAGATACATGATTCCATTAACCCGTTAGGTAGAAATTTAACATATACCGAAATGATTTGCAGATTTCATCAAACACTTAATACAAGCCATATAACATCTTTCCTTTTTAAAGACAGGAATAATCCGTATATGAAATCCATAGTAACTCTTTCTCAGAGATTATACCATAACTATCTTATCATCCTTTAACGATTCAAGTTAGCTACACTATTACAAACTTAAATCTTTCAATAACATCAGATACATTGAGCTGTCACACTATATTTCTTGTCTTAAAACACATCACTGAAAATAAAAGTCTTTACTCAATGCAGACTAAACCAGTTCAAAGGCTTCGGTTAACAATGTCCTCGTCTACTCAAAGTTTTACTAATTAACATGTAATAGACCATTCAATTTTCACAAAACAAAAATTTTATCATTCATAGCAGCTTTAAATCGTATCAAAGTCTTCTAAGATACATACACTTTTCATTCAGGCTATCTATCTTTTACCCGAAAAAGATAAAATCTTATTTTCAGGCTTGAGAAAAACGATTCGGACATAATTGTTTCATTAAATCTTTCAAACAATAACCCATACAGACTGAACAACCAAGTCGGTCTTAATTATTACTTGATAAAGTTTCAGGAAATCCTTCATTTTAGTTGACAGAACCGTTCAACATGTAATCATTTAAGATTCACTTATCATGCCTATCAAAGACCTTTACCATTGCTTTAGCTCAAAATAACAAGAATATCTCGATTGAGGGCATTAACTTTAATCAACTTACTCGGGAGAAGAAATCCACCATACAAATCAAAACTCGTAGTTTCGCCACTTATGCTTTTGCTGAGGTCAAAACTTTACACAAAATTTAAAGAAATCTAAATACTAGAATCATCACGTTACTACTATCAACCCAGAGGCATAATCATAATTGACATAGTCAGCATAAGCCCAAGAATACACTTTTATATGAGTCATGATTAATAATTTTCGGAATAAAGATGACAAGAAGACCAAAATAAGGAAATCCAAGATAGAAAAATCCAATAATCATAACACCATGTATATTTCTTATAAAATTCCAATGAATGGATTGTAACATAATACTAGAGAGAAATAGAGCAGTGCTGATTATAAACCAATTAGGTTATCAATACTTTTGTCTATACATCATGATTAGAAAACATTCTCATATAACAAGAATTTTATTAGAAGAATAACAGCCATAGGAATATTCCTGAGAACAATTAAACATATAGAATACCTCAAAAGAGACTGTCCAAAATCTGTTCGGCCATAACTGTCACACTCAATGTCTTACCTTTCAAATATTATTCCTTCAACTATTTCTGTCATCACTAATCCCGTACTATTTCTTTCACTGAAGAAAATATATTCAGAAGGAATTCCGATTACTACATTCTTTCAACATCGTGTCTGAACAAGTTGATTTATCAAGGTTAATTTCTTCTCTCATTGTGATATTTCGTAAACCAAAAAAAATCTTTAAATCAATCTGATTCCTTTTCTAATTTTGTCTTTACTTATCAACTCATTCTCAAACTTTGACCATATTTACAATCATTCTACCATTGAACTCTTTTGGTCTCATACTCTTGAGCTTATTTCAGCACAAATCTCATGAAATCCTTTATAAACAGCACTCTAGTAAGGGGGTGGGGTTGTAAGATCCTTGACTCGTCTCTCATACACATGTATATACCATATAACTTTCACCATTATAGTCATATTATTACCAATATATCATTCGCTTCAGACAAGCTAACATTAAAGTTTGCTTTACACAGACTTTTCAGTTACTTATTTAAACAAATGTACTTATACATACATTTTATGAATTCTGAATAACTTTACTTATCATTTTTATTCAATTAAATAGGTCAGACACATAACATCATATGAAGGCCAAACAAACATGGATAAGTGTATCACAATCTGAGCTCTCATCTAGCACATCGACATATGCATATTATTATAATCATATAACTCAATTCAATCAATTTAGCACATTTACATAGACTATGAGAGTTTGCCAGTCATACTTATTCAAACAAGTATACGTGGACATTTATTCCATCATTATTCTTGGTAAGTTACCCAAATACACGCATTCGTTCAAGTAAATCAATCATATACATCATGGAATTATTGATTAAACATAGGTAGGCTCATTACATCATAATCTTTTGTCTCATTTCACTTTTCCATATTTCAAGGATGCCTCCCGTTGGAACACTACAATTTCAACGGATTCCCAGGTAGTATACTCAGTTTATATACGTTAATCATTCGTTAATTCACGTCCAGTAGTACCTTTCGGGTACACTCTCTCGAATCACGTATCATACAGTAAAATTACTAGTCCAGGCTACATTCTAACTGAAACATATTCTCAATAGGCTCGTCTCAGGATTACCCGTCCGAGCTAAATCCCATTTTGCATCATTATATCCCTTTTCAAGAAATCATTGTAATCCATTGAAATTCAACGTCCAATTGGGGCAGTAACATTTTGCTAATATCATGCTATTATGAACCCTTTATTCATACTTTTATGAATTTCTATTTACCACATCCACTTAATCAAATAAGCCAAGTGTACATCATCGTATGAACATCAAATAAGCATGAACATTCATCGTAACATAAACTTTCATCTTACATGTTATTACATATATCATGAACTTTTATTCATAATTTTCTGAATCCAGGCTTATCATGACTATACTTTATTCGAATACCTTAGCATCACATTTAACATGGTCGGCGTAGCTCGGTTGGAGAGTACCTCTGTCTAAACGAGATGGTTCTTATTCACGTCGGGAGACATCACACTATCACATATTGGTGGCATGTATAGTTAGACGTTCATTCTTGCTAGGTTAGTCCAAGAACTGACTAAACCATAGCTTTGATACAATTAAATGTAACACCCCTTACCGGTGCCCGATGTCGAGACAGGATACGAGGCATTACCGGACTTAAACATGCACATACATGTAAAACCGAGCCATAAAATTTCAATCATATCAGAATTATTAGATCACATGGAAAATGTCCCATACACGAGCTTTCGAGGCTCTAAACATGCATTAAAAGTGGGTTGGGACTAAACCGAGAATTTACGAACATTTTTACAACACATAGAAAATTTTCATATTTGGAGAGTCACATGCCTGTGTGGGTAGGCCGGGTGGTCTCCGACACCTGCGTCTTCAGCCCATATAACTCTCTGTTTATGATGTCAGCAAATATTAAGGGTCACACGGCCAAGTTACACGCCTGTGTGCTAAGGCCGTATCCTCCACACGGCTGAGACACACAGCTGTGTCTCTTCCCGTGTGGTCAACACTTAGGCTATTTTCCAAGCCTTTTTCTTACCTTAATCTTTCACATACTTAAATACTTTAAAGACACATATCATAGCATCATTTTAATGATTTAGTATGCCTCACTAAAGCACATTTTTAACAATAAACCATAACATATTACCCAATAATTAATCTCTACTTATTCAACAAATGTCCATGTTCAATCATTATCAACTCAATGCCAATTTACGCGTTTATTCCATAGCCATGACCACCACGAATGGTCCTAGGGCATTCTCGTGCACATATGTTATTTACTATTCATTCATGGTAGACAAATATAAACATATCACAAAGCATTAACACATGGCAAGGATAATTAGACTTACAAGCCAAAACATTATAAGCCATATTTCATGGCTATATACAATGAATCAATATAAGCCAATACATTTGGCTAAATCATAAGAACACATATCAATAACTAAGCTTCTATACATGCCACTCACTTGAAGATGCTTAAGACTTATCAATATCTCCTATTGATAGCTCAATAGTGTAATGCTGCCTCCGACGATCTCCAACACCGAGCTAACCCGACAACACTAAATAAATGAAAAGGAAGGGGTAAGATATATATCTTAGTAAGTTCATATGAAAATAATAATCAATTTATCAACATGATTCCATCAATTCTTACAACATGATTCCAAGGTAAAATAATCATAATTGCACTTTTACTTATGTTCAAGTTAAGCTATTTACTCGAGTCATAGTCACTCAGTTACTTATAACTTAAGATATAGAACTCCAAATCAAGATCCACTAATTTTCCCTGAAACTAAACTCACGTATCTACTTATCATAAAATTTTTAAAATTTTTGGATTAGCCAATAAGTATAGTTTATTCTTTAAATTCTCCTCTATTTCGCTGTCTGATAGTTCCAACCCCTCTGCACTAAAAACTAATTATCTCTTTATACAAGATTTGGATAATGTTCCTGTTTGTTTCTTTCGAAAATAGACTCATTAAGGATTTTAAACATATAAATTATAACCCATAATTATTTTTGTATAATTTTTATTGATTTTTCCAAGTCAAAATAGGGGATTCCAAAATCATTCTGACCCTATATCACAAAAATTCAAATATCACAGATTACAAAATTCTTTTGCTTTCATCGTTTCTTTTATGTGAAAATATACTCAATAAGATTTTATTTAATATTTTATTCAACTTCTAATTCTATTTTCACCATTTTTGGTGATTTTTCAAAGTCACACAATTGCTACTGTCCAAAATTGTTTTATTTCAAATTACACTATTACATAATCTCACTTATTCCATTCCATCGTTTCGAAAGTTCACTCAACTATCGAGCACATTGCTCATAAATTTTCACACACATATACCTGCACTTATTCATCACATAGTCATATTCAATTACATAAGTCATTACATGATCACATGTTTTTTCACTTAGTCAATTTCCCGTTGAACTCATCGGGATACTAATAGATACACGGTGGCCTGCACATATTACCACCCTTGTAACTGAAGCTATTTGGTGCACATAGTAGCCTGTACTTAGTACTACATCTGTGACCAAAACTGTCTCTTACACATAGTGGCCTGCACTTAATACCACACATGTGATCGAAGCTATCAGGTACGCATAGTAGCCTGCACTTAGTACTACACATGCGACCTAACCATCTGGTACACGTAGTAGCCTGCACTTAGTACTACACACGTGACCTAAAACCATCTTAAACACATAGTAGCCTGCACATAGTACTACACATGTGTTCTCACAACGGATCATTCGTATCTTTTCTATTCCGAAGGTCCAACAGGGAAATTCCTCACTTTTCAACATTTTACCAATTCATCCATAATCAACTTCAATTCATAATTTACATTAAGTGATCATTCAATTTACAACCACATCTCATATAATAACAAAATATTATAACATAAGTAAAAACGATATATTATTTACATACAAACTTACTCGTTTCAAAGAAATATCATGTTCCATTAAATTTCCGTTATATTCAATCATCCCATCACATGTTATCTACATTTGAGCTTTCGATTACTTCATGGGTACATCATGTTCCCATACACTATATCATTAACATATAAATCAATATAACCATAGCAAAATAGATTTCAAGTGTAACAACAATAACATGAATTTCATGCTTATTTAATCACATGAACTTACCTTAAATGCAATTACGGCCAACTATTCCAATTTAGTCCATAATCTCGAACTTCTCGATTTAGGCCCGAATATCGATTTTCTTGATAATCGAGCTTGGAAGCTTGAAAAACCCTAGCTATGTCTTCTCCATGCAAGTTTCAGCCATGGGGTTGAAGATGGACAAAAATTGGCTTTTAATTTTGTTTTTAATTCATTTTAATTACTAAATAACCAAAATGCCCCTAACTTAAAAATATTCTATTTCACCCATTTCATGTCCATTTTTGTCCAACGAATTAACCAATGGTCTAATTACCATTTAAGGACCTCCAATTTAAAATTTCATAACAATTGGACACCTCTAGCATGTAGAACTCAACTTTTGCACTTTTTACAATTTAGTCTTTTTGACTAAATTGAGTGCCCAAATGTCAAAATTTTTAGACGAAATTTTCAAAAAACATTTCCATAGAATTGTAGACCATAAAAATATAATAAAAATGAATTTTATTTCGTCGGATTCGTGGTCTTGAAACTACTTTTTCGACTAGGTCCTAATTGAGGATGTTACATACTAGAACTCCACGTGGTGGGCAACACACGCACAACGATTCCCTAGTACATATGGGCTTATTTTGCGTTTTATATGTTAGGTACAATTATATTTGCAGTACAATTTTATATTAATTTAAAACAAACTGATATAATTTATCCAACCTAATATTTAATTTTCTATTACCAAGATATTATTTCTTTATGTAATTATAATGAATGAATTAATTCAATAAAATCATTTTCTCATACTAATTGTAATTCCATTAAATTCATAACAATTTTACTGTATTAGAATCGATAAGTAAATAAATTTAATTATCATATTCAAAAAAACTACGATGACTAATTAATTTAATGTTCACTTTTGGACTCAATTATTCAATTACATTCAGTTAAATAGCAACCCAAAGAAATTAAATTAATTCCTAAGTCATCTTTTGTTTCTTCCAAGAAAATGTATTTACTGCGGATAATAATTCATGGATTCTATTTCTCATTCATTGTCTTGTTCATTTATCATAACAGTTCTAGTTTGCAATCCATACAAAGTTGTTTTGAGCTAACGGAGGGGTCGATTGGATATGTATAATTAGAACTTAAATAGTTTGTAATTTAGTTTCGACTCTTTGTCTATTAAGTACAAGATTATTTAGTTATGGAGTCAATGCACTAAAAGTACCATGATTAGTCTCCTCATTAATACCATTACGAAAACAACTTAGATTTATGTTTTATCCAACAACCTTGTCTTTAGTGTTACTCTCATAGGATATCCTTAATTTCTTTGAGTTAAATCTTTTCACTCAATATGATCATATTTTATCTTATGACCACCAATGCATCTTCCATAATGAAAAAAAATTACTAACAAATAGTAACAACAATGACGAATGACTTGTGGCAACATTTATTTTCGATAATTCTTGCAATTCTAATGACAATATACTATTTACTCTTTAATCAAGTTACGAATTCCAGTATTGTAAGTGAAATCATTTCATACATAAGTCACATACCAGCTTTTAGTCCTAAGACCAATGGAACACAAGCTTTCAAGATATCGAAGTTTACAAGTTAGGTACATATGGTTAGTCACTTACTAAGGACTGAGGTAAGTCACATCATGAACGTCACAAGTAAAAAAAAAACTATAAATAGATCCAAGATAAACAAACTTGTATCCTTCTCAATGTATCATCAATCTAAACAATCACACATATGTTTTTATTTTCTAGGAGTCATCGGCTCCAATACCCAAGACAATGTATTTTCTCAATTGGACTTAATAGACAACATAATAGTCACTCAAATCAATTGTTTATTTTTATTCCTCGTACTATGAACGATTTAGATTACCTACTAATATAAGTTGTCCTCTCGCACCATAATCCATCTCTATTATGCAATTTAATATTAGTTAAATCTTACGTAATCAATAAGTTAATATTTGCTTATTCATTTTGTTTTTCATGCAAAAACCATTGATGACTAACATATAAATATATTAATATTAAATATGGAATTTTATTTAAACAAATTGTTCAAAAAATTACAACTTGTACTAAGGGTACAAAATCCTAACAAGGTTGCGAGTTGATAATTCACATGTAATTATTTTGTAGATGCATCTATTAAAATTTGTTAGCTTGATAAATCAATCCAAAATTGCCAAGAGGGCGTAAATTGACTTTTAAAAATTTGTAGAAGCTTGAGCGAAATGATAAGAGAATTGAATACAACAATGTAAAATTGTTCGACTCCAATTGGCTACTCCACTACCTTAGCTTTCTATAACTAAAGATTTTCCCAAATTCACTCATTTGATCAACCTTTAAGGATAATGTTTAACCTTACAACTCTTTTAAGATTTCTACACAAATCTTAAGACTCAAACCCGAAACAAATAAGCAAACAAAAAAATAACCCATACAAGATTAAAATGCTAGCCAATTAAGCACAATTACAAAGAAAAACACTTGAACTGATAGAAAAACAATGGAAGTTCACAATTGTATACAAGAAAAGTATAAGAACTTTAAGCACAAAGGTTGATTGATTGAAATTTTTGCTTTGATAATCTCTCTTATTATTAGGACCTTTAGAAGCTGGTATTTATACCTTTTAATTTATTTTCAACCGTTGTGGTTGTTACGATATTGAATAGAGTCATTGGGGATAAAAATATCAGTGTATTAATATCACATGTAACAACAGGTATCAATATTTTTTCTATGAGTATTGATACCAATAGTATTTAATGTCTAATTTAGTGACCATTGGAACCAATACTATCCATACCCAGGAAATTCTATTGATACTAAATATGAGGTATTGATACCGTATTGATACTTGATAAAACCTTTAGAAATCAAAATGTGAATTTCGTATTGATACTGAAAAATGTATCGATAAAAGTATACCATTATCGATACTTGAAGAAATTTATCGATACCCAAAAAGAGGTATTGATACCCAGATCGATACTTGGTAAACATTTTGAAAAATAGAATACTATTTTCGTATTGATACCGAAAAATGTATCGATAAATTTGTGAACCTATCGATACTCATTTAAATTTATCGATTCTTGACAAAAAGTATCGATACTGGATCAATACTTTTTGGCCTGTAACAATTTTAACATATCTGGAAAATGTTTGAAAGTTTGTTTGTCTAACTTGGCTTCAAAAAATATTTTCTAAGTATGAGTTCAATAACTTTTCTTTTAGATATCATTAGAAATGAAATTCTTGTTTGTGTTTAAAATAATTTTTATTTAAAACATAATATTTGTTATATCTGAATTATTTGTCAAGTAAAGTTTGTTTCAACAAAATCATATTAAAACATCCACTTGCTGGATAAATGGACTCATATTTATTTCAAAAATGCAAGAGAATCAATATTAACTATTGCTAGTGAGGTTCTAATAAATCATTTTTTTTTAGAACAACCGGCACTTAAGAAATATTTAGAATGAAAAATCTTCAGGTTCTTTAATAAATATTTTAATCGATCATGCCAACTAATTAATATATTTGGACTAGTAAACTTTTAGTTTACTATACACGTGATTTAGCCATACTAGTGTATAGAGTATAAACTAGAGGAGATGTAGGTAATTTTACATTTAGAAAATTCATCCAATCAATTTCAATAACATATCTTATGTACTTCATAGCAATCAGATGGTCTAAAGTAGAATCTAACAGATAGAACACAATACTATGTAAATAGACATGCTAGCATTATATCAAAGAAAACACCAAAATAATAAGTTTAGAGGTCGTTATAAATGGCAAGTAAAAAAAATTTCTTGAATGACATATTTGAAGCAACCAAATATAGAACATTAGCTTCAATACAATAAAATCAAACCATGGACTTAAAGTTTAGTAATCAATAGCAATAATTATAAATTATAGCAACTAATTCCTCAATATGGATTATAGAAACTCTACAAATTGACATGTTAGCATTTAAAATGATAAGCATTATAAATATAACATCAATATTCTTTTAATATCTAGATTTGTCATGGTTATCAATTAGGTATGTCAAATTTGATTAAACATAAATCTTATTATTTTTCTCCGCATTCTCTTCATTTTTCCACTTCTAGTATTGAGAAGAATTATTATGATGATCTTTTTGACGATTATTATGGAGTCATTTACCGTGTCCACGATTACGTCTTTTGAATTTATTATGTATTGTTGCATTCGTTTTAGGGAATGGAGTAGATCCAGTAGAATGAGATCTTTCATTAATAACTTATTATTTTGTTCAACCACAAGTAAACATGTATTAACTTAAAATATTTTTTAAAAATCTTTTTCATGATATTGTTATTGTAGGAGCGCATTCGAAGCATGAAACTTGAAAAGGTTTTCTAGTAAGTCATCATCAATAATATTCTCGCATTGAGAAAATATCCTAAATACTGCAAAGTTATATTCACTTATAGTTTTAAAATCTTTTAATAACAACCAATTTTAAGTAAAATTATAATTTTCTTTATGACCATACTTTTCTTTAAAAAATAAAATTATTCCACAATTTAAGTAAATCCTACACAATCATAACAAAAAAATTTGCTTTCAACTCTTCACATACAAGTTTAGTCAAATTTCAAACATCTCCAATAACCAAGAACCATGTAACTAAATCTTTAAGCACACATACTGTATACATGTATTATAACTCAATAATAAAAAAGAACCTTAATTAAAAAAAGAAACACTAAAATAATATTTTTTTCAAAGAGAAATATAAGGAAAATTCACTAAATATTTTAAAAAAAATAAAGTTAATGAAATTTGCATGCAACATTAAAAAGGGTAAACTAGTTATAGAAATGTAATGGTGCATGATAATAGAAATCTTTGTTTAGTTGGGGAAGATGGGCCATATGGTTGTGGGTTTGAGTCCTTTTCACCCATATCTTATTTTGTTTTTTTTGAATCTAAATACAAAATTGCTTTTACACGCGCAAAACAGAAAATCCCAGATTAGACGAGCTGTTGGAGAGCTTTAATTACCCACAGGGTTGCAGGTTTTACTCTCCTTTATTTGCCATCTTCTCTATCTTTTTAACAACTTAAAATAGAAGTGATTAAAGTTTCATCACATCTTAAAATGAATAAGAAAAAGAGAGAGTTAAATGTGTATTTTATTTATTACGATTCTTTTTTAAGTATAAATGATATAAAATTTTATTCTTAATCAACATTAAAATGTTAAATTACATCAAACTTCTTATTATAATAAACATCCATTTTATAATAATAAAATATTTATTACTGTCTCGTAAATTATGACTGCGAGACTTTTTTTAATATAATTTTAAAAATAATAATCTTTTTGACAATATTGATGTGAATTGATAGTTTTTATGATTTATCTTTTAATAATATATTTTCTTGATTAAAGGTTGATAAGAATATTTAAAATGGTTTTATAATCACAAGAGTTAGGTGAGATGGCAAAGGTCTCTCCTATTTTAACCAGTGGTTGAGAGTTTGATTCTCGTCCTAAGTATAGAGTAGCTTTAAAAATTTGTGGCTAGCTAAAAAAAAATGGTTTTTATCATCTTCTAATTTTTTTTAAAAAAAATTTCTTCATTTATTTGTTTCTTAAAATTTATATTTTTTGTATTATAATATACATTTATTTTGCAAATAATTATATTAGTTATTTGTCATAAAATGGTATGAGATATTTTATTAAATTTTTATTTGATTAACTTTTTATTTTAGTTATATTTGATTGTTTTGATTACAATTTTTAAATTATTCTTATTCTTGATTGTATTTCAAATATTTTTATTTGATTTAATTATGAAAGGTCTATTTGTTACTTTTTAAATATTTGATTAAATTATATATTTTTTATATTTATATATAAAAATAAATATAGATTTTATAATTAGGTAATTGTATTGAAAATTTTGAATCATTGCCAATCATGAAAATAAATATGTGAATAGGTAATAGATAGAAAAAAAGAAATGATCGGATTGAATTGAATCGAATTGAATCTTAAATAATTTTAATGGAAATTTTTATATTTAAATTTATGTTTTCAACTCTAATTTTAATTAATTTTACTCTCAAAAGAGATGGTGAATGAAGAATTTTTTTATTTTATTTTATTTTTTTTTATGAAAATGCTCGTTTTGGTAGCACAAAAAAGTGTGGATGATAGTGTAGAAATACTTTCAATTCAATTTTATTGGATGTGATTTGCAAAACTATGAATTCTTAAGTTTCTAATTAATAGTAAATTGTCACGTCATATGAATTTAAAAATTTTATTCTTTTGTTTCTCTTCCTTCTTTTTCTTTTTTCTCTCTTTTTGCCTTTTCTTCCTTTCTTCTTCATTTATAGTGTCGGGCAATATCAACAATGCTCAAATTTTGACCTTTTGAGGTCGAGACATTATCGATTAATTTTGTTTTCAAACTTCACCACCTATTTACTTGACTTGATAATATCGAAAACATTATTTCATCAATCAAACTAATGTTTTTAGAATCGAACCGATCAGTCAAACCGACTAGATCAAGAATTAATTAGGGTACTGGTTCAAAGATAAGAATTGAATCGATTGACGCACAAACCAAGACAGACAAATTAAACCAAGCAACAAAAAATCAGTTGAACTGGTTTTCTTTAGTTTTAAATTGTTTTTATTTTATCAATTTATTAATAATTTATTTAATGAAACCAGAGGAACTGATCAAATCAAGAACTGGTGGACGGATTGGTTAGATTATTGGTCTAGTTTTCAAGAAAGAAAAAGAAAAAAAAAATATAAGAGAATATAATAGTTCTTGTCCTTTTTGCCACATGTCAATTTTAATAGGTTATTTTTACAAAAAATAAAAAAAATATACTTAAAGATTTAACTAACAATTGAACTAAAAGAGGTATCAATTTGGGAAAAATAATAGTTTAGGTACTATTTATGACCAGAAAAATGTTTAGGCACTAAATTATGCATAGTTTAGGTGCCAATTTGTTGGTTAAGCCTTTTTCTTTTTCCAAATAAACTTAATGGTTCGACTAACTGTTTGACTAATAAAGATACCAACTTCGGAAAAAAATAGTTTAAGTATCACTTATGACAAAAAAAAATATTTTAGTACCAAGATGAAAAAAAGAGAATATAATTTAAGTACCAATTTATGGGTTAAATTATTTTAAAATATTAAATATCTAAATAAAATCATATGCACTTTAGATAATGGCTTTTTTTAATTCTTAATCATTTTTGTTTATAAATCCAACCAAAGTTAATTAATGGAATTTAAATATTTATTACTTAATAAAAAATAGGTGATTAGTGTGGAATCCACCAAAAATAAATTTTTACGTTTAAAATTGAAAATTAAATTTGTAATGTAAGGAGTAGGGTCAATCTCACAAAAACTAAGTTGATCAATTTTATTATTTTTTACAACCAAGAATTATACTAATATGCAAAATTAAAGAAGGGGATTAAATTTGAATATAAAATAAATAAATTAAATTAAATAAAAATAAAATCACAATAAAAATAAGCAAATAAAAATAGATTTGAACAAACCAATAATTTGAAAGCTTCTGTTGACAAGATTTTGACTCCAGCATCAAGCTGATTTCGAGCAATGTATTTTATCCTCCAATCAGTAAGTTGGTTATAGTGATAAAGGAATAAACTCAAACTCTAGCATTTTTATATGTAAATTAACTACGAGAACAACCCGACAACTAACCATTACCAAGTGAATAACCTTGAAATCAACTTCCACACTTTAATTTCTTGATAGCCTTGCAAACTAGAAAAACTCGGCTCAAATTAATTGCCTCAACTATGTGACCATTTAAACTTGATCGTTAACTCTCTTGACAGATTTAACTACTCACTCAATTAGTCAAATCAATTTATTATTTGATAAACCAAATATGAGAATTATGAACAATACTAAATCAAAGGGCTTTTCTCGATTTTAATACTAAAACGACGTTGCAAGATAATAGAATCTATCTTCTGAATTGAAAAATTAATAAGTGAGATTTCGAATTCTCATAGTTCAAATACCAGATTAATTCTCAATCAAATTTAGCTACCCATAATTTGAAGAACACAAAGAAAATAGTGCAAAGAAAATTTTATTGAAAAAATAACAGAATTGTTTGGTGGCCCCTTGTGCGTTTTCTCTAACACTAATAATAATACTAATACTAATAATAATAATAATAAATAAATAAAAGTACTTACTTGCTCCTTAAAATAAATCTAGTCTTCGTTAATCTCTTAAAAAGATGTATTTTACAATAAAAATAATAAGAAAAACAATTATTAAAACAAAATATTTCTAAAAAATCCACAAGTCTTATGCACCACTCTAGCTTTCATGTAAAATCTTTCTATGTAATTCAGCTTTTAACTTATTCTCACTTTAATTGGACAATTGTTATACTTACATAGAAAATAATTAATTATCAAAATTAGTAAAACTCATATTCAAAATTAAATAAAATAAATAGTAAAAATACGTCAATTAAGCACATTATCAAGTTCCTCCCCCTTTCCCACTTAGCCAATGTTTGTCTTCAATATTCACAATCCCAAATCCAATCAAGCAAATAAACGTTAGTAGCAATTCTAATCCTGTAACTATCTTCTCAAAGGAAAAACATCGATTCATAATTCAATTAAGTACACAACTATTAAATTATTTCATAATTAGGCTCCACAAGATCAATTTATGCTAAATATTATCAATACACTGAAATTAACCAAAATTCACCACCATAAACAACCCTTCGTCCAATTTCCTTGTGTTCATTTTTTTCTAATGCAAGGCTTATCTAGAGTGTCACGAGATTTTTTTATGCGAAGAAAGATAACAACCCAAGCATTCCACCCAAGTTATTCAATCTGCCACATCTTTAGATGGCTATTAGCTCTACTCATAATTGTCAAGATTAGCGGAATAAGTGAATAGCTTAGAACGTCACTCAATCTTTTGATGCGATGACAACTCAAGCACCAAATTTTGATTACTCAACCGATCACAATTCTAAGAATTTACTCATAATCTAAACAAATAGCGAAGTATTTATTGAATTACAATTTTTTCGATTTTTTTCGAACACCAAATAATAAGAAAGATTACTTAGTGAAAAATTCATGCAAACTAGGTATTTCTATCAATTTGGCAAAAATCAACATAATGGAGCATTTAATATCGCACATAATTTTATCTCAAATAATTATCTAAATCTTATTGGATCCGTTGCCCTAAGTGTAGTATATTCGTTTGTAAACCTGTATTTTTCCAAACAATTTGATTTAATAAAATTATTCATGAATTACATTAATACCATTTGTAAATTGTCCTCAATGGTTTTTACATGCAAAGTAAAATGGAAGTAAATATTAGCTCATTTGTTATCTAATGTTTAATTAATACTAAGTGGTATTACATAGTCAGATCGTAATATGGAAAGACAACTTTTATTAGTAGATGAACCAAAACATTTCCTTAGTCTAATCGAAAATGATCAAACTGATTGAAAACTAATATGTCATCTATCAAGTCCAATTGGGGAGATGTTTTTTCTTGAGCATCGGACGGATGACTCCCAAAAGATAAAAACATAGATGTGATTGACTAGATTGACAGTACATTAGATAAAACCCAAGAAGAATAGATCCTAAAACTATTTGTAGATTTATTCATTTGTAATGTTCATAGCGTGGAATACATTAAGCTTGAGTGGATGATGGACTATGTATGTCTGAATCGTATACTTTAATGTAAGAAAAAACCTGAGTTCAAATAGATAAGGAACCAAAAGCACATTGGGTATATAACTTTTGTAGTATGTAGCATCATTCACAATAGTAGAATTCATAGTGCAAGACATAGGTAAATTATTATAACACCCCTAACCAGTCTCCATCATCGGATTAGGTTACGAGATATTACGACAGTTTACAGATCCCATAACATCATAAAACAATTCATATAATTATTTAAATTATCAAAAATTCATAGAAAATCATTATTCATAGCTAACATACGGAAACATGTCTTAAATCGAGACTATGGAACCTTAAAATCAGTTTGGAAACAAATAGGGACTAATTTGAAGTAAAATAGAAAAATGTAAATAAAACTAAAAATAAGGGTCACACGACCGTATGACAGAGCCCAGGCCGTGTGGCTCAAGGACATGGTCATGTGGCCAAACCGTGTAACAACTGAGCTTATGTAATCCAGGGGCACAAGGCCGTGTAACTCTTTAAGACTGTGTGGCCCAACTTGCACTAAAAATCAAATAGGCCACATGGCCATGTGAGAAGGCCGTGTGTGGTACATGGCCATGTGCACCTAAAATAACTTCAAAACCAAGCCATTTCAGCTACCATTTCTTAGGTTCCAAGCCAAACCATTTACATCCATTTATACCTATTAATATTCAAAACACACCAAAACATGCCAAAACCTACCAATTAATATTCAACCTAAGTACCTAACCAATATGTCCTTAATGGCACCACAATTCAAACACCAAACTAATTCACATTCAACATTCGCAGTTCTTAATTCATAAGCTTATCAAACGTACCATTCCATCTATTTCATTCACAACCAACTTACCAAACATAGCTCAATATTCTCATATGAACATATGGTCAAGATATACCAAAAGTGCCAAGAAAATAAAACCATAACATTTCATAATCAAACATGAAACAACAACTATCCAAAGTAAAACAAACTCAACATGTCAACTTTATTCAATCATCAAATAAGTCCTAAATATCATACATCATAATCAACCATTTATACCAAACCATTAAATCTTACTACTTATATATTGGTTCATATACTAAAAGACTCAAAACATAACCAAATACTTATCACATATATTTATACCAAAATCTTATCTACATGCCACTTATAACCTGGTCAAATTTAGTATATAACTACCAAAAGTGTTTACGGATAGTGTGATCTCCAAAAGTAATCCAATCGATAGCTCCAAAAGTAATCCAAAGAAGAAAAAAACCAAAACGAGGTAAGCTTTCATAAAGCTTAGTAAGTTAGTATAAACTAAAACTTTAACTTACCATAAAGAATGTAATTTAAACATTTTACAAGATAATTCAATATCATGATTATGAGTTCATTAATTACCTATACACATCACAGGTCTCACAAGGTTAGTGAGTTCATATATAGAACATGTAACTTTACATGTTATCAAACATATACCCAAAAATACATTTCATACATAAACCAACCATTGCATATTCATTTAACATATTCATTTCAAGTGTAACACCCCATATCCGTTACGCAAGCCGGGGCGGTATATAAGGCATTACCTAACTTGATATCATGCATGCAACCCATCTTAAGTCACCAAGACTCAGCCCAAATTAAAACTTATTCAATTTCTACTTTAAACCTCTTAATATCGGCCTACGAGGCCAAAATCGACCATTGGAAACCATTTGGAATCCTTCCAAGTCCTTATCCAATCTATGCAAACTTTGCATTTAAAACAGAGTACACGCCCGTGTGAAAGGGTAACACCCCCGTGTGACCACCTTGACATGGTCGTGTTGATGGCCCTTGTGTCTCATACGGCCTAAACACCAAGGGACACGCCCGTGTCCCTTACCCGTGTGGCCAATTTATTTACACAATTTCACATAATTCAAGTGCAGACTTCACACAGCCTGGACACATGCCCGTGTCCCTGGCCCGTGTTGCTCACACGGCATTGACACGCCCGTGTCTTAGCCCGTGTGAAAAAATTGAGTATTCTATTTCTGACGTTAGCACACCCAACATGTCACACGGCCATAGCTCACGCCCATGTGCTAGGCCATGTCCTTCACACGGCTGAGACACACGGTCGTGTCTCTACCTGTGTGTTTATTACCATGCATACTAACTTGAAATTTTTATGTGTAGGGGACACACGGCCTCATCACACGCCCATGGGGCTAACCGTGTGTCACACACGCCCGTGTGCCTACCCGTGTAGACAAAATAAGGCTATTTACCAAGCCTATTTGCCACCCTTATTTACATCAATGAACATAAACTCAACCAACACCAATTCTAGTCTATACCATACAACCAATTCAACTACTATAAACATTCTTTCATAAGGCAATTTACTCAACCCAGGAAATATCATCTTTGTATATAATCAAAATGAGTAATAGTCAACATCAAGGCTAAATACAAAGTGTGGGGCTTATCCTAAGCCTACACCTCTGGCCAATGCTTAAGGACACAAAATAATCAAGTCTAAGCCTTATACATGCCATATTCAAAAATATAAATCCAACCATACTGAAGGGTTCGGACGATAGTGTGATCGATATCTCTGACTCCAAGTGATCCTTGAGCTAATTAGATGGCACTATAAGAAAATGAAAAGAAAGGAGGGTAAGCATAAAAGCTTAGTAAGTTACATATAAATAGATATACAACAACAATTCATCAATAATCATCATGCTCATAACGCAAGGGTAAGCATAAGTATGACTTACTCATTACCATCCATTCAAGTCATATGCTCTCTAATGAGCTCATTTCTCATACATACCAATTAGGTACCTATACCACTCACAACATGGTTAAGTTTTCATTATTAACTCACAAACATACTTATACTATTGAACCATTCGGAACATTATCGGTTATTCTATAAACCTCAAGCTTGGGGTAAGGTGTCGCTGCTATGTCCCGGACATAGTCTTACACTGGCTCACATCTCAAGTCGATGCCATGTCCCAAACATGGTCTTACACTGACTATCATTATCGAGGCCGATGCGTGTCCCAGACACGTCTTACACCAGCACTCGTCTCAATGTTGATGCCATGTCTCAGACATGGTCTTACACTAGCTCTCATAATGTGGTCAACGCATGTCCCAGACATGTCTTACACTAGCTTACTCAAGTAACCCAAATGTCACAGCTTGAATATCCGGTTTATTTCCTAGTGTTCCAATGGGAATGCTACCATCTCTTTGTCCTTATGCATTCTCATTACACAATCAAGCAATTCATGCTATATCCATTCAATGACAATTTAACACATATTTTATTAATATAGTTGTATTATTTACATACAACTTACCTCAGTTTACAAAATGTACTCGACTAGTCGGTTTAGTCAATTTGCTTGGCTTTCCCCTGGTCTAGGTTCGGATTTGACAAATATTGATCTATAATAACAAAATGCACTCATTTAGTCACTAATTAAAATTATGCAATCATAAATTCACATCTTTGATAAAATGACCATTTTGCCCCTAGACTTTGGCAAAATAACCATTTTACCCTTATTCTCGAAAATCAATTTTTATCGAATTTCCTCTTATATTAGGCCTAATGCAACCCTTTATACTCTTGTATAAACCCCAAAATTCCACTATTTCACACACTTATCACCTATTTTGCAACTTATGCAAAATAGTCCTTTGAGGTGTTTTCATGCTAACACCTTTCACAAGAGTTGTTTAAAACTCTTCTGAGACTCATATTCTTCCATAAAAACTTAGCAAACATCATAATTCCATTCATGGAAAAACCCTAAACTCTTAATCATCTTGCAAAATAGACCCCTCATTTGGAAGCTCATGCTTCAAGGATTCCAAAAATGCAAAGATCATCAACTAAGGACATGAAAATCACTTACTTGTTGAGGTCATAAGTTGCTGAAATTTCAAAGCTTAAAAAACCCCTGTTTTTTTTTTATATTTTCGGTGGAGAGAAGGTGTGGAGAAGAAAGAAAATAATAGCTAAGCTTTTAGGCATTATTTTATCACAAAATTATCTCATCAAGTCACCTAATATTGACTTTTTGACTAAACTTGTCTCCTATCGTCGACCACCTTGTTTCTATGGGTCTAACTGCTCATTAAAGGCCCTCAATTTTAGTTCTCTAGCTATTTAACACATTTGGGTACTAAAATGAAACTTTTTCCCTTTTTGCGATTTAGTCATTTTTCGCAATCGGGCTCGCAAATATCAAAATTAACTCACCAAATTTTTCATACACTAATATAATCATGTTATAACCTCATAATAATAATAAAAATAATTTTCCAAACTTCAAATTTGTGGTCCCGAGACCACTGTTCTAACTAGGCCCTAAATCGGGCTGTTACATCAAGTATTCATTTGATATGTCATTTTTCATATATCTATATTTCGATAAATATTTCGTATAAATACTTCATATAATTGTTTCATATATCTATTTCCATATAAACTTTTCGTATATCCAATTTCATATTACCATTTCTGTTTGCTCATTTTTCACCTAAAGAACCCTAATGAAATAGCGTTGGATACACGGGAACAATGCTCACACAAGCTATGACAGTAAATGCTCACACGAGCTATGACTGTAAATGCTCACATGAGCTGTGAAATAGGTCTGCTCACACGAGTTGTGGGTCAGGATTTTAGGCTACACGATGCTACTTACACAAGCTGTGGAGAATTCACAACAAATACAAGACCTCAACCATCGGTAGGACATCTAAGACCAACACCCGAAATGGTAAATACCTTAATGACATGTGGCTGGCTGCGTGTGTCCGCATTAAAACAATAAATTTATGAAACTATTTTTAAAGCCTAGTTTTACTGCAAGTGTATAGGTCAGTTGGAATATTTATAATGTTACAATGAAACACCGAAGTATTCCAATGATCGAACCCAAATGAAGAGGTGATTGAGCAATAACTATCCTACACAATAGAGTCTAAGTGGCTACTAATATGATTTTATAGTATGACAGTCCATAAAAGATGATTTTTGTAAGAAAATTAAATATTCTGCCCTAAGGACTAAATTGCAAGAAATGTAAACTAGAGGGACTATCTCACAAATAACTAATGGGGGGTTAGTTGACTTCGATATAGTTCACCAAATTTCGAACTCGGGACATAAATTGCTTAAATTACTAAGTGGCTCTATTTTATCTTCCGATCTCAATTTATCAACTTAGACGAATTAGGTCCAGCTTATCTTCCGACCTCATTGGTTAATATGGAACAAACGAATGGGTGCGTGACAAGATTACCTTCTGGTCTCACTTTATCTTAATATTCCCTTAGGGGCATCACTACCTAAGTTTTATTCAAATTAGTCCAATTTGTTATGATTTAGCCCTTTGTCTAAAGATTTTAGTTTATCCACATCTCCATCAACCAACCTTCTTAAATATTTAGCTACACATGTTCAAAATAAAGAAAATAAACATAGCAATGGAAAACAAGGTAGCCATGAAAGTAAAGATTAAGAAAAATATGAAAGTTGAGATTTTTATGCAAAAAAAAAACTTAAATAGCATGAAACCAAAAAACATTTAACAGGGAAATCTAAAAGAAGAAACATAAAATGAACAAGCTTTAACAGATTTAAAGTAAAATAAATTGAAATACATTAAACTAAAGCTTAGATAGTTCTGAAAGTAAAGTACAAGGAATAGAAATGTAAATAAATCTTAGCTACAAGAACAAGAAGTAAATGTAGAAAAATAAACTCTAATCTAATGTAGAAGAAGAGAAAAATAAAAACCCTAGAAAAAGTGCAGAGAAAACTAAAGAAAAACTAGAGAAACCTAAACCAAAACAAAGCTAACGTGTGTTTCCTTCCTCCTCAGCAATTTTTGGTTGTTTTGAAGTGTATTTTGATGACTTTTCGATGTAAAAAATGCCTATACACTGGCCTTGTGTGATTGGTGGGCCGAGTAGACAAAGGTTGCCCTTATTGTCCAAGTTTGTCCCCCTGACGAAGGTGATATTGTGATACCCTGAAGAGGATATCACAATATCTCAAGTAGTGTTAAAACTTGGAGTCTTTCTTGGGAGGTAGATATTGTGATACCCAACGGGATATCGCGATACCACTGAAAGGAATCCCTGGTATTACTGTCTGGGATGTCACGATTCCAAGGGTTGGGTATCGCGATACCCTTGCCCTTGGTGTCGTTCTCGCTCGTTTTCAACCTCTAACACGTATCTATAGCATTCAAACACACGTTAGGCCACCAAATGGCACTATCGGCCAGTTTGGGTAAAAAATAGACAAAATTTAGACATTTTCACTTATTATTCAAAAATATGAAAATAACAAAAAACAATGCTAAAGATTATATTTTGCTCGATAAAAAACTCCTTAAGTGTGTAAGAAAAGCCTAATTTTCCACATCAATTTGTGGTAGATCAACATGTCATTTGTATCCTAAGCATTCACAAGGTTCATACGAGTCATGTTTCATATTCATATCACTTAATTATATATATACATTACTTCATCACAAGAACTCATCTATATAGTTTTCTATTTTCAATCATAACCTTTAATTTTATTAGCACTGCAACTTAATGCATTTCGTCAATTACAATTTATCAAGCAAATAAACTCAATCACAACATACATAGACAATTATTAAATCACAACTACAACAACTAATTAATTAATCAATTTACAAACTTACCTAATAAAAAATGGCTACGAACGCAGCACTAATGTTTACTCTGCTAACTTTCCTTTTCCATGATTATTGTCCGGTTGATTCATTTCTTGATCTAAATAATAGTTTTAATTTAATTAACCATTTAAAACAACTTAAATAATTAAACTTACGCATATAAGCCCCTTTAATATTATTTTATTATTTTACCTTAAAATTTTACCCTTTATGCAATTTAACCTCTAAACCTGAATCTTTCAAATTAAACACAATATAGCCCAAACCATACTAGCTGAGTTTCTTATAGTCCTTGTAGAGCCCATATATTTTACAATTTCATAATAATTTCATGAAATTTTACTATTTTAGCAATTTAGTCCTTAAAAATTAAAATCACTAAAAACTACTTTACAAAATAGTTCTATTTAGCTATCAAGCTTATAAATATACCATCAAACTTCAAAAATACCTCAAATTCAAAAATACCTCAAACTCAACAATGGCACAATTCAAAAAATTTAAAAACTTTACGAATTAAACCCCAAGTTAGATAGATTAAGATACAATGATCACAAAAACATAAATATCACTAAAAATGGGCTAAAAGAGTACTCACATGCAAATGCCGATTATGCTTTAATAAAATGGCTATAGCTTCTTGTTATTTTATGGTTTCAGTGGAAGAAAATAAAACGGGAAAGATGACCCTACTTTTGTTTTATTAAACTAACCTTTTATATAATTTAAATTTTAAAATAACATTATAATATAATTAGCAGAACATGCACTCATCTTCCAAAAATTATGAAAGTGGATAAATTACCACTTAAATCCCTTAATAAAATTTAATTAAGTTACTAAACAACTAAATTCAATGGAAATCAAGTTTTTACTATTGTTATGATTTAGTCCTTTTTCTTAATTAACAATTCAATCACTACAATTTCCGAATCAAACATCAATACACATATATAGCCACTCCATAAATATTTAATAAAAATATTTACAGGCTCGGTTTATAGAAATGAGATCCTAAAACCTCATTTTCCAAAACCATTTGACTTCAGGGATAAACCATTTGTACTTAACTGTTCGTTCAATTAGCAAAAATGTTCAAATTAAAATTTAATATAATATTATATTTGACTCGTAAATATTAAATTATAATATTTACGGGCTCACTTGTCAGATTTATGATCCTGAAACCACTATTTTCGACACCATTAAAAAATAGACTGTTACAATGATATCCTCTCATTAACATTACATGATAGATAAAAAGTAAATGTAGGCACGGGTCGTCTGTATTTGTGATGAATGACTTAATTATTATTTGATGCTGATTGGCTTTTTATGAAAGAAGATGTAATGGTTACCGTGAGATAAAATATGATCATATTGAGAGAATGATTTTATCCCAAAGAGATTAAGGATATCTTATGAGGATAACACACTTATGATTAAGTCATTGGATGAGCACTGATTGAGTTGCTTTCGTAATGGTATGTCATTGGGGAGACCTCAGTCACAACACTATAATGGAATGAGTTTGTGAGTAAATTAGTTTACAATTAATAGGCAAAAAGCTGGAATTTAATTATTAATCATTTGAACCCTAATTGCATATGTCCAATTGGTCCCTCTGCTAGCTCGTTGAAACCAGAAATGAATTGCATGTTGAATAAAATGAACAGAAATGAATAGGTTCGAAAATGAAATGAAATTAATTATTCATTGTGAATATGTTGAAAATAGAAATTAAATATATTTTCTCATAGATTATTTTACAATAAAGTTGTTATGATTTTAATGGAATTAAAATTGGGTTGTAATATTTATTTAATTAGAAAATTAATTTAATGAATAATATTTATTTTAGAAAATAGAAAAACATGTATTGTATTGGATTAAATCATAAAGTGTTGAGTTAAAAGTCCAAAAAGCACATATAAATGGACCCGATGCAGGAGAGGTCCAAAACCCCCCTCATAACAAGTATGAGGGGTGAAAACCCTAGTAAAATAACTAGGGTTGGTTGCCCCTCTCTCACCTAATTCAACTAGGGGATTGTTTTTTGACCACCTCCAAATATGCAAACGTTTAGAGTTAAAGTCGTGCAAATAAATATAAATTAAGTATGGTATTTGCAAGCGAACATATCAAATTGTAATATAGATTAGTGTTACAACTAAACACCAAAAAGTATCCTGAGGACCGTACCTAAGGGAGGCTGAATTAAATCTAAAAATATTATTATCTACAGTAACAGGTCTCAACAATACTTATTAAAAATCATATTACGACAATAAATAGTAAAGATTAAGATAAGAGAAAAAAATTAAAAATAAAAACTACGCAAATAATGTTAACAAACAAAAATCATTCGACTTATAGATAGAAGATTAACTCGCTTCCGTGGTTGTAATCAATTTTAAACCTAAGGTTTTTATGAGAAGATTAATTATTACTTAGACAGTATTACCTCTCGGCCTCTACTGTCTAACTAATCAACCAGTACACGCTTACCTCTCACCCTCACTTTCTTAACTGGGATAAATACATGATTTACTCGATATCCTCATCTCTTGATCCGTTTACCTATATTACTTCCTAGGGTTGTCAAGCCTAGGTTTAAGAACACATGTATTTACATCAATTAATCCTACTGGAAAAATCCTAACTCTTTCGTTAATCACTCTCACTTCTGTTGATTAATCTCCCAAAAGATTTAGCCACTCCTTGTCGCAAAAACCATTTTTCCTACGATTAGATAAGTCATGCAAGAACACAAAATAATATAAAAGAGAAAAGATAGGAATTGCCCGTATGATATCTTGGGGTGTTTGGAATAGCAAAACCTCGTCATTTGCAAACAAATAATAAAAGAAAAAATAGTGAAATATTGAAATTGCAAAGACTTGGATTCAAATCGAATCAAGCCAAAGAACAAGAAATAAAAATATAAAACCCTATACCTAACCCAATCACTGGGTCCAAGTATCAAATGTCACAAACAACCCAATAACCTAGCAAAATTCCTAAAACAATTTATTTAAATATTTGGACACTGTCCAATTAAGATATAAAACTTTTTCAAATTTACTACCATATCAATTTTAGTAGTATTTAAAATTCTAAATTCAGTTTTTAAAATTGATACATCTAGCTTAATCCCTGAGGCATGGGGCCTCTAAGGGAACCACTCTATATACATGAACTGTAATGACCCAAAATTCAGGGGCATTGCAAAAGTACATTATCGGGCCTTTGTCTTAACGAAATGGGTTCGTAAATAATTATTAGAAATATTTATGAGTTTAGTGATGTATTCAATTAGGTTTTGATTAGGTGAATTTAACTTAATTAAGAGTAATTAGCAAAAAGGACTAAAGTGAATAAAGGGTAAAAGTCTAGTTGTAGATCAAAATAAAATAAAGGGGACTAAATAGGAAATTATGCCCATTTTAATAGGTGAGGCGGCATATGTTTAAAAGATCTAAGATTTTTACATGATATTTATTAGATTAATTATATTATTATTAAATAAATTAAAATAAAGACAAATTATGATGATAAAATTGTACATGTGTAATATATGTATTTGTACACTTGTAATATAATTGTATATTTTCTTAAATTTTAAGTAAAAGATAATTATTAGATAATTAATTGAATTATAAGATTTTTACAAGTGTATGGTATAGATGTTATTGTACATTTATGAATAAAATATATATGTACATTTGTAATAATATTATTTGTTGTTAAATAATTTTTTATTAAATAAATAAGATAATTGACAAATATATGTACAAAATTTATACAGGTGTAATAATATAAATATGTACAAATGTAATTAAATAATTGATTTAGTTAAAATTTAAGCATAAGATATTTTATATTGATATTATATTAATTATTAAGAAATTAAAACAATAAAGTAAATAAAAGAAACTAAAGAAATAAAAGAAAGAAAAAAAGTAAAAGAAACAAAAAGAACAGCAGAAGTCATTCAAACAGGGGAAGAAAAAATAGGAAAGAAAAATAAAAGGGAAAACTAGGGATTTGAAGCTTGAAGTTTAATTGGTAAGTTAAGGTAAACCCTTTTTACTTAATTTTGATGTTTTAAGAGTTTTAGAACAAAGTTTTGTTAAATTTAAGTTAAAATTCTGGAAGTTCTTAAAGTTTTTTTAAACATGGTTCATGTTGAATAAATTGTTGAATTAAGGATTTAATTGAATAAATTTCAAGTTAGGATTGATAAATGGATTAAATTGTAAAAGAAGCTATGAGTTTTGTGACTGAGGGATTAAATTGAAAGAAGTTTTAAATTAGGGTTTTATTATGAATACTAGATAGATAGGTTAAATTTGATAGGAACTTGAATAAGAATGAAGTATGAATTAAGTTAGTAAAGTGAATGAGTTAGTTAGGACATAATTGAAAATAAGGTGTAAATTGAATAGAAATTCAATTATTTGTTATAATGAGTGCTGTAATTAATGGTATAATTATTTTAATTTTCGTAGCTAACGTAATACCGGAGACCTCGACAAAGAAAGCAAAGGAGAAGGTTGGCGAGTGATTCAAGAATTACGATTTGTATTTCTATAAACTGAACTTAACATTTAAATTGTTGTTTTTATTATTATATGTGTATGGAAAGATATTAAGGTAAGTATTAGTGCTTTGATATTGAATTGAATATAAGTGAATATGTAATTATTGTGAAATGGATATTGAAATGATTAATTACTATGAATTGAGAAATGAATTGAATATCTTATTAACTGTATCGGGCTGAGTCGAATATAGTTGGCATGCCATAGGATTGGAAGCGTTCAGGGATACTTCAACCTTGAGTCGATGAGGCACTATAAGTGTTGTATTGTTACTTTGACTTCGAGTCGATGAGGCACATTGTGTGTCGCATCTTATATCTTATTACCGGTTTAATCCGATGAGGTACTAAGTACGATTATTATTATTCTCATTGCCGGCCAAAGCCGATGAGGCACTGAGTGTCATACTGGTGTGTTGGTTGGATCCATGTATCCGTCAATGTCTAAGTTATGTTAATAGGGGTAAACTATTGCACTGAATAATTGAATGACTGTATTACTGGACTGAATAACTGATTATTATTGATTGTTTGATACTGAATAATTGATTGTTATTGAATAATAATAAACAAATAATTGTTATTGAAAAATAATGATTGATACTGAGTTTGAAATAAAATAGAGCACTGAATTGAAAGGTGAATATTTGAATAGTTATTGAATTTGAGTAGTGTTATATGTGTATTTTATAATTATTTAAGTGTTGATTTATAGAAATACCACTGAGTGCATACTTAGCGTACGGTTTGTTTCCATGCGCAGGTTAGGTACAAAAGTGACTAACAACTCAGCATCTAAGTCAATCCCGAACTCAAATATGTGGTGATGTATTTTCTCTTTTGAAAATGGCATGTACCTAGGTTGTAATCTGTTGTTATTTTGATACATAAATATTAATGATAAATGATGGTAATGGTTGTTCCATACAATTACATATGTCTTAAACATAGTCTATATCATAGCTTTGGACAATTTTGTTGAATGATAATTTAAATGAATCAATTAGACATCTTATATTAGATTATTATAAACATAAAAATGTTAGAACTTTATATTATTAGTTTGTTATAATTAGAAATGTATAAATTCATGAATTGATTTGTTTGGATAGGTCTCGATTTGAATTTGTAGGGAAGGTTAGATATTTATAAAGGGGTTATATTGAGTTCGCACAAAAAAATTCAGAGTACCCGAACAAGTCCCGATTCGATTCTAACGTGTGATTTGGACCACAAGGGTCTATTATAGGGACTTTATAATTAAATCAAGTTATGTATGTCATTTATTTTGAATTAATTATAAATTGTCTGATAGGTTCGGTAATGCTCTATAACCTTGTTTCGGCGACAGTTTGGGGTTAGGGGGTGTTACATTTTAGTGGTATCAAAGCTATTCAAGTTTAGTCGATTCTAGAATTAAATTGAGTACAGAAATGAGTCTAGAGGTACATGCCATAATTGAATTAAATTTGAGTCGAGATTGGATGCTAATATATATGTATACTGAATTATTGCTTCTGTTTTATAGTTAAAGATGTCTGGTGAAAATATCGAAGATACTGATAAAGAAATGTATAATAAAGATGATGAATCATATGATATGAATGAATCAAATTCTGCAACACCAAGTGTAAACCTGGTAGGTAATTAACCATCAATTGTTGAAAGGAATGATACTAGAGAAAGAGATAATTCAAAAATACTCAGAGTGATCGCCGATGCCCTTCAAAGAGCAGTAGGAACTATACCTGTTATGACCTTTACTCCTACAGTTCAACGGGCTCCGATTAAAGAATTTCGTAAATATGGAGCTACAGAATTTATGGGTTCGAAGGGAGTTGCTCCATCTATTGTTGAAAACTGGATAGAAACTACAAAGAGAATTCTGAAGCAACTTCAATGCACCCCTCAGGAAAGTTTATTGTGTGCCGTATCTTTGTTGCAAGAAGAAGCGTACATATGGTGGGAATCAGTGTCACAACATGTGCCAGAGGAACAAATAAGCTGGGATTTCTTCCAGGGAGAATTTCAAAAAAGTATATGGGAGAGTTGTATATGGAAGATAAGAAACAGAAGTTCCTAATGCTGAAACAAGGTGAGATGTCCGTAGCGGATTATGAACGAGAATTTGAGACTGAGTAGATATGCAACTGAATTTGTACCGACTGAAGTTGACAAATGCAAACAATTTCTACGAGGGTTGCGTGATGAACTACAATTACAATTGGTGTCTCTCTGAATTACTGAATTTGTAGATTTAATTGAGAGAGCTAAAATGGTTGAACAAGTGTTGGGATTAGATAAAAATACTGAAACTTTTCGTTCACTTGGAAATCGTCCTGGAACTACAAGCTCTAATTTCCAACCTAGGAGATCAAAAAAAATTTGAGACAGTTGGAGATTTGGTTCTAGATCAGATAGAAGTGACAGAAACCGTGGTAGGCAGACGACAGTTTCCACTAGTACTATCAGAGGAACAACTTGGAATAATGAAATTCCAGAATGTCAATACTGTGGAAATAAACATTGGGGAGAATGTTGGAAATTAACTAGAGGTTGTTTTTGTTGTGGATCCACTGATCATTTTGTCAAAGACTGCCCAAAGATTAAAAGTATAGCACCAGAAGTACCACAGAGATCTGAATCTGCTTCTAGAGGTCGAGGGTCAGGCAGAGGTGGCTCGGTTAATAAAGGAGGTGCTAGAAGAACAAGTGAAGTTGCCACTCAACAACCGGAAGTTAGAGCCCTAGCCCGAGCATACGTTGTAAGAACTCGTAAAGAAGGAGATGTACACGATGTGGTGACAGGTATATTTTTATTATATTCTGAACCCGTTTATACTTTAATAGATCCGGGATCGTCACATTCTTATGTTAATACAAAATTAGTTAAGACGAGAAAATTAAAACCTGAACTGTCTAGAGTAATAGTAGAGGTATCTAGTCCTCTACGACAAACTATGTTAGTGAATTAAATATGTCGAAGATGCCCGTTAATAATTCAGGATAGAATCTTTTCTGTTGACTTGTTAATTATGCCATTTGGCGACTTTGACATTATATTGGGCATGGACTGGCTATCAGAATATGGAGTAATTTTGGACTGCTATAAGAAGAAGTTCACTGTTCAGAATGACATTGGTGATCATATTGAAGTAAACGGTATTCGGACTAGTGGGTCAATTCGTATGATCTCGGCAATTAAAGCTATTAAGCTTCTTTGTCAAGGTTGTGCAGCTTTCTTAGCATATGTTATTAATTCGGATTCAGTGGAGAGTAAATGTAGAAATTTCGGACCTTATGTGAATTTCCTAATGTATTCCCTGAAGAATTACCTGGATTACCTCCTGATCGGGAAGTTGAATTTGTGATCGAAGTATACCCGGGTACAGATCCAGTGTCGATACCTTCATATCATATCTCACCTACTGAATTGAAGGAATTGAAGCTACAACTGCAAGATTTACTAGATCGAGGTTTTGTACGACCTAATACGTTACTGTGGAGAGCTCCAGTGCTATTTGTTAAAAAGAAAGACGGTTCGATGTGATTATGTATTGATTATCGATAGTCAAACAAGGTGACTGTCAAGAATAAATACCCGTTAACTGGAAACACAAAAATTTATATACTTTTTCAGACCCATTTTTACTTAAATTCATGCAAATCCGGTTAAATTTTTGTCGAAAAATGATTAAATATTATAAAATAATTAAATTGTGTTAAAAAATATGAACATGGTGAATTTAGTTAATTTTATACTTAATTTTGATTAACTTTGACTATTTTTCGACAGATTCGAGCAAAGGGCAAAAATTGGCTCGGCTGACACTGCTAAAAGCTCAAAATCGAGAAGCAATTTGAAGTATCGAGGCACATTAATGTCCAGCCTAAGACGGTCAAGAAATGTGTTTTAATTCATAATTTAATTAATTTTAATTTATTCCCCATTTAATTTGGGTAAAATAAATTATTTTTAATTAATTATGGAGAAAAGGTCCAATTGAACCGCACTGGTCGAACCATATTGAGGGAACCGAGCCAGCCACTAATTGGGAAACCCAGAACCGTCCATATGCTGACCCAAATCAGAATTTTAGATGATTAAATATGCTTGCAAAAAGTCCTTGAAGAACTTTCAAAATGCATTCAAACCCCTCCTTTAATTGTGGCTTTATGAAATTGCCCCAAGCCTAAAGTAGCAAAGTTGAAACTCTAAACTTTGCCATGTGTGTGTCCGGCCATAGGGGGGCTCCTTGGCTGCTGAAATTTTCTATTTTTAGCAGCCACAATCAGCTATAAAAGCCACCCCTTGCTAATCATTCAAAGCATCCCTCACTTTACAACGTTCTCTCATTCCCTCTCTTACTTTTCTCTCATTTATTCCATCCCATTTCCCTCTTGTTTAAGTGCCGATTTATTTTCTTGGGAAAGAGGATCTCATCAGCCATTTTAGAGTAGCAATTAGGTGTTCATAAGCCACCTTGATAGCCAAGGCCAAAGAAGAACGAAGAACGGAGCAACTAGACAAGCCACGGAGAAACACCGAATTTGCCTCTTGCTCTCTAACTCTTTAATTCTTGTTGTTGTTTTGATAAACATGTTTATGAATATCTTTGCTATTGAAATGCTTATTTTAATCAATTCAGCTTAAAATTATGTTTGTGTTGGGTTGATTATATTTTGCATGCTTGTATTGTTAAAATGATGTTTATGCTTTTATAGGCCTCGGTAAGATGCTTGATTAAGTAAAATCATGCCTAAGTTATTCATGCGTTACGACTGTGAGGTAACTAATGAATTAATTATTTAAACGGATTGAAATTGTAATTAATTGATACAGTACTTAATCAGTGCATGTTTATTCTTCTAAGGTAGCTGCAGATTAAATTAGCAATGTATCTGGCGATATTATTGCATTGCATAACTTGCAAGATTATTGTGATTAAATTGTTTCAAGGTAGGGATGCCTTGTTACTTCACATAGTCTTTTATATGCTTATTAGATTTAATTAATCATTTGAATTGACATAGGGATATGTAAGAGATTGGTTCAATTTAATGAGTATGTATGTGCAATAACATGTTTTCTTACTAGAATTTGTTTAGTCGGTTGAATTGACATAGGGATATGTCAAGAGATGAATGGATTTTGGTATGTAAATATGTTCATAAGTTAGAAAATTACCGGGTTGCCGTGATTTTATTCGTAACAGTGTAAACATAAGTTTAATAATTCTAAGCTAAAGGGATATAATTAATCCAACACAAGTATGTTATATTGATTAAATCTTATTTGAAATCGTGCACTAGAACTCCTTTGTATTGTTTTTAATCATTTACTTAGTTCTTAAACAGTTTTTGACCACCTTTCTTTTAAACCAAATTATTTTTACCTCACCAAAGTGTTTTACGAATAATTTCATAAATAATTATTTTTATAGTCCTTGTGGGTACGATAACACGATATTTACTTGCCACTTTATTACTTGTTGCGATTGTGTACACTTGCACATTTTTTCGTCGTTCCAAGTTTTTAGCGCCGTTGGTGGGGACTATTTTAAAAAGTCATTATTTGTGAATTGTTAGTTTAACATTTTGGTTTATTTTTCTGTTTAATTTTTAACTTAATTAATTTTCTTTGATAATTTTAGGTGTTTATGAGTATTGACCAGATTATTGACTTACTCCTTGTAGGCCCTGAGATAAAACGAACCTTTCGATAGCGAAGAAGACAAGCGAACCAGAGAAGGACTGAAGGAATGAATTTTGAGAATATGAATCAAGGAAACGGAGCAAACCTCACTCAAAATCCTATCCTTATTGCTGATGATAGAGATAGAGCTTTAAGACAGTATGCAGTGCCTGTATTTAATGATCTTAATCCGGGTATTAGGAGACCCGAAATCGAGGTACAACAATTTGAGCTGAAGCCAGTCATGTTCCAGATGCTTTAGACAGTGGGCCAATTCAGTGGAATGCCTATCGAAGATCCTCATCTTAATTTAAGACTATTTATGGAGGTGAGTGACTCTTTCAAATTAGCTAGAGTACCCGAAGATGCATTACGATTGAAGTTGTTCCCGTACTCACTAAGGGACAGAGCTCGAGCCTGGTTGAATTCATTGCCACCAAACTCAATTTCTACATGGTAAGAGTTAGCCGAAAGATTCCTCATGAAGTATTTTCCGCCAAGTAAGAATGCTAAATTGAGGAACGAGATCATTGCCTTCCAACAAATGGATGATGAGTCCTTGTATGAGGCATGGGAACGATACAAAGAACTACTACGGAAATGCCCTCACCATGGAATCCCATATTGCATCCAACTTGAGACATTTTATAATGGTCTCAATGCTCACAAGAGGATGGTAGTGGATGCTTCTGCTAACGGTGCTCTCCTTTCTAAGTCTTATAATGAGCCTTACGAAATCATCAAGAGGATCGCCAGTAACAATTATCAATGGCCAACCAATCGAGCCAAGTCAGGAAGATGAGTTGCTGGAATACATAAAGTGGATGCTCTCACTTCACTTGCATCTCAGGTGTCTTCAATATCCTCAATGCTTAAGAATCTTACCACTAATGGGTGTAACAGTTTTGCAGCCCAACCACCTCACCAATTTGAGAGTATAGCCCGTGTTTATTGTGGGGAAGGACATTTATTCAAAGAATGTCCATCAAACCTCGAATCCGTATACTATGTAGGTAACCAGAACCAAAATTGAGGAAGACAAGGACTGCAGTCCAACTTTTATAACCCATCATGGCAAAACCACCCGAATTTTTCTTGGAGTAACTAAGGGGCTGGAACCAGTAACAACTACGCTCAACCTAGACCAACTCAGCCGCTTAGTTTTTCCCAACAAGCTCAGAAACCAGCTCAGGCTGAATCATCCAATAGCTTTGAGAATTTATTAAAGGCATACGTGGCGAAAAATGATGCCACTATAAGAAATTTGGAGAATCAAGTGGGCCAGCTTGCTACTGAACTTAGGAATCGAACACAAGGTGCTTTACCTAGTGATACGAAAAATCCAAGAAATCCAAGGAAGAAACATTGCAAAGCGTTAACATTGAGGAGCGGAAAGACAGTAGAGCCCAACACTACTGAAGCTGAAAAGGAGCCAGCTGATGCTCAAAACCCAGAGGAAGTTCAACCGAGTGTTGAAAGTCCAGTTTCACAAGAACCAAAATTTGCAAAACCCGACAGGGTAATTCTAGAACTAGCTAATTCTGATCAACTATCAACTCCATTAGATGCAGAATTGCCACAGAAAATGAATCAACCAGTTCCAGTAAAGAAACCTCCACCACCCTACCCTCAAAGACTTCAGAAGCAGAAGCAGGAAATTCAATTCAAGAAATTCCAAGATGTACTCAAGCAACTTCACATCAACATCCCGTTGGTTGAAGTACTTGAACAAATTCCGAACTACGTCAAATTCATAAAGGATATCTTGTCTAAAAAATGAAGACTTGGAGAATTTGAGACGGTAGCTCTGACGAAGGAATGCGGCGCATATCTTCAAGACAAGCTACCCCCAAAGCTGAAGGATCCTGGATGTTTTACCATAGCTTGCAACATTGGAGCAACGTATTGTGGTAAGGCACTATGTGACTTGGGTGCAAGTATTAACTTGATGCCTATGTCAATATTTAGGAAATTAGGGATAGGTGAAGTTAGACCTACTACGGTTACACTTCAACTAGCGCATTGATCTTTAGCACATCTAGAAGGAAAAATCGAGGACGTATTGGTACTTGTAGATAAATTTATCTTCCCTGTTGATTTTGTTATCCTAGACTTTGAAGCAGACAAAGAAGTGCCAATTATCCTAGGAAGGCCATTTTTAGCAACCGGAAGGACCCTTATTGATGTGCAGAAGGGCGAGCTTACTATGTGTGTTCAGGATGATCAGGTAACATTTAATGTTTTTAAGTCTATGCGATTTCCAGACACAATTGATAATTGTTCTGCAGTATCTGGTTTAGAGGATTTAATAGTGGAAAAGGAGCTCAACTATGCTGAGGATCCGTTGGAACAAATTTTGAAATCAGACCCTCCAAATGATGAAGAGAAAGATGAATACTTAACTTTGTTAGAAGCTAATCAAAGGGGATTTAATCTGCAATCTCACTTTGAATCTTTGGAGTTAGAGAAAAGGGATTATACCCAACCAAAAGTGTCAATCAAGGAGCCACCTAAATTAGAACTGAAGGTACTCCCCTCACATTTGAAATATGTTTATTTAGGTAACTCTTCTACTCTATCTGTGATTGTTTCAGCAGAATTAACTATTGAGCAATAAGGGAAACTTATCTTAGTCTTGAAACAATTCAAGAACGATATTGGATGGACCATAGCCGATATCCGCGATATTAGTCCATCTGTATGCATGCATAAGATTATACTGAAAGATGGCAAAAAAGGGACTATTGATGGACAATGAAGACTGAACCCCATCATGAAGGATATGGTGAAAAAGGAGATTATCAAGTGGTTAGATGCGGGTATTATTTATCCCATCTCAAACAGTTCGTGGGTAAGTCTAGTCCAGTGCATGCCAAAAAAGGGAGGTATCACAGTCGTAAAGAATAAGAATAACGAGTTGATACCAACTAGAACAGTTACGGGATGGAGGATTTGCATCGATTACCGGAAGCTGAACAAGGCGACTAGAAAAGATCACTTTCCTTTGCCGTTCTTGGACTAGATGCTAGATAGACTTGCGGGGAGACACTATTACTGTTTTTTTGATGGATACTCGGGGTATAATTAGATTACAGTAGCACCGAAAGATCAACACAAGACAATGTTCACCTATCCGTACGGTACATTTGTTTTTAGACGCATGTCATTTGGTTTATGTAATGCACCTGCTACATTTCAAAGATGTATGATGTCTATTTTTACTAACATGGTTGAGAAGTACCTGGAAGTTTTTATGGATGACTTTTCAGTATTCGGAGATGCTTATGATGATTGCTTAGCCAATCTAGCTAAGGTACTAAGGCGACGTGAAGAAACGAACCTAGTACTTAACTGGGAAAAGTGCCATTTCATGGTGCGAGAAGGAATTGTTCTAGGGCATCGGATAACGAGACATGGAATCAAGGTAGATAAAGCAAAGGTAGATGTTATCGAGAAACTCCCACATCCAACATCTGTAAAGTGTGTTAGGAGCTTTTTGGGCCATGTCGGGTTCTATCGAAGATTTATCAATAACTTCTCTAAAATTGCTAAACCCTTATGCAAATTCTTGGAAAAGGACATGACGTTCAAGTTCGATGATGAATGCTTAAGAGATTTTAAGGATTTTAAGAGTCGATTAGTTACGGCACCCATAATCTTTACACCAGACAGGGATTTTTCCATTTGAATTGATGTATGACGCAAGCGACTTCGCAATAGGGGCTGTCATGGGCCAGCGAAGGAACAAAGTTTTTCATCCCATCTACTATGCAAGCCGGACTCTTGCAGGAGCTCAACTGAACTATACGGTAACAGAAAAAAGAGTTACTTGCTATTGTATTTGCTTTTGACAAGTTTCGATCCTATCTTGTAGGTACCAAAGTAACTGTCTACACGGACTACTCGGCAATTAAGTATTTTCTTGCCAAGAAAAACGCTAAGCTGAGACTAATCCGATGGGTAATTCTACTTCAAGAGTTTGATCTAGAAATTTAAGATCAAAAGGGTGTAGAAAGCCAAGTAGCAGATCACTTGTCCAGATTGGAGCCGCAAGAAGGGAATTCTCCTAATATACCAATTCAGGAAACATTTCCATATGAACACATACTGAAGGTAACTCATGTCCATAATACCCCTTGGTTTGCTGATATTGCTAACTATTTAGCTTGTAGTTTGATGCCAATTCATAAGACTTATCAACAAAAGAGAAAGTTTCTTCACGATGTGAAGTACTATTTCTGGGAAGAACCATATTTGTTTGGAAAGTGTGCAGATCAGATGATTAGGAGATGCGTAGCAGAAGATGAAGTACAAAAGATTTTATACCATTGTCACTCAGCTCCGAGTGGGGGACACTTCGAAGGTACTCGTATGGTGGCCAAAGTATTGCAAGCCGGATTCTTTTGGCCAACACTATTCAAGGATGCATATGCATACGTAAAGAGCTGTGACCGATGTCAAAAGGTTGAAAATATCACCAACAGAAATAAGATGCCTCGAACAAACATTATTGAGGTAGAATTGTTCGATGTATGGGGTATTGACTTTCTTGGTCCTTTCCCTCCGTCTTTTGGTCACAAGTATATATTGGTAGCACTGGACTATGTGTCCAAGTGGGTTGAGGCTAAAGCTTATCCGACAAATGATGCTAGGGTTGTAATTAAGTTCTTGCAGAAACACGGGTTCACAAGGTTTGGAACCCCAAGAGCTATCATTAGTGATGAAGGGTCCCACTTTGTTAACAAGTGGTTAAAGTGGTTATTAGACAAGCACGGAGTGAAACACAAGGTTGCAACAGCTTACCATCCGCAGACGAATGGGTAAGCTGAACTGGAAAATAAGGAAATCAAAGGCATACTTGAGAAGGTAATTTGCCCAAACCGACAAGATTGGTCCAAAAGGCTGGATGATGTTTTATAGGCTTACAGAACAGCATACAAGATGCCTTTAGGGATGTCACCCTACAGGTTGGTCTTTGGGAAAGCATGTCATCTACCCTTAGAGTTAGAGCACAAGGCTTACTGGGCTCTTCGACAACTCAACTTGGATCCTAAGCTTACTAAAGAGAAACGGATGCTCCAACTCAATGAGCTAGAGGAACTCCAGCTATTCTCCTACGAAAATGCCAAATTACTTAAGGAGAGACTTAAGAAATGGCATGACAAGCACATTCGCGTTCGAGAATTTGAAGCAGGTCAGCGAGTCTTGTTATTTAATTCCAGACTAATTTTTTTTCCAGGTAAGCTAAAATCACGTTGGTCTGGTCCATTTACGATTCATCGCGTCTACCCATACAAAGTTATCGAGCTCCAAGGTAAGGGAGGTAGTTTTCCAGTTAACGCTCAGCGCCAAAAACACTACTGGGGAGATAAGATTGAACGGAATGAAATTTCGTTCATTTTATCGGATGTTTAAAAGTTTCTTATCTTCTTTTTTAATAAATGATTTAGGGTATATTTTCGGGATTAGTATGTTTAAATAAATTCTGTCAAGGAGATTGGAACTTAAGCGGGACTGCTTGTGACCCCTCCAATCTTTCCTGGGAATTGATTTTAACATAATTTTCCGAAAAATTATTCTCTAAATAGAATTTTCAATTTTTGATTTTTCAAATAAAAGGGTCAATTTTGATCCAAGTCTTAAATTGCAACTCAATTCCAAATTTTCATTAAGCCCAGAGACTTAATTGAATCATTTTTAAAATTTGGTTTCTATTTTTGTAAATAATAAAAACTAGATGCCTCTTTTTGTAAATATTTTCAAAAGGCTTCTAGAATAAAGTTTTTAGTTTTAAAAAAATGATAATTATTAATATATAATTATATCCATTATAATATATATTAATTATTATCAATTTTAGGATTTTATTTGATAAGTTTTTAATAATAATAAGATGATAATCTTTAATATATAATTATATCTATTATAATTTATATATTAATCTTTATTAATTTAGCATAGAATTAGGATTAGTTTTAAATCATATTTAATCTTCGTTTAAATAAATTAAATAGCAATTAATAATTTAATATGCATATATCTAATTATTAATTGTTGTTATCTCTGTATAGGATTAGAACTTAGAATTTTTATTAATTAAATTATTTTAAGAATTCTACTCTAATTCCTATTTCTCCCTCTATAAATTCCACCCATCTTTACATTCATATATCACTCAAAACCCAAAAACCCTTAAAGTGTCGCACGCCCATAGCACTTAGCAGTCGGCCAGCACACCCAGCTTCATTGCACGCCGCATGTCCAAGCTCCAGCAGCTGCTCCTTGGCACACCTGCCCATCGCATGCTGCCTTGCGTGCCTGGCCCCTTCCAGTACTTGCTGATCTAGCCCAACTGCCCAGGCCGTGTCCCGCATATGCACCTAGAGCATGCACCAGACCTGCTCGACAAAGCCCCATACAAGGCTAGCACGTCCCTACCAGCTCCCGCGTGTTGCTGCCTTCTCCTAGCTCCTGCTGCGCTGCTGCCTTGCACACCCGAACGGCACCACCCTTTCATCCATTCTAAGCCACAAACCCTCCAACCTTCCTTTTAAATTTCCATCTTTTCCTTCATTATTATTATTATTTTCTGAGTTCTTATATTTTTCTTTTCTTTTTTTACAAAAAGGTGGTAAGACCTATTTTTCTCTTAATTTTTAATTTTATTCAATTAGTTAAATTTTCAATTCATTAAATTATTAATAAGTTTTATTAAATTTTTGAGAAAATAATTTTTCCATCTTATGATCAGGTTAAATATACCTCGTAAGAGAACTCGTGCTTCCGCTCAAATTGATGAAACGCAAAACAAGTTCCACTATGAAGAAGCTAGAGTGAGATACGAAAGTATCTTCAAAAAATAACAGATGCATCCAGAGAAAGGCTTTACATTAAAGGAGAGCAACTACAGAGGCTTTATGGCACATATTCGTCAAGTTGCTGAAACCCTCAATTGGGAGCTATTTTGTGAAAAGAGACCTAGTGTGGATGAGGAGCTAGTTCGTGAGTTCTATGCAAATTTAACTTCAAGTGAGATGATAGAAGTTCCAGTTCGTTAAATCAAGGTACTGATAAATTCAAATGCTATTAATGAGTTCTCTGAATTACCTGATTTTGAAAAGATGAATATTCCACATTGATGAGCAATATCAAGCCTGAAAATTTGCAAGAAATTACCGAGGAACTGACAGTTCAGGGTTCTACATGGACTGTGTCAAAACAAGGAATCTACACTTGTTGAAGAGAATATTTGACACCACTCGCGAAGGTATGGTTTTACTTCATCCGATTCAACCTTATGCCTAGCTCACATGGGACTACAATCTCATTAGAGTGAATGGTTTTATTGTACTCGATCTTAATTGGTAAGACCATTGATGTGGGGAAGATCATCTTGAGAGAAATATGGAATTGTGCTACTAAACGCTCTGGCCCTGCTCACTTCCCCTTTACAATAACAATTTTATGCTTGAAAGTTGAAATTCTTGTGAATGTAAGGAAGACAGGGTATAGCCAAGGCACAATCACGGATTGGGACCTTTACCGAGTAGCTGGTGACTCAGTCCTATAGCAACGAGTTGAAGTAAGTGAGGAACTGGAGGACCCTGATGAAGAAGAAGATCTCACGATACAATCATTTAAAGTCCTTGATAAGGTAGAATCAGTGGAGCTAGAAGCTAAACCTGATGCTGAAACTTCAATGTTTAGAGCTCAATCGCCTAGCCTAGACCTTCGAGATGAGCTATCAAAATTGATGGACTTAATGCAACATATGCAATGGCAACAACAAGCCTACTGGAGATACTAAAAAATAAGGGATGACTCGATGAGAAGTGCTTTTAAGAAAATATACAATGACCCATTTATTTTTGTGCCTGAGATTCCTGATTTCATATTTGATCCATGGAGTCCATTATCAAAGAAGGAGCGAAGCGATTCATGCAAAGGCGATAGTGATGGAGCAAAAGATGAGTCAAATTCGGAAGGGTCTGCAAATAAATAAAGAGGGATCTTGATTTTACCTTATTTTTGTTCTTAGACTATTTTTAGGATTAAATTTAATTAGGAATCTTTTATTTTTTTTGCATAATAAAATGAGAGAGGAAAATCACTAATAAAATGTGAGCAAGTCACAAAGTATAAAGTGTGGCAATAGATATATACATGTCTAGGATTGGATTTAGAAAGAGCTTGGTACTTAAGCAGTCAAATTGACTCACCTCCTCTTTTCTAAAATCCTACCTGGTGTATAGTATCTGTTTACTTTAAACAATGAGGACATTGTTCATTTTAAGTTGGGGGGACCGAAATTTTGAATTATTTCCACTCAGAATAAAATTTTTCTTTTAATTATGATTAGGATTTTTTTTGTTCAAAAATTTGAATTCTGTTAAGTATGCTCAATTTGAGTATGAATAAAATTCTATTATTTCAATAAATTATTATGTTAGCTTATTAATGACATGAATTTATTTTTAATAAAGCATGCAAATTCGTACCATAAAATTTTTAGTTCTTTAGGAAAGTTAGGTATGCATGAAAGTTTAAGTCTTTAGAATTGACTTAGTAGTTTCTTGAAGCGAAATCCTAGGGAGCATGGAACGTTGGAAATGATTTAAGCAACTATTATTTGGACCGTTTGAGCCTTTCAAGCCCGCCATGGCAAAATTTTATCCTTTGAAACCCAACTTTGAGACTATATGGCCTAATTTTATTTCGACCCTTGCAATAATTAGCCGTTACTTTTCGTTTAATGATCTTAAAATTGTCTCAAACACTAGACTCAGTAATATTCAAAATGTACTTCGAAAAAAAGTTTGGGGAGTTAAAAAATTACTCAAGAATTGCAGTACACAAAGTAAGTGCTCGTGTTAGTAAAAAAAAAAGAGAGAGAGAGAGAGAGCACATGTATTTGAAAGAGATGTACAAAAGAGCATATGAAAGTCAAGGTGGTGTATCGAAGGTAAAAACTCCGAAGGTTCGATTGACGCTGAGTCTAGGGTTTTTAAACCAAAATTATCCATCTTTCACCTACCCCTAGCCTAGCCACGTTACAACCTTGTTAAAGACCTATTGATTCAAAGTCCTCATGCTACCTACATTAGTGGAGAGAAATTGCTACGATCAATATATGAAGACATAAGTTAAGCTTAATGATTGCAGCTTAGTCTTGAACAAAGGAATAAAAATCAAATTGGTAAGGGTTAACATGTCTTTGTTACAAAAGCATTTAGTCTAAATTTTGCTATTATAATAAGTTGTTGAATTTAATTTGAACAATATGTACACTTAAGTTGCATGACTATTAGATTTCTTGTCTTTGAGCATAAGTATTTTAAATCCATAATTTTGGGAAAAATGTTGTTCTGACGGAAATTTTTCAAAGTTATTTCCGAGAAATTATTTTCAAAATTTGTGCATTACTCGGGACGAGCAATGAATTAAGTTTAAGGGTGTGGAAACATAAAAATTTATATACATTTTCATACCCATTTTTACTTAAATTCATGCAAATTCGGTTAAATTCTTGTCGAAAAATGATTAAATATTATAAAATAATTAAATTGTGTTAAAAAATATGAAAATGGTCAATTTAGTTAATTTTATACTTAATTTTGATTAACTTTGACTATTTTTCGACAGATTCAAGCAAAGGGCGAAAATTGGCTCGGTTGACACTACTGAAAGCTCAAAACTGAGAAGCAATTTGAAGTATCGAGGCACATTAATTTCCAGCCTAAGACGGTCCAGAAATATGTTTTAATTCATAATTTAATTAATTTTAATTTATTCCCCATTTAATTTGGGTAAAATAAATTATTTTTGATTAATTATGGAGAAAGGGTCCAATTGAACCGTATTGGTCGAACCATATTGAGTGAGCCGAACCAGCCACTAATTGGGCAGCCCAGAACCGTCCATATGCTGACTCATATCAGCATTTTAGCTGATTAAATATTCTTTCAAAAAGGCCCTTGAAGAACTTTCAAAATGCATTCAAACCCCTCCTTTAATTGTGGCTTTATGAAATTGCCCCAAGCCTAAAATAGCAAAGTTGAAACTCTCAACTTTGCCATGTGTGTGGCCGGCCATAGGGGGGCTCTTTGGCTGCTGGAATTTTCTATTTTTAGCTGCCACAATCAGCTATAAAAGCCACCCCTTGCTGATCATTCAAAGCATCCCTCACTTCACAACATTCTCTTATTCCCTCTCTCACTTTTCTCTCATTTTTTCCATCCTATTTCCCTCTTGTTCAAGTGTCGATTTCTTTTCTTGGGAAAGAGGCTCTCATCAGCCATTTTGGAGCAGCAATTAGGTGTTCATAAGCCACCTTGATAGCCAAGGCCAACAAAGAACGAAGAACGGAGCAACTAGACAAGCCACGGAGAAACACCGAATTTGCCTCTTATTCCCTAACTCTTTAATTCTTGTTGTTGTTTTGACGAACATGTTTATGAACATTTATGCTATTGAAATGGTTATTTTAATCAATTCAGCTTAAAATTATGTTTGTGTTGGGTTGATTATATTTTGCTTGCTTGTATTGTTAAAATGATGTTTATGCTGTTATAGGCCTCGGTAAGATGCTTGATTAAGTAAAATCATGCCTAAGTTATTCATGCGTTACGAATGTGAGGTAACTAATGAATTAATTATTTAAACGGATTGAAATTGTAATTAATTAACATAGTACTTAATCAGTGCATGTTTATTCTTCTAAGGTAGCTGAAGGTTAAATTAGCAATGTATCTGGAGATATTATTGCCTTGCATAACTTGCAAGATTATTGTGATTAAATTGTTTCAAGGTAGGGATGCCTTGTTACTTCACATAGTCTTTTATATGCTTATTATATTTAATTAATCGTTTGAATTGACATAGGGATACATAAGAGATTGGTTCAATTTAATGAGTATGTATGTGCAATAACATGTTTGCTTACTAGAATCTGTTTAGTCGGTTGAATTTACATAGGGATATGTCAAGAGATGAATGGATTTTGGTATGTAAATATGTTCATAAGTTAGCAAATTACTGGATTGCCGTGATTTTATTTGTAACAGTGTAAACATAAGTTTAATAATTCTAAGCTAAAGGGATATAATTAATCCAACACAAGTATGTTACATTGATTAAATCTTATTTGAAATCCTGCACTAGAACTCCTTTGTATTGTTTTTAATCATTTACTTAGTTCTTAAACAGTTTTTGACCACCTTTCTTTTAAACCAAATTATTTTTACCTCACCAAAGTGTTTTACGATTAATTTCATAAATAATTCTTTTTATAGTCCTTGTGGGTACGATAACTCGACATTTACTTGTCACTTTATTACTTGTTGCGATTGTGTACACTTGCATATTTTTCTGTTGTTCCATTACCTCGCATTGATGATTTATTTGATCAATTGAAAGGAGTTTCAATATTTTCAAAGATTGATTTGAGGTCGGGATACTATCAGTTAAAGGTAAAGGAAAGTGATGTACCGAAGACGGCATTCCAAACACAGTATAAGCATTATAAATTTTTAGTGATGCCATTTGGGCTAACAAATGCCCTAGCTGCTTTTATAGATCTTATGAACCGAATTTTTCGGTCGTACTTGGATCAGTTCATGGTAGTCTTTATTGATGACATTTTGGTATATTCAAAGTCTGAATCTAAACATGAACAACATCTTCGAATTCTTTTATAAACGTGACGAGAGAAATAGTTGTATGGGAAATTGAGTAAGTGTGAAATTTGGTTATCAGAGGTGGTATTTCTTGGTCACGTGGTGTCAGCAGACGGAATTAGAGTGGATCCATAGAAGATTAAAGCAATCGTCCAGTGGAAAACTCCCAAAAATGTGTCAGAGGTACGTAGTTTTCTTGAATTGGTTGTGTATTATCGAAGGTTTGTGAATGGATTTTTAAAAATAGCTTTACCAATGACAAAGCTATTGCAAAAGAATGTTTCGTTTGTTTGGAATGATAAATGTCAAGAAAGTTTTATGAAATTGAAGCAGATGTTGACAGAGGCACCGATTTTGACTTTACCAGAATCAGGGAAAGATTTTATTGTGTATAGTGATACTTCTTTAAATGGGTTCAGGTCTGTACTGATGCAAAATGGGAAAGTGATAGCCTATGATTCTCGGCAATTGAAACCAAATGAACATAATTATCCGACACATGATTTGGAATTAGCAGCTGTGCTTTTTGCTTTAAAAATATGGAGACACTATCTATATAGTGAAAAAAATGTTACATTTACACAGACCGTAAAAGTCTCAAGCATCTTCTATCATAGAAAGAGTTGAATTTAAGACAGCGTCAGTGGATAGAACTTCTAAAAGATTATGATTGTGTTATTGATTATCATCCAGGTGAAACTAATTTGGTAGCTGATGCATTGAGTAGGAAGGCAGCAATTGAATTGTGAGTGATGTTTGCACAGCTCAGTATTAGTGATGATGGAGGTTTATTGGCTTAATTAAGAATTAAACCAGTGATGTTTGAAAGAATCAAGTCAACCCATTTAGAAGATGATAAGCTAATGAAGAGAAAAGAAATGGTTCAAAGTAGCATAGCAGGGAACTTTAGTATTGATGAGCATGATTGTCTGAGATTTCATAATTGGATTTGTGTTCCAAATGTTTCAGAATTGAAAGAGTTGATACTTCGAGAAGCACATAATAGTCCTTTAGCATTACATCCCGAAGGAACAAAAATATACTATGATTTACGAGAATTATATTGGTGGCCAGGTATGAAGAGGGTTATAGTGGAATTTGTGGCTAAATGTTTGACATGTCAGCGAGTCAAAGTAGAGCATCAGGTTCCAACTGGTTTACTTTAGCCTATTAACATTCCTGAATGGAAATGGGACTGTATCACAATGGACTTTGTAATAGGGTTGCCATTGTCAGCAAGTAAGAAAAATGCTATATGGGTGATTGTTGATCAGCTTACAAAGGCAGCACATTTTATAGCAGTTAGAATGGATTGGACACTTCAGAAATTTGCTGAAATTTATATTCGAGAGATAGTACGATTACATGGTATTCTGATATCGATAATCTCTGACCAGGATCCACAGTTTACATCCAGATTTTAGAGGCAACTATATGAATCTCTTGGTACTCGATTTAATTTTAGCACAGCTTTTCATCCACAAACCGATGGACAACCAGAACGAGTTATCCAGATTTTAGAAGATATGCTTCGAGCTTGTATTATTGATTTTGAATTAGGTTGGGAACATTATCTACCGTTTAGCTAAATTTGTATATAATACTAGTTTTCAATCAAGTATTCAAATTGCACTATATGAAGCTTTATATAGTCGAAGATGTCGGTCACCAGTGTGTTGGACAGAATTGAATGAGAGGAAAGTGATTGGATCGGAATTGATTTAAAAAATAGAAGATATTGTTAAGAAGATTCGAGAAAGACTGAAGACAGCTTTTGGCAGGCAGAAATCATATGCAGATCTGAAACGCAGAGACATTGAGTCCGCGATTGGTGATAAGGTATTTTTAAAAGTTTCACCTTGGAAGAAAATTATGAGATTCGGTCGAAAAGGAAAACTAAGTCCTCGTTTTATTGGGCCATATGAGATTATTGAAAGAGTTGGACCAGTTGCATATCGTCTGGCTCTGCCTCCAGAATTGCAAAAGAATCATGATGTTTTTCATGTTTCTATGCTCACAAGATATCGATCAGATCCTTCTCATATTATTTCTACAGAGGATATTGAAATTCAACCTGATCTGTCATATGAAGAAGAACCAGTTAAGATATTGGCTCGAGAGGTAAAGGAAATGCATAATAAACGAGTTCCTTTAGTGAAAATATTGTGGAAAAGTCACAATATTGAAGAAGCAACTTGGGAATTAGAAGAGACTATGAGATCATAGTATCCCCACCTCTTTTCAGGTAAATTTCGAGGACGAAATTTATTAAGGGGGAGAAATGTAATGACCTAAAATTCACGGGCATCACAAAAGTACATTATCTGGCCTCCGTCTTAGTGAAATGGGTTCGTAAATAATTATTAGAAATATTTATGAGTCTAGTGATGTATTCAATTAGGTTTTGATTAGGTGACTTTAACTTAATTAAGAGTAATTAGCAAAAAAGACTAAAGTGAATAAAGGGTAAAAGTCTAATTGTAGATCAAAATAAAATAAAGGGGACTAAATAGGAAATTATGCCCATTTTAATAAGTGAGGCGGCATATGTTTAAAAGATATAAGATTTTTACATGATATTTATTAGATTAATTATATTATTATTAAATAAATTAAAATAAAGACAAATGTATAATGATAAAATTGTACATGTGTAATATATGTATTTGTACACTTGTAATATAATTGTATATTTTCTTAAATTTTAAGTAAAAGATAATTATTAGATAATTAATTGAATTATAAGATTTTTACAAGTGTATGGTATAGATAATATTGTACATTTATGAATAAAATATATATGTACATTTGTAATATTATTATTTGTTGTTAAATAATTTTTTTATTAAATAAATAAGATAATTGACAAATATATGGTACAAAATTTATACAAGTGTAATAATATAAATATGTACAAATGTAATTAAATAATTGATTTACTTAAAATTTAAGCATAAAATATTTTATATTGATATTATATTAATTATTAAGCAATTAAAACAATAAAGTAAATAAAAGAAACCAAAGAAACAAAAGAGGTAAAAGAGGTAAAAGAAACAAAAAGAACAGTAGAATTCATTCGAACAAGGGAAGAAAAAATAGGAAAGAAAAATAAAAGGGAAAACTAGGGATTTGAAGCTTGACGTTTAATTGGTAAGTTAAATTAAGTTTTTTTTACTTAATTTTGATGTTTTAGGAGTTTTAGAACAAAGTTTTGTTAAATTTAAGTTAAAATTTTGGAAGTTCTTAGAGTTTTTTTAAACATGGTTCATGTTGAATAAATTGTTGAATTAGGGATTTAATTGAATAAATTTCAAGTTAGGATTGATCAATGGATTAAATTGTAAAAGAAGCTATGAGTTTTGTGATTGAAGGATTAAATTGAAAGAAGTTTTAAATTAGGGTTTTATTATGAATACTTAATAGTTAGGTTAAATTTGATAGGAACTTGAATAAGAATGAAGTATGAATTAAGTTAGTAAAGTAAATGACTTAGTTAGGACCTAATTGAAAATAAGGTGTAAATTAAGTAGAAATTCAATTATTTATTATAATGAGTGCTGTAATTAATGGTATAATTATTTTAATTTCCGTAGCTAATGTAATACCGGAGACATCGATAAAGAAAGGAAAGGAGAAGGTTGACGAAGAGTAATTCAAGAATTACGGTTTGTATTTCTAAAAACCGAACTTAACATTTAAATTGTTGTTTTTATTATTATATGTGTATGGAAAGATATTAAGGTAAGTATTAGTGTTTTGATATTGAATTGAATATAAGTGAATATGTAATTATTGTGAAATGGATATTGAAATGATTAATTACTATGAATTGAGAAATGAATTGAATACTCTATTAACTGTATCGGGCTGAGTCGGATATAGTAGGCATGCCATAGGATTGGAAGTGTTCAGGGATACTTTGACCTTGAGTCGATGAGGCACTATAAGTGTCGTATTGTTACTTCGACTTCGAGTCGATAAGGCACCTTGTGTGTCTTACTGTTACTGTTACTTTGGTTTAATCCGATGAGGTACTAAGTATTGTACTTGTAACGCCCCCACGCCCGAGACTGTCGCCGGAGTCGAGTATGAGGTGTTACTCAGCTTAATTTAACATTTTTAGAATTTTGAAATATTTGTTTCAACATTCACAGCTTTCAAGTTACCTGCGTCACAGTCACAAGAAAAATCATATCTCGAGTTACGAAACTCGAAATCAAGATCCGTAAATTTTCCCTGAATCTAGACTCATATACGTATCTACTAATTTTTTTCTAGAATTTTTGGTTGGGCCAATTAGTACAGTTTATTAGTTAAAGTTACCCCTGTTTCAGGACTTGACTGGTCTGACCTCTGTTTACTACGAACCACATTTCTCTCTGTATAAAATTCATATGACTATGAGGTTTGTTTCTCCTGAAACTAGACTCAATAAGGATTCTTAAAATATAAAATACACCACCTATTTATATCTTTACAATTTATGGTGAATTTATAAAGTTGAAACAGGGGATCCAGAAATCACTCTGACCCTGTTTCACTAAAATTCAAATATCTTATAACATATAATTTCTTTACCTGTTTAGTTTGTTTCATGTGAAACTAGACGTAATAAGCTTCAATTTGATATCTAATCCATCACCAAATTCAATTTCTATGATTTTTAGTAAATTTTCAAACTCACGTCAGTGTTGCTGTAATATTCTGTTTATGGCAAATTTCATCCCTTTTTATGAGTTTTCATGATTAAAGTATCCTATTAACCTTCCATGACATCAAACATAATCTAAACTAACCATTTCCATAACTTATCATTATCAAGCATTTCCTCAACCATTCCATCACCATATCATAAGATCATTTACACAAAATAGGTATATTGCTATACATGCCATACTTAAATTTACAATCCATTTACCGAAAAGTTCTTAGGATAGTGTGGTGATCCTTCGACCTATCCCGACTCTGAACTGGCTTGTCCAAAACTATAATGAGTAAGAAGGAGGGAGTAAACATAAATGCTTAGTAAGTTCATATGCAAATAATAAGTAACATAACAAAGCAATCATACCAAACAACATTAGCATGCATCACCAAAACACATATCACATTTCTAACCATTTTTCATCATCTTGTTACCTTATCGTGATTGTATCAATACTCAACCCGAGGGTTAAATACATACCTGTCCAAAATATCCATTTCACATCACTTACCAATACGTCTCTTTACATCTCGAATATTCCTCCATTTGAGTAGAACTTTGCCCGTTGAACACATCGGAATATAATTCGGATACATGGAAACTTCGCACATAAGTGCCACATATGTAGCCAAGCTACTATGTAACCCGCCCATAAGCGAACTCGGACTCAACTCAACGAGCTCGGGCGTTCGCATCCATAAGTGAACTCGGACTCAACTCAACGAGCTCGGATGCCTAGTTACATCTCACGAACTCGGACTCAACTCAACGAGTTCGGACATTCGCATCCATAAGTGAACTCGGACTTAACTCAACGAGTTCGGATGCTCAACCATCCTAGTGACATGTCACTTGTATCCTAATCTATTCCTAAGGTTCAAACGGGATTTTCCTCGAACACATATCCTTGCCGTCTTAGTAGAATGCGGAACCAATACTCGGTAACAATTATGTTTAACAAGTAATTCACATAATTTGCATTTTATTCGAAATTAACCACAAAGCATATATTTCATAATAAAATTCAGCATATCATATAATTAACATCAATAACTTAAAAATAACCATTATGCTACATTATTTACACATGAACTTACCTTGGTACCAAAATACAAAGGTTTTGCAATTTAATCCACAATCTTTTCTTTTCCTCGATTGGGGTCGTTTCCACGTCTTTCTTGATCTAAAATAACACATTTAGCTTATTTAATACTCACATTATCAAATTAATCCTTAATTCAAATTTTGACAAAATTACAATTTTACCCCTAAACTTTTGCATATTTACATTTTTGCCCCTAGGCTCGGGATTAAACTTTATTCCTTATTCTTATGTTTTACAACATGCTGATCACTTTTCCCTTCTATGGCAACATCAAATTCTCACTCTAACATGTACTTGTGACTATTAGGTATTTTCCGATTAAGCCCTTTACTCGTTTTGCTTAAAATCGAGTAGTGCAAGTTGTCTAACATAATTTAAAACCTCATATTCTATCATAAAACATCAAAATACACAAATTTCACCTATGGTTATTTTTCCAAAAATAAACCCTAGGTTAAATTATTGCTAACATAAGCTTAATCGAGCTACCGGGATCTCAAAAACGTAAAAATCATTAAAAACGGGGCTTAGAATCACTTACTATGAAGCTTGAAAGTTGAAGAAACCCTAGCTATGTTGAGATAGAGCATTCGGCAGCAACTAAATGGGGAAGATGACTATTTTGTGTCATTTTTCCCATTTTATTTCATTAATTATCCAAATGACCAAAATGCCCTTAATACCTTTCTTTGAAAATTTTCATATAGAAGCCCATTTTTGTCCAAAATTTTAGAAATTGGTCAAATTCCTATTTAAGACCTCCTAATTAATATTTCAAAGCAATTTCATACTAAAAACTCCTAAAATGCAAGTTTTGCAACTTATTCGATTTAGTCCCTAACTTCAAATTAAGCATTTTATGCATAGAATTTCTTCACAAAATTTTCACACAATCATGCAATCATATCATAAACCTCAAAATAATTATAAAATAATTATTTCTATCTCGGATTTGTGGTCACGAAACCACTATTCCGATTAGGCCCTAATTCGGGATATTACAACTCTCCCCCCTTTAAGGATTTTCGTCCTCGAAAATCTTACCGGTAAACAGATGTGGGTATTGATTTCTCATAGTTTCTTCGGATTCCCATGTAGCTTCTTCTACTCCATGCCTTTGCCACAACACCTTCACAAGTGCAATCTTTTTATTCCTTAGTTGTTTGACCTCTCGAGCTAAAATCTTAATCGGTTCTTCTTCGTAGGTCATATCCGGTTTGTAGTTCAATTTACGTCGGTGAAACTACATGTGAAGGATCCGAACGATCTTGGCGTAACATAGATACGTGGAACACATCATGAATCTTTTCTAATTCAGGTGGTAATGCTAGCCGATATGCTACCGGTCCAACTTTTTCAATTACTTCATACGGCCCGATAAAACGCGGACTTAATTTGCCCTTCCGTCCAAATCTGAGAACTTTCTTCCACGGAGACACCTTTAAAAATACTTTATCACCAACTTGAAATTCAATGTCCCTTCGTTTTAAATCTGCATAAGATTTCTGTCTATCTGAAGCAACTTTCAAAGCGATCTCGAATTACCTTCACTTTTTCTTCAGTTTCTTTTATTAGATCAACTCCATAAATCTGATTTTCCTTGAGTTCAGTCCAATACAAAGGCGTTCGACACTTACGACTATACAATGCTTCATAAGGTGCCATTTTCAAGCTCGTCTGATAACTATTATTGTAAGCAAATTCTACCAACGGTAAATATTTTTCCCAACTTCCTTGAAATTCCAATACACAACATCCGAGCATATCTTCAAGAATCGAATTACTCTCTCGATTGTCCATCGGTTTGTGGATGAAAAGCGAGATCGAAATTTAACCATTACTAACGCGTCTTGCAACTTTTGCCAAAATCGCGAGGTAAACCTTGGATCTCTATCTGAAATAATCGACAATGGTATTCCATGTAGTCTAACAATTTCTCTAATATACAATTCAGCCAACTTGTTAAGAGAATAATCCATACGTACCGGGATAAAATGAGCCGACTTAGTTAATCTGTCAACTATTACCCAGATGGCATCTTTCTTTCCTAGAGTCAATGGCAATCCTGATACAAAATCCATAGTAATCCGATCCCATTTCCATTCAGAAACCATAATAGGCTGAAGTAATCCCGAAGGCACTTGGTGTTCAGCTTTCACCTGTTGACAAATTAAGCATTTGGACACATACTCTGATATATCTCTTTTCATTCCATTCCACCAATACATTTTCTTCAAGTCATTATACATTTTTGTACTACCCGGATGAATCGAAAAACAACCACTATGTGCTTCCTGTAGGATCTTTTGAATCAATTCCTCATTCTTCGGTACACAAATCCGATCTTTAAACATTAAGCATCCATCAGAACCGATTCTAAAATCTGACTCTATATCAACTTCACACTGCTTTCTCTTGGCTTGCAAATATTGATCATCTTTCTGAGCTTCAGTAATCTCTTGTAAAAACATCGGTTTTGCTCTTAACTCTGCTAGAATCGAACCATCATTTGACATTTTCAACTGAGTATTCATAACTCTCAATGCAAACAACAACTTTCTACTTAAAGCATTGGCAACCACATTCGCTTTTCCCGGATGATAATCAATAACAAGCTCGTAATCTTTCAATAACTCCAACCATCTTATTGTCTTAAATTCAAGTCTTTTATGACATCAAGTACTTAAGACTTTTATGGTCAGTATATACCCGGCACTTTTCACCATACAAATAATGTCGCCAAATTTTCAAAGCAAACACCACCATGACCAATTCCAAATCGTGAGTAGGATAATTCCTCTCATGAGGTTTTAAGCGCCTCAAGCATAAGCCACCACTTTTCCTTCTTGCATGAGCACACACCCCAAACCATTTAATGAAGCATCACTATACACCACAAATTCTTTACCTGATTCGGGCTGTACTAACACTGGTGCCTCTGTTAATAACTTTTTCAATTCTTCAAAGCGCTGTTGACATTCTTCCGTCCATTCAAATTTAACATCCTTTCGGAGTAGTCTAGTTATAGGAGCAGCAATTATAGAAAATCCATTTACAAACCACCGATAATACCCAGCTAACCCCAAGAAACTTCTAACTTCAGTTACATTTTTCGGTGGTTTCCAATCAACAATGGCTGAAATTTTACTAGGATCAACCCGTATACCATCACCTGAAATAATATGACCCAAAAATCCAACTTCCCGGAGCCAAAATTCACTTTTACTAAACTTAGCATACAGCTGCTTATCTCTCAAAGTTTGCAAAACTATCCTCAAATGCTCAGCATGCTCTGTCTCATCTTTTGAATAAATTAAAATATCATCTATAAACACCACAACAAATTTGTCCAAGTATGGTCGGAATATACGATTCATTAAATCCATAAACACAGCAGGAGCATTTGTCAACCCGAATGGCATAACTAAAAATTCATAATGACCGTACCTTGTTCTAAAAGCAGTTTTAGGCACATCCGACTCTTTTTTACCATGGTGGTAATACCCTGATCTCAAGTCAATCTTTGAAAACCATGTCGCTCCTTTTAGCTGATCAAACAAATCATCAATTCTTGGCAACGGATACTTGTTTTTGATTGTCACCTTGTTTAATTGCCGATAATCAACACACAACCTCATAGAACCATCCTTCTTTTTCACAAATAACACGGGAGCACCCCAAGGTGAAAAACTCGGTCTCACAAAGCCTTTATCAGTCAACTCTTGCAACTGCGACTTTAATTCTTTCAACTCTGCTGGTGCCATTCTATATGGAGCAATCGAAATCGGAGTTGTTCCCGGTATCAAATCAATACCAAATTCTACTTCCACGATCGAGGCAAACCCGGTAATTCTTCGGAAATACGTCCGCAAATTCACACACAACCCAAGCTTGATTCAACTTTCTTTTCAACTTCTTTTGTATTAATTACATACGCCAAATAAGCTTCATAACCCTTTCTCGGATATCTTTGAGCCGACATTGAAGAAATCACACTAGGCAATGCCTCTCGATTTATCCGATTCAACCCGCAAAAAGTTTCACCATTTTCACACTTTAATTCTATAACCTTTTCTTTGCAATTTATTTTAGCATCATGCAATGTCAACCAATCCATACCCAAAATAACATCAAACTCATCAAACGGCAACAACATCAAGTCATTAGGAAAGTAATGACCCGAATCATTAAAGGACATTTCTTACATACTTTATCAACAATCACACATTTGCCTAATCGATTCGACACTCTAATCATAAATTTTGTGTTCTCAACAGGTATATTCATATCGGACACCAATTTCATGCACACATATGAAAAGTAGAACGGGATCAATCAAAGCAATAACATTAACATTATAAAGAGAAAATGTACCGGTAATCACATCAAAGCGAGGAAGCATCTTCGCGCTTTAATAGCATAAGTTCTAGCCGAGCCCTTCCTTGAGTCTAAGCTGGTGCATCCACGGCTACATTCTTCTTCGCTTGTTTCACTTCCAGCTTTTCTTGGATATCTTCCTCTCGAATCCGCCCACTTGTTTTTGTATTCGAAAATTTTTCTTTTCAGACTCTCTGCGGGCGATCTCTAATAAAATGATCAGGAGAACCACATCGAAAACATTCATTTGCTCTGCACGGACCAAAATGATTCCTACACATCATTTGGCACTCGGGTTTAACAAATCTCGAATTCCCTACATTGTCGTGCAAGTAGTGCGGGACTTAGGATCCACATTTTGCTTCTTATAATTCCCATATGATTGCCCACTGAAGTTTGGGAACGAGGATTCATATTTCTTGATTTTCCAGTTGTTGTGAAAATGAACCGCTCATCGGTCTTTTCTTCCAGTTTCTAGTCTCAGTCTCTACCTTTTTCTTCTCTTTAAGTAGTTCTTCAGCCTTGCAAGCTCGATCAACCAATACTACCATTTCTTTTAATTCAAGAATTCCAACAAATACCTTGATATCTTCGTTGAGCCCATCTTCAAATCGTCGGCACATCTTGGCCTCTGTAGGAACATACTCTCTGGCATATTTACTTAATCGAACAAACTCTCTTTCATATTCTGTAACCGTCATATTACCTTGCTTCAGCTCAAGAAATTCTTTACGCTTCTGATCCATAAATCTTTCACTAATATATTTCTTCCGAAACTCTTCTTGAAAAAATTCCCATGTTACTCTCTCTTTCGGTACCACCGAAATCAAAGTCTTCCACCAGTTATAAGCTGAATCCCTCAACAAAGATATAGCGCATTTCAAACATTCTTCAGATGTACAAGATAATTCATCAAATACCCGGATAGAATTTTCAAGCCAAAACTCTGCTTTCTCGGCATCATCATCAATATTTGCTTTAAATTCTTCAGCCCCTTGCTTGCGGATTCTATCAACTAGAGTTCTATGAAATTTCATCAGATCCATACCTTGAGGCATCGGGGGTACAGGTTGAGGAATTGGGGAAGGTGGGGGAGGTTGTACATTTGGGTTGCGTCTTAACGAACTCAGTATACCATGCACTCATCATTTGGAGAAAGGCTTCCCGACCCCTTTCTCCTCCTCCCTGACCAACAGTAGGAGGTGGATTTTCAGTCGGCGCTGCTCCTTCAGCCGGAGCTGGCGCGTTACTCTCTACTTCATCTGCCACAGCTGGATCGGAATCCATTTACTATATAAAAAAAATCATTTAAAAAGGTCAGAAGTCGTCACAATATCACAATTTATACATATGGCATGTATAGCAAAATCCGTACATACAACACGTAGTCCGAGAACCGACTAAACCTGCTCTGATACCACTAAATGTAACGCCCCCACGCCCGAGACCGTCGCCGGAGTCGAGTATGAGGTGTTACTAAGCTTAATTTAACATTTTTAGAATTTTGAAATATTTGTTTCTACATTCACAGCTTTCAAGTTACTTGCGTCACAGTCACAAGAAAAATCATATCTCGAGATACGAAACTCGAAATCAAGATCCGTAAATTTTCCCTAAATCTAGACTCATATACCTATCTGCTAATTTTTTTCTAGAATTTTTGGTTGGGCCAATTAGTACAGTTTATTAGTTAAAGTTACCCCTGTTTCAGGACTTGACTGGTCTGACCTCTGTTTACTACGAACCACATTTCTCTCTGTATAAAATTCATATGACTATGAGGTTTATTTCTCCTGACACTAGACTCAATAAGGATTCTTAGAATATAAAATACACCACCTATTTATATCTGTACAATTTATGGTGAATTTATAAAGTTGAAACAGGGGATCCAGAAATCACTCTGACCCTGTTTCACTAAAATTCAAATATCTTATAACATATAATTTTTTTACCTGTTTAGTTTGTTTCATGTGAAACTAGACATAATAAGCTTCAATTTGATATCTAATCCATCACCAAATTCAATTTCTATGATTTTTAGTAAATTTTCAAACTCACGTCAGTGTTGCTGCAATATTCTGTTTATGGCAAATTTCATCCCTTTTTATGAGTTTTCATGATTAAAGTATCCTATTAACCTTCCATGACATCAAACATAATCTAAACTAACCATTTCCATAACTTATCATTATCAAGCATTTCCTCAACCATTCCATCACCATATCATAAGATCATTTACACAAAATAGGTATATTGCTATACATGCCATACTTAAATTTACAATCCATTTACCGAAAAGTTCTTCCAGGATAGTGTGACTGATCCTTCGACCTATCCCGACTCCTGAGCTGGCTTGTCCAAAACTACAATGAGTAAGAAGGAGGGAGTAAGCATAAATGCTTAGTAAGTTTATATGCAAATAATAAGTAACATAACAAAGCAATCATACCAAACAACATTAGCATGCATCACCAAAACACATATCACATTTCTAACCATTTTTCATCATCTTGTTACCTTATCGTGATTGTATCAATACTCAACCCGAGGGTTAAATACATACCTGTCCAAAATATCCATTTCACATCACTTACCAATACGTCTCTTTACATCTCGAATATTCCTCCATTTGAGTAGAACTTTACCCGTTGAACACATCGGAATATAATTCGGATACATGGAAACTTCGCACATAAGTGCCACATATGTAGCCAAGCTACTATGTAACCCGCCCATAAGCGAACTCGGACTCAACTCAACGAGCTCGGATGCCTAGTTACATCTCACGAACTCGGACTCAACTCAACGAGTTCGGACATTCGCATCCATAAGTGAACTCGGACTCAACTCAACGAGTTCGGATGCTCAACCATCCTAGTGACATGTCACTTGTATCCTAATCTATTCCTAAGGTTCAAACGGGATTTTCCTCGAACACATATCCTTGCCGTCTTCCGTAGAATGCCGGAACCAATACTCGGTAACAATTATGTTTAACAAGTAATTCACATAATTTGCATTTTATTCGAAATTAACCACAAAGCATATATTTCATAATAAAATTCAGCATATCATATAATTAACATCAGTAACTTAAAAATAACCATTATGCTACATTATTTACACATGAACTTACCTTGGTACCAAAATACAAAGGTTTTGCAATTTAATCCACAATCTTTTCTTTTCCTCGATTGGGGTCGTTTCCACGTCTTTCTTGATCTAAAATAACACATTTAGCTTATTTAATACTCACATTATCAAATTAATCCTTAATTCAAATTTTGACAAAATTACAATTTTACCCCTAAACTTTTGCATATTTACATTTTTGCCCCTAGGCTCGGGATTAAACTTTATTCCTTATTCTTATGTTTTACAACACGCTGATCACTTTTCCCTTCTATGGAGACATCAAATTCTCACTCTAACATGTACTTGTGACTATTAGGTATTTTTACCGATTAAGCCCTTTTACTCGTTTTTAAAATCGAGTAGTGCAAGTTGTCTAACATAATTTAAAACCTCATATTCTATCATAAAACATCAAAATACACAAATTTCACCTATGGGTATTTTTCCAAATATAAACCCTAGGTTAAATTATTGCTAACATAAGCTTAATCGAGCTACAGGGATCTCAAAACGTAAAAATCATTAAAAGCGGGGCTTAGAATCACTTACTATGAAGCTTGAAAGTTGAAGAAACCCTAGCTATGGTGAGATAGAGCATTCGGCAGCAACTAAATGGGGAAGATGACTATTTTGTGTCATTTTTCCCATTTTATTTCATTAATTATCCAAATGACCAAAATGCCCTTAATACCTTTCTTTGAAAATTTTCATATAGAAGCCCATTTTTGTCCAAAATTTTAGAAATTGGTCAAATTCTATTTAAGACCTCCTAATTAATATTTCAAAGCAATTTCATACTAAAAACTTCTAAAATGCAAGTTTTGCAACTTATTCGATTTAGTCCTTAACTTCAAATTAAGCATTTTATGCATAGAATTTCTTCACAAAATTTTCACACAATCATGCAATCATATCATAAACCTCAAAATAATTATAAAATAATTATTTCTATCTCGGATTTATGGTCACGAAACCACTATTCCGATTAGGCCCTAATTCGGGATATTACAGTACTGTTACTGTTTACTTCAGCAAAGCCGATGAGGCACTGAGTGCCGTACTAGTGTGTTGGTTGGATCCGTATATCCGTCAATGTCCAAGTTATGTTAATAGGGGTAAACGATTGCACTGAATAACTGAATGATTGTATTACTGGACTGAATAACTGATTGTTATTGATTGTGTGATATTGAATAACTGATTGTTATTGAATAACAATAAACAAATAATTGTTATTGAAAAATAATGATTGATACTGAGTTTGAAATAAAATAGAGCACTGAATTGAAAGGTGAATATTTGAATAGTTATTGAATTTGAGTAGTGTTATCTATGTATTTTATAATTATTTAAGTGTTGGTTTATAGAAATACCACTGAGTGCATACTCATTGTACGGTTTGTTTCAGTGCGCAAGTTAGGTACAAAAGTGACTAACGACTCCGCATCCAAGTCAATCCTGAACTCAAATACGCGGTGATGTATTTTCTCTTTTGAAAATGGCATGTACCTAGGTTGTAATCTGTTGTTATTTTAATACATAAATATGAATGATAAATGATGGTAATGGTTGTTCCATACAATTACATATGTCTTAAACATAGTCTATATCATAGCTTTGGGCAATTTTGTTGAATGATAATTTAAATGAATCAATTAGACATCTTATATTAGATTGTTATAAACATAAAAATGTTAGAACTTTATATTATTAGTTTATTATAATTAGAATTGTATAAATTCATGAATTGATTTGTTTGGATAGGTCTCAATTTAAATTTGTAGGGAATGTTAGATATTTATAAAAAGGTTATATTGAGTTCGCACAAAAAAAAATTCAAAGTACCCGAACAAGTCTCGATTTGATTCTAACGTGTGATTTGGACCATGAGGGTCTATTACATGGATTTTATAATTAAATTAAGTTATGTATGTCATTTATTTTGAATTAATTGTAAATTTTTCGATAGGTTCGGTAATGCTCTATAACCCTGTTCCGGCGACAGTTTGGGGTTAAAGGGTGTTACATGAACAACTTCCTCTCCCATCCCTCAAATTTGGCTTTTTTCTGGCTTGGTCCATCCACTCGATTCTCGAGACAAAACATTTATCCTGTAAATAAGCAATAAATTTGTAAGTTGAAATGAACCTAGTGAGGCTCTATAGAAAGGAGAAATGACAATATTTCATGTCCGTCGGGAAATAAAATATTGAAGTAAAAATTTTTGAACTCCCTGTTTATCCTCGTGTGTTCCACAGATTTATTGACATGGTCATTGCCTTGCCCTTTTCTAATTCTCACCATACACTTGGATTAAATTTCGTTGAATATCATTAGCTGTCTTTAATTATACTCACCTCCACTTTGGATTCTTATCCTAATTTATTCATCCAATACTAGACTAAACTTAGGAGGTTTCCACCTTACTCTTACAAGAGCCTACTTTTAATTAGTCTTATCGTGGTTCATCCAAGTGGGAGGACACTTTCTCTTATTCTAATTCTTCGTTCTAAGCTTAATGGTAAGCTGTTTGAATAGATGCCCCCATTTTCCTAGTGGATTTGTACCTCGCAATATAGCCCTCTTCTACTACTTCCCGACAGGCTATCCACTCAAGGTAGCCCTTGGTGGACTACCTTTTCTAATGGCCCTCGTGGACTATCTGTGTTACAGAGTTCTAGTCATACATCCTTTATCTCTGTAGACCGCTGGTAGACTTTATTATTTAGACTGTTTAAGCGATCATTATCTCCAAGTAGACCTCGGTAGACTTACTTGTCTTTGGCTACCCTTTCTACCCATGCACCCTTAGATTTAGGTTATGTTTGGGCATCTCATTGTAATCTAAATTCTAGTTTATTATTCGAAACCTGTGGAATCATACCAATGGAATATTTCATGCCTAAGTATAGTTTTTTTTTCCTACTTTCTCATCATCATTAAAGATCAAAAATTTCGATTTCTTTTCCATATCAATTTGGAATATTCTTGACTATCATGCTTACTTGCGATCTCAGACGTGTCGTATTCATCCAACCATACTACTCTTCTTGAGAATCATACAACGCTCTCCTTCCCTTATCCTATCATCTTCTTATTCACTGTCCTGGCGAACCTTTATCTATTAGTTATCATAGATGAGCTATGGTCTTACACTTTGTAACCCCATGTTTAATTTCCTAGTGGACTCTATAGGTTTTCATAGTCGGGCTATGATCTTACACCTTATACCTCTTTTGAGGTGTTGCCCTGAAGGACCCTACCACTATCGCGATGTCACTCCATAGAATCAATAGACCATCGTCATGGTGCCACTTTAGTGAGATAATCGATAATATTCCATGACACTGTCATGCTCCCTTTTCGTCCCTTAACAATCCACCAATTCCCCCATTAAGCCAAATTTTTCCTAACTTTATCTACCTCGTCAAGGTAAAATACCTTTGTTCTCCACCTACACTATAATCATGCATATCATGCAAATCAAGGTATTTGTTACTTAACATACAATATACCACTTATTTATAAGTCAATTGACCATCATATAACATTTAACAATCATACTTAAAAGCATTCACATACTTGCTCAGGGCTATAAATTTACAGCATACTCATTTAGCATATTCATACACGATCAATAATTTTACAGACTCAAAACAGTTACAGATGCAGATCATTCAAGCAGTTCAACTTCAACAACCACCTAAAGGTAAGGTACAGAAAACTCACCTTACGTCCTTCTTCCTTTCCAGCTTAGCTTGTTTAAACGCCAGAGCCTCTTTTGTCCTAGCAGCTAAGCATAGTAACCATTTATCGGTTAACTTGAAGGTACTCAAACCTTAAAACCTAGAATCCATAATTATACAGAAACTTTTCGAGAATCCTTACTTCTTTTTCCTCTAATCCACGAGTACATGGAGGCTTAAGGCTTACCACTCTATCGAATTCTCGGCTTCTCAGACTTCGAACTATTGGAAAAAAAGGGTTTGGAAAATGCAACGGAAATTAAATTTAGGGAAAAACCAAAGTTTTAAATTTTTTCCAAAACAAGATCTTGGTTGTGATATCTAAAGTAGTAAACACTTAATCAAAATTGTACATTTTTTTATTTGTCTAGGATGAGCGCTTCGACCGGGTAGTTTTCTCCGCTACCTCAAGCTCACATCTGCTGAGTGTGGGCTCGCTTCGAATCAAAAAATTTCTCATGAAAATTACCAGTGGGGTAATTTTGAAATTTCTCTAAACTTTTGAGTCAAGTTGTAAATCAGAAAAATATTTCTAGAAATTTTCTAGAATAATCTCTTTAGAGAATTTTCTCTCTACAACTTTCTCTTGAATTCAAGTGTGTGTAAATAATAACCCAAGGCTCTATTTATATGGGGAGAGTTTAGATAGTTCAACTATGATTAAACTTAATAAATATTAGATTAAATTTAATATTAAATCTTAGATAAATAAACATTAAATTAAATTTACTGTTAAGATAATCACTTTAATATTAAATTAATAAAATACTATTAAGATAAGTATTAAATTAAACTTAATATTAAACTATTAAAATAATATTATTTTTCGAATAATTAATTTGAAATCAAATTCTCTGGTAGAGTCCCAGTAGGAGTGTAATTCTTTCACTGCTCAACCACCGATGACCAATCGCCGCTAGCTATCGAGACACCGTCATCGCAGCCACCGGCACCCTCGTGTTTGGTGATATAGGTGCGACACCCTTATAGAATATTGAGCCAGTTCGGCTGCTGTCGGTTCGGTCCGGGTCAATGACAACCCGACCGGTCTGATATAGCCATCGATTGGACCGTCGGTGCGGTTTCACATACCGTGCTTGATTCGACCAATTTTTAGGTCTTGGTCTCGGTTTTAGGCTCCCAAGCCCAATTTATGATCTTAGATCCAATTTTCAAGTTCAATTACCCATTGGGCCAATTGTCTGACTTGAAAATTAATTTCCAAAAATATCATATTAATTTTAATTAATTTGATTAATTTAATTTTACTTGATCAAAATTAATTTTCTCAAAAATCACTTGGATTTTTCAAATTAAATTTTCAAGAAACTTCTTTAATCAAATTCTTTAGTTGAAATATTCTCACGACCACCTAATTTAATTCTACATCGAATAAATTGACTTAATTAAGTTATTTCCAAAGTCATAGAATTTTCTTCTGATTCAAATGCAATCCAATCAAGCTTTTATTGAGCTAGTGGAGGGACCAATCAGACATATACAATTAGGCTTTTGTGATTACGATTATGTCCAGAAGTATACTTAATCATGGAGTCAGTCCACAGAAGTACCATGATTGAAAACTCCTTATTGTATACTCTTTATGAAAGCAATTCATCCAAATCCTTTGTCCAATGACCTCGTCATGTATGTGTTGCCCTCATATGATATCTTTGGTTCCTTTGAGTTAAATCCGTTCACTCAATACAATCATATTTTATCTCATTGTCACTATTGTGTCTTCTTAATAATTAATATGATCACTGTCAACAAAAGATTGTGATAAATTGCTTGTTTGAGAACAAGCAACCCGTGATCCATATTTATCAATTGACACAATGCCAATGAGAGGATATCATTAACTCTTTAATTGAGCTATGAATTCTATTGTTGCTAGTAAAGCCATGTCATACACAAGTCATATACCCAACATACCGGCTATAGGCTCAATCATCTTTAGAGCATAAGCCTCCACTTATATCAAAGCACATGATTTGCATACACATGGTTAGTGACTAACTTAGGATTTAGGTAAATCATATCATGAACGTCACAAGTGAATTAATTCACAAACGAATTCAGAATTAATTCATCTTGGATCCAATCCAATATATCATTCTACCAATGAATACATCTACGTCTCTACTTGTGGAGTCAACTGCTCTGATAGCCAAGACTAGCCATCTCCCCAATTGGAATTGCAGACGACATAATAATTCTTCTCTGTATTTGAATCAAATGCTCACTTTAATTCTTTTATGGGATTACGGGCTCATTTAGATTATCTATTAAAGTAAGTTGTCTTTTTCGCAATGTAAACATTCTTACAATGCTACTTATCTTCAATTTGAACTTAGATAATTAATGAGCTAATATTTGCTTGTTACAATGAGCTATGCAAGCAAAATATAAAAGACATAAATACAAAAGACATAACAGTGAAATGTGAAATTAACTTTATTTATTTATTCATCGTTCAAATAAATAAAAAATAGTTACATGTTTACTACAATATGGATACATTTCCTAACATGAACTTCACATTAACCACATCAGCAGAGCTTTCTCGAACCTTCTCTTCTTCTTTGGAGTAACCGAAGAAGAATTGTAGACAAGAAGGAGATTACTAGCTAAATTCAGAAGAATTCTTTCCTCTCCACCCACAAATATTTATAGCCAAAGTTTTCATGGTCTCCTTAGTCCATTTTAGCCAATCCTTACTAATCATTTTGTCTCCCACTAGGGAGATAGCCAGTTCCAATCTAATTAAACCATAATTGAGATTCAACTAATCATAGTTTAACCACCAAAATTTTTGAATTTCTGGGTAAAGCCTGTGAATTTGTCCATTCAATTTAATCCTAACTTTCCTTAAATTTCGAGACTTAAGAGAAAATTGGGCGTGACAAAAAATGTTATTAAAATAAAATAAGACCTAAACTAACCTAAATTTACTAAAATAAACCTAAAACTAATGTAGCAAAAAACTCCCAAAGCTTTCCACAACTTAACTATTTATAGGAGATTTTAGTAACCCTAATTAGCGTAAACACCAGCCTTAATTACATAAAAAAGTTTATTGTGTGGACGAGAACACCCTTGCTTATTTTTGGCCTCACATCGCACCTATGTCACGATACATAACTTCAAATGTGACTTTCTTGATTAGCTTGGTTGTGTTGCGACTCCGAAAGCTTGTGTTACAACTCAACTTCCGTTTCTTATACTCTTGGGCCTAAAATTAGGTGTCTTGCACACTCAAGTAAATTGTTAAAATCACCTTAAGGCCGGTATTGGCCCGATTGGGTCAACTAACTCAAAACAATGAGTAAAAACACTTATTTTGCAATATTTTAATCCTAAACTAAGAAATACGAAAATGAAATAAAACATATTAAAATGCTTAGGAAATAAGTTCGTTAAGTGCTTAAAAATATTGAATCTGTCACTATGATTTGTAATCTAGAGAGTAAGGTCAATCCCACAAAGACTACACTAATCAATTTTATTATTTCTTATTACCAAGAATTAGGTTAATTCGTGAAATTAAAGAAAGAGAATTAAATATGAATATAAAATAGATAGAAGCAATTAAATAAAAATAAAAATGAAATTAAAATAAGCAAATGAAATTAGATTTGAATAAACTAATAATATAAAAGCTCCAACTTCAAGCACGATTTTGACTTTGACTTCAAACTGATTTCAGATAATGGATTTTCTCATACAACTAATAAATTGAATATAGTGATTGAGAAATAGTCTTAAACCACCAGCCGTTCCATATGTAAAATAACTATAGGAACAATCCAACAGCTAACCCTTATCAAACGAATAATCTTGAAATTTGCTTCCATGATTTAATTCCTCGGTAGCCTTGCGAACTAGGACTTGGCTCAAATCAATGGTTTTAAATACGCGTGTCATTTAAACTTGATCATTAATTCCCTTGACAAATCCAACTACTCACTCAATTGGTCACGTCAATTTGTTCTTCAGTGAGCCAAATAAAATAATTACGAATCGGACTAATTCACCAATTGTACGTCATCTAACACTAAACTAAGGGACCTCTCTTTATTTTGATGCTAAAACAATGTTGTGAGACGACTAAGTCTATCTCCTAAATTGAAGGAATAACAAATACAATCGTAGAGAATATAAATGTGATTTCGAAGCACCATAGTTTGAACGCGGAATTAATTATTGGCCTAAAACTAGAATAATTTTTTTTAATATTAATTTCATTATAGATTATTATCATGTATGCTCTTTTTAATACAATATCTAAAACTACCCATAGCCCCTCCCCAACCCTTAATAAGAATATAATATGCTTCAGCATATTTGAACCCACATCTTCCATACTGGTAATAATGTTGTTACCAATCGAGCTAAAACTCAAATTGCAACTAGATTAAAAATCTAACTACTAATAATTTGAAGAATACAAAGGAAATAATGCAAAGAAAATATTATTGAAAATTAAAAAGAGAAGAAGCCAAAATAAAATGGCAGAATCTTTTGATGGTCCCTATGCTTTTCCACTGACGCTTATATATAATTTAAAATAATAATAATAACACTTAAAATAAAATATAATGATTATTTACTTGCTCCTAAAGATATATTTAATCTTAATTAATCTCTTAAAGAGATGTCTTTTAAAAAAATAATAATTAAAATAAAAATATTCCTAAAATCCAAAAGTCTGATGCACCTCTTTTAACTTTCATGTCAAATTTGTCATGTAATTCACATTTTTTAACTTAATTCTCTTTTTAACAATTGTATATTTATTATAGACATTAATTAAATGTCAAAATTAGTAAAATTTTTGTCTAAAATATGATAATTATGAATCGTATTGATTTATCAATCATATCTCATCTTATTTTAATCTTAAAATGACTCTTAAACCAAAACCGAAATCTAACCACTAATAATTGAAGAATACAAAGAAATGGCAGAATCTTTTGATGGCGTTATATACAAAAAATAATGCAAAGAAATGTGTGGAAAAATAAATGAATAAATCAAAATATTAACGCTTAAAATTATATTAATTATTGCTCTGTCTCTTTTCCATTTCACATTTTTGTTTTGTTATTTCCCTCATCTCAAGAAAAACAAAACCATAGTTGTCAATATTCTAGAACATTTCTCGTACAGTCACTTCCTATTATTCTTTCTCTGTGACAAATAAATGGAAGATGGCATTATTATTTCTACAACTTCAATTTTTTTATTTAAATATTTATAAGATTTTAGAAGAAAAAAACAAGATATTTATTTTCAAAATAAACATTTTTATTTATTTATAAATTTTTAAAAATACCTCGAAACTCTCAAAACTTCTGATTGAAAAAGGAAACCAAGCTTTGGCTTCAAGTGGATGGAGGTTAGTGGTAAAAAGCATACTCCAATGAAATAAATGTGGTTGATTTTCTTCATTATTAAATATAAAAAAATGTGAAAAGTATTTCAAACCAAAAATGATTGGACAAATATATATATTTATTTATATATAAATATATTTACAAACTCTTCCCAAATCTTAAATTTACACTGCACACTCTAAAAATAAAAAAGTAAAGGTTTATAAGAATATTTAAAGGGAAAATTATAAATTTAATTTGATTTAGTATAATTATAAATACAAAATTTAAATTGCAATTCATATGTATATATTGTAATTTTATTAGAATAATATATATTATGCTAATTTGATATACAATATATTTGTTTGTCTATATATATTTTAATTATTCTTATGCTTGATTGTTTTTCTAATTTTTCTATTTGATGTAATTAAGAAAATTATTTTTAAATAAAAACAATTACAAATATATAAATAAATATAAATTTTACAATTAGGTCATTGTATTTATATTTGTATCGAAAAATTCCAGCCACAGCCAATGAAATCCTTGTATGAAAAAATTATGTGGATGTACCCAAGAGGTCCCTGCATTTTAGCAACCTAATCAAAATAGTTCCTCTATCATTCAATGGATTAATTTAATTTTTATACTATTAAATAAAATCAAATTAAAATAGAATTAACATTTACTGTTTAATCGAATTAATATTTTAAAAGATCTTATACTTCTGTAAATGAAATTTTTTGTTTAAAATTGAACTACAATTGAAAATAATAATTCTCAAGACATTTTTATACCGTAAATGTTACTTTATTATAATTTGGACTTTTTTTATTCTTTTTAAAAGTACTAGCTTCTAATGACACATGCATTGAATGTGATTTTATGCGTTTAATATTTAATCAGTTTTTTTAATATTATATTTTTAATTACAATAATTAACATAAAATAATATTTATTATTTAAATTCTTGAATATAATTAAGGCATAAAGATAAGTTTAGCCTCTAACGTTTACTTATTTTGTCATTTTGGCCCTTATTCTTTTTTTAGGTCATTTTGGCCCCTAACTTTTAAAATTTAATCAAATTGCTTGCTTTTTGTTAGAAAAATTGACTGAACTGTTAAAATTTTAATGGCATTGATGTGACCATTAGCATGGTACTCCACATATAATTCATAAAAGTCCAAAAAACTTAATAAAAAATATTTAAAAAATAAAAAAAAGTTCGTAAAAACTTTTAGAAAATTTATCCATGCTAGCAATGAAATGCCAGGTAAGCTATCACATCAATGCCATTAAACTTAACAGTTCAGTCATTTTTTCTGTTGAAAAGCAAGCAATTTGACTAAAATTTAAAGGTTGAGGGCCAAAATGACCCCCCAAAAGAATAAGGGCCAAAATGACAAAATGAGTAAACGTTAAGGGTTAAATTTATCTTTATGCCTATAATTAAAATATATTAACTTATCAATTCAAATATTATAATAGAAAAAAATTGGTGATGAAAAAGAAATTACAAATCAAAGCCTACAAAGGCAAACCTAAATCCCCAAATAGGGATATTTCAAAAATGCATTGACCCTAACTTCTCAAGTGTGCCAACTTGGCCAACTTATCGGCTTCCTGGTTATCTCTTTAGGAATGTGACAGATATTTCAATGACGAAGCTGATACAGAAGCTTAAGAATTCTTCCGATCAGAGCTGAATTAGACCCTTCTGTAAGACTTTCCTTGATGGTCGTAACCGCTTCCAAGTTATTTGTTTGGATCAACACATTATCTAAACCTCGATCAATTAGGATATTTAATACATCCAATATACCCCACAGTTCAGCCTCGAACGCTGAGCAACTACCTAGGAACCTATTAAAACTAGTAACCCACTCCCCATTTCTGTTTCTCACAACTCTTGCTACTGCCGCCAAACTATCTTTAAGTCTAACATATCCATCTGTATTCAAGTATAACCCACTTCCAAATGAATTACAGGAAAGGATCAGTTTTTGAATATTGTTCTCCATAGGTCTTTTGTCAGTCAACAGAAATTGTTTGGCCCAACTATACAAGAACTTAATAGTATCATAACTGCTCCAAATCATACCCTAAAAGATGAAAAGATTATTGTTCTTCCAAATTCGCCAGATGATAATCCCAAAAAAAACACTTCCAATCAACCTCCCCAAAGCATATATCAAAATGATTTTGCAAATCTGAAAAGAGCCATTCCAAAAGATTTCTAGAGTAAAACCTACGATGTTCCTTAGGAGGAATAATAAGGTCCTAGATTCTCATTGCTTCAACACAATCTCTTATGACATGCAACACATCTTCTGAGGAATAACCACATACTTTACAGGCCAAATTTTGACCCAATCCTTGTCAGACTCTCTCTGTGTTCGTGAGTAATCTTTGCCTGAGCACTAGCCAGATAAAAAAGCTAACTCTTTGGGGGCCTTTGAATTTCTAAGGGATCTTCCAAACATCATCCTTCTGATTCCAAGATCCCTCCCAAATTTTGCAATATGCACTCTTAACAAAGAATGAACCGGTCATCGTTCCTCCTCAGATAATTCTATCCACTATTACTGCCAAGTGAAGTGTCGGTATGCCGATTATTTTCTAAATGATAGTCCTAAACAACCAGAGTCGGAATAAATCAAAGTTTCAAGAACCATCGTCAGCCACCATATCATAAAGTTGATAATCCAAATCAAGACTAGCATGTCCTAGAATCAGATTAATAAGAGGTTCTACATTCGAAATCCAAGGATCACGCAAAAATCTAATATTTCTCGTATCTCCCACTGACCAAAGTAGATTCTCTCAAATAAGTGGTCAAACCTTAGAAATGGCCTTCCACAAGAAAGAACCTCTATTATAGGAAAGAGTTTCTGGAATGCCAATAGCTATCCCATATTTTGCACAAAGCACCTGTACCCAAAGAGCTTTCAAATCAGTCACAATTTTAAGCCCCAATTTCATCATGAAAGAAGTGCTATGATCTTACAATCTTCTAAAACCGAGACCCCCATACTGTTAAGGCTGACAAACATCCTCCCAATTGACCAAAGTTACTTTCTTACCACTGCTCAGAACCCCAACACAAATTGTCACACCATACATTCGATTTCTTCACAGAGCTCCTTAGGAATCAACATTGATTGCATAAAATATATAGGAATTTCTAATAATACCGATTGCGCCAAGGTGGCCCTACCAGCCAAAGATAACGACCTCACATCCCATCCCATCCTTACAATTTATTATGAACCTTATCTACAACAAATAGCAAAGAATTATTGGTTATTTTGTCATGGAACAAAGGAACTCATAAATAGCTCCTAAGATTACTCACTCTTCAAAAATAAAAAAAAATATATGACAAAAACTATCTCCTAAGTGCTCATTTACCCCTTCGAAAAAGCAAACATTCATTTTGTGAGCATTGATCTTGTACCCTGAATGTTTACAGAAACTATCTAACACTTCCTTCAAAATTGTGGCTTGATCTTCTTCAACTTGACCAAAAAGAATCAGATCATTTGCAAAGAATAAGTAGGATAACGGAGGTCCCGTACGAGCTAAGCAGATAGGTATCCATCACCCATAAACAATACAAGATTGGATGCTATGACCCAGCCATTCCATGCAAAGGGCGAAGAGATAGAGAGAAATTGGGCACCCTTGACATACACCCCTAATCGGCCGAAATTTCTAAGTTTGCGTACCATTCCACAAAATCTGTATAGTAGAGTTAGTGATAGCAGAAATAATCACATTACAAAGGAAATCTGGAATACTTGTCGCATGAAGAGATGCACTGATAAACTCCCACCGTACTCAATCATAAGCCTTCTCGAGCTCAATCTTGATGGCCATCCAATTTCTAATCTTTTTCTTAACTTTAATGGAATGAAAAACCTTCTGAATAATTATAATATTATCACTAGTGCTTCTTCCCACGATAAACCCCATCTAATATTGTCTAATTATTCTTGGGATAACTAGCTTAAACCGATTGACAATGGTTTTTATTAGCAACTTATACAAAACCGAGCACAGACTAATCGGTCGAAATTAGGAAAAATAATTTGGATTTAGAACCTTAGGAATGAGAAATATAAAGGCATTGTTTAACTATGAATTTAAATATTCTAAACTCAAGTACAAATCGAGTCTACAAGACGATCCCACTGGCTCCGGAAAAAGAGTGCATAAAACTCATCACTTCCTGGCGCCTTCAATGGTCTTATATCAAACATCGTCGATTTGATTTCTTCATTCGAGACCAATTTACTTAAAAACTAGATCTCACTATCCTCTAGCCTCAGAAAAGAACTAGATGGAAGTTCCCTCATCAGCCCCGAATCTTTACCTTACAAATTCTCGAAAAAAGGGATCGCCTCTTGTTGTAAATCCTCTTCATCTAAAATCTACACCCCTTCTACATTTTTTTAAAGCTGAGATTCGATTTTGCTTACGTTTTTTAAGAGTGCGCCTATGAAAAACTTAATATTGCAGTCCCCTAAAGAAAGCCAGCCACATTTCGCCTTTTGTTTCCAGAGAAGCTCCTCATGATACAAAACTTGTTCCAACTCCTCTTTAATATCTAACTCCAACTAAAATAATGGGTCATTCTGAAAAAAATCCAAATCTCTTTGAACCATATCAAGTTTTTGAATCAATCTTCTTTTGTGAACCCTAATATGACCATAAACTTTCTTATTCCACTCCTTAAGTTGACTAGTAAGGTAAGAAAACTACCTGGACATATCACCATAAAAATCTAATTTTTCTTAATAAAATCATAAAAATTTGCATGTTCAACCCATCCTGCCAAAAAACGAAAAGGATGACCCAAATACAAATAAATCATCGATCGAAGTGATAAGAGAATGGGCCTATGATTGAAATTAAGTCTAGGAAAATGAGTCATCAAATAGTTTAAAAATGACGCAATCCATTCATCATTCTCAATAGGTCTATCAAAATGCTCAGAAATTACACCCCTCTGCCACGTAAAAGGAGCACCTCTAAACCCCAAATCATGTGCCTTATGAATCCATAAATTCTCAAAAAAAAGGGCATGTTTTACCAATAACACATTGACCTCTTTTTTATTAGTAGTCAGAATCATATTAAATCATCAACTACCATCCAATGTGACTCAAAGAAAGGGATATTCTCTTTCAAAGCTTCCCAGAGCCTCACTTACGACAATCAGGATTGCCATAAACAAAGAAAATAAAAATCGACCTTTGGAACATTCTATTAGTAACCAGAATCAATACAAATTATGGGTGTCTCTGAATAATGTCAACATGTAACAAATTCTTCCATCCAACACAAATTCCCCCAGAAAATCTAATAGCTTCCACTCGATGAGAATATTAGAATCCAAGACTTGCAATAATCGAATCAGCCTTATTGCCACTAACTCTAATTTTTAAGAGGCCAATAATATCTGGTTTATAATTCCTATTATATTCATAAAAGATCCTTAGAAACTTGCTATTCGCACAACCTTGACAATTACATAAGAAAATGGATAAATTCAAAAGAATAGGAAGAAAACTTACCATAGCTCTAAGGCTAGCATATACCATCTTTGTTTTGTCCATCACTGCTTAAATTCATTATCTCAGTCTCGTTATTAATTTGTAAGTTAATGAGTTTAGCCATGGAATTCATTGAATCAGACAACGGAACCCTTGCATTCCCAACATTTTTAAAACGTCCCCTACGTTCCTGAATTATCTTATTGATAGCATAACCACTTCAGATAGTATCTCATTTATTTTCGAAACCTCTCCTTTTTGAAATCAGAATCATTTTACCTCTCCCATTTGAACTACCAACTTTAGTAAACTTGAAATTTTTGAAATCTCCATTCTTTTTAAAAATAACAGTTGAATGGCTCCTATAATCTAGAACCTCCTTATTTATTACCACTATCGATTCTATTGGACCATTGAACGTTGGATCAAGGTGAGAATTAAAACCTATCATGGATTGATTTTCCTTAAAAATTAGGCTTCCTATGGGAGAAACGGATTTAGAAATATCCTTTTGCCTAGTCGAAGGATTGTCCACCAAAATTGGGTTAGCCAAACCCTCACCTCATTGGGTGGTTAAACCAGGCCTAATCGTTATTATTTTTCCAGCATTTTCTAGCACCTTTTTATCCAGGCTTGGGGACTCTACAGGCGACCCAAACAACTTGTTCGAACCTTCCCTAACAGGCTCACTAACCTCTCTTCTTTCGGCCCATCCAAAACATCTAACCCCTCCATATTATTTTGACCCAAAACACTAAAGGTGTTTTCATTAACAGCCACTATACCATTATTCTTTTTATCCCTAAAAGACCCTCCATGATTTTCGATCGATGGAAAATCCCCATTTTGGAAATGGATCCCCGACAAATTAGTATTTGTTGCACCTTTCACGACCAATTTCCTACCAAGCGGATATGGATAGTTGATCATGGGCCCTTTCATCTCTGAGCTTTGACGAATCTAAGGATTTCATCGTGTTTCATTTCAATGATCATCTAAGGGTCAAATAGTTTCGTCACCTCACTCACCTTGTTTGCCTCTGGTAAGTCCTCCGTCATCGATCTAACTTCTACAACCATATCTTTTGTAGACCCCTCACTCGGACATAGTTTATTTAAGTGACCCAAACAACCACAAGAAAAATAAACGAATGGAAGCGATTCGAATTCCACTCTCTACATCACCCTAGTAACCATGATTTAAGAGACCCAATGTTTTATCAGATCAATACTTATGGCTATCCTTGCAAATTTTCCTCTCAACCCATTGTCCTTTTAAAAGTCCAACTTGATAATCATCCCTATCAAACCCCCTATTTTCTCCAAAAGCTGACGTTTGTAGAGGAAACCCAGAAGACCAAGTAACCTGACCTATACCATCACATTGCCAGGGAAAGCCCAGAGAAGGTCAAACTCCAGTGTCCACGGTTGAACTGTGAGATATTGGCCAAACACAATCCAAGGCCCTTGGGTAAGTACCTTATCATAACCAACACGACTCTGAAACTTAACTAGAAAATACCTATTTTCCACATCCATGAGGTGGAATTGTTAGGACAGTCTTCACATGCTTTGAATCCTATAAGCAGAACAAAATAAGATAAATTTTGAGTAAGAAGCTTAACCACAACCATAGTCATCATTTCTTTAAACAGAATCTGTTAGACCCTTTCTGAAAAACTAATAGCTGGGATACCATTCACCGTCGATCTCGTAACATCTCCGTCCAAAAGCTTGAAGTCCTCCTCCTTACCAGAATCGGGGACTCTTCGATCCAAGACTTTATCCCTCCAAGAGATTTCCGGTGCTGGAAATGAATCCACAACCATGTCATTCTCCATATCACAACCCAAACCTTTAAACTGGACTTTCTTAGTATTGCGATCTCCAACCAAGATTTCCTTCCACCATCCTTCACCGTGTCACCGGTCACGACGCTAGAGAGCATTCCTTAATATTCTATTTTTTAAATTTTTATAATAGAAAATTTTTAAATCATAAATAAATCATTTTTAACATATTCAACATATAATATAATTTTACATTATATAGTTAATGCAATGTAACATTATTTAAAACAATAACTATTTGATATAATTAACTTTAATATTAATTAAGTGATAATTAAGTTAGTTAAAATTTTATTCAAGTAATAACTCTATTTTACATTAAAAAATTAGCATCACTTTTTTAGAAATAAAATTATCACTTCTTTTTTACACCAATTTTTAATTAATAATTGTAATTTAAATTATAATTATAATAGCTTTTACCTATATTTTATGCATAGAGTTGAATTTAAGGAATAACTCTATTTTAAGATTAGCATAATTTTTTAATTAAAATTATAAATTAAATTATAATTATTTAAAAATATTTAATTATCACAACTTCTATTAAATTAAAATTTATTTAAAATGCATAATTATCACAATTTCTACTTTATTTCACTTTTTTTTTATTTTTTAAATGTAATTTTAGTAGTATGATGAAAATAATAAGTATTCTCGTCAGTTCAAAAAAATACTTAAACTCATATTTTTATATATATTATAAATAGATACTAAATTGATACATTTAATAATAAAGAAATTAATTTTATCCCATTCTTATAATATAAAGACAAAAAAAAAATGACTTTGAAAAAAATATAAATTTAAATATTAAAAAAGAGTATTCTACCCATTTTGATGGTAAAGTCTTAACAGTTGTTTTTTTCGTAACAGTCATTGCAAGCAGTCTTCACTTTGAAAATTCCGAAGGAGGCAGGTAGCAAAGTTTCGTACATTGCAAAATAAACGTCTTTTTCAACCTATTTACCATTTTACCACTCCTTTTCTCAAGAGAGATATATTCTTACGTAAACGGCCACATCCCTTGCCCATTCTACTACCCTCCATAAAAAAATTGATAATGGATATTGCGAATTTAAATATTTGTAGATATATAATTTGGTTTTTTTTTTTATTTTGAATAATATGAATTTAAATAAAGAAATAATTCTATAAAATTATACTATTATTATTTTAAAATTTTAATTATTAAATTTATAAATAGAATTGTATTTTTCATACATATAAATTTTTAAATTAATCGGATATTTTTATCATATTGATTTAAAATAATGTATATATTTGTATTTATTGAATAGTTGAAATTTTTCACATAAAATAATTAGTTTTTTTTTAATTTACTTTGAATTTGACATACATGATCTATATGAATGAAATATAAAATATGATAGTTAGATTGTTAAAATAAAAAATATACAAAAATATATGAAATAGTTTTACATCGATACAAGTGGGTCTCTCTTTTAGATATTCTTATTATTCACAATAGATTTGAAGTTGATACGTATTAACGTTTTAATTATATTCTAACTTTCTTAATTTTTTTATTAAAATATTTTAAAATATTTTAGGTATTTTTCATATTCGTTTTACAGTTTATGTTTGACGTTCGTGGTTGCCCTTTCGAATAATGTCGTCTCTAGAGTTCGAACTTGCATTCTCCTTTGAGAATGTAATGTAACCTACCACTACACTCAAACTTGTTGGTAAAAATATTTTTAAATTTATTAGAATGATTTTTTTATGCAATATCTACTTCAATCCGTAACCTCACCCCAACCTTAAATATGATGAAAAACACGCACAAGTCCACGTCCTCTTGGTTGCTACAATAGCAACAGTGACAACAAGTTAATGTTCAATCGACTACTAAAACAAATTTATATATTCAATAAGTAAATTAATTAATTTAAATTTTTTATATTAATACTCAAATAATATAACAATAACAACAACACGGTTGGTTGACTGGAATGGAATAAGGCTTAATGGAATTGAATAAGCATAAAAGTGGTTTACTTAGATGAAATGAAATAAATATTGTAATAGTATTCATATGTTTGGTTGTGAGGAATAGATATGCATTAGTAAAAAAAAAACTCATGAATATGTCTTTTAATATTTTAATGTATTTTTCACATCAATTTAATATTAAAGAATAATATTTTATATCAAAATAATAATATTTAAATATATATTAAAATATTTTTATTTTTATATTAAAATATTTTAAATATTTTATTTTTATATTTAATAAAATTTAAAAATAATATTTTATATTAAATTATATTAAAAGATTTTATTTTGTTATTCAATGTTGCATGGAATAGTCATTCTTTGATGATTCCAAATAATGGCTATTACAGGAGGATAAATGAATGGTTTACCATTCAATGAATAAGAGGGTGCAATCCCATTCTCCCAACCAAACATCATGTAAGGGTTTAAGTATGTCAAAAGTTTTTTTATTCTTTTGAATTTTAAAATTTAACCCTTGTACTTTAATTTTCAAGCATTGAGTCTGTATACTTCTTTTCAATTTTAAAATATTAGTCTCTCTATTCAATTTCAACATTACATTGTTGACGTGGCAATTAAAAAGAAAGTAACATAATGTTTTTACCCCTCAATGTTTATAATTTCTATCAAATCGATCTTTACTCTTTTAAATATATTGAAAAATGAATTTAAAAAAAATTCCTAAAAAGTTTAAAAATTTTATATTAAAAAATAAAAAATTTATGAAAAATAGAAATTAAAAAGTTATATTTTAAATTATGAAAAATCTTTTTAAAAATAAAATTTTATTAAAAATATAAAAAAAGTTACAAAAACTCAAAAAAAAAATGTTATTTACTTAAAAGAGGGTAATAAAGTCTCTCAAATTTAAACTCTTTGTTCTGTCCAAATAAATTGGATTTAAAGAAATACTATTTAATTTATCAATTATACATAAAAAAAATTATTCAATTTTAATTATAAAATATATAAAATATTAGTGTAAAAATAAATTTTAAGTAATAATACAAACTTAGAATCGATTTAAATTAGATTGAAATATCTTATATAGTTTTTTATTTATTTATCATTTTACACTATATAAAAAATTTTAAACTTGTCAATTGAGTCTCAATTGGCATGTGTATTGTTATCAATGCAGGAGGATGTGGGTTTGAATGCACTGAAGTGCATAATCCTCCTATTTATGGGTTGAGGAGAGATTATGGATAATTCTAGGTATTTTGTCAAAAAGAGTAGCTATGTTCAGAATATATAATGAGATTATTCAAAACTCAATTACTTACCATTATATTTTGTTAATAAAATGGAGATCATTTTCCTAAGAGAAGTGAGATAACTCAATTTGCTTGGCCATTGAAATTAAATTATTATTTTTATATTAAGAGAACAGAAACTCAAATATTGTCCAACATCAATCACACAGTAATTTACCTTGGTAGCATTCTTTGCATTTTATCATCTTACAGTACTTACAAAATAGCTTCTGGTGGGTTAGGGAAGGCATAAGCTCCAATTGGTTTATCAAAAATTATGGCAGCCATGGCATTAGCAAGTTCGTTTCCTTCTCTATATGTATGGAGTAGCTTCACCTCCCAATCTCTTTTCATCAAATCCTTAATGGCTTGGACAACCCCGCTTGGCACCACATTAACACATTTAGACTTGAGCAACCTTGACAGTTTAAGATTATCCATCTTCGATAGTATCTAACGAATGAAAATGTTTCATGCTTGAGTTATCTTGTTAAAGACTCTCTATGCTTTTGCTTCTAATGTTGTATATCGAGCAATAACCCGAGCAAAACCCAACACCCGAGCTCTACTATGGTCACGAATAGCACCCCATTACATTGATAAGTTGGTTTCCCTATTGACCGCACCATCAGTGTTCACTTGAAACCAATTACGAGGCGGTGGACTCCATTGGTCCATTATCCATGTCTATATAGAGATTGATGAACCAATAACTTGTGATAAAGATAAACAATTTATAATTTCCTAGTAAAATCGTATACTCCTTTCCCATATGCCCTTACTTTCCACCCAATCATCATCAAATACCTTTTTATTCCATCGATACCGTAGGCACCACAAATGATGTCAAATTTGATGTAATGTCTCAATTAGTATCATTAACAACAAATTAATGAGGCCGTTTTAAGTTCTTGGTTACTCAATCTTTAATTTTGATGGACATAAATTCTAATAGCATTGAGGAATTTATGAGTCTAGTCCAAATAGTTAAAGTAGTGACACAAACTCTGAGAACATGCCTTACATCTTCTTCCTCTGCACCACAGATTGAGCATTTTGGATCCATCGTAATATGATGCCTAACATGTTTTGCATTGGTCAATAACTTATGATTACCCACTAGCCAAAGGAAATATTTGAAGCGTTACGGACTATGAAATTTCCATATAATTTTCCAACACGTATCTGTGCGGCTAGATCTGCCCTCGTCCAATGACTCATAAGTTGTTCTAGTGCTGAAAAGGTATTGCTTATCCCAAGCTAACCTAGTAATGTCTTTGCTTTCGTGGTTTGAAGGAGGCATAATGGTTACAATTCGTATTACCACCTCATCAGGCAAGTAAGTATTGAAACACTCTCAATCTCAAATACCTGACGGTGTAACCATTTCCTTAACCAGCGTGAAGTTGCTCACTTCAATGGTTGGAACTTACCATACATCGCTCAAAGCCCCATAACTCGACACCCTATTATATTTTCAAAAGTCAACACTCAATCCAAAGCCAATTTTCCATGTAATATATTTGCAGACATCCTTCCACATATTGCACAATCCTTTCCAAAATCGAGAGCTAGTTGAGTTTCGAAGTTCATTAGAAAAGACCCTCCCATTTATATTTGGATCGTAATATTCTTGCTGAAAGGTGATCTTTTTTCGAGACTAAATTATAGGCAATTCTCATCAGAAAGGATTTATTATAACACTTACTCTCCTTAATGCCAAGTCCTCTATTTCCTACTGGTTGGCATACATTTTCCCATTTAACCAATGAAATCCCCTTCTCTAATGTTGTTCCCCAAACAAAACTACGAATAATTGTTTCCATCTCCAAAAGAATCGATTACATCACGTAGATAGGAATAGTTGCTAGAATCGATTTGTAAGAGTAACTTAACCTGCAAATGAGAGGTTTCGAGCTTTCCACCCTGCCATTTTTTTCGCATCTTTTGGATTAAATATTGGAAAGTATCGTTTTGTGACATTCTTGTGAAGTAGAGGCACTCCTAAATACTTTCCCAAGTTGAAAACAATAGTAAATCCCAACCCAGAGCTAATATGTCGTCAAAATTGCATATTCACATTCATAGAGAAGAAAAATTATGATACTTTACCATTTACTCAATGACTAGAGGCACCATAGAATTCAACATGTATCAATTTGATGATTCTCATTTGCAAAGAAAAGGTGAGAAATAGATGGTCCACCCTATGACAACACAATAGGCTTCTATTTACCTATATTGACCATACATAAAATAGAATAGACTAACCATTCTATGTATAACATGAATCGATAGCGTGATAAGGGGTTACCCTGTTTGATGCCCCTCAAAGGTTCAAAGCTCTCAGCATGCTACCATTCTATAGGACCTACATGGACACAGAAGAAATACATTACATAATAACAAATATAAGGTCATCAAGAATACCCACATTATCTAAGGTATCATTTATGAAGCCCCAGTCTAATCTTTCATAGGCCATTTCTAGGTCAATTTTCATTGCCATCCATCCTTTTCTCCCAACCTTCCTTTGCATTGAGTGAATGAATTATTAAGTAATAATACTATTTTCAATGATACTACATCCTAGAATGAAGCTAACCTAGTTTGGATGCACCCAACTTGCCATGAACGACTTCAATCTATTTACAATAATCTTTGTAATATTTTTATAAATAACCAAGAAAATACTAATAGGGTAGAAACGTTATACTATTTTTAGGTGCTCAACTTTAGGGTTAAGCATTAGTAAAGTATGGCTAAACTCGTTTTGGAGTTTTTCACCCTTCAAAGTTCGACGAATAAAGTCGCAAGCATTCCATCCTACTATATTCCAATTTTATTGAAAAAAACAAATTAATAATTCTATCAATAACTAAGGCTTTGAGTGACATCTAAAAAATGACCACTTTTACATCTTCATTGGTGACTATGGCCAGTAATTGCACCCTTTCACACTCACTAAATTTATAAAACAACCCTTTCTTAGAGTGCCAATAATTGCTCCATTATCATTGGTAAATAAGCTTTTGTAATAATCCATCACCATTCGACTGAGCATCTCTAGTCATCACACCAATCGCCATTAACCAATTCCAAAGCGTGAATGGTATTCCTCCGCTGTCTATTGACAGTAGTAAAATGAAAGTATCTAGTATTTCTATTAGCTTCTAATATTCATTTACAACGAGATTTTTTATGCAAAAGTTTTCCTCTTATGCTAACACCCATTCTAATTTCACTTTTAACTTCAACTCTAGAGTATATAAAAAATCCAAGAGTCTATACTCTAAATGTCTCTCAATTCCCAATAGATGATTTAATAATTTTTTCTTTTTACCAATTGATCTATAGTAATTTGATATGTCAAATTAGGGTTTCCAATTATACTTAAAGAGCTTGTTTTCTGGTAAATTAGCTTCTTTTCCATAATTGAGTGTAAATTTTAAATTCTCAATTTAGTAAGCGTAAATATCTCTTTTTACTCATTTTGAGACCCATATTGGCCAATTATTCCATTGAGGGGCCTAACATCTTATTGATTTTTGTAGGTACCTGACAGTGGCCCAAAATTATATGAAAACATTATAAAAAAAAGGGGTATCATGCATCAAAGCATGAAAATCATGATACCTTAAACAGGTCCAGGATGAAGACCATCTATAGTGGCATCATGATATCCACTTTGGGTATCGCGATATCCACCTTCCACTAAGGACCCCATTTCAAGATTGATTATGGTATCACGATATCTTACCTTAGGTATCACAATATCCACATCGTGAAGAGGACAAAAAATCATGTTAGGGGTATTCTTTGTTTAATTGAAGCGCCAATCAGATAAAGACCGTTCAAGGGTATTTTGGTTACAAAATGGGGTCAGATTTTGCTGCTAAAAAAATCTAATTTTGGCTGAGAAGAGAGGATACACACATTAGACTTAGTTTAGCTTAGTTTTCTTTTTAGCTCTCTTAGATTTTCTTCATTTTTAAGCTTTTGTAGTTCTCATCTTCCTTAGCTGTAGAGTTATTTTTTTACAACTTCTCTTCTTGTTCTTGTTGTTCTTTAAGTTAGTTAAGTTAGTTATCACTGTAGTTAGGGTTTTTTACAGTTTTAGTCTATTTCTTTGCTTGTAATAACATTTCAGCCTTTAGTTTAATATGTTTCAGTTTCTTTTAGTTTAATCTATTAAAGACTTCAACTTTTATGTTTCTTGTACTTCATTGTACTATTGAATGTTCATCCACACTTTTCTTTTAAGTTTTATAAATTAAAAATCCAAACTTTCATCTTTTTCTCAAGTTTTATGTTAAAGGTTCTCATTCTTGCATGTTTGTTAGCTTAGTTTTTAGATGGATAACTGAACTCTAAAGGGGTTGGTTGATAGAGATGTGGGTAAGTTATTTTTGGATGAGGGACTAAGTTGTAAATAAATTAGACTAAATTGAATAAACATAAAAAACATAATATTGACGTCTCTAAGGGAATATTTAGGCAAGTGAGACTACGAGGTAATCTTGTTGAGCATCAATTCATTAGTCTCATGTTAGCCGGTGAGATCGAGAGATAAACTAGACTAATTTGTCTAATTTGGTAAAGTTAAGATCGAGAGGTAAAACAGAACTACTTTAGAAGTTTAAGCAATTTCGATCCTTAATTTGAAGATTAGTGAACCACATCAAAATCAATCAACCACCATTTGTTATTCATTGGTTAATTTAGTAACTCTGCATATTTTACAATTTAGTCTTTGTATTAATTGGTTGATAAATTGGTGTAATTATTCTTGATTTTATGGCTTTGTGTGCTATATTGTTTAGTGATTAGTTAGTTAGACTTTTTGTTTTGCATGCTTGTAGCTATAATTTGCTCAATCATCGACTCTTTTGGGTTTAATCCTCGAAGTACTTCGTACCCCGTTGTACAATTACATTACAACTAACCTATCACACTTGCAGGCACCATGTTAGTAGATTCTGATTATTTGTTTGTTGTCTTTAATTGTTGATTTCCTCTAGTTGTTTGTGAAAACGACGCGAGGACTGTTACCAATGTGCTGAAATACCTCATTGTTCCAAGTTTGCACCTTATTGATAAACTAGGCTAAATTCCTAGAAACATCCAAATCAAAGTTTTAAGTATTCTAAATAAATTCCAAAAAAAAAATAAGGATGTTGTTGCCAAGCTGCTGTAAAATGAAATGGCCTAGGCTTCATATGTCCCCTGGAATCTCTTACAATCATTAAAATGGGTCAATGGTCAAATCCAACATCTGGAAAATACACGACTCTAGCATCTGAAAATGACATTAACCATTTTTATTACAAAAAAAAAATAATTTGGGCATTGCGATGAATTTCCCCTCTGCCAAGTGAAACACGGACATATAAAATTCATGTTGGTTAAGCCAACCTAAAAAATAACTTTTCAAAACAAATTAATTTCACCTCCCCATCTGTTTGAACCACTATATCTCTTGTTAGTAGAAATAATATAGTTGAAGTCGCCCTCCAAGATTTAAGGAATAGACACATTCGACTGTAGTTGGTTAAGACAATCTCAAGGTTACCGCTTTAATGTTATATTAGGGCTCGTATAAACTACTGTCACCAGAGAAATTGCACCATTAGCCTTGTTTCTACATGTTGTATGTACAAACTGAAAATCTATTGTTATAATATCCACAATAACTTCACCAGACCACATGGGCCAAATTCCTCCCAAGAATCCAAGAGCCTCTACTAAAAAAAGGTAATGAAACCCTATATTGTGAATTATTGTATCCATAATCATTTTATGCACCTTAGTTTCCATAAAAGTAAAGGATTTAGGGTTTATGGATTTGTAGTTGAGTCTTTATGATTCTTTACAAATGTGGACTATGTGCCCTAGTAATTCCATATGAGTAAACCATTTATAAAATATAGAAATAATATAGAAACAAAACTTATCTAGAGGAAATAAGCCTCAGCCACTTTGTTCATCGTTTTTGTAGCATCAACTTCCATAATCGAAACATCAATAATACCCCTTTTCATTACTGAATTGATTACATTGATCACCAAATCAAGTTTTGTGTCAAAGTATTGACCCATTCTTTTAAAATAAATTATAAGGGAAGCCTTGGTTCATATTATTTTTCTTTACCTTGAACCCTTTTTTAGTAATTTCCTTCATTCACACACCTTTATCCTTACTATGTGTATTGATCTATTTGGAATGAAATGATATTCTCAGTGGTCCCTCACCCGATATGATAGCATCATAAGTCTTCTGAAATGATTTCAAGCTTGTGATTATTCTTATTTGAACTTGTCTCTTGTTCCTTTATTATGGGTGTAGTATTCAACGTGATCATCTTATTGTATGTCTTATTTGATGACAAGAAATTCTCACCAAGCCCCATATCAGAGTTCACTACATGCATGTCCACCGTAGCACTCCTAGCATCACTAACCTGCCTTTCTTTGACTCGAATGAAAATTTAGCCCACCACACGGCCTAACTTGTTATTGACCTTTTTGATTAGTGCCTGCATCAATTTTGAACTATCCCCTTTTATATTGAGGCTTATTTTTAATGGAAATACTTCCTTCTTCAACCCTATTATCTTCCATAATCCGCTAAAATCTCAAAGCAAGTTTTGGGTAGTGACCTTATTGATCATAACTTCTTTCCCTTTCAATATTCTTTTTTCATCTTTAGCCGATTTCCTCATTCGGTTCGAAATTGGATCCATGGACCAAAGGTTGAAGGGTCAATCTTCATGCCTGTTACATCTTCCATAGCTTTACCTTTATCAGTTGTCTATGTCACCATTTTGCCATCTATCATTGTTAGACACCCTTCTCTATGTTGGATCTAGTGCTCAAAGTATAATATTTTTGTCTAAGTACAATTGTAATTTTTTCGAACATATTTGTTAATAAAATTATTCATTAATTACATTAATATACTTTGTATAATTGTCCTCACATGGTTTTTGCATGCAAAGAAAAATGGAAGCAAATGTTGCTCATTAGTTGTCTAAATGTTTAACTAATACTAAGCGGTATTACATGGTCAAATCGTAGTATGGAAAGACAACTTGTATTAGTAGACGAACCTAAATATGTCTTTAGTCTAATCTGAAATTATCAAAATGATTAAAAAACTAATATGTCGTCTATTAAGTCTAATTGGGGAGATGCATTTTCTTGGGCATCAGAGCAGATGACTCCTAGAAGATAGAGACATAGATATGACTGATTAGACTAATAGTACATCGAACATAACCCAAGTAGAATAGATTCTGAATCCATTTATGGATTTATTCACTTTTGACATTTATAGTGTGGCATACACGTTCATAGTGTGGCATACCTAAATCCTGAGTGGATGACGAACTATGTATGTGTGACTTATACACTTTGATGTAAGTAAAAGTCTAAGTTCAAATAGATAAGGAACCGAAAGTTGGCGTGTTAGGTGTACGGCTTCTATAGTATGTAACATCATTCACAATAGTGGAATTCATAGCCCAAAACATGGGTGAATGATATTCTCTCATTGGCATTACATGGTTGATGAAAAGTAAACATGGCCACGGGTCGTCCGTCTTTGTGATGGATGACTTGATCAACCTTTGATAGTGATTGACTTTTCATGAAGGAAGATTTAATGGTTACCATAAGATAAAATAGAATCATATTTGGAGATCAGATATTATTCGAAAAAGATGAAGGATATCCTATAAGGGTAACACACTTATGACAATGTCATTGGACGAGCATTGAGTAGTTACTTTCGTAATGGTATATTGTTGGAGAGAGCTCAGTCACAATACTATAATGAAATAACTTCATGACTAAATGAGTTTATAATTAATAGACGAAAAGCTAGAACTTAATTATAAATCATTTTAGCCTCAGCTATATATGTCCATAAACGGAATGAATAGGAAAAGAAAAATGGGAAACATTCATGAATGATATGGTTTTCTTCAAAATGAAGAAATGGAATCATTTGGAAATGAATGTTTTAAACACTATTTTGAAACCTGAAAATGAAGATAAATCATTTGGTTATAGTGAACATGTTGAGATGTAAAATATTGCACATATTTTCTCGAAATTTTACAAGGGAAAATTGTCAAAATTTTGCTGGGGGTAAAATAGGGATAAGAAATTTGTTTTATATATAAATATAAAAGTTTATTTTGGAAAATAGAAAAACTGAATCAGGTTGGATCACCTTACAGAATACTAGGTCAAAAAGGCCTAGGAAGTACTCGTAATTGGACATGATGTGAGAAAGGCCCAAAAACGCCTCATGGACATGAAGGGGCCGACAATCCTAGTAGGAATACTGGGGCATGTCATCCACCCTAGTCCTATTCTAAGTAGGATGTTATTTTTCTATTTGAAATAAACCACTACAACTCAATAAAGGTTCTACCTTCTCTTCCTATAAATAGATGACATCGGTAGAGCTATTAACACAACTTTGCGAGATTGTTATTCTATCAAAAATAGAGAGAATTTATTCTCAACTATTACATATATTTTTCTGGAATAACAATTTTATCGGTTTTTATCAAAAAGAGAAAATTTTCGTTTTCATCCCAAAAGGAGAGAAAACATTTTCTAGTTCTGTGTTTCAATTCAATTAGTTCGAGCCCACACTCGAAGCAGTTCGTGGTATGAGGATAGTGGAGAAGATCATTTGGTTGAAAGCCGAGAACAATGAACGTCCTCTAAGTAAAAAACACATGTATGAATTCGGTTAAGGTTTATTGCTATAAATATCACAAATAGGGTCAGTTTTCAAAATTTTAATTTTTTGTTGTGCAAGAAACCATTTTCAAACCAGGATTTTTCCAACACTCTACTATGGCTATAGTGACCATAAGAATAACAGATGGTCGACATCCTTTCATATTCTATAATCTAAGAAAACCCATCAATCCTAATGCATGGCAAAAATGGTTTAGTAAGATTAACAACCATTGCTAAGTGCGTATATTTACCTCTCTTTGCAGTATTTGTATTATAGTCAATTCGCATAATGTCACCTAAAAGGTGATCCTTCTCATAAGACCCTTCAAGAAATATTTGTAGGGGAGTCTAGGCAATCGAACCCAAACAATAACTTTTGATAAATACTTTTTCTTCGTAGAAATATCTTTGCTCTATGGCTAGACCATTAAATAATGTCCATAGATCAACCATGGTCCTGTAGTCAACGTTTTATTATAGTCCTTCGCTAACATAAACTTGACTAGAAAGTATTCATTATACAAGTCAGTCAACTTGAATTCGCCCATTGGCTGCCATAAATTTTGAAGTTGACCTTGAAGTGCTTTGAAGCTAATAGATTTTCCAAGTAACTGGACAATGATCGTGTTAGCCATGCTTTTGTCTATCACCTCATGGCCTCGTTCCGAGAAGACAATCTTCGAGACCAGCCCACCTCGAGGACCATAACATCAGTCTCCCTTAACTTAAAGATGTCATTGAGCCCCAAAACCATCTCATTATCCTCTACATTCTTTAGCAACTTGCCTCGGAAGGAAAGATATTGTTGTCTTCTATCAAGAACTTCCTTATTCACTGGCAAGATTAAGCTTCCTTCCTTACTCTTGACCTTCTCAATCCTTCTATTGACCACTATTAATGGGGGAGACCTATGCCTGTTAAGGCTAGCTGCCAAGAGAGAGCTCTCACTCATCTTTTTTTAAATGAAAAATTATTTAAAAAACAAAGTATGCAACAAAATAAAATATACTGTGAGAAATACAATGAAAAAAAAGCTTTGAATAAGCCAAATCAACAACTCTTAATTATTGTTAATTGAATCATTAACTATTCAAAAATTTTATAGTGTATTTTGAAAAAAAAAACTTAGTATGCTTAAATTTAATATATACGAATTTGAAGTTTATTTTTACACTAATATTTTATAATTAAATTTAAATATAAATATTTTTATATATAATTTATTTGAATTGAATTAAAATTACCTGTTCAAATATGATTTAACATGGATGGAATAAATATCTCAAAATTTGGAGAGATTTTATTACCATGAGTAAATAACACTTTTTTAAATGGCTTTCTTATATCTTAATAAATTTTATTTTTTAAATTGATTTCTCATGTTTTGATTTTTAAAGAGTTTTGATTTTTTTTTTTGGAAAATTTTAAAAGAAATAATTTTTAGGTTTTTTTAAACATCAAACTTTTAAAAACTTTTTTTTAATAGAATTTTTTGTGTTTTTAAAGAGTAATAACTAAATTGATTAAAACTATAAATGTTAAGAGTTAACTAAGTAATATTACCTGTTTTATAATTGACATGTCAACAACGCAACGGCCAAATTGAACGGAGGATTGAGATTTTTAAATTGAAAAATATAAAGATTCAATGTCTCAAAATTAAAGTGCAAAGATTAAGAGATAATTTATTTAAATATAATTTTTTAAAAAAATTTGAATTTAGGTGTTGTTTGATAAACTAAAAAATTAATAAAAAATTAAGTATTAAATTAAGTTATAAGATTTGTTTGATAAATTACTCAAAAGTAAGTATGGAATATAATTAGTTTGCTTGATGAATGTAAATTTTAAAAATTTAAAGGTAAGATATTTAAAGGGTAATGTTAATAGAAATAAAATAAAATAAAATAAAATAAAATAAAATAAAGTAAAATAAAATTCTACATTAAGTGATAAGTAGCTTATTATCTATTTATCATTTTCCACACTTTTTCGTTGAAATAATTCTATTATTTTTTTTATTATGGGTTGTTAATTGTGCTTAAAACTTTTTCAATTCCACACTTTTTCATTAAAATAATTCTATTATCAAACAAGTCATTAACCTTTTTAACATTATGAGTATGCTTGGTTGGGTGGAAAAGTGAATAGATGAAAAGAGTGAGTAGAAAAGTGAAAAGAAAATAAATTTTAAGTGTGTTTGGTAGGGAAAAAAAGCTAGATGAAAGAAAATATAAGAGATGATAATTTTCTATCCTAATGTATAAAAACCAATGTTCTAATTTGAAATTATGAACCAATGTTCTAATTTGAAATTATGGGAGGAAAAAAAAATGAAGGAGATGTGCATGTTAGTTTAAAATAATGTATTTTTCAAAAGTTTCATTTTCTTTCTTTTCATTTTCCAAATCTACCAAGTAATGGTTTCAATTCGAAAAGTATAATTTTATTATCAAAGTAATTTGAAGCCATATATGCAATATATGAATGCACTTGAATTTATACTTATAATGTAATGTGGAACACATTACAAATTTTACATATTCACAATCTTAAATTAATATACAGGTTAATTTTTAAATGTAAACGTGAGTAAATTATATTTTTTGGATTAATTCAAATATTTGTTAATGATAAAAATGATTGAAAATGTTAAAATACATAAATACTATCTTTTATTTAATAAGGGTAATTTTTGTAATGTATTATTACATTAGTGTTGAGTGTAGCAAAATAAGTTAATACAACTTTTGCGGGATTCATACTAAATGTTGTAAAGTAATTTTCCCATAATAAAGAAGTATCAAAGTTGGTGTAAATGATAAATAATTAATAATTTTTTATTAAAATTTTGGATTAAATTAAAATTATCGAACATGTTGAAAATTTTGTTTTTGTTTATATATTTTTCAATGATGTATGTAATTTTAAATTGCAAAAAATATATAAACTTTTAGCATAGGTTAAATTTTAAAACAAATTTACGGAGTCAAAATTTTTCAACGCAAAATCGCATCGGTCTATTTTGCAATAACCAGAAAGACGGCTAAAAAGACAAAGATTAAAAAAAAAAAGAAAGGAAAATGGCGGTTACAGCGTAGGAACGGCAGTATCTGAGCAGCGTAAATGTAAAAGCGTGTGGACCCCACGGAAATCGATGCGTTTCTTTACCGTCCGATGCGCTTTTGTGAAAGTCAACGTATCGACGGTCCACAGGCAGCCAATTGTGCCAAATAGGGAATCTCTTGGGTGGGCCCAAAACTTCCTACGTGTCCTACGTGTGACCTGACACAGATGGCGTTTCATTGCCACTTGTATTTGATATTCCAATTTTACCCTTATAAAATGCCATATTTCCATGTTAGTCCCCCCTCCGGGAATCAGCCGAAAAAAAAAATAAAAAACGTTCGTCGCTTTCACTCTCAGTATTTTTCTCCTTCACTAACACGCGCACTCAGAAAAAAAAAACGTTTTGCTCACTAAGCTCACTCTCTCACTACAAGTGCTTCACTTTCTCTCTATATAATTTGTTTTTGTTTTTGAGATCTCGAAATTATATAAAATGGCCGGTTATCCATTGTAGGATCTCCTCATTTGATTCGTTGTTTGAGCCGAGGTACGGTTTGGCCTTCGAGAAAATAGAAGGAAAAAAATGCTACGTTTTTGTTTTCTTTTTCTACTTTTTGTCGATTCTTTGTTTTGTATGGCATTTAGTATTCTAGTGTTGTTTCAGCCTTGAATTTCTTTTTCAAAATTTTTTTGTTTGATGAAAATGGGAAAAAAGGGAAGTGTTTTAATTTGAGTGTTGATGTTTCTTAGTCGTTAATTTATCTATTTGAATGAACACAGTTTACGTGTAAGTGCTTGATTACAAGCTAGTTTAGGCCGTTAAAACTGAGTTCCTTTTTTCAAGTTTTACTATTAGTTAATAATTTCGTGATGTTTATTATAAGTTATATGTTAATGTATATATGGATAAATTTGTTATGTTAACGTTCTTGATGATACCTTTTGATCATGTTTACTTTGCGTTGATTTTAACCTTTTTTCTTTTTTTCATGTTGGATTATCGTGATTGTTACCAGAAAATGAATCTTGAATTTGTTGTTGCAATTTAAGGACCTGGTAAAGGCTCCTTGACCGCCGTAATTGATAAAGGATACTTCTAATAAGGATACTTAATAGTTGTAATGACCCTTTAATTTTTATAGTGTAATGAATCATTATTGTGCTTTCTTGTGTTTTGCAAGAATCATAATGTCGCATTGTTTGTATTGCAGGACCTATCATTTATGGCTTTCGACCTCTGGGGGACATCATTCGCTGAAGGTGCTTTATTTTTCTCAAATTAGCACATGCATGCAGTCTTATTTTGATCATTGTTTTTTTGTGTGGTTTGACTAACTGTCTGTAATCTGCAGAAGAAAACAGCCCTTTCATACAACCAGAATGGCAGTATGACTTGTACTTTGGTTATGGCATCGGTATAATAATGGTCCTATTTTTTTTGTACTTTTGGTGGATATTTTCTTGTCTTTTTTAATTACCATAGTTATGCAATGTGTTGTTTTTCTACAGATATGATTGAAGAAAATGCCTTGAATGAGAAATCTTGTATTCAAGTGTTGAGGATATTGATTGCAAAAGCAGATACTGAAATCGATGAACTTGAAAAAGATTTGGTGTTGCTCCAAAGTGAATTGGTCTGGGCTGAACATGAAGAATGGCATGACATTTGCTGTAATGCTTTGAGAGCTAAGATCAACTGCCTTGATATCTCAATAAGGAAGTTGAGGAACAAGGATGAGAATGACATTGAGGTTTATTTATTGATGCATACTGAACCTGTTGAGAAGTTGCATGAAATAATGAAGGCTCTGCTCAAAAGTTTCTACAATGAGAAACATGAGCAGGTTTGACTTTTGAATATTTTTCATATTCTTTTACTAACTTGACATGAATTTTATTCAACCCAGAAATTTAAAGGGATAATACCAGAAGTATATGACCTCACGTTGAGTTTTACAAATTGTGTCTCTTAGCTCTGCAATTTCAGCCAAATTTGTGTACTATATATGGTTTTTGTTTCTCGGTTTTACATTAGCTTGACGGGATGCTTCAATTTATTCATTTTGTTGTGTTTGTTCTGAGTTTAGGTTTACACGTTTAGTACTGTCTAGATGTCACAAAGTTGTAGTGATGTTAGATTTTTCTTCTAGCCTTTGTCATTCTGGATGGAAAGAGAATGGAGAGCCATAAATTGACTGAAATAGAGGTGGAATATTGATTAGTGTTTTATTTATTTAGAGCGCTTTTGCATGTAGAACTTGATAAGCATGGTCAACTCCTCTAGCTGTTGGCATATTGGTTTTGTTTTTGTAATTTGTGTACCTTCCTAGCATTTGTTTATTAAGTTTTCCTTCTTATATTTGCTTATTTTATGCATTATTTCATGAACTAAGACAATTTTCCTTTCAAGAATGAGCAATCTCAGGATGTTGTCCCAGATTCAAGGCCTGGTTCTCTAGAGCAGTCTGCTGCCCTGCATAAGAACCAAAAATTGAACTCATCAGATTCATGTTTCATTGCAAAGGAGGAAAACAATGGACCCAATGTTACTCCCAAAGAAAATTTTACTTCATCAAATCCATCTATGGAGCTTGAAGTGAAGAAGGCAAATAGTTCAGAAACAGTTAAGTTAGATGAAGCTTTATCCTTTTGTGCTTTAACATGTCCATGACCAAATATTCATCTACTCTACATATAAATACAAGTAGAGAACTCCAACTTTTGGGCTGTCATTGCAGGTATATTATTTCAGTACAGTCACTAAGGGCTGTATTAAGGGTAATTGTTATATTAATATGACAACTTGCCATATCTTCCTACTTTGCATCTTCCTTTGTATCTCTTTGAATGTTTTACATTTGTCTCTGTCTCTGTCTTTTCTAACTGGGTGGTAGATGTGGGATCCTTCATGGCCCCAATGTTGATTTATTTGTTTGAATTCTTCATACAAACACTTTTAAGAGAGTTGGTGCTCACTATTTGATATTATAAGCTATTATTGATTTGTATTAACATTTTTCTGGCTCTAAGTATGATTTTTGTGGGTGATATTGTTGACCTTCAAGTACTTGTAGCTTTTATCATGTCGAATATTGTGTATGGACTTGCATGTTTGATTCTAGTTTCCAACACTTTTGGAGATTCATAGACAGTTTCATGCTTGTACTTGTGGCTGAAATGTTAAATATGTATCCAACCTTAATATATCTAGGAAATCAAAATCATGGAACAACTTGGTGTTATGCATAGTGTTTATGCTTGATGTGTCCCTCAAGTCTCAGTTACTAAAAGAAGTGGACTCCAGGGTGTAGAAATCTGAAAAGAAATGATATAGTGCCTATTTTTCTTTGTTTAAAGGGAAAACAAAACTACTTCGGTCTTGGCACCTATGGATGCAGATTTACGTTGCAGATAGGTTGTAACAATATAGATGGTCAAAGTCATTTTAGGCGGTAAAGGCCTCTCTTTCTTCCTTTCTTTTTTTTTTTTTGTTTTTCCTTTCCAAGTTTCAAAAATATAATCTTCCAAGCATGTTTATGCCCATGCATGCAATGTGTCTCATACTATGCTCTCTTCTTATCTAATTTTTGGTACAATATAACAGCCGATTAGTTTATCATAGCTGAGCATGTGTATGTTCTTGCATGGAGTTATATCTTGATGCTTTCTCTATTCTTATCTGTCTTTGGTACAATTTAATGACCCACAACCTTTGACCCTTCAAATATGAAGTGCATACCTATATGGTAAAGAATAGAATATGAAACAGGAAAAGGAGATGAGAATAAAGATTTTAGCCTTAAATTCCTTGTGGGTTTACATGGATGGTTAATTTCCATATAAACTATGTTTGGCAGCTGCATCTTGATTTCTTTATGTACTCTTCCTGCTTTACTTCTCTTGCTGTCCTAATGTATCATTCATTTGCAGCTAGCCAATGCCGATGTTAAAGATCTGATGCCAGATTTCCTGCTGCCAGCAGCTGGTCAATTTGATGAGAAGAGCATTATAACTTTACTTGATTTAGAAACTACCAAGAAGCTCAAAGAAAGTGGTCGTGCGCTTAAGGATAAAAATGTGGTCCGGCATTTTTCTCTCAAGTCTGCTCAGAAGAGAAAGAATAATCTATACAGGACTAAGGTTAAGGTATTTCTCTCACTCTCTTTTTGGCTAAACAATCAAGTTCAATATCATTTATTAAGTTCTGATTGAAAGGGGAAAATCTTTGTTGAAATGATTTGATTGACAGTGTTGGTACACATACTCTCTTGCAAGTTTCAACCGCAAGTAATCTTTTACACTGTCTAGTAATTAAAATGAAAAATGTTAATGCACTTGAACCTTCGAAAGTACTTTTCATGGTTTTATAAGCCTTCTGCTTGATGTAAAAAATACTTTCAGTTAATATTAATTCACTTTTAACTAGTTCAGTTCAACAAATTATTTAACTTACTTTCAGCCCACATTTAATTTTGCATGACTTATAAATGTAGATAATAAATGGGCTGTTTGAGTATGTCTATACTAAAAGATAAGATGTTAGGGCCATGAGTTTGGGATTTTTTTAACCACGGGCAAAGGATAGGAAAATTATTCAAGCTCATCAAAGGGAGGATGAAACTTTGGGACTTGTTAGAGTGAGATCTAGATCTCCTTTAGTATTTTGATAAAGATTCGACTTGCCTTTCTTTTATTAGTTGACTCATCCCTTTAAGTCGAAGTTTAAATAATCAAAGGAAGTATATCAAACTAAATAAAGTCATACCGAACACAACTTATATTGTCAGTCCTAAACAACTTATTTTACTCTAGGAGTCCTACCTAGCAACTTCTCCTAAGAGTCCTATCTAACAACTTCTAAGCATCCACAGCAATACTCCCCTCCTGGAGAAAGAGCTTATCCTCAAGCTCGGAATCAAGATAAACTTGTTGAAAGGCACCTTCCAAAAGAGTGATCGACATTTGTCCGGTGCTCACACATCCATTGGTCATCATTACTGTCAAATCAATGGCCATCGTATTAGATAAAACAACCATTGCCTCATCATTATTCCTTCCTACTACTAATAGTTGAAACCCTGTACTAACAATTTGTCAGCACCATCAAATAAACCTGTTCAAATTTCTCACCAGCAGTAACAATTTTAAAAATAACTGAGCTATCTTTTTTAGCAACTCCCAAAACCCAAGCATGCCTTTTGTAATAAAAGCTGATCATTTGTATCAATAAAATGGCTAACTGTTGAGTCTCTATTAAGGGTGAAATCGAGCCAAGCCGAGCCCAAATATTGTCAAGCTTAAGCTCAAATCGAAATTTGAAGCTCGATACTTGGCTCGAGTTCAATTGAACATCTATTTTTAAGCTTGAGCTCAGCTCAAGATATAATCTAAGCTAATTGAGCTCAAGCTCGATTCAGCTGGTTGATTAATTTTTGTACTCAAGCTCGAATTCGTGCCCAATTAAGCTCATACGTATTTGAGCTCGAGCTTGAGCTTGGCTCGATTATTAAGCTTAGGGTTAATAATATATATGAAGGGTAATAATGTAATTTAATAATATAAAAATATTCAAAATATAAATTAAAAAATAAAAAGCTTGATAAGACTTGCGAGCTAATTGAGCTCAAGCTCGATTCAGCCGGTTGATTAATTTTTGTACTCAAGCTTGAACTCGTGCCCTATTAAGCTCATACGTATTTGAGCTCAAGCTTGAGCTTGGCTCGATTATTAAGCTTAGGGTTAATAATATATATTAAAGGTAATAATGTAATTTAATAATATAAAAATATTCAAAATATAAATTAAAAAATAAAAAGCTTGATAAGGCTTGCGAGCTATTCAAGCTAAGTATTATTAAGCTTGAATTCAGCTTGATTGATAGCTTGAGCTGCTTGAGCTCAACTCGATAATTATTGAGTTCGAGTTTTTTTCGAGTTGAACTCGAGTAACTTACAAGCACCAGTATCTCATTTATACTCCTGGTCTCTATCATCTCTAGTATTCATTTTCCTAGGTAAACCATCAAGTTTAGTAGACCCAATAAACTTTTCAGATATAGAGGTGAAGGTGCATTGGGTTTAAAGAAAAGGATGGTGAGTTGTTAGGTAAGAGTTTAGAAGGGGTTAATAAATAAGACAAGGAAGTGAAGTTGGTTGTTTCATGTTTATTGTCAAGACGGGTTTAGGAGGGTTCAGTGCATAGGATAGGGAAGAGAGATTGGTAGAGACTGCCATGGTTTGCTTTTGTTTAGTTTGAGGGTCTACTTTCGTATCTATCAGAGTTACTGACCTGTCTACCAGCAATCATTTTATCCATTACTTCACGCATTTAATCAAACACTTCGGTTTTGGCAGCGATAATTTCATAAAATGCTGCAATTTATGAGCAAGCATTTGTTTTATCTTTGTTTGCATATGCTTGAGCTACTTTAGTGTTTCTACTCACCACTCTGCCAACCATTGCTGAGGATTGTTGGCTCTGATTCCAAATTGTTATGACCTTGAGTTTGGGATCAAGCCATGGGCAAGGGGAAAATAACTCAAGCTCATCAAAGGGAGCTTGCAACCTTTGGACTCATCAGAGAGAGACTGAATCTCCTTTTAGGGTTTTGATAAAAATTTGGCTTGCCTTTATTTTATTAAGTATATAATCATTTGCTAGAGAATTTGTATTTGGCCTAAAAAGAACCCAGAGAATTTGTAATCAAACGCTCTTTTGCAGCTTTCTGCCCTTCAACTTTATGCATGTCGTCACATCAATATACTCTTGCTTTCTACGCATATTAAGTATATAATCATTTACTGTGTTGCATTATAGCCCTTCTCTGGTGTTGCAAGTAAATTAAATTGCGTTTGCTTCTCTTCAACAGGATGCGGCTGCCCAGTGTGTGAATGACTCAGATCTGGATGCTTCAAAACATTCAGCTGGCCGCCTCAAAAAGAAGAAAAAAACAAGTTCTTCTAGTTTGAAAATTGTGAGTGAGGAAGCAACAATGCACACTTCTATATCTGCTGCAGATATGTTAATCCTAGATTCATCATCAAATTCAATGGGGATGACAGGGGATCTTACAAAGAAAGTGAAGGTATGGCAAGCTATCAAATTCAACCAAAATTGTGCTCCATCTTTGGATATCTTTGTTAAGTGATTTTATCTCACATTAACTAAGTTTTGGGTTTCCTGTGGCCATATATATGTATATGTGTGTGTGTGTGTATCGGCCAGTTTCTAGGAGGGGAAAGGGTTGTCCAGATTTGGACCTTGAACTTGGTGCCAACTTTGGACTGGATTTCAACCAGTCATTTCCCACTTGAACTAGTAGCTTGTTGACCGTGGTCTCATATTCAAGTTAGGTCTCTACACCTGCTACCCGTTGGCTTTGGGTTGAATACTTAAGGTGGTGTGATTTACTGAATGTGTTTAGTTGTTCATACCTAATCCCATGTGAGGATATCCATGTGAAAGCCCTTATTGTGCTACATGTGAGAGGGAGTGTTAAGTGAAATTATCCTACATCTATGAAGTTGTGGGTTTCTTGTGGTCTTCCGTTCAAGTTGGTCCTCTCCACATATTGTCAATATGTTTTAGATTGGATGCTTCACATGTTGTGTCAAGGTGTGAGAGTGATTGATTCTGTTTTTAGCTCTCTTGTGGGGGCTTTTGTGGTCTGTCCTTACTGGTTCTCATTTCAGGAAGAGCAGACCGCAGATATTATTGCCAACGATTTGGGCTTGATTGCTCATAAACAGACGACTGGTGACTCCAATGAGATGAAAACGCTTGGCAAGCATGACGTGAAAATTAATGGATGCGAAGTGCAAGGACAAGATACTAGTAATTTTTCAAATTCATGTTTGAATCCTGAACATGAAGGAAATATTCAGAACGCAGATAAGGTACAATAAACTCTTCCCCTCTAATGGAATTTTTGTATTTATATAATTGTCAATCTTAGGGGGAAATAAATCTATGGCTTGGGCAAGCTGTTGTTTTCATTAGAGTATTTGAGTTAGCATTTTGAGTCATTTGTTTGAATCTAACTTAAACTACTGCTTCTCAATAAGTGTATAATGTTGATTTCTGCAAGCAGCTTCTCTGCAAATTAGGTCTGTCCATAGGCCCGGGCTGTGGCCTGAGTTTTTCTCTTTATTTTCTTTGCCTGGAACTGTTTTTGGCTCAGCCTGGAAGCTCAAATTCATTATTCATTAATAGTAAAAGATTTAAAAAATATTGTTTATTAATATTTATATAAATAAAAATTTAAAACTAATAAATAGTAAGTCGGGCTGGCTCGAGGTCACATTTTCCTTGTCCAGGTCTGGACTAGCCTGGGCCAGGCCAGGCCTATTGGGCTGTTGGACTGGTCTGCCACTAATGCCGTGGTTAAAAATATTAGTCGTGATACTTTGAGAAATACATCTAGTCTCAATAGGAAGGAAAATTATTTTGATTCTAGTTTAAGGGGATTTTGGACAGGTAGAAAGTCTGAAATTTGACATGGATCAAAAGCTATGCGACTTCGCCGTGAAATCTGCACGCAAACAAAGGACCAAAGAGAGTAAGGTAGCTTCAATGGACAAGAATCAGCATTCAAATTCATTATTGAAGGGAGAAGAGAAAAGAAACGACACCTTACAAGATGTGACGCCGAAAGAAGCTTCTCCAAGTGACAATGAGCATTCTGCCTTGACCTCGCTTGTAGAACCGCAGGACGAAAATGGAGAGGATAAAACCATCCAACTTATGGAGGAAAAATCACAAATGGAGGAACTTCCGATGTCTGAAGTTGTTTCTAGTGATGGCAAACTTGTTACAAACTTGTACATGAGGCTACAAAGAGGGAAGGTAAAGACTGTAAAGCCAAATATGGAATCAACTGCCGCTGATGCTGAAGAATCTGGTTTAAATTCGATGGAAAATCTTTCTAACTCATCTCCTTTTCCAAAAGGCAAGAGGACATGGAAGAATGCTAACAACTATAGTTTGAACTATTCGTTGACCGGGAAAATCATTAAGAAAACTGTTCAGCATAGCCAATGCGAAGCTGAGGGGACAAGCTTGATGCTGGATCCTAGCCAGAATACAATGCCATTGCCACAGAAGAAATGTAAAAAGCTTTCTAGTGTGCCAATCGTTATGGAGTTCAGAGCTTCATCTGTTCAAATGAACATCTCAAAGTTGCATGGGGACCTAAATAAGAGCAACGTTGTGAAGACGGAATTTGCTGAATCAGGGGCTTTGGTTGATGATCTCGGTGCAAAGGGTGTGGTACCCTGGCCTTTGGATGCAAGTAGCTTGATGAAAATGAAGTTGCGTGATTTGAGGGCCATTGCGAAATCGCAGAAGTTAAAGAAATACTCCACAATGAAGAAAGAAGATCTGGTCAAACGATTGGAAAATGGATTAAGTTGCTAATGAATATATGAACTGCTTTTTGTACAGGTTAGCAGTTTCCCACATGTTTTGTTCTTCTTCTCATGCTTGTTGCATTGGCATATATGTCTGAATTTGCATCATTGTATGAATCCCAAAGGTAAAATATGAAAGTCTCTTCATTTTCCTAGAAGTTGCTATGTTGGATACCAGTATCTAACCCAAATTTGAATTTAAGTATAAAGACATAACCTTCTAAAGACAGCCCATTTGGGTATCCAATACTCACAACTTGGGTATTGGATAACACAGATCTTTACTCTTGATTTAGGGATCACACAATAAGAGAATGCTCGTTCGTATCCGATTCTATGACTCGTGCAAAATGTATGTATGTGTGTGTGTCTCTGCTTGTGTGCATGTGTGTGTATGTGGGTGTCTGTATGTCATACAATGTGTGTATGTGTCTGTCTGTGTGTGTTTGTGTGTGCACGCGTATGTGTTTGCATGTATGTGTATGTGTCTTTATTAACTGCAAGTTTGGATTTGTAAATGCAATGCATGAATTGTGGCAGGAACAGCATAAGACACTGATACGGTCTACATTAAAGAAAAAGACATTCGATACTGTTGGAGAAAGATGAATAGGAAATTCAAATTAATATAAAAAATGGAAAAGAAAATAATTTAATTTTAACTTCAAAATTAATTGAAAGGAAATATCTACAAAAGGATAAGAACTAAATTTTAAATGTCCGAAGGTTTGGCATGCTTTGCGTTCCAATTACGGTTTGTTAATAAAAACAAATATTTTTACTTAAATTTAATTATTAAAAACAAAAAAAGAAGGTTGATATAAAAAATAATATTTTAATATCCGAGAAAGAGAAAATGTAATAATTATATTTAATATTTAAATGTTTAATTAGAGTATTTAATATCTATTTTTTTTATTCAATGATGAAATGACATTGTTCACCAACAATGTGTGAAACTTATGCCTTGATAATAAACCAAATATTATTTTTTTTCTTTATATTTTTATTTTAAATGTAGAATCTAAAAACTTCATCAAGACTATTGTTACTATTTTTTTTATTAGACATTTCATTTTATAAAGCAAGGGTTACAAGGACTAACGTCCAATACAATAAAGAGCTCAAACCCTAATTCACATAGTGGGAGAAGTAGTCGAGTAACTCAGTTTCGTACAAGACAAAGCTAACCTAACACTCTATGAAGAAAAGAACAAGTAGCCATTGCTTGATTCAGGTCTTCTTGTCAATAAAGTTGGAGCAAGGAGAGACTCATGCACGTTACTTCAGCCAACCAACCATCAAGATGATCATTAATACGAAGAATTTCTATCTAAATTCTTACCGTTGTGGCAATGGAAACATCTATAAATCTGAAACAATAATTTTATTATTCGAAAAAACTAAGCCTCTTCAAGCCGAAAAATTAGTTGATGGTCGATGAAGGTGTATGGTGACCGACTGCCCTACGACCATGAGGTTTGTTGGCATAAAGCTCTCAAAGGCGCAAGAGCTTTCTACCTCTTTCAATAGTTTAGGATCTCCAACCAAAGATTTGAGTAAAATTTAAACTCTCACATATCTCATAGTGATTGATGGACGAAAAATCTAAATTTAATCAATTCAATTAATTGAATTGATGGTTAAATTGTCTAAAAAATAAAAAATTTTATAAACATAAATAAAATAACAATAATGACATAAACATCAATTAAATATTCTCCATAACATTAGGACTCATCTAGCTTAAAATTTTTCACTCTAATACTTAGTCTACTGATGAATGATAGGAATATACTAACTTAAATTTCGATAAATTCATTTAGGCTTTGTTTTGTTTTTTGTTGCATCTTTGGGCCAAAAGTTTAAAATATATTAAAAGAGATTTACAATTTTGTTTTACTAGTTCAATCTATTGCGATTTTTAAATTCATCACGATAATTTTGAATAATTTACTCAAAACTCAATTTAGTATTTTTTTGGGATTAATGCATCCATCAGTTTTTGATTTAGCCAGTAAAATTTACTAATCCAATCCAATATAAAAAAAAAAAAATGTTAAAGGAGAAAGGGAGGAGGGGAGCGATTAGCACCCTTCTTGACCGGAGACGGCGACAAGAAGTAATGGCAAAGGCGGGGATATAAGACATGAATACAAATTTAGAACAAATTTCACGTGTACAATCTTTATATTAATTTTAGCGACGAAATCGACCAAACTCATAATCTCATCTTCTCTAGCTTTGAGGATATGCTGGTTCCAAGGTTGCTTTTGAAACATTACATAAGAGACAAAAAGGATAAAAACAACACAAAATTGTCAAAAGCAACCATTTAAAAGAAAAAACAAAATAAAATTTGTTGGGTCGAAAATGAGTTTTATAATTTTTCAATAAACACAACTTGAATTTAGATAGAGTCAGGCCCAATGCCAATAGTGGGGCTCTTACACAAAAAGAAGGTGCCATGGTCCTACCAAGAGCATAGGTGAAGCCCAAAAATCTAAATTAATTTTATCTTTTTTATGTAATCGATATGCTAAATATTCAAATTTAGTAAGATTAAAGAAATTTTAAAATCAGAGTTTTAAGAAGTAAGGTGGATAATTGATTCCCATATTTGATTTCACATCTTTTTATTTTTCAAAATAAAATGGATTTAAATAATAAATATAAGATTCAATTTTTTTTTTGTAAAATTAAATTGATGTTATGAATATTATTAAGTGGATGCTCATTATAATCAACCTTTCAACAATCTTTCAACTTCCTTAACTCTTCACCTTTCATTTCCTATTTATTTATCAGAAATTAAAGAGTCTAATCTCCTATATATATATATATATATATATATATATATATATATATATATAGGAGTATACTAATTGTAATGATGATAAAAAAGAAGAGAAATTCAATAGAAATCCCAATTATTCTCATCTATTATTCTTGTGTTCTTTGCATTATTATTATTTCATAACACGTTATCAGTACGATCTTACTCGATAGTATTCAATATTTCATTGGAGAACAAGTAATCTAGACGTACAACATCCTTGTTAAAGCAACAATCCTAAGGTATGCGATTTTCTATGCATGAATGAAAGATTTTGAGATTTTAATATTCTTAATGAAAAAAAAAGTTAAAAATGATGCTCATTTTTTTCCGTATTTAAGTACACATTTATGTTTTATATATTTCATGGTATGTTTTTTTAGACTTTGAATAATATTAAAGTATCAACAGCTTGAATATTTTTGCTTAAATATGTATATCTTTCATAACATATATCATTCATATGATAGCAACATTGCCTACTAGATTATTTCTAATAGAGCCACATATGATTTGTGAGTATAAACGAATTTGACTTTTTATATAGACAAAGCAAAAACTGTTGTTTTTGTCCAACATCATTTATATGAAGGATCAAAAGCGGAATATCTAATTGCGAAAGATCCTTTTGACTATTGAATTGTGTAATAATTTGAAAGAATGAATTGACCATTAAAAAACGATAATACTCTCTAAAGCTTGTTATTGTTGAAATGCCTTATGTGCTCTAACAGTAGCAATATTTTTAAAAACTATTTTGAAACTATCTCATGCGTTCTAGTGAAAAAAAGTTTCATTTAGGGCGTGAGTATTCGATCGAGTCGAGTAGAATCGAGTCAAAAATTTCGAGTTAGTCGAGTTGACGAATCCTATTTTAGCAACCGAACTCAATTTGAATTTTTTTCGAATCAGATCGAATCGAGTCAAAAGATTTCAAGTCAAGTTGAGTCGGGTTAATAAATCCTATTATTTATACTCAATGTTGCGTTTACATGAACTGGTTATTTAACTAGTAAACAAAGTATAAAATTATTTAACTACATAAACAATATAGTGGTTTTGCCTTTTAACTTAATGAGTAAACATTTATCAAAACAACGTAGTTTTACCTTCTAACTTAATAGTTTTGACTTTTAACTTTAGAAAAAGGTAAACATTTATCAAAATGGCATAGTTTTGCCTTTTCTTATTCAGATTTTCGGATAACTCGAATTGTGTAATTCATATTCGAGTTAAACCGAAAAACTTAATTTTTTATTCGAGTTGATCCAAATAACTTGATTAAATCAAATAACTCAAACTATTTAATTCAAAATTTGAAAATTTTATCGAGTTTTTCGAATCGAATCGAATTTTGCTCACCCCTAGTTTCATTCCCTGAAGTGAATGTAACAATACATAACAATTATTAAAAACTAAAATATAAAGATCATGGTTGTCGTTGTAATTGAGGATGTGGTTGGAGATGTATTAATAATTGTTATAATGGTGGTTTTAATAGTGGTACTTCTAACCACTAGAAAAAATAATAAGGAAAAATAAAAAAATGGTGGTCAAAATATTTGAAGGCTATTGAAAATCAACACTTTATCAAAACATCCATTAAAAAAAAGGAAACAATATTGAGATAAATTTCGTTATCCCAAAATGATGAAATGGAGGATAATTTTTTGACAAAAGATGAAAATTTTTACTATGATGCTAAAACTGGCCATGCATATAAGGATGATTAATATGTTCCTAGTTTGTGTCAAAATTTGTTGGGATCCAAACATTAAAATTGAATTGTATGGTTTAAGAATCATTAGAATCAATGACTATTTGATATTTGCTTAGGGATGATCTCGTTCTCTTCATTACAAAGGATGCTTATAATAATTGCTTCTCATCCATGGTAATGTAAGTCAGTCTAATTAGTTTCTTTTAAAATTTGATTTGATTTCTATTAAGAAGTTTAATTTATATAATTCTCTATCTGTAACTCTAAGAATTTTTAAAACTATTCACACATTTAGTTATTGTGATTTTTATGTGGAGATAAATTTTTTTATTTTTTATTTGTATCTGTTTGAGTCAGGTAAATTTTGAGGTCAAAATTTCTTTTAGGGGAAGAAAGTCGTAGCGCCCCAAAATTTTAGAATTTAACTGTGAGAATCTACAGTAATTAAAATTCTGTATCTGTGGTTCTGTGTTCTGCTATTGTGTTTGAGGTCTAAAGTTCGAGTTGTATCGTTAAAAGTTTTGTTATTTTTAAAACAACCCTTATCCATGTGTTTTGTAGTTAGGTGCAATTCTGTGTAAATCTATATCAAGAATGAGCCTGCTGGTTCACTAGTTAAGCATATGTATTCTGTCTGGTCTCGAGTTCGAGTCTCATCGTATGCGTTAGGAAATATTTTTGCTAAATGCCGAAAGGAGGGGTGGAGGTTAACTTAAAACATTCTGAAAGAAATTCTATCGTTCTTCTCTTTTTACTTCTCTAAGTTGTTAGTTTTTTTTCCTTTTCTTCTTTTCTTTTCTTTTTGCTTGTTTTTATACTTGATTCTACGTTAATTGGGAATTCTTCATTGCTTGTGAGGCCGATTGGGCAATTATTGTATAAGTTCTGTTGTTGTCTCCTTACGTTTTTGTGAGTTTTGTCTTGTTAACGTTATTTGTTGAAATGAGATTTTGTTCGCTTACTTGAATGCTCTGTTTAAACACTCAATTGGATACTTTTTAGGTGAGGTTATTACAAGAGACGCTCCTTCGCTGTGTTACCCTAATTTCCTCTGTTTCGTGTGAGGTAAGTGTGTGAATTGAGTTGGGGTTGCATCGAAACTTTCAACATAATTTTGACGATAGGTTGATTTTAGTAAAATATTGAGAATGATGGTGTAATTGATTATTGGATGGTTGTGTTAGGTTCTGGAATCCTCTTATGTCATTTCTGCATCAAAACTACTTTAGGTGCGTGCCGAAAACTTCATTTTTCGTGAATTTCGATCGCCGAAAAACATGGTTGTCGACGTTATACGGCCGTGTGACAAGCCGTGTGACAAGCCATGTGAGTGGTCGTGTAACTCACTGTTCATCAATTTGGAGCCACACGGGCAAGGCACACGGGCGCATGTCTAGGCTATGTGTGGCCATGTTAGTGCAGGGTTCATACGTACAAAGAACACGAGCGTGTGTCTAGGCTGTGTAATTCACTGTTTGTGACTTAGGACAACATAGACAAGCACACGGGTGTGTGCCCAGTCGTGTGAGTCACACCGGCAAGGACATGGGTGTCTGTCCAGGCCGTGTAACTCTCTGTTTATGTTCTGGAACCACATGGGCAGAGGACATGGGCGTGTGAGCCACACAGGTAAGGACATGGGCGTGTGTCCAGGCCGTGTGGCATGTGGAAAGGGCCCGAAACCCATTTTTAAGGCCGTAAATGTTGCCCAAGATTGATATTGGTTTTTTCGGGAGTGGACATGGGCGTGTGTCCAGGTTGTGTAACTTTAAATTCCAGAACCACACGGGCAGAGGACATGGGTGTGTGAGCCATATGGGCAAGGACATGGGCGTGTGTCTAGGCCGTGTAGCATGTAAAAAGGGCCCGAAACTCATTTTTGAGGCCGTAAATGTTGCCTAAGATTGATTTTGGTTTCTCCATTATATGAATGATCTAAATTTGACCGAACGAGCACTCTCTGATACTCTGTGACAGATGTATAAATACCATAATTATATGTGTACTGTGATACTTAATCTGATATTGTACAGTGTTATCTACTTGTGAAATAATTTAGAATAATTGAATACATATAGTGGATATCTGTACTCTACATTTGCATGGGTTGGTCTATTGTGAAGAAGGAAGTGATCTACTCTAAACTAGTGGCTTAGCCACCATGTATATAACTCTGATTCTGGCGCTTTGTTGCATTACGATCTAGTAACTAAGTTGCGTTTCTGTAAACGTGTTAGACATGCACTCTATGGTGTGTAGGGTTGGCTGGGTATTGAACGCCCTTAATTGTGTGTTGGGATGACCGAAGATGGTGTGTAGCGGATGGGGGTTAAGAATATCTGCATCTAAATCTAATATGTTCTGTATATGAAACTAAAATTGTTTCTGCATCTGTAATTAATCTGACTCGAATCTAAATTAGAAATGCTTCTGTTACCAAATTGAATCTCTGAATACGGAAACTATTTGATAAATGTGTCTTAGTTAAACAAACTTCATTTACGCACTGAGTTCACAACTCACTTTGTTTTTAATTGGATTTCAGGTAGTTCTTAGACTTGAATGGGCTGACGCCACGGGAGCTCGGTCAAGCTTTTATCTCTTTTTTAATTACTACAATTAGGAATTTCGATATTCTAAGATATTATGATGTTTGGAAAGATTGTATACTCACTTAATTGTTATGTTGGATATTATGTGTTAAATGGTTCATTCTGACTGTGTTATACATGTGGTGTTCTAGTATCGTGGATGTAACTCTCTAGACTTGGTCTAGACGCCTAGTCGGGTTTAGGGTTTTATATTATCATTCATGTTGAAAAGAAGTGCAAAAGCGTATATTATTTAAAATAAATTAATCATTTATTAAAGTTATATTATAAAATAGTTATATGCTCCCGAAGAGCTAATATTGCATCAAACTATAAAAAGCTCTTTAAAAGCTAATATTTTACCTCCTTGTGATGCAAAATTTCGTAAAACATAATATTATTTTTCAGACCAAGAATATATATGTTGAAGGAAATCTGTATGTGTTATACATTAAAACCATAGATAGAAATGATATGAGATACTCATTTTTTATATTATAAATATTTCCCAAAAGAATACATTACATGTATATAATTGACATAGAATATAGTGAAAAGATGCAACACCCCTTACTCGTATTCGGCACCGGGACAGAGTTCGAGGCGTTACCGGACTTAAACATAAACATTTATAAAAAATCGGGACATAAAATTTCGTCCAAGTTAAAAACCATTCTTACACAAGCTTATTGTCCCTTATAAGGGCCCACGAGGCCCAAAACATACATTGAAGGTGGTTCAGGACTAAACCGAGAACTTTCAGAACTTTTGTGACACCTAGAAAATTTTCTTGTTTTGGAGGGTCACATGCCGGTGTGGGTAGGCCATGTGATCACACACGCCCGTGTGGCTTGAGACATGCCCGTGTCCTCAGCCCGTGTAACTCTCTGTTTATGATGTCATCAACTAAATAGGGTTACACGGCCAAGTCACACACTCGCGTGCTTAGGCCGTGTGGCGAATTAAATTCCAAAAAATCAGGTGCAGACTTCACATGGCCTAGGCACACACCATGTCTTGAGGCCATGTCCTTTACACTGCTGAGACACATGGCCATGTCTCTGCCCGTGTGTTTACTACTAGGCATTCTGTTTTACCTAATTAGGGTGCAGAGGACACACGGCCGGATCACACGCCCATGGGGCAGACCGTGTGCCACACACGGTCTAGACACGCACCCGTGTGTCACACACGGTCTAGACACACGCCCGTGTGCCTACCCGTGTGGACAACTTTGAGGCTATTTTCCAAGCCTTTTATCACCCTCAATAACACATGCACACTTACACATCTCCATGACATCCTACATAAATGAGCACTTACACATTCATAAACATGGCGCATGCATATCAACTTCTTATCAATTTATACATGCTTAAGACTTAATATTTTATTTAGACCAAGCTTACCAAATTCACATGCAATATGAAACATCAATTTACTTCCATTTCATACATTCATGCCTTAGTTGTTATTATACCATTTACTCACATTTCCATTATCAAACATCTATGATCATATCCACAATTCATCCATGCCAAATGAATTTAACACAACATGAGTGACCATAGCACATGCATGCTTATATGAATAGGATTACATCTCCATAATTAATATGAGCCATATCTCATGGCCATATACAAAATAAATCATCAAATCATTATAAGCCAACACATTTGGCTAAACCAATATGACATACAACAAAAAGACCAAGTCCCTATACATGCCATACTTAAAATACTTGGATTTACTATACCCAAAAGATTAGTTTGATAATGTGAATCGAGCTTCGACGTCCTTCGAGTCCCTGAGCTAGCTTGGCGATACTATAAGAAAATGAAAAAGAAAGGGGAGTAAGCATAAAACTTAGTAAGTTTGCATATAAATAACTAACAACATTAACCATGCATTATTATACCATAACACAATAATATTTATCACAATGTCATCAAGTATCATAGGTACATTTTAAGTCATGCTATTTACATAATGTACAATAAAACTCATGATCATAATTCATTCATTCACTTCTTCCGAGGTCTCATCGATTCATAATCTCAATATTTATGAGCTTTGTGTATGTACCTGTACCCCTTCAACATGATCATACCTTGTCATCTCTTTGACATAATCGTTGGATTACTCGTTGAACCACTTGGAATACTAAAGAATTTTCTGGAACTCTCATGTACATAGTAAGATGCCAATGCCATAACCCATATATAGTCTTACATGGGATCACAGATCGAAGCCGATAGCCCAGCTATGGTCTTACACGATGTCTCATATAGATGCCAATGCCATATCCCAAATATGGTCTTACATAGGATCAAATATCGATGCCAATGCCATGTCCCAGACATGGTCTTACATGGGATTACACATAACCCTAATGTCATGACATTCGTATCCTAACTATTCCAAGGTTCAACCGGGATTTTGAGTAATCAAACTTCGTCGAATCATCATTGAGTCATTATTAATTAAATCCACAAAGACAATTACACAATTCATGCAATATTAAAGCATTAAATACATAATAATGTAACGTTGCATTATTTACTCACGAACTTACCTCGGTACCAAAAAATGGCTAACTATTCGATTTAGTCCACAGCCTTATTCTTTCCTCGGTTTAGGTCCCGACTATGTTTTCCTTGATCTATAATAGCAAATTTTACTTATTTAATTATCACATTGTTCAAATCAATCCATAAATCATACTTTGGAAAAATTACAATTTTGCCCCTAAACTTTTACATAATTACAAATTAGCCCCTAGGTTTGTAAAATGAAACGTGTTCATTTTCTTTGTTACCCAAGCCTAGCTGAACTTATAACATGCTCATGGTAGCCCACATTTCTCATTAAATCATACATTTTACTACTCATTTTACAAACTTTACAAATAAGTCATTTTTAGCCATTTTCACTAGAAATCACTTAGTAAAAGATGTTTATCACACATCAAACATTCATATTCTTCCATTAAACATCAAAATACATGCATGCCATACATGGGTCAAATTTCAAACATGGACCCTACTTCAAAATATGGCTAGAAATAGGTAAATCAGGTTACGAGGGTTTCAAAAATGTAAAGAGCATTAAAAATGGGGCTATGATGCACTTACTATTGAGCTTGAAAGTTGAATAAAACCCTAGCTATGGCTTCTTGAGATTTTCAGCCAAGGTAGGAGAAGATGGACACAATTTTTGACTTATTTTCCCTTTTTATTCTTTTATTAACCAAATGACAGAAATGCCCTTAAGACCTTTCTTTCAAAACTTTCCTATTCATGCCCATTTTTGTCCATAAAAATAAAAATTGGGCAAATTTCTATTTAGGGTCCTCTAATTAATAATCCATGGAAATTTCATGCTTAAAGATTCTAGAACTCACATTTTGTAACTTTTGCAATTTAGTCCTAAATGTCAAATTGGACACTTTATCAATAAAATTTTTTCATGAAATTTTCACACAAGCATGAAATCATATCATAGACCTCATAATAATTATAAAAAAATTTATTTTTACTTTGGATTTGTGGTCTCGAAACTACTATTCTGACTAGACCCTAATTCAAGATGTTATAAAAGAAGTTCATAGTGTTGGTATGACCGGTTAGACCATCTTGAGTCAATGGTGATGCAAAATAATTTGATGAAAAATTATATTATTTTATTTAAGAATTAGAAGTTATATTTTAATAATTGTAAGCAATACTAACATCAGCAAAAGTTAGAGTCCGGTTGCATTTTTGGATGATAACCAAATAATATATGAGTTCCTATATCACATGTATGCAACCCGAAGTTTGCGATATTATTGCTTGAAATAATTTGATTGTGCACAATCTCTATAGTATGCAATTTGTGCTAACAACACTAGTACATTATATCCCAAGCTTGATTTTTGTAGTTTTTGCTGGGATAATATTAAGTTGTCTATATATATATGATATACTTAATGGTTAGCAAAACTATGCCTCCATTTAATTGCTTAACCATTAATATAAAAATAGCTTTACAATAAGCATGTAATTTTATTTGCATCAAGCCAACATGTAAGAAATATTTGTCTCGTGAGAATTGACTTTCATTTATAAGCCAATAGATTTCATCTAAGAATATTTGGGTGTGCAGTATCTATTTTATGTTCCACCATAACGCGCTAATATGGATCATTAAGTATGAAGTTGAGCAAATTTAGAGTTTTCATTAGATGTAAAAAAAAGTTGAATGGAGATATATTTATAATTTTGAAAAAGTATTATCATGTTGCAAATTTTCTCAGTATTAAAGGGAGATAAGTTGGTTAAAGAATTCCAAGTTTAAACTTGGACAATCAAATTCTGAGTTTAAACTTGGACAATCCCTTTTCTAAGGTCAAAGAAGGCCTTGCCTCCCCCTCTTGGTAAATAGAACAATTGTACTTTTAACCTCTAATAATTAATAATTCAATTTAAGTTTATTTAGCGCTTAATTAAACAAAACACCTATGCATGCCATTTAACCTATAATATACCAAGTCCAAAGTACCAAAATGAGAGTTTGATAGTGCGATACGATCTCCAACGGCTTCCGAATCGAGCGAGCTTTCGAAATACCATAAAACACAAAAACGTAAACTGAGTAAGCAATTAAGCTTAGTAAGTTCGTAATACTAATCAATATAACTTACCAATTCATCCACAATTTAAATAAACATAAATAAACATAGACAAATTCTAATTCGGCCAATAGCCTATCACGTAAACATGAATAGGTTAGCCATGCATGAATTCAATCACTATATATTATTTTCCGTATTTCTTATGAATACTTATACTAATTTGTATTAACTCAGATCACCTCATATTACCACGGAGCTCATTGAATTCTTTAAATATTGATAAATATACTTGCCTTGTCTTTCCAAATTTGATAAGGGCTTACGGATATGAGTACATCATTTTCTTTGTGCCATAGTCCGACTATGGTCTTACACGTGAATTGCCATGGCCTTGCCATTGTCTTACACTCATAATGCCATAACCCAGTTATGGTCTTATCATTTGAATGCCTTAGCCTAGCTATGGTCTTACATACAAATATTGCCATGGTCCAACCATGGTCTTATCCGTTAATTTCTTTAAATGCATAAGACGATTGTACTCAATCCTACGATGTATAGCTCCATTTCAAAATTCAATAATAAAAATGAATAATTCCATGATACCATTCATCAATCAAATAAATAAACATTAATTGTTTAACTATACGAACTTACCTCAAACTCAAACGGAGAATACGATCGTTTAGTCAACGACTTTATCTTTTCCTCAATTTAATTTCGAAGGTTGCTTGTCTTGATCTATATAATCAAATTTAACTAATTGAATTCATTTTCTATTCAATTCAATCTAAATTTCATGTTATGGAAAAATTACCATTTTGCCTCTATGCTTTTGACCTTTTTACAATTTAGTTCCTAGGCTTGTAAAATGAAATTCATGCCATTTCTTCCCTATACAAGCCTAGTTGAATTCTATATAAGCCCATAGCAGCCCATGCAATTAACAATTTCACACATTTAACACAACATTTTCACATTTCTTAATTTAGCCCCTATTTGACAATTTCATCAAAAGTCCTTTAACAAAAGTTGTTTAATTAACAACATGGATTCATATTCTTCCATTAAACTTCAAAACCCTATTATACACATCAATGGAAAGTCTCAAACTATTCAATAGTTTTGCAATGTAACCCCCTAGCTACAACGATCCCGAAAACATAAAAATCAATAAAAACGGGATGAGTTTTCACTTACATGCAAAGGAAAAAACTTGAACAAAAATTTTCTCCTCTATAATGGTGATATTCAGCCAACACAAAGAGAATGGGAGAAAGATGATAGCTTATTTTTGTTTATTTTACCTTTAATTGCCTTTTTACCGAATTACCCTTACCTAACTTTAAAAATTACTCAATTACCAAGCCATGCACATCCATTAACTCAATTAGTGGTCTAATTACCACATAAGGACCTCCACTTTAAATTTCTATAGCTATTTAACACCTTTAGCTAATAGAACACAACTTTCGCACTTTATACGATTTAGTCCTTTTTCACAAATTGAGCATACAAACGATAAAATTTCTTAACGAAATTTTTATACCATAATTCTAACATGCTGTAGACCACCAAATAATATTAAAATAAATTTTACGACATCAGATTTGTGGTCTCGAAACCACTATTTTGATTCCATTGAAATTGAGCCGTTACAACTCTCTCCCTTTAGGACTTTTCGTCCTCGAAAATCTTACCAGAAAATAGGTTAGGGTATTGTTTTCTCATGGTTTCCTCCGGTTCTCAAGTAGCCTCCTCAATCTCGTGACGATGCCAAATAACTTTTACTAAGGCTATTCTTTTATTTCTTAACTCTTTGATCTCCCGTGCTAAAATTCTGATCGGTTTTTAATTATACGACATGTCGGGCTGAATCTCAACCTTGGTTGGAGAAATAACATGCGAAGGATCTGATCGGTACAGTCGTAACATAGATACATAGAATACATTATGAATTTTCTCCAACTCTGACGGTAAATCAAGTCGATAAGCCACCGGCCCAATTCTCTCGATAATCTCGTACGATTCGATAAATCACAGACTCAACTTTCCTTTGCGACCAAATCGAAGAATTATTTTCCAAGGCGATACTTTTAGAGACACTTTATCACCAATCTAAAACTCAATATCTTTACGCTTTAAATCCGCGTACGATTTCTGTCTATCTGAAGCGGCTTTCAAACTGTCACCAATCAGTTTCACTTTCTCTTCGGTTTCTTGGATCAAATCAACCCCGTGTATCTCTTTCTCACTAAGCCTAGTCCAATACAACAGTGGCATTTACGACCATACAAAGCTTCATACGGTGCCATCTTAATACTCGACTGAAAACTTTTATTATACGCAAATTCAACCAATGGTAAATATTTTTCCCAATTTCCTTCAAACTCTAATACACAACATCGGAGCATATCCTCGAGAATCTGAATCACTCTTTCAGACTGACCATCGTTTTGAGGATGAAATGCGATGCTAAAATGCAATCGTGTACCCAAAGCCTCTTGTAATTTCTTTTAAAATCGTGATGTAAACTGCGGATCTCTATCAGAAATAATAGAGATTGGCACTCTGTGCAATCTGGCAATCTAAGAAATATACAACTCAGCTAATCTGCCAAGGGAAAAGTCTGTACATACCAGAATAAAATGTGCAGCCTTTGTCAAACGATCTACAACAACCCAAGTAGCATCTTTCTTTTTCAGAGATAGGGGTAAACCTGATATGAAGTCCATCATAACTCTATCCCATTTTCACTTCGATATCATCACTGGCTGCAACAGTCTTGAAGGTACTTGATGTTCGGCTTTGACCTATTGACAAATCAAGCATCTCGACACAAAATCAGAAATGTCACGTTTCATACCTGGCTACCAATACATCTGTTTCAAATCACTGTACATCTTAGTACTCCCCGGATGAACAGACAAGCTACCATTGTGTGCTTCATGAAGAATTTTCTGTATAATCTTGATAGTTTTCGGTACACACACTCTATATCGAAATAATAAACAATCATCGAATCCAATCTGAAACTCTGAATCGGTAGTCGACTCGCATTGTACTCTTTTAGCTTACAATTCATTATCATATTTCTGAGCCTCACAAATTTGTTGCAAAAACATCGGTCTAGCTTTTAATTCAGCTAAAATCGAACCATCGTCAGACAAACTCAATCGCATATTCATCACTCTTAGAGAGAACAAAGATTTTCTATTCAAAGCATCCGCGACCACATTTGCTCTCTCTGGGCGATAATCAATCACTAACTCAGAGTCTTTCAACAATTCGAGCCATCTTCGTTGTCGTAAATTCAAATCTTTCTGAGACATCAAATACTTCAAACTCTTGTGATCAGTAAATATATGGCATTTTTCATCGAACAAGTGATGTTGCCAAATTTTCAACACAAACACTGTTACGGCAAACTCCAAATCGTATGTCGGATAATTTTTCTCATGCGTCTTTAACTTTCTGGAAGCATACGCTATCACTTTTCCTTCTTGCATCAAAACACATCCTAAACCATTCAATGACGCATCACTAAAAATCACAAGGTCTTTACCCGACTCAAGCTGAAGTAAAATTGGTGCCTCGATTAACAGTGCTTTCAACTGATTAAAACACTATTGACATTTCTCAGACCACTCAAACTTTACATTTTTCTGTAATAACCGAGTCATCGGTGTAGCTATTATGGAGAAACCCTTAACAAATCTTCGATAATAGCCTACTAATCTTAAGAAACTTCTGACCTTAGAAATGTTTCTTGGTGTCCAATCAACAACTGCTAAAATCATGCTCGGATCAACTCAGATGCATTCCGCTGAAACAATGTGACCCAAAATCTAACTTCTTGGAGCCAAAACTCGTATTTGCGAAATTTAGCAAATAATTGTTTATCATTTAGAGTCTGTAACACAATTCTCAAATGTTCGACATGCTCAGATTCGTCTCGAGAGTATATCAATATATCATCAATGAACATAACAACAAATCAATCTAAATACGGTCTGAAAATTCTATTCATCAAATCCATAAAAACTGTAGGAGCGTTAGTTAACCCAAACGGCATAACAAGAAATTCATAATGCCAGTACCTGGTTCTGAATGCAGTTTTCGGCACATCCGAATCTTTAACCCGCAACTGATAATAGCCAGATTGCAAATCAATCTTTGAAAATACTGTTGCTCCTTTCAGCTGATCGAGCAAATCATCAATTCTCGACAACGGATACTTGTTCTTAGTCATAACCTTATTATGCTGTTGATAGTCAATATACAATCTCATTGATCCATCTTTCTTCTTTATGAGTAAAACTGGTGCACCCCTGGAACGACAAAATGAACAAATGTACAGAATTGCAACAAGTAATAAAGTGACAAGTAAATGTCAAGTTATCATACCCACGTGGACTGTGAAAAGAATTATTTATGAATGCTATTTAGAACACTTTGGTGAAGAAAAATATTTTGTTTGAAGAGGGTGATTAAAAACTAAGACTTTAAACTAAGTAAACTGAATAAATAAATCTCAAATGCACGATTTGAAAATACGATTTTAATCAAGATGACATAATTGTGTTAGATTAATTACATTTCATAACTTAGAATTATTAAACTCATGTTTACATTATTACGAATAAATTCACGGCAAATCGGTAATTTGATAACTTATGAACATACTCACCTACCAAAATCCATTCATCTCTTGGACATATCTCTATGTCAATTCAATCGATTAAACAAATATTAATAGGCAAATATGTTATAGCACATACATAATTATTAAATTGAAATAATCTATTGAACATATCCCTATATCAATTCAAACAATTAACTCGATTTAATAAGCCCATAAAAGACTATGTGAGGTAACAAAGTATCCTTACCTTGAAACAGTTTAATCACAATAATCTTACAAGTTATGCAAGGCAATTGTATCATCAGATACTATTACTAATTTAACCCTCAGCTACCTTAGATGATTAAACATCCACTGATTAAGTACTGTGTCTATTAATTACAATTTCAATTTGTTTAAATAATTAATTCATTAGTTACCTAACATTTGTAATGCAAGAATAACTTAGTCATGATTTTACTTAATCAGGCATCTTACCGAGGCCTATAACAACATAAACACAGTTTTAACAATTTAAGAAGACGAAATGCAATCAACATAACATGAATTAAATTCAAGCTAAATTGATTAAATTAACCATTCCAACAACATAAATATTCATAGATATGTTCATCATAACAACAACAAAAATTAAAGAGACAGGGAACAAGAATCAAATCTGATGTTTTTCCTTGGCTTGACCAGCTTGCTCTGTTCTTTGTTCTCTGTTGTCCTCGTTGATCAAAGTTGCTATGAACACTTAAATGTTGCTCCAAAATGTCTGATGAACGCCCCTTTTCCAAGGGAGGAAATCGACAAGAGAGCAAGAGAATTTATAATGGAAAAGAAGAGAGAAAGTTGGGAGAAGAGAGAAAAGATGTGAATGAATTCAGGTGTGTTGAATGATCAGCTAAGGGGGTTTTTATAGCTGAAGATGGATACTAAAATTAGCTAAAAATAGCAGCCAAAGAGCCATCCCTTGGCCGGCCACACATGTGGCACAGTTGATGGTTTCAACTTTGCTAAATTTGGCTTGGGGCATATCTACAAAGCTACCAATTGCGGAGGGGTTTGAATGCAACTTGAACAAGTCTTCGAGGGCCTCTTTGCAAGCTTAAATAATCAGCTAATAAGCTGATTTGGGTCAGCTCTTGGGACAGTTTTGGGCTGTCCATTTCTTGGGTGGTTTGGCTCAATTGGACCACTTTTTCATAATTAATAATAATAATAATAATTTATTAACCCAAATTAAATTGGATATAAATTAAAATTAATTATATTATGAATTAATACATATAATTTTAGACCGTCTTAGGCTGAAATTTAGTTTGCCTCGATACTTCAAATTGCTTCTCGATTTTGTGCTTCTAGTAGTGTCTGCCGAGCCATTTCTCGCGCTTTGTGCAAATCTGTCGAAAATAACCAAAATTCATAAAAATTAATTATAAAATTAACTAATTCAACATGTTCATATTTTAAGTAACCTTTAATTATTTTATAAAAATTAATTATTTTTCGACAAGAATTTTATCGAAACTGTATGATTTTAAGTTAAAAAGGGTACGTAAAATGCGTAAATTTTCGTGTTTCCACACCCCCAAACTTAAATCATTGCTCGTCCTGAGTAATGCACAAATTAAAAAAAAAAAATTCTCGGAAACACCTTTGAAAAATTCCTTCAGAACAACATTCTTCCCAGAATTATGAATTTAATATACTTATGCTAAGAAACAAGAAATTTGATAGTTATGCATACTTAAGTATACATATCGTTCAAATTAATCTCAATCATTCTTATGATAGCCAAAAATTAGACTAAATGTTTCCTAATAAAGTCATGTTAACCCTTACAAATTTAACTTTATTCCCTTATTCAAGATTAATCTGCAATTATTAAGTTTAACTTATGCCTTCATATGTTACACGTAGCAATTTCTCTCCACTAATGTAGGTAGCGTTGGAACTTGAATCAATAGGTCTTTAACAAGGTTGTAACGTGGCTGGGTTTAGGGGTAGGTAGAAGATAGATAATTTTAGGCTAATAACCCTAGACTCAGCTTGGGTTGGACCTTCGAAATAATTACCTTTAATACATTAACTTTCTTTGCTTTCAAATGCTCTTTTGTATATCTTATTTTAAGAACTCATGCCTTTTTTTTTAACACGAGCATTTTATTGAATGTACTACAATTTTAGAGCATTTGATACTTCTTTTCAACTCCCCCAAACTTAATTTCAAAGTATACTTTGAATAGTACTGAGTCTAGTATTTGAGACAATTTTAAGATAGTTAAGAGAGAAGTGATGGCTAAATTTGCAAGGGTTCAAATAAAATTAGGCCATATAGTCTCAAAGTTGGGTTTCAAAGGATAAAAAATTCATCATGGTTGGCTTGAAAGGTTCAAATGGTCCAAACAACAGTTGCCTAAATCATTTTCAGCATTCCATGCTTTCTAGGATTTCGCCTCAAGAAACTACTTAGTCAATTCTAAAGACTTAAACTTTCATGCACGTCTAACTTTCCTAAGGAACTAAAAATTTTATGGTACGATTTGCATGCTTTATTAAAAATTTATTTATGTCATTATTAAGCTAACATAATAATTATTAAAATATTCAAACTTTATTTATATTGAAGTTTATCATACTTAACAAAATTTCAAATTTATTGAACAAAGTATATCCTAATCAGAATTGAAAGGAAAATTTATTCTGAGTGGAAATAAGTTTTTGGTCCCCCTACTTAAGATGAACAATGTTCTCATTGTTAAAAGTGAATAGATACTATACACTAGGTAGGATTCTAGAAAAGATGAGGTGAGTCAAATTAACTGCTTAAGTACCAAGCTCTCTCAAGATCTAATCCTAGACATGTATATACCTATTACCACACTTTATACTTTGCGACTTGTTCATTTTTATTCATGATCTCCATCTCTTGCTTTATTATGCGAAAATCAAAGTTACTAATTAAACTTAATCCTAAAATGACCTAAGAACAGAAATAAAATAAAGTTAAGATCCCCCGTTTTATTTATTTGCAGATCTTTTCGAATTTGACTCATCTTTTGCTTCATCATTATTGCCTTTGCATGAATCGCTTCGCTCTGTCTTTGATAGTGGACTCCATGGTTCAAATATGAAATTTGGAAACTCAGGCACAAAAATAAATGGGTCATTGTATATTTTTGTAAAAGCTCTTTTCATTGAGTCATCCCTTATTTTTGAGTGTCTCCAGTGAGCTTGTTGCTGCCATTGCATATGTTGCATTATGTCCATCAACTTTGACAGCTCATCTTGAAGATCTGGTGAGGTGATTGAGCTCTGAACATTGAATTTTCAACATCAGGTTCAGCTTCTGGTTCCATTGGTTCCGCCTTATCTGGGACTTCAGCTGATTGCATTGTGGGATCTTCTTATTCTTCTTCGGGGTCTTCACTTTCTTCAACTCATTGCTATAGAACAGATTCTCCAGCTATTCGGTAGTGGTCCCAATCTATGATTGTGCCCTGGCTATTGTCTTCTCTACGTTTGCAAGAATTTTAGCTTTCAAGCACAGAATTCTTATCGTAAAGGGAAAGTAGGCTGGGCCAGAACGTCTAACGACACAATTTCGCATTTCTCTCAAGATGATTTTTCCCACATCAATGGTCTTTCCAGTTAAAATCGAGTATAATAAGACCATTCGCTCTAATGAAATTGTAGTCCCATGTGAGCTAGGCATAAGGCTGAAACGGATGAAATAGAACCATACCTTTGCGAGTGGTGTCTTCGACAAGTGTGGATTCCTTGCTTTAACACAGTCCACTTAGAACTTGGAACTGTAAGTTCCTCGAGAATTTCTTGCAAATTTTAAAGCTCTATATTGCTCATCAAGGAAGAATATTCATCATTTTTGAAATCAGGCAATTCAAAGAATTGATTAATAGTGTTTGAAGTTATTGGTACCTTGATTCCGCGAACTGGTACTTCCGTCAACTCGCTTGAGGTTAAATTCGCATAGAACTCGTGCACTAACTCCTCATCCACACTAGGTCTCTTCTCACAAAACAACTCCCGATTGAGAGTTTCAGTAACCTGACGAATATGCGCCATAAAATCAATATAGTTTCTTTCTTTCAAGGTGAAGCCTTTCTTTGGATGCATTTGTTGATTCTTGACGATGCTCTCGTATGTTGCTTTGGTTTCTTCACAGTGGAACTTGTTTTGTGATTCGTCAATTTGGGTGGATGCACGAGTTCTCTTGCAAGGCATGATTAACCTGATCATAAGATGGTAACAATTATTTTATCAAAAATTTAATTAATATAAAATATTAATAATTCAATAAATTGAAAAATTAGATAATTGAATAAAATTAAAATTTAGGAGAAAAATTGGTCTTACCACCTTTTTTTGTAAAAATTAAGAGCTCTTAAGAAAAATAATTTTGAATCAAAAGATGGCAAATTAAAAGAGGTTGGGGGTTTTCGGCTAAGGATAGGTGAAAGGGTGGTGTGCCGCTCAGGTGTGCAAAGCAGTAGCGCGCAGCAGGGGATGTGAGCAGTGTGCGGACTATTGAGCAGGTCTGGTGTGGGCGCGTGCAGAAGCTGGCCGCTGGTGCGGGACACGACTTGGGCAACTGAGCAGGTCAGGCGCGCAATGCAGCCCGCGATGGTGTAGGCGTGCGCAAGGTGGGCGTGTGGCGTGCTGCTGACCGATCAGCTGGGCGATACTGTGGCTAGGGAATTGTTAGGAGGTTTTGGCACTTAAGGGTTTTGGTATTTTTGGAGGGAATGGTGTATGAATGAAAAAAATAAGAAGAGATGGGTGGAATTTATAGTGAAGGGAGTAGGAACTAGAGTAGAATTCTTAGTATATTTTAATAATTAAAAATTCTAAGTTCTAATTCTACTCAAAGTAAATAACAATTAATAATTAATATAATGCATATTAATTTATTATTTGTTATTAATTTATTAAGACAAAAACTTATCAAATAAAATATGATTAAATTAAAACTAATCCTAACTCTATGTAAAGTTGATAATAATTAATATATATTATAATAGATATAATTATATATTAATAATTATCATCTTTTTTATCAAACTAAAAACATTTATTCTAAAAGCCTTTTTGAAAATATTTACAAAAAGAGGCATCCAATTTTTAATATTTATAAAAAGAGCAACCAAAATTTAAAAATAGTTCAATTAAGTCCCTAGAGTTAATGAAATTTTAAAATTGAGTTGCCAATTTTAAACTTGGATCAAAATTGACCCTTTTATTTGAAAATTTAAAAATTTATTTTTCTATTTAGGGGATAATTTCTCAGAAAATTATGTCAAAATCAATTCCCAGGAAAGATTCGAGGGGTCACAAGCGGTCCTGCTTAAGTTCCAATCTCCTAGACAGAATTTATTTAAACATACCAATCCCGAAAATATACCCTAAATCATTTATTCAAAAAGAAGAACAAGAAAAATTAAATATCTGATAAAATGAACGAGATTTGATTCCGTTCAATTTTATCTCCCCAGTAATGTTTCAAGCGTTGAGCATTAACTCAAAAATTATCTCCCTTACCTTGAAGTTCAATAACTCTGTATGGATAGACTCGATGAATCGTAAATGTACCGAACCAACGTGATTTTAACTTACTTGAAAAGAATTTTAATTTAGAATTAAATAACAAAACTTGCTGACCTGCTTCAAATTCATGAACTTGAATGTGCTTGTCATGCCATTTTTTAAGTCTCTCCTTGAGTAATTTGGCATTTTCATATGAGAACATTCGGAATTCTTCTAACTCGTTGAGCTGAAGCATCCATTTCTCTTTAGCAAGATTAATATCCAAGTTGAGTTGCCGGAGAGCCCAGTAAGCTTTGTGTTCTAACTCCAAGGGTAGATGCCAGGCTTTCCCAAAGACTAACCTATAGGGTAACATCCCTAAAGGTGTTTTATATGCTGTCTTATAAGCCCAAAAAGCATCATCCAGTCTTTTGGACCAATCTCATCGGTTTGGGCAAACTACCTTCTCAAGTATGCCTTTGATCTCTTTGTTTGCCAGTTCAGCTTGCCCATTCGTTTGCGGATGGTAAGCTGTAGCGACATTGTGTTTCACTCCATGTTTATCTAATAACCATTTCAACCACTTGTTCAAAAAATGGTACCCTTCATCACTGATGATGGCTGTTGGGGTTCCAAACCTTGTGAGCACATGCTTCTTGATAAACCATAATATATGCATATTTTTATCTCATGCTTGGCATATTTATGGATGATTTATCATTACTTTTATTGAATTCGATGCTCCTAATCCTTTAATTTCATGTTTTATATTCAGATGAGCATAGGAAAGCGAAAAGTGCAAGAAAAAAGCCAAAAACAGAAAAAATAGGATATTTTAGTACTACACACGGCCTAGACACTTCCATACGGGTAATCCACACGCCCGTGTGAGACACATGGGTAGGCCACACGCCCGTATGTCCTGGCTGTGTCGACTTAAAACCATGTCAGAATTACACACGGACTTAGCACCATCACACGGCTGTGTCCCTGTAGAGCCCAAGTCTAATTCTATTCAGAAAAGGCTAGTTTTGGGCTATTTTGGGCATTTCAAAGTCTATTCAAACACCCTAGAAGAGGATCAAAGGGGACACGGAGAGTAGAGGCAAAGAATACTCGAAGATAACCATCGGAATCAGCTCAGAAGCAGGATCTACTTCAAGGCTGAAGATTTGCATTCAATTTCCTTAGAAGTTCTTTGGGTTTCTTTATGTTTTGTTGTTTTCCCAATTTTGAGATGTTTCCCCCCATCGTTATGAACTAAACTCCCTTGGTCGAATTTTTAGTTAGTTTAGCGACCATCAAGTTTTTGGCACCGTTGCCGGGGACTAAGATATTAGGAAAGCTTAATTTTTATTACTTTAGCCATTCTTTAATTTTTATTGCAATTTATTCCTAATCTAGTTTAGCGACCATCAAGTTTTTGGCGCCGTTGCCGGGGACTAAGATATTAGGAAAGCTTAATTTTTATTACTTTAGCCATTCTTTAATTTTTATTGCAATTTATTCCTAATCTACTAATTTTTCTTTTGCTTTTGGCAGGTTTTTATAGTTTATGACTAAAAGAAACCTGTCAGGGCCTTTACTTTTTGACAGCAAAATTGAAAGTATAGCTCATAGAAATCGTAGAGAAATAAGGGGGCGTCTACAATATATAGAGGAATAGCACGAGGACGATACCAATACTACCACGGAGATGGCTAAAAATCAGAATAATCCGCTACCTCTTGTGGTTGCCTCGAATCTAGTAAATCAGAATCCTGCTCCTCGTACTATGTTTGATTATGCTAAGCCTACTTTAACAGGAGCTGAATCGAGTATTGTCCGACCTACCATCGTTGCAAACAATTTTGAACTGAAGTCAAACACAATTCAGATAATCCAACAGTTTATTCAGTTTGATGGTTTATAAGATGAGGATCCAAATACTCATCTGGCCAACTTTCTGGAATATTACGAAACTTTCAAGATCAATGGTGTTTCTGACGACGCCATTTATCTGAGGCTATTTCCCTTCTCGTTAAGAAATAAGGCTAAGTAGTGGTTGAACTCCCTACCACGTGGTTCAATCACTACTTGGGAATAGATGATCGAGAAGTTTCTACTTAAGTACTTTCCACTGGCTAAGACAGCCAAATTGAGGAACGATATCTCTTCTTTTGTGCAGATGGATTTAGAGACTTTATACGATGCATGGGAGAGGTATAAGGACTTACTAAGGAGGTGCCCTCATTATGGGTTACCTATATGGCTACAGGTTCAAACTTTTCACAACGGCTTGAAGCCCTCAACTAGGCAAATGGTAGACGCAGCCGCCGTTGGAACCTTGAACAACAAAACACCTGAAGAGGCTTACGAATTTATTGAGGAGATGTCACTGAATAACTATCAGTGGCAAGTCATGAGAATAAAGCCAACGAAATCAGCCGGTGTTTTCAATTTAGATGCTATCACCATGCTATCAAACCAAGTAGAACTCTTGAATAAAAAGATTGACGGTCTATGTGGTTCTACATAGGTACATCCGGTAATGCAGTATGACACGAGTGGAGGTGGAATGAGCAATTCAGAATATTCCCCCTTTAACCTAGCACAGAGAACGAGCAAATAAATTATATGGGTAATAATTCTTGACCTCAAAATAATCCTTACAGTAACACTTACAATGTAGGTTGGAGGAATCACCCAAACTTCTCATGGGGAGGCCAAGGAAATTAGAGATCACCACCCCCTCCAGGCTTCCAACAACAACCTTACCAGCAAGAGAAAAGGTCAAACCTTGAAGAGATGATGACGAAGTTTATTTTAGTGGCAGAAACCCATTTTTAAAACACTGAAACTATACTTAAGAATCAACAAGCATCAATTCAAGGGCTCAAAAATCAGATAGGCCAGCTGGCTAAGATGATTTCAGAGAGACCACAAGGGAGCCTGCCTAGTAACACCAAACCCAGCCTAAAAGATCATATGAAAGCTGTTACCTTAAAGAGTGGAAAAGTGTTAACTGAACCTGAAAAGAAGCTGCCACAAGAAGTTGATAGGAAAGAGGATGAGGAGGTAAAACCTGAAATCAGTGAAAAACCGGTGCTGCGAGAATATAAACCACCAATCCCATATCCAGCAAAGTTGAAGAAAGACCGCATGGATGCACAATTTGGTAAATTTCTTAAACTATTTAAACATTTACATATTAACTTACCTTTTATGGAAGCTATTTCGTAGATGCCCACATATGTAAAATTTTTGAAAGAGCTTCTAACAAATAAAAGGAAGTTTGAAGAGTTGTCTACAGTAGAACTCAATGAGGAGTGCTCGGCCATACTCTAAAATAAACTGCCAACCAAACTAAAAGATCTAAGAAGTTTTACTATTCCCTGCTTAATTGGTAGTTTAAATTTTGAGAAGGTACTAGCTGATTTAGGCGCTAGCATACTGGGATGAGTATCCAACTAGTTGATAGATTTGTTAAATATCCTAGGGGAATTATTGAAGATGTACTCGTTAAAGTAGATAAATTCATATTCCCTGTTGATTTTGTTGTGCTTGACATAGATGAGGATGTTGAAGTGCCTTTAATTCTAGGTCGCCAATTTTTAGCCACTGCTAGGGTTGTTATTGATGTGGGTGACGGTAAACTTGTGCTTAGGGTAGGTAACGAAGAGATTATTTTTAAAATTTATGATGCCATGAGATTTTCTAGAAAACAAGATGACTCCTGCTATTTTATTGATTCTATTGATCATGCTATTGAAGATTCTTTTTAGGAAATTATTCTTAAGGACACGTTGGAACTGTGTCTTGTTCAAGGAAAAGGGGAAGATAACGCTACCACTGAGTTAGGGAAGATACAAATGAATGAACCCTCTCCAAGACAAGTAAAATATGAGGATATTGAGGTGAACGGTGAACTTAAGCAAAAATCATCTATCGAAGAACCTCCCAAATTGGAACTAAAGCAACTGCCGAATCACTTGGAATATGCATTCCTTGGAGATAATTCTACATTACCAGTGATTATTGTTTCTAACTTGCAACCCAATTAGAAAGAAGAGTTACTCCAAGTATTAAGATAACATAAGAGGGCCATAGCTTGGAAAATTTCTGACATTAAAGGGATCAGCCCTTCTTTTTGCACCAATAAAATTTTAATGGAGGATGAATATAAACCGTGTACGCAAGCTCAAAGACGATTGAACCCCAACATGAAAGAAGTTGTTAAAGCTGAGGTAATTAAACTTCTAGATGCTGGAGTTATTTATCCTATTTCTGATAGTTCTTGGGTAAGTCCGGTGCAGGTTGTTCCTAAGAAGGGAGGCATGACTGTTGTAGCCAACGAGAAGAATGAATTAATCCCAACAAGAATAGTCACAGGTTGGAGAGTTTGCATTGATTATAGGAAGTTAAATGATGCCACGAGAAAATGCCACTTTCCATTGCCATTCATTGACCAAATGTTGGAAAGGTTATCGGGCATATGTACTATTGCTTCCTAGATGGACTCTCTGGTTCGTGAAGGGATTGTGTTAGGCCACAAAATTTCTAGCAAAGGAATCGAGGTAAACAAAGAAAAATTAAAACTATTGAGAAATTACCTCCCTCTAGTTCAGTTAAGGCTATTCGAAGCTTTTTAGGACATGCTGGATTGTATAAAAGATTTATCACGGATTTTTCTAAAATAGCTAAGCCTCTAATGAATTTATTAGAAAAAGATGTGCCTTTCAATTTTAATCAAGAATGTTTAGAAGCATTTAATACTCTTAAGAATAAATTAATTAATGTTCTAATTGTAGTTGCATCTAATTGGAATTTACCCTTTGAACTAATGTGTGATGCAAGTGATTTTACAGTAGGTGCAGTACTTGGCCAGCGAAAAGATAAGCATTTTCAACCAATCTATTATGCTAGCAAGACGTTGACAGCCGCACAAGAAAATTATACGACAACTGAGAAAGAATTGTTGGTTGTAGTTTTTGCATTTGATAAATTTAGACCATATTTAATATTATCTAAGGTTGTCGTTTACACTGACCATTCAGCTCTTTAATATCTTTTCACTAAATCAGCTGCAAAACCTCGACTTATAAGATGGATTTTGTTATTGTAGGAATTTGACTTGGAAATTTAGGATAAGAAAGGAGCTAAAAATCTTGCAGCTGATCATCTCTCCAGGCTTGAAAATTCAAGTACCAAAGAGCTTGATGAAGTTGAAATTAATAACTCATTCCCTAAAAAACAACTTTTTGCTATATTTGACTCTGAGGTACCTTGGTTTGCAGACATTGCAAATTATTTAGCTGCTAATGTTACACCAAAAGGGTTGACACATCAACAAAAGAACCGCTTATTTTCTGATGTGAAAAACTAGTTTTGGGAATTTCTTTTTCTTTTCCGTATATGTGCTGATCAAGTCATTAGAAGATGAGTTAAAAATTCAGAAGCAATTAAAATCTTAGAACATTGCCACTCAAGACCGACTAGAGGACATTACAGTGGGACTAGGACCGCACATAAGATGCTCGAATCAGGTTTTTATTGGCCTACACTATTTAAAGGTGCTAACAGATATGTTACTTTTTATGATAAATGTCAACGAACAGGTAATATCTCCAAACATGACGAAATGCCTCAAACGTATATGCTTTCATGTGAAATATTTGATGTATGGGGTGTTGATTTTATGGGTCCATTCCCCAGCTCATTTGGGAATAAATACATCTTAGTAGCCGTGGATTATATGTCCAAATGTGTGGAAGCCCAAGCTTTACCTACTAATGATGCTAGAGTGGTGGTGAGGTTCCTTAAGAAACTCTTCTCTCTATTTGGAACACCTAGAGCAATTATCAGTGATAGGGGTACTCATTTTTGTAATGCTCAATTTGATAAAACTCTTTAAGAAATATGGAGTTTACTACAAAATAACTACCGCTTACCATCCTCAAACTAGTGGACAAGTCAAAGTAGCAAACCGAGAGCTTAAACGTATCCTAGAAAAGACTGTAGAGTCAAATAGAAAAGATTGGGCAATGAAAGTAGATGATGCTTTATGGGCCTATACAACTGCTTTTAAGACCCCCATAGGAACATCTCCTTACAGACTTGTTTATGGGAAAAGTTGTCATTTACCGTTTAAACTAGAACACAAGGCATTCTGGGCTATAAGGTTTCTAAACTTTGATCTCAAACTTGCAGGTGAGAAAAGGTTGATGTAGTTGAACGAGCTAAATGAATGGTGAGCTAATGCATACGAGAATTCACGATTATACAAGAAAGCAACAAAGCACCGCCATAATGCTCGTTTAAAGCAACACAAGCAATTTGAAGCTGGAGACCTTGTCCTGCTATACAACTCAAGGCTCAAATTATTTCTCGGGAAGCTAAAATCACGATGGTCAGGTCCATTCATAGTCCAAACCATTTTTCCATATGGCACAGTAGAGGTAAGTCATCCAACCTACGACACTTCAAGGTAAATAGAAATCATCTTAAACTATATAACGGTGAGGATTTTAAAGACTATAGAGATGAGCTACGGCTTTGCGAACCTGCCTAAATATGCCCATAAGGTAAAGTCGACCTTAGACTTTAAATAAGCGCTTCTCGGGAGGCAACCCGAGCACTAACCCCACTAAATAAGCTTATTTTTCTTTCATTTTCCATAGTTTAATTGTAGGTATTTTTGACACACATGGGCGTGTCCTAGGCTGTGTGCCCACCACGGGTTGGAGACATGGGCATGCCTTGAGCCGTGTAAACCCTTAAAGCCTTAGTGTTGACATTTGATAGTAGTGAACACGACCTGGACACACGGGCATTTCCATAGTCAAGTTAAAACAAGACATACATTTTCCCAAGTCAAAGTGACACACGGGCTACGATAACTAGCCACGACCCCGCGAGACGGCCGTGCGAACCATACGGCTGAGGGACACGAGCGTGTCTCAGACCATGGTGAAACTGTACTTTAATTTCCCAAAAAATTGACAGAGGCACGGGATGCATTAAATCACCATGGTCGTACGATTAGGCCATGTAACCTACACGGTCATGAAACACGGGCGTGCCTGAGGCCGTGTGGCAACCTAAGCACACACTTTGGAATTTTCAAGTCAGAATGGAAAACGAGCATATCCCACGGCCGTGCCCAGAAACCATGGGCAATCCTGGCTACAGAACACGTGCGTGGAGAGTATGACACGAGTGTGGGAGAAGTGAATAAAAGAGTACATAGCCGTGCAATGCGACCGTGTGGCAGAAACGGACGTGTCCATAGGCTGTGGGCGACACTGACTTAAATCATCAGTCTACATGCACATTAAGACACGACCGTGTTATAACTCACACGGGCGTGGGAGAAACGAACAAAGGAGAACATAGCCGTGCGATACTGCTGTGTGGGGTGTGTCTAAAGGCTATGTACAATATTGACTTAAAAAATTCACGAAAAACACAGGCTAGAAGTTAGACACATGGGCGTGGGCCACGGCCTTGTGGTTTAAAACGGGGGGCCTGCACGATCGTTGCCCTCCTTTTTATTTAAAACCCTAACCCTAAAATTCTCTTATCCCTATTAAAACCTATTATTCGCACCCTTCTTTTTCACTATTCACCCCCTTGCCGCTGCCGCATTGCCCCCTACTCTGGCCATCATTCCCCTCTCACTCGTCACACGGCTCCCCCTCCTTCCTCCTCTTTTTTTTTTCTTTTGTTCCTCACCTTTCCCAACCGTCACTACCTCCCTTCTTTCACCACCGTGCCTGCAAGCCCTCAACCATGAACTTCGGTTCCTCAAACCACTATCGCACGACCAACCCTCCGACCACCACTAACCCAGCATATGACAATACTCGTAAAAAGTCTGCAGTCCCAGCTTCTAAAAAGAGAAAGGGGTTAGGAGCGACATCCTCGAGTGCGACCACTGAGGTGCGCCATCCTTTTCTCCAATTCCCACCAGGACCTCAGGAGGAGTTGTTTCAGATTCTACGTGCCTGACCCCTTAGTGTGGGCCGGTGTATCGATTGGGCTGCAATAGAGTAGGTGCACCTGGCTGACTCAGTTTGGGCCCTCCTCGCTACCGCTCATTGGAACCGTTTCTTCGACATTATTGAGCTGACATACCTAGAGTTCACTTTGTAACTTTGTTCGACATTTCAGTTGCAGACGGATATGTTAGAGTTCGATGACCCAGGAACAGTCCAGTTCCGTTTTGGCAGTCTAGTGCATCAATTGAGTGTCCCAGAATTCGGAGTTGCCTTGGGACTTTATACCGAAGAATTTATGGAGGCCGAAAACTTTCCCTATCTCTACGGTCACATTCATTACGCACCTTTCTCATGTTGGGCAGCCCTCATTCCTACTACAGGAATCTACGACCCCAGCCACTCCAACGCATTGGCTCTCTCTCTAGCATTACGATATATCCACGCCCTTTTAGCTCACACCTTAACAGGGCGCCGAGAGAGCACTGGCGTCGTTAATACTCATGATGCATACTTCTTATGGAGCATGATGCAAGGGCATGTTTTTGATCTCATATACTTCATCGCCCTCGCCATCCGCTATCAGATCGAACAACTTAGAAAGGGAGTCATTAGCTTCGGTCCTTACGTGACTCATCTAGCTCGAAACTTTGGCCTACTGAACATATTGGCACAATCCTCATCACTTACACTCATTGGTCAGATGTCCCCACAGGGCATCTCTAGTATGCTCTACATGAGGATGATAGAGCGTCATTGTGGATTTGATCCTCCTTAATACCGATTAGCACAGGCCGCTGATCAGGATGACCCTGAGGATTTACTGATGATATTCCTTCCTTTCATGAGAACCACCGCTGAGTTACAAACCAATTCATGCGGCTGCTTCATTGACAGAAATTGCTGACCACCTGACTCGATTCGAGCAATATTACACTCAGCAGTTCAACAACTCTGCTTAGAGATTCGATAGTATAGAGGCGACTCTACAACATATTTGCCAGTATTTCCACATTTCGCCTCCAGCACCACCACCTCACAATCCATCTGCCGATGAGGACTTTTGAGTCCATTTATTTTCACTTCGTTTTTATTTTCCTTTTGTTTTTATTTTTATTTTTATTTATCATGTTCTGAAAGACTTTTATTAGTATATTTTGAATCTCTTATTTATATGGCTGTTCCTTTACGAGTAACCATGAGAACCCCACCGATATAAATCCCTAAAACATTACTGGTGATATCACAGTTTCAAAAGGTTCAGACAATTGGTGCTACTCAGGAATATACAAACAATCCTCTGGGGAAAGACAATCCACGACTGCCATGTCCTGCTCGACCGCGACCATATCCTCCACGACACCAACCACCACGATAACCTCTTCGCTTGGCACTGTGATTGTGGAACTCAACCTCTACCACCACCGGAGTATCCTGCCCCACCTTCACTTCTGCCTAGTTACGCATGCACTTCATTTCCACTGTCTATAAATCTGTTTTCGCTGTTCCAAGGATTACATCCAAATTCAGGGCAGTTTCACTTTTCTCCCTCTTTTATGATATTATGCTTATATTATTATCATTTATCTTTGTACATTGAGGACAATGTACATTTTAAGTGTGGGGAGGTTATTTATATGATTATCAGAAAATCCCTGAATTATATATTATTTTCTCAAATAATTTTCCCATATTACTATTAGGATAAATTTTGATTGATTTATGATTTTTATTGATATGTTTTGGATTAAAACATAGGTAATTGTGCATTTATTATTTAAACTTTAGGACAATAGAGAATCAAGCATGATAAGTTGAATTTTTGAGAATTAAAATTTGTAGGATGTTTCCCTGAAATGAGGTATTATCTTGAAGTTCTAAATTTACAGGATTGACATAAAAAACCCATAATTTCTGTGAGATTTTGAGCCTTTTAGAGCATATATCTTTCTTGCTCATTTTTATTGATAGTTATGAGTGAGTCAATACTGATTTGTTATTCTAGAACTTGCATCGATTATTCATGTCGAGACCACACCTTTGATTTGATATACTGAGATGATGAAGGCACTTAGGTTTTAACCCACTCACTCCATAAAAAGCTTACGTACCCACATAATTAACCTTTAGTAAACCCCTTTGAGCCTTAAACACCATTTCTTGATATTTTCCCATTAAATGTTAACCCACAACGTAACCCTTTTTGATTCGTTAAGAATTTCTTCCTTTTTATTGACTCCCTTTTTATCGAGATTTGATTTGATTAGTTACCTAACTATCTTTGTCCATTTCAGTTGCTGAATTATTTCTTATTATGTACTTTCTACTTGTTCTTATTCTTTTTAAAAAAATCGTATATTTATATTCATATAATTACATATTGTTATAAAGAGCTTGGATAAGTTAAAGTCGTTATATTGAGAAAAAGCTCACTTCATTAGTTTTGGATAGTTTTAATTCTGGCACTTGTTTGTAATTCAGTAATTAGCTTTATTTTTCTAAGTTTGGTAATTTATTAAATTAATCTCGATTCTTACCCTCTTTTTCAGCCTTTATCTACACCTTTAACCCAAGCCCCATTACAACCCTGTTAAAGACCTTTTGATTTGTGTATTATCTCATTTATAGTGGTTGAGATTTGATTTTCATGCATGCCTATAGTAATAACTTTTTATGTTTGACTATTGAGTGCTTAATTATTGAAACTTAAACACTTTGAGTGATTTGAGTGAATCTTTAGTGAGGATGTCAACCCTTGTCGATTTGGAATAAAAGGTAATTACTTAGATAAAGGGGGATACCTATGATCTTATGATTAAAATGCTCAACTTGGATTGTTTGAGACTTTAATGTTCTTTTAGTTGAATTCTCAATGTATGATCACTTTTGGATTACTTTGAAACATTTTTTATGAGAATTATAAGTTGAGAAGAATTTATTTTAATTATGAGTTGAGGATTTTGCTTGAGGATAAGCAAATGTTTAAGTGTGGGGATATTTGATAAACCATAATATATACATATTTTTATCCCATGCTTGGCATATTTATGGATGATTTATCATTAGTTTTATTGAATTTGATGCTTCTAATCCTTTAATTTCATGTTTTATATTCAGATGAGCATAGGAAAGCAAAAAGTGCAAGAAAAAGGCCAAAAACAGATAGAATAGGGTATTTCAGTACTACACACGGACTAGACACTTCCACACGAGTAGGCCACACGCCCGTATGCCCTGATCGTGTCGACTTAAAACCATGTCAGAATTACACACAGCCTTAGCACCATCACACGGGCGTGCCACACGGCTGTGTCCCTGTCGAGCCCAAGTCTAATTCTATTCAGAAAAGGCTAATTTTGGGCTATTTTGGGCATTCTAAAGTCTATTTAAACACCCTAGAAGAGGATCAAAGGGGACACGAAGAGTAGAAGGCAGAGAATACTCGAAGACAGCCATCGAAATCAGCTCGGATGCAGGATCTACTTCAAAGCTGAAGATCTCTATTCAATTTCCTTAGAAGTTCTTTGGGTTTCTTTATGTTTTGTTGTTTTCCCAATTTTGAGATGTTTTCCCCTATTGTTATGAACTAAACTCCCTAAATACCTAAGGGAGATGAAACCTAATACAGATCTTATTATTATTTGAATTATAGGATAAATACTTGTTCTTATTCTTAATTATGTGTTCTTAATTCTTGCTTTAATATTTCAGGATATTAATTCAAGTGTAACACCCCTATCCCGTAACCGTCTTCGGAATAGGTAAGGGGCATTACCAGACAGACAGAACATTACAGATCAATATAGAATCACAGATATTACATAATATTAATACATAAACAAATCAACAATTCATCCATTATGGAAGTCTCCAAGACCTAAGACATACTTTTAGAAAAGGTCGGGACTAAACCGAACACATTCAGAATTTTCAGAACTTAGAAAAAATTTTTCAATTCTGTTGAGGTCACACGCCTGTGTGACCAGGCCGTGTGCCTTACACGGGTAGTAGACACGCCCATGTGATCCAGCCGTGCCAAAACAGAGTATATATATTGACTTTTACACATGGCCAATAGACATGGTCGTGTGCCATGGCCGTGTAATACTTACCTAGCTACTGACTTAAGCCCACGACCATATGCCACGCCCATGTGTCTTAATCGTGTGATCTTAAAAGGTTACTGCTTTGCATAAACGGCCACGAGGCACACCCGTGTTCCCTGACTGTGTGGCACAATGCAGGCTTAGTTTAAGCCAATTTGTCACCCTTTTTTGGGTCATTCCTACAAGCAATATTAAACAACATTTATACCAAACTTTTCAGGCAATTCCATGCTCAAAACATGATTCATTATAACTAAATCATCATAATTCAATAACCTATTCAAATCCATATCAAAACACATTAAAATCTTATTACAACAACAAGCCAAAAATGCTCATTTCATAGCTCACTTATGACACTTTCTAACTCATGCTTAAACTTACCATTTCCTCAACTTGGCATATTTCAAAATGACCACCACATACAAGGCTATATAACCATTACAAGCATACACAATTTATCATCACAATCCATTTACCAAAACTATGCACAAACATATCATTTGCTAGCCAACTCTCATAGCATAACAGATTTACATATCAAAGCTTAAGTACATAAACATTCTAGCCTATACATGCCATAGTTCAAAAATTTACACTTTCAAAAGTACCAAAATGAGTTTGATAGTATGGTGACAATCCTCGACTATCCCTGAGCCTTCAGTAGCTACAATAACTGTAAAACAGACAGAAATCACATAGAGTAAGCTACAAAGAGCTTAGTAAGCCAAATACAACTAGTCTAACTATTAAAGCATATAAAGTAAAAGTCAATAGTAAAAATTCATAGCCATTTCATAGAGTAATTCATGAGCCTAACCATGCTCATTTTCTTGTATACATGTCATGTTTCATTTCCATGATTTCGTACATACCTCACATTCATTATTTCACAGAAACAGATTCTTTCATATTCAGAAATTTAGTATGATACAAATGTACCTGTATAGATTATACATTTCATATATTCATTCCCATATCTCGTACTCGATCATCATATGGTTCAGAAACGATACAGATACTCATAGATAGGTATAATGTCGATGTCCCGGACGTGGTCTTACATGTAATTCAGTATTGATGCCTCTGTCTCAGATAGGGTCTTACATGAAATCAGATACAATGCCGATGTCCCAGACATGGTCTTACACATAAATCTCAAATCGAGGCCTGTGTCCCAGTCTTACACGATATCTCAGATTAATGTCAACGTTCTTTTAGAAACCTATAGAGCTTTTCAGATACTAGCATATTATCGGAGTTTACTCAAAATTTATTCATCAGGCTCTCAAGGCTGTCCAATATAGATTACAGTTTGTATGTGCAGAATTTAGTCAATTTAACACGTAATTATAATTTGACTTACCTCATATGGATTTCAGACGGAAACAAGTCGACTATTCAACTAATTTGACTTACCACTGTGCTTCCGCTGCGCACTCTAATTTAATTTAAAATTTAAAAAAAAAAATATATATAATTCTTAGTACGACCTAGGACATCTAATTACCAAAGTAAAGAAATATTTATCAAGCACGCATACAATTCGTAACACACACTTAAATAATATAAACTTGGCAATCCCGAGCTCGATGCTCCTTGGACCCACATCTCAAACATGCTCCTGTCTTCCTATGGCATTCACCCGGATGGCGCTGTTGCGATTCTTGCGCAGTTGGAAAGTTTGGTCGTCTCTTAACATGTTTCACGTAACGCAGGCTCTGTTCTCTCGAGAACTAGGATCCTTCCTTTTCTTACACTCCAAGCACCCTGCTTGAAGCGTTTCCCTAAATTCCTTAACCTTGGTCTCCAATACTTTTCTACCACTTTCCTTACTAACTTTCGGTTAGTGCCTCAGTCCCAAGCTCCGAGAGTTACCGCTACAGAAGTTGGCGGACTTTGCTTACCCTCGAATCCATATCAATACTCTACATTACCAGTACATATATCAAATAACTACAAAGATCTCAAAATTTTACTATTCATTCATATGTCTTATGCAGAGATAGTATTTTTGAGTTTTTGTTCTTTCTGAGAATCATAGCACAGCTCTGATCTCAATCTTTTTGGGTTTTTAGTTCCTATTGCCTCGGTCTCTATGGTTTTAGTATCAACCTAGCTACTGAGTATCATAGTAAAATCTCAATCCTATCTACTGATGAAGGTTTTAGTACAGTACAGTATTTAAGGAGAAAGTACTTACAGACTTGGTGCCGGGGATTCAGTGTGCCACTTCTTTCTCCAAACCATTTAAAACAACAACCTTGAGTTTGGTCACAGAAAATAAAAATTTCTTAAAAATTGATTTAAAATACCTTTGTTTTGAAATTCTTGATTTTAAACCCGTTTAAAAAACTAGAAAAACTTGAACCATTTTAACATGTATACCTTGTAAAACATTTTTGAAAAGAATTTCCCAATACCATTTCCAAAAATACCCTTCTTGGGCCTAAGTTTTTGAAAAGATTTTTAGACCCGATCCACAGCTGAGTTGTTGCAACCCAGGCTCTGATACCACTAAATGTAACACCCCAAACCTGGCCCAGACGTTACGGCTGAATTCGGCGTGTCACATTGAAGTGTTGTTCAAAAACCATGTTTTCATTGAAAACCCTTCTTGATGTAAAACTCATTGGAGCGTTATTTTAAAACTCATGTTTTAATTAAAAATCCTTGAAAATAATATTTTCGTTATAGATTAAAGTGAATGAAAGCTGTGCACCAGGTAGGAAACCAGAAAAAAAGAGGAGGTGAGTCCATCGAACTGCTTAAGTACCAAGCTCTTCCGGATCCAATCCTAGACATGCACACCGCTATTGCCACACTCTAACATCGTGTATATTTTTAGGTTACTATTTGTAATTATGTTCATTTTAAAATAAAACATATTTAATTTTGGAAAACGTTATCATAGCAAAAGCTTTGTTTGTAATCGTGTTACTTTGAAATCAATTTATATTTTTGAAAACGAACCCTAGATCTAGCCCATTTTGATAGTTAATATAAATTAAGTTCATCATAATAAAATATAAATCAAACCCATAAAAAAATAATAATAGAGCGGCCTTATTACATTTAAAAACCTAAAACCAAAAACAAAGATAAATAGGACGTCCAGTTCATCAGAAAGAAACCGAATTTGCAGACTTGCGTGGCCACTCCGAATCCCTCACAGCTCCAAGCCCACTATGGTTGGGGATCACCTGCGTGGATGAAAAATAAAGGGGTGAGTTTTGGGAAACTCAGTGTGTAAGTTAACCCAACCATAGCTTATATCAACTCAAACCATAGAAACAGAATAAGTTGGGCTTAGCCCATATCAGGAATCAGAATAAGTCCATAGGCCCATAACAACTCAGAACAGATATTACATGCTTAGGCAAAACCCAACCCATATCCAACCACATGCACCCCCATACCAACCTTTCACCATGTGGGGAGACTACTCGACCCACCCAACCGCTACATGCCACAGAAATATGCAGCATGACTACCAGAACAGATAATGTGACAGAGTCACGGATCTGAGATAATCGTGGCGAGAGCCACGGAATCAGAGATATACGTGGCGAGCCACCGGATCGAATAATTTGTGGCATAGCCACCGGACGCTTCCTCCATAATATAACCCATGTCCCCATGCAACGAGAGATGCAATCATGGCATACATCATATCTGATTGAGATCATCATGCTTTCCGGTCAAAACTAACCCTAGGGGTATAATGGTAATTTTACACCTAAGGGTATAATGGTAATTTTTCCATGCATAGGGATATTTTAGTATTTTAACTATTTTAAGGTTTTCATGCATAATTCTACTATTTACGCACTATCAAAACACTTATCACAAGCATACTTACGAATTGGGCGGTTGGCCCATTAACCCCATTTCGGCCCACTAAGCCCAAAATATCAATAATGCACGAAATTGCACGTACTGCAGTTTATCACTTAAGATTATCAAAAATATTAACCCACTTATCTTTCGAGCATTCGCACACTCACAAGTTCCCAAAATACCGACTTTTCGGCATTTCAGCTTTTGCCGATCTAGTCTGTGAGAGGGTGTCAGTTACATACCTGTTTTTTGACGAAATGTTGACGAGTTCCACACACGAGTTTCCTACAATCAGTTACTAACACGTTAAACTATGAATCTATAACAACTTAACACATCAAACCCTTACCATATTTGGCCCTTAACACCTTAGGCACTAAAGTTCTTACCTTTGCCGGAAAAATGGACTAGATCTAATTCTGGTCGTTCCAAATATCCAAGCCCTCGATTAGTAGCCTTTAATCCCCACTAGAGCAAAACAAATCAAATAACACCACTAAACCTTTTTAGTTCAAGCAACAAGCACCCTTTGCATATAGGGGTTTTTCGGCTTTTACCTTAATTCATGACTAACGAAAAAAAGGATTCGAGCGTTTACCTATATCGTTATGACACTACTCCCTAATTGATTGTAGATCCAACCACTGCCCAAGAAGGGAAAATACTCAACCAAGGGTTCGGCCTTTGCAGTACCTCAAAGTAGTAAGATTTCAGTTTTGGAAGAATAGATACGAGGTTTGGCTCCAACGGAAATTCGGCTAACCAGTTTTGTTGAGGATTTATGAGAGAAAAGAAGAAGAAGAATATGAAGGATTTAGGTTCGGTAAAAAGATAGGATGAGAATCGGAAAGAGAAGGAAAGAAAAGAAAAGAACATAGAAGAAGGAGAAAATGAATCCTAAAGGCCAAAATATACGATATGTAATATAGCTATGGCCGAAAGAGTGCCTTTCGGCATAGGAATTCTTTTCCAATTCCAATTCCCAAATTTCTTTGATTGCTGGCCTCATCCAATGTTTGAATTTCATTCAAACTCCTAGCCAATTGAGCCTACCGCGTGAACTGCAGCTCGAACCCAAGACCTCCGTCCGCCTTGCGCCCACGCCCGTGCTACTGGCCACTGCACCAGGCTTCCTTCCTTACTAATATATGGTCGCAATAAATTATAAACCTTACCTGCTTCAGTTCTGGCCCACTTTAAAAATAAAACAGAATTTGCCCGCATACAGAATCGAACTTGCACCCTCTCCATATGTCCAGCACACTGCTGCCACTGCGCCACAGGCGCTCTTTGTGTTAAATTATACCCGCAACTTTTCTTAACCCTTATTCTAGCCGTGATCTGCATATTAAAAAAAAAACCCAAATTGCGCACGCCGCTCCTTAAACCTAGGCACATCCCACGCCCTCCTAGCGTCCTTAGCCACTGGGCCAAATGCCTGCTTGTGACATGAATTAGCCTGAACAATTAATAAGGCGTACCTGCGACAACCCTTGGTTTTTCTAAAATAAAGACCCACATTTGCGCACGCAGGGAATCGAACCCCTGCTCCCTTCCTATTGCTTAACACGCCTAACCACTAGGCCAGACTCCTCCTTATGTCCAATTTTAGCTCAAATTATTAATAAACCTTAATGCCCAAATCCCCTAAAGAAGCAAAAATAATAATTTTTGCTAGAGTCTTGGATCGAATTTTTCCCACACTTTAAATACTTCTAAATTTATTTAAAAATTAAAATATTAGTAATAACATAAATATTTTATCAATATATATATATATATTTTTTAAACACTAGTAATATTTAAAACTTCTCAATATTCAGGTTTTCTTCTATCCGAACCCAGACTCAAAGCCCAATTCTGCTAGACCCAAATTCAGGGTGTTACAAAAGCCATTTCAAATACATACATTAAACATGTAGCATGCTAATTTCACCTTTTATGCGATTAAATCCTTTTTCAATACTCAGTACGGAAACAGAGAAATTAAATCACAGAAATTTCACAAATGCAAATTCACATAACACAGACACAGAAAATAATATTAAATTATTTTTTAGACTCAGATTTGTGGTCCTGAAACCACTATTCCGACTAGAGTCTAAACCGGACTGTTACATCAAGTCTGATGTGCTTATTCAGTGGAGAAAAAATCCCTGTTTAAGTGTAGATCTAGCATAATTAAGCGGAGTTGAATGCAATCCTAGACATAGGACGACGTAAATCTTCCGGATTAGAGTCAAATCTAATAAGGGAATCCATAGTTCGAGTTAATGCGACAATATGTGTTTTAATTAGAAAGAGATTTCAAGTAATCAACCTAGAGTCAGTTGTTTTTAGTCTTGAGAGAGATATTAACATAAATCAGAGATTTCTACGGATTAAGTCAAGTGAATAAATTATCCAATTCAGAAGTAATAAGTGAAGTCTAGGTGGATTCTTCCTTGGGTATTGTCTTCTCCATCGATTTTCCAACAGTATTTTCCAACTTTTACCTCTGTCGTGTTTTTAGTTAATTAAATAGTTAATCTTAGTTTAAAAACACCCTTTTAATTCTTAGGCTAGACAATAAAAAGATAGTAATTACTAGTACTTTTAGTCCTTGTGGATACGATATTTCTGGTCTCACCACAACTATACTACTGTTCGATAGGTGCCCTTGCCTTAGTCAAATTTTTAGTTAGTTTAGCAACCATCACTTCTGCAAAAACTTCATTACAACCTTAGCATCGTTTGTCAGATATGCTTCAGCCTCAATCCACTTAAACACGTAGTCTACAAGTATCAAGATGTACTTGTGACTAAAAGACGGAGGGAAAGGATCGAGAAAGTCAATACCGCAAACATCGAATAATTCTACCTTAATGATATTTGTTCGAGGCATCTCATTTCTGTTAGTGACATTTCCGACCCTTTGACATCGATCACAACTCTTTACGTAAGCGTATGTGTCTTTGAATAGTATTGGCCAAAAGAATCCGGCTTGCAATACCTTGGTTGCAGTACGTGTACCTCCAAAGTATCCCCCACTCGGAGCTGAGTGACAATGGTATAAAATCTTATGTACTTCATCTTCTGCCACGCATCTTCTGATCATTTGATCTACACACTTTTTAAACAAGTATGGTTCTTCCCAGAAATAGTACTTCACATCGTGAAAAAACTTTTTCCTTTGATGATACATCTTATCAATCGTTCAAACCACAAGCTAAATAGTTAGCAATATCAGCAAACCAAGGGGTATTATGGACATGATTTTCCTTCAGTATGTGTTCATCTAGAAATGTTTCCTGAATGGGTATAAGTGGAGAATTCCCTTCTTGCGGCTCCAATCTGGACAAGTGATCTGCTACTTGGTTTTCTACTCCCTTTCGATCTTGAATTTCTAAATCTAACTCTTGAAGTAGAAGTACCCATAGGATTAGCCTCGGCTTAGTGTTTTTCTTGGCAAGCAAATACTTAATCGCCGAGTGGTCCGTATAGACAGTCACCTTGGTACCTACAAAATAAGATCGAAACTTGTCAAAAGAAAACACAATAGCAAGTAACTCTTTCTCTGTTACCGTCTAATTCAGTTAAGCTTCTATCAGAGTTCGACTTGCGTAGTAGATGGGATGAAAAGTTTTGTTCCTTCGCTTGTAACACCCCTAACCCGTATCCGTCGCCGGACTAGGGTCATAAGGCATTACTGAACATAAGCACAATTCTGAACATTCTCACATTATCACAAGTCATATTCTTATATACATGTAGAGTATATAACTAATTAAATATAAGCATATTAAATATACAAATCACAGGTTAATCACTTTAATGATAAGCAAATACTAAAATAAAAATTAAAGATTTTATTTCTTAATTCTATACGTGCCTAGGTTTAACCAATTAAGTAATATTATAAGGCATTAGGTCTCTTAGCATATATGGCATTATCAATTTCACAAATAATCAATAATATTTCATTAAACATTTAAGTAACATCAATTCCACCATTCAACTTAAGTTAGAAGGTTACCAAATGCACATCTGCATACAAATATATATATGTTACTTATTAATTAACCATTTTACTATCAATACATACCTAACACCTACTTATTATTTATCTTTGTCAATTGTACCTATTTTACAAATCATATAAGCATGATATATGCATATGCATTTCCAAAACAAACCGAAACATAATGACAAGTATTATTCAATTTTAGACATATATCAACCATAGTATAAGTGCATTCATACATATACATATATAAGTTCAACTAACAAAGCATATCTGATTAAAGCATATCTGATTAAATTAGCACATATCTTTTACCATAAATAAAAAATCATGAATTATACATATCATTATTCCGAACCATAAGGGAACACCGAATATACCCTATGCATGTATCTTAATTGTCACCTAACTAGTATGTGATATACTTAACTCATTTAACAACCATTATATATCATGTAGCCGAGACACGAACAACTTCATAAACATCATATACCTTTGATATACTCTCCACATAAGTTTAATCCAAGACCAAATATTAACACAACCCTTATCATTATAAACTACCGCAATTCACATGAAAATATATATATGTGCCGAACTAATAATCAATTATATTCAATATCTCTTATTATCATTTAACCAAATATACTTGTCAACCAAATGAGGTTATTACTATCATTACAAGTCATAACCGAAGCATTTCAACCAAAAGTAACATAACAAATATATTTCATACTTACCAGTATATCATGGCCGAATCATTCAAGCCACATCCAGTTCACTAATAAACTTCAATGCACAAAAATGCATATCACAAATATCATTCAACCATAGCACCTAATATTATAACTAAAATGAACACAAACCATAATTAAACATAACCAATTTCAAGCAAGGTAGTTAAGCCATTTTCGTATGACTTTAATACATACTCATTCAAAATAAATAACTTTAAGACTAGCCTATACATGCCACATAACCGAGTCTCAAAATATTATTTACTAAAATGATAACCGGATAGTGTGATGTCATCTCCATCAACTTCCAACCCGAGCAGATCTTCGAAAATCTATAAACATAGGAAAAACACACAGAATAAGCTTTGAGAGCTTAGTAAGCTATAAGCAAATAAATAACTCAATGTTAATATCGATCTAATTACCAAACCAATTTATACTATCATAATCACATTTAACTTCAGACTTATAATTTCATATAGTACATATACTTTCACTTTTGCCTAACATCCATACAACTAATATTAATATATCATTCAAATTTCAAAGCCACAATATCAATAATTAACCGAATATACAAAAACTCATATACATATATTCATGAATCACTTTATAATTATTCTTTCTTTATATCATTTAGGCCTACATAATCATTTATATAAGTTTGCACACATGCCACAATATGATATCACTATACATAACCTTTGGACGAATGTACTAAATCTATTATCAAGGTAACATTCAATTTCAAAATCATAGTACCATTATATAGTCGAATATATATATAAACATTCGTAAACATATGTTCTAAAATCAAACTTTAAAAATTCATTCTTATACTTATCATGTAGCTGAATATACGTATGTCTATACCAAAGTATCATACACTATTTAAAATCATATTATCAATGCATAAAGCCAAATCTTTAATCACTTGTTTACATATACTCATGTATCAAACCTTAATACTACATAATCACACTTAACTTATAGCCATATATATTTCACAATTACTCACAAATTCAAACTAACATCATACATATGTTTGTACCACATATCAAATAATCAACTTACCTTATTTCCAAATAGGTAAACAACTATCATATCACGTACCTGGTCACTTAGCCCGTTTTATACATTTGTACACAACTTATCTTTGCCCGTTGAACCATTCAAAATTGGGTAGGATACTCAGATTATTACACATATAGTACAATGCCAACGTCCTAGACGTGGTCTTATATGTAGTCACATATCGATGCCACTGTCCCAAGCAGGGTCTTACTCACACAAATATATTGGAATCACTTATCGATGCCAACGTATGAAACGTGGTCTTACTCGCACGCATATATCGATGCCATTGTCTTACTCGCACATCACATATCGGGATCCTATGTCATGACATATGTATCCTAGCTATTCCTAAGGCTCATACGAGGCTTTCGGATGTCGTAACTTGGTTGAATCGAACTTGTAAACTTAATTTCCAAGCATATACACATTCGGTCATTAGGTATATAAAATCAAAAAAATTGGTTCAGCATATAAAACTTATATATATACAAAATTAACAGCATTTATTTGCTTATAAACTTACCTCGGACAATGGTAATCGGAACGGGACAACTAGTCGACAACTTTGGTTTTTCCCCGGTCCAAATCTGATTTCTACATTTCTTGATCTAATCCAATACAAATTAAACTCATTCAAAAATATTTTCATTCAATTTAGTCCAAAAACACATAAATGGGCAAATTACCATTTTACCCCTAACATTTTACACTTGTTACAATTTAGTCCCTATTTCACAAAACACAAAATATGCAAAATTTCAATATACCCATGTTAGGCCGAATGTTCCTAGTGTTCATACAAGTCCATATATTTCATTTTTTTCACATTTTAGTCCCTCAAATTATTATTTTTGCAATTTAGTCCTAATTACTCAAAATCATAAAAAATCCCAATACAAAACATGTTAATCCAAAACATATCTTTCATATTTCATCATCAAACAAAAAAAATCACAAGCTCTGATCAATGGCATAACTTAAAATATTCATCAAAATAAAAAATTCAAGCATGGGTTTACTAGTACTCGAAGCAACTATCTCAAAAATATAAAAATTATCAAAAACTGAGTAAAAACGAACCTTGAATCAAGCTTGGAAGGTGGCCGAACCTTTGAAACCTTATTATTTTCTTTCTTATTTAGCTGTTCGGCCATGGAAGAAAAAAATATAAGCTATGGCTTGTTAATTTATGTTTTATTATATACATATTATTATATATTTTACAATTATAACCTTAATAAATTTAATTAGAAAACATATATAACATGCCCATTACCGTCCACCTATAAACCAATGGTATATTTGCATTATAAATACCTCACATTAAAAGAACAAAGCAATTAGGCACTTCAACAATTTGCATATAAATTTTGCATTTTACGCAATTAAGTCCTTTTATTTAATCGGGCACTCAAACAATAAAATTAAGTCATGAAAATTTCACAAATGCTGATTCACACATAATAAACACAGAAAATAATTTCTAAATATTTTTCTAACTCGGATTCGTGGTCCCGAAACCACTGTTCTGACTAGGGTCTAAATCGGGTTGTTACATCGCTGGCCCATAACAGCTCCTATCGCGAAGTCACTTGCGTCACACATTAATTCAAACGGCAAATCCCAGTCTGGTGTGACGATTTTGGGTGCTGTAACTAATCAACTCTTCACATCATTGAAAGCTCTTAAGCACTCTTCATCAAATTAAAACGTCGTGTCCTTCTCCAATAATTTGCATAAGGGTTTAGCAATTTTGGAGAAGTCCTTAATGAATCTTCTATAGAAACCAGCGTGGCCCAAAACGCTCCTAACAACCTTTACAGATGTTGGAGGTAGGAGTTTCTCAATAACATCTACCTTTGCTTTATCAACCTCTATTCCATGTCTTGTTATTCGATGCTCTAGAACAATACCTTCTCGTACCATGAAATGACACTTTTCCCAATTGAGTACGAGGTTTGTTTCATCGCATTGCCTTAGTACCTTGGCTAGATTGGCTAGGAAATCATCATATATATCTCCAAATACTGAAAAATCATCCATAAAGACTTTTAAATATTTCTCAACCATGTCAGTACAAATAGACATCATACATATTTGAAATGTAGCAGGTGCATTATATAAACCAAATGGCATGCGCCTAAATGCAAATGTACCATACGGGCAGGTGAATGTTGTCTTGTACTGATCTTCCGATGCTACTGTAATCTGATTGTACCCCGAGTATCCATCGAGAAAACAATAATAGTCTTGCCCTGCAAGTCTATCCAACATCTCGTCCAAAAACGGCAAAGGAAAGTGATCTTTCCTAGTCAACTTGTTCAGCTTCCAGTAATCGATGCAAATTCTCCATTCCATAATCGTTCTAGTTGGTATCAACTTGCTATTGTCCTTTTCAATGACCAAGATACCTCCTTTATTTGGCACGCACTGGACCGAACTTACCCATGAACTATCTGAGATGGGGTAAATTATACCTGCATTTAACCACTTGAGGATTTATTTCTCGACTACGTCCTTCATGATGGGGGTTCAGTCTTCGTTTTCCATCAATTGTCCCTTTTTTGCCATCTTCTAGGATAACCTTGTGCATGCATACAGATGGACTAATGCTGCGAATATTGGCTATGGTTTATCCGATAGCCTTCTTGAATTGTTTCAACACCAGGATGAGTTTCTCTTCTTGCTCAATAGTTAATTTTGCTGAAACAATCACAGACAGAGTCGAAGAGTTACCTAAATAAACATATTTCAAATGTAAGGAAGTACCATTAGTTCTAATTTAGGTGGCTCCTCGATTGATGCTTTTGGTTGGGCATAATCCCTTTTCTCTAATTCTAAAGATTCAAAATTAGATTGCGGATTAAATCTGTAACACCCTCTAACCCTTATCCGTCCCGGGAATAGGATTACAGGGCATTACCGGTCTGTACAGTTCAATTTTAGTCATTTATTAAAATAAATGTTTCTAACCCTGCTAATTAAAACTTCAACCAAAACAATTTGCCAACATTCAAATAATCCAAATACACTTAAATATACTCAAATCTTACTAATCTAAAACATTTTATAACCTATCCAATGAATCATTTTAAGTATATCACTTACTCTATCAATTATTTCAACTTCATACTATATACCATTGCCAACCATAATTTACTTATTTCATCAATACTTTGACAACCTAGATGACTCTCATAAGACATCCTAGGTACATGCCATTACCAATACTCAACACACTTTACCTCATCGAATTCAAGATCGGTTGGGATACTGATTCAATGGTCTAGCCTTAACTTAACCTGCGCCGGAAACAAACTTACACTGAGTATACAGTCAGTGGTATTTCTATAATCTGAACACTTAAACAATTATAAAACATATTAATTTATATATATTGAACTATTCAAACTCAATAAGTATTTAAACATTCACTTCCCAACCAATGTTTTGGTCTACCTTAAATTCAAAATCATTTATTATTTTTCAATAGCAATTAATCAATCAGTAATATTCATTAACAATCAGTCAATCAGAACAATTATTTATTCAGTAACAGTCAGTTATTCGGTAACAATCAATTATTCAATAATAATCAGTTATTCAGTATCAATTAATTGATCGGTTATCCAGTAACAGTCAATTATTCAGTAAAAATCAGATATACAGTAACAATTAAATTATTCAGTAACAATCGATCTTTCCAGTTCCTTTATTTACATCTATTAACATGACTCGGACCTAGATGGATACACGGATCCAACCAACACACCAATACGGCACATAGTGCCTCATCGGCCGAAGCCAGAATAGTAACAATAATAGTAGCAGTACGGTACACAGAGTACCTCATCAGAATAAATCCAGAATGGTAACAATAACAGTACGGTGTACAGAGTACCTCATCGGAACAAATCCAAAATAGTAACAGTAACGGTAATAGTAACAATATCCGACACACAAAGTGCTGAATTGATAACAGTAACGGTAACAGTAGCAGTAGTCAGCACATAAGTGCCTGATTAGTAAGCCGGCAAAACCCGTACTCTTCCATATCCTATGGCATGCCAACTATATCCGACTAGCCCGTCTAGTTAATAGGGTATTTAATTCACTTTTTAGTTTTTAATTAATTCATATTTTAATTAATTAACTATAAATTTTCAATTCAATATAATTTCATTCACTTTTCACCAATAAATATTTAATTTCACAATAATTACATTTTTCTATCAATTTCATCACACTTCTAACTACATATATTTTCCAATATAACAAATATTTATTATTCAATTTCCACATCAATATTCATTTCAATTCAAACATTCACATATATTCATAAATCAATTCAATATAATCAATATTCAATCCAATTCAAATAATCATCTCAAAATACCTACTATATATATATATATTAAATAATAAATCCAACAATTTAAGTATTAAATTCGGATTATAGAAATACAAACCGTAATTTCTGAGCTAACTCCCGTTGTCTTTGTCTTTTTCCTTGCTTGTAATGAGATTTCCGAGACAACATTAGCTACGGGAATTAAAATAATTATACCATTAATTTTCAGCACTCATTATAACAAATAATTGAATTTCTATTCAATTTACACCTTATTTTCAATTAGGTCCTAACTAATTCATTCACTTTACTAACTTAATTCATACTCTATTTCTATTCAAGTTCCATCCAAACTCAAATTTAACTACTAAATTTTCAGCTTATTTCACTAGTTTCGAAATTTCCTCAAATTAGCCCTTCAACATAAAACGTATAAATTACTTTACAATTCGATACTTATTTCATTTCTAACTTGAATTTCTATCAATTTAACCCTTATTTCATCATTTTACTCAACATGAACATTATCTAGAAATCTAATAACTTTCAAAATATCAACTTAATTTCATAAAAATCTTGTTTCAAAGCTTTTAAAACATTAAAATTAAGTAAAAAGGGCTAAATTGACTTACCTATTGAACTTTCAAGCTTTAAAATCCCTATTTCTCCTTTTTCCTTTCTTTTCTTCTTTCTTTCCTTCCTTCCCCTCCTTTTCGTTCCACATTCTGTTTCTTTCATTCTTTTTATTCTTTTGTTTCTTTTATATATATAATAACAATAATAACTATAATAAAAATCTATTTAATAACAAATATTTATTTAACACTTGTACCAATCATTTTTACACACTTATTTTTCTTTTCTTTTATATATATAATAACTTAATAATATACTTATATAATAAGTAAATATACATGTATTTTACAAATGTATGTATACTAATATTACACATGTCATTATACATACCATACATTTGTCATTCTTTTCTTTATTTATCATATAAATATCTTTTATAAATAATAATTATCTTTTAATAATTAAACACATGTATTACAATTGTATGTATTTTCGTTAATACACTTGTATCCAATCATTACCATACATTTGTCTTTATTTAATTTATTTCATAATATAATATCAATTAAATAATAATAAATACATTAATATTTACTTAAATAATAAGTAAATACATACATGTATTATAATTGTATGTACAATATTTATTACACATGTATTTTATTTTTACCATATACTTGCCTTTCTTTTATTTATTTATTTTAGTAAATATCTTTAACTTAATAATAATACCTATTAAATAATAATAATAATAATAATAATAATAATAATAATAATAATAATAATAATAATAATAATAATAGTAGTAGTTTAATATAAAACCATAATAATAACAATTATAACATTTAATGTACAAAATTCAAGAAAAATCTTGATTTTTCTTCCATTTACCGCCTCATTTCATGGGTATGGCTTAATTGCCATTTTGATCCTTTTTATTTTCTATTACTTTAGAACTAAACTTTCACACTATATTCAATTTAATCCTTTTATCCAATTATTCTTAATTAAGCTAAATTTACTTAATTAAACTTTAATTAACCACTCACTTAACTTCGTAAATATTTTTAATAAATATTTACGAATCCATTTTTCAAAAACGGAGACCCGAAAATGTACTTTTCTGATAACTGTAAAATTCAGGTTATTACAATTCTTTCCCCTTAATAAATTTCGTCCTCGAAATTTTCCTTAAAAGAGGTGGGGATACAGAGATCTCGTTGTTTCTTTCGGTTCCCGTATTGCTTCCTCAATGTTATGACTTCACTTTTCAAGCTAGTATCTCAATCGGTTCTTTTTTTTCATACTATAAATCAGTTTAAATTCCAATACCCCTTGTCGAAATAACATGTGAATTATCTGATCTGCATCTTCTGAATGCCAAATCTTGGAAAAAAACCCCATAAATTTCCTGTAACTTCGGAGGCAAATCTAATCAATATGTCACTGATCCTACTTTTCTATACTTTTACATAGCCAAACAGAATGAGAATTTAATTCCCTTTTTCAACTTGATCTCAAAATTTTCTTCCAATGTAAAACTTTTAAAAAAAAAATACTTATTGTCAACAAAATACTCGATATTCTGACATTTCAAGTCCACATATGATTTCTATCTGTCAAAAGCTGCTTTCAATCTATCTCGATCACTTTCACTTTTCTTCGGTTTCTCGAATCAAACAACTCTGCATATTCTTTTTTTTCACCATATTCAATCAAATACTGTGCAGTTTTTCATTTATAATCATACGAAGCTTCATACAGTGCTGAAAACTATTATCGTGTACCCAGAACTTCTTAAACTGATTCTAGAATCAGAATGTAAACCATGTATCTCAATCAGAAATAATAAAAACTGACATATCATGAAACCTGACAATTTTAGAAACCTATATTTTAGACAATTATTAAGTAGAAAACTTATTCATATTGAGATAAAATATGCATATTTTGCCATACCTTCGATGATTATTTAGATATTATCTTTCCTTTTTCGCAGATAAAGATAATTCCAATTCAAACCCATAAGAACTCTATCCCATTTCTATTCTGATATCATCACTGACTGTAACAGTTTTGAATTCTTCAGTACAACTTCTGTTTTTAAATAGCAGACAATCATCAAATTCAATCTGAAATTTGCAATCAAAGTCATTTGTTCACCATATCTATTTAACCAGTAACTCATTATTACATTTCTGAACTTCGCAGACTTACTGTAGAGAAGTCAATTTAACTGTCATCTCAACTAGAATTAAGCCATCATCAGATGATAGAACTTGAATATTCATAACTCATATCACAAATCAAAAATTTCAATTCTGAATATACATATCTTCATTTGTCTTTCTTGGATGATAATTAATTATCATATCTTGATCTTTTAATGCAAGAACAATAACTACCACTTCCGAATCAGGTATCAAATAATTCTTCCTATGTGATTCTAACATTTCGTAACATAAACCATTAGTTCACTTACTTGCATCAAAACACTGCTATCCCTATAAATCACAAGTTGCTTTACCGGATTTCAGACTGAACCAGAACTAGTGCTTCAGTTAACTGAGCTTTCAATCAACCAAACCTTGCTGACACTTACCGGACCATTCCAATGCCACATTTTTCTGTATTAACAGACTAGTCTAAAAAAGCCTCTGTTTTCAAATACACTTTTCAATATCATTTCAAACACAAGATCTATAGCAAACTCAGCTTCTTTAGCTAACAATAATTCAGATAACTCTTCTAGAAACATATCAGAATTGTTACTGATTTAAACTTTGACGTAGATACTTCAATACCCAATACATAAGCAAAGTAAGTATCATTTCCCCTTTTCTGGCACACTTCTGTGTTGACATAATTAATATCACAATAAACAAATCATTCAATCTTCTCTTGTTCAAAACAAAACATTTCATCATCCTGATCTTGCAACATATTATACTTTTACTTATAATTTGTCACAAACATCGTGCAAAATTAACCATTCCATTCTCAGAATCACATCGAACAATAATAACATCAAATTGATTAGAAAACTATACCTTAGTATCATTCTCAGATAGTTCATGCAGATTCTATCATTCAATAAATACTGATCTGTAATGACATCCGGTAGAGAAATATCTTCTTATATACGATTAACATATGCCCTGGCTGATGTTCATTCTCCATATTTTACAGTGAAGTCATTTATCACATCTCAACTATCATTCGTATTTTCAAAATTACAGAGTAGTCTACCTCTGATAGTTGTGTTACTCGATCTTGAAGTCTGAATAATATTTGATTCCACTTCCTTCGAGAAATCACTAAAATAATGATCAGAAGAATCATATCTAATCATATTTTCCACTCTTTATTCTACATTCTTCAGCTTTGTGTCTTCGTTTAAACCATCTTCAAACCATTTTTACCTTATAGTTTCTATCGGAATATACATTCTGATATATTTATTCAATCAAATAAATTCCCCTCATACACAGTTGTAGTTATATGATCCTGTTTAATCTTCAAGAATTCTATACGTTTCTGATCAAGAAATCTCTGACTAATATATATATTTCTTTCAGAAGTCATCTCAGAAAATTTCCAAATAACCCTTTCTTAATCACAACAGAAATCAATATTTTCCACCACTGGCAACCTGAATCTTTTTAACAGAAATATCATACCTTTCTAACATTTAATCGGTGAACAGAACAATTCATTTACAATCCCGATAATATTCTCTAACAAGATTTTAGTTCTTTTAAGATCATTTTCAGTTGTAATTCTCAATTCATCCACACTATATATACACAGATCATTAACTGCAGATAACTTACCCGTTCAGACAAGCTCTGTTCCTTGAAGCACTTCAGGAATCGATTAAAAAAAAAGGAGAGGTAGATATTGTAGCAAATACAATTTCTTCTACTCACTGAAGAACATCAGTTATAATTCTAAACAGTTTTGTATTATCTCTCTCTTTATCATTACATTATTCAACACTCAGTGGACACTCAGTGGTTAATTACTCATTAAGTTATTACTTAGTGTTGTCAATTCAGTTTTTTTTATCTAATTCACGAGACTTTTCATTTTCAGTATACATTTCATGATCAATACTATCAATATTTTCGTCTAACATTTTCACATAAAATAGAGACAAACAAATATATCAGCATCCGATCCCGATTCAATTTCGACTCAATTATGGCATGTACCTCTAGACTCAATTTTGAGCTCGATTTAGTCCGAGAATCGGCTAAACTTGAATAGCTCTAATACCACTAAATGTAATACCCTCTAACCCTTATCCGTCCCCAGAACAGGATTACAGGGCATTACCGGTCTGTACAGTTCAATTTTAGTCATTTATTAAAATAAATGTTTCTAACCCTGCAAATTAAAACTTCAACCAAAACAATTTGCCAACATTCAAATAATCCAAATACACTTAAATATACTCAAATCTTACTAATCTAAAACATTTTATAACCTATCCAATGAATCTTTTTAAGTATATGACTTACTCTATCAATTATTTCAACTTCATACTATATACCATTGTGAACCATAATTTACTTATTTCATCAATACTTTCACAACCTAGATGACTCTCATAAGACATCCTAGGTACATGCCATTACCAATGCTCAACATACTTTACCTCATCGAATTTAGGATCGATTGGGATGCTGATTCAACGGTCTAGCCTTAACTTAACCAGCGCATGGAAACAAACCGTACGCTGAGTATACACTCAGTGGTATTTCTATAATTTGAACACTTAATCAATTATAAAACATATTAATTTATATATATTGAACTATTCAAACTCAATGAGCATTCAAACATTCACTTCCCAACCAATGTTTTGGTCTACCTTAAATTCAAAATCATTTATTATTTTTCAATAGCAATTAATCAATCAGTAATATTCATTAACAATCAGTCAATCAGAACAATTATTTATTGAAGAATGATCGATTTATTGGTAACAATCAATTATTCAATAATAATCAGTTATTCAGTATCAATCAATTGATCGGTTATCCAGTAACAGTCAATTATTCAGTAAAAATCAGATATACAGTAACAATTAAATTATTTAGTAACAATCGATCTTTCCAGTTCCTTTATCTACCCCTATTAACATGACTCGGACCTATACGGATACACGGATCCAACCAACACACCAATAAGGCCCATAGTGCCTCATCGGCCGAAGATGGAACAGTAATAGTAACAGTAGCAGTACGGTACATAGAGTTCCTCATCAGAACAAATTTGGAACGGTAACAATAATAGTACGGTACACAGAATACCTCATCGAAACAAATCTGAAACAGTAACAGTAACGGTAATAGTAACAATATCCAACACACAAAGTGTAGAATCGGTAATAGTAACGATAACAGTAACAGTAGTCGGCACATAAGTGCCTGATTAGTAAGCCGGCAAAACCCGTACTCTTCCATATCTTATGGCATGCCAACTATATCCGACTAGCCCGACTAGTTAATAGGGTATTTAATTCACTTTTCAGTTTTCAATTAATTCATATTTTAATTAATTAACTATATATTTTCAATTCAATATAATTCCATTCACTTTTTACCAATAAATATTTAATTTCATAATAATCACATTTTTCTATCAATTTCATCACACTTCTAACTACATATATTTTCCAATACAACAAATATTTATTATTCAATTTCCACACCAATATTCATTTCAATTCAAACATTCACATATATTCATAAATCAATTCAATATAATCAATATTCAATCCAATTCAAATAATCATCTCAAAATACCTACTATATATATATTAAATAATAAATCCAACAATTTAAGTATTAAGTTTGGATTATAGAAATACAAACCGTAATTTTTGAGCTAACTCCTGTTGTCTTTGTCTTTTTCCTTGCTTAGCCGAGATTTCTCGAGACAACATTAGCTACGGGAATTAAAATAATTATACCATTAATTTTTAGCACTCATTATAACAAATAATTGAATTTCTATTCAATTTACACCTTATTTTCAATTAGGTCCTAACTAATTCATTCACTTTACTAACTTAATTCATACTCTATTTCTATTCAAGTTCCACCCAAACTCAAATTTAACTACTAAATTTTCAGCTTATTTTACTAGTTTCGAAATTTCCTCAAATTAGCCCTTCAACATAAAACTTATGAATTACTTTACAATTCGATACTTATTTCATTTCTAACTTGAATTTCTATCAATTTAACCCTTATTTCATCATTTTACTCAACATGAACATTATCTAGAAATCTAATAACTTTCAAAATATCAACTTAATTTCATAAAAATCTTGTTCCAAAGCTTCTAAAACATTAAAATTAAGTAAAAAGGACTAAATTGACTTACCTATTAAACTTCCAAGCTTTAAAATCCCTATTTCTCCTTTTTCCTTTCTTTTCTTCTTTCTTTCTTTCCTTCCCTTGCTTTTCGTTCCACATTCTGTTTCTTTCCTTCTTTTTATTCTTTTGTTTCTTTTATATATATAATAACAATAATAACTATAATAAAAATCTATTTAATAACAAATATATATTTAACACTTGTACCAATCATTTTTATACACTTGTTTTTCTTTACTTTTATATATATAATAACTTAATAATATACTTATATAATAAGTAAATATACATGTATTTTACAAATGTATGTATACTAATATTACACATGTCATTATACATACCATACATTTGTCATTCTTTTATTTTTTTATCATATAAATATCTTTTATAAATAATAATTATCTTTTAATAATTAAACACATGTATTACAATTGTATGTATTTTCATTAATACACTTGTATCCAATCTTACCATACATTTGTCTTTATTTAATTTATTTCATAATATAATATCAATAAAATAATAATAAATACATTAATATTTACTTAAATAATAAGTAAATACATACATGTATTATAATTGTATATACAATATTTATTACACATTTATTTTATTTTTACCATATACTTGTCTTTCTTTTATTTATTTATTTTAGTAAATATTTTTAACTTAATAATAATACCTATTAAATAATAATAATAATAATAATAATAATAATAGTTTAATATAAAACCATAATAATAACAATTATAACATTTAATGTACATAATTCAAGAAAAATCTTGATTTTTCTTCCATTTACAGCCTCATTTCATGGGTATGGCTTAATTGCCATTTTGATCCTTTTTATTTTCTATTACTTTAGAACTAAACTTTCACACTATATTCAATTTAATCCTTTTATCCAATTATCCTTAATTAAGCTAAATTTACTTAATTAAACTTTAATTAACCACTCACTTAACTTCGTAAATATTTTTAATAAATATTTACGAATCCATTTTTTAGAAACAAAGAGCCGAAAATGTACATTTTCAATAATTATAAAATTCAGGTTATTACAAAATCCCCTTTGATTAGCTTCTAACAAAGCTAAGTATTCATCCTCTTCTTCATCATTTGGAGGATCTGATGTCAACATTCGTTCCAATGGGTTCTCAACATGGTTGAGTTCCTTTTCCATGATTAACTCCTCTAAATCAGACAATGCAGAACAATCACTAATTGTGTCAGGAAATTGCATAGACTTAAAAACATGAAATGTTACCTGATCATCCTGAACTCGCATAGTAAGCTAGCCCTTCTGCACATCAATAAGGGTCCTTCCGGTTGCTAAGACTGGTCTTCCTAAGATGATTGGCACCTCTTTGTCTGCTTCAAAGTCTAGAATCACAAAGTCAGCAGGAAAGATAAATTTGTCTACACGTACCAATACGTCCTCGATTATTCCTTCTAGATGTGCTAAGGATCGATCTGCTAATTGAAGTGTAACCGTAGTAGGTCTAACTTCACTTATCCCCAACTTCCTAAATATTGACATGAGCATCAAGTTGATACTCGCACCTAAGTCACATAGTGCCTTACCACAATATGTTGCTCAAATGTTGCAAGGTATGGTAAAACATCAAGGATCCTTTAACTTTGGGGGTAGTTTGTTTTGAAGATATGCACTGCATTCCTTTGTGAGGGCTACCATCTTAAATTCTGCAAGGCTTCATTTTTTAGACAGGATATCCTTCATGAATTTGATGTAGTTTGGCATTTGTTAAGTGCTTCAACCAACGGGATGTTGATATGAAGTTGCTTGAGTACGTCTAGGAACTTCTTGAATTGAATTTCCTGCTTCTGCTTCTGAAGTCTTTGAGGGTAGGGTGATGGAGGTTTCTTTACTGGAACTGGTTGATTCTTTTTCTGTGGCAATTCTGCATCTAACGGAGTTATTAGTTGATCAGAATTAGCTAGTTCCGAAGTCACCTTGTCAAAATTTGCAAACTCTGGTTCTGGTGAAACTAAAATTTCAACACTCGGTTGAACTTCCTTTGAGTCTTGAGCATCAGCTGGCTCTTTTTGAACTTCAACGGTGTTGGGCTCTGATGTCTTTCCACTCTTCAGTGTCAATGCTTTAAAATGTTCCTTCTGTAACACCCTTAACCCATAGCTTTTGCCAGATTAGGGTTACGAGGCATTATCGAACATAAGCACAGATCATCACAGTCAAGGTATTCAACTACCTAAATTAAAACCAAGCATATTTTATTTCATATATGGTACCAAACACCTATATTACAACCTTCAATTGTATGTATTTATTTCATTAAATAATTGGCTAATGCACATTTAAAAATACTTATATACATTCAATTATAAAATCAAATAATACATATCATATAGCTTATAAAACATTCATACATGAGACATTTTTAAACATTACTAATTGGTCAAATATAACCAATAAATTAACTATCTATTCGGTCATATAAGATATCTTCAATACATCATATTTATATAATTATGCCATACACCATAACACATATTTAACAAGCCGAAAATGCTTATACATATTATTCATTATTTCTAACCAAATCACCAATGCCGACATACTAATACAAACTGACTCAAAATAACCACATTCTTTAATCAAATTATCAAGTCTATCCTAGTCCACACATGACCGATACAACAAATTCAACATTAACATTTAAGTAAACACTTGATTACATGAGTTAAACCATCATTGCCGAATCACAAAGTTGATTATAATCATCACATATATTTTTATTACATAACCGAATACACAAGCACATTATAAACAATTTCCAAACCAATTAAGATTACAAATTATACATTTTAACAATGAGTCATTAACAATCACAACCCAAATCACATCTATCATCCATATATCAAGCTTACCAAAATGAGTCATTTATAACATTTTCATATCATTCACAACAAGGACTTATAATCAAAACATCATACCTACATGCCATGAGACATAATCAACAAAATAATTTATACCATAATCAAATATACCTGAACTTAAGGATTATGATCAAGCCATATTCGCATGGCTAAATATATACAATTTCAAAACCAAACATACTAATATATCAAGCCTATACATGCCATATGTTCAAAGTTTCAAACTTATAGAATACCAAAAATAGTTGATAGTGTAATAGACTTCGCTGACGATCCCCGAGCTCGTAACTTGATTCCAAAATTTATAAAATAGAGGCAAACATACACACACTGTAAGCTATCATAGCTTAGTAAGTCATACGCAAATAAATAACTTAATTTAACCAAACCAATTTATAATAACATAATCACATTTAATCTCAATCTTAAAGTTTCATATACAACATATACTTCCATAGATGAACTTTATCTTGGCTGAATATACATATATCTATTATCAAAGTATCATACACTTTCAACGCCATATCATCAATATATATAACCGAATATACATAAACTCATATACATATATTCATGAATCATTTCATAAATATTCACATTTTATATTCATAAGGCTGAATATAATCATTTATTTATGTTTGCACATAGATCACAAATATGATAACAGTATACATAACCTTTGGCCTAATGTACTTTCCATATACACATATATTTTCATTTACTTCATATATCATTTGCAACTCATATCAAATAATCAACTTACCTTATTTTCAAATAGTAATAAACTATCACATACCTGATCACTTTAGCTCGTTTTACACATTCAATCACAACTTATCATTGCTCGTTGAACCATTCAAAATTGAATAGGATACTCTGATAATCACACATATCGATGCCACTGTCCCAGATAAGGTCTTACACGAATCAAATACGATGTCGATGTCCCAGACATGGTCTTACACGTAATCACATATCAATGCCAATGTCCCAGACGTGGTCTTACACGAGAACACATATCAGAAATCCTATGTCATGACATATGTATCCTAGATATTCCTAAGGTTTGTACGGGGCTTTCAGATGTCGTAACTCGATTAAATCGAACTCGTACACATAGCTTTCAAGCATATTCACATTCAGTTATCATATATACATCTTCACATAATTCATTTCAGTATATAAAAGTCGTAATTATTTAAAATTAACAACATCTATTTGCTTATAAACTTACCTCGGACAATGATAATAGGAACAAGACGACTAATCGACAACTTTGGTTTTCTCTCGATCCAAATCTGATTTCTTTGGTTCTTGATCTAAACATATTCAAATTAAACTCATTCAAACATAATTTCATTCAATTTAGTACAAAAACACATAAATGGGGAAATTACCATTTTACCCCTGACATTTTACACTTTTTACAATTTAGTCCAAATTGCACAAAACACAAAACATGCAAAATTTGAATACACTATGCTTAGGCCGAATGTTCCTTATATTCATACAAGTCCATACATTTCATTTATTTCACATTTTAGTCCCTCAATTTATTATTTTTGCAATTTAGTCCTAATTACTCAAAATCATCAAAAATTCCAATACAAAACATATTAATCCAAAACATATCTTTCATAATTCATCAACTAACATCACAAAACTCAATTATTCATCAATGGCATAACTCAAAATATTCATCAAAATCAGAAATTCAAGCATGGGCTTTGTACATTACACTGCAACGATCTCAAAAACATAAAAATTATAAAAAACCGAGCTAGTTACATACCTTAATCAAGCTCAACAATGGCCGAATACCCTAAGCTTTATTTCTTTTCTTTCTTTTTCAAGTTTTGGTCAAAAAAATATGAACACAAATACATGGCTTTTAATTATGTTTTATTATAACATATATTATTTCATAATTTACCATATTAACCTTTACAATTTAATATCATAACTTTATAATGGTTGTCCACAACCGTCCATGCTATAATTAAATGGCCTAATTTCATTTTAAGGCCTCCATAATAAAAGAACAATAACAATTTGGCACTTACGCAATTATCTAGTTACTTTTACATTTTACGCGATTAAGCCATTTTTATTAAATCGGTACTCAATTGACAAAATTAAAACATGAAAATTTCACACATATAAATTCACACATAATAAACATAGAAAATAATTTTTAAATATTTTTCTGACTCAGATTCGTGGTCCCAAAACCATCGTTCCGAATAGGGTCTAAATTGGGCTGTTACAACTCTACCCCCTTAGGGATTTTCGTCCTCGAAAATCTTACTGGTGAATAGGTTCGGATAAAGTTCGTTTATTGCATCCTCTGGCTCCCACGTTGGCTTTTCAACTTTGTGTATATGCCACAGTACTTTCAATAACGGAATTTTCTTATTTCGCAATTCTTTAACTTCGCGAGCCAGTATACGAATTGATTCTTCCTCATATGTCATATCCAACTTAATCTCAATCTCTGATGGATTGATCACATGTGAGGGATCAGATTGATATCTATGAAGCATCGAAACATGGAATACATTATGGATCTTTTCTAACTCAGGTGGCAACAACAGTCTATAAGAAACCGGCCCAATAGGCTCTATAATCTCATACGGCCTAATAAATCTTAGACTCAATTTCCCTTTACGATCGAATCTGAGTATTTTCTTCCATGGTGGGACTTTGGAAAAGACTTTGTCCCCTATCTGAAACTCTATATCTTTTCATTTCAAGTCTGCATATGATTTCTGACGACCTGGCGCTATTTTCAGACTTTCACGAATCACTTTCACTTTTTGTTCAGTCTCTCTAACCAAATCGACCCTGTGTATCTTGTTTTCACTGAGCTTAGTCTAATATAATGGTGTTTGACATTTACGGCCGTACAAATCCTCGTAGGGTGCCATGTTGATACTCGATTGAAAGCTATTATTGTACGCAAATTCAATCAGGGGTAAGTGTCGTTCCCACTTGTCTTCAAACTCAAGAATGCAACATCTCAACATATCCTCAAGTATTTGAATGATCTGTTCAGATTGACCATCTGTTTACGGATGGGAAGCAATGCTGAAATGTAAATTCGTACCTAGAGCATCTTGCAGTTTCTTCCAAAACCGCGATCTAAACCTCAGATCTCTATCCGAAACTATAGAAATAAGTACTCCATGTAATCTCACAATCTGAGAAACATACAATTCAGTTAACATATCAAGCGAGTAATCTATGCAAACCGGAATAAAATGAGCTGATTTAGTCAATCTATCCACAATAACCCAAATTACATCTTTCTTGCTTGGTGTCAACGGTAAACCGGATACAAAATCCATCGTGACTCTATCCCATTTCCACTCAGGTATCATGATCGGCTGAAGCGATCCAGAAGGTACCTGATGCTCGGCTTTTACTTGCTGACAGACTAAACATTTTGAAACAAAGTTAGAAATGTCTCGTTTCATACCATGCCACCAGTACAGTTGTGTAACACCCCTATGACACGTATCCGTCGCCAAAATGGGTTATGAAGTGTTACCAACCCAAAATACCACATTTGTACAATCACATTGATATTAGAACATTAACTTTTATATGCATTCAAAAACTTTATACAAACATCCAAAAGATACCATTTTCGCATGGCTTATATACAAGGACATCTCGAAATATCATTCACTTAAGCCTATTCTATACATGCCATATTAGCTTAAAATATAGTAGTACCAAAATGATAGATAGTGTGACGAATTACTGACGATCCCCTCCTCGAGCAAGTGATTGTAATCAACAAATCTATAAAATAGAGAAACATAATAAACAGAGTAAGCTTTCATAAGCTTAGTAAGTTTTAAGTAATGCAACAAACAAACTCAATTATAGATCAATTATCCAATTTCTCAAGAGATCATTTTCTAGATATATTACCATTTGGCCGAATATACATAAGTACATTATGCACAATTACATACTCATTTCACTAAATCTAAATTCATATGGCATAATCAATAAATCGAATATTTTCACATACTTTCACACCTTAACCGAATGTATCATGATCATAGATATAGATATAATATTTATTCACATATGTATCACATTATACACTTATGATTCAATTCAAATCATACTCACATATAAATACAAAATACGTACCTGGCCAACTTAACGTATTGAATGTATTCATTTTGTCGTTCTAACACGAGGTATCTTAGTTTTAGACTTTTATCAAATCACCGGCATTTAGCCTGCTAGGTTTAAAAACCCGAATTCATTCACCGGCATTTCGCCTGCTAGGCTCGAAGCCCGTATAGTATCTCACTAGCATTATAGCATGCTAGGCTCAAAGGCCTGAGTAGTATTTCACCGGCATTATAGCCTGCTAGGCTCAAAGGCCCGAATAGTACCGTGCGGTATTTAAATCACAAATTTTATATAACACAATCACACCAAATTGGATACAAGCATCATTCGAATATACATCATTTAATCATAAAAGTATATCACATTTTACTTCCATTAAAATTGCCATTCAGCCATATACATATATGACAAATAATACTTAATTCTTATAATATGTCATATAATTATCGAAATTTATATATATATATATAAACTACCTAAAACTTACCTCAAATATATTCGAACAGTCTCGAATCGACTATTTAACTACTTTCTCTTTTCCCCTATCCAACTTCGGTTCTCTATGCTCTTGAGCTAATTCAAACAAAATTTAACTTATTAAAGTCCCATCATTCTAGCTTATGGCTGAATATGACAAGAAACTTAATAGGCCATATAGTTACTTTTAGCTCAAGTATAAAATGGTCATGCACATTTTTAATCACATTAAGCAATTTACCTTAACATATAACTTACATAGCCAAAGTACATGTAACCCTAATGACCGAATAATTTGAATATGTATATCATCAAAGTTCCTATGATTTAACCCTTAAACCTTATGGCCGAATATTCATTGTATATTAACTCTCATGCACAAGCACAAAACTCATATGGCTATTATATAATTTGATAAACAATCACACATACAACCTAATATACATATATGACATGTTCGAATATGCTATTATAAATTAAATACATATTGCGTTTTTAACATAGATTTCAAGGCTACAATCAACAATTGCATTTATTCACAAATAATAGACTAAAACCATCAGGGAACATTTTACTAACTCATTCCCTTGCATATCTGAATTTCATTAATTAATATACATACAACTCCAAATATTATATCATGGAACAAGTGCCGAATTACAAATTGTAATAAAATCAAAACATAACTCTTACCATATTTCCATATAAATAACATATACCATCATGTCATTTATTTATTTATCTGCAGCAATTACATAACACAGATACATATACGTATAATATCCTACTCATTATAAATTGAATATATCATCAAATTAACCAATTCTGCTACTTAAATATTTGACCAATACTTTCAATTAATATGCCATTTGAAGACCGACACAAAAGTCAGATGCATTAATCAAAATGTCATAGCCCAACTAAGTCTACAATTATTCAATACTACAAATATAGCATTATCATATAAATAAACCCATAATGACCTAATATGCATACTTGTCAAACCACAATTAAGGCACAAGCCTAACATTTTAGTCTTTTATTATCGTACGTCAAACAAGGCATATTAATAAAATCATTCATATAACATATTTATTATTTGTTTTTATCAACCGTACCTAATTAACTAATCATTCCAATGTAAGATACAATCACATACATTGTCATTACATCCATTTCATAATAATTAGTACCCACTCGAATATATATATTTTTGCATTTTAGCAAAAACGCATTCCCAACTAAAGCATTACTCAAACCAATTCATTTACCCAAGTATATCACACACTTACACATTAAACAAAATTTTCAAATTGAGCTAATTACATGATCGATTATACCTCATAACTATCATCATTATCAAACCATTTCCAAAACATATAACACCTTTAAAGACACCCAAACAACCCATAACCGAATGCATCACTTCAAACCAATAACAAAAATTAAGTCATGGGCTATGAAAGGAGCTTAGCGATTAACTCAATTTCACATAAATTATCAAGAAATAAAATCAAACATACCTCCAATTAGAAACACCAAGGCCGAATATCCAAGAACCTTTTGTTTTACTTGTTCTTTAAATTTAGGCAAAATGAAAGAAGAATGGATGAAAACTTTGTTTTTCTCACCTATTTTCTTTTATTAATTTATATAATTCCTCTTATAATATCATTAAATATTATAACACTAATATGGAATGCATATAATATTCATTAGGTTATTATTTTACAATACAAAATACATATTTTAATTATCAACTATCATCATTACTGTCCACTAATTTAATAGTGGTCCATTTGACATGCAAGTCCTCCTTGTAATAGACCATGCATTATTCGGCCCTCTAAATTCTTCCTATCACATTTTTAAGTTTTAACACACAAGTTCTTTTTAGCTAATTCCACATTCAAATGAAAAAGTTAAGACACGATACTTTCACACATACACTTTCACATATAATATGCACAGAATATAACATTTAATTATTTTTATGACTCGGTTTTGTGGTCCCGAAACCACTTTCCGACTGGGGTCAAATTAGGGCTGTTACAACTCTCCCCCCTAAGAAATTTTTGTCCCCGAAAATCTTACCGGCGAAAAGGTTAGGATAACGTTCTTTCATTGAGTCCTCTGGCTCCCAAGTCGCTTCTTCAACCCCGTGTTTGAGCCACAATACTTTCACTAATGAGATTTTCTTATTCCGTAGTTCTTTTACTTCACGAGCCAAAATACGAACCGGTTCCTCTTCATAACTCAAATCAGATTGAATTTCAATCTCTGATGGATTTATCACATGACTAGGATCGGATCTGTATCAACGGAGCATCGAAACATGAAAAACGTCATGAATCTTTTCAAGTTCAGGTGGCAAAAGTAGTCTGTAAGATACCGGTCCAATCCGTTCTGAAATTTCGTATGGTCCGATAAATCTCGAGCTCAATTTGCCTTTACGGCCAAATCTAAGTACCTTTTTCCACGGTGAAACTTTAAGAAACACTTTGTCTCCGACTTGATACTCTATGTCCTTCCATTTCAAGTCTGCATACGATTTTTGATGATCTGATGCTGCTTTCAGACTTTTACGGATCACTTTTACTTTCTGTTCGGCCTCTTTAATCAAATCAACTCCGTAAATCTTATTCTCACTGAGTTCAGTCCAAAACAAAGGTGTACGACATTTATGACCATACAAAGCCTCGTAAGGTGCCATCTTGATGCTCGATTGAAAACTATTGTTATATGTGAATTCAACCAAAGGTAAATATCATTCCCACGAAGTACTAAACTTAAGGATGCAACATCTCAACATATCCTCGAGTATTTGAATAATTCGCTCGAATTGACCATCGGTCTGGGGATGAAAAGTGGTGCTAAAATGCAACTTAGTACCCAATGCTTCTTGCAATTTCTTCCAAAACCGCGATGTAAATCTCGGATCTCTATCCTACACAATAGAAATAGGTACCCCGTGTAACCTTACAATCTGAGAAATATACAGTTCGGCTAACTTATCAAGTGAATAATCCGTACGTACGGGAATAAAATGAGCCAACTTCATCAATCTATCAACAATAACCCATATCGCATCTTTCTTATTTTGAGATAATGGCAACCCAGATACAAAATCTATCGTGACTCGATCCCATTTCCACTCTGGTATTATGATTGGCGAAAGTAATCCCAAAGGCACTTGATGTTCCGCTTTCAGTTGTTGACATATCAAACACTTCGAAACAAAGTTAGAAATGTCTTGCTTCATACCATGCCACCAATACAAACGTTTCAGATCGTTGTACATTTTTGTACTACCCGGGTGAACTGACATTCGGCTGTTATAAGCCTCGTTCAAAATCATCGGAATAAGCTCTGAATTTCTCGGAACAAATAATCGACTTCTGAACCTCAAGCAATCATTGTTATCAATCAAAAACTCTGAATCTTCTTTCGAAACACATAATGCTCGCTTTGCAACTAATTCATCATCAACTTTTTGAGCTTCACGGATTTGTTACATCAATAACGGTTTTGCTTTTAACTCCGCTACTAACACATCATCAGCGGCGACAGACAGGTGTACATTCATTGCTCGCAAAACAAACAGCGCTTTACGGCTTAATGCATCAGCAACCACGTTAGCCTTTCTCGGATGGTAATCAATGACAAGCTCGTAATCTTTCAATAATTCTAGCCAATGTCTTTGTCTTAAATTCAAATCTCTCTAAGTCATCAAGTACTTGAGACTTTTGTGATTGGAATACACATGACATTTTTCCCCGAACAAGTAGTGGCGCCAAATTTTTAAAGCGAAAACAATAGCAACTAACTCAAGATCATGAGTCGGATAATTTTTCTCATGTGGCTTCAATTGTCTCGAAGCGTACGCTACAACTCTACCTTCTTGCATCAACACACAGCCCAAACCATTCAGAGACGCATCACTGTAGATCACAAATTCTTTACCAGATTCTGGCTGAACTAACACTAGGGCTTCAGTCAAAAGAGTTTTCAATTGATCAAAACTTTTCTAACACTTTTCCCACCACTCAAACTTGATATCTTTTTGAAGCAACTTTATCATCGGTGTTGCTATCATCGAGAAACCTTTCACAAACCGTCTGTAGTATCCGGCAAGTCCCAAAAAGCTTCAAACTTCTAAAACATTTCTCGGAGGCTTCCAATCAAGTATAGCTGAAATTTTACTCGGATCAACTCGGATGCCCGATGCGGATACAATATGCCCCAAAAAGCTGACTTCCCTCAACCAAAACTCACATTTACTAAACTTCGCATATAATTACTTGTCTTGCAAAATTTGTAATACTAACTTCAAGTGCTCAGCATGTTCAGTTTCATCGCGTGAATAGATCAAAATGTCATCTATAAACACGAATACAAACTGATCCAAATACTGTCTAAAAATCTGATTCATTAAATCCATGAAAACAGCAGGGGCATTAGTGAGCCCAAACGGCATCACTAGGAACTCATAATGTCCGTACCTCGTTCTGAAAGCAGTTTTAGGCACGTCAGAGTCTCTAACTCGCAACTGATAATAACCTGATGTCAAGTCTATCTTCAAAAATACTGAGGCTCCTTTTAGTTGATCAAGCAAATCGTCGATTCGTGGCAACAGATATTTATTCTTTATCGTTACCCTATTAAGCTGACGATAATCAATGCACATTCTCATGGTTTCGTCTTTCTTTTTCACAAACAGCACTGGTGCACCCTTGGGAGAAAAACTCGGTCGAGCAAAACCTCTATCTGTCAACTCTTGCAACTGAGATTTCAATTCTTTTAATTCGGTTGGTGCCATACGATACGGAGCTATCGAAATAGGTGTAGTCCCTTGTACTAGTTCAATACCAAACTCTACCTCCCGAACAGGTGGTAATCCAGGTAATTCCTCAGGGAACACATCCGAATATTCACAAACCACGGGCACAGTCTCGAGTTTCTTTTCTGATTCTTTACTATCCAGTACGTACGCATGGTATGCTTCACACCCCTTTTTCACATATTTTTGAGCCAACATCGAGGATATCACTGCCGGTGATCCATTCAAATCGATAGACTCAACTCAAATTATTTCATTATTTGAACACCTCAAATCAATTATCTTTCGCTTGCAATTTACTACTACATCATGCACAGTTAACCAATCTATACCGAGAATGACATCAAACTCGTCAAACGGTAATAACATTAAATCAGCCGGAAAGCAAGAATCTCGGATCATTAGGGGACATTTCTTACATACTTTATCAACTAGCACATAACGACACAAAGGATTCGACACCCAAATCACAAACTTAGTAGACTCAACAGGTAGAGTCTTACTGGATGCCAAGGTTTCACACACATATGAATGAGTAGAATCGGGATCAATCAAAGTAATAACATCAGTATCAAAAAGAGTGAAAGTACCGGTAATAACATCTGGCGAAGAAGCATCCTCGCGCGCGCGTATAGCATATACTCTGGAAGGAGCACGAGCCTCAGAATGTACTGTAGTATCTTTGGTCCCTTTCTTATTTCCACTAGCATTACCCGTATGTCTAGGTGGTCTACCTCGTGTTGCAGTGTTACTAGGTCTCCCACTCGGATCAGTATTCTGTTCAGCTAATTTTGGACAATCTCTGATAAAGTGATCAGTTGATCCACACTTGAAACAAGAGCGGTCATGAAATCTACAGCTTCTTGAATGCCATTTACCACAATGCTTGCACTCAGATCTATCCTGACGATTATTGCCGACACCGGCAACTGAGGTGGCTCGCGTACTCACAGGGGGTCGATCACGGTCCCGTTTGGAAAAACCCAAAGTATTCTTGGATCGGCCCGAGTCATCTCTAAATTTCTTCGATGACCGATGAAAAGATTTCCTGAAAATCTTTTACGGAACTCTCTAGCTCCATCATCAGCTTTTCTTTTCTCTTTACTGAGCTCTTCATCTTTACAAGCTCACTCGACAAGCACTCCAAACTCTTTGATTTCCAGAATACCCGCCAACAGTTTGATGTCTTCATTCAACCCGTCCTCAAAGTGTTTACACATGATAGCCTCAAACGAAACACATTCCCGAGCATATCTACTAAGTCTGACAAATTTTCGCTCATAATCAGTAACTGACATAGAACCCTGTTTAAGCTCAAGAAATTCTTTCCGTTTTTGATCAATGAATCTTTGACTAATATATTTCTTGCAGAACTCGGTTTGAAAGAATTCCCAAGTAACTCGTTCTCTCGGCACAACTGAAACCAAGGTATTCCACCAATAGTAGGCAGAATCACGTAACAGAGATATAGCACATTTTAAGCATTCATCAGGTGTGCACGATAATTCATCGAACACGCGAATGGTATTATCAAGCCAAAATTCAGCCTGCTCGGCATCATCACTATCAGTAGCCTTGAACTCAGTAGCCCCGTGCTTTCGAATTCTATCAACTGGGGGCTTGTTCAACCTCGACGGGTCCACTACAGAGGGTACCACAGGTGCAGGGGTTGTATTAGTCGCGGGTGGAGGATGTGAAACAGCCGGATTAGTCCGAATATACTGAGTAAACCAATCGTTCGTCATAGCATAGAAGGCTTGTTTAGCCTCATCATTTTGATTACTAGCATTCAGTTGAGAGTCCAACAGTGCTGTCCCTAGCGCGGGAGCAGGCGCTACACTCTCTAAATCATCAGCTACTGCCCGATCGGGATCAAAATTCATTTCTATACGGAAAACATGTTTCAACTGTCAGAAATTATCACACTATCATATTAACACTTTATGGCATGTATAGCTAGACTCACACACGCTACGTTAGTCCTAGAATCGACTAAACTGTAGCTCTGATACCAATAAAATTGTAACACCCCTATGACCCGTATCCGTCGCCAGAATGGGTTATGAAGTGTTACCAACCCAAAATACCACATTTGTACAATCACATTGATATTAGAACATTAACTTTTATATGCATTCAAAAACTTTATACAAACATCCAAAAGATACCATTTTCGCATGGCTTATATACAAGGACATCTCAAAATATCATTCACTTAAGTCTATTATATACATGCCATATTAGCTTAAAATATAGTAGTACCAAAATGATAGATAGTGTGACGAATTGCTGACGATCCCCTCCCCGAGTAGGTGATTGTAATCAACAAATCTATAAAATAGAGAAACATAATAAACAGAGTAAGCTTTCATAAGCTTAGTAAGTTTTAAGTAATGCAACAAACAAACTCAATTATAGATCAATTATCCAATTTCTCAAGAGATCATTTTTTAGATATATTACCATTTGGCCGAATATACATAAGTACATTATGCACAATTACATACTCATTTCACTAAATTTGAATTCATATGGCATAATCAATAAATCGAATATTTTCACATACTTTCACACCTTAACCGAATGTATCATGATCATAGATATAGGTATAACATTTATTCACATATGTATCACATTATACACTTATGATTCAATTCAAATCATACTCACATATAAATACAAAATACGTACTTGGCCAACTTAACGTATTGAATGTATTCATTTTGTCGTTCTAACACGAGGTATCTTAGTTTTAGACTTTTATCAAATCACCGGCATTTAGCCTACTAGGTTTAAAAACCCGAATTCATTCACCGACATTTCACCTGCTAGGCTCGAAGCCCGTATAGTATCTCACCGGCATTATAGCCTGCTAGGCTCAAAGGCCTGAGTAGTATTTCACCGGCATTATAGCCTGCTAGGCTCAAAGGCCCGAATAGTATCGTGCGATATTCAAATCACAAATTTTATATAACACAATCACACCAAATTGGATACAAGCATCATTCAAATATGCATCATTTAATCATAAAAGTATATCACATTTTACTTCCATTACAATTGCCATTCAGCCATATACATATATGACAAGTAATACTTAATTCTTATAATATGTCATATCATTATCGAAATATATATATAAACTACTTAAAACTTACCTCAAATATATTTGAACAGTCTCAAATCGACTATTCAACTACTTTCTCTTTTCCCCTGTCCAACCTCGGTTCTCTATGCTCTTGAGCTAATTCAAACAAAATTTAACTTATTAAAGTCCCATCATTCTAGCTTATGGCCGAATATGACAAGAAACTTAATAGGCCATATAGTTACTTTTAGCTCAAGTATAAAATGGTCATGCACATTTTTAATCACATTAAGCAATTTACCTTAACATATAACTCACATAGCCAAAGTACATGTAACCCTAATGACCGAATAATATGAATATGTATATCATCAAATTTCCTATGATTTGACCCTTAAACCTTATAGCCGAATATTCATTGTATATTAACTCTCATGCACAAGCACAAAACTCATATGGCTATTATATAATTTGATAAACAATCACACATACAACCTAATATACATATATGACATGTTCGAATATGCTATTATAAATTAAATACATATTGCGTTCTTAACATAGATTTCAAGGCTACAATCAACAATTGCATTTATTCCCAAATAATAGACTAAAACCATCAGGGAACATTTTACTAACTCATTCCCTTGCATATCCGAATTTCATTAATTAATATACATACAACTCCAACTATTATATCATGGAACAAGTGCCGAATTACAAATTGTAATAAAATCAAAACATAACTCTTATCATATTTCCATATAAATAACATATACCATCATGTCATTTATTTATTTATCTGCAGCAATTACATAACACAGATACATATACGTATAATATCCTACTTATTATAAATTGAATATATCATCAAATTAACCAATTCTGCTACTTAAATATTTGACCAATACTTTCAATTAATATGCCATTTGAAGACCGACACAAAAGTCAGATGCATTAATCAAAATGTCATAGCCCAACTAAGTCTACAATTATTCAATACTACAAATATAGCATTATCATATAAATAAACCCATAATGACCTAATATGCATACTTGTCAAACCACAATTAAGACACAAACCTAACATTTTAGTCTTTTATTATCGTACCTCAAACAAGGCATATTAATAAAATCATTCATATAACATATTTATCATTTGTTTTTATCAACCGTACCTAATTAACTAATCATTCCATTGTAAGATACAATCACATACCTTGTCATTACATCCATTTCATAATAATTAGTACCCACTCGAATATATATATTTTTGCATTTTAGCAAAAACGCATTCCCAACTAAAGCATTACTCAAACCAATTCATTTACCCAAGTATATCACGCACTTACACATTAAACAAAATTTTCAATTTGAGCTAATTACATGACCGATTATACCTCATAACTATCATCATTATCAAACCATTTCCAAAACATATAACAACTTCAAAGACACCCAAACAACCCATAACCGAATGCATCACTTCAAACCAATAACAAAAATTAAGTCATGGGCTATGAAAAGAGCTTAGCAATTAACTCAATTTCACATAAATTATCAAGAAATAAAATCAAACATACCTCCAATTAGAAACACCAAGGCCGAATATCCAAGAACCTTTTGTTTTACTTGTTCTTTAAATTTCGGCAAAATGAAAGAAGAATGGATGAAAACTTTGTTTTTCTCACCTATTTTCTTTTATTAATTTATATAATTCCTCTTATAATATCATTAAATATTATAATACTAATATGGAATGCATATAATATTCATTAGGTTATTATTTTACAATACAAAATACATATTTTAATTATCAACTATCATCATTGCTGTCCACTAATTTAATAGTGGTCTATTTGACATGCAAGTCCTCCTTGTAATATACCATGCATTATTCGGCTCTAAATTCTTCCTATCACATTTTTAAGTTTTAACACACAAGTCCTTTTTAGCTAATTCCACATTCAAATGAAAAAGTTAAGACACAATACTTTCGCACATACACTGTCACATATAATAAGCACAGAATATAACATTTAATTATTTTTATTACTCGGTTTTGTGGTCCCAAAACCACTTTCCGACTGGGGTCAAATTAGGGCTGTCACAAGTTGTTTCAGATCATTATACATTTTTGTACTACTTGGGTGAACACATAATCGACTATTATGAGCTTCATTCAAAATCATCTGAATCAACTCTGGATTTCTCAAAACACATATTCGATTTCTGAACCTCAGACAACCCTCAGCATCAACTCGAAATTCTGAATCAACATTCAAGTCACATTGGCCCTGCTTTGCTAACAAATCATTATCAACTTCCTGAGCTTCGCAGATCTGTTGTATAAATAACTATCTTACTTTTAACTCAGCTATAATCGAACCATCATCAGACAGAGCCATATGTGCATTCATTGCATGCAAAACAAATAGTGATTTACGACTTAGAGCATCAGCAACAACATTAGCCTTTCCCGGATGGTAGTCAATCACAACCTCATAGTCTTTTAACAACTCTAACCATCGACGCTGTCTCAAATTCAGATCTTTTTAAGTCATCAAATATTTCAGGCTCTTGTGATCAGAATAAACATTACATTTCTCACCGAACAGATAGTGACGCCATATCTTCAATGCAATCACAATAGCTTCCAATTCTAGGTCATGTGTCGGATAGTTCTTTTCATGTGGCTTTAACTGTCTCGAGGTATAAGCTATGACTTTTCCTTCCTGCATTAACACACAGCCCAAACCATTTAAAGATGATCACTATAGATAACAAATTCTTTACCCGGTTCTGGCTGAATTAGTACTAGAGCTTCGGTCAAAAGGACTTTCAACTGATCAAAACTTTTCTGGCACTTTTCTGACCACTCGAACTTAACATCTTTTTGTAATAGATTCGTCATCAGGGTTGTAATCATAGAGAAACCTTTCACGAACCGTCTATAGTAACCAACAAGTCCTAGAAAACTTCAGACTTCAGAAACATTTTCTAAAGGTTTCCAATCAAGTATAGCTGAAATTTTACTTGGATCAACCCGAATACCCGATGCTGATACAACATGTCCCAGAAAACTGACTTCACGTAACCAGAACTCACATTTGCTGAACTTTGCGTACAACTGTTTATCTTGCAAAGTCTATAACGCAAGTCTCAGATGTTCGGCATGCTCAGTTTCATCACGGGAATAGATCAAAATGTCATCTATGAACACGACCACAAATCGATTCAGATACTATCTGAAGATTCGATTCATCAAATCCATAAAAACAACAGGTGAATTAGTGAGTCCGAAAGGCATAACCAAAAACTCATAGTGTCCGCAGCTCGTTCGAAAAGCAGTCTCTGGCACATTGGAGTCTTTAACTCGCAACTGATAATAGCCTGATCTCAAATCGATCTTTGAAAACACTGTAGCCGTGATCACGGGTAGATCTTGGGTCAATTAAAGCAACAACAGATATTTCATGGATAGAAAAGGTACCCGCGATCACGTCAGGAGACTCTGCCTCTTCTCGAGCTCGAATAGCATAAGTCCTTGCAGGTGTTGTAACACCCCAAACCCGTAACCATCGTCGAAATAGGTTAAGAGGCATTACCAGACTCTTAACTGAAATCAGAACCACCACACATCAAATATCATCTCATTACTAATAAGAGTCATTCATTCATATACAATATTCACATAAAATCGAGTCTACAATGCTTAAACATGCATTCAGGACCAAGTTGATAACATACCAAAAGTTTCAGAACTTATAAAAATTTTCAACTTACAAAAGGTCACACGCCTGTGTGAACAAGCCGTGTGCCTCACACAGTCTAGACACGCCCGTGTGCCAAAGCTGTGGCAAAACAGGGCATAGCTACTGACTTGTCAACACGGCCGGACCACACGCCGGTCTGTCTAGCCCGTGTAATTACAATCTCTCAATTCATCTATCAAATTTATACCAACACAATCCATAAGTTCTTACCAATTCAATGAGCTTTATAAACATAATATCATCTACCACGTAGGTATCATACTTACCTGAACATTTTCATATTCATTCATTTTCAGTCTCACCTCACGTTTGAATACTTTAAGGCTTTCCAAAAATCACCAATGCTTTAAACATCTACACACTTAGTGCTTAAAGGATAGCAAAAGCTAGAACAATTCTGCACACTTAGTGCTATCTCAATTAACCGAAACTAAGTCGGTATCGCACACTTAGTGCCTCAAGTAGCCGAAGCTAGTTTAAATCGCACACTTAGTGCCAAACACTTTTAATTCATCATCATATTCATCCAGTTCAATTATATATACATCTATGCATAATCAAACAGAAACATGTACTTATAATATCATGTTCTACGTACGAACTTACCTCGTACTCGAAGTTGTCGACTCGAACGTTTATTCAATAATCTTCGACTTCCCTCGATCTAAATCTAAATTCCTATTTTCTTGATCTATATGTATTCAAAATTAATCATTTTTATTCACCAAATCACTCAGAACAATCCATATACACACAATTAGGGCATTTTGCAAAATAGCCCCCACATTTTCACATTTCGACACTTTAGTCCCTAATTCACAAAATCACCAAATACATAAAATTTGCTTGTACACAAGCTTAGCCGAATTTTCATAACTCTCATACAAGTCCATACATTTCATTTATTTCACATTTTAGTCCCTCAAAATAGCATTTTTACAATTTAACCCAAATTACTCAATTTCATCAAAAATTCAAAAACAAAACATTTAAAACCAACATCAAGCTTCCATAATTCATCCACAAACATCAAAAAACTCATAATTTCATCAATGGCACATTTCAAAATCATCACCAAAATTAGAAATTGAGGCATGGGTTCGATAGTATACAAAGCAACGATTACAAAAACGTAAAAATTATCAAAAACTGAGCAAAACACATACCTTAATTTGGCTACACAAGAACCGAATATCAAAACCCTATTTTTAGCTCTTTTCCTTGCTTCATTCAGCCATGAAGATGATAAAATGGCCATTATTTTCACTATGTTTTATTATAATTGAATTAATAATACAATTACCATTTTAGCCTTCATGAATTAATATTAAAATTCCACTAACTCAAGGCATAATAGTCCATCCATTCTTCAAATGGTTTTATAACATTTTAAGGACTTTATAATTAATAAGTCATGACAATTATGCACTTCAACTACTAGCACACAACTTTTACATTTGACGGGATTAAGTCCTTTTTTTCAATTTAAGCACACAAATAGTTAAATTTTCACATGAGACTTTCACACATGTCAATTCACTTATAATAAGCACGAAAAATAATATTAAAATATTTTTATAACTCAAATTTGTGGTCCCGAAACTACTAGTCTGACTAGGGTCAAACCAGATTGTTACAATTCTCCCCCCTTAGGTATTTTCGTCCCCAAAAATCATACCATTAAACAGATTCAGATATTATTATCTCATAGAATCTTTAAGCTCCCACGTGGCCCCTTCAATACCGTGTTGATGCCACATCACTTTAACTAACGAAATTTTCTTATTTTGTAACTCTTTAACCTCTCGACCTAAAATACGGATCGAATTTTCTTCTTAAGTCATATCAGACTGAATTTCAATCTCAGATGGAAGGATTACAAGCGAAGGATCGGATCAGTATAGTCAAAGCATTGATACGTGAAATACATTGTGAATCTTTTCTAGCTCTGGTGGTAACAATAATCTATATGCAACCGGCCCAATACGCTCGATAATTTCATATGACCCGATGAATCTCGGACTCAATTTCCCTTTTCTATGGAGATACTTTCAAAAACACTTTATCGCTTATTTCAAACTCAATGTCTTTTCTTTTCAAATCTGTATATGATTTCTGACGATCAGAAGCTACTTTCAAACTATTTCGAATCACTTTCACTTTCTGTTTAGTTTCTTTTATCAAGTCAACCCCGTGAATCTTATTTTCGCTAAGCTCCATCCAATACAAAGGTGTACAGCATTTGCGACCATATAAAGCTTCGTAGGGTGCCATTTTAATGCCTGACTAAAAACTATTATTATAAGCAAATTCAATCAAAGGTAGATATTGTTCCCACGTACCTTCAAACTCAAGAATGCAACATCTCAACATGTCCTCAAGTATCTGAATAATCCGCTTAGATTGACCGTCCGTTTTGTGGATGAAAAGTAGTACTAAAGTGCAATTTAGTACCTAGAGCATCTTGCAACTTCTTCCAAAGTTGTGATGTGAATCTCGGATCTCTATCTGACACTATCGACAATGGAACACCATGCAATCTCACAATATCAGAAATGTATAACTTAGCTAATTTAGCAAGTGAGTAATCGGATCTAATCGGAATAAAATGAGCTGATTTCGTCAATCGATCAACTACAACCTAAATTGCATCTTTCTTTCTCAGAGATAATGGCAAACCTGAAACAAAATCCATGGTCACTCGATCCTATTTCCACTCCGAAACCATAATCAGTTGTAACAATCTAGATGGCACTTGATGTTCAGCTTTAACTTGCTGACATATCAAACATTTAGAAACAAAATCAGAGATATCTCTTTTCATTCCGGACCACCAATAATGTTGTTTTAGATCATTATACATTTTTGTACTACCCGGATGTACAGATAAACAACTACTGTGAGCTTCACTCAGAATCATTTGAATTAATTTTGGATTTCTTAGAACACAAATTCGATCTCGATACCTTAAACAATCATCTTTATCAACTTTGAATTTTGAATCAGTCTCTACATCACATTGAGTTCATTTAGCTAAAATCTCATTATCAATCTTCTGAGCTCCAATAATCTACTGTAAGAACAAAGGTCTTGCTTTTAATTCAGCTAAAACTAAACCATCATCTGATAGAACCAAATGAGCATTCATCGCATGCAAAACAAACAACGATTATCGACTCAAGACATTAGATTAGCCGGAAAAAAATTGTCTCGAAACATTAGCGGGAAATTCTTGCAAACTTTATCAACCAAAACATATCTGCCTAAGAGGTTCGAAACATTAATTACAAATTCAGTAGACTCTACAGGTAAAGTCTTACTGTTCACTAAATTCATGCATATATACGAATGTGTCGATCCAGGATCTATCAAAATAATCACAGAAGTATCATGAAGAGTAAATGTACCCGTAATCACGTCTAGCGACAAAGCTTCCTCGCGAGCTCTGATAGCATAGGCTCTGCCAGGTGCACGAGCTTCAGATCTAATAGTTGTGTCATTCGTTCCTCTTTGAATACCGCTTACATTTTTCAAATTTATGGAAGGTCTACCATGAGAAACATTACCACTTTGCCTCGGATTCTAAACATTATCTTTTTCAACTAAATCTGAGCAATCTTTTATAAAATGATTTCTTGAACCACAACTATAGCAAGCTCGGTTAATACTTTTTCCCCAGCATTCACCGAAGTGTCGTCTTCCACACTGATCACACTTAGGCTTTTCATTCTTTACTTTATCAACACTGGTAACAAATGTAGCTGAAGATTTGAAATTCAATTACGATCTAGCACGATCTCTGTTCGAATGTCCCACACTAGTCTTTGAACGACTACTATCATCTCTAAACTTCTTAGATCCAAATTGAAATTATTTTCCTGATGATCTCTTTCGTACTTCTCTAGCTTCAAACTCAACCTTTCTTTTCTCTTTCCCAAGATCTCCCGCTTTACATGCTCGTTCAACAAGCACCACAAATTCTTTGATTTCTAGGATTCCAACGAGCAAATGAATATCTTCGTTCAAATAGTCTTCAAATCTCTTGCACATTATTGCTTCTGAAGATACACATTCACGAGTATACTGACTCAACCTTACAAATTCTCGCTCGTATTCTGTGACAGACATATGGCCTTATTTAAGCTCGAGAAACTCTTTGCGTTTTTTATCAATGAATCTCTGACTGATATATTTCTTCTGAAATTCAGCTTGGAAGAAATCCCACGTAACTCGTTCACTTGGAACCACAGATGTCAAAGTCTTCCACCAATGATAAGTTGTATCTCTCAAAAGGGAAACGACACAATTTATGCATTCTTCAGGACTCAAACACAACTCATCAAATACTCTTATTGTGTTCTCTAACCAGAACTCAGCTTTTCAGCATCATCACTTATTGAAGCTCGAAACTCTTCAGCCCCGTATTTTTTAATCTTATCAACTGGTGGTCTACTTAACTGTATCGGATTCACTAGTGGCATAACAAGAGTTTGAGGAGAATTAACCAGGGTGGAGGTTGTTGTACAGCCGGATTGGTTCTAATGTATTGGGTGAACCGATCATCCATCATCTGATAGAAGGCTTGTTTAGCCTCACCATCATGGCTACTCATAGTAGGTCGAGAATTAGCTTGCACCGTCCCTTGCGCGGAAGTCGGCGCATTGCTTTCAACATCGTCTGCTACAGCTCTTCCGGGATCCATTTGCTATATAAAAGCACATTTCAATGTCAGGATTCATCACATTAGCGCAGTTCATAAATATGACATGTATAGCTAGACTCACAAACGCTATGGTAGTCTTAGAACCGACTAAACCATAGCTCTGATACCAATAAAATGTAACACCCTAAACCCGTAACCATCGTCGGAATAGGTTAAGAGGCATTACCTGACTCTTAACTCAAATTAGAACCACTACACATCAATTATCATCTCATTACTAATAAGAGTCATTCATTCACATTCAATATTCACGTAAAATCGAGTATACAATGCTTAAACATGCATTCAGGACCAAATTGATAACATACCAAAAGTTTCAGAACTGATAAAAATTTTCAACTTACAAAAGGTCACATGCCCATGTGAACAGGCCGTGTACCTTACACGGTCTAGACACGCCCGTGTGTCAAAGCCGTGGCAAAACAGGGCATAACTACTGACTTGTCCATACGGCCGGACCATATGCCCGTGTGTCCAGCATGTGTGTTATGCACACACCCGTGTCCAGGCCGTGTGCTAGGCTGTGCCAAAAATAGGGGGTATTCTATTTGTGACGTCAGCATACCAATTTGGGTCACACGGCCAGACCATACGCCCGTGTGTTTAGCCCGTGTGCGAGCCTGACTTACAATTGTAGGGTACCCCAGGGGACACATGACCGTGCAACATAGCCATATGTCACATACGGCTGAGACACACACCCGTGTCTCTACCTGTGTGGACAAAAATAAACCATTTGAATATCCAATTCGCCACCCCAATTGAATCAACCTAGAAGCAAAGAAAATAAGCATAATTGTACCACCATTTCAGCCAATTTCAACACCAAAGCATAAAACAATCATATCACATGATAGTCTTCCAAATTCATACTTGTAAACCTTACTACTTTATGTCAAAACATATATCAAGAGCATATCAAAGCATTTCCTTCCATGCATCATTCAATCTCATACTAAAATCTACCAAAACTTACCAACATTTTCCATTTCTTTTGATCAACTAAGACATACCACAGCTACATATTATCATCACCTATCAATACCATTATCAACTATAATTTTAAGCATAAACTAGCCAAATCACATAGCTAAGCATATATATCACAAAACCCCATTCCATAACTACTGGCTTATACTTGCCATACTTCGAAAATATAATTTTCCAAAAGTACCAAAATGAAATTCGATAGTATGGTAAAGATCCTTAGCAATCCCCGAGCTTGTAGTAGCTTCGATATCTAAAACAAATAATGCAAACACACACAAAGTAAGCTTTCAAATGCTTAGTAAGCTTGTACTAAAATCATCAACATTATATAAAACATAAATCATCAACACTTAAGTAATTACAATTTCTCAATTCATCTGTCAAATCTATACCAACACAATCCATAAGTTCTTACCAATTCAATGAGCTTTATAAACATAATATCATCTACCACATAGGTATCATACTTACCTGAACATTTTCATATTCATTCATTTTCAATCTCACATCATGTTTGAATACTTTAAGACTTTCCAAAAATCGCCAATGCTTTAAACATCTGCACACTTAGTGCTTAAAGGTTAGCAAAAGCTAGAACAATTCTGCACACTTAGTGCTATCTCAATTAACCGAAACTAAGTCGGTATCGCACACTTAGTGCCTCAAGCAGCCGAAGCTAGTTTAAATCACACACTTAGTGCCAAACACTTTTAATTCATCATCATATTCATCCAGTTAATTATATATACATCTATGCATAATCAAACAGAAACATGTACTTATAATATCATGTTCTACGTACGAACTTACCTCATACTCGAAGTTGTCGACTCGAACGTTTATTCAATAATCTTTGACTTCCCTTGATCTAAATCCGAATTCCTCTTTTCTTGATCTATATGTATTCAAAATTAATCATTTTTATTCATCAAATCACTCAAAACAATCCATATACACACAATTAGGGCATTTTGCAAAATAGCCCCCACATTTTCACATTTCGACACTTTAGTCCCTAATTCACAAAATCACCAAATACATAAAATTTGCTTGTACACAAGCTTAGTCAAATTTTCATGACTCTCATACAAGTCCATACATTTCATTTATTTCACATTTTAGTCCCTCAAAATAGCATTTTTACAATTTAACCCAAATTACTCAATTTCATCAAAAATTCAAAAATAAAACATTTAAACCCAACATCAAGCTTCCGTAATTCATCCACAAACATCAAAAAACTCATAGTTTCATCAATGGAACATTTCAAAATCATCACCAAAATTAGAAATTGAGGCATGGGTTCGATAGTATACAAAGCAACGATTACAAAAATGTAAAAATTATCAAAAACTGAGCAAAATACATACCTTAATTTGGCTACACAAGAATCGAATATCAAAACCCTATTTTTAGCTCTTTTCCTTGCTTCATTCAGCCATGAAGATGATAAAATGGCCATTATTTTCACTATGTTTTATTATAATTGATTTAATAATACAATTACCATTTCAGCCTTAATGAATTAATATTAAAATTCCACTAACTCAAGGTATAATGGTCCATCCATTCTTCAAATAGTTTTATAACATTATAAGGACTTTATAATTAATAAGTCATGACAATTAAGCACTTCAACTACTAGCACACAGCTTTTACATTTTACGCGATTAGGTTCCTTTTTGCAATTTAAGCACACAAACAGTTAAATTTTTACACGAGACTTTCACACATGTCAATTTACTTATAATAAGCACGAAAACTAATATTAAAATATTTTTCTAACTCAAATTTGTGGTCCTGAAACCACTATCTCGACTAGGGTCAAAACCATACTGTTACAGGTGCTCTGCCCTCGGGCCTCACTTTAGCATCTTTTGGCGTGCCTCTACTGCTAGCCCCACTTTCGGGGTTCTCCTGTGGTCTACCCCTCAAAACAGTACTACTCGCTTTCACATCTTGTTTTCTCTCTCTCATCCAATTCAAGACAATTACGGATGAAGTGTTCCAATGATCCGCTCTTGAAACAACCCCTTTCATTCCCTTGGCACTCGCCAAAATGATGCCTACCACATTGCGAGCATTCTGGCCTATTTGGCTGAGTGCTACCGGCGCTTGCGACTGAAGTGGTCTGGGCTTTAGAAGTTGTGTTCTGTCGATTCTTGTTCCTATCCGAATACCCCACCGAAGCATTCGATCGGGTAGTGAACTCTATCTATCTTTTAGATGAGGACTGATGTGATTTCCCCATCTGTCTCTTCTTTGAATCCCGTGACTCAAAAGTCGCTTTCCTCCTTTCTTTAATTAGCTCTTCGGCCTTACAGGCTCTTTCAACAAGTGCTACAAATTCTCGCAACTCTAAGATGCCAACAAACACTCGGATATCTTCATTGAGGTTGTCCTCAAACCTTTTACACATGGTGGCTTCTGTAGATATGCACTCCTGCGTATACTTGCTAAGCCTCACAAACTCACGTTCATATTCCGTCACTGACATTCGGTCTTGCTTTAGCTCTAGGAATTCCTTCCTCTTTTGTTCTATGAATCTTTGGCTAATATACTTTTTTCGGAATTCCTCCTGGAAGAATTCCCACGTAATCTTCTCTCGGTACGGTGGACACAAGAGTGTTCCACCACTGATAAGCTGAGTCCTGTAGGAGTAACACTACGTATTTCACGTATTCTTCATGTGTGCATGATAGTTCATCAAATACCCTAATGGTATTTTCTAGCCAAAACTCTGCTCTTTTCGGGTCATCATCTATGCTAGCCCAGAATTCTTTGGCCCTTTGTTTTTGGATCTTATCTACCGGAGGCTTCTCTCTTCTAAACATACCCGTGCCTTGTGGAGTTACCGGGGCATACCGAGGAATTAGAGGACATGGGGGAGGTGGAGTGTTCAGATTCCTACGAACAAACTCCGTGTACCAACCGTCCATCATTCGGAGGTAGGCTTCTCTAGCCCCTCCACCTTGGCCAATAGTTACAGGCTCACTCTCTACTGGTGCGGTCCCTTCAGCGCATTACTTTCCACTTCATCCGCTGTGGCTCTATCAGGATCCATTTACTATATAAGAACATAATTTATAATCATCAGAAATCGTCACACTATCAATATACAGTTATGGCATGTATAGCTAGACTCGTACTCTCGTTAGGTTAGTCCTAGAACCGACTAAACCATAGCTATGATACCACTAAATGTAACACCCTATACCCGTAACTCACGTCGAGTCGGAGTGCAAGGTATTACCTAATCTTATCTCATACATAGAAACAATCTCAAGTCACCGAGACTCGGTCTAATTTAAAACTTTTTCAATTTCTACTTTAAACTTCTTATTAGGGGCCTACGAGCCTCAATTCAACCGTTGAAAACTATTCGGGACCATTCCGAGTCCTTAAACCAACCTTAAGAAATTTGCCTAAAAAATAGGGCACACGCCCGTGTGACCATATCGACATGGTCGTGTTGTTGGCCCGTGTGACTCACACGGCCTAAGCACCCTAGGACACGCCCGTGTCCCACACCCATGTGGAATTAATTTCTAATTCACACCTATAGGGGTTTTCACATGGCCAGACACACGCTGTGTCAATGGCCTGTGTCCCTTACACGGCCACAACATGCCTATGTCCTAGCCCGTGTGTGAAAATATGAACATTCTGTTTCTGACGTCAGCGTACTCAAAATATCACATGGCCAAGGTACACACTCGTGTGCTGGGCCATGTCCTTCACATGACTGAGACACACGGTCATGTCTTTGCTTGTGTGTTTATTACCATGCATACTAACTTGAATTTTTACGTGCAAGGGACACACGGTCGGACTACACGCCCATAGGGCAGACCATGTGTCATACAGGGCCTAGACACATGCTCGTGTGTCTACCCGTGTGGAAAATATAAGGCTTTTACCAAGCCTCATCGCCACCTTTACATACCTATTTTCATTCAAATTCCAACCAATACTAAAACGAGCACAATTTCTATAATTAAATCAGCCACAATAGACATGCATTCAACCATGATAATGCATCTTTTAGAAATTCAAAATGAATGTTAGCCATCATTCAAGATTTAATACAAATTGACGGGTTTCCAACCCAAGCCAACACATTTGGCCAATTCTCAAAGGCACAAAATGATAAAGTCTAAGTTCTATACATGTCATATTCAAAAATATAAATCCATCTATACCGAAGCTTCATTTTATAGTATGATCGATATCTCTGACTTTTGGTGATCCCTGAGCTAGTTAGGCGACACTGAAAGGAAATGGAAAGGAAAGGGAGTAAGCATAAAAGCTTAGTAAGTTGCATATAAGTAAGTGTACAAAAACAATTTATCAATAATCAACATGCTTGTAATACCAAAGTAGACGTAAACATAACTTACTCATTACCATCCAAACAAGTCACATATTAAACAATGAGCTCAAATCTCATACGTACCAATTAGGTACTGTACCACTCACAACATGGTTATACTTTCCTCATTAGCTTAAGAACATAACGTTCACCATTGAACCATTTGGAACACTATCGGATATTCATTAAGCCTCAAATGTGGGTAAGGTGTCGATGCCATGTCCCAGACACGGTCTTACACTGGCTCATATCTTAAGTCGATGCCATGTCCTAGACATGGTCTTACGCTGACTATCATCTCGTAGTCGATGCATGTCCCAGACATGTCTTACACTGGCTTGCGTCTCGAGGCTGATGCATATCCTAGACATGTCTTACACTAGCTCTCGTCTCAATGCCGATGCCATGTCCCAGACATGGTCTTACACTGTCTCTCATAATGTGGCCGATGCATGTCCCAGACATGTCTTACACTAGCCAACAATAATCCATATGTCACGGCGTGAATATTCGATTTATTTCCTAGGTTCAAACGGGAACTCTACTATCTCTATTATCATCATGCCTTCTCAATTCCAAAATTAAGCAATTCATGCTATATTAATCCAATACCTATAGTAGCAATGTAGTTGTATTATTTACATACAACTTGCCTCAGATTACAAAATGTAGCGACTAGTCAGTTTAGTCAATTTGCTTGGCTTTCCCCCGATCTAGGTTTGGATTTGGCAATTCTTGATCTAAAATAGCAAAACACACTCTTTTAATTGCTAAATAAAATTAAGCAATTTAACGTTCACATCTTCAGTAAAATGACCATTTTGCCCCTAGACTTTAGCAAAATGACCATTTTACCCCTATGATTGAAAATTGATTTTTATCAAATTTCTTTCCATATTAAGCCTATCTGAACTCTTTTTACTTTTATAGCAACCCAAAATTCTTTCTATTTCACACATTTATCAGTTATTTTATAACTTGTGCAAAATAGTCCCTTTAGGTGTTTTCATGCTAACACATTTCACAAAAGTTGTTTATAAGACACCCAAGACTCATTTTATTCCATAAAAAATCAGAAAAAATTAAAAATCCTTTCATGGTAAAACCCTAAACTCTTAATCATTTTGCAAAATAGTACCCTCATTTGAAAGCTCATGCTTCAAGGGTCTCAAAAGTACAAAAACATTCAAGAAAAGTCATTAAAATCACTTACTTGTGAAGGCTTAAAGTAGCTAAAATTTTTGAAGCTTAAAAACCCTCAAAATGGCTAAATTGGTGGTGAAGAAGAAAGAGTGAAAGAAAAAGATGATAGGTAGGCTTAGACATTATTTTACTATGCATTATGTCATCAAAATACCAAATGTTGACTTTTCAACATTTTTATCCCCTCATGGCTGGCCAAGCTATCTAAATAGGGTCTAATTGCCTTTTAAAGACCCCCAATTTATTATACATGGAAATTTGGAACCCCTAGCTATCAATTTAAGACTTTTGCACTTTATGCAATTTAGTCCTTTTTCGCAATTGGGCTCACAAATGTCAAAATTAACTCACCAAAATTTTCATGTACTAATATAAACATGTTATGACTCCAAAATAATAATAAAATATTTTCTCTGACTTTGGATTTGTGGTCATGAGACCACTATTTCGACTAGCCCCAAAATTGGGCTATTACATTGACTTTGCACAATGTTGTTGTAAACTGCAAATGAAAGACTATTGACTTGAGATGCCAAAATGATGAGATTAATCGGATTAAGTCTAATGATCTGAATGGTTTATCGGTAGTGATATCTTTGATGTTAGCTCAGAAATATGTGAGAAAGAATTGTGAAGCTTACTTTGCATATGTGCTTGATAGTAAAGTGACCGAAAGAAAGATTGAATCAGTACCAGTGTGTGCGAGTATCTGAATGTGTTTCCTAAAGAATTACTGGGTTTATCACCTATCCGAGAAGTAGAGTTTGGTATTGAGTTTGTGTTCAGGACGACTCTGATATTGATAGCTCCGTACAGAATGGCACCTACTGAATTAAAAGAATTGAAAGTTCAGTTGCATGAGTTGATAGATAAAGGTTTCGTCCAACCGAGTTTCTCTCCTTGAGGTGCACTAGTTTGATGAAACTATGAGAATGTGTATTGACTATAGACAACACAATAATGTGACTATAAAGAATAAATATCCGTTGCCAAGGATTGACGATCTGTTCTATCAACTGAAAGGAACTACAGTGTTTTCAAAGATAGATTTAAGATCAGGTTATTATCAGTTGCGAGTTAAAAACTCCAATGTGCCAAAGACTGCTTTACAAATGAGGTACAGACACTATGAATTTTTGGTTATGCACCTGCTATTTTTATGGATTTGATGAATTGAATCTTTAGACAGTATCTGAATCGATTTGTGGTTGTGTTCATAGATGACATATTGATCTATTTCCGTGATAAATCTGAACATGCCAAATATTTGAGACTTATGTTGTATGCAAACAGTTGTATGCAAAGTTCAGTAAATGCGAGTTCTGGTTACGTGAAATTAGTTTTCTGGAACATGTTATATCAGCATCAGGTATTCAGGTTGATTCGAGTAAAATTTCAGCTATACTTGATTAGAAACCTTTGAGAAATGTTTCTAAAGACTGAAGTTTTCAAGGACTTGCTAGTTATTATAGATGGTTTGTGAAAGGTTTCTCTAAGATTGCAACCTCGATGACAAAGCTATTACATAAAGATATTAAGTTCAAGAGGTCAGAAAAGTTTTGATCAGTTGAAAGCCCTTTTGATCGAAGCTCTAGTACTAGTTCAGCCAGAATCAGGTAAAGAATTTGTTATCTATAGTGATACATCTTTAAATGGTTTGGGCTGTGTATTAATGCAAGAAGGCAAAGTTATAGCTTATGCATCGAGACAGTTAGAACTGCATGAAAAGAACTATCCGACACATGATCTATAATTGACAACTATTGTGTTTGCAATGAAAATATGGCGTCACTATCTGTTCAGTGAAAAATGTCATGTTTACTAAAATATTAGATGACTCAGAAAGATCTGAATTTAAGACAACGTCGATGGTTAGAGTTGTTAAAAGATTATGAGCTTGTGATAGAATATCGTCTGGGAAAGGCTAATGTTGTTGCAGATGTTCTAAGCCAAAAATCACTATTTGCTTTACATGCAATGAATGTGCATACGACTATGTCTGATGATGGTGCGATTATAGCAGAGTTAAGAGTAAGACTTATTCAACAGATTTATGAGGCTGAGAAATTTGATAATGAATTGTTAGCAAAGCGGGGCCAATGTGATTTGAATGTTGATTCAGAGTTTTGAATTGATACTGAATATTGTATGAGGTTCAGAAATCGAATATGTATTTTGAGAAATCCAGAGTTGATTCAGATGATTTTTGAATGAAGCTCATAACAGTCGAATATCTATTCAGCCAGGTAGTACGAAAATGTATAATGATCTAAAATAGCTTTACTGGTGGCATGGTATAAAACAAGATATTTCTGACTTTATTTCAAAATGTTTAGTCTATCAGCAAGTAAAAGTCGAACATCAGGTACCTTCTAGATTGCTTCAACCGATCATGATACCTGAGTGGAAATGGGACAGAGTCATGATGAATTTTGCATCCGGTTAGCCGTTGTCAACAAGTAAGAAAGATGTAATGAAAGAATATTATCTGAATTTATTCATCGGTAAGATTTTCGGGGACGAAAATCCCTAAGGGGGAGATTTGTAACATCCCGATTTAGACCCTAATTGGAACGGTGGTTCCGGGACCACGAATCTGAGTCAAAAAATATTTAAAAATTATTTTCTGTGTTTATTATGTGTGAATTAATATCTGTGAAATTTTCGTGATTTAATTTTATCGTTTGAGTGTCTGATTTAATAAAAAGGGCTTAATCACGTAAAATGAAAATTTGATGGTTAAATGTGAAAGGGCCAAATTGTTGTTGTCTTTTTAAATTGAGGTATTTAAGTTGCAAAATTACCATGGTTAAATGTGATGGACAGTTGTGACATTATAACATAATGGTTTTATATTTTAGTTTAAAGGTTAATTTAGTAAAATATATAATAATATGTATATAATAAAAACATAAAGTTAAAAGCCATTTGTTCATCTTCCTTATTATGACTGAATAAAAAAAATAAAGAAAGAAAAACAAAGCTTTAAGGGTTCGGCCAAAGACTAGCTTGATTTAGGTATGTATGAGTTTATATGCTGGAATTAAATTATGAGAAATTTTATGTGTGAGAGCCGAATGTATATGTGCAAGGGAATTAAGTTTACGAGTTCGTTTCAACTGAATTACAACATCTGAAATCCCCGTATGAACCTTAGGAATAGCTAGGATACATATGTCATGACATAGGATTTCGATATGTGATGTGCGAGTAAGACCATGGCGTCGATATATGTGTGCGAGTAAGACCACCTTTTATACGTTGGCATCGATATGTGACTTCGATATATGTGTACGAGTAAGACCACGTTTTATACGTTGGCATTGATATATGACTCTGACATATGTGTGCTAGTAAGACCACGTTTTATACTTTGGCATCGATATGTGACTCCGATATATGTGTGCGAGTAAGACCCTGTCGGGACAGTGGCATCAATATGTGATTACATGTAAGACCACGTCTGGGACTTTGGCATTGTACGATATATGTGATTACCCAAGTGTCCTATCCAATTCCGAATGGTTTATCGAGTGATGTTAAGTGTGATCGAATGTGTAAAACGAGTTAAAATGACCAGGTATGAGTTAGCTTATTACCTACTTGAAAAAAGATAAGTAAGTTACTTAATATTTGTTACAAATCATGAATGATGTAAATGAAGAATGTATGTGAATATGGAAAGTGTATTCGGCCTTTTTAATATATAATGTGAATATTTTTGAAATGATTCTTGAATATGTGTATATAAGATTATGTATATTCGGCCAATGTGAAATTGTATATGGAAGTATATGTTATATAAGAAATTATGATCTTGAAAATAAATGTGAATATGATAGCATAAATTAGTTTGGTTAAGTTGAGTTGATGTTAACATTGAGTTATTTATTTGTTTATGACTTACTAAGCTATGATAGCTTATTGTATGTGTTTGTTTGCATTGTTTTTTAGATTTTGGAGTCAAGTTATGAGCTCGGGGATCATCGTCAAAGTCTATCACACTATCAACTATCGGTATTTTTATAAAGTTGAACTTAAACCTGTAACACCCTGAATTTGGGCCTAGAAGTAATAGGCCTTGAGTTTGGGATCAGTTAGAAGGCGGCTGGAATAAAAGAAATGTGCTTAAATATTTTATAATTGTGTGTTTAGTTTAATTGTTAAGTAATTTAGGAAGGGTAGGTAGTGTGGGAAAAGTCCTGGGTTCAATCCAGGGCTTTAGCAAAATTTTGCATTTTTTTTTCTAAAGAACCCTGAGCATTAGGTGGAAGGCTTATTAATAAGGCTTGGTAATATCTAACACAAGGAAACGCTTGGCTTAGTCGCAAAAGGCGTGGGTGGTAAGCAGGAGGTCCAGGGTTCAAGTCCTAGCCTTGATGAAAATTTTTTTATTGCGCATAAGATTTGTAGGGAAGCTAGCGTTTAGGCTTTATAAATATGTTAGGTGGAAATTCGACACAAGGATGCACTTAGCCCAGTGACATGATGGTGTTAGGAGTAAGGAGAGGTGCTGGGTTCAAGTCGTAGCATGAACAGAAATTGTGGGTTTTTTTAGACAACCTAGAGGTCGGCAGAAAGACTTTATAATTAATTAAGGAGGAGAAACGATACGAAGGAGCTTGTGGCTTGGTGGCAAGGGATGTATAGTGTAGCCAAGAGATCAGGGGTTCAAATTTGAATGGTAGCAAATTTTTTAGGATAACCTGGTTGCGGGTTAATAGGCCTTAAAAATAGTTAGGGATGGAATATGACACAAGAGAGCCTGCAGTGCAGTGGCGTGAAGCATGCTATGGTTTTGAGAGGGAGAAGGTTCAAATCCCAGGCCTGGCAAAGGTTAAAAATTTTAATTCTTTTAACTGAGGCTTAGGCATATAAGCCTTATAATTAATTGTGACCGAATGGTAGCATAAGAAAGGATGTGGTGTAGTGGCCAGCAGCGTGTTGGGAGGTAGAGTAACCTTGAGGTCTGGAGTTCGAGTGGTGGCGCTTGCAAAGGGAGAATTTAATTTTTGCTACTCAAGTGCTATACGGTGGAAGCATTTTAATGCAATTCAAATTGGAATTTTTGGATAAAATCAAGGGGATTAGGATGAGGATTAAGTGTAGATATGATGGTGATAAAATTGAAGAATTTAAAGGGAATTATCTTGACGAGTTTACATTGATTGAGGAGTGTAGGTGTATTTTTATTTATTTATTTTTAGTATAAATATGTGTGTCGTATGGGCAAGTAAGGGCATTTGTTGTTTTTGTGTGCTTCAGTCGCATATCACCTCCTCTTTTCTTTAAGCCAAACTCTTGATCTTTTCTTCCCTATTTTAATCGAATCAACCTCTTCCCTGTTCAACTTAGCCGACTGTTTCTTTTTCATTTAAAAACCGATTCATACACTTCGGGGGTTTGATTTCCTATTGGCAAGCGATCTCGCAATCGGTAAGTGAATTAGATCTTCTTTGGCTTTTGTTAAATATTTCTAAGTTATTTCGTTTCTACACTCTTAAAAGCCGATTTTTCTTTATTCTTTCCAAAATTTTCGTTAACCTAAGGTTTCTCCATTTATTTCTCTTTTTTTCCCTCTCATTCAAGAGTGTGATCGCTGATTGAAAAAGGGGGACTAAGTTAGATTTCGAGTTACATAGGTAGATCTTAGTCAATCAATCTAGTCAAGGTAGGTATAGGTTGTTCTTCGGTAAGTAGTGGATTTATTTTGAATTAATGAGATGTGACTGATGGAGTATAACGTTGAATATAGGTTCGGGCGATTATGAATACTTAGTACTCTAGGTGATAAGGTGTGTACTTCTACCCTATGATAACTTGATATAAAGCCAAAGTTGTGTAAATACACTGCACACACACAATGAATCGGCAAAAGCCGAAAAGCTGAAAAGTCAAAATGTCGAAATGCCGAAAAGTCAAAAGTTTGGCTGCGATAGTCTTGCGAGTGCGCGAACACTCGTAAGGAGGAAACTGATAAGTTTTCTGAGGCCCACGGGCGATTCCGTGGATTTGGGTTGTGATCTGGCCAAATGAGCCAGAATGGGCTAAATGGGCCTGATGGGATGTTGGGCCCATAATAGGCAAAAATTGATAATTGATGCTATGTGATAGAAAGTTTGTATGTGAGCATGAATATGAATGTGACTGGGCCTAACGGGCCATATAAATGTGATTTGGGCGTAGTGGGCCATATACAGGTTATTTGGGCCTAATGGGCAATATGAATATGATTGGGCTTAATGGGCCAGATACAGGTATGTGAATTTGTTTGGGCTTTGTAAGGGGTTTTGGGCCTAGTATATGATGACTGTATAAGACTTAATTAAATTATTAAAGACCGTGGACAAGCCATAGGGTTAAGATGTGGCAACGGGTATATGCATGTCTAGGATTGGATCTAAGGAGAGCTTGGTACTTAAGCGGTCTTAATGACTCACCTCCTCTTCTCTGGAATCCTACCTGGTGCATAGTATTCGTTCATCTTAGCTCGCGGGACTTGTTAACGGGCGAAGGTAAGTGAAAATCATACTTAAGGGAAAATTATCGAAACGCCTCTAAGGGCAAAAATGACCGAATTACCCCTAGGTGCTAAATGTAAGTTTTATGGATGTGACATGCATACATATGATATTCTACTTAGGTTGCATATGGGTTGGGAATTATGGAACGGAGGAAGTATATGAGGATCGCAGGGTTGCTTGACAATCGTAGATCCACCGATGGCTTTTAAAGCCCAATGTGTAAATAAAGGTAGTTCCGCAACCGGGCTACCATGGTGTGTGGGTTGGGTGGGTCGATATTTATATCCCCACATGGTGTGACAGGAGACGGAGCTGGTGTGTAGCGGGTGGATTATTGGGATGGGATTGCATTGCATGCATGATATTGTTGTGATATTATTGCGATGTGGGCTTCGGCCCAACTGAGGCTAATCTGGGCTAAGGCTCAAAGACCACCGTTATTGAATTGGGCTCTGGCCCAAAATGACTAATGATTGCTTTATACTCGTTGAGGGTTGTACACACTGAGTTTTTCGAAACTCACCCCCTCCTTCTAAACTTTTTAGGTGATCCTCAGTAGGCGGTTCGACAGATGGAGGGACTCGGAGGTGGCCAACTAGCATAAAAAGTTTAGACTTAGTCTTTATGTAATTTTTAATATATTAAATTTAAATTATTTCTATTTTATTTGGATTGTAACAAGGTCTTTCCTCTGGTTATTGTTTAAAATTATTAGGATTATTATCATTTTTAAGCTTTATATTTATTAGAAGTAGAACTTGGTTTCCTAAATCGTAACTGTTTTTAAATACTACGTTTCCGTAACTCAATTTTAAATGTCGAGTTTTCATAAAATCATATGTTCTAAATAAAGCTTCCGCAACTGAAAAGAGATTTTACAAAGTAATTAAGGTTTTTTATTTTAAGGAAGTGCTTCCAATGAAAACAAGGTTTTTGCTAAAACACTTCAATGTGACACACCAGATTCGACCATAACGTCTGGACCGGGTTTGGGGTGTTACAAAACCTATGGCATGTATAGGCTAGCTTATGTTTATATATATATTTGATTTGGGTTATGTAATTATGAGCCATGAGAAAATGGCTTATTATTTTGTTAAGTTTGGATTATGTTTTGATCAAATTATGGTTATGTTTGGTTGTAGTTTTGGTGGTCAGGTTATGGTTTATACATAGATAAATATATGTGAATTTGGCTGATATGTTTGGTTAATGTTTTACTATGTGAGTTGGTATTTGACTATATAGTTTGACTTGATTAATAGGTTAATTGATGATTTTGCAATTTGAAATGAGATAATTATATTTTTGTAAATATTTTCTTTTGGTCTATGTGTTTGTGATGTTCAGTTAAATAATTCAGCAATAAAAATGGTAAGTATAAGGTATAATCGGCTTATTAGTTAGTTCATTTTGGAAGTATGAAAAGTGGTATAATTTGGATGGTGAATGATGGTAAATTTCGGCTTAGTATTGAGATAAAATAATGGATATATATATATTTGAATCAATATTGGCTTATTATGTTCTTGAGCTAAATGGCAAGTAATGAATATGTTATATAATTGTTTTGATTGATTATATGTGGTATTATTTATGTATATTCATTTATGTTTAGATCTAATGTGGGAATTATGTTTCATGGTATACATGTGATGTTTTAATATGTAATTTTAAGCATAGTAATAAGCATATGAAATAAGTGTACTTTTTGGTTGTTCTTTGTACCAAAATGGCTGATTTAATTATGTTAAGTTTGGTTTTTAAGTTTGACTATATTGTGGATATACTCGATTTGTGGTTTGATGTTTTGGCCATTATAAATGTTTATACGTGAGCCATGATTAACATATATATATGTTAATGTTGATGAAATTATGCCAAATTATATGTGTTTGGTATCATTAGTACGAAGTGAAATTGTGGTTGGATATTTTGTTGAGTGATATGTTTAGTATATAAGTGGAACATATTAAGTAAATGGCTATGATTTGAAGTATGGATATTCGGTTATGTAATGAAGTAGATATGAATAATATTTGTATGTTTTTTATCATTGGTTGTAAATATGATTTTAGGGGTAAAGAATAGCTTGTGAAATGACCATGATTTGATTTGGCAAATAGGTAATTAATTTTCGATGAATGTTAGATAATTGGTGTGATAAATATTTGATATTAAAGTTGGATTATTTTGGTTATATGGATATATATATATATACTTAGCCGAATATGTGATATTAAATTAGTTTTAAATATAACTTTTGTTATTTTGTTTGATAAGTGATAATAGCATGTTAAAATTCAGTTTTGGTATGCTAAATATGTTGGATGAATAATTATTATGTATTGAACCTATATATATATAATTGGTATGTTAGTGTGAAAGTTATAATAATATATTTGATTATTTGGCTTGGTTCTTGGAGATATTTTATGCGTATAAAGTGATAGAGCATAGTGGAAGTTGATATTATATAAGGCATATGTATTTAGCATGTTATATATATACTCGGCTAAAGTTTTAGTAAATGACCATATGAATAGTAACTTAGGTTTTTAATAAGTAAGTTGGTTTAGATAAAATTTATAATAAGGTTGCATGTATGTTTGGTCTTAAGTAATGAGTAATGAGATGTTTTAATCCATATGCTTATATCTGACCATTTGATAACGATTATGGTTGAATGTTATTTAATTTATATGTAACCTGTAATATTTGGTTTGATTTAGTATATGTTCAAATGTAGTGTATTAAATGATCAATTTCTTTGTGTATCCATGATTGTCTGGATGTTGTGTTTCGTTTGATAATACCTCATAACCCTTTTTCAGCGACGGATACAGGTTAGGGGTGTTACATGCTCAATAACCAAACTGGACCATATACCTAGCTATTTTAACTCATCACAAGACTATGCGCATAAGACCATTATAACTTAAACCATTTTGAGCACAAATAACAACTAAAAGTACACCCATTTCACAGGCCAAATTACCATGCTTAAAATACATAAACATAACCAATAAATTAACTATCTATTTGGTCATATAAGATATCTTCAATACATCATATTTATATAATTATGCCATACACCATACCACATATTTAACAAGCCGAAAATGCTCATACATATTATTCATTATTTCTAACCAAATCACCAATGCCGGCATACTAATACAAACCGACTCAAAATAACCACATTCTTTAATCAAATTATCAAGTCTATCCTAGTCCACACATGACCGATACAACAAATTCGACATTAACATTTAAGTGAACACTTGACTACATGATTTAAACCATCATTTTCGAATCACAAAGTTGATTATAATCATCACATTTATTTTCATTACATAACCGAATACACAAGCACATTATAAACAATTTCCTAACCAATTCAGGTTACAAATTATACATCTCAACAATGAGTCATTAACAATCACAACCCAAATCACATCTATCATCCATATATCAAGCTTACCAAAATGAGTCATTTATAAGATTTTCATATCATTCACAACAAGGACATATAATCAAAACATCATACCTACATGCCATGAGACATAATCACCAAAATAATTTATACCATAATCAAATATACTTGAATTTAAGCATTATGATCAAGCCATATTCGCATGGCTAAATATATACAATTTCAAAACCAAACATACTAACATATCAAGCCTATACATGCCATATGTTCAAAGTTTCAAACTTATAAAATACCAAAAATAGTTGATAGTGTAATAGACTTTGCCGACGATCCCCGAGCTCGTAACTTGATTCCAAAATCTATAAAACAGAGGCAAACATACACACACTGTAAGCTATCATAGCTTAGTAGGTTATAAGTAAATAAATAACTTAATATAACCAAACCAATTTATAATAACATAATCACATTTAATCTCAATCTTAAAGTTTCATATACAACATATACTTCCATAGATGAACTTTATCTTGGCCGAATATACATATATCTATTATCAAAGTATCATACACTTTCAAAGCCATATTATCAATATATATAACCAAATATACTTAAACTCATATATTCATGAATCATTTCATAAATATTCACATTTTATATTCATAAGGCTGAATATAATCATTTATATATGTTTGCACATAGATCACAAATGTGATATCACTATACATAACCTTTGGCCAAATGTACTTTCCATATACACATATATTTTCATTTACTTCATATATAATTTGCAACTCATATCAAATAATCAACTTACCTTATTTTCAAATAGGTAATAAACTATCACATACCTGATCACTTTAGCTCGTTTTACACATTCAATCACAACTTATCATTGCCCGTTGAACCATTCGAAATTGAATAGGATACTCAGATAATCACACATATCATACAATGCCAACGTCCCAGACGTGGTCTTACATGTAAACACATATCGATGCCACTGTCCCAGACAGGTTCTTACACGAATCAAATACGATGTCGATGTCCCAGACATGGTCTTACACGTAATCACATATCGATGCCAACGTACCAGACGTGGTCTTACACGAGAACACATATAAAAAATCCTATGTCATGACATGTATCCTAGCTATTCCTAAGGTTCGTACGGGGCTTTCGGATGTCATAACTCGACCGAATCGAACTCGTACACATAGCTTTCAAGCATATTTCTCATTCGACTATCATATATATATCTTCACACAATTCATTTTAGCATATAAAACTCGTAATTATTTAAAATTAATAACATCTATTTGCTTATAAACTTACCTCGGACAATGATAATCGGAACGGGACGACTAATCGACAACTTTGGTTTCCCCCCGATGCAAATCCGATTTCATTGGTTCTTGATCTAAACATATTCAAATTAAAATCATTCAAACATAATTTCATTCAATTTAGTTCAAAAACACATAAATGGGAAAATTACCATTCTCCCTTGACATTTTACACTTTTTACAATTTAGTCCAAATTGCACAAAACACAAAACATGCAAAATTTGAATACACTATGCTTAGGCTGAATGTTCCTTATATTCATAAAAGTCCATATATTTCATTTGTTTCACATTTTAGTCCCTCAATTTATTATTTTTTCAATTTAGTCCTAATTATTCAAAATCATCAAAAATTCCAATACAAAACATATCTTTCATAATTCATCAACTAACATCACAAAACTCAATTATTTATCAATGGAATAACTCAAAATATTCAACAAAATCAGAAATTTAAGCATGGGCTTTGTACATTACACTGCAACAATTTCAAAAACATAAAAATTATCAAAAACCGAGCTAGTTACATACCTTAATCAAGCTCAACAATGGCCGAATACCCTAAGATTTATTTATTTTCTTTCTTTTTCAAGTTTCGGTCAAAAAAAATATGAACACATACATGGCTTTTAATTATGTTTTATTATAACATATATTATTTCATAATTTACCATATTAACCTTTACAATTTAATATCATAACTTTATAATGGTTGTCCACAACTGTCCATGCTATAATCAAATGGCCTAATTTCATTTTAAGGCCTCCAGAATAAAAGAACAATAACAATTCGGCACTTACATAATTATCTAGTCACTTTTAAATTTTACGCGATTAAGCCCTTTTTATTAAATCGGCACTCAAATGACAAAATTAAAACACGAAATTTTCACACATATAAATTAACACATAATAAACAAAAAAAATAATTTTTAAATATTTTTCTGACTCAGATTCGTGGTCCCGAAACCACTGTTCCGAATAGGATCTAAATCGGGCTGTTACACCTTCCCTGGATTCCTTGGATTCTTCGTAACACTAGGTAAAACACCTTGTGGTCGGTTTCTGAGTTCAGTTGCAAGCTGGCCCATTTGGTTTTCCAGGTTTTTCAATGTAGCTACTTGGCTTTGAATTAAGGCATCAATCTTCTCCATGTATGCCTTTAACAAACTTTCTAAGCCATTGGATGGTTCAGCTTGGGTTGATTTATGGACTTGTTGGGGAAAACTAGGTGGTTGGGTCGTTCTAGGTTGGGCGTAAGTGTTACTAGTTCCAACCCCTTGGTTACTGCAGGAAAAATTCAGGTGGTTTCGCCATGATGGGTTATAGAAATTGGATTGCAGTCCTTGCCTTCCTCGATTTTGGTTCTAGTTACCCATGTAATATACAGATTCTGGGTTTGATGGACATTCTTCAAACAAATGTCCTTCCCCACAATAGACGCAGGCTACATTTTCAAATTGAATTGGTGGCTGTGCTGCAAAATTATTAGACCCATTAGTAGTAAGATTTTTTAACATTGAGGAAATTGATGATACCTGAGATGCGAGTGAAGTAAGGGCGTCTACTTCATGTATTCTAGCAACTCGTCTTCCTGACGCTGCTCGATTGGTTGGCCATTTGTAATTGTTGCTGGAAATCCTCTCACTGATTTCATAAACCCTATTATAAGACTTAGAAAGGAGAGCACCATTAACAGAAGTGTCCACTACCATCCTCGTGTGAGCATTGAGACCATTATAAAATGTCTCAAGTTGGATGCAAAGTGGGATTCCGTGATGAGGGCACTTTCGTAATAATTCTTTGTACCTTTCCCATGCCTCATATAAGGACTCATCATCCATTTTTTAGAAAGCAGTGATCTCGTTCCTCAACTTAGCATTCTTGCTAGGCGGGAAATACTTTATATGGAATCTTTCTGCTAAGTCTTGCCATGTGGAAATTGAATTTGGTGGCAATGAGTTCAACCAGGTTTGAGCTCTATCCTTTAGTGAATATGGGAACAACTTCAATTGTAATGCATCTTTGGGAACTCGAACAACTTCAATTGTAATGCATCTTTGGGAACTCCGGCTAACTTGAAAGAATCACTCACCTCCATAAATAGTCTTAAGTGTAGGTGAGGATTTTTGGTAGGCATTCCACTGAATTGGCCCACTGTCTGAAGCATCTGGAAAATGACTGGCTTTAGCTCGAACTGTTGTGTCTCGATTTCGAGTCTCCTAATACCTAGAATAAGGTCATGAAATACTGGCACGACATACTGTCTTAAAGCTCTATCCCTATCATTAGCAATAAGGTTAGGATTTTGAGCAGGGTTTGCTCCATTTCCTTGATTCGAATTTTTGAATTTCATTTCTTCGGTCCTTCTCTAACTAGCTTGTCTTCTTCGCTGTCGAAAAGTTCATTCAATCTCAGGGTCTATAGAAAGTAAATCGATGATTCGGTCAATACTTATAAACACCTGAAATAATCATAGAAAAATTAATTAAGTTAAAATTTAAATAGAAAATTAAACCAAAATGCAAAACTAACAAATTCACAAATAATGACTTTTTGAAACAGTCCCCGGCAACGGCGCCAAAAACTTGGAACGACAAAAATGTGCAAGTGTACACAATCGCAACAAGTAATAAAGTGACAAGTAAATGTCGAGTTATCGTACCCACAGGGGTTGTGAAAAGAATTATATATGAATGCTATTTAGAACACTTTGGTGAAGAAAAATATTTTGTTTAAAAAGGGTGATTAAAAACTAAGACATTAAACTAAGTAAGCTAAATAAATAAATCTCAAATGCACGATTTCAAAATATGATTTTAATCAAGATGACATAATTTTGTTAGATTAATTACATTTCATAACTTAGAATTATTAAACACATGTTTATATTGTTACAAATAAATTCATGGCAACTCGGTAATTTTCTAACTTATGAACATATTCACCTACTAAAATCCCTTCACCTCTTGGACATATCTCTATGTCAATTAAATCGATTAAACAAATCTTAATAGGCAAATATGCTATAGCACATACATACTTATTAAATTTAAATAATCTCTTAAACATATCCCTATGTCAATTCAAACAATTAACTCGATTTAATAAGCATATAAAAGACTATGTGAGGTAACAAAGTATCCTTACTTTGAAACAGTTTAATCACAATAATCTTGCAAACTATGCAAGGCAATTGTATCGTCAGATACCGTTGCTAAATTAACCCTCAGCTACCTTAGATGATTAAACATACACTAATTAAGTACTGTGTCTATTAATTACAATTTCAATCCGTTTAAATAATTAATTCATTAGTTACCTAACATTTGTAATGTAAGAATAACTTAGTCATGATTTTACTTAATCAAGCATCTTACTGAGGCCTATAACAACATAAACACAATTTTAACAATTTAAGAAGAAAAAATGCAATCAACCTAACATGAATTAAATTCAATCTAAATTGATTAAATTAACCATTCCAACAACATAAATATTCATAGATATGTTCATCATAACAACAACAAAAATTAAAGAGATAGGGAACAAGAATCAAATCTGGTGTTTTTCTGTGGCTTGACTAGCTTGCTCCGTTCTTCGTTCTCTGCTGTCCTCGTTGATCAAAGCTGCTATGAACACTTCTATGTTGCTCCAAAATGGCTGATGAACACCCCTTTTCCAAGGGAGGAAATCGGCAAGAGAGCAAGAGTATTTAGAATGGCAAAGAAGAGAGAAAGTGGAGAGAAGAGAGAAAAGATGTGAATGAATTGAGGTGTGTTGAATGATCAGCCAAGGGGGGTTTTATAGTTGAAGATGACTGCTAAAATTAGCTAAAAATAGCAGCCAAAGATCCATCCCTTGGCCAGCCACACATGTGATGGTTTCAACTTTGCTAAATTTAGGTTGGGGCATATCTACAAAGCCACAAATTGTGGAGGGGTTTGAATGCAACTTGAACAAGTCTTCGAGAGCCTCTTTGCAAGCTTAAATAATCAGCTAATAAGCTTATTTGGGTCAGCTCTTGGGACGGTTTTTGGCTGTCTATTTCTTGAGCGGTTCGGTTCACTCAGTTTGGTTCAACTGGACCACTTTTTCATAATTAATTAATAATAATTTATTAACCCAAATTAAATTGGATATAAATTAAAATTAATTATATTATGAGTTAATACATATAATTTTGGACCGTCTTAGGCTGAAATTTAGTTCACCTTGATACTTCAAGTTGCTTCTAGGTTTTGTGCTTCTAGTAGTGTCTGCCAAGCCATTTCTCGCCCTTTATGCAAATCTGTCGAAAATAACCAAAATTCATAAAAATTAATTATAAAATTAACTAAAATTAAAGATGTTCATATTTTAAGTGCACTTTAATTATTTTATAAAAATTAATTATTTTTCAACAAGAATTTTATCGAAACTGTATGATTTTAAGTTAAAAAGGGTATGTAAAAATGCGTAAATTTTTGTGTTTCCAACCCCAAGGCGAGAAACTAAGTCATGCAAAACCTTTATCTATTAACTCTTGCAACTGAGCTTTCAATTCTTTCAACTCTAACGGATCCATTCTGTATGGAGCTATCGATATCGGTGATGTTCTTGGTACTAGCTCAATAGCAAATTCAACCTCTCTGAATGGTGGCATCCCAGGTAACTCTTCTGGAAACACATTTAGATACTCACTAACCACTGATACTGATTCAATCTTCGATTCAGATACTTTTGTATCAAGCACATATGTAAGATAAGTCTCATAACCCTTTTTCACATACTTTTGTGCTAGCATAGTCGATATTACAATAGCCGAACCACTTGAATCATCGTTTCGATATGAAGAGTCTCACCGTTCTGACATTTTAACACAATAATATTTTGTCTACAATTCACAACTACATCATGCAAAGTCAACCAATCCATATACAGTATCACATCAAACTCCTCAAATGACGAAAGCATCAAATCAGCTGGAAAACTGTAACCCCGAGTCATCAAAGGACAATTCTTGCAGACTTTATCAATTAAGACATACTGACCCAAAGGGTTTGATACTTTAACTACACATTTAGTTGACTCGACATGTAAAATCTTACTAGACACTAACTTTGTACATATATATGAATGAGTTGATCCTAGATCAATCAAAGCAATTACATTAGTGTTATAAAGAGAAAATGTAACAGTGATAACATCTGGTGTTGAAGCATCCTCGCGAGTGCGAATGGTATAAGCTTTAGCTGGCACTCGTGCCTCGAATCTCACAGTAGAATCTCTCGTAGCACCTTGACTGCCACTCACAATTTCAGTATTTCAGGGGTGGTCTCCCTCTAGCAGATGTATTGCTTGGTCGAGTAGTTGGAAGTTTTTCTTTCTCAGGTAATTCAGGGCAGTCACGAATGAAATGTTCTAACAAGCCACATCTAAAACAGGCTCTGTCATTCAATCGACATTCTCCAAAATGTCGTCTTCCACACCATTGACATTCCGGTCTATTGGCCTTAACACTACCAACGCTTGCTATTAAAGTGGCTTGAGCTTTTGAACCTATGAGTTGTTTACCTCGGTCTCGGTTAGAAAATCCCACTGAAGCGGTCGAACAATTGTGGAAATCTTTTGATTTCTTTGACGATGAGTTATAAGATTTTCCCATTGACCTCTTTCTCGAATCTCTAGCCTCAGAATTGGCTATTCTCTTTTCTTTACCAAGCTCCTCAGCTTTGCAAGCTCTGTCAACCAAAACAACAAATTCTTTCAATTCCAGAATTTTGACTAAAAGTTTAATGTCTTCATTCAACCCATCTATGAACCGTTTGCACATAATTTCTTCAGTGAAGATGCATTCTCGAGCATACTTACTTAGTCTCACGAATTCTCTTTCGTACTCTGTTACAGTCTGGAAACACAAAAAATTATATACTTTTTCATACTCATTTTTACATAAATTCGTGCAAATCCGGTTAAATTCTTGTCGGAAAATAATTGAATTTTTTTTAAAAATATGAACATGGTGAATTTTAGTTAATTTTATACTTAATTTTGATTAATTTTGACTATTTTCGACATATTCGCGCAAATGGCGAAAATTGGCTCGACTGACACTGCTAAAAGCACAAAACCAAGAAGCAATTTGAAGCATCGAGGCACATTAATTTCCAGCTTAAGACAGTCCATAAATGTGTATTAATTCATAATTTAATTAATTTTAAATTATTCCCCATTTAATTTGGGTTAAATAAATTATTTTTAATTAATTATGGAGAAAAGGTCCAGTTGAACCGTACTAGTCGAACCAAATTGAGTGAACCGAACCAGCCACTAATTAGGCAGCCCAGAATCATCCATATGCTGATCCAAATAAGAATTTTATCTGATTAAATAGGCTTTCAAAAAGGCCCTTGAAATACTTCCAAATTGCATTCAAACCCCACCTTTAATTGTGGCTTTGTAAATTTGCCCCAGGCTATTTTTAGCAATGTTGAAAGTCTCAACTTTTGCCAAGTAGATGGCCGGCCATAAGAGGGCTCTTTGGCTGATAGAATTTTCTATTCTTAGCAGCCACAATCAGCTATAAAAGCCACCCCTTGCTGATCATTCAAACCATCCCTCAATCCCACAACATTCTCTCATTCTCTCTTCTCCTCTCTCACTTTTCTCTCCATTTTTCCATCCCTTTCCCTTTTTGTTCAAGTGCCGATTTATTCTCTTGGGAAAGAGGCTCTCATCAGCCATTTTGAAGCAAAAATTAGGTGTTCACAAGCCATCTTTATAGCCAAGGGCAATGAAGAACGAAGAACGGAGCAACTAGTCAAGCCACGGAGAAACACCGGATTTGCTTTTTGTTCCCTATCTCTTTAATTTTTGTTTTTGTTTTGACGAACATGTTTATGAATATTTATGCTATTGAAATGGTTATTTTAATCAATTTAGCTTAAATTAATTTTGTGTTGGGTTGATTATATTCTGCCTGCTTGAATTGTGAAAATGATGTTTCTGCTGTTATAGGCCTCAGTAAATTGCTTGGTTAAGTAAAATCATGCCTAGGTTATTTTTGCAATATAATTGTTGAATAACTAATGAATTAATTATTAATTCATATTAAAATTATAATTAATAGACACAATGCTTAATCAATGCATGTTTATTCTTCTAAGGTAGTTGAAGTTTAAAATAGGATTGTATTCGGTGATACATATGCCTTGCATAACTTGCAAGATTTTTGTGATTAAACTATTTCAAGGTAGAAATACCTTGTTACCTCACTTAACCTTTTATATGCTTGTGAAGATTGATTAATCGCTTGGATTGACATTGAAAAATGTTCAAGAGATTGATTAATTTAAAAAGTATGTATGAGCAGTAGTTAGCAAATTACCTAGTTGCCGTGAATTTATTCGTAGCAGTATAAACATAAGTTTAATAATTTTAAGTTAAAGAAATGTAATTAATCCAACACAAGTCTGTTATCTTGATTAAATCTTATTTGGAATCGTGCATTAGAAATCTTTGTTTTATTATTTTACTTAGTTTTTAAAACTTTAGTTTTTAATCATCTTTTCAAAATCAAAATATTTTTCATCACCAAAGTGTTTAAAATTAATTTCATAAATAATTCTTTTTACAGTCCCTGTGGGTACGATAACTCGACATTTACTTGTCACTTTATTACTTGTTGTGATTGTGTACACTTGCACATTTTTGTCGTTCTATAGTCATACGACCCTGTTTCAATTCTAGAAATTCTTTGCGCTTTTGATCCATAAACTGCTAACTTATATATTTCTTTTTGAACTTATTCTAAAAGAATTCCCATGTGACCCATTCTCTCGACACCATAGATACTAAAATGTTCCACCACTGGTATACAATATCTATCAAAAAAGACACAACGCATTTAACACACTCGGATGGTGTACAAGACAATTTGTCAAATACCCAGATTGTATTCTCAAGCCAAAACTCAGCTCTCTCAGGATTATCATCAACTATAGCCCTAAACTCTTCAGATCCATATTTGCAGATTTTATCAACTGGTAGTTTGCTCAAAAGTACTGGTTCTAAGACTTGATGAGCTATAGGAATCGGTTGGGGAAAAGGTGGGGGTAGAGGTTGCTGAGTAGCCGGATTCGTTCGAACATACTCAGTGAACCATTCGTTCATCATTTGGGAGAAGGCTTCCTTAGCCTCTCCTCAATGACTTTTAGACACAGGTAAATATTTAGATGACGCTACCACTCGAACCGAGGCCGGCGCGTTACTTTCAACATCATTAGAGTTTGCTTGATTATGATCCATTACAATATGAAAAACATGATTTTAAACTGTCAAGAGATGTCACACTATCATAGGTTAATAAATGGTATGTATAGCTAGACTCACATACACTACGTTAGTTTGAGAATCGACTAAATCGTAACTCTGATACCAATAAATGTAACACCCTTAATCCGTATCTGTCGTCGAAAGGGTTACGAAGGATTACGGACTTATAACTCAATCATTCAAACATTTCATATACAATTCTCATTCAATCAAAAACCATTCAAATTCATTCATATAGTCCATAATGCAAGCCCTTGAGGCCCTAAAATAAACATTAAAAAGGGTTCGAGACCACATGGCCAGACCGCACACCCGTGTTCCAGGCTGTATACCCTTCGAAATGGCCTCACATGCCCGTGTGCCAAGCCGTGTGAAAATTGCAGGGTATACTAACTTGTGCCACACGACTAGGCCACACACCTGTGTGCTAGGCCGTGTGAAGCTATTGACTTGGTTTCTAAATAAGTATCAGGGGACACACGGTTGTGTCACCTGGCCGTGTGTCATACACGGCTAAGACACACGCCCGTGTGGACAAAATGGGCTATTTTCCAAGCCATTTTCCTCACCCAAAGTGGTGCCAACCTAAACTCAACAATGCACACACAACCATGGCATAAATAAGCAATTCAAGCTAACCAATATCAAGTTTATATCATACACTATCACACATACAACATGATATCCATAAGCACGTTCACTTAACCACTTTAACATACATCAAACATACTTACAAAGTCTACCTAAAAGGTCAAATTCATATATGAGAATTTGTACCTAGAACTTATCATGCATACTCATCTCAATTCCAACCATTTGCTACACGAGATGCCAATCCACAACAAGGCATTCACAAAGCCACTATACACAACATATCAAAAGGCCATATATACATATTTACAAACATATATCATTTTCAAGCCAACTCACTTGGCTAATTACACAACCAACATATAGGCTACCTTAGCCAAAACACCTATACATGCCATTTAACCCAAAATATACCAAGTCCAAAGTACCAAAATGAGAGTTTGATAGTGTGATACGATCTCCGACGGCTTTCGAATCGATCGAGCTTCCAAAATATTATAAAACACGGAAACATAAACCGAGTAAGCAATTAAGCTTATTATGTTTGTAATCAAGATAACTTACCAATTCATCCACAATTTAAATAAACATAAATAAACATAGACAAATTCCAATTCAGCCAATAGCCTATCACGTAAACACGAGTAGGTTAGCCATGCATGAATTCAATCACTATATATTATTTTTCATATTTCTCATGAATACTCATACTAATTTGTATTAACTCGGATCACCTCATATTACCACGAAGCTCATTGAATTATTTAAATATTGATAAATATACTTGTCTTATTTTTCCAAATTTGATAATGGCTTATGGATATGAGTACATCATTTTCTTGGTGCCATAGTTCGACTATGGTCTTACACGTGAATTACCATGGCCTTGCCATGGTCTTACACTCATAATGCCATAACCCAGTTATGGTCTTATCATTTGAATGCCTTAGCCCAGCTACGGTCTTACATACAAATACTGCCATGGTCCAACCATGGTCTTATCCGTTAATTCATTACTTGCATAAGATGACTGTACTCAATCCTGTGGTGTACTTATTTGACATTTAGTTCCATTTCAAAATTCAACAATAAATATGAATAATTCCATGATATCATTTGTAACAGCCCATTTTTTAGTGAAATTAGAACAGTGGTTTCAGGACCACAAATTCAAAGTAAAAATATTTATTTTATTATTTCTTTAAGGTCTACAGTATGATAGAATAATTGCGTGAAAATTTTGTTAAGAAATTTTATCGATTGAATGCTCAATTTGTCTAGAAGGACTAAATTGCAATAGGTGCAAAACTTGAATTCTATAAGTTAAAGGTGTCTAATTGTTATGAAACTTTAAATTTGAGGTCCTTAAATGGTAATTAGACCATTATACTTAATAATGGACAAAATTGGACATGGCCAAGTAAAATTTGAAGGTTATGCAATAAGGACATTTTGGTTATTTGGCAAATAAAAATAAAATAAATCAAATAAAAGTGTCCATCTTCTCAATTTAGTCCCCCCTTAGCTGAATTTGAAGAATCTCCATAGCTAGGGTTTAGGCCAAGCTTTCAAACTCGATTGTAAGTCCGTTTTTGTCTTGTTTTTAACGATTTTTATATTTTTGAGATCGTTGTAACTTGATTTAGCTATTTCAAGGACTAATTTGAAAGAAAGACAAAGTATAAAATTTTACCCATGATGAATATGTTTTTATTTTGATGTTTAAGGGTAGAAAATGTAAGACTATTGCTAGATAAACAACTTTTACAAGGTAATTTTTGATGAAAACTTGATTAGGGACTAAAATGAAAAGTTGTAAAATTGGAAGAAAAAATTCTAAAATTTTATGTATACATGTGCTGTAAAATTTGTAATGGGGCTTTGGTTAGGCTTGGAATAGAGAGTAATTTGCAAAAGTTTCATTTTCCGAGCCTAGGGACAACAATGGAATTTTTAGAAAAAGTTAAGGGCAAAATGGTAATTTTTCCTAGGACGTAAATTTAGTTCGTTTAAGTATGAAATGTATGAAATTGATGATTAAATTCATTTATATAGATCCGAAAAGCACAAACTCAAGGCTAGATCGAGGAAAAGAAAAGGTTTCGGATTAGTAGACATTTATGCTAACAAGTGTCGAGGTAAGTTCGTGTAACTTAATTGGATATACAAGTATGTTAATTGAATGTTATATTGTATGTAATGTGAATTATATAATGTTCCTTATATGTATGTTATGATGGAAAATTTATAAGTGCTTGAAATGTTGATAAAGGGTTAGTCCCGACTGAATGTTGAATTCCGATAATTATATGCGCTTTCCCAAAATGGATAAGGTCCTGCATTTGTTGTGGATGGGATTTAGCTCGGATGAGTAATCCCATTGACCTTGTTACAAAAGGATTTTGCCCGAGTGGGTAATCCCGATATAATACCTCTCGAGCACACATTATGATTAGGGTTTAGCTTGGACTGGTAATCCTAATTGAGCACCCCTGAGCATACGTTATATAAAAGGATTTAGCTTGGACTTGTAATCCTATTAAATGATATGTGGCTCAAGAGAGTGTTTCTTGGTTAAGTGCCCTAGTGGGTACCCAAAAATAAGAAATTGACCAATTGTTGAATCGTACCCTTCGAGTGTACTACTTAAGCATTCATTGGAATTCAATGATTCAAAGAACATATAACTCTTGACTTGGAATGAAAACCTTGAGGTGAAATAGTAATGACTAGATAGAATATTGCTTGATGAGCTCATCTATGTTACTTGATTTATATGAAGATTTTGGTGACTAACATGTTTGATTGAATGTATGTGCTTAGGCAAATTTAACCAAATGGATGGAAACATGATATTGTATGATTAGATTTAATAATCAAGATTGGTAAGTTTAATTTTCAGTTATATGAACTTACTAAGCATGTAATGCTTACTTCTTTTATTTTTCCTTGTCTTATAGTGCTCGAAAGCTCGTGAAGGTTGGGAGATCATTGGAGCATTGTCACTCTATCAGCTAGCTATCTTGGGTATATATAGTAGAATCATTTTTATATAATGGCATGTATAGGACAACTTGGCCAATGGTGGCTTGAAATGTTATTTTGTAACCTAGCCATTGGAATGGCTAGTGATGGTTCATTTTGGGAATGATTTAGTAAGCTATTGTGATATATATATATATATATACACACATGTGTTGTGCTAAGTTCATGTGATCAAATGTTGATTAATGCCTAAGTTAAGCTAAGGTGAGTTTGTAACCATGTATGAATGGAAGGGTACGCCTTGATGAATGATGGAATTGCCATATTTGAATGCTTGAAATGGCTGGAATTGGTTGAGTGTTTCATGTGCAGGTTTTGGGGTGATTTTGGGTGAGAAATGAAGCTAGGAAATGACTTTATTTAGTCCACACTGGCAGACACACGGGCATGTATGTGACATAGCCTGGTAACACGGACATGTGGTTAGGCCGTGTGTCCTCTGCACCCTAATTCTTGAGAAACAGAATGCTCAAAATTGGGTACACGGGCAAAGACATGGGCGTGTGTCTTAGCCGCGTGTGCCACACAGCCTAGAACACGGGCATGTGTCTTGGCCGTGTGAAACCTGCACTTAAATTAAATTAATTAACCACACAGCCTAGAACACGGGCATGTGTCTTGGCCGTGTGAAACCTGCACTTAAATTAAATTAATTAACCACACAGCCTAGCACATGGGCATGTGACTTGGCTGTGTGATCTCAATTTGTTCATGAGTTACAAGTCAGAGAGTTACAAGCGTTCGGGACACGGGCATGTGTGAACATACGGCCTGCCCACACGGGCGTGTCCTATATTCACACGGGCGTTTGACCCCTGTATAGTAGAAAACTTTCTAAGTTTTGTAAACATTTCTAAAGTTCTCGGTTTAGTCTCAAACCACTTCCAAAGCATGTTTTGGGCCTCGTAGGCTCGTATTAGGGCCTTTATGATTAATTACAAATGGTTTTAATTTGGACGCTAATTTATAACTCAGAATTGTATGATTGTTTGTGATGTAAGTCTGGTAATGCCCTGAAACCCTGTTCCGACGACGAATACGGGATAGGGGTATTACATCATTCATCAATCAAATAAATAAAAATTAATTGTTTAACTATACGAACCTACCTCAAACTCAAACGGAGAATACAATCGTTTAGTACACGACTTTTTCTTTTCCACGATTTAAATCTGAAGGTTGCTTGTCTTAATCTATATAATCAAATCTAACTAATTTAATTCACTTTCTATTCAATTCAATCTAAATTTCATGTTATGAAAAAATTACCATTTTGCCCCTATTCTTTTGACCTTTTTACAATTTAGTCCTTAGGCTCGTAAAATGAAATTCATGCCATTTATTCCCTATACAAGCCTAGCCAAATTCTATATAAGCCCATAACAGCCCATAGAATTCACAATTTCACACATTTAACACAACATTTTCACATTTCTCAAATTAGCCCCTATTTGACAATTTCATCAAAAGTCCCTTAACAAAAGTTGTTTAATTAACAACAAGGACTCATATTCTTCCATTAAAATTCAAAACCCTTTTATACACATCAATGGAAAATCTTAAACTATTCAATAGTTTTGCAATTTAATCCCCTAGTTAGCTAGCTTAAGCTATAACGATCTCGAAAATATAAAAATTAACAAAAACGGGATGAGTTTTCACTTACATGCACAAGAAAAAGCTTGAACAAAAATTTTCTCTCTAAAGGTGATGTTCAGCCAGCACAAAGAGAATAGGAGAAAGATGATAGCTTATTTTTGTTTATTTTACCTTTAATTGCCTTTTTACCAAGTTACCCTTACCTAACTTTAAAAATTACTCAATTACCAAGCCATGCACATCCACTAACTCAATTAGTGGTCTAATTACCAAATAAGAACCTCTATTTTAAATTTCTATAGCTATTTAACATATTTAGGTAATAGAACACAAACTTTTGCACTTTATGCGATTTAGTCCTTTTTCACAAATTGAGCATACAAATGATAAAATTTCTTAATGAAATTTATATACAATAATTCTAACATGCTGTAGACCATTAAATAATATTAAAATAAATTTTATGACTTCAGATTTGTGGTCTCAAAACCACTATTCCGCTTTCACTAAAAACGGGTTATTACAATACTAACTTTAACATATATGTTGATTGCATTCATAGATATACGCATTATTTTCTTCGATAAGGTACTAGCTCATCTAACATTAATTCCATGAAATATTGGTGAACTTGCAGGCTGTAAATGAACATTTTGCGAATTACCTAAATGGGATACCCAATGAGCAGTGGACTTAATCATATGATAAAGGTGTACAACACAAGCACATAACAACAAACCTAGTGGAATCATAAGTTTCGTATTGAAGGACGCGTGTCATTTCTCAATAACGTCGATAGTGAAAGAAACATATTTTCGTTTAGCAGACTTATTTCCAAAGTGAGCAAAAAATATTTTGGAAAGATAAAGGGTAGTCATATTTGGTGCGGGGAGGTAATGAAATATATTAGAGAAACTACACAAAGAGTGAACTCTATGTCTATAGTGTGTCACTTGATTCCAAATCAAATATTTTGGTTATGGAGTTTCATAGACCCGACGAAGTTATTATCCGGGGATCATATTATGTATACCTGGGATGGAAACCTGTAACTGTGGGAGATTTCAAGCACTTCGTTTCCCATTCGCACATGCAATTACTCCATGTGCCTCGACATGTCTGGATTGCATGAGCTATGTTGATGAAGTTTACAAAATAAAACGCATATATAAAGTATGGAAATCTAAAATTCCATTGGTCCTAAATGAAAGAATGTGGCTGCCTATCTCGAGCGCTTCATTCGAGTTGGTATCATATATTATGTTGCATCACAAGCTAAAACATCAATCGAATTCTACTCGGATACGTGACAATATGAATATCCAGAAGATGATAGACTAGCCGAGGTTATGCAGTTATTGTAGAAACCTAGGACATAGTAAGTGACCGCTTCTCCATAGGTCGATGAGGGAGAGATAAGAAATCAACACTCAAGAATTAAAATACAATATAAAGATCGTGACTTTATTGCAAGTGTGGCATGTCAGTTGTAATATTTGTAGTGTTATAATGGAACACTAAAGTACTCCTAAGATTGAACCTAAGAGAATCGTGGATTGAACAATATCTAAATAACGCGTGTGTAAAATAAAGAGTCTAACCAACTAATCACAAAAAAATTATATCATGAAAAATCATAAAATCAAGATAAATTAATCTAATTAACTGTCTAACTAGCATGGACTAAATTGTAAAACATACAAAGTTACGAAATTAACAATTACATGAGAAATGGTGGTTGGTTGACATTGATGTGGTTCACTAATCCCTAAATTAGGGATCTAAATCGTTTAAAGTCCTAAAATGGCTCTGTTTTACCTCTCAGTCTCCACTTTGCCAAGTTAGAAAAATTAATCTAGATTATCTCTTGATTTTATCGGTTAACCCGGGACTAATGAATTGGTGCGCAACAAGATTTATTCTTTGTCTCACTTGCCTAAATGTTCCCTTAGGGCTGTAAATCCTAAGTTTTTAAGTTCATTCAAATTAGTTCAATTTATTACGATTTGGTCCTTTATCCAAAAATTAGCTCACCACATCTCCATCAACCAACCCTCGTAAAAGTTTAGCTACTCATGTTGAAAGTAAAACTAACAACCATGAAAATAAAAAGCAAAGAACCCATTAAAGCAAAGCTTAAGAAAAATATGAAAGTTGAGATTTTTATGCAAGAAAACTTAAAAGGCATGTAAATAAAAGCATTCAATAAGAAAATCTAAAACAATAAACATAAAAGGAACAAACTTTAACTAATAAAAGTAAAAGAAACTAAAATACATTAAACTAATTATGAAAATGTCTTACAATCAAGGTACATGGACTAAAGGTGCAAATAAACCTAAGCTAGATTGATAAGTAACTTAACTAACACTAAGAACAACTAAAACAAGAAGAAAAGTTGCGGGGAAATGTAAAATCTACAACTAAGAAAATGAAAATAAAAAACCTTAGAAGAACAAGAAAAAAAGCTAAGAGAAAACCTAAAGAAAACTAAGCCTAAACTAAGGTAATATGGCTAAAACTAAGCCTAAACTAAGGAAATGTGGCCACCTCTGTCTCTTTCAGCCAAAATTTAGCTAATATAGCAACTATTATAATCTAATTTGTATGCCCAAAATTCCCTTGAATGAGCCTTCAATGATTAGTGCTTTGGTGGACAAAGACTACCTTTTTTGTCCAATTTTGTCCCCTCAGGATATCGGTATCGCGACACCAAAGAAGATGATATCATGATACCTCGGGAAATTTCAAACTTAAGGGTTTTGTTAGAGGGTGGATATCGCGATATGATTGAAGAGTGGTCTCCAATCTCGAGTTTGTTGGAGATATCACAATTCCAAGGTTTGGATATTGTAATACCCTCTCCTTTGGTGTCTTCTCGTTTGTTTTCAACCTCTAACATGTTTCTTCACCATTCAACCATACATTGAGGCCCCCCAATGACACTATTGACCAATTTGGGTCTCAAAATGAGTAAAAACAAGACATTTACACTAATTACCTTAAAATCTAAAAATTACAAAAAACTACGAAAAAGACGCTGCTTTGGTTGAGAATAAGCTCCTTAAATATAATAGGAAAGCCTAATTTTCCATATCAAATTATGTCAGATCAAACTCCCCCACACTTAACTCTTTACTTATCCTCAAGCAAACACACCAAACACACAAAAGAAAAGATGACTCTTGGACTAAATCACACAATTAAGTCACATAGCGATAAGATATCGAACTCGTACGAGAACTACCTCACATGCAAATTAAGAGTGATATCTAGCTAACTTGTTTATTCCTAATGCAAACATAATTAGTTCACTAAGTTAAAATGTCAATAGATGTAGAGGCAATGGAAATAAACATATATATATAAGTGTTATCCATAAAAATAAATTACGTGGATCGCTTATAGATATTTAAAAAGAATTAGTCATATTCATTCAAAAAAATGCAAGCTATTGATGAATTATTGTGTTGGTGACTTATTTGGGACCCATAGGTCTTCTAGGCTTGTAGCGTTCTGAGGCTTAGGACAGTTCGAAATTGAAACAATAGACACTCATAACAGGTTCAAGCACTAGAAATGATTATGAACATGGCATTCTCCTTATTTTTCCTTCCCCCACTTTCCTTATTTCTCCAAAATAATAGAAGGTAATATGTGAGATTAGTACGAACAAAATTTTGTAATTGTGAAATGAAAGATTTTCTTTTTCGAGCTTAGTTTTGATTTAGCTCTCTTTTTCTTTATTTTGCACTCTTTCGTTCACCTTATTATTATTATTATTATTATTATTATTATTATTATTATTATTATTATTATTATTATTATTATTATTATGTACTAGCTCACGTAATCCCTTCATTTTCTTTTTTGCACACAAAGCCACCATAATGTTTCTACCTAACCCTCAATGTCCATGATCTGACATCTATTACATAGTGTATTTTAAAGAATAGGATCAAGAAGGATAGAGTACTTGACTCATTTAGGTTTGAGGCTTTGATAATAAGGCTTACAAGAAAAAGGATACTCGAGGCTCAAAGATATGAGAACTAAGGGTATATAGCAACAGGTAAGCTTTTAGGCTCTAGGTTATTACAAACAATGGCTATGGTCTTTCTTGAATCAATCACATACACCAATTCTTCCAAGCATAAATCTATTTAAACGAACAATTAACAATTCAAATTATTTATATACAAGGATCTGTATACTTTATTCATCCTATGGTACACTTTATACATTTTCATTTAGGTTATTGCCTTCACCCTATTATATACACATTAACTAATTGAACTAACTAGTCTACTATTAAGAATAAAAAATTATCTGGTATCATTCAAAATTTACAAGTTCGACAATTCTATGTACTTATTCAATATTTACAAATAATGATATTACCTAATTTTAGCCCAGTTACCATGCAATTACATAAAATAAAAGATGAAAAATGAAAAATAGTTTTGGTATTTTTGAATTTTTTTTTTGAAAAAGGCGAAGATTTAAAAATAAACACAAAATAAAAAAAAAAGCAAGAAAAATAAAACATATAAAACTATATGCATCTCCCCACACTTAAAATACACATTGTCCTTAATGTGTTCCCGAAAAAGATAGGAGGTTATTGGACTTCCCTAGAATGGAGAGCTAGACTAGCTCGGGGGTCCAACTCCTCATTGAAGCCCGTGAATATTGTGTAGTCTTTCATGGTAACTCACTGTACATAGAAAAAACACACAAAAACAAAACAAAAAACAACCAAAATACTAAATCTAGAAACAGAAAAATAAGTCCAAAAGATACTGTAGTTTAATAGTTTACATGTCGCACAAATAATTAAAGGTAAAATGCAAAAACATGTAAGGCGTGTTGTCCTCTGAATGAGTTTCCTCAATTATCTTCCTATTTCTTCTCTTGGGAGTGGTTCTCTTGGTGCGCATTCGGGTGATGGACATGCTTAGCTCTTGGATGATAACACCCTCGATCGTCGGACGTGTAGGGGTGAATACGTCCTTTGTGGTATTAGCATAAGGTGTCACGTCATCATCCTCTGCTACCTCGTCATTAGCTACTTCGGCTTCGTCACTTCCCTCCTCATCGACTTCCTCTTCCTTGTCTTTCTCGTCCACAGATAAATCACTCGATCGGTATGGGCATTGTATTCCTTTTGCTCACTGACTCGCCACAAACATATCCATAAATGGTTTCATTGCCTCTAACATTTGATTGTTGTAGTGCATGTCTTAGCCTACCCTACATTGCCACTATGTAGGCTCATCCTTAGTCTTCTTCTTGGTGCTTGGCTTCTTTTTTACTTGAGGCACATCCATCTTGTTTTTGCATCGTTGATTCCACTCTTAAATCTTCTTCCTATGAAGCTCTTGGAATTGGTGGAGAATGGAATCACCCATGATGCTGCGAGGGGGATGGTGAGTCTGCTCGGTGCACGTGATGTCTACGCTAGCCCTACAGAAAAGATCGATGATCAGATGCAAGAAATAAATACCTATTTTGCCGCCTGCAATGCAATGCTTCAATTGTTGATTTATCCAAATTCTTTTGCATTGCAAAATAGAGTATAATGGGGTTGCTCTAAAGACATTAATGTTATTAGTGTTGAGTGCCGGGAAAAGACGAGTACATATAAATTACATCCAGATTTTTGCAACAAGGAACATAATTGTTTGTTTAAAAGAGAGAGGTCACTCTGATGAAGCTTCCTACTTCCATTTGCCTCTACCTTTCGTAAGGTAGTTCAAAATTGTGTCCTTGCCTACGTTAGTGAAGTGGATTAAATCGAGGGATGAAAAATCATCTTCCTTGTAACACGAGAAATCATAATATACACAAATGGCCTCGAGGAAAATATCGACACTAGCATGCCTGACGTACACCTGGTCGCATTCAAAATTTTCAAATTAGAGTAAAACTCCAATACAATGAGTACTACGATAGGTTGCTTAGGAAGTATACAAAAATTGTCCCACCTGTGAAAGTAGACATCATTCTAAAATTCATCATTAAATGCAGAGGTCGGATCAAAATCTTATTTAAGGATGAATGTTCGTCCTTGAATTGTTTGATAAAAGTCCACGACCTCTTTTTGCGCAAATTTAACAACATCAAATTTTGATGACGGAATCGAGGCAATTTTGGATCAATACTGGTTTCTTTTTCTCGGAGTTTTTTTTGTAATTTTCTTAATTTTAAAAAAACAATAGTAAATTGACCAACTAGTCACAAGCAATCAACCAACAAACTAAACTAGTGATACTAGAAACTGAAATTTAAATGACAATAAAAGTGCTAAAAATAAAAAGTAAAAATAAAGAAAGTAAAAAAAACAAGAACAATTATAAGAAAATAAAAGAAAAGAGAACTTAAACCGATTTGATCACCTTAGCTGAGTTGGTTGATTTGAAAAAGCTCTATGTTCCCCAAGTAAAAGAAAAAGAAAAACCTGCAAAAGGAGGGAAATAACCAAAACAAAGGATCAAGAAAAGATAATTTGCAAGAAATTTGAAAAGATTGAAAGGGAGATTGAGAGAAAATAGAGAAGGGGAGAATATTTAGGGGTTAAGATCAAGAAATTTTGAAAGAAAATGAAAAGAATGAGGTGTTTGGGGTGTTGGGAGACTTTCCAAAACACACGAATCACTGTTAAGGTATCGCGATACCCAAGGGTGGATATCGTGATATCTTTTATTTTTGGACCCTTCAAATTCCATTTTGTTTAAGGTATCATGATACCACTATGTAAAACCAATTTTTTTTACTTTTGAAATCTAGTGGTATCACGATACGTAGAAATTTTTTTGGACCCCAATCGAGACTATTCCAGAAATTGTGATACCCTTGCTTGGGTATCGTGATTTTATTGAACAAACCCCAAAATACTTACAAAATTTTCAATATTTCTCTCAACTCTCAAAAATTTTACCTACCAAGTTCAAACTCAAACCAACATAAATTAAAATTCTAATTTAAATGTAGAAAATCTTAAATTAAAATCTGACCTACCAAGTCCATGCTCAATAATCCAAATATTTACAAATATTTGGTTCAATTGCCACATGCGACAAATTAAAATTTTCTTCAAGGGCGATACGTAACACCCCCATAATGATGCTTGCATAAGGTTTTAGGCACCAACACACGTCTTGTTTTCTTTAACCCTACGAATTGATTTACTAACCGTCTCTTGTCAATGCCTCGTTTCATCACTTGAATGCCTCGCACCCTCGGTCTCGAACTTGCAAACATGCATCACTTCAAATATTCCACATTGTTAGTCGCATGATCGGACACTACCTGAATGACATGACATTCTAGCTCACTATTAGGGGACACTTCCTTCATCTTAGGTTCCAATTCCATACACCTATAGGTCTCTAGCTCTTCACCAACTTCCATCGTCATCTCTCCTTTACCCATATCTATGGTGGCCAAAGAGGTAGCTAGGAATGATCTCCCTAATAAAATTGGTATCTCTAAATCCTTCTCAAAGTCAAGAACTATGAAGTCAATCAGTAAAATAAATTATCAAACTCTCACTAAAATGTCCTCTAAAACTCCCTTTAGGTGAACTAGGGACCTATCGGCTAGTTGGAGGGTTACCGAAGTTTCCATAAGGTCACCTAGACTTAACCTATGATAGATGGACTAGAGCATTAAGTTTATACTTGCTCAAAGATTGCAAAGCACCTTGCCAAAATTTACACCTCTAATCACTATGGGAATGGTGAAACTACCGGGGTCCTTGAGTTTTGGTGGGACTCTCCTAGACATAACAACACTACAGTTGGCATTAAGAGCGAATCGCTCTTCCCTCCCAATCCCCTTTCTCCTAGACATAACTTCCCTAAGGAATTTGACATATTTCAACATTTTTTCTAGAACCTCAAGCAATGAGAGGTTAACATTCAAAGCCTTAAACATTTTGAGGAAGTCTAGAAACTCCTCATTGTCTCGCTTATTTTTCTCTTCTAGTTTACTTGGAAAGGGTATGGGTGTCATATTTAGTTGTGGTATTAGATTGGTTCTACCATCTGATTTAGTTCACGTTGGCTCACTCTTGGGTCTTTCCCTGTCTTCCACCCCATCTCTAACACTAGGAGTTCAGGTGCTTTCACCCTTCTCACTCATTTTTTTCTCCCCACTAATTGGTTGGATAGGTTTCTTAACCACAACCCTGGATCTAAAAGTAATCGCCTTGGCATGTGGACTACACAACCAAGTGCCCTTGTAAACCCCAAGCTAGTTCATCAACCACACGGCCACAACTCTCCCGAATAACCTGCCACACGGTCGTGTCCTTCTTGTAGGGTAATTTTAGTTTTTGACATATGACCATAGTCTGTTACACGGCCTGACCACAGGGTCATGTAACCCTTCCACACAGCCTAAAGCCCCTCACACGGTCGTGTGACCCCTGTTTTACAGTTTTACCTAGAAATCTATGATATGTGCACTTTAGTCCCTATATATTCCTTGAATTATTTTTATAGTTTTTATTTGCTCAATTTAGTCCCTGATATTATTTTATTATGGAATTTGTGTGTAACACCCCTAACCCGTAACTTGCAAATTTACCATTTTTTTAGCTAAAATTTATGTTAGCCAATTTTTACCTAGTGTCATAATATCCCATATTTATCATCAATTTACAATGTTCTTCTTAAATTTTATCATTATCATAAATAAGTCCTTAAACACAAAATATCAAAAAATCACTTAACGAAATACTTATAATCAACCATTACACTCAAGGATCTACCAACTAAGTTCACAAACACAGATATCTCATTCATAGTGAGTCCCTAAACTTTTAACAATCTCACAAATTAATCCCCAGGCTAACTTAATTAAACTAAAACAAACTTAAAAACATAAAAATCATGAAAAACGAGTAAAAAAATGAATATCAAGTGTGTGAAATAAACTTGAACGAAAGCTTGGTTGAAGCTTCTATGGAGTTTCGGCCGTCTCCCCTTTAAATGATGACAAATCTGACTTTGTTCATCTTTTTATTCATGTTTTAATTTTTTTATTTATGTAATTACAAGTTTATCCTTTTTTGTTTAATAAAATTTCATAAAAATCTTCACCTAACCGTCCCCTCACAATTCATTTGGTATAATCACCATATAAAGCCACCAATTCTCCTTTTCATAGTAATTAGACTCTTTCAACATATAGAATTCAACTTTTACATCTTTTACAATTTAGTTCTTTTCACTCAATTAATTATTTAAACGTTAAAATTTCTTAACCAAAATTTAATATGACCCTAATAACACTTCGTAAATATTTACTACAATATTTACGAGCTTGGTTTATAGAAACAAGGTCCTGATAGCTCATTTTCTAAAACCACTTGACTTTAAAGATTTACCACTTAAACCTAATTATTCGTTCAAATAACATAAATTATCAAATCAAAATCTATAGTAATACTATATTTGACTCATAAATCTTAAATAATAATATTTACAGACTCGTTCGTCAGAATTATGGTCTCGAAACCACTGTTTTCAACACTGTTATAAAATGGACTGTTACATTATGATTTAATGACTGAAGTGTTATGGCTATATCATATGTGCTGTGTATATTACATGCTATTGTTATTTTGAAACAGATAATCTGTTAGTTTTAATATTGTCACCTCCTTATTGAACACTTGTTAAAGCATGGTTACTGCTTCTATTGAACTGAATACACGTTAAGCATGTTAAGCTAGTGATGAACCGAAAACATGTTAAGCATGATTACTGCTAGTGTTAATTTATTATATTACAAAGTATTGCATACTGCATTGTACGAGGTAAGATGATATGTATGGAGGAAGAGTGACAATTTAATAATCTACAAACAGTATGGTTTGTTCATGAACTAAATGACAATTTTTTTTATCTGCAAATATGTGGTTCGATCATGAAGCAAGTGACAACTTGTTTGAAAATGTTTTTATCTAAACATATTTGTGGTTTACCCATAATTTTTACAAACCCAATGGGATCTTTTATCTGCAATTATGTTGTGTATCCACAACAAGTGATAATTTATCTGCAAATTAGCAGTTAATCCACAGAGTTAAAAGGCTGGATGAGTTCTGGGGAACTCATAGTATGGTGTGTAGTGGTGGGTAAGACCTTTTTTGATAAACTGAAATTGCATTGCCATTCATAAGCATGTGTATACAAAATGATGAATTCTAAAATATTATAGTGATACGTTATTCTAATAGATCGATACTGGGAAATTGTGAATTGTTATACAAATGTGTTTATTCTAAGATTTGTTACCTTGTATGTTATGATTACTGTTGCACTCTGATTTTCTTTTGATTGGATGCATATTGAGCTTCTTAAGCTCATTCCACCATTATTCCTATATTTACAGATAACCCACCAAGTTAGGATGCGGATACCGCATACGAAGGGCTTGGCTCAGATTGATCTTTTATTAAAAAGTATTTAAAATTTCTGTTATTTTAAAATTGTATCGCTTTATTTGAATTCTGGCATAAGACTTCGATTTTGGGTTTATTCATGCATGATATTAGATTTGAATTTAGGATATTAGAACATGGATTCAAAGTTAATTATGCATAAAATTATTTTGATTTTACTTAATTAAAACTAAATATCAGTTTTTCGCCACTAGAGTATAAATAAATTGGGAATTAACTACGTTTTCAAAAGTAGTCACCGTTACAAAGAAAATGTTAAACTTAATCAGGTTTTGTTAACTCGGGAGTTCTTTTTAAAATAGACTAATTTTTTCTCTAAAATAAAAAATATTTTAAAATAACTAATTTATAAACTCCAAATAGCTTACTAGACCATTTCAGTGGCCAATGTAGTCTTCCGAATTATGGCCTAACGTCTAGGCCGAGTTGGGGGAGATTACACGTCCAGTTCAATTAATTAAAACCTTAAAAAAAAACCCGGTTCAATCGCTTGGTTACTAGGTCAACTGGTCTAATGGCTTTCTCCAGACCGATACCCTTGCCCATTTTGATCTAATCGGTCCAAGCGATTGATTCGATCCAGTTCAAATTTTTATGATTTGTTATGATTTTCTATAAAGTTTTTAAGAAATTGTATATTTTTTATAAAATTTTAAATATATTTTATTGATTTTATTGATTTTATTATATTTTTATAATATTTATAAGTTTATATCAATTTTAATATTGATAAATATTTATTAATTTTTATAAATTTTCTGATTATTTAATCATTTTATGGGAAAATATTAGATTAAACCAAAAGCCATCACATTCGCATCTGATTGGTCCGTCAATTTATTTTAAAGATCAAAATGGTCAATGAAGGAAACTATTAATGGAGGGACTTAATTGATTTTTTTTATTACCAATAGGGACTTTATTAAATGTGAATTTAATACATGGACTTAACTGACTTTTCCACATTTTTTAAGGGTTTATTTTTATATAAACATATAATATATATCTAAATCCAAATCCAATACCAATTAAATCCAAACCCAAACCTAAATCCAATTTAAACTTTATTCAAAACTGAATATGAATAATAATAAACCCATTCAAAATTCAAAATTAATATAAATATAATATTAAAAATTAATCAAGAAAAAATTTAAAAGTAAAACATAAATTACCAAATCATAAAAAAAAAATCCTACATTCCCAAATCATAAAAAAGAGAGTAAAACTTAAATTTCTAAATCATTGTTATTAAATTTATTAGTAATATTATTATTGTATAATAAATCATATTTAATTATTTGTGATAAGTATAACACTCGTTATTGCATTATTAAATTAATAATCATGTCATTATATATTTTATATTATCATTAAATTAAATTTTTTTATTTTTAATAATTAGTAATTTTATATATTTATTATACATATATAATTATAGTGTTGAAAAAATTTTATAATTCAATTAATGTTTTAAAAATTTTGTTTAGCATAATTTAACATAACTATATTATTAATTACATTTTCTATTAATAACATTTTAATATAAATTTCCAATGCTTATGAACATATTTTCGTAAAATAAATAATTATAAATTTTTTTATTTTTAATTTAATATTATAAAATTATATTAAATGTTAATGTCTATTATAGTTATTCGGTTATAAATTTAAGCTTTTTCGGATTTTAGGTTGAATTTATCTAGAACTCGGGCTTATTCCAATTCAAATTTTCTCAAACTCGAATCTATTATTGACTTAAACTTTCTCAAATTTGAATCATTTTGAGCTTTCATCAGACAAGATTTCAGATTTACGCCTATTTTGCTTGCTCTACATAAATCTATTTGCAACAGTTCATGATCTTCGTGATCTATCTTCTTGAACCATCTCATTAATAATAATAATAATAATAATAATAATAATAATAATAATAATAATAATAATAATAAAATATACTTTTATAAAAAAAATTTGGGCTTTAATCCTTCACACACCCATGACTCTTTTCTCCATTGACATTAACATTAAAAAAAATAAAAATTTACATGGTTAAACATACATATCAATAAAAGTACATATTTACCAAGTGCGTGAAAACATGAAAATTGAAGAAATGGAGAATCATATTCATTGATTACTAGGCAACCCATTCTGGTTGGGTCCAAAGCACAGAACTATGCTATAATTCTCATTCTATCATCTCACTTAAATTCCTTTCCTTGAAAACATTATTGGTGCTTACCAAAACTAAAATCTAAACTTCAAAGCCAGCAATATTTTTGACATACATGGTAGAAAAGCCTTAAAGACTGCTATTGAACTCACTCAAAAGTATACAACACCATCACCAAAAAACACATAACAATCATTAAGTCCTAAAGTTGTTCATGTAACACGCACTATTAAAGCAAAATTCAATAGACATAACCTATGATCTATCTCAGAGGTAGTGACAATTATTAGATACCATCTGGGTGAGACACTTCAAGTATGAATGAGTCTGATGTGAAATGCATGTGTGTCTGGTAGACATGAATATATCTGTCATGAACATGTCATTTGTATGATGAGTTTATGTTGTCTCTGGAGTTGTTAAAAGGGTCCATCAAGACTAAAAATATGAATCTCTGAAAGGACAAGTACATGGTCATAACACTGAAGGGCCATATCGTGTAAGATTGTAACTGGTGGGTTATGGATAATATGGAAAAAAGTCCATATTGTGTAAGATCGTAATTGGTGGGTTATGACATCATATGGGAAGAAGACCATATCGTGTAAGATCGTAACTTATGGGTTATGGCATCATATGGGAAGAAGACCATATCGTGTAAGATCGTAACTGGTGGGTTATGGCATCATATGGGAAAATTTAAGGAAGATTATTACCTAACATGGTTCTCCATGTGTCCAGAATAATGAGGGGCAAACCTCACTAAGTGTGAGTTTAGGCGAATCTCTATCATTCGAAATACTAGTAAAGGAATGCCTTTGTGACTATATCTGAAAAGAAATGCCTTTGTGGCACAACCTAAAGATATGATGCCTTGGTGGCAATTCTGTAAAAGAAAGCCTCTATGGCAAATATAAAGGAATCGCTTCATGGAAAATTTTCAATGAATGGAGCGTAAAGAATTAGGAAAGAATGTCATGAATGGTCCTCTAAAGGTAAGGTAAAGATAGGACTTTGAAGGTAAGGTAAGTGTAAGAGATAATATATGGACAAATAGAAGAAAATAAGTATCCATCGAACACGGAAAGAATGACACTGTATGTAAATGAAATGGTGAACTCTACATAGTGACAAGAAATGAACAGTGAAGTTAGAGCACACCAGAATAGGTAGTGAATCCGAGTTAAGTGTTATAGGCATGTATTGTGACAGCCCGATTTTTAATGGTGTCAAAACCAGTGGTTTGAGGCCACCAAATCTAATAAGTAAGCTCGTAAATATTATTATTTAATATTTACAAGTCAAATATAGATTTTAAATATATTTTTGAATTGATAATTTGTGTTTTATAATAATAATTTAGGTCAAGTGGTTTTAGAAAATGAGGTATCGAGACCTCGTTTCTATAAATCAAGCCATAAATATTTTTATAAATATTTAGGGAGTGACATTAAGGTGGCATTAAAGTTTCATTGAAAAATTTTAACGTTTCAATAGTTAATTAATTAAAAATGACTAAATTGTAAAAGCAGTAAAATTTAATCACTATTTGACTAAATGCGTAATTGATAAAGGAAAAAGGACTTAAATGGTAATTAAACCATGGTCAAAGTTTCCAAGCAGTGGTGTTATGATTGATTCCACTAGCTTTTGGATTAATTGTTCTTTTAGTCCTAATAAGTTTGGAATTAAATTGTAAATAAGTTTATTTAGTTAGAATTTAATTAAATTGAAGGACCAATTGTGAAATTAAACCTTCCTTTGATGGTAATTGTGCCATATATTTATGTGATGGAAAAAAATAGGCATAGATTTGGTGTTTTAAATTAAATTATTAACTAAGGGTACTATGGTAATTTAATGGATTAAATTAAATTAAAATAAAAACATAAGAAAAAAAGGTGTGGTTATCATCCTCTTCCCCACATTACACCCGAAAGCTTCCATGAAAATAGAGCTAGGGTTTGACCAAGCTTTAAAATCCAACTGATCAAGGTCGAGTGGAAAATCGAAGAAAATGAAAATTTTCCAAAATGCCCCTGAATATTGGTATTTTTTCAATTTAATCAGATAAGTTTGTATGAATTATATTTTGTATAATTTTGATTAAAGTGAATGTTAATTGGTGATTGGTAGTATATATATCTATATGTTTTGTTGTTGGAATTGAAGTATTGTTGGAAACAAATATTACCGAAATTAATATTCAGTTTGGATTGAATGCGGGATTTGAGTACATTCGTGATTTTGTGAATTAACGAAATTGGAGGAAAATGACGGCAAATTACCCAAGTAAATCGTGGTTCAGCATTTGTTTTGAACTCTCGTGTTTTACTTTCCATTTAGCTCTTACGAGCTTTTGTTTAAGTCATATGAGTTTCCGTTCAACTCTTTCAAGCTTCTGTTCAAATCTTATGAGTTTCTTTTCAGCTCTTATGAGCTTCTGTTCAACTCATACGAGTTTCTGTTCAGCTCTTACGAGCTTCTGTTCAACCCTTTGGGATTTCTGTTTAGCGCTCACGAGGTTCTATTCAAATTTTGAGCTTCTGTTAATGATTTACTAAAATCTGTAAGTCGTTCTTTGAAAGGTAAAATATCGGGAGTTGTCTTGGATGATATATGTATATGAAGAGATGGTAAGAGAATGATATGTATTATGATATGTATATATATTAATATCTTGATATATTGATACATGGAAATTATATAAGTTGAGTCAAGTAATAAACTCAAGAGTGACATGTTGAGATAATAAGGTTATTAATGTTGAAATTATATGAAATATGTTCAAGTACCCTAGCAAGTGTTTTTGTTTGATGCTTTGGCAAGTGCCAAGCTATTGGTTGAATGGTAATATTTTTAATTATAAAATGCATTGAAATGGTAAGTGCTCAAATGAAAACTTACTTCTGCTCATGAAAGAGCGTTAAGTTTTACGTTATGCAATTTCTTATAAAATGGCTTATCATGTGATTAATTTGAAAAGGGCTATGTTTAAATGCACTAGCTTGTGGCTGTGGTGGTATGATATGCTTATGACTTGTGTGTTATGTATATAGAATGGTTGTGAAAAGTAAAGAAATAAAAATGAGAATAAAGAAAATTGAAAGAGTATAAAGTTTTTAAAAACTCTACTATACTTGGGATAATATGTATAAGTGATACTATGGATTTACTCATTTTGTGAGTTGTTGAATATGGTTTCTTGAATCATGTGGTATTAGTAAAAGTTTATTCTTGATAGGTGAAAAGTTCATAATGAAATGGATTGATATGATTAAAGTTTATACGAGCTTACTAAGCATTCATTGCTTACGTAGTTGTTTTCCTTTACTTTTCTGATTACCGGAAGCTCGATTGGGTTAAAAGCTTGTTGGAGCTATATCACACTATCCATCGGTTCTATCAGTATTTTTAAATGTTTTAATCTTGGTTATAATGGCATGTGTAGGTATTTTGTTTAATGTTGGCCTATATGTAATTTGTTGAGATTAGCCACTTATTTTGGCTTGTTTTGGATACTCAATTACGGCTTGTTGATATGTATAATATTGATTGTAGGTTGACACAATATGTATAATATTGATTGTAGGTTGACACAATACTGGGTGAGAAATATGCCTATAAAATGGCCTATTTTCGTCCATACGGGCAAAGACACGAGCGCATGTCTCAACCGTGTGTGACACACAGCCAGGTGACACGGTCATGTGTCCCTTATATCTTTTAAGAATGTAAGTCAGTATGCTCATACGGCCTAGCACACAGGCTTGTGACTTAGCTGTGTGACCCAAGTCAGTATACTCACACAGGCACAAACACGGGCTGAGACACGGCTGTGTGTCCCTATTTCGAATGCCCACATGGCCTGAGACGCTAACGTGTCTCCTGATTGTGTAAGTCACATGGCCGTGTGACCCCTGCATTGTTGAAAATATTAAATGTTTACAAATTTTTTTTGAGTTTTTGATTTAGTCTCGATTTGTTTCTAATGAGTATTTTGAGCCTCAAGGGCAGGGACAATATGTTTAATTTTGATTAGTTTTTGACATGAATGCTATATACTATGAAATTTTGCATTTTCTGTCTGTTTGATTTATAAACTCTGGTAATGCTCTATAACCCTATTTTAGCAACGAATTAGGGTTAGAGGTGTTACATTTAGTGGTATCAGAGCTACGGTGTAATTGATTCTCGGGTTGAACGTAGCATATGTGAAGTCTAGAAATACATGCCATTATATAACCAGTGATAGTGTGATATCTCCCGACTTTGATGAGATTTGTTTTACTTATAAACAGAGATGCTTTCCAACCGAACTAATTCCGATAATGCTGAAAGTGATACTCAAGTATATGAATAAAAAGTTGATTATGATGAATTGTAACTCATAAAGGTATGAAATAAATGTTTTATAATACATGTCAATAATGAATGTTATGTTATATGTGTGTATATGAGAGTCAATTTTGAGGCTTCACGACCTTCACCCCCTTATTTGTGCGTCTTATACAGTGGAAATTCACAAGATTTATATTGATTAAGTTCACAAGTGTGAAACCAAAGAGTTAAGTGGCTGAATTATTAATAATGTGGTCAAAACTGAGAATGGGTTAGCAAGTAAAAAGGGTTTTAAAAGGTAGATCAGATTTTTCTGAAGATTATTCGGGATAGACAATGTTGCTATTAAGGAAGAAGTTATTCATAAGTAATCAACTTATTCAGGTATGGCATTTAAAGAACGGATTAACCAGAAATTCTTCTGAATTGATTTCTTTAGTGATTGGGATAATGTGGGATCATTGATGACTATAATAGTCAGCGGGATAGTGTTGAAATTGCAAAGATATCTAAATGCAGCAGTTATAGTCAAGTATTTTATAGTGATCTCTTCTGGGTATTCAATATGTTCCATTATTCTCAGATATATATGTAATTGTTCATTTTCAGATGTGATACTGATCATATGGAAAGGTTGGCTAATCATAATATTAGACGGAATTATTGTTAGTCTGGTTGATTCATGATCGACATTGCTCTATCTTTCTTTGGTTTTCTAATCCATTATATTTGATAGAAGACTTGATGTTAAGACTCATATGATGTTATTTTCTACTTCTACTAGTTGATACTTTGAATTACATATACGCAAATTCTATTGTTTCTATTGTAAATTGAAAAATATATAGGATTTTTCCTATGTAATTTATCACATTTTTACTTAAATTAGTTGCTAAAACTAAGTAATTGTTTAATAAATTAATGAAATATGTGAAAATATGAAATTAGGACATAGAAATTATTAAAATGTGATTTTATGCTTTATTATATAGTTTTCATGCATAAAATGGCTTATTTTATATTGATTTGAGCATATTATATTTTTAAGACATGAAATGGGCCATGCATGATTAAATTAAATAATAAAATATAAAATTATATTTAATAATTTATTTTAAAATATTTCATTAATAATTTGGGTTTTAATTAATTATTTAAATTAGTTAAATTTTATTATTTGGTCTTTTAACTTATTAATTTATTTTGGACAGGTCTGATAGCTTTGTTGGATTACAAAACCGTCCAAATTGAAGACCAAGTCAACCCAAATTTGGCTACACATGGTTGTTTTTTTAAGCCACTTTTTGGTTTAATTACACAAGGTCCTTGCATTGTTGAAGAAATTAGAGATTTGCCTAAGATTTACGATTGACCGAGTCTCAGTCCTAAGTTATTATGACATTTAATTTGCTTAAAAATCAAGCAAAAATCAGCTCAAATTCCACTAATTGTGGCTGGCCATCCAAGGAAGAGATTTGAAGAGACTAAACCTAGTTATTTTTAGCAAACTACCCAGCTCTCTTCACCTATAAATATGACCCCTTCATTCCCTCATTCATCATCCCTCATCCCTCATCATTCATCACTCTCTCTTCTCTCTAAATTCTCTTAGCCTTTTCAATTCCCCACACCTAGCATCATCTCTTCATAGAGATTTTTAGCAATTAAGCCTCTTAAAGAGCCCTTGGTCGGCCACTTTGGAGAGCCATCAGCAAAGGAGCAAAGTAAAGAAGTGAAGGAGCCTAGTCAGTCAGAGTCTTGGGTGACAGCCACTTTGATTTGGGTTTAATCTTTCCTTTCTTTAATTTAATCTAAAAATGTTTACCATGTGTTCTTTGTTCTTGTTTACAAAAATGTTAGCTTAATTTTATTTAAGCTAGGATGATTGCTTTGATTAAATAATATTTATTTGATTCATGCTTATAATGTTTGTGCCTCAATTGATCATGTTTTCAATTAAAATCAAGTCTGTATTTCATTCATACGTGATTGAAATACACCTGAATTAGTTGAGCGATCCTAACCAGATGACGGCTAGTGGACGCATAATTGAAATGTGCATGCTCAATTTAGATCATAACCCGATTAAATTGCAGGTTGCATTTATCTGCATAGTTTTTAGATTTGTGTGATTAAACTGTTTCAAACCTAACATGTCCCTGTTACCTCACATGAATGTTAAGAAACCCTTAGTAAATAAGGATCAGTAAAATGCATATTTACTAAGTAAAGGATTCCGAAAGGACTTAATGTGGTTTCCAAACTCATGAAAGATCGAGTTGCCATGGAATGTGTTTCCGAATGTTAAGTATGTTGATAATAAATTGAGTTTAATTAAAGTAATTGTCCAAGCTTATTTATGTTATAATTGTTGCAAATTGTGTTTAATTTTGCTAAAATCTATTTCATTCATATAGTTTGCATATTTAGGATAATTTGCATTAGGGATCATTGCATTTAGTTTAATATATTTTAATCATCACTTCTCAACTATATTGTGTTTTTATTTACCAAATTGTTAATATAATTTTACAAATTAGGTGACTTAGCACAAATACAATCCCAGTGGAGACGATAACTTGATACTTACTTATTACTTGGTAATGGCTGTGTACACTTACACAAACCTACGTGTTACATCTATCACAATTGATTCCAGTTTGTATGAATGATATTCTTCATCTGGACTTTCTCTGGGATATTATTGATATCTTTATCATTCAATATGTAACTCCCCAAACCCGGCCTAGACGTTATGGCCGAATCTGGCGATGTCACATGAGAGTGCTTTTAACTAAACCATCTTAATTCATAAACCATATCATTTGTTATCTTTCACTAAGTCAAAAAACATGAAAAAGTCGTATTGTTTTGAAAACGTTTCTTTATCACGGAAGCGTTTGAAACTCAATTGTTGATTATTATTTGAGAACTCATTTCTATTTACGAAAATTCTTAGTTTATTTCAGGAAACCATAATACTGATATTTGTAATTTATAATCCACATCCACAGTTCAAAACCCAAATTAAAATAATGAATAAACTAAAGAAAAAGTCATAACCAAAATGTATGCGGATGTGGTCACCGTCGAGTCCTCCACTGCACCGATCCGCCTACTGCTGGGGATTACCTGAACAGATAAATAAATAAAGGGGTGAGTTTTCACAACTCAGTGTGTACATCCCCATAGTATAGCATGAACACAGACAGATAACAGAATACAATTATAATTCAGGCCTGGGCCCTCACAGAATCAATATAAGATACAGTCTTTGGGCTTCAGCCCATCTCAGATGTAACATGCATAACAGACCAGAATAACAGAGTAAACCCACCAGCCCTGCACACTAACTCCGACCAACCCAACACACCATGTGGGGATAAAATCTACTCACCTATCCTTGCACACCATATATGGGGAAACAATCGACCCATCCAACCTTGTACACCATAAGGTACCGCATCACAGCACATATCATAAGTATGCAGCTTAGCTGCCAGATAACAGGCATATGAAGCCCTTCAGATACTTCCTTCACTTCATCAAACACACCCCGATGCAATGCATCATACAAACATGGCATGCTATAATGCAGACAAACGGATCATACATTTATTTTCAGAACAGATTAGATAATCATACCAGGTGTAACATGTAACACATACATCATAGAATTAAGAGTCTAGATAAGGCTTACCGACCCTACGACAGGTCACAGTCATCTTGGGTGGCCCGTGCAACCTTACAGAACATTTCAAATTAAAGGGGCTCACACGCCCGTACGCCCTACCTGTGTGGATCACACGGCCCAAATTGGCCTTGCCTGTATGGATCACACGGCCTGGCCCAGATTTCCACACGCTCGTGTGGTTCACCCGTATGGGCCTACACGCTCGTGTGGTTCACCCGTATGGACCTACACGCCGGTGTGGCCCACACGGCCCATTTTCTTGAGCCCGTGCATAGCACATGGCGTACAAGCCATCATACGCCCGTGTCCGTCATGCCCGTATGGTACGCGCACGGTCTGGCTCGTCAAACACACGGTCGTGTATCGCCACACAACCTCCACACACTCGTGTGGCGTCGACAGTTTCAGTTTTGGCTTCCGTTGACCCCGTTTTCTATGTAATCAAGGTACACACCTGGTATCAATTCGAAGCTAACGCAATCCCGAGCACTCCAGAACTTATCATTGAACAGTATTTCACCCTTTTAATCACTTAATCCAAGTTACTAAGAAACAGGCAAATCCCGAAAGTTAATGACAACATTACCTTAAACGAAAAATGGCAATTCCTCGCTGTTTAGAACGTCGATTAATGATCCACAGAACCTTGATTATCTCCTAAACAGAAAACAATCTCTTAATAACCCAACATTTACTAAAACGAATCAGAACGCATCTCCACACTTACTGAAAGCTCGTCTCCAAAGACAAGAGTAAAATTATCGAAAAGAGAGAAACGGAAAGGAAGTAGTGTAAAGAAATTTTGGCAGCACAAGGAGGGGATTTTTGAAAAAAAAGAAAACAAAGAGAAATAACGTGGAGAGGGAAAAAATAGAAGAGAAATTCGGCAGGGAGAGTTCTTTTGGGGAAACTTCTCAGAAAAAACTGATAAACCCTACTTTTTCAGTGTTTTAGAACCCATCCAATTCTATCACAACCTTGGTGGAAAAAATAATACCCAAGCCAGGATCCGAACACAGGACCTCTAACATAAACCCTTGCCACTTAACCACTAGACCAGCAGGCCCATTCTGTTAAGTTATTACCAACAAATTCTTATAAGCCCACTAACCAAAAGCCAGGTTTTATTCAAATAGAAACCAAAATTTAGCCCAAGTTAAGGCTTGAACTTGGGACTTCCCAAACACACCCCAGAGTACATTAACACTTAAACCAATATATATTTTGTGCCAAAATAACACAAAACAAATGTCTTGAAATTTCCATGCTCAACAATCACAAAAGCCGAATTTACAGAAATTTTGGGGCGTTACACAATATGGGTTGTATTCTCATAAATTTAGTGTAGCTTCACATATTGGATTTCATTATCTCGGTTTTCTTATCATTCTTGTGAACTAATCTTACCTAACAAACATGGTTCATCTATAAAAGATATTCACTGGCTAGAGGTAATTATATCAATTATAATTATAATTTCTGGTTTGATCATAGGAGCACAGTGATGCAGATCTCAGAGTATAGAGGTTGTATTACTGTCCTGGTTATTATTAAGACTTCATTCGGTTTTCCTCTTTCAATTCAGAGTGCACTATTGTTGTTAAACTTTTATGAAAAGGATAGGTAATGGAAAAAGTGACTTCTGATACGAGTTCTGAATCAAAATAAGTTATGATGTACTTATATGTGGTTTATTATTAAGAAGTTGATAGAAAGACTCGACTTGATGGCTTGTATCAGGTAATAAATTTCGAGGATGAAATTTTTTAAAGGGGAGAGTTGTAACAGCCTAATTTTTAGTGGTGTCAAAACCAGTGGTTTGAGGCCACCAAATCTAATAAGTAAGCTCGTAAATATTATTATTTAATATTTACAAGTCAAATATAGATTTTAAATATATTTTTGAATTGATAATTTGTGTTTTATAATAATAATTTAGGTCAAGTGGTTTTAGAAAATGAGGTATCGAGACCTCGTTTCTATAAATCAAGCCGTAAATATTTTTATAAATATTTATGGAGTGACATTAAGGTGGTATTAAAGTTTCATAGAAAAATTTTAACGTTTCAATAGTTAATTAATTAAAAATGACTAAATTGTAAAAGCAGTAAAATTTAATCACTATTTGACTAAATGCGTAATTGATAAAGGAAAAAGGACTTAAATGGTAATTAAACCATGGTCAAAGTTTCCAAGCAGTGGTGTTATGATTGATTCCACTAGCTTTTGGATTAATTGTTCTTTTAGTCCTAATAAGTTTGGGATTAAATTACAAATAAGTTTATTTAGTTAGAATTTAATTAAATTAATGGACTAATTGTGAAATTAAACATTCCTTTGATGGTAGTTGTGCCATATACTTCTGTGATGGACAAAAATGGGCATAGATTTGGTGTTTTAAATTAAATTATTAACTAAAGGTAATATGGTAATTTGATGGATTAAATTAAATTAAAATAAAAACATAAGAAAAAAAGGTGGTGGTTATCATCCTCTTCCCCAAATTATGCTCGAAAGCTTCCATGAAAATACAGCTAGGGTTTGACCAAGCTTTAAAATCCAATTGATCAAGGTCGAATGGAAAATCAAGGAAAATGGAAAATTTTCAAAATGCCCCTGAATATTGGTATTTTTGTAATTTAACCATGTAAATTTGTATGAACTGTATTCTGTATAATTTTGATTAAAGTGAATGTTAATTTGTGATTGGTAATATATATATCTATATGTTTTGTTGTTGGAATTGAAGTATTTTTGGAAAAACAATTATTATCGAAATTAATACTCAGTTTGGATTGAACGTGGGATTTGAGTACATTCGTGATTTGGTGAATTGAAGGCATTGGAGGAAAACGAAGGAAAATTATCCAAGTAAATTGTGCTTCAGCATTTGTTTCGAACTCTCGTGTTTTACTTTCTGTTTAGCTCTTATGAACTTCTGTTTAACTCATATGAGTTTTCGTTCAGCTCTTTCGAGCTTCTGTTCAACTCTTATGAGTTTCTGTTCAACTCTTATAAGCTTTTGTTTAACTCATACAAGTTTCTGTTCAGTTCTTACGAGCTTCTATTCAACTCTTATGGGTTTCTGTTTAGCTCTTATGAGCTTCTATTCAGCTTTCGAGCTTTTGTTCACAATGTACTCAAATCCATAACTCGTTCTTCGAAAGTTAAAATATTGGGAGTTGTCTTAGATGATATATGTATATGAAGAAATGGTAAGAGAATGATATGTATTATTATATGTATATATATCAATATCTTGATATGTCGATACATGGAAATTATGTAAGTTGAGTCAAGTAATAAACTCAAGAGTGACATGTTGAGATAATAAGGTTATTAATGTTGAAATTATATGAAATATGTTCAAGTATAGTAACAAGTGTTGTTGTTTGATGCTTAGGCAAGTGCCAAACTATTGGTTGAATGGTAATGTGTTTAATTATAAAATGCATTGAAATGGTAAGTACTCAAATGAAAATTTACTTGTGCTGATGAAAGAGTGGTAAGTTTTAAGTTATGCAATTTCTTTTAAAATGACTTATCATGTGATTAATTTAAAAAAGAGCTATGTTTAAATGCACTAGCTTGTGGCTATGGTGATATGATATGCTTATGACTTGTGTGTTATGCATATAGAATGAGTGTGAAAAGTGAAGAAATACAAATGAGAATAAAGAAGTTTAGAAAAGTATAAAGTTGTTAAAAACTCTACTATACTTGGGATAATATGTATAAGTGATACTATGGATTTACTCATTTTGTGAGTTGTTGAATATGGTTTCTTGAATCGTGTGGTATTAGTAAAAGTTTATTCTTGATAGGTGAAAATTTTATAATGAAATGGATTGATATGATTAAACTTTATACGAGCTTAGTAAGCATTCATTGCTTACATAGTTGTTTTCCTTTACTTTTCAGATTATCGGAAGCACGATTGGGTTGGAAGCCTGTCGGAGTTATATCTCACTATCCATTAGTTCTATCAGTATTTTCGAATGTTTTGATTTTGTAATGGTATGTGTAGGTATTTTGTTTAATGTTGTCTTATATGTAATTCGTTGAGATTAGCCATTTATTTTGGCTTGTTTTGGATGCTTAATTATGGCTTGTTGATATGTATAATATTGATTGTAGGTTGACACAAAATTGGGTGAGAAATATGACCTGTAAAATGGCCTATTTTCATCCACATGGGCAAAGACACGGGCGTGTGTCTCAACCATGTGTGACACACGGCCAGGTGACATAGCCGTGTGTCCCCTGTATCTTTTAAGAATGTAAGTCAATATGCTTAAACGGCCAAGTGCACGGGTGTGGGACTTGGCTGTATAACCCAAGTTAGTATACTCACATGGGCATAGACACGGGCTGAGACACGATCATGTATCCCTATTTTGAATGCCCACACGTCCTGAGACACGAGTGCATCTCCTGATTGTGTAAGTCACACAACCGTCTGACCCCTACATTGTTGAAAATATTAAATGTTTCTGAAAATGTTTTTGAGTTTTTGATTTAGATCTGATTTGTTTCGAATGAGTATTTTGAGCCTCGAGGGCTCGTATAAGGGACAATATGTATGATTTTGATTAGTTTTTGACATGAACGCTATATGCTATGAAATGTTTGCATTTTCTGTCTGTTTGATTTATAAACTCCAGTAATGCTTCGTAACCCTGTTCCGGCGACAAATTTGGGTTAGGGGTGTTATATGTATAGATAGTATTCTGAAGTAAGGAAGATTTGGGCGAACTCTGTATTAAGTAATGGGCGTAGTCTACCTCGCCCAAAGGTAGTAGAAAAGTTAGTAAGTAGGAAATAAGATTTTAAATCTGTAAGTATGATAAATGAAGTGGTTAAGCACTATGTAGAGATAAGATTTATGAAGGGACATAAGAAGTGAAGAATATATGGTATGCTTAAAAGAAAGAAACAGTCATTGAGTTTGGACCTCAAATATGGAACTTAATAGAGTGAAAGCTTAATGAATATGAAAGGAAGATAAGTTATTAAAGGCACAGAGAGGAAGAAAAAGGTCAAAAATAGAAAGAAGTAGTTACAATATGTTAACAGAAACCTTAGTAAAGTAACCATCGGAAGGAATAAAAAAAATCCAAAGGACATATGAAGGACATGCTAAGCAATTATCATACTCTGATATAACAAAACAGGTATTTAAGGATTATCTCACTAAGTTCCTATGAACTTAGCATTGATTTTGTTGTAAATGGGCTCACACTGAGCGTCAAAGCTCACCCCCTTTAATTTTCAACCTTATAGATAACCCCCCAGGTTAAGATGCGAGCATGACATCTGAAGGGACTTGGCACAATCCATTTGATTTTTAGTTATTTTAGGATTAATCTTTTGATTTATTTTATTATTCAAAGATTCTAATGTTTTATTTGAATTGTGGCATGGAAATTAGGACTTAGGTTTGTTTTTATTATGCATGACATTTTATTGGAAATCTTCAGATATTAGGTTATGATTACTACATAATATAATTAAACCTCAATTTTTAATAGAAACTTAAATAAATATCATATTTTCCGCTGCTAGAAGATAACTAGAACACTGAAGAATAATAATAAACTATGTTTTTTTATCAAATTGAATAAATTTTTTAAAATAGCTATTTTTAGAAAACTCTGATAACCCTGCTAGGCAATCTCGGTGGCTGATGTAGTCTATCGAATTCAGGTCTAACGTCTAGTCTAGGCTGGGGAGGTTACAACTCTTGTGTTGTTTCTCTATAAATAAGAACTAGGAGTTAACCTATTAACATACACTTTTTAAGCACTGACATTTTATCGAAAAATAGGAGTAATTTATTTTATGAATAAATTCTATTTTTTTGCAATAATACTCGTAGCTTATGGGTTATAGAGAAAATTAACTTTGGAAAAGTTAAGTAAAATTTTTCATTCTGTGCACTAATTTGATTTTATTAAGTCCACATTTAAAGCTGTTAAGTATGACACATATTTCAGTTAAATTTAAAAAATAATCTTCTAGTTAAACTCTGTTTATTTGTTTCAATCAAACACTGATTAATTTACATTATTTTATTATTATTTGACCTATGAATTTAGCTTGTAAATAGGCTCTTTTACAACCTTATAAAATACACTTATTAGATATTAGAACTCATATCACATTTAGAGAATTTTGTATTTACGTTTTGAGTGTTCTTTGTTTTCGGGGTTTAGTTTTATCTCCATCTTTTGTACTCTTCGTTCTTTTGCCATTATAGTAAAATTATCTTTGCCTGTTGTTTTTTATCCTCTTTGGAGTTTTTCCACGTTAAATTTGTGTGTTCAATTTCTCAATTTCTTCTGCTATCTTTACTTGTTCGTTGCTTAATCGAGTCGATCCCCAACAAGTAGTATCAGAGCTAGTTCAATTTCCATAGATCAGCTCATTCAGAGATGGCAACAACAAGGTTTGAAATTGAAAAGTTCAGTGGTGAGACAAATTTCAATCTATGGCAAGTTCGGATGATGGCAATTCTAGTTCAATCCGGCTTAAAAAAGGTTGTTACCGGGAAAAAGCCTGAGAATCAAAATAAAACAGAATGGGAAGAGCTTGATGAAAAGGCTTTGTCTAAAATCCAGTTGTGCCTCGCGAATATGGTATTGCAGGAGGTATTGATGGAGAAAACCTCAAACGCCTTGTGGAAAAGGTTAGAAACTCTTTATGCGACTAAGTCTTTAGCTAACCGTGTAGTGTTGAAACAACGTTTATTTACGTTTCGCATGAATGAATGTGAGCTTCTTAAAGATCACTTCAGTCAATTTATTACTCTTTTAAACGATTTAAAGAATGTTGAGGTTCATATTGACGATGAAGATCAGGCTATGCTATTATTGTGCTCTTTACCCCTTTCATACAAGTCTTTCAGGGAGACCTTAATTTATGGCAGAGGCAAACTCTCGTTCGAAGATGTGAAGGGTAATTTGTTGAGTAGAGATAAACTTGACAATGAGTTTGGTTTGGATAGCAAGGCAGATAGGCAAACTTCCGTTTTGGTAGCATCAAAGAAATGAGACAAAAGGTGTCATTATTGTAAAAAGTTAGGTCACGTCAAAGCAGATGGTTATAAACTACGAAGTAAAAGAGCTGTTGAGAGTAACGAGGAAGATGTAGCTGGTGCTAATTTGGCCGATGAAAGCGGTGATTATTTCTTATTAGTGTCAACGAGTGATAACTCCAAGCTCACGTCCAAGTGGATCCTAGATTCGGGATGTTCTTTCCACATGTGTCCCAAAAGAGAATGGGTCTCCACATACAGTTCGGTTGAAGGTGAAGTTGTGCGCACGGGAAATGATTCATCCAGTAAGGTAATTGGTATTGGTACTGTTAAAATTAAAATGCACGATGGGACGATTAGGACACTGTCAGATGTCAGGTATGTACCTGATTTACGAAAAAATCTCATCTCCTTTAATATTTTAGACCTGAAAGGATACAAAATCAACATCGATTCAAGTGACATTAAAGTATCTCATGGAGCTCTCGTTTTGTTAAAAGGTAAAAGAACTGACAGTCTTTATATTTTGTGTAACGCCCAAATTTTTTTATTTTCAGCTTTTTGCTATTTTTTGAGGCTTGGAAGTGTCTGAATTTGTGGTACATGTTATTTTGGCTCAAATTTATGTTGGGGTAAGTAATTATGAGTTCTGGGGTGTGTTTGGGAGGTCCTATGTTCAGGTTGTAACTTGGGCTAAATTTGGGTTTTTATTTGAATTGAGCCTGACTTGAGGCCGGTGGGCTTAAAAGGAATTGTTGGTAAAGACTTAACAAAATGGGTCTGCTGGTCTAGTGGTTAAGTAGTAAGGGATTATGCTTAGGGTCAGGGATTCGATTCCCTACAGTAGCTTTAGGATTATTTTTGCTGCAAGATCCAGTAAGTGATGGGCTTTAGTAAATTCTGAGTTGTGGGCTTAAGGGAAAACCTAGGGTTTCTTCTTTTCCTCTTTCCTGTCAACAGTTGTTTTCTCTGTCGTTTTCTCTTTTTCCAAATTTTCCTGGTGCCGAAAATTCTCTACTTCCTTTCCCTTCTCCTTCGTTTTGCTTTTCTTTTTCGATAAGCTTAGGCGTGTTCAAGCGGTTTTGTCGATTCGGTAAGTAGCGTTTAAATTAAATTAAGTGTTTTCTGTTGGAGATTGTTAAGAGTGACTTTGGTTGTTGTTTAGGGATTAATCAAGGCTCGATGGGTCAGTAATTGAGTTCTTAGCAAATGAGGAAATACCATTCTTCAATGAAGGTAAGTAGATCTCGTGTTTCGGGGTTACCCAATCTTAGGTAAATCGATTTAAGTGACTAATTTGGGCTTAATTTTATTAATCTTAGGCTTTGGAGTGCTCGTGGTTGGATAAGCAGCGAAAACAAACTAGGTGTGTACTTCGATCGCGTAGAAAATGAGTTTTGGTGAAAGCCAAAACGCAGTCTGTCGATGCCACACGGGCGTGTGGTCTGCCCGTATGGTAGCCAATGTCGCAAGACACGAGCATGTGACAGACGAGCTATGCCTTGCACACACCATACGGGCGCGATAGACATGGGCATGTGAAGCTAACGAAGTCGTGTGCGAGGCACGGGTTCAAGCGAAGGGGCCGTGTAGGCCACACGAGTAGGGCACACGGGCGTGTGATCCTAATTAATGTGAAATGTTCTGTAAGGTTGCATGGGTAACCTAAGTCGACTGTGACTTCATTGTAGGGGCGGTAAGCGTTACTTAAACCCCATACTCCGATTGATTACTGATTTGTATGCAAAAGCATGTTCTTATAAGCATGTGTAACTGTCTGAATCTATATATTTGTTCTGTCATGATATTGATATGATCTGATTTCTGTATATTAGCATGCCATGATATGTATGTTGCACTGTATTAGGTTGAGATTGTTGTGAAGAGAAGGAAGTCTGAGAGGCGATTAGCTTGACATCTGTTAGCTACGTTGCCATATATGTTGAGTATTGTTTTATGATACCTTTTGGTGTGTAGGGTTGGATGGGTTGACTAGATCCCCATACTTGGTGTGTAGAGTTGGGTGGGTCTATTTGATCCCCACATGGTGTGTTGGGTTGGTCGGAGATGGTGTGTAGGGTTGGGTGGGTCGATTTTATCCCCACAAGGTGTGTTAGGTTGGTCGGAGATGGTGTGCAGGGTTGGTGGGCATGATTTCTAATATTTGATCTGTTATGCATGTGATATCTGTATGGCTAAGGCCAAATATCTGTATTATGTTATCTGTTTGCTTGCATGCTGTTTGTGGGGATGTACACAATGAGTTTGTGAAAACTCACCCCTCGTTTATTTTGTTTGTCAAGTAATCCTCAACTGTAGATGGATCGGTGTGGTGGCGGGCTCGATGGTGACCACTGTTGGACATTTTATGGATTTTTGAGTAACACTCTATTTCGTCTGCTTTATTTAGATATTCACTTTGGGGTTTATTTTAGAATTTACAATTGTTAAATTTGCGAATTATAACTAGTTGATGTTTTAGCCTCCGCGTTAATGAAATGTTTTCATTTAATATTTAGGATAAAGATTTCATGACTTAAGTAACAATAATGAACTGAACGATTTTCTTTAACTTGCTAGGATTTTCTAAAAACACTCTCATGTGACGCCGCCAGATTCGACCATAATGTCTAGGCCGGGTTTGATGTGTTACATTTAGTAGTATCAGAGCCCGGTTACAAAACTCGGCTGCGGTTTTGAGGTTTAAAATTTGGTTTTTGTAAAGCGATTTGAAATGATTTCAATGACGAGTATATGGTACATCGAGCCTCCAGCAGTGATCCTGTAAGTTCTCTTAAACTTTGATATGTATTGTCTGAAAGCATGCTTAACATGGAATATTGTTTATGAATATCTGAAATATTATGCATGTATTGTGAGACTGCTATGGGTAGTACTTTATTGAAACACTTTGGGAGTGTAAACTGAAACTGTAGTGAGCTTATTACTCGCGATAACTGACTCTGAAACCCTATAATATTGCATAAAATATCTGGTAACAAACATCGAATTGTAAACTGATTTGCATAAAATTATTTAATACTGATTAATTCAATAATTATAATGAACACACGTGGTACTCGTGGATGGGGTACTAGAGGCCGAGGTAGAGGCCGTAGAGGGATTCGAGCAGAGTCCTTCGCATCTGATACGATTCCTAATCTAAACACTAGCGAGACGCCGATGTCACCTGTTACTGAGACTAGTGCTGAGTCTCAAGACCGTACAGCTGGGGACGATGTATTATCCTAGGCTATGCTGCGAATCTTGAAGAGGGTTGCTGGGGCTAATGTTGGATCTAGAGGTCGTGGGTCGGTTATGAAACGACTCCGGTCGAATGGGGTTGAGATATTTAGGGACATCGCTAGAGTTGCTCCGAGTGTGGTCGAGTATTGGATGGAGGCCACAGAGCGCATCATGGATGATTTGGATTTTACTGATGAGTAGAAGCTCAAAGGGGCTGTGTCTCTGCTTCGCGATGAGGCATACCAGTGGTGGTTGACCGTTAAGGAGGGTACTCAGTCTGATAGGTTGACTTGGGATTCGTTTAAAACCACCTATCAGAGTAAGTATGCAGGAGCTAACTACACTGACGCTAGGTGACGTGAGTTTCTGAATCTCACTCAGGGAGACCGTACAGTGGCTGAGTATGAGGCCGAATTTCTGAGGCTGAGTCGCTATGCGAGGGGCATGGTGACGAATGAGTATGAGCGTTATGTTTGATTTGAGGATGGTCTTCGCGATAGTCTGCGAGTTCTGATAGCTCCTCAGAGGGAGCAGGATTTCTCAGTCTTGGTCGAGAAGGCCAAGATAGCCGAGGAGGTGAAGTGCTTTGAACGCCAAAATCATGAGAAAGGGAAAGTTAAGAGGGGTTCTGAGTCTACTGGTTCTGGAATGAGGCCTAAGAAAAAGGTCAGGGCTGTCGGGTCCGTTAGAGTTGGGCTTGCTATTGCACCTACTGGGGTGGGGATCTGTCAGCTATGTAATAGATGCCATCTAGGTAAGTGTTGGAGATCCACTGGCGCTTGTTTGAGGTGTGGATCGACTGAGCATCAAGTTAGGGATTGTCCACTGAGGGGTAATCAGGTGCAAGCTCTAGTTGTTGAGACTGTGCAGCCACCGAGAGGAGTACAGCAGCCAGGCTAGGGGTGGTAACGGTATAGGCCGAGGTAGCCTGCGCTTGTGTATGCTGCACATCATCGTGAGGATGGAAATGCTCTAGACGTCATCACGGGTACGTTTTTTATTCTTAATGTACCTTATGTTACGCTGATAGACGTAGGCTCTACGCATTCTTATGTTGCATGTTTTATGTCTGAGACCTTGGGGATTTCGCATGAGAGTACTTCTAGTGAGATTTTTGTGGTGAGTCCATTGGGGCAGACCATTAGGGTTAGTAAGCTGTTCAGGGACGTTTCGTTGGAAGTCCAAGGGACAATATTTTTGGCTGATCTGATGGAACTTTTGTTTGGGGAGTTCAACTTGATTCTGGTTATGGACTAGTTAGTGAAGCATTGTGTAAGTTTGGATTGTACTAAAAAGGGTCGTTTTGAAGACTGAAAAGGATAACGAGATAGTCGTGATTGGTGAGCGATGAAATTATTTGAGTAATGTGATATCTGCGTTGGTAGCAGAGAAGTGGGTGAGGAAAGGATGTGAAGCGTTTTTGGCCTACATCAGTGTTTCTGATTCTGTGGGCCTAACGGTTAAGGACATCCGTATTGTGAGGGACTTTCCAGATGTTTTTCCAGAGGAATTACCAGGATTGCCTCCAAGTCGCGAGGTAGAATTTGGGATTGAGTTGATTTCTGGTACAGCTCTAGTGTCTATCGCCCCTTACCGAATGGCACCAAAAGAGCTGACAAAACTTAAGGCTCAGATTCAAGAGTTGTTGGATCGTGGGTTTATTCGTCCCAGTGTGTCTCTATGGGGAGCACCTGTTCTGTTTGTAAAGAAGAAGGACGGTACAATGATGATGTGTATCGACTACCGTCAATTGAACAAGTTAACGATTAAGAATAAGTACCCATTTTCGAGGATAGACGACTTATTTAACCAATTTTGAGGGGCTTCAGTGTTTTCTAAAATCGATCTATGGTCGGGATATCATCACTTGAGAGTAAAGGAGGCTGATATGCTTAAGACGGCATTTAGGACTCGTTATGGGCACTAGGAGTTCCTAGTTATGCCCTTTGGGTTAACTAATGCACCAGCAGTATTTATGGACTTGATGAACTGAGTGTTCCAGCCCTACTTAGATCAGTTTGTGGTGGTGTTCATTGACGACATTTTGGTGTATTTTAATTCTGAAGACGAGCACGACGAGCATTTAAGAGTGGTTCTACAGATCCTTCGTGAAAAAAAATTGTATGCGAAGTTCACGAAGTGTGAGTTCTGGCTTGAGAAGTGACATTTTTGGGTCATATGGTTTCTACTGAGGGGATTCGAGTGGATCCTCGTAAGATTGAGGCTGTGTTGGATTGGAAGCAGCCAAAGAGTGTGTCAAAAATCCGCAATTTTCTGGGATTGGCAGGGTATTACTGATGTTTTGTAAAGGGATTCTCATTGATAGCCGTGCCATTGACTAAGTTATTGCGTAAAGGAGTTCCTTTTGTTTGGACTGACACACAGCAGGAGAACTTTGAGAAGCTTAAGATGGTTTTAACTCAGGCTCCAATTCTGATACAGCCTGAGCCTGGTAAGGACTTCGTGGTTTACAGTGATGCGTCATATATGGGTTTGGGTTGCATCTTGATGCAGGATGGTAAGGTGGTTCCCTATGCGTCTCGACAGCCTAAGACTCACGATGCTAATTATCCGACGCATGACTTGGAGTTGGCTGCAGTGGTCTTTACATTGAAGATTTGGAGGCATTATCTATACGGTGAGAAGTGTATCATCTACATTGGTCATAAGAGTCTCAAGTACCTTCTCACTCAGAAGGAGTTAAATCTTAGGCAGCGTTGTTGGGTAAAGCTGCTTAAGGATTATGACTGCAGTATAGAGTATCACCCTGGAAAGGCCAATGTGGTGGCCGATGCATTGAGCTGTAGGGCTGTGGCTGATTTGAGAGCATTGTTCGCTCGACTGAGTCTTTATGACGATGGGAGTCTTCTGGCATAGCTGTAAGTGAAGCCAATATGGATTGAGTTGATAAAAGCTAAGCAGTTAGAGGATAAGACTCTTGAGTTACGTTTCTGCCAGGTTGAGGCTGGAACTACTACTGACTTTGAGGTTAATAGTGATGGAGTGTTGTGTTTCCAAGGTAGGGTCTGTGTACCTAATGATGAGGACTTGCGACTGTTGATTCTGAGGGAAGCGCATAGTAGTCCATAAGCTATGCATCCTAGTGGAAATAAGATGTATAAGGATCTCCGAGACTTGTACTGGTGGCCAGGATTGAAACGTGAGGTTACTGACTTTGTTGCTCGCTGTATGACTTGCCAATAAGTTAAGGCTGAGCATCAGTTACCTTCGGGTTTGCTGTAGCCGGTTAAGATACCGATGTGGAAATGAGAGCGAGTAACGATGGATTTCATTAGTGGGTTGCCTCTAACACCCACTAAGAAGGATTCAGTTTGACAGACTTCTCCTTGCAAAAGCTGGCTTAGCTTTACATTTTCGAGATAGTGAGGTTGCATGGGGTTTCTGTTTCGATCATTTCCGATAGGGATCCTAGTTTTACATCTCGATTTTGACAGAAACTTCATGAGGCTTTGGGTTCTCGGTTGGACTTCAGTACTACTTTTCATCCTCAGCCAGATGGTCAGTCAAAGAGGGTGATTCAGATATTGGAGGATATGTTGAGGGGTTGCATCATGGATTTCTGAGGTAGTTGGGAGGATTACTTGCTGTTGGCAGAGTTCGCTTACAATAACAGCTATCAGTCTAGTATTCAGATGGCAACGTATGAGGCACTTTATGGTTGTAAGTGTCGCACTCCTTTGTGCTGGACTGAGTTGGGTGAGCGGTGTGTTTTGGGTCCGGAGTTGGTTTCAGAGACGGAGGATAAGGTTTGTTTGATTCGAGATCGACTAAAAGCGGCTTCTGATAGACAGAAGTCCTATGCGGATTTGAGAAGGAAGGACATTGAGTATTCTGTGGGAAACATGGTTTTTCTTAAGGTCTCGCCATGGAAGAAGGTTCTGAGATTCGGTCGTAAGGGCAAGTTGAGTCCCCTATTTATTAGGTCGTATCAGATCCTGAAGCGAGTGGGGCCAGTCGCATATCAGTTGGAGCTACCTCCAGAGTTGGATCATATACATGACGTGTTTCACGTCTCGATGTTAAGGCATTATCGCTCTGACCCTACACACATTGTGCCCGTAGAGGAGATTGAGGTTAGACCGGATCTGACGTTTGAGGAGGAGCCTGTTCAGATTCTAGAGCGTGACGTTAAGGTCTTGCATAGGAAATCCATTCCCTTAGTGAATGTGTTGTGGTGGAATCATAGCACTGAGGAGGCTACTTGAGAGCTAGAGGATTCGATGCGACAGTAATATCCTCATCTTTTCTGATCAGGTAAAATTTGAGGACGAATTTTCTTTAAGGGGGTAGACTTGTAACGCCCTAAATTTTTTATTTTTCACTTTTTACGATTTTTTGGGGCTTGGAAGTGTCTGAATTTGTGGTGCGTGTTATTTTGGCTCAAATGTATGTTGGGGTAAGTAATTATGAGCTTTGGGGTGTGTTTGGGAGGTCCTAAGTTCAGGCTGTAACTTGGGCTAAATTTGGGTTTTTATTTGAATTAAGCCTGACTTGAGGTCGGTGGGCTTAGAAGGAATTGTTGGTAAAGACTTAACAAAATGGGCCTGTTGGTCTAGTGGTTAAGTAGCAAGGGATTATGCTTAGGGTCAGGGGTTCGATTCCCTACAGTAGCGATGGGATTATTTTTCGCTGCAAGATCCAGTAAGCGATGGGCTTTAGTAAATTTTGAGTTGTGGGCTTAAGGGAAAACCTAGGGTTTTCTTCTTTTCCTCTTTCCTGTCAACAAATGCTTTCTTTGTCGTTTTCTCTTTTTCCCAATTTTCCTGGTGCTGAAAATTCTCTGCTTCCTTTCCCTTCTCCTTTGTTTTGCTTTTCTTTTTCTATAAGCTTAGGCGTGTTCAAGCGGTTCTGTCGATTTGGTAAGTAGCGTTTAAACTAAATTAAGTGTTTTCTATTGGAGATTGTTAAGAGTGACTTTGGTTGTTGTTTAGGGATTAATCAAGGCTCGGTGGGTCAGTAATCGAGTTCTTAGCAAACGAGGAAATACCATTCTTCGATGAAGGTAAGTAGATCTTGTGTTTCTTGGTTACTCGATCTTAGGTAAATCGATTTAAGTGACTGATTTAGGCTCGGTTTTGTCAATTTTAGGCTTTGGAGTGCTCGTGATTGGATTAGCAGTGAAAACAAACCAGATGTGTACTTCGATCGCGTAGAAAATGAGTTTCGGCGAAAGCCAAAACACATTCTGTCGACGCCACACAAGCATGTGGTCTGCCCATATGGTAGCCTGCGTCGCGGGACACGGGCATGTGACAGATGAGCTAGGCCATGCGCGCGTCACATGGACATGACGGACACAAGCGTGTGAGGCTAACGAGGTCATGCACGAGGCACACACGAGTGTGTTGGCCCACACGGGTGAATCACACGGGTGTGTAGGAATCTGGGCCAGGCCGTGTGATCCACACGGGCAAGGCTAATTTGGGCCGTGTGACCCACACGGGCGTGTGGCCCCACATGGGCAAGGCACACGACCGTGTGAGCCCAATTAATGTGAAATGTTCTGTAAGGTTGCACGGGTCGCCTAAGTTGACTGTGACCTGATTGTAAGGGCAGTAAGGGTTACTTAAACCCCATACTCCGATTAATTACTGATTTGTATGCAAAAGCATGTTGTTATAAGCATGTGTAACTATCTGACTCTGTATATCTGTTCTGTCATGATATTTATTTGATCTAATTTCTGCATATTAGCATGCCGTGATATGTATTTTGCACTGCATTGGGTTGGGATTGCTGTGAAGAGAAGGAAGTCTGAGAGGCGATTAGCCTGACATCTGGTAGCTACGTTGCCTTATATGTTCAGTACTGTTTTATGGTACCTTTTAGTGTGTAGGGCTGGATGGGTTGACTAGATCCCTATACTTGGTGTGTAGGGTTGGGTGGGCCAATTTTATCCCCACATGGTGTGTTGGGTTGGTCAGAGATGGTGTGTAGGGTTAGGTAGGTCGATTTTATCCCCATATGGTGTGTTGGGTTGGTGGGCATGATTTCTGATATCTGATCTGTTATGCATGTGATATATGTATGGCTAAGGCCGAATATATGTATTCTGTTATCTATTTGCTTGCGTGTTGTTTGTGGGGACGTACACACTAAGTTTACAAAAACTCACCCCTCGTTTATTTTGTTTGTCAGGTAATCCTCAGCAGCAGATGGATCGGTATGGTGGAGGACTCGATGGTGACCACTGTTGGACATTTTATGGATTTTTGAGTAGCACTCTATTTCGTCTGCTTTATTTAGAAATTCATTTTAGGGTTTATTTCAGAATTTACAATTGTTAAATTTTCGAATTATAACTGGTTGATGTTTTAGCTTCTGCGTTAATGAAATGTTTTCATTTAATATTTGGGATAAAGATTTCACGACTTAAGTAACGATAATGAACTGAACGATTTTTTTTTAACTTGCTAGGATTTTCTAAAAACACTCTCATGTGACGCCGCCAAATCCGGCCATAACGTCTAGGCCGGGTTTGGGGTGTTACATTCTAGAAGGTTCTACAGTGACCGGTGAAATTGGACGTCCCTCGTCTATTACGGAGTCGAAGTCAACTCGTTTGGAGCGGAGGCAACTTGGTCATTGGAGGGAAAAAGGTGTGACCGTTTCGTTGAAGAGAGGTTCTCATTTGGATGCATGTTTTAAAAAGTTAGGGCACTATTTCGTAAAAATCAGACTCGGGTTAATTTTGATTTGGCAATGTACAAGTCAAAAGCTAGAAGTCTTCCAGTTTCAAAGCACAGATTCGACTCAATTAATTTCCTACATAGTTCAAGATATGCTCATGGCGGGCTTTGGCAAAGATTACGTTGTGGAAATATGAGTCAAGGTGGAGATTTGTTAAGTATGACTCCTATTTCAGTCAAATTTGAGAAGTAATCTTCTAGTTAAACTCTGTTTATTTGTTTCAATCAAACACTGATTAGTTTAGATTATTTTATTATTATTTGACCTGTGAATTTAGCCTATAAATAGGCTTTTTTACAACCTTAGAAAATACACCCATTAGATATTAGAACTCATAACATATTTAGAGAATTTTGCGTTTACGTTTTGGGGGTTCTTTGTTTTTGGGTTTTCGGGGTTTAGTTTTTATCTCCATCTTTTGTACTCTTCGTTCTTTTTCCATTATAGTAAAATTATCTTTACTCGTGGTTTTTTATCCTTTTTGGAGGAGTTTTTCCATGTTAAATTTGTGTGTTCAATTTCTCAATTTCTTCTGCTATTTTTATTTGTTCGTTGCTTAATCAGGTCGATACCCAACAAAAGCAATTTTGGTTCGAGAATAGTGAAGAAGATCTATCGATTGAGAGCTTAGAAACGACCTAGACCGCCTTCGTAGAAAGCATGTGTATAATTTTAATTAAAAGTTTATTACTATAAATATCACAAAGGCTTAGTTTTAAGAAAAAAATTAAACTTCCGTTGTGCCTAAACACACTGTTTTCTCAACTAATTTGTTCAACATAGGGTTCTAAGTAAACAAGTTGATATATATATGACAAGGTTAATTTAAATTTTATCTATGCATGATTATGTGAATCTAACATTGTTCCATATTTAAATTATTCAACAAGGTTAAAAATGAGTTTAGACTTCAAAAGCTAATGGAAAGGAATAAGGCGACGAACGACCGACCACTTCAATTTGTACTTACATAATTTATTTTCATTACCTAACTTATTAAGTAACTAAGTTAAGAAATGGGTAATGGTAATTGAAGATATGAATATGCATTTATGTTTGATAACTTGACAAAGAATAACATATTGTTGGATATATATATATATATATATATTTGTGATCATGCTACTATGATGAAAAATGTGCTCTAGTAAGTTTTTGAAATTTGAATCTATGATAAAAGAGTTGACACGATGATAAGTACGTGTGAGATGCGTAATTATGTTTGATGATTTGACAAATGAATTGTAAGATGTTGAATATGAGTAAGCCACTTTGCTTATGTTACAATGATGAATTGATAAAGAAATTTTTAGCGTTGGTTGTATATTAAGGTATAGCATTTGATCGAATCAAATTAAATAAAATAATTTTAAGTTAATTGAGTTGATGAATCTTATTTTATCATTTTAATTCGATTTGAAATTTTCTCGACTTGAGTCGAGTGCGATGGAATTCAAATCGAATCGAATATATTTGTTTGAGTTAAATTTAAAAAAATAACTTTAGATCCTTGTAACTATTGTCACCTACCGTAATCAAATTTGTTATTAACTTTCATCTCCTCATGATTTATTTATTAATATTTTATATATATGTTAGCTTATTTGCTTGCTTAGTTGCTTTAATCATCTTTTGGTTTTTGTCACTATGTATTTTGAAATTAAAAAAATTATTAAATATAAAAATGTGATTTTTAATAAAAGTTATCTTAAAGATAAAATGTGAAATTGATACTAACATAAAATTTTAATATGAATATTTTATGACATCATCAATAATTCAATTTTAACATAAATTTATAAAGATTTAATATGACTAAACAATTAAATAATATAAATAGTAAAAAATGTAAAATTTAATTTAATAATATAAATAGTATATATAAATAAAATTATTACTATTTAGGTTTAGAGATTTTTATTAATGATTTTTTATTCGGGGATAAAGGGTGAAAAGGAAAAGTTTAGGGGGGAAATAAAAATGTTTGAGGGTTAGGAGAGTAAAATTTTGGTAGGAAAACAAGTGGGGGGGAATATTAAAAAATTATTGGGAGGAAAATGGGTTTGGGGTAGAAGTGGGTGTAATGGGAGGGGAGTAAACTGTAAATGTTTTGGGGGAAAGTAAAAATGTTTGGGGTTTTTAGATAAAAATTTAAAATATTATAGTTTAATATTCGGTTTATTCGAAATATTTGAATTCGAAAATTATGTAACACCCATATACTAGGTTCGACCCAAGGAACCTGATATAGGAATATTACATTTGGTGCCAAAGTGATTTTCACTAATCACTAATATATTTGAACATTAAAAAAATATAATTTATATTTTAGTCCCTACAACTTGGAACATGCTTGATCTTCCTAAGTTCATGTTATTCTCTTCAGAATATTGAAACATGCCCTCTTGGCACTTGGAGATGTGATAAGATGAATGCTCACAACCTCGATTACAACTCTTGAAAATCACTGTACCTAATCTACGCATGGAAACAAACCGTACGCTGAGTAAAAACTCAGTGGTATTTCTATAAATCCAAATATTAAAAAAACAATATAATATAATAATAGGGACAATTAAATTTATAAGGACATATTAATGTCTAGTATCATATCTTAACTATCATTTTTCATTTATTAAACAATATCCTAATTCACACAATTGCTATATAAATGATTATTCACATATCAACCATATTTATTCATATAATGGCATCAGTCAGCAGTACTCAAGTCATGAATACATCATTTCATACCATACTCAATTCATGAGTATATAACTCACATATTTCATGTATTGTCAACATATTTCACATTCTATTTTTAATTCACTATATCATTTCATTTCAATATCAATTGTAAGACTTTATTATTCATTTACCCCTATTAACAAGAATCGGACTTGGACGGATGCACAAATCCAACCAAAACACACCAGTTTGGCGCCTAGTGCCTCATCGGATAATTCGAAGTAATTGATTGAAACCCAGTGTAACATCCTGAAATAGGGCCTAGTCAGAATAGTGGTTTTGGGATCACCAATATAACGTTAAAATATTTATTTCATGATTATTATGAGGTCTATAATGTGAAAGTAAGCATGTGTTAAAGTTTCATGAAGAAATTCTAAGTATAAGGTGTCCAATTGGAAATTAGGGACCAAATTGAATAAACTGCAAAACATGGGTTCTAGAAGCAATTTGTATGAAATTGTTTTGGATTATTAATTAGAAGGTCTTAAATAGAATTTTCCCAATTTTTAAGTTTTTGGAAAAAAATGGGAATGCATAGAAAAATTTGGAAGTTTTGTAAAAAGGGGCATTTTTGTCATTTGGTAATAAACTTAATAAAAAAGGGAAAAGAAAGCCAAAATCAGTCATCTTCTTCCTTGTGGCTGCCGAAATTCCTATAGCTCTATAAGCTAGGGTTTTCAACATTTCAAGCTCAATAGTAAGTGTTCTCTAGCCCCATTTTTAATGTTCTTTGTATTTTTGAAACCCTCGTAACATACTCTATCCATTTCTACCCACATCTCAAGCTAGGGTTCATGTTAGAAAATTTAACCATGCATGAGATGAATGTTCTTTGATGATTTATGGAGAATTATGAAAGTTGACAGATAGATAAACATCTTTTACTAGGTGATTTTTCATGAAAACACCAAAAATGGGCCAAATAATAAAGGTATGAAATGTAAGGTAGAAATGTGAAATAGAGGAAAATATGGACTGGTATAAACATAGAATAGATTCGGCTAGGCTTGGGTAACCAAGGAATTACATGCATTCCATTATACGAGCCTAGGGACTAATTTGTAAAAATGTGAAATGCTAGGGGCAAAATGGTCATTTTACTCGGGGTAAAATTTAGGTCTGAAATGAATAGTATGAGATATTAATAATTTATTTTTACTGATATAGACCTAGAGGAACCAATTCCAGAGGTCAATCGTGGAAAATAAAAGGTTTCGAAATAACCGAAACACGAACCTGAAACAATTACCAAGTAAGTTCGTGTAACTCGAAGTAAACTTTAAATATACTTCAAAATGCATATTCTTAAATGTATGTTAATTTGGATATTGATTGCATGACAATCCAAGAAATGTGATAATGTAAAATGAAAAAAAAAAAAAGATGACAATTGTCTCAGTTAAATGAAAGAGGGATATTCTATGGGTAAATTCTTATTTACATGACATGAGATCCTGCATGTGTTTCAGAAAGGGATTTAGCCCAGACAGGTAATCCGATAATCTCAATATGGTAAGGATATAGCCTAGAAGGGTGTTCCTTAAGTGATCGAACCTCCCGATGAATATATGTACATCGTAGATTTAGCCCAGATGGGTAACACGATTAAGGATTAAAATTAGCCTGGACTGGCATTTCAAATCCGAGCATATTGGAGTAATTTTTGTTATAAGGGATTTATCCTAGAATGGTAATCCCGACTGTACTCCTTGAATTTATGTTATGAGGGGTTTAACCTAGACTGGTAATCCCGCCATAAGATTGAGGTTCACGGGAATGTGAATTTAAAATGGTCATTAACATGACTTGAAAGTAAATGGGATACCCATCAAGATTTTTGAGAAATTCAATAGGACTATAATGAGAAACAAGAATGGAAATGTTGAATTGATGAGCTCATCTAAGATTAATGCTATATTGCTTGATATGAAACTAACTTGATGATTGAGTGTATGTGTTAGGGAATTCATACTATGCATAATTGGCATGAATATCTTTTATGGTTGTATGCTCAATAACCGGTAAGTTTACCTTCATGTTATTCGAACTTACTCAGCATGTTAATGCTTACCCCCTTTCGTTTCCCTGTTTTACAGAGCTCGTGGACTTGTGAAGATTGGAAGACAATTGGAGTATTATCAACACTATCAACTTATCTTGTTTTGGTATATAGATACTTTTATTTTGTTTAAATGGCATGTATAGGTTTTTGGTTATCTTGTTATATGTGTCATTGGTTAGCCAATGTAAGGGCTTGAATGATATGCCTATTCATTTTGTATATGGCCATAAGACATGGCTCATTTTGATGTAGGTTGTAACCTACGAATTATGTATGTTTATGATTAAATGTTCATGTGATGGTTAAATATGGTAAATCATGAATGGACATATGGAATGTGGCCAAATCACTTGGAGATGGTTTGGTCATAATTGGCAATGAGTTAGAAAATGAGCCAAGTCTAAATGTGTTTGATAATATGGTAATCCTTAATACAAAGAGGATAATCTAGCATGTACCAAAACCAATGAGATGAGGCTAACATGCAATAGACCATTGAAGGTAGTCTTTGGGCATATTTAGGTCTTGTTAAATACCATTGAAGTACTCAAATGTGTGTGGGGGTTGAGGGTGACCATTGGCTCGGATTGTAGGCTCCAAAAAGGTCCACATGGGTGGACACACGGGCGTGTGTCTAGGCCGTCTGTGATACACGGTCAGTCCCATGGGCGTGTGGTACGGCCGTGTGTCCCCTGCACCTAAATTTTTTAAGTCAGTATGCATGGTAGTAAACACACAGGTAGAGACACGACTGTGTGTCTCAACCGTGTGGAGGGCATGGCCTAGCACACGGACATGTGTCTTGGCTATGTGCCTCTAAATACATGATGACGTCATAAAAGGAATGCTCAGGTTTATGGACACGGAGGATGACACGGGCGTGTCTAGGCCATGTGAAGGACACGAGCCAAGGACACAGGCATGTGCCCGGCCATGTGAAAACCCCTGTAGGTTGAAATGAAAAATAAATTCAATTAATTCCACACGGGTAAGGGACACAGGCGTGTCCCAAGCACATGGGCGTGTGCATAGGCTCCACTCGGGCGTGTGAGGCTTAAACCTAGAAATTTTTCTAAGGTTTTCTTAAGTTTTCGGTTTAGTCCCGAACTATTTATAATGTGTGTTTTGGACCTCGTAGGGCCATATTAAGGTCAATATGTCCTTGTTTGAGTGGTTTTAAATTTTAATGAAATTTTATAACCTAATTTTTCTTGGAATATTTATGCTTTTGTATGGTAACGCCTCATACCTTAACCTGGTCCCGGGTACGGGTAAGGGATATTATATTTGATGGTATCAGAGCTACGATTTAGTAGTTGTAGGACTAACGTAGCATGTATTGAGTATAGTTATACGTGCCATTACACAAGTTATGATAATGTGACATCTCCTAACCATTTTTAATTGTATTTGAATATAGTAAATATCTTCCAATCAAGCCTAAGATGAGTCCGAGGGAGCCGAGAGCCACACTCCAGCTTTCGTTCAGCGAGCTACTGCTAGTAGTAGTAGAAGGCCTATGTCTGAAGGCCGAGAAGAGACAAGAGCTGCCTTCTTCGAGATGATGGATGAATGGTTTGGGGATTATTTGAGAAACCGCCCCAATATACCACGACCTCCTCTGCCCCCTGCTCAGCCTGAGGGAGAAGTGCCACAAGGTGTGGCACCCATGAGAATTGGTAAGGCCCTAGTGGACAAACTTAGAAAATATGGGGCTGAAGATTTTAGAGCTAAGGTTGATGATGATGCTGAATGAGCTGAGTTCTGGCTCGAGAATACTACGCGAGTTTTGGACGAATTGTCATTTACACCTAAGGAATGTCTGAAGTGTGTTGTGTCTCTTTTAAAAGATACTGCATATCACTGGTGGAAGACTGTATCTTCAGTAGTACCGAAGGAAGATATTACATGGGAGTTCTTCCAAGCTAAGTTTAAAAAGAAATACATCAGTCAAAGATTCTTAGACTCGAAGCGAAAAGAGTTCCTGGAACTCAGGCAAGGAAATAAGACTGTGTCAGAATATGAGAGGGAATTCGTAAGGTTAATTCAGTATGCAATGGAGTGGGTCCAATCAGAGACCAAAATGTGTAAGCACTTCGAGGACAGCTTAAATGAGGAAATTAAGCTGTTGATCGGGATCCTAGAGATACAAGAATTTGTGGCACTAGCTGATTGGGCCAAGAAGGTCGAAGAGCTAAATAATGAAAGAAAGCAAGCAAAAAGAGAAGCTTAAATTTTGAAAAAGAGATCGAGCAGCAGGACGTACCCTTTTCCGACAAAGAAATCGAAGAGTCAACAAAAGTGTTACACTACATCGGTGGGATATTCAGGTAGAACAAAAAGCTTTAAGCGTCACAACCTGAAGTCTTCCTCCCCCAAGGTGACTAGTGTGGGAAGTGTCAATGATCAAAAGTCGAGGTGTGAAAACTGCAAAAAATTCCACTTCGGTGAGTGTCGAAGGAGTGGTGCATGCTTTAGATGTGGTTCCCTTGATCACTTCTTTAAGGATTGCCCGGAGCAAGCCAATAAAGAGGTGGATTTAGCCCCAAAGTCTAATGCCCCTAATCCTCGAGGTAGACCACCACGACATCCTGGAAGTGCAAGTGGCAGTCGAACTTTTGCCAAGGATACTACTACAAAATCAGAGGCTCGAGCCCCAGTGAGAACTTACGCGATACGCGCTAGAGAGGAAGCTTCAGCTCCCGATGACATTACGGGTACATTTTCTCTCCATAATGCTCATGTTATTGCCTTGATTGACCCAAGATCGACCCATTCATACATTTGCATGAAATTGGTGTCTAGCATGAATATGTCTGTAGAACCTATAGAATTTGTAATTAAGGTGTCGAACCCTCTAGGTAAGTCTGTTTTAGTCGATAAAGTTTGTAAGAATTGTCCTTTGACGATTCAAGGTCACTATTTACCGGCCAACCTTATGCTTTTTCCATTTGATGAGTTTGATGTAATACTTGGCATGGATCGGTTGGCCCTTCATGATGTGATTGTAAACTGTGGTAGAAAGTACATAGAATTGAAATGCTCTGATGTTGAAATTCTCTGGATGGATTCGAATGAGTTGAACACATCGCCGGTTGTGATTACTTCAATGTTGGCTCAAAAGTATATGAGAAAAGGGTACGAAGCTTACCTTGCTTTCGTACTGAATACTAAGGAATCAGAGTTGAATATTGAATCGGTACCAATAGTGAGTGAATATCCGGATGTGTTTCCGAAGGAGTTGCCTGGTTTGCCTCCGGTTAAAGAAGTTGAGTTTGGTATTGGGCTAATTCCAAGGGCTACCCCTATATCTATTGCCCAGTATAGAATGGCACCAATCGAGTTGAAAGAGTTAAAAGCTCAGTTGCAAGAGTTGACGAAAAAAGGCTTCACAAGACCGAGCTTTTCGCCTTAGGGCGCTCCCATATTATTTGTAAAGAAGAAAGATTGTTCGATGAGATTATGTATAGATTACCGCCAGCTCAACAAGGTAACTATTAAAAATAAGTATCCATTACCCTGGATTGATGACTTGTTTGATCAGTTAAGGGGAGCCACCGTGTTTTCAAAGATAGATCTGAGATTTGGCTACTACTAGTTACGAGTTAAAGAGTCAAACATGCCTAAGACTGGCTTTAGGATGAGGTATGGTCACTACGAGTTTCTTGTCATGCCTTTTGGACTAACAAATGCCCCAGCTGTGTTTATAGATTTAATAAATCGTACTTTCCGACCGTACTTGGACAAGTTTGTTGTGGTATTCATAGATGATATTTTGATCTATTCTCAAAATGAGTCTGACCACGCCGAGCACTTGAGGACTGTTTTACAAACCTTGCGGGAGAAGAAACTATATGCTAAGTTTGGCAAAAGCGAGTTTTGACTTCGAGAGGTCGGATTCCTCGATCACATTGTGCTGGGTGATGGCATCCAAGTTGATCCGAGTAAGATTTCTGCTATTGTCGAGTGGAAGCCACCTAAGAATGTAACTGAGGTTAGAAGCTTTCTGGGCTTAGCCAGTTACTACTGACGCTTTGTGAAAGGATTTTCTATAATTTCAACTCCCTTGACGAGGTTGTTGCAAAAAGATGTTAAGTTTGAGTGGTCGGAAAAATGTCAACAGAGTTTTGAGAAATTGAAGACATTACTAACAGAAGCTCCAGTTTTAGTACAACCCGAGCCGGGAAAAGAATTTGCGGTCTATAGCGACGCGTCCTTAAATGGGCTGGGTTGTGTGCTTATGCAAGAGGGCAAGGTGATAGCCTATGCTTCGAGGCAACTGAAGCCGCATGAAAAAAAATTATCCGACTCACAACTTGGAGCTAGCTGCCATTTTATTTGCCTTGAAGATATGGAGACACCATTTGTATGGCGAAACTTGTCGTGCATTCACTGATCACAAGAGCTTGAAGTACTTGATGACTCAAAAAGAATTGAATCTAAGACAGCGAAGATGGTTAGAATTGATTAAAGATTATGAGCTGATAATTGATTACCACCCGGGAAAGGCGAACATAGTCACCGATGCCCTGAGTAGGAAGTCCTTGTTTACTTTGAGGGCTATGAACACGCATTTGGCGTTATTTTATGATGGTTCGGTTTTGGCTGAGTTAAGGGAAAAACCGATATTTTTCCAAGAAGTTTGCACAGCTCAGATCAATGATAGTAACTTGCAGGTTAAGATAGCACAATGTGAAACGGGCGTTGAATCAGATTTTCGGGTTGACTCAAATGGTTGCTTGATGTTTCGAGATAGGTTCTGTGTACCCAAAGATGACGAGCTTATCCAGAAAATTTTATAAGAGGCACATGATAGTCGTCTGTCAATTCACCCGGGAAGTACTAAGATGTACAATGACTTAAAAACCATGTACTGGTGGAATGGTATGAAAAGAGATATCTCTGAATTTGTGTCGAAATGCTTGATATGTCAACAGGTCAAGGCTGAACACCAAGTGCCTTCGGGTTTATTACAGCCTGTGATGGTCCCCGAATGGAAATGAGATAGCATTATTATAGATTTTGTGAGAGGATTACGGTTAACACCGAAGAAGAAAGACGCTATTTGGGTCATAATTAATAGACTAACGAAGTCGGCTCATTTTATTCCTATACGGATAGATTTCTATCTTGACAAATTGGCCAACCTATACATATCCGAGATTGTGAGACTACACGGGGTACCGTTGTCGATCATTTCAGATAGGGATCCTAGATTCACTTCGAGATTTTGGAAGAAGTTGCAAGAAGCCTTGGGTACAAAATTGAGTTTTAGTACGATATTCCACCCACAGACTGATGGTCAGTTTGAGCGGACGATTTAGACTCTCGAAGACATGTTAAGGTGTTGTGTTTTTAAATTTCTAGGTAGTTGGGAAAAATATTTACCATTGGTGGAATTCGCCTACAACAATAGTTTCCAAACGAGTTTAAAGATGGCACCTTATGAGGCATTGTATGGCTAAAAGTGCCAGATCCACTGTATTGGATAGATCTCAAGGAAAGCCAGATTCACGGAGTTGATTTAGTGAAGGAAACTGAAGAGAAGATTAAAGTGATACGCGACTATTTGAAAGTGGTGTCGGATAGACAGATGTCATATGCTGATTTGAAAATAAAAGAGATCAAATTTCAAGTTGGAGATAAAGTGTTCTTGAAAGTATCTCCATGGAAAAAGGTTTTGAGATTTGGTGGGAAAGGCAAATTGAGCCCTCGATTTATTGGACCATATGAGATTATCGAAAGAGTTAGACCATAAGCCTATCGGCTAGCATTGCCATCCAAATTGGAAAAGATTTATGATGTAGTCCATGTTTCCATGTTGCGTAGATATAGATCAGACCCCTCTCATGTGATTTCACTGATGGAAATTGATATTAGACCGGATATGACTTATGGTGAAGAACCGGTTAAGATTTTGGCTCGGGAAGTCAAACAGTTGAGGAACAAGAATATAGCCTTGGTGAAAGTTTTATGGCATAGACACGGAGTAGAAGAGGGCACATGGGAACCTGAAGAAACCATGAGAAGTCAATATCCGAACCTGTTTTCTATTAAGACTTTCAATGACGAAAGTCCCTAAGGGGGGAGAAATGTAACATCCTGAAATAGGGCCTAGTCAGAATAGTAGTTTTGGGACCACCAATCTGACGTTAAAATATTTATTTCATGATTATTATGAGGTCTATAATATGAAAGTAAGCATGCGTTAAATTTTCATGAAGAAATTCTAAGTATAAGGTGTCCAATTGGAAATTAGGGACCAAATTGAATAAATTGCAAAACATGGGTTCTAGAAGCAATTTGTATGAAATTGCTTTGGATTACTAATTAGAAGGTATTAAATAGAAATTTTTCCAATTTTTAAGTTTTTGGTCAAAAATGGGCATGCATAGAAAATTTTGGAAGTTTTGTAAGGAGGGGCATTTTGGTCATTTGGTAATAAACTTAAAAAAAAGGGGGAGAAAAGAAAGCCAAAATTAGTCATCTTCTTCCTTGTGGCTGCTGAAATTCCTAGAGCTCCATAAGCTAGGGTTTTGAACATTTCAAGCTCAATAGTAAGTGTTCTCTAGCCCCGTTTTTAATGTTCTTTGTATTTTTGAAACCCTCGTAACATACTCTATCCATTTCTACCCACATCTCAAGTTAGGGTTCATGTTAGAAAATTTACCCATGCATGAGATGAATGTTCTTTCATGATTTATGGAGTATTATGAAAGTTGAAAGATAGATAAACATCTTTTACTAGGTGATTTTTCATGAAAACACCAAAAAGGGGCCAAATAGTAAAGGTATGAAATGTGAGGTAGAAATGTGAAATAGAGGAAAATATGGGCTAGTATGAACATAGAATAGATTCAGCTAGGCTTGGGTAACCAAGGAATTACATGCATTCCATTATACGAGCCTAGGGACTAATTTGTAAAAATGTGAAATGTTAGGGGCAAAATGATCACTTTGCTCGAGGGTAAAATTTAGGTCCGAAATGAATAGTATGAGATATTAATAAATTTTTTTTACTGATATAGACTCCGAGGAACAAGTTCCGGAGGTCGATCGTGGAAAATGAAAGGTTTCGAAATAACCGAAACACGAACCCGAAGCAATTACCAAGTAAGTTCGTGTAACTCGAAGTAAACTTCGAATATACTTGAAAATGCATATTCTTAAATGTATGTTAATTTGGATATTGATTGCATGACAATCCAAGAAATGTGATAGTGTAAAAAAAAAAAAGATGACAATTGTCCCGGATGAATGAAAGAGGGATATTCTATGGGTAAATTCTTATTTACATGACATGAGATCCTACATGTGTTGCAGAAAGGGATTTAGCCTGGACGAGTAATCCGATGATCTCAGTATGGTAAGGATCTAGCCCGGACGGGTGTTCCTTAAGTGATTGAACCTCCCGATAAATATATGTACATTGTGGATTTAGCCTGGATGGGTAACACGATTAAGGACTGAAATTAGCCTGGACTGGCATTTTAGATCCAAGCATATTAGAGTAACTATTGTTATAAGGGATTTATCCTGGAATGGTAATCCCGACAATACTCCTTGAATTTATGTTATGAGGGGTTTAACCTGGATTGGTAATCCCACTGTAAGAGTGAGGTTCACGGGAGTGTGAATTTAAAATGGTCATTAACATGACTTGACGGTAAACGGGATACCTATTGAGATTTCTAAGAAATTCAACAGGACTATAATGAGAAACGAGAATGGAAATGTTGAATTGATGAGCTCACCTAAGATTAACGCTATATTGCTTAAGATAAAACTAACTTGATGATTGAGTGTATGTGATAGGGAATTCATACTATGCATAATTGGCATGAATATCTTTTATGGTTGTATGCTCAATAAATTGTAAGTTTACCTTCCTGTTATCCGAACTTACTAAGCATGTTAATACTTACCCCTTTTCCTTTCCCTGTTTTATAGAGCTCATGGACTCGTGAAGATTGGAAGACGATTGAATTATTGTCAACACTATCAACTTATCTTGCTTTGGTATATAGATACTTTTATTTTGTTTAAATGGCATGTATAGGTTTTTGGTTATTTTGTTATATATGTCATTGGTTAGCCAATGTAAGGGCTTGAATGATATACCTATTCATTTTGTATATGGCCATAAGACATGGCTCATTTTGACATAGGTTGTAACCTACTAATTGTGCATGTTTATGATTAAATGTTCATGTGATGGTTAAATATGGTAAATCATGAACGGACATATGGAATGTGGCCAAATCACTTGGAGATGGTTAGGTCATAATTGGCAATGAGTTAGAAAATGAGCCAAGTCTAAATGTGTTTGATAATATGGTAATCCTTAATACAAAGAGGATAACCTAGCATGTACCAAAACCAATGAGATGAGGCTAACATGCAATGGACCATTGAAGGTAGTCTTTGGGCATATTTAGGCCTTGTTAAATACCATTGAAGTACTCAAATATGTGTGGGTGTTAAGAGTGACCATTTGCTCGGATTGTAGCCTCTAAAAAGGTCTACATGGGTGGACACACGGGCGTGTGTCTAGGCCGTCTGTGATACACGGTCAGTCCCATGGGCGTGTGGTACGGCCGTGTGTCCCCTGCACCTAAAATTTTTAAGTCAGTATGCATGGTAGTAAACACACGGGTAGAGACACGACCGTGTGTCTCAACCGTGTGGAGGGCACGGCCTAGTACACGGGCGTGTGTCTTGGCCATGTGCCCCTAAATGCATGATGATGTCATAAACAGAATGCTCAGGCTTATGGACACGGGTGACGACACAGGCGTGTTTAGGCCATGTGAAGGACACGGGCCAGGGACGTGGGCGTGTGTTCGACCATGTGAAAACCCCTGTAGGTTTGAAATGGAAAATAAATTCAATTAATTCCACACGGGTAAGGGACACGGACGTGTCCCAAGCACACGGGCTTGTACATTGGCTCCACACGGGCGTGTGAGGCTTAAACCTAGAAATTTTCCTAAGGTTTTCTTAAATTCTTGGTTTAGTCTCGGACTGTTTATAATGTGTGTGTTTTGACCTCGTAGGGCCATATTAGGGTCAATATGACCTTGTTTGAGTGGTTTTAAATTTTAATGAAATTTTATTACCCGATTTTTCTCGAAACATTTATGCTTTTATACGGTAACGCCTTGTACCTTAACCTGGTCTCGGGTACGGGTAAGTGGTTTTACACCTAGTGTCTCATCGGCCATGCCGAAGTAAGTTGGTACCTAGTACCTCATTAAATTTATCCGAAGTAATAATTTGACACCTAGTTTCTCATCGACTCGTGGTCGAAGTATCCCTGAACTCTTCCAATCCTATGGCATGCCAACTATATCCGACTCAGCCCAATATAGTTAATAGGGTTTCCGATTCACTTTTCAGACACAACCAATATTCTGTATTCCATTGTCACAAAATTCACATTTCAATACCAATCAATAATTTCATCAATCACAAATTCATATTATCTCAATTCAATATCAAGATAATAATAAACAACACTCACCTTAATTACTTACCATATACATTAATTTAAAATACAACAAATAAAAATTTCTAAATTCGGATTATAGAAATACAAACCGTAATTCTCGAGCTACTCCTCGTTAATCTTGCCTTTTCCTTTCTTAGCCGAGGTCTCCAGCACAATGTTAACACTTTGAGTTTGAACCTTAAAACCCTAAATTTTCTCCTTTCTTTTTCTTTCTTTATTTTTCTTCTTTCTTTCCCCTTGTTTCGTCCCCCAATTTCATTCATTCATTCTTTTTCTTTTTCTTTTATGTTTTGTTTTATTATTATTATATTATAATATAATATATATTTTTTTACTTATACAATAAGAAATACATGTATTATTATATACATATGACTATTATTTTTACACATGTAATTCACGATTACCATACATTTTTCATAATTTGGTTTAATTACTTATTTATTTTATACTTTAATTATAATATAATATAATGTAATGTAATATAATATAATATAATATAATAATATTTTATTAAATAATAAGTAAGTATATATAATTATTACAAGTATATGTATAATACTGTTACACATGTAATTTACTATTACCATACAATTGTAAATTTTATGGTTTATTTCCTTAATTAGTCCCTTTACTTTTCTCTATTCAATTATTAAGCTTTCACACTTTATTCAATTTAATCCTTATACCTAATTAACCTTAATTTAAACAAATTCACCTAACCAAAAGCTAATTAACTACACTACTAATCGTCGTAAATATTTTTAATAAATATTTACGAATTTGTTTTTCGAAAATGGAGACCCAAAAATACACTTTCGGATACCCGTGACTATCGGGTCGTTACATTTCTCCCCCTTAATAAATTTCATCCTCGAAATTTACCTGAAAAGAGGTGGGGGGTATTGCGATCTCATTGTTTCTTCTGGTTCCCAAGTTGCTTCCTCTATGCTATGACTTCGCCACAGTATTTTTACTAACAGTACTCGTTTATTATGCAATTCTTTTACCTCTCGAGCTAATATCTCAACTGGTTCTTCTTCATATGACAAATCGGGTCGGATTTCAATATCCTCTGTCGAAATAACATGAGAGGGGTCTGATTAGTACCTTTGGTGTAATAGCCCATTTTTAGTCAAATCAGAACAATAGTTTTGGGACCAAAAATCCGAAGTCAAAATATTTATTTTATTATTTTTTAATGTTTATGACATGAAAATATTATTGTGTTAAATTTTCGTTAAAAAATTTTATCGTTTGAATGGTCAATTTGATAAAAAAGACTAAATCGCGTAAAGTGTAAAAGTGGAATTCTATTAGCTAAAAGTATCTAATAGCTATATAATATTAAATTAGAGGTCCTTATGTTGTGATTAGACCATTTCAATTGTTATGGGCTTAAAATGGTTGTTTAATATGATTTTATATAAGGTTATTATTGTAATTTAGTAAATAAAGTAAAATAAGTTAAAGAAACAAAAATATCATCATTGTTTCTACATGTTTCAACCGAAATTAAAGATCAAAGAACACCATTTTAGGGCTTGAAGCTTTTGGTCACTTTGGTACTCAATTGTAAGTCTGTTTTTGTCTCGTTTTTAATGATTTCTATGTTTTTGAGATCGTTGCAACTAGGTCTAGCTAGCCCTGGGACTATTTTGCAAAACTGTTAAAGATTTTGAATGTTTCCATTGATGAAATAGCATGTGTTTTGAATTTTATTGATAGATTATGAATGCTTGTTGATAGATATACAAGTTTTGTTAAGTGATTTTTAGTGAAAATGCAAAAAAGGGATTAAATTGAGAAATGTTAAAACTTTGTGGTTAAAATGTGAAATAAATGAAAATATGGGGTGCTAGGGGCATAATAATAATTCGGCTAGCATGGGTTTATTTTGAATTTCATTAATTTATGATTTTATGAAATAAGGACTAAATTGTGAAAAATGTGAAATATTAGGGGAAAAGTGTAAATGTGCTTTAAAGTGTGTTTTGGACTAAATTGAATAGAGGGATAATTAAATGTGTTGAATTTGATATTATATAGATCAAGAAAAGCAGAATTTGGAATTAGATCGAGGGAAAAACAAAGTTTCGGATTAATCGGTCTATTTCATCATTTTTGAAACCGAGGTAAGTTCATTTATTATAAGTTTTAATACAAATGTATTTCATAAGCTTTGATATTACATAAATTGTGTATATGAGACTATGGATATGTTCGATAGTGGTTTGACAATGATTCGACATTCGAAATCCCGATTGAACCTTAGAAATAGTTTAGGATACTAGTGACATGTCATTAGAGGATACATTGAGTTGGCTTCGGGCCATGATATTAGCACTTCGAGTGTGAGTTATACCGATTTGGCTTTGGGTCATGAATATCAGTTGATTTGGCTTCGAGTCATGATATTAGTATTTTGGATATAAGCTACCTTGATTTGGCTTCGGGCCATGGTATAGGTACCTATTGTGCGAGACTCTTGAGTATCCAACTTCTATTTCAAATGGTTCATCGGGTAAACGAAAGATTTGATTGAGTATGAGAATGATATGAGATGGTACAAGTACGTACGTGGCATGTATAAGTTTTGGTTACAAGAAACTTGTGAAGAATATGATTGATATCATAATTGGGTATATGAAAGGTTTGTTAGCTAATATATGCTAAATGCTGACATATTCAAATTGTTGTATTATAATCTTGAGATTGAATTAAGTTTGTTGTATACCAGCTTACTAAGCATTATAACTTACTTTGTTTATTTTTCCCATGTTTTATATTTTTATCAAGCTAGCTCGGATTCGGGGATCATCGGAGATCGCTTCACACTATCCACCTATCACTTGGTACCTATGAACTTTGGTATTTTAAGTATATGGCATGTATAGGAACTTTGGTCATGTTGGTTATGTTTTGCTAATGATTTTGGCCATTTAAATTGCTTGTAAATGTATATGTCTTGGTTTGTATACAATAGCCATGAGAGTTGGCTTACTTTGAGCTAATTTGCTTGTGTATATGTGTATGTGCATATAGTTTATGATATGTAAACTGAGGTTGGTTTTGGTGATGCTTATTATTAGTTGGTATTATGGAAATTGAGTGTTGGTATTGGTGATGTTATTTGTTTGTGAATCAAGGTAAAGAATGTATGTTTTAAGTAGCCATATGATGATCTAAGTTTACGAGATTTTGGGTATAAACGGATTGGTCTATTTTGCAACTTGTGTGTATTGAGAAATGTGGTATATAATATGCATGAATTAAGGTTGAATTGGCTGGTTTAAATGCCTATTTATGCTATGTGATGGTGCAAATTGATGTGTTGTAGGTACATTCAAATTTGGGTGGCAAATTGGCTTGGCAAATAGTCTATTTTTGTCCACATGGGCAAAGACACGAGCGTGTGTCTTAGCCGTGTGTGACGCACTGTTATGTTTCACGGCCGTGTGTCCTGTAACACCCCTAACTCGTATCCATCGTCAGAATGGGGTTACTAGGCATTACCGGAAAAGATACAACTTTCATACATTCACACAATTACTCAGATCATATTCGAAGGTATACCTTTGTAACTTCAGTTTATCAATTCTTGAACTATTAATACACAAAGCATAAAACAATTTTATTAAACTCACATATAACCATTTTGTGATCTTATAACATAAATTACTATTCATATGGTCAATTTCCAATACAATAATTGAATATTAATACATACTAAATACATATACTTTATTCAATGTCAACTTTCATTTTTCTCTATTACTATACACGCATATAACAATTCATATAACCAAATAAATATGTCAATCATAATTTACTTTTCTCATCAAACACATCACAAGTTTGTATTTATACATATAACATAACATACTCTTGTCTAATGCTATAAAGTGTCAAGGCCGAATTTAAACATGATAATATCAATTAATACACAAGCTAAATAGCATGTCTAACCATCATATTATCAAACAATCTACGAACCATTTCTAAGCATAATTATCAAATCTAAACATACCAAAATTTATATACTAACACCATGACAAAATTACAAATACATAATCAATTCATTTAATCACCTATTCGGCTATTAAAAATTAACCATTAAAGTCATACCAATTCCACCATTCAATCTGAAGTTAAAATTTACCATTTGCATATTCGAATACAAATATTAACTTGTCACTTAATGACTATCTGTTTAGCTAACAAAATATACTTCATACATATTCTTTATTTACTAATAAGTACCGATTTAAAATAGCCATATTATTTCTATAATTTGCCATTAACTCTTTATACATATAAAAAGAATCAAACATTAAACTAATCATCTTGACCTTTAAATATCAAACCACAAATAAACATGTTACATGCACACATATTTAATTTATCTATCATTAGTCGAATATGAAAGCACATTATTTAAAACTAATGATTAAAAACTTATAATCATTATCCATATTTACTTCATCACATAACCAAACACCAATAATTCAAATCATAACCAATTACCTAATACATCCCACTTATATATCATACATATCACTTAACAAAAATATCCAACCACAATTTCACGTCATACTAAATTTTCCATACGCATATACTTTGGCATAACTTCATCACCATTAGCAAATATATCAGCCATGATTCAATATATAAACATATGATGAACAAAACATCAAAACCACAACCAAAACATATCCATCAACCATATTAACCTCACTTAAACCAAATTTTATAATCAATGTAATGCCCCATACCCGAGACCATTTCTGAAGTCGAACACGAGATGTTAATAGACTTAATTCATTTCTTAAACAGCTCAAACAATTTAAATTTTAAAATTTTTAGTCAAGCTAGCAATATGCGTCACAGTCGCTTAAAAATTCATATCTCGAGTTCCGAAACTCAAAATCAAATTCCGAAAATTTTCCCTGAAACTAGACTCAAATATCTATTTACTAATTTTTTTCTATAATTTTTGGCTGGGCAAATTAGTACAGTTTATTAGTTAAAGTCTCCCCTGTTTCAGTGTTTGACTGCTCTGACCTCTGTGTATTACGAATCAGATATCTCTCTGTACAGAATTTCAATGACTATGAAATTTGTTTCTATTAAAACTATACTCAATAATAAATCTGTACATATAAAGTATGACTTATAATTATTTTTATAAAATTTATGGTGAATTTTCAAAGTCAGAACAGGGGATCTAGAAATCACTCTGACCCTGTTTCACAAAAATTCAAATATCTCATAAATTATAATTTATATACCTGTTTTGTTCAATTCATATGAAAATAGACTCATTAAGATTAAATTCCATAACTTACTCATCATTTAATTCCATTTATACTATTTTTAGTGCATTTTCAAATTTACATCACTGCTACTGTCAGATTCTGTTTTATGGCAAATTTTACTTTACTAAGGATTTTCATGGACTAAATATCATTTTAAACATACATAACATCAAATATGACTTAGATTGGCCATTCCAATGGCTAATCATTTACAAACCCTTTTCTTGCCTAACCATAGTCATATCATAAGATCAATTACACAAAGTGAGTATTTTGCCATACATGCCACATTCAAAATATACAAGCCATTTTACCGATTTAAGCCTTCGGATAGTGTGAACGAGTCTTCGACCTATCCCGATTCTCAAGCCGGCTTGTCAAAACTACAATGAATGAAAAGGAGGGAGTAAGCATAAATGCTTAGTAAGTTCACATGCAAATAGCAAGTAACATAATCACACAATCCCACATAAAACATCATTTACATTTAATATCTTTCTACGATTTCATCTTACCAAGTTTTCAACCCGAGGGTTTAAGCACATACCTGTCAAATTTTCTCATTTACCACACTTACCAACATGTCACCTTCGTTTTAGGCATTCTCCTTATTTTCTTAAGATCCACCCGTTGAACACATCGGAATATAATTCGAATACACGGAAAGTTTGTACATAAGTGCCACATATGTAGCCAAGCTACCATGTAACCCGCCCATAAGCGAACTCGGACTCAACTCAACGAGCTCGGGCGTTCGCATCCATAAGTGAACTCGGACTCAACTCAATGAGCTCGGATGCATAGTTACTTCTCACGAACTCGAACTCAACTCAACGAGTTCGGACATTTGCATCCATAAGTGAACTCGGACTCAACTCAACGAGTTCGGATGCCCAACCATCCTAGTGAAATGTCACTTGTATTCTAATCTATTCCCAAGGTTCAAACGGGCTTTATCTTTTTTCCTCGATTACACATCTTTGCCTTCTTTCACGGAACATCGAAACCGATACTCGGTAGCAATTCATAATTTACATATTATTCAATAATAACCATAAAGCATAATATTTCATGATATTAATCATCATATCACATAAATAATATTAAATTACTTAGAATGACAATTATGTTACTACATTTACACATGAACTTACCTCGGTATAAAATTATTAACAATCGAGTCTATTCTTCGTAAACTTTGTTTTTCCCTCGATCGCGACTTGAATCTCGTTTCTCTTGATCTATAATGCCAAATTAATCTTATTTAATACATACATTCATCAAAACAGCATTTAATACGAACTTTGGCAAAATTACATTTTTGCCCCTAAACTTTTGCATAATTACACTTTTGCCCCTAGGCTCGGGAATTGAACTTCATCCTAGTTTCTTATGTTTTATGACATGCTGATCATTTTTCCCTTCTATGGCAGCATCAATTTCTCACTCTAACATGTACTTATGACTATTAGGTATTTTTACCGATTAAGCCCTTTTACTCGTTTTCGCTTAAAACCGAGTAGTACAAGTTGTCTGACATAATTTAAAACCTCATATTCTATCATAAAACACCAAAATACACAAATTTCACATATGGGTATTTCTCCAAATATGAACCCTAGGTTAAATTATTGCTAGCATAAGCTAAATCGAGCTACCGGGATTCTAAAAATGTAAAGAACATTAAAAACAGGCATAGAAATCACTTACAATCAAGGCTTAAAAGTTGAAGAAACCCTAGCTATGGAGAGAGAAAAATTCGGCAGCAACTATATGGAGAAGATGACTATTTTGTGTTATTTTTCTCATTTTATTTCATTTAATATGCAAATGACCAAAATACCCTTAATACCTTTCTTTGAAAATTTTCATGTACAAGCCCATTTTTGTCCAAAATTTTAGAAATTGGTCAAATTGCTATTTAAGACCTCCTCATTAATATTCCAAAGTAATTTCATACTAAAAACTTTTAGAATGCAAGTTTTGCAACTTATTCTATTTAGTCCCTAATTTCAACTTAAGCACTTTATGCATAGAATTTCGTCACGAAATTTTCACACAATCATGCAATCATATCATAAATCTCAAAATAATTATAAAATAATTATTTCTATCTCGGATTTGTGGTCACAAAACCACTATTCCAATTAGGCCCTAATTCAGGATATTACAATCAACTACCTCACAAAATATACCACAAATCATACATCCAAAATGAGCTACTTTCATGGCCAATTATGATTCATCATTAACACATCTCATTCTCGAATCATATAATCAGCATCACATACATAACATCAAAACACAAATCATACATATCATATAATATGCATACCAAAATAAACTCCAACCATATCAAATATAACCAAAATTCGATCAAACCTTGAAACCAAACCTAATAAAATAAACAAACCATTTTCGCATGGCTTAAATATATACACATACCAAAGTCTAACATTTCCAAATATTATCTAGCCTATACATGCCATAGGTTCGAAATTTAACTTATAAAGTACCAAAAATAGCCGATAGTGTGATAGACTTTGCTGACGATCCCCGAGCTCGTAACTTGACTCCAAAATCTATAAAACAGAGACAAACATACACATACAGTAAGCTATCACAGCTTAGTAAATCATAAGCAAATAAATAATTCAATGACGATATCAACTCAATTTAACCAAACCAATTTATAATATCATAATCACATTTAATTTCAAGCTTGCAATTTCATATACAACATATACTTTCATATATAAATTTTACCATGGCCGAATATATATCTATTATCAAAGTAACATTTAATTTCAAAACCATAGTAACATTATATAACCGAATATATATACACTAATAAGTATATACTCTTGAATCAAAATTTAATATCACATATTTATGCATAACATATAGCCGAATAAACCATACTAATACACATATATTTACATTAGCATTATGTATAATTTGCATCCTATCTCAAATAACCAACTTACCTTATCTCCAAATAGGTAATCAACTATCACATACCTGGTCACTTTAGCTTGTTTTACACATTCGATCACAACTTATCATTGCCCATTGAACATTCAGAATTGAATAGGATACTCGAATAATCACACATATCGTACAATGCCAACGTCCCAGACGTGGTCTTACATGTAATCACATATCGATGCCACTGTCCCAGACAGGGTCTTACTCGCACACATAAATCGGAATCACATATCGATGCCAACGTATTAAACGTGGTTTTACTCGCACACATATATTGGAATCACATATCGATGCCAACGTATTAAACGTGGTCATACTCACACACATATATCGATGCCATGGTTTTACTTGCACATCACATATCGAAATCCTATGACACGACATATGTATCCTAGCTATTCCTAAGGTTCATATGAGGCTTTCAGACGTCATAACTCGGTCGAAATGAATTTGTAAATATAGCTCCCTAGCATATACACATCCGGGTAACAACATATATACTTCACATAATTCATTTCAGCAAAATAAACTCGTATTTATTTAAAATAAACAACATCTATTTGCTTATAAATTTACCTCGGACAACAAAAATCGAAACGGAACGACTAATCGACAACTTTGGTTTTCCCCCGATCCAAATCCGATTTCTTAGGTTCTTGATCTAAATATATTCAAATTAAACTCATTAAAACATATTTTAACTCAATTTAGTCCAAAAACACATAAATGGGCAAATTACCATTTTACCCCTGACATTTTACACTTTTTACAATTTAGTCCAAATTGCATAAAACACAAAACATGCAAAATTTGAGTACACCATGCTGAGGCTGAATCTTCCTTATGTTCATACAAGTCCATACATTTCATTTACTTCACATTTTAGTCCCTCAAATTATCATTTTTGCAATTAAGCCCTAATTACTCAAAATCATCAAAAATTCTAATACAAAACATGTTAATCCAAAACATATCTTTCATATTTCATCAACTAACATCACAGAGCTCAATTATTCATCAATGGCATAACTCAAAATATTCATCAAAATCAGAAATTCAAGCATGGGCTTGTACATTACACTGCAACAATCTCAAAAACGTAAAAATTATCAAAAACCGAGCTAGTTACATACCTTGATTAAGCTTAGCAATGGCCGAACATAAGAAAACCTTATTTCTTTTCTTTTCTTTTATGTTTCGGTCATAGAAGGAAAATATGACAATGGCTTTTAATTATTTTATGTTTTATGATATATAACATTATTAATCATTTTACATATATAACCTTTATTTATTAATATAAAACCATTATATAATAAGGTCATGACCGTCCATATCATTATATCATGGGTAAATTGCAACTTAAATACATCATATTTCAAAGACAACATCAATTCGGCCCTTACACAATTATCTAGTCACTTTTACATTTTACGCAATTAAGTCCTTTTTATTAAATCAGCACTCAAACAATAAAATTAGAGCACGAAAATTTCACAGATATAAATTCACACTTAATAAACACAGAAAATAATATTAAAATATTTTTTTTGACTCGAATTCGTGGTCTTGAAACCACCGTTCTAAATAGGGTCAAAATTGGGCTATTACATGTCCCCTGGTGTTGAAATTGAAATCAAGTCAGTATGCTCCACACGGCTTCACACACGGGCGTGTGACTTGGCCGTGTGGCATAGGTCAGTATACCCTACAGGTTTGGCACATCCTAGCACATGACTTGGCACATAGGCGTGTGTGGCCACTTCGAATGGCACACAGGCTAGACACATGGGCATGTGGTTGGCCGTGTGACCCAAGTCAGTAAGCTCACTTGTTTGGACACAGGGTCAGACAAAGTCTGGGACACGGTCATGTGCTCCCATTTTGAATATTCACAGTCTGTGACACGGGCATGACTGTTGGCCGTGTGAGACACACGGTCGGGCCACACGGGCGTGTGTCCCCTGTTTTGAGAAACATTTTCAAGGTTTCGTGAAAGTTTCCTAAGTTATCGGTTTAGTCTCGAACCATTTTCAAAGCATGTTTAGGACCTCGTAGGCTTGTAATAGGGACAATGTGATTGTATTTGATTGGAATTACATTTGGCTGATGATATTCGAATCGAATTGGATGGTTGTTTAAGTTGTAAGTCCGGTAATGCTCCGTAACCCTATTCCAGCGTTGAATATGGGAGAGGGGTGTTACATTCGGAGCATTGATACATGAAATACATCATGAATTTTCTGTAATTTCGGAGGCAATGCTAAACGATAAGCAACTGGCCCGACTCTTTCCACAATCTCATTCAACCTAATAAAACAAGGACTCAATTTTCCTTTTCGACCAAATCTCAAAATTTTCTTCTAAGGTGAAACTTTAAGAAATACCTTATCACCAACAGAATACTCAAAATCCCGATGTTTCAAATCTGCATATGATTTATGTCTATCGAAAGCTGCCTTCAATCTATCTCAAATCTTCTTAATAATATCCTCTGTTTCTTGAATCAACTTTGGCCCAATCATTTTTCTTTTATTCAATTCCATCCAAAAAAAAGGTGATCGACATATCTGACTATATAAAGCTTCATACGGAGCCATCTGAATACTTGATTGGAAACTATTATTATATACAAATTCAGCCAATGGTAAATAACCTTCCTAGCCTGATTCAAAATTAATGACACAATCAAAAATTTTCAAAAGCTCTATCCAACGACATTGTCTTAAATTCAACTCCTTTTGAGATAGAAGATATTTGAGACTCTTATGATCGGTATAAATATAACACTTTTCACTATACAGATAGTGTATCCAAATTTTTAAAGTAAAAACCACAATAGCTAGTTCTAAATCGTGTGTCGGATAATTGTGTTCATGCATTTTTGGCTGACAAGATGCATAAGCAATCACTTCCTGTCTTACATCAAAACACAACTAAGATCATTCAAGGAGCATCACTATAAACAACAAAATTCTTTTCATAAAAATCGAAAACCTTTAGTAGATTACCTTTGGAGTTATTCTTATAATCCTATATTTCCTTTTTACTCAATTGGTCTCTTGTTTCTTTTCTTTGCACTTAACCAGACGTCTTTTCTTCATTTAGTTTTCCTAAAATAATCTCTATAATTCTATAGTTCCTTTTTGCACATATTTACCTAGCTTATCATTTATATTCATTCTCTATCTTTTCTTTTCATTTATTATTATTATTCTTATCACAACTATCTCATACAAATCACGACACTATTCTTTTTAACATTTTAAGCTTTACTTTGTTATACTTTTATATTCTCATTTTCATTTCCTTTCTTTTCTTTCTCTTTTCGAGGCAAACAATGATTATTCCAGTTATGGATCAGAGTTATTACTCTTGATCCAACCTCTTAGAAATCTATTGGCCCGACCGCTACCAACAGTCTCCTCGAGGTAACTGTTCTTTCCAAGGTTTGCCTCTTTTATTACACAAATTACAGCGTTGCTATTTCTTTTTCTTTTTCTTCTTCTTTTCACACTTTAGGTCACCCTTTATTCACTAATTCTTAAAATCATTTCACTACCTTTTTATATTCTCTAAAGTACTTGCACTATTTTTCATGGTCAATTCTATTCTTATCTTCTATAATCTATTTTGAATTTTTTTTATATTCAATTTATCCTCTTATTAATGCCAATTAGAGACTATTTCTTAGTTTTCTCAACAATTCTGAACAATCCTTTATTCCATGTCTTTTAGAGCCATACTTAAAAGTATCTTTCAAAAAATATCCAATATTCACCTAAATGAGATTTTTTTTCGCATTTATCACAAGGTCGAATAGTTTTTTTTTCCTTAAACCTTTAATACTTGCCTTGGAGATAACTTGAGACACTATTTTATCTTTCTCTTCATATTCGTATACGAGTACAAATTCTCAAGCTTCTTTACCTTTCTTAGTTGATTGTGATAGAATTGAACTTGTCGTCACTCTTTTACCTAATTCTTTTATCTTTTATTCTTTTCGTACTTTTTCAAGAAAATCTCCAATTCACCTTCTCACTAGAATTTATACCTTAAAATAATACCATTGATAATTTTCACATTTAAAAAAAAATACTATGGTTCTTAACTATAACTTATCTCTATCAATATATTATAATATTTTATACCATCAATCTCTTAAACTTATTATATTCTTTTCATTCAAAAACTTCTATTTTCTCTTATTCTCTTATTAATATTGATTATTTACTTAACTAAGGTCTTTATTTCTTTCTATACTTCTTTCTTAAAAAAATTCATTTCCTGCTCTTCATAATTGGAAAATATTACTATTCTATTCTACTTCTCATATTTCTATTATCTCTTTTATTTCCAAAAGACTAACCTTACATTAATATACCAAACTTTTCATTTAAAAGCTCTAACTTTCTAAGTTCTCATTCTGTACATGTACAACTATATAAACATATATACTTATTTTCCTTCACACACTAGTCCCTAACTTTTACTTTTAACCACTTAAATTCATTTTTGCATCTTCTTCCGTCTCTGATTCTGTATCTTCCCCTGGAAAATTCTTTATATTAAGTTCTAAGTTCTCTTCAAATTCATCTTCTACGATCCAATTTGGAAACTCCTCAGGATCTTCTTCCTCTTTCATCTTTATAACGGATATTGAATCTATAAATTCTCTTGGTAATTTTCTACAACTAATTTTTCCATCCATGGCATGTCAAAGACATTTTGCTTCCCAGTCAATTTTCACGAACTTACACTTTGTCTCGCTATTTTCCTTGCTTCATGAGAGATTATAAACTTCACGTAGTATATAACTATATTCCAATAAGTTTGTGGTATCAATATCTTCCAAGGATGGCCTAAAATCATTTGATGCTCTCATTCTATTATTGTCCCTCCAAGGGTCAAGTATTGCACCTTATTCTTTCTAATTAGTTCATGACCCTTCCATAACACTTCTTGCATCTTTCGATTTACAGTAATAAGGTGTTGAACAATTTCTTCTTCTGCTGAAGTTGTTATCTCATCAGGCAATATCAGATTTACTGTCATTTCTTCCAATATCTATGATAGAAAATAAGTTTTTATCAAATTTCAGTATTTATCTATTTCCCTCTTGAGTCATTACTAACTAATTCAAAATCATTTCCTTATCAGTAACAATTCATATTTTCAAACTTATCAATACTAATATTGATATCACATCGATATATCCTATATGGCATGTACTTCTAGACTCGTTCTTTACCAAAAATTAGAAAATCTAAGCTTTGATACCACTAAATGTAACACCCCTACACCCGATTCGACCGAAGGAACTTGATATAGGAATATTACATTTGGTGCCAAAGTGATTTTGGCTAATCACTAATATATTTGAACATTAAAAAAATAATTTTTTATAATTTATATTTTAGTCCATACTACTTGAAGCATACTTGATCTTCCTAAGTACATGCCATTCTATTCAAAATATTGAAACATACCCTTTTAGCACTTGGAGATGTGATAAGATGAATGCTCACAACCTCGATTACAACTCTTCAAAATCACTGTACCTAATCTACGGACGAGAACAAACCGTACGCTTAGTAAAAACTCAGTGGTATTTCTATAATCAGAATATTAAAAAAACAATATAATATAATAAAAGGCACAATTAAATTTATAAGGATATATTAATGTCTAGTATCATATCATAACTATCATGTTTCATTTATTAAACAATATCCTAATTCACACAATTGCTATATAAATTATTATTCACATATCAACCATATTTATTCGTACAATGGCATCAGTCATGCAGTACTCAATTCATGAATACATCATTTCATGCCATACTCAATTCATGAGTATATAACTCATATATTCCATGTATTGTCAACATATTTCACATTCTATTTTCAATCCACTATATCATTTCATTTCAATATCAATTGTAAGACTTTATTATTCATTTACCGCTATTAACAAGACTCGGACTTGGACGAATACACGGATCAAACTAAAACACACCAATTTGACACTCAATGCCTCATCGGATAATTCGAAGTAATTGATTGGCACCCAGTGTCTCATCAACCATGCCGATGTTAGTACCCAGTACCTCATCGAATTTATTCGAAGTAATAATTTGACTCCCAGTGTCTCATCGACTCATGGTCGAAGTATCCTTGAACTCTTCTAATCCTATGGCATGCCAACTATATTTGACTCAGCCCGATACAATTAATAGGGTTTCTGATTCACGTTTTAGACACAACCAATATTTAGTATTCCATTGTTACAAAATTCACATTTCAATACTAATCAATAATTTTATCAATCACAAATTCATATAATCTCAATTCAATATCAAGATAATAATAAACAACACTCACCTTAATTACTTACCATACACATTAATTTAAAATACAACAAATAAAAATTTCTAAATTCGGATTATAGAAATACAAACCGTAATTCTTGAGCTACTCCTCGTTAATCTTGTCTTCTCTTTTCTTAGTCGAAGTCTCCGGCACAATATTAACACTTTGAGTTTGAACCTTAAAACCCTAAATTTTCTCCTTTCTTTTTCTTTCTTTCTTTTTCTTCTTTCTTTCCCCTGCTTCGTTCCCCAGTTTTGTTCTTTCTTTTTCTTTTTCTTTTATGTTTTGTTTTTATTATTATATTATAATATAATATATATTTTTTACTTATACAATAAAAAATACATGTATTATTATATACATATGATTATTATTTTTACACATATATTTCATGATTACCATACATTAATCATAATTTAGTTTAATTACTTATTTATTTTATAATATAATATAATATTTTCTTAAATAATAAGTAAGTATATATAATTATTACAAGTATATGTATAATATTGTTACACATGTAATTTACTATTATCATACAATTATAAATTTTATGGTTTATTTCCTTAATTAGTCACTTTACTTTTTTCTATTCTATTATTAAGCTTTCACACTTTATTCAACTTAATCCTTATACCTAATTAATCTTAATTTAAACAAATTCACTTAACTAAAACCTAATTAACTACACTACTAATCACCGTAAATATTTTTAATAAATATTTACAAATTCATTTTTCAAAAATGGAGACCCGAAAATACACTTTCTGATACTCGTGACTATCGGGTCGCTACAAATTAAACTTGATTTGAACTCGAAATTCGAAAAAATTTTGTGTTGACTCAGATAACTCGATTCATTTAACTCAAAATTTAATTTTTATTTTTATTTTTTCGAATCGAATCGAGTTTTACTCAATTTTAGTACATATTATTAGATAGTTCTCTAGAGCCCTTGGGGTTGAGAACCATTCTAGCACTTTGGTGCAATTAGCGCTAGGTGCACTTTACTTGACTCTCTTATTCCTTGTTGAGTCGAGGAGAGTTTTCTAATTCCCTATTGGGTCGAGGTACAATATTATCTCTAATTTCTTATTGGGTCAAAAATAGTTCTGTAATTTCATGTTGGACGAAAAACTTTTTACTAACTCAAATTTCTTGTTGGGTCATGAGTGTAATTTGATGTATTAATCCGTATAACCATCTATGGGTCAGAAATTGATTATTAAGAGCTAAAAGTATGAATATGATAAGTAACTAAAGCAATGATAATCAAGTTTTTAGATGATATTTGAAAATGAGATGCGCATCCCCTGAAAGTGCATCGATACCTGATAGGTGAGAAAGGAAATGATACATTGATACGTAAAATGGTGTTTTTTTTGTTTTTTTTTTCTTTTGAAATGTAAATGTGACAAGGTAAATACATAAATGACTATTACTAGTACTGAATAAAATAGGGAAAGAAAAATATTATTTTTTTTACCTATTAAATTAAAAACAACATAAAAAAGTATGTGTAGGCTTAAAACAAATTTAAATTAATCATTTATAAATTTAGAAAAAAATGAATGTGAATAAATCAAAATTAAGCAAACAAATGTCATTTATAAATCTATTCTGAATTTGAATCGCACATACTTTCCCCTTAAATAATATTTTTTTTAAAAATGTTCTATAAAGAAATCTCAAACAGTTCAATTTGAGCAACAAATAATGTTTCCTCGTATAAGTTAGTGGTAAATGGCTCCCCATTTTAGGACAATTGACAATTGATATATAAATAACAATAACATAAGCTTTGAACAATCAGACAACTTTTACTTTTCATACACTCCTCCAACATGTCTTAAAACTGTTTCCACAAATTGTGCTATGCAACATTTGAGTTTTCATTTTCCGTATCTATAAAATTTGATTCCATTAATTCATTTAATCAAAAATTTATAATTGATTCGACTGGTATGGACATTGTTATTTTTGTAAGAGGACATGAGTTAAAGTATGTTGAAGTACATTATCAAGTTGAGGAGGGACTATCAATAGTTTTAAATATTATGCAAAAAAATATATATATATATAATCAAAATTTATAATAAAATTATAAAAAAAAAATTTGAAAGAAAAATCTCAACGTTATCAAAGTCCATAGTTTTGGATAAAATAGAAGGCTAACTTGCGGATTTCCAGCACCTATATTGCCGATATTAAGCGCACCTCATTACACTCTCAAAACAGACAACCCACAATTTTATCCGGTCTTTCCAAATGTTAATTTTTTTATTTATATTTAATTATACAAATATTTATATAAAAATAATATTTAATTTAAATAAAAAAATTAGGAATAATTTAAACTACTTGACTCCCCTTGATGTGGATTTACTTGCAAAAGCATACAATTTGATTTTAACTTTTTTTTTTAGGTAAACTAAATTGGTAGTAATTTTGCTATTAATATTCTTTTTTTATCTATGAAAAACTATTAAATTATTATTAAATTATTTAAATTTTTTTAGTCACCTAACTGTTTGAATTATTTTTTATTTATCAGTCAATAAATTATTAATGGAAAAATAACTTGGTAGTTTTTGAAATTGGTATAATAGAAATTTTAATACTCAGCATTTATATTTATATCAATTTAGTTTTGATTCCAAAAATTTAACCATCAACATTTATATATTATGTAATTTAATTTTTTTATTTGCAACATTGAGAATTAATTTTAACAGAATGAGAAAAGATGAAAACTATTATCTTGGATTTTCAGGTGTTTTTATTTTTTATATATTTTCAATCGAATTAATTGATAGATTTTTTTTTTAGCTTCTTAAGTAAAATAGCCACAAAATTAAAAAGATTAAGAGAAAACTACATCATGTGTAACCGTTGAGGGTTAATTTTTTTTCGAATCAAGACTAAATTGATACAATGCATAAATATTAAGGGTTAAAATTATTTTTATGCCAATTTTAAAAATTACTATGTCATCTTCCCCTCAAATCAAATAATTAAATGACTATAATTTAGTGACTAAAATAAAAATTTAATTACAAATGTTATTTTTTATATTTATAGTGGCAAATTGATGGAAAATAAGTTATTGAGTACAGAATTAATTGTGAATTAACATTATTGATATTATTATGTGCGTAAACCTAATATATTATAATTTTAGTACTAATAATAAAAATTTTTTTAAAAAAGGTACAATTGACCATTCTAAAAGTTTTAGATTTTAGGTATGCCACGGAATAATTTATTCATATTTATATATTTAAAAATGGATGATGTGAAATTTTAATTAAAATTTTCTGGACCATTCTCTTATTTAAAATATAAAATTACATATAAGTAATATATTACACCATATCACTTTTTATAAATTATTTTTTTCTTACATATTTATTTTATGATTCATGTTCAAAACTCATATCGAAGTTACGGATCTTGTCCCGCCACTGGAGGAGGAGGAGGTAGTACGCCACCGAGAAAAAAAGCGTGAAGAAAAGAGCGTTAGTGAAGTAAAGAGGGAGCAGGAGAGCATCCGATGCCTTGGCGCCAGCAGGTTCCGGTGCGGATGATGGCTCCTTCGGAGCTGGTCAAAGTGCTTTAGAAGCTCGCCGTCGAACGTCCATTAAAAAATCTCCGACGAAATAGACAGTACGGACAGGAGTAGTAGTTGGTGAGATAATGCTGGACGACAGAGAGGAAATTGCCAAAAGGAATTGAAGCGATAATTAAGGATTGTGTTTTTCTTTTTCTCTAATGTTAATGTACTGGTGAACCTCTACTTGACTTTAGTTATTAATTAAATCCTTAAAAAAATTTCAATAAAATTGATGATAATAATTCTTTAAATAGGGAGGAAAACGCACTTAAATTCAGTTTTCTTTAGTTTTGCAATAATAATAATAATAATAATAATGCAACTAATTTAACTTCATGCTTATGCATGTTCCTTCCATTTGTATAATTTAAAGTGATTAGTTTTCAGTTTTCTTCCATTTACTCTATTTTGGGATAATATCATAAATGGTATTCCTACTTTAATTCAATATTCAATGAGGTGACGGTGTGTAATTTTATACATTAATTCCTAAGTTTTCTCCTTTGTTCCATTTTTAATTGAATCTCTTCGGCATCATAATGATTTGTTTTTTATAAACGAAAGCGAAACGAAACCTACTCTATCCTTGAAAGAAGGAAATGAATTGCACAAAAGTGTTAAGAAAATTAAGAAAGAGCTTAATCTGAAATTTGAGAGATTTTAGACAATCATATTAGACTTGAAAAATGGGTTTAGCTAAAATTTATATTCGTTTAAAATATAAACCAGGCTTGGACTCAAGCATTCAAGGTCCAAGCCCAGTTCAATCCGTTTTTTAAGTTTGTAATATATTATAAGGATAAATTTCAAAATTATACATGAAATTTGACCTAATGTGCAATTTTATACATTAAATTTTGATTTGATCCAATTCTCAAAAATTGTAACACAATTATTAATATATCATCAGGAAAATTCTAGCATAATCTCTTACAAAAGAGCTAATAAAAAAAAGCTAGAGGTAAGCTTCATAGAAAAATAGCTATTGGATTTAAAAAGTTTAGACTTAAGCCATTGAAAGGGGGGAGAGAAATCAAAAGGTTTTTTGTTTTTGTTTTTTGAAAAAATGGGAGGAACCAAATAAGATTTCCAAAAAAAAGGGAAATGAAATGTTTTTACTATCCATCGTGCTTTATTGTTGAAGGTTGGAGGCTAGAGGCAGTGTTCACTGGATAAGAAAGGAAACTAAGAAGCAGAGAAATAAAAAAAAAAAAAGGGAAACAGTTTATTTAAACAAGGATGGAAATGAAGTTTTTTTCAAAAAGATTTGCTTTTATAGCCACGACAAAGGGGAAAACTACAATTAAGTCCTCCTACATGTCTAACAACTGCAAACATGGGGCACCGCAAGTGATATTTACAATTTTAGCCTCTCTTACTTTTTTTTAAATTTTGAAATTTTGAGGCAAATTAATTACCAATTAAGTCCCCATGTTTCTTACATTTTTTCAATTTTGAGGAAAATGTGTAAATTTTCCAAATTGTAATGTAACGCCCCAAATTTGGGCCTACAAGTGTTAGGTCTTGAGCATGGGAACAGTTAGGAGGCAATATATAAATAATTAATTGTGCAAGAAGCGACGCAAATATAGGCTTGTCTTAGTGGTTAAGTGTTCTGGGAAGAGCCTGAAAAGTCTTGGGTTCAAGTCTAAGCTAGTGCAAAAAGTTTGTTTTTAAAGGAATAAGCACGGTCTCTAGGCAATAGGTTTTTAAATAATTGAAGGGATAATGTAACACCCCAAACCCGGCCTCGACATTATGGCCAAGTCTGGTGTGTCACATTGAAGAGTTTTTCAAAAACCATGTTTTCATTGAAAACCCTTCTTGATGTTTAGAAACTTTTACCGTTTAAACTTGTAAACCTTTGTAGTGGCAGAAGCATGTTATTTTAAAAACAGTTAAGTATCGAAAAATCAAACCTTCTTTGTTATGGCTTAGAGTGAATGGATACTGCGTACCAGGTAGGATTCAAGAAAAGAGGAGGTGAGTCAATTAGACTGCTTAAGTACCTACCTCTTCCATGATCCAATCCTAGATATGTACACATCCATTGCCACACTTTAAGCTTATTACTTGTCCACGAACAACAAATAAAGTTTAAGTCTATTTAAAATATTTATTTCCCTTGAAAACATTTACGTTACGGAAGCTTTGCTCGGTTATCATGATATTTTGAAAATAAGTAACTTCTATAAAACGCGCCCTAGAGCTAACCAATTTTAAGGAATCAACTTAAGCGATGTGAATCTCAAGTTGAAAACGATTTAAGTAATTTAAAAACCCAAAATAAAAATAATAGAGCGGCCTTATTACAACTTTAACCAAAATAGAAATAATCAAAAATAAATGCGAAATTTAAAAGGAAGCTAATTGAAACTTATTTAAAAACCAGGAATTTAATCTTCGTGGCCACTCTGAATCCCTTGACTCCAAGTCCACCAACTAGGGCTCACCTGCAAGGATGGAAGAGAAAGGGGGTGAGTTTGGAAAACTCAGTGTGTAAAGTATCCCAACCAGAGCCCAAACCAGTTCAAGCTTTACTGGGCCTAAGCCCTATTCAGAAATCAGAGCTAACTGGGCCTTAGCCCATATCAATATTAATCTGGGCCATAGCCCCTTATTACAAGTCGAGATATATTGGGCCTTGCCCATATTAACACAATTGGGCCCATTACAATACAGTTGGCCCATAACAAAACAATCTCATAGGATTAATGCATGATAACCCAATCCAACCTTGCACTTGCCTCCGTCCATCCCTACACTTCCTGTGAGGATTAAATCACCAACGTCATCCCTACACTTACAGTGTTAGCACCGGTTGCGGCACTAACTATAATCCGCAGCAAAGTTGCTTATATCAGAATATGTGGCACAGCCACTAGAACAAGTTCTTCCTCCATAAAAAAACCCAACCCCATGCAGTATGACATGTATGCAGAATATATATATAATTAACAAGGCATGTTTCAGAAAGACAGTCAGATTATAGTGTAAGAACAGCTATTTACCCTCGAGGGGTGTAATCGTAAACTTACCCCTTTAGGGGTATTACGGTAATTCCACCTTACAGAGATATTTCAATAATTTTATCAGCCTTTTTAGGGTTTCATGCTCATTACAGTTATTAACGTACTATCAGCAACACTTACCGAGCATTTTTACTGAATTGGGCCCGTTGGCCCATTAACCCGATTTCAGCCCATTAAGCCAAAATATACCGAAGTGCACAAAATTGCGCACTCTGCAATCATACTGCTTGCGATTACCAAAAATTAACAACCAAACCACCTCACGAGCGCTCGCACGCTCGCAAGTTCACAAATGCCAGCTTTTCGGCTTTTCGGCTTTTGCCGATCTAGTCTATGAGTGGGTGTCGTTTACACACGACTAACTTACCACTTTGTGATTTCAGATCAAATGATTTCTAAACGTCTTGTGAGCACTCGCACACTCACAAGCCCACGAACTGCCAGAATTTTGGCATTTCGACTTTTGCCGAATTGAACTATGAGAGGATGTTCGATACACACCTGTTTCGCGACGACTGCCACTGAGATCCCTTACGATATCCTACAATTGATTACCACAATTCTTAGATTGCAAACCACAATAACCAATCCCAATATTCACCTACCATAATCGAACCATGCCCCTAAAGCCTTTAGAATCTTACCTTTTTGCCGAAAACCGATGACTAGATCTAAGTCTAGTTGTTTCAAAGATCCAAGCCTTTGATCCAACCTCTAGAAGACACTAATCACCAAAAGAAATCGTCAGTTAAAGACCCTTAAAGCCCTATGCCCAAATCGACAGCCTCCCTAGATTTTAGGGACTTCGGCTTTTTCTAAATTGTAAAATAAGACTAGATCTGAGGTGATGAGCACTTACCACTTGTTCCTCTTTGATTTCTACACAGATCTAATGTAGATCTATCCTCTAAACGGTAGTAGAACTCAAATCCAGGAGATCTGAAGTTTCGGCTATAAGTCCCTAAATCTATGGTACTTCGGCTTTTTAAGTAATGAAGAAGATGACGATTTGAGGCTATAACTTTGAAGTAATGTTGTCGACAGATACTAAGGGTTTAGATAAGATGAAAGTTAATCAAAAGGAACAAAAATAACTGAAGGATTTTGGCTTGGAGAAATCGGCATAAGAAGTGAGTTTTCGGGATTTCAACTTTTATGGCGATCGGCTATGAAGGTTTTGTGGAGGATGGGATCGATAGAGGAGGTGAGTAAGGTGATCAGAAGGTTTCGGCTAAAAGAAAAAGCAAAAAGGAAGAAAAAAATGGAGGAAAAAGAGAGAAAGAAGAACTCGACACCAAGGAGAAGAAATTTGCGTTTTCGGCTTTTGTGAGAACTCAGAAAGGATGAGTGACAGTGAAAGATTTCAGGTGGCTAACCCTAATTCTCCAAGACAGAAAAAAAAGAACCTAACCCTAATATAAACTAAAACAATCAGCCCAACCTCCCTAAGGCCCTTGCCGAAATTCACTTAAGTGATCACATGCCCGACACATGCCTAAAATTAAAAAGTAACAGTATGCCTTCCTTGTAACTTGAACCCTGGACCTTTAATTCCTTCCCAGGCGCCATTTTTTTAGGAACTTAGTGGCGCCACCTTGCCACTTTACCAAGGCCTTATTTGTGTCATAATTTACCACCTCAATTTTAAAAGCCCATATCGCCAGAACCCTCTTTCTCCAAAATTAAAAATTCAAGAATTGCCCCGAATTAAATTTACTCTTGGGCCTTTTTCCCACACCATAACCTTTCGTAATTTATTTAATTACATAATAATAATAATAATTAAAACATCCAAATTGTTCAGGCCGTCTTCTACTCGAACCTGACTCAAGGCCCATTACTCCTAGGCCCAAAAATCGGGGCGTTACAACTCTACTCCCCTTAAAAAAATTTCGTCCTCAAAATTTCAAACTATAAACTAACCGTTTTACTCAAGTCAAACCACTATGCTTTCACTGCGCACTCTAATAAAAAAATAATTCTTAGTACGACCCAGTACATCTAATTACCAAAGTAAAGAAACATTTATCAAGCACGAATACAATTCGTAACACACACTTAAATAGAATAAGCTTGGCAATCCCGAGCTCGATGCTCCTTGGACCCACATCTAAAGCATGCTCATGTCTTTCTATGGCATTCACCTGGATGACGCCAGTTGCAGTTCTTGTAGGTTGGAAAGTTTGGTCGTGTCTTAACATGTTTCACAGAACGAGGCTTAGTCTTCTGAGAACTAGAATCCTTCCTCTTCTTACACTCCAAGCACCCTGCTTGAAGCGTTTCCCTAATTTCCTTAACCTTGGTCTCCAATACTTCTTCTACCACTTTCCTTACTAACTCGGTCAGTGCCTCAGTCCCAAGCTCCGAGTTACCGCTACCCGAAGTTGGCAGACTTTGCTTACCCTCAGAATCCATATCAATACTCTACATTACCAGTACATATATCAAATAACTACAAAGATCTCAAAATTTTACTATTTATTCATATGTCTTATGCAGAGATAGTATTTTAGAGTTTTTGTTCTTTACAAAATCATAGCCTAGCTACAGACTCAATCTTTTTGGGTTTTTAGTTCCTATTGCCTCAGTCTCTATGGTTTTAGTATCAACCTAGCTACATTATCATAGTAAAGTCTCAATCCTATCTACAGTAAGGTTTTAGTACAGTACAGTATTTAAGAAGAAAGTACTTACAGACTTGGTACCGAGGATTCAGTGTGCCACTTCTTCAAAAATCAAATTTCAGAAACCCAGAAAAACTTAAACTATTTTAAGATTGAACCTTAAAACATGTATGCCTTGTAAAATATCTTTGAAAAGAACTTTCCAAAAACCGTTTCCAAAATACCCTTCTTGGGTCTAAGTTTAGCAAAAAAAAAATTTTAAAAAGCTTTTTAGACCCGATCCACAGCCGAGTTGTTGCAACCGGGATCTGATACCACTAAATGTAACACCCTAAACTCGGCCCAGACATTATGGCCAAGTCTGGTGTGTCACATTGAAGAGTTTTTCGAAAACCATGTTTTCATTGAAAACCCTTCTTGATGTTTAGAAACTTTTACCGTTTAAACTTGTAAACCTTTGTAGTGGCAGAAGCATGTTATTTTAAAAACAGTTAAGTATCGAAAAATCAAACCTTCTTTGTTATGGCTTAAAGTGAATGGATACTACGCACCAGGTAGGATTCAAGAAAAGAGGAGGTGATTCAATTACACTGTTAAGTACCTAGCTCTTCCATGATCCAATCCTAGACATGCACATATCCATTGCCACACTTTAAGCTTATTACTTGTCCACGAACAACAAATTAAGTTTAAGTCTATTTAAAATATTTATTTCCCTTGAAAATATTTACGTTGCGGAAGCTTTGCTCGGTTATCGTGATATCTTAAAAATAAGTAACTTTTATAAAACGTGTCCTAGAGTTAACCAATTTTAATGAATCAACTTAAGCGATGTGAATCTCAAGTTGAAAACGATTTAAGTAATTTAAAAACCCAAAATAAAAATAATAGAGCGGCCTTATTACAACTTTAACCAAAATAGAAATAATCAAAAATAAATGCGAAATTTAAAAGGAAGCTAATTGAAACTTATTTAAAAACCAGGAATTTAATCTTCGTGGCCACTCTGAATCCCGCCCAGCTCCAAGTCCACCAACTAGGGCTCACCTGCAAGGATGGAAGAGAAGGGGGGTGAGTTTGGAAAACTCAGTGTGTAAAGTATCCCAACCGAGCCCAAATCGGTTCAAGCTTTACGGGCCTAAGCCCTATTCGTAAATCGAGCTAAGCGGGCCTTAGCCCATATCAATATTAATCTGGGCCATAGCCCCTTATTACAAGTCGAGATATATTGGGCCTTGCCCATATTAACACAATTGGGCCCATTATAATACGGTTGGCCCATAACAAAACGATTTTATAGGATTAATGCATGATAACCCCATCCAACCGCACTTGCTTGCCTCCGTCCATCCTACACTTTCGTGGGGATTAAATCACCCACGTCATCCCTACACTTACGATTATTGTTAGCACTTGTTGCGGCACTAACTATAATCCGCATGACAAAGTTGCTTATATCGAGAATATGTGGCACGACCACTAGAACGAAGTTCTTCCTCCATAAAAACCCAACCCCATGCAAGTATGACATGTATGCGAATATATATATAATTAACAAGGCATGCTTCAGAAAGACAGTCAGATTATAGCGTAAGAACAGTTATTTACCCTCGAGGGGCGTAATCGTAAACTTACCCCTTTAGGGGTATTACGGTAATTCCACCTTACAGAGATATTTCAATAATTTTATCAGCCTTTTTAGGGTTTCATGCTCATTACAGTTATTAACGTACTATCAGCAACACTTACCGAGCGTTTTTACCGAATTGGGCCCGTTGGCCCATTAACCCGATTTCGGCCCATTAAGCCAAAATATACCGAAGTGCACGAAATTGCGCACTCTGCAATCATACTACTTGCGATTACCAAAAATTAACAACCAAACCACCTCACGAGCGCTCGCACGCTCACAAGTTCACAAATGCCAGCTTTTTGACTTTTCAGCATTTGCCGATCTAGTCTATGAGTGGGTGTCATTTACACACGACTAACTTACCACTTTGCGATTTCAGATCAAATGATTTCTAAACGTCTTGTGAGCACTCACACACTCACAAGCCCACGAAATGCCAGAATTTCGACATTTCAGCTTTTGCCAAATTGAACTATGAGAGGGTGTTCGATACACACCTATTTCGTGACGACTGCCACTGAGATCCCTTACGATATCCTACAATTGATTACCACAATTCTTAGATTGCAAACCACAATAACCAATCCCAATATTCACCTACCATAATCGAACTTGCCCCTAAAGCCTTTAGAATCTTACCTTTTTGCCGAAAACCGATGACTAGATCTAAGTCTAGTTGTTTCAAAGATCCAAGCCTTTGATCTAACCTCTAGAAGACACTAATCACCAAAATAAATCATCGCTTAAAGGCCCTTAAAGCCCTATGCCCAAATCGACAGCTTCCCTAGATTTTAGGGACTTCGGCTTTTTCTAAATTGTAAAATAAGACTAGATCTGAGGTGATGAGCACTTACCACTTGTTCCTCTTTGATTTCTACGCAGATATGATGCAGATCTATCCTCTAAACGATAGTAGAACTCGAATCCAGGAGATCTGAAGTTTCAGCTATAAGTCCCTAAATTTATGGTACTTCGGCTTTTTAAGTGATGAAGAAGATGACGATTTGAGGCTATAACTTTGAAGTAATGTTGCCAACAGATACTAAGGGTTTAGAGAAGATAAAAGTTAATCAAAAGGAACAAAAATAACTGAAGGATTTTGGCTTGGAGAAATTGGCACAAGAAGTGAGTTTTCGGGATTTCGACTTTTATGGCGATCGGCTATGAAAGTTTTGTGGAGGATAGGATCGATAGAGGAGGTGAGTAAGGTGATCAGAAGGTTTCGACTAGAAGAAAAAGCAAAAAGGAAGAAAGAAAATGGGGGAAAAATAGAGGAAGAAGAACTCGACACCAAGGAGAAGAAATTTGTGTTTTCGGCTTTTGTGAGAACTCAGAAAGGATGAATGACAGTGAAAGCTTTCAGGTGGCTAACATTAATTCTCCAAGACAGAAAAAGAAAAGAACCTAACCCTAATATAAACTAAAACAATCGGCCCAACCTCCCTAAGGCCCTTGCCGAAATTCACTTAAGTGATCACATGCCCGGCATATGCCTAAAATGAAAAAGTAACAGTATGCCTACCTTGCAACTTGAACCCTGGACCTTTAATTCCTTCCTAGGCGCCATTTTTTTAGGAACTTAGTGGCGCCACCTTGCCACTTTACCAAGGCCTTATTTATGTCATAATTTACCACCTCAATTTTAAAAGCCCATATCGCCAGAACCCTCTTTCTCCAAAATTAAAAATTCAGGAATTGCCTCGAATTAAATTTACTCTTAGGCCCTTTTTCCCACACCATAACCCTTCGTAATTTATTTAATTACATACTAAATAATAATAATAATAATAATAATAATTAAAACATCCAAATTGTTCGGGCCGTCTTCTACCCGAACCTAGACTCAAGGCCCATTACTCCTAGGCCCAAAAATCAGGGCGTTATAGATAACATGTCACAAAAAGCTTACTGATCTAGTGGTAAGTGGGCTTTATGGGACACACAATGGGCCTTGGGCCCATTTCTCACTGATGGACTATTAAGGTTACACGGGTCGCGCGAGACGACTGTGACCTTCTGTTGGGTCAGTGAGTATAGCTAAACCCAATATGTTGAAATGACTGTTTTGCCCTTATGGGGTAAAATGATCGAAATACCCTCCTAGGGTAAAATGACTATTTTGCCCTCATAAGGTGAAATGATTGTTTTGCCCTTATGAGGTAAAATAATTGTTTTGCCATTATGTGGTAAAATGACTGAAATGCCCCTACATGGTAAATTGACTATTTTGCCCCCATGTGAGGTATTTATAAATATGTACATGTATGACTGTATTTTAGCTTGCTATTTAAACTGTAATGGATACATGTATGATTCTATAATATGACATGACATTTGGCATGATGCATTGCATGAGAGGTGGGTTTTTATATGATTGGAGGAAGTGTACTGTACTAGCAACTCTACTGCAAATTACTGATAGCTTTAAGCCTATTATACTGCATCTCTACTGCAAATACTGTTAGTACCGCAACCGGTGCTACTCTAGAGTGTAGGGATGGGTGGGTTTATTATATCTCGACATGGAGTGTAAGGCTGGTACGGAGATGGAGTGTAGAGGCTGGATTGGGTAGGACTTGCATACTGTTTACTATTATTGTAATGGGCTAAGGCCCAGACTGTTACTGTTACCAATATGGGCTAAGCATGGTTTTGTACTAAATTGCATGAATTTGCAATTTTATGTGATAAGGACTAAATTGTAAAAATGTGAAACATTAAGGGAAAATGTGTAAATTTGCCAAATTGTAATGTAACGCCCCAAATTTAGGCCTACAAGTGTTAGGTCTTGAGCATGGGAACAGTTAGGAGGCAATACATAAATAATTAATTGTGCAAGAAGTGACGCAAATGTAGGCTTGTCTCAGTGGTTAAGTGTTCTGGGAAGAGCCTGAGAAGTCTTGGGTTCAAGTCTAAACTGGTGCAAAAAGTTTGTTTTTAAAGGAATAAGCACGGTCTCTAGGCAATAGGTTTTTAAATAATTGAAGGGATAACATGTCACAAAAAGCTTACTAATCTAGTGGTAAGTGGCGTGTTGTATATGTTAGGGGTCTAAGGTTCGAATCCCTGCTTGAGGAAATGGTGATTATTTTTACGGATGACCATGGGAGGTAGTAGAGTTGGACTGAAACACTGCAGAGGGGGGTGGAGTTTGAATGGGTTATGGAGAGATTGTAAGAGGGAGTTGAGGAGTGATATTAGGTGGGATTTTAGGAGAAAATCAAGAAAAGTATGGTGAGAGGGAGTAGTGGGATGTTTGGGAACTTTGGGGTACTTGGAAATTCGGCTTTTATGAGTTGAGGACCCAATTTTTGATTTTTGGTGAGCATGTTGGGGGTTATTTTTCCCTTGTTTTCTGAGGGCCGAATTGTGTGAATGAAGCTAGGTAAAACTTTTATTTTTGTGTTGACAACGGTTCTACATTCTTTTCTTTAGCTGAATGTATCCTTCTTTCTCTCAATTCTTTTCCCCTTCTTTTACTTTTCATTGTTTGACCGAACATTCCTTTCTCTTCTCTCTCAAATTCTTTGGTTTTAACCCCTGATTCTTGATCAATTCTCTTTTTCTCTTTTGCTCTCTCTCTATTTATTCCTCTTGAGCGAATACTGTTATTTTGTTTGTTCCACTGTGCCAATTCTTCAGGGCCCTCTGTCGACTTTGGTGGTAACTACGTTATTCGGTTACTTCTCCTTTTAAACCGATTCCACCTTTTTCCCTCTCTTTCTATTTAGATAATTGGGCCGAGTTCTGCTTAGCTCCCTTTTCTAACTATTTGGTTCTTACAGTTCTTCTGGAACAATCAGGACGTGTTGGAGCTAGCCTAGCCTCTGTGGTGTGGGTTTCTTATGAGATGAGGACCGCTTGTTGTCCTCCCCTAGAATCGGTGTTGCAATTTTGGTAAGAGCTATATGTTGGTTTAACTATTTTTACGAACGTTGCTAGTAAGGGTTAATATATTTCGTATTGAGTGCAGATGATCTGTAAGAGTCTACTATCAATCTTTGGTATCGATTGAAGTGGGAGGAGTCTTTTGTCCATTCAAGGCAAGTGATGAATTTTATATTGGCTAAAAGTTGTTTAAGGGATTGTTAACCCTTTAGATTAGAGGGCTGATAGTGTATCTTGATTGAATATAGGTTTGGGGAAAACACTCGAGCTATTCGCGCATCTATCACAACCAGGTGTGTAACCACACTGCTTAAATCGTAAACCCAAAAAAGCCAAAAATTGTGATCGTCGGCACTACACGAGCGTGCACTCGCTCGGATGGTAACTCGAATGCAAAAACATGGGCATTTGATCGTAGCAGCCCCCATGAGCGATTTCATAGGCTTAGGCCATTTTTGGGCCACGATGGGCCGAAATAGGCCGTATGGGCCCCACAGGCTCGTGGGCCCCACACGGGTAAACCACACGGATATGTGGTGATTATTGGGCCAGGTTGTTTAGTTTACACAGCCAAGGCCATCTTTGGGCTTTATGGGCCACACAATGGGCCTTGGGCCCATTTCTCACTGATGGACTATTAAGGTTACACGGGTCGCGCGAGACGACTGTGACCTTCTGTTGGGTCGATGAGTATACCTAAACCCAATATGTTGAAATGACTGTTTTGCCCTTATGGGGTAAAATGATCGAAATACCCTCCTAGGGTAAAATGACTATTTTGCTCTCATGAGGTAAAATAATTGTTTTGCCCTTATGAGGTAAAATGTTTGTTTTGCCATTATGTGGTAAAATGACTGAAATGCCCCTACATGGTAAATTGACTATTTTGCCCCCATGTGAGGTATTTAAAAATATGTACATGTATGACTGTATTTTAGCTTGCTATTTAAACTGTAATAGATACATGTATGATTCTATGATATGACATGACATGTGGCATGATGCATTGCATGGGGGTGGGTTTTTATATGATCAGAGGAAGTGTACTGTACTGGCAACTCTACTACAAATTACTGATAGCTTTAAGCCTATTATACTGCAGCTCTGCTGCAAATACTATTAGTTCCGCAACCGGTGCTATTCTAGAGTGTAGGGATGGGTGGGTTGATTATATCCCCACATGGAGTGTAAAGCTGGTATGGAGATGGAGTGTAGAGGTTGGATTGGGTAGGACTTGCATACTGTTTACTATTATGGTAATGGGCTAAGGCCCAGACTGTTACTGTTACTAATATGGGCTTAGGCCCAGAATGTATTCACTCTCTGTATGTTCGATTGTTTGTTTATTATTGGGATTACACACTGAGTTTTCGTAAACTCACTCAACTATATTAACTGTACAAGTAATCCTTAGGTGGATCGATGCTGTGAGGGACTCGAAGGTGGCTACACAACAGCTTACGCTTTCGAACTTATCTTTTAAATTATAAGTAGTTTTATTTGGGTATTTTTATGTAAAATGCCTCTTTAAGTTTTATTTTTTAATTTGGGCTTTTATCATTTTATTATGATTTATACCTGCTAGTGTTGGGATGCGAGTTTTCAAAAGATATGCATGATTTACCAAAATACCACGAATACGCAAAACCGTTTCAGAAGCTTCCGCGATAAATGAGATTTTGGAATTAATAACGTTTTAAAGTAAATACTTTTTGATAGTGACGCAAGTTTTAAAAATTATTTTCTAGATCACACAAAGAGGCTAAATAAACATTAGGCTTTTCTAACAATATCTTGTTTTATGAAAAACACTTCAACGTGACATTGCCAGATTTGGCCATAACGTCCAGGCCAAGTTTGGGGTGTTACATGTAAATTATAGGCTAAATTGAATAGACCGAATGCTGAATGTGCTAAATTTAATAATATATAGATCAAGATAAGACGAGATCAGGATTAGATCAGGGAAAAAGAAAAGCGGACGAATAGTCGATAATTTCCATTTGAGCAACTCGAGGTAAGTTCATATAATTAGAATCAAATTTTTAAATACTTGTAAATTATTTAAAATGAAAGTATAATTGAGTAAATGGTATTACTAAGTTTGAATGCCTAATTGATGAGAATTATTGAATACCGAGTCCCGTTTGAACAGTAAAAAGTCGTAGAATACGAGTAACATGTCACTAGGGTTACCATTTTGGTCAAGATCCTGCATGTGTTGCGGACTCACCACAGCTTGTATGAGCTTACCGATATATCAGCTCGTAAGAGCTTACTATTTTCATCTCATCAGAGCTTACCGTTTCAGCTCATTAGAGCTTATTGTCCATTAGCTCAGAAGGAGCTTAATGATATAGCTTGAAAGAGAAAAAATGATAACGAATTGACGGATTACTGATTTATACACGTAATGTATATCATTCGAGTATCCCTCGATATTCTAATAGGTTTAACGGGCATAAATTTTGTTATTGGTTATGTGAAAAAGCTATGTGTTTATACAGATGAGTTATTGTTATCGAATGAATTATTTTTTATATGATTGGGAGTGAAATGTTATAAATGATGTACGTGATATATGAATTTGATGTGATACAATGCATTAAGTATTAAATTGAGATAATGGATGATTACATGCACTTATGTGACTAACTTGTTGATGAATGCTTGTTCTTAGGCATTTGGTAATTGAATTGAGTATACCTTATTTATGGTCTTAATTTATTTATGGTCTTGATTATGTATAAATGGTAAGTTTAATTTTGAATTATACGGGCTTACTAAGCTATAAAGTTTACTCTGTTTCTTTTCCATGTTTTATAGAGGCTCGATAGCTCACTTGATTCGGATAAAGTTAGAGATATGCATCACACTATCCAGTTGTCGATTGGTACCTTTGAACTCATGGATATATGTAAATATGGCATGTATAGGATAGTTATAAAGATAATAGTTATGGTTACTTGAGCTAGTGATTTTGGTACATGTTGTGGTATAAGATAAAGCCATGTGATTTGGCTTAACTTGGTACAATATGTGTATGAAATGTTATGGATTAGCTGCCTCTTGAGTTATAAAATGTTGCAAATTATGCTTGTGCAGGTATTTAAAAAAATAGGGTGGCAAAATGGCTTAGTAAATAGCCTATTTTTGTCCACGCAAGTAGAGATACGGGCGTGTGTCTCAATCGTGTGTGACACACGGTTATGTTACACAGCCGTGTGTCCCCTGGTGTTGAAACTAAAATCAAGTCAGTATGCTCCATACGACCTCACACACGAGCCTGTGACTTGGCCGTGTGGCATAATTCAGTATACCTTATAGGTTTGACAAGGCCCAGTACACGGCCTGGCACACGGGCTAGCCACACGGATGTGTGTATTGGCCGTGTGACCCAAGTCAAATAGTTACATGGGGTCAGACACGGGCTAGGCCATGGCCATATGCTCCCATTTCAAATGTCTGTACAGCCTGTAACACGGACGTGTCTGGTGGTCGTGTGAGACACACGGCCTGGCTACACTGGCGTGTGTCCCCTATTTTAAGAAAAATTTTCAAAGTTTTGTGAAAGTTTCTTGAGTTACTGGTTTAGTCTCGAATCACTCCCAAAGCATGTTTAAGGCCTCGTAGGCTCGTATAAGGGACAAATTGATTGAGACTGAATGATGAATGCATTAAATTGAGAAAATGTATGCTAAATGGATGTTTAATTGTTTTGTAAGTCCGGTAATGCTTTGTAACCCTATTCCAGTGTTGAATACGGGTGAAAGGTGTTACAGTCCTTTAGTCGAGACTTCGAGGCCCTAAAAACACTTTAGAAACAATTCAGGACTAAATAGAAATCAATCAAAAAGTTCAGGAAAAAGTTAGAAAATTTTGAACTGCAGGGTTTACATGGCCATGTAGCCAGGCCATGTGACTCACATGGCTGAGACACATGCTTGTGTCTTAGGTTGTGTAACATTCGAAATAGGGACACACGGCCATGTCCCAGCCCGTGTCCATGCCTGTGTAACTCTTTGACTTGGGTCACACTGCCAAGCCACAGGTTTGTGTACCAGGCTGTGTAACTCATGAAATGGCTTCACACCCAGTGTGCCAGGCTGTGTAAATGCCTGACTTGAAACCTTTGAAACCTACAGGGGACACACGGCCGTGTGTCACACGCCCGTGTGGACATGAAATTGGTCAAATTCAAGCCATTTCCACCACCCATTTCAAACATGTACCTACAAGCCATTTTCACCTCTGACCAAGGCATCAAAACATACCAAAACATGCATAAAATAGCCAATTCAAATGACCAAATTCCATTCAACCAATACATCGTATAGGCACTTCAATCACAATCAAACTAACATGCTTAAACATAAGCATATTTAATCACATTACTACCATTTCAAAACGTACTATACTTGACCTATACCATTTCAATATAAACTTATCATTTGGACCATTACTCACATGCATCAAAATCACATAAGTGACACAAACCAACCATTTCCAAATGGTACCAAACAACCAACATATATATACAAATAAAAATCAACACTTAGCATTCAACCCAAACTTTAAACATAAGTCTACCTATACATGCCATTATAACATTGGCCAAAACATCAAAATCTAACGATATATTCACTGAATAGTGTGATAGATCTTCGACAAGCTTCCTGTAATATCCCATTTTCAGTGAAATCGGAATAGTGATTTTGGGACCACAAATTCGAGCCAGAAAGAAAATTTTATTTTAATATTATTTCATGGTCTGCATTATGATAAGAATGTTATATGAAAATTTTGATAAGAAAATTTTACCGATTATGTGTTTAATTATGGAAAGGACCAAATTGCATAAAATGTAAAAGTTGAATTCTAGTAGCTAGAAGGACCAAATAGTTATGGAATTCAAAATAAGAGGTCCTTATATGGTAATTAGACCATTAAAGGAAAGTTAGTAGATATTTTTGGTGATTCATCCATGGAAAAATTAGAAAAGGCTATGGACTAAAATGAAAATCAAAATAACTAAAAGATGATAATAGAAAATATCATCTTATTTTTTGTCATCTTCCCTAAAATTTGCATGGAAACCCTAGGAGAGAGAAAGGAAACTAATCAACCTTAATTAGGTATGTTTTCCTATCCCCTTTTTAGTAATTTTTATATTTTTGAGATAAAAATAGCTTAATCTATTTATTTTGGGGATTAATTTGAAAAGTTATCAAAGTATGAAAATTTTGCCATGGATGCTGAAATTTTAAAATTTATGGTAGAAAATGAAAGGTTGTTGATGGATAAACAACTTTTACAAAGAGAATTTTCATGAAATTGTGATTTACGTACTAAATTGAAAAATTGTAAAACCCATGAAAAAAATTTGATTTTTAAGAAATTCATTGGCTGTTATTAAGACATGTAAAAATTGGTTAGGCTTGGAATAAGTATTAAATTGCATGAATTTCATTTTCCAAGCCAAGGATGAAATTGGAATTTATGAAATGTTTAGGGGCATAATGGTAATTTTGCCTAGGGTATAAATTGAATCCAATTGAATATGAAATGTGATAAATTGATGATTAAACTCATTTATATAGATCCGGGCAACTCAAGTTTGAAGCTAGACTCAGGAAAAGAAAAAGTTTCAGATTAGTAGATTTTCATACACAAACAAGTGTCGAGGTAAGTTCGTGTAACCGAATTATGTTCATTTATATGCTTGAATTGAATGTGGTATGCGATTGAATGAATTATATAAATGTTAAAATAAATAAATGAAATAATCATATGTTCAATCATATTTGGAAAATATTAAGTTCCGTTAGAATAATAAAATTCGATGGATATATGTAATTTCTCATATTACATGTGGTCCTGCATATGTTACAGACAGAATATAGCTCGGACGAGCAATCTTGTTAAAGCCCTCTAGAGCATTTTGTTAAATAGTTCTTGCGAGCATCCTGATCAGTAGTGATTATGCATGTGTTGCACACTACCGCAGCTATGTGTGAGCGTCCTGTTACATGATTTGATCAGTTGTGATCCAGTATATCATGCGGACACAAACGCAGCTCTACGTGAGTGTCCCGCTATAAGCTCTTATGAGCTTCCTGACATGACTCGATCGAAATCCCTAATACCTTATCTGGTGTTATCTGATATTAACTCTTCATTGTTATCTGTTAAGCTCTATGATCTCCCTGAATAAAACTCTTATGAGTTTCCTATTTAGCCCAGATATGTGTACTGTTACATGGCTCATCTGAGTATCCTGATATGTGGATTGAGAGTGTGCTCTCTGATTAAGTGCCCTAATGGGTACCTCTGATTATGAGTTAACGGTTTACAGCCTTGTACATCTTGAGTGTACTACATGAATATCCATCGATATTTCAATAATTCGATAGAATAAATTCCCAACATGAGAAATTGTGAGACTAAGAGAACTATATGCTTCTAAAATACCTAAAAGTTTATAGCATAATGAGCTCATCCATGCTTACTTGATGTACGTGAGAATTATGTGAATAACTTGGTTATTTGAGTGTATATGATTAGGCAAATTTTCTAATTTTTTGGAAAGCATGATATTGTTATGCTTATTTAAATTAGTATGATTTGTAACACCCCTTACCCGTATTTGACGTCGGAATAGGGTACGAGGCATTGCCGGACTTAAACACAGCATTCATACAAAACTCAGACATGAATTTCTGTCCAAATTTAAAACTTTTCATTATATTCATATTGTCTCCATTATGGGCCTACGAGGCCCAAAACATACATAGGAAGTGATTCAGGACTAAATCGAGACCCTTCGGAACTTTTACAACACTTAGAAATTTTTACGTTTTGGAGGGTCACACGCCCGTGTGGGTAAGCCGTGTGATGACACATGCCCGAGTGGCTTGGGACACGCCCGTGTCCTCAGCCCATGTAACTCTCTATTTATGACGTCATCAGCAAAATGAGGTCACACTATAACATCCCGAATTAGGACCTAGTTGGAACAATGGTTTCGAGACCACGAATCTGACGTAAGAAAATTTATTTTTATTATATTTTTATGGTCTACAATTCTATATAATGGTTTTGTGAAAATTCCGTCCGGAAATTTTGACGTTTGGGCACTCAATTTAGTCAAAAGGACTAAATCGTAAAAAGTGCAAAAGTTGAGTTCTACATGCTAGAGGTGTCCAATTGTTATGAAATTTTAAATTGGAGGTCCTTAAATGGTAATTAGACCATTGGTTAATTTTTTGTACAAAAATGGACACGAAATGGGTGAAATAGAATATTTTTAAGTTAGGGGCATTTTGGACATTTAGTAATTAAAATGAATTAAAAACAACATTAAAAGCCAATTTTTTTCCATCTTCAACCCCATGGCTGAAACTTGCATGGAGAATACATACTAGGGTTTTTTAAGCTTCCAAGCTCAATTGTAAGTCCGTTCTAGCCTCGTTTTTAATGATTTTTACATTTTTGAAATTCTCGTAACAAGATCTACCTATTTCTACCATTTATTTGAGTTATGATGAAGGTATAGGGTTTGAAACATGTTATAAATTTGTGTATTTTGATGTTTAATGGTAGATTATGCATGTTTATGGTTGGAGAAACGACTTTTACTAAGTAGTTTTCGATGAAAACGCTAGAAAGGACTAAATTGTTAAAGTTATAAAATTTGTCATAAAATTGTGATTTAGTGGAAATTGTAGGCTGTTATAGTTATGAAAATTCTAGGCTTAAAGTGCAAAAAAATTGAATAAAAAATCATTTTACGAGCTTAGGGGCAAAAGTGTAAATATGACAAAGTTTAGGGGTAAAAATACAAATTTGTAAAAGTATGATTTTTGGGTCAATTTGAATGATGTGAATAATAAATAAGCTATATTTGAAATGTTAGATCAAGAAAACCAAGATTCGGGCCTAAATTAAAAAAGTTCGAGATTATGGACTAAATTGGAATAGTTGGCCGTAATTGCATTTAAGGTAAGTTCATGTGATTAAATAATCATGATATTCATGTTATTGTTGTTAGACTTGAAATCTATTTTTCTATGGTTGTATTGATTTATATGTTAATGATATTGTGTATGGGAACGTGACGTACCCATGAAGTAATTAATAGCTCAAATGTCGATAACATGTGATGGGATGATTGAATATAATGAAAATTTGATGGAACATGATATTTCTTTGAAACGAATAAGTTTGTATGTAAATAATATATCTTTTTACTTATGTTATAATATTTTGTTATTATATGAGATGTGGTTGTACATTGAATGATCACTTAATGTAAATTACGAATTGAAGTTGATTATGAATGAATTGGTAAAATGTTGAAAAGTGAGGAATTTCCCAGTTGGACTGTCGGAATAGAAAAGATACGAATGATCCATTGTGAGAACACATAGAAAAGATACGAATGATCCATTATGAGAACACATGTGTAGTATTATGTGCAGCCTACTATGTGTCTAAGATGGTTTTAGGTCACGTGTGTAGTACTAAGTGCAAGCTACTACGTGTACCAGATGGTTAGGTCGCATGTGTAGTACTAAGTGCAGGCTACTATGCGTACCCGATAACTTCGATCACATGTGTGGTACTAAATGTAGGCCACTATGTGTAAGAGATGATTTTGGTCACAAATGTAGTACTAAGTGCAGGCTACTATGTGCACCAAATAGCTTCGGTTACAAGGGTGGTAATATGTGCAGGCCACCGAGTATCTGTTATTATTCCGATGAGTTCAACTGGAAATTGACTAAGTGAAAATACATGTGATCATGTAATGAATAGTGTAATTGAATATGACTATGTGATGAATAAGTGCAGGTATATGTGTGTGAAAATTTATGAGCAATGTGCTCGATAGTTGAGCGAACTTTCGGAAAGATGGAATGGAGTAAGTGAGATTATGTAAGAGTGAAATTTGTAACAAAACAGTTTTAGATAGTAGCAGTTGTGTGAATTTAAAAAATCACCAAAATTGATGGAAATCAAATTAGAAGTTGAATAAGATATGAAATAAAAGGTTATTGAGTCTATTTTCACATAAAAGAAACGGTGAAAGCAAAACAATTTTGTATTCTATGATATTTAAATTTTTGTGAGACAGGGTCAAAATGATTTTGGAATCCCCTATTCTGAGTTGGAAAAATCATTAAAAATTGTAAAAATATAATTATGGGTTATAATTTATATTTTTAAAATCCTTAATAAGTTTATTTTCGAAAGAAACAAACAAGAACATTATCCAAATCTTGTATGAAGAGATAATTAATTTTTAGTACAAAGGGGTCGGAACTATTGGACAGCAAAATAGGGGAGAATTTAAAGCATAAATTGTACTTATTGGCTAATCCAAAAATTCTGAAATTTTATGATAAGCAGATACATGAGTCTAATTTTAGGGAAAATTAGTAGATCTTGATTTGGAGTTCTGTAGCTCAAGTTATAAGTAACTGAGTGACTATGATCGAGTAAACAGCTTAACTTGAACATAAGTAAATGTGGAATTATGATTATTTTACCTTGGAATCATGTTGTAAGAATTGATGGAATCATGTTGATAAATTGCTTATTATTTTCATATGGACTTACTAAGCTATATAGCTTACCCCCTCCTTTTCATTTCTTTAGTGTTGTCAGGTTAGCTCGGGGTTGGAGATCGTCAGAGGCAACATCACACTATCGAGCTACCAATAGGGGATATCGATAAGTCTTAAGCATCTTCAAGTGTGTGGCATGTATAGGAGCTTAGTTATTGATATGTGTTCTTATGATTTAGCCAAATGTATTGGCTTATATTGATTCATTGTATATAGCCATGAGATATGGCTTATAATGTTTTGGCTTGTAAGCCTAATTATCCTTGCCATGTGTTGATGCTTTGTGATATAATTATAATTGTCTGCCATGAATGAATAGTAAATAACATATGTGCATGAGAATGCCCTAGGACCATTCGGGGTGGTCATGGCTATGGAATAAACGCGTAAATTGGCATTAAGTTGATAATGATTGAATATGGACATTTGTTGAATAAGTAGAGATTAATTATTGGGTAATATGTTATGGTTGATTGTTAAAAATGTGCTTTACTGAGGCATGCTAAATCATTAAAATGAAGTTATGATATATGTCTTTAAAGTATTTAAGTATGTGAAAGATTAAGGCAACAAAAAGGATTGGAAAATAGCCTAAGTGTTGACCACATGGGCAGAGACACGGCCGTGTGTCTCAGCCGTGTGGAGAACACGGCCTTAGCACACGAGCGTGTGACATGGCCGTGTGACCCTAAATGTTTGCTGACATCATAAACAGAGAGTTACACAGGCTGAGGACATGGGCGTGTGAGACCACCCGACCTACCCACACGGGCGTGTGACTCTCCAAACATGAAAATTTTCTAAGTTTTGTAAAAATGTTCGTGAGTTCTCGGTTTAGTCCCAAACCGCTTTTAATGCATGTTTAGAGCCTCGAAGGCTCATGTATGAGACATTTTGCATGTGATCGAATGATTCTGATATGATTGAAATTTTATGGCCCAGTTTTACATGTATGTGCATGTTTAAGTCCGGTAATGCCTCGTATCCTATCCCGACGTTGGACACGGGTAAGGGGTGTTACACACACGGCCACAGCACACGCCCGTGTGCCTAGGTCGTGTGGCGAATTAAATTCTCGAAATTAAGTGCAGAGTTCACGCGACCAGGGCACACGCCCATGTCCCAAGGCCGTGTCCTCCACACGGCTGAGACACATGGCCGTGTCTCTACCCGTGTGTTTACTACTGGGAATTCTGTTTTGCATTAATTAGGGTGCAGGGGACACATGGCCGGACCACAAGCCCATGGGGCAGACCGTGTGTCACACACGACCTAGACACATGTCTGTGTGTCTACCCGTGTGGACAATTATTGAGAATATTTTCCAAGCCAATTGCCACTCTTAATTGCACATACACAAACAAGACTTCAATGGCACCTCCACATAACATAAATTTCATGTACTTAAACCTTCATGAACATAGCTCATGCATGATAATTTCTCATCACCTAGTACTTAATCTTGGGATTACCCATTGAACCACTTGGAATACTAAAGGATACTCAAGAAATCACATTCACATAGTCGGTTGCCAATGCCATATCCCAGATATGGTCTTACATGGGATCTCCTTTCGATACCAATGCCATGTCCCAGACATGGTCTTACATGGGATCATGCATATCGAAGCCGATAGCTCAGCTATGGTCTTACACGATGTCTTGTATTAATGCCAATACCATGTCCCAGACATGATCTTACATGGGATCATGCATATCCCTAACGTTATGACATTTGTATCCTAACTATTCTTAAGGTTCAACCAGGATATCATGGTACCAATTCTTCGTCGAATCATCATCGAATCATCATTAATCAATCCACAAAAACAATCATAGAATTCATGCAATATTAAAGCATTTAAATACATAATAACATAATGTTGAATTATTTACACACAAACTTACCTCGGTACAAAATATGGACAATCAATTCGATTTAGTCCAAGATCTTACTCTTTCCCCGGTCTAGGCCCAGACTCTATTTTTCTTGATCTATAATAGCAAATTTCACTTATTTAATTACCATATTATTCAAACAGCCCATAAATCATATTTTGGTAAAATTATTGTTTTGCCCCTAAACTTTCACATATTTATAAATTAGTCCCTAGGCTCATATAAAATGAAATTTACTCTTTTTTTTTTGTTACCCAAGCCTAGCCGAACCTAACACATACTCATAACAGCCCACATTTTCCTTAAATTCATATTTTTACTATTCGCTTTTTACAACTTTCACAAAAAGGTCCTTTTAGGGGTTTTCATGAAAAATCACTTAGTAAAAGATGTTTATCATGCATGAAACTTTCATATTCCTCCGTTAAACACCAAAATACATGCATGACACACATGGGTAAGTTTTTGAACATGAACCCTAGCTCAAAATAATGGTAGAAATAGCTAGATCATGCTTCAAGGATTTCAAAAACATAAAGAACATAAAAAATGGGCTAGGATATACTTACTTTCAAGCTTGAAAAGTTGAAGAAAAACCCTAGCTATGGTCCTTAGAAATTTTGGCACACCCTTGAAGAAGATGGACAAGATTTTCACTTCATTTTCCCTTTTAATTCTTTTATTTACCAAATGACAAAAATGCCCTTAAGGCCTTTCTTTAAAATTTTACCCATGCATGCCCATTTTTGTCCATAAAAATAAAAATTGGGAGAATTGCTATTTAAAGACCTCTAATTTATAATCTAAAGCCATTTCATACTTAAAGCTTCTAGAATCTCTAATTTTGCAACTTTTGCAATTTAGTCCTAAAATTTAAATTGGACACTTATTCACAAAATTTCTTCATGAAACTTTCATACAATCATGAAATCATGTCATAGACCTCAAAATAATCATAAAACAAATATTTCTACTTCGGATTTGTGGTCTCAAAACCACTATTCTGACTAGGCCCAAAATCGAGATGTTATAACTCTCCCCCCTTAGGGATTTTCGTCCTCAAAAATCTTACCGATAAAAAGATTTGGGTATTAGCTTCTTATTGTTTCCTCGGGTTTCCATGTGGCCTCTTCAACCCCATGTCGTTGCCATAACACTTTTACAAGGGAAATACTTTTATTTCTAAATTGTTTGACCTCCCGAGTTAAAATTTTAATTGGTTCCTCACTATAAGTCATATTCGGTCGTATCTCCACCTCTGTAGGTGAAATCACATGTGAAGGGTCAGAACAGTATCAACATAAAATAGAAACATGGAACACATTGTGAATCTTTTCCAACTCGGATGCTAAGGCTAACCAATAAGCAACCGTCCCTATTCTCTCAGTGATCTCATACGGCCCTATAAAACGAGGACTCAACTTTCCTTTTCTATCAAATCTCAAAACCTTTTTCCACGGAGACACTTTCAAAAATACCTTATCATCGACTTGAAACTTAATCTCTTTCAGTTTAAAATCCGCATAGGACTTCTGTCTATCTGAAGTAGCTTCCAAACAATCACGAATTATCTTCACTTTCTCTTCGGTTTCTTTGATTAAGTCAACTTAGTGAATTAAATTTTCCCAAAATTCAGTCCAATACAGAGGTATTTGGAACTTACGCCCATATAATGCCTCATAGGGCGCCATTTTGAAACTCGTCTGATAACTGTTGTTGTAGGCAAACTCTACCAACGTCAAGTACTTTTCCCAACTTCCTTGAAATTCAAGAACACAGCATCGGAGCATGTCTTCAAGTATTTGTATTACTCTCTCTGACTGACCATCGGTTTGCGGATGAAAAGCGGTACTAAAATTCAACTTTGTACCTAAAGCTTCTTGTAGCTTTTTCCAAAATCGCGATGTGAATCTTGGGTCCCTATCCGAAATAATCGACAAAGGTACTCCATGAAGTCTCACGATTTCAGAAACATACAACTCGGCTAGCTTATCAAGTGTGTAGCCGATACGTACCGGAATAAAGTGAGCCGATTTCGTTAATCGATCAACTACGACCCAAACAGCATCTTTCTTTCTTGATGACAACGATAATTCCGTCACAAAATCCATAGTAATTCGGTCCCATTTTCACTGGGGAACCATCACAGGCTAAAGTAAACCCGAAGGTACTTGGTGCTCGGCTTTCACTTGCTGACAAATTAAGCATTTCGAAACAAACTTTGAGATGTCTCTTTTCATACCCGGCCACCAATACAACTTCCTCAAGTCATTATACATATTGGTACTACCCGGATGGATTGACATACTGTGACAACCCGAATTAGAGCCTAATCGGAATAGTGGTTTCGTGACCACAAATCCGAGATAGAAATAATTATTTTATAATTATTTTGATGATTATGATATGATTGCATGATTGTGTGAAAATTTCGTGAAGAAATTCTATGCCTAAAGTGCTTAAATTGAAAGTAGGGACTAAATCGAATAAGTCGCAAAATTTGCATTCTAGAAGTTTTTAGTATGAAATTGCATTGAAATATTAATTAGGAGGTCTTAAATAGCAATTTGACCAATTTTAAGTTCATGGACAAAATTAGGACATGGAAGGAATTTTTGGAAAGTTTAGTAGTAAGGGCATTTTGGTCATTTGTATATTAAATGAAATAAAATGGGAAAAATAACACAAAATTGGTTATCATCTTCATTAGTTGCTGCCAAAAATTGCTCTCCTCCATAGCTAGGGTTTCTTCAACTTTCAAGCTTCATAATCAAGAAAGGCGTGGAATCGACCTCTAAGCGGGAAGGAGAAAGTTTTGGACTAAATTGCAAAATTCCCATATTTTGCACCGAGGTAAGTTTGTATGTAAATAATACATTAATTTCATTTAAATTCTTATATTTCAGCCTATTATATATATATATATATATTAGCTGATATTGAAGTATAAATCGACTATTGGAATAATGGAAATAAGTAATAGAAAGAGAGATCCCGGTTGAACATTCGAAAAGATCGAATAAAATAGAGGGAGTGTAGCTAGGTCACATGTATGGTGCCGAGTGCACATCATGTGTACAAGAAAGCTACGAGATACTATGTAGTAGCTAGGTCACATGTGTGATACGGGATGTATCCCATGCAGACAAGAGAGCTACGTGAGAGATAAATGTAGCTAGGTCACATGCGTGATTCCAAGTGAAGGACACCATGTAGACAAGAGAGCTACGAGACAAATCAGCTAGGTCGCATGAGTGGTACTAAGTGTTCACCATGTTTACAAGAGAGCCGAACTAAATGAAATATGATGGTGGGGTGTGTCTTTGAAACCATCAAGTATTGAGGATTAATCCAAATTGTTCAACGGGATGGTTTTGTGATGGCATTGTAGTCATGGACCTACACTTGTGATATATGAAATGTGGTGAAAATGATTTGTGATATATATATATATATATATGTAAGTTAAAATGAGATTAGTATAAAGAATGTGTGAAAGAGTGAAATTAGTATTAAACTTTTTGGACATGATGCTTGATGACGTAATTTTGAAAATTCACCAAAAATATAAGGAATTTAATTAGAGATTTAATGAGAGATGAAATTAAATCTTAATGAGTCTATTTTCATATAAAAGAAACAGATCAAGCAAAGGAATTCTATATTTTGATATATTTACAATTGTGTGTGACTTGCTCAGGATGACTATGTGATCCCCTGTTCCAACTTTGAAAAATTATTAAAAATTGTACAAAACAAATTAAGAAATATAGTTTACATTCCTAAATTCTTTATTGAGTATAGTTTTAAATGAAACAAGTTTCATGGTTATTTGAATTGTGCACTGAGAGAAATTCAATTCGTAGTGAACAGAGGTCAGATCAGTTAAGCTGTGTAACAGGGGAAACTTTAACTAATAAACTGTACTAATTGGCTGAACCAAAAATTCTAAAAAAAAAATAGTGAGAATTTTGATGAGTCTAGATTCAGGAAAATATTACGGATTTGAATTTCGAGTTTCGTAACTCGAGTTATGATTTATTTAGTGATCATGACGCAGGAGGGACAGCTTGATCAAATTGGAGTAAACAATAAAATTTAAAAATATGATATAATTGAGTTATGTTGTAAACATGTTAGATTCCTTATTTGTTATTTATATACTTACTTACTAAGCTATATGCTTATCTTCTTTTCTTTTTCTTGTCTTATAGAGTTACTAAGCCAGATCGGGAATTGAAGATCGTCGGAGACCCATCCACACTATCAATACTTTTTGGTACTTTGTAAACACTATTTTGAAATATGGCATGTATAGCAGACTTAGTTATTTTGTTACGTGTCATAAATGTCTAGGTTTAAATTACTACTTATAGTATCAAACTAATCATTTTGTATGAAGCCTTTGAAATTAGTTTGTATTGTTAATAGCATATGTTATAATGATCAAATTGCACGTTATATTTTTGTTGGGTTTTATTTAATAGTATTTACTATAATTTGTTAATACCTCGTACCCTGTTCCGGCAACGGATATGGGTAAGGGGTGTTACACATACAACTACTATGTGCCTCGTGAAGAATTTTCCCAATAAGCTCATTGTCTCTAGGTACACAGACCCTATCCTGGAACATCAAACAACCATCGGAACCAATCCGAAAATCTGATTCAATAGCTGACTCACATTGAGCTCTCTTGATTTGCAAATCACTGTCACCTTTCGGAGCTTCTCTTGGAGAAACGTCGGTCTAGCTCTCAACTCTGCTAGCATCAAACCATCATCGGACACAGTCAACTAAGTATTCATAGCTCTCAAGGAAAATAAGGATCTCCTACTTAAGGCATCGGCGACCACGTTCGCCTTACCCGGGTGATAGTCAATTACCAACTCATAGTCTTTTATCAACTCTAGCCACCTTCGTTGCTGTAAATTCAAATCTTTTTTACTCATCAAGTACTTCATACTTTTGTGATCGGTGAATACCCGACAGTTCTCACCATACAAGTGATGTCTCCAAATCTTTAACACAAACACAATGGTAGCTAGCTCTAGATCATGTGTTGGATAATTTTTCTCGTATGGTTTCAATTGCCTTGAACCATAGGCTGTCACTTTGTCTTCTTGCATAAGCACACAACCCAGTCCATTTAAGGATGCATCACTATAAACCACGAATTCCTTTCCCGGCTCGGGTTGCACTAATACTGGAGCCTCTGTCAACAATACTTTTAATTTCTCAAAACTCTATTGGCACTTTTCTAACCATTCGAACTTGATATCTTTTTGCAAAAATTTTGTCATCGGAGAGGCAATCATAGAAAATCCTTTAACAAATCTTCGGTAATAACTAGCTAAGCCCAAAAAGCTTCTAACCTCAGATACGTTCCTTGGTAGTTTCCAATCAACAATGGCCAAAATCTTACTTGGATCAACTCAGATCCCATCACTTGACACAATATGCCTTAAAAATCTAACTTCTCTAAGCCAGAACTCACTTTTGCTAAACTTAGCATACAATTTCTTATCTCTCAAAGTTTGTAAAACAGTCCTCAAATGATCGACATGTTAAGATTCGTCACGAGAATAAATCAGGATATCATCAATAAACACCACAACAAATTTATCCAAATAAGGTCGGAAAATTCGATTCATTAAATCCATGAAAATCGCAGGAGCATTCGTTAGACCAAAAGGCATTACCAAAAATTCATAGTGACTATACCTCTTCCGAAATGCGATTTTCAGCACGTTCGAGTCCTTAACTCTCAACTGATAATAACCGGACCTCAAGTCTATCTTGGAAAATACTATGGCTCCCTTCAGTTGATCAAATAAATCATCTATCCTTGGTAAAAGGTACTTATTCTTTCTAGTCACCTAGTTGAGTTGTCGATAATCAATACATAGCCTCATCGAACCATCTTTCTTTTTTCACAAATAAAATTGGTGCACCCCACGGGAAAAACTAGGTCTCGCAAAACCTTTATCCGTCAACTCTTGCAACTGAGTTTTTAACTCATTCAATTCAGTCGGAGCCATTCTATATGGAGCAATCGAAATAGGTGCAGTACTAGGGACTAACTCAATACCAAACTCAACTTCCCTGATTGAAGGCAATCTGGGCAATTCTTCCGGAAACAAGTCTAGGTACTCACATACTATCGGTACTGACTCAATCTTTAACTCCGACTCTTTTGTATTCAACACAAAAGCAAGATAAGCTTTGTAACCCTTCCTTACACACTTCTGAGTAGTCATAGAAGAAATCACTACAGGTAAGCTATCTGACTCATTTGAATCAACCTGGAGAATATCACCATTTTCACATTTCAGTTTAATAAATTTTCTTCTACAATTTACTACTACATCATGACCAATCAACCAATCCATACCAAGAATTACGTCAAATTCATCAAACAAAAAAAGTATAAGGTTAGCCAAAAAACAGTGTCCTCTAATCATCAAAGGACATTCCTTGCATACCTTATCAACTAAAACATGCTTGCCTAACGGGTTTGACACTTTAATCATAAATTTCATAGACTCAATAGGCATATTCATGCTAGATACCAACTTCATGCACACATATGAATGAGTCGAACCAGAGTCAATCAAGGCAATAATACTAGTATCATAGATAGAAAATGTACCAGTAATCACATCTAGGGATGAAGCCTCTTCTCAAGTGCGAATGGCGTATGTCCTTGCAGGAGCTTTACCCTCGGGTCTCACGGCAGACTCTTTAGGGGCACCCTTACTGCTCACTCCATTACCCGGGTTTTTCTGCGGTCTACCTCGACTAACAATGTTACCCGATCTTGCACTTTGATATCTCTCCTTTTCTGCCATCTCGGGGCACTCTCTAATAAAGTGGTCTGGGGAACCACACTTGAAACAGGTCCTGTCACTCTCTCGACACTCACCGGGGTGACGTTTACCGTATTATGGACATTCCGGTCTACTTGGTCGAACATTACCAATACTAGCAATCGAGGTGGTCTGGGTCTTAGTACCTGAATACTGTTTATCTCTTTTTCTATTTAGAAATCCAACAGAAGCAGGGGAGCGAGAATAGAAATCCCTCGACTTCTTCGATGTAGACTGAAATGACTTACTCTTAGGCCTTTTCTGTAACACCCCTTACCCGAGTCTGAGGTCGGGACTGGGCACGAGGCATTACCATACTTAACTACATGCATACAATAATTTCTGAGTCACCAAAACTTGATCAAACCTAAATTTTTTTTCGAACCTTGTTTAAACTCTTTAATGTGAGCCTACGAGGCCTCAAACTCTCATTGGAAACTATTCGAAACCAACTCGTGTCCTTAAACCAACTTAATAGAAATGACCCTTAAAACAGGGCACAAACCCATGTGGAAGAGCAACACGTCCGTGTGATCATTACAACATGGTCGTGCTGATGGCTCGTGTGACAACAAGCCCCAAGCATCTAGGGGCACGCCCGTGTCCCATACCCATGTGAATTAAATTTTATATTCAAACCTACAGGGGTTTTCACACGATTTGACACACGCCCGTGTCTATGGCCCGTGTCCCTCACACGGCCATGACACGCCTGTGTCCTAACCCGTGTCCAAAAACCTTAACATTCTGTTTCTGACGTCAGCATCTAATAAGGGGCACATGGCCAAGGCACACGCCCGTGGCCCGTGGCCAGTGGCTGTGTCCTTTACACGGCTGAGACACACGGCCGTGTCTCTGCCCATGTGTTTACTACCATGCATACTGACTTGAAAATTTTACGTGCAGGGGACACACGGCCGGACAACACGCCCATGAGGCTAGCCATGTGTCACACACGGCCTAGACACACGCTCGTGTGTCTACTCGTGTAGACAATATGAGGCTATCTACCAAGCCTTTTGCCACCCTAAAACACAATCTAATGCCAACCAACATTTTAAAATCTAACTTAATATGATTTCTCAGCCAAACAACCATTGCTAAGGCTTATGTACATTTCATATATCCAAACATGCCATCAATTTCATATTCGTGAAAGAGGAACTTGCATTCATATTATAACCTTCAAAATTAGTCATTTTTCATAGCCTTATACAAAATGAATCAAATGCTAAAGTAAGCCATCACATTTGGCCAATTAACAATGACACAAAACTCAAAAGTCTAAGTTTCTATACACGTCATACTCAAAATATTAAGTCTAATTATACCGAGTGCTTCAGCTGATAGTGTGACTGATACCTTCGGCGTCTGTTGATCCTCGAGCTAGTTAGGCGGCGCTAGAAGAAAATGGAAAGGAGATGGAGAAAGCATAAAGCTTAGTAAGTTGCATGCAATAAATATAACAACAACTTTACCATTCATCATCATGCTCATAGTACTAAAGTAGGCATAAGCACAACTTACTTATCACTATCCAATACATTTCACATAGCATATATTGAGCTCACATCTCATACATTTCAATAGGTATCTGTATCACTCACAACATGATTATACTTTTCTCGTTTAACTTAAATTGTAACTCTCATCGTTGAACCATTTGGAATGCTATCGGATATTCACTAAGCCTTAAACATAAGGTGTAATACATATGCCATGTCCCAGACATGGTCTTACACTGGCTCATCCATCAAGTCGATGCCATGTCCCAGACATGGTCTTACACTGACTATCGAAATCGAGGCCGACGCCATGTCCCAGACATGGTCTTACACTGGCTCTCACATCTCCGTGCCGATGTTGTGTCCCAGACATGGTCTTACACTAACACCCCTATACGTGCCGATGCCATGTCCCAGACATGGTCCTACACTGACACATCCCGTAGCCAATGCATGTCCTAGACATGTCTTACACTGGCTTATATCTCGAGGCCGATGCATGTCCCAGACATGTCTTACACTAGCTCTCATCTCAATGCTGATGCCATGTCCCAGACATGGTCTTACACTGGCTCTCATAATGTGGCTGATGCATGTCCCAGACATGTCTTACACTAGCACACAAATGACCCAAATGTCATGGCACGAATATCCAATTTGTTCCTAAGGTTCACCCGGGAGTTCTATTATCTCAATTATCATCATGTAATTCCATTACCACAATTACACAATTTATGCTATATCAATTCAAACACATATAATAACAATGTAGTTGTATTATTTACATACAACTTACCTCGGCACTCAAAATGGGGTGACTAGTTGATTTAATCTACTTGCTTGGCCTTCCCTCGGTCTAGATTCAAATTTTGTATTTCTTGATCTAAAATGGCAACACTTAGTCATTTAATCATCAATTAAATCTAAATGTGCAATAATTTATAATTTGGGCAAAATGACCATTTTTCCCCTAAACTTTCACAAAATGACTATTTTACCCCTAGGCTCAAAAATTGATTTTTATCGAGTTTCCTTATTAATGAAGCCTAACTGACCATTTATCTCTCTTATGACAACCCCAAATTTCCAATATTTCACAACATTACTATCTATTTTACAAACTTTACAAAATGGTCCTATTAGGGTTTTCATGAGGAGTCCCTTCACAAAAGTTGTTTATTTCACAACCATGATTCATTTTCTTCCATAAAATTTTAGAAAACAACATTAACTCTCTCATGGTAAAACCCTAGACTTTCAACCATTTTACAAAATAGTCCCCTCATTTGAAAGCTCATGCAACAAGGGTTCTAAAAATACAAAAATCATCAAGAAAGACCATCAAAATCACTTACTTGAGAGGGTTACAAGTTGCTGAAATTTTCAAGCTTTCAAACCCCAACAATGGCTGAATTTTTGGTGGAGAAGAAATGGTGAAAATGGATGATATCATCTTTCTTTTATTTTATTTCTATTTCAGTCAAATAAGCTACCAAAACCCACCTAATTTGACTTTTTGACCATTCTTGTCCCCATGGCAGGCCAAGCACTCTTTTTAGGGTCTATTTGCCCTTGAAAGATCCCAATTTTGGTTTTCTAGCCATTTAACACCCTTATCTATCAAAATAGGACTTTTACACTTTATCCAATTTAGTCTTTTTTTCGCGATTAAGCTCTCAAACGCTAACATTAATTCACCAAATTTTTCATGCACCTTTATAATCATGTCATCACACATAAAATAATATTAAAATAATTTATACGGCTTTGGAATAGTGGTTTCGTAACCACTATTTTGACTAGCCCCAAAATTGGTCTGTTACATTTTCCTCGAGTCCCTAGCCTCAGACTCGGCCTTTTTCTTCTCTTTGGCCAATTCCTCGGCCTTACAAGCTCTTTCAATGAGTACAAGGAACTCTTTTAGCTCAAGCATACCAGCAAACATTCAAAAGTCTTTGTTTAATCCGTCATCAAACCTCTTGCACATAATGGCTTCAGTCGACACACATTCCCAAGCGTATTTGCTGAGTTTCACAAACTCACACTTGTATTCAGTTACGGTCATTCTACCTTGCTTCAACTCAAGAAACTCTTTTCTTTTCTGATCCATAAATCTCTTACTGATATACTTTTTTCGAAACTCCTCTTGGAAAAATTCTCATGTTACCCTCTCCCTTATGGGCCTACGAGGCCCAAAACATACATCAAAAGTGATTCAGGACTAAACTAAGAAACTTCGGAACTTTTACAACACTTAGAAAATTTTCATGTTTTGGAGGGTCACACGCCCGTGTAGGTAAGCGTGTGATCACACATGCTCGTGTGACTTGGGACACGCCCGTGTCCTCAGCCCGTGTAACTCTCTATTTATAATGTCATCAGCAAAATGAGGTCACACTACCACAGCACACGCTCGTGTGCCTAGGCTGTGTAGCGAATTAAATTCTCGAAATTAAATGTAGACTTCACATGGCCAGAGCACACGCCCATGTCCCAAGGCTATGTCCTCCACACGGCTGAGACACACTGCCATGTCTCTACCCGTGTGTTTACTACTGGGCATTTTTTTTGCATTAATTAGGGTGCAAGGGACACACGGTCGAACCACACGCCCATGGGGCAGACCGTGTGTCACACACGGCCTAGACACATGCCTATGTGTCTACCCGTGTGGACAATTATTGAGGCTATTTTCCAAGCCAATTGTCACCCTTAATTGCACATACACAAACATGTCTTCAATGGCACCTCCACATGACATAAATTTCATGTACTTAAACCTTCATGAACATAGCTCATGCATGACAACTTCTCATCACCTTGTACTTATTAAGACTCCATATCATGGAAAACCAATTTTACCAACACACACATATACAAATAAACAATATTCCCTAGATTGCGTGCATGCATTATCATATTAAATTATTCACACACCAAACTACCATCATCATTCAACAATCAATAACCATGAGCCATATCATAAAGGCATTGGCACATACATGCATAAATGAATTGGTTTACAACCCAATATTCATTATGAGCCACATCACATGGCCTTATAGAAAATGAATCAAGTATCATCATAAGATAACGTATTTGGCTAAATCAATATGACATAGAACAAAAAGACCAAGTTCCTATACATTCCATACTTAAAATACTTAAATTCATTATACCCTAAAAGATTAGTTTGATAGTGTGAATCGAGCTCCGACGTCCTTTGATCCCCGAACTAGCTTGGCGATACTATAAGAAAAATGGAAAAAGAAAGGGGAGTAAGCATAAAGACTAGTAAGTTGCATGTAAATAATTAACAACATTAACCAAACATTATTATACACATAAACATAATATAACTTATCACAATGTCATTAAGCATCATAAATACATTTTAAAACATGTCATTTACATAGTGTACAATTAAACCCAATATCATAATCCATTCATCCACTCCTTATTGAGATCTCATCATTTTTATAATCTCAACGTTTATAAGCTTGGTGTACATACCTGTACCCTTTCAACATGATCATACCTTGACATCTCGTTGACTTAATGTTGGGATTACTCGTTGAACCACTTGGAATACTAAAGGATACTCGAGAAATCACATTCACATAGTCAGTTGCTAATGCCATATCCCAGATATGGTCTTACATGGGATCACCTTTCGATGCCAATGCTATGTCCCAAACATGGTCTTACATGGGATCATGCATATCGATGTCAATAGCCCAGCTATGGTCTTACACGATGTCTCATATTGATGCCAATGCCATGTCCTAGACATGGTCTTACATGGGATCACATTTCAATGCCAATGCCATGTCCCAGACATGGTCTTACATGGGATCATGCATATCCCTAACGTTATGACATTTGTATCCCAACTATTCCTAAGGTTCAACTGGGATATCATGGTATCAATTCTTCATCGAATCGTCATCGAATGATCATTAATCAATCTATAAAAACAATCAGAGAATTCATGCAATATTAAAGCATTTAAATACATAATAACATAATGTTGAATTATTTACACACAAACTTACCTCGGTACAAAATATGGACAATCAATTCAATTTAGTCCAAGATCTTGTTCTTTCCCTAGTCTAGACCCGGACTCTATTTTTCTTGATCTATAATAGTAAATTTCACTTATTTAATTATCACATTATTCAAAACAGCCCATAAATCATATTTTGGAAAAATTATCGTTTTGCCCATAAATTTTCACATATTTACAAATTAGTCTCTAGGCTCATAAAATGAAATGTACTCTTTTTTCTGTGTTACCCAAGCCTAGCCGAACCTAACACATACTCATAACAGCCCACATTTTCCTTAAATTTAGATTTTTACTGCTCATTTTTTCAACTTTCACAAAAAGGTCCTTTTAGGGGTTTTCATGAAAAATCACTTAGTAAAAGATGTTTATCATGCATCAAACATTCATATTCCTCAATTAAACACCAAAATACATGCATGACATGCATGGGTAAGTTTTTGAACATGAACCCTAGCTCAAAATAATGGTAGAAATAGCTAGATCATGCTTCAAGGATCTCAAAAACATAAAGAACATAAAAAAGGGGCTAGGATGTACTTACTTTCAAGCTTGAAAAGTTGAAAAAAAAAAACCTAGCTATGGTCCTTAGAAATTTCAGCACACCCTTGAAGAAGATGGACAAGATTTTCACTTCATTTTCCCTTTTAATTCTTTTATTTACCAAATGACAAAAATGCCCTTTAGGGCTTTCTTTAAAATTTTAACCATGCATACCCATTTTTGTCCATAAAAATAGAAATAGGGCAAATTGCTATTTAAGGACCTGTAATTTATATTCTAAATCCATTTCATACTTAATGCTTCTAGAATCTCTAATTTTGCAACTTTTGTAATTTAGTCCTAAAATTCAAATTGGACACTTATTCACAAAATTTCTTCATGAAACTTTCACACAATCATGAAATCATGCCATAGACCTTAAAATAATCATAAAACAAATATTTCTACTTCGAATTTATGTTCTCAAAACTACTATTCCAACTAGGCCATTGGGATGTTACATGGTTGGTAAGTTTACTTCCCGTTATACGAACTTACTAAGCATTAAATACTTACTAGGTTTTATTTTCTCTATTTTATAGTGCTCAGATGCTTGCAAAGGTTAGAGATTGGTCAGCATATCATCACACTATCCACCAGCTTATTTTGGTAAAAATAGTAAACTTATTTTGGTATAATGGCATGTATAGGTTAACTTGACCAATTGATGGCATGTAAACAGATGTTTGCAATCTAGCCATTGGAATGGCTAGTAATGGTTTGATTTGGTATATTATTATAAGGTTATATCATGTTAATATATATGTATATGGTATGGTTTTGTTGAATTAAAGTAAAATATATGCCTTTACTAAAAGGGGTAAGTTTATTATATGAAAATAGCTAATGTTAGATCACACTTGCTAATGATGTTTGCTTGGTTTAATGCTTAGAATTTGGTTGTTAAATATGTGCAAGTGTTGTTATAGGTTAATGGCAAAATCTGGGTGAGAAATAATGCTAAGAAATGGCATTATTTTGTCCACACAGGATGACACACGAGCGTGTGTCTTGACCGTGTGTAACACACGGCCTGGCACATGGGCATGTGGTTTGGCCGGGTGTGTGACCCTTGTATTAAAGAAAAACTTTAAAATATTGTAAAAAAAAATTTTAAGATCCCGGTTTAGTCTCGACTTGATTCTAAAGTTTAAATTTGAGCCTGAAAGGTCCATTCAAGGGACAATATGATTAGTTTCAATTATGACCTGTAAATGACTTGAATTATATGAAATTATTTTGTAAACTCCGATAATGCTCTGTAACCCAGTTTCAACAATAGAAACGGGTTAAGGGTGTTGCATTTATTGGCATCAGAGCTATGGTTTAGTCAATTTTTAGACTAATATAGCAAGTATGAGTTTAGCTATACATGCTATTATATAATTTATGATAGTGTGATATCCCTTGACCATTTTTAAATGTGTTTAGCTATACATGCCATCATATAGTAATGTCATCCAACCAAGCTAAAGTTGAATCTGAGAAGGCTGGGAGCACTACTCAAGCTTTCATTCAATGAGCTATAACTAGTAAAAGTAGAAGGCTCGTATCTAAGGGCTAAGGGGAGAAGGCAAAAGAAGCCTTCTTTCAATTGATGAAAGAGTGGTTCACTAAATATTTAAGAACAAATCCTGCTGTACAACAACCTCCCTCACCTGCTCTTTAACCGGTTCTAGAGATGCCACAGGGTGTTGTACATGTTAGAATCGGTAAGCCTCTAGTGGATAAAATCCGTAAGTATGGGGCAGAGGAATTTAAGGCTACTGCCGATGATGATCTAGAGAGGGCTAAATTTGGTTGGAAAATACCATCAGGGTTTTAAATGAATTATCATGCACATCAGCTGAGTGTATAAAATGTGTTGTATCACTATTGAAAGACATAGCTTATCATTGGTGGAATACTATAACTCCTGTTGTACCAAGAGAAAATGTTACATGGGAATTCTTCCAAACTGAATTTAGAAAGAAATACATTAGTTAGAATTTCTTGATTAGAAAAAGAAAGAATTTTTAGAGCTTAAACAAGGAAACATGATTGCATCTAAATACAAGTGTGAATTTGTTCAGTTAAGCAAGTATTCCAGAGAATGGGTGTAACACCCCTCGCCCGTATCCGACGTTGGGATAGGGTTTGAGGCGTTACCGGTAATTCACCTTTACAAACTTATACAATCGGGTTACTGAATTCGTTCATAATTTAAAACTTTTCAAATGTGTGCACTTCGTCTCTTATACAGGCCTCCGAGGCCTAAAAACACTTCTAGGGGCAGTACGGAACAAAACCAAAATTGTCAGATAGACTTGGGGCACTTTAGGAAATTTTCCCTTAGTTGAAGTGTAACACACCCGTGTCCTTTTTCTAGTATGCAACACAGCCAAGGCACAAGCCCGTGGGCTTAGTCCTTGTGCTACACCGACTTCAACCTCACCATTCTGTTAAATAAACACAGCCAAGGCACACGCCCATGTGCTTAGCCCGTGCTCTATGCTGACTTAAAATTTCAAGTGTAGGGGACACACGGTCATACCTCACACCCATGGGAGTAGCCCGTGTGTCACATACAGCCTAGACACGCGCCCGTGTGTCTATCCATGTGGACCTTGTTAGGCTATTTTCAAAGCCTTAAGTCACCCTCTACTAGCCAATTACACTTATAGATTACTATAGTGCATATTTGGGCCAAATTATGCATTTGTAAGTATGAAACTTTGATTAACCTCATTTTATGTGAACCTCGTATCATTGGTTTCATACATGCTAAGTTAATTCTTATCTTGCATTTAATGATTTATATGTCTGATTGACATATTAAGAATGGCTCGTCATTATAACTTGTTGCCAATTATAACTAAGTCATCGCATATGAATATAAACATGCATAGATTCGTAGGGCATAACCTACTTCAAAATAAGCCAATTCCCATGGCCATATACAAAAAGATAATGTAACGCCCCCACGCCCGAGACCGTCGCCGGAGTCGAGTATGAGGTGTTACTAAACTTAATTTAACATTTTTAGAACTTTAAATTATTTATTTCTACATTCACAGCTTTCAAGCTACTTGCATCACAGTCACAAGAAAAATCATATCTCGAGTTACGAAACTCAAAATCAAGATCCGTAAATTTTCCCTGAATCTAGACTCATATACCTATCTACTAATCTTTTTCTAGAATTTTTGGTTGGGCCAATTAGTACAGTTTATTAGTTAAAGTTACCCCTGTTTCAGGACTTGACTGAACTGACCTCTGTTTACTACGAACCACATTTCTCTCTGTAAAAAATTCATATGATTATGAGGTTTATTTCTAATGAAACTAGACTCAATAAGGATTCTGAGGATATAAAATAAACCACATAATTATATCTGTACAATTTATGGTCAATTTCTAAAGTTGGAACAGGGGATCCAGAAATCACTCTGACCCTGTTTCACTAAAATTCAAATATCTTCTAACATATAATTCCTTTACCTGTTTAGTTTGTTTCATGTGAAACTAGACATAATAAGATTCAATTTTATATTTAGTCCATCACCAAATTCAATTTATATGATTTTTAGTAAATTTTCAAACTCATGTCAGTGTTGCTGCAATATTCTGCTTATGGCAAATTTCATCTCTTTTTATGAGTTTTCATGATTAAAGTATCCTATTAACCTTCCATGACATCAAACATAATCTAAACTAACCATTTCCATAACTTATCATTATCAAGCATTTTCTCAACCATTCCATCACCATATCATAAGATCATTTACACAAAATAGGTATATTGCTATACATGCCATACTTAATTTTACAAACCATTTACCGAAAAGTTCTTGAGATAGTGTGGTGAGCCTTCGACCTATCCCGACTCTCGAGCTGGCTTGTCCAAAACTACAATGAGTAAGAAGGAGGAGTAAGCATAAATGCTTAGTAAGTTCATATGCAAATAATAAGTAACATAACAAAACAATCATACCAAACAACATTAGCATGGTATCACCAAAACATAAATCTCATTTCTAATCATCATTCATCATTTTACTACCTTATCGTTATTGTATCAATACTCAACCCGAGGGTTAAGTACATACCTGTCCGAAGTATCCATTTCACATCACTTACCAATACGTCTCTTTTCATCTCAAGTATTCCTCCATTTGAGTAGAACTTTACCCGTTGAACACATCGGAATATAATTCGGATACTTGGATAACTTGCACATAAGTGCCACATATGCAATCAAGCAATCATGTAACCCGCCCATAAGCGAACTCGGACTCAACTCAACGAGCTCGGGCGTTCGCATCCATAAGTGAACTCGGACTCAACTCAACGAGCTCGGATGCCTAGTTACATCTCATGAACTCGGACTCAACTCAACGAGTTCGGACATTCGCATCCATAAGTGAACTCGGACTCAACTCAACGAGTTCGGATGCTCAACCATCCTAGTGACATGTCACTTGTATCCTAATCTATTCCTAAGGTTCAAAGCGGGATTTTCCTCGAATACATATCCTTTCCGTCTTCCGTAGAGTCGAAATCAATACTCTGTAATAATTATATTTAGCAAGTAGCACACATGATTCGCATTTTGTTTGAAAATAACCACAAAGCATATATTTCATGATAAAAAAAATCAGCATATCACATAGTTGACATCAATGACTTAAAAATAACAATTATGCTACATTATTTACACATGAACTTACCTTGGTACCAAAATACAAAGATTTTGCAATTTAGTCCACAATCTTTTCTTTTCCTCGATTGGGGTCGATTCCACGTCTTTCTTAATCTAAAATAACACATTTAGCTTATTTAATACTCACATTATTAAATTAATCCTTCATTCAAATTTTGGCAAAATTACAATTTTACCCCTAAATTTTTCATATTTACATTTTTGCCCCTAGGCTCGGGATTAAACTTTATTCCTTGTTCTTATGTTTTACAACATGCTGATCACTTTTCCCTTCTATGGTAACATCAAATTCTCACTCTAACATGTACTTGTGACTATTAGGTATTTTTACCGATTAAGCCCTTTTACTCGTTTTTGCTTAAAATCGAGTAGTACAAGTTTTCTAACATAATTTAAAACCTCATATTCTATCATAAAACATCAAAATACACAAATTTCACCTATGGGTATTTTTCCAAATATAAACCCTAGGTTAAATTATTGCTAACATAAGCTAAATCGAGCTCACAGGGATCTCAAAAGCGTAAAGAACTTAAAAAGCGGGGCTAGAATGGACTTACAATCGAGCTTGGAAGCTTGAAAAACCCTAGCCATGGTTTCTCCTTGCTATATTCGGCCATGGGGTTGAAGATGAGCAAAATTGGCTTTTAATTTTGTATTTTAATTCATTTTACCCCTAAATGACCAAAATGCCCTTACTACTAAACTTTCAAAAATTCCTTCCATGTCCTAATTTTGTCCATGAACTTCAAATTGGTCAAATTTATATTTAAGACCTCCTAATTAATATTTCAAATCAATTTCATACTAAAAACTTCTAGAATGCAAGTTTTGCAAATTATTCGATTTAGTCCTTAACTTCAAATTAAGCACTTTATGCATAAAATTTCTTCACGAAATTTTCACACAATCATGCAATCATATCATAAACCTCAAAATAATTATAAAATAATTATTTCTATCTCGGATTTGTGGTCACGAAACCACTATTCCGATTAGGCCCTAATTCGGGATATTACAACTCTCCCCCCCTTTAAGGATTTTCGTCCTCAAAAATCTTACCGGTAAATAGATGTGGGTATTGATTTCTCATAGTTTCTTCGGATTCCCATGTAGCTTCTTCTACTCCATGCCTTTGCCACAGCACCTTCACAAGTGCAATATTTTTATTCCTTAGTCGTTTGACCTCTCGAACTAAAATCTTAATCGGTTCTTCTTCGTAAGTCATATCTGGTTGTAGTTCAATTTCTGTCGGTGAAACCACGTGTGAAGGATCCGAACGATACCGACATAACATAGATACGTGGAACACATCATGAATCTTCTCTAATTCACGTGGTAAAGCTAGTCGATATGCTACCGGTCCAAATTTTTCAATTATTTCATACGGCCCAATAAAACGCGGACTTAATTTGCCCTTCCATCCAAATCTAAGGACTTTCTTCCACGGAGACACCTTTAAAAATACTTTATCACCAACTTGAAATTCAATGTCCTTTCGTTTTCAATCTGCATAAGATTTCTGTCTATCTGAAGTTGCTTTCAAACAATCTCGAATTACCTTCACTTTTTCTTTAGTTTCTTTTATTAGATCAACTCCATAAATCTGATTTTCCTTGAGTTCAGTCCAATACAAAGGCGTTCGACATTTACAATCATACAATGCTTCATAACGTGCCATTTTCAAGCTCGTCTGATAACTATTATTGTAAGCAAATTCTACCAACGGTAAATATTTTTCCCAACTTCCTTGAAATTCCAATACACAACATCGAGCATATCTTCAAGAATCGAATTACTCTCTCGATTGTCCATCGGTTTGTGGATGAAAAGCGATCTTGAAATTTAACCGTACCTAACGCGTCTTGCAACTTTTGCCAAAACCGCGAGGTAAACCTTGGATCTCTATCTCGAAATAATCGAAAATGGTATTCCATGTAGTCTAACAATTTCTCTAATATCTGATTCAGCCAACTTGTTAAGAGAATAATCCAAACGTCTGGGATAAAATGAGCCGACTTAGTTAATCATCAACTATTACCCGGATGGCATTTTTCTTTCCACGGAGTCAATGGCAATCTGAAACAAAATCCATAGTAATCCGATCCCATTTCCATTCAGGAACCATAATAGGCTGAAGTAATCCCGAAGGCACTTGGTGTTCAGCTTTCACTTGTTGACAAATTATGCATTTGGACACAAACTCTGATATATCCTTTTTCATTCCATTCCATCAATACATTTTCTTCAAGTCATTATACATTTTCGTACTACCCGGATGAATCGAGAAACAACCACTATGTGCTTCCTGTAGGATCTTTTGAATCAATTCCTCATTCTTCGGTACACAAATCCGATCTTTAAACATTAAGCACCCATCAGAACTGATTCTGAAATCTAACTCTGTATCAACTTCACACTGCTTTCCTTTGGCTTGCAAATCTTGATCATCTTTTTGAGCTTCAGAAATCTCTTGTAAAAACATCGGTTTTGCTCTTAACATTATAGAGAGAAAATGTACCGGTAATCACATCGGGTGAGGAAGCATCTTTGCGCGCTTTAATAGCATAAGTCCTAGCTGGAGCCCTTCCTTCAGTCTAATTGGTGCATCCACGGCTACATTCTTACTACTTGTTTTTGGTCCCAGCTTTTCTTGGATCTCTTCCTCTCGAATCCGCCCCACTTGTTTTTGTATTCTGAAATTTTTCTTTTCAGCTCTCTCTGGCGATCTCTAATAAAATGATCCAGGAGAACCACATCGAAAACATTCATTTGCTCTGCACGGGCCAAAATGATTTCTACCACACCATTGCCTTTCGAGTTTAACAAATCTCGAATTCCCTACACTTGTTGCCAAGTAGTCCGGGACTTAGGACCCACATTTTGCTTCTTATAATTCTCATATGATTGCCCACTGAAGCTTGGGAACGAGGATTCATATTTCTTGACTTTCCAAGTTTTTGTGAAAATGAACCGCTCATCGGTCTTTTCTTCCAATTTCTAGTCTCACCTCTACCTTTTTCTTCTCTTTAAGTAGCTCTTGACCTTGCAAGCTCGATCAACCAATACTACCATTTCTTTTAATTCAAGAATTCCAACAAATACCTTGATGTCTTCGTTGAACCCGTCTTCAAATCGTCGGCACATCTTGGCCTCTGAGGAACATACTCTCGGCATATTTACTTAATCGAACAAACTCTCTTTCATATTCTCAGAAAGCTTGTCATATTACCTTGCTTGACTCAAGAAATTCTTTACGCTTCGATCAATAAATCTATCACCAATATATTTCTTTGAAACTCTTCTTGAAAGAATTCCCAGTTATTCTCTCTTTCGGTACCACAGAAATCAAAGTCTTCCACCAATTATAGGCTGAATCCTCAACAAAGATGTAGCGCATTTCAAACATTCTTGTGTGTACAAGATAATTCATCAAATACCCGGATAGAATTTTTAAGCCAAAACTCTACTTTCTCAAGCATCATCATCAATATTTGCTTTAAATTCTTGACCCCTTGCTTGCATGGATTCTATCAACTGGAGTTCTATGAAATTTCATCAGATCCATACCTTGAGGTATCGGGGATACTGAGTTGAGGAATTGGGGAGGTGGGGAGGTTGTACATTTGGGTTCGTCTGAACGAACTCAGTGTACCATGCACTCATCATTTGGAGAAAGGCTTCCCGACTTTCTTTCTCCTCCTCCCGACCAACAGTAGGAGGTGGATTTTTAGTCAGCGCTGCTCCTTCAGCCGGAGCAGGCGCGTTACTCTCTACTTCATCTGCCACAGCTGGATCGGGATCCATTTACTATCAAAAAAATCATTTAAAAAGCTCAGAAGTCGTCACACTATCACAATTTATACATATGGCATGTATAGCAAAATCCGTACATACAACACGTAGTCCGAGAACCGACTAAACCTGGTCTGATACCACTAAATGTAACGCCCCCACGCCCGAGACCGTCGCCGGAGTCGAGTATGAGGTGTTACTAAACTTAATTTAACATTTTTAGAACTTTAAATTATTTATTTCTACATTCACAGCTTTCAAGCTACTTGCATCACAGTCACAAGAAAAATCATATCTCGAGTTACGAAACTCAAAATCAAAATCCGTAAATTTTCCCTGAATCTAGACTCATATACCTATCTACTAATTTTTTTCTAGAATTTTTGGTTGGGCAATTAGTACAGTTTATTAGTTAAAGTTACCCCTGTTTCAGGACTTGACTGAACTGACCTCTGTTTACTACGAACCACATTTCTCTCTGTAAAAAATTCATATGATTATGAGGTTTGTTTCTACTAAAACTAGACTCAATAAGGATTCTGAGGATATAAAATAAACCACATAATTATATCTGTACAATTTATGGTCAATTTCTAAAGTTGGAACAGGGATCCAGAAATCACTCTGACCTGTTTCACTAAAATTCAAATATCTTCTAACATATAATTCCTTTACCTGTTTAGTTTGTTTCATGTGAAACTAGACATAATAAGATTCAATTTTATATTTAGTCCATCACCAAATTCAATTTATATGATTTTTAGTAAATTTTCAAACTCATGTCAGTGTTGATGCAATATTCTGCTTATGGCAAATTTCATCTCTTTTATGAGTTTTCATGATTAAAGTATCCTATTAACCTTCCATGACATCAAACATAATCTAAACTAACCATTTCCATAACTTATCATTATCAAGCATTTTCTCAACCATTCCATCACCATATCATAAGATCATTTACACAAAATAGGTATATTGCTATACATGCCATACTTAATTTTGCAAACCATTTACCGAAAAGTTCTTGAGATAGTGTGGTGAGCCTTCGACCTATCCCGACTCTGAGCTGGCTTGTCCAAAACTACAATGAGTAAGAAGGAGAGAGTAAGCATAAATGCTTAGTAAGTTCATATGCAAATAATAAGTAACATAACAAAACAATCATACCAAACAACATTAGCATGGTATCACCAAAACATAAATCTCATTTCTAATCATCATTCATCATTTTACTACCTTATCGTTATTGTATCAATACTCAACCCGAGGGTTAAGTACATACCTGTCCGAAGTATCCATTTCACATCACTTACCAATACGTCTCTTTTCATCTCAAGTATTCCTCCATTTGAGTAGAACTTTACCCGTTGAACACATCGGAATATAATTCGGATACTTGGATAACTTGCACATAAGTGCCACATATGCAATCAAGCAATCATGTAACCCGCCCATAAGCGAACTCGGACTCAACTCAACGAGCTCGGGCGTTCGCATCCATAAGTGAACTCGGACTCAACTCAACGAGCTCGGATGCCTAGTTACATCTCACGAACTTGGACTCAACTCAACGAGTTCGGACATTCGCATCCATAAGTGAACTCGGACTCAACTCAACGAGTTCGGATGCTCAACCATCCTAGTGACATGTCACTTGTATCCTAATCTATTCCTAAGGTTCAAACGGGATTTTCCTCGAATACATATCCTTTTCGTCTTCCGTAGAGTGCCGAAATCAATACTCGGTAATAATTATATTTAGCAAGTAGCACACATGATTTGCATTTTGTTTGAAAATAACCACAAAGCATATATTTCATGATAAAAAAAATCAGCATATCACATAGTTGACATCAATGACTTAAAAATAACAATTATGCTACATTATTTACACATGAACTTACCTTGGTACCAAAATACAAAGATTTTGCAATTTAGTCCACAATCTTTTCTTTTCCTCGATTGGGGTCGATTCCACGTCTTTCTTGACCTAAAATAACACATTTAGCTTATTTAATACTCAAATTATCAAATTAATCCTTCATTCAAATTTTGGCAAAATTACAATTTTACCCCTAAATTTTGCATATTTACATTTTTGCCCCTAGGCTCGGGATTAAACTTTATTCCTTGTTCTTATGTTTTACAATATGCTGATCACTTTTCCCTTCTATGGTAACATAAAATTCTCACTCTAACATGTACTTGTGACTATTAGGTATTTTTACCGATTAAGCCCTTTTACTCGTTTTTGCTTAAAATCGAGTAGTACAAGTTTTCTAACATAATTTAAAACCTCATATTCTATCATAAAACATCAAAATACACAAATTTCACCTATGGGTATTTTTCCAAATATAAACCCTAGGTTAAATTATTGCTAACATAAGCTAAATCGAGCTACTGGATCTCAAAAACGTAAAGAACTTTGAAAACGGGGCTAGAATGGACTTACAATCGAGCTTGGAAGCTTGAAAACCCTAGCCATGGTTTCTCCTTGCTATATTCGGCCATGGGGTTGAAGATGAGCAAAATTGGCTTTTAATTTTGTATTTTAATTCATTTTACCCTAAATGACCAAAATGCCCTTACTACTAAACTTTCAAAAATTCCTTCCATGTCCTAATTTTGTCCATGAACTTCAAATTGGTCAAATTTATATTTAAGACCTCCTAATTAATATTTCAAATCAATTTCATACTAAAAACTTCTAGAATGCAAGTTTTGCAAATTATTCGATTTAGTCCTTAACTTCAAATTAAGCACTTTATGCATAAAATTTCTTCACGAAATTTTCACACAATCATGCAATCATATCATAAACCTCAAAATAATTATAAAATAATTATTTCTATCTCGGATTTGTGGTCACAAAACCACTATTCCGATTAGGCCCTAATTCGGGATATTACAGATAAACATATTTTTTTACATGCCTTCACTAGGCAAATCAAATGACATATATAACAAAATACTCAAAAATCCTATACATGCCATTGGACAAAATAGAAATGTCTTTATACCAAAGCTTGTCTAGTTGATAGTGTGTTGACTCTCCAATTGTCTTCCAACCCTTATGAGTCCTCGAGCTCTGAAAAGCAGGGAAATGAGAGGAGTAAGCATTTACATACTTAGTATGCCCGTATAACTGGAAGGTAAACTTACCGATTGTTTAGCATACATCCATAACAGGTTATGAAACCAATGAACACGAAAATGGTTTCCCTATCACATGCACTCAATCAATGAGTTAGTCACATAACAAATACCATGAACATTTTTATCTTAGATGAGCTCATCATTTTACATATCATTTGTACATATACCTTGTGATAGTCCCGTTGAGTTTCTAGGTAATTTCGATGGATCATCCATTTACCATCAATCCGTACGAATGATCGTTTCAGTATGCACTCCTGCGAACTTCACATCTTACGGCAGGATTACCAGTCCAGGCTATGTCCCCCATAATATAAAATCATAAGGTGATGTCGGGATTACCAGTCCAGGCTAAATCCCTTACGCGACAAACACCCGTAATGAGCTTGGATCTGAATTACCAGTCCAGGCTAAATTCAGACCCTAATCGGATTACCCGTACGGGCTAAATCCACAATGCACACATATTCTTCGAGAGGCTCGATCACTCAAGGAACACCAGTCCAGGCTAGATCCTTTTCATACTTGAGATCTTCGGATTACCAGTCCAGGCTAAATCCTTTTCTGCAACACATGCAGGATCTCAAGTCTCATGTAAATCATGGTTTATCCATCGAATTCCCTTTCCAACCTCAACCGAGACATTATCCAACAATTCATTATTAAAGATGCATTTTCATGCCATCAATAATGTAATTATCATGCATTAACAAAATATACAAATATGCATGTTATAGGTTTACTTCGAGTTATCCGAACGTACGTGGTATTCGTTTCGGAGCTGTGTTTCGGTTATTTCGAAACATTGCGTTTACCTCGATCGACCTCCGAAATTTGTTCCTCGGGGTCTATAACAACAAAATTATATCATTAATTCACTACATTACACTTTCCAAGTTTAATTTCTACCCCCGGTCCAAATGACTGTTTTGCCCCTAACCTTTGACATTTTTACGATTTAGTCCTTCGGCTCGTATAGTGAAACACATGGAATTTCTATCTTACCCAAGCCTAGCTGAACATTTTTCCCTCATATGGTAGCCCACATTTTCCATTATTTTCACATTTCTACCACACATTTAACAACTTTTGCAAAAAAATCCCTTTAGGGTTTTTTTTCATGAAAATCACCTAAGAAAAGATGTTTAACACACCTTAAACTTTAATACCCCTCCATAATCCACCAAAATACAAGCAACTCATGCATGGGTAAATTTTTAAACATGAACCCTAGCATGAAATATGGGTAGAAATGGAAAGATCAAGATACCGAGATTTTAAAAATACAAAGAACATTAAAAACGGGGTTTGGGAGCACTTACTATTGAGCTTGAAATGTTTGAAAACCCTAACTATGGTGACAAGAGAATTTCAGCAGCTATGGGGAAGAAGATGGCTAATTTTGGCTTGATTTTTCCCATTTTATTTCATTAAAAAGCCAAATGACCAAAATGCCCTTAAGTCCTTTCTTTAAAATTTCATCCATGCAAGCCCATTTTTGTCCAAAAACTTAGAAATTGGGAAAATTTCTCTTTAAGACCTTCTAATTTATAATCTAAAGCAATTTCATACAAATTGCTTCTAGAATGCAAGTTTTGCAATTTATTCAATTTAGTTCCTAATTTCCAATTAGACACCTTACTCAAGGAATTTCTTAATGAAACTTTAACACATGCATAATCTAATATTCTAGGTCTCAAAATAATTATAAAATAAATATTTTGATGTTGTATTTGTGGTCTCGAAACCACTATTTCGACTAGGCCCTATTTTGGGATGTTACATTTCTCCCCCCTTAGGGGCTTTCGTCCCCGAAAGTCTTACCAGTAAACAGGTTCGGGTATTAGTTTCTCATGGTTTCTTCTGATTTCCATGTAGCTTCTTCCACACCATGTTAGTGCCATAGAACCTTCACTAAATTTACACTTTTATTTCTCAACTGTTTAACCTCTCAGGCCAAAATCTTGATTGGTTCCCCTCCGTAAGTCATGTCTGGTGTAATCTCAATCTCCTCTGGTGAAATCACATGAGAGGGGTCTGATTGATATCGTCTTAACATGGATACATGGAACACGTCGTGAATCTTTTCCAATTCGAGTGGCAATGCCAAACGATAGGCTAATGGTCCAATTCTTTCAGTAATCTCATGAGATCCGATAAATTGCGGACTTAGTTTACCTTTATGACCAAATCTCAACACCTTTTTCCATGAAGACACTTTCAAAAATACTATATCCCCAACTTGGAATTCAATCTCTTTTCTTTTCAGATCAGCATAAGACTTCTGCCTATCCGATGCTGATTTTAAAGCGATCTGTATTATTTTTACTTTTTTCTTGATTTCCTAATCGGATCCATTCCATGAATCGATTTTCCTTAAGTTCGATCCAAAGATATAATGGAGTTCAAAGACTTCCTGCCATACAAGGCTTCATAAGGTGCCATTTTCAAACTTGTTTGGAAACTATTATTGTAGGCAAATTCTACCAATGGCAGGCTTTTTTCCCAGCTACCCTAAAATTCGAGGATACAACATCACAACATATCTTCAAGAATCTGAATCGTCCGCTCAGACTGACCAGCTGTACTGAAACTCAACTTTGTCCCCAAGCCTTCCTGTAGCTTTTTCCAGAATCTCGAAGTGAACCTTGGGTCTCTGTCTGAAATAATCGATAATGGTACTCCATGCAATCTTACTATCTCAGAAACGTATAAGTTGGCCAGTCTATCAAGGGAATAATCTGTCCTTACCTGAATAAAACGAGCCAACTTGGTCAACTTATCCACTATGAACCATATGGCATTTTTCTTTTTCAGAGTCAAAGGCAATCCTGTCACGAAGTCCATGGTAACTCTATCCCACTTCCATTCGGGAACCATCACAGGTTGTAACAAACCTGAAGGCACTTGATGTTCAGCTTTAACTTGCTGACATACCAGACATCTTGACACAAACTCAGTAATATCTCTTTTCATACTGTTCCACCAATACATTTTCTTCAAATCGTTGTACATCTTGGTACTTCTCGGAAGAATAAACAAACGGCTACTATGTGCTTCTTGCAATATTTTTCGGATAAGTTCACTGTCTTTAGGTACGCTTACTCTATCTCTGAACATCAAAAACCTATCAGGACTAATCCAGAAATCTGATTCAATCCCCGACTCACATTGAGCCCTTTTTGCTTGCCAATCACCATCATTAAACTGAGCATCATGAATTTCCTGTAGAAATATTGGCCTAGCCTCTAGCTCTGCCAAGACTGAACCATCATCAAGCAATGTCAAACGAGTATCCATGGCTTTTAAAGCAAATAAGGATTTTCTACTCAGAGCATCAGCAACCACATTTGCCTTTCCCGAATGATAGTTAATGATTAGATCATAATCCTTAATTAATTCTAATCATCTCCTTTGTCTCAGATTTAATTCTTTTTGAGTCATCAAGTACTTCAGACTCTTGTGGTCTGTAAATATACGACACGTTTCACCATATAAATAATGCCTCCAAATCTTCAAGGCAAAAACAATGGCAGCAAGCTCTAGGTCATGGGTCAGATAATTCTTCTCGTGAGGCTTCAATTGTCGTGAAACATAGGCTATCACCTTGCCATCTTCCATAAGCACACAGCCCAATCCATTTAAGGATGCATCACTGTAGACCACAAATTCTTTTCCCGATTCAGGTAGCACTAAAACAGGAGCTTCAGTCAGCAATTTCTTTCATTTCTCAAAACTTTACTGACACTTTTCCGTCCATTCAAACTTAACATCCTTCTATAGCAACCTCGTCATTGGAGTCGCTATCATAGAAAATCCTTTTACAAACCTTCGATAGTAACCGGCCAAGCCCAAAAAACTTCTAACCTCGGTTACATTTTTAGGCGATTTCTAATCAACAATAGCGGAGATTTTACTTGGATCAACTCGAATGCCTTCAACCGAAATAATATGACCCAAAAATCCAACTTCTTGGAGCCAAAATACACTCTTGCTAAACTTAGCATACAGTTGTTTTTCTTGCAAAGTCTACAGTACAATTCTCAGGTGTTTCGCATGATCTGTCTCATTTTTGGAATAAATCAAGATATCGTCAATGAACACAACAACAAACTTATCCAAATATGGCCGAAAGATCCTATTCATTAGATCCATAAATACGGTCGGTGCATTCGTCAGCCCAAACAGCATAACAAGGAATTCTTAATGACCATACCTCGTCCTAAAAGCTGTCTTTGGCACATCCGATTCCTTAACACGCAACTGATAGTAGCCAAACCTCAAGTCTATTTTAGAGAACACAGTGGCTCCTCTCAACTGACAGAATAAATCATCAATCCTTGGTAAAGAATACTTATTTTTTATGGTTACCTTATTCAGTTGTCGATAATCAATACATAATCTCATTGAACCATCTTTCTTCTTTACAAATAACACGGGGGCAGCCCAAGGTGAAAAACTTGGCCTTGCGAATCCTTTATCCGTCAACTCTTGCAACTGTGCTTTTAACTCTTTTAGCTCGGTTGGTGCCATTCTATACGGAGCGATAGAAATAGGAGTTGTCCCTGTCATCAATTCAATACCAAATTCAATTTCTCTCTCAGGAGGTAATCCTGGTAATTCCTCCGAAAATACATCTGAATACTGACAACCTATTGGCACAGACTCGATCTTCAACTCTGTTTCCTTAGTGTTCAATACAAATGCAAGATAAGCTTCATACCCTTTCCTCATGTACCTCTGGGCAACCATTGTCGTGATTACATTCGGCAGCGAACCCAATTCTCTTGATTCGAACCGTAAAGTCTCACCATCCAGACATTTTAACTTAATATACTTACTACCACAATTCACAGTTACATCATGAAGAGCTAACCAATCTATACCAATTATTACATTAAATTCATCAAATGGTAACAACTTAAGGATAGCCGGAAAACAATGACCTTGAATCATCAAAGGACAATTCTTACAGACTTTATCAACTAGAACTGATTTGCCTAATGGGTTCAACACTTTAATAACAAATTCCGTAGGTTCAACGGGTATATTCATACTAGACACCAATCTCATGCAAACGTAAGAATGCGTAGACCCCGGGTCAATTAAAGTAATAAAACTCATATTAAAAAGGGAAAAAGTACCTGTGATAACGTCAGGAGCAGAGGCTTCCTCTCGAGCGCGTATTGCATACGTTCTTACCGGGGCTCTGGCCTCTGGTCTTGCAGTATCTTTAGCTACGACCCGACTGCCACTAGCACTTCCTGTAATATCCCGAATTAGGGCCTAATCGGAATAGTGGTTTCGTGACCACAAATTTGAGATAGAAATAATTATTTTATAATTATTTTGAGGTTTATGATATGATTGCATAATTGTGTGAAGATTTCGTGAAGAAATTTTTGGCATAACGAGTTTAATTTAAAGTTAGGGACTAAATCGAATAAGTTACAAAACTTGCATTCTAGAAGTTTTTAGTATGAAATTGCTTTGAAATATTAATTAGGAGGTCTTAAATAGCAATTTGACCAATTTTAAGTTCATGGACAAAATTAGGACATGGAAGGAATTTTTGAAAGTTTAGTAAAGAGGGGCATTTTGGTCATTTCGATATTAAATGAAATAAAATGGGAAAAATAACACAAAATGGTCATCTTCTTCATATGGTTGCTGCCGAATTTTACTCTCACCATAGCTAGGGTTTCTTCAACTTCCAAGCTTCATAGTAAGTGATTCCAAGCCCCGTTTTTAATGATTTTTACGTTTTTGGGTTCCCGGTAGCTCGATTTAGCTTATGCTAGCAATAATTTAACCTAGGGTTCATATTTGGAAAAATACCCATAGGTAAAATTTGTGTATTTTGATGTTTTATGATAGAATATGAGGTTTTAAATTATGTTAGACAACTTGTGCTACTCGGTTTTGATTGAAAATGAGTAAAAGGACTTAATCGGTAAAAATACCTAATAGTCATAAGTATATGTTAGAGTGAGAATTTGATGTTTCCATAGAAGGGAAAAGTGATCAGCATGTCATAAAACATAAGAATAAGGGATTAAGTTTAATTCCCGATCCTAGGGGCAAAAGTATAAATATGCAAAAGTTTAGGGGTAAAATTATAATTTTGCTAAAATTTGAATTAAGGATTAATTTGATAATGTGAGTATTAAATAAGCTAAATGTGTTATTTTAGATCAAGAAAGACGTGGAATCGATCCCAATCGAGGAAAAGAAAAGATTGTGGACTAAATTGCAAAATCTTTATATTTTGGTACCAAGGTAAGTTCATGTGTAAATAATGTAGCATAATTGTTGTTTTTAAGTTATTGATGTCAATTATATGATATGATGATTTTTATCATGAAATATATGCTTTGTGGTTATTTTCGAATAAAATGTAAATTATGTGAGCTACTTGTTAAATATAAATTGTTACCGAGCATTGGTTTCGGTATTCTACGGAAGATGGCAAGGATATGTGTTCGAGGAAAATCTCGTTTGAACCTTAGGAATAGATTAGGATACAAGTGACATGTCACTAGGATGGTTGAGCATCCGAACTCGTTGAGTTGAGTCCGAGTTCACTTATGTATGCGAATGTCCGAACTCGTTGAGTTGAGTCCGAGTTCGTGAGATGTAACTAGGCATCCGAGCTCGTTGAGTTGAGTCTAAGTTCACTTATGGATGCGAATGCCCGAACTCGTTGAGTTGAGTCTGAGTTCACTTAGGGGCGGGTTACATGATTGCTTGATTGCATATGTGGCACTTATGTGCAAATTATCCATGTATCCGAATTATATTCCGATGTGTTCAACGGGTAAAATTCTACTCAAATGGAGGAATACTCGAGATGAAAAGGGACGTATTGGTAAGTATTGTGAAATGGATACTTTGGACAGGTATGTACTTAACCCCCGGGTTGAGTATTGATACAACAACGTTAAGGTAGTAAGATGATAAATAATGATTAGAAATGTGATATATGTTTTGGTGATACCATGCTAATGTTGTTTGGTATAATTGCTTTGTTATGTTACTTGTTATTTGCATATGAACTTACTAAGCATTTATGCTTACTCCCTCCTTCTTATTCATTGTAGTTTTGGACAAGCCAGCTCAGGAATTGGGATAGGTCAAAGGCTCGATCACACTATCTGAAGGACTTTTTGGTAAATGGCTTGTAAAATTTAATTATCGCATGTATAGCAATATACCTATTTTGTGTAAATGATCTTATGATATGGTGATGTGGTTGAGAAAATGCTTGATAATGATAAGTCATGAAAATGGTTAGTTTAGATTATGTTTGATGTCATGGAAGGTTAATAGGTTATCTAGTTCATGAAAACCCATAAAAAAGATGAAATTTGCCATAAACAGAACATTGCAGCAACACTGACGTGAGTTTAAAAATTTACTAAAAATCATAGAAGTCGAATTTGGTGATGTATTAAATATGAAATTGACTAATATGTCTAGTTTCACATAAAACAAACTAAACAGGTAAAGGAATTATATGTTAGAAGATATTTGAATTTTAGTGAAACAGGGCCAGAGCAATTTCTGGATCCCCTGTTCCAACTTTAGAAATTCACTATAAATTGTACAAAAATAATTAGATGGTGTATTTTATATTTTCAAAATCCTTATTGAGTCTAGTTTCATAAGAAACAAACATCATAGTCATATGAATTTTGTACAGAGAGAAATATGATTCGTAGTAAACAGAGGTCAGTCCAGTCAAGTCCTAAAACAGGGGTAACTTTAACTAATAAACTGTACTAATTGGCCCAACCAAAAATTCTAGAAAAATTAGAAAATAGATATATGAGTCTAGATTCAGAGAAAATTTACAGATCTTGATTTCGAGTTTCGTAACTCGAGATATGATTTTTCTTGTAACTGTGACGCAAGTAGCTAGAAAGCTGTGAATGTAGAAACAAATGATCCAAAGTTCTTAAAATGTTAAATTAAGTCTAGTAACACCTCATACTCGACTCCGGAGACGGTCACGGGTTTGGGGGCATTACATTTAGTGGTATTAGAGCAAGTTTAGTCAGTTCTCAGACTACGTGTTGTATGTACGGATTTTGCTATACATGCCATATGTATAAATTGTGATAGTGTGACGACTTCTGACCTTTTTAAATGATTTTTTTATAGTAAATGGATCCCAATCCAGCTATGGCAGATGAAGTAGAGAGCAATGCGCCAGCTCCGGCTGAAGGAGCAGCGCCGACTGAAAATCCACCTCCTACTGTTGGTCAGCAAGGAGGAGAAAGGGATCGGGAAGCCTTTCTCCAAATGATGAGTACATGGTACACTGAGTTCGTTCGTACGAACCCAAATGTACGACCTCCCCCACCTCCCCCAATTCCTCAACCTGTACCCCTGATGCCTCAGGGTGTGGATATGATAAAATTTCACAGAACTCCAGTTGACAGAATTCGTAAACAAGGGACCGAAAAATTTAGGATAAATATTGATGATGATGCCGAGAAAGCAGAGTTCTGGCTTGAAATTTCTGTCCGGGTATTTGATGAATTATCTTGTACACCTGAAGAATGTTTGAAATATGCTATATCTTTGTTGAGGGATTCAGCCTATAATTGGTGGAAGACTTTGATTTTGGTGGTACCGAAGAGAGAGTAACACGGGAATTCTTTCAAGAAGAGTTTGGAAGAAATATATTAGTGAAAGATTTATTGATCGAAGCATAAAGAATTTCTTGAGTGAAGCAAGGTAATATGTGATTCTGAGAATATGAAAGAGAGTTTGTTCGATTAAGTAAGTATGCCGAGAGAATATGTTCCTACAGAGGCCAAGATGTGCCGACGATTTGAAGACGGGCTCAACGAAGACATCAAGGTATTTGTTGGAATTCTTGAATTAAAAGAAATGGTAGTCTTGGTTGATCGAGCTTGCAAAAGGTGAAGAACTACTTAAAGAGAAGAAAAGGTAAAGGCCGAGACTAGAAATTGGAAGAAAAGACCAATGAGCGGTTCATTTTCACAAAGAACTGGAAAGTCAAGAAATATGAATCCTCGTTCCCAAGTTTCATTTGGGCAATCATATGGGAATTCTAAGAAGCAAAATGTGGGTCCTAAGTCCCAGACTATTTCAGCAGCCAGTGTAGGGAACTTGAGAATTGTTAAACCCGAGTGCCAGCGGTGTGGTAGAAATCATTTTGGTCCGTGCAGAGTAAATGAATGTTTTCGATGTGGTTCTCCGGATCATTTTATTAGAGATCGCCTGAGAGAGAGCTGAAAAAGAAAAATTTGAGAATACAAAAACAAGTGGTGCGGATTCGAGAGGAAGATATCCAAGAAAAGCTGGGAGTGAAGCAAGCAGTAAGAATGTAGCCAGAGATGCAGCAGTTAGTCTTGAAGGAAGGGCTCCGGCTAGAACTTATGCTATTAAAGCGCGTGAAGATGCTTCCTCACCTGATGTGATTACCGGTATATTTTCTCTTTATGATGTTTATGTTATTGCTTTGATTGATCCCGGTTCTACTCATTCATATGTGTGCATGAAACTAGTGTCTAGTATGAATATACCTGTTGAGAACACAAAATTTATGATTAGAGTGTCGAATCCGTTAGGCAAATGTGTGATTGTTGATAAAGTATGTAAGAAATGTCCTTTAATGATTCGGGGTCATTACTTTCCAACCGACTTGATGCTGTTGCCGTTTGATGAGTTTGATGTTATTTTGGGTATGGATTGGTTGACATCGCATGATGCTATAATAAATTGCAAAGAAAAGGTTATAGAATTAAAGTGTGAAAATGGTGAAACTCTGCGGGTTGAATCAAATAAATCAGAGGCATTGCCTAGTGTGATTTCTTCAATGTCAGCTCAAAGATATTTGAGAAAGGGTTATGAAGCTTATTTGGCGTATGTAATTAATACAAAAGAAGTTGATACAGAGTCAGATTTCAGAATCGGTTCTTATGGGTGCTTAATATTTAAAGATCGAATTTGTGTACCGAAGAATGAGGAATTGATTCAAAAGATCCTACAGGAAGCACATAGTAGTTGTTTCTCGATTCATCCGGGTAGTACGAAAATGTATAATGACTTGAAGAAAATGTATTGGTGGAATGGAATGAAAAGGGATCTATCAGAGTTTGTGTCCAAATGCTTAATTTGTCAACAGGTGAAAGCTGAACACCAAGTGCCTTTGGGATTACTTCAGCCTATTATGGTTCCTAAATGGAAATGGGATCGGATTACTATAGATTTTGTTTTAGAGTTGCCATTGACTCCAGGAAAGAACGATGCCATCTGGGTAATAGTTGACAGATTAACTAAGTCGGCTCATTTTATCCCGGTACGTATGGATTATTCTCTTAACAAGTTGGCTGAACTGTATGTTAGAGAAATTGTTAGACTACACGGAATACCATTGTCGATTATTTCGGATAGAGATCCGAGGTTTACCTCGCGGTTTTGGCAAAAAAGTTGCAAGACGCGTTAGTACGAAGTTAAATTTCAAGATCTTGTTTTTCATCCACAAACCGATGGGCAATCGAGAGAGTAATTGATTCTTGAAGATATGCTCGGATGTTGTGTATTGGAATTTCAAGGAAGTTGGGAAAGATATTTACCGTTGGTAGATTTTTGCTTACAATAATAGTTATCGGACAAGCTTGAAAATGGCACCTTATGAAGCATTGTATGGTCGTATGTGTTAACGCCTTTGTATTGGGTGAACTCAAGGAAAATCAGATTTATGGAGTTGATCTAATAAATGAAACCAAAGAAAAAGTGAAGGTAATTCGAGATTCTTTGAAAGTCGCTTGAGATAGCAGTAAATCTTATCTGATTTAAAACGAAAAGACATTGAATTTCAAGTTGGAGAAAAAGTATTTTTAAAGGTGTCTCCGTGGAAGAAAATTCTTAGATTTGGACAGAAGGGCAAATTAAGTCCGCGTTTTATTGGGCCGTATGAAATAATTGAAAAAGTTGGACCGGTAGCATATCGGCTAGCATTACCACCTGAATTAGAGAAGATTCATGATGTGTTCCACGTATCTATGTTACGTCGGTATCGTTCGGATCCTTCACATGTGGTTTCACCGATAGAAATTGAACTACAACTAGATATGACCTATGAAGAAGAACCGATTAAGATTTTAGCTCAAGAGGTCAAACAACTAAGGAATAAAAATATTGCACTTGTGAAGGTGTTGTGGCAAAAACATGGAGTAGAAGAAGCTACATGGGAATCCGAAGAAAATATGAGAAATCAATACCCACATCTGTTTACCGGTAAGATTTTCGAGGACGAAAATCCTTAAAGGGAGAGAGTTGTAATATCCTGAATGAGGGCCTAATCAGAATAGTGGTTTCGTGACCCCAAATTCGAGATAGAAATAATTATTTTATAATTATTTTGAGGTTTATGATATGATTGCATAATTTTGTGAAGATTTCGTGAAGAAATTTTTGGCATAACGAGTTTAATTTAAAGTTAGGGACTAAATCGAATAAGTTGCAAAACTTGCATTCTAGAAGTTTTTAGTATGAAATTGCTTTGAAATATTAATTAGGAGGTCTTAAATAGAAATTTGACCAATTTTAAGTTCATGGACAAAATTAGGACATGGAAGGAATTTTTGAAAGTTTAGTAAGGAAGGGCATTTTGGTCATTTGAATATTAAATGAAATAAAATGGGAAAAATAACACAAAATGGTCATCTTCTTCATATGGTTGCTGCCGAATTTTTCTCTCACCATATCTAGGGTTTCTTCAACTTCCAAGCTTCATAGTAAGTGATTCCAAGCCTCATTTTTAATTATTTTTACGTTTTTAGGATCCCGGTAGCTCGATTTAGCTTATGCTAGCAATAATTTAACCTAGGGTTCATATTTGGAAAAATACCCATAGGTGAAATTTGTGTATTTTGATGTTTTATGATAGAATATGAGGTTTTAAATTATGTTAGACAACTTGTGCTACTCGGTTTTGAGTGAAAACGAGTAAAAGGACTTAATCGGTAAAAATACCTAATAGTTATAAGTATATGTTAGAGTGAGAATTTGATGTTTCCATAGAAGGGAAAAGTGATCAGCATGTCATAAAACATAAGAATAAGGGATTAAGTTTAATTCCCAAGCCTAGGGGCAAAAGTATAAATATGCAAAAGTTTAGGGGTAAAATTGTAATTTTGCTAAAATTTGAATTAAGGATTAATTTGATAATGTGAGTATTAAATAAGCTAAATGTGTTATTTTAGATCAAGAAAGACGTGGAATCGACCCCAATCGAGGAAAAGAAAAGATTGTGGACTAAATTGCAAAATCTTTATATTTTGGTGCCAAGGTAAGTTCATGTGTAAATAATGTAGCATAATTGTTATTTTTAAGTTATTGATGTCAATTATATGATATGATGATTTTTATCATGAAATATATGCTTTGTGGTTATTTTCGAATAAAATGTAAATTATGTGAGCTACTTGTTAAATATAAATTGTTACCGAGTATTGGTTTCGGTATTCTACGGAAGACGGCAAGGATATGTGTTCGAGGAAAATCTCGTTTAAACCTTAGGAATAGATTAGGATACAAGTGACATGTCACTAGGATGGTTGAGCATCCGAACTCGTTGAGTTGAGTCCGAGTTCACTTATGGATGCAAATGTCCGAAATCGTTGAGTTGAGTCCGAGTTCACTTATGGATGCGAACGCCCGAGCTCGTTGAGTTGAGTCCGAGTTCACTTAGGGGAAGGTTACATGATTGCTTGATTGCATATGTGGCACTTATGTGCAAATTATCCATGTATCCGAATTATATTCTGATGTATTCAACGGGTAAAATTCTACTCAAATGGAGGAATACTCGAGATGAAAAGGGACGTATTGGTAAGTGTTGTGAAATGGATACTTTGGACAGGTCTGTACTTAACCCTCGGGTTGAGTATTGATACAACAACGTTAAGGTAGTAAGATGATGAATAATGATTAGAAATGTGATATATGTTTTGGTGATACCATGCTAATGTTGTTTGGTATAATTGCTTTGTTATGTTACTTGTTATTTGCATATGAACTTACTAAGCAATTATGCTTACTCCATCCTTCTTATTCATTGTAATTTAGGACAAGCCAGCTCAGGAATCGGGATAGGTCAAAGGCTCGATCACACTATCTGAAGGACTTTTTGGTAAATGGCTTGTAAAATTTAAGTATGGCATGTATAGCAATATACCTATTTTGTGTAAATGATCTTATGATATGGTGATGGATTGGTTGAGAAAATGCTTGATAATGATAAGTCATGGAAATGGTTAGTTTGGATTATGTTTGATGTCATGGAAGGTTAATAGGTTATCTAGTTCATGAAAACCCATAAAAAAGATGAAATTTGCCATAAACAGAACATTGTAGCAACACTGATGTGAGTTTGAAAATTTACTAAAAATCATAGAAGTCAAATTTGGTGATGTATTAAATATTAAATTGAAGCCTAATATGTGTAGTTCCACATAAAACAAACTAAACAGGTAAAGGAATTATATGTTAGAAAATATTTGAATTTTAGTGAAATAGGGCCAGAGCAATTTCTGGATCCCCTATTCCAATTTTAGAAATTCACTATAAATTGTAAAAAAATAATTAGGTGGTTTATTTTATATTCTCGGAATCCTTGTTGAGTCTAGTTTCATAATAAACAAATATCATAGTCATATGAATTTTTTACAGAGATAAATATGATTCGTAGTAAACAGAGGTCAGTCCAGTCAAGTCCTGAAACAGGGGTAAATTTAACTAATAAACTGTACTAATTGGCCCAACCAAAAATTCTAGAAAAAAAATTAGTAAATAGGTATATGAGTCTAGATTCATTGAAAATTTACGAATCTTGATTTTAAGTTTCATAACTCGAGATATGATTTTTCTTGTAACTGTGATGCAAGTAGCTAGAAAGCTGTGAATGTAGAAACAAATGATCCAAAGTTCTTAAAATGTTAAATTAAGTCTAGTAACACCTCATACTCGACTCCGACGACGGTCACGGGTTTGGGGGTGTTACACTTCCAGGGTATCTTGGAGGTCTACCTCGTGCCATGGGAGCACTCGACTTGAGAGTTACTTCCACTTTTTTTTCAAATCGCTCTGGACAATCTCTAAGAAAGTGGTCAAGAGAGCCACATCTGAAACATGCACCGCTTTTTACTCGGCACTCTCCAAAGTGAAATTTGTTACAGCTCTTACACTTTGGCTTTTGATCATCTACACTCCCCACACTAGTCATCATCAGGGAGGAAAACTTTTAACTTCATCGTCTAGGACCCTTCACTCTACCCGAATATCCTACTGATGAAGTGGAGCGTTCATGCTGGCTCCTAGCTTTGTTCATGGAGAAAGAGAGTGTTTTATCGCTGGTCCTCTTGCTCGTAACTCGAGCCTCTCTCTTTGCTTGCTTCCTTTAGTTATTAAGCTCCTTGGCTTTCTTGGCTTGATCAACCAATGCAGCGAACTCCCGTATTTCAAGAATTTCAATCAACAATTTGATGTCCTCATTTAGACCCTCCTCGAAGCGTTTACACATTTTCGATTGATTTGGACCCATTCGGCCATGTCATCGACTTAGCCGTATGAACTCTCTCTCATATTCCACTACAGTCTTGTTCCCTTGTTTGAGTTCCAAGAACTCCTTTCGCTTCGAGTCTAAAAACTGTTGGCTGATAAATTTCTTCTTAAACTCTGTTTGGAAGAAATCCCAAGTAATATTTTCCTTCGGCACTACCGAGGATACGGTCTTCTACCAGTGGTATGCAGTATCCTTCAAGAGGGACACGACACACTTCAAACACTCCTCGGGTGTGCTTGACAATTCATTTCAAGCCAGAACTCGGCTCTTTCAACGTCATCATTGACTTTCGCTCTGAATTCCTCAGCCCCATACTTTCTAAGCGTGACTACAGGGGCCTTACCGATTCTTACCGGTGCCATACCTCGTGGCACATCCTTATGAGGTTGGTTAGGGGGTGGGGGAGATCGTGGTATATTGGGGCGATTCTTTAGATAATCCCTAAACCATTCATCCATCATATCAAAGAAGGCGGCTCAGGCCTCTTCCCAGCCTTCAGACATAAGTCTCCTACTACTACTAGATACAACTAGTTGTACGGAAGCTGAAGCATGGCTCTCGGCTCCCTCTAATTCATCTTGTGCTCGATTGGAAGATATTTACTATATTCAAAATAATTTAAACAATTAAGAGATGTCGCACTATAAAAATTCGAATAATGGCATGTATAGCGAACTTTAACATCCTCTACGGTAGTTCTAGAATCGACTAAATCATAGCTCTGATACCACTAAATGTAACACCCCTTACCCATATCCGACGTAGGGACAGGGTTTGAGGCGTTACCGGTAATTCACCTTTACAAACTTATACAATCAAATTACTGAATTCGTTCGTAATTTAAAACTTTTCAAACATGTGCACTTTGTCTCTTATATAGGCCTCCGAGGCCTAAAAACACTCCTAGGGGCAGTACGGAACAAAATCAAAATTGTCCGATAGACTTGGGGCACTTTAGGAAATTTTTCCTTAGTTGAAGTGTAACACGCCCGTGGGGCATAGAACACGTCCATGTCTATTTTTCAGTATGCAACACGGCCAAGGCACACGCCCGTGGGCTTAGCCCGTGTGCTACACCGACTTCAACCTCACCATTCTGTTAAATAAACACAGCCAAGGCACACGCCCATGTGCTTAGCCCGTGCTCTATGCTGAATTAAAATTTCAGGTGCAGGGGACACACGGTCATACCTCACACCCATGGGAGTAGCCCGTGTGTCACACACGACCTAGACACGCGCCCGTGTGTCTACTCATGTGGACCTTGTTAGGCTATTTTCCAATCCTTAAGTCACCCTCTACTAGCCAATTACACTTATAGATTACTACAGTGCATATTTGGGTCAAATTATCCATTTGTAAGTATAAAACTTTGATTAACCTCATTGCATGTGAACCTCGTATCATTGGTTTCATACATGCTAAGTTAATTCTTTTCTTGCATTTAATGATTTATATGTCTGATTGACATTAAGATTGGCTCGTTATTATATCTCATTGTCAATTATAACTAAGTCATCGCATATGAATATAAACATGCATAGATTCGTAGGGCATAACCTACTTCAAAATAAGCCAATTCCCATGACCATATACAAAAAGATAAACATATTTTTTTTACATGCCTTCACTAGGCAAATCAAATGACATATATAACAAAATACTCAAAAATCCTATACATGCCATTGGACAAAATAGAAATGTCTTTATACCAAAGCTTGTCTAGTTGATAGTGTGTAGACTCTCCAATTGTCTTCCAATCTTTATGAGTCCTCGAGCCCTGAAAAGCATGGAAAATAGAGGAGTAAGCATTTACATGCTTAGTATGCCCGTATAACTGGAAGGTAAACTTACCGATTGTTTAGCATACATCCATAACAAATTATGAAACCAATGAACACGAAATTGGTTTCCCTATCACATTCACTCAATCAATGAGTTAGTCACATAACAAATACCATGAACATTTTTATCTTAGATGAGCTCATCATTTTACATGTCATTTGTACATATACCTTGTGATAGTCCCGTTGAGTTTCTAGGTAATCTCGATGGGTCATCCATTTACCAGCAATCCGTACAAATGATCGTTTCAGTATGCACTTTCGCGAACCTCACATCTTACGGCAGGATTATCAGTCTAGGCTAAATCCCCCATAATATAAACTCATAAGGTGATGTCGAGATTACTAGTCCCGGATAAATCCCTTACGCGACAAACACCCTTAATGAGCTTGGATCTGAATTACCAGTCCAGGCTAAATTTAGACCCTAATCGGATTACCCGTCCGGGCTAAATCCATAATGCACACATATTCTTTGGGAGGCTCGATCACTCAAGGAACACCAGTCCAGGCTAAATCCTTTTTTGCAACACATGCAGGATCTCAAGTCTCATGTAAATCATGGTTTATCCATCAAATTCCCTTTCCAACCTCAACCGAGACATTATCCAACAATTCATTATTAAAGATGCATTTCATGCATTTTCATGCCATCAATAATGTAATTATCATGCATTAACAAAATATACAAATATACATGTTATAGGTTTACTTTGAGTTATCCGAACTTACCTGGTATTCGTTTCGGAGCTATGTTTTGGTTATTTCGAAACCTTGCGTTTAACTCGATCGACCTCCGGAATTTGTTCCTCGAGGTCTATAACAACAAAATTATATCATTAATTCACTACATTACACTTTTCAAGTTTAATTTCTACCCCCGGTCAAAATGACCGTGTTTCCCCTAACCTTTGATATTTTTACGATTTAGTCCTTAGGCTCGTATAGTGAAACACATGGAATTTCTACCTTACCCAAGCCTAGCTGAACATTTTTCCCTCATATGGCAGCCCACATTTTGCATTATTTTTACATTTCTACCACACATTTAACAACTTTTGCAAAAAGATCCCTTTAGGGTTTTTTTTCATGAAAATCACCTAAGAAAAGATGTTTAACACACCTTCAACTTTCATACCCCTCCATAATCCACCAAAATACAAGAAACTCATGCATGGGTAAATTTTTAAACATGAACCCTAGCATTAAATATGGGTAGAAATGGAAAGATCAAGCTACCAGGATTTCAAAAATACAAAGAATATTAAAAAGGGGGCTTGAGAGCACTTACTATTGAGCTTGAAATGTTTGAAAACCCTAACTATGGTGACAAAAGAATTTCAGCAGCTATGGGGAAGAAGATGGCTAATTTTGGCTTGATTTTTCCCATTTTATTTCATTAAAAAACCAAATGACTAAAATGCTCGTAAGTCCTTTCTTTAAAATTTTATCCATGCAAGCCCATTTTTGTCCAAAAACTTAGAAATTTGGCAATTGCTCTTTAAGACCTTCTAAGTTATAATCTAAAGCAATTTCATACAAATTGCTTTTAGAATCTAAGTTTTGCAATTTATTCAATTTAGTCCTTAATTTCCAATTAGACATCTTACTCAAGGAATTTCTTCATGAAACTTTAACACATGCATAATCTCAAATTCTAGGTCTCATAATAATCATAAAATAAATATTTTGATTTTGTATTAGTGGTCCCAAAACCACTGTTCTGACTAGACCCTATTTCAGGATGTTACAATGTGTCCTGACTGAGGCTGATGTGTAAACGTTTTGAAGAGGGCTTAAATGAAGATATCAAGCTATTGATTGGAATTCTTGAACTAAGGTAATTTGTGATTTTGGCTGATTGAGCACACAAATCTTAGGAATTAAGTAAATAAAAAAAGCAAGCACAAAAAGAAGCTCAAATTTCTGGTAAAAGATTAATGGGCAAATCACAATCATTTGCTTCAGAGAAATCAAAGAAGTACCATGATCATTCTGCTACGTTTATGGGATATTCTGGGAAAGAGCGAGGCTCTCAACGTTTTAAGCCAAGATCTTCGTCTCCATCTGTAACAAGTGTGGGAAATATCAGTAGAGAAGTGGATTTCTCTATAGATCTTGTTCCAAGGATAACACTGATATCCATAGCACCCTACAAAATAGCTCCTACCAATTGAAAGAGTTGAAAGCATAGTTACAAGAATTGATTGATAGAGGCTTTGCTCAACCCAGTTTCTCACCTTAAGGTGCACCGATTCTATTTGTAAAGAAGAATGATAGATCATTGAGGTTGTGTATTAACTACAGGCAGCTCAACAAAGTCACAATAAAGAATAAGTATCCATTACCTCGTACTAATGACTTGTTTGACTAAATGAAAGGTGCTAGTGTATTTTAAAAGATTGATCTTCGTTCCAGTTATTATCAACTATGGGTAAAAGATTTAGATGTGCCAAAAACAGCTTTTAGAACTAGATACAAGCACTATGAGTTTCTTGTGATGCCATTTGGGTTAACTAATGCACCTGCAGTATTCATGGATTTGACGAACAAAATTTTTAGACCATATTTAGACAGGTTTTAGGTGGTATTTATTGATGATATATTGGTATATTCTTAAGACGAAAATGAACATACTGATCATCTAAGAATTATGTTGCAAACTCTATGTGAGAAACAATTATACGCCAAATTCAGTAGATGTGAATTTTGGCTGCGAGAAGTTGGTTTTCTCGGACATCTAGTATCTGCAGAAGGTATCCGGGTGGATTCGAATAAAATTCAGCTATGGTTAATTGGAAACCACCGAAGAATGTGTCCGAAGTTAGAAGTTTTCTTGGACTAGTTGGATATTATTGAAGGTTTGTTAAAGGGTTGTCGATGGTAGCTTATCTAATGACTCGATTGTTGCAGAAAGATGTAAAATTTGAGTGGTCTGATAAATGCCAACAGAACTCTGACAGATTAAAAGCCTTGTTGACTGAAGCACCTGGGTTAGTTCAGCCTGAATCGGGTAAAGAATTTATAATTTACAGTAATGCGTCTTTAAATTATTTAGGATGTGTACTGATGCAAGAAGGTAAAGTAATAGCCTATACTTTAAGATAACTAAAACCACATGAGAAGAATTACCCGATACATGATCTTGAATTGGAAACCATTGTGTTTGCACTAAAAATTTGGCGGCATTATCTGTTTCGTGAAAATGTCATATTTTTACTAATCATAAAGGTTAGAAGTATCTGATGTCACAAAAAGATCTGAAATTGAGTCAGCATAGGTGGCTTGAATTATTGAAAGATTATGATCTGATTATTGACTACCATCCGGGAAAAGCTAATATGGTTACTGATGCCCTAAGTAGAAAGTCTTTACTTTCTTTGCGAGTGATGAATACCCGGTTATCATTATATGATGATGGTTCAATTATAGCTGAGTTAAAAGCTAAACTGAAATTTTTGCAACAAATCTGTGAAGCTCAAAAAGATGATAGTGAGTTACAAGCAAAATGGATACAGTGTGAATCGACTTTTGATTCAGAATTTCAGATCAGGTCTGATGATTATTTGTTTTTCAGAGAAAGAATATGTGTACCAAGGAATTCAGAACTGGTATAGAAGATTTTACATGAAGCTCATAATGGTAATATGTCGATTCATCCTGGCAGTAATAAAATGTATAATGATTTGAAAAAGATGTACTGGTGGCCAAGAATGAGACGGGATATTTCTGAATTTGTATTTAAATGTTTGATATGTCAGCAAATAAAAGTTGAACATCAGGTGCCTTTGGGATTATTACAGTCAGTTACGATACCGGAATGGAAATGGGAAAGAATTACCATGGACTTTGTATTAGGGTTACCCCTGTCTTCAAAGAAGAAAGATGTTATTTGGGTAATCGTCGACCGGTTAACAAAGTTTGCACACTTTATTCCAATACGTATGAATTATTCCTTGGAAAATTGGTTGAATTATATGTTTCTGAGATTGTTAGATTGCATGGAGTGCCTGTCTTCATTATTTCAGACAGAGATCCTCGATTGACGTCCCGATTCTAGAACAAATTGTAAGAAGCTTTGGGTACATGGTTATATTTCAGCACAGCATTCCATCCTCAGACTGATGGACAATCCAAACGTGTTATACATATTTTGGAAGATATGCTTTGGTGTTATGTGCTAGAATTCGAAGGTAACTGGGAAACATGTCTATCTTTAATTGAATTTGCTTACAATAACAGTTACCAGTCTAGTATTAAACTGGCACCATATGAGGCACTGTATGGTCGTAAATGTAGAACTCCATTATATTGGACAGAGCTCAGTAAGAAAAAGATACACGGAGTTGACTTAGTCTGTGAAACTAAAAAAAAGGTGAAAGTAATTTGAAATAGTTTGAAAGCAGCCTCTGATCGTCAAAAGTCTTATGCCGATCTTAAATGAAAAGAGATAGAATTTTAGGTCGGTGATAAGGTATTCTTGAAAGTATCACCTTGGAAGAAAGTTCTCCAGTTTGGCCGTAAAGGAAAATTGAGTCGACAATTCATCGGGCCATATGAGATTATTTAAAGAATCGAACCTGTTGCATATCGGTTAGCATTACCACCAGAACTTGACCAGATCCATAATGTTTTTCATGTGTCTATGTTGTGACGATATCAGTCTGATCCTTCACATTTATTTCTTCGACAGATGTAGAGATTCAGCCTGATATGACTTACAGTGAGGAACTGATCAAAATCTTAGCACGTGAAACAAAAGAATTAAGAAATAAAAAGGTAGCATTGGTAAAATTTCTCTGGAAACGACATGGTATTAAAGAAGCTACCTGGGAACTGGAGATTACCATGAGAAAGAAATATCCAAATCTCTTTACTGGTAAGATTTTCGAGGATGAAAATTCTTAAAGGGGGGAAAGTTGTAATAGCCCATTTTTAGTGAAATCGGAATAGTGGTTTCGAGACCACAAATCCGATATAGAAAGAAAATTTATTTTAATATTATTGCATGGTCTGCATTATGATAGGAACGTTATATGAAAATTCTGATAAGAAAATTTTACCGATTATGTGTTTAATTATGAAAAAGACCAAATTGCATAAAATGTAAAAGTTGAATTCTAGTAGCTAGAAGGATCAAATAGTTATGGAATTCAAATTGAGAGGTCCTTATATGGTAATTAGACTGTCGAAACCATTTTTAAATCGAGTTTTGGAAAATGGGAATCGACTTTTTTAATAAAAAAAGAAAACGGGAGTCGCCACCAATCTTTTTAGGTGCGATTGGATCACCTTTAAAACATTTTGTTTTAAAATCATTAGTTTTGGTCTACGAAATCAGAAAACAGGTTCGGGAGCCGGTTACGTTCGAGGAAGGGTTAGCACCCTCGTAACTCCCAAAAATTGGTACCTAATTGATTATCAAGTGTCTTTAATGTCGGATATTCAAAATTTTTAAGATGTAGTCCTCCTTAAAATATTTTAATTTTGAAAATTGGGGTTCACTCGTATCAAAGTATCGACACTAAATTAAACTTTTTGGAAATCCCTATCTCGAAACAACAAAACGCTATATCCAATAAGTTAGGACATATTGCTTTGAAATTCCAAGATAGTGACTTGCATTTAGAAAACCTTTAAAAACTAGAAGGGTACTTGACTATTCGAACTCAACGAGAAGAGTCGCAACCCAATAAGTTAGGGCACTACTTTTCTCGAAATTTCCAAACACCAAGCATTGCCTTTATATTTTTTTGAAAACTTTGGAGTCTCGTTTTTTTTTTTTAAAAATGATGCATAAGGAATCATATTATCACTATAGAATAGAATATTGCAATAATAAGTGAATAAACATGCATTTTAACGATACAATAGCAATAATACAAAAAAAAATCATATCCTAGATGCATATGTGTTTAGAATTACATCATATATACAAAGATACATACAACTTATATTGAAGATGGATAAGCAAACCATACAAACATACATAGCAATAATTAAGAAATGATGCATGATACACAATTTAAAAGAAATATAATATCGATGTACATGTTCACAAAATATAACATCAAATAATAAATATAAAATAGCATTTAACTCACATGATTCATACAATATAAAAATACATAAAAGAATTAATATATATAAAAATATAATATAAAGTGAATAATTGTTAACAAAGTATACATATAATTAAAAAAATATGATATTTAATAATAATTTTTAGAATAGTATTTAATATACAATATGTAATATATAACAACAAAAATGTTTATATAAAAGAATAATAATTATATATATACATAATATATTGGTTTAAAAGTATGTAAAAGAATTCATAATAAAAAATATCAGTTTAAAATGTAATAATGCATAATGAGATAAATAATTAACAATTAGATATGTGTATAATATGGGTTTAAAAAATAATCTAATTTACAAATTTTAAAATTATAATAATATAATGAATAATATAGGCATAAATAATATAATAGATAATATATGATATGAAAGTATATATGTATATTAAAATAATTAATAACATATAATACAAATAAAATATAATATATAAATAAGAGTGTGAAATAATTTATGAAAAATAAATAATAATAATATAATAATATGACTATATAATAAGATTAAAAATAAAACAAAAAGCAATATATAAAGTTTTATGTATATATAATAATAGAAATAAATATATAGAGCTAAATTTAAAGTTCAGCAAAATTACTGGGGCGAATTTAAGAAAATAAAGCTGAATTAAGGTCCAAATTAAAACACGTGCAAAACCAAAGGGACTCATTGGGAAAATTTCCCTATTCTCAAAATGACTGTGTTTTACCTTGGATTTAAAACAGCTACTGTAGGGACTAAATTAAAACTAAAATAAAATATTAGGGCCAAATCATAAATAAAATAAAGCGTAATTATAAATTAAAAAAGGGTGGAAGGACCGATTGGGTAATTAACCCAACTCTAAAAATGCGCGGATCCTCCCCGGGTAATCGGGTCAACGCGCGGATCCTGGGGGGTTTAAAACGTCATCGTTTCGTCAAGGCTATATAAGCCAACTTCTTAGTTTTAAAATCATTTAGAAACCTGGTTCTAAAAAAAATCAAGGAAATCTTCTGAAATGGTTCCCCAGTCCCCTAAGCTCTAGCCCTAGGCCGATCTGCTCCGTTCATCGGACCTCCGCGTTTAGATCCACACGCCGTCACCGACTCTGCCACACACGACGGTCGGAACCTGAAAAGCTTTGCTTTTCAGGGCGATTCCAAAGGTATTTTCTTCCTCTGTCTGTTTAATATATCATATATCGATTGTTTGCAATAAAAAAATGAAATAAAAACAGAAAAAGAGTAATGAGTCACCTTCGTTTCTCTCAAAATCCTTCTGGTATATTATTCAAAAAAATACTCGATGTACAATATCTTTTTGTGGTGTATTTTTCTTATGACTCTGTGTTTTTATCTTTGTATCTCCCTGTCTGTTTTTTCTTTTCTTTTCTTTCTGTCCCCCCCCCTAAATCCCCTTTTACAGAAAGGTTTTATAGCCTTAGGCTATTATGTTTTAGGAAAGAAATCAAAGATTTCTTTCCATATTTGCCTTGGTTTTCTGTCTTTGTTTCTTCTTTTGTTCACAGGTAATCCACGAGAATCTCGCTCGATCACTGATGTCTGCAAGCTGATGGAGCCAACGCCGGATTCTGGCGTGTCTTGCGCGTTGATGGTGGCGCAATGTATGACGGCAGAGTCTAGAAATCACGGCGTGCTTGGTGGCGACGATTGAGATGAAAGGCCACGTCGTTTGAAATGCCCGAAGCTTTTTGAAATTCCTTGCGGCGCGAGGAGAGGGCTAGGGTTTCTAACCCTAGCCGAATGCTTCTAAATTGTGGGCCTCTGAGAGTTTGGGTCAATTGGGCCACTTTAGTTCTGGGCTAAGTAGGGTGTAATGGGTACTGGGTAATTAGCTGGGTTATGGGTTGGTAGGCTGGTTGGGTTTTAACTTTTGGGCCCTATAAAAGGACTATTTAATAAATAAACATTTATTTATTATTTTTTCAATTTTAAAGCCCGAGCAAATTTTGGTGATTACAGCTGCCCCTCTTTGCTCATTGCTATGTCATAGGAATCGAGAAAAGACTATAAAAAACTAAATTTGCCCGGTCTGGCCCAGTCTTTGAGATTTTTCCTCGAATGGTCTTCAACCTATCCTACAACCTCAGAAATGTCGTGTTGATATCTTCAATCTACTTCTTGAAAACTCATGACTGTCATGTTGATATCTTCGATCTGCTCTCCGCCAAACACAGAGATGCCAAATCATCTTCTTCAATTTGCTCCCTCACCATATAGAGATGCTAATTTAATCTTGGATTTGCTTCAGCGTAAACACATGAAAGCCAAATCTGCTAATGTCTTCGATTTTCTCCTTGTAAGTACAAGAATACTAAACCATCTTGGATCTGCTTCAGCATAAATATCCGAAGGTGAGATCTGCCATATGTCTGCCTTCCATCAAAGTGAAGATGCCAGACTCTGATTTGTTCTCTGACAAAACAGAGACGACAAATCATCTTAGATTTGCTTCAGCGTAAACACGTGAAAGCCAAATCAACTATATCTTCGATCTGCTCCCTGCCGAATACAGAGAGATAAGATCTGTCATCTTGGATCTGCTTCAGCGTAGACATCTGAAGGTGAGATCTGCTATGTGTTTGCCTTCCATCAAAGTGGAAATGCCAGACTTCGATTTGTTCTCTGACAATACAGAGACGACAAATCATCTTAGATTTTCTTCATCGTAAACACGTGAAAGCCAAATCATCTATATCTTCGATCTGTTCCCCTCCGAATATAGAAAGATAAGATCTATCATCTTGGATCTGCTTCAGCGTAAACATCTGAAGGTGAGATCTGCTATGTGTCTGCCTTCCATCAAAGTGGAAATGCCAGACTTCGATTTGTTCTCTGACAATACAGAGACGACAAATCATCTTAGATTTGCTTCATCGTAAACATGTGAAAGCCAAATCAGCTACATCTTCGATCTGCTCCCCGCTGAATACAGAGAGATAAGATCTGTCATCTTGGATCTGCTTCAGCGTAAACATCTGAAGGTGAGATCTGCTATGTGTCTGCCTTCCATCAAAGTGGAAATACTAGACTTCGATTTGTTCTCTGACAATACAGAGATGACAAATCATCTTAGATTTGCTTCGTCGTAAACATGTGAAAGCCAAATCAGCTATATCTTCGATCTGCTCCCCGCTGAATACAAAGAGATAAGATCTGTCATCTTGGATCTACTTCAGCGTAAACATCTGAAGGTGAGATCTGCTATGTGTCTGCCTTCCATCAAAGTGGAAATACCAGACTTCGATTTGTTCTCTGACAATACAGAGACGACAAATCATCTTAGATTTGCTTCATTGTAAACACGTGAAAGCCAAATCAGCTATATCTTCGATCTGCTCCCCGCCAAATACAGAGAGATAAGATCTGTCATCTTGGATCTGCCCCGATGAAGGTCAGATCTGCTATGCTGCGGCCTATTACCCTACTGCTTTGGGGTTTAAAGCGCACTGTCTTTGATAACCTGTAGAATGATTATGCCTGATAATTTAGGATGCTATGCTCGAAGTGAGTCGAATGTTCCTAATTAAACATGTTATGATGCAAAATGTCATGAATATGACCCCTATCCTAGACGTCATCATTCATTCCTTCATTTGTCTTTTCTTTTCTCCAAGTTTCATTCATGCTCAGCCTGTAAGCCGTCCTCCAATGCTACAATCCATTAAGGATGTCTGTAAGAACTGAATTATTGGCTTTGTCTATTTTCCTTTTGGACTGGAAGAAAGGAATTCCTCGAGTTCTTTCATCCCTTACTTACGTGAATTTCTCAAGCAATTGTCCTGTTTTAGTTTCTTGTGTTATCTAGAAATTTGAGTAGTCATAAAACCTCATTTGTGAACATATTTAGTTCATCTATCATTATTTCAATGCAACATACTTAAAGAATAGTGAAAGACGAATAAATTTTTAAGAATAATTGGATTTGAATGAATTATCAAAAAGATACAAAAAGGGAATTAATTTGTTGGCCTATCTTCTAGAAGAAATAGAATCTAAAGATAGCAAACAAGATAGAAGTTAGATCCTCTAGATATCGCTGCTTGAGTGCCTATACACCAGCTCCATGAAGTCTTTCTTGAGTTCAACATGTGTTTAAAAGATCCCAAGTATTCTGTTGATGCCCCAGTTTGCAGCATTCTTCGCTCTTTGTAGCAAAATCATTGTGTACTCTTCAAATTTTGAGCTGCCCTTTCGGGTTTTCAACTCAAAACCCCTTTGGTCACAAGGTGCCCTTTGCGGGTTTTCACCTTGGCCTCTCCCTTCTTTTTTTTTTTAAATCTCAAGGTGCCCTTTGCGGGTTTTCACCTTAGATTCTCTTCTTCTTTAAACAAAGTATTTTTTAACTGAGTCCGAGTTCACTGGATTGGATAAACTTTTCCCATCCATTTTCGCTAAGATCAATGCACCACCAGAGAAAGCTTTCTTCACGACATACGGCCATTCCCAATTCGGTATCCATTTTCCTCTAAAATCCTTTTTAATAGGAAGGATCTTTTTCAGTACAAGGTCTCCCTCCTGGAATTCTCTTGGTCGAACTTTCTTTTCATAAGCTCGCATCATTCGCTTCTGATACATCTGACCATGTCGAATGGCTTTTAGCCTCTTTTCCTCAATCAAGTTCAACTGGTCATACCGAGATTGAACCCACTCAGCTTCATCTAACTTTACCTCCGTCAAAATTCGAAGAGAAGGTATTTCTACTTCAATAGGTAATACTGCTTCCATCCCATAAACTAGCGAGAATGGAGTTGCCCCAGTAGAGGTTCTGACAGATGTTTGATAGGCTAGGAGTGCAAATGGCAACTTCTCATGCCAATCTCTATAGGTCTCAGTCATCTTCCCCACTATTTTCTTAATATTCTTGTTGGCAGCTTCCACTGCCCCATTCATTTTTGGACGATAGGGAGAAGAATTGTGATGCTTGATTTTGAACTAGTCGCAAACCTCCACTATCGTTTTGTTCTTTAAGTTCAATGCATTGTCAGATATGATCTTCTCAGGCATTCCATATCGACAAATGATCTCCTTCTTCAAGAATCGACTCACTGTTGACTTAGTAACATTCGCATAAGAGGCGGCCTCTACCCACTTTGTAAAGTAGTCAATTACCACGAAGATAAACCGATGTCCATTCGAAGCTTTCGGTGATATTGGTCCAATAACATCCATGCCCCACATGGAAAAGGGCCATGGAGAAATCATAACATGCAAAGGTGAAGGTGGAACATGAATTTTGTCCCCATAAATCTGACATTTATGGCACTTCTTGGTGTAGTTAATACAGTCTCCTTCCATAGTGGCCCAATAATAGCCAAACCTCATGATTTTCCTTGCCATTGTAAACCTATTTGCATGTGTCCCGCACACACCTTCATGAACTTCTTCTAAAATTAGCTTAGCTTCCACAGCATCGACACATCTCAACAGTACTTGGTCTTTCCGTCTCTTGTACAGGATATCTCCATCTAAAATATAGTCGCAAGCTAATCTCCTCAAAGTTCGTTTGTCATTTTCACTGTCCTGTTTAGGGTATTTACGATCTCTCACATATCGCAATATATCTTGATACAAGGGGTTATTGTCATTTCCTTCCTTCTCAATGTTACAACAATGAGCTGGAGCCTTGTAAACACTCATTTGAATTGGCTTCATTTCTTCTTCTTTATTCACCTTGATCATTGAGGCCAAGGTTGCTAAAGCATCTGCCATCTGATTTTCGTCTCGTGGGAGATAATTGAAGGTGATGTCATCAAACTCCTCAAGTAACCCCGAAACTACCTTTCGACAATTAATCAATTTAGGGTCCCTTATCTCCCATTCGCCTCTAAGCTGATAAACTACCAACGCTGAATCTCCATATACTTTTAGGGTTTTTATACCTCGCTCTATAGCTACTTGAAGTCCCATTATGCATGCTTCATACTCAGCCATATTGTTCGTGCAATCAAAGTCCAACTTGCACGTGAAAGGGTAATGATCGCCATTCAGGGATACCAAGACTGCCCCAATTCAATTTCCGATTGCATTAGAAGCCCCATCAAAATTTAGCTTCCAAGGAAAATCTTCAGTTGTTGCTATATACATTAACTCCTCATTTGGAAAATCAAAGTTTAATGGCTCATAATCTTCTAGAGCCCTACTGGCCAAGAAGTCTACTACTGCACTTCCTTTTATAGCCTCTTAACTTATGTAGACTATATCAAACTCTGAAAGCAAAATTTTCCATCTCGCCATTCTTCCATTTAGAGCCGTTGACTCCATCATGTATTTCAATGGATCAAGCTTTAAGATAAGCCAAGTGGTATGGCATAGCATGTACTGTCTTAATCTCTTAGTTGTCCAAATCAACGCACAGCACAACTTTTCAATCGGTGAATACCTCACCTCACAGTCAGTGAATTTCTTACTGAGATAATAAATTGTCTTCTCCTTTTTCCTTGACTCGTCATGCTGACCAAGCACACATCCCATAGAATTACTGAACACTGACAAGTACAAGATAATGATTTATCCGGGCTTGGTGGAGATAATACCGAGCATTCAACAAATCCGCTTGACCTTTTCAAAAGCATTCGGCATTCCTCATCCCAAGTTCCTTGATTGTGCTTTCGAGGAGGCGAAAGATAGGATCGCATTTCTCGGTCGGCCAGAAATGAACCGAGCGAGGTAATTCAACCTTCCTAGGAATCCTCGAACTTCCTTCTGAGTACGTGGCGGAGGTAACTCTCGTATGGCTCTGACCTTGTCTGAGTCAACTTCAATTCCTTTTTCACTGACTACGAAGCCTAATAACTTTCCTGATCTGGCTCCAAAGGTACACTTTGCTGGATTGAGTTTCAACTGAAATTTTCTCAACCTCAAGAACAATCTTCTCAAAACCTCAATGTGCTCTTTTTCTGTACGCGACTTGGCAATCATATCATCAACATATACCTCAATATTCTTATGCATCATGTCGTGGAACAAGTTCACCATGGCCCGTTGGTACGTTGCCCCTGCGTTTTTTAGTCCAAACGGCATTACTTTGTAGCAAAAGGTACCCCCACAAGGTTATGAAGGTGGTTTTATTCATGTCCTCTGGATGCATCTTTATCTGGTTGTATCCTGAGAAACCATCCATAAAGGAGAATAATGAATATCCCGCTGTGTTGTCTACTAAAGTGTCAAAGTGCGGTAAAGGAAACTTATCCTTTGGGCTTGCTTTGTTCAGATCTCTGTAATCAACACACATTTGTACCTTTCCATCCTTCTTAGGAACAGGCACAATGTTAGCTAACCATTCGAAGTACTTCACTTCTTGCAAGAATCCTGCATCGAATTGCTTCTTGACTTCATCCTTTATTCTCAGAATGACATCTGGCCTCATTCTTCACAACTTCTGTTGGACTGGCTTACAATCCTGTCTTATCGGAAGATGATGTACTACAATGTCGGTACTCAATCCGGGCATATCCTGATATGACCAGGTGAAGATATCCTTGAACTCTCGAAGCAACTCCACCAGATCATGCCTTGTCTCCTTGCTAATTAGGGTTCCAATTTTCAACTCCTTCCATTCCTCTAGGGCTATATTCTCTATTGCCTCTTTCTCATGTGGCATGATTTGTCTCTCCTCTTGCTTTACCATTCTTAACAGATCGAGAGATACGTCACAATCTTGAACATCTTCAAAATCCTGAGGTTCCTCTAAACACATGTCTTGCTCGCCAGAGAAATTAGGAGCTGCAGTATCAGCGCTCATATCATTGATATCTAGGGACCTGTGGTGGTATGAAAGAATATACAAAGAATGAATGAATCTAAGAATGATTGTTTATGTGTTATGAATAAAAGAATAAGAATTGCCAGAATTTAAAGGAATATTGGTCGATAAAAATGAAACAATATTGGTTTAAATTGATAAAAGTTATGTTTTATTTAAATAATTATAAATGAACATAGGCCTCTTTTCACAAACATAATCTTACTACTCTTAGGCCCTAGAGTAACAAACATGTTTCGAGAATTACTCTGAAAAATTTCTAAAGACTATAGGAAGGTCCTCCGCAGTCCAATTATTCAGAGAGCTCCTCGGTTCATAAGGGCGAATGCCCTCGAGGTTTCCTTGCTCCAATCCCTCATTGTATACAACATTAACTTGATGACTTTCCTCTATCAGCAATCCTCCTAACTTAAAGGATTTGGATATAGGTGGGAATGTTATCGGTTCCCACTCTACTTCTCTTCCATTCAAACGCACCTTTCTTCTCGCTTGGCACTTCTCAATTTCTTGCCTCTTGTGCTTGTGATCTGGCTTGAAGCCCAAGCCAAAGCGATCCTTTTTGGGATCTGAATACCACCTTGCAACTGTCTTCCTAGCCCTTTTCCAAGCAATGCTCCTTTCCCCATCATCATTTGCAGGGCCATCCTTATGGCTCTAGACATTTTGGGTACCGGTACCTCACTTCCTTCCAAAATAAAGGTTGCATTAATGACTTCTAAAGATCGGAAAGAACACTCAATAGCCTCTTCATTTACCTCAACATAAGGGGTCTTGCTGGTGACTGCCGCTATGGTGTCCTCCTTCGCATTGATGGTTATTAAGCGTCTATCTGTCACTAACTTCAATTTTTGGTGTAGTGAGGAGGGCACCGCTCCTACCGAGTGTATCCATGGTCTCCCCAACAAACAATTATAGGAAGGCTTGATATCCATCACCAGGAAATCAACTTTATACGTATTTGGCCCAATCTCCAGAGGGATATCAATTCGTCCCATTACTTTCCTTTCAGTTCCATCAAAGGCTCTTACCACATTGTGACATGCTTTCATGTGCGAACTGTCAATGGGTAATCTGTTTAATGTGGATAATGGAAGGACGTTCAAAGCAGACCCATTATCAATGAGTACACTTGGAAGTGTGTATCCTTTGCACCGAGTAGTGATGTGCAGGGCTTTGGTTGACCCTATGTCCCCAGGTGGAATTTTATCATCATTAAAATAGATGAAATTGTCAGCACTGATGTTGTTTACTAACCGGTCCAGCTTGTTAACGGATATGTCATGGGTGACATATGTTTCGTTAAGCACATATAACAATGCATCCCGATGCACCTCAGAACTCAGGAGTAGGGCTAACACTGATATACGCGCCAGCTGCTTACGCAACTGCTCGATCACGCTATAATCGCTGTGTTTTAGGAACTTTAGAAACTCCTTAGCCTCTTCCTCCTTTACCGGCTCATTGATGGGTACTTCGGTCTTTTTTCCCCTTTCAACCTCAACGTCTTTCGTCTTTGCGGGCTCCACTCTGATGCTCCCCCTATCATAACACTTCCCACTTCGTGTATGGGAACCTTCATTTTGCGTGCCCTTGGCCACGCTGGCTATACTCTCCCCCTCAGGTATTGTTATACTGCAGTCATAGCTCCATGGCACCCTCTTGTCATCCTTGTAAGGGAAAGGATTGGGTTTATGGATGACGATTTTGAGCCCAGTTTACGGCCCCGCCTCATTATTCCCTGGCAAGGAAATAATAATTCTTGGTTGGCTGGTTCTTTGTCGTTCATTCTCCAGCACACATATTTTTCCTTCACAAGAACTACCCTCAAAAACCTGTAGCTCTTTGTTAACCATAAGGCCTTGTACCATGGCCTTGAACTCTTCACAATTTTGGATCATATGACCCACCTCTCCATGGAATTCACAATGGTTCTCTATTCCTTCTCTTCCTTTTCTAGAGGTCAGCATACCTCTCTTCACCATCTCCTCTCATATTACTTTCATAGGTGTCTTCACCTCAGCAATATCTTCCTTGATTTTTCCTTTCTTTGTTTTAAGGATGGCATTCACTTCTTGATTGCCATGATCTGGTAACGGATTTTTAGTATTAGGGGTACTATCGAATTTCACAACTCTCATTTTGATAAGCCTCTCCACGACCTTCTTGAACCCGGTGCAGTTTTCAATCGAATGCCCCGATATTCCCGCGTGATATTCGCATTTAGCATTTGTATCATACCATTTGGGGTACGGTGGCTGAAGCGGTTTCAAGTGAAACGGAGCAATGGCATGTGCATCGTCTAAGCTTTGATAAAGCTCATGATACGTCATAGGAATAGGAGTGAATTGCATCCTCTCCGAATTCTGTCTTGTACCCGACTCCTGTCTTTGAGTACTTTGTTGCTCAACCGTAGCTGCTTTGGGTTGTCCAACTGTGATTGCCCTAGAGTTGAAACTGTTCATGTTATTCACCTCATTGTCTTTTCTCCTTGGGGCCAATCTTTTACCCGCTTCCCCCTCAATTTTACCGCCCTTTATGGCATTCTCAATCATCTCTCCCGCCATAACTATATCTGCGAAACTTTTGGCGGTACTTCTGATCATATGGGTGTTGAACGGCACCTTCAGAGTGTTAATAAATAACATGGTGGCCTCCTTTTCCAATAATGGTGGTTGTACTTGCATTGCCACATCCCTCCATCATTGTGCGTATTGCCTAAAGTTTTCATTATGCTTTTTCTCCATGTTTTGAAGCGCGATTCTATTTGGCGTCATATTAGTCGCATGGTTATACTGCTGCATGAAAGCCTGTGCAAGATCTCTCCATGAACCGATTTTTGCACGGCTCAACTGATTGTACCACCTAGCCGCTGCTCCCACTAGGCTGTCCTGAAAACAATGGATCAATAGCTGATCGTTGTTCACATAACCAGTCATTCTCCTACAAAACATTGTTATGTGTGCCTCTGGGCAAGTAGTCCCGTTGTACTTTTCAAACTCTGGCATCTTAAATTTATGAGGAAGCACCAAATCTGGGACCAAACTTAAGTCTTTGGCATCAATCCCATGATGATTGCCAGCGCCTTTCAAAACCCTAAACTTCTCCTCTAACCACCTGCAACGATCTTCCAATTTTTTTGCGGATTCAGTTGCCATTCTTCCCTTCTCCATCAAATCCAGATCAAGAGTGATAGGGTTGATCGAGCTATCACCCAAATTATTTCCTAACCCGGATGGGAAATTTACAGGGATTCCAACATTAACTGACCCATGTTGAGGCCTCACAGTGACAGATGGCCTTCTAGGAGGTGCCTCGATTTGCAGTGGCACATGTGGTGGAGTAAAGCCCGGAGGAGAACCTTCATTCTCCTTTTCAATGATTGCCATGGAAGCTTTTCCTTTATCAGTGGCTTTCAGCAGCTGAGCCATTTCAGCCATCATGTTCCTCTGAGCCTCTAGCATTTGCTCCATCATTTCATTCTGCATTTTGGCCAACTGCTCTTGCATTTGGTCTTGCATATCCTTTTGTAATTGCTCGAACCTTTAATCCATACTCTTAGTTTTAGTGCGAGTGCCGTAAGGATGTGTGGTTTCCAGATTTTCTTTTCTACCTTTGGAAGTAAACTTTAACTAATCAGGGTCTTTCTATGACTTTGAATGCAAACGATGTGATGAAATGCTATGAGATGCAAATGCATGAATGCAAAAAGGATATCGATTCTGGTTTAACTTCATTTAGAAAATTTTATTTAGAAAAAGAATATCTTTACATATGAGAGGATTACAAATACACTTTTGCCTTAAGGCCCAAAGCTTTAACTCTATCTAATAAAAGGGCTAACTCTCGTCCTAATCTGACGATGATGAATACATCAGACTCAATGCATCAGCTCGAATTGCCAAGTCTTGCACATATTCAGCGACCTCTCGAATCTGGGCTATGGCCTCACCAATGACATGATCCCTTTCCCTGACCTGTCCTCTGGCCTGTTGAAGCTCTCCCTTCAAATAATCTTCTTACGCCTCGAGCTGCTCAACCCAGATTTCACCGTCATGCAATGCCATTTCCAAATCCTCAACCCTACTTTTTAGCTCCTCTCACTCGACCGTAGAGTTATGGTCTCGGTGCCAACGTAGGGATCTTCCAAGCTCAATTACCCTAGTCTTCAACCCTTTATTCTCTTCCTCTAATGCCAAATTCTGCACCTGCATCTCTTGGAACTTCATCTCTCAATACTTGGCTTTAGCCTTTTCCTCTTGGACCTCTTCCTGCAACTGATCTGAAGATTCTCCTACTCTCGCCCTCCTCAAGGCTACTTATGCCCTTTTGTAATGCTCCTTTAGATCATCTCGATCTTCCTCAATCTTCCTCTTTTCTTTCCTCTCTTTCTCGACCTCCATCTTTTGAACCTCGACGTCCAAACTCAAGTACATCTTTTCTTCTTCGAGCTTTGCTATCCTCTTCTCGAACTCCAAGTTCTTTCTCTCGAACTCCTGCTTCATAATTTCTAACTCTGAGGGCCTTACTTGCAAATATTCCTCTATCGGTCGAGCTCCTTCCATGCTTGGCTTGGGGATGCTATCGTTAATCCTTCTGCCTCTCCATTCAACGTATTCCGGTATGGTTGCCGGGCTAATAGCTACTCTTTTCAACCGACAAGTCTTTTTCCAAGCACTAGAAACTTCACTAACCTTCCTCTTATAATCAGATCCTCTATATACGAACTCACTTTGAGCCAACCCCTGAGTCGCTGGTACAAACTGTCTCAATCCATGCTGCCTCAGCATGAGCAAAGGAGCATAACCAATGGCACCCCAAATTCCCAATAGGGGGACCCAATCAAAACTGTCGCATCGGTAAAGAACCTCACCAGGAATCATCCACGGAGCCCTCCACTCAACGTCTTTTGATTGAAGGTTCTGAAGTAGCGCTATCCGATTCTCTTCTGGAACATCAACTCTCCTAGTTGATGCTATTATATCTTTCAACGGTGAATAGTCCTAAAAGAAGACCCGACAAACCACCCTATCTATCAATCAGAAGTGACTGTAGAACCAAGCTAAAAGTAACTGAGCACACCCTATAAACTTGCCAGCACCAGCTCTCCTACATGCACCTAAAGATCTGAATGTTTCCGCCAAAATTGCAGGGACAGAAGTGACCTTTTTACTGAGTCGATGAAAAAGATCCGTGGTTGCCTCATCCACATATCCCAAAGCCCTAGGGAAAACCATCAATCCATACAAACTTAAGGCAAAAACATCTACCTTCTTCGTCTTATCAGGGTGTGTCAGAATCAAAGCTTTCAAAGCGTCCCACGAAATGCACTTGCACTCACCCTTTTCCTTAATTCGGGCCGTGGCCCACTGCTCGCTCATCCCCGTAATAATCATCAATTTCTTTCAAAAGGTAGGGACACAAGCAGCTCGAGAATAGATCCTATCATTCTGAAACCTGGGACAACGAAGCAAGGCAGTGTACTCCTCCACAGTAGGTACCATGTCTACTTCTCCAAAAGTGAAAGAACTGTACGTCGGGTTCCAAAACTGAGCAAGGGCTCGGAATAAGTGCTCATCTATCTGAACATCAAGCAAGTAAGGTAAGTCTCCGTAATTATCGTAGAATAACTGCTTGGTCTTTTTGCCCCACCGATCCCAAATTTCCTTAAGTTCTTCGAGATTATTCTGCGTGACACTAATACGAGTGTAATCTGACAACTCCGACACGTATCCCACAGCTATACTATCTCCCTTTTCTAGTTGAGTTTGCTCAGACCATCTATGAACGTTGGCGTTGCCTTCCACTCTATCAAGAAGTCCGTTCTCCATAATAAAACTTCCTAACTTTAGAAACTGATCGTGAATCAATACCTTTTGTAAATGCAAAATGACATGCAAACAAAAGAAAAGAACTAGTCAGTATTACATGATATCAATAAATCTCAACGATAACTTACAAGGGTAATATCTAAAGTTTAAACCTAACTAAGTTGGGCGCTTACGGTTTTCGATATGAGGTTGGTTCTAAAGTTTGAGGTACCCGAACTAGCAGATTCTTCGATTCTCACCCATTATAGGCTCATTTGAATCGAGTTTAGTTCAGGGAAATACATTTCCCTATGGCTACACGGAGATGAAAATCTCACGAAACCATAGGTACGGATGTATCCCGAAAGTGATCCACTATCCTGCACGGAGGCGAAAACCTCACGAAGGTGTAGTTTCTCACTCCCACTTAAGGGCGTGACCACAACGGTCATGCAAATGCAATGCGTATCAGAATATATAACATATGCAATAATACAAACTCATGTAATGCAAAGAGGATTGAATTTTAAAATTTTTCAACTTTTCGACATTAAGACAAAAGGTAATCAATTATACGGCTTGACTCTCTTATTATTCCCCAGCGGAGTCGCCAAGCTGTCAAAACGATTTTTAAATCGAGTTTTGGAAAATAGGAATCGACGTTTTTTAAAAAATAAAAACGGGAGTCACCACCAATCTTTTTAGGTGCGATTGGATCACCTTTAAAACATTTTGTTTTAAAATCATTAGTTTTGGTCTACGAAATCAAAACATAGGTTCGGGATCCGGTTACGTACGAGGAAGGGTTAGCACCCTCGTAACGCCCAAAAATTGGTACCTAATTGATTATCAAGTGTCTTTAATGTCGGAAATTCAAAATTTTTAAGATGTAGTCCTCCTTAAAATATTTTAATTTTGAAAATTGGGGTTCACTCGTATCAAAGTATCGACACTAAATTAAACTTTTTGGAAATCCCTATCTCGAAACAACAAAACGCTATATCCAATAAGTTAGGACATATTGCTTTGAAATTCCAAGATAGTGACTTGCATTTAGAAAACCTTTAAAAACTAGAAGGGTACTTGACTATTCAAACTCAACGAGAAGAGTCGTAACCCAATAAGTTAGGGCACTACTTTTCTCGAAATTTCCAAACACCAAGCATTGCCTTTATATTTTTTTGAAAACTTTGGAGTCTCGTTTTTTTTTAAAATTGATGCATAAGGAATCACATTATCACTATAGAATAGAATATTGCAATAATAAGCGAATAAACATGCATTTTAACGATACAATAGCAATAATACAAAAAAAAAATCATATCCTAGATGCATATGTGTTTAGAATTACATCATATATACAAAGATACATACAACTTATATTGAAGATGGATAAGCAAAACATACAAACATACATAGCAATAATTAAGAAATGATGCATGATACACAATTTAAAAGAAATATAATATCGATGTACATGTTCACAAAATATAACATCAAATAAAAAATATAAAATAGCATTTAACTCACATGATTCATACAATATAAAAATACATAAAAGAATTAATATATATAAAAAAATAATATAAAGTGAATAATTGTTAACAAAGTATACATATAATTAAAAAAATATGATATTTAATAATAATTTTTAGAATAGTATTTAATATACAATATGTAATATATAACAACAAAAATGTTTATATAAAAGAATAATAATTATATATATACATAATATATTGGTTTAAAAGTATGTAAAAGAATTCATAATAAAAAAAATATCAGTTTAAAATGTAATAATTCATAATGAGATAAATAATTAACAATTAGATATGTGTATAATATGAGTTTAAAAAAATAATCTAATTTACAAATTTTAAAATTATAATAATATAATGAATAATATAGGCATAAATAATATAATAGATAATATATGATATGAAAGTATATATGTATATTAAAATAATTAATAACATATAATACAAATAAAATATAATATATAAATAAGAGTGTGAAATAATTTATGAAAAATAAATAATAATAATAATATAATAATATGACTATATAATAAGATTAAAAATAAAACAAATAGCAATATATAAAGTTTTATGTATATATAATAATAATAGAAATAAATATATAGGGCTAAATTTAAAGTTCAGCAAAATTACTGGGGCGAATTTAAGAAAATAAAGCTGAATTAAGGTCCAAATTAAAACACGTGCAAAACCAAAGGGACTCATTGGGAAAATTTCCCTATTCTCAAAACTACTGTGTTTTACCTTGGATTTAAAACAGCTACTGTAGGGACTAAATTAAAACTAAAATAAAATAATAGGGCCAAATCATAAATAAAATAAAGCGTAATTATAAATTAAAAAAGGGTGGAAGGACCGATTGGGTAATTAACCCAACTCTAAAAATGCGCGGATCCTCCCTAGATAATCGGGTCAACGCGCAGATCCTGGGGGGTTTAAAACGTCGTCGTTTCGTCAAGGCTATATAAGCCAACTTCTTAGTTTTAAAATCATTTAGAAACCTGGTTCTAAAAAAAATCAAGGAAATCCTCTGAAATGGTTCCCCGGTCCTCTGAGCTCTGGCCTTAGGCCGATCTGCTCCGTTCATCGGACCTCCACGTTCAGATCCACGCTCCGTCACCGACTCTGCCACACACGACGGTCGGAACCTGAAAAGCTTCGCTTTTTAGGGCAATTCCCAAGGTATTTTCTTCCTCTGTTTGTTTAATATATCATATATCGATTGTTTGCAATAAAAAAATGAAATAAAAACAGAAAAAGAGTAATGAGTCACCTTCGTTTCTCTCGAAATCCTTCTGGTATATTATTCAAAAAAATACTCGATGTACAATATCTTTTTGTGGTATATTTTTCTTATGATTCTGTGTTTTTATCTCTGTATCTCCCTGTCTATTTTTCTTTTCTTTTCTTTCTGTCCCCCCCTCAAAATCCCCTTTTACAGAAAGGTTTTATAACCTTAGGCTATTATGTTTTAGGAAAGAAATCAAAGATTTCTTTCCATATTTGCCTTGGTTTTCTGTCTTTGTTTCTTCTTTTGTTCGCAGGTAATCCACGAGAATCTCGCTCGATCACTGATGTCTGCGCGCTGATGGAGCCAACGCCGGATTCTGGCATGTCTTGCGCGTTGATGGTGGCGCGATGTATGACGGCAGAGTCGAGAAATCACGGCGTGCTTGATGGCGACGTTTGACATGAAAGGCCACGTCGTTTGAAATGGCCGAAGCTTTTTGAAATTCCTTGCGGCGCGAAGAGAGGGCTAGGGTTTCTAACCCTAGCCGAATGCTTCTAAATTGTGGGCCTCTGAGAGTTTAGGTCAATTGGGCCACTTTAGTTCTAGGCTAGGTAGGGTGTAATGGGTACCGGGTAATTAGCTGGGTTATGGGTTGGTAGGCTGGTTGGGTTTTAACTTCTGGGCCCTGTAAAAGGACTATTTAATAAATAAACATTTATTTATTATTTTTTCAATTTTAAAGCCCGGGCAAATTTTGGTGATTACATAGACCATTAAAAAAAGTTAGTAGATATTTTTGGTGATTCATCTATGGAAAAATTAGAAAAGACTAAGGACTAAATTGAAAATCAAAATAATTAAAAGATGATAATAGAAAATAACATCTTATTTTTCATCATCTTTCTCAAAATTTGCATGGAAACCCTAGGAGAGAGAAAGGAAACTAGCAAGCTTAATTAGGTATATTTTCTTATCCCGTTTTTAGTAATTTTTATATTTTTTAGATAGAAATAGCTTAATCTATTTATTTTGGGGATTAATTTGAAAAGTTATCAAAGTATGGAAAATGTTGAAATTTTGAAATTTATGGTAGAAAATGAAAGGTTGTTGATGGATAAACAACTTTTACAAAGAGAATTTTCATGAAATTGTGATTTAGGGAATAAATTGAAAAATTGTAAAACCTATGAAAAAATTTTGGATTTTAAGAAATTCATGGGTTGTTATTAAGACATGTAAAAATCGGTTAGGCTTGGAATAAGTATTAAATTGCATGAATTTCATTTTCCAAGCTTAGGGATGAAATTGGATTTTATAAAATGTTTAGGGGCAAAATGGTAAATTCGCCTAGGGTGTAAATTGAATCCAATTGAATATGAAATGTGATAAATTGATAATTCAATTCATTTATATAGATCTAGACAACTTGAGTAACTCTTCTGGAAACACATCTGGATACACATCTGTATACTTACAAACCACTGAAATCGATTCTAACTTCAACTCAGAAACTCTAGAATCAAATACATACGCAAGGTACGCATCACAACCCGTTCTCACATATTTTTGTGCTGACATAGCTGAAAAAACATTAGGCATACCACTCAAACCATCTGATTCAATCTGAAGCTTTTCAATATTTTGACACTTTAACACAATAAGCTTTCATCTACATTTCACAATAGCATCGTGCAGAGTCAGCCAACCCATGCCCAAAATCACGTCAAACTCATCAAATGGCAATGGCCAAAAAATTATAACCTTGAATCATCAATTGATAGTTTTTGCAAACCTTATCAATTAGCACATACCAACTTAAGGGGTTCAATACTTTAACCATGAATTTAGTGGACTCAATAGGTAAGTTCTTACTTGAACTAAATTCATGCATACATACAAATGGGTTGATCACGGATCAATCAAAGTAGTAACATCAGTATTAAATAGCATCTACCGCTTACACATTGCAACTTCGGTTGCAATACATTCCATGGCATATTTGCTCATTCTAACAAATTCTCTCTCATATTCAGACATTGTCATTCGACCCTATTTAAGCTCAATAAATTATTTATGTTTCTGATCAAGGAATCTCTAACTTAAATACTTCTTTTGGAACTCAGTTTGAAAGAATTCCCAATCGATACGCTCTCTCGACACATTTTACATACTCTACCGGTGAATAAGATAACTCGTCGAAAACTCTGATAGTATTTTCTAACCAAAATTTGGCTCTCTCTGGATCATCATCAGTTGTAGCTCTAAATTCTTCAGCTTCATATTTGCGAGTTTTGTCAATTGGCAATTTATTAACTCGCATTGGTTCCAAACCTTAAGAAACTACAGGGATCGATTGGGGAACAGGTGTGGGTGGAGGTTATTGAATTGCAGGATTCATTCGTACGAATTTGATAACCCATTCACTCATCATTTGGAAGAAAGCTTCCTTAGCTTCTCCTCCCTAGCCCTCAGATACGAGCATTGAACCACTCGATGCTACTCCATGAATGGAGGCTTGCACGTTACTTTCAATTTCCTCGGAGTCGACTCGGTTGGATGTCATTACTATATGAAAATGTATTTCAAATGAGTCAGGAGTTATCACATTATCACAGGTTATATAATGGCATGTATTTTTAGACTCACACACGCTACGTTCAGTCTGAGAATAGACTAAACCATAACTCTGATACCACTAAATCTAACATCCTTAACTCGTATTCGTCATCAAAATAGGGTTACAGAGCTTTACCAAAAAATTTAAAACTCAAAACTTTCAATTCGAAACATTTCATAAATCATGGTAATATCAATCAAAATCATGCATAATGTCACTTACTAGAGCCCTCGTGGCCTTAAAAACACTTTAGGACCAACTCAGGACTAAATCAGAAACATATAAAATTTTTGAGAAAAAGTTGAAAATTTTCACACTGCAGGAGTCACATAACCGCATGGCCAGGCCGAGTGGCCATTCGAAGTAGGGACACACGGTCGTGTCCCAACCCGTGTCTGTGCCCGTGTAACTCTCTGACTTGGGTCACACGGCCAAGCCACATGCCCGTGTAACTCTCTGACTTGCAACCCTTTGAAACCTACAAGGGTTGTGTATCATCAACGGTAGAGACACACGCCCGTGTGAACAAGAAATAGGTCATTTTCAAGTCATTTCCTTCACCCAAATCATGTACACACATGCAAGCCATTTGCACCCATTTCAAGCATTCAAAATGTACCTAAAATATACATAATCAAACTAGATTCATTTAGGTACCTATTCATACAACCAATATGCCAAAAGGTACCTCAATTCACATACATTAAATATACTGAAACATAAGCATAAATTAGCCATTTGTCAACTCAACATTTGCAACCTAATTCCTTACCAAATCCTACCATAATAACCACATACTAAGATCACATTCTAGCATACCAAAAGAGCCATTCAATACATATCATCACTAACCACTTCAACATTAGCCAACAAGCATTAAATGCCATAATGTCATCAACCAAAATACCTTATTTACAAAATAATCATATTGGCTATTTTGTCAAGTACAAAACACCTATACATGACATTATAACCATGACTTAAAAACATCAAAATCTACCGATATAGTAGATGGATAGTGTGATAGATCTTTGACTACCTTCCAACCCAAACGAGCATTCGATTAACTATAAAACATAGAAAAAGAACACAAAGTAAGCATATAATGCTTAGTAAGTTCGTAATTCATAAACAATGCTTACCATTACAATGCATAAGCTTAAAATAAATATGGGTCAATCCAACACAAGCTTGGCACAAGCCTAAGCATTACCAACAACCCAAATTAGTGCTTAATCACATAACTTCAATATCAACACATGATAAGATAAATTTCATAAGTATAAATCATATGAACTCATACTATCCATAATTATGGATACACATATTTCTACCTTTCCATAATAACAAAGTAAATTGTATCGAAAACCCTTATTGAAGCTAACATGAAGTGTGCTAACGATGGTCGTAGCCATCCCTTTTCATATTCGATGGTTATCACCATCCCTTTTCATCAATCGATGGTCGTCACCATCCTTTTTCATAGTTGATGGTCATCGCCATCCATTTTCATATTTGATAGTCAAAACTATCCTTTTTCATAGTTGATAATCGAAACTATCCCTTTTCATATACGATGGTCATTACCATCCCCTTTTATAATCGATAGCCAACACTATCCCTTTTCATAGTCGATGGTCAAATCCATCCCTTTTCATTGCTAGATGATCGTCGATACGCCTTTGGATTTTTTCGTCGAAACATAATTTGACAATATAACATGATAGCATTTAAGACATAAACTTAAAACGCTATTTAAACGTACAAACTTACCTCGACGATAAAACGTAGATACAGAGTCGATTAGTCCGAAACTTTATCTTTACCCCACTCTAAAGTTGTACGAGGTTTAACTTGATCTAAATGAATAAATCCAATCAATTTAATAATAATTCTATTCAATTCAATCCAAATTCATATTTTACAAAATTATGCTTTTGCCCCTAATGTTTTGATTTCTTTACAATTTAGTCCTTAAGCACAAAAAATAAAATTCATGCAAATTCCTCCCTACCTAAGTCTAGTCGAATTTCATATGCATCCGTAAGAACTCATACATTTCACTACTTCATAATTTCGACCATACATTTTATAAAATTTACAAATAAATCCCTGATTAACATTTTCAACGAAAATCACTTTACAAAAGTTATTTATCTAACAACAAAGATTTATTTTCTTCCATCAAACTTCACAAAAAACATGAATGCATTCATGGCAAAACTTTAATCTTTTAACAGTTTTGCAAATCAGTCTCTGATCTAGCTAGATTAAGCCACAACGATCCCAAAAACATAAAAATCATTAAAAACTAACCTCAAAAATGAACATATGCATGGACCAAGCTAGCCGAAACTTTAAAGCATTAAAAATGGTGTTTTTCCAAGCTTATTTCTATGGAAGATGAACATAAAAGATGATATTTTGTCTTTTCTTTTGTTTAATTAACATTATTTACTAAATTACACATTTAACCTTTTTATTAACCTTTAAAAACAACATATATAATATTGTCCCTCATTATAACCATGGTATAATCACAACATAAACTTCTAACCATTTAATATCATAGCTATTTAATCTCTTTAGCTTATAGAACTCAAGTTTTGCACCTTTTACAATTTAGTCCTTTTTACCAAATTAAGCATGTAACCGGTAAAATTTCTTAACGAAATTTTTATACAATAATACTAAATTGTTGTAGAAATTAAAATAATAATAAAATAATTATTCTCACCCCAAATTTGTGGTTTCAAAACTACTATTTTGATTTCACTGAAAATGGGTTGTTACACAGGGTTTAAAGGGCCAAGTTTCACTTGGAGTTGGGGTTCACTTCTTCAACGACTAGACCATTTCATCTGTAATGATGTTCGGATGGAGTCTTTTCCTGATTCCTTTATGGCTCATCTTCAACCTATTGGATCAGACCATAGGCCAATTAGTTTATTTACAAGGGTTTAAGGATTATCCAATAATAGTAGGCCATTTCGATTCATTGATGCATGGTTGGAACATGACCACTTTGATATGGTTCTGAATGGTTCGTGGTTCTTGAATGATTGTGTGGTGGATAACATTAATAAGTTCAGTTCTAAAATTAAGGACTAAACCTTAATTTCCTTTGGACATATAGGTATGAAAAAAAAGGTTCTTATGGCTAAACTTAAGAGGATTGAAAAGAGGTTTGACAGGTATCCCTCGATTGGTTTGTGGCAAGAGGTGAGTTTGAGGCAAAAAAAGGCCCACTTTAAATGGTTGTGTGATGGTGATCGTAACACTAAGTTTTTTCCATACTAGTGTCATTAATAGAAGAAGATCCAACTTGATCAGCATGTTAAAACTGGGTGATGATAGTTGGTGTGATAATCCTGAAGTTCTGCAACAAATGGCTTCTAATTTTTATAAAAACCTTTTTACAAAGAATAAGTCAACTCATAGGGATTTCTTCAACAAGGGTTATTCTATAAAATGAATGAAGATAAATTTGATTCCTTAAAAGCCTCTGTTATTAATGAGGAAGTCTAAATTTTTGTGTTTGAAATGGTCCCTTTGAAAGCTCCTGGTATTTTTGTGTTGATCCCAAAAGTTGCTAATCCCAAATCTCTTTCTTAATGCTAGCCAATTAGTCTTTGCACGATGCTCTACAAAATTGTGACAAAAGTATTTGTGAACATATTGAAGCCTTTGATGCAAAAATGGGTACATCCAAACTAGTCAAGCTTTGTACTTAGTAGAAACATAATTGACAATATTATTGCTGCTTAAGAGATCATTCATTCAATGAAGAGGAAAACTAGTAAGAAAGGTTGGATGGTGGTTAAAATTGACTTAGAGAAAGCATATGATAGAATTGACTGAGATTTTATTGAGGATACTCTAGTCGACATTGGTATACCAAGTAATGTTAGACAAATTATCATATATAGTGTTAGCTCTTTAATCATGCAGGTATTATGGAATGGGAGTCTTGTTGATGTTTTTACTCCTTCTCGTGGGATAAAACAAGGTTACCCTATACTACCTTACCTCTTTGTTCTTTGAATGGAGTGTCTGACTCAGGCTATTAATATTGAGGTCCAAAATGGTTTGTGTAAGCCTATAAAACTGTCACGGGGCCCTGGTATTTCTCACCTCATTCTTGCTGATGATTTAATCTTGTTTAGTGAGGCATCTACTGATCAGATGTTGATTATGAAAAGATTTATTGAACATTTTTGTGTTAGCTCTAGCCATCAAATGAGTGAACTAGAAACCCAAGTCTTTTCTCTAAGAATGTTTCCCTTCCTTTGAAAATGAAGATTAGAAGTGGACTTGGTTTCTCTCATGTTGATAATCTGGGAAAGCTTTTAGGAGTTCCACTCTTACATCAAAGAGTGAAAAAAGATACCTTTTAATATCTAATCAACAACATGAGGAATAATTAATTAGTATGATAGAAGTCTAAGCTACTATCGCTAACTCGTAAAATCACATTGGCTAAAGCAGTTTTAGCTGTTACTGTAATATCCCGAATTAGGGCCTAATCGGAATAGTGGTTTCGTGACCACAAATCCGAAATAGAAATAATTATTTTATAATTATTTTGAGGTTTATGATATGATTGCATGATTGTGTGAAAATTTTGTGAAGAAATTCCATGCATAAAATGCTTAATTTGAAGTTAGGGGCTAAATCGAATAAGTTGCAAAACTTGCATTCTAGAAGTTTTTAGTATGAAATTGCTTTGAAATATTAATTAGGAGGTCTTAAATAGCAATTTGACCAAATTCTAAAATTTTGGACAAAAATGGGCTTGTACATGAAAATTTTCAAAGAAAGGCATTAAGGGCATTTTGGTCATTTGGATAATTAATGAAATAAAATGGGAAAAATGACACAAAATAGTCATCTTCCCCATTAGTTGCTGCCGAATGCTCCATGTCTCCATAGCTAGGGTTTCTTCAACTTTCAAGCTTCATAGTAAGTGATTCCAAGCCCCGTTTTTAATGATTTTTATGTTTTTGAAATCCCGATAACTCGATAAAGCTTATGTTAGCAATAATTTAACCTAGGGTTTATATTTGGAAAAATACTCATAGGTAAAATTTGTGTATTTTGATGTTTTATGATATAATATGATGTTTTAAATTATGTTAGACAACTTGTACTACTCGATTTTAAGCAAAAACGAGTAAAAAGGCTTAATCGGTAAAAATACCTAATAGTCACAAGTACATGTTAGAGTGAGAATTTGATGTTGCCATAGAAGGGAAAAGTGATCAGCATGTTGTAAAACATAAGAATAAGGAATAAAGTTTAATCCCGAGCCTAGGGGCAAAAATGTAAATATGCAAAAGTTTAGGGGTAAAATTGTAATTTTTTCAAAATTTGAATTAAGGATTAATTTGATAATGTGAGTATTAAATAAGCTAAATGTGTTATTTTAGATCAAGAAAGACGTGGAAACGACTCCAATCGAGGAAAAGAAAAGATTGTGGATTAAATTGCAAAACCTTTGTATTTTGGTACCAAGGTAAGTCCATATGTAAATAATGTAGCATAATTGTTATTTTAAGTCATTGATGTCAATTATGTGATATGCTGATTTTTTTTTATTATGAAATAAATGCTTTGTGGTTATTTTCGAATAAAATATAAATTGTTACCGAGTATTGGTTACGGCATTTTACGGAAGACGTCAAGGATATGTGTTCAAGGAAAATCCCGTTTGAACCTTAGGGATAGATTAGGATACAAGTGACATGTCACTGGAATATTTGGGCATTCGAACTCGTTGAGTTGAGTCCGAGTTCACTTATGGATGCGAATGTTCGAACTCGTTGAGTTGAGTCCGAGTTCGTGAGATGTAACTAGGCATCCGAGCTCGTTGAGTTGAGTCCGAGTTCATTATGGATGCGAACGCCCGAGCTCGTTGAGTTGAGTCCGAGTTCGCTTAAGGGCGGGTTACATGGTAGCTTGGCTACATATGTGGCACTTATGTGCAAACTTCCTACGTATCCGAATTATATTCCGATGAGTTCAACGGGTAAAGTTCTACTCAAATGAAGGAATACTTGAGATGAAAAGAGCGTATTGGTAAGTGATGTGAAATGGATACTTGGACAGGTATGTACTTAACCCTCGGGTTGAGTATTGATACAATAACGATAAGGTAGTAAAATGATGAAAGATTATTAGAAATGAGATTTATGTTTTGGTGATACCATGCTAATGTTGTTTGGTATGATTGCTTTGTTATGTTACTTATTATTTGCATATGAACTTACTAAGCATTTATGCTTACCCCTCTTTCTTACTCATTGTAGTTTTGGACAAGCCAGCTCAGAGTCGGGATTGGTCGGAGGATCGATCACACTATCAGGAAGAACTTTGAGTAAAATGGCTTGTAAATTCAAGTATGGCATGTATAGCAAAATACTTATTATGTGTAAATGATCTTAAGGTATGGCGATGAAATGGTTGAGGAAGTGCTTGATAATGATAAATTATGGAAATGGTTAGTTTAGAATATGTTTGATGTTATGGAAAGTTAATAAGTTACCTAGTTCATGAAAATTCATAAAAAGGATGAAATTTACCATAAACAGAATATTACAGCAACACTGACGTGAGTTTGAAAATTTACTAAAAATCATAGAAATTGAATTTGGTGATGGATTAAATATCAAATTGAAGCTTATTATGTCTAGTTTCACATGAAACAAACTAAACTGGTAAAAGAATTATATGTTAGAAGATATTTGAATTTTAGTGAAACAGGGTCAGAGCAGTTTCTGAATCCCCTGTTCCAACTTTAGAAATTTACCATAAATTTTACAGATATAATTAGGTGGTGTATTTTATATTCTCAGAATCCTTATTGAGTCTAGTTTCAGTAGAAATAAACATCATATTCATATGAATTTTATACAGAGAGAAAAGTGGTTCGAAGTAAACAGAGGTCAGACCAGTCAAGCCCTGAAACAGGGGTAAATTTAACTAATAAACTGTACTAATTGGCCCAACCAAAAATTCTAGAAAAAAATTAGTAGATAGGAATATGAGTCTAGATTCAGGGAAAATTTATGGATCTTTATTTCGAGTTTCGTAACTCGAGATATGATTTTTCTTGTGACTGTAACGCAAGTAGCTAAAAAGTTGTGAATGTAGAAACAAATAATCTAAAGTTCTTAAAATGTTAAATTAAGCTTAGTAACACCTCATACTCGACTCCGGTGACGGTCTCGGGCGTGGGGGCGTTACATTTAGTGGTATCAGAGCAGGTTTATTCGGTTCTCGGACTACGTGTTGTTTGTACGGATTTTGCTATACATGCCATATGTATAAATTGTGATAGTGTGACGACTTCTGACCTTTTTAAATGATTTTTTTTATAGTAAATGGATCCCGATCCAGCTGTGGCAGATGAAGTAGAGAGTAATGCGCCCACTCGCTGAAGGAGCAGCACGACTGAAAATCCACCTCCTACTGTTGGTCAGGGAGGAGGAGAAAGGGGTCGGGAAGCCTTTCTCCAAATGATGAGTGCATGGTACACTGAGTTCGTTCGTACGAACCCAAATGTACAACCTCCCCCACCTCCCTCAATTCCTCAACCTGTACCCCAGATGCCTCAAGGTATGGATCGATGAAATTTCATAGAAATCCAGTTTGTGAGAATCCGCAAGCAAGGGGCCGAAGAATTTAAAGCAAATATTGATGATGATGCCGAGAAAGCAGAGTTTTGGCTTGAAAATTCTATTCGGGTATTTGATGAATTATCTTGTACACCTGAAGAATGTTTGAAATGCGCTATATCTTTGTTGAGGGATTCACTTACAATTGGTGGAAGACTTTGATTTGGTGGTACCGAAAGAGAGAGTAACATGGGAATTCTTTCAAGAAGAGTTTGGAAGAAATATATTAGTGAAAGATTTATGGATCGAAACGTAAAGAATTTCTTGAAGCTCAAGCAAGGTAATATGATGATTCTGAGAATATGAAAGAGAGTTTGTTCGATTAAGTAAATATGCCAGAGAGTATGTTCCTACAGAGGCCAAGATGTGCCGACGATTTGAAGACGGGCTCAATGAAGACATCAAAGTATTTGTTGGAATTCTTGAATTAAAAGAAATAGTAGTATTGGTTGATCGAGCTTGTAAGGCTGAAGAATTACTTAAAGAGAAGAAAAAGGCAGAGACTGAGACTAGAAGCTGGAAGAAAAGACCGATGAGCAGTTCATTCTCACAGCAACCTGGAAAGTCAAGAAATATGAATCCTCGTTCTCAAACTTCAGCTGGGCAATCATATGGAAACTATAAGAAGCAAAATGTGGGTTCTAAGTCCCAGACTACTTCAGCAGCCAGTGTAGGAAATCCGAGATTTGTTAAACCGGAGTGCCAGCGGTGTGGTAGAAATCATTTTGGTCCGTGCAGAGCAAATGAATGTTTTCGATGTGGTTCTCCGGATCATTTTATTAGAGAGATCGCCAGAGAGAGTGAAAAGAAAAATTTCAGAATATAAAAACAAGTGGGGCGGATTCGAGAGGAAGATATCTAAGAAAAGCTGGGAGCGAAGCAAGCAGTAAGAATGTAGTCAGAGATGCACCAGTTAGACCTGAAGGAAGGGCTCCGGCTAGAACTTATGCTATTAAAGCACGCGAAGATGCTTCTCGCTTTGATGTGATTACCGGTACATTTTCTCTCTATAATGTTAATGTTATTGCTTTGATTGATCCGGTTCTACTTATTCATATGTGTGCATGAAATTGGTGTCTAGTATGAATATACCGTTGAGAACACGAATTTATGATCGAGTGTCGAATCCGTTAGGCAAATGTGTGATTTTTGATAAAGTATGTAAGAAATGTCCTTTAATGATTCGGGATCATTACTTTCCGGCCGACTTGATGTTGTTGCCGTTTGATGAGTTTGATGTTATTTTGGGCATGGATTGGTTGACATTGCATGATGCTAAAATAAATTGCAAAGAAAAAGTTATAGAATTAAAGTGTGAAAATGGTGAAACACACTGCGGGTTGAATCGAGATAAATCGAGTCATTGCCTAGTGTGATTTCTTCAATGTCGGCTCAAAGATATTTAAGAAAGGGTTATGAAGCTTATTTGGCGTATGTAATTAATACAAAAGAAGTTGAAAAGAAAGTTGAATCGGTCTGCGGTTGTGTGTGAATTTGCGGACGTATTTCGGAAGAATTGCAGGTTTGCCTCGATTAGGGAAGTAGAATTTGGTATTGATTTGATACCACAGGAACAACTCCGATTTCGATTGCTCGTATAGAATGGCACCAGCAGAGTTGAAGGAATTAAAGTCGCGATTGCAAGAGTTGGTGATAAAGGCTTTGTGAGACCGAGTTTTTCACCTTGGGGTGCTCCGTGTTATTTGTGAAAAAGAAGGATGGTTCTATGAGATTGTGTGTTGATTATCGGCGATTAAACAAGGTGACAATCAAAAACAAGTATCCATTGCCAAGAATTGATGATTTGTTTGATCGGCTAAAAGGAGCGACATGGTTTTCAAAGATTGATTTGAGATCTGGATATTATCAATTGCGGGTAAAAGAGTCGGATGTGCCTAAAAGCGCTTTTAGAACAAAATACGGTCATTATGAATTTTTAGTTATGCCATTCGGGTTGACAAATGCTCCTGCTTTGTTTTTATGGATTTAATGAATCGCATATTCCAACCATACTTGGACAAATTTGTTGTGGTGTTTATAGATGATATTTTAATTTATTCAAAAGATGAGACAGAGCATTTGAACATTTGAGGATAGTTTTGCAAACTTTGAGAGATAAGCAATGTATGCTAAGTTTAGTAAAAGTGAATTTTGGCTCGGGAAGTTGGATTTTTGGGTCATATTGTTTGGTGATGGTATACGGGTTGATCCTAGTAAAATTTCAGCCATTGTTGATTGGAAACCACGAAAAATGTAACTGAAGTTAGAAGTTTCTTGGGGCTAGCCGGGTATTATCGACGGTTTGTAAATGGATTTTCTATAATTGTTGCTCCTATAACTAGACTACTCAGAAAGGATGTTAAATTTGAATGGACGGAAGAATGTCGTGAGTTTTGAAGAATTAAAAAGTTATTAACAGAGGCACCGGTGTTAGTACATTTTAATCGGGTAAAGAATTTGTGGTGTATAGTGATGCTTCTCTAAATGGTTTGGGGTGTGTGCTTATGCAAGAAGGAAAAGTGGTGGCTTATGCTTGAGGCGATTAAAACCTCATGAGAAGAATTATTCTACTCACGATTTAGAATTGGTCTGCGGTGGTGTTTGCTTTGAAAATTTGGCGACATTATTTGTATGGTGAAAAGTCTTAGGGTATATACCGACCATAAAAGTCTTAAGTATTTGATGTCACAAAAAGACTTGAATTTAAGACAACGAAGATGGTTGGAGTTACTGAAAGATTACGAGCTTGTTATTGATTATCATCCGGGAAAAGCGAATGTAGTAGTTGATGCTTTGAGCAGAAAGTTGTTGTTTGCATTGAGAGTTATGAACACTCAGTTGAAAATGTCAGATGATGGTTCGATTCTAGCAGAGTTAAGAGCAAAACCAATGTTTTTACAAGAGATCTCTGAAGCTCAGAAAGATGCTCAAGATTTGCAAGCCAAAAGAAAGCAGTGTGAAGTTGATACAGAGTCAGATTTCAGAATCGGTTCTGATGGGTGCTTAATGTTTAAAGATCGGATTTGTGTACCAAAGAATGAGGAATTGATTCAAAAGATCCTACAGGAAGCACATAGTGGTTGTTTCTTGATTCATCCGGGTAGTACGAAAATGTATAATGACTTGAAGAAAATGTATTGGTGGAATGGAATGAAAAAGGATATATCAGAGTTTGTGTCCAAATGCTTGATTTGTCAACGGTGAAAGTTGAACACTAAGTGCCTTGGGATTACTTCAGCCTATTATGGTTCTGAATGGAAATGGGATCGGATTACTATGGATTTTGTTTCAGGATTGCCATTAACTCCGGGAAAGAAAGATGCCATCTAGGTAATAGTTGTGGACTAACTAAGTCGGCTCATTTTATCCCGATGACGCACGGATTATTCTCTTAATAAGTTGGCTGAATTGTATGTTAGAGAAATTGTTAGACTACATGGAATACCATTGTCGATCATTTCAGATAGAGATCCAAGGTTTACCTCGCGTTTTGGCAAAAATTGCAAGACGCGTTAGGTACAAAGTTAAATTTCGATGATCGCTTTTTATCCACGATGATGGACAATCGAGAGAGTAATTGATTCTTGAAGATATGCTCAGATGTTGTGTATTAGAATTTCAAGGAAGTTGGGAAAAATACTTACCGTTGGTACAATTTGCTTACAATAATAGTTATCAGACGAGCTTGAAAATGGCACCTTATGAAGCATTGTATGGTCGTAAGTGTCGAACGCCTTTGTATTGGACTGAACTCAAGGAAAATAAGATTTATGGAGTTGATCTAATAAAAGAAACCGAAGACAAGTAAAGGTAATTCGAAATTATTTGAAAGCTGCGTCGGATAGACAGAAATCTTATGCAGATTTAAAACGAAAGGACATTGAATTTCAAGTTGGTGATAAAGTATCTTTAAAGGTGTCTCCGTGGAAAAAGGTTCTCAGATTTGGACGGAAGGGCAAATTAAGTCCACGTTTTATTGGGCCGTATGAGATAATTGAAAAAGTTGGACCGGTAGCATATCGGCTAGCTTTACCACCGAATTAGAGAAGATTCATGATGTGTTCCACGTATCTATGTTACGTCGGTATCGTTCGGATCCTTCACATGTGATTTCACCAAGCGAGAAATTGAACTACAACCGGATATGACCTATGAAGAAGAACCGATTAAGATTTTAGCTCGAGAGGTCAAACAACTAAGGAATAAAAATATTGCACTTGTGAAGGTGTTGTGGCAAAAGCATGGAGTAGAAGAAGCTACATGGGAATCAGAAGAAACTATGAGAAATCAATACCCACATCATTTCTTTGGTAAGATTTTCGAGGACGAAAATCCTTAAAGGGGAGAGTTGTAATATCCCGAATTAGGGCCTAATCGGAATAGTGGTTTCGTGACCACAAATCCGAGATAGAAATAATTATTTTATAATTATTTTGAGGTTTATGATATGATTGCATGATTGTGTGAAAATTTTGTGAAGAAATTCCATGCATAAAATGCTTAATTTGAAGTTAGGGGCTAAATCGAATAAGTTGCAAAACTTTCATTCTAGAATTTTTAGTATGAAATTGCTTTGAAATATTAATTAGGAGGTCTTAAATAGCAATTTGACCAAATTCTAAAATTTTGGACAAAAATGGGCTTGTACATGAAAATTTTCAAAGAAAGGCATTAAGGGCATTTTGGTCATTTGGATAATTAATGAAATAAAATGGGAAAAATGACACAAAATAGTCATCTTCCCCATTAGTTGCTGCCGAATGCTCCATGTCTCCATAGCTAGGGTTTCTTCAACTTTCAAGCTTCATAGTAAGTGATTCCAAGCCCCGTTTTTAATGATTTTTATGTTTTTGAAATCCAGATAACTCGATAAAGCTTATGTTAGCAATAATTTAACCTAGGGTTTATATTTGGAAAAATACCCATAGGTGAAATTTGTGTATTTTGATGTTTTATGATAGAATATGATGTTTTAAATTATGTTAGACAACTTTTACTACTCGATTTTAAGCAAAAACGAGTAAAAGGGCTTAATCGGTAAAAATACCTAATAGTCACAAGTACATGTTAGAGTGAGAATTTGATGTTGCCATAGAAGGGAAAAGTGATCAGCATGTTGTAAAACATAAGAATAAGGAATAAAGTTTAATCCCGAGCCTAGGGGCAAAAATGTAAATATGCAAAAGTTTAGGGGTAAAATTGTAATTTTTTCAAAATTTGAATTAAGGATTAATTTGATAATGTGAGTATTAAATAAGCTAAATGTGTTATTTTAGATCAAGAAAGACGTGGAAACGACTCCAATCGAGGAAAAGAAAAGATTGTGGATTAAATTGCAAAACCTTTGTATTTTGGTACCAAGGTAAGTCCATATGTAAATAATGTAGCATAATTGTTATTTTAAGTCATTGATGTCAATTATGTGATATGCTGATTTTTTTATTATGAAATAAATGCTTTGTGGTTATTTTGAATAAAATATAAATTGTTACCGAGTATTGGTTACGGCATTTTACGGAAGACGTCAAGGATATGTGTTCAAGGAAAATCCCGTTTGAACCTTAGGGATAGATTAGGATACAAGTGACATGTCACTGGGATATTTGGGCATTCGAACTCGTTGAGTTGAGTCCGAGTTCACTTATGGATGCGAATGTTTGAACTCGTTGAGTTGAGTCCGAGTTCGTGAGATGTAACTAGGCATCCGAGCTCGTTGAGTTGAGTCCGAGTTCATTATGGATGCGAACGCCCGAGCTCATTGAGTTGAGTCGAGTTCGCTTAGGGCGGGTTACATGGTAGCTTGGCTACATATGTGGCACTTATGTGCAAACTTCCTACGTATCCGAATTATATTCCGATGAGTTCAACGGGTAAAGTTCTACTCAAATGAAGGAATACTTGAGATGAAAAGAGACGTATTGGTAAGTGATGTGAAATGGATACTTGGACAGGTATGTACTTAACCCTCGGGTTGAGTATTGATACAATAACGATAAGGTAGTAAAATGATGAAAGATTATTAGAAATGAGATTTATGTTTTGGTGATACCATGCTAATGTTGTTTGGTATGATTGCTTTGTTATGTTACTTATTATTTGCATATGAACTTACTAAGCATTTATGCTTACCCCTCTTTCTTACTCATTGTAGTTTTGGACAAGCCAGCTCGAGTCGGGATTGGTCGGAGGATCGATCACACTATCGGAAGAACTTTTGGTAAAATGGCTTGTAAATTCAAGTATGGCATGTATAGCAAAATACTTATTATGTGTAAATGATCTTAAGGTATGGTGATGAAATGGTTGAGGAAGTGCTTGATAATGATAAATTATGGAAATGGTTAGTTTAGAATATGTTTGATGTTATGGAAAGTTAATAAGTTACCTAGTTCATGAAAATTCATAAAAAGGATGAAATTTACCATAAACAGAATATTACAGCAACACTGACGTGAGTTTGAAAATTTACTAAAAATCATAGAAATTGAATTTGGTGATGGATTAAATATCAAATTGAAGCTTATTATGTCTAGTTTCACATGAAACAAACTAAACTGGTAAAAGAATTATATGTTAGAAGATATTTGAATTTTAGTGAAATAGGGTCAGAGCAGTTTCTGAATCCCCTGTTCCAACTTTAGAAATTTACCATAAATTGTACAGATATAATTAGGTGATTTATTTTGTATTCTCAGAATCCTTATTGAGTCTAGTTTTAGGAGAAATAAACCTCATATTCATATGAATTTTATACAGAGAGAAAAGTGGTTCGAAGTAAACAGAGGTCAGACCAGTCAAGCCCTGAAACAGGGGTAACTTTAACTAATAAACTGTACTAATTGGCCCAACCAAAAATTCTAGAAAAAAATTAGTAGATAGGAATATGAGTCTAGATTCAGGGAAAATTTACGGATCTTGATTTCGAGTTTCGTAACTCGAGATATGATTTTTCTTGTGACTGTAACGCAAGTAGCTAAAAAGCTGTGAATGTAGAAACAAATAATCTAAAGTTCTTAAAATGTTAAATTAAGTTTAGTAACACCTCATACTCGACTCCGGTGACGGTCTCGGGCGTGGGGGCGTTACAGTTACTCTCATTTATGCAATGCAAAAAATGGTTATTCCAAAGGGTGTTTGTTTCGAAAGGGAGAAGATTATCCACAATTTTGTGTGGGTCACACGAAAGAAAAGAAAGGTATCAATCTAGTTAAATGGGATGATCTTTACAAAACTACAAAGCATGTTGGTTTCGGCTTTAAGAATTTTGACTGCCTTAATAAGGCTTTTCTTGTGAAGGTTGGGTTTAATATTATTAAGAACCCTCACCTATTATGGGTTCAAGTTCTTAGAGCTAAATAAAAATGGAATGTTGACCTACTGGTTGTGCTAAATGCGAGTAATGCATCGCGGTTATGGAAGGGGATTTGTCGTGTTTGGAATAGGATCCAGGATGGTTCCAGGATTTTTTCATGTGGAACATTGGTAATGGATTAAAGGTGGAATTTTGGAGGGATAATTGGATCAAAGATTGGGGACCCTTTATTGATGCTTGTTCACAATCTGAAAGAATTCCATCTGAGCATGTTCATGTTAAGGATATGATGATGCCGAGTGGGGAGTGGGGTTGGAATAAGATCAGCTTGTTTCTACCACAGTCAATACTTTTGAGCATTGCTACATATAAACCTTTATTAGCCCGTGATGTGGATGATTTTATTGGTTGGAAATATGATAAGAAATGTGTATTCTCCATTTATTAGTCCGTGATGTAGATGATTTTATTGGTTGGAAATATGATAAGAAGTGTGTATTCTCCATTCACTCGGCTTATAATGCTTCTTGTGATGTTGACAGAGATAATTGCAGTAGTATTTGCAACTAAATTTGGCATATTTCGGGACCTTAAAAGGTAAAGGTATTTATTTAGCTTGCTTATCTAAATAAAGTCTTGACCAATGACAACTGAATAAGAAGAACTTTACCCCAGATGCAAGATGTATGATTTGTGGAAGTTATTTGAAAAGCATTGACCATGTGTTGCATTTATGCACACCAGCTGTATCAATTTGGAGCTCCATAATCAGGCCGAAAAAGAGAGATGAATTCTTCTCAATCATTTTTGGAAGTTGGTTGGAAATTAATATATCTAATTCTAAGCATTTTACATGCGATCCTTCAGAATGGCAAGTCCTCTTTTGTGTTATTTGCTAATAGCTTTGGATAAAGAGGAACAATTATGTGTTTAACGCGGACTTTATTGAGAATGAAAGTGATTTGGAAAAGAGTTACCGTATGAGGGAAAGTTATCTCTGTTCAAACTTTGGATCGATGGGGCCTCAAGGCATTCAAAAGCCAAAACTTGTAAGTTGATCAGATGAATTCCACTGGATGATGAGTGGCATAAAGTGAATACTAATGGTGTAGTCTGTATGGTGTCCAAGAATGCTACTGCAGGTAGCATGATTCGCGAACAGCATGGAACATGGATTACTGGTTTCTCAAGGAATATTGGTCGCTGCTCAGTTATCGATGCTGAACTTTAGGGAGCTTTGGAAGGCCTCCAACTCACCTAGAAGCTTAGGCTGAAATGAATAATTCTTGAGTTGGACAACACTGAAGCTATTCAAGAAAATGTAGTCGATCAACATTACTCAACTGTGACACGTACTATTAATAACATGTTGCAACTTCCTAGAATGGTTAAAGTTACTTATACCTTCAAAGAGGGTAACAAGGTAGCTGATGGGTTAGCACCAATGGGGCTTTCAAGACTGGTGGTATGTACTTTTTCATGCAACCATCGGATGAAGTCCTACTGTCACTACATGATAATTATTTTGGAGTGGCTTGGCTACAAATAGTTTAAGTAATGGTTTAATCCTTCTCTTTGTACCAAAAAAAAAAGGTTATCATTCATAGCTACATTACCACATCAGAAATCAATCGATTAAGTTTTAGTTTGATTGGCATCAGTATTGTTGTTAATGCAGGAAGACGTGGTTTGAGTGCACTGAAGCGCATTATCTTCCTATTTAAAAGTTAGGGAGGGGTTTAACGGGATTTTTGTGCAAGTGTACACAGTCGTTCATGTAATAATTAAGTAATGAGTTATCTTCTCCACAGGAACTGTGTGTGTTAATTGATTATTTGCAAAATTATAAATTCACAATTTGGTAAAAAACACAATAATTTGAGTGATGATAATTTAACTAGATTAATTTAACTAGATGCAAATTTGATCTTTAATGCAATTTTAAACTAAGTATGCAAAATTATTTAACTGTACGAATGGATTTTAGCAACAGAAACACAACTTCAACAATCAATAACATGTATAGGCTAGGATAATTACATTAATCATCTTAATTCATTTTCATCATGCTTAACAGTGTTCAGAAAATATTTCATGGCAACTCAATCTTTCATGAGTTTAGAAACCAAATTAAGTCTTTCGAATCTTTTACTTAGTGAAACATACTTTTTACTGATCATATTAAACTAAGGGTTTCTTAGTATTTATGCCAAGTAACAAGGACAATTAAGTTTGAAATAGTTTAATCACATAAACCTAAAAATTATACAAGATAATAGAGCTAACTAACGATATTATGAACATCTAATTAGTCGGGTTTAATGATCTAAATTAAGCATTGCACTTTTCAATTATGTGTCTACTAGTCATCGCCTGGTTAGGATCGCTCAGCTAATCTGAATACATTCAATCACGTATGAGTGAAATACATCTTGATTTTAATTGAAAACATGATCGACTGAGGCACAAACACGTTAAACATAAATCAAACAAGTATTATTGAATTAACATAATCATCCTAGATAAATAGAATTAAGCTATCATTGTTGATTGCAAGATCAATAAACACTTAACAAACATGTTTAAATCAAACAACAAGGAGAAAGGAGTAAACTCTAACTCAATTCAGTAGCCTTTCGGATCTTTCTAGCTGAGGTGTTTCTATGATCCGCCCGTTGCTCCTTTGCTAAATGTTTCTCAAGGTGGTCAGCCATGAGATAGTCTTGTCAAGGCTTTTATTAGCTAAAGAATGGAAGGGAAAATGGAGTGGCTAGGCGTGGGGAAAAAGGAAAGGGAAATGGAATGAGAGAAAAGAATGTATAATGAGAGATGTGTTATGAATGAAGGGATGAAGAACGGGGGATGAGTAGTGTGGTATTTATAGGAGAAGGTGAGGGTGAAGTTTACTAAAAATAGAGTTTAAAATCCCCCTATCTTCTCCATTGCATGTTCGGCCACAAATTATGGAAACGGAGGTGGTTTGGTTGATTATTTCAAACATAAAATCATGATATAATTAGCATAGAGTGAACAGTTTCGAAGGCATAGTTTGTGTGTTGATTTCTGATTAAATTGCAACTGCAGGGACCTCCAATGAAATATCCCAAAGCTAATTTTTGGGCAGCCATATGCTTGTGCTGAAATTGGGCTTAACTCCCCCTTGTTGGACAGTTTCATGATCCAAAAATTAATCAGACATGTCTGCTTTGTAACACAATTTAACTGGGTCAAATTAGCATCCTTATGACCCAATTTTGCATTGTATTATCGTCCAAGTAAGGTGGATGTGTCCATGTCCATGCATCCTTATGGTAATCTCATCTTCCCTGGACCCACTGCATAATAAAAATCACATACTGATAATTAACATGAAAATAATATAATTTATGCACAAAAACCATGTACTAATGCATAATTTCGCATACTTCATAAATTCATGTCTCATATTAATATTTAAACAAAATCCACTTAATTTATTAACAATTACTCAATACTAATATAATTATTAAGTCAAAAGGTGGTAAAAATATATAGAAAAACCCTATATAATTTCAAGTTTACAAGGGGCTACTAGTAATTCTAGACATTATATCAAAAAACAAAAAGAATAAATATAATAAGAACCTATAATGAGTTTAATGTTCAAACCAGAAACCAAACAATCCCATCTTATTGACCACATCAGCTTCCCAATAATTTGGTTTTGCTTTCGTAATTTTGTGGTTATTTCAATCTATCAGCATTACAAAAGTTATTATTGTTAATCGTTGATGCCTTTTCTTTTTTGGGAACTAGAAAGCATTACAACTGCTATCTCTATATAAGTAAGTCTATTAATTATAATTTATGAAATTAGTTCTCTATAACAACATATTGTCTAAAATTTCAAATAAAATTATAACTATTTCATATAAGCAAGCCTACTAACTATAATTTATTGAACAAAAATTATCTTAATTAAAATATTATTTCAATAAAATGTTTAATTTTCACATGAAAAAATCTATTAATCATATTTTATTAAATAAAAATAATCTTCAATGAGTGGAATTAATAATATCAATTTAATAAAGTATTAAGTTCCTTAATTAAATATTTTTACTATGAATTTGGAACATCATAAATTTACAAATCGATTATTTGAATTTAATAGCTCATAATTAATTAATTTAATTTGATAACCATATTGATTAATTGAGCCTATTAGATTTATGATTAGATTTATGATTGATCATGTGTAAAAATGTATTCTACTATGAATTCGGAACATTATAAACTTACAAATTAATTACTTGAATTCAATAACTCATTATAAATTAATTAATTTAATTTGATAACTCATATTGATTAATTGAGCCTGTTAGATTTAGGATTAATCGTGTGTAAGAATGTATTCTACTATGAATTTGGAACATCATAAACTTATAAATTGATTACTTGAATTCAATAACTCATTATAAATTAATTAATTTAATTTGATAACTCATATTGATTAATTGAACCTGTTAGATTTATGAACTTTATAATTAATCATGTGAAAGAATGTTATTTAACATATGCATAAAAGTAATAATGCATGCACCTGTTATACGTCTTTTAATTTCATTGATCTAACCCTCACTTTATTTCTTTTTTAAATATAATGTTTACTTTGTTTGATGAAAATTCATGATACGAATTATACAATAGGTTTACAATGATTCTCTCTCTATAACAACATGATGATATAGACGTATAACAATCATCTCTTCATAACAACGTCTATCCATGGACAATTCCGCTGATTCCACTACTGATCGCGGCAATCCTGCGTTTTTCGGCTCTCGTTTGATTCAAACCTTTTCTCGTCACGATACGATGAAGTTGGATGAGGGGAACTTTGTTCAATGGCAATAGCATGTTCATTTAATAATCGAAGGTTATGAACTATTAGGATATTTAGAAGGGACGTTACCTGGTCCACCGCGATTCCTCTCTTCTCTAAATGGAATTTTAAATCCGAATCCTGATGTATCTCTCTTTGTTAGCAAGATAAGCTTCTTGTTTCTTGGCTCTTTTCTACAATTAGTCCTTCATTATTATCTTGTTTTACAGCCGCAAAATTAGCGTGTGACATTTGGAGCACGACGAGTCATCTCTTTGCTATTGCCACTGGAGCCAAGGTGTCATGAATCAGACATGAGTTACACTCCATCAAAACAAGGACGATGTCTATTAAAGAGTATGTGGCAAAGATACAAAATACCTGCACCTTGCGCGAACGTCTAGATCTGTGGTTCTAGAGGCAGAGAAGGTGAAGATCATTCTTGTCGGACTCTCATCAAATTTTGACGCAATTCTCACTCTGGCCTCTTTCTCGTTTGACTCTTTTCCTCTACAAAAACTTGTTGATGTGCTTGTGGAATTTGAGAGCCATCAGGCTCATGCGATGACTGATGCGTCCTTACATGTGCACCTGGTAAAGGCCGCTTCGTCGACACCGATGGCGGAGCCCGTGCATGGTGGCCACCCATCATCTTCTATTCGTGGGTGAGGGTTTCGGCCTCGGCTTCAAAGTCAGATCTGTAGTATGTATGGCCATGTGGCGCAAAAATGCTATTACAGGTTTGATCGTGATTATGGTGGCTCACTCGCTCCGGTAATGGCGTCGACACCATCTGGATGTGCTGGTTACAGATCGCGCAACGATATGTTTGGCGCACCTGGCTAGTATTCATCAACGAGTGGTGGTCAGGTCTTCTTTCGTGGTCTAGGACAATACACTAATCTTTCGATAATGCACCCGACTGGTTTTCTATTCGGCTCTACATGGGACAAGAGGCAACCAAATTTTTCTGTGGCTAATCAGCCACCTGCTAAGGTTTCTAACAATTTTAATTCAGGTTGTGATGTTGGTGTAGGCCAGGTGGGACAAACAGTTGGGCCGAATGCTGGAGCAGGCTCGTATTTTGGTGCAAATTTGCCATCTGTCGTGGCTCTACCTTATGGGCCGTCCTCTCTTGGGTTTGTTGGTGCTGCTAAACTACCCATTTCAAGTAATGGGGTTGGACCATATGGTAGGCCAGCGCCTACGGATCAGAATCTTGGCCAACCTACTAGGCCGAATGCCAATCTGGTTGGGCTTGACACTACTGGTAATTTTTTGGTACAAAATCATGGGTCCAATGTGTCGTGGTGCACTAAACTGAGGATGCATGTTCATGACCTTGATGCCTCGTCATGCATTGGGTTGCCTCGTCTCCTTGATTTTCATGCATCCGATTAGTTGACCACCTCTGGGTCCAATGCCAATACAACTCAATATGGGTTAAATTTTGATAATGAAAACTCGTATATTCCTATGCCTGTAGGGACCACATCTTGGTGTCCTGACTCTGAGGCTACACATCATGTCTGTCGGGAGGCTACCACTTTGAAAGAGTCCACACCATACTCAAGTACATATCCTCTCCTTATGGGTAATGGGACTCCTACAAAAATATTGTGTGCTGGAAATTATACTTTACCTACAACAAGTAAGATGTTTCATCTATCTAATGTTCTGTGCATTCCAAGTATCAGAAAGAATTTGTTGTCTGTCTCTCAGTTTACTAAGGATAATAATATGTTTTTTGAATTTCATCCATCTTATTGTGTTGTTAAGGACATCTCGACTCGATAAATTTTACTGTGGTGCCACACTCATGATGGACTCTATTATTTTTTGTCGGTTCCTTCAGGTTCATCTACCAGTGATCCCTCTACCCTTAACACTAGTCTTCTACCTTCTAGTACTGGCGATGATGTGTTTGCCTTATGGAACCGTAGACTTGGTCATCCGTCTACTTCAATTGTTAAAATTGTTCTTGATAAGTGTAAAATTGTCTCCAATAAAATGTTCATTGATAATATATGTGTTGCATGTCAAAAGGGGAAGTCTCATAAACTTCCCTTTTCAAACTTTGCTACTGAATATAAGGATTTTTTTTACTTGGTTGTCTCTGACTTATGGGGTCCAACATCGGTTGCATATGGTAATAATTTGTATTATATTTCGTTCATCGATATGTACAATAGGTTTACTTGGATTTATCTCATTCAACGTAAGTCTCAAGCAGTGGAGTGTTTTCTTCAATTTCAGAAGATGATTCAAACTCAATTTGGGAAAGGAATTAAAAGTTTTCAAAGTGATTGGGGTGGAGAGTATCGTGCTTTCACGCAGACTCTCACTAATCTTGGGATAATTCATCGTCTATCCTGTCCACATACGTCCTAGCATAATGGAGTGGTTGGGCGAAAGCATAGGCACATTGTTGAGACTAGTCTTACTCTCTTAGCTCAAGCCAATGTGCCCATGGACAACTAGGGTTATGCTTTTTGTAGTGTCGTGTATATCATAAACCGTCTACCTACTCCAGTATTGAAAGGACAATCTCCATATCAGATTCTTCATCGTCATGAACCTACATATGATCATTTAAGGGTCTTTGGGTTCTGTTGTTTTCCATATTTGCATCTGTTTACCCACCACAAGTTAGATTTTTGCTCTCAACCGTGTATATTTTTAGGATACAGCTCTCAACATAAAGGGTATCATTGTCTCACTCCAGATGGTAAGATAATTGTTTCTTATCGTGTTATTTTTTATGAACGACAATTCTTGTTTTCTTCCCCTACCATACCCATAGTTAATCCTAGTTCAATTGTCTCCACGTATGTTCTGCTTGTTAAGTCTACTACCTTTCAACCTGCTGCAACAATCGCGAGAACCACTGTTGCTTCCTCTTTTCACCATAGTCTCGTACAATCTACATCTGGTGGTTTATCGATCGAGTTAAGAACTGCTCATGAGGATTTCAGGCCCTCGGTCTCAAACATTGGAGGTTCATTTGCTCAAAGAACTATTCCAGGTATGGCCTCTTCGGCACCTCCTTCTGTTCAACCAGTGAATACTCATACTATGGTTACTAGATCTAAGGCTAGGACTTTTAAAACCAAGGCTCTGTCTATTGAAGCCGTTGACTATGAACCATGCACAGTTGAAGAGCCTTGCTGATCCAGAGTGGAAACTAGCAGTTCAAGCTAAGTTTGATGCCCTTATGGCTAACTCCACTTGGGAACTTGTTTCTCTACCTCATGGATGGAATGTGATAGGGTGTAAGTGGCTTTTTAAGTTAAATAAAAATTCTGATAGGACCATTTCTCGGCCAAAGGCTGACTGGTCGCAAAAGGATGTTCGCAGGTTCTTGGGTGTGATTTCAAGGAAATGTTTAGCCTATTTCTTGGTGAAAGGCTCGACTAGTCGTAAAAGGATGTTCGCAGGTTCTTGGGTGTGATTTCAAGGAAATGTTTAGCGTAGTGGTCAAACCTACGACTATTCAAGCCATAATGACGGTTGCAGTTTCTCGTGGTTGGCAACTTCGTCAAGTCGATGTCAATAATGTGTTTTTAAATGGTGATCTCACCAATGCAACAACCTCGAGGTTATGTTCAATGTGGTCCGACTAGTGAGTAGTTAGTATGTCGTCTAAAAAAGGTATTATACGGGTTGCACCAAACACCACGTGCCTGGTTTGATAAATTGAAATGGTTTCTTGTTTCTACTGGATTTCTTATATCCAAATCTGATGCATCTCTGTTTGTTCGAGTAACGATCGAGTCAATTCTCTATGTTCTGGTTTATGTGGATGATATTATTGTTACAGGGAGCACGGCTGACAGTATAAATAGTTTTATTCAGTTGTTACATAAAGAGTTTTCTCTAAAGGACATGGGGGATCTCCACTACTTCTTAGGTATTGAAGTTACTCGATCTTCCACTAGGAGTCTGCACTTATGCCAGCGCAAGTACATTAGAGATCTTCTTGACAGGAGCTCATTGACTAATGCTAAGAGTGTTCATACAGTGATGATCAGTTCGTCTACGTTGTCTAAAGATGAGGGCGACCGTCTTGTTGATCCTACAGAGTATCAAAGTCTTGCTGGTGCACTTCAATATGTGGTATTGACTCGGCCTGATATTGCTTATGTTGTGAATCGTGTGTGCCAGTTTATGCACTCGCCTACTTCAGTTCATTTTGTGGCTTTAAAAAGAATTTTACGGTTTTTACGTAGGACTATTGATCATGGCCTGATTTTTCGTCCATCTGATAGACTATCTCTCGTCGGTTATGCTGATGCAAACTGGGGGTTGGATTTTGATGATTGCCGATCTACGACAGGATATTGTGTGTATTTGGCGATACGCCCATCTCGTGGTGTTCGAAAAAGTAACAAGTTGTTTCTCGATCAACAGCAGAAGCCGAATATCAAAGTCTTGCTGCCACCACCAGTGATATTACATGGTTAGTCTCCCTGCTAACGGAGTTACAAATTCATTCTGCTGACTTCCCTACCGTTTGGTGTGACAATTCTAGTGCAGTAGCAGTTGCTGTCAATCCGATCTTACATTCCAAGTTCAAACATGTTGAACTTGACCTATTCTTTGTCCGTGAAAAGGTAGCTGACGGTTCACTCATTATGGGGCTTGTGACCAAGTTGCTAACGTTTTTACAAAACCATTGTCTGTCTCTTTGTTTACTTGGTTTCGTAATTTACTTCGGGTCTTACCTACTGAAAATCTGGGTGAATGTTAGAGTATGTGAATGTATTAGGCAGGTTATTAGTTTGTTATCAAGATTGGTATATTGTTAATAGATTAGTTAGCAGCAGTTAGCCTCTTTTCCTCATGTATAAATCACATCTCTATACATATACAAACAAATTAACAATACAAACAATTTCAATCATTCTTTCCAATATTTTTCAATTTTATAGAGTTACTAACACACTTAAAAAAATTCAATTTCACTTGCTAAGTTTTATCCCTTTTACTTGAAAGTTATATTTTCGCATCTTTACCCTTACACTAGTGAATTTTTTGTTTAATAATAAGCTTAAATGAAAAATTAATCCTTAAACTACAGCGTATTTTTCATTAATTTGGGTGCTTAAAATCCTTTTTTAATCAAAAGTAGTACCAACTAAATCACGACACGTGGTAAAACATTTTAATTTTTTTTCTTTTCATCTGCTTTCTCCGTTTTCCCTCTCCCCATTAAACTCTGCAGACTCTCTCCCTCTCCTAAAACCACATCTAATTTGTAAACCACTGTCTCCTTCAGTCTCTCACCCTCTCCTACACAAAATCTTTATATTTTCCAAGCCTAGCATGGGGAGCACCACCTCTTGCAATGCCCCTAGCCATGCCATATAAGGACATTTGCTACAACTGATCCAACAATGGTTGAGGCTGTGCAAATACCGAGGCCATCACCGGAAGAAAGTGCATGAGAACAATGAGCCATGGTGTTTTCTGTCATGTTCACTTCTGGATGCTCCATTTCAAGCCATTTGTACTAAGGTGTGGATGTCCCTGTTATAAGCATTTTCAGTGGATCATTGAGATATTTCCAGAGTTGCTCATAACATTCAAACTAGATAAAAAAAAAATCTTATGTTCAACACCTGAACGCAGCTAAGTACAAGTCTACAACAACTAGGTTGCTTGGCAAGGAATCAAAAGTAGAAAACGAAGAACCGACATTTTCTGCTGAAAGGCTTCTTTTTTTTCCCCCACTAATGTGATAAAAATGAATCACCATAATTTTCTGGGGCATTAACAATGACTATTCATCACAGAATGAGGCCCAAACAAGATCACAATTGATGTGAATAGTTATGGATTAGTATTGCCGGTTTGAGAAGCACAAATAAAGTTGAATGGTAAAATCAAAATTGTTTGATAGCTATTGTATTTGCTTGTTGGTTGAATATGTACATATTAAATGTTTTGGTTAAAGAAATTTTGTAACCGCTGCAGTGGTTTGAATAAAAAATTACAACCTTCCCAAAAATTGGGTTGAATTTACAAGAAATGTATGGTTGAATAAAAATATAAAAATGTATTCAACATTGAATAAGACTGCACAAATAAACACAACAATCAAATGAGTGAGATGCTTGTTTTTCCCCTATTTAATAATGCATCCTTTCATGCTTTTTGCATTTCCATTTCATTTAATAAAACATTTTAATTATATCTAAATGAAATTTACCTAAAGTGTTGAAAATATTCTTTTAAAGAAAATTAAATAAATTAGTCATGAAATACAATTTTAAATTTCCACAAATAAATAAACAGCTCTTTCACATTACACCAACTAGAAATTCAGATTTTCAACGCCCCATGCTTTACGTTTGTATATATAAACATTATTAACCTGGATCCACGCTATCAAGGAAGTTTCCCTTAACCTGCGCATGGGGTGGTTCCATTTTTGTCTCTTTCATATCATGGACGTTTGTTTGATATTTTTATGTGCGTAATAATTGGTATTCTGCACTTTCATTTATATTTATAAATCGATCAAACATAGTGAGCAAAAGAGAGAGATGGATACAAAGCAAAAGAGAATTCGTGTGTTAATGTTCCCATGGTTAGCTCATGGCCATATTTCATCCTTCTTAGAGCTAGCCAAGAAGCTCATGAACCAAAACTTGTACGTTTACTTCTGTTCCACCGCTACAAATCTTGATTCCATCAAGCCAAAAATTTCACCTAATCACTCACTTTCAATTCAATTCATTGAGTTCAAGCTGCCATTGTTGCCTGAGCTTCCTTCTTACTATGACAACACCAAAGGATTGACAACCCATCTATTGAACGCCCTATTTAAAGCCGTCGAAATGTCCGGTGATGGGTTTGCCACAATATTGAAAACCCATAACCCGGATTTGCTTATTTATGATTTGCATCAACCCTGGGCACCTACACTTGCTTCCTCACTCAACATACCTGCCATACTTTTCTACACTGCTTCTGCAGCTGGGCCTTTTTTCGCATTTCATGCATGGAAGAAACTTAAAGGGGAGGAGTTTCCCTCTCCTGAATTTTACATAAACGATTGCTTTATGCCAACAAAAAGCTCCAGAAACGAGTTTGGGCGTACTCCACCTGATTCCAGTAATACAGAAAAGATTTTTCAGCACTTTAAACACTCTTTGGATATCATTTTGGTTAAGAGTTTTAGGGAGCTTGAAGGGAAATACATGGACTATCTTTCAATCCTATTAAACAAGAAGGTAGTTCCAACAGGTCCACTAGTTCGAGACGCCACTGAAGAACACCATGAGAACGAGAAAGGGATACTTGAATGGCTTACCAAGAAGAGAAAAGCCTCCACCGTGTTCGTTTCCTTCGGGAGTGAGTATTATCTCTCGAATAAAGAAAGGGAAGCCATTGCTGAGGGGCTTGAGCTTAGTGAGGTGAACTTCATTTGGGTCCTCAGATTCCCTGTTGGAGATAAACCCAAACTTGAAGAGGCATTACCTGAAGGATATCTGGAAAGGATTGGTGAGAGAGGGCTGATGGTGGAAGATTGGGCACCACAGGCGAAAATACTGCAACACTCGAGCACTGGGGGATTTGTGAGTCACTGTGGGTGGAGCTCTGTAATGGAAAGCTTGAAATTTGGAGTTCCAATCATAGCAATGCCTATGCGTATGCATATTGACCAGCCATTTAATGCTAGGCTTGTACAAGATGTTGGTGTTGGAGTAGAGGTAAAGAGAGGTAAGGATGGGAGCCTTGAAAGAGAAGAGATAGTCAAAGTGATCAAACAAGTGATAGGAGAGAAAGATGGGGAGAATATAAGAAATAAAGCTAGAGAAATGAGTAACAACATTAAAATCAAAAGAGATGAAGAGGTGGATGAAGTAGTACAAGAATTTAACCAAATTCTACATAAAGCAGGGTTGAAGGTTGAGGATAAAAAAGTAAATGTTTGATAGTTTAATTAGGGGACAAACAAATAAGCTTGAGGTTTGATGAAGTCTCTTCATTTTGGTTTATCACTTTTCCAGTAATGGAAATCTTAAAGAGTAATGGAGCTTGAATGGAGAGATCTTATCACAGGCTTTGTTGAATAAAGTGGAAGCTTCGTTGATTGTGTTACGATTTGTATGTCATTGTCCATATTCGAGTTTTGCATAATGGAGCTTGAATGGAGAGATCTTATGACAGGCTTTGTTGAATAAAGTGGAAGCTTCGTTGATTGTGTTACGATTTGTATGTCATTTGTTTTTTTCTAATTTTGTTTGGGTTTAATCTTCTTTTCGAAGCATTTGTTTTTGTATGTTCCATATTACGAAATTTAAAAAAGTGGGACAAGTGAGTAAAATTTAAATTCTTAAGTTTAAATCAATTCTCCCCCAAACAAGTTAATTTTATTTTAAATTAACGTGATTTCATTGTGATTTAATTTAAAACCTCCTCTTTTCTCGAATAAAGAAACACAACAATCAAATTAGTGAAATGCATGTTTTTACCCTATTTAATAATGCATCCTTCCATGATCAACATGCTCTTTGCATTTAATAAAACCATAATAGCCTACATCAACATTATATTTGATATAAAGGTTTACTCATATATAAATATAAATATATATATATATATATCAAAATTTATCTAATGTGTTGAATATATTCTTTTAAAAATGTTCTAATTAAAAGAAAATTAAGTAAATTATTCATCAACATTGATTTTAAATAAATATATAGTTTATTTAAAATTCCCACAAATAAATTTAAAAATAAATAAATGAATGTAAAAATATATGGTTGATCCAGAAATTCAGATTTTCAACACCCCTCTTCACGTTTGTATGAGCATTATTAAGGTGGGTCAATGCTATAAAGGAAGTTTACCTCACCATCGTATATAACATGTAGATGAGATGGGTATATTTTGTGCGAATAAAGTAAAAGAGAGTAAATTATTTTAGTAGAAAATCATACAGGGTCCAATTCTCAAAAAAGATTAGAAGGGTTATAGTTGTCTTACTTAAAATTTAATCTCTTAGATAGAATATGCTTCTAATGTATTTTAATAGCACAATATATCATTACAAATTTACCCTACTAAATATTGAAAGTGAAACAATAAAGAACACCAAAATTTTAACAAGGTACAACAAATTGTGCCTATGTTCTCAAACACTACCAAATATATTTCATTACAAACATACAAGTAAAAAATTAGAAGAGGGAAAATTTGCCTTAAGAAGGAATGGCAAATTTTGGGATGAGTTAGATGGGGAGAGACCATCTCTACTTATAGTAGTACAAGTACTCCACAACCTTGTACTTTTTAGATGTGGGATTGTGTTATTTCAAAATCTACACTTTAGCAATTTTTCACATCTTCAATCTCCTTGCAAAATAACATTTGATTGTGCCTTTAAAATTCAAACTTCAAGTTTAAACATTGATCAAGTCCAAACATAACCAGAACTTGACCGCAGTCACAACCTTAGTCACCATATTTGCAGGATTCTCAGTGGTTGAAAATTTCTAGATCTTTACTCCACCTTCTTCCAAAATCTCTCGTACAAAATGATATAGGACATTAATGTGTTTCGTCCTTGCGTGATAAGTTTGATTCTTTGCCAACTTAATAGTACTTTGATTATCACAATGCACTGTAACATACTTTTGCTTAATTTCTAGTTCACCAAGCAACCCTTGAAGCCAAACTGTCTCTGTGACTGTCACATACTCCACTTCTGTAGTAGATAAGTCAATTGTTGATTGTTGACCACCTATAAACGTGTTATCATTTATAGTATAAATATCAGACCAAAAATGTATAATTAAATCAATGATGTCCAGAAACATACAAGTCAAATTGTAATATAATAAAGTTTACAACGAAACATTGGTAAGTATTTCGAGGATCGTACCCAAGAAATTATAGATTGGAAAAACCATTATTAAATTAATTATAGAAAATAATTATTAATCTAATCGAGTCACAAATTCGTAGTGTTAATCCAAATTAATATTTTAATTAAACTAATTAAATCAATAAACCTAAATTAACCTAATGTAATTTCCTATTCTTAGTGTCAACAATGCAAGCCTCTAGGCTATAATCAATTAAATTCCTAATTATCTAATTAAATAATTAATTATCCTCGATTGATTTATTTATCACCCTTAGTTAATAATACCCTTCCGGTCTCATCTTCACTAAAGATTATCACCTAAGTCACCCTTCTGGTCTCTTCCTAGGCATACGGGTACACTTCCAATTTCACCTGTCTTGATATTCTATCAGGGGCATCACTCCCTAATATACTAAGTACTCTTGAATAAACAACTAATTTTGGATAAATAATCACTTAACAAATAAATTAGTTTTTTAATCGAATCATGCGAGATATAAAATAAACACAATAATCTATTCAATTATTCATACAAACACTAATTGATAAGGTTAACAAAAATATAAATAAAAGAACAAGAGATAGGAGAAAGCTCATAAATATATTTAAGTGCGGTGCCAGAGCAGTCTCCGCTTACAATTATCTTTACATCGGAATAGAAAAGTTCCGACTAAGCGAACATAAAAAGAAAATACAAAGAATTGCTCCTCGTCATGGCGTCAAGTGCTTTCACGGCCTTGGCAGCTTCGTTGCCCTATTGAGCTCACTTATCTCACGGCCCGATTATCATCCATTGTATTCTTGGACCTGAATTGACATCCTACACACTTAAATAGCCCATAGTCACTCATAAGGCCCGAATCGGCCTTACAGGTCATCGAAATAGCAAAAAATGCATAAAAATACTTATTTTATTAATATTTGGTCTCAATCTACTAAAATTGAAAATACAATAATTAATTATAAAATTCCAAGAAAATAAACTTGTTGTAATAACCTGATTTTCAACGTACCGAAAATGATAGTTTCAGTACTCCATTTTCCAATGATCGAGTCAGTAAATATTATTTATTAATATTCATGAGATAATTATAGTATTATACTGAATTCTAGTTAATAATTTTAATTATGTGAAAAGTTAGTCAAGGTACAAGTGTATCGGTTCAAAAGTCAGTGGTTTTGAAAATTGAGGTATCGAAACATCGTTTCTATAAATTTAGCTCGTAATTAAGTAGGTAAATTAAATTTTGATCCAAAAATTTCACTGATTTGATGGCTAAGTGAAGTACAATGATTAAACCATAAAAACCGTAAAAGTTAATCGCTATTAATTTCTATTTGTTAAAAAGCTTAAAAAGTGAATGTGAAAGGGTTTAAGTGGGAATTTGACCGTATTATTTTGAGGTGGACGATTAGTTCCTGTGATGTTATGAATTGCATGTTAATTTAAGATTAAAAAGGTAATTAAATAAATGTTCAAACTTTTTTTTTTTTTTTTAAAGTCATCATCTCCTTCATTTCATCTTTTCCACCCGAATCCACCATGGCGAAAGCTTGGAGAAATCGACCAAGCTCTTCCTCTTTAGATGTAATGGAAGCCCAGTGAATGTACATCAAAATTAAAATAAATTGAGATTCATTAAAAATAGAATTTTATTTCGTTAAAATATGATTCTCTCTTTTTTACTCTCCTGTCTCTTTTTCCCTCTTTATTATATGTTCCGTAACAAATAAATAAATATATATTATTTAAAATTTTGTTCAATTTATAAAATTATAAATTTCTATGTTATCATAATCATTCTTACTTTATAATTTGTAAAATTTCAATAACCCACATTTGTTTAAACTTTCAGTAGAGAAATTTTTTTTTTTTTTTTTTATTGAAATGATGAAAACCTTTCAAAGAATGGTTTAAATTCCAATGTACATGAATAATCAAATTAAATAAATAGTCAAAACGATTTACGTGGATTTTATATGGTTTTTGCGGTTCCAAAAACAAAAAGTGATGTGCGGTGTTGTGTTGTGTAATTTACTTCTTACCTCCAAAAATAATTTTACCATGGAAATCCAAAACGACCCACCAAGCCTGCCTAAAATGCTTTAAAAACATAACAATCATATTGAAACTCCCAAATAGACAAAATCTCTTACCAACCCAACAATTCATAATCGTAAACAAAACATTAAACGCATAATTGCTGAACTACAAAAAGATGCCATCGAGTTCGATTCAAAATGAAAATGGGAAATTTCTCAGTAAAAGAAGCCAAGTACTTTCCCACCAACATTCTTTCTTCTGGCTTCTTCATGGTCCATAATTCCAGCTGATGTTGTGAGCACAATATAACCAAACTGCAATCATAACAATCCACAATATACACAACTCAATTTTCTTTCCATTCAACAACCTTATAGCTAATAATGCCACCCAAGACATCTACTCGGATTCCGATACAACAAGCTGCAGTCCCTTACTACTTGACTTCAACAACACAACATTGCCTACAACTTTTGTAATGTTTAGTGTAATTACACAATTAAACAAAATATTATTCAATTACAAAATTCATTACGATTTTCATAACGTTTTATGCAATTACACAAAACATTAGCCAATCATACAAATTATTACAACATTTGTACTTGTGTGATTGCACAAAATATTACCAAATTACACAAATTATTACAATCTTACAACATTTTGCTACATTCGGTAACTGTATTATTTTTTACACATGTTTTAGTATATGGGTTAGCAATAAACTTATTCAATTAGTAATATTCAACCACTCCCATGACTTAATTTTAGCAAAAAGAAAAAATATTTATTTATTTTGAATACTCTATCTTTCAAATTTTTTGTACTAACTATTCTTTATTTTATGTCCAACTACTGTAATACATATGTAATAAACAAGCTCTTTCCGAATATTATTACTTGTGTAACATAAATTACACAAAACATTATCCAACTAAACAAATTATTACAAATTCTGTAATATTTTATATAACATTGGAGCTGATGAGAAGCTCAAATTATTACAAAACATTACTCCTTTTAGAATTATCATCAAATTTTGTTTCCGCCATTAAATGTATTTTGATCTTTTCTTCAGACAAACACATACTGGTTCTTATGAATGCATTTCCATAAAAGTCATACATATGCTTGTAAACTAACCTGAACTTAAGCTTCCATAAATGCATTTCCAGTACAAGGAAAACATTATACATAGAGATTAAAAGACTGAAAAGTTTCTAAGCTAACCTGTCTTGAAGGAAGCAACCGAGCAGTCCAACCCTCGATCTCCTTAACTCCAACATCAAAACGGGGACTGATCACCCCACACTTGTTCAGCCTCCCATTCAATTCAACCACAATTTTACCAGATCTATGATCATCAACATACTCAAACTCCCCAATATAACCTGCAATGCCAACCAAAAACCTAATGTATTAGCATCTTCATATTACCATGAATCAGATAAAAAATTATGTAGCTTGTCTGAACACAAATCCAACATGAGCACAGAGATATGAAGCTACAAGTGCTTGTAAAAGCTTAGATAAAGTTTAACTTATCCATATATGATACGAACCCAACCTAACATGCATGCCCAACCTAGGTTTAAAATAGAACAAAGAAAAAAGGTAGACTCTATAACCTGCAATGCCAATGAAACCTAAACGTACCTGCATCTTCATATTACAATAAATCAAATCATAACCTATGTTGCTCACCAAAACATACACAACATGAATACGTAAATATAACAATCTAAATGCATTAAATTTTATAAAAGAAAAAATTGAACTCATCAACGTCCAACACATGCCCGCATCTACACTCACACCTATACCCGCGTACTGTAAATTACAACTTGAATGAAGGATAAAAGGTAGAGATCATATGGAAACTTACCATGTTTCTGCATGACCAAAAGGAACTTAATGATCACCTTCGAGGACGGTCGGATCATGACCTGTCGTTTTCCCCTCTTCTCTGCATTGTACATGCTTTTGAGTGCATCATTCAAAACGCTCACCCTCACCATTCTTCCAAATACAAGCTGCTGCTGCGGATTTTTACATGAAATATGTAACAATGAAGCATTCATCTATATAATATTCAATTTTACGTCCTTTTTATGATGAAATTAAGACCCAAAAATCTACACGCATAAATCAAATTCGAAATGTAGAAAGTGAAGAATTCAGTTTCAACCAAAACCCTGGTTTTCTTTTTCTATTAAAAATGAGCAACCATCTATATCATATTCAAATCAAAATCTTTTTTTCTGATGAAAATATAGTCCAACAATCTACATAGGCTATTCGAAACATGAAAAGTGAAGAATTCAGTTACAACCAACACCCATATTCACTTTTTCTAGTAACAAGTATGCATCACTCTAGATAGTATTCAAATCCAAATCTTTTTTATGATGAAACTAAAGTCCAACAGTCTTTACAGACGATTCAAATCCGAAACGTAGAAACTGAAGAATTAGGTTTCAACAATCTACAAAGGTGATTCAAATTCGAAACGTAGAAAATGACGACTTCGGTTTCAAACAAAACCCAGATTTTCTATTGCTAGCTAGCATATAGGCACGCAGAAGGGTGGGAAATGTTAAAAGCACTCATTTAAGAAAACCAAACACTAAGAGTTCTTTCTTAACTTTCCTATAAGCCTAAAGAAAACCATTTCAGTTTTGCTTTTGAAAATGGAATATAAGATCAATAACAAAAATTTTAACAATATAAAAAGCATGTGCATCAAGATCTACGAACGGTGAATAGAAAAAACAAAACAATAAAGAAAAAAGAGAAGAGCATCTAGCATACCTGAAAACCACAAAAAAGAAATAGCAGCTGCGTCAAGGTTGCTTGAGGAGAGTGAAGAGGGAAAAAGAATTAGGGTTTTTGGCTTTTAAAGGGGCGGGTGCAACATAGTAAGACTTTTAGGGCTTAGGGTTTTATGCGGGCCTTCTGGAATCATCAGAACAAATTATACGAAAGCCTCACCCAGTTAAGCTGTTTGGGCCTAAAATAAAGCATTGCTTGAACTCTTATAACATTTAAACAAAGTAGAATGTCAATCACGCTTTCGGCTTTGTGGGTTATGTTTAAAGTTATTATAATTTGAGTCGTCTTTTTTATAATTAAAAAAAAAATTGATACAAATTACAAATGAAAAAAATAAGATGATAATCATGGAATTTAAACCCTATTTTTTGAAATCTTAATAAGAGATTTAATCATTGCTGTTTATAACGTTTGGGTTTTTTTTTCTGGATTTAGTATATAATATTTTTCTCATATAATTTTAAAGATAAATTCATTCAATGAATGGAATCATATAATTCAAAGAAATAAATATCAAATATTCGTCGTAGATGATGAAAGACAAGTTCCATCAGCACAACAAACGTTTTAGCCACAGTATCAACAAAACATTATGACATGTTGACAATTGACTTTATCACAACTCAAGCACGACATATCTGAAATGATTACAAGCACTTAATACGATAAGGAAATCAGCTCTAGATGGTCCAAAACAACGAGCAAAATTCGACAAAAGAATTAAGCATTCACCAAACTAGAGAGGACGACAACAAAATCATCCTTAAAATCACTTGTGAAATTAAGATTATATGCATAAACAAGACAAAAAAATGTACTACAAGAGCAGACAAAAACTTCAAAAACTGAAGACTTATTAAACAATGAAAAAACAAACAAAAAAACATATAAACTTAAGACAACACGGGTCCAAATCGACACGTGAAATCATTTATTATTCTAAAATACTCTTAAAAAAATTAAAAAATTGACGAAAAGCCACCCACTTTTCAAGAAAAACTATTGGTGCCCGATGGAGTTTTAACGAACAACAAGCACTATCATCTAACCATCACAACTTATAAAGAAAATAAAAATACTCACAAAATAGATCTGTAAATTAAAAAGAGAGAAAACATGTACAGTGAATGAGAAGAAAAAAAAAACAAATGGCTTAGAGATAAAAAAAAAAAAAAAAAAGAAAGGATTTTTTAGTTATTACCAATTAATTTTTTAAAACTATATCCCTTGAAGGTGTACTCATGATTGATTTAGTGATAAATGGATGCTCGTTGAAGCTTCCGAAAAAAGTGAAAACCTTTATTTGGACAGTGTTGGTCTATGGACGTGAATACTTTCTAATTATAAGAATCCATATCTAACTCAATATTAAATAAGTGAAATTAATACTAACTAAAAATATGAACTTTTCAATGAAAAAAAAAGGCTTCAAATTCCAAGTTTCATCAAAAGGGACTGACTTGCAACATTCTTAAAATGAACGCATCATTTACTAAGGGGCTATATGGTTTGTAAATTTACTTCAAAAGAAAGAGTGTCAATAACTACAAAACACCATACAAATGCATCAAAGATACACCATTTAACTTGCTCCTAACCATGTAAATCCCATTTTTTACATTTACCCAACATCTCATTTCATTCTCTTGATCCATACATATATATATATTTGTTGTTTTCAGATTTTTCTACCAAATACATGGCAAAAGTTATTTTTGATATTAAGTTACAACTTACAACCATACAAAATGTACATTCGAATTAAACTATTAAAGCTATACAACAAAACATTACCAGTTCTCTTTTTCCAGTCATCCTCCATGAGCTTCGGTAAAAAAAAGAAACCGAATTTCGGAAAACATGGCAATTAGACCAAGTATCGAAGCATCATGGATCAAACAATTGAGCAACTGAAACATCTGAAGACTTGATAAATCGAGCGGCTTCAGCAATTCTAAGTGCCATCACAGCTTTGTATGTAGCCATATCAGCATTTTGCATCAGTAATTGCGCCTGTTGGCGTTTGAGCATAGCCAATTCAACAGATCTGGCTGCTGAGGCTCTGGCTTCTTCAACTTTAACCATGTCATTTTCTTCCCCCAGGGGATGATGTTCAGCTGCCATGGCTGCATAATTACAAGAGATTCTACTTTTAGCAAACTCTGAAACAGTTTCCTATTGTGAAATGCCGAAAAAAATATAAACATGAAAAAATAGGAAATGTTGAATGAGGGCAGGCTGGAAAAAACCCGAAATAGGGCTAAATCTACCAAATTTATTTGCACAACTGCAATCACGACTAATTGAGAAACTATGCATCAGTGTCACTAAGTAGACCATTCCAAGAGATGGGATTTCCACTCAAAGCCCGAAGATTCACTCAATACTCGAATGCATTTGGCAAAAATATTAGACTCAAAAATAAGCTCATTAGGTTAAGCCTGACCTGACTTATTTTTAAGAAAAGAAAATATAAATATATTAATAAATATTAAATAAAAATAACATTATTTTTATAAATAATATGGACAGGTAAAAATGGGCTTGGGTAAAAATGTATGATGTTGACACCATATATAGACCTTGTCCAAACCACGGACCCTTTTACCACTGCCCCATGCATCAACAAGCATAATCAGGGAATTTTATCACATGATCATCAAAGGCCTGAGAAACATACATAGCAATCCAACACAAAATCCACACAGATGAGCATGTCTACTATAATCAGAGAGTTCAATATACCTAGCAACAAACTCGGTTGCTTGCCTCTTCCACTACTAGCCTGACGCTTACCCGACCTCCTTTTCCGTAGAACAGGGTTTGGAACTACTGGAGATTTCTTGACCTTATGACCCTGTTCAAATGGAATATTCATTTCGGTCAGATATCTACAAGAATCAAGAATATAAAATGCTAGAAGCTGCTTAGATAAGTGTACATGCACCAGAAGGAAGATCGAGGTGACTGAGGCACAATGACGGCAAATGATAAAAAATTTGAATTTCAACATGCATAACAAATGAATATAACATGATCAGTTGATTAAAATACTTATATTTCAATCTCACGACACCTATGATGCCAACATTTCCCATTGCAGTAGAAAACAGAGTCCCAAATTCTCAAAGAATTATAGAACTTAAAAGGATGTTCACAGCAAAGACAACATAGACCTGTAAATTCTGACCTGAACTCCAAAAACTCGTCCTGAACCTAAAAACAACCCAAAATAAAGAATGACTTGCACCAAAACTGACCCAAATCAAAATTATTTGAAAATTTTAAAACTTGAATCAACCTGACCCAAGTTGACCAGGCCAACTGACATGCCACATCAGCAAGATGGTTGATTCAATATTTTATGCCTCAAACTTCAATCAAGAAAAAAGAAGCTGGCCTGAAACCTAGTTAATTTTGCTCTAAATTTTTATATGTACGTATATATGAACATAATCCTGGTAAACTGTGTCTTGTATATCTTTTACTCAAATTTAGCATCAAATCACTTTCGACATGTAATTTATATTAAGCAATTGAAGCAGCTGCTAAAAAGGTAGATCATTTGACCTTTGAATATACAATTCTTCAAACTCGTTGCATGAAAAAAGGAAGGAGGAATCAAAGAAGTAGAACAAAAATGCCTCTATAAAGGTATATTTCAAGGAACAATAACACTGGGACACAAGCAAAATCTTCTTACTTACAGGAAAATAATGGTGTACAATGATAGTATAATACAACTAAGTGATTTACCTGAAGGACTACGACAAAATCTATTTACACAAAGAAATTTCAAAGCAATATCCATGGCCATAAGAATTCCTACTAGGCAAGCAATACACCAGAGAAACTGAAGAAATGTACTGTGATAACAAGATGATATAATTAAGACAAAATACTAATTTTACCTGAAAAACTCTAAGCAGTGCCGATCGTCTCTTCCTTTTTCTCAACCAATAAGCATGAACAGCTTCAACCACTTCTCCACTAGCCAGATCAAGACATAGATTGGTAGCAACATTGTCATCAGAGTGATCATCCGGAGTACGGAAATAGGCCTCCTTCTCGAAAGCATCAACCATAAGCTCAAAAAAATCCTCTGAAAGATGCTCGCAATGACCATTTCCAGAGAAAAACTCATTATTGAAATTCTTCAACCATTCCTCATCTTCCGAGTCCATGTCATAATTTGCGGTCCTCTTTGCCAAGGCTCTAGATACCTCATCCCCATCTAAAGTGATATAGAAATCTGGTCTTCGAAACGGTACAAAGGCTCTATCCTCGTACCCTGAAACTTCACAAACCCCTGGCACAGGGATCATCTTGGCAGTTGAAGAAGGTGCATTTCGCTCCAAACATTCCTTGTAAAGATCCTTGAAAATGACCCAGTCCTGCCGATTCACAAACTCAAGCTTCCAATTATCATCACCGGTCCAAATTATTGCATGAGTGAACCGGTTGCAAGAACTGGGCCTGATAGCTCTATCTGCCTTGTATGTATACTTAGTTGACCCATCTTTTCCTACAACAAGAAGCCATTCTCGTGAAGCAGAGAGCTCCAAAGCGACAATGGCTCCTTCTTCCCTGCAACATCTGTCCGGTTCAGTGACTAATATATTGGCAGAGCACTGTAATGAATCTGCACCCTGCATTGAGTTCGAAATAGAAGAACTAACATCAGCTAAGTTCGCTGAACTATTACGGACTGAACACCTAAGCTTGTTTCTAGAAACAACAGAAGAAAAAGGAATGCTTTTTCTCCTACTACTGCTCAAATCAGACATTGGAGCTCCACTAGCCTTATGTATGCCGAGAAGCCAAGGACATCTAGCTCTCCTCCTTCGCATCGAACTCCTCCTCCTCTGGATAATGCGAGAAAGACCATTTTTATAGTGACCATTTCGACCTATTTCTTTTAGTTTGGAAGCTCGATCTGAAACACCTTTGCTCCCGAAATTATCAACCTTAACTACATTAGAACCACTCAAACGCTGGGAAAAATCTACAACAGAGGTTAGACATGGCTTGTCTTCTTCACATGCACTAACTATTTCATCAGTATTTACAAGAACTAATTGCATACGCCTTGAACAAAGCAGCATTCCGTAATGCATATACATAAAACTATAGGGAACTGCACAAAAATCCACATAAAACAGCGGAATGAACCCCCTATTCCCATAAAACTTGCATATTCCACTTCTATTTGCAGGAAGTCCCTGAAATTAATTTTTATAAAGAAAAACCAATAAATGAAATGCTTTATGTAATCCAGCTTCAGTACATACATGTTACTAAGAACTAAATCTTAAGAACTTACCCGCAACAAATAAACACCATTAGAAGCGTAAACACTTAACAATGGCTGAGACATTAAAAAGGCAGTAAGTCCAGAGAACCTTACATTTGCCCTTTTAAGATAACCCAAAACCAACCACAAAAGGTTCGAAAACCAGCCATTATAACCTCCATTTCCGACAACAAAAGCGAACATTCTCGATTCTTTCACATCGTTGTTGGTCTTCTTAATGACCCGCCTTCTGTGAAACTTTTTCCCACACTTCTTCTGCTCCAAATTCAAAGAAAGTTGACTGTTTGGAACTCCATTTCGTTTCCTTTTTCGGCTATAAACAATCCCAAACCTCCTATCATCAGTGGCATCATCATTTACAGCTTCAGCTTTCCTTTTCCTTGATTGTTTCTTTGGAATCTCTTCGTTGACTAATATTTTTGGATTCCCATTTACCTCGGCAGTGGCCTTATTTACTCCACTCTTGGGCTCTACTTCGACGGAATCAGGCCAGAGTCGCCGGCCGGAACGAAGAACCAGCGCCTCCGAGCTCTTCACCATCCTGAAAACCCTCGTGGTCCGCCTCATCCCCACCGAAGGCATCGCCTTCCGGTTCTTCTTCTTCCCCACCCCCAACTAGCGAGTTAGCTCAGCGAACTTCGCAAGGAGTCCACTCAGTCGATAAAGAACGGAACGCCGACTTGACTCAGTCGAAACAAGAACCCAAGAAACAACAGCAGAACGTTACAAAAAATAGAAAGTAACGAAACTCAACGGATAGAACTCCAGTTAAGAAGCGGATCGAGACCGAGTTATCAACAAATCTGATAACCTCTGACTCAGCTACAACAAAGTAGTGAGTAAACAAAGAAAAAAAAGAAGGTGAGTAAAGATCAATCAACTCCAAATTTTCATAACCCAAAAAAAAACAAAAATCTCTGTTCTTTACCAAGAGACAGAGAAAATGGAATTTTTTTAAAAAATGGGTTTTTTTCCTAGAAATTGAAGAGAGAAAATAAAATAGAGTTTTGGAATTTCACGTAAATCATATTTTTGGAAAAGAAAGGGAGATCGAAAATGAAATGGGAAAGAAATAGTGGATGGCGGCTAGGGTTGTTGATGATATCATTTTAAAGAGGTCAATTTGTGATATTAGCACTTATGTTATATAAAGTTACGTATTTAGTCTTTATACTCTAATTTGATGGTTCTACTTTCTTTTTTAATTTTTATATTTCAGTCCTGAATTGATCCAAACTAGAACAGTTAAATATGTTAGGTCAAAATACTTGGGAGGTCCCTGTATTATAGGGATTAGATCAAGCTAGTTCCTCTGTTATTAAATGGATCAATTTAGTCTCTTTACTTTAAAAATAATCAAAATAAATCCAAATTGTAAAAAAAAAAAAGTAAAAATGCCTTGAAATTTGTTTTTTCAATTGTAATTTAATTCGAAACAAAAAATTTCATGTACAAAACCATAAACACTTTAAAATATTCATTTTGTTGAATAGTAAATGATATTTTTTAAATGATATTAACTCTATTTTAATTTAGCATTATTTGATTTTTTTTAATAATACAAAAATGAAATTGATTAATTTGATAGTAGAGGGACTAATTTGATTATATCCTTAAAATGAAAGGACCTCTCAAATATATTCACAATCAAATTTTACCTTTAATCTTGTATTATACATAAGTTATAAATATTTAAAAATAAAAAAGTTAATGTAATGAGATAGATAACTACATGGGATTAAAATTGTAAAATCCAAAAAAAAAAAAAAAAAAAAAAAAAGGTTAGGCAGAATATATGAATCAATGATTTATTAATTGGAAGGTGGTAGAGAATTTGCCGCGTAAGGGAAAGCGCTGATTTTTCTTTGTCAAATGGACGGCTCAGATTTTACGATGGATCCAATGTAAGTTTTAGCTTTCTCGTCTTTTTTCTTTAATCCTTTCCCGCCCTCCTTTTGTGTTTTATTAGAGGGCAGTTTCATCGCATTGCAAGATTACGGTAGAAATATCGTAGACGCCAAGCATTTCAAGTTATATTTTATTTTAGCCTTTTTATTTAGAAATTACATCAATTAATGCTTGTTGGTTACATTCAAATCGTTAAAATGTTTATTTATTTTTATTGTTAAAAGTTAATTTTTATATATCAGTATAAAGTAAACATGGCACACCATGTGTTACTATCTAGTTATTCCGTTAACTACACTAATTTTTAGTAATACAAATAGATGATTTTTTTTTACAAAATGAACTAATTTACTATTTGGTCTAATATATAAAGACTAATTTACCCATTATTTAGTAGAAGAGAGAAAATATAATCTAAACTCCTAATATAAAAAATTCTATACCAATTTTATTGATTATGAAATATCTAATCTAGTTTAATCATATGTACTAAAGCAATTTAAGGTTATAATATATATATACATCTTCATATTACATTTTTTTTTTGACATATGACATTTTTTACTTGAAATATTTATTTACAATTTGGGTAAATTACAGTTTTACTTTTTGTCTTTTAATCTTTTAAATTATTCCATACTTTTATAATTTTATGTAACTTTTAAATAAATTACCTTTAATTTTAAAATTTTACTTTATTGAATTAATTTTTATGGCAATTTTTAAGAATGTCATATGACGAGTATAAATTTAAAAAATTCTTTAAAAATAAATAAATTAATAAAAAATAAATTTTTGTCTGGATTCATTATTGATGTGAAAAAAAGTATATTTTTAAAGTTTTTTTAATTTTTTTAAAATTTATATTGATACGTGACATATTGAAAAGTTATCATGTGTCACCAATAGATTGGTTATTAGTGTCACGTCAGTATAAACTAACGATGTTAGTGCAGAGATACTAACCTAGATGACAAAATATAAGTTTAAGTACCAACAAAGTCCCAAAAAAAATTTAAGAACGAAGTAGATACTTTTGAACAAATTTAGAGGCAAACTAAATATTAACCTTTAAAAATTACACCTATCAGTTTAACTACATGTCACGTGTATTTTTTTCTAAAAGAAACATTTAGGCTCTGTTTGTTTACTAGTAAAATATTTTCCGAAAAATGATTTCTGGAAAATGATTTACTTTTCTGGAAATGATTTACTTTTCTGGTGTTTGGATGAATCTGTGTAAAATATTTTCTGCTGTTTGGCAGATTTCCTGAAAATATTTTCCGGAAAAGCAGTTTTAAATTAAACAAATATATATTTAAGAATTTATTATCTTTTCATAGTTTAATTAAGTTTATTACATATATTAATAAATTTATATTTTAAATTGTTTTTACATATCTTGTAATGATTTATTTATACAAATAAATCATATTAAATATATAATAATACTCAATTATTAAACTAGAATATTAACCGCCATAATTTGAAAACAACCAAAGTCAAATAAATGATTTGTAATTGTTATTTACAAATGTTATTTACAATTCCTGGATGCGATTACACAACTGTATCATGTTCCAAGAAACCAAATTGACCTGCTTCTCAATGCTTGCTTCACCAAAAATCACAAGCAATTCTTGAAAACTTTACATGAATTTTTTCTACAGGTAATTTCAAACTACATCATACACCGGCAGTCGCTCTTCGATAGAAACATGACAGATTGGGCACCTTTTACACTTCTCAGAGCATGTACTGAAATGCAAATTAGTCAGATAAAAAAGAATGTATGATTCCATATCCTTTGATAATAAATGTAATATTATGCATGGTCATAAGACAAAGGTTACAATTTTGTAAGTAATTACCATAAACATACATACATGAGAAGTTATGATGCCTTAGCCGTAGATTTAAGAGATATATTAATGCATTAATCATTACTGATAGAGCACGTGATAGCCAAAATGAACGAACTTTAGCAGTATTTATGGGGATGGATAGATATGAATACCTGCAGAGGACATGATGCCTACATGGGAGGAGGACTATGTTGATTTGTTCTTCGAAGCAAACTCTACAGAGAATCTTTTCCTGACAGATTCATTAAATTAACAGGTAAGCAATACCATAGATAACGGCTCAACAATTATAATAACTAGGTTAGAACTTATGTTTTCTCCTGAAATATTCATTTTGAAGTCTTTCAAACTCGTGCTGGCTAAACTCGGTGATTTCGGTCTGCTCACGGACTGCAGCTTGTAATCTCCAAATCTGCATTTAAAGGAAATGAAGATTTTATCAGTACAACATCATTAGATGGTAAACAAGATTTCACATATTATATAGCCATCAAGTTGGACAAAAACAATTGCAAAAATAAAGCAGAATTCAATTAAATTTCATAAAAAAAAACAGACTTAAACTAAAGCATAAGCATATACTTTTATGATTTGAAGATAACAAGTATTGGGTGTACCTCTTCAACCAGATCTGATTTAGGCATTTTCTTCACAGAATCAGGTGAGAAAGTGTTATATCTGAACGTTAAAAGGATGAAAGATAAGATCAACATAGAGACAAGAGGAGGAAAAAACCTGTTACAATCTCTTATCTCTGTAATACTCAATAAGCCCCATAGCATTCAATAGAAGCAACCAGTACTTATGATGAGAACAAATAAGCATTGTTGATAAATTCAGCATAACAACAATAACTCATCATACAGACTCCATTGTTTAGTTTCCAATGCTTTTTAAAACATTCTTTACATCCAAGAATTGAAAGCAAAGATTATACATTTCTAGAATGTAACTCACAAGATGTAGAAAATACTTTAAACAGCAATACTCTAATAAAGAAGACTATAATTTGAAACAAGATGAAGGGCATCATAACCTAAACAAGCACATGATTAACGTCATCCACAAAAATATCCAGTAATTAAAATCTTGTTTTTATCCCAAGATCATGTGGATTAAGAATAGATGTATAAACCTCAAAGTTTGCCAGAGAACCAGACAACGGTTGAACATTAATGCCCCACTTCTTTTCATCCAAATGAAATGCTGCAAAACCCTCTTCTGGTTAAGTATTTCAAGTTCATCAATGTACTCATTGCCACCATAGTACCTGCAATAAACAAAAAGATAATTGGCTGCTAAATCAAAACCAAAAATAGAATTAAATCTCTTTTCACTTTGGTCAATTATAGATAGTATATACCTTTTACCAGGTAGTCCTTCGGAATACTTGTTTGTGAGGCATAACCCGACTGCCTCCGTCACAGCACGGGATGTAAAATTCTCAGAGGCTATAAGCTCAAAGCCATCAATCTGCCCCCCTTAAAACACACAATAACAAAAGGCTCTCAGTTTACAAATTATAGAACCATAAATTTCCGTTATCAACATCCACCAAATAGTCAAGCATTGAACATTGCTTCTCACAGAAATGCAAAGTCTTAAGCAATTAGCAATTCTAATTTCAAAACACTGCAATTAGTAAAAGACCTAAACTGAAATTTCTTCATCCAAACTTGTATCAGATAGTACTAACCACAAAAAAAAAGGTTTTTCTCAAATCTATAATCTATAATAACAACCACACAAACACTGAAACAAAAGGAATGCAGCTTCAATTTCGATTCAAGTTCACAACAAATTAAAACAACAAAAAGAATCAAAGAAGAATTAAAACAAATTAAGTGAGCCTTTCGAAGTGAAACAAAACTAAACAAGTTAAAAAGAACAAAAAAAGAATAAGGTTAAAACAAGTTAAGATTATCACATTGGCTGTCTCGGAGCGATTCAAATCAAAATTTTAGGGTTTAATTTTCAGTGAAATGGAAAAGATGGATGCAGATGGGGAGGGTGACTCTAAATATATATGTCGATTGGTGGTGTAGTAACCATTTTGACAACGAAAGGCGAAGATGAGGAAAATAAAAGATTAACACCGGCGTCTGGTGTTGAGAATTATTGTTGGCTGACGGCAAGTAGAAGATTCAGGTGTCAAGGATGGGGGAAGGGGAAGGGGAAGGGAAAGGGAAGGTCAGATGTTCAGAGTTCTTGGCTTCTTTTCGTGAAAATGTCTTACCCAAATAAAAACGGTAAGACATTTTCCCAAATTAAAGGCCTCATTTCCCGTGTTTTGTAATTCATTTTTAGGAAATTCTTTTCAGCCAAACAAATACTGAAAAAGGCTGAAAATTTTTTCCGGAAAATTATTTCACGGCAAACAAACGGAGCCTTAGTATTTTTTTAAAATCAATCCTTGAAAGTTAACATAAAAGTTGGAGGTGTTGCTTATATAATATAAATAAATTAATCCAACCTCCATAAACCATATAAAATTTTACCTCATTAAACAATTTATAAATTACTCTTTAATTCTTTACCTTTTAATTTTTTAAAATTATTTAGACATTATGTTTAAAATTTTTTATAACTTTTATATATTAAATATGAAATCGATTTTAAATAAATTATCTCTTTAGTATAAAAATTTAATTAATTGAATTAAATTTTAATTTTATAATATTAAATTTAATAATTATTAAATTATTAAGCTTAAAATATAGTTTTAAAAATCCATATTAATAACATTTCTCATATTAAATTTATATTTTTCAAATATAATAAGAGTTAATTGTAATCATTAATTAAATTAGAGTAAAAATAAATATAAAATTACAAAAAAAAAACTGAATATTACATTCTTAACATTAAAACAAAATAATTTAATAATATATAAAATAAATAATATGTAAGAAATTATTAATATTATTATTTCAATTATAATAAAATAATATTAATATTTTTTATACAATGCTTAAAACTATTCATAGCCCCTCAATGCAAACTCACGTCCTCATATATTAACAACAATACTCATACTAATCGACTAATATTAATATTTAAACCATGAGATCTTTTGTATTGTTTTAATAGTAAATATTTTCAAAATTAAATAACATTAATAAGTTTATTCTAAATTAGTTAAATATTTTTAAAAATATTTTATAATTACATTAGTTTTTCAATATATTAATTAAATTTTAAATAAATTTAGTGATGCATTAAATATAAATGATTTGAAAAATTTTCCTGCCATAAATCCTTTGATATGGTAGTATAATATAATCATAATAAAATAAAATATTACATATTGTTGATATCTTCTAAATTTAAATGCTAATTATGGTTGTTAATTTGATATTGACTCCTTTTTTCATATATAATATAACCATATTTTAACCTTAACCTAAATATCTTCTCAATTCTCTTAATAGTTCTGTTTTTGTTTGTTAGTACGTTTAACTCCCATTTCTTTTATGTTTATTTTTGTAACAGTTCGTGTTTTTTAGTGGTGTTAAAAACAGTAATTTCAGGGCCACTAAATTTAATGAGTAAGTTTGTAAATATTATTATTTAATATTTACGAGACAAGGGTGATTTTTAAAAAGGTTTTTGATTTGATAATTTATATTATATAAGTGATTTATTAAATTCAAATAGTTTTAGAAAATAAGGTATCAGGATCTTATTTTTATAAACTGAGTCGTAAATATTTATAAAAATATTTACGGAGTGTCATTAAGGTGGTATTAAAGTTTCGTTAAGAAATTTTAATGTTTCGATGGTTAATTAATTAAAAAGGATCAAATTAAAAAAATGTATTCCCGGGACTCCGTTCCTTTAAATCAGACTCGTAAATATTTTTAATAAATATTTATGAAGGCAGTTGTGTAGTTAATTAAGTTTTGATTAAGTGAATTTGCTTGAATTAAAAATAATTAGGTATAATGACTAAATTACATATAGGGTGAAAGTTAATTTATAGATTAAAAAAATTAAAGGGGCTAAATAAGTAATTATGCTATTGCTCATAAATGAGGTGACGTAAGGAAGATTTTTGTGAATTTAATATATATTATATTAAAATAAGTAACAAATAAAGAAAGAAAGAAAAAGAAATAGAGAAAGCAAAACGAAATAGAAAGGGAAAGGGAAAGAAAGAAAAAAAAAAAAAAGAGAAATAAGGAGATGAAGGCTTAGAGAATCATTTCCAAGTTTAATTGGTTAGTCAATTTAGTTATTTTTCTTGTAATTTTTATATTTTTGGAATTCAGGTGTTAAATACTACCCGACCCATGTCAAAAATTTAAAAACTATTGAGTTTTTAAGTGATGTCTTTGTTGAATAATTTTAGTATTATGGATTAAATTGATAGATTTTTAAGTTAGAAATGAAAAAGAATTGAATTATAAAATAAATTATAAATTTTGAGTATTAGGGACTAAATTATGAAAATTCAAAATTTATGGATTTAAGTGAAATTAGGGATTTAAATCTAGTCTAAAGTGGAATTTGTATGAAAATATAATATTGATTGTGAAGAAACAAAATTAGTCTCGGTTTAGGGACTAAATTAGAATTTAGACAAATGTTAAGTAAAAAGTTGAAATATTCAATATGAAATTTAAATTGTATTGTATTGATAAATTTTAATTACTTTAATTTCGTAACTAACGTCGTACTAGAATCCTCGACTAAAAAGAGGAAAGATAAAGTCGACAAGGAATAACTCAAAATTTCTAGTTTGTATTTCTATAATCCGAAGCTAGTTATTAATTGTTGTAATTTTTATTTAATGTATATGGTAAGTGTTGAGTTGAGTCTTTGATATTTTGATAATTGATTGAATGAATTGAATTAGTAGATATATATATATTGAATGGATTGATTTTTGAATTGAAATGAATATATGTGTAATTATGTGATTATATAAAAAAATCAGTATTGGATATTGATTATATCTTAAATGTGAAATTAAACCCTATTAACTGTATCGGGCTGAGTTAGATATAGATGGCATGCCATAGGATTGGAAGAGTTCAGGGATTTCTTCGATTTTGAGTCGATGAGACACTGGGTGTCAATTTACTACTTCGGATTAATTCGATGAGGCACTAGGTGCCAATTTACTTCGGTTTAGCCGATGAGACACTGGGTGTCAAATTATTACTTCGAATTATTCGATGAGGCACTAGGTGTCAAACTGGTGTGTTTTGGTTGGATCTGTGTATCCGTCCGAGTCTGAGTCGTGTTAATAGGGGTAAATGAATAATAAAATTTTATAATTGATATTGAAATGATATGGTATGACAAATGGAAGTGAAATAGTGAATTGAAAATAGAATGTGAAATATGTTGCAAATATATGGAATATATGAGTTATATACTCATGAAATGACTATGGAATAGATATTGCAATTGTATAATGAAATGTGAAATAAATTGTGAAAAGCTATTTATATAGCAAATATGAGAATTGAGATATTTGTGAAACAAATGAAATATGATATGGTTGTTGTAATAATTAAATATTAATAAGTTTTTATATTTCAATTGTATATTTGTAATTTATTATCTTTAAATATTCGGATTATAGAAATACCACTGAATTTATACTTAGCGTACGGTTTTGTTTTTCGTGCGCAGGTTAGGTACTTAACTTTTGATCGCCGATTCAGCATCCAACAACAATCCTGAACTCAAATATGGTGATGTTTATCCTTTGTGTCGGCATGTACCTAAAGTGTCTAAATAATAGTTATTTTGTGGTTTGATTGTAAATGAGGTTATAAGTTTATTTTTGGTTGGTTTTATACATACAAATATGTGTTTGTTTGTGACGCCATATTATGGCATGGTAAATTAAACTAAATCTAGATAGGTGCATGTGAATTTAATTTTATGTTTAAGTGCTCATGAACCAGACAAATTGATTTGGATTTGGTATATTTATAAATTGGATTAAAATGATGCCTTGATGACCTGTTTTGATGATATGAAATATTTGAACTTTTTGTCTGTTTGATCTGTAAACTCCGGTAATGCTCCGTAACCCGATTCCTGCGAGAGATATGGGTTGGGAGTGTTACAATTTTTCACAATATTATCACTTATTTCATATTTAAATTCTTTTACTATTGGTGGATTGAGTTTTAGGTCGATTGGTATCGGTAATTTTGACAGTGCAGGAAGACGTGAGTTTGAGTGTGTTGAAGCGCATTATACTCCCATTTAAGGGTTGGAGATGAGCTATGGATAGTTCTAGATATTATATCAAAAAGAGCAGATATGGAAAAATCTATAATGAGATTAATGTTAAAAAAATATTTTACCCTAGTTAATATTACTAGAGTTTGTCGTCCACCATTTTTAATATGAGGGGCTTTTGGGCCTCTCCCATATCGGGTCCAATTATAAGTACTTCCTGAGCTTTTAACTTAATACTTTATCATTTGATCCAAGCTGATTTTTTTTTACTTTCTAAAATAAACTTTAATATATTTCCAATTAAATAATCTTCTCAACCCAATTTTAATTCCGTTAAAATCATGACGACTTTAACGTAAAAGAATCTATGATAAAAATATATTTAATTTTCTGTATTCAACGGTTCATTATGACCAAATGATTTATTTTAATTTTCAAACTTCATTTAATTCGAAAAACATAAATTCATTTTTTAGGTAATATTTTTTCATTTCCATTTTAGAGAAAATCGCAATCATTTCCAAAGAATTCCATTTCTCCCTTTTCACTATTTATATTCATTTCTGTTCATTTGTTTCAATATGCAATTCATTTCTTGTTTCAACGTGTTAGCGGAGGGACCGATTGGACATATGCAATTGAGGCTCAATTGATTTATAATTAAGTTTTAGCTTTTCATTTATTAATTATAAACTCATTTAGTCATGAAGTCATTCCACTATAGTATCGTGACTGAGCTATCCCCAATGACATACCATTACGAAAGCAATTCACTCAGTGCTTGTCCAATGATATTGTTATAAGTGTGTTACCCTTATAAGATATCCTTAATTTCTTTGGGATAATATCCATTCTCCCATTATGATCCTATTTTATCTTATGGTAACCATTACATCTTCATTCATGAAAAGTCAATTACTATCAAATAGTAATCAAGTTATTCATCACAAAGACGAACGAATTGTGACCACATTTACTTTTCATCAACCATGTAATGACAATGAGATGATATCATTTACCTATGTCTTGGGCTATGAATTACACTATTTTGAATGACACTACATATTGTAGAAGTTGTATACCCAAAACACTAGTTTTCAATTCCTTATCTCTTTGAACTCAGGCTTTTACTTACATTAAAGTATACGAGTCACACGTACATAGTCCATCATCCATTCAAGATTTAGGTATACGACTGCGTGCATAGAAAAACAAATAATTTTGTAAAACAATTTGAAGAGTGCAATTTTAACTACAAGTGTATAATGCCAGTTGTAATATTTAATAGTGTCAAATGAAACACCAGAGTATTAAATGAGTCAGCGATTAAGTGATTTCTAAACTATGAACATGCAATTAAAAGAGTCTAGCTAACTAATCACTAATAAATTATATTACGACAAGTCATACAAAGGGTTAATTACATTAATTAACTACCTAAAAATGGAGAATGACTAAATTGTAAATTGAGCAAAGTACAAAACTAACAAATACAATAATAAGTAGTGGCTGGTTGACTTCCATGTGGTTGGTTAACCTTTGAATTAGGTATCTAAATCGCTAAAGCTCCTAAATTGGTTCAATTTTACCTTTAGGTCTTAATTTTACCAAGTTAGACAAATTAGTCCGATTTATTTTACAACCTCACCAAACTAACCCAGGACTATTGAATTGGTGTGCAATAAGATTACCTCTCTGTCTCACTTATCTTAATTTTCTTTTAGAGACGTCAATTCTAAGTTTTGAAGTTTATTCGATTTAGTCTAATTTTTATAATTTAATTTTTGACCAAAAAATTAATTGAGTCAAATTTCAATCAACCAACCTCCTTAGATTTAGTTACCTATAAACAATTTTAAGCTAACAAACATCAAATAATCACACACAATAGGCATAAAACATTTAACATAAAGAAAATGATGGAAGTTTGGGTTTTTCTCGGGGGAACTTCAAAACAATGAAAATGGAAGACAAAACAAGGTAAAATAACACTTAAAAGTTAGATTTTTAATGCTGAAATAAAAATGAAGTTGAACTATATTAATACTAAAGAATAAACTAAAAATACAAGATGTCGAAGGGACTAAATAAGTAAATAAATCCTGGCTACAGTGATAATTAACTTAACTAACTACCCAAATATGAAGGAAAAACCAAAGAAAAGCAGAAGACTAAATCCTAAAGTTATGGAGAAGAAAATTAAACCCTAAAAGATGAAGAGAAAAACAAAAACTATCTAAAATGCTAAGCATGTTGTGTCTTCTCTAGACTTACTTATAGGTCGGGCCACTCGGCTCGACCTGAAGGCCTGTTGGAAAAGTGGGAGGGTTTGGGTAAAAAATATAGGCCCAGAAAATAGGCTTGGGCAAAAAAATACGAGGCCCTGAGCAAGGATTTTTTGGCCCGATCCCGGCTTAGCTTGAATATGCAAAAAAACTGCTTTTTTTTTGTTGTTTTTTACTGTTTTGTTCCTATTTTCTTATTTTTTTCACTATTGTGCTACTATTTTATTGTTATTTTATAACTCTTGTTTTATTGTTAATTTTGTTTCTAGTTTAGAGGCATTTGCTTGTTAAGTTGAACCTACTTTAGTGTTATTTAAGTATACATTTTTAATTTATTTTCAATTTATTGGGAAACATTTATTTTAATTTTTTAGTATTTTTGATGTATTATATCTTTAAAAAATTATATAAAAAATTTAATACGAACGGGCTGGGTCAGGCCCGAGTTTTAGCATTTTTATTTGGGTTGGGCTGGGGCAAAAATTTAGACCTATTTTTCAGGACGGGCCTAAAATTTTGGTTAGGCTTGGCCCGATGTAACAGCCTGTTTTTAGGGTTAATCAGAACAGTGGTTTTGGGACCACAATCCGATATCGAAAAGTTTATTTTATTATTATTTTAATATTTACTTGTGAAATTTTCGTAAAGAAATTTTATCCTTTAAGTGGTTAATTCGGTAAAAAAGACTTAATCACGTAAAATACAAAAGTTGCATTCTATTTATTAAATGTGTCAATTGGTTTTGGCTTTTAAATATGATGGCCTTAAATGGCAATTATACCATTAATATGTTAGTGGATGTTAATGGTTTGGCATAAAGGAAATTATGCATTATTTTAAAGGTTAAAAAGGTAAACGGTTAGTAAATGATATATTAAATAAAACCAAAAACCATGATTTTAGTCCATTTTTCTTTCATATAGCCGAATGTAAGAAAAGAAAAACATCCATGGTTGCAAAATGAGGTTCGGCAATTGCATGTTAAATTGGTAAGTCATTTTGGACTCGATTTTTTATAATTTTTACGTTTTTGAGATCGTTGCTTCAAGCACTACAAAACCGTACTTGAATTTTTTATTTTGGTGAATATTTTGAGTTATGTCATTGTTGAGAGCTTGTGATTTTTTGTTGTTTGATGATGAAATATGAAAGATATGTTTTAGATTAACATATTTTGTATTGGAGTTTTTGATGATTTTGAATTATTAGGACTAAATTGCAAAAATAATAATTTGAGGGACTAAAATGTGAAATAAATAAAATATATGGATTTGTTTGAGAGTGGGTAAAATTCAGCTCAGCATGGGTATGCTGAAATTTTGTGTATTTTGTATTTTGTGCAATAGGGACTAAATTGTAAAAAGGATAAACGTCAGGGGTAAAATGGTAATTTGCTCATTTATGTATTTTTGGACTAAATTGAATGAAAATATGTTTGAATAAGCTTAATTTGAATATGTTTAGATCAAGAACCAAAGAAATCGAATTTGGACCGGGGAAAAACCAAAGTTGTCGACTAGTTGTCTCGTCTCAATTACCGTAATCCGAGGTAAGTTTATAAGCAAATAAATGTACTTAATTTTAATTAAATACAAAATATATATGTTGAAATGAAATATATGAATTAATATATACTAAATGTTGAATGTGTATAAGCATGGTAACTATGTTCATGCATTCGTTTCGACTGAGTTATAATGTTTGAAAGTCCGTATGAACTATATGGAATATCTGGAATTTTTGAAATATGAATTGTTTATGAGACAACTTTATAATAGTGATATTCGGGCTTTGAGCCTAGCAAGCCTTGTGCTGGTGAATTAAATCAGGCTTATGCTTAGTAGGCTTATTGCCGGTGTATAAAATCAGACTTTGAGTCTAGCAGGCATTGTGCCGGTGCGAGATTCAAGCTTAGCCCTAGCAGGCTTTATGTCGGTGAATTATTATAAGTTTATGCCTAAAAGACTTTATGCTGATGTGGTAATTGAACACGTTTAACGAGCTAAATGATCAGGTATAAGTTAACTTGTTGTTTAATTGAAAGTAAGGTAAACTGATTATTTAATATGTGATACAAACATATGTATGATGTTAGTCTGAATTTGTGAGTAATTGTGAAGTATATTCGGCCAAATTTAAGCATAATTATGTGGTATGAAGGTTTGAGACATGAGTATATGAAAACAAGTGTTTAAAGATTCGACTTTATGCATTGATAATATAATTTTCATGGTGTATGACATTTTGGTATAGATACATGTATATTCGGCTACACGATAAGTGTAAGTATGAGATATTAAAGTTTGATTCAAGAATATATGTTTGGGGGTGTGTATATTTGATTATATAATGGTATTATGGTTTTGAAATTGAATGCTACATTGATAATAGTTATAGTACATTCGTTCAAAGGTTATGTATAGTGATATCATATTGTGGCCTATGAGCAAACTTATATAAATGTTTATATACGGCCTAAATGATATAGGAAAGAATAATTATAAAGTGATTCACGAATATATGTATATGAGTTTATATATATATTTGGTTAATTATTGATATTGTGGCTTTGAAATTTGAATGATATATTAATATTAGTTGTATGGATATTTGGTAAAAGTGAAAGTATATGTATTATATGAAATTATAAGTTTGAAGTTAAATATGATTATGATAGTATAAATTGATTTGGTAATTAAATCGATATTGACAAAGAGTTATTTATTTGCTTATAGCTTACTAAGCTCTCAAAGCTTATTCTGTGTGTTTTTTTCCTATGTTTATAGATTTTCGGAGATCTGCTCGGGTTGGAAGTTGGTAGAGATGATATCACACTATACGATTATCATTTCAGTAAATAATATTTTGAGACTCGGTTATGTGGCATGTATAGGCTGGTCTTAAAGTTAATTATTTTGAATGAGTATGTATTAAAGCCATGCAAAAATGGCTTAACTACGTTGTTTGAAATCAGTTACGTTAAATTATGGTTTGTGTTCATTTTAGTTATAATATTAGGTGCTATGGTTGAATAATATTTGTGATATGCGTTTTTGTGCATTGAAGTTGATTGGTGAGCTGGATGTGGTTTGAATGATTCAACCATGCATTACTTTTGGTTGAAATGCTTAAATTATGACTTGTAATGATAGTAATAACCTCATTTGGTTGACTAATACATTCGGTTAAATGATAGTAAGAGATATTGACTATAATTGATTATCAGTTCGGCATATATATATTTTCATGTGAATTGCGGTAGTTTATATGATAAGGGATGTGTTAGTATTTGGTATTGGACTAAACTTATGTTAAAAATATATCCAAGGTATTATAATGTTTATGAAGTTGTTTATGTGTTTCAGCTACATGATATATAATGATTGTTAAATGAGCTAAGTATATCACCCACTAGTTAGGTGACAATTAAGATACATGCATAGGGTATATTCGGTGTTCCCTTATGGTTCGGAATAATGATATGTATAATTCATGATTTGTTTATTATGGTAAAAGATATGTGCTAATTTAATCAGATATGCTTTGTTAGTTAAACTTATAAATGTATTTGTATAAATGCACTTATACTATGGTTGGTATATGTGTAAAATCGAATAATACTTGTCCTTATGATTCGGTTTGTTTTGGAAATGCATATGCATATATCATGCTTATATGATTTGTAAAATAGGTACAATTGATGAAGATAAATAATAAGTATGTGTTAGGAATGTATTGATAGTAAAATGGTTAATTAATAAGTAACATATATATATACATTTGTATGCGGATGTGCATTTGGTAAACTTCTACCTTAAGTTGAATGATGAAATTGATAATGCCTTGTAATATGACTTAATTGGTTAATCCTGTGCATGTATAGAATTAAGAAATAAAATCTTTAATTTTTATTTTAGGATTCGCTTATCATTAAAGTGATTAACCTATGATTTGTATATGTAATATGCTTGTATTTAATTAATTATATGCTCTACATGTATATAAGAATATGACTTGTGATAATATGAGAATGTTCGGAACTGTGCTTATGTTCAGTAATGCCTTGTGACCCTAGTCTGGCTACGGATACGGGTTAGGGGTGTTACACCCGACCCATGAGCACCTCTAGTCTTCTCTCTCCAACCAAAATTTGACTTTTTTTAACAAGCATCTGACTTTATCTTTGATGACCAAAATACCCATTAGCATGTACTTTTTGATTGTTGCTTCAGTTGGACAAAGACTACCTCTGTAGTTATTTGTTGTCCTCGCTCGACAGGGTTATTGTGACACCAAAGGTCTGGTATCGTGATACCATCGGCATTTTCAAAAATAGGAGGTCCTCAGATGTTTGGGATTGCAACACCCAAGGCTTGTATCATGATATCACTATAGATGGCCTCTTTTCTCTTCAATTCAGCACTGTCAGAGGTATCACGACTTTCATGCTTCGATATTACGATATCCCCTTCTAGGTGATGTTTTCGTTCACGCTCGGGTCACCATTGACTCCCTACAACACTCACTAAACCATTAGGTCCCTTATGATGCATTTGGCCAACTTAGGTCTCAAAAAGAGTACAAAACACACTAAATTACTTATTAAATCACGATTTAAAACTATGCAAAAACACGAAAAAGACTTTCAAATTGCTCGAGAATAAGCATATTAAATGTAATGGAAAGCCTAATTTGACATATTAAATTATGACAAATCAATATGCCACACTATAAACGTCACAAGTAAATAAACCCATAAACGAATTCAGGATCTATTCTCCTTGGGTCTATTCTGATATACAGTTAGTCTATTCAGTCACATATATGTCTCTATCTTCTGGGAGTCATCTTTTCGATGCCCAAGACAAAGCATCTTCCCAATTGGACTTGATAAACAATATATTAGTCTTTCAATCGGTTTGTTCATTTCTAATTAGTATAATTAGACTTGATAGATGACATATTAATCTTTTAATCGGTTTGTTCATTTCTGATTTGACTAAGGACATGTTTAAGTTCGTTTACTAATATAAGTTGTCTTTTTGTATTATGATCCAACCACATAATATCATTTAGTATTAGTTAAACATTAGATAACCAATGAGCAACATTTACTTCTATTTTGCTTTGTAAGCAAAAACCATATGAGGACAATTATACATAATATTAATGTAATTCATAAATAATTTTATTAACCAAATTTTTTTCGAAAATTTGCAAGTGTATTTAGACAAAAATACTACACTTAGGACACTAGATCCAATATACGGGTTATTTATATTTGTGATACACGTCATAATTACTATTTGATAGTAATTGACTTTTCATTAAAGAAGATTTAATGGTTACCATGAGATAAAATACGATCATATTGAGAGAACGAATTTATTCCAAAGAGATTAAGGATAACCTATTAGGGCAACACACTTATGACAAGGTGATTGGACAAGCATTGATTGAGTAACTTTAGTAATGATATTAATTAGGGAGAGCTCAATCATAATACTATAATGGAATGACTTCTTAACTAAATAAGTTTATAATTAATAGGCGAAAAACTAGAACTTAATTATAAATTATTTGAGACCTAATTAAATCGGTCCCTCCGCTAGCTCGTTGAAACTAGAAATGAATTGCTTACGGAACTGAATGAACATAAATGGATGAAAATGCTGAAGCAAGAGAAATGGATCATGTTCACAAATAAATTTGTGTTTCTCATTAAGTATAGAAATGAATTGAAAATTAATTTAAGATTTTTGAATTATTGTTTATTTAGTTAAATACTTGAAGTTCAAAAATAAATTTAAATTAATTAGTAATTGTGAATCCGTTGAATATGAAAATTAAATATATTTCCTCATAAATTCTATTACGTTAAAGTTGTCATGATTTTAATAGAATTAGAATTGAAATGAGAAAATTATTTAATTGAAAAATTAATTTATCCAATTAAATTAATTAATTAATATTTATTTTAGGAATAGAAAACATGTACTAGGTTGGATCAAATTAAAAAGTGATGGGTTAAAAGTCTAGGAAGCTCATATAATTTGACCAAATACATGAGAGACCCAAATCCCCTCATCATAGGAGCGAGGGTCAACATTCCTAGTATTATATATTGGGGTGCGCCGTTCACCCCATTCTACTTATAGTAGAATATTTTTCTATTAAATAAATATTATCTGTGTTTTACTAATTCAACCAAGAATACCTTATCTCTCATTATAAATAGATGGCATTCGTAGAGCTATTAACACATAAATTTTATATAAGTTTGATATATTGTTATTCTGCCAGAAAATAATGAGAATTTATTTTTTAAAAATAAATTTTATTTTCTGGAAATTATAATTCTACCGATTTTTATTGAGAGAGAATTACTTTCCTACTAAAAGTAATAAACCTTTTCTGATTTTGTGTTTGGTTTGTGATTGTTTGAGCCCACACTTGAAGCAATTCGTGGTAAGAGAATAGCAGAGAAGGCAGTCCGATTGAAAGCTAGGTACGTTCAGGATACATCTCGCACAAAGCACAAATACTTTTTCAGATAAAATTTATTACTATAAATATCACAAAGTGGCTCAGTTTTCAAAATTTTAATTTTTCGTTGTGACTGAAAATCATTTTTCTAAATTGAAATTTTCCAACAGAGTTCTAGGTGCCGAAAAGTTGTAGTTAATATCATGTTCATTAAAAAAATTGTCAAAGTCAAAATTTCAAATTCTTTTCCATGGTCACTTCTTATATTAGAAATTGAATATCTCACTTGGTTTTAAATCATTTTACAAAAAGTGGGATGTTGTCTTTGTAAATAAGGATAACAACGAGAATTGATTGGGTTTTAGGTCTTGATCTTTGTAAATTTGATTCTTGTCTCCATTCGAGTGTCTTTGAATGATATTTATATCCTTTCATTGATTTATGGATGTTTGGAGACGTTTGTGAGAGTTTTTCTAGTCGTTGAGAGTATTTATTTCGCACATTTAATGCAACCTACATCAGTGTGTCTTGAGACATAATGCCCTTATCTTGAGGCAGGAAAAACATAAATATAATTGCTAGAGCCTGTGGTCTCAATACACAATATGTCAATCTCGAGACAATTTGTCATATGTCTTGAGACAAATACTCGATTGTCTTGAGACACGATTCCTCTGAAGCAAACCTTAGCTTTGATGTTGGCTTGTCTTGAGAGAAATGAGCTTTTATCTCGAGACAAGTCTCCAGATAGGGCACTCCTGAAGCAATATTTAACTTTGATTTTGTAATGTCTTGAGATAAATGGGCTTTTGTCCTGAGACAAATAAGCTTGTGTCTCGAAATAGCCTATGTCTTGAGACAATACTGAAAGGATGAAAAAAATTTGGGGATCTTAAAAAACTTTTATTGAAAGTTTAAGTTATTTATAAAATTTATTCTTGAATTTGTAAAAATTGAAAATATATTTGAATGTGACGGTTATAATTTATGCAAATTTGATTAAAAGAATTTAGAGTGAAATTTGATATATCAAAATTAATATTATTATATCTATTAGTTGTGTTAAATATACCAAACTCAAAAAAGAAAACCTAAAACCCTTTTGGTTTGAGTTGTATAAGGCACACTTTAACAACACTGATACAAATTAAAACATTAACGTGGGGGAATCATTTTCACGTATACTCTAACATTAAGGTATTCAAAATAATAAATTTTTTTTTTCTTTAATGATGTTGAGGTGAAGAGGAAATTATTATTTCTGTGAAGTGGATTGTTTGATAATGATTTTTATTATTTTTGGAAATTGTCTATACTTTTCCTATTTTTCTATTATAAATTAATCATTTTCTATAAAATTTAATATACTTTTAAGATTTTTTTTTTCAAATTAGCTATTAATTATTTAAATTAACGGACAAGTGATTAGAATATATTAATTTGATAATATTAACTACTATTACGTAATTTTTGAAAGTTGAACAATTGATATATAATTTTAAATGAAGTTTAACGTAGACATAAACGAATTTTACTTAATTTTAATTTATAAAGTTATCACCTAAAATTTTAAATTGGTTTTAAAATATTTTAATTAAATGATACCGATAATATCTTTAATTAAAATCATATCAAAATTCATCATTTGGCATGTACACGCTTGTTTTAAATACATTATAATTAACTAATTCACCAATTTTTTTATTAAATAATTTAACACTGGTTGAAAGAAGGAAAACGCAAAAGAGACGTGGAAGCTTGGCCATGTCAAATTTCTATCCATTACACAGTTGAAATGATTGCGTGATTTGCTTCGAAAAGGAAAAAGGTAAAAACACCTGTCTAGTCCCTCTTTAAAAATCAAATTAATTTAATTAATCACTATGTTAATGTTTTGTACCAATTATACATAATTTTAATTGGTACTATAATAAATTTAGGTGTTGACATTTACATATTTTGTTAATTTGACCGTAATTCTAAAAAAAAGTCTATGAATTTAGCTCAACATTTACAAAAATATTGTGAGTTAAAAAATTGACAAAATATGTAAAATTTGAGAGTTAAATTTATTATTATATCAATCAAAATTGACGAAAAGCATTAACACTATTTTTAATTGCTTACTTTCGAAATTGATAAGAATTAAATTACTTCAATTTTTTAGTAGGGACCAATTTGCTCAATATCAAAATTCAGAGTGACTGGGGAGGATTTTTACCGAAAAATGAAATGATTATGTGATTGCTTTTGGTACACCCAAAATAATAGAAAGAAACATTTCCCGATTTTTATTTTATTTGTATTTTATTTTACTTATTTTCGTTTTATTTCAAAACTAACTGTCTCGGATATCTTTCGTCTCGTTTATGAAACAGAGTAACAGAACCACTAAGGTTAGCTAATTTCTTTCTTATTTCTCTGTAATTCTTTATAATCCTATTGGGGTTTTGTTGTTTCCATGAAGGGATTTGCATTTGATTTGGATTAACTAAAAATGCTTCGAAGAATATAAATTTTTCTTACTTTTTTTGCACTGGATATTTATAATTTACTTTAATCCTGCTCATGGGCTTTTATGGAATGCAAAGTAATTTGATTATATGATTTTTCTTTTAATTTCTATCCGATCAGTCAGTTAATATGTTATTCCAGCATTTTTGGAATTTTTTTTAAAAAAAAATGATTTGAAGAATCTAAATTTATGGTGCTTTTTTTTTAATTTTATTTTCGCATATTTACTATTCATGATTTTATTTGAATTTTGCTCCTGCGCTTTTGTACAGAAGTTTGATTTTCATTTTTTGGTTTTAATTTCTATTGGATCAATTAATCAACTTTGCTATGGTTTATATTAGTTTCAATTTTTTTCCTGTTAGTTTATTTATTTTTCTTATTGGTATTATGTGAACTCTTTTTGATATAATATATGTTGATTGTATCCTTTGATTCTTTTGTTTTTGGTTTAAGGTTTCAGTATCTTGAAGTGAAGTGAAGCTTTTGGATTTGTTTGATTAGAAGGAGCTCAATTTTAATTAGGTGCCTTTAATTTGATTAGCATAGCGTCAATGGGAACTTCGGAGGCTGTTCTGCACGTTTTAACGGGGGCTGTCCCTCAGTTTTTAAGTTGTGATATGTGTTCTAGCAATTCGGATTTAGTTTTCTATTCTAAATGCCACATTAAGTCTGTGAAGAAAAAAGGGTCAAGGCATTTGCCGTCCTTGAAGTGTTCAAGTATGTTGGGATGTCAAATAGGAAGCTATAGGTGTAAGCGACTAGGTGGTGGTTTGCATGGGAATACGGCAATCGACAGATTGACACTTCTTAGATGCAAATGCCAGCAAGCTGAAAGTGCGAGTGGAGTGGATACAGGCGAAGGAAATGGGGCGTGGTTTGTGGATAATGCAAAGAAATTGAATCTTAATGGTTCGATGAACTCGGAAGACATTCTGGAGTTCAATACTGTTGAGCAATTGAAGAGTGAAAATGAAATCTCAATGTCGAATGGTAAAGTGGGAACAGGCACAAACACCATTTTCACGGGTGGTGTAGATTCTGTCGAGGATGAAGCATGGGAGTTACTCCGGGCTTCTATGGTTTACTATTGTGGAAGTCCTGTTGGAACAATTGCTGCCAATGATCCCACAAGTTCCAATGTATTGAATTACGATCAAGTCTTTATTCGTGATTTCATACCTTCTGGTATTGCTTTCCTGTTAAAAGGAGAGTATGACATTGTCCGGAACTTCATACTTCATACTCTTCAGTTACAGGTAATTTCATATCCAATACCAATGGTGATTTTATGTTTTGGTTGTTATCTTAAAGTATACTACACTAATAAAGTTGGTGATGATTAATTCAGTGATATTTCACTTTCCTTTCTAATTGCCTAGTTATTGCTAGTATATATCTACAAGTGGTTTACATATTCCTAATGCTTCATAACCTTGCTGGTTACATGCATAGTAGAAAGCATATACTTTTCTAATCAGCACTACTTGGTGAAATAGATTTAGTGATGAACTCTTGTGTTCTGATAGATAAAGAAATGTCTGGTTGCATAAACATATCAATTGTTACTTCTACAGTTAAGGTAGTTCGCCTCTTGTCTACCTAAGTTTAGCTAGTATTAGATAGCAATGGAGGCTATCGAAATAGCTAAATGGGTATAAGATTATAACCTTGGGTTTAAATATGTCAACATTATGATCATGTAATCTTTTAAATGATAGCATAATCAATAAAGGACTTGGCTCTAATGATCTTGTTTTAGATATGGTCTTTAAATAGAATTATATGGCAAAATTTGATAATTTAGCAAAATGAACTATTCCATTTTAGTGGTTGTGAATGAGATCTTTTGCAAATTGTTCTTTCCACATATGTGCACATGCAGTTCATCATGCATCTGGATCTGTGTCCTTTTGAATGTATGCCTACTTTTATAAGAATTTCGTGCTCCCTCCCCCTTTTTTTTTTCTTTTTTAATATATTATTTACTTTCTTGTACTGTAGAGTTGGGAGAAAACAATGGACTGTCATAGCCCTGGTCAGGGATTGATGCCTGCTAGTTTTAAAGTGCGCACAATTCCTCTTGATGGTGATGATTCAGCAACGGAGGAGGTATTGGATCCCGACTTTGGAGAGGCAGCTATTGGCCGTGTTGCTCCTGTTGATTCTGGTAAAAAAAGAATCTAGAAAGGGTTTTCTATTTTATTTATTGAAATACTTCATAACAACCTCTTCCAATTGCAGGATTGTGGTGGATTATATTATTACGGGCATATGGTAAATGTTCAGATGACCTTTCAGTTCAGGAGAGAGTTGACGTCCAAACTGGAATCAAGATGATCCTGCGGCTATGTCTTGCTGATGGTTTCGATATGTTTCCGACATTATTGGTTACTGATGGTTCTTGTATGATAGATCGCCGCATGGGAATTCATGGACACCCTCTGGAAATTCAGGTAAATAAAAATAATCCCAAGAACAATTTTGGAATTCCTTTTGACACTTGATTTTTGCTTTATAAAAAGTTCCTATAAGATAAAATAGAAAAACTATAGTTAATTAGAAAATTGCATTTCTGTTATTTTGAGAAAAAGTCGTTCAAAATTTGCTTCTGTTTGATTTATGCTGCAAGTTGGTTGAGTTTACTGATACAATGTTTAGTTTTATTTGCATGGCAACATTTTCTAAAATAATAAGGTTTATATGCTTTGCATGCATGAGGAATTTATATTGAGTGAAAATCAAATCTGATATTGAGATAATTTTTGCATTCGTGTAGGCACTTTTCTATTCAGCATTGTTATGTGCACGTGAAATGCTTATTCCGGGGGATGGATCAGCTGATCTCATTCGAGCATTGAATAACCGTCTGGTTGCTCTGTCGTTTCATATTCGGGAATATTATTGGATTGATATGAGAAAACTTAATGAAATTTACCGTTACAAGACTGAAGAGTATTCATATGATGCAGTTAATAAGTTCAACATTTATCCCGATCAAATCTCTCCTTGGTTGGTGGAATGGATGCCTAATAAAGGAGGGTACCTGATTGGGAATCTACAACCAGCACATATGGATTTTCGATTCTTTTCTCTAGGAAATTTGTGGGCCGTTGTGAGTGGTCTCGCAACGATCGATCAGTCTCATGCCATATTGGATCTCATTGAAACTAAATGGGCAGATTTGGTGGCAGAAATGCCATTTAAGATATGTTACCCAGCTCTTGAAGGTCAGGAGTGGCAGATCATCACTGGCTGTGATCCAAAGAACACGTAATTTATCTCCCTTAAATATAATAGTGTTCTTATTTTTGGTCGATATCTGTATTTTAATCTCAATGTATGCAGACCTTGGTCTTACCACAATGCTGGTTCCTGGCCAACTCTACTCTGGCAGGTTAGTAACTGCGGCATTCTTCATTTAGTTTCTCCAAATTTAATTGTTAAGCCAATGTTCAAGTTTGCATTCGAAGTCTATAAATTTCGAGGGTTTTGCTCTATATTCCTCTGTTGATTTCAAGGTCCTATTAATCCGATTGCCTTTACTAAGTAATTGTAGATGACAACCCAAATTATGTGTATGTCTGTATTTATATGTATATTGAGGAAAAATGTAGATGCTAAGGACATTTGGTCCATTGTGGCTTGAAGCTTATAGATACCGGTCTGGCCAACTTTTAGCTTATCGATGTTTCACATGTATATAACAAATATTCATGTTTTGCATATCGAAAGAGATTGCTTTTGAGTGTAAGCTTGGCAATTGAAGTATGAAACTCTGATACTTGAATCCCGTCGTACAGCTCACTGTCGCATGCATGAAGATGAATAGACCGGAAATTGCGGCAAAAGCTGTTTCAGTTGCTGAGAAACGCATATCCAAGGACAAATGGCCTGAGTACTATGATACTAAAAAGGCAAGGTTCATTGGAAAACAATCGCGACTGTTCCAAACCTGGTCTATTGCAGGATTTCTCGTGGCAAAACTTCTACTTGCAGACCCAAATGCAGCGAAAATTTTGACAACCGAAGAGGATTCTGAGCTTGTCAATGCCTTCTCCTGCATGATCAGTGCCAACCCAAGAAGAAAACGTGGTCCCAAGAGATGGAAACAGACATACATTGTGTGAGGTAACTAAATCGTGTGCATAACTGATTTATGGTTACATTTTATCATCTCTAATAGCCATAATTTGGAATTGGCTATTAAAGTTTGAAATGAATATCATTTACCTTTTATTTATTCAAATAGGTACAACTACTGGATTTGCATATCGTGATACTTATGTAAAGATTGTTCCTCTGACTTAGGGTAATAGGTAGTACTTGATTGTATTGTAATACTCCTACGAATGATCGGAATTGTTCATTTGTAAAACCGTTGCATGCATATATAGTGAATTTCTTTAGAACATCGAACATTGAGGTACTGTATGTTGTCAAGAGTGATTAAAAAATCAGACCGTTTGAGATAGTATAACTGGGGAAGATATTGAGCAGTTATAAAATTGGTTGAAACTGGTGATTTTTTAAAATCATATATATTGTAATTAATTAAGCATTTACATTTCATATTACATGTTTTGATATATCAATTGTTAAATATTTATTTTGAGCTCTGGAAAAGAAACTCAATCATTGAGCTTTAAATCTCGAGTTCATCTCAAGCTCCAAAATTTACCACTAAATCAGCAAATGAATAGGGAAATATCACCAAAAGCTCATCTTTTTCCATTACAACACAATACAAACACGTCAAAATAAAAAATGAGAGAGCACCAAATAGTACATGTTAAAAGGAGGGCATACCATTTTTCCATATCTCATAATTGTATTGAACATTAAGCATCCCAGAAGGTAGTCTTTTTTCTCGGGCTCGACTTGTCCCTTCACAGTCACTTTCTGCTCTTTTAAATCTACTTCATATGAGTCCACACCTGAAATAACACTCCTTTTATCACAAAATATAAAATGGTAACCGAACTTGGATGATGACATGTCTTATGGTGAAATGCAAAGACATAGATTCTCAGACAATCTGAAATAACCGGGTTTTCGAATGTTTCCCTCGCATCACGCTTAAATCGAAGGTATTAAGGATTTGTTACCTGCAAATGTGCTTCGTTTGATTCAAACTATGGACTTCTCACTTAAGGACGGCATCAATGGATGCCCATAAGCTTACGCAGGGCCAACATCCAACTCTCGGTAAGTAGAGAGACGCAAGAGAGGTGTCCTAAAACCCGATCATTACAAAATCTCCACTTAAATGTAAAAAAGAAGCAAATCCTTCACCGATTTACTAGCGAAGCAGGGGGAAATATCTAGAATTATCATTCTAAAGGAAAAAAGGAAGATGATGAATGCAAACTTTATTTTCATACACCAACCCTCCGCTATTTTATTTTTCTAAAGTATGCATGTCTGACACATATTCAGATACGAGTATAGAATAACCCTCCAAGGACCGCCCAATATTTAAAAAAAAAAAAAAAACCCTTCAAAAAGAATCAAAATATTCTTGTATCGAAGGCATAGCTCAATATACAATATCGACCTTCCATTTTTCCTAAAACTCTCTTCACGGCTCCGACACAGCCCTCGCATGACATGCCAACCTTGAGAACAACAGTCTGCAAGCAAATCAAAATGAATAAAAAGGTCTATAACTTTATCGTGGAAAAAAAAGAGAAGAAACCAACCTAGAAAACTACATTCAACAATCATGAAAGACAACAACAAAATAGAAATTTGGTCAATTTCAATCCTTTCCTTGAAGCATCAAAAAACCCAACTCAGTATCAATGGCATAACTTTATGCATCCATATATACTCAATTAAAAAAGTGGGAAGGATACATATAATCTAAGATTATCACCATTAATTAGAGATTTTGTATATATATTTGCTGTCCTACATGATTATTATGCTAAATTATCAAATACCCTGAAATTTTCAACTACATATATGGAAAAATTCAGATGTATTTAAGCCCAAAAGCTCGCATTTTCCCCCTTTATTAGGCTAAAAGTGCAAAAAACAAGAAAAGGAAATCTAAATATGTCAATTGTTTATGTAATGCATTCTACCAAAAAATACCCAGACGAGAACAAAAAAACCAATAAATTTCATGAAATGTATGTAAATAATTAAGCAGAAATCTTTGATGATTCAGCCAATCAAAGAAATATGATAATGAAGAAATGGAGTTGGGAAACGAAAAAGCAAAGAAGAAGAAGGGAAATTTACCTGAGACATTGCTTCGGGTTTGGAAATTAAAATGAAAATTAAGGAAAAACGAGAAGATTGAGCGTTAATGGGCGAAGGTTGAATTTATAGAAGGAATGATTTGCGCGGTGTGAGGGTGCCTGGACCATCTTCAACGCAACATCTCAAGGAATAAGTGTGGAAAATAATAATTTAATTTTTTTTACATAATCTAAAATTTTAAAAATTGGAAAATGATAACAAGACAAGACTTACTTCTCAAAATAAGATAATATAATTTTTTTTTACCATAATAAAATCTATATGTATCAAACATTTAATTATCTTTCCTATTTAATTTTAAATAATATATCAAGTAAAATTTAACATGTAAATTTTTAATATTTTATTTTTCTATTTATTAATTTTTAAAATTTATCAAACAAGTTATAACTCACCAAGGAGAAATAGAAAACCATATTTGGTTATTTAATGTATTAATATATGAAAATTTTTAATTATTATTAGATTTTTTGACATGTGAATGGAGGGAGAATAAAATATTAAAATTATATTTTAAAAAAATCGAGTTATATATAAAATGGTAATAACTTTTAAACATTGTATTTTTAGTAAAACATTTCATAATAAAATAGTAAAAGATAAAAAACATTCTTATACTTCTTTATTTAAAGAGAACTTTTAAATAATTTTCTAGTTAAATTGGTGTCGAGTTGGCTTGTAGCACCAATTCAGTAAAATAATTTATTGAAATATAGATTTAAGCAGCTTTACCACCCATCCCTCCTACTATGGATGTATAGTTTTGAGAACTAGTATCACCTTTAAAGATATTGGATCATCCATCTCCGTCCCACTCTGCTCCGCTTTAATCTATTTTTTTTTTATCTTTAAAATTTTTTATCTTTTTAAATGCAAGTAAATATTTAAACATAAATCTTTTAAAATTTTTTTTTGAAAATAAAAGAGCTTTAATAAAATCAAAATTTAAACAAAAACCAAGTAAGATGACCAACTTAATCCCAAGCCAATAGGCTTACTCCCATTCCTAATGTCCATCCTAATCCTAGCATTAGCAATAAGAAACTAAAAAAGGAGAATAGAATCCAAACAAGAAGCGATAAGATCCCAAACAATACGACTTGCATATAATAAAGCTACCCTTACTAAAGAATAAGTGACTTTATTGGCACTCCGTCAAATTCATTGGAAGGATATATATTACAACATCGATATTTTAATTTAGTGCAATCGTTCAAAACTAAACCTTATTCTGACACCCAAAGCATTGAACACTTCCATGCAATCGAGTTCAATAACGACTTTGTCACAGTTTGAATCCTTGATCCATGAAGGAGCCTTGCGCATGATAATAGCTTCAGCCACATAAGCGTCCATGACTCCTTGAAAATGCCTCGACAAAGCCTGAATAAACCTACTTGTAGCATCTCTAATAACACCAGCAAAACTGGTCTGGTTCTTGGTGGAAAACGTTGTTATGTCCACATTACATTTAAGCTAACCGTCCTCAGGTGCTTCCTAACTACTTGCATCTGCCTATACTAGAGAAGCAACAACAACCTATTGCAGCAAACAGCGCAAGTGATAGATGCACGTATGAGGTGAAATTTATTAAATTTCCATTCACTGAAACTGTTTGAAGGGGATTATAGGATTCATCTAGTTTTTAATACTCCTTAGAATTTCTACACGTCACTTTTATCTCTTTTCCATCTATCTTATTTCATTTCTATGTTATTCTATTATGTTCTTGTTTAATTGTTTCTAATATTTAATTTAAACTCCTTATTCTTTTTTATCTTAATGATTTATTTTAATTGTCATCCTTTCAATTCAAATTATCATTTAGCCAAGGGTCATAAAACACTCAAATGATATTATATCATCACCAACTCGCCATTGTTAAAGGTGGCAACAAACAGCAGTATGTATGTTACCCGGATGAAATACAGCAAACTACAAATGTACGTATGTTATCCGGATAAAGTACGTTTTGTTGTAACAGACGACCTGTATATAATTTGACAGAAACTTTTTGACTGGATAAAGTTGGTCAAGTACTTTCCAGTTATAGACAAGTCCTAGGTTATCATTAGGATGAATTTAATGTTTGTTCACTACAACAAGTTAAAAATATTGTTATAAGCTTTCTATGTATATCATATATTTGATGTATCAATGAAAAATACTGATTATCTTCTTGTTCTCTCAATTTCTCATTCCTTTTGCTTCTGTCTGTTCTTTTCTTAAATCAAAAACTTTTTTCATACTTTATCCGGGAATATTACTTTATTGCTCCAAATTCAACAAGTTGTTCATATTTTACCCGGGTGAATTAGATCTGTTTTTCTTCCTGTGTGAAAAACTCAACAGCCATCACACTCCCTTTAGGAGAAATTTACTTGCCTCAACAATGCTTTTCCAACAAAACCTAGGATTTGTAACAAGCTCATAACAATTTACTTCGCAACCATTGCTTAAAAACCATGGCGAGATTAAAACAATGAAGGATGCAGAAACCCATCCCTCCCGACTTCTTAAGAGCACACAGTTTATTCCAGCTCCCCCAATGGATTTTTCGAACATTACCCTTAGATCCCCACCAATGAGAATTCATCATAATTTCCAACTCGTGACACATACTTAGGAAGAAGAAAACCACTTAATAGTATATGTTGGCAATGTTTGTGCAACAGTTTTAATAACGAGCTCATGCCCGACCTTGCTTAAAAATCAATTCTTCCAACTGTCAAGCCGCTACTGAAGCCTCTCTTTGACAAACCAAAAGCACTTTTTTTATTTTTACCAACAAGCGAAGGCAAGCCAAGATAGCACTCATGGTCAATAGGCGACTCAACACCTAGAATAGACTGAATAATACCCGTGGTCACACTATTCATATTAGGCGTGAACATAATACTCTATTTCTGATAATTGATAGATTGTCGCGATGCTTCTTCGTAACCTGTCAAAATTGACTTTATCTTACGACTTCCTTCCTCAGTAGCCTTGGAAACAAAAAAGCTATTGTCAGCAAAAGAGAGATGAGAAACTCGCGAAGTACCCTTACAAACAGCAATAACATGGATATCTCCATGCTCTTCCGCCTGTCGAAGACGACTTGAAAGATCCTCCGCACAAATAATAAAAAAACAAGGCAAAAGAGGATTGTCTTGCCTTAAACCACACTGAGGCCAAAAAGGACCAAGCAACTACCATTAAACGAGACATTCTATTGGACCGTCCTCACACCTAACAGAATCAAATCAATCCAATGACTGGCAAAACCCAGTTTCTAAAGCATAAAATGAAGAAAATGTCAATCCACCCGATCATATGCTTTACTAATATCAACTTTAAGTGTTGCCCCCCCCAACTTTACCTCACTGTTTTCCTTTCGTGTAGTGAACTATCTCCAATGCAACTAGAACATCGTCCATTATAAGGCGATTTAGAATGAATGCCGACTGAACAGGCGAGATGATTTTCGGCAGAAACACCTTCAATCTGTTAGCAAGAACCTTGACGACAACCTTATAAATGACGTTGTAAAGAGGTATGGTCTCAAATACTTCATAGCCATCGGATTGCTAGTTTTGGGAATTAATACCAAAATAGTATCATTCAAATTATTAGGGAACTCACCACAATTTAACCATTGTTGACAATGCTGGACTACGTCCACCTCCACCAAATGGCAACACTTTTGGAAGAAAGCCGGGATAAAACCATCAGGGCCTGGAGCCTTATTTGGATGCATACTGAACCAGTCTTTATCTCCATCTTTGTAAATGGTGCTAACAATATCCTCAGAACTCGATATTGAACATGTGAACACTTTTTGATGAAACTTAAGATGATTGCATCTCCATCTAGTTTTTGATGTCATGTTGTTCTCCAGTTAAATTTTTGGTCTAAATGGCATTTACACTTTATTTTCAAAAGGAAGCATTAATTCTTCGTAGTAGTTTAAAAGTTTAAAATTTGGATGGGTAATTATGATATTATATTCCAATCTCTTGTCTTATCATGAATTTCAAAAGATTGATCTCTCCTCTACCTACATATATATTTCATACAATCAATTAGTACAATAATTAGCTCAAAAATTCCAAGTATGTGGTGATAGTTTAAATTAATACTCTCAAATATCTAACTCTATTTTTTTATTTTTTTTAAAAAAATAAAATAAAATAAACAATATCAGCTTCACAAAATACAATTCTATAAATCTGACATGCTTATAATTATGCGGTCTCTAAAAATTGATTTGTATAATCACATACTTATATTTGATATATTTGATTTTTGATTAGTATAATTGAGATTCTTTGCGAATGCATTTTGTAAATTAATGATTCAAGAATCTTATTAGAGAAAATGATAGATAGAACTCATCCATTCCGTTGACAATTTGATGATTAGTTTGACATAAAGGTGAATTTACTCACTTCAAGTTCAGATATTTTATTTTATTTTATTTTTATTAAATAATAAATTTAAAGTGGATATATATATATATATTAAACAATGATACACATGAATTAATCTAATATTATATATATTATGATTTTAATTGGAGAAACTAAAATTAATTATTCTAAATTCATAAACACATTAGATGGTGAAGTGTTGAAGGAAATTGAGCATGTTATCCATTAATTAGGGCCTGCAAGAGTCGATCAAGTAAGGATGGAGATTGTTAATAATTCTTCCAAGTGAAGTAATAATCTCCAATGAGCTCTCCTTTTAAGTTACTGTTGATTGAAAATAAGGAGGAGAGAGAGTTTGGTTGAGTTTTTTTTTTTTTTTTTTTTTATAGATATTTTTAAATGTTTGCATGTGTATGTATGAGTGGAAAAAATAGAATGGTTGGAAACCTCTTGCGACACTTTGACTTAATTAGATAAGTGGTTCATAGTTGTTTTATGGCAGTGTGAAGTAAATCTCAAACCCACATCTTCAACTAACCAATTCAAAATAAAAATATATCAAACTACTAGATTATTTGTTAATTTATTATTCTTAACCAATCAAGATGGTTTTGGTTTATGAAATCAAGTTCCCCCTTTTTTTCCAACACCCCCAACTACCTGAATTTGATTAAAGTGGTTACACCTCCACACCCTATGTATTTTTCATTTTCCATACTAAACCCTAAATCTTAAACCCTCAATTCTCTCCTCTCTTAAATACCTTCAACCGCTTATACTCTCCTACCTAATTTCCTTACAAAAATGTCTATTAATATTGTAAGACACCCACTGATAGGAGGGAGCGTGAAAGAAGATCATATTCAAGTTGTTTGACTCAAGAAAGAAGGATTTAGATTTGACCTGTAAAGAATAAATAAACAAATTTAGAAACATAGAAAACAAAAACATTACTAAAAGAAAAAATATATTTGAGAACAAAGAATAAATAAAAATAATAAATAAATAAATAATAGAAAATTAAAAAAAATCAAAGTGGAAGATGGAACAAGTAAATCGATAGATATGATAGGTAAGTGTCCAATTGAATCTTTTGAGATATAAATCTCAATAAATTCAATTAATAACTCTAATCAACTCTCCAACAAATAATTTCTTGGCAAATTGAAGGATGAAGAATAAATTCTCATAACTCCTTGAAGAAAATCGAAAAGAAAATAACTTTTAAAAATTTTAAATAACTAAAAGAAAATCGAAAAGAAAACTACTTTTAAAAATCTTAAATAACTAAACTTTTTTGTTGACTAAGAAATATAAAACTCTTAAATAACTCAAAATACTTAAAAAATATCCAAAATTCGGAATAAATAAATTATAAAATAATACAATTTGATAAGTACAATATCAGTACCATATATAATAAAAATTAAGCCTTAAAATAGAAACCAATATGATTTAAACTCGAATTAAAAATCTGAAACTTGTAATTTCTGTAATAATCCCATCCATAAATTTTGTTTACACAGCATTCACTAAAATGGTCATAACTTGAGCTACCAAACTCGAAATCAAGTGATTCAAAGTGTGTTTCGAATATAAGAAATAGATCTTCAATAACTATGAAGATATCTTAACCAAAAAATATCTGGATCCCATCCAAAAACTAATCGCAAGTCAACTAATTTTCTGAACTTAAAAATTGGCACCTTTAGTGAATGGAATTTAATAAATTTCACCACATCCGTGTATGTATCACCTTATACTCAAAGTCATTCACGGGGGCAAGATCCTTGTACATAGATATTGTGTAAAACCAAAACAACAAAATTTCCATCTTCCTTGTCATTACATCTTCCATGTATAGATTATAGATAAAAATCTTATATACTGTCAACCAATCCATAAAATTTTAAGTTCCAACTAAATAAAATAAATAAGGTAATGTAACATATTCAATAAGATGCTATATAAGTAAATTTACATTTCAATAATCACGAGGTAATGTTACCTACCATCCATAAACTTAATTAGACTTAAAATTAGAGCCAAGTGATAATACACGTGTCCATGACATAAGAAAATTGTATAAAGTTTTAACAAAATTCATGCATTACTACAAAAAAGATGGTTTTCATTAGGGGTGAGCATAACTTGATTTGACTTAAAAAATAAAGTTTGAATTTCGAATTATTCGAATTAAATTAATCGAGTTAATTGAATCAACTCAATTTTTTTTTGAATTTTGAGTTTAAATCGAGTTGAATTTTCCAATTCGAATAAATCAGATATCAAACCCTTTGATCTTTAATAAATAAATTATTGCATTGTTTAATCATGTTGAAACTTTACTAATTTCTGTTAAAATTGAATTACTGATGATGATATAAAATAATTTATGTTAGTTTTTTTTTTGTTAGGATCAATTTCATATTTTATCTTTAAAATAACTTTTATTAAAAAATCACAATTTTTACATTTAATATAATTTTTAATTTCAAAATACATGATGACAAGAATCAAATGATAATTGAAACAACTAAGCAAGCAAAGAAGCTAATCCGTATATAAAAGATTATAAACAAATTATGAAGGGATGAAAATTAATAACAAATTTGATTATGGAGGATGGTAGTGACTATAAAGATCCAAAGTTATTTTTTTAAATTTAACTCAAACATATATATTCGATTCGAATTTCATCGCACTCGAATCGATTCGAGAAATTTTCAACTCGAGTTAGGATGATAAAATATGATTTATCAACTCGATTAATTTAAAATTTTTTCATTCGAGTAGATCGAACGCTCACTCTTAATTTTTACAGTAAAATCGAAACCCCAAAATGGCATATTAACAACAATAAAGAATGATGATAAGTGTTATTATTAGTGGATTCACCTTTCATTTATTTTTCTCACTTTTATAATCTCTTTTATGATTTCAATGAAGGTATCCTTTAATTTTTGTTTGTAAAGATAATAGAGGAAGGTTAAAAGATTTATGGTTGTCTTTTAAACTGTGTACACAATGATAAAATTATTGTTTTTTTTTTTTAAGAAAATGGAACAAAAAATTTTAGAAGAAAGTGAATTGAATAGTATAAACCTTAAGATTAATTTCATACTACTTTTTTTTTTTTTCTCAATTAAATTTGTTGATCTTTCAAATGTATTCCTTTTGCTTTAAGTTTAATCCATGGTGTTAAAGAAAATTAAACAACTTTGTGTATTGGGGGGATTTGCAATTACATGTTCGTTTTGATTTTATTTGCTAATATTGTTGATGAATTCTTGAGTATATTTATTTATGTTTATACCTTTCTCTTTATTTCATGTTCATATAAAAGGTTTGAATTAAGAGAAACAATACATGATAGTATATAGTATAGTATGACAAAACTTCACCAAGGAAGTGATAATAATTGTTGATAGTAGCTATAGACAATAGTGAAAATAACGAATTGAGGTGTTTTTGCCCTTTTTTATGTTTCAGCAATACTAGTTACCTTCCCTCTAGCATAAACTTTCCCTTCTTTTTTTTTATTTTTATGTACATCATCTAATTCTTACATGTATGAGAATCTTTAATTATTTGATAACACTAATTAACTTTAGATATTATAGTTGATTTTTAGGAATTTTATTTAGATATATTCTTTCCTTAATTGATTCAATGCTACATGTATACTTAGTTGTACATATTTATAGGAAATACATACTTTTAAGAGAGTTTTTCCTCAATATATTAGTGTATTCATCTCTAATTTCATCATGCTATCAGTTTTTATCCGATTTTATGAGATTTTTTTTTATAATTTTAAAATTTATGCCGAAAAACCCTAGAAATACAAAATTGGTACTTTCCACCCTAGCTTTATTTTTTTCTCTCACCACCTCTACCATTGGAGTCAACATCCACTCGCTGACGAAACCCCATAATCCAGTGACCAAAAGACCTATGCGTGGGCCTCATGCGCTGTCGCAAGCTTCTGCATCTTTGTTTCAAGCATCGCACGTGGCCTTTACTTGTTGTCCCCATGTTTTTTCCGACACCGTCACTGTCCTTCCAGTCATTCTCCTCTAAGTGGTGGTTTTTTTTGGCTAAGTTTTTTTTTTGAGATCTCTTTTTTTAGGATCTCTTTTGTGTTCTTTTTGGTTGTTTTTTTTTCCCTAATTTTCCAAGTAGCTTTTTTGGGTATTAGCTGTTTCTTTCCAGCATTATGTCTGAGGATGAGAAGCTTGTCATTTCAATTGATAATCCCTCATTGCAAATTAGTCCTGTGAAGCTTGATGGACATAATTACCTTGCTTGGTCAAGGTCGTGCTTGTTGTTTATCAAGGCTTGTGGCTTGTAGGGATACATCACCGATACAAAGTCGAAACATGAACTCACTGATTCAACTTTTACTCAGTGGGATTCAACGAATTCTCTTGTTATGGCATGGCTTATCAATTCTATGCAACCTAATATTTCCAAAACTTGTTTGCTGCTTGATATTGCCGAAAAAAATTGGAATGATGCTGCTCTCACCTACTCTCATGTTGGGAATGATGTGCAAATTTTTGAAACTTGTAATAAGGTCCATGGTACAAAACAGGGAGAGCTAAGGATTTCTCAATAATTTTCTGAATTAAGTGGGTTGTGGTAGGAACTTGATTATTATCAAGATTTTCAAGTGTCTTGTACCAATGATGCCCAAAAATTTCAAAATATGGTGGAAAAAGAGCGCGTTTTCTATTTCTTGGCTGGGTTGAATACTGAGTATGATCATATTTGGGTTCAAGTTCTTGGCAAAACTCTGTTACCTTCTCTCCATGAGGCATACTCCTATGTACAATAGGAGAAGAGTCACCGTGTTGTTATGCTCTATAATCCACCTCTTGAGAAAGTTGGTCTCATTGCTAACCAGAATGGTCAATCGAATGGTAAGTTTGCCAAGGATCACTTGATGTGTGACTATTGTGGTAAGCCTTGGCACATTAAAGATTTATGCTGGAAGTTGCATTGTCACCCCACTCAAGGTCGTGATGGAAAATGAGGAGGCAATTCTCGACCTCAAGCAAAATTTTCAAACTCTATGACAATAGAGGACAAGTCTACTTTTGTTGGGAGTTTTACCTCGGACGAGATTCAACATCTCCGATGCTTCTTGTCTCAATTGGACTCTACCTCGACTGCTAAGTTTAATCATGTGAAATCAAGTACTGTTTTAAATGCTCCATCTACTTCTGAATCTTGGATTATTGATTCCGGTGCGAATAGACATATGATAGGGTTAAACAAATTTTTTTTTAATTATACTATTTTTCCATCTAAAGATAGTGTGCGAATAGCCAATGGCTCCCTTACCTCCGTCTTTGGAACAGTTATATTGTTTGTATTCCCAATCTCACTTTATCCTTTGTGCCTCATGTTCCTAAATTCCTGGTTAGTCTTTTATCTGTTAGTACTATCACTAAAGCCTTAAATTGTAAACTTGAATTTTTTTCTCAATCACTGTGTCTTTCAGGACCTCTAGACAGGAAAGACGATTGGCAGTGGTAGATTGTGTGATGGCTTATATCTTCTGGATCGATCGCCCAGTATGTCCCAAGCCTTATTTGGAGACAATAAAGATGTCAATTGGGTCTCTACCTATCCACCAACACGCTTACAAGTTTCGGGTCCAACTTACAGCCCTGGCCTACAAGGGCCACGTGCCAAAAAATGGCTTCCCTTAGGTATGGTTCAGTCAATGGTGATGGAGGACTGAGTAGATTACGAATATGGCAATGTAAAATTTGATTTTCCGTCTATTTACGTAAAAAAAAATACAAAATATTAAGTTAATATATAACAATGAAATAAAAAAAATTAAACCAAATTGAAATTTATTAAAAAAATATTCTTACCATTTGTAATTGAATGACGGAAATGTGCTTGTCATCATGACGAATTTGAGAACCAGCCATTGTTAAGAAGACACGAATTAATTTTTTTTAAATATTAATAAAAAAATAATAGAAAATATAATATAGATAGAAATAGAATTTAAGTAACAAATTTAAGAGAGAATTTTGAGAGTGGTTTGAGAATTTTGAGAGATTTTTTAGAGAACATTGTGAGAAATGAGTAAGGGTGGGGAGGGGAGGGGGAACGACTATTTAAAATGGTCGTTGGAAAAGTATCCGTTTGGGGGGGGGTGGGAAACACGTCTAGTTGGAAGTGTTTTTTTGGATTTTCTTTGGAAGCGTTTTCCCTAAATCGGCCTATACTTGTAAGTAATCTAAAAACTAGCCTATTCTGGTAATTTAAAAAAAATGGAATTTTTTTTGATAATTTAATTGGAGTTTTTAGACTGCACAAATAATGCTAAAGGGATGGCAAGGGGTATAATAAAATATTTAAAAATAAATATATTTAAAAAAAAGAAACACATGGAAATTTTTTAAGGTTGGTTGTGGGATAAAAAAATGCACTGAGAGTATACAACATATTAACCTTTAAAAATAATTTAATTTTTTTGGAATTTTTTTATATTTTCTTTTAATGTATTCTAAAAAAAAGTATAGTTTATAAATTTTAAAAGATTATTTATTTATAATTTTGATTGTTTAAAATTTTTTTAGTTGAATTCGAAAAAGCAAAAATGGCTTGCTGGGAGTGCACCATATCAATTTTTTTTAAGTACCAAAATTGATAAAAGAACTTTAGTATCAAAGCGATAACTGGACATAACTTCAGTTTCTACCATTGTTAGTAATATACTAGTGTATCAAAGTGATAATTGGACACAGCTTCAGTTTCAACCATTGTTAGTAGTATATTAGTTTGTTTCCATGTGTGATGCATGAATTAATTGTGTATGTTACTTTTATAATATTTTTTATAACATTAGTTTTTATTTAATATTGTAATTGAATTCATCGAAAAATTCAAAAAATTCAATTTCTAAAAAAATAAATAAATTTAGAATTACTTATATTAATATTACTTAATCTTAAAAATATTTAATATTAAAAAATCATGGTTAGAATATTAATATTAATTTATTATAATTTAAATAATGTTATTAATAACTTTTAAATAGGTTATTTATTATATATATATATATTATGAAATTAATTTTTTATAATATTATATTTATGTTTACCCTATTTTAAACAATGTAATTATAATATGTATATAATTTTGAGTAATAGTTTATAATTTAAATTCAACACTTAATTTTTAAGTTATAAACCCATATGAAAGTTTGTGTAATCTTTGGTTATCATAGCCTGAATCTTTTTATTTTTTTACCTTTTATTTTAATAAAATACTATAATCTTTGATTATTTTTGGTTAAATCTTTCTATTTTAATATAGAAATATTTGTTTATGGTAACTTATAAGATTTATTTAATGAAATTTATTAATTATAATTGTCATCATATTAGTGTGCCAAATGGCTGTGTATAAATTTGCCACATAAAGTTTATTTCTTTTTTAATGTAATATTATGTATTGTGAATCGAACAATAAAATCTTAAAATTTAATTAAATAAAATAAATAAGATAATGTAACATATCCGATAATTACGAGGGAATGAACTACTTTCCATAAACCTAATTATTGAAAGCAGAGCCAAGTGATGTTACACGTATCCATGACATAGGAAAGTTGTATAAAGTTTTAGCAAAATTCATGCGTTACTTCGGATTATCACAGTAAACCAAGTAGAGGAGGGAAGAACAAATGGCAGCAAAAGGAAAACCATCCAATAAATATCAATTAAAAAAAAAATCAAAACCCAAAAAATGCCATATTAATAACAAATAAATAATAATGATGATAAGTGTTATTATTATCTCAAATCTATACCTAGCTGGATTCCCCTCTCATTTATTTTTTTCACTCTTTTATGATTTCAACCAAGGTATTGTTTAATTTATGTTCTTTTAAAATTTTGTTTTAGATCTTTTTTTTCCCTTTGTTCATCCTTGTTTGTTTGTTTTGTTGAGATAATGAAGGTAAAAAAATCTATGATTTATTTGTGATCTTTTAAAATTGTGTATGATGATAAAATTGTTGTTTGCTTTTTTGAAAAAAATGGAAGAATTTTTTTTAGAAGAAAGCAAATTGAAGAGTATAAATTCTAAGATTCCATTGTTCTTTTTCTTTGTTTTTTTCTCAATGAAATTTTTTGATCTTTCAAATGTATTCCTTTTGCTTTAAGTTTAATTCATGTTTTGGTTTTGAGAAAATTTAAAAAAAAAAAACCCAAAGAAAAGAAAAGAAAGTTAAATCCCATGAGTTTAATATCTAAGATTCATTTTCCTTTTAATGTTTTATTGTAATGATTTAAATTCTTTTTGGTATATGTTTTGTTCTCGATCAAATATATATATATATATATATTTTTTTTTTTAAATTGTTCATCCTTGTTTGTTTGTTGAGAAAATGGAAGAAAGTGAAGAATCTATGGTTCATTTTGTTCCTATTATCTTTTAAACTGTAAATAATAAAATTGTTATTTGGCTTACAAGAAAATGGAAGGAAAAAATAAAATAGAAGTAAGTGAATCGAAGAATATAAATTCTAAGATTCATTTTTACTTCATTTTTATTATACATGTTTTGATATTTCAAATGTATAAGTTTAATACATGTTTTGATATTCAGACAATTTTAAAAAGAGAGAAGAAAGTAGTTCTGTGAGTTTGATATCTAAGATCTCTTTTATCTATTTATTTATATATTGCTGTATAATATATTGTAATGAATTAAATCATTTTTTTTATTTATAAAATAGTGAGAATTTGAAGATGAAGTAAAAGTGCTAAATCTAATATTTCTTGTATTTTTATGATATTCTAGAAGTGCTTGTAAATTGTTTGTTAAACAATTGTTTGGATCGCTATTTATGATGAATCCTCCGTACAATTTTAACTTATTTTTGTAATAAATACATAGTTTGATATATAATTTTCTTGCACGATTATTGGATGATTGCTATGAAATATACATATAAAAAATTTCCCCTTTACTAGGAAAGATTTTAAGCATACATGTACTAGGAAAGGTTTTAAGCACACGTGTACGCAAGACGCATTTTTATCAACTTTCTATTATTGTCGGTGTATTCGTGCATATTATATATGTCACATTTTCCTAGTACCCAAGGAAAAAGCTATTTATCCCTTCATCGTGTATATGTACAAGCCCCTGAATATTTTTGGAATTATATTATATACTATTCATATTTTGCTTTATGTGCCACCCTGAATTGCTGCAGTACCTTAGTCTAAATGCCAAATCTGGGCCAAGTTTGAGAACCCAATTTCAATAAGAGCAATTTATTTCTCAATACTACATTATTGGCTTTGAAATTCCATTAATGAGTTTTTGCATGAATGTATGTAGGCTTGCTGAGATTGGGAACGTCTATCTGTGGTTGTACTTGTCACATTTTTACTAAATCAAATCATTTACTTTAGCCTTGAGAAGTGGGTTACCAAAATGTGTTATTGAAGATGGAAGCTATTGTGTGGTTGATGTCTTTCCCTTCGTCTTTGAGGATAAATGGAATGGAGAAATATTTGCAGAAGGTACTTATCTTTTCCTTCTCTAATAAACATTGATGTCAGAAGTTGTTTAGAAGTATGTCTGTCCTACACTTATGAATGGTAACCATGGGCTTGTTACAAAGTAATGGACCAGGTCCTAGTCTAATATAATGAAGGGTGACTTCTTGTCAATGAAGCAATTAAGTGGTAAGAAAGCTTTTTACACCTCATGTTATTTTTACGATGTTATAAACATAAGGCTTTTCACAGCTTGTTGAAATATTTTACCATTTGAAAGGTTAAAGCATTCCCTATTTTAGTAGAAAGAGTCTGGTAAATAAGGTTTGTGAGAAATGTCTCTCTGTCCTCTAAATGAACCTGAAATTAGCAATGAGATGTTGAAGTTCAATAGTTGTTGAAGCACTAAAAGGTGTGAGTACAGATGGTAATGGAGCTCAACTACACCTTAGTTGTGATCATTGCAGAGATGAAGTCCACTGGAGGGTGTAACAATTATCGTGACTGTTTTATTTCTATCTGCATATGTAATCCGTATGTATTGACGCAAATATGACATGAAAAAGTAACACGATATGAATACACGATTGTCAAAATGTATGTAATTATATAATTCTAACATGTCAACTCTTTTGAAAGCATGTAACACCTTAAGCATGATATGACATGAAAAATAATACCAACACAACACACGACATAGATAAACGAATTGCCAAGTCTAGACTGTATTACAGATTGGAGCATGAGTAGGGAAAAATATTTCTGGCTATTATTGAAAAAATGGCTCTCTTTAGAGCATGAATTTAAATAACATCACAGTTTTGTTAAATTGACAGACTACATTGGTCCACTTACCATGGGGTTCAAAATTTCACTAACAAACAGTTTGTTCTGATGTGCTAACATGGGTAAATGCATCTCATGTTAGACAAAGAACAATCGTGTACAACAATGTCAGTAAAAAAATTTCTTCTCTGCTACGGCTGCAAATTTTTGTTCTCTGTAAGGGCAGATACTGGTTGGCTATTTTAGTTACCTTTACGGATCAACACTAGTTGGTACCTTGTGGTAACAATCATCTTTGTATTATGGCTGGTTCATTTGTTGTTTTCAGTCTTCATCTTGGCCAGCTTACTGGCAGGAAAGTGCAATCTGGCCATTAGTGGCCGGGGTGCTCGAGTTTTTTGGTCAAATCCCCTTACGCAAACAAATCCTGCAAATAATTTGAGTCAGTTAAAGGTGCTTGGGTGAAAGCATGCTAAATCTTCAATCCATGCAAGATCATCATTCATTGCTAGTTCTCAAAAGAGTGAAATATGGCTTGACTGAACTTCATTCCTTATTAATTGCAATGCTTCTGGAAGGATTTTGAGCTAGGGATGTCTTATAATAGCTGTTATTCTTCAATAAATGCATGGTCGCCTTTTAAAACCTTTTTAGAGTGTTCAAAATGTTAGAGAAGAAAAAAATGATAAAACCCGGTTTTCTAGTAGGAAATTATTTGCAAGTGTATGAACATATTGTATTAAATAACCATTCCTTTGTGTACCTAATGAGAAGCTTGTGTTTGTTGCATGCAGATATGATATTCAAATACTTAGAAGTATAATTTCATACCTTTCCAAAAGCAGTACTGAATTCCCTCGGTTGAAAGTCCTAGTAGACAAAGATTAGTTTTGTAAGTAACCTTTCTCCTTTACTACTGAACCAGGACAACAATTTTAATGTTCAAAAGCTTGGTGGGTAATTTCTTACCTTTGAATATTGATGATACAGATGTTCCAAAGTATACAGTTCGTCTTGGTAAATTCCAAATCCATTCCCTTGGAACGTCGATTGGATTGAGGCTTGAATCATGATCTGCAAAGACCTGTGTGGTAATAGCAAATTAATTTTATAAACATACTGAAATAAATTATACGTGCTAGGGAGTGTAGGAATCAACAAAATGTTAGTTCTTGAATACTGAAAGATAATTTGTACGGTTTTGCCTTCTGGTTTCCCAGATCCCACTTGACCCCTTTCTTCTGACTTCTGAGGCTTCTAAGAATTAGAGTTGGCAATAGCCTGAACAAGATTACCTCATTAACTTGAAAATAAGTCCCATTTAGGGGAAAGCTTCCTCTCATTGCAGTTCTACAAGGTATCTGTACACATTGTGATGCCAATGTCAGTGAATCTTGGAGATATTTGCGAATTGTGCTTCCATAACATTTATATATGTGTAAATCTTGCTCACCAAGATGGTTCCTCGGACTGTCTCAGTGTTAGCTTCTCTTACACTGTTGCAAGCAAAGCAGGTCTTCTCATTGCACAGTCTTCCTGGTTCCTGGGACCCACAACTTTGTTCTGGTGGTTGAATTGAGTTTGCAGTTTCACCTATTAAATACATGTTTACAGAAGCTCATCTAATTAATTTGTAGTAAAGCAGACAACATCTTTTTGAGTAGCACTTGTCAATGTGTAGTTTGAATTCTAACTATGATGACATATCCTATTAACACAACGGCAATCTATGGGGTGATCTTAACATTGAATCCTATTTACAGAAGTATATCATAAACGGCATGAGCTGTGTTGTGCCTATTTCTTAGCCTGCTTTATATAGCTTGACATTCAAAGGTATTCTTTTTACCTGGTGTCCATATTGCAAGAAGATAGGGGCTAGGATCATCAGGTTCCCGCTTTTCCATCTATAAATATTGAAAGATAGAAGTTAGAATAGTATGTTATGTATTGAAATTGCAGAATTTCGGAGAACTCAAGAATAACTTACCTGTTTCAAGAGAGGATGTTTATCTGGAAGCTCATATCTGCATCATTGCAGCTAGTATCAGAATATAATGTAGTTGATTGCACACAGTCACAATTATAAACTACTAATTAGTTGACATCAAAGTTCTCTGATCTAGACTTTTTTTCCCTCTATACCAGCAAGTCTACTTTTTAAAGCAATTTCCAATTATAACTGAAGTCCAAATTTGGGAGCAGGAAGTTAAGTATGTGGAGCACATTTTTATCTAGAGTGTATTCTACTGATACATTTGCTGGGCTAATAGAACTTTAATGAGCCATTTTCATTCTATAATTTAGCCCCTTCTGACCACTATATTAACAGGGTTTTCCATGATCATAGGTTGGTGTTTGGTACTTTGGTCACATGATGGGGAAAATATCCACTTACACATAGTGCTCTGTTCGTAGCCTGCTCACATTCTTCAATTTTGGAGTAGGGATAGAAGCAGCATCGGGATTCAAAGCTACTAAAGCCTTTGACAAGTCCCCTTCTTGGAGTTCCATATTGCCCTGCATGTAATGCTGTAGGTTTGCTGTGAACTCTTCAATGTTGAGTTTTATTGTGGGAATTTCATCAGGATCATCATAGCATGCATCTTCAATATCACTCTCTGATCCTTCTGCGTGCCCTGGTTCTGGTGTTGCCGGCTCCTCAATGATAGGTTCGTTGTTGCCAACATTAGGCCCTACTTTAAGCAAGTTATGCATTGGCGGAGGTAATGGAATTTGATTCACAGCTCTGGTAGGGTTTGTCTCAGAGATCATTGGAGCAGTTGAACTTGTTATACTTCTCTCTTCAGGTCCTGGTAGTGCGAACCTTGCACTGCATGAAGGAAAGTTGGCACAAATATGAAACATAAAGTTCATACTTTTGGAAGCCAAGGTAGGTGGTTTTAAGAGCTCCTGACCTTTCTGTTTTTACTTTTACCATTGATTTAATCCTCCTAAGTTGTCTTCTTTGGGTCTTGAAGGTGGATGTATTGCATTTTTATCACTATATGCATTTACTTTTTTATCTTATTACTTTAAAGTTTGTTGGGATATTAGTTTGTTTTTGTTTTTTGGAGACTTGGATTCCTTGGCTGATGTGTGTGCCAATCTCACATAGTGGAAAGAAGCATCTACACTATTGGGAATTTGAAAAGTTTAAGACAGGTCCTTTTTGTTTTATAGTGGAATATCTTGGACTCCCCTTTATGTACACGACACAATTAATGTTTCCACATCAATGAGGATGCCTACCACACAACTAATTCATGGCTATGTTAAGTATCTATGTGATTTTAGATCCAGGTAGTTGTCAATTGAAATGACTGAATACCAAATTGAATACTGGTTATTCTTGGATGCTTCAAGACCTTTACTGCTTTAGGGAACAAAGACAAATGTTGGACGCCAATAGAAGTTGAAGCTAGTGGCTTGGCATGTTTTAAGGTTGTTGAGTTTCTCATATATGTTTCTTAGATATTATTACGCAGATAACAAAAGTAAAACATCAATAAATGATTACTAATCAGTAACTGAGCAAAGAACACTTTAAAGACTTAGATTCTGATATTGATGCTCATGCCTGAAATTTAGATGTATGCTGATGAGCAATGCTTATTTCTATCTGCCTGAGTTATTGTGACATTATAAAAGCAAGCTGGAAATAGGCTGGACACTAACCTTGCAAAAGCACTTGCAAAGTGCCTGCATTCCCCTCTCATTGGACATGCATTGCAATTTGGTTTACTCTTTGTGCAGAAGACCTACATAACATGTTAGTGCATGAGCTTATTGCTGCTCTTTAAAGGCCTGACTTCAAAACATGATTCTAATTTATGAAGCATTGATGTAAAAGTGAACCTAGTGAAATACCTTTCCGAATGTAATCATTTGATAATGTAGTTCATACCTGTACCGGTAGTGCATAGATAAGTAAAAGTCTTTTATGAATACACATATAACTAAAAGAGGGGTTATGAGGTTACAATGTATTTTGATCAAGTTTGCATAATCTTGGCCAGAGATATTTTTGAATTGACTCCAGTATTGGGTACCTAAGACGAACTTATTAGCATCTGTGAGCAATGAGACAATGAGAAAAAAATGATGTTAAGTGGTTAACTGTCTATTACTTACAATTCTAGGAGGTGCAACTGAAGTGACTCAGGCAGTGGTTGGAGAGGAACCCATCCCAGCCTAACTGCTATTCGTCCAACATTTGTGTCAACCTTCAGAAAATGTAAATTTTACAAATTGGATGAGCAGTGTTGTTGATCTTGTCAAAACTAGAATTGTAAGTAAATTTTTATTCTGAGTCTTACTGGAAAAGCAAGATGGTGAAGAGTTAAAAGCCGTACACACTCCACGCTTTTCAGCCCCAATCCCCGTATGCTTAAAAGATAATCCCTACAACATAAACAATTTCATGATGCCATTAACACAAACTTCATAAATGCAGGAGATCAGTTGTTATTCACTCTGATTTAGTTGAAGCCATGAAGGCTTTTGTTATTTATGAAGGTAATAACTGTAACATTGAAGAATTAACTGTGAAACTTGAGATGGCTTACTTTGCTTTATCCGGGGGGACATCTCTTAACCATTCCAGATCAATGCTTTCATGGTCTCTAACCAGTCGGTTCAAGAAATCCTGCAAAAACTTTCAAGTACTTTTAAATATGTTGTAAATGTTGCTTAATAAATACTTCGAGCTACTCCTAGCTAATATTAGTTACTTAGAAATTGAATTCATTTCACATGCCTTGATTCGTTCTGCTAACATGTTGTTCATCCCTCTCTCTTTGATGGTGTTAGAAATCTCATTAACATTAGCATTTCTCATTGCTTCATAATCCAGGGAATCCATGGTATCTTTGCTTCTTTCCTTTTTTAAACCATTGGCCTGCACCTGTTTCCTCAACTGGTCCCAGTCAGTTGCATTATTTTTCCCTTCCTGAGCCTTTCTTCTTTTGGGCTTTAAGCTGCTATTTTCTCCAAGCTGGTTTTCAGAAGAATGCATTGGTTCCTTTGCGTTGGATTGAACCTCTCTGTTTTCTGTAGCTTTGTCCTTAGCTGATGCAGTCATCCTTTCAATATCAGAAGGTCTTTCTGTGAGCTTGTGGGTATTTGCAGCAGATAATGAGGTACATTTCTGCATCTTAGTGACTGCATCAGTGGTTGGAGGCATTGTGACTGATGCACTTTCTGATTGGAAGTCCTTCCTCTTTTCTTGATGATTGTTGCAAAGTTGATTACTTCTAGTATGGACTTCTTTTTGGTGCATTACGTGCTCACCTGATAAGGTATTCAAGATTGTTGTGGCCATATCTTGACTTATTGGTTGTCCATTGTGTTGGACCATGATTTTACGTCCATTTTGACCTGGTTGTTTTGGCTTGTTGAGTCCAGAAGCAGTTGAAGCCCAGGAAGACATGCACTCTTCTCTGAAAAGTTCAAGGCCTTCTCCTTCCCATGGTTCAGACTCCAAAGTCATGTGTAGGGGATGGCTGCTCGCTCCAAATGCTTGTACCTGAAATTGTTGATTTCTAAAATTGTTGTCTTGATTGAATGAGGAAGACCATTTGAGATTCTCTGTTCTTTCAAGCCTTGATGTCTGCCCCTCTTCTGTAACTTCTGACTGTTTATATTTTATTCCTTCATGAAGTTGTGAGCTCCCAGTTGCACAATGGTAAAATTCCTCAACTGAGGCACTGTTCTCTATCTGGTCAAGGGTTGAACCATGAATGCTGAGGAATTTGCAGCTCATAGTAGGATCTTCTGTTTCTGAGTAGGAGCCTGAGTAGGTTCTAATTCCTCCATTTGCTTGAATAACTGAGGAATCAAAAGAACCTTGCGATGATAGCACTTCTTCCTCCAAGCTTTGACTATATGTTCCCATAAAGCTTGTTCTCTCTATACCTGAATACTCACTGTTCCTCAGGTAATCTGTTGACCTGTTGGGAGTCATGGAGCTTTGGCTGTCAAGTTGATGCCTGAATGGCTTTTCATGCCATTTGATGGTTTCTTCTGAATTCAGTTCACACACTTCTGGTTCTTCAATTAGTATTGTTGTTCTCTCCACATTGCAGTCTCCTTTGCATGATGACTTCAAAGGAAACTTTGCTGCTAGAGACATGAAGGCAGAGCTGCACGGTAGGAAAGTGGGAAAATGTTTTTTGCTTCCAATTTTTCATGTTTATATGTACTTCCAGTATGAACAATAACTTACCTTGACAGGTGGTCGGAAACATTTTGGGTTAGGAAGACTCCTATTACAGAATCCACCACAGATCCCTTCCATTTTGAGAAGCGCCTATCTCCTGCAAGGTTTTTTGACACTGGTCAGCATACATGCTACAATCTACAAGACTAAAGTGAAGTGTTTATGCTGAATATTAAGGTAATTTTGATCGATACAATTTGCTGCATGTGGGCTACACAAAAGGCACTAAAATTCCAAGTTCTCTCATGCAGGAACTTAGATTTAGTGGGAAGCAGTAGTATAAATATATAATTTCTATTATGGTAGTTCAATTATTTGAAGTTCTTATCTTGTTTGAGTGAACTTCAATTTTCAGATGCCATAAAGCTATTTTACCAAAAAAAAGTTCCAGTAGTTTTAGAGCAGTGAATATTATGCTAGCTTGGCAATTTTGTGATGAATATGGCTGGAAATATTTCTTTATCATGCTGTAATATCTTGTTGTTTATGCAGGCAAACCGGTGTTTCTTATACCCCAATGCACAAAAAACACACTCCTAATGGTTTTTATCATGTATCAAAAAGTCTTTGTACTACAGAATATTGGGACCAAACATGTAATAGGCTGTACCTTGTACAAGATGCATTCTTGCTATAAATGAATCAACTCTGCCATGAAAAACTCTCCTTTCTTCTTCCCACCATTTTTCCTTATTTGTTCCTTCAGTGTCTTCTCCCTCCTTTCCCATCAACAAATTCCATACCCTATTTGTCTCTGGATCAAGGTCCACTCTAGGTCGTACTTTTTTCTTGATAGACTCAAACCCCTCATAAGGGACAACTGTTCCAGCTCCATTGTATAGAACAAGTGCATTCTGCAGTTCTGCCTTGGGTTTGTTGTTCTTTTCTTCAAGAGTGAGACCCTTGAATCTATTAATCATCTCCTCGACTGGATTGAGAGATACATGTTTTGCTGATGGCCCTGCATATTTTACCAAGAACAGTTGATGAAGTGGTGGTCAGTAGAATATTTTGGGAAAAATTTGTAGACAAGAGTTTCAAGGTACTACAGTTGATGAAAGATAAAGGTTTGTTAGTACCTCTTGCTTTGGTGGACTGCTGGTTCTCAGACACTTGTTTCTTTTCTTGCACCATCTTTCCAACTCTGGATGGAACATTTCTGGGCAGACCAGGTTCTCTTTTCTTGTTTTCTGAAACATTGGTATGGAATGTTTGGCCAACCAATCCAGTTCGAGGTGTAGAGACCTTCTCAGGGGTAGTTGGTAGAAGAAGATTGCGGTTCTCAATTGTGGCTAAGTTATGGACTAGAGCTAACCCATTTATGTTTCCTACTTTTTTGATGCCTGAATGCAATTGGGACAAAATATTTTGCTTTGAAGAAGTCAGATCACCAGCTGTAGAGTTTACATACCTGTTCCCTGTGAGTTGGCTAAACACGCCACCTTTTCTCCTGTCTATGTTATTACTTCGAAAATGGGGATCAGATGTTCCACAATCTCTCAGTGATGTAAATTGTCCTGCATTAACATCATTTGTGCCTTTTGTTTGAAGTAGTCCTGCAGCATGCGACACTGAACACTTCATTCCGTACTTATATGCATGGAATTCATCCTCAATTATCCTTCTTTTCGAAGCCTGGGGAAAAGCTGCCTCATTACTGCAGCCATTTCTATAACCTTCATCCGCTTGGAATATCGCTTGGGATAGCAGGGAACTCATTGTACCTGCTGTGCTGAATTGTCCCTGCTCAATGGCATGATAGTGATCTCTCTTGGATCCCCTACCTCCATTAGAGTTGGACAAAACTGTTGGTACTGACTGAGGGTGTCCTTCAAACATGAATTCCTTGGTCCCATCAATATTTTCCCAGTTTCTTCTTTGTGAAACAAATTGGATAGCTTGCTGTGCGGAAGTGTACCCATTTCTGTAGCTATTTTGGCTCAAATCAATGTCATACATGTTTGCATTCCTTGCCATGACATTTACATTTTCCATCAGCTCCTTTGCTTGAAGTCGGGAGGCTGTAGCAGCTGTGATACCTGGCAGGGACATGTAATCAATTGGCATCATTTTCTTCAAGAAGGGGGAGTGACTACATTCAGCTTGTAGTTGTGGGTTTTCCACAGCCAATCCACTCTGTTGATTAGACTGTGTAGTGAATCTTGTTTTAAACCCACTATTTCCTACACTGGAAAATCCCATGGAGCGAGATTCAGAGGACTTACTACTGAGCATCTCTTGGTGATTAAGTATACCAGCCAGACTTCCATTTCCAGTGTTTTCCAAGTCAAAATTCAATGCTCTTCTGCAGGATCTTGGAGCACACACGGGACTAGGATCAGAGTCCCTTAGGCAATCTCCTTGCGGACTTGCTGGTTCTTTCTGGTTGGTCTCGTGCATGCATTTCCCCCTAATAGTTATCCCAGCATCACAAGCAGAATTGTTTGCAGAATCTATCAGTTCATCAGCTGGTTCTTTCGGGCTTTTCTTGCGTACATACTTCCTCTTCGCTGGAGTTCCAGCAGTTGAGTCAGACACCTTTGTTGGATCTGCATGTTGAGTTGCTGGTTCTGTCAGACCTTTCCTGCGTACATACTTCCTCTTCCCACTTGGGTTGTCCTTGGAGTTGATGTTTGCTGTAGTGGTCGGCTTTGGAGTTCTTTTGGGTTTGCCTTCCACAATAACCTTGGGCCTGTGTTTTCTTCGTTTAGGTGGTTTTTGCTGGGGAGTCTTATTCAGATCTATACCTTGGACACTTCCCCTTTCAGAGTCCTTTTCCTCCATTGGTGCTGAAATGATCACAGATGATGAATCGACAATATTCTGTAAGAGATCACGATTCTGTTGAGAAAATTCCTTTTTATTGCATACAATTAAACTTTCCTGCTCTTTTTCAGAAACTGAGTTTTCGTCTGCTGCAGGATTCTGCTTCCTTGTCTTCTCTGTTTGATCAGGTGTTGCTAGCAAGGATTGAAATGAGGTGTTGAAATGAGAGGGTGCACCGACTTCTGTCCTCGCTGGTGAGTTTAAATTGCAGACTGGCATAGAAGGTATCGGAAATCCATCTGTAAAAGTAACATTCAATAAACAGATTTACTAATGACAAGAATCAGGCACATTTGGTTGAACCAATGTTGTCGTGACGCGTTTTCCATGGCATTGTAACGGACTTGCACAATTTCATATAAAGTTTATTGAATTCTATTAGCTTAATAAAGAGAATCTGCAATAATGAAAAATTACAAAGTTCTGCAGGATAAGCGCAAACCGTCCGTTACGTGTGAACTCTGAACTACTATAGTAAAAGAAACAGTAAAATCAATTGCCATATACTTGTGTTTGGAAGTAAAATGAAAATTTGCACAATTTTCTGTTTTAAACAGGTTTAACCACTTACATTGCGGCATCTGGAGGAAGCCATCGGTATTTCTCATGAAGTGCGAACTTGAGGATTGGTGTGAGCTGGAACTTCTCCAGTTATCTTCTTGAGAATGCAAATTTGGAATTGGCAGTGTATTACCGCTGCCTAAGCTGGCGATTCTGTTTGCAGAGGCAAAACCATCTGCGGCATTTCTGGTTGCCAGAAGATTTGCCCAGGTATGATCATTCCAACTCGAGCTTTCATTTTGAAGAACAAGTCTATAAGAACCTGCAATGTTATTGATCATCCTGTTATTCTTTGCTAAATTTATGCTGCCAAAATATTGATCCTGGTTGAAACTGTGAGCAACTCCATTGTTATTTAGGATATCTTGAACATATCCCGTAGGAAATCCAGCAAGTTCCTGCCAATTTTCTTTTCCAAACTGGTTCCCTTGCCCGTTCACCTGGATCGAATTCGATCCTGTTGGGATAGGCTTTTGTGGGGTTACCGGTATCCAAGAACCCGTAAACTCGAATTCTTTTCCCTGTGGAATTGAAAAATCTTCACCAAAATTCATCTTGGATTGTAACGCAAAAATCCTTGAACCAGCTCTTTCTTCCACTTTTTATTCTTGGAAAAAAATACTTTAAATTCTAAAGAAGGTCCAATTCCTGAAAAATTTCCAGGAAAATCACCAAAACTCCAATATTCTCAAGAAAAAATTCCCACCCCATTGCTTTATCCTTTCCTCCCAAATCACCCAATCTCCACCTAACATCCTCAACATAAAAAAAACCCAGAAACACCTGAAAATAATTTATAAAAGAAATGTCTCAGGTAGAAAACTAGCATAACAAATCAGCATCTAAGATATAAATAAATGATTTAGAAAGCCATTTCCAGATTAATTCCCAACAACTAATAAAAAGTTAACATACCATTTCTGTCCTGGAAAAATATGGAAAGCATGAACGAAATGGGAAACTAGATAAAAGCAAAAAAGTCATGTAATTCAATTTCTGTGAACAAAAATAAATTGTATTACTCACATAATTAAATCAGGATTTGTTAACTAAAAGAATTTGCTAATATCTTCGAAGATTCTTGTTGATGATATTAAAGAAATAACAGCTGAATTGAGTTTATGCCAATGTACATGAACCAAGCTAAAACCATAAATCAATGTCCAAAATTTTATATAAAAAAAAATACATATTAATGCTTAGCGTAATCTCACCGTTATGTTGTTCTGGGTCAGCTTTGGTTTCAGAGCATAGTCAATGCCGGAAAAAAACCAGTCAGTTTCTATGGTAAAACCAGGAGAAAAAAATAAGAGAGAGAAAAAAATGAAAAACTTTAATTCATCAAATTTAAAACTACCACTTTGGGCACTCCACTTAGTGTTTTACAAAACTGGGCACCCCTAAATTATTTATTAGTGTATTAATGCTTACTTTATTTCCGTTGGTCCGGTTTAGTTAAATAAATTATTTAAATAAAGAAAAATTAGTTCGGTTAATAGGACAACCAATTTAACCTCGATTCAATTGATATGATGTTGGATTTAAGCAACCTCATGTTTTCATGTGTTTTTATTTTATATTTTATGATTTTAATATATTTTGAAAGCATGTATTCTTGCTTTTCTTACTTTTTTTTAAAAAAATATTGGCAATGAAGCAAGGAATATTAGTTGTTCTTTTAACTTTATTTTTTTTTCTTGAAAATTAAGGGGTGAATTTTTAATTTTGCATTTTCAAAAAGATAATAATTATTGATGAAGTAAATGTGGTGATTTTTTTTTTTAATTTTAATTTTTACTTTAATGAAATTCTAAACCTTTTCTTTCCTTGATCCAAGGCAACTCTGGTTCCTGTTGAGTTTTTTTCTTTTTTGTGTTCCATAAGGAAAAAGAGAAAAATATGTTTTATTTGAATGTAGTTAGAATGAGACAAATACCATTGGAAATGATGGATCTGTGTTCATGTTTTTGTAATAAAATTGTTTTGAATGTTAAAATTGGGAAATTATTTAACCCATTTTAATGGAGGTAAAAGAAGTTACTGTTATATATAAATAAAAACACATGTTACTTGTGGAAATAATAATAATAATCTATGTAAAACAGTAGTTTTTATGGTCCCGTACAATTTTCATTCAAATATGTAAATATATTTATTTATTTATTTATTTATTTATTTTTTGTGTATGTGTGTGTTAAAAATAAAGAAATTGGTTATAAACGTTTAAATTAGAATTATAGATTTTAGAAGCAAATCTATATGAAAAGGGCAGGTAGTGAAATTTCATGGATTTTAGGCCTGACTTAATAAATTTATATTTTTTTGATTGTTATAATAATATAATTCTATTTTTTTTTTAAAAAAAATTGTAGTTTTAGTTACTTTATAATGTCACTTGCCAAAAAGACAACAGTTTTAAGAGGAACACGTGGTGGTTTTGGTCCACATGACCTAAACACGTGATTTAGCTTTGAACTGAACCGGCCGGTCTTTTTTTTACTAACTGGAGTCTGGACTGCCACAAACAAAAAGAGAAGGGGGTGCCCACATTAAAATTAAAACCATAATAATAATAAAAGTTTTTTTAAATGCTTGCCTGCATGATGTTACGTACTATATTCTCTCATTTCATGTTGCTGTAATGTAAGATCATCTTTTTATAGGTTTTGTTTATATTTCTTTTTTTTAATACGGTTATAATTTTTCTCTAATTTATAAAAATAAAAAAATGATATTAAATAATTTTTATTTTACACGTACAATTTAAATTAAATTATATTTTTTAAAAAAATTAACAAAATTAATAATTGATCTAACACATTTTTATATTTAATTAAAAAATTATTTTCATTATTTTAATTTTCATTTAATGAGTCACACTAATATTATAAGGATTTAATTTAAATTAAAAATAAAATAAAAAATTGTTCTCTTTTAAAGAAAAGGTCCCACTCAAAATTAATTAACACAATTATTTAATTTTGTACTATTTTATCAATAAAAGTTATTTTACTATAGATCTAGTTAATTCATCTCATAATTTTATTTTATTTTTTTAAATTTGAGTAGCCATTTTTCAAATATTTGGGCAAGCATGTTTTAACCATAAATCTATAATTTACTTGCATTTTTTTTATAAAATTTAATATATTTTAAAATTTTCTCAATTATTGAGCTAACTTAAATATGGGCATTTGAAATAGATTGAAGAGATAGTAAAAATATAAAGATAAAATATAAAAATAGGAAAAATGTGTAAGAGAAATTAACTATTTAAAATGCATTGGAAATATCCAATATTCAGTTTTTTTTTTTAAATATTATATAAAGTTAGATGCTATTTTTGAAGAGAAACACCTAACAATCTACTCAATATTGTTTAAATTGTTGACAAATGTGAAATTAAATTATAGCTAATTGAAACTTACATATCTATGAATCTCATTAAATAGATTAACATAACATGGAAAGAGCAACTATTAATATATAATTTAAAAACTTATCATTTATTTCAGTCAAAAATCTAATTAATGAAATAATAATAATTACTTGCATTTTCTATTCATTAATGTTTCATCAGTAAATAAAATATATAATTTGTATTATTCTTCAGAACATATATTAATGAGTAAATAAAATAAAATGGAAAATATGAATCAAGGCAGATTTTGCTGTTCTTCAATTTCTTACCTGATTTGGTTTTTTTTTTCCTCCTTTTCAAGTATTATTTATTTTTAAAATTATTTTACAAGTAAATTAAAAAAAATTATAATAAGATAGGAATTGGGGCCGGGAGAGCTGCTAAAAATTTCAGAACTTTGTCTGAGTTCCAACTCAAATGGAGGGATAGTTTGACCTTTGGCTAAGTGTGTGCTAAGATGATAGAAGATGAAGAATTATGAAATTAATGGTAATGACCAAATTGGCTTTATTTATCCCTTGTGATATTTGGATTCAAGTATAATAAAGATATTAGCACAAATCTAAGGTGCAATAGCTACTGAAGTAATTCTTATTGTTGAGTGAGTTTTGGGGGTCTTTCTTCCATTGAAATCATAGAAAAGATTTCTCAAATTAATATGTTCTTAATACACCTGTTTAAAATTCCACCTAAAGTTTATGTCTTAAATAATAATAATAAATATGACTTTTATATAAAATTAGTCCTGTTCCTGTAGTATTTTTTTCCCACTTTTATATATATATATAATATATAATATATATATATATATATATATATATATACTAAAAGAATTACTTTTCCTTTTGCTCCCTCGAACACTTGATTCCAAAAGCTAAAGCAGTTTAGGTAAAAACAAAAAAAACTAACATGGCAGCAGGGGCAAATTATGCTCTAACACATGGCATTTTTTTTCATGTCCGAACCTATGTGGTATTTTAATGATTTAGGGCTGTAAATCAATCTAGTTTGAAAGAATTATCCTTTGTTCATGTTCGTTTATTTATTTTTAAATTTGTCCTTATTCTGTTTATTTTCATTTATTTAAAATTATATGTGTTTAAATTTGTTTGTTTAAATTAAACAAACATGTTTACGAACCATGTTCATTAATAACTAACAAATAAACAACACATATTTATTATTTTTTAGATATAAAATAGTCAAATATAAATATTAATAATTTTATTAATATATTCTAATGGAAAAATAAACAACTTTTAAATGATTTATTAAACGAGCTTGTTCATGAACATAAATGAACTAAACAAGTTTTGTTTGTGTTTGGTCTGTTTATTCAAAATCTTGTTCATGTTCATTTATTTAGTTTAATAAACAAACAAAAACCAAACTATACATGAACAATTCATCGAGTGCTCTATTGATTCCCCATTCATCTAAGATAGCATTGTGTTATAATCTTCTTGTTCTTACTCATTCAACCTTAACCTAGTTGTTAATTTTTGTTCTCTTCTTACTTTCAGGTTATTCACTCGATACTTCGAGTTATCCATGGTTATTGTGGATTGGGGGTACAAATTTGCATTTCCGATACTTCTTCAAGTAGCGGAAAAAAATTATCGGTGATCATATAGTTATGTTTACCATTGAGGCCTAAACCTTGATTTCAAACAAAAGAATTTGGTAAACAAGCAGTTTTTCAAACCAAACTTTGATTTTAAACTAGGGTTTTAACCCAAGCCAAAAGTTGAAAATTTTGGCTTTTGAAACTTTTGAAGAAGCATTTTTCAATGAAGTTATTTTTTTATATCTCCATTAAATCTTTGCCAAAAGTATTTTTTGACAGCAATGGTAAACACTATCAAACTTTTCAACCTCAGTGATAAACTAATTTTACAAAGAGGTACGTGATTGTAAATTTATTTATTGAATTAACTTTTTTTTTTCTTTTTATGAGTGCTGAAATTGAAATTCTTTATTTAATTATTTTGGTTGTAGAATGGGTGTGCGGTTCCAATGTCTGAGAAAGAAAGCATCAAGAGGTAACAGTTGGAATGTGGTGGAGGAATTGAGAGCTGAAAATTCAAGTTACTTGACTGGGGACAAAGAACCAAGGATTAAAAATATAGCTGAAAAACAGTTAAACCAGAAGAGGGTTTCTTTGGATCAAATACGTTTACTTTCAATAAAATTAAAAATAAAAGTGATGGTAAAATTAATTATTGTAACTATGAGATAAAAGATTTTTTCGTGTCGCAGTCATAGTCTATTGTTGTGGAATCTGTGTTGGAACTTATTTGACTTTGTCTTTTGAACTTGTGTATGGTTGTGGTTTTGATACAAAAAGCAAAATAGTGTTTTTTTTTTTTCCTTTTTAGTAATGTGGGTTCGGTTAGTCTTTTAGGATTTTTTTCAACTAATTGGATTTATGTTTTTTTTTTATAATAATTTTAGGTTTTGAATTTTTAGATTTATTTTGAATTTTTTTTTATTGTATGGCTTTAACATTATTTGTATGTTTTTTAAATAATTTTTTTAAAATAATTAAGACTTAATGACAAGTTTAGCCATTAAGGTTTGCATTTTTTGTCAGAATAGTTTTAATTGTATTTTTGAGTTTTTCTTAGCTGTCAATATTTGTTTTGTTTTTCAAATTATTTTTTAATAAATTTAATGAAAGTTTCGTTAAAAAAAATGATGATTGGGATAATGTAAAATTGTGGAATATTTTTAATGAAATGTAAGTTATTATTTAACTAACTCAATAAGATATATATGAAAAATAATAAAATAAATAAATAATACATGAAATTAAAAAAATAACTTTTAATTCAAAGAAAATATGATTATTTGTTGCATGTCCATGTCCTGTTGAGTTTGTTGATTCCATATGTAAGTTCTTTTAACTTTTTTTTTATAAAAATGATCTAAAATTTTTAATTATTTTAAAAAAATAACCTACCTTGAAAATCATGTACGTAGATGACTGATTTTGAACCGTAAATCTAGGGTCACTACTAACATTGGCGGCACTGGTATACATGTACTCACCCGTTTAAAATGTCCATATTCTTTAAAAAAAAAGAAAAAAATATTTTTTAGTAGGTGTTGCTAATGACAAGTTTTTTTTTTTAATTAGTGTTTTTGGTGCCAAAAGAATTTGATTTTTATTGTTGTTGTGGTTGTTGTTGTTGTCATTGGCGGTATTGGTTAATTTAATAAAAAAAACTCAAACCTAAAACTTAAAACTACACCGTTGATGGTTGTTTAAAACCTTAAAAATTCAATATAGCTTCAATTAAAAAGAAAAGAGCAAAGTTGAAGAGAAGAGTAGAAGGGAAGTAGAAATAATGAACGAAGAATGGAGGTACCGAGTGAAAGGCATGTTGAATGCTGTAACTCTCTGGAACTTGAACCAGTTAAAAAAAAAGCTTGGAGGAAAACTGTTGAAACAAGGGAGAAGAAAGAGGAAATGAATGCAATAGAGAAAGAAGAGTAAAATGGAAAAGTAAAGAGGAAAGAAGTTAAAGCAAATGGAAGGAAAAGGGATGCACCTTGGGAATGAAAGAAAATGGAGAAGTAAATGCCTTAATTAATTGTCAACTGATAGCAACTTTCATTTTTTATATTAATTAACTGCTTCTTAGTCTCTTTTCTTTGTTTCACTCGATCACTGATTCACTTTGTCGTTATTGCATCTAGTGCAAAGCCTATCTCTTTTGAGGCTCAGGTTCCTCCTTTTTATTTTTTCATTTTAACTAAATTTTTTTTACTTACCCCGTCACATTTTCTGACACAAATTTATAAAAAAAAAAATATTAGCCACCAATGACAACAATGGAACCTACTAAAATATTATTTTTTCTCAAAAAATATACATATTGATGCTGTCAATGGCAACATCAGCACCCTAAAAAATAATTTTTTATTAGACTAACCAATGATTAGTCAATTATAAAAGATGGTACCATTAATGATAATGACGACATTGAAGTTCATTATTCAAAATAGATCATTTTTATACATAATTTTGTAAATAGATCATTTTCCTAATTAATCAAACATTTTAGGTGATTTTTTTAAAAATAAGCCTAGTTCTTTGGTGTCTAATGGCATGAGTTTCAGTCGTTAACAGTGTATCGTTCTTGAATACCACTCGACATTTCTTGGAGCTAAGTATGGTAAACACTGAATTAATTGTAACCTGTCATAAATCAGCTCGTTTGTCAGGTTCAACTCTTCGAACTCTACTTAGCATATGTTTTCAACTTTTGCTGTGATTAAACTGTATTTTTATTGCAATACATGATTGCTTTTTGTTTAGTTAAAATTAAAATAAAGTTTAAAAAAAAGTGTTATATTTATATATTTTTTAAATAGGGTAATAAATTTGATATTTAAAAATTATTTAAAAAAAAAAATTACCTTTATAGTTTCAGCAGAAGGCTTTTTTATTGATTTTTAATTTTATTTTTTAAAATCATTTTTAACTAAACACATTTTTTTCATCACCTTTATTTCTTGAAATTTAAGGGAGATTAAATTTCTTTATATAATTTAAGGGTGAATATAGTTAAAATGTTGTTTTATTATATGGATCAGATTAAATTAGTCTTTCTAATATTATGTTTGTCAATTTAATTCTTGTATTAATAAAAAAAGAATTAAATAAGGTTAATTTTCAACGGAGTTAACATTTTTTGTTTAAAAAAATATCATTTATCGTTTAATAGAGTAGCTTACTGAAGGTTTGTTTGGATAGCACAAAGTAATTCGATGAAAAGTAGTAATTACACTCTTGTAATTACAAAGAATTGTAATTCTCTAGATGCATTTGGTTGATAAAATGTAATTATATATTAATTTCCTATGTTATATTTAGTAGTATAAACTGTACTACACAGTTACATAATTTATATCTTAAAAAATATTGATTATTATAAAAAAAATATTAATATGATAAAAGAATTTCTAAATGAGTAACAAAAATTAAAATCAAACCATCATATGCAATATATTAGTCTAAGAAAGTAATAGATAATATGATTACATCATATTCCAATTTATTTAAGTGCTCTAGCATTTCATATTTGTTAGGTTATTTCCTCTTTAACATTTAATATATACTCTTTACCGTTATTTATTGGTTTTTGACCAAGTTCATCATTTGAATTTGTATCGTAAAGATTATCAAAATCTTCTTCTTCCACAAAGTATGGATCATTCAATCCTACCTACGAGTAAAGTTATAAAATGCTAGTACAATCTAACGTTATTATTATTATTATTATTATTATTATTATAAGGTGATATTGTTAATATGATAAATCTTTTTTTTAAAACAACAAATGTTCTCTTAATCACATTTCAAAATATTGAATGTCTCAAATTAAAGAGCTTGGGAGCTATCTCTGGTGATTGTATTTGGCTTCATTCTCTTAAATGGTATAATACCACATGTTATTGTGCAAGAAACTTTTTGCATTTGAATAATTAGCATCTACTACATAATATTTGGGTTCACGGTTCAAAAAGTCTATAGCCTTGATTATAAAAACTTATATAAACTCATTTTAGAAAAAGGACTTATGCTAAGTTATAACCCCTTTTATAATACATAAATTAGGTTTAAAATAATATAAAATTTTGTAATATATAACCTTCATAAAAAAGGTTTTATAAAGTGTCTAATAATTTTATAAAGTGTCTAATAACTTTAATTACACTCCTTATAAATAATATATATTTTTCATAAATTTAGAAAGTTATTCTTTCATAAATAAGTTATGAAAAAAATATATAACATTTTTTTATAAATAAGGATATTATTTTTTATAATGCATAGCATTTGCACAAAAATAAGTTATGTTCATATTTTTTGGCAATAATTTTTTTATAAATGAGTATATTATAACACTTTTATATTATGTAAATTATTTTTTATAATATACTTTTTGACCATAATTTTAGAATTTGTTTAAGATTTAAATAATATAAATTTTTTTGTTATAACTTTATAAAATACACATAAATTATTTTTATAATGTATTTTTTTAGGATTTATAATATAACTTTAAAAGTTTTTTCCATAACCATCCTAAAGGCTCATATGTGTTCATCCTTAGAATATAAATTTTATAACTTAAATTGTATAAAAAATCTTTCTAAAAGCTAAATCATGTATGAGTGTTTGGAAAGTCATAGGGTAATTGGATTTGGGTGTAATTACCCACATAGTTACTCCAATTTTCAACCCCATAAGAATTGGAACGTGTAATTGGGGTGCTTCAATTACACCCAATTCAATGAGACCTACTGATCTGCCACAATTCGTTGTAGCAAATTAAATCCCTTTTTGTACTTAATGAGCTCGTAAGAAAGTAATTTAGTTATGTTTTTACTTAATTTTCATCTTTAGCACTTAGATAATAAAATGAGCAATTTAGGCATTTTATATGACATTGTGGGCTAAAGTAGGCCTAAAGGCAGACTAATATGATAAGTAAGTGTGCAGGACATCGCTTTAGGGAAAAAAGACAATGGACTGCTCCTAATGTTACAACATGGAGTTGGGATGTCGCAACACAACAAGTAAAATACATAAGGAGCAATTTGTTGAGGATGTTGCGACACAAACCATAGGGTGTCGTAACACAACCCTGAAGACACGCCCAAAAAAGTAATCTAGCATCAGTGTTGCGATATCGATGCGATGTGGCCACTTAATAAAGCAAGAGTGTTTTCATTTGTACAACATACTTTAATGAAGATTAGCCAATCATTTTAAGTTAAGAAGAGGATGTTAACCTAGGCCTATAAATACTATTGTTCAGAACTATTTAATTGGCTTTTGCCTCCCTTTTAGTTTCATTTTTATTCTTAGTTTTCATGTCTTTACTTTTAGTTTTTATTTCTGTTCTTGTTTTGTTATTTGAGAGATCCGGATTATGGATTCATTAGACTTTGTCAAGAATTACGCTTCAAGTTTCAATATATATTCAGAATCTTTCTAATCTCTTTATTTGATTTTGCAAATGTTTCGGTTCCAATTCAAATCTATGATGTTCATTACATCCATGAGTAACTAATCCTTTAGGAATATTAACGTGTGGATGTGGGATTAGTTGACGACTATGTAGGATTTCTTAGTGGATTAATTGGTTGGTAAATGAATAATTTAAACCCTAGGATCGACAACCCTAGGAAGTCATGTAGGTAGATATGAATTCGAAATCGACATGGTCTACCATGAAAACCTTACCTTGACCTGGTTTGACCTGTGACATCGAGAGATAAGTAGTGTTTGTCAACTTATTAGGTTAGTGGAAGGCCGAGAGACCTTGCTAGGTTAATGACTAGCTGATTGGATAGAACCTGCAATATGAGTTAACTATGAACACTAAAACAAGTTAGTCTTCTGCCTTTAGATCTGATAATATTTACAATTTATTTCTGTCTATATTTTATTCTTTCTCTAAATTTCCTTTTTATCATCATTTTTTGAATTATCGTAATATAATTTGGTTAGAGTACTAGTTAGACTTGTTAGCGTAGAAATTAATATTAGTGTAATCAAGCCTTCTTTGGGTATGATCATTGGAGTACTTCTTGTAATTCGCCTTACAAATTATATTACAACCTAACCCGTATACTTGTGGACACCGCCTTATTTCATATCTTTAGTTGCAGTATTCTCACTCCCGACGGTAGTACGCTAGGAGGGAATCAAGTTGTTGGTGACATTGTCGGGGGGGCTTCGCCATTAATTTAATTTTAAATTTTACGCATAATAGGATAACTAGAAAATTTTGCGAATTATAGATACGATTGCTAATTTTTAACTTATCTAATTTTTTAACTTATTTATGTTCTTTTGTGGATTTCAGCATATAAGTAGATGCATGGATATTCTCGTCAAGCCAATTACAAGCCCCGAAAGAAGTCTACAAAGCTAAATGTGACAATTAATTTTGTAACACCCCTCACTCGTATCCCACGCCAGGACAGGGTTCGAGACGTTACTGGGCTTAAACTTTCACAACATACAAAACCGGCTCACCAAATTTTGCCCAAAATTTAAAACTTTTCAAACACGTGCAAACTATCCCTTATACAGGCCCTTGAGGCTTAAAACATACATCGGGGCGGTTCGGGACAAAACGGAAACATTTGATAGATTTTGGGCAACCTAATAAATTTTCTTGCCTTGGAGAGTCACAAGCCCGTGTGGGTGGGGTCATGTGGTCACACACGCCTATATGGCTTGGGACACGGCCGTGCCCTCAGCCCGTGTAACTCTCTGTTTATGACGTCAACATGGCTTTAGGGGCACCGGCCAAGACACACGCCCGTGTGTCTAGCCCGTGCCCTATACTGACTTTAAATTTTAAGCATAGGGGACGCACAACCATACCACACACCCATGAGGGCGAGCCGTGTGTCACACACGGCCTAGACACACGCCCGTGTGTCTACTCGTGTGGACCTTATTAGACCATTTTCCAAGCCTTTGGTCACCCTCTATCAATCAATCACACTTATAGGTTACTTTAATGCATAATAAAGCCAAATTATACACTTATATAAAACCTTGATAAATCTCATTGCATGAAAACCTCATATCATCGGTTTTATACATGCTAGGTTAGTTCCTTTTTTTGTATTAAGGGTTTCTATATCTCCTTGACACATTCAAGATTGGCTCATTCTTGTAACTCATTGCCAATTATAACCAAGCCATCACATATGAACATAAACATGCATAGATTTGTAGGTCATAGCCTACTTCAAATTGAGCCAATTCCCATGGCCATATACAAAAAGATATGTATATCTTTACATGCCTTCATCATGGCAAATCAAATGACACATATATCAAAATACTCAAAAATCCTATACATGCCATTGAACAAAATAAAAGTGTCTATATACCAAAGCTGGACTAGTTGATAGTGTGTTGACTCTCTAACGGTCTTCCAATATTTACAAGTCCTCGAGCTCTGTAAGACAGGGAAAAGAGAGGGGTAAGCATTTTCATGCTTAGTAAGCCCGAATAACTGGAAAGTAAACTTACCGAGAAATTAGCATATAACCATTTTAGGCAATGAAACCAACAATCATAGAATGGTTTCCCTAACACATGCACTCAATCATCAGGTTAGTCGCATAACAATGCACCATGTAATTTATCTTAGATGAGCTCATCATTCATCATTTCATTGATATACATCATATTAATCCCGTTGAGTTTCTAGGAAATTCTGATGGATTATCCATTTATCGTCAATTCATAAGAATGATCAATTCATCAGGTTCGCGATGTGAGGTTAAAAAGGAAATTCCTATGGAGTACTCTAAAGTTTTGGCAGTAACAAGAAGGAAATGACCTGGTTTTTGGCTTATTTTTCCCATTTTATTTCATTAAAATGCCAAATGACCAAAATGCCCTTAAGCCATTTCTTTAAGATTTCATCCATACAAGCCCATTTTTTCCCAAAATTTTAAAAATTGGGTAAATTGCTCTCCTAGACCTTATAATTATATTTTAAAGCAATCATACAAATTTCTTCTAGAATCCAAGTTTTGAAATTTATTCAATTTGGTCCCTAATCTTCAATTGGACACCTTACTCAAAGAATTTCTTCATGAAACTTTAACACATGCATATTCTCATATTCTAGACCTCATAATAATCATAAAATAAATATTTTAATGTCAAATTTGTGGTCCCAAAACCACTATTCTGACTAGGCCCTATTTCGGGATGTTACAAATTTCCATTCTAATCATACCCTTATAATTTCCTTTTGATCATTTTACTGTTGTTGAAAACTAGTAGGATGATGCAAATATTAGGAGCAGTACCTTTTGATATGATTTGGTTAAAACCCAACATTGTTCGATATGTAATTGAGAATTCCCAGTTTGAACTTAATCCTGCACTATTGACATGGTTATCTTTAAATCTCAAGTTCAACAGTCTTGAAAATGAAGATTCGATATTATTCCTATGATAATTTGAATAGTTATGCAGCACAATTGTGTATGTAGGCATCCCAACAAAAGCCATTAAACTGCTACTCATTCTGTCTACCTTAGAAAGTCAAGCGAAAGCCTGGCCGAATGCTCTACCCCCAGAAACTATCACCACCTGGGAAAAATTTGTACAATTATTCTTACGTAGAGTGGTACCAATGACCATAGTGTTTAGTACATATGAAGAATTATTTGGATTCAAGAAAGGTGCTATAGAGACGTTGAGGTAGGCATGGGAAAGATTCAAGACAGTTCTCAAAAAGGTATTAGAAGGAGGCATTGATTTAGCCATATAATTACAACCTTTTTATGACAGTATTGATAAGGATAAAAAAAATAATTTGATATCATAAATAGAGGAAGTATTTGGTTTAAAATTGGTCTAAAAATAGTCATATTGTTGGAAGGGGTAAGCATCAATAATTATATGTGAGGAATAAGTAGACAATTGGAGACTGTGAAGACAGTGGAAAGAATACCTCATGAGGACTTGACAAACAATCAAGAAGAGTCAAACGGGGTGTCAGATGAGCTTGATCAGAATATTCCAAAATTAGGAAAGGAAAATTAGGAAGGAAAGGGAACCGGGACAGACTTAAAATAAAAAAAATGATGAAATGGTATTCCAACTAGATTGGTGGAACCACTGTAAGGAACATTTAGAACCGGTGAGCTCATCCTCAAAGAAAATGATACCTTCCATTGTTGAACTACCTGTTCTAGAATTAAAATCCCTCCTAACCATCTTAAATATGAGTACTTGGGAGAACATAATACATTGCCTGTCATAATCACAACTCATTTGTCTATTGAGTAGAAAGATACATTATTGGGCGTCCTAAAAATACATAAGAAAGCAATCAAATGGACAATTACAAATATCAAGGGAATTACCCAACATTATGCCAACATAAAATTAGGTTGGAATAAGGAAAAAAACAAGTCGTTGATGCACATAGATGATTAATTCCAGCCATGTAGGTAGTAAAAAAAGAAATGATCAAATGGTTAGATGCAGGAATAGTTATGCTATTTTCGATAGTGAATTGGTGAGCCTCACACAGTGTATATCAAAGAAAGGAAGATTGACAGTAGTGGAAAATGAGATGATTGAATTAATCCCAACTCGGATCGTAACTAGATGATGGCTACGTATTGACTATTAGAAATTGAATGATGTGACAAAGAAATATCATTTTCCTCTTCTGTTTATTGATCAAATGCTCGATAGGTTAGTGTCGCGTATGAAATGATATGCGAATTGTGCAAGTATACACGTTGAATCAAGTAATAAAGTGATAAATGAGATCATCTCCACAGGGATTAGAACGGTATAAATTGGTCGAGTTATTATAATGAAGTATGATTAATGTTATGACTAAAATAATGCTAAGAATGCAGTGGTAATTTGAAGGAATAATGATGTGTGCAATATGTGTAACTGATAAATAATAGAAAATGCTGTGACAAGACAAGAGTAAGAATGCGATGGAACATTCAAGAATAATTACGTGAATAATATGCAAACAAACAAGTGAACAACTAAAAATGCTATGGCGAAGATATTAGGGCAAATGATAGAGGGTTTACGATGTTGATTTGGAAGGTCGAGATTACTAAGAATCTGTTTTTTCTGACAGCAATACCTTGGCAAAACCATACTCAATCTACTACACAAAAGAGTTCTAAAATGGTCTACTTCTTTCGAGAACAAGACCTCAAGTTACCTTGCCTTAAGCGATATATGTCTATAGGCCTTTAGCACGGTACCCTGCACTATTTTATTTTCTTTTCGTATGAACGCTGCTCTATGTGTGATATCCCGAATTAGGGCCTAATCAGAATAGTGGTTTTGGGACCACAAATCTGAGATAGAAATAATTATTTTATAATTATTTTTAGACCTATGATATGATTGCACGATTGTGTAAAAATTTCGTGAAGAAATTCTATGCATAAAGTGCTTAAGTTGAAATTAGGGACTAAATTGAATAAGTTGCAAAACTTGCATTCTAGAAGCTTTTAGTATGAAATTGCTTTGGAATATTAATTAGGAGGCCTTAAATATCAATTTAATCAATTTCTAAAATTTTGGACAAAAATGAGCTTGTACATGAAAAATTACAAAGAAAGGCATTAAAGGCATTTTTGTCATTTGATAAATATAATCATTAAAAAGGGAAAAATAACAAAAAATGGACTCATCTTCTCCATAAGGGGCTGCCGAAATTTTCTTGTCACCATAGCTAGGGTTTCCAACATTTTTAACCCTTGATTGTAAGTGATTTTCATACCCATTTTTGATGCTCTTTTCGATTTTGAAATCTAGAAAGCATGTTCTATCATTTTCTAGCAATATTTTGAGCTAGGATGCATGTATGAAAATTTACCCATGTGTGGCATAATTGTATTTTGATGAATAATAAAGGAATATGATGGTTTGATGTGTGTTTAACAACTTTTACTTACTAGTTTTATGTGAAAAAACCTAAAAAGGGACTTAATTGTAAAAAGGGTAAAATTGATGGTAAAAGTCTGATTTTTTGTGTAAACTATGGGCTGTTATGGACATTAGGAAATTCTGCTATGCCTAAATGTCATGGGTAATGCATGTAACTCATTGTAAAAACTTAAGGACTCAATTGTAAATAATTGAAAAGCTAGGGGTAAAATGGTAGTTTTTATCCAAGCTCGTATTAGGGGCTGTTTTGATGAATGTGTATATTGAATAAATTACTTTGGTATTTTAGATCAAGAGAAATGAGATTCGAGTCATGATCGAGGGAAAAATAAAGTTTCTGAGGAATAGGCTCGATTTTTAACATTTTGTACCAAGGTAAGTTCATGTGTAAATGTGGTAACATAATTGTCATTTTAAGTAATTTTAATGATATTTATATGATATGATGATTATTATCATGAAATATTATGCTTTGTGGTTATTATTGAATAATATGCAAATTATGTGAGCTACTTGATAAATATGAAATGCTACCAAGTATCGGTTCTGACATTCCGTGGAAGATGGCAAAGATATGTGATCGAGGAAAATTCCGTTTGAACCTTGGGAATAGATTAGAATGCAAGTGACATGTCACTAGGATATTTGAGTTCCGAACTCGTTGAGTTGAGTCTGAGTTCACTTATTTGAGTTGAGTCTGAGTTCACTTATGGGCGGGTTACACGGTAGCTTGGCTACATAAATTCCACAGGCTATTGAGTTTGTCTAGCTGCGGGTATGGCACTTATGTGCATGCAATCCATGTATTCAAATTATATTCCGATGTGTTCAACGGGTGAATTTTAAGTGAATAAGGAGAAAACCTAAAATGAAGGTGACATGTTGGTAAGTGTGGTGAATGAGAAAATTTGACAGGTATGTGCTTAAACCCTCGGGTTAAAAACTTGGTATGATGAAATCGTGGTAAGATAGTAAATGCAAATGTAACATGAATGTTTTAATGATATTTATGCAAATGATGTTTTGTATTGGATTGCATGATTATGTTACTTGCTATTTGCATGTGAACTTACTAAGCATTTATGCTTACTCACTCCTTTCCATTCTTTGTAGTTTTGACAAGCTAGCTCAGAAATCGGGAACGGTTGGAGGCTCGCTCACACTATCCGTGGATCATTTTGGTATAGTGGCTTGTATATTTTGAGTATGGCATGTATAGCATTATAATCATTTTGTGTATATAATCTTATGATATGGCTATTGAGTGACAAGGAAATGCTTGGTAAAGATTAGCCATTGGAATGGCTAATCAAAGATCATATTTGGTGTTATGTATGCTTAATATGTTATCTAAACCATGGAATTTCATAAAAAAGTGAAATTTGCTATAAAATAGTATCATATAATAGTAATGATGTGAGTTTGAAAAATCACTAAAAATAGTAGAGATAGAATTAGATGGTGAGTAAAATATGAAATTGAATATTATTAAGTTTATTTTCATATGGAAGAAACAAAATAGGTAAATGAGTTGTATTTCATGAGATTTTTGGGTTTTAGTGGAATAGGGTCAGAGTGATTTCTGAATCCCCTGTTCTGAATTTAGAAATTCACTAAAAATTGTACAAAAATAATTAGGAGTCATAATTTATATGTACGTATTCCTTATTGAGTATACTTTTAAAAGAAACAAACAATATAGTCATCTGAATTCTGTACAGAGAGAAAAGTGATTTGTAGTGAACAGATGTCAGAGCAGTCAAAAACTGAAACAGGGGAAACTTTAACTAATAAACTGTACTAATTGGCCCAACAAAAAATTCTAGAAAAAACATTTTCAAATAGATATATGAGTCTAGTTTCAGAGGAAATTTATGGATTTTAATTTCAAGTTTCATAACTCGAGATATGAATTTTTTAGTGACTGTGATGCAAATGGACAGTTTATTACGAAAGGTGAAATAAATTGTTTGAAATTGTTTAAGTGATATTTTAAGTCTGTTAACACCTCATGCTCGACTCCGGCGACGGTCTCGGGTAAGGGGGTGTTACACTATGTCTAAAGGCTACTACAAGTATTTGGTCGAACACTTGCTCATATCATTCAATTTCAATCTCAATTAACCTAACCTTGTCAGAATTAGATTAATTTAATGAACATATTGTACATCCATCAATGTCTAGAGTTTGCAAACATGCAATTTTGTAAAAAAAAAAAAAACCATTGAATGAAAAAAGTGTATTAAAGTAGATCTGCACTTCAGTCATTAAAGAAAATAAGAGTTTCATCAAGTAATCCCAACCCTATGAGATTTATCTCATGGGTTGGCAATTAAAATTCAAATCCAAAGTATCATTCAACATCGTTTCCATCAAATCAATTCACAAAGAGTAATCAAGAAATAACGAAAGAACTTTGGGAAGATAGCTTCCGCTTATTCGGTCCACAATCCAGCAATGCATTGTCCTGTGGTGGCCGAAAGGGATTGCCTTTGTCTTCCTCTTCCTATCTCTGCTCAGTCGCTACCCCTTTATTTTTTCTCATTTGTTTTTTCGCCCTCTTTAGGGTTGCCTCCTTTGGCTTTTATAATCATTTTCCCTAGGGTAAATCCAACAGCCCATGATTTTCGTCCCTTTTTTTAGGTAGATATATCTAGTACAAGTTGAACTGGGCCTAAGACTGGTATGCTTTAAGTGTTGACTGAACATCTTCCCAGCATTGCCACGGCAATCGTGTTGACAAACTGTCCAACCCTTTGCCTCGACAAACCTTCACTCATTTACTTCTTGTTCCTCATCTTGCACCTGCCAATCCACCACCACACACAACCCTTCCACAAGCAATTAAAAATAACTAACATTTAAGTACAGTCCAAGCTCTTAATGTAATTTTAAAACAAGAAAATTACTAATAGAATGTCCTAAAATGTAACTAAATGTACCTAAGTACAAACAATTAGCTAGATCTAAAGGCATGGAATGTAACTCTTTTCAAAAGTTATCACACCCTAAAACTAGAGTTAATGCTTGTCCTCAAGCAAAATATACATGAATGGATGAATGCAACAATTTTTACCTACGCACATAACCATATTGTACTACCAGTCCATTCAAAGAACAATATATACTTCAATTCTCAACAATCTTCTATCTCGCAAAACTTGTTCAAGTTTCAAAGGTTTGCTCAACAAAAGTAGTGCAAAAAATTGCTCCCTAAAAACAAAATTTCCTAAGTACTCATATGTGCTTTCTGGCCATAGCAAACATCTTCTAATTTACTTAGTTCATTTGTTATCTAAACTCAAGTTACTTTGTAACCCTTGCTCTAAGCCTATTCAAAATATTTATTTGTATTTATTCTTTGTTCTTTTTTCTTTTTTTTTTCTTTTCCTATTTTTTAAGTATATTAGGGGATTTATCATGTCACAAAATTCTTTGACTTGATAATCACAATGGAGCATACCTCGAATTACCTAATACTTAATCATGTTACAATTTTAATAAGAATCGCTCTTGAAGCTAAGGCTTTTAACTTAGAAGATGGACAGAACAAACTACTACCTCCTTAGTTACCCAGCCTGTTCCTACAATGGAGTTCCCCTAATTTTCTTTTCTTTATTACACACTCTTACTTGGACTCACTTTTCTAGTCAACAACATGATGGAGCAAACAAAGTGGTGCTGACTTACTTGGCAATTCTAAGCATTGGAGTGTCTACTATTCTTTATTTAAGTAATGATGTGGCAATGTGATTGAGTTTGGCCTCAAAAGTCTCTAAGTTCATTAAAAGATACTTGCTATAGTCCAAAAATAATTTAGGTTAGGTGTAACAACCCGTTTTTAGTCAAATCAAAACAATGGTTTTGGGACCACAAATTCGAGGTTGAAATAATTATTTTATTATTATTTTAATGTTTACAACAGGATAGTATGATTTTTTGAAAATTTCGTTAAGAAATTTTATCGTTTGAGTGCTTAATTTGATAAAAAGACTAAATCGCGTAAAGTGTAAATGTTATGTTTTAATAGCTAAAAGTGTCTAATAGCTACGAAATCTTAAATTTAAGGTCCTTAAGTGGTAATTAGACCATTAATATGTTAGTGGAAATTTATGAGATTAGTATTGTTGAAGTTTGATTGAAATTAATTAAGTAATTTAGTAAATTAATGTAAAATAAATAAAACAAAACAATTTTAATTCTCTTATCATCTTCTCCAACCGATTATACAAGGAGAAAGAAAGAATTTTTCTTCATTTAGGGTTCGATCACTTTGAAGCTAGATTGGTAAGTGAATTTTGTCTTGTTTTTTAATGATTTCTATGTTTTTGAGATTGTTGCAGCTTAATCTAGCTAGCCCAGTGACTAATCTGCAAAATTTTTAATGGTTTAGGGTTTTTCCATTGATGAATCTATGTGTATTTTGTTGTTTGATGATAGAAAATGTATGCTTGATGTTAGATAAATAACATTTGTAAAGTGATTTTTGATAATATTATCATTTAGGGATTTAATTGAGAAATATTAAAATTTTGTGGTTAAATTGTAAAATAAATGAAAAATATGGGCTTCTAGGGACTTATTGAAATTCAGCTAGCATGGGTGTAGGTTGAATTGCATGCATTTGTATTTTTATGAGATAATGACTAAATTGTAAAAATGTTGAAATATTTGGGGAAAAAAATGTAAAGTTGCCTTAATGTGTATTTTGGACTAAATTGAATAGAATGATAATTAAATAAATTAATTTTGATTACATTTAGATCAAGAAAAGCAAAATTTGGATTTAGATCTGAGGAAAAATAAAGTATCGGGCTAATTGACTTATTTCTCTGTTTTTGCAATCGAGGTAAGTTCGTATGTTAATAAGCATTATTACAATTGTGTTTTAAATGCTTTAATATTCAATATATTATGTATATGACATTACTGATATGTTCGGCGACGATTCAGAAACGAGAAATCCAGGTTGAACCTTAGGAATAGATTAGGATACGAATGACATGTCATTAGGGATTATGTGATTTGGGTGCTGGTCCGTAATCTTATTGGTGGCTGAGTTATCTGGCATGTGTTGCGGATACTCGTCAGCTTGTGTGAGCAGCACTGTGTAGTTTCTTCATGACCGTCAGCTTGTGTGAGTAGACCCAATGATAGCTCGAGAGTGAGCATTATATACGATATGAGATCGAGATAGCTTTGACTATATATGTGGCACTTAGGGTGCGAGATTCCTGAGTATCTGATAGTATTCCAAATGGTTCAATGGGTATATCGAAGATATGAAATGGTGAGAAATAGATACGTATCAGTACAGGTATGTACGGAAACTATATAAGCATCGAATCTATGAAAGATATGAGTTCATGGTTAAATATGTAATTGAATGTATGTTAACATTGTGATTAAATGTTTAGTAGTATGACATGTTCATATTTTTAGTTGGTAAATGAATGGTGAGCTTTGCTTATTATTTCATACGAGCTTACTAAGATTTATAGCTTACATTGTTTATTTTTCCGTGTTTTATAGTGAAATCAAAGCTAGCTCGAATTTGGGAATCGTCGGAGACCTCATCACACTATCAAGTTATCACATTAGTACTTTTGAATCTATGTATTTTGGATATATGGCATGTATAGGAGCTTTGGTCATTTTAGTATAGTTTGGTAATGGATTTAGCGATTTGAGTTAGCTTGTAATTGATGAATGGTTTGTTATGTTTTTGGCCATATAATTTGGCTTATTTTGGTTGATTTGGTTGTGTATATATATATATATATATATATGCAAATGGCTTCCTTAAGCATTTGGTAGTGGTTATATAAATTCTTGTGGTGTATGGTTGTTTGTGAATTGGTAATTTGAGTATCATATAGTTGATATTTGAGAATTGGCATGCTTATGGTTTTAGTTAAAATGATGCTTAAATGGAAGCTATCATTTAGGTTATTTATGAATGTAAAATTAGCATGAATTGAATGGTATTTTGTGGTACATATGTGCCTTGTTGTTGTTAGTATTGAAATGGTATGAAATAGGATTGATTGAGATTGGTTTGATTGTCTATTTATGCTATGTTATGTGCCAATTGGTTTGGTGTAGGTTTGTAATATTTGAGTGAGAAAAATGGTTCGGTAAATAGCCTATTTTTGTCCATACCGGGAGAGACACGGGCGTGTGTCTCAGCCATGTGTGACACACAGTCTGGTGACATGGCCGTGTGTCCCCTGGTGTGTAATTAGAAATCAAGTCAGTATGCTCCGCACGGTCTAGCACACCTGCCTGTGACTTGGCTGTGTGGCATAAGTCAGTATACCCTACAGGATTTGTACGGCCTAACACACGGTCTGACACACAAGCGTGTGAGGCAATTTCGAAAGGGCACACGGGCTTGTCACACGGGCATGTGGTTAGATGTGTGACCCAAATTAGGGAGTTACATGAGGTAGAACACGGGCTGGGACACAACCATGTGATCCCATTTCGAATGTCCACATAGCCTGTGACACGGGCGTGTTTCCCATGTATTTTGTAAAATTTTCTAAGTTTTCCAAATTTTTTTCTGAGTTATCGGTTTAATCCCAAACACTCCTAATGATGTTTTGGGCCTCGTAGGCTCATATTAGGGATAATGTGATTGTTTATGAATGATGTTTATATTTGAAATGGAAAAGTGTATGAGAATGGTATGTAATTGTGTAATAAGTTTGGTAATACTCCATAACCCTATTCTGACGTTGAATACGGGTGAGGGGTGTTACATTTATTGGTATCAGAGATACGGTTTAGTCGATTCTAGGATAAATGTAGCGTATGTTAGAGTCTAGCTATATATACCATATATAATCTATGATAGTGTGATATCTTCTGATAGTTTAAAATGTCTTTTCATATAGTAAATGGATCCCAATCAAGCTGTAGTTGATGATGTTGAGAGTAATGCACCAGCCTCCATTTACAGAGTAGCGTAATCTGAGTCGAGACCCGTATCGGTAATCAGAGAGGAGAGGCAAAGAAAGCCTTCTTCCAGATGATGAACGAGTGGTTTACTGAGTATGTCCGAACTAATCTGGCTGCTCAGTAACCTCTACCCGTACCTAATCCCCAATCGGTTCTCGTAGCTCTTCAAGGTTTGGAACCTCTACGATTACAAGTCACCGATTGATAGAATCCATAAATATGGGGCTGAAGAGTTCAGAGCTACTGTTGATGACGACCCTGAGAGAGTCGAGTTTTGGCTTGAGAATACTATTAGAGTATTTGATTTACTATCCTGCACACCAGCTGAATGTGTAAAATGTGCTGTATCACTATTGAGAGACACAACGTATCATTGGTGGAATACTTTAGTATCTGTGGTACCTAGAGAACGGGTCACTTAAGAATTCTTTCAAGCCAAATTTAGAAAAAAATACATCAGCCAACGGTTTTTTGATCAGAGTTTCTGGAGCTGAAACAAGGTCGGATATCTGTAACCGAGTACGAGAGAAAGTTTGTAAGACTCAGTAAATATGCTCGAGAATGTGTTTCCACCGAAGCAATTATGTGTAAATGATTTGAAGATGTATTGAACGAAGATATCAAATTGCTAGTCGGGATTCTAGAGTTGAAAGAGTTTGTGCTACAAGTTAACCGAGCTTGTAAAGCCGAGGAACTTGGCAAAGAAAAGAGAAAAGTTGATTTCAAGGCTAGAGATTTGAGAAAGATATCGATAAGTGAACCATATCACTCTTCGTCAAAGAAGTCACGGGATTCGTATACTCGTTCGAATGCTTCAGTCGGGTATCCAAATAGAGATCGTGGAAAGTAATACTTAAGTCCTAAAGCTCAGGCTACTTCAGTGTCGAGTATGGGTAGTGTGGGAAATAATAAACCAGAGTGTCAATAGTGTAGATGACGACATTTTGGAGACTGTTGGATGAATAATAAAGCTTGTTTTAAATGTGGTTCGTTAGATCATTTTATTAGAGATTGCCCTGAGTTAGCCCAACAAGATAAATTTAAGAACGTAAGACCGAGCAAAACAGTTGCTAGAGGGAGACCACCTAGAAATGTGGGAAATGTGACTAGTAGTAAAGGAACGACAAATGACTCCACTATGAGATTGGAGGCTAGAGCACTTGCCAGAGCTTATGCTATTCACGCTCGCGAAGACGCGTCATCACTAGATGTTATCACCGATACATTTTCTCTCTATGACACTAATGTAATTGCCTTGATTAATCCTGGCTCGACTCATTCATATAATTGTATGAATTTAGTGTCTAGTAAGAGTTTGCCTGTTGAGTATGTTCTAGTTGATAAAGTTTGCAAGAATTGTCCTTTGATGACTCGGGGTTACTGTTTTTCGACAAATTTGATGCTTTTACCATTTGATGAATTTGATGTGATTCTGGGTATGGATTGATTGACTTTGCATGATACTGTTGTGAATTCTAGGCGAAAGATTATTGAATTGAAATGTCAAAATAGTGAAATTCTTTGAATTAAATCAGATGAGTTGAGTGGATTGCCTATTGTGATTTCGTTGATGTCAGCTCAGAGATATGTGAGAAAAGATTGTGATGCTTACCTTGCATATGTACTGGATACAAAAGAATTTGAATCGAATATTGATTCAGTACCAGTAGTCTGTGAGTATCCGGATGTGCTTTTAAAAGAGTTATTGGGGTTGCCACCGATCAGAGAAGTTGAATTTGCTATTGAATTAGTGCCGGGAACATCACTGATATCTATAGCTCTGTACAGAATAGCTCCAACAAAATTGAAAGAATTGAAAGCTTACTTGCAAGAGTTAACAGATAGATATTTTGCACGACTTAGTTTTTCGCCCTGGGGTGCACCAGTGTTGTTTGTAAAGAAGAAAGATGGATCGATGATATTGTGTATCGACTATCGTGAACTTAATAAGGTTACAATTAAGAATAAGTATCCTTTGCTGAGAATTGACAATTTGTTTGATCAGTTGAAATGAGCAACAGTATTTTCGAAAATCGATTTGAGATCTGGCTATTATTAGTTGCAAGTTAAAAATTCAGATGTGCCAAAAACTGTGTTCAGAACAAGGTACAGGCATTATGAATATCTTGTTATGCCTTTCGGATTAACTAGTGCTCCTGTAGTTTTTATGGATTTGATGAATCAGATTTTTAGACTGTTTTTGGACAGATTTGTTTTTGTAATTATTGATGACATTCTGATCTATTCCCGAGATAAGTCTGGGCATGCCGAACATTTGAGAATTGCGTTACAATAATTGAGAGATAAGCAACTGTTCGCTAAATTTAGCTAATGCGAGTTTTGGCTCCGAGAGGTTGGATTTTTGGGACATATTGTTTCAACGGAAGGCATCAGAGTTGATTTGAGTAAAATTTCAGCAGTTGTTGATTAAAAACCACCATGAAACTTATCCGAAGTCAGAAGCTTTCTAGGACTAGCTGGCTATTATTGGCGTTTTGTTAAAAGATTCTCGATGATTGCTACACCGATGGATAGATTGTTACAGAAAGATGTGAAGTTTGAGTAGTCCGAGAAATGTCAATAGAGTTTTGAACAATTGAAACCATTGTTAACTGAAGCACCAATTTTGGTTCGACCTAAGTCGGGTAAAGAGTTTATGATTTTCAGCGACGCGTCATTGAACGGTTTGGGTTGTGTTTTGATGCAAGAGGGTAAAGTGATAGCTTATACTTCCAGACAGTTGAAACCAAATGAAAAAAATTATCCGACGCACGATTTAGAATTGGCCACTATTGTTTTTGCATTGAAAATTTGGCGACATCATTTATATGGTGAAACGTGCATATCTTTACCGATCACAAGAGCTTGAAGTATATAATGACTCAGAAAGATTTGAATTTGCGTTAATGAAGATAGCTCGAACTGTTGAAAGACCATGAGTTTGTGATTGATTATCATCTAGAGAAAGTGAACATAGTCGCAGATGCTTTGAGAAGAAAATCTTTATTTGCTTTGTGAGCGATGAATACGCTGTTAACTTTGTCTGATGATGTTTCGATTTTGGCTGAGTTAAAAGCTAAGCCTGTATTTCTTCAAAAAATTTGTGAAGCTCAGAAATGTGATAATGAATTGCAAGCTAAAAGAGTGCAATATGAGTCGACTACTAATTCAGACTATCAAATCTGATTCGATGATTGTTTAATGTTTCGAGGTAGAATATTTGTACCAAGAAACTCCGAGCTTATTCAGAAAATTCTACACAAAGCACACAGTGGTTGTTTATCTATTCACCTAGGGAGTACTAAAATGTATAATGATTTGAAAGAATTGTACTGGTGGTCGGGCATGAAACAAGATATTTCAGAGTTTGTGTTGAGATATTTAGTTTGTCAACAAGTCAAAGCTGAACATCAAGTGCCATCGGGATTACTACAACCTGTGATAATACCAGAGTGAAAATAGGACAGAGTTATGATGGATTTCATATCGGGATTGCCCTTGTCTTTGAAAAAGAAATATGCTATTTGGGTTGTCGTTCATCGACTGACTAAGTCTGCACATTTCATTCCGGTACGTATAGACTTTTCGCTTGATAGACTAGTTGAGCTATACATCTATGAGATCGTTAGATTACACGAGGTGCCAGTTTCTATTATTTCGAATAGAGATCCGAGGTTTACGTCGTAATTTTGGATGAAATTTCAAAAAGCTTTAGGTACGCTGTTGCACTTTAGTACCGCATTTCATCCCCAAATCGACGGTCAGTCTGAGAGAGTAATTCAACTTCTCGAAGATATGATTTGTTGCTGTGTTTTAGAATTGGAAGGCAACTGGGAGAAATATTTAACGTTGGTTGAATTCGTGTATAACAATAGTTTTCAAATGAGCATAAAGAGGGCACCGTATGAAGCACTGTATGGTCACAAATGCAGAACCCCGTTGTATTAGACCGAACTTAGTGAGAAAAAGATTTATGAGGTTGATTTGGTTAGAGAGATCGAAGACAAAGTGAAAGTAATTTGTGACAGTTTGAAAGCAGCTTCATATCGACAGAAATCTTATGTGGATTTGAAATGTAAAGACATTGAATTCCAAATCGGTGACAAAGTGTTTTTGAAAGTATCTCCGTGGAAGAAGATTTTTTGTTTTGGTCGTAAAGGCAAATTGAGTCCGCGATTTATTGAGCCGTACGAGATTATTGAAAGAATAGAACCGGTGGCATGTCGACTAGCTTTACCATCAGAGTTAGAAAAGATTCGTAATGTGTTTCACGTTTCGATGTTGCGCCGATATAGATCAAATCCATTGCACGTAATTTCTCCAACAGAGATTGAAATTCAACCTGATATGACATACAACGAAGAACCGATCATAATTTTAGCTCGAGAGGTTAAAGAGTTGTGAAATAAAAACTTAGCTTTAGTTAAGGTTCTCCGGCAACGTCACAGTATCGAAGAAGCTACCTGGGAACCCAAGGAAGCTATGGAAAAACAGTACCCTAACTTCTTTTGTGGTAAGATTTTCGGGGACGAAAATTCCTAAAAGGGGAGAGTTGTAACAACTTATTTTTAGTCAAATTAGAATAGTGGTTTTGGGACCACAAATACGAGGTCAAAATAATTAATTTATTAATATTTTAATGTTTATAGCATGTTAGTATGATTGTGTGAAAATTTCGTTAAGAAATTTTATCGTTTGAGTGCTTAATTTGATAAAGGACTAAATCACGTAAAGTGTAAATGTTATGTTTTAATAGCTAAAAGTGTGTAATAGCTACAGAATCTTAAAGTTAAGGTCCTGAAGTGGTAATTAGACCATTAATATGTTAGTGGACATTTATGAGATTATTTTTGTTGAAATTTGATTGACATTAAAAGGTTAATTAAGTAATTTAGTAAATTAATGTAAAATAAATAAAACAAAACAATTTTAATTCTCTTATCATCTCCTCCAACCAATTATCCAAGGGGAAAGAATCCATTTTTCTTCATTTAGGGTTCGGTCACTTTGAAGCTAGATTGGTAAGTGAATTTTGTCCCATTTTTAATGATTTCTATGTTTTTGAGATCGTTGCAGCTTTATCTAGCTAGCCCAGGGACTAATTTGCAAAATTTTTAAAGGTTTAGGGTTTTTCCATTGATGAATCTATGTGTATTTTGATGTTTGATGATAGAAAATGTATGCTTGATGTTAGATAAACAACATTTGTAAAGTGATTTTTGACAAAATTGTCATTTAGGGATTTAATTGAGAAATGTTGAAATTTTGTGGTTAAATTGTAATATAAATGAAAAATATGGGCTGCTAGGGACTTAATTGGAATTCTACTAGCATGGGTATAGGTTGAATTGCATGAATTTGTATTTCTATGAGATAAAGACTAAATTGTAAAAATGTTGAAATATTTGGGGGAAAAATGTAATGTTGCCTTAATGTGTATTTTGGACTAAATTGAATAGAATGATAATTAAATAAGTTAATTTTGATTACATTTAGATCAATAAAAGTGAAATTCAGATTTAGATCGGGGGAAAAACAAAGTACCAGACTAATCGACTTATTTCGCCGTTTTTGCAATCGAGGTAAGTTCGTATGTTAATATGCATTATTATAATTGTGTTTTAAATGTTTTAATATTGAATATATTGTGTATACGACATTGCAGATATGTTCGACGATGATTCAACAACAATAAATCCAGGTTGAATTTTAGGAATAGATTATGATACAAACGACATGTCATTAGGGATTATGTGATTTGGGTTTTGGTCTATACGTCCTACCGGTGGCTGAGTTATCCGGCATGTGTTGTAGATACTCGTCAGCTTGTGTGAACAACACTGTGTAGTTTCGTCATGACCATCAACTTGTGTGAGCAGACCCGTTGATAGCTCGAGAGTGAGCATTATATGTGATATGAGATTGAGATAGCTTCGGCTATATATGTGGCACTTAGGGTATGAGATTCCTGAGTATCCGATAGTATTCTGAATGGTTCAACGGGTATATCGAAGATATGAAATGGTGATAGATAGATAAGTATCAGTACAGGTATGTACGAAAACTATATAAGCATCGAATCTATGAAATATATGAGTTCATGGTTAAATATGTAATTGAATGTATGTTAACATTGTGATTAAATGTTTAGTAGTATGACATGTTCATTTTTTGGTTGGTAAATGAATGGTGAGCTTTGCTTATTATTTCATACAAGCTTACTAAGCTTTATAACTTACATTGTTTATTTTTACGTGCTTTATAGTGAAATCAAAGCTAGCTCAGATTTGAGAATCGTCGAAGACCTCATCACACTATCAAGCTATCACTTTGGTACTTTTGAATCTATGTATTTTGGTTTATATGGCATGTATAGAAGCTTTGGTCATTTTAGTATAGTTCGGTAATGGATTTAGCTATTTGAGTTAGCTTGTAATTGGTGAATGGTCTGTTATGCTTTTGGCCATGTGATTTGGCTTATTTTGGTTGATTTGGTTGTATATATATATATATATATATGCAAATGGCTTTGTTAAGCATTTGGTAATGGTTATGTAAATGCTTATGGTGTATGGTTGTTTGTGAATTGGTAATTTGAGTATCATAATGCTGATAATTGAGAATTGGCATGCTTGTGGTTTTAGGTAAAATGATGCTTAAATGGAAGTTATCATTTAGGTGATTTAAGAATGTAAAATTAGCATGAATTGAATGGTATTTTGTGGTACATATGTGCCTTGTTGTTAGTATCAAAATGGTATGAAATAGGCTTGATTGAGATTAGTTTGATTTTCTATTTATGCTATGTTATGTGCCAATTGGTTTGGTGTAGGTGTGTGCTATTTGAGTGAGCAAAATGGCTTTGGTAAATAGCCTATTTTTGTCTACACCGGTAGAGACACGGGCCTGTATCTCAGTCGTGTGTGACGTACGGTCCAGTGACACGGCCGTGTATCCCTTGGTGTGTAATTAGAAATCAAGTCAGTATGCACTACATGGTCTAGCACACGGGCGTGTGACTTGGCCGTGTGGCATAAGTTAGTATACCCTACAGGATTGGCACGGCTTGGCACACGGTCTGGCGGAAGGGCACATGGGCTGGTTACACGGGCGTGTGGTTGGTCATGTGACCCAAGTCAGGGAGTTACACGGGGTAAGACACGAGCTGAGACACGACCATGTGATCCCATTTCAAATGTCCACATGGCCTATGACACTGGCGTGTCTTTGGCCGTGTGTCGGGCCTTATGGGCGTGTGTCCTCTGTATTTTGCAAAATTTTCTAAGTTTTCCAAAATTTTTTCCTGAGTTATTGGTTTAGTCTCGAACCACTCTTAATGCATGTTTTTGGCTTTGTAGGCTCGTATTAAGGATAATGTGATTGTTTATGAATGATGTTTATATTTGAAATGGAAAAGTGTTTGAGAATGGTATGTGTAATTGTGTAATAAGTTTGGTAATGCTCCGTAACCCTATTCTGGCGTTGAATACTGGTGAGGGGTGTTACATTAGAACATCTCATTTTTAGGAGGTAATCTTCAACCAACCTAAGCTAAGTTAAATTTACCTAATCCCCCCTCACATGTTCTAAGTGTATTGAAGAATTTAAGCTCATCATCGAACATCATAAGTAAAGATTGTACCCCACATAGACAAAATAGTACTTAGTAGTTACGTGGCAGTGGAAAAAATAATTTTAACGAGACTAGAATGAACATGCATACTGGATATATTATGCAGCCTAAATGTACAATACACCCCCAAACCTAAGGGATGCATTATCCTCAATGCACGTACAGATATTTAACTGAAAAATAATAATATAGATATGTATAGAATGTCATGGCAAAAGAAATAAAATGCATGAGGTAGAGAATAAAAACTTCCCTGGCTTGGATTGGAGTGTTGTTACTTCATTCGGCCTTGCGAGTGGATTTAGGGGCATTGACTTTATACTACAACTTCCTCTTCATGGGGTTTATTTCGTCCTCCTTCTTATCATTTTTTGTGAGCTCATCAATAAGATGATCGATGTTACGGTCTTGTGCAGTCATAGAAGCTAGTGGGATGGATGAGGGAAAAATAAGGGGATTTTATGGGGAAAACGTGAGGTGACCTGACCCTAAAATAAAAGTTTTGGCTTCTCCTCCTTGGGCTACCCTAGTAACAGAATAGGCCCAGCCATCCAAAAATCTCTCCCTTGGACTTTTCTGTTCGGTCAACCCATGTTACCTCATACCTCGACATTCATTCACACAGTTTATCGTTGCATAATTTCCTTCTGAGATGTCGCGACAAAGTCCTCTTATTATCACAGCTAATAATCCCATACTTTTATTCTGTCTCCAAAATCTAGAAAAATTGCTCATTAGTCAAAGATAAAAATAGAAATGAAACAACATTAAATAATTAATGATAACAAATAATAAAAACGAAATGAAAATAAAACAATTAAAGAAAGGAAAAATAAAAATAAAACTGCTAACTTAGAGGTCAATGGATTACTTGTCCCGATCCACATGAGCACCCAAAAGTGCTTCAAGCATTGTCCATTAACTTTGAAAGTGACTCCCGTTTTCAGGTTTTTGATACTAACAACTCCATGCGGGTATACTGAGCTACTTCAAAGGGACTTGACTAGCGAGATTTTAATTTACCAAGGAACAATTTGAGCCTAGAGTTGAACAACAGCACTTGTTGCCCTGGTTCAAATTGCCATGGCATAATTATGTTATCATGCCAACGTTTGGTCTTCTCCTTGTATAGTTTAGCATTTTTTATGCCTATACCCTAAATTCTTTCGTTTCATTTAGTTCTAACAACCTTTTATGCCCAGTCGTGATCCAATCCATGTTTAACTTTTTAATAGCCCAAAATGCTTTGTGCTCGAGTTCAACAGGTAGGTGAAATGGCTTTCCATAAACAAGCTTAAAATGTGACATCCCCAACGGTGTTTTAAATGCTGTATGATAGGCCCACAAAGCTTCATCTAGTGTGGAGGACCAATCCTTACGAGTTGGTTCACCACTTTTCTAGAATCTTTTTAATTTTTCTGTTAGAAATATCAGTTTGTCTATTTATTTGGGGATAATATGCTATGGAAATCTTATGTTTCACCCTATATTGATGCTGGGCATTATCCACTAGCTTGCAAACAAAATGAGATCCTTCATCACTAATAATGGCTCTAGGTGTACCGAATCTTTTGAAAATGTTCTTATGCGATAACTTCATTACTAAATTTGCATCATTAGTAGGAAGCGCAACGGCTTTGACGCACTTAGAGACATAGTCCACTTCCAACAGTATGTACAGGTTGCCTACTGACGGTGGAAATAGACCTATAAAGTCTATTCCCCATACATCAAATAACTCAATCTCCATAATATTTTGCATCGACATTTCGTGGCTCCTAGATAGGTTTCCTATCCTCTAACAACGGTCACATGACTGATAAAATTCATGATCATCCTGAATAGACTTCGCCAATAAAATCCTGGCTGAAGTACTTTGGCAGCAGTTTTCAGTCCTCTAAAATGTTCTCCATAAGGAGCTAAATGACAATACTGTAGAATGCTACGTATTTCGTCATTAGGGACACACTTCCTAATTATCTGATCAGTATAATGCTTAAATAAGAAGGGTTCATCCCAATAATACTTCTTGGCATCATGAAGGAATTTCCGTCGTCTTTGGCTGTTGAGATCAAGTGGCATTAACCCACTTACTAAAAAGTTCACTATATCGGTATACCAAGGTAATGCCATGGCAACTAACAGCTGTTCATCTGGAAAGTCTTCTTTAATAAATTTGTCATTGCCATCTTCATTTCTAGATTCTAACATTGACAAGTGATCAACCACTTGATTTTCAGCTCCCTTGTAACACCCCTAACCCGTATCCATCACCGAAATAGGGTTACGAGAAATTACCAGACTTATACGCTAACATTTGTACAAAACTAGGTCATAAATTTTGCATTCCAAATCAAAAATTTTGAAATTTCACCATAAAGTACCTAATATGGGCCTACGGGGCCTAATACATGCTTTAAAAATGATTCGGGACTAAATCGGAAACTTTTAAAATTTTACCTTGAAGATAGGGGCACACGTCCGTGTGGCCTGGGACATGGCCGTGTGGCCAGCCCGTGGGGATCCCATGGCTGTGTGGCTAGCCGTGTGGAATTCTGACTTGCAATTTCTTAAACATTAGAAGGGCACACGGCCTGAGCACATGCCTATGTGGCTAGGCCATGTGGTACACTGATTTTTCACCTTTTTTTAAGCCATTTTCACACGGTTTTGACACACGACCATGCTTAAAACCCGTGTCCTTCACACGACCAAACACACGGCCGTGTCTTTTACCCGTGTACTATCCTGACTTCATATTTAAAGATACAAGGGACACACGGTCATTTCACACGCCCATGGGCTATCCGTGTGTCACACACGGCCTAGACACACGCCCGTATGTCTTACCCGTGTGGACAAAATAAGGCCATTTCCTAGCCCTATTTCTCACCCAAATTTAACCAATTTCATGCATGAAAACTTACAAGTATATACCATCCATTTCAACCAATTTCCATCATTTAATCTAACATTCCAACGTTTAACCATACCTGAAGCTTACCTTTACATTGGTTTGTAAATCATGTTTTGATAAAGGTGATTTGTATCTTGTTGAACATGAACATACCATATTACCTCAAAATACATATTACTAGCCATTCCAATGGCTAGGTTGTAAACAAAAATGTTACTTCATCATTTGACCTCATTAGCCTATACATGCCATTATGTCAAAATGAGTTTATCATTTATACCAAAATTAAAGAGATGATAGTGTGATGATAGCTCCGACCCAATCCAACCTTCACGAGCTCCGAGCACTATAAAACGTAGAAAAATAAACCTAGTAAGCATTATATGCTTAGTAAGTTCATATAACCAAAATACACTTAGCATTTATATATAACAAGTAAATCTCACATAAGACAATTTACCCAACAATTTAGCAAACTAACAAATATGACCTATAAACAATTATTCAACCAAATTGGTTAGTACAAAAACATTAATATACATAGATGAGCTCATTATGTCATTTCTTCTTAATTCACTTGTTAATACATTTCCGTTGAATTTTTGAATTTCCGATGGACCTTTCCTTTTCTAATTGTACACTCGAGGTGCACATTCCCTTTTCAATTTGTACACACAAAGTGCATATAACCTTTTCAATTGTACACACATAGTGTACCTTTCCTTTTCAAGTAGTATACACAAAGTATAGCTTTCCTTTTTATATGGTATACACAAAGTATACCTAACCTTTCCAAGTTTACGAACATAGTATACATAGCCTTTTCATGTGGTATACACAAAGTATACCTTTCCTTTTCACATTCGATAGCCGAAGATATCCCTTTTCACATGGTACACATAAGGTGTACATTTCCTTTCATAATGAGATCAAAAGATTATCCTTTAGGGACAACCTTTATTGCAACATATGCAAGATCTCATATTCACGGTAATCACCTGTCCAGTTGGAAATCAATATTCAAACGAATTCATGCATCATTTCATCACTTATATGTTAATAAAAAATCAACATTGGTTTACTACATGTACATAGTAGTTGCAAATCATGATGCACATAATTCAACAATCATTTCAATACATTTACATGCTTAATTTAGTTATACGAAGTTACGTTGGCTATTGATCGTATCTACTAATCTGAAACTTTTTCTTTCCCTCGATCTTTTTCTTTGTTCAACACTTCCGGATCTATATAAATAAATTTAATCATCAATTCTATGATTTTTACATTCAATCAAGCCCATTTCACATTTTAGGAAAAAGTACCATTTTGCCCCAAGACTTTTAATTAATTCCAATTTCGTCCCTAAGCTTGGAAATTGAAGCAATTTACTCCTTATTCCAAGCTTATTCAAAATTCCAATATAAATTTTACAGCACATGTATTTCATAAATTTCAAAATTTTTTCAAGAATTTTACTACTTTACAATTTAGTCCCTACGCATGTTTTCACTAAAAATCACTTTGTAAAAGTGGTTTATCTATCAATAATCTTTCATTTTCTATCAAAAAATTTCAATTTACAGCATATTCATCCATGGGTAATTTTCTAAACTTTGGTTTTCTTTCAATTTAATCACCCAAATAAAGAAATTAAGCTTTCCCAATCTCAAAAATATAAAAATTACTAAAAACGGGACTTAGAATTTCCCAATTCAAGCTTGAGAAATTTCTTTTCTCTCTCCTAGGGTTTCCATGTATTTTATGGAGAAGAAGATGATAAAATGATATCTTTTTCATTTAATTTAATTAATATCATTTAACTTTTCCACTTTCCAATTTAGTCCTTTACCTTTTTCCATTTTTCCATGGATGACTCATTAAAAATATCTACATGTTTTTCTTCAATGGTCTAATTGCCATATAAGGACCTCACATTTTGAATTGTCTAACCATATAATCCCTATACCTATTAGTATACAACTTTAACATTTTATTCAATTTAATCTTTTTTGCAATTAGACACATAATTGATAAAATTTTTCGATAAAAAATTTTCATGCAATATTCCTATCATAATACCTATCATTTTATGAAATTTTAAGAATTTCATTTTTCGGACTCGGATTTGTGGTCCCGAAACCACTATTTCGATTTCACTAAAATTGGGCTGTCACACCCCTTTTGATCTCTAATTCCCAAGTCAAACTCTTGCAACAAGAGTATCCACCTAAACAATCTTAGCTTGGCATCTTTCTTGCTCACCAAATACTTAATAGCAGAGTGATCCGTGTAGACTGTGACCTTAGTACCAACTAGATAAGAGTGGAATTTATCGAATGTGAACACCACAACCAATAACTTCGCTTCCGTGGTGGTATAGTTAAGTTGCACATCCGTCAGGGTTCTACTCGTATAATATAATTCATCTAGTACTTTGTCTTTCCTTTGCCCCAACACTGCTCCCACAACATAATCGCTGGTGTCACACATGAGTTCAAAAGATAGTGTCCATTTCTGAGCTATTACAATTGGTGCTGCTACCGGATGTTTCTTCAATTCCTTGAAAGCTAGCAAGTAATGTTCATCAAAATTAAAAGGTCTATTCTGCTCTAGCAAGGTGTACAAGGGTTTAGATATAATTGAGAAATCCTTAATGAATCTTTTATAAAATCCCGTATGACCTAAAAATGTTTTAATACCCTTAACACTGGTGGGAGGTGACAATTTTTAAATTATTTTAATTTTTTCTCTGTCCATTTCAATCCCTCTTTGTGGTATCATATGCCCTAGAACAAAACAAAATTTGTTTCTTTACAACAGCACAGAACCAATTTCAGATTTTTTTAAACAATCTTCACAACAGCACAAACCAATTCCAGATTTTTTAAACAATTTTTAAAATCATTTCCAAATATAGAGAAATCATCCATGAAGACTTCAAGGAAGTTCTCCACCATGTCTGAGAATATCGCCATCATACAGCGTTGAAAAGTTGCCAGGGCATTACATAACCCGAATGGCATCCGTCTAAAGGCAAAAGTTCCATGTGGACACGTGAAGGTGGTATTCTCTTGGTCATTAGGAGTTATGGAAATCTTATTATATCCTGAATAACCATCCCAAAAATAGTAGAATGCTTTCCCAGCTAATCTATCTAGCATCTGATCAATAAATGGTAGGGGAAAATGATTCTTCCTAATTGCCTTGTTAAACTTGTGATAGTCCATACATACTCTCCATCCTGTGACAGTGCGAGTCAGAATGAGCTCATTGTTATCATTACTCACCACTATGACACCTCCTTTATTGGGTACATATTATACAAGACTCAGCAATGAGCTATCTGAAATCGGGTAAATAATGCCAGCATCAAGTCACTTGATATCATTTTTCTTGACAACTTCTTTCATGATCAGATTCAGTATTCTCTGTTGTTCAATAGGATTGCTATTGCAATCCTCAAACAAAATTTTATGCATGTAGAGAGCAGGGTTAATTCCCTTTACATCAGCAAGTGTCCATCCTAATGCCTTCTTAGACTGCTGAAGGACTTCTAACAACTTGACCTCTCGGTAGCACATTTTAAGGCATTAAATATATTGAAAGTAATCTATTGATCATTTACCCTCATGATCAGTTCACCTTTTTGCACATCAATTAAGGTCTTACCAGTAGCAAGAAAAGGTCTTCCAAGAATAATTGGCACATCCTGGTTAGCTTTACATTCTACAATAAGGAAATTTGCATGAAAAATAAATTTATCTACTCTTACCAGCACATCTTCAATTTTACCTTTTGAATGTGCGTAGGATCGACATAAGCATTAGATTGATGCTCGCTCCTAAATCGCATAATGCTTTACCAACATAATGATTTCCAATTGAACATAGGATAGCTGGGTCCTTCAACTTTAGAGGTAATTTATTTATCAACATTGTCGTGCACCTTTCAGTGAGAGCAACAATCTTAAATTCTCCCAATCTGCGCTTTTTTGACAGTATATCTTTCATGAATTTCACATAACTGGGCATTTGCTCCAAAGCTTCTACTAACGGTATGTTGATATGGAATTGCTTCAAAACATTCAAAAATCTTTTGAATTGAACATCTTGTTTAGAATTATGGAATCGCTGAGGAAAAGGTAGAGGTGGTCATCCTTCAGGTTGGTGATATTGTTTTGTTGTGGCATTTTTGTTGGCAACATGTTCTTATTCTGCTGCAACATTCTTCTATTTACCTTTTACAAGTGCAGTATGCTCTTTAGATTGTTTTGGATTCTTTCCATGATTGAGTCTAGAGTTTTCCTCTTCTACAATAGTGTCTTGAACAACATCATCCAACTGTATCCCACTTCTAAGAGTGATGGCATTGTACTGTTCCTTCCCTTGTGTTCTTAAATTCTCAGTTTGCTTGTTTATGCTCTCTGTGGCCTTGAGTTTAAAACATTTGTTATTTGTACCACTTGATTTTGAAAAGCTCTAAGGGACGTAGCCTAGCCCTGTATTACAACATCATTCTTAGCTTTTCCTTCAACAAGGCTTCAATGGAGGTAGAAGATGATGCTTGACCCTATTAAAATTTTTTCCTTGGCATAAGATGATTAAAACTAGGCGGTGCACCAGTAGCATTCTGTCTCGCAACATTATTTAAATTCCCCACACTTGACTATTACAACTAAAGTTCAGATGCTGTTTCTACCCTAGATTTTAGGTGTTGGAATAAGGGTTATTATTCTGGTTAAAATTACCTGTGTAATATACAGATTATGGGTTTGATGGGCGTTTATCAAATACGTGGTCTTCACCGTAATAAACACACGATAGTTCAGTTGATTTCATCTCCTAGACTGTAGTAGGCCTCTTCATTATTTTTATCATATTAGCTAAAGAATATACTTAGGCTGTCAATGAAGTGATTACATCAAGCTCTATGGTACCGACAACTTTCTTACCCATCCTAGCTCCCGTGGTAGGATATTGATAATAATTGTTGGCAATTTTTTCCAAAATCTCATATGCTTCATTATAAGATTTATCCAACAAGGTACCATTGGTAGAAGCATCAACTACCATCCTCATATGTGCATTCAACCCATTATAAAATATCTCTATCTGTGTCCAGTGTTGGAATCCATGCATCAAACATATCTGAAGTAATTCTTTAAATCGTTCCTAAGCTTCATATAGCGTTTTATCCTCCGATTATAGAAAAGATATGATGTCATTTCTAAGTTTGGCATTTATATTTGGTGGATTATACCATAACTAAAATCTCTAGCAAAGATCATTCCATGATGCCACTGTTCCCAACGACAAAGCATTAAGCCATGCTCTTGCACAATCTCTCAAAGAATATGGAAATAGTTTAAGCCACAAAGTGTATTTAGGAACACTTTGTTGTCTAAATGAGTCACAGACTTCTAGAAAAGTCTTAAATGCAGTCTTGGATCTTCAGTGGGTAATCCGACAAACTTTCCTACTATTTGCAACATCTGAAACATTATTGATTTTAGCTCAAATTGCTGAGCTTGTATGTATGGTCTAACTATTCCCAGATTCAAGTCATCCAAAATTGGAACAAAATGTTCCTGAATTGGTCTATCTTGATCATCTATCACACGATGAATAGGAAGATAAAAATCCCAACCATTTGGATTCAATGGATCATTCAGATCAGCATCATTCCCTTTCCTAGCCAAATTACGTAATTCCCTTCTCCTCTTTAAAGAATACTCTTCGTTAACAAGAATGCTTCTACTCATGCATTGATGGAAACCCTACTGTAATTAAATATAATTAAGTTAGCTAAAACTAAGATAACAAAAGAAAATAACAAAACCAAATTTCACCAATTTCCAATCCCCGACAACGACGCCAAAAACTTGTCGTGTGTGAAATGATAAGCGAATTGTGCAAGTATACACGCCAAATCAAGTAATAAAGTGATAAATGAGATCGTATTCATAGGGATTAGAATGGTATAAATTGGTCAAGTTATTATAATGAAGTATGATTAATGTTATCACAAAAATAATGCTAAGAATGCAGTGGTAATTTGAAGGAATAATGATGTGTGCAATATGTGTAACTGATAAATAATGGAAAATGCTGTGACAAGACAAGAGTAAGAATGCAAAGGAAAATTTGAGAATAATTACGTGAATAATATGCAAACGAACAAGTGAACAACAAAAAATGCTATGGTAAAGATACTACAGCAAATGATAGAAGGTTTACGATATTGATTTAGAAGGTCGGGATTACTAAATCTGCCTTTAGTAACAGTAATGTCTCAGTAAAACCATACTCAATCTACTGCTCAGAAGAGTCTTAAAATGGCCTATTTCTTTCGAGAACAAGACCTCAAGTTACCTTTCCTTAAGCGATATATGTCTATAGGCCTTTAGCACGGTACCCTGCATTATTTTATTTTATTTTCATATGAACACTACTCTATGTCTAGAGGCTGCTACTAGTATTTGGTCGAACACTTGCTCATATCATTCAATTTAAATCTCATTAAACATGCAATTTTGTAAAAAAACCATTAAATGAAAAAAATGTATTAAAGCTGATCTACACTTCAGTCATTAAAGAAAATAAGAGTTTCATCAAGTAATTCCAACCCTATAAGATTTAGCTCATGGGTTGGCAAGTAAAACTCAAATCCAAAGTATAATTCAACATCGTTTCCATCAAATCAATTCATAAAAAGTAATCAAGAAATAACGGAAGAACTTTAGGAAGATAGCTTCCGCTTATCTAGCCCACATTCCCGCGATGTATTCATCTTCCTTTTGTTGTCTCTACTCAGCCACTACCCTTTATTTTTTCTTGTTTGTTTTTTCACCCCTTTTAGGGTTTCCCCTTTTGGCTTTTATAATCATTTTCCCTAGGGTAAATCCAATAGCCCATGATTTTCTTCCCTCTTTTCCAGGTAGATATATCTGGTACAAGTTCAACTGGAGTGCTGACTGGACATCTTCTCGGCATTGCCATGACATTTGTGTTGACAGACTGTCCAACCTTTTGCCTCGGCAAACCTTTATTCCTTTGCTTCTTGTTTCTCATCCTGCACCTGCCAATCTACCACCACATACATCCCTTCCACAAGTAATTAAAAATAACTAACATTTAAGTACAATCCAAGCTCCTGATGTAATGCTAAAACAAAAAAAAAAAAAACTAATGGAATGTCCTAAAATGCAACTAAATGTACCTAAGTACAGACAATTAGCTAGATCTAAAGACATGAAATATAACTCTTTTCAAGAGTTATCAGTTAGCCAAGAGAATACTATTCTTTTCTTAATGGAGATTTTGGATACCACCAGAGCTCCATACACCTCAATGATCAGGAGAAAACTACGTTTATATGCCCCTTTGGTACATATGGCTTCAAACACATGTCATTCAGGTTATGCAACGCTCCGAAAACTTTTATGAGATTCATGACTGCTATCTTTGCAGACATGCTAGAAGATGACCTCGATGCGTTCATGGATGATTTCTCAGTATATGGAGACTCGTTCAGGGAATGTTTAGATAATTTGGAAAAGGTATTAAGGAGATTTGAAGAAATCGACTTGATCCTTAATTGAGAAAAGTGTCACTTCATGGTTAAGGAACAAATGGTTTTAGGGCATCAAATCTTTAACAGAGGCTTGAAGGTACAGAAAACTAAGATTGAAGTCATAAAAAATCTACTAATTCCTCTACAATTCGTAGGGTAAAATTTTTTTTAGAACATGCTGGTTTTTACAGAAGATTCATAAAAGATTTTGTACAAATTACAAAACCACTAAATCAACTATTGTAGAAAGATGTACCCTTCATGTTTAACAGGGAGTGTATTGATACTTTTGAGGTAATCAAGAAAAAACTCACTTCTACTGTCACACTCGATTTTCTTTATGTCCAAAAATTAGGAATAATTAGGGATGAAATTGAAAGAAATCGTAAGTTGACGGCTTATACTAAAAAATTAGGAAAATTTAGAGTCTAATTTGGACATAGTTGAGTTTCAATTTTGGTTTGGTTGGACTAGAACCAACTAGTTCCTTAGTGGGAGACAAAATGATTATCAATGAATGATTTTTTATAAGATTGAAAACCTTGTGTGAAGGGCTATAAATAGCTGAGAAGGGAATGCTCGGGGGGAGGATTCTTCTTAATTCTATTTTATTTTTTCTCTATTTTCTTCTTGGTTGATTCGAAGAAGAGATAAGTACGAGAAGCTCTGCATGGATTAGTGATCATGAGGGTTGAGTCCGAAATGTAGAGAATCCAATAAGCTGGTAAGGTTCTAAGTCCTTCGATGTTTGTAAATTTAAGAAATGAAGCTAAGAATTTTTAGAACTTTTGAGAGGTTATGCTTGTTTTTGGAAAATGAGTTTTTAAGCTGAAATTGCTAAGTTTAATTTATGACTTGGTTGTCATGCTTAGCTGCTAGGAGAATGGAGGCTCCAGCTTCGAAAAGGCTAAACTGATGAGGCAAAGAAAAATTAGGTGAGCTTTTATACTCCATATATGGATGTGCTTTGAATGATATGTCTTCATAAGGATGAGTAGGTATATGAGTATTCACAAGTGTGTCAGTAACACCCCTCGCCCGTATCCGACGCCGAGATAGGGTTCGAGGCAGTATCGATAATTCACCTTTACAAACTTATACAATCGGGTTACTAAATTTCGTTCGTAATTTAAAACTTTTCAAACGTGTGCACTTTGTCACTTATACAGGCCTCTGAGACCTAAATATATTCCTAGAGGCAGTACGGAACAAAATCGAAATTGTTCGATAGACTTGGGACACTTTAGGAAAATTTCCCTTAGTTGAAGTGTAACACGCCCGTGGGGCATAGAACATGCCCGTGTCCTTTTTCCAGTATGCAACATGGCCAAGGAACATGGTCGTGGGCTTAGCCTGTGTGCTACACTGATTTCAACCTCACCATTCTATTAAATAAACACAACCAAGGCACACGCCCGTTTGGTTAGCCCATGTTCTATGCTAATTTAAAATCTCAGGTGCAGGGGACACACGGTCATAGCACACACCCATAGGAGTAGCCCGTGTGTCACACACGGCCTAGACACACGCCCTGTGTCTACCCATGTGGACCTTGTTAGGCTATTTTCCAAGCCTTAAGTCACCCTCTACTAGCCAATTACACTTATAAATTACTATAGTGCATATTTGGGCCAAATTATCCATTTAGAAGTATGAAACTTTGATTAACCTCATTGCATGTGAACCTCGTATCATTGGTTTCATACATGCTAAGTTAATTCTTATCTTGCATTTAATGATTTATATGTCTGATTGACATTAAGATTGGCTCGTTATTATAACTCATTGCCAATTATAACTAAGCCATCGCATATGAATATAAACATGCATAGATTCGTAGGGCATAACCTACTTCAAAATGAGACAATTCCCATGGCCACATACAAAAGATAAACATAATTTTACATGCCTTCACTAGGCAAATCAAATGACATATATAACAAAATACTCAAAAATTCTATACATGCCATTGGACAAAATAGAAATGTCTTTATACCAAAGCTTGACTAGTTGATAGTGTGTTGACTCTCCAATTGTCTTCCAATCCTTATGAGTCCTTGAGCTCTGAAAAGCAGGGAAAAGAGAGGGGTAAGCATTTTCATGCTTAGTAAGCCCGTATAACTGGAAGGTAAACTTACCGATTATTTAGCATGCAACCATATAAGGCAATGAAACCAACAAGCATGAAAGGGTTTCCCTAACACATATACTCAATCATCAAGTTAGTTACATAACAATGTTCCACATAATTCATCTTAGATGAGCTCATCATTTAACATATCATCTGTACATATTCATTGTGATAGTCCTGTTGAGTTTCTAAGAAATCTCGATGGATTATCCATTTACCATCAATTCGTGCGAATGATCGTTTCAGTATGCACTCCCGCGAACCTCACATCTTATGGCAGGATTACCAGTCCAGGCTAAATCCCCCGTAATATAAACTCATAAGGTGATGTTGGGATTACCAGTCCAAGCTAAATTCCTTACGTGACAAACACCCTTAATGAGCTCGGATCTGAATTACCAGTCCAGGCTAAATTCAGACCCTAATCAGATTACCCGTCCGGGCTAAATCCACAATGCACACATATTCTTCGAGAGGCTAGATCACTCAAGGAACACCAGTCCAGGCTAGATCCTTTTTATACTTGAGATCTTGGATTACACAAATCCAGCTAAATCCTTTTCTGCAACACATGCAGGATCTCAAGTCTCATGTAAATCATGGTTTATCCATCGAATTCCCTTTCCAACCTCAACCGAGACATTATTCAACAATTCATTATTAAAGATGAAATTCATGCATTTTCATGCTATCAACAATGCAATTATCATACATTCACAAAACATACAATTATGCATGTTATAGGTTTACTTCGAGTTATCCGAACCTACCTGGTATTCGTTTCGGAGCTGTGTTTCAGTTATTCCAAAACCTTGCGTTTACCTCGATCGACCTCCAGAATTTGTTCCTCGGGTTCTATAACAACAAAATTATATTATTAATTCACTACATTACACTTTTCAGGTTTAATTTCTACCCTCGGTCCAAATGACCGTTTTGCCCCTAACCTTTGACATTTTTACTATTTAGTCCTTAAGCTAGTATAGTGAAACACATGGAATTTCTATCTTACCCAAGCCTAGCCGAACATTTTTCTCTCTTATGAAAGCCCACATTTTCTATTATTTTCACATTTCTACCACATATTTAACAACTTTTGCAAAAAAGTCCTTTTAGGGGTTTTTCATGAAAATCACCTAAGAAAAGATGTTTAACACACCTTCAACTTTCATACCCCTCCTAATCCACCAAAATACAAGAAACTCATGCATGGGTAAATTTTTAAACATGAACCCTAGCATGAAATATGGGTAGAAATGGAAAGATCAAGCTACCGTAATTCCAAAAATACAAAGAACATTAAAAAGGGGCTTGGGAGCACTTACTATTGAGCTTGAAAAGCTTGAAAACCCTAGCTATGGTGAAAAGAGAACTTCGGCAGCTATGGGGAAGAATATGGCTGATTTTGGCTTGATTTTTCCCATTTTATTTCATTAAAAAGCCAAATGACCAAAATGCCCTTATGCCCTTTCTTTGAAATTTCATCCATGCAAGCTCATTTTTGTCCAAAAACTTAGAAATTGGGAAAATTGCTCTTTAAGACCTTCTAATTTATAATCTAAAGCAATTTCATACAAATTGCTTCTAGAATCCAAGTTTTGCAATTTATTCAATTTAGTCCCTAATTTCCAATTGGACACCTTACTCAAGGAATTTCTTCATGAAACTTTAACACATGCATAATCTCATATTCTAGGTCTCATAATAATCATAAAATAAATATTTGATGTCAAATTTGTGGTCTCGAAACTACTGTTCCGACTAGGCCCTATTTCGGGATGTTACAGTGTCGGTATGCATGAATTAATTGTGGTACAATATATAAAATTTGCATACACCATGTTACCATTTCATGTGATAAAATTCATGTGCTTGTGTGTTTATGAATTGTGGAGTATGAAGGGAAATTATTGAAGGGATAAATGGTTTGGAGAAAAAGGAGATTCCGTATACCGCCATCTAAAATTGTTGGGTGCAAACCGTGATATGCAAAGCTCTTAGCCTTACAGAGGGACACTATGGTGTTCTAGCATCAATGTTAGAAATGACGAAATGAGGAATGGGTGGATAGATAAGGAAATTAAATTTCTGTTAGATTTTGAAATTCGATATTGCTGGGTGCAAACCATGATGTGCGAAGCTTCGAGCCTTGATGAGGGGACACTTCGATGTTCAAGCCTGAAGGTTAAATGTCTTGAGTCATAGTCACTGAATTATTTATATCTTGAGCTACATAATTCTAAATTAAGATCCTCTTGATTTTTCCGAAACTAGGCTCAAATATCTTCCTGCTATAAAATTTTCAGAATTTATGGTTTAGCCAATAAGTACATTTAATTCTTCAAACTCATCCCTGTTCTGCTGTTTGACAGTTTCGACTTTTCTTCACTAAAAATTAATTATCTCTTAGTACGGGATTCGAATGATGTTCCCATTTGTTTCTCTTGAAAATAGACTCATTAAGAATTTAAACATATAAATTTAAACCCGCAAGTATTTTTATATAATTTTTGGTAATTTTTGAAAGTTATACCATTGCTGCTATCCAAAACTATTTTAATGCTAATTTTACTCTTTCATAATCATTTTTAAATAGGCATTTATGCCAATCCATTTCTCATTTCATATTCATTAGACCACAAGGTAAAGGGATAAACATATCATGTCTCAATTTAATTTGGCCTAAAAGCCTCACACATGATTATCAGTCAAATTTACCACATATTTATACATCATAAGTATAGACCTATAATCATAAGGTCATCACAAAATCATTCTCATAGGTATGACTTACTCATTTACATTCTTACCAAATGTCCAATATACATCGAGTTCATTACTCATGAATTTTTCGTACATATCTATACCCTTTCAACATGATCATACCTTTTCACATCTTTGACATAATCCTTGAATTACCCGTTGAACCACTTGGAATACTAAAGGATACTCGGGGAAACTTGTACACATAGTAAGATGCCAATGCCATATCCCAGATATGGTCTTACATGGGATCATACATATCGATACAGATAGCCTAGCTATGGTCTTACACAATGTCTCATATCGATGCCATGTCCCAGACATGGTCTTACACGAAATCACATATCGATGCCAATGCCATATCCCAGATATGGTCTTACATGGGATCTCATATCGATGCTAATGCTATGTACCAGACATGGTCTTACATGTGGTCTCATATCGATGCCAATGCCATGTCCTAGACATGGTCTTACATGGGATCTCATATAACCCTAATGTCATGACATTTGTATCCTAACTATTCCTAAGGTTCAACTGGGATTTTGAAGTATCAATTCTTCGTCGAACCGTTATCGAGTCATCATTAATCAAATCCATAGAAACATATATTCATTTCATATGATATTAAAGCATTAGATACATAACAAAATAATGTTGAATTCTTTACACACGAACTTACCTTGATACCAAAAATGGTGAAAAAGACTTAACAGTCCAATACCCGTTTTTCCCTCGTTCTAGGCCCAAATCTTACTTTTCTTGATCTATAACAACACATTTAGCTCACTTATTAGTCATATTATTCATTGTGACCCAAAAATCATATTATGAAAAAATTATGTTTTTTCCCCTAAACTTTGTCATATTTACACTTTTACCTCTAGGCTCGTAAAATGAAATGTGTTCAATTTATTTACGAACCATGCATAGCCGAACCTCTTTTATACTTATAGCAGCCCACATTTTCATTAAATCACACTTTTATTACATATTTTATAACTTTTACAAATTAGTCCTTTTGGTATTTTTACCAAAAATCACTTAGTAAAAGTCGTTTCTCTAACCATAAACATGCATTTTCTACCATTAAACACAAAAATAAACACATATTCATCATGGTTCAAAACCCTATACTTTAACCATATCTCAAATTAGTGGTAGAAATAGATAGATCTTATTACAAGGATTTCAAAAACATGAAAAATCACTAAAAACGGGGCTAGAACGAACTTACAATCGAGCTTGGAAGCTTGAAAAACCCTAGCCATGGTTTCCCCTTGTGAAATTAGGCCATGAGGTTGAAGATGGACAAAAATTGGCTTTTAATTTTGTTTTTAATTCATTTTAATTACTAAATGACCAAAATGCCCCTAACTTAAAAATATTCTATTTCACCTATTTCATGTCCATTTTTGTCCAAAAAATTATCCAATGGTCTAATTACCATTTAAGGACTTTCAATTTAAAAATTCATAACAATTGGGCACCTCTAGCATATAGAACTCAACTTTTGCACTTTTTACAATTTAGTCCTTTTGACTAAATTGAGTGCCCAAACGTCTAAATTTTCAAACAAAAATTTTGCAAAATAATTTCATAAAAATATAGATCATAAAAATATAATAAAAACACATTTTTATATGTCGAATTTTGGGTCCCAAAACCACTGTTCTGACTATACCCAAAATCGAGCTGTTATAATGGAATCTGTCGGGACACTAAACATGGGAAAGTCCACCAGGACGTTAAACAATGGGTATATTGTGTAAGACCATAGCTCGACTATGGCAACATAGAGAGGTCACCAAGACATTAAACATGGGACAATGATTTGTAAAACCATAGCTAGGCCATAGCAACATTGAGAATCCGTTGAGACATTAAAAGCGGGGTAGTCCGCTAGGACAATAAAAATAGGGTAGTCTACCAGGACATTAAACATGGGGTGGTCGCCAAGATGGCAAGCATGGAAAATCATGCAGCAAGGGAAAAAGATTTGAAGAAAATACAGGAGTTGGAAAGCACAAGCTAGTTAGTGGGATTGAGGAATCCATCGAAAAAGGCAATAGTAATAGAAATGGGAATAATCTACCAAAGTGGTGAAAAAGGAAGATGGTAAAGCATAGGGTGGTAGCCCAGCCAAAACCAATTAAGGGAATGGCGTGCCAATTCAACCCTATATAGAGGCAAACGAAAGGGGATTTTTCGTGAATCGCGAGTAAGTATCTGCTGTTAAAAACCACTAGGAAGCACTTAAAGAAAATCTATACATTAGAGGAAGACCTTGGAAGGTTGACGAGAGATTCACTCTTAATATAAGGCTTTAATGAAACCTGATACATGCATGGGTGGGGTGAAATTTATTAAATTCCATTCATCGAAGTTTCCAATTTTCAAGTTTGAGAAATTAACAGACTTGCGACGACTTTTTGGATGGGATCCAGGCATTTTTAGGCTAATATATCTGCATGGCATTCGAAGATCTATCTCTTCAATTCGAAATGCACTTTGAATAACTTGATTTCGAGTTTGGGAGCTTAATTTATGACCGTTTTAATAAAGATTACGCTAGTAAAATTTCTGGACGTGATTATGATGGAAATTATGAGTTTCGAGCTTTTAATTCGAGTTTAAATCATATTGGGTTTGGGTTTAATTTTTATTATATATTAGCCCAATATTGTATTTATCAGCTCTTATTATTTTATTATTTTAATTTTTTTATAATTATTAAGTAGTTTAAGTTATTTAGGAGTTCTATGTCAACAAGAAAGTTTAGTTTAAAACTACTTCTTGTTTAGATTAATTAGAGTTGTAGTATGCTTAAGAGTATTATTTAGATTTATTTCGCTAGCCTATATATAGGCCTTTGCGTTGTACACAATTTAGAAAATTGACTATTATTCAACTTTTCTTTTGAGTTAATCAATTCTCTTTGAGTTTTTCTTTCAAGAACTTCTCTTGAGTTTTCTTTTAGAAGAGTTATAACAATCTTTTTAGATTGTGGGGATCATCTTCAAACTTTTTCTTTCCAAGTTTTCTTTCTTGGAGGGGAAATTAGAGCCGCTTGAAGGCAGTTATGGATTCTTCTTGTTTCCAAGGCTTCTTAGGACTTCTATATGTCACGTTTTATCTTTTCCATCTATCTTCTTTATTATTATAATATTTGATATCATTATTTTATTTTATTCATATTGATTATATATTTATAATTGTTCTCTTTATTTTTTTTATCTGACTTGGATTCATTTGCATTTCAGGTTGTTTTAAAATCCAGTTTTTGTTAGAACGTCTAGAGCCCTAAGTCAAATCCACGACATAACAAACTTTACGATCTACTTCTGCATTCATCCGCCTCATTCCTTTATCCAAACCGTAGTTTATGTGGGGAGGCACAAGCATATATATCCTCCTAATAGTATATTGATAACTCTTGAAAAGAGTTATATTTTATGTTTTTAGACTTGGTTAATTACCTGAACTTAGGTAAGTTTAGTTGCATTTTAAGATTTTCCATTAGCGTTTTTAGAAAATTGCATTAAAAGGCTTGGATTGTGCTTAAATGCTATTACATGTTACTTCTAATTGTTTGCGGGAAGAATTTGCTTACTAAGTGGAAGGTGCAGAATGAGTTAAAGAAGTAAAGAAGTGAAGGTTTATCGTGGGAAAAGGTTGGACAGTTTGCCAACATGAATACAATGGCAATGCCAGGAAGCAACCCAGCCAACACTTAACCGTTATCAACCCTACTGTACGTGTTCTAGAAAAATCAACCTATAAAAAAGGGAAAAAGATAATGGGATCATGGGATGATGGGTCTACCCTAAAGGAGGAGATATAAAACCCAAAAATAAAAACTGAAAAGGGGGGGTAGACGGTTAGAGAGTCATTTTGGAAGGAGAGATCCCTTAGATGAAAATAGAGGGTAGCGGTTTCAGCAAGAATGGAGACACAAAGGGAAAGACTTAGGCAGTTCCTCCTAGTCATCGGAAGACATTTCATAGCCAGAGTTGTGGGCTAGACAAGCGAAAGCTATCTTCCTGAGTTCTAGCTTTAATTCTTTATTTTTTGTTTTGTAAACTGATTAAAGGAAACGATGTTAATTACTATTTTGAATTTGGATTCTATTCACCAACCCATGAGCTAAATCTCATAGGTTTGGGATTACTTGATGAAACTTTTATTTCCCTTATTGCCCACGGCTTAGATTAGTTTTAATTTACTATTTCATTCAATGGTATTTATGAATAGTATGTGTGTAATCTCTAGATACAGGTGAATATGCAGCATGTTTATAAAATTAATCTAATTCTGACAAGGTTAGGTTAGTTAGATCGAAATTGAATGATATGAGTGAGTACTCGAAAGAATACTCGTAGTAGAATGTAGACATAGAACAACGTTCTGTACGGAAATGAGAAGAATAGTAGTAGGAACCAAACTCAAAGCCTATAGACATATAATGCCCTAGGTGATATAACTCAAGGCCTAGCTCTTGAAAGAAGTAGACCACAGTAGAACTATTTTGAGTAATAGAATAAGAATGAACTTGTCGAGGCATTATTGGTTAATGAGGGACGATTCTTGGTAATCCCAACCTTAGCATCTCTATTTTCACATCCTTAGTTGTTACTTGTTTACATATTATTCATGTAATCATGCTCGTAATTACCATTGCATACTTACTCTTGTCTTGCCATAGCATTTTCATTTATTTGTTAGAATTCACATATTACACACATCAGTATTCCTTAATTATCTCTGAATTCTTATTATTGCTTTTGTCATAGCATTAAACACACTCATTTATAATAACTTGACCAATTTATACCTAATCGACCCCTATGGAGATGATCTCACTTATCACTTTATTACTTGATTCGATGTGTACACTTGCACAATTTGCTTGGCATATTCACACGCGACAAGTTTTTGGCACCATTGACGGGGATTGGCAATTTGTTGAAATTTGGTTTTGTTATTTTCTTATCTAATTCCACTATTTTTATTTAACTTAGTTTTTTTTAATTTCTATAGGTTTATTATCAGTGCATGAGTAGATGCATTCTTGTTAACAAATAGTATGTTTTTGACCCTAAGATCGAGAGAACTTTGTAAAGAAAGAGAAGAGAAGTGTGTAACATGGCTAGGAACGAGAATGATCTTGGTCTAAATGATCCATTAAATCCAAATGATCAAGATGTTAATCTTCCTATTCATCACGTGATACATGACTGAAACAGGCCAATTTGTGAACATGTTGTGCCAATTTTGGATAATCTGAATCCAGGGATAGTTAGACCACACATTTAAGCTCAGTATTTTGAATTGAACCAGTAATGTTTCAGATCTTGCAAACTGTTGGACAGTTCAGTGGGTCACCAAATGAGGATTCAAGGGTGTACTTAAGACTTTTTCTAGAATTTTGTGACTCGTTTAGACAACAGGGTGTTCTTGAAGACGCCTTGAGGCTTAAATTGTTTTTATATTCCTTGAGAGACCAAACAAGAGCATGGTTGAATGCTTTGTCGTCAGGGATAGTGACATCATGGAATGATCTTTGTCAGAGGTTTTTGCTATGGTATAATCTACCAAACATAAATGTCAAGCTTAGAAATGACATCACATCTATTCGGTAATCAAAAAATGAAACGTTGTATGAAGCTTGGGAAAGATTTAAAGAACTACTTTGGAAATATCCGATGCATGGATTTCGACACTAGACATAGATGGAGATGTTTTATAATGGGTTGAATACACATAAGAGAATGGTAGTTGATGCTTCTGCCAATGGTACCTTGTTGGATAGATCTTACAATGAAGCATATGAGATTTTAGAATAGATTGCCAACAATAGTTATCAATATCCTACCACGTGAGTTGGACTGGCAAAAGAACTGTTGACACCGTGGAACTTGATGCAATCACTTTATTGGCTGCCTATGTATCTTATTTAACTAATATGATCAAAGCAATGAAGAGGCCCACTGCAGTCTAGGAGATGAAATCTGTAACACCCCTAACCTATCTCCATCACTAGATTAGGGTTATGGAGTATTATCGATCAAATGAAAACATTTAAACATAGTATCATCAATAATTTAATCATATTATAAACTATTCATACACTTTCATATTGTCCTTAAATTGAGCCCTCGAGGCCTAAAAGTATCTTAGAAGCAAATTGGGACCAATTGGAAACAATTTGAAAAGTTTAGGAAAAAGATGCAAAGTTTGCAAAACAGGGGTCACACGACTGTGTGGCCAGGCCATGTGCCACACACAACCGTGTCCTCACTCGTGTAACTCTCTGAGTTGGGTCACATAGCCATGTCACCTACCCATGTGTCAGGCCTTGTAACTCTCTGACTTGCATACAAAGGAACTCTCAGATGACACACGGGCGTGTCACCAGGTAGTGTGCCTCATATAGCTGAGTGACACGCCCATGTCTCAGGCTGTGTGGACCCAAAATTCACTTAGAACCAAACCATTCCATGCATAACTTTTCAAACCATTTAAACACACATTCAGAGGGACCTAAACTCAATTCAAACTTTTAGAAACATACCATTTCAAACATCCTAATTTAACTAACCAATATGCCATTCAAAGGCACCACAAATATACCAAATCATAGCATGCTAAAGCAATCCAACGTTACCTTATTTCAAGCATTATAACCTAATTTAATTACTACCAAAACAAACCACAGATTGATCATTATCAAACCATTTTAAACATACCATAAAGAGCCTTAAATATAAGCATTAGCAAATAACCAAAAAAAGAAGAAGATAAAATTTAGTAAACGTTAAAGTGCATCAACCAAACATGATCTTCAAGTCATAAACATATCAAAGCACCATTACAAAACATCCTATACATCATATACCTAAACATGTTAATATTATCATTTCCAAACATAATAACCTAGTTCAAATATGAACTAAAACATGTCACAAGTAACCATTTTCAAGCCATCATCAACATGCCAAGAGAACTTTATAAACAAGCACATTAAGGTAACCAAAACAACATAACTTGGTAAGGTATCAAAGTGTACCAAACCAACATAGTTTTCAAAGCTTATACATGCAAAAACACCATTAACACATTCACTAAAATACCTTTACAAATCACCCTATACATGCCATTATAAACCATAGCCAAATTACTCAAAAACTACCAAACTGTCCATTGGATAGTGTGATAGGTCTCCGACTAGCTTCCAACCAAATTGAGCTTTAGATGACCTATAAAAAAAGGAGGTAGCTACGTAAGCAATGAATGCTTAGTAAGCTCGTATAAAATTAAAACATAACTTGCATATCAATAATGAAATTTATAGAATAATTACAGACCTTTACCAATGCCATAAGCTTAATAAAAGTCTATTTAACGCCATCATCGAACTCACAAATTAATAAGTTCACGTATACATGATATAAATGAATTCATCTATAGTAGAAGTAAATTTCCCATATATAAGCACATCATTTAATTTATCAATATTTTTATAACATCATATTGCATATGAGATCATCCATAATATATGAAGTTTACCATATATAAACATAACCTTTAATTCATCAACAATATCAGAATCATCAACCTTTTCATAAAATTATGAACCATTCTATTCCAAATGCTTAGCATAAACCTAAAAAACATCATCAATTCACAAGTTAGTTCACTTGTACATGATTCAAATGCATTCATCCATAAAAGAGGTAGATTTATACATGTAATCACACTATTTAGATCACAAATCCTTTTCATAAGTTCATCATTCATTCCATTTGGATACTTACCATTTCGTTTCCTTTTCATACCCGTTGAACCATCTAGAATTACACCGGATACATGGGAAAGCTCACACGAAATGTGTCTTTACATATAACCGTAACATTTCCTTTACATCATCACACGAGTTATGAAATGGGTCTGCTCACACGAGCTGTGGGTCGAAATGTAAACTACACGATGCTACTCACATGAGCTGTGGAGTATTCGCAACAAATGCAGGACCTCAGTCATCGGTAGGAGATTCAAAACCAGCACCCAAAACATGAAATCCCTAATGACATGTCATTTGTATTCTAAGAATTCCTAAGGTTCAACTGGGACTAGATATTCGTCAATTTTCATCATAATATGGATACATTCATATATTTATTGATTCATTTACATTAAAACCAACATAGTAAACATTTAATTTAAATGACATTTTAAGGATTATAGTTCATACGAACTTACCAGACTAAATTGCAATAACGACTAAGAACATGGGCTATTTGGTAATTTTCTCTTCTTCTTAATTTTCCACTCGTTCTTGATCTAAAATAATGATTTCATTCAATTCACCAATTCTAACAGAAAAATCAATTCATTTTATGCAATTAAGTCTTTTTTACATTTTTACAAAATTGCCCCAACATTTTACTATTATACAATTTAGTCTCTAAGCCCAAAACATGCAAATTAACCATTTTTATTCCATTTCAAGTTTAGCCAAAATATTTGGAACCCTATTACAGTCCATATTTTTTGTTATTTTACATCAAGTCCTTGTACTTTTACTAATTTCTTTATAAATTAAAATTACCAAAAAATACTTTATAAAATACTTATATTTAACAACCAAGCTTTATAATCTATCATAAAATTTCAAGAATATCACAATTTCATCTATGGTAAAATTCTAAACATTTAACAATTTAACAAATTGATCATTGAGTTAGCTAGATTAAGCTAATTCGAGCCTAAAAACATAAAATTCATTAAAAATGGGACCAAAACACTTACCATGCACCCAAAATCAACTTGGCCGAATGGTTTTCCTCCCCTTACCATAGCTATTCAGTTGAAAAAATTAAAGAACGAGGAATATGATAATTTTAGGTTAGGTTTATTTTAGTTTATAATATTTAATTACTAATATAACCTTTAAAATTCATAAAATTTACCATGCAACCTATCCATGAATATCCACTCACATTAAATATGGTATAATTACCATCAAATTCCATGAATTTACCTTTTCATAGCTATTAGATCCATTTAACTAATAGCATTCAACTTTTACACATTTTACAATTTAGTCCTTTTCACCTAATTAACCTTTTAAACATCGAAATTTCTCAACGAAAATTTAATACAACCTTAATAACACTCCCCAAATATTTAATAAAATATTTACAGCTCAGTTTATAGAAACAAAGTCCTGATACCTCATTTTCTAAAACCACTTGACTTTAGGGTCTTTCCACTTGAACCTAATTTTTCATTCATTTAACAAAAATCATCAAATCAAAATTTATCATTACACCATATAATACTCGTAAATATTAAATAATAATATTTACAAACTCACACGTCGAATTTGTGGCCCCGAAACCATTGTTCCAACATCCCAGAGAAACAGGCTATTACAAAATCAGTTGAACTATTGTGTATTTATTGCGGTGAAGATCATGTGTTTGATGAATGCCTATCAAATCTAGCATTCGTGTGCTACATGGGTAATTTCAATCGGAACAATAACCTCTATTCCAACACCTACAATCCAAGGTGGAAGCAACATTCAAACTTTAGTTGGAATAATCAAGGTGCGGGGAATTTTAACAATGTGGCAAGACAAAATGCCATCAATGCACCTTCTGGTTATACTCATCCTATGCCGAGGGAAAATTTCCAGCAAGGTCAGGAATCGACTTCTTCATCATCATCATCATTTATTGAAGCCTTGTTGAAAGAATATATGGCCAAGAATGATGTCGTAATTTAGAGTCAAGTTGCATCACTTCGAGCTCTTGAGAATCATGTAGGGCAGATAGCAAATGCTTTGAGTTTGAGACCACAACAAGCTCTACCAAGTGATACTAAGAATTCGAGATCACAAGGGAAAGAGCATTGTAAGGCAATTACTCAAAAGTGGGACTCAGCTGAATGAAATCGTTAAAGATGCCATGACAGAAGAGGGAAAATCAGATTACAACGATGGAAAGATTTCAGAAACGTTTGAAAATCACAGTGCGTTTAGACAAGCTAAACAAAAAAATATTGTAGAAGAATCAAATAATCTTGCTGATGAAAATTTTACGGTAAAACAACATCAGCAACCTGAAGGACAACCACCTTTACAATTTCCTCAAAAATTTCACAATTTTAAACAAGATTCCCAATTATGTGAAATTTATGAAAGACATACAGTCAAAGAAGCACAAATTTGTAGAATTTGAGACTGTTTCTCTCACTGAAGGGCACACAGCAATGTTGACGAATAAGTTACCTCCAAAGTTGAAGGACCTAGGGAGTTTCACTGTCCCTTGTTCAATTGGAAATCATAATGTTAAGAAAACATTATGTGATTAGGATAAGTATAAATCTAATGCCTATGTCTATTTTTAGGAAGCTGGGAATTAGGAAAGCAAGACTTACTACGGTTACGTTGCAACTGGCTGATCGATCTTACGCACATACGGAAGGTAAAATTGAAGACATGCTGGTAAGAGTATAAAAGTTTATTTTTCTAGAAAATTTTCTTATTTTAGAATGTGAAGCTAACCACGATGTGTCAATTATTCTTAGAAGACCTTTTCTTGCTACAGATAGTACTTTAATTGATATGCAGAAAGGTGAACTGACCATGAAGGTAAATGAATAGTAGATTACATTCAATGTATTTGATGCCTTGAAATGCACTGATGAGAATAAAGAATTTCATGCCATTGACCTAATAGAGGCAGCAGTGGAGGAAGAGTTCACAAGATTTTGCCACAACAATTCTGATAGTGATGAAGAATCACTTGAGCAGAGTGACACAATAATTTTTGAGGACCTTGGTGAACTTGCGGAAGCCAAGCAACTTGTGGATAGACCAGAGAAGAAGTTTGAATCCTTCGATTTATCATATCATTCTTTCATGCCTCCTAAACCTTCTATAGAGGAACCTCCCACACTGGAGTTGAAGCTTTTGCCGCAACATTTAAAATATGCTTATTTGATAGAAAATAACACTTTACCAGTAGTTATTTCTACTGAGTTGACACTCGATCAAGAGGTGAGGTTGTTGGAAGTACTTCAACAACCTAAAAAGGCATTGGGATAGACAATTGCCAACATCAAGGGAATCAGCTCTGCTATTTGTATGCATAAAAATTTACTAGAGGATTACCATAGTAATTCTATTGAACAGTAGAGGAGTTGAAACCAATCATGAAGGAAGTTGTTAAAAAAGAGATTATCAAGTGGTTAGATGCTGATATTATCTACCTAGTCTCCGACAACTCATGGGTGAGTCTTGTACAATGTGTGCCTAAGAAATGAGGTGTCACTGTGGTCAACAATGATAATAATGAGTTTATTCCAAGTTGTACTGTCATAGGATGGAGAGTATGCATGGATCATCTCAAGCTTAATAAGACAACTCAAAAAGAGCATTTCCCCTTACCATATATTGACCAAATTTTAGATAGATTAGCTGGGAAAGCTTTTTACTATTTCTTGGATGGTTATTCACAGTATAATCAGACTGTTATAGCTCCTACTGACCAAGAGAAGATAACTTTCACTTGTCCATATGGTACTTTTGCATTTCATCAAATTCCATTCGGGTTATGTAATACCCCATCAACATTTCAGCATTGCATGATGGTGATATTCTCAGACATGGTGGAAAATTTTCTTGAAGTCTTTATGGACGATTTCTCTGTGTTTAGCAATGATTTTAAGGATTGCTTGAAAAATTTGGAATTAGTTCTGTGCTATTGTGAAGAAACAAATCTTATTTTAAATTGGAAGAATTGTCACTTTATGGTTCGTGAAGGTATCATGCTAAGTCATAAGATATTGCAATAAAGGATTGAAGTTGACAAAGAAAAAATTGAGGTGATAGACAAATTTTCACCTCCGACCAATGTCAAGGGTATTAGGAGTTTTCTAGGTCATGCGGGATTTTATAAAAGATTCATTAAGGATTTTTCGAAGATATCTAAACCCTTGTATGCCTTGTTGGAATAGAATAGACCTTTCAATTTTGATGAACCTTGTTTGATTGCTTTCGAGGAGCTGAAAAGATGATTGGTAACAACACCAATTGTAATCATTCTGGAATAGACACTGCCTTTTGAACTCATGTGTGACGCCAATGATTATGCCATGGGAGCGGTGTTAGGACAAAGGAAAAACAAGGAGTTTGATTTTTGAGATAGAAAAAAAAGACTGAAAATTAAGTAGTTGATCACCTATCGAGGTTAGAAGCTAGAAATGAAAATGGCAATGTTCAACTTATTAAGGAAGATTTTCCAAATGAATAATTGTTGGTTGCCACGGTATTACCTTAGTACGCCTATATAGTGAACTTCTTAGAAAGTGGGCTGCTACCACCTGATCTCAACAGCAAAAGAAAACTAAAGTTCCTTCATGATGCCAAGCATTATTATTGGGATGAACCCTTCTTATTCAAGCAATGTGCTGATCAGATAATTAGAAAGTGTGTCCCTGATGACGAAGCACATAGCATCCTACAACATTGTCACTTAGCACTTACAGAGAACACTTTGGAGGAATGAGAACTACTGCCAAGGTACTCCAATCTAGTTTTTATTGGTCGAGTTTGTTCAAGGATGCCCAGGAGTTTCATAAGTCATGTAATCATTGTCAGAGGATAGGTAATTTATCTAAGAGACATGAAATGCTGTTGTAAAATATTTTGGAGATTGAGTTGTTTGATGTTTGGAGGATCGAATTTATGGGTCCAATCCCACCATCATTTGACAATCTCTACATACTTATGGCAGTGGACTACGTCTCTAAGTGGATCGAAGTGGTACCCCTCCCTACGAATGATGCCAAGTCAGTGTTGAGGTGTTTGCACAAGAACATTTTCACAAGATTTGGTACACCTTGGGCAATTATCAGTGATGAAGGTTCTTATTTTTATTGCAAATTAGTTGCTAATGTTTTGCACAGCTATAGGGTGAAACATAAGATTGCAATGGCATATCATCCCCAAACAAAAGGATAAGCAAAGATTTCTAATAGAGAAATTAAACACTAGAAAAAGTGGTGAACCCAACTCAAAAAGATTGGTCCTCCAGATTGGATGAAGCTTTGCAGGCTTATCGTACGATATTCAAAACACCGTTGGGGATGTCACCTTTTAAGCTTGTTTATAGTAAGTCATGTCACCTGCCTGTTGAGCTAGAGCATAAAGCATTTTGGGTCATTAGAAAGTTGAATATGGATTGGATCGCTACTAGCCATAAAAGGTTGTTAGAACTGAATGAAATGGAGGAATTCCAAGCACAAGCATATGAGAATGCTAAACTATATAATTTTAAAAAATATATATCTATAATACATAAAAAAATACTAAAAATATTAAAATAAATGTTTCCCAAAATTTTTTTAAAAAAATATATATTGAAATAACACTAACATATGTGCAACTTAACAAGCAAATGTATCTAAAACAGTAACAAAATTAACAATAAAACAAGAGTTATACAATATCCAAACAATAATAATAAAATGGTAATAACTTAATAGTTAAATGATAGCAAAATAGTGATAAAAACAATAAGAAAATAGTAACAAAACAGTAAAAAACAACAAGAAAACAGTAAAAAATTTTTTTTTTTTACAAATTCGAGCCGGGCCGAGCTCGAGCCAAAAAGCCTTACCTGAGGCCTCACCCTTTTTCTAAACGGGCCATATTTTTTTCCTAAGCCCATTTTTCAGGCCTATATTTTTACCCAACTCCTCCCACTTTTTAGATGGCCCAGCCCGACCATGGATAAGTCTACTCACGAAGGTGAATTTGAAGACCAACTTGAAGGTTTTTCGAAAATTATCTCCTTGTTTCCTAACATTGCTTCTTTCCTTTAACCCAAACATAAGTTAAAATTATAAAAGACAATTATCCAATAAATTCCACAAGCGGATTGAAGGGATTGCATGTGTCCTAAAGAAATAGTAAAACAAATCAAGCACTCATCACTTCTTTAATCATATTTGTGGAGTCTAAAAATTTCACACATCAAATAATTACCTGATAACATATAAATTACCTAATGTTATATAATTTATTTACTAACTAACTTAATTGTTATTTGATTTCTCACTTCCATAAATTATATATAATTTTTAAAAAAAAGTAGTATCCAATTTATTATCTATTTACAAAATAAAAAATATTTTTATATGAATATTAAAAGAAGATTACTATAAGATAGCAATTAGAGTTGAGAAGGGTGACCCTTTCAATTTAGGTTAATAATTAAATAAATGATATCAATGGCACAATAGCTATTACAGTGCTGAACTAGGGCTTATAAAAAGAGTGGTGCATCCTTTCTCATGGCGTAATTGATGGTTTAACAAAGTTGAGTGAATTTTAGGACAAAAAGATAATGCTTTTGTACCTTATTTTCCCTTTTCTCTCTTTATTGTTACCATTAAATCTTTAGGGTCAATTTGGATGTTCTCTTTTGAGTATACTCATTTAAGGACCAACCCCGCCCATTTCAACCATGCCTTATAAAAGGTTAAAGTATTTAAGTGATCTCTGTATTATAGCGACTAGATTAAATTAGTACATCTTTTTAAAATGAATCAATTTAGTCTCTACACTATTATAAAGAATCAAATAACTGAAATTGTAACAGAGTTAACATTTACTGTATAAAAAATATCTTGAAAATTATTATTTTCAATTGTGGTTCAATTTCAAACAAAATATTTCATTTATAGATCCATAAAAATTATAAAAATATTACAGTAAAAGATATCTCTTTTAAACAATAAATGTTAACTATATTCCAACTTGACCTTATTTGATTTATTTTTAATAGTACAAAAACTTAATTGAACCATTTAATTGTAGATGGAATAATTTGATTAAGCCCTTATAATATATGGACCTCTCAAATTCATTTTGTAACACCCCTTACCCGAGACCGTCACCGGAGTCGAGCACGAGGCGTTACCTGACTTAACTTACTAATTAGGGGCATAAAATTTTCATTTGAAATTAATTTATTTAAATTCATTAAATATGTCCCTAAAAAGGGACCTCGAGACCTTAAAACATGCAATTGAAACGGTTCAGGACTAAACCGGGAACATTAAAAATTTTCCGAATACTTAGACAAATCAAAACAATTTATTTCATTATTCCTTATAAAACAGCCCACCTGCGTCATAGTCACTAAATAAATCATAACTTGAGTCAAAAAACTCAAAATTTAAATTTGTGAATTTTCTCTAAAATTAGACTCATATATCTTCTTACTAATTTTTTTCCAGAATTTTTGGTCTAGTAAATTAGTACATTTTATTAGTTAAAGTTTCCCCTATTGCACTGTTTGACTACTCTGACCTCTCCTCACTACAAATAAGTTTTCTCCCTGTAAAGAATTAAAATAACCATATCGTTTGTTTTTATTGAAAGTAGATTCACTAAGAAATCTAGAAATATAAAGTATAACTTCTAATTCTTTTTGTAAAATTTTTAGTGAATTTATAAAATCAGAATAGGGGATTCAAAAATCACTCTAACCCTATCTCACTAAAATTCAAATATCTCTGAATATACACTTCTTTTGCTTAGTTTGTTTCTTTCATATGAAAATAGACTCAATAAGGTTTAATTCTATATTTCATTCATCACCTAGTTCTATTTCTACTATTCTTGGTGATTTTTCAAGATCACATCACTACTGCTATTCAATACTGTTTTAATGCTAATTTCACTTTTTCATGATTTCTTTGTATTAACTACCATTTAGGCATACATAACACCGAAACATGTTCTTCATTAGACATATAAATAGCTAATCATTATAAAATATTTACATACCATTCTTTAGCCATATCATAAGGATATACACACAAAATGGTTAAGTCCCTATACATGCCATAAACTAGAACGTTTGTAAACGAAGATACCCATTTGGTAACTTGATAGTCGATAGTGTGAAGTGATCTCCGATGACCTCCAACCCGACCTTGCTTGAAAGTACTCTAAAAAATGGGAAAGTGAAAGAAGTAAGCTTATAAAGCTTAGTAAGTTCACATGTAAAATAATAAGCATTAGCAATCAATTTAGCTTACTACTATTGTGACAGCCCTAATTTGACCCTAGTCGAAAAGTGGTTTCGGGACTACAAAACCAAGTCACAAAAATAATTAAATGTTATATTCTGTGCTTATTATATGTGAAAGTGCATGTGTGAAAATTTCATGCTTTGATTTTTTCATTTGTGTATGAAATTATTAAATAGGACTTATGTGAAAATTTTTAAAATTGTGATAGGTTAATTTATAGTGTAAAATAGGTGGATTTGTATGTCAAATTTTCCACTTTAATTTGAAGTAGTCGGCCATAATGATGATGATAAACAATATATGCATTTTAAATTAGCATTATAAAATTTAATGGCTTTATTATTATAAAATAAAGATAAGTAAAATAACAAAATGAGGAAAAGGACAAAGCTTGTTCATCTTTGTTCTTCATAGCCGAAATTAGGAGAAAAAGAGAGAGAGAGAGAGGCTCAAGCAAAATTCGGTCATTTACTACATGATTCAAAGGTATTTTTCATGTATTTTCTTGGTATTCTTGTGAAATTAGCATGGTTAAAGCATTGCTTAGTTAACCCATGTTTAAATTTTGAAAATTTTTGTGTTGTGAGCATTCAGTCATGAATTGAATTGAAGGAAATGGTTGTTGTTCATGTTCTTTTTATGAGTAATGGTAGATAAGTGAAGTTTGAGCTAGTTAAATGTTCATATAGGTGGTTTAGATGATAGGGGAAAATTGGCTTGTGTGTTTGTGTAGTTGCCGAATGTGAACTTAGATAACATTGAGTAATGTTTGTGTTTTAAAATGATGCAATGGAGATTTAAGCTTGATAACATTCTATTAAGAATGAATGAATGAAATATGTGTATTCGGTTATGGATGATTAGATAATAAATTGGTGTGGATGCTTTGATGAGATATGCACAAGTATAAGTTGAATTTAAAGCTTGTTAAATTGTCCTTATCATTGCCGAATGAGTTTCATAGTTAAAGAAAATTGTTAAAGTACTTAGTTAATTGATACTAGGTTAATGGTGTGTGTATAAATTATTTAAAATATAATTTTTGTATAAGTACTAAAGGTTGTAGATGAATTCGGCCTTGGGAGAAATTTTGGTATAAAATGCTTGAATGTTAATAGGTTATTGCTTTAATGACCGAGTGTGCCAAAGGCTAATGCATAGTCTAGTTGATCAAAATGTGTTAAAAGGGGAAACGTAAATAAAGACCTATTTGATAAGCTATATATATATTTGGCTATATGGTAAAGATATGCATATGAAATATGATAAGCCATATGAGTTTTGTGTTTGTGTATGTGAACTAAGTATACAATGAATATTCGGCTATGAAGGTTATAGGTTAAGTCATAGAAATTTTGGTAATGTACATATTCGGTCATTAGGGTTATGTACTTTGGCTATGTGAGTTTTGTGTTAAGGCAAGTTACTTATTTGATATATGTATTCGGTCATAAAGGTGTACATGAGGAAATGTTAAATTAATTGTATTAAATTGCTTAATGTGATTAAAAATGTGTATGACCATTTTGTATTTGAGCTAAAAGAAGCTATATGACCTATTAAATTTCTTGTCATATTCGGCCATAAGCTAGCATGATGGGACTTTAATACGTTAAATTTTGTTTGAATTAGCTCAAGAGCATAGAGAACCAAGGTTGGACAGGGGAAAGGAGAAAGTAGTTGAATAGCCGATCCGAGACTGTTCGAAAATATTTGAGGTAAGTTTTAAGTAGTTAAATATAAATAATATTCGATAATGACATGACAGATTATGATAATTAAGTATTACTTGTCATATATGTATATCGCTGAATGACAATGGAAATGGAAGTAAAATGTGATATGCTTTTATGATCAAATGATAGTGTTAGACAAATATGAGTAAGATGTTATATGTAAACTATCAAATGATAAATGTGAGTGATGAAATGAAATAAAAATGAATAAAATGTAGGATGATATATTCGAATGATGCTTGTACTTAATTTGGTGTGATTGTGTTTTATGAAACTTGTTGATTTGAATATCGTACAGTACTATTCGGGCCTATGAGCCTAGCAGGCTATAATGCCGGTGAGATATTATTCGGGCCTTCGAGCCAAGCAGGCTATAATGCCGGTGAAATGATATCGGGCTTCAAGCCTAGCAGGCAAAATACCGGTGAAAGAACTCGGGTTTAAAACCTAGCAGGCTAAATGCCGGTGATTTGATAAAAGTCTAAGACTAAGATACCTCGTGTTAGAACGACGAATGAATACATTCGATACGTTAAGTTGGCCAGGTACGTTCTATGTATTTATTTGTGAGTTTGATTGGTATTGAATCACAAGTGTATAATGTGATACCTATGTGAATAAATGTTATAATTATATCTATGATCATGATACATTCGGTCAAGATGTGAAAGTATGTGAAAGTATTTGATTTATTTATGATATAGGAATTTAGTTTAAGTGAAATAAAAATGCTAAATGTGCAATATGTCCAAATGACAATATACCTAGAAAATGGCCTCTTGAAAATCGAATGATTAAAGTATAATTGAGTTTAATTGTTTGCACTGCTTAAAACTTACTAAGCCTATGAAAGCTTACTCTGTTTGTTATGTTTCTTTGTTTTATAGATTGTTGACTCCAGTCACTTGCTCGGGAGGGGATCGTCAGCAACTCATCATACTATCTATCATTTTGGTACTACTATATTTTGGAACTAGTATGGCATGTATAGAATAGACTTAAGTGAATGATATTTTGAGATGTCGTTGTATATAAGCCATGTGAATATGACAACTTATGAAGGTCGTTATAAGTTTGAATTTTCGATCTTTGATTGTGTTTGGCTATGCATATAATTTCTAAAGAACATATGTAAATGTGAATGTACAAATGTTGAGTTTTAGTTTAGTAACTCTTCATAACCCACTCCGGCGACGGATACGGGTTATAGGGGTGTTACAACTATGTTGTCATAATTTGCTTAAATATTGTTTAGTTCTTACTTTCCCATCTTACTCATCGGTAACCTTACCAAAGGCTCAGAATACAAAAGGCACCTTACTTAATAGCTTGCTTACATACCTGCAACATCTCACTTAACACATGAGTACTCTTTCATAATATAGACATATTTCTAATCATGTCATAAAGTGTCACAAGCATAACTGAAAACTCATCACTTACTTAATACTTGATAATCTCAATTACTTACAATCTCAATATTAAATAAGCCTTAAATGCATACCTATACTCTTTTTTCATGTTCTCACCTTGTCGTTTCTTTAACTTACTCTTTGGATTACTCGGGAGCCTTTTCCTTTTTGAACTTACCATTGCCATGTCTTGACATGGTCTTACGTGGTATCCTTGCCTTATGAACTCACCAATGCCATGACTTGGCATGGTCTTACATGGGACCTTTGCCTTATAGTAACTCATCAATGGCATGTCTTGACATGGTCTTACATGATTTCTTTGCCTTATAGAACTTATCAATGCCATGCCTTGGCATGGTCTTACATGATATCCTTATTTTACCAAATGCCATGTTCCAAATATGGTCTTACATGGTATCCTTGTCTTACCAAATGCCATGTTCCAAACATGGTCTTACATGGTATCCTTATCTTAGTGCCAATGCCACATCTTGATGTGGTCTTACATGGAATCCTTAATCAATGCCGATGCCATGTCTTGACATGGTCTTAAACGGGATCCTTGCCTTACCAATGCCATGTCTTGACATGGTCTTACATGGTATCCTTAACTGTCAATTCCTCCTTAAATATCATGTTATGAACATGAACTTTTCCGTCAATTCTTCCTTAATTTCCATGGTACAACCATGGACTTTGAGATATCAATGCCTTTTAAGTCATAGCTAAAACATACTTGCTCAAATTCTCAAGGTTAGTCGCATAACTCAATAATAACAATACTAATAACAAGAATTGCATAATAATAAAATTCTACTTAACTTACATACCTACATTCTCAATCTCATCATATCATCAACTTAACTTATTCTCATCAAACTATACTAGTCAATACTTTCTTGTTATCACACAAAGCCATAATACAAAATATGGTCTTACATATAAATTATACAAGTTCTCTTTCCAATATCGAATTATTATCGAACATTAATCATTATATCTGAAACTCAATACTAAAGTATTTATGTCCAAAATATCAATTTATCATTCCAATATGCATAATTAAATGCTTATTAAACATATGAACTTACCTCGATACCAAAACGACCATTTTACCAACTTTCTTGATTTTCAGTTTTTCTCCCGTTCTAGGTCCAAATCTCACTTTCCGGGATCTAAAACATCATATTTCACTTATTTAATTAATGTACTATTCAAAAAATTCCCTAACTCAAACTTTGGAAAAATTACAATTTTGCCCCTAATTTGCAGAATTATGATTTTTCCCCTAGGCTCAAAAATTAAAATTTATCCATTTTTCATATGTTTTATGACACGCTGAAAATTTTTCCCTTCTATGGAAACATCAAATTCCCACTCTATCATGTACTTATGAACATTAGGTATTTTTACCGATTATGTTATTTTACTCGTTTTCACTTAAAATTGCGTAGCAAAAGTTGTTTAACATAATTTCAAGCTTCATATTCTACCATAAAACATCAAAATAAACACATTTAACCTATGGGTATTTTTCCAAATATGAACCCTAGCATGAATTATTGCTAAATCAAGTTTCCGGGACTCCAAAAACGTAAAGAACTTTAAAAATGAGGCTAGAACGGACTTACTATTGAGCTTGGAAAGCTTGGAAAACCTAACCATGGCTTCCCCCATGCTATATTCGGCCTCCTTGAAGAAGATGGACCAATTTTGGCTTTATTTTCCCTTTTTAATTCTTTTAATTACTAAATGACCAAAATGCCTTTAAAGGCTTTTCTTTCAAATTTGTCCTATTCTTGCCCATTTTTGTCTAAACTTAAATATAATGGTCTAATTACTAAATAAGGACCTCCACTTTAAGAACCCATTTCAATTAAATACCCTTTATTATCTAGAACACACATTTTGCTAATTTTACAATTTAGTCCTAATTATCAAATTAGGCACTTATACATAAAATTTCTTCATGAAATTTTCACACAATTATTAAACCAATGAATAAACCTTAAAACTTAATCGGAATAAATTTTTTTGACCTCAGATTCGTGGTTTCACAACCACTATTCCATTTAGGCCCTATTTCGGAATGTTACATTGCTCCACCCTATTAGGGATTTTCGTCCCCGAAAATCTTACCTACAAATGGATTCGAAATTGATTTCCAGCAACACTTTCAAATTCTCATTTAGCCTTGGCATACCCAACATTTTACTTCTTAAACTAAGGCTCTGAACTGGAATACCTACTGATAAGTAACTGACCTTATTTTATCATTAACCTCATACTCTCTGATGAAACGCAATTAACTCTTCTTTTTTTTTACCAAAATGGAAATTCTCCGCCACTAAGGTACTTTCAAAAAAAAATACTTGTTTCTGTTTTGAGTGTCAATATTCTTACCTTTCGATTCTGTATACAATTTTTGATAATTTGTCTCTGATTTCTGTAATTAATTTTCACTTTTCTTTAATCCTTTCTACTCAATTTAATTTTGCGAATTTCTCTTCCTCAATTCAACTATCAGTACAAAGGTGACATGTAGTAACATTTAGCAATCTCATGGTCAAAACTTATTGTATCTTTCTTCTGAAGTCACGGTGTAACGTCCCAAAATTCTTGAAACCCAAAAATCCCGAAATCCTAAACTTTCTTTGTTTTCGGTTTTGATAAAAATTGTGTTTTATATTCCTAGCCAAGTGATAATTATAGTAGGTCTTAATTAAGGTTTGAGTTCAAATCTAGGGGTAAAAGAAATTATCGTCTAGTTATTAAAAGAATCAAGGTTGGCAAACAGTTGGGCTTTTAAATAAAGATAGGGGAAATAGCATCAAAAAGCCTTGTGGAGGAGTGGCTAAGTGACGCCACTTAGGGAGTAGGGAGGTGGCGTTCATGGCTAGCAAGGAGATCCAAGGTTTGAATGCTAGCTTAGTAGTTTTTAGAGTTTAATTTTGGCCTTTTAGAAGGTTGGAAGTGGCGTGAAAATGGACTCCTAGGGAAGTGTTCAGGAGAGAAAATTAAGGAAAGGATTAAGGGGATATCAAGGAGAAAAACTAGGAGATGAGAAGTGAGGAGCAAGTGAAGCCAAAATGGGAACTTAGGCTTGAGAAATTTAGCCATAGGGGTTATAAATAGGTGCCGAATGCAAGGGTATAAGGCTAATGCCGAAATCTTTTTCTCACCTTGTTGCCAGAAACACTCTTCCCTAAAAGCTGAAAACTCTTTTTTTTTCTTTTCTTTCTGCCGATTTCTATTCTCCTTTATACAATCTTCTTTGTTGATTTCTTCTACTACTCTTCTTCTTTTATTCGTGCCAAATAAACCTTATTCACCATACTAAGTTGAAAGCTGGAAAAGCCAAATCCCCCAAGGGCTGAATACTCTTTGACCGGATCTAGAGTAAGTGTTGCTCTTCCAATCAGTTTTCCTTGCTAAGTATCGATTATTGTCTCTCACTCTTTCTAATCAATTGTGGTATGGAATTAGTATCGGATCTCGGATCTTAGCTCCCTGCCAAAATTGCTTTTAGGTGTTTGCGGTTTTGGTAAGTACTCCTCTTCCATTGGTTAAGGTGGCCGAATGTTCATAGTTAAGGTAAGGGGACTTGTGTTGGAAGCGAGTCACCAATTCTTCTGGTTTTAATAGTTAAGATTGGTGCAGATCTAGGAGTTGATTGTGGTTAGTGATTTAAGAAGGGGCTGATCGCACAAGGTAAGGTTAAGGTGAGGTTTCGGTTTTAGTAAAGATATGTATTAAGCATGCGATTAATTGAAGAGTGATATCGTTTGTAGGTTGGTGACTAAGGGAATCGCAGCATGTTTGCTTACCAGGTGTGTACATACACTGCACACACAAGTAGATCGGCAAAAGCCGAAAAGCCGAAATGTCGAAATGTCGAAATGTCAAAAGTTTGGCTGCTGTATCTTGCGAGTGCGCGAACACTCGTGAGGAGGAAACTGATAGGTTGCTTGAGGCCCATGGGCGATTCCGTGGACTTGGGTTGTGATTTGGCCATATGGGCCGGAATGGGCTAAATGGGCCCGATGGGTTATTGGGCCCATAATAGGAAAAAATTGAATATTGATGCTATGTGATAGGAATTTGTATGTAAGCATGAATATGAAAGTGATTGGGCCTAATGGGCCATATAAATGTGATTTGGGCCTAATGGGCTATATACAGGTGATTTGGGCCTAATGGGACAGATACAGGTATGTGAATTTGATTGGGCTTTGTAAGGGGTTTTGGGCGTAATATATGATGACTACATAAAACTTAATTAAATTATTGAGACCATGGATAAGTCATAGGGTTAAGGTGTGGCAACGGGTAATTGCATGTCTAGGATTGGATCTAGGGAGAGCTTGGTACTTAAGCGGTCTTAATGCCCCACCTCCTCTTCTCTGGAATCCTACCTGGTGCATAGTATTCGTTCATCTTAGCTCACGAGACTTGTTAACTGGCCAAGGTAAGTGAAAACCGTAATTAAAGTAAAATTATCGAAATGCCCCTAAGGGCGAAAATGACCAAAATACCCCTAGGTGTTGAATGTAAGTGACATGCATACATATGATATTCTACTTAGGTTGTATATGGGTTGGAATTATGGAACGGAGGAAGTATATGAGGATCGCATGGTTTCTTGACAATTGTGGATCCAACGGCGGCTTATAAAGCCCAAAATGTAAATGAAGGTAGTTCCGCAATCGGGCTACCCTTGGTGTGCTGGTTGGGTGGGTCGATATTTATATCCCCACATGGTGTGACGGGGGACGGAGCTGGTGTGTAGCAGATGGATAATTTGGATGGGATTGCATTGCATGTTTGATGTATGATGGTTTTTAGAATGCTTGTTTTTTTTTTTGTGTTGAGGGTTGTACACACTGAGTTTGCGAAAACTCATCCCTCTTTATTTTATTTTTAGGTGATGCTCAGTAGAAGGTTCGATGTTTGGAGGGACTCTGGGTGGCCAGCTAGTAAGATAATTTGGACTTGGTTTTTTTAAGCATATAAGTTTTTATTTTATTAAGTATATTTCAGACCAGATTGTAACAAGGTTTCATTATGTTATTATTACTTGAATTATTATTATTTTCGTTGTAAATACAAAAAGTTGAACACGAGTTTCCTAAATTATAGTATGTTTTCTATGTTTCCGCCACTAAATTTTAAAATGACATGTTTTCATAAAATCATATGTTTTAAACAAGCGATTGAAAGGAGTTTTTTTTTAAAGTTAATTAAGGTTTCTTTTATTTTAAGAAAGGTTTTCAATGAAAACACGGTTTTCGCTAAAACACTTCAATGTAACATACTGGATTCAACCATAACGTCTGGGCCAGGTTTGGGGTGTTACACACGGTGCAACCCTGGATTTCCAACCATAACAACTAAAATTTACACTCTGAATGAATTGACAACCTCAAAATGAATAACTCAGATAATCCTTCAGTAGAAAAACTCATTCGCATCTTGAGAAGAATACACAAACTTCTTCGAGCAATCAACCATAGCTCATTTAACCTTTCGGTGATAATGCTAATTCTGTTGCACAATTCTTCAAAATACCCTCACAGTTTCACACAAACATCAATACTAACTGTAATAGCTTATGAGATACTTGAAAATCAACTTTAACTCCCTAAAAGTTTAGGTATCAGATTCAAAGTCTGGTACATAACATTTCAGACTCTTACTAGTATAACTAGCTCAAGTTATCATCCATCTCTGTACTTCTCAAATAATCAAATAATTATCACTGTGCTAGGCATCATAACTATTGCAAAATCTCTTGATTTCTCATTAACACATTTCTAGAAACCATAAACTCTTTATTCAAACCAAGCTAAATCATAATGGATACTTCAATTGTCAATATCTTCAACTATTTATACTTTATTAGCATGAATTCAAGCCAAACTAAACTTCATACAATGAGAACTTTAACAATCAGACAACTTGGATTTGCAAAAATATACCTCTGATGCAACCATTCTGATATGCGTATACAACACTATACCATAACCTCTAGAAATGTACTATTTACTCGGGTCATTTATCTATTTATACCTGAAAGATCAACATTTACCTCTGAAGCCATGAATAATTCAAACATACATATAACTCAATAAACTACTCAACTGAATCAGTCTCAACTAAAAGACAATAACTTTTCAAAAACTATTCTTCTCTATGTTGTCATGATATCTCAAACATACATTCTGTCATGATTTCTTCAAAGAGCTAATCACAAATCATTATTACTGCATAACTCGAAAGAACATAGCATTCGGTTTTTAACTCACTGATATATATATCAAGAGTATGCGAAAAATGAAAATCAATATACATGTCTGAACTGAACTACACTAAGGCCACAATACTCATACCACTCAAAAATCATAATGCCATAATAAGACTGACTTCTCAATTGCTTTAGTAAATAATGTCCTGGGTGAAAATAAAACATCCTGATCATCTGAGAGATTTAAACACAAATTTCAATAACAACCAGTGCAAAAGCAGAATCTTTATACCTCTGATAACTATACCTCTGTACTTTCATTAACAGGTTCGAACTCGTAATCATCATAAACATACTCATAATAAGAAGAAACCACTTTCATCAATAGAGCATTTTCTGCTAATGTCTCATGGCTGATACTTTGAACAGTAATTTATTAATAAAATCAAGATAATAAATCTCAGAACATAGAGCTACACAGAATTCCTGGTAACCACATCTCATGTAGAACAGTTAAGGTTTCAATAGCATCTCAGAAAATTTCCAAAAGGAAAGGATAATACTCACAAGCACTGGGAAAAACTATGACAAAAGCCATAAAATTTTCCTTTACTTTCATTAAGCAATAGTTAACAATACAGATCACTAACATCATACAGACCTTACTGTAAACCTTCCATCTGCACGCTTGAGTAGAAAACTGGAGTAGATAAAGCAATATCAATCACAACTCAAACAAACTATAATGCTTTCATCTATCTGTAAATTTAACTAACATTCTTATATTGCAGGAATTGCATCTATGATCTTGCATATATTTATATAAATCTCTAAAAGTAAATGTACACATATAATAGTCGAAAAAGATTTTTCTATAATTTCTCAACTATAAACTCTAAATTCAACTATTAATAGGCTCAATTATTATTCCTCTGTCTAATTCTGTCATTACTAAATTCACATTATCCCATTCACAATTGGAATTTATTTAGAAGAAAATCTAGCAATCATATACCTTACACATCATACTTGAATGAGTGCATTAGCTAAGCTGACCTTTCTTTTACTGTGACATTTTAGTTATCCGGATGATTTTATTATTAACCTGGCATCCTTTCTGCAACTGTGTTCATTTGCTAAATCATTCTCGACTCTGATTACATCGTCAATAAATCTGTCACTGAACTCTTTAGTTTTCCACTTTAGCCTATTCAATCTGAATTTCATGAAATCTCATTCTAAATTACCTTGCTGATAAGGGGGTGAGGTTGTAACACCTCTGACTTACCTCTTACATACTCATGAATATAACTTAATGCTCATCATATTAAAATATTATCACAATTATATAATTTGCTTCAAGCAACTTAACATGCACGTTCATAATACAACGGCTTCATGATCATCTTATGCAAATTAGTGCACTTATACATGCATTCATAAATCTCGAGTAAAATTACTCATAGCATTCACTTAATTTCTCTAGTTATACATATAGCATCATACAAATATCAATTTAACATGAACACTTATCTCAATATAAACTTTCCTTTCATCTTATCTCATCTTTCATATTTCCCGAACAATTCTTATTCACAATTTATTCATTATCACATAAACTTTATGAACCATTATTCTTACATTTTATGAGCCTCAACTAATCATAAACATACTGTCTGTACTATCAAACTTAGCTCAGTTGGAGTGCGCATCTGTCTGACAAAACATTTTATATCTGGGTCGGGAGTCATCACACTATCATAGCTCAATATGGCATGTATAGCTAGACTATTACTCATACTGAATATTTCGAGAACCGATTAAACCTTTGCTCTGATACCAATAAATGTAACACCCCTTCCCCGAGACCATTGCCGGAGTCGAGCACGAGGCGTTACCTGACTTAACTTACTAATTCAGGGCATAAAATTTACTTTTAAAATTAATTTATTTACATTCATTCAATATGTCCCTAAAAAGGGCCCTCGAGACCCTAAAACAACATTAAAGATTTTCTGAATACTTAGACAAATGAAAACAATTTATTTCATTATTCCTTATAAAACTATCCACTTGCCTCATAGTCACTAAATAAATAATAACTTGAGTCACAAAACTCAAAATTTAAATTTGTGAATTTTACCTGAAACTAGACTCATATATCTTCTTACTAATTTTTTTCCAGAATTTTTGGTCTAGTAAATTAGTACATTTTATTAGTTAAAGTTTCCCCTATTGCACTGTTCAACTACTTTGACCTCTCCTCACTACGAATCAGTTTTCTCCCTGTACAGAATTCAAATAACCATGCCGTTTGTTTCTATTAAAAGTAGATTCACTGAGGAATCTAGAAATATAAACTATAACTAGTAATTCGTTTTTTACAATTTTTAGTGAATTTATAAGATCAGAACAGGGGATTCAAAAATCGCTCTGACCCTGTCTCACTAAAATTCAAATATATCTTAATATACACTTCTTTTGCTTACTTTGTTTCTTTCTTATGAAAATAGACTCAATAAGATTTAATTATATATCTCATTTATCACCTAATTCCATTTATACTATTCTTGGTGATTTTTCAAGATCACATCACTGCTGCTGTTCAATACTATTTTAATGCTAATTTCACTTTTTCATGATTTCTTTGTATTAACTACCATTTAGGCATACATAACACCGAAACATGTTCTTCATTAGCCATATAAATAGCTAATCATTATCAAATATTTACATACCATTCTTTAGCCATATCATAAAGACGTACACATAAAATGGCTAAGTCCCTATACATGCCATAAACTAGAACGTTTGTAAACGAAGATACCCATTTGGTAACTTGATAGTCGATAGTGTGAAGTGATCTCCGATGACCTCTAACCCAAGCTTGCTTTTAAGTACTCTAAAACATGGGAAAGTGAAAGAAGTAAGCTTATAAAGCTTAGTAAGTTCACATGTAAAACAATAAGCATTAGCAATCAATTTAGCTTACTACTATGTTGTCATAATTTGCTTAAATAATGTTTAGTTCTTACTTTCCCATCTTACTCATCGGTAACCTTACCAAAGGCTCAGAATACAAAAGGCACCTTACTTAATAGCTTGCTTACATACCTACAACATCTCACTTAACACATGAGTACTCTTTCATAATATAGGCATATTGCCAATCATGTCATAAAGTGTCACAAGCATAACTGAAAACTCATCACTTACTTAATACTTTATAATCTCAATTACTTACAATCTCAATATTAAATAAGCCTTAAATGCGTACCTGTACTCTTTTTTCATGTTCTCACCTTGTCGTTTCTTTGACTTACTCTTCGGATTACTCGGGAGCCTTTTTCTTTTTGAACTTACCATTGCCATGTCTTGACATAGTCTTACGTGGTATCTTTGCCTTATGAACTCACCAATGCTATACCTTGGCATGGTCTTACATGGGGCCTTTTCCTTATAGTAACTCATTAATGCCACGTCTTGACATGGTCTTACATGATTTCCTTGCCTTATAGAAATTATCAATGCCATGCCTTGGCATGGTCTTACATGATATCCTTATTTTCCCAAATGCCATGTTCCAAACATGGTCTTACATGATATCATTGTCTTACTAAATGCCATGTTCCAAACATGGTCTTACATGGTATCCTTATCTTAGTGCCAATGCCACATCTTCATGTGGTCTTACATGGAATCCTTAATCAATGCACTCTAGATCTTTCTAAAATGGATTTCCATATTGGTATGGTACTCTTTCTTCATAGAAAGGGCATTTGGCCAAGATGTGATCTATCTCTTTCTTTGGTTAGAGTGGAACTTTGGTTTTCTTTAGCGAGGACCCGTTTCACTCGATGGACAGTCGAATGATCAAAGCGAAATGCTTTAGGCATCATCTTTTGAGCATGTTCAGCTTCAAAAATTCCTGGAGTCCTACGACATTCTAACTGAAAGAAAACATGGCTAGTATATAACTATTTTTTTTTATTGTAGAAAGTGATCAGTTCTTCCGATCTTGTTTGGGTTTCCTTTATCAATTCCGAGAAGTGGAGAAGCCTATGTAGAAGAAGGCTGTAGAAGAGCACCACCACGGTTCAGTCTCAACACATGGGGATTAATTCAGCTGCAAGGATCGTTAATCAAGAAATTCGGGCGATAGAGGCGAAGGCGTTGGTCTATCGGTGCCTTAGGGGCAACCATACGTGCGGTGTATAAAAAGACATTTGAAATTCTTACGATGAGCGAGGAGAGCTTATGGACAAAAATGAGGATTCAGCGGCTTTTTCACTTATGATTAGTGTTCACAAGAGCGAGACAGTTTAATGTCTTACAATGTTCAAGCGACATTCTTGTCGAAAAGATTTTTAGGAGGCCCGGACACCTTACGAACATCACGAAGGATAGAACAACATGATGAAGAAGGCGGCGAAGGTATAGAGGATAATTTGGAAAGAGAACAAGGAGATCCCTAAAAAGGGGAGGCAAGGAAGTAGTAGAAATGTTGAAGAGGGGACAACCCGCTCTTGAACTTAAGACTATCTTGGCGTCGCGTGCTCGATCTAGAAAATTGTTTTGATGAGTGTCACTAAAAAAAAGAGAGATAAGAAAGAAGCGGGAGTTGGCGCCGCTTGCTTGCTTACCAAGCCATCCTGGCAAGCTCCTCCAGTTTGATTATTATTCTTGACTTGACTTATTATTATAAAAACTACTCACTATCAAAATGAAAGACGATCGATTATCTACCCAAGAAGATAGAGAGTCCCACATACAAGAAAAGTCACAAATAGAGTTGAACCAAGTAACATTGCAAAGGCATAATGATAGTAGGGTCGACATATCCCCACCCTCTGAACCGGACGTGAAGGTCTCCCCTCACTCGGCTCTTTGCAGGGGGAATCCCCACTCACTGCTTCCCCTAGTGTCCTCCCTTTACCACATCATGAGGGTTTATAGGAGATCCTAGAGGCTCCCTCGGAAAGGCTGCTATACCATACCTTTTGACTCAACTCAACTCTAGTAGTCACTAGACTCACTATAGTAGTCCGTGCGGCTGCTCTTACTGAAATCATTACTCTTCATTCTCTCGTGCTCTAGCAATTGTGCTCCCTAGACCACTACCATGTAGTTAGGTAGGGACAATCAATCCGTAGTGACGGGAATCTAGGAATGAATGGGGATCCCTATCAATAAAAAAAATGAAGAATATATAATTAGTTACACTACCTTTCTTTCACTCAATAGATGCATCTGGTCTGATATGGTACAGTACAATACGAGACGATGGAATGCAATGGGATGGATGGTAGTGGGCTGCCTGCTGCCCAAAAGCGATGATTCACTTGTCCCCTTGTCTATAGGGACCTCGTGGCATACAACTGAAACGACTCCCGCTAATAATTCATTCTAACTAGTAGCTACTCATTACACACAAGAAAGAGTGTAGTGTATGGTAAGAGGACTAACAATAAGGGGAAAGCACAGCAATCAAAGCTTTGGTTTAGGGCCTACTTGGTTTAAACGAAAGAAGAGATCTTTCTAGCGATTCAGTTCCTAGAGGGTTCCAAACCTAGCCTTCCAATATGAGAGCGAGACAAGCAAGCCTGAACCCATCCAATGAAGGAAGTGACGTTTGCTATGATCAATATCCGAACAACACCTTGACTTTGAATCTAGATGATGGGGGACACCCTCTCCCGTGCGATTTGATCTCTCTCCCATTTGTCGAGTCGAGCTATCACCCCGATTGGAATAGATATACACCAATGCCATGTCTTGACATGGTCTTACATGGTATCCTTAACCGTCAATTCCTCCTTAAATGCCATATTATGAACATGGGCTTTTCCATAAATTCTTCCTTAATTGCCATGGTACAACCATGGACTTTGAGATATCAATGCATTGTCAAGTCATAGCTGAAACATACTTGCTCAAATTCTCAAGGTTAGTCGCATAACTCAATAATAACAATACTAATAACAATAATTGCATAATAATAAAATGCTACTCAACTTACATACTTACATTCTCAATCTCATCATATCATCAACTTAACTTATTCTCATCAAACTATGCTAGTCAATACTTTCTTGTTATCATACAAAACCATAATACAAAATATGATTTTACATATAAATTATACAAGTTCTCTTTCCAATATCGAATTATTATTGAACATTAATCATTATATCTGAAACTCAATAATAAAGTATTTATGGCCAAAATATCAATTTATCATTCCAATATGCATAATTAAATGTTTATTAAACATATGAACTTACCTCGATACCAAAACGACCATTTTACCAACTTTCTCGATTTTCAGTTTTTCTCCCGTTCTAGGTCCAAATCTCGCTTTCCGGGATCTAAAACATCATATTTAACTTATTTAATTAATGTAATATTCAAAAAATTCCCTAACTCAAACTTTGGCAAAATTACAATTTTGCCCCTAAACCTTTGAAGAATTACGATTTTTCCCATAGGCTCGGAAATTAAAATTTATCCATTTTTGTTATGTTTTATGGCACGCTGAAAATTTTTCTCTTCTATGGCAACATCAAATTCCCACTCTATCATGTACTTATGAACATTAGGTATTTTTACCGATTATGTCGTTTTACTCGTTTTCACTTAAAATCGCTTAGCAAAAGTTGTTTAACATAATTTCAAGTTTCATATTCTACCATAAAACATCAAAATAAACACATTTAAACTATGAGTATTTTTCCAAATATGAACCCTAGCATGAATTATTGCTAGAATAAGCTAAATCAAGTTATCGGGACTCTAAAAACGTAAAGAACATTAAAAACGAGGCTAGAAAGGACTTACAATTGAGCTTGGAAAGCTTGGAAACCCTAACCATGGCTTCCCCCATGCTATATTCGGCCTCCATGAAGAAGATGGACCAAATTTGGCTTTATTTTCCCTTTTTAATTCTTTTAATTACTAAATGACCAAAATGTCCTTAAAGACTTTTCTTTCAAATTTGTCCTATTCTTGCCCATTTTTGTCCAAACTTAAATATAATGGTCTAATTACTAAATAAGGACCTCCACTTAAATAACCCATTTCAATTAAATCCCCTTTATTATCTAGAACACACATTTTGCTAATTTTATAATTTAGTCCTAATTATCAAATTAGGCACTTATACATAAAATTTCTTCATGAAATTTTCACACCATTATTAAATAAATGAATAAACCTTAAAACTTAATTAGAATAATTTTTTTGACCTCAAAATCGTGGTTTTGCAACCACTATTCCGTTTAGGCCCTATTTCTAGATGTTACACATTTACCTTTACACAAAGTGATTTACATTTTGTCAAGTCGAGTCGAGTTTGAAACTAATCCAAATATTGTTTCAGCACATTACATATTTATTAAAGCTCAATCTAATATGAAATATGGTTGTCAAATTTTATCTAAACATGTTGATATGTGTAATTTGTTAATCCAAAATCGCACAAGCTAGTCCGTTTTATATTATAATATTGCATATTTAATTTCCATGTGATATAAGTCATCTAATATAGAAAAAACAAAAGCAAATAATATATTATGTTGATTGAGTTTTAACTTGATTGACATCGATATTATTGCCAATGCATGAAAATGTGAGTTCAATCACGTTCAAGTGCATTTTATTCTCCTATTCTATTTTATATTTTAATAGAGTTTAATTGTTCAAGTGTGTTTTATCCTTCTATTCTATTTCATATTTTAATAAAGCTTAATTATTTAACTCAATTTTTTGACATAATATTTTTGTTCGAACTTTTGGACGGATACTTTTGTCTGAACTAGTTTGGCTATTGATCCAATAATAATTAGTTAAAAAATTTAAAAATATTTATAAAATTTATAAATTCAATTCAATTCTCAATTTTTTGTTTTGGATTTTAATTTTTTGTCCATCGACATATGTTGGCATAAAATTTGGTTCAATTTCTATATCTAAACTGATATATCAATTAATTTTTAATTAAATCCAATTCAATCAACTGGTTTAATTCAATTCAAACAATACAGTAAAATATCTTATTTGTATATCTAAATTAATACATATCATAGATATTTTTTACTCAAAATAGTACCCATACGTTAACCAAAAAATGACATATAACATACGTGCTAGAGGATTTATTACTTTGTCAATTGCTAATTTTTAATTATGGAAATAAGTTATTTTAGTGACTTGCCTAATTATTTGATGAAATTAAGATTTTCAGAATAAATTCATGGTTGAATTGGTCAAATCATTGGTTTTTGGTTAAATCGATTTTATTGATTCCATCAGTTTATCTTCTTCAATTGGTTCAATTGGTTTATCCACTTCAAATGAATAAATTATTAAAAATAAAAAATAGACAAAATTGGTTCAATCAGTTTAAACAATTTGTGAGTCAATCGATCTGACCCCCTATTTTGGATTGATACATCAATTGGTTCCGTCTAGGTCCAAAAATCATGGATAAAATAAGATATTTCAAAATCAATTTACTTATTTTCTTTATTGATTTTAGTGAAAATAAATGTAAACAATTTCTTAAATGAGAAAATATATTACAAAATTCATGAAAAATGCTATAAATCTATTAAAAAGAAAATTGTAACACCCCTTACCCGGGTCCGAGGCCGAGACAGGGTACGAGGTATTACCGGACTTAAACGCACACAACTATGTAAAACCGGGCCATAAAATTTTGTTAAAATTAAAAATATTCATTCATATTCATAATGTCCCTTATATGGGCTTACGAGGCCCAAAACATACATCAGGGTGGTTTTGGACTAAACCAAGAACTTACGAACTTTTTACAACACTTAGAAAATTTTCATATTTTGGAGAGTCACACGCTCGTGTGGGCACGCTGTGTGATATCACACGCCCATGTGGCTCAAGACTTGCTCGTGTCTTCCACCCGTGTAACTCTCTGTTTATGACGTCAGCAACGATATAGGGTCACACGGCCAAGTCACACGCCCATGTGCTAGACCGTGTCCTCCACACGGATGTGACACACGGCCGTGTCTCTACCCGTGTGGCCTAGAAAATGGCTATTTAACTTAAACATATCTTCAATGACACTTTTCGAGGCAATTTCATTTCGATTTATTCATGCATAAGGCATCATACTTTACCTAGTTTAAACTTATCAACTTCATGCCATAATTATCGTTAACACATTCTTACACTTCATACTTATGCTGAGGTCTATCCATAAACCAATTTAGTAACTTTTAAACCATCAAGTAATCTAGGGCACATTCCCAATTCATCCATTCCAAACACACATGACCACACCCTATGAAACATTTTAGCACATACATGCATATATGAATAGGGTTACAACCCAATAACCAATATGAGCCACATCACATGGCCATATACAAAACGAATCATATTCCCATTATGAGCCAATACATTTGGCCAAATCAAATGACACGTATCGAATTGACTAAGTCCCTATACATGCCATAGACTTAAAGTGCTTGAAATAATTTATACCCTTCAATAGCTAGATAGTGTGATAGAATCTCCGACAATCTCCAACCCGAGCTAGCATCTGTGACACTATGAGAGAAAGGAAAGGAAAAGGGTAAGCTATATAGCTTAGTAAGCCCATATGAAAATAATAAGAAATTTATTCACATGTTTTTAACAATTCTCACAACATGTTCACAAGTTCATACAATCATAATTGCACAAAATTCTACATTTACTCTTGTTCATCTCAAGCTGTCTACTCAAGTCACAGTCACTAAATTATTTATATCTTGAGCTACAGAACTCCAAATTAAGATCTGCTAATTTTACCTAAAACTAGACTCACATATCTTCTTACCATAAAATTTTCAGAATTTTTGATCTAGCCAATAAGTACAGTTTATTCTTTAAAATCTCCTCTGTTCTACTGTTTGACAGTTTCAACCCTTCTTCACTAAAAATTAATTATCTCACAGTATAGAATTTCGATAATGTTCCCGTCTATTTCTCTTCAAAATAGACTCTTAAGGATTTAGTAATATGAGTTCTAACCCATAATTATTTTCATACAATTTTTAATGATTTTCCAAAGTTAAGACAAGGGAACCCGAAATCACTCTAACCCTGTCTCACAGAAATCCAAATATCTCATAACATGAAATTCTTTTGCTTACACCATTTCTTCTATGTGAAACTAGACTCGATAAGATTTAATTTTATATTTTATTCAACCTCTAACTAAATTTTCACAATTTTTACTAGATTTTCAAAATCAGACTACTGCTGCTGTCCAAAACTGTTTTAGTGTAGAATAATGATAACTAAGTTTATAACACCTTTACAAATCATTTCAACCTTCATGGTAAAAATACATATTTATACATTATAAGCATAGACCCATAATCACAAGGTCATCACAAAATCATTCTCATGGGCATGACTTACTTATTTGCATCCTTATCAAAGGTGCATCATAAATCGAGATCATTTCTCATAAGTTTTGCACACATACGCGTACCACTTGCAACATCATCATAATTTTTCTCAATCATGACACAATCTTTAAATCACCCGTTGAACCAGTTGGAATACTAAAGGATACCCGACAAGCCTCATACAAGAGGGTAAAATGCCGATGTCATGTCCCAGACATGGTCTTACACTGGCTCTCATACATCGGTGCCAATGCCATGCCCTAGACATGGTCTTACACTAACACATATAATAATGTCGATGCCATGTTCCAAACATAGTCTTACACTGGCTCACATTTTGAGGCCGGTGCCATGTCCTAAACATGGTCTTACACTGGCTCTTATAATGTGGCCGATGCCATGTCCCAGACATGGTCTTACATTGGCTCTCATAATGTGGCCGATTCCATGTCCCAGACATGGTCTTACACTAGCACACATATCAACATCGACCCCATGTCCTAGACATGGTCTTACACTAGCTCTCATAATGTGGCCGATGTCATGTCCCAAACATGGTCTTACATTGGCACACATATCAATCAAATGTCTTGGCATGGATACCCAATCTATTCCTAAGGTTCAACCGGGAGTTGTACCACAACAAATCTCGTCATACATATTCCATGTAATATCACTCTTTAATACCAAGTTACCATTTATTACAATGTCATCAAACATCATAGACATATGTTTTAGGTCATTGCATATACATAGCTTACAATATGATTTTGTGAAGCATAACACCATCACGTACATAGTACCACAAACACATAATTCAACGCATCCTCATTTTCATATCAATTCAGATTGCAATCACAAATCACAATAACATTATTGTCTTACCAATTTTATCATACGACTCGTTTGTCGATTCCTCGTCGAGTATGTCCGTAACAAATCATACAAATTATATAATAATAATTAGGAATTTCAATTCAAATAAGACATTGCATTATTATTACACGAACTTACCTTGAATGCAAAAACGGCTAACCATTCCCTTTTTGTCCTTAATCACGTACTTTCTCGATTTAAGTCCGAATCTTGATTTTCTTGATCTAACATTTCAAATATAGCTTATTTATTACTCAAAATATTCAAATTGACCCAAAAATCATACTTTTGAAAATTTACAATTTTGCCCCTAAACTTTTATTTATTTACAAATTAGTCCCTAGGCTCGAAAAATAAAATTCATTCAATTTTATTCCAACCCAAGCCTAGTAGAATATTTATCTTACATACAGCAACCCACATATTTCATTATTTCACACCTTTACCATTTATTTGACCACTTTTACAAAATGGTCCATTTTAAGTGTTTTTGAAAATCACTTAACAAAAGTTAACCAAGATTCATTTTCTTCTATAAAAATACGGTAAAAAATGAATATTCTCATGGAAAAACCCTATACTTTCAACCATTTTGCAAAATAGTCCCCTCATTAGCTAAATTAAGCTACAAGGGTTCCAAAAATACAAAAATTATAAAAAATGACCATTAAAACCACTTACTTGTTAGGGTTAGAAGTTGCTGAAATTTTCAAGCTTCCATAGTCATTTCCTTGGGTAAAAATCGGTGGAGAAGAAAGAGAAATAAAAAAGATGATAGCTTTTTGCATTTTCGTCTTATTATACCTTTTCAACTTAATTACACATTTACCCTTTTTAATTTCTAACTAATTTCAATAATACCAAAAAAATATCTTCCACTAACGTATTAATGGACTATTTTCCACATAAGGGCTTCCACTAAAAATTCTATAGCTATTTAATACCTTTAGCTATTAGAATGCAACTTTCGCACTTTACTCGGTTTAGTCCTTAAAGCCAAATTAAACACTTCTCACATATAATTTATTCATGAAAATTGTACACAATCATATAAATATATCATAGACCTTATAATAATTATCAAATAATTATTTCTAATTCGAATTTGTGGTCTTGGAACCACTGTTCCGACTAGGACCTAATTCGGGATGTTACAAAAACAATATATAATATCTATTTATAGTATTGTTTAGAAATTTGATTGGATTGATATTTTCTTCATTTGCATTAATTTTATAAAGAAAAAATAGTAATTTTAAAGGTATTTTTATTTATATAAAATCTCATTAAACAAAGAATTGACATACAAATTTTGTTAAAAAGATGATTTATTTCATACCCTTTTCTCAATAAAAAAAGGTTAAATTATAGGATGAAACCTGGGAATGAAAAAAATAAAAACAGAGGAGGAAATAATAATAAAAAGTAGAAGGTCTGAGATTCTAAATGGGAATGTTTCATATTTTGGATTGGTTGAGAAAGATGTTTTTTTTTTATTATAAGATAATGTGATTGGATGTAACACTTAAAAATTTTCACACTACGTTTGGTTCGTTGTAATAGAATAGAGTTGTTATCAATAATTTAATTGTTTAATTGAATGAAATAGAACAGAATTGTAATAGTATTCTTATATTTAGTTGAAGAAAAAAAAAGGCAAAGTGGCATGTGAATTATGGAGATAAAAAATGAATTAGTAAAAATCAAAGGGATTAAGGGAGTGTAAAATAGTGGAGAAACTTGATCCCTATCGTCTGTGAGGCATGCATTAAAGCATCACCATTAGATTTTTCTTAGTGGGAAGTGAGAGAATGTTTATTCTCCATTTTAGCCGAGTTTATGGAAAACGAGGGGAAATTTAGGGTGGCTTGCTTCTTTGGATCAGTACAGAAGAAGAGAGAATAAGAATTGTATCTAACCGTTAGGTTCCAAGTTTCTTCTTCTTTATAATTTGATTGGATTATTAAGGGTTGCTATAACGAGGAAGGATTTTATTTTCTTCTCTCTGTTTAGAAAATGGATAACTTAGTTTTTATAAGTTAGATAAAAGAATAAATTGATCATTTACTTAAAATTTTCATCGATTTATACCGTTAAGTGATAACGTTGTTTATGGAACAACCAAACAGCAACACTTAACACCACTTGTATCTCATACTGATGTGACATTTTGTCGTATTAACAAATATTTTTAAAAAAATAAATAACTTAAAAAAATATTTTTTTAATAATTATTTAAAAAATCACGCCTAAGTTATTTTGAATGTGGTTTTTTAAATAATTACAGAAAATATAAAAAATATTTAAAAATTAAAAGAAAATACAACAAAATTATTAAAAATTATTTTAAAAAACCAAACTTATACAATCTCGACAACTACTTGTTTAAATTTTTGTATATTTATTTTTTATAATTTTTATTTTTATATTTTAAATAATTATAAAAAATACTTTTTTAGGATTTTTATTTTTTTAAATATTGTCATAATAACATGGGTACATGTGGCACATTATGTATGGTTGCTCCATTAACCACGTCAACACTTAAAGATAGAAATAGATGAAGATTTTAATAGACTGGCCAATTTGCTTTTTGATCTAACGTACAGGGGGTAAAATACAAACCGTCTCCTATTATAGGGGTATCCATGTTTAGAGGTGCAAAAAAAATTCTATGTAACAGCCCGTTTCTAGTAAAATCGAAACAGTGGTTTTGGGACCACAAATCCGATTCCAGAAGAGAAATTTATTTTAATATTATTTTATGATCTACAGAATTATAGAAATTTCATAGAAAATTTTCGTTAAAAAATTTTACCGGTTACATGTCTAATTTAATGAAAGGACCAAATTGCATAAAATGCAAAGTTAAGTTCTAGTAGCTATAAGTATTAAGTAGCTATGAAATTCAAAATTGGAGGTTCTTATATGGTAAATAGAGCATCAATAAGAGTTAGTAGATAAGGGTGATGATTCATCCATGGAAATTTAATTAAAGAAAAGGATGAAATTGGAAAGAAAAAGATGAAAAGATGATAAATAATAAAATAAACAAAATATCATCATTTTTATCATCTTTCCCAAATAAAACATGGAAACCCTAGCTAAGAGAAATGGAGCTCAAGCAAGTTATTTTGGCTTAATTGAGTAAGTATTCAAGTCTCGTTTTTAGTAATTTTCATATTTTCGAGATCGTAATAGCTTAATTTAGCTATTTCAGGGACTAATTTGTAAAGTTATCAAAGTAATAGGGTTTTTCCATGGATGAGTATGTTGAAAATTTGAAATTTATGGTAGAAAATGAAAGGTTGTTGATAGATAAACAATTTTTGTAAAGTGAATTTTGATAAAATTATGATTTTAGGATTAAATTGTAATGTTATAAAATTCATGAAAAATTCTTAATTTTTATGAAATACATGGGTTGTAAATGTTATATGAAAAATTTGGTTAGGCTTCGAAGAAGGATCAGATTGCATGAATTTCATTTTCCGAGCCTAAGGATGAAATAATCATTAATTAAAAGTATAGGGGCAAAACGATAATTTTGCTTAAGATGTGAATTGGAATGAATTGAGTATAAATTTTATTAAATTGATGTTAAATTTACTTGTATAGATCCGGATAGACTAAATTCGGAGTTAGAACGAGGAAAAGAGAAAATGTTGGATTAGTAGATTTTACATACACGAACATTTGTCAAGGTAAGTTCGTGTAACTAAATTTGTATATTTATATGCTTGAGTTGAATGTTGTGTATGAGAAGTATGTAGTTTTCATGCATATGAAATTGAATACATATCCAATAAAGCCCGATAAATGTGAAGTCCCGATTGAATAAATGAAATTCGATGGATACAGGATTTTCCGTGTTAGTTGTAGTCCTGTATATGTTGCGGACACACCATAGCTTTTACGAGCTTCCCGTTATTGACCCTCTTGAGCTTCCCGTTACATGGTTTCTACAAGCATCTCGATCTGTATTAATCCTGCATATGTTGCGGACATACTGCAGCTCTTTGTGAGTGTCCTGTTATATGATTGGTAGTGATCATACATGTGTTGCGGACATACCGTAGCTCTTTATGAGCATCCTATTATATGGCTCTTTGGAGCTTCCCGATATTGCTCGCTTGAACTTCCCGATATATGGCTATATGGAGCTCCCGTTACATAGCTCTTTGTGAGCTTCTTGATTAAAAGTTCTATGTGAACTTCCAGATTATTGCTCTTATGAACTTCCCGTTATATAGCCCAGATATGCTTCCTGTTACATGGCTTACATGAGCTTTCTGTTATATGGCTCGAGAGAGGGTTCCCGATTATGTGCTTTAATGAGCACCCTCGAATATGAATTGACAGATTATAAATTGTAGACCTCGAATGTACTACATGTGTGTCCATCGATATTTCAAATAAGTTCAATGGGCAAAATCCTAACATGAGAAAATATATGGACACAAAATGAATTAATATGCGTATCTGCGTGAAATACATAAAAATGATGATACATGATATATAGAAACATGAGATGATGATATATGAACATGGAATTTACTTGATGAATATGGTCATCCATGATCATAGATTTGTACACCTTGAGTGTACTACCTGTGTGACATTGATATTCCAAATTATTTAATGGGTAAAGTTTCGACATGAAACAATTTGAACTCGAGACGAAGTATTATGAAAATGTACTTGAAATACGAGAATATGAATTGTATATAAATATGAATACATGATGTGGAAAGTATATGTACTTGGAAATCTAATTATTATTGAGCCCATACATGTTTCTTGATATTTATATAAAATATATGACTAACAAGGGTGATGAGGATATGTGTTAGGGCTCATGATCAAATTGCTTGAATGTGCCTTGTATGTTTATCTTGAGCTTGAATGAGTGGTAAGTTAATTACCATGTTATATGAACTTACTAAGCATTACATGCTTAGTTTGTTTTATTTTCCCCTGTTCTATAGTAATTCGGAGACTCGTTGGATTGGAAGCTTGGCGGAGATCAGTCACACTATCCATCAGCCCATTTCAGTATATATATATATATATATATATATATGGTAAATCAATTATGGTTATAATGGCATGTATAGTTTAATTTGGCCAATGTTGGCATGATAATGCTTTGGTTGTAACTAGCCATTGGAATGACTAGTATTAAACATATTTTGATGTAATTGTATAAGGCCTTATTATGTTTGATGTGTTTGAAATGGTTGTGTGATGAAAAGCATATAAACCTAATGATAAATGGTTTTAAGTAAGCATAAATGAGAAAATATACTTATATGCATATATATATGTGTGTGTATTTGATAAGTTTAAACACTTGAACATATGTGATGATAAGTCATGCAAGACTTGGTTTTGGCTTGAATTGAACGTTTTGTATTAACTTGGGAATGTGTTAAAATGTCAATGTAAGTGGAAGACATATTTGGGTGAGAAATAAGGCTTAGAAATGACTTTATTTTGTCCATACGGGCCATGTGTGACACATGGCCATGTGCATGGGCGTGTGGTTTGGCCGTGTGTCCCCTGCATCTTAAAATTTTAAAACAAAACATTTAGGATTTTTTACACGGCCTGGCATACGGGCGTGTGGTTTGGCCGTATGACCCCTGTACCTACACACAGCCTAGCACACGGGCATGTGACTTGGTTGTGTGACCCCTGTAGCTACACACGGCCCAGCACACGGGCGTGTGACTTGGCTGTGTGACCCAATTCAGAGAGTTACACGGGTAAGAACAAGGGTTGGGACACAGTCGTGTGCCCTATTTCGAATGATCACACGACCTAGGACACGAGCGTGTCACATGGCTATGTAAGCCACATGGCCTGACTACACAGGCATGTGTACCCTGTAACTATGAAAAATTTTGAGATTTTTGCGAAAAATCGTCTGAGTACCCGGTTTAGTCCCGAGTCATTTCTAATGCATGTTTTAAGACTTGAGGGCTCTTATAAGGGACTTAATGATTGATTTCTGATATGAATACTGTATAAATGTGAAATGTTTGTTATCTGATCTGTAATCTCTGGTAATGCTCTATAACCCTGTTCCGGCAACGGATCCGGGTTAGGGGTGTTACATTCTAAATCTAAAAAATTGAAGTGAATCGAACCGAAAAATCAAAATTTTTAGTTTATTTGGTTTTCCAATTTAATTGGTTTTCATGTTCGATTTAATTAATTTAATTGGTCAATTTTTTGTTGTAACATTTTAAACCGAATAAGCCATAACCCATAAGGCCAAAAGCCTATAACCCATTTACATACCCAAACCTAAATTTAAACGTTAAACCCAAATACCATTAAAACTGAATACCCTTAAAAACCTAAACCCATTAAAATTTAAACCCAATACTCATTAATATTTAAAATCCAAATTGATAGTTTAAATTATTTTTTTTACATTCATTTTAATTTTTATTATTTAATATATAAAAAAACCCAAATTGATATATACCTACTAAGAATAGTAGAAGACTTGAAAATTGTATGTTGGTCATGTAAGAAAGTAAATGTTTTTTGAGTTTATTAAAATTGTTTGATTTAATCTTTAGTATTTTTATAATGGATTTGAAATAAAAAAATAAAAAATAAAAATAAAATGATATACTAAATTGAAGAAAAAAGCCTGTTATGTGAAAATATTAAAGGAAATAAAATTATAAGTACCTAAATTAGAAAAAAAGATTCCAACTCTAAGAAAAATCTAAAAATCGAATCTAACCGAACCAAATGCACTCCCCTATCTCTTACCTCCTTTTCCGTTAGCTAGGTTTATACCCATAAATAAAAGTTCAAATATAAATAGTTGGTGATTCGGGTAGTTAGTCGAATAGCTCTAGTTAAGAGGTGAGAAATTTTGAATCAACAAATTGCATATTTGATAACTAAGTACTAAAATGCTGATAATTGGGAATCTTTCAATAATGTTATTTTTGTACAAGTCAAAATTGTTTAAAAAAAAACACACAAGGTATATTTTGACTACTCTAAACCTATTGTTCGAACAATACATGAAATAATAGAAAGAGACAATCAAAGTTTGCAACAATCTCTTCTTTGACATTTTGACAAAAGCATCCAAAAATGATTAAGATATATAAACAAGGTCAATAAATGAGGGAACTAGATTATACCCCCAAAGTATGCATCGTTAAGTATCATGGTAAAACTCCCTCTATCACATTAAGTTATTAAATCATCACTATGCATAATAAGGGAGTAAGAAACACCATCAATCATGAACAAAATATATTTGCTCCCAATGTTATCTCCCCCTCTTAGGCAAAGAGGCTCTTGTTCACCATATGGTCTTCTCTAAATAATCTCAGCAAAGCAAATAAACATCCAATGAAGTAAAAATATTTAAGGGAAAAAAATCAAGCACAACCATAACCAACTTCGAGTTTGAAAATAAAATGTGCATAAAACAAATGCACCTCTATAGAAAATTAGCACGAGCATCAATAACTCAACCCAATGAACAATACATTTGTTGCTACCATCTTCTCCCCTGTCAATTCTTAACATAGTCTTGGTCCCTTTTCAATGAGTCTCTCTGTAACACCCCTAACCTATGTCCGTCGCCGGAATAGGATTACGGAGCATTATTGTATAATTTATAACATTTACGGATAATTCATGACAATTCGAGATTATTCAAAACGTCCCTTAAATGGACCCTCGAGGCCCAATATGAGTATTAGAATCGAGTCAGGACTAAATCGGGCACACATGCCCGTGTGGTCCAAGGACATGCCCGTGTGACCCTAAGACACGCCCGTGCTGTAGGCTATGTTCAACCCCGTGTAATTCTTTGACTTGTACCACACGGCCAGCCACATGTCTGTGTGAGTAAGCCGTGTGATCAATTTAATTTTCAAAAATTAGGTGCAGGGTTCACACAGCTAAGACACACGCCCATGTACCAGGCTGTGTGTCACACACGGTTTAGACACTCGCCCGTGTGTCTACCCATGTGGGCAAAATAAAGCCATTTATAGCTTCATTTCTCACTCAAAATTTTACAAATATCCTACACCAAAACTTACATCCAAATACCAACCAATTCAAGTATTGATTTCAAGCAAATTCTAACATCTAATATGATATATCATTGCATATATAATTATGTTTATAATCTTACCTTAGTTTAACCTAAACATTAAACATCACTTGATCATCCATACTTAACATATATGTATTTATCATGACATAATGCTTTATAAGTACCAAAACAAACCATTACTAGCCATTCCAATGGCTAAATTACAAATAACATATTCAAGTCATCTATGGTCAAGTTAACCTATACGTGACATTATACCAAAATAAATTTACTATTTATACCAAAATAATCTTGTGGATAGTGTGATGATGCTCCAACCGTTCATCAACCTTCACGAGCTTCCGAGCACTATAAAACAGTGAAAAATAAACCTAGTAAGCATATTATGCTTAGTAAGTTCGTATAACTGGAATTAAACTTACCAATCTCATTTATTAAAATTAAGCATATAATAACATGTTTCCATCAACTTGGCAAAATTGCCTAAACATATGCATTCAATCAAACATGTTAGTCACAAAATTCTCATATACATTAAGTAAACATAGATAAGCTCATCATGCTATATTCTTTCAAGACATTATTTATTTCATCTCATAATTCTTATATCATGTCAAGTATTTTGTCCATTGAATCATTGAAATTTCGATAGATACACAAATAGTACACTTAAGGTGTACAATTCAATAACCCGTCAATTCATATTCAAGAGTACCTATTAAGGCACTTAATAAAAAAGCACACTCTCGAGCCATATATCATATAACAAGATTACTTGTCCAAGCTAATCCTGCTTCCAAGATATGCTCAAAAGCCCGTCAACAACAAATGCAGGACCTCATTCAACAGGGGAAATCACATTTGTCCATCGAAATCCAATATTCAAACAGAACTTAACCCTTTTCAAACAATATCAAGCACATATTCGATTCTTATATTATAACATCTAATTAATTCACATAAATATAAATCATATTCTATACAAATACAACATTCAATTCAACATATTTACCTGCTCAATTAAATTACACGAACTTACCTCGACATTTATTCGCGTATATAAATCCACTAATTTGAAACTTTCTCCTTTCCTCGATCTAACTTTGAATTTGAGTTATTTGGATCTATATAAATGAATTTAATCATCAATTTATCACATTTCATATTCAATTGGACTCAATTTACATCCTATGCAAAATTACAATTTTGCCCCTAAACTTTCCATAAATTCCAATTTCGTCCCTAGGCTCGAAAAATGAAACTCATGCAATTTACTCCCTATTCCAAGCCTAATTGAAATTTTAATATACAATTTACAGCACATATATTCCATGCATTTCTGAATTTTCCTTCAATTTTCACAACTTTACAAATTAGTCCCTAAATCATGTTTTCATGAAAAATCACTTTGTAAAAGATGTTTATCTATCAACAACCTTTCATTTTCTACCATAAATTTTAAATTTTCATCATATTCATCCATGGCATAATTTTTATACTTTGATAACTTTTCAAATTAATTCCCCAAATAGATAGAGTAAACTATCCCAGTTTCAAAAATATAAAAATTACTAAAAACGGGATAAGAAAACTTACCCAATTAAGCTTGATTAGTTTCTTCTCTCTCTCCTAGGTTTTCCATGCAAATTTTGGGGAAGATGATATAAAATAAGATGATATTTCTATTTAATTTATTTATCATCTTTAACTTTATCAGTTTCCAATTTAGTCCTTAGCCCTTTCGGATGAATCATAAAAAATATCCACCAACTTTTGATTAATGGTATAATTACCATATAAGACCTCAATTTTTGAATTCCATAGCTATTTGATCCTTCTAGCTACTAGAATTCAACTTTTACATTTTATGCAATTTGGTCCTTCCCGTAATTAAACACTAAATCAATAAAATTTTATTATCAGAATTTTCAAATGATATTCATATCTAAATGCAAATCATGCAAAAATATAAAAATAATTTTTCTTTTCGGTTCGGATTTGTGGTCCTAGGACCATTGTTCCGCTTTTACTAAAAATGGGTTGTTACAACTCTCCCCCTTAAGGATTTTCATCCTCGAAAATCTTACCAGTAAAGAGGTTTGGATATTTCCTTCTCATGGTATCCTCCGGTTCCCAGGTAGCCTTTTTAATACCATGTCGTTGCCAAAGAAATTTTACCAAAGTTACTTTTTTATTTCTTAACTCTTTTGTTTCCCGAGCTAAAATTTTAATCTGCTCTTCACTATATGTCATATTAGACTGAATCTCTACCTTTGTTAGAGAAATAACATGTGAAGGATCTGATCAATACCACCATAGCATAGACACATGAAAAACATTATGAATCCGATCAAGTTCTAGCGGTAAAGCTAACTGATACACAACAGGTCCAATTCTTTCTGTGATTTCATAAGACCCAATGAATCGTGGACTCAATTTTCCCTTTACGACCAAATCGAAGAGCTTTATTCCAAGGTGACACTTTCAAGAATACCTTGTCACCGACCTGAAATTCTCTTTCTTTTCGTTTAAGATCAGCATAAGACTTTTGACGATCAAAATCTGCTTTCAAACTGTTCTAAATTACCTTCACTTTTCTTTGGTTTCACGGACTAAGTCAATTCTATGTAACTTTTTCTCACTGAGTTCTGCCCAATACAATGGAGTTCTACATTTGCGACCATACAGAGATTTACACAGTGCCATTTTGATATTAGACTAGTAACTGTTATTATAAGCAAATTCAACCAAAGACAAATATTTTTCCCAATTACCTTCAAATTCAAGTACACAACATTGAAGCATATCTTCCAAAATCTATATTACACGTTTAGATTGACCATCTATCTGAGGATGGAATGCGATACTGAAATGTAGCTGTGTACCTAAAGCTTCTTGCAATTTGCTTTAGAATTGGGATGTAAAACAAGGATCTCTATATGAAATAATAGAGATAGGTACTCCATGCAATCTAACAATATCATAGACATATAATTCAGCCAATCTATCCAAAGAAAAATCCATACGTACCAGACTAAAGTGTACAAACTTTATCAATCGATCGACAATTACCCAAATGTCATCTTTCTTCTTTGGAGACAGGGGTAATCCTAATACAAAGTCCATGGTAATTCTTTCCCATTTCCATTCCAGTATTGTAACTGGCTACAATAATCCTGAAAGCAACTAATGCTCAGCTTTTACTTGCTGACATATTAAACATTTAGATGCAAACTCAGAAATATCCCATTTCATTCCCGACCACCAGTACATCTTCTTCAGATTATTATACATTTTATTACTTCCAGGATGAATAGACATGTTACCATTATGAGCTTCATTTAAAATCTTCTATACCAATTCTGAATTCTTTGGTACACATAATCTGCCTCTGAATAATAGACAATCATCAGTCTCGATCTGAAATTCTGAATCAGAAGTCGATTCATGCTGTATTCGTTTTGATTGTAATTTACTATCATCTTTCTAAGCTTCAGAAATCTGCTGCAAGAACATCGGTCTAGCTTTTAACTCAGCTATAATTGAACCTTCATTTGATAACATCAATAAAGTATTCATAGCTTGCAAGGAAAACAGGGATTTTCTACTCAGAGCATCAACAACCATATTGGCTTTTCTCAGATAGTGATCAATAACCAAATCATAATCTTTCAATAACTCAAGCCACCTACGTTGTCTCAAATTCAAATCTTTTTGTGACATCAAATATTTCAAACTTTTGTGATTAGTGAATATATGACATTTTCCACCATTGCCACCAATTCAAGATCATGTATCAGGTAATTTCTTTCATGTGGTTTTAGCTGTCTTGAAGCATAGGCTGTTACTTTACCTTCTTGTATCAAAACACAACCTAAACAATTTAACGATGTTTCACTGTTAATTACGAATTCCTTACCCGGCTCAGGTTGAACTAACACAGGTGCTTCTGTTAATAAAGCTTTCAGCCTATCAAAACTTTGTTGACATTTATCAGACCACTCAAATTTCACATCTTTTTACAACAAACGAGTCATCGGAGAGGATATCATTGAAAACCCTTTTACAAACATCCAATAATATCTAGTAAGTCCTAGAAAACTTCAGACTTCAGACACATTCTTCGGTAGCTTCCAATTGACAATAGCTGAAATTTTACTTGAAACTACTCAAATATCCTCTGCAGATATAACATGTCCAAGAAAACCAACTTCTCGTCGCCAGAATTCACATTTACTGAATTTGGCATACAACTGTTATTCACGTAATGTTTGCAGCACAATTCTCAGGTGATTTGCATGTTCATTTTTATCTCGAGAGTAAACCAAAATATCATCAATAAACACCACCACAAACCTATCTAGATACGGTTTAAAATTTTTGTTCATCAGATCCATAAATATTGCAGGTGCATTTGTCAAATCGAATGGCTTCACAAGAAGCTCATAGTGTCCATACCTGGTTCTAAAAGCTGCCTTTGGCAGATCTGAGTCTTTTACCCGTAGCCGATAATAACCAGAACGAAGATCAATCTTTGAAAATACAATACCACCTTTCAACTGGACAAATAATTCATCAATTAGAGGAAATGGATACTTATTCCTTATTGTAACCTTGTTAAGCTATCTTTAATCAATGCACGGTCTCAATGATCCATCTTTCTTCTTTCCAAACAGAACCGGTGCACCCCAATTTTACACGGGTAAGGGGTGTCCGACACTGGGACAGGATATGAGGCATTACCAGACTTAAACATGCACATACATGTAAAATCGGGCCGTACATTTCAACCAATTTAAAAACATTCAAACACATGCATATCGTCCCTTATATGGGCCTACGAGGCCTAAAACATACATCGGGGGTGATTCGGGACTAAACCAAGAACTTACAGAAATTTTACAACACTTAGGGAATTTTCCAAGTTTAGAGAGTCACACGCCCGTGTGGTCACACGCACCCGTGAGGCTTGGGACACGCCCGTGTCTTCAGCCCGTGTAACTCTCTATTTATGACGTCAGCAATGAAATGGGGTCACACAGCCAAGTCACACGCCTGTGTGTTAAGGCCATGTTCCCCACACGGCCGTGTCTCTATCCGTGTGGCCAACACTTAGGCTATTTTCCAAGCCTTGGTCAACCTTAATCTCTCACACACTTATACAACAAAAAAGGCATAGAACATGGTATCCAATTAAAGATTAAACATCCTCAATTAAGTTACAAGCATAACATTTGCATGTTATCATACTTGTGTTTCTCATACTTATTTTATATCAAGTCTAGACATACCAAACCATATTCATTTAGCCTTGTCATCTTCATTAACATCATTAACTTACTCTAAATTTACACTATTATACTAAGCATATGGTCACATCTATTAATCAAAGTTCATCCATCAAATATACATACCATAGATATCAAGCCATCACATCATGCACATCATCAGGACATTAGAACAGTCAAGCAAAATCAAATAGGTTCACAACCCAATGATCAAATATAAGCCATATCTCCTGGCTCCATACAAATGAATCATTATAAGCCAACTCGATTGGCCAAATCATTAAACACATATCATAAAGTACTAAGTCTCTATACATGCCACTCACTTGAAAACACTTAAGGTTTATTAATACCCCGGCTTGATAATTTGATAGTGTGATGCTGCCTCCGACGATCTCCAACCTGGAGCTAACCTGACAACACTAAAAGAAATAGAAAGGAGAGGAGTAAGCTTCATAGCTTAGTAAGTCCATATGAAAATAATAAGCATTATGTCAACAGGCTTCTCAAGTAATACAATTACAACTACACATTTACTTATGTTGTGGTAAAGCTGTTTTCTCGAGTCATAGTTACTAAATTATTTATATCTGGACCTACGAAACTGCAAATTTAGATCCTCTAATATTTCATGAAACTAGACTCACATAACTTCTTACCATAAAATTTCCAGAATTTATGGATTAGCCAAAAAGTATAGTTTGTTCTTCAAAGCTAAGACTCATTAAGAATTTAGTCATATGAATTCCAATCCATAATTATTTTTGTAAAATTTTTAGTAATTTTCCAAAGTTAAGACATGGGAGTCCGGAATCACTTTGACCCTGTCTCACAAAAATTCAAATATCTCATAATATGAAATTCTTTTGCTTACATTGTTTCTTCTATGTGAAATTAGACTCAATAACTTTAATTTCATATCTTATTCAGTCTCTAATTCGATTTCCACAATTTTTAGTGGATTTTCAAATTCGTACTACTGCTGCTGTCCAAAACTTTTTTAGTGCAATATGATGATAACTATCATAAGTTCATTTTCAACTAATCATGAACTCACAATTTCATGGATTCCATGTTTAATTACACAAAGACATAATAACATAACAATAAAGATTATTCATCATTCAAGCCTTTTTGCATACTTATCATATGTTCATATATATATACATAAAAATTTTCACCATAAGTCATTCTTCATCAAGGTATTGCTAATAAGTTTAGCGTACATACCTGTACTCACTCATAGTATATCACATAACCATACCTTCTTTAACATGCCCTCCTTGGGTCTTTCATCACATTATCCATTGCATTACCTGTTGAACACTCAGAATACTATTGGATACGTGGAAACTTGCACATAAGTGTCACATATACATACGTAGCCAAAGCTACCTTATAACATGTAACGCTTGCAACTACTCACGAGCTTGCTCATAAAAGCTATCGGTCAAGGCATAGCTACACGGGCTGCTCACATAAGTTGTCAGGTATCCGACCAACTCAAGGATTACCTAGCCACTGGTAGGACACACAAGACCATTGCCCGAAACCTAATTACATGTATCGCATCCATAATGAACTCGGACCAACTCAACGAGCTCGGATGCTCGCATCCATAATGAACTCGGACCAACTCAACGAGCTCGGATGCTCGTATCCATAATGAACTCAGACCAACTCAACGAGCTCAGATGCCTCATACATATCACGAACCTGGACCCACTCAATGAGTTCGGATTTCTAAATTCCCAATGACATGTCACTTGTATCCTAGACTATTCTTAAGGTTCAAACAGGATTTTTCGATATCACATCTCTGTCGAACTTACTCGAAGTGTCGATCTCACTATCCTTAGTACCAATTGCCCATTCATAGCATAATAAGGCATAACTCAAATAGAAAATAATCTTTTAAGAATTTACATAACATATATCACATATTTCATATATCACTTGTCATGTATCATCATTTTCTTGTATTTCATGTAATATTCTTCCATGTCATATTTCCACATCATAAACACCATTCCATCAACTTTTCCAATATATTAAATCATACAATATATGCAATAATAGTAAGGAATATAATTCAAATATAACATTGCATTATTATTATCATACGAACTTACCTCGAATCTGAGCACAGCTAATTATTCCATTTTAGTCCATAATCTCTTACTTTCCCGATTTAAGCCCAAATCTCAGCTTTCTTGATCTAACATTTCAAATATAGCTTATTTATTACTCACATTATTCAAATTGACCCAAAAATCATACTTTTACATATTTTCACTTTTACCCCTAAACTTTAACATATTTGCAATTGTGCCCTTAGGCTCGTAAAATAAAATTTATTTAATTTCTTTGTACTTTAAGCCTAGCCGAATCATTTTCATAATTATAGCAGCCCACAATTTCCAGTAAATCACACTCTTATGACAAATTTTATAACTTTTACAATTTAGTCTTTTTTAGCGTTTTTCACCGAAAACTACTTAATAAAAGTCGTTTAACACACAACAAACATTCATATTCCTCCCTTAAACATCAAAATACATACATGTAGCACATGGGTAAATTTTCAAACATCAACCCTAGCTTAAATAAATGGTAGAAATAGCTAGAGCTTGTTACGAGAATTTCAAAAATGTATAAATCATTAAAAACGAGGCAAGAACGTACTTACTATTGAGCTTGGAAAGCTTGAACAAAACCCTAGCCATGGCTTCCATGCAAATTTCGGCCAAAGGTTGAAGATGAGCATAAATTTGGCTTTTGTTTTCCCTTTTTATTATTTTAATTGCCAAATGACCAAAATGCCCCTAACTTAAAAATATTCTATTTCACCCATTTCATGTCCATTTTTTTTCCAAAAAATTAAACAATGGTCTAATTACCATATAAGGACCTCCAATTTAAAATTTCATAGCAATTAGACACCTCTAGCTTCTAGAACCCAAGTTTTGCACTTTTTACAATTTAGTCATTTTGACCAAATTGAGTGCCCACATGTCAAAATTTTTGAACGAAATTTTCACGAAATCATCCCGTGAAGTTGTAGACCATAAAATTGTAATAAAAATAAATTTTACCATGTTAGATTTGTGGTCTCGAAACCACTGTTCCGACTAGGCCCTAATTCGGGATGTTACAACTCTCCCCCTTTAGGGATTTTCGTCCCCGAAAATCTTACCAGAAGACTGGTTCGATTTTTATATAAACTCCACTATCTCATAGTCATTGCTAAATAAATTTTACTCAGGCTATGCTTAATACTTAGCTCTTTAATTTCTCATACTAAAGTCATAAGCAATTCGTTGTTATACGACACATCAACTGAATCTTGATTTCCATCAGAGAATTCATGTACACAAGGGTCGAATCCATACCAACATAGAACATATATACACATCATACTTGAATCCTCTTGGATTCAAATGGCATAGCCAGCCCGATCATCATGGCCTTAAGTTCTCTATCATTTTATACAGCCTGATAGTTTAATGATTCAACCTCTGGTCGTCATTAAAATTTAGATCCTCATTTAGCTTTTTCAATAATTCACGATATAAATCCCAGATCTCTATCTGATAAACAAAAACTGGCATTTTAAAAAATTCGACAATCTCAGAGATACATAATTCCAGTAATCTGATAAGTGAGAATTCAGTACGTGCCGAAACGATTTGTAATTTCGCCAAACATATGACAACAAATCACATAACATTTCTCAGCCGCATAGACTTATAATAAAACTTCAGTTTTCAGTCTTGAACTTAAATAAGACCGATTCGTCAATAGACAAGATCAACCATATGACTATTATTCTCAAGGAAATCGAGGATTTTCAGCCCCAATACTAGTAATTGCTTTCTCAAAGATCAAACAGTAACTAACTCATCATCTTTCAATGGTTCAAATCATCTATGCTATCTCATATTCCGATCTTTCTGTAAAATTGGATACTTTACCTTATAGTCTTAAAACACATCATATTATGCTTAATGGCACATCACTGAAAATCAAGAATTTCTTGCCCGATGCAGGCTAAACCAAATCTAATACGTCGGTTAACAATGTCCTCGACTGTTCAAAACCTTGCTAACATGTAATAGATCATGCAACTTTCACAAGGAGATAAATTTTATCATTCAAAGTAGCTTTAAATCATATCAAAGTCTTCTAAGTTGTGTACACTTTTCATTCAGACTAACCATCTTTTACCTGTAAAGACATGAAATTTTATTCCCAAACATAAATGTCTCATTTAATCTTTCAAACAATAACCAATACCGATTGAACAACCAAGTCGGTCTTAATCATCAATAAATGACATTTTAAGAAATTCTCTCTTCTAGTTGATAGAACGATTCAACATGTAATCACTCAAATTTCACTTATCATGCTAATCAAAAACCATTTCAAATGAATTAACTCAAGTAACAGGGATATCTCAATTGAAGGCATGAACTTCGATTAACTTACTTGAGAAAAGAATTCCACCATACCAATTGAAATTCGCATTTTCACCACTTATGTCCTTGCCGATGTTAAATTTTTCACGAATATTTAGAGAAATCCAGATATCGAAATCACCACGTTACTATAATCAACTAGAAGCATGATTGTAATTAACATAATTATCATAGGCCAAAGAACACACTTTAGATATGAGCCACAATTGACAATTTACAGAATAGAGATGACATGAAAACCAAGATAAAGAAGTCCAGGGCAAAGAAATCCAAGATAAAGAAATCCAAGATACAAAAATCCAAAATACAATATCATAATGAAAGTCCCAGAATAACACTCATAAGAAAGATATGAAGGATCTCGATAATTCCTCAGAGAAGAGAAGTCTAGAAGAATACATCAATCCAACCCACTGGAATTAAATGCAACAAGGATAGTATACCTTCCCATATATGTATCGAACAAAACATCAATTAGAAGAAACAGAATCATAACATCATGTGTATTACCTCATAAAGTCCCAATAGATGAAATGTAATAGAATGTCGGAGGGAAATAGGGCAATTCAGATTATATACTAGACAGATTATCAATACTTTCGTCTGTGCATCATAATTAAAAAACATTCCCATAGAACAAGGATTTTTTCAGAAGAGCAATAACCATAGGAATAATCCCAAGAACATTTAAACATATAGAATACCTCAGAAGAAGCTGTCAAAATCTGTTCAACCATAACTGTTACACTCAGATATCTTACCCTTCAAATATTATTACCTCAACTATTTCTATCATCACCAATCCCGTTTTATTCGTTTCACTGAAGAAAATAAGTTCAGAAGGAATTTCGATTACTATACTCTTTCAACATTGGGTCTGAATAAGTCGATTGACCAAATTTAAGTTCTTCTCTCATTATGATGTTTTGTAAACCAAATAATCTTTAAATCAATTTGATACCTTTCTAGTTCTGTCTTTACTTATCAACTCATTTACAAATTCTGACTATATTTATAATCATTCTACAACTAAACTCTTTGGTTTCACACTTGTGAGCTTATCCCACAAATCTCATAAAATCCTTTATAAACACCACTCTGGTAAGGGGCTGGGGTTATAAGGTCCCTAACTCATCTCTCATACGCATATGCATATAGCACTATTTCATCATCATAGAAACAGTTTCACAAGTATAACATTCACTTCAGGTAAACTATTATTCACATTTGTATGACACGAGCTTCCCAATTATCTTATTTAAACAGTGCACTTATGCATGCATTCTATGGATTCTAAATAACATCACCTATCCCATTCATTCAATTAAACAAATCATGCACATAGCAGCATATGAGGGCCAAACAAGCATGGATAAGTATATCACAATCAAAACTTTCATTTCGTATTTCATCATATACGTGTCATTTGATTCATATGAACATTAAACAAGTATGGATACTCATCGCAACATGAACTTTTATTCGTACTTTTTTGAGTTTAGGCTCATCATAACTATACTTTACCTGGACACCTTGGCATCACATTTAACATGGTCGGTGTAGCTCGGTTAGAGAGTACCTCTATCCAAACAAGATGGTTCTCATTCGTATCAAGAGCCATCACCCTATCACAGATTTGTGGCATGTATAGCTAGACTCTCATGCATGCTAGGCTAGTCTGAGAACCGACTAAACTATAGCTCTGATACCATTAAATGTAACACCTCTTAAACATACACATACATGCAAAACTGGGCCATAAAATTTCAACCAATTCAAAAACATTCAAACACATGCATATCGTCCCTTATACTGGCCTACGAGGCCCAAAACATACATCAAGGGTGATTCGAGACTAAATCGAGAACTTCCAAAAAATTTACAACACTTAGGATATTTTCCATGTTTAGAGAGTCACACGCCCGTGTGGATTAGGCCGTGTGGTCACACACGCTCGTGTCCTCAGCCCGTGTAACTCTCTGTTTACGACGTCAGCAAGGAAATGGGGTCATACGGCCAAGTCACACGCCTATGTGCGAAGGTTATGTTCCCCACACGGCTGAGACACACGGCCGTGTCTCTATCCGTGTGGTAAACACTTAGGCTATTTTCCAAGCTTTGGTCAACCTTAATCTCTCACACACTTATACAACATCAAAGGCATAGAACATGGTATCCAATTAAAGATTAAACATCCTCAATTAAGTTACAAGCATAACATTTGCATGTCATCATACTTGTTTTTCTCATACTCATTTTATATCAAGTCTAGACATACCAAACCATATTCATTTAGCCTTGTCATCTTCATTAACATCATTAAGTTACTCTAAATTTACACTATTATACTAAGCATATGGTCACATCTATTAATCAAAGTTCATCCATCAAATATACATACCATAGATATCAAGCCATCACATCATGCACATCATCAGGACATTAGAACAGTCGAGCAAAATCAAATAGGTTCACAACCCAATGATCAAATATAAGCCATATCTCCTGGCTCCATACAAATGAATCATTATAAGCCAACTCGATTGGCCAAATCATTAAACACATATCATAAAGTACTAAGTCTCTATACATGCCACTCACTTGAAAACACTTAAGGTTTATTAATACCCCGGCTTGATAATTTGATAGTGTGATGCTGCCTCCGACGATCTCCAACCTTGAGCTAACCTGACAACACTAAAAGAAATAGAAAGGAGAGGGGTAAGCTTTATAGCTTAGTAAGTCCATACGAAAATAATAAGCATTATGTCAACATGCTTCTCAAGGTAATACAATTATAACTACACATTTACTTATGTTATGGTCAAGTTGTTTTCTCGAGTCATAGTTACTATATTATTTATATCTGAAGCTATAAAACTCCAAATTAAGATCTACTAATTTTCCCTGAAACTAGACTCACATATATTCTTACCATAAAATTTCCAAAATTTATGGATTAGCCAATAAGTATAGTTTATTCTTCAAACATTACCCCTGCTCTGTTGTTTGATATGTTCGACCTTTCTTTACTAAAACTTAATTATCTCATAGTAAGGAATTCATATATTGTTCCCGCCTATTTCTCTTGAAAATAGACTCATTACGAATTCAGTAATATAAAATCCAATCCATAATTATTTTTTAAAAATTTTTAGTGATTTTCCAAAGTTAAGACAAGGGAGTCTGGAATCACTTTGACCTTATCTCACAAAAATTCAAATATCTCAAAATATTAAGAATATAATATTAAATTCTTATGCTTACACTGTTTCCTCTATGTGAAACTAGACTCAATAAGCTTTAATTTCATATCTTATTCAGTCTCTAATTCGATTTCCACAATTTTTGGTGAATTTTAAAATTCAAACTACTGCTATCCAAAACTGTTTTAGTGCAATATGATGATAACTATCATAAGTTCATTTTCAACTAATCATGAACTCACCATTTCATGGATTCCATGTTCAATTACACAAATACATAATAACATAACCATAAAGATTATTCATCATTCAAGCCTTTTTGCATACATATCATATGTTCATATATATACATATACATAAGCTTTCTCACCATAAGTCATTCTTCATTAAGGCATTGCTCATAAGTTTAGCGTACATACCTGTACTCACTCGTAGTATATCACATAACCATACCTTTTTTAACATGCCCTCCTTAGGTCTTTCATCACATTATCCATTGCATTACCCGTTGAACACTCGGAATACTATTGGATACGCGAAAACTTGAACATAAGTGCCACATATACATACGTAGCCAAAGCTACCTCATAACATGTAACGCTCGCAATGGAGCTACTCATGGGCTCGCTCATAAAAGCAATCGGTCAAGGTATAGCTACACGGGCTGCTCGCATAAGCTGTCAGGTATCCAACTAACTCAAGGATTACCTAGCCACCAGTAGGACACACAAGGCCATTGCCCGAACCCAATTACATGTATCGCATCCATAATAAACTTAGACCAACTCAATGAGCTCGAATGCTCGCATCCATAATGAACTCGGACCAACTCAACGAGCTCAGATGCTCGCATCCATAATGAACGCGGACCAACTCAATGAGTTCAGATTTCTAAATTCCTAGTGACATGTCACTTGTATCCTAGACTATTCTTAAGGTTCAAATGGGATTTTTTGATACCACATCTTTGCCGAACTTACTTGAAGTGTCGATCTCACTATCCATAGTACCAATTGCCCATTCATAGCATAATAAGGCAAAACTCAAATATCCCATAGGCTTTTAAGAATTTACATAACATATATCACATATTTCATATATCACTTGTCATGTATTATCATTTTCGTACATTTTATGTAATATTCTTCCATGTCATATTTCCACATCATAAACACCATTCCATCAACTTTTCCAATATATTAAATCATACAATATATGCAATAATAGTAAGGAATATAATTCAAATATAACATTGCATTATTATTATCATACGAACTTACCTCGAATCCGAGCACAGCTAATTATTCCATTTTAGCCCATAATCTCTTACTTTCCCGATTTAAGCTCGAATCTCAGTTTTCTTGATCTAACATTTCAAATATAGCTTATTTATTACTCACATTATTCAAATTGACCAAAAAATCATACTTTTACAAATTTTCATTTTTACCCTAAACTTTCACATATTTGCAATTGTGCCCCTAGGCTCGTAAAATGAAATTTATTCAATTTCTTTGTACTTTAAGCCTAGCCGAATCATTTTCATAACTATAGCAGCCCACAATTTCCACTAAATAACACTCTTATGACAAATTTTATAACTTTTACAATTTAGTCCTTTTTAGCGTTTTCACCGAAAACTACTCAATAAAAGTCGTTTAACACACAACAAACATTCATATTCCTCCCTTAAACATCAAAATACACACATGTAGCACATGGGTAAATTTTCAAACATCAACCCTAGCTTAAATAAATGGTAGAAATAGCTAGATCTTGTTACAAGAATTTCAAAAATGTATAAATCATTAAAAACGAGGCAAGAACGGACTTACTATTAAGCTTGGAAAGCTTGAACAAAACCCTAGCCATGGCTTCCATGCAAATTTCAGCCAAAGGTTGAAGATGAGCATAAATTTGACTTTTATTTTCCCTTTTTATTATTTTAATTACCAAATGACCAAAATGCCCCTAACTTAAAAATATTCTATTTTTCCCATTTCATGTCCATTTTTGTCCAAAAAATTATCCAATGGTCTAATTACCATATAAGGACCTCCAATTTAAAATTTTATAGCAATTAGACACCTCTAGCTTCTAGAACTGAAGTTTTGCAATTTTTACAATTTAGTCCTTTTGACCAAATTGAGTGCCAAAACATCAAAATTTTTGAACAAAATTTTCACAAATCATCCCGTGAAATTGTAGACCATAAAAATGCAATAAAAACAAGTTTTACTATGTCAGATTTGTGGTCTCGATACCACTGTTCCAACTAGGCCCTAATTCGGGATGTTACAATTGTGCTTTCAACTCCTTTAATTCGGTAGGAGCCATTCTGTAAGGTGCTGTGGATATAGGTGTTGTTCTTGGGACAAGATCTATAGAGAATTCCACTTCTCTAACCGGTGGTAAACCAGGTAACTCTTCTAGAAATACATCAGAAAATTCACATACAACTGGCACTGACTAAATCTTTGACTTAGATACTTTAGGGTCCAACACATATGCAAGATAAGCATCATAACCCTTTCTGACATATTTATGTGCTGATATTGCTGAAATCACATTAGATAATCCATCTAATTTATCAAGTTTAACATGGAGTAACTCGCCATTCTGACATTTCAACACAATATATTTTTGTTTACAATTCACCACTGCATCATGTTGAGTTAACCAGTCCATTCCCAAAATCACATCAAATCCATCAAATGGCAATAGTATCAAATCAGCCAAAAAGCAATAACCCTTTACCATCAAAGGACAATTTTTACATACCTTATCCACTATAACATACTGGCCTAAGGGATTTGAAACTTTAACCACAAATTCAGTGAATTCAACAAATAAATTTTAACAGACACTAAATTTGTGCATATGTATGAATGTGTGGAACCAGGATCAATCAAAGTAGTAATATCAGTATCAAGTAGAGAAAATGTACCAGTAATGACGTCTTGTGCAGAAGCATCTTCTCTAGCACGAATAGCATATGTCCTTTCTGGTGCTCGTGCCTCAGATTTAACTGTTGTATCCCTTGTAGTACCTCGGCTACCACTAACATTGCCAGAATGATGGGGTGGCCTGCCTCTTAATGCCGGATTACTCGGCTTTGAAGCCTGCTTAATTTATTTTTTAACCCTTTCTGGACAATCTCTAAAAAAATGGTCAAGGGAACCACATCTATAACAAGCCTCGCTTCTCAAACGACATTCTCCAAAATGAAACTTATTACAGTGCTTACATTTCAGTTTGGGATTACCAACACTGCCAACACTAGTTACAAATGGAGATGAAGACCTCGGGTTAGAATGTTGAGAGCCTCGCTCTTTTCTAGAATATCTCATAGAGGTGGTAACACGATCATAATACTTCTTTAATTTCTTAGAAGCAGATGATTGTGACTTACTCATAATTCTTTTACTAGAAACCCGAGCTTCTTTTTTAGCTTGTTTCTTCTTTTTACTCAATTCTTTAGCTTTGTGTGCTCGATCGGCCAGTACCACAAATTCCCTCAATTCAAGAATTCCGATCAACAACTTAATGTCTTCATTTAGGCCCTCCTCAAAGCGTTTGCACATATTAGCTTCGTTTGGAACCCATTCTCTAGCATATTTGCTCAACCGAACAAATTCTCATTCATATTCAGACACAGTCATATTTCCCTATTTGAGCTCTAAAAATTCTTTCTTTTTCTGATCTAGGAATCTCTAACTAACATCTTTCTGAATTCATTTTGGAAGAATTCTCATGTAATATTTTCTCTCGGTCCCACAGAAGTTATGGTTTTCCACCAATGATAACCTGTGTCTTTCAATAAGGATACTGCACATTTTAGACATTCAGCGGGTGTACAAGATAATTCGTCTAAAACCCGGATGGTATTTTCTAACCAAAATTCAGCCTTTTCTGGATCATCATCTGTAGTAGCTCTAAATTTCTCTGCCCCATATTTACGGATTTTATCTACTGGAGGCTTACCAGTTCTAGTGAGTTCAACAACTTGTGGTATTTCAGGCACCAGTTGAGGAGCAAGTGAGGGAGGTTGCTGTACAGCGGGATTTGTTCTTATATACTGAGTGAACCATTCATTCATCATTTGAAAGAAGGCTTGTTTTGCCTCCTCACTTCGGCCCTCAGATATGAGCCTTCCACTACTAGATGCAGCTCTTTAAATTGAAACTGAAGCATTGCTCTCAGCTTCCTCGGATTTAGCTCTAGCTTGATTGGATGACATTACTATATGAAAAACACATTTAGAATGGTTAGGAGATATCACACTATCACAAATTATATAATGGTATGTATAGATAAACTCATACTTGCTACGTTCAATAAGATAATCGGCTAAATCGTAGCTCTGATACCAATAAATGTAACACCCCTAACCCATGTCCATCGCCGGAACAGGATTACGGAGCATTACTATATAATTTATAACATTTACAGATAATTCATGATAATTACTATTCATTTTTTGAGATTATTCAAAACGTCCCTTAAATGGACCCTCGAAGCCCAATATAAGTATTAGAATTGAGTCGGGACTAAATTAGGAACTCAGAAAATTTTTCGTAAAATTTTTAAAATTTTCCTAGATACATGGCACACACGCCCGTGTGGTCCAGGGACACACCCATCTAACCCTAAGACACGCCCGTGCTGTAGGCCGCGTTCAACCCATTATAACTCTCTGACTTGTACCACACAGTCAGCCACACGCCCGTGTGAGTAAGTCGTGTGATCAATTTAATTTTCACAAATTAGGTGCAAGGTTCACACGGCCAAGACACACGCCCATGTACTAGGCTGTGTGTCACACACGGTCTAGACACACTCCCGTGTGTTTACCCGTGTAGACAAAATAAAGCCATTTCTAGCTTCATTTCTCACCCAAAATTTTACAAATATCCTGCACCAAAACTTCCATTCAAATACCAACCAATTCAAGAATTGATTTCAAGTAAATTCTAACATCTAATATGATACATCATTGCCTATATAATTATGTTTATAATCTTACCTTAGTTTAACCTAAACATTAAACATTACTTGATCATCCATACTTAACATATATGTATTTATCATGACATAATGCTTTATAAGTACCAAAACAAACCATTACTAGTCATTCTAATAGCTAAATTACAAATAACATATTCAAGTCATCTATGGTCAAGTTAACCTATACATGCCATTATAGCAAAATAAATTTATTATTTATACCAAAATAATCTTGTGGATAGTGTAATGATGCTCCAACCATTCACCAACCTTCGCGAGCTTCCGAGTACTATAAAACAGTGAAAAGTAAACCTAGTAAGCATATTATGCTTAGTAAGTTCGTATAACTAGAATTAAACTTACCAATCTCATTTGTTAAAATTAAGCATATAATAACATGTTTCCATCAACTTGGCAAAATTTTCTAAACACATGTATTCAATCAAACATGTTAGTCACAAAATTCTCATATACATCAAGTAAACATAGATAAGCTCATCATGCTATATTCTTTCAAGACATTATTTATTTCATCTTATAATTCTCATATCATGTCAAGTATTTTGTCCGTTGAATCATTAAAATTTCGATGGATACACAAATAGTACACTCAAGGTGTATAATTAAATAACCCGTCAATTCATATTCAGGAGTACACATTAAGGCATTTAATCAGAAAGCACACTCTCGAGCCACATATCATATAACAGGATTACTTGTCCAGGGTAAATCCTGTTTCCAACATATGCTCATAAGAGCTTAATCAAGATTACCCGTCCGGACTAAATCCTATCTATAACATATGCTCAAGAGGGCTTATATCCGAGCTAAAGAGGGCATAAATACCATATATAAAGGCTAAATCATTTATGTAATAAGATTAATAGGATTACTTGTCCGAGCTAAATCCAGTCAGCAACAAATACAAGACCTCATTCAATAGGGGAAATCACATTTGTCCATCGAAATCCAATATTCAAACGAAACTTAACCTTTTTCAAACAATATCAAGCATATATTCAATTCTTATATTATAAAATCCAATTAATTCACATAAATATAAATCATATTCTATACAAATACAACATTCAATTCAACATATTTACATGCTCAATTAAATTACATGAACTTACCTCAACACTTGTTCGCGTATATAGATCTACTAATCTGATCTAACTTTGAATTTGAGTTATCTGAATCTATATAAATTAATTTAATCATCAATTTATCATTTTTAATATTCAATTGGACTCAATTTATATCCTAGGCAAATTACCATTTTGCCCCTAAACTTTCCATAAATTCTAATTTCGTCCCTAGGCTCGGAAATGAAAATCATTAACTTTACTCCCTATTCTAATCTTAACCGAAATTTCAATATACAATTTATAGCACATGTATTCTATAAATTTTAGAATTTTCCTTCAATTTTCACAACTTTACAAATTAATCCCTAAATCATGTTTTCTTGAAAAATCACTTTGTAAAAGATGTTTATCTATCAACAACCTTTCATTTTCTACCATAAATTTTAAATTTTCAGCATATTCATCCATGGCATAATTTCTATACTTTGATAACTTTTCAAATTAATTCCTCAAATAGATAGAGTAAACTATCTTGGTTTTAAAAATATAAAAATTACTAAAAACAGGACAAGGAAACTTACCCAATTAAGCTTGATTAGTTTCTTCTCTCTCTCCTAAGGTTTCCTGCAAATTTTGGGGAAGATGATATAAAATAAGATGATATTTCTATTTAATTTAATTATCATCTTTAATTTTATCACTTTCCAATTTAGTCCTTAGCATTTTCTAATTTTTCCATAGATGAATCATCAAAAATATCTACTAAATTTTAATCAATGGTCTAATTACCATATAAGGACCTCAAGTTTAGAATTCCATAGCTATTTGATCCTTTTAGCTACTAGAATTCAACTTTTGCATTTTATGCAATTTGGTCCTTCCCGTAATTAAGCACTAAATCGATAAAATTTTCTCATCAGAATTTTCACATGATATTCTCATCTAAATGCAAATCATGCAAAAATATAAAAATAATTTTTCTTTTCAGTTCAGATTTGTGGTCCCGAAACCACTATTCTGATTTTACTGAAAATGGGCTGTTACACTCTCTTTATCTTTTACAACTTTAAGAACATCAACAATAATCTCTCTTTCTTCATCAATATGAAAACTTTCCCCATTAGTATTTGATGCAAAAGTAGTTTTATAAATACCTTCATTGGCTAAGTCAAAATTTCCATTGAAGATTGTTTCTCTATTTCACCTTGCTCTATTCCACTTCTTGTTATAACAAGATTTGGGATAGTCGATTCAAATTGTTCTTCAACTACTTTCAATCTACACTTTTCAATCTCACCAATGCTTTGTAATAACTCCAGCCAAATTAATAATAGTGTTCTAATTGAACACTGCTTCTTTCTTCAAAATAATAATTACCTTATTTTACTAAAGAGTCCATCCTCTAAAGATATAGCCAAAAGCCAAAAGATGAGGCTAATTTAAATTAGCCACAAATTAAAATTAAATGCCAACATTAATCTTCCAATTAACGGCTGAAAGGAAATTCACTTATGTCACATAAAACAAATTTATCAATAATGTTGTAACACCCTTAGTCCAGTCTGGTTGTCGGACCTATACTACACAAAACTCACAAAACATCCACATACTTAATATACATGGCGGACCATGCCATGGACTAATAGGTGGCAGATCTGTAACACCCCTAACATATCTCCGTTGCCAAATTAGGGTTACAGAGCATTACAGTACAATTCAAAACATTTAATCTCAAACAGAAACAATTATTTAATTTAAATTATAATATTCATTTACACATTTCAATTATAGATTATTATGCACTTGCAAGCCTTAAATCAAGCCTACGAGACCCGAAAAATAGTTTGACAACAATTTGGGAACATTCTGAAACAAAATAGAAAAATTTATAAAGTTTTAAAAAATAGGAGTCACACAGCCGTGTGGCTCAGGGACATGTTCGTGTGGCCAATCGTGTGACAAACCGTGTAACTTTTGAAATAATTTCACACGGCCGTGTCGCAGGCTGTGTGCCTGACAGTGAAACAATCAAAATACCCTCACACAATTGTGTCGCAGGTCGTGTGATAGAACGTGTGTATATTCAAAATATGGTCACACAGCCGTGTCGCAGGCTATATGAAACCTACACCTAAAATCAAATTGACACACGGTTTTATGGTGTGACTGTGTGTGGCACACGACTGTGTGACAGCCCGTGTTTGGAACGACGGAAATGTGCAAGTGTACACAATCGCAACAAGTAATAAAGTGACAAGTAAATTTCAAGTTATCGTACTCATAGGGTCTGTGAAAAGAACTATTTATGAATTCAATTTTAAAAACACTTTGGTGAAGAAAAAATATTTTGATTTGAAGAAGTGATTAAAAACTAAGATTTTAACAAAGTAAAATAAATAAAAATAAAATAAATGTTCCAATGCACGATTTCAAAAGATGATTTTAATCAAGATGACATAATTGGGTTAAATTAATTACATTTCTTAACTTAGAATTATTAAACTCATGTTCATGTTGTTACAAATAAATTTACAGCAACTCGGTAATTTGCTAACTTATGAACATACTTACCTACCAAAATCCATTTATATCTTGACTATATCTCTACGTCAATTCAACTGATTAAACAAATTTTAATAAGAAAATGTGTTAATGCACATACATACTTATAAAATTAAAATAATCTCTTTTACATATCTCTATGTCAATTCAAACAATTAATTCAATCTCATAAGCACATAAAATGAATAACAATGGAAGGTAATGAAGAGAGAGAAATGAGGGAAAAGTGAAGAGATGTGTTTGAAGTGAGCAACCAATGGGGTATTTATAGGTTGAGAAGGCTACTAAAAATAGCCAAAATCAGTAGCCAAAGACTCTCCCATGGCCAACCACATATGCGGCATGTTTGAATATTTCAAACATGCTATTTTAAGGTAGAGGCAAATCTAGAAAGGCGTAAATAGTGGAGGGGTTTAAATGCAATTTGAAGGAGTCTTCAAGGGTCATTTTGCAAGAAAAATAATCAGCCAAGCAAGCTGATTGGGTCAGCATGTGGGGCGGTTTTGGGCTGCCCAATGCTTTGTTGGATCTATTTTCTCGGTTCAGCTCAACTGCGCCCTTTTTCATTATTAATTAACAATAATTTATTTAACCCAAATTAAATTGGATTAAAATTAAAATTAATTATATTATGAATTAATACACATAATTTGGACCGTCTTAGGTTGAAAAATTAATTCGCCTTGATGCTTCAAAATTGCTTCTCGGTTTTGAGCTTTTAGTAGTGTTTGCTAAGCTATTTTTCATCTTTTGTGGAAATCTGTCAAAAATAATAAAAAATAATCAAAATTTGATATAAAATTAATTAAAATTCAACATGTTCATAATTTGAGTGCAATTTTATTATTTTATAATTATTATTTATTTTTTGACATGAATTTTACTGAAACTACATGAATTTGAGTTAAAAATGCATGAAAATGTGTGTATATTTTCGTGTTTCCACACCCCCAAACTTAATTCATTGCTCGTCTCAAGTAATGCACAAATTTGAAAATAATTTCTAGGAAAAACCTTTGAAAAATTCCTTCAGAACAACATGCTTCCCAAAATTATGATTTTAGTATACTTATGCTCAATAACAAGAATTTTGAGATTTACGCTACTTAAGTATACATATCATTAAAACTAATCTCAATCATCCTTATGATAACAAAAATAGAATAAATTATTCCAAATAAAGACATGTTAAATCCCTACCAATTTGATTTTATTTCCTTATTCAAGATTAAGCTGCAATCATTAAGTTTAACTTATGCCTTCATATGTTGAACATAGCAATTTCTCTCCATTAATGTAGGTATCATAGAAACTTGAATCAATAGGTTTTTAAAAAGGTTGTAACATGGCTAGGCTAGGGGTAGGTAAAAGATAGATAAATTTAGGCTAAAAACTCTAGACTCAGCTTGAATCGAACCTTCGAAATAATTACCTTCAATACACCAACTTATTTTGCTTTCACATGCTTTTTTATACATCTACTTCTTTCGAGTACATATGCATTCCTTTTTTTCTCTTTTTTTTTCACGGGCATTTTGCTCTATGTACTACAATTTTTTTGAGCATTTGATACTTCTTTTCAACTCCCCCAAACTTGTTTCAAAGAATATTCTGAATAGTACTAAGTCTAGTGTTTAGGACACTTTAAAGATAATTAAGAGAAAAGTGTTGGCTACATATTGCAAAGGTTCAAATAAAATTAGGTCATATATTCTCAAAGTTGGGTTTTAAAGGATAAAAGTTCATCAACGTTGGCTTGAAAGGCTCAAACGGTTCAAACAAAAGTTGCCTAAATCATTTTCAATATTCCATACTTCCTAGGATTTTGCCTCAAGAAATTACTAAGTCAATTCTAGAGACTTAAACTTTCATGCATACCTAACTTTCCTAAAGAACTAAAATTTTATGGTATGATTTGCATGCTTTATTAAAAATACATTTATGTCATATTTCAGTTAACATAACAATTGTTGAAATAATCGAACTTTATTCATACTGAAGTTTTAGCATACTTAACAAAATTTCAAATTTTTGAACAAAATATAACCTAATCATAACTGAAAGAAAAATTTATTCTAAAAGGAAATAATTTCAATTTTTCGATCTCTCTACTTAAGATGAATAGTGTCCTCATTTTTAAAAGTGAATAGATACTATACACCAGGTAGGATTCTAAAAAAGAGGAGATGAGTCAATTTGACTACTTAAGTACCAAGCTTTCTCTAGATCCAATCCTAGACATGTATATATCTATTGTCAGACTTTGTACTTTGTACTTTGTAACTTGTTCATTTTTATTTATTATTTCCACCTCTTGGTTTATTTTGTGAAAATAAAAATTCCTAATAAAACCTAATCGTATTAAATAATCTAAGAACGAAAATAAAATAAAGTCAAGATCCTCCCTTTTTATTTATTTGCAGATCCCTCCGATTTTGACTCATCTTTTGCTCCATCGTCTTTGTTTTTACATGAACCGCTTTGCCCTCTCTTCAATAGTGGACTCCATGGTTCAAATATGAAATCTGGAAGCTTAGGCACAAAAATAAACGGGTTATTGTATATTTCTCTAAGAGCGCTTCTCATTGAGTCATCCCGTATTTTTTAATATCTCCAGTAAGGTTGTTGCTACCACTACATATGTTGCATGATGTCCATCAATTTTGGCAACTCATATCGAAGATCTGGGCAGGGAGCAGGTGTGTCGAGCAGACCGATGAGCTACTGGAGTTGGACGTAAGGCAGGTGCGGCGACAAGGAGTAGGTTGTTGGCTCGCACGGTGTGCATAGAGGCTGCTGGGTGTGTGCGTGGGCTGCTGGCCGAATGGGGCTGCTTTTAGGCATGAAGGTGACGTGCGGAGCTAGGTGGTGTTGTGGCTAGAGAGTTCGGCACTAGGTGATTTGGTACCTAGTGGGTTTTGGATGCTAGGATTGATGGAGGGATAAGTAAAAAAATGGCAAGGGTGGGTGAAATTTATAGTGAAAGGAGTAGGATTTTAATTAGAATTCTTAGAACAAATTAATAATTAAGATATTCTAAGTTCAAATTCTACATAGAGTTAACAACAATTAATAATTAATATAATACATATTAAATTATTATTTGCTATTAATTTATTAAAAATAAATACTTATTAAATAAAATATGATCAAATTTAAACTAATCCTAATTCTATGGAAAGTTGATAATAATTAATATATATTATAATAGATATAATTATATATTAATGATTATCATCTTATTTATTAAATTAAATTAAAAACATTTATTCTAGATGCCTTTTGAAAATATTTACAAAAAAAGACATCTAATTTTTAGTATTTACAAAAAGAGCAACTAAATTTTTAAAATAGTTTAATTAAGTACCTAGACTTAAAGAAAAATTGAAATTCAGTTGCAATTAAAACTTGGATCAAAATTGACCCTTTTATTTGAAAACCAAAAATTATTTTGCCATTTAGGGAATAATTTCTCGGAAGATTATGTTAAAATCAATTCCCAAGAAAGATTGGAGGGGTCACAAGCGGTCCTACTTAAGTTCCAATCTCTTAGACAGCATTTATTTAAACATGCTAATCCCGAAAATATACCCTAAATTAGTTATTAAAAAAAGAAAAATAAGAAAAATTAAATATCTGATAAAATGAACGAGATTTGATCCCATTCAATTTTATCTCCCTAGTAATGTTTTAAGCGCTGAGCATTGACTTGAAAATTACCTCACTTACTTTGAAGTTCGAGAACTCTATATGAATAAACTTAGTGAATCGTAAATGGACTGGACCAACGTGATTTTAACTTTCCTGGAAAGAACCTTAATCTGGAATTGAATAACAAGACTTGCTTACCTTAAGTCATGCCATCTCTTAAGTCTTTCCTTGAGTAATTTGGCATTCTAGTATGAGAACATTAGAAACTCTTCTAACTCATTGAGTTGGAGCATTCGTTTCTCTTTCGCAAGCTTAAGATCCAAGTTGAGTTGTTGGAGAGCCCAGTAAGATTTGTGTTCTAACTCCAAGGGTAGACGACAGGCTTTCCAAAAGACCAACCTATAGGGTGACATCCCTAAAGGTGTCTCGTATGATGTCCTGTAGGCCTATAAAGCATCGTCCAATCTTTTGGACCAATCTCGTCAGTTTGGGCAAACTACCTTCTCGAGTATGCCTTTGATCTCTTTGTTTGCCAGTTTAGCTTGCCTATTTGTCTGCAAGTGGTAAGTTGTGGCAACCTTATGCTTCACTCCATGTTTGTCGAGTAACCATTTCAACCACCTGTTCACAAAATGGGACCTTTCATCACTGATGATGGCTCTTGGGGTTCCAAACCTTGTGAACACATGCTTCTGCAAAAAATTCATCACAACCTTAGCATCGTTCGTTGGATACGCCTCAGCCTCAACCTACTTAGACACGTAGTCTACTGCTACCAATATATACCTGTGATAAAAAGATGGAGGGAAAAGACCGAGAAAGTTAATACCCCAAACATCGAATAATTCTACCTCAATGATGTTTGCTCGAGGCATCTCATTTCTTTTTGTGATGTTTCCAACCCTCTGACATCGATCACAGCTCCTTACATAAGCATAGGCATTTTTAAATAGTTTTGGCCAAAAGAATTCAGCTTGCAATACTTTGGCCATAGTACATGTACCTCCAAAGTGTCCCTCACTCAGAGCTAAGTGGCAATGGTATAGAATCTTATGTACTTCATCTTCTGCCATGCATCTCTTGATCATTTGATCTGCAGACTTTTTAAAAAAGTATGGTTCTTCTTAGAAATAGTACTTCACATCATGAAGAAACTTTTTCTTTTGATGATATGTCTTATCAATCGGCATCAAACCACAAGCTAAATACTTAGCTATATCAAGAAACCAATGGGTATTATGGACATGATATACCTTCAATATGTGTTCATCTGAAAATGTCTTCTGAATGGGTATAAGTGGAGAATTCCCTTCTTGCGACTCTAATCTAGACAAGTGGTTTGCTACTTGGTTTTCTACTCCCTTTTGATCTTAAATTTCTAGATAGAACTCTTGAAGTAGAAGTACCCATCGGATCGTCTCGGCTTAGCGTCTTTCTTGGCAAGTAAATACTTAATTATCTAATGGTCTGTATAGACAGTCACTTTGGCACCTACAAGATAAAATCAAAACTTGTCAAAAGCAAATACAATAGCAACTAACTATTTCTCTGTTATCGTATAATTCACTTGAGCTCCTTTCAGAGTCCGACTTGCGTAGTAGATGGGGTGAAAATTTTTGTTCCTTCGCTGGCCCATGACAGCTCCTATCGCGAAGTCACTTGCGTCACACATCAATTCAAATGGAAATCCCAATTTGGTGTGATGATTATGGGTGCTGAAACTAACTGACTCTTTAGATCTTTGAAAGCTCTTAAGCACTCCTCGTCAAATTTGAACGCCGTGTCCTTCTCCAATAATTTGCATAAGGTTTTAGCAATTTTAGAAAAGTCCTTGATAAATCTTCGATAGAAACTAGTGTGGCCCAAAAAGCTCTTAACACTCTTTACAGATGTTGGAGGTGGGAGTTTCTCAATAACATCTACATTTGCTTTATCTACCTTGATTCCATGTCTCGTTATCTGATGCCCTAGAACAATACCTTCTCGTACCATGAAATGACACTTTTTCTAGTTGAGTACGAGGTTTGTTTCTTCGCATGGCCTGAGTAACTTGGCTAGATTGGCTAGACAATCATCATATGTATATTTGAATATTGAAAAATCATCCTTAAATACTTCCAAGTATTTCTCAACCATATTAGAAAAAATAAACATCATACATGTTTGAAATGTATCAGGTACATTACATAACCCAAATGGCATGCATCTAAGTGCAAATGTACCATATGGACAGGTGAATGTTGTCTTGTGTTGATCTTCTAATGCTATTGTAATTTGATTATACCCCGAGTATGTGACAGTCTGTTTTTAGGTCAAATTAGAATAGTGGTTTTAGGACCACAAATTCGAAGTCAAAATAATTATTTTATTATTTTAATAAGGTCTACATCATGATAGATTAATTATGTGAAAGTTTCGTTAAGAAATTTTACTGTTTAAATGCTTAATTCGATAAAAAGGACTAAATTGCGTAAAGCATAAAACTTGTGTTCTATTAGCTAAAAGTGTCAAATAGCTATAGAAAATTAAAGTAAAGGTCCTTAAGTGATAAATAGACCATTTATGGTTAGTGGAGGATGATAGCATGGCAATTGGTGTAATTTTGAATTAATTTTAAGGTTAAAACGGTAAATGGTTAATTAAGGTTAATTATAATAAAACAAAACAAAATTTCCTTTTCCATTCATCATCATCAACAGAAATTAGAGTGAATAAAACACCATTTTTGCTTTCTTCATTTGGCCAAGCTATAGTGAGCAATTAAGGTACGGTTTTTTGATCCGTTTTTAATGATTTCTACGTTTTTAAGCTCGTTGCAGCTTAATCTAGCTAGCCCGTACCTTTGTTTTTGAAACTGTTATAGATTTTGAATGATGCCATTGTTGAATGATTGAGTAATTAAATGTTTACTGATAGATTATGAAGGTTTAATGATATATTTACAAGTTTTGTTAAGTGATTTTTGGCAAAAATGTCAATTAGGGATTAAATTGAGAAAATGTGAAATGTTATGGCTAAAAGTGTGAAATAATGAAAGATATGGGCTGCTAGGAGTTTCATTAAAATTTGGCTATCATGGGTTATGGTCTAATTGTGCAATTTTGCATTTTTATGTGTTAAGGACTAAATTGCAAAGTAGTCAAAAGTCTATGGGTAAAATTGTAAATTAGCCAAAATGAATGTTTAGGCTAAATTGAATTGAATGAAAGTTTGAATGAGTTAATTTGATATTATATATATCAAGATAAGTAAACACCGGAACTAGATCGGGGAAAACGAAAAGTGGACGAATAGTCGATAGTTTCATTCGAGGATATGAGGTAAGTTCGTATAACTAGAATTAAACTTTTATATACTTATAATTATTGAAATGAATGTATATAATGGAAATACTTGAAGAATGAATGCGTTATTGATGTAATTTATTTGTTACTGAGCCCTGTTTGAACTGTATGAATTCATAGGATACGGGTGACATGTTACTAGGGTTACCGTTTTGGTCGAGCTCCTGCATTTGTTGTGGACTCACCACAGCTCATATGAGCTTACTGATATATCAGCTTATAAGAGCTTATTGTTATCAGCTCATTGGAGCTTACCGTTTCAACTCGTATGGGCTTACTATTCAGCTTGATAGAGCTTACCGTTTCAGCTCAATAGAGCTTACTATTCATTAGCTCGGGAGAAGCTTACCGTTCATGGCTCGAAAGAGCATAAATGATAATAAATTGACGGATTACTGATATTATTCACCCGAGTATCCTTTGAATTTCTAATAGGTTCAACGAGTACAAATAATGTTATACGGATGAGTTAACTGACAGATTACTGATATTATTCACCCGAGTATCCTTTGAATTTCTAATAGGTTCAACGGGCACAAATAATGTTATACGGATGAGTTACGGTTTATAAATGTTGTTAATGTTATATATGATATATGAATTTTGGAATGATGCAAAGCATTGTATTAATGGATGGTTTCATGTAATTTTACAATGACTAACATGTGATGAATACTTGTGATTAGGTGTTTGTTAATTGAATTGGTTGCACTTTAAGTATTGCTTTGATTTTGTATAAATGGTAAGTTTAATTCTAAATTATACGGGCTTACTAAGCTATAAACCTTACTCTATTTCTTTTTCTATGTTTTATAGAGGCTCGTTAGCTCGCTCGTTTCGGACAAGTCGGAGTTGCACATCACACTATCCAATTTTCGATTGGTACTTTTGATCTTGTGAAAATTTGTAAATATGGCATGTATAGGCTAGTTTAAAAGATGTTAGTTATGTTACTTGATATCATGATTTTGGTATGTTTTTGTGTATAAGTTAAGCCATGTGATTTGGCTTATTTTGGTACTATGTTTCGGTTGAATTAAATGTTCAATTATGGTATGTTTTGGCAAGGTAATGATGGAATGAAATTATGCAAGTGAAGACTTGATATGTAGTTGTTAAATGGATGGATTATGTATGATGTTAAATAGGTATTTGGGTATGTAATTGTTAGGTTTTGATATGGCTAATAATATGTACTGAAATGGTTATCTTGGCTGCCTATTGAGTTGTAAAAATGTGGTCATTTATGCTTGTGAATGTTTGTGTTTATAGGGTGGAAAAATGGCTTTACGAATGACCTATTTTTGTCCACACGGGCATGTCTCTTAGCTGTGTGTGACACACAGTCATGCTGCACGGCCGTGTGTCCCCTGGGGTACCCTTTCGAATTAAGTCAGTATACCTTACAGTTTTGGCACGGCCTGATACAGAGGCATGTGTGGCCATTTCGAAGGGCACACGGGCTAGACACACGGGCGTGTGGTTGGCCGTGTGACCCAAGTCAGTATCCTCTCCAGTTTTCACACAGTCTGGCACACGGGCATGTCCTCGGCCGTGTGACACAAGTCAGTATGTATGCCCTGTTTCCACACGATCTAAGACACGGGCGTGTCTATTAGCTGTGTGAGGCACACGGCCTGTTCACACGGACGTGTGATGTAACAACCCAAACCCGGCCTGAACGTTGTGGCCGAAGCTGATGATGTCACATTGAAGTGATTTTCGTAAAATACGATATTGTTGAAAAACCCGTTCTATATGTAACCTCTTTGTAATCTTATTGAAGATTTTATAATATCGCGTTCATTTTCAAAATTTAAGTTGTTTGGCAAAAAGTTAATCATATTAAATTGTTATTAATTCTAAAACATTAATTCTTGTGGAAGCCTTTAAAACATATTGCGTAAGCGTGGTGTTTTGGAAAATATTTATCTTTTTGAAAACCCGCATCCTACTACTAGCAGATATAAATCAAAATAAAGAAAACCCCAAATTAAAGATTAAAATTTTAAAAAGGCCTTAATACATAAAAATACCCAAATTAAATAACTTATAAATTAAAGTCAAATAAATAAAATAGGTGCGGTTATGTGGCCACCTTTGAGTCCTTCGCAGCACCGACCCGCCTAAGACTGGGGATTACCTGCGTAGATGAATAGAAGGGTGAGTTTATGAAAACTCAGTGTGTAATCCCTTATCAAGCAATCAGTCAATCAACAGTGAGCAAATACAGTCTAGGCCTAAGCCCTTTTCAATAACAGTTCAGATTCAGTTCGGGCTTAGCCCATTACAAGATGTCGATTTGATGCGGGCACGAGCCCATTTTGATGTGATAATAGATATACAATCAATAGATCCTACCCAACCAGCCTTTACACTCCATCTCCGTCCAACCCTACACTCCATGTGGGGATAAAATCAACCCACCCATCCCTACACATAAAAATAGCACCGGTTGTGGCACTAAACAGTAATTGCAGCAGAGTTGCCAGTACAGTACACTTCATCAAATCATAAAAAAAACCCGTCCCCATGTAATATGTCATTTCGTGTCATAATATCATGTGTATTATATATGTTCTCATGGCATGCTCAAATAAAATAATATATCTCATAAGGGCATAAAAGTCATTTTATTATATAGGGGCATAACAGTTATTTCATCAATTTGGGGGTCTAGGTATACTTACCGACCCAACAGTAGGTCCATAGTCGTCTTGGGAGACCCATGCAACCTTAACAGTCAATCAGTGAAAATGGGCCCACGGCCCATATTACGGGCTTATGTGGGCCCACACGCTTGTGTGGCCCACATAGCCCAGAAATGGCCTTGGCCGTGTGGGTACACAGCCTGCCCAATATTCTCTACACGTCCGTGTGGTTTACCCATGAGGGGCCCATAAGCCTGTTGGGCCAACACGGCCCAGTTCGGCCCAAAATGGCCCAATACAGCATCTGCCCATGAATCGCTCATTGGTCAGCCTCAATGATTGTACGCCCATGTTCGGACACACGGATTCCCACACAAGCGAGCGCACGCCCGTGTAACGTTGTCGATCACTTATTCTGACTTTTGTTGATTCCCAAAGCAGGGATTGTGTTTACACACCTGGTTATGAAACAACGCTCTCAATCCTTGAGCCCTCCAAACCGAAATTCCATCGTAACCAATTGGTTAGTCACATGTCTAACAAGCCTTACATCCCTACTCGAACCACTTAAATAATATACCGTCATCCTCTTACCTTAACTAAACAATTGAAACTTGCTCACTTAAACAATCGAACCCGAAAGGTCACAAGTTTCTGCAATCCAACCGAATCCTTGTTAACCAAACAGAACAGTTACCCAAACGAGTACATACAAGGTACTCTATTCGAAATAAGAAAGTAAACACCTAACAACAGTCAACCTGATCGCTCTAAGAAAATACACTTACCAATTACAATGTGCAAGATTAACAACCAATCTAGAATACTTACCAGAAAATTCGAGAAGGAGGAAACAGACGGTCCCCAAGAAGAGAAAAGGTTTGGCAATAGAGAAATAGAAGGGAAGGGTGACAGAAGGAAGAGATTCGGCCAAGGAAAAATAATGTGGAAAACGTTTACTTACTGCTTAACATGAGAGAATGAAAAACAAACAATTGGTTGGCACTGAAAGAGGAAGAAATGCTCAGCACTTGGCAAAAATCAATGGGAATTCGACAGCAACAAAGGAGTGATAGGAGAAACACAATCAATAGGGAAAAAGAAAAAGAAAAGAACAATTAACTGAAATCAGTTTAAAGAACTAGGAGTGACCGATAGAGAATTGAGAGAAAACCCAAAAGAAAGAAGAGATGCACAAAGAGGAAATTCGGCTAGGAGGGAAAAGGATTTGCCGTCAGAAATTAGGAAATTTTTTGGTAGGGAGTGCTGAAAATTTGATAAAAAGAATACTAGTTCAGCACAACCTCTCATCACATCCCTAAAATCGCTCCTCAAAAACCTCCTTACCAACCGTACACTTTCCCCACACATCTCAAAGTCCTTATTTTCCTCCACCAACCCAATATTTCCTTCAAAAAATCAGCCACACGTCCCCCACACTCCTCAAACACAAAATTTTGGTCAACCACAACTCTTTCATGGCCAAGCATTAAAATAAATCCCTTTTGATCACGTACAACATTACACTCCACCTATCCATCAGACCAGCAGGCCCATTCTGACATATTTTAGTAACATTTATTAATAAGCCTACTGACTAGAGTTAGAAGTTTATTCAATTAAAACAAAAATTTTCCCAGGCTAAGGCTTGAACTTAAAACTTCTCAGACTCTTCCCAAGACACTTAACCACTGAAGCAAATATGTATTTGTGTCACAAACATACGAAATTAAGTATTTAAGATTCTTGGGGCGTTATAACTCTACCCCCTTAATGAAAATATCGGCCTCAAAATTTTACATTATCAGAACAAATGTGGATATTGCTATCACATTGTATCCTCGGGCTCCCACGTGGCCTCCTCAAAACTAAAATTATGCCACAGAACTTTAACCAGTGGGATGGACTTTCTTCTCAGAACTTTAACATCACGGTCCAATAACTGTACCAGCTCCTCCTCGAAGGTCAGATCTGGCCTAACCTCAATCTCCTCAACTGGAACAATATGTGTGGGATCAGAGCGGTAACGCCTCAACATAGAGACGTGGAATACGTTATGAATCTGCTCTAACTCTAGAGGTAGCTCTAACTGGTAGGCAACTGGTCCCACTCATCTCAGTATGCGATAAGGCCCAATTAATCTAGGGCTCAACTTGCCCTTACGACCAAATCTTAATATCTTCTTCCATGGTGAAACCTTGAGAAACACGAAGTCCCCCACAGAATACTCTATCTCTTGACGCTTCAGATCTGCATACGACTTTTGTCTATCAGAGGCCTGTTTCAGTCAATCTCGAATCAAATTGACCTTATCCTCAGTATCAGACACCAATTCAGGACCCAGAACCTGATGCTCGCCCAACTCAGTCCAACACAGAGGAGTGCGACACCTACGTCCATATAGTGCCTCATAAGGTGTCGTCTGTATGCTAGACTAGTAACTGTTGTTGTAAGCAAACTCTACCAATGGCAAATAGTCCTCCCAACGGCCTCGGAAGTCTATTACACAACCCCTTAACATATCCTCCAATATCTGAATCACCCTCTCAGATTGACCATCTATTTGAGGATGGAACGCAGTACTAAAGTCCAACCTTGTACCCAGAGCCTCATGCCCCAGAATCGAGACGTAAAGCGAGAATCTCTATCAGATATTATCGAAACTGGTACCTCATGTAATCTTTCTATCTCCAAAACATATAATTCAGCTAGCTTTTGCAGTGAATAATCAGTACGAACAGGTATGAAGTGGGCATACTTGGTCAATCGATCAACAATGACCCATATAGAATCCTTCTTAGTAGGCGTTAGGGGCAACCCACTAACGAAGTCCATAGTCACTCTCTACCACTTCTAAAGCAGAATCTTAACTGGCTGCAATAAACCTAAGGGTAGCTGATGCTTAGCCTTAACCTGCTGGCATGTCAAACATTTACCCACGAAATTAGTAACCTCTCGCTTAAAACCTGGCTACCAGTACAGCTCACTAAGGTCTCGATACATCTTATTTCCTCCAAGATGCATAGCATAAGGGCTACTATGCGCTTCTTGTAGAATAGACTACCTCAAATCAGTATCGTTTGGAACACAGATTCTCCCACGAAAATAGAATGCCCCTTTGCTATTCAATCCAAAATCTGATTTGACACCACTCTCAATTTGTTAGAATCGAAGACTCAGTGACACATCTTCCAACTTCTTACCCTTAATCTATTCGATCCATATCGGTTTAACCTAGAGTTCAGCCAACAGACTACCATCATCAAATAAACTTAGGCGAGCAAACATCGCCCTTAGATCAGTCATAGCCCTACGGTTCAATGCATCGGCCACTACATTGGCCTTGCCAGGGTGGTATCCAATCGTACAGTCATAATCCTTTAGCAGCTCAATCTATCTACGCTGCCTAAGATTTAGCTCCTTCTGAGTGAGATGATATTTGAAACTCTTGTGATCAGTGTAAATAATACACTTCACACCATACAAGTAATATCTCCATATTTTCAGTGCGAATACCACTACGGCCAACTCCAAGTCATGTGTCGGATAATTTGCCTCATGAGTGTTAACCTGTCGAGGCGCATACGCAACTACCTTACCCTCCTGTATTAGTACACACCCCAAGCCGACGTGTGATGCATCACTGTAAACCGTAAATTCCTTTTCAGACTTTGGTTGTATCAAAAAAAGGGCCTCAGTCAGTATGGTCTTGAGCCTCCCAAAGCTCTCTTGCTGCACATCAGTCCAGTTAAATGGCACACCCTTACGTAGCAGCTTTGGTCAAGGGTGCTGCAATTACGGAAAACCCTTCTACAAACCGTCGATAGTACCCAACCAGTCCCAAAAAACTACGAATCTCTGATACAGTCCTAGGCTGCTTCCAATCCAAGATAGCCTCAATCTTTCGAGGGTCGACCCTGATCCCCTCAGCAAATACCACATTGCCCAGAAATGTTACTTCTCGTAACCAGAACTCACACTTACTGAACTTGTCATACAATTACTTCTCTCTCAAAATCTGTAGAACCACTCAAAGATGTTCATCATGTTCATCCTCAGTCTTTGAATACACCAGAATATCATCCATGAACACTACTACGAACTGGTCCAGATAGGGTTGGAACACGAGGTTCGTCAGATCTATAAAAGCTACTGGTACATTCGTCAGTCCAAACGGCATCATTAAGAACTCATAATGACTATAGCGAGTCCTAAATGTCGTCTTATGCACATAATTTTCTTTGACCCTCAATTGATGGTACCCAGATCGGAGACCAATCTTAGAGAAAATTGAAGCTCCTCGAAATTGGTCGAACAAATCATCTATCCTCGGTAAGGGGTACTTATTCTTAACAGTCAGTTTATTTAGTTGTTGGTAGTTAATGCATATACGCATGGATCCATCTTTATTTTTCACGAATAGAACTGGTGCTCCCCACGGAGACACACTTACACGAATGAATCCACGATCCAGTAACTCTTAGATTTGAGCCTTAAGCTCCACAAGCTCTTTAGGTGTCATTCTATAAGGGGCGATGGACACAGGAGCTGTACCAGGTAGGAGCTCAATCCCAAACTCAACCTCACGGTTTGGAGGTAACCCAGGTAGCTCATCAGGAAACACATTTGGAAAGTCTTTAACTATTCTGATATCTTTAACAAAGGAACCCTCAGAATCTAAAACATTAATGTAGGCCAAGTACGCCTTACATCCCTTACGAACTAACTTCTCTGCCCTTAATACAGAGATCACATTACTCAAGTAGTTTCGTCATTCCCCAATCACAACTACCTCATCATCCTCCTCAGTCCTCAGTACTACCCATTTAGTAGCACAATCCAAGCTCGCTCGGTGTTTAACTAGCCAATCCATGCCCAGTATCAAATCAAATTCTCCAAAAGGGAGTTCCATTAGATCAGCCAGAAAGATAACTCCTTGTACCTCTAAAAGGACGTCCCTAGACAATTTATTAACCTTGATAGGCTGCCCCAACGGACTCAATACAGTAATTCCATTCGAATTACTCTCAACCAAAATTCGCAAATTCTCAGTAACAGTGCAGGCAACATAGGAATGGGTAGATCCTACATCTATCAATGCAATATAAGGTATATAGAAAATTAAGAACATACCCGTGATGATGTCTGGAGCATCTCCCTCCTCTCGGCGACGTGCAGCATACACCAGAGCCAGTTGCCTTGCCTCTGTCTAATTAGCACATTTGCCCAGTGCCTTCTGACCACGACCCTGACCATTACCACCCCTAACCTAATCACGGCCTCTCAGTGGTTGTTGAACTACTCTCGGTGGTGCTGTACTCATACCAGAAGCTTGTATTTTATTAGCCCTCTACGGGCAATCTCTGATACGATGCTCCAAAGATCCACACCTTAAACACGCCCCAGTTCTTTTCCAGCACTCGCCCTGATGGCGTTTGCCATAATTATTACACAACGTCTGTCTAGTAGTAGCAATAGGGGCCCCAACTCTGATCGGCCCATAACCTCTGGCTTTTTTTTAGGCCTCTGAATGGAGTTCGAGGGCTTCGAATCCCTCTTATTCCTACCTTTCTCTCTATTCTGGCACTCAGCGCTCTTCACCTCTTCGACGATCTTCACCTTATCAACCAGTGCTGCAAAGTCTCGCTCTCTTTGTGGAGCTATCAGAACTCTTAGGCTATCTCTAAGGCCATCCTCGAAGTGAACACATCGCTCATACTCAGTAGCCACCATTCCTCTCGTAGAGCTGCTTAGTCTTAAGAACTCGGCCTCATACTCGACCACTGTTCTATCTTCTTAGGTTAAATTCAAAAACTCTTTTCTCCGAGTATCCATATAACTAGCACCCACATATTTTTCCTAAAAAGCAGTTTTGAAGAACTCCCAGGTCAGGCGATCGGGCTGAGTGCCCTCCTTCACCGTAAGCCACCACTGGTAGGCCTCATCCCACAGTAGCGACATAGCACCCTTCAGTTTTTGCTCAGGGGTGCAGTCCAGGCCATCCATGATTCTATCTGTGGCCTCTATCCAGTACTCAACCACGTTAGGGTCAACTCCAGCAATACCCCTAAAAATCTCATTTCCATTGGACCGGAATCATTTCATAATCGACTCATGGCCTCTAGTTCCAGTATTGGCCCCAACGACCCTCTGTAGAATTCTTAACATGGCTTGAGACAGTGCATCATCCCCAACAGCCCGCTCATGAGACCCAGTCTCGGTCACGGGTGAAGCCAGTGTCCCACTAGTTTATAGATTTAGTATGTGGTTAGATGACACAAACCTAGCTCGAGCCCCTCTACGGCCTCTCATTCCCCATCCACGAGTACCTCTAGTGCTCATTGTCTAATCTTGTATTATCTGGTTATTATTTTTATGCATCAGTTTACAGTTTCAATAAATATTAGCAGATGTTTTATGGAAAACAATAATTCAGAGTTTATTTTCGAAGATCGCAGTCTTACTACAGTTTTCAACTTACACTAACTAGAGTGTCTCAGCATAGTCTACTACCTACAGTAATCTCAGTATTGACTATTTATAGCATTTCAGTTTAAAACAAACAGCAGTTTCAGAACACTTATAGAATCGGCGCCAGAGACTCGGTATACCACACACTCAGTAAAACATTTCAAAATACTTTAAATCCTTTAAAACAGTCCTTTTAAAAATTTAAAACTTTACAAGAAACTCAAATCCATAGCCGAGTTTTACAACATGGCTCTGATACCTCTAAATGTAACACCCCAAACCTGGCCTGAATGTTATGGCCGAATCTGATGATGTCACATTGAAGTGATTTTCGTAAACTATGATATTGTTGAAAAACCTGTTCTATATGTAACCTCTTTATGATCTTAACGAAGATTTTAGAATGTTGCGTTCATTTTCAAAATTTAAGTTGTTTGGCGAAAAGTTAATCATATTAAATTTTTATTAATTCTAAAAAATTAATTCTTGCGGAAGCCTTTAAAACATATTACGTAAGCGTGGTGTTTTGGAAAACATTTATCTTTTTGAAAACCTGTATCCTACTACTAGTAGATATAAATTAAAATAAATAAAACCCCAAATTAAAGATTAAAAATTTAAAAAGTCCTTATTACATAAAAACACCCAAATTAAAGAACTTATAAATTAAAGTCAAATAAATAAAATATGTGTGGTTATGTGGCCACCTTTGAGTCCCTCGCAGCACTGACCCGCCTAAGACTGGGGATTACCTGTGCAGATAAGCAGAAGGGTGAGTTTATGAAAACTCAATGTGTAATCCCTTATCAAGCAATCGATCAATCATCTGATAAGCAAATGCGATGCGGGCCTAAGCCCTTTTCAAAGAATGATTCAGATTCGGTTTGGGCCTAGCCCGATCTGATGTCGATATCGATGTCGATGCGGGCTCGAGCCCATTTCAATGATAGTAACAGACATGCAATCAATAGATCCTACCCAACCAGCCTCTACACTCCATCTCCGTCCAACCCTACACTCCATGTGGGGATAAAATCAACCCACCCATCCTTACACTCCAAAATAGCACCGGTTGCGGCACTAAATAGTAATTGCAGCAGAGCTGCCAATACAGTACACCTCCACCAATCATAAAAAAAACCCATCCCCATACAATATGTCATGTCGTGTCATAATATCATACGTGTATTATATATGTTCACATGGCATGCTCAAATAAAATCATATATCTCATAAGGGTATAAAAGTCATTTTATCACATAGGGGCATAACAGTCATTTCATCAATTTGGAGGTCTAGGTAAACTTACCTACCCAACAGTAGGTCCACAGACGTCTTGGGTGACCTGTGCAACCTTAACATTCAATCAGTGAAAATAGGCCCACGGCCCATATTATGGGCCCATGTAGGCCCACACGTCCGTGTTGCCCACATAGCCCAGAAATGGCCTTGGCCGTGTGCGTACACAGCTTGCCCAATATTCTCCACATGTCCGTGTGGTTTACTTGTGAGGGGACCACAAGCCCATGAGGCCCACACGGCCCAATTCGGCCCAAAATGGCCCAATACAGCCTCAACCCATGAATCGCTATTGGCCAGCCTCAACGATCGTACGCCCATGTTCGAACACACCGATCCCCATACCAGCTAACGCACGCCCGTATAGCATTGTCGATCACTTATTTTGACTTTTATCAATTTCTAAAGTAGGGATTATGTTTACACACCTGGTTATGAAACAACGCTCTCAGTCCTTGAGCCCTTCAAACCTAAATTCCATCGTAACCAATTGGTTAGTAGCATGTCTAACAAGCCTAACACCCCTACTCGAAGCGCTTAAATAATACACCGTCATCCTCTTACCTTAACTAAACAATCAAAGCTTGCCCACTTAAACAATCAAACCTGAAAGGTCATAAGTTCCTGCAATCCAACTGAATCCTTGTTAACCAAACAGAACACTTACCCAAATGAGTACACACAAGGTACTCCATTCGAAATAAGAAAGTAGGCACCTAACAACAATCAACCTGATCGCTCTAAGAAAATACACTTACCAATTACAATGTGCAAGATTAACAACTAATCCAGAATATTTACCAGAAAATTCGAGAAGGAGGAAATAGACGGTCCCCAAGAGGAGAAAAGGTTCGGCAACAGAGAAATAGAAGGGAAGGGTGACAAAAGGAAGAGATTTGGCCAAGGGAAAAATAATGTGGAAAACGTTTACTTACTGCTCAACACGAGAGAACGAAAAACAAACAAATGGTTGGCACTGAAAGAGGAAGAAATGCTCAGCACTTGGAAAAAATCAATGGGAATTCAGCAGCAACAAAAGAGTGATAGGAGAAACGCAATCAGCAAGGAAAAAGAAAAAGAAAAGAACAATTAACTAAAATTAGTTTAAAGAACTAGGAGTGACCGATAGAAAATTGAGAGAAAACCCAAAAGAAAGAAGAGATGCACAAAGAGGAAATTCGGCTAGGAGGGAAAGGGATTTGCCATTAGAAACTAGGCAATTTTTGGGGAGAGAGTGCCAAAATTTTGAAAAAAAGAATACTAGTTTAGTACAACCTCTCATCACATCCCTAAAATCACTCATCAAAAACCTCCTTACCAACCATACACTTTCCCCACACATCTCAAATTCCTTATTTTCCTCCACCAACCAAATATTTCCTCCTAAAAATCAGCCACACGTCCCCCACACTCTTCAAACATAGAATTTTGGTCAACCACAACTCTTCCATGGCCAAGCAGTAAAAATAAATCCCCTTTAATCACGTAGAGATTCGAACTCCTGCCCGCTTGCAACATTACACTCCACCTATCCACCAGACCAGCAGGCCCATTCTGACATATTTTAGTAACATTTATTAATAAGCTTACTAACTAGAGTTAGGAGTTTATTCAATTAAAACAAAAATTTTCCCAGGCTAAGGCTTGAACTTAAGACTTCTCAGACTCTTCCCAGGATACTTAACCACTGAAGCAGACATGTATTTGTGTGTCACAAACATACAAAATTAAGTATTTAAGATTCTTGGGGCGTTACATGTGACACTTGAAATGTTGAAATTTTTATATGTTACCGATTTAGTCCCAAATGCATGATTTAAACTTTGTATGCCCGATTTAAGTACATATTGAATGTGAATGAATGATATTTACTGAAATGAGATGACATTTGATAAATGATTATTCTGAATTGAGTTACAAGTCCGGTAATGCCTCTTAACCTATTCTGGTAACAGTTACGGGTTAGAGGTGTTACATTTGTTGGTATCAGAGCTACGATTTAGTCAATTCTAGGACAAACGTAGTGTTTGTGAGTCTAGCTATACATGTCATCTATAAAATTGTGGTAGTGTGATGACTCCTGACGTTTTTGAATATGTTTTTATATAGTAATGGATCCCGAACGAGCTGTAGCGGATGATGTAGAAAGTAACGCGCTAGCTTCTGCTCAAAGGACAGCGCCTACTGAATCTAGACCCGTGACAAGTAGTTACGGGGGTGAGGCTAAAGAAGCCTTCTTTCAGATATTGAACGAGTGGTTCACACAGTACATTCGTACAAACCCAGTTGCTCAATAACCTTCACCCCTGTCTGTTCCCCCACCGATCCCTGTAGTTCCTCAAGGTAATGATCCTCTACGATTAAATAAACCACCTATTGATAAGATACGGAAACACAGAGTTGAGGAATTTGGAGCCACTGTTAATGATGATCCTGAGAAGGCTGAGTTTTGGCTTGAGTACACGATTCGGGTATTTGACGAATTATTTTGCACACCTGATGAATGTTTAAAAATGTGCAGTATCACTTTTGAGAGACACTGAGTATCAATGGTGGAATACCTTGATATTTGTAGTTCTACAAGAAAGAGTCACTTGGGATTTCTTTCAAGTTAAATTTAGAAAGAAATACATCAGCCAAAGATTCATTGATCAGAAATGAAAAGAATTCCTTGAATTGAAGCAGGGTCATATGTCAGTCACAGAATATGAAAGAGAGTTTGTATGACTCAGCAAATATGCCCGTGAATACGTCTCTTCTGAAGCTATAATGTATAAAAGATTCGAGGATGGACTTAATGAAGAAATCAAAGTGTTAGTTGGAATTCTTGAGCTGAAAGAGTTTGTTGTTTTGTTTGATCTAGCTTGTAAAGCCAAAGAGCTTTGCAAAGAGAAAAGAAAAGTCGATGTTGTGGCTAGAGATTCTAGAAAGAGATTTGTGGGTAAATCACATCAGTCAGTATTAAAGAAATTTAGAGACTATCATCCTCGTTCTACGGCTTCTACAGGAATTTCGATCAGAGATAGAGATGCAAGACATTTTAGTTCTAAACCTCAGGTGACATCTATTGCTAGTGTAGGAAGTGTTAGAAATGTTGGGCCTAAATGTAAACACTGCAATAAGAAACATTATGGTGAATGTAGATTAGTGAGCGGAGCTTGCTTTAAATGTGGATCGCTTGATCATTATCTCCGAGACTGTCTAGAAAAGTTTACAACTGATAGAGATCAACCAATGAAAGTGAGTAACACGGCTTCTAGAGGGATACCACCCCAAAATACTGTAAATATGAGTGGTAACTGAGGTGCTACAATAAATTCGATTGTAAGATCTGAGGCACGAGCACCGCGGATCTTATGCTATACTATGCTGCGGGAGGAGGCATCATCGCGGGCGTTATTACCGATATACTTTTCTCTTTTGATGATCGATATAGTTGCGTTTATAGATCCTAGATCAACTCATTCTTATATCTATATGAATTTGGTGTTTAAAAAGAGTTTACATGTGGAGTTTACAAAATTTGTAATTAAAGTATCGAACCCCTTAGGAAAATCTATTTTAGTTGATAAAATTTGTAAGAATTGTCATCTGATGACTCGAGGTTACTGTTTTTGGGCTGACTTGATGCTTCTACCGTTTGATGAGTTTGATGTGATTTTGGGTATGGACTGGCTGGCTATGCATAATGCAGTTGTGAATTGTAGATAGAATACTATCGAATTAAAATGTCCAAACAGTGAGATTCTTTGGATTAAGTCTGATGATCGGAATGAATTACCTATTATGATATCATTTGTGTTAGCTCAGAAATATTTGAAAAAGGGTTATAATGCATATCTTGCATATGTATTGGATACAAAAGTGTCTGAATCAAAGATTGAATCGGTACCTGTTGTTTGTGAGTTTTCGAATGTATTTCCAAAAGAATTATCAAGTTTGCCTCTAATTAGAGAAATTGAATTTGATATTGAATTAGTACCTGGAACAATGCCGATATCATAACTCCATACAGAATGGCTTCAACGGAATTAAGAGAGTTGAAAGCTCAATTGCAAGAATTGTTAGATAGAGGTTTTGTACAACCGAGTTATTCTCTCTAGGGTGCACCGGTATTGTTTGTGAAAAATAAAGATGGCACTATGAGCATGTTTATCGACTATAGTCAATTGAATAAAGTAACTATAAAGAACAAATACCCTCTACCGTGGATTGATGATTTATTTGATCAGTTGAAAGGGACTACAGTATTTTCAAAGATTGATTTGAAATCAAGTTACTATCAGTTACGAGTCAAAGAGTCGGATGTGCCAAAAATCGTATTCAGAACAAGGTATGGACATTATGAATTCCTTGTTATGCTTTTCGGTTTAACTAATGCTCCTGCCATTTTTATGGACTTGATGAACCAGATATTCAGACCGTATTTAGATAGATTGTTTTTTGTATTCATAGACGACAATCTGATCTATTCACGAAATGAATCTGAACATGCTGAGCACTTGAGAATTGTGTTACAAAATCTACGTGATAAATAGTTATTTGCAAAGTTCAGCAAATGTGAGTTTCGGCTCAAAGAGGTTGGATTTCTGGGGCACATTGTTTCAGCTGACGGTATTAGAGTTGATCCGAGCAAGATTTCTGCTATTGTTGATTGGAAACCTCTGAGAAATGCATTTGAAGTCCGTATTTTTCTGGGCTTAAGAGGCTATTACCGAAGATTCATCAAAGGATTCTCGATGATTGCGGCACCGATGACACGATTGTTACAAAAAGACGTGAAGTTTGATTGGTCAGAAAAATGTCAGCAGAGTTTTGAACAGTTGATAGTACTATTAACTGAAGCACCAGTATTGGTTCAACCGAAATCGGGGAGAGAATTTCTGATTTATAGTGATGCGTTATTAAAGGGTCTGGGATGTGTTCTGATGCAAAATGGAAAATTTATAGCTTATGCTTCTCGACAGTTGAAACCGTACGAAAAGAACTATCCAACGCATGATTTAGAGTTGGCTGCAATAGTATTTGCATTGAAGATTTGGCGACACTACTTATATGGTAACAAATGCCACATTTATACGGATCACAAGAGCTTGAAATATCTGATGACACAGAAAGGTTTGAATTTGAGACAATGAAGATGGCTTGAGTTATTGAAATATTATGACTTTTTGATTGATTATCATCCAAAAAAAGCTAATGTTGTTGCTGATGCTCTGAGTCGAAAATCTTTGTTTGCATTACGAGTAATGAACACCCAGTTGATGATTTGTGATGGCGGGTCTATCTTAGCCGAATTAAAAGCTAAACTAGTATTTCTTCAACAAATCTGTAAAGCTCAGAAAGATGACAGTGATTTACAAGCTAAACGAATTCAATGTGAGTCTATTTCTGATTTAGAATTTCATATTGGAACTGATGAATGTTTAATGTTCCGAGATAGAATTTGTATATCAAAAAATACAGAGCTTATTCATAAAATCCTGCATGAAGCACACAGTAGTCATTTTTCTGTTCATCCGAGTAGTACCAAATGCATAATGATCTGAAACAAATATATTGGTGGTCAGGTATGAAAAAGGATATCTCAGATTTTGTATCGAAATGTTTAATATGTCAGCAAGTCAAAGCTGAACATCAAATACCATCAGGTTTACTACAGCCTGTAATGATTCCTGAGTGGAAATGGGATAGAGTTTCAATGGATTTTGTATCGGGATTGCCTCTAACTCTGAAAAAGAAAGACTCTATCTGGGTTGTCGTTGATCGACTAACTAATTCTGCTCATTTCATACCGATATGTACAGATTACTCACTTGACAGATTAGCTGAATTGTACATTTCTGAAGTTGTTCGGTTACACGGGGTGCCATTATCTATTATTTCTAATAGAAACCTAAAATTTACGTCACGGTTCTAAAAGAAACTGCAAGAGGCTCTAGGAAGAAAGTTGAATTTCAGTACTGCTTTTCATCCTCAGACTGACGGTCAGACTGAGAGAGTTATTCAAATTCTCGAAGACATGTTGAGATGTTGTATTTTAGAGTTTGAGGGCAGTTGGGAAAAATACTTACCATTGATTGAATTCGCATACAACAACAGTTTCCAAACAAGTATAAAGATATCACTGTATAAAGCTTTGTATGGTTGCAAATGTTGAACTCCTCTATATTGGACTGAATTGAGTGAGAAAAAGATTCAAGGGGTTGATTTAATCAGAGAAACTGAAGAAAAAGTGAAAACTATTTGTGATAGTTTAAAAGCAGCTTCAGATCGATAGAAATTCTATGTAATTTGAAACGTAGAGAGATTGAATTTCAAGTCGGAGACAGAGTGTTTCTAAAAGTGTCACCATGGAAAAAGATTATCCATTTCAGACGTAAAGGAAAGTTAAGTCTATGATTCATCGGGCCGTATAAGATCATTGAAAGAATAGGACCAGTAGCATATCGACTTGCTTTACCATCAGAACTTGAAAAGATCCATAATGTTTTTCATGTTTCTATGCTACGTCATTATAGATCTGATCTGTCACATGTGATCTCTCCGATAAATGTTGAAATTCAACCCTATATGTCATATAGAGAAGAACAGATTAGGATTTTGGCCCGTGAGATCAAAGAATTGAGAAATAAATGTATAACTCTAGTGAAGGTTCTTTCGCAAAAACATGGGATTGAAGAATGATACGTGGGAACCTAAGGAAGCTATGCAAAAACAGTACCCAAACCTTTTCACTGGTAAGATTTTCGGGGACGAAAATCCCTAAAGGGGGAGAGTTGTAATAGCCCGTTTTTAGGTCAAATTGGAACAGTGGTTTTGGGACCACAAATTTGAAGTCAAAATATTTATTTTATTATTTTAATAAGGTCTACAACATGATAAATTAATTATGTGAAATTTTCGTTAAGAAAGTTTACTGTTTAAATGCTTAATTCGGTAAAAAGGACTAAATCGCGTAAAGCATAAAACTTGTGTTCTATTAGCTAAAAGTGTCAAATAGCTATAGAACATTAAAATAAAGGTCGTTAAGTGATAAATAGACCATTTATGGCTAGTGGAGGATGATGGCATGGCAATTGGTGTAATTTTGAATTAATTTTAAGGTTAAAATGGTAAATAGATAATTAAGGTTAATTATAATAAAATAAAACAATATTTCCTTCTCCATTCATCATCATCAATCAAAATTAGGGTGAAAACAACACCATTTTTTCTTTCTTCATTCGGCCAAGCTATAGTGAGCAATTAAGGTACGTTTTTTATCCGTTTTTAATGATTTCTACGTTTTTTAGCTCGTTGCAGCTTAATCTAGCCAGCCCGTACCTTCATTTTTAACACTGTTATAGATTTTGAATGATGCCATTGTTTAATGATTGAGTAACTAAATGTTTAATGATAGATTATGAAGGTTTAATGATAGATATACAAGTTTTGTTAAGTGATTTTTGACAAAAATGTCAATTAGGGATTAAATTGAGAAAATGTGAAATGTCGTGGTTAAAAGTGTGAAATAATGAAAGATATGGGCTGTTAAGAGTTTCATTAAAATTCAGCTATCATGGGTTATGATCTAATTGTGCAATTTTTCATTTTTATGTGTTAAGGACTAAATTGCAAAGTAGTCAAAAGTCTAGGGAAAAATTGTAAATTCGCCAAAATGAATGTTATAGGCTAAATTGAATTGAATGAAAGTTTTAATGAGTCAATTTGATATTACATAGATCAAGATAAGCAAATATCAGAACTAGATCGAGCAAAACGAAAAGTAGACGAATAGTCGATAGTTTTATCCGAGGATACGAGGTACGTTCGTATAATTAGAATCAAACTTTTATATACTTGTAATTATTGAAATGAATGTATGTAATGGAAATACTTGAAGTATGAATGCCTGTTTGAACTGTATGAATTCATAGGATACGGGTGAATGTTACTGGGGTTACCATTTTGGTCGAGCTCCTGCATTTGTTGCGGACTCACCACAGCTCGTATGAGCTTACCAATATATCAGCTCGTAAGAGCTTACTATTATCAGCTCATTGGAGCTTACCGTTTTAGCTCATATGAGCTTATTGTTCAGCTCAATAGAGCTTACCGCTTCAGCTCAATAGAGCTTACTGTTCATTAGCTCGGGAGGAGCTTACCGATCATGGCTCGAAAGAGCATAAATGATGATAAATTGACGGATCACTGATATTATTCACCCAAGTATCCTTTGAATTTCTAATAGGTTCAACGGGCATAAATAATGTTATATGGATGAGTTAATTGACAGATTACTGATATTATTCCCTCGAGTATCCTTTGAATTTCTAATAGGTTCAACGGGCACAAATAATGTTATACGGATGAGTTACAGTTTATAAATGTTGTTAATGTTATATATGATATATGAATTTTGGAATAATGCAAAGCATTGTATTAATGGATGGTTTCATGTAATTTTACAATAACTAACATGTGATGAATACTTGTGATTAGGTGTTTGTTAATTGACTTGGTTGCACTTTAAGTATTGCTTTGATTTTATATAAATGGTAAGTTTATTTCTGAATTATACGGGCTTACTAAGCTATAAACCTTACTCTGTTTCTTTTTCTATGTTTTATAGAGGCTCGTTAGCTCGCTTGTTTTGGACAAGTCAGAGTTGCACATCACACTATCCAATTTTCGATTAGTACTTTTGATCTTGTGAAAATTTGTAAATATGGCATGTATAGGCTAGTTTAAAAGATGTTAGTTATGTTACTTGATATCATGATTTTGGTATGTTTTTGTGTATAAGTTAAGCCATGTGATTTGGCTTATTTTAGTACCATGTTTTGGTTGAATTAAATGTTCAATTATGGTATGTTTTGGCAAGGTAATGATGGAATAAAATTATGCAAGTGAAGACTTGATATGTAGTTGTTAAATGAATGGATTATGTATGATGTTAAATAGGTATTTAGGTATGTAATTATTAGGTTTTGATATGGCTAATAATGTGTATTGAAATGGTTATCTTGGCTGCCTATTGAGTTGTAAAAATGTGGCCATTTACGCTTATGAATGTTTGTGTTTATAGGGTGGCAAAATGGCTTTACAAATGGCCTATTTTTTTCCACGGGCGTGTGTCTCAGCCGTGTGCGACATACGGTCATGCTACACGATCGTGTGTCCCCTGGGGTACCCTTTCGAATTAAGTCAGTATACCCTACAGTTTTGGCACGACTTGATACACGAGCGTGTATGGCCATTTAGAAGGGTACACGAGCTAGACACACAGGTGTGTGGTTGGCCGTGTGACCCAAGTCAGTATCCTCTCCAGTTTTCACACGGTCTGGCACACAGACGTGTCCTTGGCCGTGTGACACAAGTCAGGATGTATGCCCTGTTTCCACACGGTCTAAAACACAGGCGTGCCTAATAGCCGTGTGAGGCACACGGCCTGTTCACACGGGCATGTGACACTTGAAATGTTGAAATTTTTCTAAGTTTTCAAAATTTTTATATGTTACCAATTTAGTCCCGAATGCATGATTTAAACTTTACATGCCCGATTTAAGTACATATTGAATGTGAATGAATGATATCTACTGAAATGAGATGTCATTTGATAAATGATTATTCTGAATTGAGTTACAAGTTCGATAATGCCTCTTAACCTATTCCGACGACGGTTACAGGTTAGGGCTATTATAGAGTATCCATCAAGAAAACATTAATAGTCTCGCCCTGCGAGTCTATCTAGCATCTAGTCCAAAAACAACAAAGGGAAGTGATCTTTCCTAGTCGCCTTGTTCAACTTCTGGTAATCAATGCAAATTCTCCATCCCGTAATCATTCTAGTCGGTATTAACTTGTTATTCTCATTTTCAACAACTGTAATACCTCCTTTCTTCGGTGCGTACTGGATTGAACTTACCTATGAACTGTCTGAGATAGGGTAAATTATACTCGCATCTAACCATTTGATGATTTCTTTCTTTACCACGTCCTTCATGATGGGGTTCAGTCTTCGTTGTCCATCAATCGTCCCTTTCTCTCCATCTTCCAAGATGATCTTGTGCATGCATACAGACGGATTAATGCCAAAAATATTGGCTATGGTGCATCCGATAGCCTTCTTGAATTATTTCAATACAAGGATGAGTTTCTCTTCTTGCTCAACGGTTAGTTTCGCTAAAACAATCACAGGCAAAGTAGAAGCATTACCTAAATAAACATATTTTAAATGTGAGGGAAGTACCTTCAGTTCTAATTTAAGTGGCTCTTCGATTGATGCTTTTGGTTGGGCATAATCCTTATTCTCTAACTCCAAAGATTCAAAACGAGATTGCAGATTAAATCCCCTTTGATTAGCTTCTAGCAAAGCTAAGTATTCATCTTCCTCTTCATCATTTAGAGGATTTGATGTCAAAATTTGTTCCAATGGGTCCTCAACATAGTTGATTTCCTTTTCCATGATTAATACCTCTAAATCAGACATTGCAGAATAATCATCAATTGTGTCAGGAAATCATATACACTTAAAAACATTAAATGTTACCTGATCGTACTAAACACACATAGTAAGTTCGCCCTTCTGCACATCAATAAGGGTCCTTCCAGTTGCTAGGAAAGGCCTTCCTAGGATGATTGGCACTTCTTTGTCTACTTCAAAGTCTAGAATAACAAAGTCACCAGGAAAAATAAATTTGTCTACATGTACCAATACATCCACAATTTTTCCTTCTGGATGTGCTAAAGATCGATCTGCTAATTGAAGTGTAACCTAGTAGGTCTAACTTCATCTATCCCCAACTTCTTAAATATTAACATACGCATCAGGTTGATAGTCGCACCCAGCTCACACTGTGCCTTACCACAATATGTTGCTCCAATGTTGCAAGGTATGGTAAAATATCTAGGATCCTTCAACTTTGGGGGTAGTTTGTCTTGAAGATAGGCACTGCATTCCTTTGTTAGGGCTACCGTATCAAATTCTCCAAGTCTTTATTTTTTTGACAGGTTATCCTTCATGAATTTGACGTAGTCTGGCATTTGTTCAAGTGTTTCAACCAACGGGATGTTGATATGAAGTTGCTTGAGTACGTCTAGGAACTTCTTGAATTGAACTTCTTACTTCTGCTTCTGAAGTTTTTGAGGGAAGGGTGGTGGAGGCTTCTTTACTGGAACTAGCTGATTCATCTTCTGTGGTAATTCTGCATCTAACGACATTGTTAGTTTATCAGAATTAGTTGGTTCAGATGTTACCTTATCGGATGTTGTAGATTCAGGTTCCGATGAAACTAAAATTTCAACACTCGATTGAACTTCCTCTAAGTCTTAAGCATCACCTGGCTCCTTTTCAACTTTGACGGTGTTGGGCTCTAATGTCTTTCTGCTCCTCAATGCCAATGCTTTACAATGCTCTTTCCCTAGATTCCTCGGATTCTTCATATCACTAGATAAAGCACCTTGTGGTCGGTTTCTGAGTTCAGTTGCAAGCTAGCCCATTTGGTTTTCCAAGTTTTTCAATGTAGTTGCTTGGCATTAGATTAAGGCATCATTCTTGGTTGTGTATGCCTTCAACAAGTTTTCTAAGCCATTGGATGGTTCAGCTTGAGGTTGTTTCTGAACTTGTTGGGTAAAAATAAGTGGCTGGGTCGGTCTAGGTTGGGCGTATGTGTTACTGGGTCCAGCCTCTTGGTTATTCTAGGAGAAATTAAGGTGGTTTTGCCACGATGGGTTATAGGAATTGGATTGTAGTCCTTGCCTTCCTTAGTTTTGGTTCTAGTTACCCATGTAATAAATAGATTCTGGGTTTGATGGACATTCTTCGAATAGATGTCCTTCTCTACAATAGACACAGGCTACATTTTCAAATTGATTTGGTGGTTGTGCTGCAAAACTATTAAACCTATTAATGGTAAAATTTTTAAGCATTAAGAAAATCGAAAATACTTGACATGCGAGTGAGGTTAGAGTATCTACTTCATGTATTCTAGCGACTCATCTTCTTAACGCTGCTCGGTTGGTTGGCTATTGATAATTAATACTGGTAAACCTCTCGATGATTTGATAAGCCTCATTGTAAGACTTAGAAAGGAGAGCACCATTGGAAGAAGCATCCACTAACATCATCGTGTGAGCATTTAGACCATTATAGATCGTCTCAAGTTGGATGCAATGAGGGATTCCGTGATGAGTGCACTTTCGTAATAATTCTTTGTACCTTTCCCATGCCTCATACAATGACTCATCATCCATTGTTGGAAGGCAATGATCTCGTTCCTCAACTTAGCATTCTTGCTAGGCGAAAAATACTTCATGAGGAATCTTTCTGCTAACTCTTACCATGTGGAAATTGAATTTGGTGGCAATGAATTCAACCAGGCTCGAGCTCTGTCCCTTAGCAAATATAGGAATAGCTTCAATCATAGTGCATCTTCAGGTACTCCAGCTAACTTGAAAGAATCGCTCACCTCCATAAACAGTCTTAAGTGCAGGTAAGGATCTTCGGTAGGCATTCCACTAGATTGGCCCACTGTCTGAAACATCTTAAACATGACTAGCTTCAGCTCAAACTGTTGTGCTTCGATTTTGGGTCTCCTAATACCAGGATAAAGATCATGAAACACTGGTACGGTATACTGTCTTAGAGCTCTATCCCTGTCATCAGCAATGAGGAGAGGATTTTGAGCAGGGTTTGCTCCATTTCCTTGATTTGAATTTTCAAAGTTCATCTCTTTAGTCCTTTTCTGACTTGCTTTTCTTCTTCGATGTCGAAAACTTCTTTCAATCTTAAGGTCTACAGGGAGTAAATCGATGATTCGTTCAATACTCATAAACACCTAAAATAAACACAGAAAAATTAATTAAGTTAAAATTGAATAGGAAAATAAACCAAAATGCAAAATTAACAAATTCACAAATAATGAATTTTTAAAACAGTCCCCGGTAACAGTGCCAAAAACTTGGAACGACGAAAATGGTTAAGGGTACATAATCGCAACAAGTAATAAAGTGACAAGTAAATGTCGAGTTATTGTACCCACAGGGATTGTGAAAAGAACTATTTATGAATGCAATTTTAAAAACACTTTGGTGAAGAAAAAAATATTTTGATTTGAAGAATTGATTAAAAACTAGGATTTTAACAAAGTAAAATAAAATAAATAAAATAAATGTTCAAATGCACAATTTCAAAAGATAATTTTAATCAAGATGACATCATTATGTTTACATTTCTTAACTTAGAATTATTAAACTCATGTTCATATTGTTACGAATAAATTTACGGTAACTCGATAATTTGCTAACTTATGAACATACTTACCTACCAAAATCCATTTATCTCTTGACTATATCTCTACGTCAATTCAACCAATTAAACAAATTTTAATAAGCAAATATGTTAATGCACGTACATACTTATGAAATTAAAATAATCTCTTGTACATATCTCTATGTCAATTCAAACAATTAATTTAGTTCAAACAATTAATTCAATCTCATAAGCAGATAAAAGATTACGTGAGGTAACAATGTATTTCTACCTTGAAATAGTTTAATCACAATAATCTTGCAAGTTATGCAAGGCTAATGTATCGTTAGATACTGTTGCTATTTCAACCCTCAGCTACCTTAGATGATTAAACATGCATTGATTAAGTATCGTTTTAGATAATTACAATTTTAATCCATTTAAATAATTAACTCATTGGTTACCTTACAATTATAATGCAAGAATAACTTAGTCATAGTTTTACTTATTCAAACTTCTTACCGAGGCCTATAACAACACAAACACAATTTCAATAACTCAAGTAGACGAAATGCAATCAACCTAACATGAATTAAATTCAAGTCATATTAATTAAATTAAACAATTCAACATCACAAATATTCATAGATATGTTCATCATAACAACAACAAAATTAAAAAAATAGGGAACAAGGATAAAATTCGGTGTTTTCTCCGTGGCTTGACTAGTTTGCTCCACTACTCCTTTTCCGCTTGTTCTTGTCGAATCGAGGCTTCTACGAACACTTGAATGATACTCCAAATGGTTTTTGATTGACTCTTTTTCAAGAGGTGGAATTGGAAAGGGAATAGGGGAAGAAAATGAGAACAATGGAAGGGAATGAAGAAAGAAAAATGAGAAAAAAGTGAAGATATGAGAAAGGTTGAGATGTGTTTGAAGTAAGCCACCAAGGTGGTATTTATAGGTTGAGAAGGCTGCTAAAAATAGCCAAAATCAGCAGACAAATACTCCTCCCATGGCTAGCCACACATGTGGCATGTTTGAAGATTTTAAACATGCTATTTTAAGGTAAGGGCAAATCTAGAAAGACATAAATAGTGGAGGGGTTTGAATGCAATTTGAAGGATTCTTCAAGGGTCATTTTGCAAGCCAAATAATAAGCCAAGCAAGCTGATTGGGTCAGCATGTGAGACAGTTTTGGGCTGCCCAATGCTCGGTTGGACTGGTTTTCTTGGTTTAGCTCAACTGGGCCCCTTTTTATAATTAATTAATATTTAACCCAAATTAAATTGGATTAAAATTAAAATTAATTATATTATGAATAATACACACAACTTAGACCGTCTAAGGCTGAAAAATTAATTCGCCTTGATGCTTCAAAATTGCTTCTCAGTTTTGCACTTCTAGTAGTGTATGCCGAGCCGTTTTTTGCCCTTTGTGCAAATCTATCGAAAATAATAAAAAATAATCAAAATTTGATATAAAATTAATTAAAATTCAACATGTTCATAATTTGAGTGCAATTTAATTATTTTGTAATTATTATTTATTTTTTGACACGAATTTTACTGAAACTGCATGAATTTGAGTTAAAAATAGCATGAAAAGTGTGTACATTTTCGTGTTTCTAGTGTCTCAGGTCCTGTGTACCTAAAATTTGCTTCCAAAACAAGGCATTTCAATACCAATTCCTTAGGTTCCAAGCTAAACCAAAACTAGCTATAAGCATGCTTCCAACCACTTATAATTGAGTCTAAAACATACCTATTTCATGCAACTTATGTGCCTAACCAATGTGTCCTCATTGACACCACAAAATTTATACATATATATATTGAGCCATTCACCTAAGATTTCATCACCAAATCTATGTTATTCCATCAACAATAATGCTTCCAAATACCAAATAATAAATCACATGACAAAGCAAATCAAATATGTCCATTATTATAGGTTAACTACCTTATGTTCATTCCATTTATTCTGTCACCATAAGAATTACCAAAACCAAAACAATGCCTATCAAACAAAAGCACAAACATTGCCATATCAAATAGGATTAACATGAAATATATCTTACCAATTCATAACCTTATAAACTTAATTACAATACAACTAACATATTAACTTTACTACATCAAACCCTATATACATGCCACACCTAAAAATGACTCGAAAACAAAAGCTATCGAGAAGAGTCTGAATAGTGTAAGCGTTGAAGCTGATCCGTCCAAACCATTTTGCAAAACATTAACTACAGAAAACAAAACCAAAACAAAACAAACGAAACTTAGTAAGTCCATAGTCAAAATTTAATTTAACTTACCTTAACTTATAACAGATCACTAATTACTAAAATCATTTAAATCCTGACAACCATTTCCAAAATCATATATCATTAGTACCAAAATTATTCAAACATACAACTCAATATCTATATTGGCTCAAATCAAAGCAATCCATGATTCCTTACATATTCATATATACACAAACAAATCATTATACATAAATCCAAGTCAAAGAATAATTTTACATTTAAACGTAGAGTTTCATGGCCTGTTGAACTATAGCAAATTGACTCGGATACTCGAGTTTCCTCCAAAACACACCAGAGAGCATCGAAATGCTAACAGAGGCACTGAAGTGCAATCCCGTACAAGCGCGCGTACTGACCCTATTGGCATGCCAACCATATCCTAATCGTTTACTACATTCAATGGGGCACTATAATTCAATTCAAACGTTTACAACCAGAGGCACTTTGCAATTTCTGTACACATCATCAAATTCATTTCAATAACATATAATCACAATATTCACCGATTATCAAATACTTATTTCTCACTTGTACTAAATTGCAATATTTAAAGATTTATCACTTATTTAAAAATTTTCATATTAACATAATTAAATCAGTATATATTAATACAATTCCTAAATAAGAACATACGTATATCTTATACTATGAACTTACCTAATATATACTAACGGTCGACTCTTAGGGACTATTCCATAATTTTTCCTTTTCTTTGGTTATCCTCTGTACGAATCAAATCTTGATCTATAATAATTAAATTTAACTTTATCAAATTCAAATACATAACCCAACTCAAATTTATGCACATGGCCATTAAATTTTCATTATTTACACATTTTCCTTAAACTTTTACATTTCTCACAATTTAGTCCCTAAACTCAAAATTCCAAATTTAACAAAATTATTCAAATACTCATGCTTGCCGAATTTACTCCCATACAAAAACCGTTCATATTTATTAAAAATTCACTAAATTTCCTTAGTCTTTTAACCAAAACTATCAAAAATCACATTACAAAATAGTCTTAATCAACAACCAAGACTACAAATTCATCATTTAACATCAAGACTAACTAAGATTCAATAATGATAAAATCCAAAATCTTTAACAGTTTCAAAAACGGTGATACGGATTAGCTGAACTTAATTGCAACGATCTCAAAATTATAAAAATTACAATAAACGGATCAAATTTACATACCATGCAAAAACAAAAGAGAAGACTGAAGCTTTGAAGGTTCTTTTCCATAGGGTTTTCGGTTTTCAAAAGAAGAGAATAAATATGATGATAATTTTGTTTTATCTTTTTACTTTTATTATTATGTTTTATTACTTTTAAACTTTAAATAATAATAATAACATTTATTTTAAACCAAGAAGAAAGCATTGAACGTCCACACTAATTAAAAATGGCCTATTTTCCATATAAGTGTTCCCTTAATCACTAATTTAACCATTTAATCACTGAAAGTCAATAGTGATTAAATTTTACATCTTTTACAATTTAGTCCTTTTTAATTAATTAACTAATTAAACAATAACTTTTCTGGACCGAAACTACACACACATAAATAATAACTCCGTAAATATTTTTATTAAATATTTACAAGCTCGATTTACCGAAGTGAAGTCTCGATACCTTAGTTCCTGAAACCACTTGACTATCGAGACAACCACTTATACTTAACTATTATTCAATTAACTAAAAATCACCAAATCAAAACTCAATATCAAATTATAATTGACTCGTACGAATTAAATAATAATTAATATGAACTTACTCATTGGATTTGTGGTCCTAAAACTACTATTTCTGACACATCATAAAATGAGCTGTTACAAAAATCACTTCTGCGAATCGATCAACTACGTATTGAATTTCAGATGGCTAAATAGCGGATTATTCCGCAGACACAACTATTGCAAAAAGTAAGGTGGACATATAATTTAGGACAAAAAGTAAGTTAGTGTCCAAATTTAGAAAATATGGGACCTTAGTCTAGAGACATAACAACTAAATTTCAAACCTACAGTATGAAGTCTCGACACACCTTCCTATAGGTATCGATGCTTCATAGTTAACTATTAAACCATAGTCAAATTGATCTAAAGGGTCACGAATCGCTGTTTACACTATAGGTTAACTATTTAAAGTCCTCGAAATAGTTAACTCATAGATAGTCACTAATCATTGACCATGTCACTAGAGATGCCCTAAGCATCGAATGTAACACCATCTAATTGGAGTTATCGTTGGCTCAAGTTAGGAAGCCCAATATTATGCACTTTGAATCACCCAGTTTTGAGTTCAGGAGCTCAAGTTATGACCGTTTTAGTAAAGACTACGAGAGCAAAATTTTTGGACGTGATTATGATGGGAATTACGAGTTTCAAATTTTTTATTCGGGTTTAAATCATATTGGGTTCAAGTTGTAGGCTTAATTTTTATTGTATATGAGCTCAATATAGTATTTATCAGCTCTTATTATTTTATTATTTTATTATTCTAACTTTTTAATAATTATTAAGCAGTTTAAGTTATTTAGGAGTTTTATGTCAGCAAGAAAGTTTAATTTAAAACTACTTCTTGTTTAGATTAATTAGAGTTCTAGTATACTTAAGAGTTTTATTTAGATTTATCTAGTTAACCTATATATAGGCCTTTGCATTGTACACAAATCATACAATTGATTATTATTCAAATTCTCTTTGAGTTTTTCTTTTCAAGAATTGTTCTTGAGTTTCTTTTAGAAAAGTTTTAACAATATTTTTAGATTATGGTGATCATCTTCAAACTTTTTATTACCAAGGTCTCTATCTTGGAGGGGAAATTAGAGCCGCTTGAAGGGGGTTGTAGATCCTTTGTGTTCCAAAGCTTCTTAGGATTTCTACATATCACGTTCTATCTTTTCCATCTATCTTTATTTTCGTCTTTATTGTTCCAATCTTTGATTTATTGTTCTATTTATTTATCTTAGTTATTTATTTATTTTAATTATTTTTTCTAACTTGGATTTGATTGCGTTTCAAGTTGTATCAAAATCTAAGTTTCTTTCCGAATGTCTAGAGCCCTAAGTCAAATCCGCGACTTGACAAACTTTACGATCCTTCATTCGCTTCATTCCGTATAGTTAGGAGTGTTACATTAGATCCACAAATGTTTGGTAAAAACTCTCTATAGACATAATATAATTTGAACCCAAAACATTGTAATTTTCACTATCTAAACTTTACCGTTTCAATCAAAATCACATTTAATTTATATATAATTTATTAGACATTTGTTATATAAAATTTTCACCCATATAATAAGCATAATATAATCTAATATAATTAAAATATGAATAAAAAGTTATGTGATTATAAATTTAGGTATGAAAGTAATTTGCAGGAGGTATGAACAAAAGCAATTGTTACATATGTTTTTTTTTTTTATAAAAGGTTTATATAACTACTGAAATAGGGCATAATACACAATTTTTGCATACCACTCATGAAAGTGAATTCCTAACCATCTCTTAGCTAAACATGAAGTTGAAAGTCTTTCAAAAAACTATTTCCATGTTTCCCAACTCTACTTCTATTTTTAGCCCAAATACAAGTTAAAAAGCATAAATTGTATAATAACATATAACTTATTTGCTATCTGAGTTGTATGAGTTGAGTTGTTATTCGATTTTTAATTTTTATCTTATCCAATTTAATATTTAAAAAAAAATAAAAAATTGATAATTCAATCTTGATATAGATTAAATTTGATTATCTATTTACAAAAATAATAAAATAATTAAAAATTATTTTGTAAAAATATATAAAAAAAGTCATTATAAATTTGAATAATAATTAAATAAAGGATATCAACATGAATGTGTGGTGCAATAGCTATGACAATTCTAAACTTTGTCTAATAAAAAGAGGGAGAAAGAGTGGTGCATTTTTTCTTTATGGCGTAATTGATGGTTTTGTTTGTGCAAAAAGTAATGCCTTTTTGTACCTCATTTGATCTTCTCCTTCTTTATTACTATCATTCCTCAACTCTCAAAGTCTTTAGATGTTCCTTTGAATACACCCCTTTTAAGGCCGAGCCCGGCCCATTTGAACCATGCCTTAGACAAAGTGATTTATTATAAGTAAGGTCGGATCGAATTGGACCCATATATATGAAATTAATATATATATATTTATGCAAGTTCGAGCTGATGTGAAATATAGATATTAAAATTTGTCTGAAACCATTATTTTTCTTAAATTATTAATCCAAACTTTTTATTTTTATATTTTAAAGATATGCTATTTTTTATAATATTAAATATTTAATTTTCGTGATATAATATAAGTTGTATGATGAAAAACAAAGAACAGTGTCAAATACAGAAGTCTTTAAAGCTTGGATGAATAATTCAAATAAAAGTTTTCAAAATTTTGGGACTCAAATGTAAAAATACTATAGTTTTATAACCATGTGGACAAATGTTTTAGTAATAAGAGTATCCATACAATGAACCAAAAAAAAAAAAAAAAGTGGAAGATGGTTAGAGGATTTATTATTCAGTCACTTGGTATTTTTTTAATTAGGGAAAAGGATTTTAGTGACTTACTTGATTATTGGATAAAATTGGGAGCTTTTATTGAAAAAGATTTTGCAGGTTCTCCGTGATTAAAATTATTGAAATTAGCGAAAATAAATGTAATTATAAAATTCATGAAAAGTAGTGTAATTTAATATGTGAAAAAAAAAAAAAGTTTAGGTGTGAAAGTAGTTTGTCAGAGATAATAAAAGATTACATATCGTAAAATAATAAGAATAAAGAATTAGCAATATTTTGCCCTTTATAAGAAATAAAAAGAAGAAGATTTTAATTTATTACAAGGCTATTTTGGTAAAACACTACGTTTCCGCGTGCTAGCCATTAATGATTGCGACGGGTCTCTAACTTTCAACAATTTGCATATATGTCCTTCAATTTTATTCTATTCATTCTTTTAAGGTTTTACATGAAAAAGATTTTGATTTCCTGCTTTTATTCACTAATTAATAAGATAATAAAAATCTAAATTATTTTTTTAAAGTTAAATATGTTGGCTAGTTAGGAATTATTTATTATTAAATTTATTTAATAAAGCTAAATGATATATATTGTTGTTTAAGCAATTTATTTTTTAATTTTAAAAAATATATAATAAAAATATATTTAATTATTTAATTCATTTGAAGTATGTATTTAGTTAATAAATAATTATATCTAAAAACAACAAGCATTATAATGAGGTAGCTTTTTTTTTAAATCTTTTTATGTAAAATATATAAAAAATTTAAATCTAAAATAAATTCATAAATAATAAGACTCAAACTCATAACAATAAAATTACCAAAATCTTAAAATTTTCATTTAAACCAAATTTTATTTTATTTATAAATATATTTTATGCCATAATCTACTTCCACTATAAATTCTTAATATAACCACTTTATTATTTGATGCTATGAAAAATTTAAACTATAAGTAGCATTATATGTTCTTTAGGGTATGTTATATATAAGTGATAGTTAATCCAAGTTTTAGATAAGATTCGAGTTAGCTATCCATGACTTGAATAGGTCTCACTGAATGATTGAATGCGAGGCGAAGCACGAGAGGACAGTAGGGGAGTTTGTTGATCTAGCTTGCGGATCCAATTCAAACAAATCGAGTGAGGATTGCGGTCCTAGTCCGCATACTCAAGGTGCTCACAAAAGGGAGATCACATGTTCTGCTAGCGATCCAGAGTGAAACATGCGTCTAGTGGGCCTAAAGTCCGCTTAGAATGTCAGTCCCAAGAATAGAGAGGACCACGAACTTTGCAGGCTCCTCAAGGCAAAACACGTGTCCAACAGGCCTGGAGCCTGCACGGAATGTTAGTCTTAGGAATGATGGAGTCGAGACAAAACAATAGGGTTAGGTTGCAAGCTGTGATAGTATAAATACCTGAATGCTTCAATTGATGAGATATGAGACAATATTACTCAATAGGGTATAAACTATTAATTTAATTAGATAGAAAAGAAGAAAAAATATAATTAATATTTTCCTCAAAAAAATATATAATATTTATAAAAGTATATTGATTGACCCGAATCAAGAAAAAAAACAATTAAATACTATTTTTAATTATAAAATCTTAAAAGCATTACAGTACAAAAGGGAAAAAAATCAAAATTTGAGAAAAATCTGAAATAACATGATCATGATTAAGAAAATTTTACACAGTAAATGAAAATTTATTTGAGAATTATGAGACCATAAATAAGTTTTATTAGATAAAAGAAAAATGAAGTAATTAACAAGAAATATTATTTTAATTATTTCCTATCAATTTTTTTTTTTTTTTTGTTTTAATGTTGGAGTTGAAATAAAAAAAAATGTTCCAATGAAAAAGCACATTCTCATCATATCTAAATTATTTACAAAACACTTATCTCTGTCAACCTTATCATGAAACTTTTGTAATAAATAAATTAAATCAAAAACCTTATCATCAAACCTTTTAATAATTTAATTAAATCAAAAGTCAAATGAGTACTATTTTTTATTAAAATTAATTATATGATTCTTATTTAATTAAAAGTACATTTAATTTTATGGTATATAATTAGGATATTAAAATCAAACATTTTTAATAAAAAATTGAAAAACATATTCATTGCACTAAATAGGTTTTCAATTTTTTTTAATTAATCATATATGATTATTCAACCTGGAAAAATTTTAAGGGTATAATAAATAAATATAAACGACTTTAATTTTTAATTTTTAATTTTAATTTATAATTGTTATTTTTATTATTTATTTTAGTTTTTTAGGTAAAGACTGAAGAGAAAACAGAAACTTACATACCATATCGAATAATATTATTTTAAAGTTTTAATTATTCTATATAAAATTCATGATTTTTTATTTTATTAATTAAAATTAATAAAGGAAAAAAATGCATACTGAATTATCGAAATGGAAAAAAGTAATGCATTAAATGCAAATATTCTAAACAAATAATAAATTTGAAAAATAAAAACAGAAAGTAGTAAAAGTAATAACTAAACAAAAAGCTACAAAAAAAAGTCAAATTTGGCAAGTTATAAAGCTTTTCTGTAAAGTACTTTTAACTCTAACGAAATTTCCACTATATAAGGGCGTAAAAGTGAGAAAACATGTAAACCGTGGGGACTTTTTAATAAATATAAAACAGTAAAAGGACTATTAAGAAACGAACAATTATAAGCTTTTAATGTTCACTCGGGTTTGTTCTTTTTATTTTTATTTTAAATATAAAAATAAATAATAATTAAAAAAACAATTGAAAGTAAAGCATACATTGCCCATAGCCTTCACTGCACCTTCCTCGCTACAGCGTCTCCATCTTTTCTTAAATTTCTCTTCATTTCCCATTTTTTGCCTTTTCTTTTTTTTTTCCCTTTTATTTCCCCCCTTTTCGCAGCTTCTGAAACTGAGTGTTGTTTTTTCCACTTCATGTGATCGGTAAGTGCTTTTTTCAACATTTTTACTTAAATTTTTCTTTGGCTTTTTTTTGTTGGATTTTCTTTCTGATTTTTGGGTTTTATTCTGTTTGGGAATCAGGGTTTCCTGTGTTTTGGGTTGTTGAAATCTGTGGGTATGTTCTTTGTTTAGCATGGTTGATTTTGAATTTCATTTTAGCTTTTATAATCCCCTTTGTGTGGTATTATGTTGATGGTAATTGCATAGTTCAATTGAGTTATTAATTTATCAAAACAAATTCAATTTTGATTTGACAAATGTTACTTTTTAGGTTAATCACAAGCGATTGAACCATTAAAAGATAATTTGTGATTTATCAATTTCTAGGTTGGTGATTTAGTTTGATTAGTTTTTAATTTAATTGCTTGATCTTAAATTGGTTTTGGAATTTAAATTGAAAGAATGTATGAAACAAAATGCTGAATTTCTTGGCTTGTTTTTTAAAAGATTTTGTTATTGAATTGTGTTTTATGTAGATCCATTTTGGACTAAAAGATGGTAACAGAATCTTGGTTTCGTAATCTTTGGAAAATTCCGCGGAGGCAAGATGGAATCTCTGAGAAGGTTGAGATCGGAGTGTTAGCATTCGAAGTTGCAAGCTTGATGTCTAAGCTTGTGCATTTATGGCAGTGTTTGAGTGATAAGCAGGTTTTTAGGTTGAGAGAGGAAATCACGAATTCTGTCGGGATTAAAAAGTTAGTGTCCGAAGATGAAGAATTCATTGGGCGCCTGATATGTGCAGAAATGGTCGAAAATGTTACCCACGTGGCGAAGTCCGTGGCTAGGCTTGCGAAGAAATGCAGTGATCCAGGGTTGAAGAGTTTTGAACTTGCCTTCACTGAGTTGATCCAGAATGGTGTCGACCCTTACGGCTGGATATTTTCGTTGAAGAAGATGGAAAAGAAAGTGAAGAAGATGGAACGTTTCATTTCAGTGAATGCGACTTTGTATCAAGAGATGGAATTGCTTGCAGATCTCGAGCAAACACTAAAAAGGATGAAAAGTGGTGATTCAGCGCAGGAGAGTTTGCTTGAATTTCATAAGAAGGTTATGTGGAAGCAGCATGAAGTGAAGAGCCTACGGGCGAGCTCTCTTTGGAATAAGACTTATGATTATACGATTCGTCTTTTAGCAAGATCGATATTCACGATATTCAGTAGGATCAAACATGTCTTCGGATTTGAACACAAGGTAGATGTTGGGGATTCGAAGGTGATGGATTCTGATTTTATGCATCGCAGCCAATCAGTTTCTGCCTTAATGCATTCTTCAGTTCATCCAACTGCGAACACTAGCCTTCCTAGGTTTTCTTCAGGTCCGTTGGGTATATTTAGCACTAAATCAGGCCCAATTCCAGCACCAGATAAAAAAAATTATTTCCATTCAGGGCCTCTTGTTGGCTCAACCCCAAAATCAGGCTCTATTTCCGGGAAGAACAGAAATTTCAACTTCCATTCGGGGCCGCTCGGGAGAACTGCAGGACGATCGGGACCACTTTTTGGAATGGATAAAATCAGCAAGATTTGGCAGACTAACAACCATTCCGCTGCTGTTAGTGGAAAGAAACCTCATTTGAGAAGCAATAGACTTACTCAAGTGGGACCTTTTAAAGGATGTATGGTAGATAGTGGTGCTGTTAGAAATTGTTACATAAGTTCGAATGGCATTCATTCAGGAATTCCCAATGGAACCAAAGATGGAAATCTTAACCTTCCAGAAGGAAATGCTGTTCAAAGTAGTTCGTCTGTGTTTAGATCTCAATGCCGGTTGTTGGATGCTCCACCCGAAACTCTTGGTGCTTCTGCTTTAGCATTGCACTATGCAAATGTTATCATTGTAATCGAGAAGTTAGCAGCATCTCCTCACTTGATTGGTCATGATGCTCGAGAGGATCTGTACAACATGTTACCTGCAAGCGTGCGAGCGGCTCTGAGGGTAAGGCTAAAACCATATGCAAAGAGCTTAGCTTCATCGGTTTATGATACGGAGCTTGCTGGAGAATGGACCGAAGCAATGTCTTCCATATTAGAGTGGTTGGCACCACTAGCTCATAACATGATTAGATGGCAATCCGAGCGGAGTTTTGAACAGCAGAGCTTTGTTTCCCGGACTAATATGCTTCTGGTGCAGACCCTCTACTTTGCAAATCGAGAGAAGACAGAAGCAGCAATTACCGAGATTCTCGTTGGTCTGAATTATGTATGGAGACACGGGAGAGAACTCAACGTAAAAGCACTGCAGGAATGTGTGGGCAGCAGAATGTCCGATGAATGTTTGGATCTCGAGAAATAAAGTTCTTTAACCTGGGTTTGCAGTATGATATTTCCACATAGCAATGGTATCGAGTTGAATTCATGCAAGATTCCATTCCCAGCATGCAACAGAGTCTTCTCTGTTCAATTTGCCAGCATCAATCGAAGATTAAAGAATGATCCAACCTACTGTGGAATTCAAGCCGAAAGCATTCTTTTATCATATCAGGTATAATTTGAACTTTGCCGGTGATCTCTACCTAGTTTTGAAGATTCTGCATAGTAACCTTTTTAAGCAATCGTCCACTAAATGTGTATATTATTTAGCGATATCGATACCCTTTGGAATTAGTTGTATATTTACCATATAGGCTCTTTATTCGCCTATATATATATGTCACGGGTGCCTCTTGGTTGAGTGTTGTTTTATGAGCAGGACATGTTTTGATGTGAGAATATCGAGTTTTCCGATCCTTTATAAGTGAAGCAGGTTGCTTGGCTCGAATTCGAAGTCGAATATCACCCTTTTTAAAGGCAATGGCAGTGAGTTTGGTTGAATTTGTTTCTTTGTTGAATGATCTGTCATGGTAGCATTGATAATGTTCAGGGAAGAAGAGCCTTTCTACTTACTAGTATGATCTTTTGTGTTTGTATTCGCTTGAAAATTGGAAAATTTATGGTGAAGACCCTAAAATAGGTCTTAATCATTGATTAATGGCGTTTATGTTGGGATGAATTTGAGTATTTTATCTTATATTTCAATTTTGTTATTCAGATTTAATGGTTTTTTTTTTTTTGGTAAAATTTGCAATTCTATTTTAAAATTTTGAATCCCATTTATTATCCTCATTAAATACGAGGAGTACTAATCGAATTGTTGGTCAGATATTGAATTTGAATTTAGTAAATTCAGAAAAAAAAAATTCAAAGAGAGTAAAAGATTTAGATATTCAAATTTGGACAGAGTTAATATTTGCATTTATTTCGAAATTAATATTTATAATAATTAAAATATTTCCATTCAAATATGTGTGGGTTTTTATATTCGTTCATGGTGGAGAATCAAATGTACCTCCGCCTCAAACTGAGCTTTGCATTGCGAGTACGTTACTCATTTTCCAGACTTCCAGTTTCAAATTTGCAGCTCCATATTTTCTCTTCTTTTTATATTTTCTTGTCATTTTATTTTATTTGTCTTATAAGGGATAGGTTTATTTATATAGGTGTAAAAATAAATTGGTTTTACAGATTTTCATAATTTTTTACACGATTAATATTTTAATAATTCAATCATCATATTTCATGTTTAAGTTTGATGTAAATTAAAATATTTTTAACTATTTGTTATACGTAAATAAACCTTTCAATTGATATACATATATATAAAATATTTTAGATCGATATGATAGAGATATCAGATCGACTAAAAAAATTACATACATGACAAATAAAAATATATTCATAATAAATTCAATAGTTGAATTATTAAAATGTTAATTGTATAAAAAATTTATGATTTTACACTAGTATGAGTAGTTCCCGGTTAAATTAGCAATATACGTCGATTTTGGAAGATATTTAGGGTTTTAGGTCGATTTTTTGGATATTTAAGAAAATAAGCCGATTTTGGAAAGAAGTAGAAAACATGTCAAGCAGGACACGTTGTAACATCCCTAACCCATATCTGTCGTTGGAACAGAGTTACAGAGCGTTACCAGAATTTTTCAGAATATTTTTTAGAACATTTTTCACATAAATTACTATTCATTAACCGAGATAATTAAAAACGTCCATTAAATGGACCATCGAGGCCCAATATGAGTATTAGAATTGAGTCAAGACTTAATAAGAAACTCTAAGAATTTTTTTTACGAAATTTCAAAAAATTTCTAAGTTACAAGGCACACACGCTCGTGTGGTCCAAGGGACACGCCCGTGCTTCAGGCCATGTCTTACCCCGTGTAACTCTCTGACTTGTGCACACGGTCATGCCACACGCCCATGTACCAAGCTATGTGTCACATACAGTTTAGACACACGCCTGTGTGTCTGCCCGTGTGGACAAAATAAAGCCCATTCCTAGCTTCATTTCTCACCTAAAATCATACCAAATTCCTGCACCAAACTTACATCCAAATACCAACCAATCCAAGCATTGAATTCAAGCAATTTATAACATCTAACATGATATATTGTTACATCCATTAATGCTTAAATTCTACCTTTCTCAATCAATCAATAAGAAACACTTATGTTATCTCCATAAATAAACTTAAATACATATATATACATGTACCAAAACATAATCATCACTAGCCATTCTAATGGCTAGATTACAATAATCATTTACATTCACATGCCAATATGACCAATATAACCTATACATGCCATTGTAACCATAATTGCTTTACCATATTGTACTGACATGGGTCGATAGATAGTATGAATGATCTCCGCCAAGCTTCCAATCTGACGAGCTTCCGATTTACTCTAAAACAGGGAAATAAAACTAAGTAAGCATAAAATGCTTAGTAAGTTCGTATAACATGGTATTTAACTTACCATTCATTCTATTTTGAGGTAACTATGTAAGGCATATTCAAACAATTTTACCTCAAGCCCTACACATATCCTTATAGCCCTTGTTAGTCATATATTCCATAATAACATCAAAACATATATGGGCTCAACAACAATCAAGTTTCCATGCACATATGTTTTCCACAACATGTATTCATTTAACATGTATAAATCATCTATTTATATTACAAGTATAATTTCATAATAGTTCAACTCGAGTTCAGATTATCTCATATCAGAACTTTACTCATATCATTTGAAACATCAAGGTCACACAAGTAGTAGTACACTCAAGGTGTACAAGTCTATAATCAAGGATGAACATTCTCATCAAACAATTTCCATGTACAAATATCATCATCTCATACTTTCATATATCACTTGTCATGTGTCATCATTTTCTTGTATTTTAGATGGATACGTGTAATAACTCATTTTATTAATCGTATCTTTTCATGTCTGGAATTGTCACCCGTTGAATTTATTTGAAATATCGATGGATACATAGATAGTACACTCGAGGTGTACAAATCAGGATCCGTCAATTCATGTCCAATGGTACCCATAAGGTACTATTTCGAAGAGTACACTCTCGAGCCACACATGTATACAACAGGATTACCGGTCGAGGCTGAATCCTTCTTATGACATATGCTCTGTAGAGCTTGATTTGGATTATCCGTCTGGGATAAATCCAATCCGTAACATATGCTCGAGAGGACTTATATCAGGATTACCCGTTCAGGTTAAATCCTTTTTGTATTGAGGTCAATAGGATTACTCGTCCGAGCTAAATCCATCAGCAACAAATGCAGGACCTCATTCATTACGGGAAATCAAATATCCATCGATTTTCTATTTATTAACCGGGATTTAAACATTTTCAAGCATTATCGGGCATGTGATTATTTCTTACATCCATGACATTCATATCCATGACATCCATATAATTCAAGTAAACACATTCCACATTCATTTCAAGCATACAAGTAACATTTTTATCATTTATCATTTATCGGGTATTACTATTGATCGGACTTTGTCAGATATATTTTCAATGTCATATATATATGATATTTATACAATTCACAAACATAACATTTAATTCAAGCATATAAATATACACAATTTAGTTACACAAACTTACCTCGACAATGATCGTGTACGTAAAATCTATTAATCCGACATTTTCCTCTTTCCTTGTTCTAGCTCCAAATTTGGTCTATCCGGATCTATACGAGTAAATTTTACATCAATTTATCACATTTCAGATTCAAGTGGACTCAATTTACATCCTAGGCAAAGTTACCATTTTGCCCCTAACTTTTTCATAAATTTCCTTTTCGTCCCTAGGCTTGGAAAATGAAATTTATGCAATTTACTCCCTATTCCAAGCCTAACTAAAATTTTACCTTAAAATTTACAGCACATATATTCTACAAAATTCAGAATTTTTTTTCAATTTTCACAAATTTGCATTTTAGTCCCTAAATCATGTTTTCATCAAAAATCACTTTGTAAAAGTTGTTTATCTATCAACAACGTTTCATTTTCTACCATAGATTTTAAATTTTCAGCATATTCATCCATGACCTAATTTCCATACTTTGATAAATCTTCAAATTGATCCCCCAAATAGATAGATTAAGCTATCCCAGTTTCAAAAATATCAAAATTACTGAAAATAGGACAAGAAAACTTACCCAATTTGGCCAAGAAAGTTTCTTCTCTCTCCTAGGGTTTCCATGAAATATTTTGGGGAAGAAGATGATAAATTGATTTTTATTTCTATTTAATTAATTTATCATCTTTAATAATTTTGATTTCCAATTTAGTCCTTAGACTTTTTCTAATTTTTCATGGATGAATCATCCAAAAATATCTTCTAAATTTTTATTAATGGTCTAATTACCACATAAGGACCTCAAGTTTTGAATTCCATAGCTATTTAATCCTTCTAGCTACTAGAATTCAACTTTTGCATTTTATGCGATTTGGTCCTTTCTGTAATTAAGCACATAATCGGTAAAATTTTCTTATCAAAATTTTCATATGGCATTTCTAACATATTACAAACCATGTAATAAAAAAAATAAAATTTATTTTCGGATCTTATTTGTGGTCCTAAAACCACTGTTCCGATGCACTAAAATTGGGCTGTTACACATGTTTTCAGCCAATGGTAACTTTTTCTAACGGTAAAAAGTCAAATGGCATAAATTTTTCTAGGGCTAAAAATGGCTAGTTTATTTGTTATATAAAAACAAGCCATTTTCTTCCTTTTGCATTCAAATCTCATTTTCCTAATTCTCTTTATTCATCTATTCTCTCAACATTTTAGTTCTCAATTTTCATTCAATTTCTCTCAAAATCTTGTTGTTTTAATTTTATATTTCGTAATTTCTTTATTTTTAATTGTTTTTTATAATGGTAATTCCGCTTAATCTTTTGGATGACAAACACATTTTCGACGTCTAATTGCAAATGGTAAGAAAATATTATTAAAAATTTAATTTTATTTAAGTTCATTATTAAATTGTTAACATTATTAATTTATAAACTTTTTAAGTTTATATAATCAAACCGAAGATCGAATTTTAGAGATGTATATACACAATTTAACTGCGACACCATACACTTATCCACTGATAGTGTCACAAACACCCCCAACGTCATTGTTATACCTAGGTGGCTCATCTTTATAGCCATCTGTTACTCAAACGAATGATATAAAATGGCAACCTAGGATGACATGACACTCAAGCACAGAGGAACAAGATGAAGATGGAGCTCAAGGTAAAGATGAAGATGAAGAATATGAGGAGCTGGAACCCCAACTACGAAGAAGTCCTCCTTGCAATCAACACCCACCGGATTGTGGCACACATTCGGCTCATGTAAATCATTTTTAGTTTGTTAAATTTTAATTTGTATTGTATTTTACATCAATAATATACTTATTTACAATTTAAAAAAATTTGAAAAATTGGGCTATTGTATTCTATTATATTTTTTATATCAATAGTATATACTTATTTATTTGCAATCTACGAAAAAATGAAAAAAATTTATATTATTGTATTCTACTGAATTTTACATAAATTATATATCAATATTTACAATTTACCAAAAAATGAGAAGCAATGAAAAAATGAACAAATTTTCTATAAAAAAATGAATAAATGTGTTAATTAGGTCTTGTCCTCAATGTTTTCCCCAAGTGTCGACATGTTGGCTTAGTATGCCTTGAGTTTCTATAATAACTGCATAACCTTGATTGGTCTATCTTCTCCTGAATATCTAAATTTTCACGTATCTGAGTAGAATTCGATCGAGTTTTTGGCTTGTGACGCAACGAAATATTTAGTACCAACTTGAATGGAGCGCTCGATACAGGTGACCACATACTTTCATTTAGGACTGGTGGGAATTTAGATTTCCATACTTTATATATGCGTTTTAGTTTGTACACTTCATCAATGTAGTGACCTCAACCAGATCTAGATTTTAGGTATTACCACATGAATACAAACACAAGCTTAATCTACTTATACAGTTTACAAATAATTACAGCTTAATTACAAAATTTCAAACTAAAATATATATGTAATTTCAATGAGTAATTACAACTTCAACTTGAGGTAATTAAGTTGAAACAATATCTTATTTAAAAAACTAATCTATTACAGATACCCCAAAACATGGATTTCTATGTAGCAATTTAAATTTTAAATGCACCGCTAACTCGCTCGATATGCATAATGACCCGATACGCTGCTTCTTAGTGTAGTCTTGGCATTGCCCCTCTTGGCACAGACTCGCATCAATTTACCTGTAACATACCACACACAGGTAAGTTCATAAGAACTTAGTGAGGAAAACGTCCTTTACCTGTACAATGTGTAACATCCCAAATTTAGTTCCATAAAATTTAGAAATATTTCAAACAAAGGGAATTGACTCAATGGTTAGTCATTAAATGTGAAAGCTTGAAGGTTAGTTGGAGGTCCCAAGTCCAAGTCTCAACTTTTACAAAATAAATTAATTTTTTGCAAATTCCTTGTTTTTTTATGTGTTGGCATTCAAGCTTAGTAAACCTAGGTATAAATACAATTTTTTATCAAAATAATCAGCCTTTTAACCCATTTTCTTCCACCTTAGCCATCCCTAACCCCTTTTCCCTTTCTTCATCTCTATTTTTTTTCTTTCCCCTTTTTCCTCCATTGTTGTCGTTGCCTACACCTCCTCTTTAACCATTTTCTTCTTCTTCTTTTTTGCATCAAGATTGTGCACCATATCTTTTTCTATATTGCTGCAATTTTCCCTCAATTAAATTAGCCCTAAATCTAAAATTTTAAACTCCAAGATCAATCCCAAACATCGCTTAGAAAGTGCCATTGCCGTTTCTCTCGTCTAGCTTATGTAAGGTCTCTTCTCTCTTCAATTTCTTAATTAATCTTGTCCATTAAAAAACTAAATTTCTAGATCTTGAATTTAAGGGATTTTAAATGTTTTTAAATTTATATTTCCAGATTTTAATGAGGTTTCAAATCATTTTTAAATTCAGCCCCAATTTCGGCCACCATGGGCGGTGGTGCGCGCGCATGTGTAGAATAGGGGGCTATTTTGTTTCTTGAATCTTGCCCAATTAGTTCCAGCCTTATTTTGAGTTATTGAACCCTCCTAATAATCTATTAAACCCATGTCAATTAGGGAAAAAAAATTCTTGATCGTTTGGGCATTCGAAACTTACAAATCGGAAAGCGTAAGTGCGATTAAGTGTAAAATTAATTGTTGTAACACCCCAAACCCGGCCCAGACGTTATGGCCGAATCCGACATGTCTCATTGAAGTTTTAAAAACCCATGATTCATTTTAGTGTTTAAAAAGAACGTCTTTTGCTAAGTTAACAAAGTGAATGGAAGCTGTGCACCAGGTAGGTATTCGAAACAGAGGAGGTGAGCCATGAAGGCTGCTTAAGTACCAAGCTCTTGCCTGGATCCAATCCTAGACATGCCCATAACCATTGCCACACTTTGGTGCGAGTTGAAATTCGTTTAAGTAGATATTTTTGATAAACTGATTAGTTGTATCGTTGTGTTATTTTGAAAACGTGCCCTAATTCTAGCCCATTTTGAATTATTATTAGAAAAATATAAAGTATAAAATAAAATAATCCCAGGAAGATAATTAAAATGGCCTTATTACAACCCAAAACCAAATAATAATAAATTAAAAAAAATCGGTTACTTATTGCAAGGTTTGAAAGCGATCATCACGGCCACTCTGAATCCCCTCCGGCTCCAAGTCTCCACATCAAGACTCACCTGCAAAGATAAGGAAAGGAGGGGTGAGTTTGGAAACTCAGTATGCAACAAGCCCCTTTCAGAGCCCAAACTAATACCAACATACTGGGTCGAAGCCTTTTGTTTAACGGTTACTGGGCCGAAGCCTTCTCATTAATCATGTTACTAGGCCGAAGCCTTCTCATTAATCATGTTACTGGGCCGAAGCCTTCACTGCAAATAGTATGGCCCATAGGCCCATTTCAATGCCACATGTAATATTAATGGATGTATACAAGCCCATTTGGGGAGACTACTCAACCCACCATCCGCTACTCTCCACCCGTACCAACCAAGCTCTCTATGTGGGGAATAACTCAACCTACCCAACCAAACTCTCCACTAGCAGCACAGCTGCTTTATCATATAACTGGAGACCTAGCCTCTTTTAATAACTGGGGCAAAGCCCTTTTTGATAAACTGGGGCAAAGCCCTTTTCGCACTTCCTCTATTTATATCAAAAACCCAACCCACGCATATAATGAGTATATCATAGCATAACATGTGCATGTTATAACATATCATGTGTATATCATGTCATATCATGTAAATCAATACCTCATGCATCATATTCATAATTAAACCCTAAGGGTATAATGGTCATTTTTACTTAGGGGCAAAATAGTCATTTACCATATTTTAGGGGTAATTTCATAAATTTACCAAATATTATGGGTTTTCCACGTTCATTAACAATTTTCAATATTCTCAAGTGTTTAAACAATGATTTTAACGCACTTTATCAAATTAGGGCTTTTGGGACCAAAACCCCTAATGGGTCCTACGAATGCCGATTTAGCCCATTAAGCCCACATAATCAAAATTTTATAATAGTACTAACCGTGTTAACATGCAATCTTTCCAAATTCCATTTTCTATCAATTTTTCCCAAATGGGCCCAAAAGCCCATTGGGCCCAATTTCAGCCCATTGAGGCCCAACGTACCGTCATGCACAGAATTGTGCTCTTACCTGTTCCATCGATCCAAACACTGATCATATTGTTTTTATCGCATCTAAAACCACATGCAAAATCTCAAGTTCCCGAAATGCCGAAATTTTGGCATTTCGGCTTTTCTACGAATATTAGCCTAAGCTACTACGAGGGTTGTTACACACCTGTTTTGTGACGACTACCACTGAGATCCCTTACGGTGTCCTACAATTGATTACCACAATTCTTAGATTGCAAACCACAATAACCAATCCCAATATTCACCTACCATATTCGAACCATGCCCCTAAAGCCTTTAGAATCTTACCTTTTTGCCGAAAATCGATGACTAGATCTAAGTCTAGTTGTTCCAAAGATCCAAGCCTTCGATCCAACCTCTAGAAGACACTAAACACCAAAAGAAATCGTCGGTTAAAGACCCTTAAAGCCCTATGCCCAAATCGACAGCCTCCTTAGATTTTAGGGACTCCGGATTTTTCTAAATTGTAAAATAAGAGTAGATCTGAGGTGATGAGCACTTACCACCTATTCCTCTTTGATTTCTACACAGATCTGATGCAGATCTATCCTCTAATCGATAGTAGAGCTCGAATCCAGGAGACTTAAAGTTTCGGCTATAAGTCCCTAAATCTATAGTACTTCGGCTTTTTAAGTGATGAAGAAGATGACGATTTGAGGCTATAACTTTGAAGTAATGTTGCCGACAGATACTAAGGGTTTAGAGAAGATGAAAGTTAATCAAAAGGAACAAAAATAACTGAAGGATTTTGGCTTGGAGAAATCAGCACAAGAAGTGAGTTTTCAGGATTTTGGCTTTTATGACGATCGGCTATGAAGGTTTTGTGGAGGATGAGATCGATAGAGGAGGTAAGTAAGGTGACCAGAAGGTTTTGGCTAGAAGAAAAAGAAAAAAGAAAGAAATAAAATGGAGGAAAAAGAGAGGAAGAAGAACTCGGCACCAAGGAGAAGGAATTTACGTTTTCGGCTTTTGTGAGAACTCAAAAAGGATGAATGACAATGAAAGCTTTCAGGTGGCTAACCCTAATTCTCCAAGACAGAAAAAGAAAAGAACCTAACCCTAATATCAACTAAAACAATCGGCCCAACCTCCCTAAGGCCCTTGCCGAGTTCACTTAAGTGATCACATACCCGACACATGCCTAAAATTAAAAAGTAACAGTATGCCTACCTTGCAACTTGAACCCTGGACCTTTAATTCCTTCCCAGGTGCCATTTTTTTTAGGAACTTGGTGGCGCCACCTTGCCACTTTACCAAGGCTTTATTTGTGTCATAATTACGAAGTTCTTCTTAAAAACCCACTTAACCAAATCTCCTATTCACTTAAAATCCAACCTTGATATTTTACCGCGTTTAACTTAGGCTTGGGCCTTCTAAAGGCCCACTAACACATTTAAACGCAATTCTAATATTCAGAACACCAAAATTTCAAAATTTACCTAAAATCACAGAAACCCGAAAAATCCCGAAAATCTGAGCATTACAACTCTACCCCCTTAAAGAAATTTCGGCCTCGAAATTTACCTGACCCAAATAATTGAGGGTATTATTGACGCATAGTCTCTTTTGACTCCCAAGTAGCCTCTTCCCTTCCATGATTACGCCACAGTACTTTCACCAACGAAATCGACTTCCTTATTAAAACTTTAACCTCTCGATCTAAAATTTGCACGGGTTCCTCCTCAAAGGTCAAATCAGTCTTTACTTCAATCTCCTCCACTGGCACAACATGTGAAGGATCCGATCGATATCGTCTCAACATGGACACATGAAAAACGTCATGGATTCTGTCCAACTCCGGTGGTAACTCTAACTGATATGCTATTGGCCCTACCCGTTTAAGAACCTGATAAGGCCCTATAAATCGCGGACTTAGTTTGCCTTTCCTGCCGAACCTCAAGATCTTCTTCCAAGGTGAAACTTTCAAGAAAACCATATCCCCAACAGCGAAATAAATCTCCTTACGCTTTAGATCAGCATACGACTTCTGTCTATCAGATGCCTCCTTTAATCGATTTCTTATCAACTTAACCTTACTTTCAGTATTTGCCACTAATTCCGGTCCAAGCACTTGTCGTTCACCCAACTCTGTCCAACACGTAGGCGTACGACATCTTCACCCATAAAGTGCCTCATATGGAGCCATCTGAATACTTGCTTGGTAGCTGTTGTTGTACGCAAACTCCGCCAATAGCGAGTAGTCCTCCCAACTACCACAAAAATCGATGATACAACCTCTTAACATATCCTCCAAAACTTGAATAACCCTTTCCGACTGTCCATCTGTCTGAGGGTGAAAAGCAGTACTGAAATCCAATTGTGTAACCAATGCCTCGTGTAACTTCTACCAAAACTGAGATGTAAACCTTGGGTCTCGATCAGAAATTATTGATACTGGCACTCCATGCAACCGCACTATCTCTGCCACATACAACTTGGCCAATTTCTGAAGTGAGTAATCGGTTCGGACAGGTATGAACTGGGCAGATTTCATGAGCCTATCCACAATTACCCAAACTGAGTCCTTCTTGGAAGGTGTCAATGGCAGGCCACTCACAAAATCCATAGTTACCCTTTCCCATTTCCAAAGTGGTATCTTCACTGGCTGTAACAATCCTGAAGGCAGTTGATGCTCGACCTTTACTTGTTGACACGTCAAACATTTTCCCACAAATTCGGTCACTTCTCGCTTAAGCCCAAGCCACCAATATAGCTCTCGCAAGTCTCGATACAACTTACTCCCTCCTAGATGCATAGCACAAGGTCCACCATGTGCCTCACTCAAAATCATCAATCTCAAGTCAGAGTCCTTAGGCATACAAATTCTTCCTCGAAAAAAAAGAACCCCATCACCATTTAATCCAAAGTCTAAATTTTCCCTCTTCTTAGCTTGCTAAAACCGAGAAACCAATGACTCATCCACCAACTGCTGCTTCTTAATCTGCTCCACCCAAGTCGGTCTCACTTGTAACTCTGCCAATAAGTTTCCATCGTCATAAAAGCTTAAGCGAGCAAACAGTGCCTTCAATTCTGCCATAGTCCTTCGACTCAACGCATCAGCCATGACATTTGCCTTACCTGGATGGCACTCAATCGAACAGTCATAGTCCTTTAACAACTCTATTCACCTTCGCAGTCTAAGATTCATCTCTTTTTGAGTCAGCAAGTACTTAAGACTCTTATGATCCGTATAGATAATGCATCTCTCCCCATACAAGTAGTGCCTCCATATCTTAAGCGCAAAGATCACCGCTGCCAACTCTAAGTCAATAGTAGGATAGTTTATCTCATGAGGCTTAAGCTGTCATGAAGCATAAGCTACCACTTTACCCTCTTGCATCAACACACAGCCCCAACATACATGTGACGCGTCACTGTACACAGTGAAATCCTTACCAAACTCTGGCTGAATCAACACTGGTGCCTCAGTCAGAACCTTCTTTAACTTCTGAAAAGCCTCTTGCTGCTTATCTGTCCAAACAAACGGTGCTCCCTTCTTTATAAGTTTCGTTAACGACGCTGCCAACACAGAAAATCCTTCCACAAATCTTTGATAATAACCTGCCAACCCCAAAAAACTTCAGATTTCTGTTACTGACCTCGGTGGCTTCCACTCTAGAATCGCCTCAATCTTCTGAGGGTCTACCTTGATCCCCTCAGCAGACACAACATGCCCCAAGAAAGTTACTTCATTCAACCAAAACTCGCACTTACTGAACTTTACATAGAGTTGCTTTTCCCTCAGCACTTGCAGCGCAATACAAAGATGCTCATCATGTTTCTCTTCCGTTTCCAAGTATACCAAGATATCATTGATAAAAACGACTACGAACTGATCCAAGTACGGCTAAAATACTCGATTCATCAAATCCATGAATGCCGCCGGTGCATTGGTCAAACCAAGGGCATAACCAGAAACTCGCAGTGACCATATCGAGTTCTGAATGCCGTGTTATGAATATCCTCTTCTTTGACTCTCAACTGATGATATCCTAACTGAAGGTCGATCTTAAAAAATACTGAAGCTCCTCTCAGTTGGTCGAACAGATCGTCGATTCTTGGCAAAGGATACTTGTTCTTGATCGTCAGTTTGTTCAACTGCCGATAATCAATACACATTCGCATGGTCCCATTTTCTTCTTTACGAACAACACTGGTGTGCCCCACGGAGAAACACTTGGTCTTATAAACCCTCTATCTAACAGTTCTTGAATCTGACCCTTCAGTTCCACCAACTCCTTTGGTGCCATCCTATAAGGTGCAATGGACACTAGAGCTGTTCCAGGTAACAAGTCGATTCCGAATTCAACTTCTCTATTCGGAGGTAGTCCAGGAAGTTCTTCTGGAAATACATCTTGAAATTTTTTGATGGTTCTAACTGACTCCACAGTCATCCCCTCAGGTTTAGCTTGACTCACGAATGCTAAAAACACCTCACAACCTTTCCGAATCAACTTTTCAGCCCTTAAAGTCGAGACAACATTGGACAAATAGTTCCTTCGCTCCCCTATGACCATTATCTCTTCATCCTCGGTAGTTCTTAGCACTATTCTCTTAACAGCACAATCCAACGTCGCCCTATGCTTAGTTAGCCAGTCCATTCCCAAAATAAGATCAAATTCCCCAAATGGCAGCTCCATTAAATCCCCTACAAATATCCTATCTTGTGTCTCTAAAGGCACCTCCCTAAAGAGTTTATCTACCTTAACCGAGTGTCCCAAAGGACTTATCACTGATACCCCACTCACAGTCTCCTCAGGAAGCACACCCAATGCCCCAGATACATCACAAGCAATACACGAGTGAGTGGAACCCACATCAACCAAAGCAGTGTAAGGCTTGCTATAAATGAGGAACGTATCGGTTATAACATCAGGAGCATCACCCTCTTCACGACATCGTGCAGCATAAACCAACATCGGCTATCGAGCTTCAGTATGTCCAGCACCCCTACCGGGTGCCCCACGTCCTCGTCCATTACCATTGCCACCTCTACCTTGCCCACGGCCTCTCTGTGGTGGTAGTCCTCCTTGCTGCGGTTGGACACCTCTTTGCTCCGCAACTTGATCCTGAGCTGCTCTCCGAGGACACTCTCTGAACTTATGTTCCTTTGACCCACATCGAAAACATGCCCCAGTTCGTTTCCAGCACTCCCCCATATGCGCTCTGCCACAATCCTTGCAAGCCTGCGGTCTAAAAGTATTAACTGGAGCTGGTCGAACTGGTTCCTCCGTTCTAGCTCTTTTAACATTTCTATTTGCAGCACCCGAGGGTCTAGAATCCCTCCTGAATCTGGGTCGATCCCTCTCACGATTCTGCCATTTGGTTCGTTTTACTTCCTCGGCTATCTTAGCCTTCTCCACCAACGCAGTGAAATCACACTCCCTCTGTGAAGCTATCAGCACCATAAGCTCATCGCTGAGGCCATCCTCGAATTGAACACTGCGCTCATATTCGGTCGCAACTATCCCGCTAGCATATCGACTCAACCTCAAAAATTTCGCCTCATACTCCGTAACAGTCTTATTGCCCTGAGCTAGATTCAAAAATTCTTTTCGACGGGCATCCACATAACTAGCTCCAACATACCTTCCCTTAAAAGCAGTCTTGAACAGTTCCCAAGTTACTCGTTCGATCGGGGTACTCTCCCTTATAGTGATCCACCACTGGTATGCCTCATCTCGTAGCAACGACATGGCCCCCTTCAGCTTTTGCTCTCAGAGCAATCTAGGTAAATCCATAATTCGCTCTGTTGCCTCTAGCCAATATTCGACCACGTTTGGGGCTACTCTAGATACGCCCTAAAACCTGCGCTCTGTTGCCCGAAGTCGCTCGAGAGATGGATCCCCTATTCACCTTTGTCGAGTGCTAGCTCCAACAACCCTTTCCAAAACCCTTAACATCGCTTGGGACAAAGCATCGTCCCTGCGGCCCGATCATGTAACTTGACCTCATTTGCTGTGGCACGGATGCCTCCTCAGCTTGCCTATACCCTGAGGATGAAGATTCAGCTTGTACCCTTCCGCGACCACGTCTGCGGCCTCGTCCACGAGTTTCTCTTGTACTCATATCGAATTATCTGATTATGAATTTTATGACATTAGTTTAATATATCAGTTGCTTATTACAAGATGTCTTATGGAAATATAGCAGTTTAGGGATTATTTTCGCAATGTCGTAGCCTAGCTACAGTCTCAATCCTACTATTTTACAGCTCTACCCTATCTAAAGTATCATAGTAGGGTCTCAGTTCTATCTATAGCATGATATAAATATCACACGGTGTAAAAGAAAGTACACTTACAGACTTGGTGTCGGGGATTCAGTGTGCCACTTCTTTCTTCAAACCATTTAAAACAAAAACATGTATTTGGTCACAGAGAATAGAAATTCTTAAAAAAATTAATTTAAAATATCCTTATTTTGAAATTTTTGATTTTAAACCCGTTTAGAAACCCACAGCCGAGTTGGTGCAACTTGGCTCTGATACCACTAAATTATAAACATAATAAATTGAGGGACTAAAATTGGAAATAAATGAAATATATGGACTAGTATGAGTATAAGGAAGATTTTGCCTAACTATGTTGTTGTGAGATTTTTCATATTTTGTGTTTTATGCAATAGGGACTAAATTGTGAAAAATGCAAAATATCAGGGGTAAAAGTGTAAATTGCCCATTTGTGTGTTTTTGTATGAATTTGGTTGAATATTTGATTAAATAAGTTTATTTTATATCAATTTAGATCAAGAAAAGAGAAAATCGGATTTGGATCGAGGGAAGACCAAAATAGTCGAATAATCAATTAATACTGTTCGTCGATATCCGAGGTAACTTTTTAAGCACTTAAACATCATTTATTTTGAATATAAATTAGTTTAATATGCTGATTTGGAATTCATAGATTTATAGTAGAGTTAGCCGAATATGATTAAGCATGGAAATAATGTATTTGAGTTTAATTCGACTAAGTTATAACATATGAAAGTCCGTATGACTATACGAAATATCTGGAATTTCGATATATAAATGGTTTATAAGACAACTTTATAATAGTGATATTCGGGCTTTGAGCCTAGCAAGCCTTGTGCTGGTGAATTAAATTGGGCTTTATGCCTAGCAGGCTTATTGCCGGTGTATAAAATCAAACTTTGAGTTTAGCAGGCCCTGTGCCGATGTGAGAAATAGGCTTAGGCCTAGCAGGCTTTATGCCAGTGAATTATTATAAGTTTATGCTTAAAAAACTTTATGCTGATGTGGTAATCGAATACGTTATACGAGCTAAAACGATCAGGTACGTGTTAGTTGGTTACCTATTTGAAAATAGGGTGAATTGATTTCTTGATATGATAAAAAAAAGGATACATGAAGTGGTTGTAATATATGTGTTAATATGAGAAATACATTTGGCCTTATAGTTGTATATGGATGTAATGTTAAAGTTTAAGTGATGAATATATGTCTATGAAAATATATGTATATTTGATTATATAAGACAATATGGTTTTGAAATTTAAGAATATATTGATGATGTATACATGTATATTCGACCAAGGAGAAATTGTTCTGTGAAAGTATATGTGTTATATGTGTACGGAATTTCAAATATATGTGTATGGAATTCAAAGCTTGAAATTATATGTGATTACAAATGCATAAGTTAATTTATTTGATTGAAATGATTTAGTATTCAGATGTTATTATACATTAATTGTTTAATTTGCTTAAGGCTTACTAAGCTAAGTTAGCTTACTCTGTGTGTTTTCGTTTACTCTGTTTTATAGATTTTGGTTACAAGTTACGAGCTCGGGGATCGTCAGTAAAGATCATCACACTATCCACTATTTCGGTAATTATATAGTTTAACCTGAACTATGGCATGTATAGGTTGGAGCATTCTTTTGAAATGTTGATTTTGGATTTGTATATAAGCCATGCGAAAATGGCTTAATTTTCTATGCTTGATTTTGGTTATGTTTGGTTGTGGTTTGAAACCGTTTTGGTTATATTGCTATGGGTTATGAAGTGATGTTTTTCATGATAGGTATATTTATGTTTTGGAAATGGTTAATGATTTTGGAATGAATGTATGGGTGACTCGACTAAGGTATTCATAGAATAAGTTATATGTGATTGAGGTGGTTGTATTAAGTCAATGAATCATATTTGTTTCAACATTTACAAGTTGATTTTTATGTTTGAACATGAAATAATCTTTCATGATATGGTTATTATTTGATATAGCAATATTTACGTTATTAATATAAGTATATATGTTAGTTAAATGACTGTAAATGAATTAAGGTTATTCGGTTATTAGATAGAAGACATGAATATTTCTTTTTAAGCTATATATGGTTCGACATTTGTGATTAAGCATGAATTGAAGTGGTTTGATGTATTTTTTTTAAATTATATGTTTATAAGATAAAATGTTTTTAATATGCGTATTGGAAATTCGGTTAAGATTTATGTTCTTTGATAAGTAAGAAGTTTATATATATGTAGTTGTGAATATTCGGTCACTGTAACATTCATTAAGTTTTAAAGATTAGTTTCTTAAATGATCTATTTCATGATATTAACATGCTTAAATGTTTGGCAGAATTATGTGACTTATGTGAATCTTTCCTTTGTAATTAAATATTCAATACAAATTGGATTAGTCATGCGGTAATTAATTATTAGGATAATTATTTGTAAAATGTGTTGTCATAGATATTAAGTATAAATTCATTTGATAATACATATTTGAATTATGTTTGAGTTTGGGTTGAGTAATGATATCATTAGCAGTTAATTTGGAAAGTCAGTGTATATTCATGTATTTATAATAGCTGAATAATCATAGGTTATACCATACTCGCTTGTTGAAGTCTATAAATGTTTTTTTTTTTTAGTATTTGAATGTTTTAATACATGTTATTTCATGTGATTGATATGGCTGTATGAATAAGTATGATATGAAATGTTTCAAATATATAAGTGTTATGTCAGTTCATGAAATAAAATTTGACTGGTTTTCGGGAATCGTTCATGTGAATATGTCAATGTTTGGAATTGTGCTTTTTATCGGTAATGCCTCATAACCCTAATCTGGCGATGGATACGGGTAGAGGTGTTACATTTTATTGGTATCAGGGCTACGGTTTAGTCGATTCTAAGACTAACGTAGCGCGTGTGAGTCTAGCTGTACATGCCATATTATATAATGTGATAGTGTGATAAATTTTGACAATTAAAAATGTGTTTTCGTATAGTATATGGATCTCGACAGAGCTGTAACTGATGATGTCGAGAGCATAGCGCCTGCTCCCATGCAAGGGACAGCGCCGATTGATTCTCGACCGACCTCGAGTAACCAAGAGGGAGAGGCTAAGCAAGCCTTTTACATGAACGATTGGTTTATTCAATATATTCGGACTAATCCGACTGCACAACAACCTCCACCTCTAATTAATCTATCTTCGATACCTGCTATACCTCAAGTGAGTGATCCATTGAGATTGCCTAAGCCACCTGTTGATAAAATTAAAAAACACGGGGTTGAAGAGTTCAAAGCTACTGATGATGATGACGCTAAATGCTCTGAGTTATGGCTTGATAATACTATCCGTGTGTTCGATAAGCTATCTTGTACTCGGGATGAATGTTTAAAGTGTGCCATATCTTTATTACGAGACACCGCATATCACTGGTGGAATACACTAGTATCGGTGGTTTCGAAAGAGCGAGTAACCTGGGAATTCTTTCAGACTGAGTTCCGTAAGAAATATATCAGCCAGAGATTCATTGATTAGAAGCACAAGGAATTTCTCGAATTAAAACAGGGTCACATGACTGTGATAGAATATGAGCGAAAATTTGTGAGACTTAGTCGATATGCCCGTGAATGTGTTTCAATTGAAGCTATCATGTATAAAAGATTCGAAGATGGTTTGAATAAAGACATTAATTGCTAGTAGGCATACTTGAGATAAAAGAGTTCGTAGTACTGGTTGAGCGAGCTTGCAAATCTGAAGAGCTCGAGAAAGAGAAAAGTAAAGCTAATTTTGAAGCTAGAGATTTCCATAAAAGATCATCAGGTAAAATTTTTCAGTCTGCATCGAAGAAGTTTAGAGATGATTATGGTCGATCTAGGGCTACTATGGGGCTTTCTAGACGAGATCGAGACCGACCCCCTGTGAGTTCATGAGACACTTCGATAGGTAATATTGGCTATGTTCGACAGAATAGAGTCAAGTGCAAGCATTATGGTAAATGGCATTCTAGAGATTGCAGATTACATGATCAGTCTTATTTTAAATATGGATCGATGGATCATTTTATTCGAGAGTGCCTGATGTTAGCCGAGCAAAACGCTGTTCAGAATGAGAGGCAAGAAAATGTGCCAGTGCGAGGCAGACCACCCAGAAATATGAGTAATGTGAGTGGCTGTTAGAGAGGGATGAAAGATACAGTAGTTCAATTTAAGGCTCGTGCACCTGAAAAAGCATAGGTATACGCGCTCACGAGGCTTCTTCTCCAGATGTTATTACCGGTACTTTCACTCTTTATGATATTAGTGTTATTGCATTGATTGATCCTGGTTCGACTCATTCATATATGTGTGAGACATTAGTATCCAGTAAGACTTTACTTGTTGAGTCTACTGAGATTGTGATTCGAGTATCAAAACCCTTGGGTTGGTGTGTTCTGGTTGACAAAGTGTGTAAGAATTGCCCGTTGATGATTCGAGATTCATGCTTTTCGGCCGATTTGATGTTGTTACCTTTTGACGAGTTCGATATAATTTTGGGTATGAACTGGTTAACTTTGCATGATGCCGTTGTTAATTGTAAAAGAAAGACCATTGATTTGAGATGTCAGAACAACGAGATTATTCAGATTGAATCTAATGATCTGAGTGGTTTACCAGTAGTAATATCTTCGATGTTAGCTCAGAAGTATGTGAGAAAAGGTTGTGAAGCTTACTTTGCTTATGTGCTTGATAGTAAAGTGACTGAAAAGAAGATTGAATCCATACCAGTTGTGTGCGAGTATTCGGATGTGTTTCCTGAAGAATTGCTGGGTTTGCCACCTATCCGAGAGGTAGAGTTTGGTATTGAGTTAGTACCAGGGATGGCTCCAATATCGATAGCTCCGTACAGAATGACACCTAATGAATTAAAAGAGTTGAAAGTGCAATTGCAAGAATTGACAGATAGAGGTTTCGCACGATCGAGTTTCTCCCCCTGGGGTGCGCCTGTGTCATTTGTGAAAAAGAAAGATGGAACTATGAGAATATGCATCGATTATAGACAGCTCAATAAGGTGACTATAAAGAATAAATATCCGTTGCCATGGATAGATGATTTGTTTGATCAGCTGAAAGGGGCTACAGTGTTTTCGAAAATAGATTTGAGATCAGGCTATTATTAGTTGCGAGTTAAGGATTCTGATGTGCCAAAGACTGCTTTCCAAACGAGGTACGAACATTATGAGTTTTTAGTCATGTCTTTCAGACTTACTAATGCACCTGCTGTTTTTATGGATTTGATGAATCGGATCTTCAGACAGTATCTGGATCGGTTTGTAGTTGTGTTCATAGATGACATTTTAATTTACTCTCGTGACGAAATTGAACATGCCGAACATTTGAGATTGGTGTTACAGACTTTGCAAGATAAGCAATTGTATTCAAAGTTCCGTAAATGTGAGTTCTGGTTAAGCGAAGTCAGTTTTCTGGGCCATGTTGTATCAACATTGGGTATTCGGGTTGATTCGAGCAAAATTTCAGCTATACTTGATTGGAAACCTCCGAGAAATGTTTTTGAAGTCTGAAGTTTTCTGGGACTTGCTGGTTACTATAGACAGTTCATGAAAGGTTTCTCTATGATTGCGACCCTGATGACAAAGTTATTACAAAAAGATGTTAAGTTCGAGTGGTCAGAAAAATGTCAAAAAAGTTTTGATCAGTTGAAAACTCTTTTGACCGAAGCTCTAGTGTTAGTTCAGCCAGAATCGGGTAAAGAATTTGTCATCTATAGTGATGCATCTTTAAATGGTTTGGGTTTTGTTTTGATGCAGGAAGGCAGAGTTATAGCTTATGCCTCGAGATAGTTGAAGCCACACGAAAAGAACTATCCGACACACGACCTAGAATTGGCAGTTATTGTGTTTGCATTGAAAATATGGCGCCACTATCTGTTCAGTGAAAAATGTCATGTTTATTCCAATCACAAAAGTTTGAAGTATTTGATGACTCAGAAAGATCTGAATTTGAGACAGTATCGATGGTTAGAGTTGCTAAAAAATTATGAGCTTGTGATTGACTATCATCCAGGAAAGGCTAATGTTATTGCTGATGCTTTAAGTCGAAAATCCCTGTTTGCTTTGTGTGCAATGAATGCATATATGGTTATGTCAGATGATGGTACGATAATAGCCAAGTTAAAAGTAAGACCGTTATTTATTCAGCAGATTTGGGAAGCTCAGAAAGTTGATAATAATTTGATAGTAAAGCGGGCTCAATGTGATTCAAATGTTGATTCAGAATTTCAAGTGAATGTTGAGGGATGTTTGCGGTTTAGAAACCAAATATGCGTTCTGAGAAATACAGAGTTGATTCAGATGATTTTAAACAAAGCTCATAACAGTCGGCTATCTGTTCACCCGAGTAGTAGAAGATGTATAATGATCTAAAACAACACTATTGGTGGCGAGGTATGAAACGAGACATTTCTGATTTTGTATTGAAATGTTTAGTCTGTCAGCAAGTAAAAGCCGAGCATCAGGTACCTTCTAGATTGCTTCAGCCGATCATGATACCTGAATGGAAATGGGATAGAGTCACGATGGATTTTGTATCCGGTTTACCAATGTCACTGAGCAAGAAAGATGCAATCTGGGTTATTGTGGATAGATTGACTAAATCGGCTCACTTTGTTCCGGTTCGTACAGATTATTCACTCGATAAACTTGCTGAGTTCTATGTTTCTCAGATTGTGAGACTACACAGAGTACCTATTTCTATTGTGTCGGATAGAGATCCAAAGTTCACATCGCAGTTTTGAAAGAAACTGCAATATGCATTAGGTACAAAACTACATTTCAGCACTGCTTTTCATCCGCAAATAGATGGTCAGTCTGAGCAAATCATTCAGATACTTGAGGATATGTTGAGATGTTGCATTCTTGAGTTTGAAGGTACATGGGAACGATACCCACCTCTGATTGAATTTGCGTATAATAATAGTTTTCAGTCGAGTATCAAAATGGCACCTTATGAGGCTTTGTATGGTCGTAAATGTCGTACACCATTGTACTGGACTGAGTTCAGTGAAAATAAGATACACGGGGTCGATTTGATTAAAGAAACTGAACAGAAGGTGAAAGTGATCCGTAAAAGTCTAAAAATAGCATTAGACCGTCAGAAATCTTATGCGGACTTAAAATGTAAAGATATTGAGTTTCAGATCGGAGATAAAGTCTTTTTGAAAGTCTTACCATGGAAAAAGATACTCAGATTTCGTCACAAAGGCAAATTGAGTCCGAGGTTTATTGGGCCGTATGAGGTAATAGAACGCATCAGACCAATTGCTTATAGACTGTTGTTACCACCCGAGCTAGAAAAGATCCACAATGTATTCCATGTTTCGATGCTTCTTAGATATCGATATGATCCTTCACATGTGATTAGTCCGTCTGAGATTGAGATTAAGGCCGATATGATGTACGAAGAAGAACCGATTCGCATTCTGGATCGTGAAATTAAAGAGTTACGAAATAAGAAAATTCCAATGGTTAAAGTACTGTGGCATAAACACGGAATTGAGGAAGCAACATGGGAGTCAGAAGTTGCAATGAGGGAACGTTATCCAAACCTATTCACTGGTAAGATTTTCGGGGACGAAAATCCCTAAGGGGGGAGAGTTGTAACAACCCGATTTTGACCCTAATCGGAATGGTGGTTTCGGGACCATGAATCCGAGTAAAAAAAATTTAAAAATTATTATTTTTGTTTATTATGTGTGAATTATTATCTGTGAAATTTTCATGATTTAATTTTATCGTTTGCGTGTCCGATTAAATAAAAAGACTTAATCACGTAAAAAGAAAAGTTGGCGGTTAAATGTAAAAGTGCTAATTTGTTGTTGTCTTTATTAGTGGAGGCATTTATAATGCAAATAAACCATTGGTTTTTTAAGTGGACGGTTTTGGACATGATATATATGGTTTACTAATTAATTTTGAAAGGTTAAATGTGTAAAATAATAAATGATATATATGTTATATTATTATACAAATTAAAAGCCATGTTTTAATGTTCATCTTTTGACCGAAATAAAAACAAGAAAGAAAAGAAATAACAAAGCTAGGTATTTGGCCATTTTTCATTCAAATTCAAGGTTAGTTTGGTTTTAGTTTTTGATAATTTCTATGTTTTTGAGATCATTGCTTCGAGTACTATCCGACCCATGCTAGAATTTCTGTTTTTGATGAATGTTTTGAGTTATGCCATTGATGAATATTTGTGTTTTGTGATGTTTGATGATGAAATATTTAAGATATGTTTTAGATTAACATGTTTTGTTTTGGAGTTTTTGATGATTTTGAGTAATTAGGACTAAATTGTAAAAATAATAAATTGAGGGACTAAAATGTGAAATAAATGAAATATATGGACTAGTATGAGTATAAGGAAGATTTTGCCTAACTATGTTGTTGTGAGATTTTTCATATTTTGTGTTTTATGCAATAGGGACTAAATTGTGAAAAATGTAAAATATCAGGGGTAAAAGTGTAAATTACCCATTTGTGTGTTTTTGTATGAATTTGGTTGAATATTTGATTAAATAAGTTTATTTTATATCAATTTAGATCAAGAAAAGAGAAAATCGGATTTGGATCGAGGGAAGACCAAAATAGTCGAATAATCAATTAATACTGTTCGTCGATATCCGAGGTAACTTTTAAGCACTTAAACATCATTTATTTTGAATATAAATTAGTTTAATATGCTGATTTGGAATTCATAGATTTATAGTAGAGTTAATGAATATGATTAAGCATGGAAATAATGTATTTGAGTTTAATTCGACTAAGTTATAACATATGAAAGTCAGTATGACTATACTGAAATATCCGGAATTTCGATATATAAATGGTTTATAAGACAACTTTATAATAGTGATATTCGGGCTTTGAGCCTAGCAAGCCTTGTGCTGGTGAATTAAATTGGGCTTTATGCCTAGCAGGCTTATTGCCGGTGTATAAAATCAAACTTTGAGTTTAGCAGGCCCTGTGCCGATGTGAGAAATAGGCTTAGGCCTAGCAGGCTTTATGCCAGTGAATTATTATAAGTTTATGCTTAAAAAAATTTATGCTGATGTGGTAATCGAATACGTTATACGAGCTAAAACGATCAGGTACGTGTTAGTTGGTTACCTATTTGAAAATAGGGTGAATTGATTTCTTGATATGATAAAAAAAAGGATAGATGAAGTGGTTGTAATATATGTGTTAATATGAGAAATACATTTGGCCTTATAGTTGTATATGGATGTAATGTTAAAGTTTAAGTGATGAATATATGTCTATGAAAATATATATATATTCAATTATATAAGACAATATGGTTTTGAAATTTGAGAATATATTGATGATGTATACATGTATATTCGGCCAAGGAGAAATTGTTCTATGAAAGTATATGTGTTATATGTGTATGGAATTAAAAGCTAGAAATTATATGTGATTACAAATGCATAAGTTGATTTATTTGATTGAAATGATTTAGTATTGAGATGTTATTATGCATTAATTGTTTAATTTGCTTAAGGCTTACTAAGCTAAGTTAGCTTACTCTATGTGTTTTCGTTTACTCTGTTTTATAGATTTTGGTTACAAGTTACGAGCTCGGGGATCGTCAGTAAAGATCATCACACTATCCACTATTTCAGTAATTATATAGTTTAACCTGAACTATGGCATGTATAGGTTGGAACATTCTTTTGAAATGTTGATTTTGGATTTGTATATAAGCCATGTGAAAATGGCATAATTTTCTATGCTTAATTTCGGTTATGTTTGGTTGTGGCTTGAAACTGTTTTGGTTATATTGCTATGGGTTATGAAGTGATGTTGTTCATGATAGGTATTTTTATGTTTTGGAAATGGTTAATGATTTTGGAATGAATGTATGGGTGACTCAGCTAAGGTATTCATAGAATAAGTTATATGTAATTGAGGTGGTTGTATTAAGTCAATGAATTATATTTTTTTCAGCATTTACAGGTCGATTATTATGTTTGAACATGAAATAATCTTGTCATGATATGGTTATTATTTGATATGGCAATATTTATGCTATTAATATAAGTATATATGTTAGTTAAATGACTATAAATGAATTAAGGTTATTCGGTTATGAGATAGAAGACATGAATATTTCTTTTTGAGCTATATATGGTTCGACATTTGTGATTATACATGAATTGAAGTGGTTTGATGTATTTTTTTAAATTATATGTTTATAAGATAAAATGTTTTTAATATGGGTATTGGAAATTCGGTTAAGATTTATGTTCTTTGATAAGTAAGAAGTTTATATATATGTAGTTGTGAATATTCGGTCACTATGATAAAACATTCATTAAGTTTTAAAAATTGTTTCTTAAATGATCTATTTCATGATATGAACATGCTTAAATATTTGGCAGAATTATGTTACTTATGTGAATATTTCCTTTGTAATTAAATATTCAGTACAAACTGGATTAGTCATGCTGTAATTAATTATTAGGATAATTATTTGTAAAATGTGTTGTCATAGATATTAAATATAAATTCATTTGATATTAAATATTTGAATTATGTTTGAGTTTGGGTTGAGTAATGATATCATTAGCAGTTAATTTGGAAAGTCAGTGTATATTCATGTATTTATAATAGCTGAATAATCATTTAGGTTATACCATACTTGCTTGTTGAAGTCTGTAAATGTTTTTTTTAGTATTTGAATGTTTTAATACATTTTTATTTCATGTGATTGATATGACTGTATGAATAAGTATGATATGAAATGTTTCAAATATATAAGTGTTATGTCAGTTCATGAAATAAATTTTGACTGGTTTTCGGGAATCGTTCATGTGAATATGTCAATGTTTGGAATTGTGCTTTTGATCGGTAATGCCTCATAACCCTAATCTGGCGATTGATACGGGTAGGGGTGTTACATTTTATTGGTATTAGAGCTACGGTTTAGTCGGTTCTAGGACTAACATAGCGCATGTGAGTCTAGCTGTACATGCCATATTATATACTGTGATAGTGTGATGACTTTTGACAATTAAAAATGTGTTTTCGTATAGTATATGGATCCCGACAGAGCTGTAGCTGATGATGTCGAGAGCATAGCGCCTGCTCCCGCGCAAGGGACAGCGCCGATTGATTCTCGACCGACCTCGAGTAACCAAGAGGGAGAGGCTAAGCAAGCCTTTTACCAAATGATGAACGATTGGTTTACTCAATATATTCGGACTAATCCGGCTGCACAACAACCTCCACCTTCGATTAATCTATCTTCGATACCTGTTATACCTCAAGTGAGTGATCCATTGAGATTGCCTATGCCACCTGTTGATAAAATTAGAAAACACGGAGCTGAAGAGTTCAAAGCTACTGATGATGATGATGCTGAACGGGCTGAGTTATGGCTTGATAATACTATCCGTGTGTTCGATAAGCTATCTTGTACTCCGGATGAATGTTTAAAGCGTGCCATATCTTTATTACGAGACATCGCATATCACTGGTGGAATACACTAGTATCGGTGGTTCTGAAAGAGCGAGTAACCTGGGAATTCTTTCAGACTGAGTTCCGTAAGAATTATATCAGCCAGAAATTCATTGATCAGAAGCGCAAGGAATTTCTCGAATTAAAACAGGGTCACATGACTGTGACAGAATATAAGCGAAAATTTGTGAGACTCAGTCGATATGCCCGTGAATGTGTTTTAACCGAAGCTATCATGTGTAAAAGATTTGAAGATGGTTTGAATGAAGACATTAAATTGATAGTAGGCATACTTGAGATAAAAGAGTTCGTAGTACTAGTTGAGCGAGCCTGGAAAGCTAAAGAGCTCGGGAAAGAGAAAAGAAAAGCTGATTTTGAAGCTAGAGATTTTCGTAAAAGATCATCAGGTAAAATTTTTCAGTCCGCATCGAAGAAGTTTAGAGATGATTATGGTCGATCCAGGGCTACTGTAGGCTTTTCTAGACGAGATCGAGACCGACCCCCTGTGAGTTCACGAGCCACTTTGATAGCTAGTGTTGGCAATGTTTGACAGAATAGAGTCGAGTGCAAGCATTGTGGTGAATGGCATTCTAGAGATTGTAGATTACATGATCGGTCTTATTTTAAATGTGGATCGATGGATCTTTTTATTCGAGAGTGCCCGATGTTAGCCGAGCAAAACACTGTCATTGGGAGTTGAATTTGAGAGTGCATTGATACAAGGTAAGGAATCAAACAAGTTGAATTTGTAAAATAGTTGTTAATTTGACAATTGGTTTGAACTCATAAGTGGGTAATTGGGAGTTGGTTAAGTGGTAAATTGATTTAATTTATACTAAATTTTGGTTTAGGATTGTATAAAGGTTTATTAAGGAAAATTAAAAGAGTCACTAGGGTGCTGTGAGAAAGTGAAAAATAAGGTGTGGGTCCCAAACTTGTAAAAATTGTTTGATAATGATAAGTGTTAGTTTATATTTGATAATTGTCTTGCTGATTGGTTTGGCATAGTAACCAAAATATTAGTTTTGCGAGTGGCTGAACTAGGTACGTTTTGGAGCCTTAAAAGATTGATGTGTTGGCAAAATTGCTAGTTTGACTGTATGAATGTGTAATTGAGATTGTTATGCATAGTTATATAATGTGATATGAGAATATTTGATGGAATGGTATGAAATATTGAGATATTAGTTTTATTCATGATTTAAATGCATGAAATATTTACTATGATATATATACGTGAGGTTGCTATTGGTGCACAATAAAATTCGTAAAGTATGTGAATTGAATGATATTGATAGATACCATCTTAATGGTAATTTGAAACTTGGAACACTGTTTCCTTTCTCTGAAAGTATGTGATTATTGAGGACATGTTTAGCATGTTGAATAAATGTGAAAAGTATTGAAATGTGATTGTGTATGAATTTGTATGACATATTGCATGTGCTTTGGGATGGGATTTTGCAGTTGACGGAGGAGTTTCGTGGAGTATTGGCAGCATAATAAGTCCGCATATATTTTTAGTCAGTGCACTACATTTGAAGTAGCGATGAAATTGGATTATATCGCATTATTTATTTGGTAGTTTCACTGCATTATTGATTATTGGTGGTTTTACCACATTGAGCATTGCTCACATACGTGGGAGTTTTGTAGATGGGTTCTGGAGAACTCGTGGTGTGTAGTAGATGGAATGGGTAGGATTTCACATTTGCATCTTTCACGATCATGTGCATTTGAAAATTATTATTGTTAATGTTTGATTGTGCTATTGGTACCTCTATGAAATTTCCTGTATGAATGCTTAATACTCGTTTGGACTCACACTGAGCTTGTTAAGCTCACCCCATTATCTCAACTTCTTAGGTAATGATCGAACTTAGGATCGGAATTGGCATGTAGACGTACGGTGGACTTCGGACTTTACTTCATCATATTATTTTAAGGTAATTATATTTTTAGGTTATTTTATTATTATTATTTAGTTTTGGATTTTAAAGTTTATTTAAATTGTGGTTTGGGACTGTTCGGGATTTTGGGGTTTTTCATGCATGCATGACACACATATTTGGTATAGATACATGGTTTTTATAAATATCTTGAAATGGACTATGCATGATATATTACTGAATTAATAATTTGACTAGTAATGGTACATTTCTCATGCTAAGAAGATAACAAAATGATTTTTCAAAGGGAACGCCGTAAGTAAGGTTTTACAAAAACTCACCAAATTCGCTAGTTTAACCTAAGCATGGTTGGACTAAGTAAATGAACGTTTTCCAAAGCTAACAATAGAAACCAATTTTTATAAAAAGAAGTACTTGAAGGTTTTTAACTATCATTAGGGTAAGTTCGACACTAAGGTGTTCAATGTGGCCTTCCTAATTCGACCATAACGTCTAGGCCGAGTTTGGGAGGTTACACAATACTTGCACATTGTTATTGAGGAATTGTTATGATGTTCTTATAATTCTGGTCTTTCAACTTGTTTCTGGCAAATAATTTTCTTAGAATTTCATTCTTCATTCTTTATGGATATCACACCCTACTATGAACTCATTACATACCTATCAACATCTTTGATACACCACTTACCTTTTTCTATCTGATCTATCATAAGTCTTTACCCATTTCCTTTTTAGAAGTCTATTCGATTGAAACACCACTACTCTAGTATACGTAACTTTAAGCCATCATTTCACCACAATTCATATTTGATCACATATACAGATAACATGTACCTTTCTTCAGATATAAAATTAGAAAAATCCTTATTCAGAATACGCTTCTTTTATGTTTATTTATCATCCTTTCTGCATCTCATCACTTCATTATTCATAGCTGAATCATGACCTTGCATAACACTTTACCGTAGCCCACGAAGACATTGTGCCTTTACGATCTTTCTAATCGCACTTACAAGCCATAATGATTGCGCCAAAATAGTTTAATACAAAATTCACCATATAAATCATCCCTTTAGGGTACGCTATTGAAAGCCTTACTATGATATGCCACAAGGGCACTGTTTTAGAACTCGCCATGTAAATTATTCCTTCAGAATGCGCCACAAGGGCTTATCTTTCAAACTATTACCATAAAGGCTATCATTGCAGGGTTTCCCACAGAGGCAATCCCTTTATGATTCTCCATAGAGGCGTTCCTTTCATATTACGCCAAAAAGGCTTTCCTTTCATATTGCACCACAAAGACGTTTCTTTCATAATTCACTACAACTACAATGCCACAATGACATTTCATTCATATTGCGCCATAAAGGCTTTCCTTTCATATTGCACCACAAAGGTGTTCCTTTCATAATTCACCATAAAGGTGTTCCATTCCTGATATGTTTACGATATGGATTTCCCTAAACTCACGTTATGTGAGGTTTACCCATCATCATCCTGGGACACGTATAGAACCCCATTAAGTAATCACCGTCCGTTAGTTCCTTTCGGAAGGTGCATGGCCATAGGCTTTTCCTTCAAGATTCATATCAGGGATAGTGTTTTTAGTCCTGATGGACCCCTTTAGACACCATCATGGTGAATAGACACAGACTTACTTAACAGACTTTTCATACACTGACATCGCTTAAGACTCAACACTTTAAGACACTAATCATACACTTTATCACATGTGTTTCAGATGTTCCATACAACCGTACTCAAACTTCACATAATGAACTTGTCAGATTCATACAAACTATATAGGCAAACTTCAAAAAACATTCATACTATACACTTTTGGTTTCTATTTCATAGTTCAAACAATTACCATAGATGTATCATGTATGAATAATATACATGCAAGAGTTAGTATAGAGACTCACCTAGCAACCACAGATAGTAGTTTGAACTCTAGATCCAACCTTCATCAAGATTCTGCAGTAACCACTGCCTATAAAATAGAGGAACACCATTAAAGCTCATTTGAATAACCTAACCATCATCTCAAACCCAGATGAACCCCATACAAAGCCTTACTTCTTCTTTTACTATTCATCCACTCTTACAGACCTACTCTTTCATAGCATAGCATGCAAAGTCATAAAACTTACCTTGACACGGAGTAATCACTAATAATATCTGAGATCTTAACTTCAGCTTAAAGAAATGTCTTCATTTCCTTAAGCCTTAGATAACCATATGTTTGAAGAAAGAAGAAGAAAACTCCTTTTTCCCAAACTTGAATATCCAATTATAATCTAGGTCCTTATGGGAACTTGACAAATGTCACATCATTACTGAATTGTCTTATAAAAATCTTCAACGTCCGAGAAACCTAATTGAATTTCCTATTATCTTTTAACTATCCTAGTTCACAATTAGTTAGTTCCTAACCAGCATACCTTGTAACTTAGCTTGCATAGTACCATAGTTAACGAGCGCACTATATCCCTGACGTGAACTCATACTCTCGATACCAGTTTACTTGGCCAGTGCTCTTATTCCAACTAACATAGGCACCTGACAAGGAACCTTTATTAACTTAACCATATAACTATACACGCTCACTCTATACATCGAAATATGCATTTGGGTGAAGCCTACTCCGCCAATCATACTATCGTAAGACTATACACCAAACCTTGTACCTGCTGGAACCGGGGTGTTACAACTCTCCCCCTAATAAAATTTCACCCTTGAAATTTTCATCTCTCCTAGAATCCAATTTCCTAGGTCTAATTTGTTTTACACTCCAAACACATATCAACGACGATACGAATTCCCTTTTAGTCCTCAAAGTTCCCTTATCATTAACATACTCATCAAAAGTCTTATTAAGAAGATGTCATTACTCTGATTTGAACGAAATAAAAATATTTGTGGTAACACTCGAGTGCAGACGTCACTCATACCTTTTTGATAGATGTCAAACTTGCATTGGAGAATTTCAAACAATTTCTTAGAGAGTGACTTCTTGAGTGGAATGACGAAAATGTGCAAGTGTGCACAACCGAAACAAGTAATAAAGCGACAAACAAATGTCAAGTTATCGTACCTACAGGGATTGTGAAAAGAATTATTTATGAATGCAATTTTAAAAACACTTTGGTGAAGAAAAATACTTTGATTTGAGGAGGTGATTAAAAACTAGGATTTTAACTAAGTAAAATAAATAAAAATAAAATAAAAGTTCTAATGTATGATTTCAAAATATGATTTTAATCAAGGTAACATAATTGTGCTAGATTAATTACATTTCTTAACTTAGAATTATTAAACTGATGTTTATGTTGTTACGAATAAATTTACGGCAACTCGATAATTTGTTAACTTATGAACATACTTACCTACCAAAGTTCATTTATCTCTTGACCATATCTCTATGTCAATTCAATCAATTAAACAAATTTTAATAAGCAAATGTGTTAATGCACATACATACTTATGAAATTCAAATAATCTCTTGTACATATCTCTATGCCAATTCAAACAATTAATTCAATCTCATAAGCACATAAAAGGTTACTTGAGGTAACAATGTATTTCTACCTTGAAATAGTTTAATCACAATGATCTTACAAGTTATGCGAGGCTAATGTATCGTTAGATACCGTTTCTAATTTAACCCTTAGCTAACTTAGATGATTAAACATGCACTGATTAAGTATCGTGTCAATTAATTACAATTTCAATTCATTTAAATAATTAATTCATTAATTAAATTACAATTGTAATGAAAGAGGAACTTAGTCATGGTTTTACTTAATCAAACATCTTATCGAGGCCTATAACAACACAAACACAATTTTAATAACTCAAGTAGACGAAATGCAATCAACCTAACACGAATTAAATTTAAGCCGTATTAATTAAATTAAACATACCAGCATCACAAATATTCATAGACATGTTCATAACAACAACAATAAAATTAAAAGGATAAGGAACAAGAATCAAATTCGGTGTTTCTCCGAGGCTCAACTAGTTTGCTCCGCTCCTTCTTCTTTGCTTGTTCTTGTTGAACCGTGGCTTCCAAGAAAACTTGAATGCTGATTCAAATGGTGGTTGAATGGATCCTTTTCAAGAGGTGAAATTAGCAAGGGAATGGGGAAGAAAATTAAGAACAATGAAGAAAGAAAAGTGAGAGAGAAGTGAAAAATGAACGGTTTTGAGATGTGTTTTAAGTGAGCAGCCAATGGGGTATTTATAAGTTGAGAAGGATGCTAAAAATAGCCAAAATCAGCAGCCAAAGACTCCTCCCATGGCCAACTACACATGTGGCATGTTTGAAGATTTAAAACATGCTATTTTTAGGTAGGGGCAGATCTTGAAAGGCATGAATAGTGGATGGGTTTGAATGCAAATTGAAAGAGTCTTCAAGGGCCATTTTGCAAGCCAAATAATCAGAAAAACAAGCTGATTGGGTCAGCATGTTGGACGGTTTTTGGCTTCCCAGTGCTCGGTTGGATTGATTTTCTCGGTTCAGCTCAACTGGGCCCATTTTCATAATTAATTAACAATAATTTATTTAACCCAAATTAAATTAGATTAAAATTAAAATTTATTATATTATGAATTAATATTCATAATTTGGATTGTATTAGGCTGAAAAATTAATTCTCCTTGATGCTTCAAATTGCTTCTCGATTTTGCGCTTCTAGTAGTGTCTACTGAGTCGTTTTTCGTCATTTGTGCAAATCTATCGAAAATAATCAAAATTTGATATAAAATTAATTAAAATTCAACATGTTAATAATTTGAGTGCATTTTAATTATTTTATAATAATTATATATTTTTTGACAAGAATTTTACCGAAACTGCATGAATTTGAGTTCAAAAGGGCATGAAAAAGGTATATTTTCGTGTTTCCACACCCCTAAACCCTCAATGATGTTTGTTCGGGGCATCTCATTTCTATTGGTGATTTTTCCAAACCTTTGACATCGAACATAACTCTTTATGTAAGCATATGCGTCTTTGAATAACGTTGGCCAAAAGAATCCAGCTTGCAATACCTTGGCCGCAGTACGTATACCTCCAAAGTGTCCCCCCTCAGAACTAAGTGGCAATGATATAAAATCTTATATACTTCATCTTCTACCACGTATCTCCTGATCATTTGATCTGCACACTTTTTAAACAAGTATGGTTCTTCTCAGAAATAGTACTTCATATCGTGAAAAAACTTTTTCTTTTAATGATACGGCTTATCAATTGGCATCAAGCCACAAGCAAAATAGTTAGCAATATTAGCAAACCAAAGGATATTATGGACATGATTTACCTTCAGCATGTGTTCATCTGTGAATGTCTCTTGAATGGGTATAAGTGGAGAATTCCCTTCTTGCGACTCCAATCAAGACAAGTGGTTTGCTACTTGGTTTTTTACTCCCTTTTGATCTTGAATTTCTAGATCGAACTCTTGGAGTAGAAGTACCCATCGGATCAATCTCGGCTTAGCGTCTTTCTTGGTAAGTAAATACTTAATTTTCGAATGGTACGTATAGACAGGCACTTTGTTACCTACAAGGTAAGATCGAAACTTGTCAAAAGCAAACACAATAGTAAGTAACTCTTTCTCTATTACCGTATAATTCTACTAAGCTTCCGTCAAAGTTTGACTTGCATAGTAAATGGGATGAAAAACTTTGTTCCTTCGCTGGCCCATAACAGCTCCTATCGCGAAGTCACTTACATCACACATTAATTCAAATGACAAATCCCATTCTGGTGTGACGATTAAATGTGCTGAAACTAACCGAATTTTCAAATCATTGAAAGCTTTGAAACACTTCTCATCGAATTTGAACATCATGTCCATCTCCAATAATTTGCATAAAGGTTTAGCAATTTTGGAGAAATCGTTGATAAATCTCTGATAGAAACCACCGTGGCCCAAAAAGCTCCTAATACTTTTTACAGATGTTGGAGGTGGGAGTTTCTCAATAACATCTACCTTTGCTTTATCTACCTTGATTCCATGTCTCGTTATTTGATGCCCTAAAACAATACCTTTTCGTACCATGAAATGGCACTTTTCCCAGTTGAGTACGATTTTTATTTCTTCAGATCACCTTAGTACCTTGGCTAGATTGGCTAAGCAATCATCATAAGTGTCTCCAAACACTGAAAAATCATCCATGAAAACTTCAAAGTATTTCTCAACCATGTCAGTAAAAATAGACATCATACATCTTTGAAATGTAGTAGGTGCATTACATAAACCAAATGGCATGTGTCTAAATGCAAATGTACCATACAGGTAGGTGAATGTTGTCTTGTGTTAATCTTCTAGTGCTACTATAATCTTATTATACCCCAAGTATCCATCAAGAAAATAGTAATAGTCTTGCCCTACTATTCTATCCAGCATCTAGTCCAAGAACGACAAAGGAAAATGATCCTTCCTTGTCGCCTTGTTCAACTTTTGATAATCAATGCAAATTCTCCATCCTGTAACCGTTCTTGTAACACCCCTTATTCTTATGTTTTATGACATGCTGATCATTTTTCCCTTCTATGACAACATCAAATTCTCACTCTAACACATAGTTATGAACAATAACAACTTTTACCGATTAAGCCGTTTTACTCATTTTTGCTTAAAACCGCTTAGCAAAAGTTATTTAACACAATTTCAGCCTTCATATTCTACCATAAAACATCAAAATAAACACATTTCACCTATGGGTATTTTTCCAAATATGAACCCTAGCTTAAATTATTGTTAGAATAAGCTTAATCAAGTTACCGAGATTACAAAAACGTAAAGAACTTGAAAAACGGGGCTAGAACAGACTTACTATTGAGCTTGGAAAGCTTGAAAACCCTAGCCATGGCTTCCCCCATGATAATTTCGGCCTCCATGAAAAAGATGAGTCAATTTTGGCTTTATTTTCCCTTTTTATTTTTTTAATTACCAAATGACTAAAATGCCCTTAAGGCCTTTCATTAAAATTTTGTCCTATTCATGCCCATTTTTTTCCAAACAAAAAATAATGGTCTAATTATCATTTAAGGACCTCCTCTTTAAACCCCCATTTCAATCAAGTACTTATGAATTAGAACACATATTTTGCAAGTTTTGCAATTTAGTCCTAAAAGTCCAATTGTAACATCCTAATTTTCGAGTTTTCATGATTTTTGAGAATTTGGTAAGTTTTTAAAATTGGTAGTGAAAATTCATAGTTGGAATATGTAAATGGGCCTATGGAAGGCCCACGGGCTGGCCAAAACCTGGAAGAATTTTTGAATTTTGGACTTAAGGAGTTAGGGGCGTTGGATAGGTGACCATATTAAAAGATGAGGGTAAAATGTAACACAAAAGAGCCCTTGGTAAAGTGGCTAAGTGACGCCACTAAGGAGCTAAAAAAGTGGCGAGTAAGTGGTTGAGGAAGGCCAGGGTTCGATCCACTAAGCTGGCAATTGTGGTGTTCTTTTTATGTCTTGAGCAGGCAAGAGTTGGAAGTTGAATGAAACTCTGTTGGAGAGAGTTTGAATCAGTCAAACGCATGGATTAAGGAGTGATAAGGGGAGAGATTTTGGGGATTTGGAGAGAAGCTAAGAGTTGGCCGAATAGTGGGAATTGGAGAGGGGATTTCGGCGGAGGAGTATTTGGCTAGTATTTCGGCATTTAGGGACTTAGTTGTGCCGTTTTTTTCTGTTTAAACATCATAGGGTTATTCTTTTCTTTCCTTTTCTTCTCTAGCCGAAATCACCACTCTCTTTATCCAGTTTTCTTCCTTTTTTATTGCCAAAACCAAACCAATACTTCCTTTCTTTTCATCATCTTTGCCGAATAGTCACAAGAACCGAAACCTTTGAAGATTGGTTGTGCTGTTTGCTTTTAGACCAGCATCTTTCCTGTTCTCTTTATTTGTGGTGACCGATCCCTTCATCTGGTAAGTACTCAAAACCTTCTTTTATTCACTATTTCAGGATTTAGAAACCGAAATCTCTGAAGGCATAGGGAGGCTGTCGACTTGTCTAGATTGATTATAACTTTGGATTGATTCTTATGTGTGTGTTAGTTTACAAAGGAGGTGATCAACGAGGAGCGTTGGATTAAAGGCGTGGGCGCAGCTAGATTTAGATCTAGTGCATCTAAGTTGACAAATGTAAGGTTTCATGGCCATTAAGGTATTGGCCGAGTATGGTAAGAGAGTTCTTGCATTGGTTTCATGGATTCATAGTTTAATTGGTTAAGTGATGAATTGTAAGAATCGTCGCGTAGATGATCTCGTGGTGGTAGTCGCAAATCAGGTGTGTAACAAACCCTCTTTCGTAGCTTAACTCGATATATGCCGAAAAGCCAAAATACCGAAAATTTTGGCATTTCGAGGACTCATAAGCATGCGAATACTCATAGGTTAGTTAGATACGCTAAGTTTGATGATCGGGATCATTGGAACAGGTAAGGGTACGATTTCCTGTATCACGGTAAGTTGGGCCTCGAGGGGCTAAAATCGGGCCCAATGGGCTTTTCGGGCCATTTGGGTAAGTTTGGTAGAAAATGGAATCCAGATAAATTGCACATTAAGATAGTTAATACCATTATGGAATATAGGCTAAATGGGCCTAGATGAGTAAATCGGCTATGTAGGGCCCATTAGGGGTTTTTGGCCTAATAACTCGGTTTTGCTAGAATGGGCTAGAATCGCTGTTTAAACACTTGAAATTGTTGATAATTGATAATGAGCATGGAAAACCATAATAATTGATAAAATAATGAAATTACCCTTATAATGTGAACATGACCATTTTGCCCCTAGGTGGAAATGATGATTATACCCCTAGGGTTATGTTATAATTAAGATGCATGTGATACTGTTTTTGTACATGATATGCCATGATATGCACATGATATGCCATGATATGCACATGATATGCCATGATATATTCATATATGCATGGGTTGGGTTTTATATGAACGGAGGAAGTGCTAAAAGGGCTTTGCCCCAGTTTACCGAAAAGGGCTTTGCCTCAGTTATTAGAAGAGGCTAGGCCTCCAGTTATATGATAAAGCAGCTATGCTGCCAGTGGAGAGTATTGGTTGGGTGGGTTGAGTTATTCCCCACATGGAGAGCTTGGTTGGTACGGGTGGAGAGTAGCGGTTAGGTGGGTTGATAGTTTCCCCACATATGGATATGGGTTTGTATACATGCATTGAGATTTATATATTTGATTGTTATGAAGATGGGCCAGTGGACCATACCATTTATAGAATAAGGCTTCGGCCTAGTGATATGAATTATGAAAAGGCTTCGGCCCAGTGAGTTTATATATGAACAAGGGCTAAGGCCTAGTGACCGTTAAACGGATGGCTTCGGCCCAGTAACATGATTAATGAGAAGGCTTCGGCCCAGTATGGTTGTGTTGATTTGGGCTCTGAAAGGGGCTTGTTGCACACTGAGTTTCCAAACTCACCCCCCATTTCTTTAACCTTGCAGGTGAGCCTTGATGATTCAAAGTGGCCATGATAATCGCTTTTGATCTTTGAAATCAGTAAAAGATTTTATATTACAGTATTATCTTAACTGTTAACATTATTTGTTTTGGGTTGTAATAAGGCCATTTTAACTATTCTTCTGGGATTACTTTTATTTTTAATAACTCTATATTTTTCTGATAATAATTCAAAATGGGCTAGACTTAGGGCGCGTTTTCAAAATGATACTCGTTTTCAACAAAAATGTAACGATACAATTAATCGGTTTATCAAAAATATCTACTTGAATGAACTTCAACTTGTTTGTCAAAGTGTGGCAATGGTTGTGGGCATGTCTAGGATTGGATCCAATCGAGAGCTTGGTACTTAAGCATCCTTTATGGCTCACCTCCTCTGTTTTGGATACCTACCTGGTGCACAGCTTCTATTCACTTTGATTACTTAGCAAAAACTATCTTTTCAAACACTAAGAAGGACATTGAAAGAGGCATGGGTTTTCTTAAAAACTTCAATGTGACAAGTCGGATCCAGTCATAACGTTTGGGCCGAGTCTGGGGTGTTACATTTAGTGGTATCAGAGCCAGGTTGCAACAAACTCGGCTGTGGGTTTCTAAACGGGTTTAAAATCAAGAATTTCAAAATAAGGGTATTTTAAATCAATTTTTCTATTCCCTGTGACCAAGTGCATGTTTTTGTTTTAAATGGTTTGGAGAAAGACGTGGCACACTGAATCCCCGACACCAAGTCTGTAAGTATTTTCTTTTACGCCATGTGATATTGATATGATGCTATAGATAGAACTGAGACCCTACTATAATACTTTAGATAGGGTAGAGCTGTAAAATAGTAGGATTGAGACTGTAGCTAGGCTACGACATTGTGAAAACAATCCCTGAATTGCTATATGTCCATAAGATATCTCGTAATAAACAACTGAAATATTAAACTGATGTCATAAAATTCATAAAAGATAATTCAATATGAGTATGAGAAAAACTCGTGGACGAGGCCGCGGACGTGGTCGTGGAAGGGTGCAAGCTGAATCTTCATCCTCAAGGCATAGGCCAGCTGAGGAGGCATCTGTGCCACAGGCAACTGAGGCTGGGTCACATGATCGAGCTGCGGGGGATGATGCTTTGTCCCAAGCAACTTTAAGGGTCTTGGAAAGGGTTGCTGGAGCTAGCATCGGGACAGTAAATAGGGGATCCATCTCTGAGCGACTCCGGGCTAACGGAGCAGAGGTTTTTAGGGCGCGATCCGAGTAGCCCCAAACGTAGCTGAATATTGGCTAGAGGCAACAGAGCGGATTATGGACGACCTAGATTGCTCTGTAGAGCAAAAGCTGAAGGGGGCCGTGTCGTTGCTACGAGATGAGGCATACCAGTGGTGGATCACTGTAAGGGAGAGTACCCCAATCGAACGAGTAACCTGGAAACTGTTCAAGAGTGCTTTTAAGGGGAGGTATGTTGGAGCTAGTTATGTGGATGCTCATCGAAAGGAATTTTTGAATCTAGCTCAGGGCAATAAGGCTGTTGCGGAGTATGAGGCAGAATTCTTGAGGCTGAGTCATTATGCTAGCGGGATAGTTGCGACCGAATATGAGTGCAGTGTTCGATTCGAGGATGGCCTCCGCGATGAGCTTAGGGTGCTGATAGCTCCACAGATGGAGCGTGATTTCGCTGCGTTGGTGAAGAAGGCTAAGATAGCCGAGGAAGTAAAATGAACCGAACGACAGAATCGTGAGAGGGATCGACCTAGATTCAAAAGGGATTCCAGACCCTCGGGTGCTGCAAATAGAAATGTTAAAAGAGCTAGAATGGAGGAACCAATTCGACCAGCTCCGGTTAATACTTTTAGACCTCAGGTTTGCAAGGACTGTGGTAAAGCGCATATGAGGGAGTGCTGGAAACGAACTGGGGCGTGTTTTCGATGTGGGTAAAAGGAACATAAGTTTAGAGAGTGTCCTCGGAGAGCAGCTTAGGATCAAGTTGCGGAGCAAAGAGGTGTCCAACCGCAGCGAGGAGGACCACCACCACAGAGAGGTCGTGGGTAAGGTAGAGGTGGCAATGGTAATGGACGAGGACGTGGGGCACCTGGCAGGGGTGCTGGACATGCTGAAGCTCGACAGCCGGTATTGGTTTATGCTGCACGGCGTCGTGAGGAGGGTGATGCTCCTGATATTATAACCGGTACGTTCCTCATTTATAGCAAGCCTTACACTGCTTTGATTGATGTGGGTTCCACTCACTCGTATGTTGCTTGTGATGTATCTGGGGCATTGGGTGTGCTTCCTGAGGAGACTGTGAGTGGGGTATCAGTGATAAGTCCTTTGGGACACTCCTTTAAGGTAGATAAACTCTTTAGAGAGGTGCCTTTAAAGACACAAGGTAGGATATTTGTAGGGGATTTAATGGAGCTGCCATTTGGGGAATTTGATCTTATTCTTGGAATAGACTGGCTAACTAAGCATAGGGCGATGTTGGATTGTGCTGTTAAGAGAATGGTGCTAAGAACTACCAAGGATGAAGAGATAATGGTCATAGGGGAGCGAAAGAACTATTTGTCCAATGTTGTCTCGGCTTTAAGGGCTGAGAAGTTGATTCGAAAAGGTTGTGAGGCGTTTTTAGCATTCGTGAGTCAAGCTGAACCTGAGGGGATGACTGTGGAGTCAGTTAGGACCATCAAAGAATTTCAAGATGTATTTTCGGAAGAACTTCCTAGACTACCTCCGAATAGAGAAGTTGAGTTCGGAATCGACTTGTTACCTGGAACAGCTCTAGTGTCCATTGCACCTTATAGGATGGCACCAAAGGAGTTGGTGGAACTTAAGGCTCAGATTCAAGAACTGTTAGATAGAGGGTTTATAAGACCAAGTGTTTCTCCGTGGGGTGCACCAGTGTTGTTCATAAAGAAGAAAGATGGGACCATGCAGATGTGTATTGATTATCGGCAGTTGAACAAACTGACGATCAAGAACAAGTATCCTTTGCCAAGAATCGAAGATCTGTTCGACCAACTGAAAGGAGCCTCGATATTTTTTAAGATTGACCTTCAGTCCGAATATCATCAGTTGAGAGTCAAAGAAGAGGATATCCATAAGATGACATTCAGAACTCGATATGGTCACTACGAGTTTCTGGTTATGCCCTTTGGTTTAACTAATGCACCGACGGCATTCATGGATTTGATGAATCGAGTATTTCAGCAGTACTTGGATCAGTTCGTAGTCGTTTTTATCGATGATATCTTAGTGTACTCGGAAACGGAAGAGAAACATGATGAGCATCTTCGTATTGCACTGCAAGTGCTAAGGGAAAAGCAACTCTATGCAAAGTTCAGTAAGTGTGAGTTTTGGTTGAGTGAAGTAACATTCCTAGGGCATGTTGTGTCTGCTGAGGGGATCAAGGTAGACCCTCGGAAGATTGAGGCGATTCTGGAGTGGAAGCCACCGAAGTCAGTAATAGAAATTCGAAGTTTTCTGGGGTTGGCAGGTTATTATTAAAGATTTGTGGAAGGATTTTCCGTGTTGGCAGCGCCATTAACGAAACTTATAAGAAAGGGAGCACTGTTTGTTTGGACAAATAAGCAGCAAGAGGCTTTTGAAAAGTTAAAGAAGGTTCTGACTGAGGCACTAGTGTTGATTCAGCCAGAGTCTGGTAAGGATTTCACTGTGTACAGTGATGCGTCACATGTAGGGTTAGGCTGTGTGTAGATGTAAGAGGGTAAAGTGGTCGCTTATGCTTCATGACAGCTTAAGCCTCATGAGGTAAACTATCCTACTCATGACTTAGATTTGGCAGCGGTGATCTTTGCGCTTAAGATATGGAGGCACTACTTGTATGGGGAGAGATGCATTATCTATACGGATCATAAGAGTCTTAAGTACTTGCTGACTTAAAAGGAGCTGAATCTTAGACAGCAAAGGTGGATAGAGTTGTTAAAGGACTATGACTGTTCGATTGAGTACCATCCAGGTAAGGCAAATGTCGTGGCTGATGCGTTGAGTCGAAGGACTGTGGCGGAATTGAAGGCAATGTTTGCTCGCTTAAGCTTGTATAACTATGTAAGCTTATTGACAGAATTACAAGTGAGACCGACTTGGGTGGAGCAGATTAAAAAGCAGCTGTTGGTGGATGAGTCGTTGGTTTCTCAATTTCAGCAAGTTGAGAATGGGGAAAATCCAGACTTTGGATTAAATGGTGATGTGGTTCTTTGTTTTCGAGGAAGAATTTGTGTGCCGAAGGACTCTGACTTGAGATTGATGATTTTGAGGGAGGCACATGGTGGACCTTGTGCTATGCATCCAGGAGGGAGTAAGTTGTATCGAGACTTGCGAGAGCTATATTGGTGGCCTGGGCTCAAGCGAGAAGTGACTGAATTTGTGGGAAAATGTTTGACGTGTCAACAAGTAAAGGCCGAGCATCAACTGAATTAAGAATTGTTACAACCAGTGAAGATACTACTTTGGAAATGGGAAAGGGTAACCATGGATTTTGTGAGTGGTCTGCCATTGACACCTTCCAAGAAGGACTCAGTTTGGGTGATTGTGGATAGGCTGACAAAATCTACCCATTTCATACCTATCCGAATCGATTACTCACTTCAGAAGTTGGCCAAGTTGTATGTGGCAGAGATAGTGCGTTGCATGGAGTGCCAGTATCAATAATTTCTGACCGAGACCCAAGGTTTACATCTCAGTTTTGGCAGAAGTTACACGAAGCATTGGGTACACGATTGGATTTTAGTACTGCTTTTCGCCCTCAGTCGGATGGGCAGTCAGAGAGGGTTATCCAGATTCTAGAAGATATGTTGAGGGGTTGTGTTATCGACTTTAGGGGCAGTTGGAAGGATTACTTTCCGTTGGCGGAGTTCGCGTATAACAACAGTTACCAAGCAAGTATTCAGATGGCTCCTTACGAGGCACTATATGGGCGAATGTGTCGTTCGCCTACTTGTTGGGCTGAGTTGGGGGAAAGGCAAGTACTTGGACTGCAGTTAGTAGCGAACACTGAAGACAAAGTTAAGGAGATCAGGAATCGGTTAAAGGAGGCAGCGGATCGACAAAAGTCTTATCCTGATCTAAAGCGTAAGGATATGAAATATGCTGTACGGGACATGGTCTTTTTGAAGGTTTCACCTTGGAAGAAGATATTGAGGTTTGGTAAGAAGGGCAAGTTGAGTCCACGGTTCATTGGGCCTTATCGGATCCTTAAACGGATAGGGCCGATGGCTTATCAGCTAGAGTTACCTCCAGAGCTGGATCGTATTCACGACATCTTTCATATGTCCATGCTAAGGTGATATCGTTCTGACCCTACTCATATCATGCCAGTTGCAGAAATCGAGGTACAGTCAGACTTGACTTTCGAGGAAGAACCTGTGCAGATACTTGACCGTGACGTCAAGGTGTTGAGAAGAAAGTCAGTCCCATTGGTAAAGGTACTTTGGAGGAACCATGGAAAAGAAGAGGCTACTTGGGAGTCCGAAGAGGCGATGCGTCAACAATATCCTCAACTATTTGGAACAGTTAAAATTTCGAGGCTGAAATTTCTTTAAGGAGGGTAGAGTTGTAACATCCTGATTTTCGGGTTTTCATAATTTTCGAGAATTTGGTAAGTTTTTAAAATTTGGTATTTGGTAGTGAAAATTCATAGTTGGAATATTTAAATGGGCTTATGGAAGGCCCACGGGCTGGCCAAAACCCAGAAGAATTTTTGAATTTTGGACTTAAGGAGTTAGGGGCGTTGGATAGGTGGCCTTATAAAAAGACGAGGGTAAAATGTAACACAAAAGAGCCCTTGGCAAAGTGGCTAAGTGACGCCACTAAGGAGCTAAAAAAGTGGCGTGTAAGTGGTTGAGGAAGGCCAGGGTTCGATCCACTAAGCTGGCAATTGTGGTGATCTTTTTATGTCTTGAGCAGGCAGGAGTTGGAAGTTGAATGAAACTCTATTGGAGAGAGTTTGAATCAGTCAAACGCATGGATTAAGGAGTGATAAGGGGAGAGATTTTGGGGATTTTGAGAGAAGCTAAGAGTTGGCCGAATAGTGGGAATTGGAGAGGGGATTTCGGCAGAGGAGTATTTGGCTAGTATTTCGGCATTTAGGGACTTAGTTGTGCCGTTTTTCTTCTGTTTAAACATCATAGGGTTATTCTTTTCTTCCCTTTTCTTCTCTAGCCGAAATCACCACTCTTTTTATCTAGTTTTCTTTCTTTTTTATTGCCAAAACCAAACTAATACTTCCTTTCTTTTCATCACCTTTGCCGAATAGTCACAAGAACCGAAACCTTTGAAGATTGGTTGTGCTGTTTGCTTTTAGACCAGCATCTTTCCTGTTCTCTTTATTTGTGGTGACCGATCCCTTCATCTGGTAAGTACTCAAAACCTTCATTTTATTCACTATTTCGGGATTTAGAAGCCGAAATCTCTGAAAGCATAGGGAGGCTGTCAACTTGTCTAGATTGATTATAACTTTGGATTGATTCGTATGTGTGTGTTAGTTTACAAAGGAGGTGATCAACGAGGAGCGTTGGATTAAAGGCGTGGGCACAGCTAGATTTAGATCTAGTGCATCTAAGTCGACAAATGTAAGGTTTCATGGCCATTAAGGTATTGGCCGAGTATGGTAAGAGAGTTCTTGCATTGGTTTCATGGATTCATAGTTTAATCGGTTAAGTGGTGAATTGTAAGAATCATCGCGTAAATGATCTCGTGATGGTAGTCGCAAAGCAGGTGTGTAACAAACCCTCTTTCGTAGCTTAACTCAATATATGCCGAAAAGCTGAAATACCGAAAATTTTAGCATTTCAAGGACTCGTAAGCATGCGAATGCTCATAGGTTAGTTAGATACGCTAAGTTTGATGTTCGGGATCGTTGGAACAGGTAAGGGCACAATTTCTTGTATCACGGTAAGTTGGGCCTCGAGGGGCTGAAATCGGGCCCAATGGGCTTTTCGGGCCATTTGGGTAAGTTTGGTAGAAAATGGAATCCAGATAAATTGCACATTAAGATAGTTAATACCGTTATGGAATATAGGCTAAATGAACCTAGATGAGTAAATCGGCTATGTAGGGCCCATTAGGGGTTTTTGGCCCAATAACTCGGTTTTGCTAGAATGGGCTAGAATCGCTGTTTAAACACTTGAAATTGTTGATAATTAATAATGAGCATGGAAAACCCTAATAATTGATAAAATAATGAAATTACCCTTATAATGTGAACATGACCATTTTGCCCCTTGGTGGAAATGATGATTATACCCCTAGAGTTATGTTATAATTAAGATGCATGTATACTGTTTTTGTACATGATATGCCATGATATGCACATGATATGCCATGATATTTTCATATATGCATGGGTTGGGTTTTATATGAGCGGAGGAAGTGCTAAAAGGGCTTTGCTTGATTCATCAAAAGGGCTTTGCCCCAGTTATTAAAAGAGGCTAGGCCTCCAGTTATATGATAAAGTAGCTATGCTGCCAGTGGAGAGTATTGGTTGGGTGGGTTGAGTTATTCCCCACATGGAGAGCTTGGTTGGTACGGGTGGAGAGTAGCGATTAGGTGGGTTGATAGTTTCCCCACATATGGATATGGGTTTGCATATATGCATTGAGATTTATATATTTGATTGTTATGAAGATGGGCCAGTGGACTATACCGTTTACAGAATAAGGCTTCGGCCCAGTGATATGAATTATGAAAAGGCTTCGGCCCAGTGAGTTTATATATGAACAAGGGCTAAGGCCCAGTGACCGTTAAACGAAAGGCTTCGGCCCAGTAACATGATTAATGAGAAGGCTTCGGCCCAGTATGGTTGTGTTGATTTGGGCTCTGAAAGGGGCTTGTTGCACACTGAGTTTCCAAACTCACCCCCCATTTCTTTAACCTTGTAGGTGAGCCTTGATGAGGAAAAACTTGGAGCCGGAGGGGATTCAGAGTGGCCATGATGATCGCTTTTGAACTTTGAAATCAGTAAAAGATTTTATATTATAGTATTATCTTAACTGTTAACATTATTTGTTTTGGGTTGTAATAAGGCCATTTTAACTATTCTTCTGGGATTATTTTTATTTTTAATAACTCTATATTTTTCTGATAATAATTCAAAATGGGCTAGACTTAGGGCGCGTTTTCAAAATGATACTCGTTTTCAATAAAAATGCAACGATACAATGAATCGGTTTATCAAAAATATCTACTTGAATGAACTTCAACTTGTTTGTCAAAGTGTGGCAATGGTTGTGGGCATGTCTAGGATTGGATCCAATCGAGAGCTTGGTACTTAAGCAGCCTTCATGGCTCACCTCCTCTGTTTCGGATACCTACCTGGTGCACAGCTTCCATTCACTTTGCTTACTTAGAAAAAACCATCTTTTCAAACACTAAGAAGGACATTGAAAGAGGCATGGGTTTTCTTAAAAACTTCAATGTGACAAGTCGGATCCAGCCATAACATCTGGGCCGGGTCTGGGGTGTTACACCAATTAAGCACTTTATCAGTAAAATTACTTAACGATATTTTTCCCCAATATTTTAATCAATAAATAAACCTTAAAACTTAATCGGGATAAATTTTTCGACTTTGAATTCGTGGTTCTAAAACCATCGTTCCGTTTAGGCCCTAAATCGGGCTGTTACATCAACTTCTGCAAATAAGCCCTAATAGGCAAATTAAACATGCAATCTATAAAATTTCTTATCAATACTCTAACACATGCATCTAATCACTCGGTAAATCATAAAAATTAATCGAAATAAACTTTTCTATCTTAGATTTGTGGTTTCACAACCACTATTCCATTTAGACCCTATTTCGAGATGTTACATTTCTCCCCCCTTTAGGGATTTTCGTCCTCGAAAATCTTACCGGTAAAAGATTCAATATCTTTTCTCAAAATTTCTTAAACATCTCCAAACAAATTTTCTTCAAAGCTGTACTTTCAAAATCACCCCACTATCAAATTGAAATCCAATATAACTAAGTTTCAACTCGGTATGACCTCTATATTAATCGAAAACTATTTCCAATTCTCACATTTGCTTTCACCTTTTTTTAACCAAAAACTCTGCATTCAGCTATTAATACGGCTCAATCATTATTCTTCTGTCTAATTTTATCATTACTAAATCCACATTATCTCATTCACAAGCAAAATTTATTTATTTTTTTAAAAAAAATCCAGCAATCATATACTTTAAGCATCATATCTGGATGAGTTAATTAACTAAGTCTAATTTTTCTTTAACTGTAACATTTCAGAATTCAGAAAATCTTCATATTAACCTGACATCTTTTTCATAAATCGAGTTCATTTATTAAACCATTCTCAAATACTATCACATTGTTAATTAATCTTATTGGAAGGGGGTGAGGCTGTAACACTTCTAACTTGCCTCTTATATATTCATGCATATAACTTAACACTCATCAATATATATATAATTTGCTTCAAATAACTCAACATGTATATTCATTTTACACAACCCTTCTATCATCTTATACAAACAAATACACTTATACATGCGTTCATAATTCTCAAATAGAATTACTCATAACATTCATTTAATTTCACAAGTTACATTCATAGCATCACACAATGGCCTTTCAACATGAACACTTATCATAATATAAACTTTCCCTTCATCTCATCTTTCATATTCCAAGAGAAATTCTTATTCACGACTCATTCATTATCACATAAACATCATGAACTAGTACTCTTACCTTTTACGAGTCTCATTTCATCTTAATATTATCACAGTTATATAATTCACTTTAGACAGACTTATACACATATTAATATTTTAAAACAAATGCACTCAAACATACATTCCACAAATTTGAGTAAATCTATTTATCGCATTCACTTAGTCAAATAAGTTAGACACATAATATCATGTCAATGTCAAATGAACATAGATGAGTTTATAACGAGGTAAACTTTCGTTTCTTTTCACTTTTCTATATTTCTCCACTTATGTTTATTTCATTTTACACTTGATCTCATACATATCATCACAAGTCACCAAGATCAATTTAAGTACACCAATATATCCACCAAATTATACGAACTTACTTAACACCTTTTTACACTATCGATGGTAGCTCGGTTGGAAAACACTTCTATCTCAACAGAACTATTTCATCGGGATCGGGAGGCATCACACTATCACAGGTAGTAATATGCCATGTATAGCTTAACTCTGACACATACTAGGTAAGTCCGAGAACCGACTAAACCATAACTCTAATACCATTAAATGTAACACCCCTTATTCTTATGTTTTATGAAATGCTGATCATTTTTCCCTTCTATGATAACATCAAATTCTCACTCTAACACATAGTTATGAACAATAACAACTTTTACCGATTAAGCCGTTTTACTCATTTTTGCTTAAAACCGCTTAGCAAAAGTTGTTTAACATAATTTCAGCCTTCATATTCTACCATAAAACATCAAAATAAACACAATTCACCCATGGGTATTTTTCCAAATATGAACCCTAGCTTAAATTATTGCTAGAATAAGCTTAATCAAGTTACCGGGATTCTAAAAACGTAAAGAACTTGAAAAACGAGGCTAGAACGGACTTACTATTGAGCTTGGAAAGCTTGGAAACCCTAGCCATGGCTTTTCCCATGCTAATTTTGGCCTCCATGAAAAAGATGAGTCAATTTTGGCTTTATTTTCCCTTTTTATTTCTTTTAATTACCAAATGACTAAAATGCCCTTAAGGCCTTTCTTTAAAATTTTGTCCTATTCATGCCCATTTTTGTCCAAACAAAATATAATGGTCTAATTACCATTTAAGGACCTCCTCTTTAAACCCCTATATCAATCAAGTACTTATGAATTAGAACACATATTTTGCAACTTTTGCAATTTAGTCCTAAAAGTCCAATTAAGCACTTTATCAGTAAAATTACTTAACGATATTTTTACACAATATTTTAATCAATAAATAAACCTTAAAACTTAATCAGAATAAATTTTTCGACTTCGAGTTCGTGGTTCTAAAACCATCATTCCGTTTAGGCCCTAAATCGGGCTGTTATAGCAACTTCTGCAAATAAGCCCTAATAGGCAAATTAAACATGCAATCTATAAAATTTCTTATCAATACTCTAACACATGCATCTAATTACTCGATAAATCATAAAAATTAATTGAAATAAACTTTTCTATCTTAGATTTGTGGTTTCACAACCACTATTCCATTTAGGCCCTATTTCAAGATGTTACAGTTCTAGCCAGTATCAACTCATTATTTTCATTCTCTACGATCGTAATACCTCATTTATTTGGCATGCATTGGACTGGACTTACCCATGAACTATCTGAGATGGGGTAAATTATACCCGCATTTAACCACTTGATAATTTTTTTCTTTACCATGTCCTTCATGATGGGGTTCAGTCTTTGTTGTCCATCATTCGTCCCTTTCTAGACATCTTCCAAGATGATCTTGTACATGCATACAGATGGACTAATGCCGCAAAAATCAGCTATGGTCCATTTGATAGCCTTCTTGAATTATTTCAATACTTGGATGAGTTTCTCTTCTTGCTCTACGGTTAATTCCACTGAAACAATCTTAGGCAAAGTAGAAGTGTTACCTAAATAAACATATTTTAAATGTGAGGGAATTACCTTTAGTCCTAATTTAGGTGGCTCCTTGATTGACACTTTTGGTTGGACATAATCTCTATTCTCTAACTCCAAAGATTCAAAGTGGGATTGCGGATTAAATCCCCTTTGATTAGCTTCTAGCGAAGCTAAGTATTCATCCTTCTCTTCATTACTTGGAGGGTCTGATGTCAAAATTTGCTCCAACGGGTCCTCATTAAAGTTAAGTTCCCTTTCCATGATTAATTCCTCTAAATCGAACACTACAGAATAATCATCAATTGTGTTAGGAAATCATATAGACTTAATAACATTAAATGTTACCTAATTTTCCTAAACACTCATAGTAAGCTCGCCCTTTTGCACATCAATAAGGGTCCTTCCAGTTGCTAGGAAAAGCCTTCCTAGGATGATTGGCACCTCTTTATCTACATTAAAGTCTAGAATAAAAAAGTCAGCAGGAAAAATGAATTTGTCTAAACGTACCAATACATCCTCGATTTTTCCTTCTGGATGTGCTAATGATCAATTTGCTAATTGAAGTGTAATCGTAGCAGGTCTAACTTCACCTATCCCCAACTTCCTAAATATGGACATAGGTATTAAGTTAATGCTCGCACCCAAATCACATAGTGCTTTACCGCAATATGTTACCCTAATGTTGCAAGGTATGGTGAAACATCTAGGATCCTTCAACTTCGAGGGTAGTTTGTCTTGAAGATATGCACTATATTTCTTCGTTAGGGCTACCGTCTCAAATTCTCCTAGTCTTCGTTTTTTAAACAGGATATCCTTAATGAATTTGACGTAGTTCGGCATTTGTTCAAGTGCTTTAACCAATGGGATACTGATATGAAATTGCTTGAGTACGTCTAGAAACTTCTTGAATTGGACTTCCTGCTTCTGCTTCTAAAGTCTTTAAGGGTGGGGTGGTGGAGGCTTCTTTACTGGATCTGGTTGATTCATCTTTTCTGGCAACTTTGCATCTAACTAAGTTGTTAGTTTATTAGAATTGATTGGTTCACAATTTACCTTATCGGGTTTTAGATTCAGGTTCTAGTGAAATTGGATTTTCAGCACTCGGTTGAACTTACATTGAGTCTTGAGCCTTAACTGGCTCCTCTTCAACTTCGATGGTGTTGGGCTCTAATGTCTTTCCGCTCCTTAATGCCAACGCTTTATAATGATCCTTCCTGGGATTCCTTGGATTCTCCGTTTCACTAGGTAAAGCACATTGTGGATAGTTTCTAAGTTCAGTAGCAAGTTGACCTACTTGATTATCCAAATTCCTTAGGGTGGCGTCATTTTTTGCCATATATACCTTCAATAGGTTCTCTTAATGATTGGAAGGTTCAACTTGAGTTGATTTCTGAACTTGTTGGGGGAAAACAGGTGGCTAGGTTGGTTTGGGTTGTGCATAAGTGTTACTGGTTCCTGCCCTTTGGTTACTCTAGGAAAAATTCGGGTGGTTTCGCCATGATGGGTTATAGAAATTGGATTGCAGTCTTTGCCTTCCTCGATTTTGGTTCTGGTTGCCCATGTAATACAAGGATTCTGGGTTTAATGTACATTCTTAGAACAAATGTCCTTCCCCACAATAGACATAGGCTATATTTTCAAATTGGTTCGGTGGCTGAGCTCCAAAACTATTAAACCCATTAATGGTAAAATTTTTAAGCATTGAGAAAATTGAAGATACTTGAGATGTGAGTGAAGTGAGTGGATCCATTTCATGTACTTCAGTAACTCATCTTCCTAATGCTACTTGATTGGTTGGCCATTGATAATTGTTGCTGGCAATCCTTACGATGATTTCATAAGCCTCATTATAAGACTTAGAAAGGAGAGCACCATTAGTAAAGGCGAGCATTAAGACCATTATAAAATGTCTCAAGTTGGATGCAATGAGGGAATCCGTGATGAGGGCACTTCCGTAATAATTCTTTGTACCTTTCCCATGCCTCATACAAGGACTCATCATCCATTTGTTGGAAAGCAGTGATCTCATTTCTCAACTTAACATTCTTGCTAGATGGGAAATACTTCATGAGTAATCTTTCTACTAACTCTTGCCATGTGGAAATTTAATTTTGTGGCAATGAGTTCAACCAGGCTTGAGCTTTGTCCCTTAGCGAATATGGGAACAACTTTAATCAAAGCACATCTTCGGGTACTCCTACTAACTTGAAAGAATCGCTCACCTCCATAAATAGTCTTAACTAAATATGAGGATCTTTGGTAGGCATTCCACTGAATTGGCCTACTGTCTGAAGCATCTGGAACATGACTGGCTTCAGTTTAAATTGTTGTGCCTCGATTTCAGGACTCCTAATACCAGAATTAAGATCATGAAACACTGGCACAACATACTGTCTTAGTGCTCTATCCCTATCATTAGCAATAACGATGGGATTTTGAGCAGGGTTTACTTCATTTCCTTGATTTGGATTTTCGTAGTTCATCTCTACGATCCTTCTCTGACTTGCTTGTCTCCTTCGTTGTTGAAAATTTCTTTCAATCTCAGGATCTATGGTGACTAAATCAATAATTCGATCAATACTCATAAACATCTGAAATAAACACAGAAAAATTAATTAAGTTAAAAAGTAAACAGAAAAATAAACCAAAATGCAAAATTAACAAATTCACAAATAATGATTTTCAAAACGGTCCCCGACAACGGCGCCAAAAACTTGGAACGACAGAAATATGCAAGTGTACACAATCGCAACAAGTAATAAAGGGACAAGTAAAAGTCAAGTTTTCGTACCCTTAGGGACTGTGAAAAGAATTATTTATGAATGCAATTTTAAAAACACTTTGGTGAAGAAAAATATTTTGATTTGAGGAGGTGATTAAAAACTAGGATTTTAACTAAGTAAAATAAATAAAACTAAAATAAAAGTTCCAATGCACGATTTCAAAAGATGATTTTAATCACGATGACATAATTGTGCTAGATTAATTACATTTCTTAATTTAGAATTATTAAACTCACGTTTATGTTGTTACGAATAAATTCACAGAAACTCGGTAATTTGCTAACTTATGAACATACTAACCTACCAAAATCCATTTATCTCTTGACTATATCTCTATGTCAATTCAACCGATTAAACAAATTTTAATAAGCAAATGTGTTAATGCACATACATACTTTTGAAATTAAAATAATCTCTTGTACATATCTCTATGCCAATTCAAACAATTAATTCCATCTCATAAGCACTTAAACGATTACGTGAGGTAACAATGAATTTCTACCTTGGAACAGTTTAATCACAATAATCTTGCAAGTTATGCGAGGCTAATGTATCGTTAGATACCATTGCTAATTTAACCCTCAGCTACCTTAGATAATTAAACACGCACTGATTAAGTATCATGTCAATTAATTACAATTTCAATCCATTTAAATAATTAATTCATTAGTTACCTTGCAATTGTAATGCAAGAATAACTTAGTCATGGTTTTATTTAATCAAACATCTTACCGATGCTTATAACAACACAAACACAATTTTAATAACTCAAGTAGACGAAATGCAATTAACCTAACACGAATTAAATTTAAGCCATATTAATTAAATTAAACATATCAACATCACAAATATTCATATACATGTTCATAACAACAACAATAAAATTAAAAGGATAAGGAACAAGAATCAAATCCGGTGTTTCTCCGAGGCTCGAATAGTTTGCTCCACTCCTCCTTCTCTGCTTATTCTTATTTAACCGAGGCTTCCACGAACACTTGAATGCTACTCCAAATGGTGGTTGAAGGACTCTTTTTCAAGAGCTAAAATCGACTAGGGAATGAGGAAGAAAATAAAGAACAATGAAGAGAGAAAAGTGAAAGAGAAGTGAAAAATGAATGGTTTTGAGATCTGTTTGAAGTGAGTGGCCAATGAGGTATTTATAGGTTGAGAAGGCTGCTAAAAATAGCCAAAATCAGCAGCCAAAGACTCCCCCCATGGCCAGCCACACATGTGGCATATTTGAAGATTTCAACCTGGATTAAAATTTAAATTAATTATATTATGAATTAATACTCATAATTGGACCGTCTTAGGCTAAAAAATTAATTCGTCTTGATGCTTCAAAATTACTTCTCGATTTTACACTTCTAGTAGTGTCTATCGAGCCGTATCTATTGAAAATAATCAAAATTTAATATAAAATTAATTAAAATTCAACATGTTAATAATTTGAGCACAATTTAATTATTTTATAATAATTATATATTTTTTGACAAGAATTTTACCGAAATTGCATGAATTTGAGTTAAAAAAGGTATGAAAAAGTGTGTATATTTTTGTGTTTCCATTAAGGACACTTATCTCTATAAAACAGAGACTCCAAAATTTCCATTAACACTTTTGCTAAACCTTTCAATTTTCCAGAAGCTCCTCTAATTCCTCTCTCTGCCTTCATCTTCTCTGATTTTGAATTTCTTAAAGGTAATCCTATCTTCTCTTCTTTTCCTCACTTTTCCCATTTCTATTTAAAATTGTCAAGAGTGAATGCTTGTGGTAGGGACTGAAACCAAAATAACCAAAACTTAGCCCCCAAGAATCTCACCAATTTTGGACCTCAAGAACTTGAAAACACTCCTCCTCGCATCTCTACTCCTTTCTATGAATGTTGTACAACATAAAAAGAGGCACACTGATTCTTGGCTGCTTAAGGCCTTCATTACCCTAACTTTGCTTACGACGTTGAACTACCCTGAAGGTGTCATTTAAGTGACAACACTCAAGGTTTTATCTTTCCTTTGATTCTTCTGGAAGTTGGGTTCAATCTTCCATTACACCCATTTTTCTATTCAATGTTGTTAGAATATGACATTGCACTAGGGCAGTTATTGGCCATGTCTTGGTGGATCCTCGTAGCCTACTTCCTAGATTGTTGTTTGCACATTGAACCACCACTCTTAGGGGTTTTCCAAAAGTTCTATCAGTTGGAGATTACTAGACAAGAGGCTAACGTTGGATACATCTACTTTAGTGTTCAACAAGGCTGTAAGCCAATAATTTAAAATAACATTTCTAATTTTCACTGAAGGAAGGAAAAATTCACAAGGGTGTTTTGTAAACTTGAAAATGAGTTTGACTTTCCCTCCTGTTGGTCACTTACCTAAGAATGCGTTTGTTCTCAAAGCTTGCCAATTGATTGATCGGTTGTTTAACGTCACAACAATATTGTGTAAGCGTACACTGTCAATGCAAATATAGTAGACAGATGTGAGTCTATCGGATATTGATCCCACAAGTATGGTAGTCTTTTGTCTATTAATTTTAGTACAACGACTAAATGGAAATGAGATAAATTGTGAGAATAGTTATCAGTGCAATAACTTGAAACTAATAAAATAAATTTTGATAATGATAAACTGGGATCCCCAACATGAATATTTAGCAGAATATTAAGTGCTCACAAGGTATAAAAAGACAGGTGATTATCGAAGCAATAAAGTTCAATGTATATCTTACCCAACGTCACTCCTTTATTTAATCCGAGACTTAAAGATGCATACTAACCTCACCTTTCGGTGATGGAAATATGACACTATTAATAACAAGTGAACTAAATTCCTCTAATCCTCACTCAACTTCTGTTGTAATGCTTGTTGGCTCAAACTGTCACTACACTTTCTAGTGTCAATGACTGCAATAACACTTCCGTGTTAAAAAAAATTCAAACCCCCATATTAAACAATAAAAGAAAGATTGAAAAAGATAACATTTAATCAAGAATTCATGTATACTTCCATACAAACAGAAAATAGAGAATAATCACCAGCACTCATAAAGAAATAAGAAAGAATTGAGTGGAGAATATTATTCCTAGACAATTCGACTGAATCTCTCTATTCCCTCTTGTCTTGCACTTAGGTCTTATCGTCAGAAGCTAGTCTGCATCTAGTTTTCAAATTAGTTCACTCTGAGAGGCTTAAGCTGCCATGGCTGTAACAGCCCCATTTTGGGCTTAGTCAGAATAGTGGTTTCGAAACCACTAACTCGAGGTCGGGGAAATTATTTTTAATATTATTTTATGTGTTATAGCATGTTTATATGAGTGCATGAAAATTTTGGTGAAATAATTTTAGCGATTGCATACTTAATTACGAAAAAAGACTAAATCGCATAAGGGACAAAAGTTTTATTTCATTAGCTAAAGGTGTCAAATAGCTAGAGAACAAAAATTAGGGGTCTTTAAAGACCAAATAGGCCTTTAGTAATGATATGGCTGGCCATAGGGACAAAGAAAATCAAAATGTCAAGGTTAGGTGAGCTTTTGGTGACTTGTTTGACTAAAATAAAATATAGAAAAGGGAGGCTATAGTGTTCTTCTTCTCCACCAAAATTCTCAGCAAAAATAAGGGTTTTTGGAGCTTAAAACTTTAGCCAAGCTATCCTCTTGCAAGTAAGTTATTTATATGGTTATTTTTTATGATTTTTGTACTTTTGGGACCCTTGTAGCATGAGCTAGCTAACGGGGGACTATTTTGTAAAAGGGTTGAGAGTTTGGAGGTTTACCATGAGAGTATCTATGTTGTTAGCTAAAAATTTATGGGAGAAAATGAGTTATGGTTGTTAAGTAAACAACTTTTGTGAAGTGGTGTTCGTGAAAAACACCTAAAATGGACCATTTTGTGAAGTTGGTTAAATGGATGGTAATTGCGTGAAATATTTGAAACTTTGAGATGCTAGCTAAGCTTGGTTAATGAGAAAATTTGAAAAATATCGATTTAATCTAGTAGACTAATTTAATCTAGTCGCCCACTTTTTGGAATACGAAATCCGGACATAGACGAGGGGAAGGCTAAGCTAGTAGACTAATTTAATCTAGTTGCCCACTTTTTGGTATACCGAGGTAAGTTGTACGTAAGTAAGGAATATTTATTGTTATTGTATGTTGAATGATTGATTTTGCATAATATGGTTGAATATACTTATGAATAATGCATGATGAAATTTAACGTGATAAATTCCCGGTTGAAGCTAGGAATAGATTGGATATCCATGCCATGACATTTGAGTGATATGTGTGCTAGTGTAAGACCATGTTTGGAACATGGCATCGGCCACATTATGAGATCTAGTGTAAGACCATGTCTAGGACATGGCATTGGCGTTGATATATGCGCTAGTGTAAGACCATGTCTGGGACATGGCATCGGCATTGATATGTGCGCCAGTGTAAGACCATGTCTGGGACATGGCGTCGGCCACAATATGAGAGCTAGTGTAAGACCATGTTTGAGACATGGCATCGGCCTCAACATGTAGGCCAGTGTAAGACCATGTCTAGGACATGGCATTGGCAATTTACTCTCTTGTGTGAAGCTTATCGGATATCCTTTAGTATTCCAAATGGTTTCACGGGTTATTTTTGAAGCTTATCATAAAGATATGGAATGATATAATCATGTTGTGAGTGGTACAGGTTTTTATTCAAAACTCATGAGATATGAGTCTAGTTATGATGCCTTAATAGTAAGAATAACATGAGTAAGTTCTATCTATGAAAATGATTTTGGGATGATTTTATAATCATTGGCTTATATTTGTGATGTATAAGTATGTAGTGATATCTACCTTTGTGCACTCAAGAATGTTGTGCTGGGTTATAACATGCTATGTGGTTAAGTATACGTGGTTGACATTGTTACTTATTTACATACAACTTACTAAGATTTATGCTTACTCCCTCACTTTTCCATTTTCTTATAGTACCACCAAGTTAATATCAGGAATCAAGGAACATCGGAGGCATCGATCACATTATCACCTGAAGCTTTTGGTATAGTTAGTATAAATGTTTTGAGTTTGGCATGTATAGGGACTTGTTCTTTTTGTTTAGTGTCACGTTAGTTTAGCCACAAGTGTTGGCTCATATGGATGTGATATTCATTTTGTATAGGCCATTGATGTTGGCTAATATTGATTACTATTAAATACATTTGATGAAAATTCTCTTGGATGTGGATGTTTTGGTTATGTGTGTTTATGCTTGGATTGGAGATGTTTGATGTTGTGTAGATTGGTGCAAGTAAGGGTGGCATAAAGGCTTGGTAGATAACCTTGTCTTTTTCCATACGGGCAGACACACGGGCGTGTGTCTAGGCCGTGTGTGACACACGATCTGCCCCATGGGCGTGTAGTCAGGTCGTGTGTCCCCTGTACCTAAAGTTGGCAAAACAAAATACCTAGTAGTAACCACACGGGCGGAGACACGGCCGTGTGTCCTAACCGTGTGGAGGACACGGCCTAGTACAGGGGCTTGTACCATGGCTGTGTGTCCCTAAAGGGTTGCTGATGTCAGAAATAGAATGTCACGGTTTTTGCACACGGACTGAGACACGGGCGTGTCCTGGATGTGTGGGGGACATGGACCATAGACACGGGCGTGTGCTATGCCATGTAAAAACCCCTATAGGTTCAAATCAAGAATTAAATTCACAAGGGCTAGGGACACGAGCGTGTTCTGATATGTTCAGGCTGTATGAGCTATACGGGCCTTCAATATGGCCATATTAAGATGACACGCGGGCATGTCGCCTTTCCACACGAACTTGTGCCCTTGTCTACTTGGAAATTTTACAAAGTTTTCCTAAAGTTTTTAGATAATTTCCAAACCATTTCTAAAGTGTGTTTTGGACCTCATAAGTCTACATTAGGGCCATTAAGAGGAAGTTTGAAAGTTTTAAAAATTAAGCAAAATTTTATGACCCGAAAATATTTGAATGTATGTGTTTAAGTCTAGTAACACCTCATATCCTGTTCCGGCGTCGAACTCAGGTAAAGGGAGTTATAATGGCCAAAAGCTTTAAGGTAGGATAATGAATATGATGATCCAGAAAAAAAAAAGAGCTATCTTTTCTTCGCACATCCACTGTTTATATCCTCCTCCAAAAGTACAGGTGTCCTTTCCTCAAAATTATTCTATCCTTGTACGTACAGGTTGGTTATACCAGACTAGACAACTCACGTAATTTTAGTTCTTATCCAGACAGCTGTCAAGTGCGGTGACAATTCTGGACGCAATCTGGAATTCACTTATGCAGCGACATTAATGCAAAAAAATAGAAAAATTAAGGATAAAATAGGCTAGGATTCACTAAGTTATAAAATGCAATTTACTAAACTGAAAATGCTAAAATGTATGCTAAGGATAACTAAATGGGAACAATTTAACTAATAAGTAAGGGGGAAAACCTATGTTCTTTCTAGTGCTATTATTGATTCTAAGGTTGCTAATAAGCAGTTCAAGCGTTTGAACAGAGAGCGTATCCTTAAGTTAGTGGAATTGGTTACAGTGAGGAATATTTTTCAATATTGCTTACAAAACCAAAGTCGCAATGGTCGATGAGATACTGGTCTCGTCAGTTAGCTAGACAACTATCATATACCTTCTGCTTCGGAAGCTTGGCCATTCAATGGCAACACTATCTTGGCTAAGGTCTTAATCGAGCGAACATAAGAACCTCGATTTTAATTCTATGAATTTTTTGGAATACATTCTTGAAATTGGCTTATCACTCATCGTATTCCTTACTCTTTTTCCTCTTCAAACGAAGCTAATACTTGCATTGGTGGTGCAGGGTCTAATCTAAAAGATCATACTTCGCACAATCTAGCACCAAGTATGGACCATTTTGGAAAAATATCATGTTAAGAAGAGTGCTTCAATTTTTCCTTCTAAGAAACTAGTTACAAAGAAGTACCAAAAGAGGCCTAGAGCAAGTGAAGATACTCTAGTTGCTAAGGAGAGTGAGCCTCTATAGCCAAAGTGGCATAGACTTAAGAAGGGATTTCTAGACACAAAGGTTCCTTCTCCTATAATTCTATCATTGTCTGCTGTGCCATCAGTCTCAGTGAAGCCTGCCCATACTACAAACTCACCTACTCAAAACACGATTCCATTTCATACTGATATCCCAAGAGAAACTTTACCATTGGATTCTCCTATGATCCCTATAAATCTTGAACCACAACTTTCTTCCTCTACTGAGAGTGTTGAATTCTTTCCTTGGCGTAACCTTTATGCTTAAAGGTCAACCTCTGTTTCTGTAACTTCAATCATCTAGAGCCAATACAACATGATTCCTCCACAATTAAAAGAGGCTTTCTGATCTTATATTGCGCCCAAATCGAACTCATCTCTTATCTCACAAATGGCCAAATTTGCTCAAGCTCTATCTGTGGAATATAAGTTGTTTAGTGGAATCCTTCAGGAGTTCAGCAATTACCATAGGGCCAGAATTGCAAGTTTGGAGGAGTCGAGTAAGTCAAAAAGTAAGATGATAGAGGAGTTATGCTACAATGACCAGGTTCTTAAAAGCAAAGTTGAACGTCTAGACTCATACATCATTCCTTGGAAGCTCAAAGATAAAGTCTCAAAGAATAAGTGCAAATTGTTGGAGAGAAAGGTTAAGTTGTTGAAGGAGGGTGAGTCCTTATTAAGGGAACAAATCCAAACCCAAAAGCTACACTATGAGGCTAAATTGGATAGTCTTTGCCAATCCCATGATAAAGCCTTCAAAAAATACTAAGAGGACACAACCAAGAACTTGACCGAGGCATTGCTAGAGTGAAAGGCTAACTTGGTTTTTCACATCTAAGTGGCCGCTGGTCTCATTGACTTGATTTAGGTAGACTTCAACTTTTGAAAGGATATTTCTACTGATTTGTTGGATTTCGATGTTTACAATCCCAAGGGTAAAGTATGGGAAGACTTCTAGTCAAAATGGAAACAAATTTTTGGTTTCTTCATCCCTAACTCGCTCGAAATAGAGGGTGGAGAGAGTCTCGAGAAGTCCAATGACTTAAAGCAAACTTTTGGGGAAGTGGGGTAAACAGAGAAGGTTCACGCCGAAGAGGGGTAAATTTTTTTATTCATTCTTTCCTTTATGTCGTCCTCCAAATCATGTAACATCCTTTTTTATTTCCATTAATGAATCGATTATTTACCTTTCTTTTGTATTTTTATCTCATCATTATTTCTCTTTATTAAAATATTATAAATACACCCATCTCATGGTAAGGAAATTTTCATCATAGTTGAAGAACTCTACCAGGTTTGGTGTATTATGCATATAAGGCTTCTTCACCTTAGTAGTCCAAGAACTGACTAAATCGTGCTCTGATACCAAATTTGTAATGCCCTCAATCTGATCTGATAAACTGGATCCAGATCTTGGGTATTACCATACGAATATAGACACAAGCTTAATCTACTTATACAATTTACAGATAATTACAACTTAATTATAAAATTTCAAAATAAAATACATAAGTAAATACAATGAGTAATTACAACTTCAACTTTAGGTTATTAAATTGCAACAATATCGTATTTAAAAAACTAATCTATTATAGATACCTCAAAACATGGATTTCTAAAAAGTAATTTAAACTTTAAATGCACTGCTAACTCGTTTTGTATGCATAATGACCCGATACGCCACTCCTTAGCATAGTCCTAGCATCATCCCTCTTGGCGCAAACTCGCATCAGTTTACCTGTAACATATCACACACAGGTAAGTCCATAAGAACTTAGTAAGGAAAACGTCCTTTACCTACACAATGGTTGCACATTGTTACTAATGAATTGTTACGACGTTTTTATTATTCTGGTCTTTCAACTTGTTTTTGGCGAATACTTATCTTAAAATTTCATTTTTCATTCCCTTTAGATATCACGCCTTACTCTGAATACGCCCTACTCTGAACTCCTTACATACCCAACAACATCTTCGATACACCACTTACCTTTTTCTATCTAATCTATCATAAGTCTTTATCTATTTCCTTTATAAAGGCCTATTCGACTGAAACACCGTTACTCGTGTACACATAACTTTAAGCCATTATTTCACCATAATTCATGTTTAATCACATATAAAGATAACATGCACCTTCCTTCAGATATAAAATTAGAAAAATCCTTATTTAGAATACAGTTCTTTTATGTTTTCACATCATCCATTTTGCATCTCACCAATTTATTGTTCACAGTCGAATCATAACCTTGCAAAATAGTTTATCGTAGCCGATGAAGACACTGTGCCTTTTCGATCTTTTTGATCACACTCACAAGCCGTACTGATCACGTTAAAATAGTTTAATATAGAATCCGCCACATGATTCATTCCTTTAGGGTACGCCATTGAGAGCCTCACTGTGATACGACATAAGGGTACTATTTCAGAATTCACCATGTAAATTATTCCATCAGAATGCATTGCAAGGGCTTATCTCTCAAATTATTGCCACAAAGGCTATCATTGTAGGGTTCGCCACAAAGGCTATCCCTTCATGATTCGCTACAAAGGTGTTCCTTTCATATTGCGCCACAAAGGCTTTCCTTTCATATTGCCCCACAAAAGTATTCCTTTTATAAATTGCCATAAAGACATTCCTTTTATATTGCACCACAAAGGCTTCCTTTCATATTGCGCCAAAAAATTGTTCCTTTCCTGATGTGTTTGCGATATGGATTTGCCTAAACTCACATTATGTGTGGTTTGCCCACTATTGTCCTGGGACACAAAAAGAACCCCATTAGGTAATCACTATCCTTTAGTTCCTTTTGGAAGGTGCCATGACCATGGGCTTTTCCTTCAAGATTCATATCAGAGGTCATGTTTGCAACACCCTCACCCAGTTTGGTCGCTGGACCCGAGTTACTAGATGCTACAACAACTAACGAAAGCATATACAGTTTTAATTATGTGCGATGACTACCACTAACAAACTTTAAAAATGAAATGATGAATAATCAACATATAATGAACATTAGAAATAGAATTATTCAAGAAATAGGGACCAATATGAAAATTTTTAAAAAACAACGTGGTTATAGATATTGAACAAACAAGTATTGATATTAGTGTGTTAGGTATCGATCCTAAACTAAGTATTGATACCATTTTAGCTCTCTGCTAATTTTGGTTAAAACATTTTATCAATACCTTGGCAGGGGTATCGGTATTTTTATCATGAGTATCGATATCCGTGATTGGGTATCAATACCAAATTGGGTTATTATCGATTTTGAGAACATTCCATTATCATGGTATTGATATTTGAGTCTCGAGTATCGATACTTTTACTCAAAATGCTAAAAATTTCACAAGTTAAAATGTTCATCATGCTCAAAACAATATTATTACTCAACATACAACTAGTGTCTAATTTAATTGAACTTACTAACATCTTTTAACCATTTTTCATGCCATATCAATATGTTTTCATTGAGAATACCTAACATGCAATAACAATATTAATCTCAAGTGTCAAATTGTCCATAAACAACACCAGCATTCCATAAGTCCAATATTAAAATAGTGATAGTAAAATAATGATAATAACTAAAACTATAATTCTAACCCACACCGTCTTTATTCAAAGTGTCCAAAAATTATATGCCATCTACTTGAAAGTTATTGCTCTGCTATATCACTTCCTTTGCCGCTTCACTCACACTCAAAAGTGCTACTTATTTGCAAAATTTTTGTATGGAATGTGTGAGCTTAAACAAGCTCAATGAATGTTTGAAATTATCACAAAGCATACACAACATCATACACAAGCAAAAGCAACTAGAGCATATTCACAACCATATTCACATTAAATCAAAATAACATTTCATGCTTCATTATCTAATACATCTAGCTTATGTACTCACATGCATATACATACAACATATTTCATAAATAATCATTTAATGATAATTTGGCAACTTGAGATTATGAAACATAAAACTAGACTCTATCACTACACATTGGAAAACGGATTTCCATCACTCAAATGACTTAAAGAGTCTAACATGTCTCATAAGTGTAGCATAAAGCTAAAAATTCTCCAAGACACCAACATGTCCCGATGAATGGAGCTTAGCTCGACATTCCCTTATCTCTCCAATCTGTCCCAGGCCTCAATGCCCAAATCACAAACACAAAGGTGAGTACTTACAATCATATAGCATACCAACTATATCCAATGATTTCAAGAGATCATAAGGCCAAAATTTCCACAATTACACATTTTTAATTACTATTTTAATATAAATAATCTCTATTCATATTCATCAATTTACATCACAAACTTATACACAGTGTATACTTATTGAATTCACATTTAATTGCACTTTAAGTGCCACAATAATGCTCATTGAGCCATCACATGTCAGACCACATACGCGTGCATTAAAAATAGTTTATCACATCCAAATTCTCACACATATTACCTATCATAATAGCCTCACATTCCACAACTCGACATACATTAGGCAAAATTTCACAACAAGGCAAAAAGTATAAAGAAGGCTTATAATCGAAACTTAAGATAAGGGGTAAGGCTATTCCTAAGCTCCTGCTTAACGCTACAAATCACGCATACTAATAGCAACTTCAGACACTCACCGTTCACGCTTTCGCTTATTAGCCGAAAGCTCAAACTAACTTTTCCTTGCCTTTTGACTTGCTTGAAGAGGCTCTTACTTGATCTAGCACTTTGCACACACAATAAACACCTTGCAAATTCATTAAAAAAACCTTGAGCACAACTGACATATCAAGAAAACACAATTCAAGCCTCTCCATTCATCACTATCGAAAACTAGCTAGTTTTCCCGAAATTGAAGTTTCGACATCCTAATCTTGTTTCTAATCCATTTTTATTTCAAACACCCTAAATTACATTTAATTTCACATCTAAGTCAATTATTTCACTTAAATCTGTGGTCCTAAAATTACTGGAAAATTGAAGCTTTCAAGAACATGAAAAGGGGAAAATGCTTGATTCATAGAAATTCAGTTATGAACTATCAAATTAAAGTGAAATACCTTCTTATTAGGTTAGAATGAATGAAAAATCACTTTGAAAATGCAAGTTTACTCAAGATTTTGAGATTTTCCATTTTTGAATCCAAGCTTGCTTTAAAAACATCAAATCTAAATATAATCTTTTAAAACTTAACTTGAATTAACAAAATTCTTTATTTCATCCTAGAAAGTCAGAATATTACCTTAATTCGATGAAAACTATGATCTACAACTCTAATTCAGGATTTAAACTTAAAAATAACAATGACAAATTTGGGGAAGAAAACACATTTTTTGTTTGAAATTGGAGGTTGTTTTGGAGTTTGAAAGGTTAATAAATCTAAAAGAACTACTCAATTTCAAGAAAACTCTTTGATTTTAGGTTTTGGGAAATTTTGAATGATTTGGGGTTTTGAAAAGAAGGGGAAGACGTGAATGGCTATATGTAAAAGACCAAGTTTCAAAAATTGGGCAATTTTCTATTTTAGTCACTCCTAATTCTTCCCTTTTTTCCAAATAGGTCCTAAATCAATTAAAATCCTTTTTCTCAAATTAGACCTCAAAATTGAATTTTGTTTTGAGCTAATTAATAAAATAAAAACCTGACTAAGATACTCATATACTTAAATTACTCATTTATGACCCTATTTTTTGATATCTGACTCAACCCTTGATTTAATGACCCAATTTTACTAACCCTATTTTCGAGATGTGACATTATTTTTAGTCCCAACGGACCCTTTTAGAGTCCACTGTGGTGAATAGACACAAACGTGATTGCCCTTTATCTGCCTAACATATTTTTCTGCTTGTTTTGGAAATAAAGCTGCTAAGCAGATATATGTTTCTTTAGCCATTAAGGTTATCAACAAATGACACTATAACACCCCAAACCCAACCCAGACGTTATGACCGAATCTGGCGTGTCACATTTTAGCGTTACTAGAAAAGTCACGTTTTATCTAAAGTCTTTCTTAGTGGTTAAAGAATATCCTCATTATAGATTAAAGTGAATGGAAGCTGTGCACCAGGTAGGATGCCAGAAAAGAGGAGGTGAGTCAATTAGACTACTTAAGTACCCAGCTCTCCACAGTTCCAATCCTAGACATGCACACAACCATTGCCACACTTTAACTGAGTGATTATTTAGGGAAAACCAATTCGTTTAAAACCATTTGAAAAGGTTGTTAATTTTGAAAACGTTTTCGTTGCGGAAGCTTTGCTTTGTTAACGCGATATTTTGAAATCAAGTAACCTTTTTAAAATGCGCCCTAGAGCTATTCAATTTCAAACAATCAAAACAATATCATATCCAAGCTAACAAAACATACTAAGAACAATTAAAAATAAATAAAACGGCCTTGTTACAACTTAAAAACCCAAAACAATTAAAGTAAGTAAGTGCTGATCAAAACACATGAAGAAAAGTGAATTTGCAGAACATGTGGCCACTCCGAATCCCTCACGGCTCCAAGTCCACTATGGTTAGGGGTTTCCTGGATGGATGAAATTAAGGGGTGAGTTTGGAAAACTCAGTGTGTAAAGTATCCCAACCAGAGCCCAAATCAGTTCAAGCTTTACTGGGCCTAAGCCCTATTCAGAAATCAGAGTTAACAAGGCCTTAGCCCATATTAATATTAATCTGGGCCATAGCCCCTTATAGTATCAGAGTATACTGGGCCTAGCCCATATAAGTATCAATCTGGGCCGTAGCCCTATTACAAGTCAAGATATATTAAGCCTTGCCCATATTAACACAGTTGGGCCCATTTCAATACAGTTGGCCCATAACAAAACAGTCTCATATGATTAATGCATGATAACCCCCATCCAACCCTGCACTTGCCTCCGTCCATCCCTACACTTCTTGTGGGGAAATAAATCACCCATGCCATCCCTACACTTACAGTGTTAGCACTGGTTGCGGCACTAATTATAATCCGCAGTAAAGCTGCTTATATCAGAATATGTGGCACAACCACCAGAACGGGTTCTTCCTCCATAACAAAACCCAACCCCATGTAGTATGACATGTATGCAGGATATATATAATTAACAAGGCATGCTTCAGAAAGGCAGTCAGATTATAGCATAAGAGCAGTTATTTACCCTCGAGGGGCGTAATCGTAAACTTACCCCTTTAGAGGTATTACGGTAATTCTACCTTACAGATCTTTTTAGGGTTTCATGCTCATTACAGTTATTAACGTGTCTTCAGAATCCTTACCGGACATTTTTACCGAAATGGACCCGTTAGCCCATTACCCAATTTCGGCCCATCAAAGCCCAAATTCACCGAGGAGCACGAAATTACGCACTTTGCAATCTTACTGTTGAAGTTACTAAAGTTATCAATACAAACAATCCCACGAGCGCTCGCACGCTCGCAAGTTCTCGAAATACCAGCTTTTTGGCATTTCGACTTTTTGACTTTTGCCGATCTAGTCTACTAGCGGGTGTCGTTTACACACCTGTTTTTCGATGAAACGTTGACGAGTTCCACACACGAGTTGCCTACAATCAGTTACTAACACGTTAAACTATGAATTCATAACAACTTATATACAAATCCCCTTACCAATAATCGGCCATTAACACCTTAGGCACTAAAGTTCTTACCTTTGCCGGAATATGGACTAGATCTAAATCTAGTCGTTCCAATTATCCAAGCCCTCGATTAGTAGCCTTTAATCCACACTAGAGCAAAACAAATCAAATAACACCACTAAACCCTCTTAGTTTAGTCGACAGGCACCCTTTACATATAGGGGTTTTCGGCTTTTCTTTAAATCCCGAAATAAAGAATGGAAATAAGATTCCGAGTACTTACCACCAACGATGTACTTGTCAAGAGCGTTTCCAAAACTTTCCCAATTTCAGATCCACAGTGAATCCAATCTTAAAATGTGAGTAGAGAATAGAACTAGATATTAATTCTCGAATCACTATGACTTATGAAGGTTTCGGCTTCTAAGGAAAGAATAGAGGATTCGGCCACAAAGAAATTTGGCTAACAAGATGTGAGAGATATGGATGAAGAGAAGAGAAAGAGAAAAAAATAGAAGAGAGGAGATAACAGTAGAGATTCAGCTTTTAGAACCTATTCTGAGGTATGCTTAATTCGGTTTAAGAAGAAAATAAAAGAATGGGTTACCAAAATAGAAGAGATTATCGGCAGATGAGAGGTTAAGGTTCAGCTTTAATATAAAATAGATGAAAAGAAGTTTTATGAAGAAGAGGAAATAATTGGTAATGGATGAGAGAGTTGAGGGTTTTTGGCTTTTGAAAGATTGGGATAAAGAGGGTAAAAGATTCGGCCAAGAGGAACAATCGGCTTCCAAGGAAATTCGGGTTTCGACTTTTAAGGGTAATAGGCTATCTTTAATCGAGAGAAAAGATGAGTAAAAAGAGAAGAGAAGAGTAAAAGAAGATAGGTTCGGTTCTTGATGAAGAAGAGATGAACAAGAAGGAAACAACTCATAAAAGCCCAAAATTAAAAGAACAATTTCGGCACAATTCCTTCCTGACTTAAATTCCATGTTTTACTCCTTAATTTCAACCACCACCAATTTAAATCCCATCCAAATTCCTTGCACCATCAGCAGCAGTCTACCGCTTGACTGACTCAAGCCACTGCTAGGAGAGTTTTGGTCAAACTCTAACTCTCCTCCATGTGAGCAGCAAAATTGGTCCTTCGCACACACAGCAACTCGAACTCCAGACCTCCTACTGTCCCTGCGCTCCATATCCTGCTGCTGGCCACTGCACCAAGCTTTCCTTTACACCATAATAGGGTTACAATTAATCTTAATCTATTACTGCTGAAGCCTCGATTACTTGCGAAATAAAAAAGGAAATTTCGCCTGCTATACATCTCGAACCTACGGCCTTCTAAACACACACATACGCTGTTGCCACTGCGCCACAGGTGCTCATTGTGGCATACTCCGTTCGCGAATTCTTTTAAAGCCTATTTTAGTGCAACCCATTTACTTAAAAAAATAAACGTCTCGCGCGCCCCGTGCCTCGAACTGAGGTCCCCTTCAGCCTTCTAACGTCCCTTGCCACTAGGTTGAGTTCCTTATTGTGACATGAGTTAACAACTCTTAAGGCCTGTCTGCTACAACCCTTAACTTAAAAACATGTTTGCGCACGCTGGAAATCGAACCCCAGCCTTCCTTCCTGCTGTCCAGCGTGCCTAACCACTGGGCCAGGCGTTCCTTTACGCCCAGTTTCTGCCCAATTTATTTTTAAGGCCTTATGCCCAGATTTTCTTAAGAGGCAAAATTTAAGAATTTTGCTAAAGCTATGGGCCGAGCCCCAGACTTTTTCCCACACCATAAACCCTTCGTAATTTATTTAATTACTAACTAAACATACTAAATAATAATAAAAATTAAATCATCCCATTTATTCGGGCTATCTTCTACCCGAACCCAGACTCAAGGCCCAATACTTTTAGGCCCAAAAATCGGGGCATTACAGACACATCCCCTTCAATACTATTATACCAAGCATTATTTGATAAAAGTTTAATTTTCCCAAAATTAAAATGCTTTTGAATAAAAGTTAAATTTGAACAAAATTGGCAAAATGATATTTCAAATGAAGTTTAAGAGATAAAAATTTGAAGCTATTACTTTGAACTCTTAGAAAAAGTTTTAATCAACCTTTCAACCAAGTTAGAATTTTTTCAATCAATGAAACTGTTTTTAAAACAAGTTAGTATAGCCTCTAGCCAAAAAGTATCAATACTTTTTGTCCAAGTATCGATAGTTTCCAAAATATCGATACCCTTTCAAAAATCAGTATCAAATTGACATTTTGTTTCTCAACCAATTCAGCTAAGTATCGATCTAGTATGATACTTTTCATATGGTATCAATATTTTTAGCTCCAACGGTCATTGAATTTTTCATTAAATGCAAAAAATATCGATACCTTGTTAGCAAGTATCGATACTCGTAGTTGCATGTGAATTAGATGCACTGGTTATTTCATCCCCAACAACTTTATTCATTTCTCCAACAACCACAACGGTTGAAAATCAATTAGGGGGTACAAATACTAGCTTCCAAAGGTCCTACAACAAGAAGATATATTATCAAGATTAAAGATCAATAAAAAAAACCTTGTGCTTATAATTCTCAACAATTTTCTTTAAACACACTTGTGAGCTTTCATTGTATTCATTCAGCTTAAGTGTTTCTCTTTGTAATTGAGCTTAATTTGCAAACATTCTAATCTTGTAAGGGTTATTTCTTTGTTTGTTTATTTGTATCTCTTTGAGAGGGTTTGTGTCTTAAAGTTTAGGTAGAACTCTTAAGGGAGTTTGTAAGGTTAAACCTTATCCTTAAAGGTTGTCATATTAGTGAATTTGGGAAAATCCTTAGTTGTGGAAAGCTAGGGTAGTGGAGTAGAAAATTGGGGTCGAACCACTATATATCGACGTGTTCATTATGTCTATCTTTTTCTTAGCAAACACAAAATTTTTAAAAGGCCAATTCACCTCCCTCAGGGCAATTTTGAATTGATTATTTGAGCTAACAATTGTAACACTCGGGTTTGTGCAAGTGTACACAATCGTTATCAAGTAATAAGTAAGTATCAAGTTATCATCTCCATAGGGATTATATTTGTGTTAAGTCAATGAATTTGTAAAATTATATTAACAAATTGATAAATAAAAATAATATAATTTAGAAGTGATGATTAAAATATATTGAACTAAATGCAATGATCCATGATTTGATTTATCCAAACATGCAACTATATGAATGAAATAGATTTTAGTAGAATTAACACAATAAGCAACAATTATAACATAAATAAGCTAGGACGATTACTTTAATTAAGCTCAAATTATTATCAACATGCTTATCAATATTCGGAAAAACATTCCATGGCAACTCGATCTTTCATGAGTTTGAAAACCATATTAGGTCATTTCGGAATCCTTTACTTAGTAAATACGCATTTTATTGATCCTTATTTATTAAGGGTTGCTTAGTATTCGTGCAAGGTAACAGGGACATGTTAGGTTTGAAATAGTTTAATCACACAAATCTAAAAACTATGCAGATAATAGAGCTTGGTTAGGGTTGTTATGCAACCTGCAATTTAATTGGGTTAGGATCTAAATTGAGCATGCACATTTCAATTATGTGTCCATTAGCCATCGTCTGGTTAGGATCGCTTGGCTAATTTAGGTGCATTTCAATCACGTACGAATGAAATACATACTTGATTTTAATTGAAAACATGATCGATTGAGGCACAAAAATTATAAGCATGAATCAAATAAATATTATTCAATCAAAATAATCATCCTAGCTTAAATAAAATTAAGCTATCATTGTTGTAAATAAGAACAGTAAACACATTGCAAACATTATTAAGTTAAATTAAAGAAAAGAAATATTAAACCCAATCCAAAGTGGCTGTCACCTAAGACACTGACTGACGAGGGCTCATTTGTTCCATCGCTTTGCTCCTTTGTTAATGGCTCTCCGAGGTGGCCGACCAAGGGCTCTTTAAAAGGCTAATTTGCTAAAAATGTTTATGTAAAGGTGATGATAGGCGTGAGGGCTAAGAGAGTTGAGAGAGGAGAGAATGATGAATGAGTGAGGGATGATTGAGGGATGAGGGATGATTAGAAAAGTAAGAAATGGGGTCTTATTTATAAGTGAGGCAAGGGAGCTAGTTTGCTAAAAATAGGAGTGTTCAGCTTTTGCAAATTCATCCAAGGGTGTCCAGCCATGATTTTTGGAAATGTGGCTAATTTTTGCTTGATTTAAGGGCCACAACATCATCAGGATCAGGACTAGATCAATTGCAAATCTCTGGGTAAATCTCCGATTTATTTAACTCTTCAAGGACCTTGTGTAATTAAACCAAAATTTAATTTATGAACATCCACATACAGCCGAATTTTGGGTTGACTTGGTCCTCCATTTGGATGGTTTTGTAATCAACATAAAACTTTGAGACCTGTCCAGCAATAGTAGATAATTTAGTGGACCAAAGAATGTAATTTAACCACTTTAATTAATCAATTTAATTAATTAATTAAAACCCAATTTATTAATGAAACATATTAAAATAAATTATTAAATATAACTTTATATTTTATTATTTAATTTAATCATGCATGGCCCACTTTATAGCTTGAAAATATAATACGCTCAAATTAATATAAAAGAAGCAATTTTCTGCATGAAAACTATATAATAAAGCATAAAATCATATTTTAATAATTTCTATGTCCCAATTTCATATTTCCATATATTTCATTAATTTATTAAGTAATTACTTGGTTTTAACAACAAATTTAAGTAAAAAGGTGATGAATTATATAGAAAAATTCCTATATATTTTTTAGTTTACACACCCCCAAACTTAAATCATTGCTCGTCCCGAGTAATATTCATGCACAGCACAAGGTTTCGCTAAAGCAAAAATTGCTAAAAGTGTAAGCAGCATCAATCCTTGCCCCATAATCATGTATTAATAAATTCATGCTCATAGATCTTCTTTATTAACAAGTAAATCATACGCAAACATTTTGAAAATTTATACTAAGTTTTGAGATATGCCAACATGAATCATAGTATGTATATATGTCACAACCATAGATAATATTCTTCATTCAACATAATTTCTCCTCAATCAAGCAATACAATCATAAGGCTTATTTATGATCTTCATATGTTGAACTTAGAACTCCCTCTCCACTAATGTAGGCAACAATCATAAAATCAATAGGTCTTTATAAGGTTGTAATGGGGCTCGGTTAAAGGTAGGGATTTTAAGAGATGAGACATTTCGGTTTCAAAATCTTAACCTTTAATTTTGTCTTGGATTTTTCAAAATAAGCCTTTTTCTTTAAGAGAACCTTTCGAATACCCCCAAACTTATTTTGAACTTATGCTCATACATTTTTCTTTATGGAAACTGAGCAAACTTTTCTTCGCTCTTTTTTTTTAGCATGAACACGTACATCCTTTGAAAATTTCCTCAAATGTCATTTACCAAGACAACTTTAGTTAAGACGGGTGCACAAAATTAGGATAACTTCAAAAGATGGAGATATGGCTTGTAATGCTGGTTCATTGCAATAAACAAGCCTGTTGCTCAAAATTATAGTTTCAAGGGTCTAATATCATAAGGTGGGCTTGAAAAGGCTCAAACGATCCAAAGAAATAGTGTCTATATCATTTTAGATTCTTATGTCTCCTAGGATTTCGCCTCAAGAAAGTTACTAAGTCAATTCTAAAGATATAAACCTTCATGCATGTCTAATCTCAAAAGAAACTAAGTTTTCATGGCAAACATTACCTAAGACTAAGACCATACAATCATTCCATTCTTCATGATAACATACAATCACTCATATTAAATCATCATTCATGCTCGAATACAAGCTATCTTATTAACATAAAATTTCTCTAAACATTCATTTATTAAAACATACTTGAAAATTTTAAAGATTTTAAGCAATTATTTTCCTTACCCCCTTTAAAAAGAAGTAATGTCTTCATTGCAAGAACAAAGTAATGAATGAAAACTAAACACCAGGTAGGGTTAAAAAGAAAGAGAGGTGAGTCATTAAGATTTTTTAAATACCAAGTCTTTCCTCATAATCCAATCCTAGACATGTTCATTTCCATTACCACATCACTTAGTGTTTTTCTTTTTAAAGAAGCATTTATTCATGCTTGCTATGTTTCATTTTGCAAAAATTAAATCCTAGTTACTAAAGAAACAAATTCCTAAAGACCTAAAATAAATAAATAAAAAGAGAAGAATCCCCCTTTTTATTTTTCTGATCCATTCCCCTTATCTTCTTTAGCTCATTCTCTGCTTGTATAATCAATATCTTCCGTCCATGTCTCAAAGATAGCATCTGGGAACTCAGAAACAAAAAGTGTTAGAGATATTCTTAAAAGTATTTCGAATCGAATCATCTCTAATTTTTGCATATTTCCAGTAAGTTTGTTGTTGATTGTGCATGAACTTGCACATATCCATCAACATTGACAACTCTGATTTCCTTGAAGTACTTGCAGAAGTTGGCATGGGAGTTGTATATTCAGGTTTAACACTTAGCTTGACTGGTTCTTCTTCTGACTCAACCCTTGGTTCAGGGTTTTCAGATCCTTCAACTGGTTTAGGATTGTTTGGTTCCTTATCAAATTCTTCTTCTTCAGTGGCTGTAACTGATTTAGTTTCAGTTTCATTTTTTGACTCCTTAGTATCTGGCTCAGTTGGTTCTTCTTGCTCACCTTGATTCAGCTCATGCACCTTCTCTACTAACCTTTCAAGATCATGACTTGTAATGTACCCTTGGACATATTGCCCCTTCAAATTCGCTTGTGTTTTAACATGAGCCCTTAAGCAAAGTGAAGTGATTAATGATGGGAAATAAGCACTTCCTGTCTTCTTTTTAGCACAGTCATAAATCTCCTTGAGGATAATTTTCCCAACATTAATGGACTTTTCCGTCAAGATTGCATATAACAAGAGCATCTATTCCATCGAGATGGTGGAACTGTGTGAGATAGGCATAAAACTATAGCAAACGAAATAAAACAATACCTTTCCTACTGGTTTTAGGTATTCCTTTCGGCAAGAATGACTTTCATACTTTCTTATAATCCATTGAGATTCCGAATTTGTCACAACATCAGGTACTTGTTGAAGAAAATCCCAACTTATGTTTTTCATCATAGGGTAGTACTCATCTTCTTCAACATCAGGTCAGTTAAACAAATTAGTGATGGACTTAGAAGTAAGAGGTACCTTTTTCTTCTAAACAATGACCTCAATAGCATCTTGTGTGGTCAAACTTGCATAGAACTCTAAAACTAGTTCATCATCGAGAGGCAAACGAGCATCACAAAATCGTTCCCACTTGAGAGCATTGATTGTCTTTCTAATTGGCACAGGGACAACCATCAAATCATTATTCTTCAAGTTAAAACCTTTTTCTGGCATCATAGGTTGATGCTTGAAAATTGAATCAAATCTCTCTTTCACTTTTTCATTGATCACAATTGGGTTTTCAGGAGTAGTCTTCAACGATCTAGTTCTTTTGCGAGACATGGTATTTTCCCAAAAATTTGGCAAAGTTCTGCTTACAGAGGAAGAAGAGAAATTGGCAAGTGGGTAGGATCTACTTCGGTGAACCTTGCGAAGGCGAAGAGGTTACGGAGTTGAAGGCAGCGTGCAGCAGCAATGGTGGTGTATGGCGGTGATAGTGGCTATATGCAGCAACGACGTTGATGCTTCAATGGTTCTTCTTGCAGCGATTATAGGAGATTTTGGAAAAAAGAGAGGAGAACTAGGGTTTCTTTCGAGATTTGAGGTTGACAGCACAAGAGAAAAGTTTAAGGATTTTTGGGGTTTAAGCAAATAATTTTGAGGGATATGAAAAGTAGTAGAATGAAGAGGGGTTTATATAGGGAAAAATTAGGGCAACATGTAGCAAAAACTTAGCTACATTAGGGTTACTTGGGCTGCAAGCAATGGAAGTGGCGGCAATAGGTGTGGAGCTTTCCCTATTTTTGTTGTCTTAGGCCTCAAATTCAGACTGTATCTTACTAAAAGAAACTGATTAGTACTTGGGCCAAATTTGACCCCCTTTATTAACATAAAAATTTAAAATTTAAACAAAACAAATGAAACTAAAAAATTTTAAATCTTAATTAGAAAATTTCTTCTCAATAAATTACATTAAATTAATTCCCAAAAAAGGTTGGAGGGGTCACAGTGGTCCCACTTAAGTTCTAATCTCCTTAGACAGAATTAATTAAATGTACCAAATTAAGAAAATAAATCCTAATCATTTATTTATTTACAAAACAAGTTTATGAAAATTCAAGGGTCTGTTAATTTGAATGAGGATTCAACTCGCTCAATGTCACCATCCCAATAATGTTTGAGACATTGACCATTGACTTTAAACGTACCTCCGTAATTGTCGTATAATTCAACAACTCCATAAGGATAAACTCGATAGATGGTATAAGGTCCTTTCAATCGGGATTTCAGCTTTCTAGGAAATAACTTCAGCCTTGAATTAAACAACAAAACCTTTTGACCTTCTTTAAACTCATGAGGTCGTATATGACTGTCATGCCATCTTTTTTATCTTTCTTTATACATTTTGGCATTCTCATAGGAAAACAACCTTAGCTCTTCCAACTCATCCAATTGTAACATCTTTCTCTCATTGGCTTGCTTAAGATCAAAATTCAACTTCTTCAAAGCCTAGTGAGCTTTATTATCTAACTCTAATGGCAAATGACATGCCTTCCCAAAAACCAAATGATAAGGAGTCATTTCTAACGGTGTCTTAAATGTTGTTCGATAGGCCCATAATGCATCATCGAGCCTTCGAAACCAATCTTTTCTGCTGGGGCGTACTACCTTTTCAAGGATACCTTTGATTTCACGATTTAATCTTTCAACTTGCCTATTGGACTGAGGATGATAAGCGGTAGCAATATTGTTCTTCACATCATATTTCTCAATCAATCTTGTGCTTCACATTATATTTATCAAGAACCTTCATCACTAATAATAGCTTTTGGTGTCCCAAATCGTGTAAACACATGCTTATGTAGGAATCGCATGACTACCTTAGCATCATTTGTAGGATACGTTTTAACTTCAACCCACTTGGATACATAGTCCACAGTAACTAAGATGTATTTGTTCCCATACGAAAAAAGAAACGGGTCTAAAAAGTTAATGCCCCATATCTCGAATAATTCAATCTCCAAGATATTTGTTAAGGGCATTTCATTCCTCCTTGATATGTTTCCGCTCCTTTGGCATCTATCACAGTTCTTCACATAGGCATAAGCATCTTTAAATAGTGTAGGCCAAAAGAAACCTGCTTGCAAAACCTTAGCTGCAGTACGTGCACCACCAAAGTATCCCCCACTTGGAGATGAATGTCAATGTTATAAGATCTTAGCAATCACACTTTCAGCTACACACTTTCGGATTATATTATCTGCACACTGTTTAAATAAAAACGGGTCTTACCAGAAATAATATCGACTATCATGAAGGAATTTCTTCTTTTGTTGGTATGTCATTTCTTGAGGAATTATTCCACATGCAAGATAATTGGCAAAATCAGCAAACCAAGGTGTTTCATGAATTCGACTCACCTCAAATAAGTGTTCATTTGGGAAATTCTCGTTGATAGACACATGTGATCGAGTTACCTCATCTTGCTCCAACCTCGACAGATGATCAGCTACTTGATTTTCAACACCTTTTCTATCTTGGATCTTAAGGTCAAATTCTTGGAGTAAAAGTATCCAATGAATTAGCCTCGGCTTTGTATCTTTCTTCGTAAGCAAGTATTTAATGGCCACATGGTCAGTAAATACTGTAACTTTGGTACCTATAAGATATGAGCGAAATTTGTCAAAAGCAAAAACTATAGAAAATAGTTCTTTTTTAGCTACCATATAATTGAGTTGGGCTCCCGTCAAGGTTCTACTTGCATAGTAAATGGGGTGGAACACTTTATTTTTTCTTTGACCCATCACAGCTCCAGCAGCATAATCACTTGCATCGTACATCAACTTAAAAGGTGTGCTCCAATCGGGTGTAATGATTATTGGGGCTGAGATTAACGATTTTTTCAGCTCTTCAAAAGCTTCTAAACATGCTTTGTTAAAATCAAACGCTGCATCTTTCTCTAACAACAAACACAACAGTTTAGAAATTTTCAAAAAATCTTTGATAAACCTTTGGTAAAAACCGACATGGCCTAAAAAACTTCTGACTCTTTTCACATTCATTGGGGCCGGTAGTCTTTCAACTACATCCACCTTTGCTTTGTTGACTTCAATTCCTTTCTTTGAAATTCTATGCCCTAAGAGAATCCCTTTCTTAACCATAAAATGGCATTTCTCCCAATTAAGGACAAGATTCATCTCTTCACATCTCTTCAGTTCCTTAGCCAAATTACTCAAACAAATATCATAAGTGTTACCAAAAATAGAAAAATCATCCTTAAAAACCTCAACAAAATTTTCAACCATATCAGTGAATATTTCCATCATGCATCGTTGAAATGTTGCAGGTGCATTGCATAAACCAAAAGGCATTCTCCTAAAAGCAAACGTACCGTACGAACAAGTAAATGTTGTTTTATGTTGGTCTTCCAGGGCTATAACTATTTGGTTATATCCCGAATAACCATCTAAAAAATAATAGAATCATTACCTGTTGGTCGATCAAACATCTGATCCAGAAAAGACAACGAAAAATGGTCCTTTCGAGTGGCTTTATTTAGCTTTCTGTAGTTAACACAAATTATCCAACCGGTAACAGTTCTCATCGGAATTAACTCGTTACGCTCATTCTCAACAATCGTAATTTCACCTTTCTTCGGCACACATTGCATTAGACTTACCCACGAACTATCTGAAATAGGATATATGATTCCTGCATCTAACAATTTGATTACTTCCTTTCTCACAACTTCTTTTATAATAGGATTGAGCCTCCTTTGCCCATCAATTCGAGCTTTTTCACTTCCTCTAGAATAATTTTGTGCATGCAAAATGAAGGGCTTATACCACGAATATCAGCTATGGTCCAACCAATTGCTTTATTAAATTTCTTTAGACCAGAAATTAGTTGCTCCTCTTGATCATTTATCAGTTCTGCCGAAATAATCACAGGTAAAGTGGAACAGTCACCTAAATAAACGTATTTCAAATGGGAAGGAAGTACCTTTAGTTCGAATGTAGGTGGTTCTTTGATTGACAATTTGGGTTGCACAAATTCTCTGACTTCCAACTCCAACGGTTCAAACTGTGTGGATTAAATAAAATTTTTTGGATTTGCTTCCACCAGAACCATGTTTTCTTCACTGTCTTTATCCTCCAAAAGGTCAAACCCTAAGACTTTCTCCAATGGATCTTCTTCAAAATTATTTTCCATAGAAATCAAGGTTTCTAACTCTTCCATAACTGAACACTCTTCTGTCGAATTGGGAAATTTCATCACTTTAAGAATGTTAAAAGTTACCTGATCGTCTTGAACTCGCATGGTGAGTTCACCTTTCTACACATCAATTAACGTTCTTCCCGTGGCTAAGAAAAGTCTTCCAAGTATAATTGGCACTTCCTTATCTGCTTCAAAATCTAGAATAATGAAATCAGCAGGAAAAATAAATTTATATACTCTTACCAAAACATTCTATATCTTTCCTTCGGGGTATGCTAAAGATCGATTCGCTAGCTGGAGTGTTACAGTTGTAGGTCTTACTTCTCCTATCCCTAGCATCTTGAAAATAGACTTAGGCATCAAGTTGATACTTGCTCCTAAGCCACACAAAGCTTTACCACAGTAAGATTCACCAATGTTATAGGGTATCGTAAAGCTTCCTGGAGCCTTCAATTTCGGTGGCAATTTGTTCTGCAGGAATGCACTGCACTCTTTTGTCAAGGCGACAGTTTCATACTCACTCAGTCATTTCTTCTTGGATGGTACATCATTCATAAACTTCACGTAATTTGGCATTTGTTCTAAAGCCTCCACCAATAGAATATTGATGTGTAATTGCTTCAAAACATCTAAAAACTTCTTGAATTGCACCTCATGTTTCTACTTGTGTTGCTACAATCTTTGCGGTTATAGAGGTGATGGAACTTTTGGTTGAATCAGAAAACTCTTCTGAGTAGGTAAATCTACATCCACAAAAGATGTTAAAGTATCTAAATTCACTAAGTTAGGATTTACCTTATCAGTCTTTGCAGTTTCTGATTCTTTTGGTGTAGGAATTTCAACAGCTGGTTGACTTTCCTCCTTTTCAACAGGCTTGTCTTCGACACCAATCAATCGGGGTTCTAGAATTTTACCACTTCGCAATGCCATTGTCTTGGTATGTTCTTTACCCAAGTTTTTTAGATTCTCAGTATTGTTCGGCAATGTTCCTTGCTTTCTATTATGAAGCTTCGTAGCTAATTGACCCATTTGATTTTCCAATTTTTTTAGTGTTACTGCTTGGCTCTGGATCAAAGTGTCATTCTTTGCCATGTATGCTTTCAACAAGTTCTCCAAACTGTTTGATGATTCAGCTTGGGCTGGTTTTGGAGCTTGCTGATTAAGCCCTTGAGATTGGCTGGGTTTATGCAACAATAAGTTGTGGTTTGGTCCATTTCCTTCGTTGCTCTAAGAAAAGTTGGGATGATTACGCCATGAAGGATTATAGAAGTTGGATTGGGGTCCTTTTCCACTCCTATTTTGATGTTGGTTCCCTACATAGTACACTGACTCGGGATTCAATGGGCAATTCTCGAAAGAATGGCCTTCCCCATATTACACACAGGAAACTACTTCAAATGGACTTGGTGGCTGAGCTGCAAAATTATTAGCACTATTAGCGGTAAACTACTTTAACACAAAGGAAATAGACGATACCTGAGCTAATAACGAAGTGAGAGCATCAACTTCATGAACTCTAACTATATGTCTTCTTGAATTTGTTCGATTTGTTGGCCATTGATAGTTATTACTTGCGATCCTCTCGATGATCTCATAAGCCTCATTATAAGACTTAGACAAAATTACACCATTCGTAGAAGCATCTACCATCAATCTTGTATGTGCATTGAGACCATTATAGAATGTCTTCAACTGGATACAATGAGGAATCCCATGATGAGGACACTTACGAAGTAACTCTTTGAATCGCTCCTAAGCCTCATACAAAGACTCGTCATCCAATTGTTGGAAAGTTATAATCTCGTTCCTTAACTTAGCATTCTTGCTAAGCAGGAAATACTTTACCAAAAATCTCTCTGCTAATTCTTGCCATGTAGATATGGAACTTGGTGGCAATGAATTGAGCCATGCTCGTGCTTGATCTCGCAACGAGTATGGAAATAACTTTAACCTTAGTGTGTCTTCAGTCACATTGGCTATCTTGAATGAATCATTCACCTCCATAAACAATCAAAGGTGGAGATGTGGATCTTCCGTGGGCATACCACTAAATTGGCCCACCATTTGTAGCATTTGAAACATCACTAGTTTCAATTCAAATTGGGTTGCCTCAATATCTGGCCCTCTACTTCCTGGATTTAACTCATTGAAAAGTGGCACAACATATTTTCTGATGCATCAATCCCTATCATCGGTAATGAGGATGGGATTTCGTATATGATCGACTTCATTACCTTGGTCTTGATTCTGATTTCCAAGGTCCATCTCGACTTGTCTTTAAGCGTTCATTCACGTCTTCTTTGTCTGAAAGTTTGCTCAATTTCAGGGTCTACTGGGAGTAAATCGATAATTCGATCTATGCTCATAAACACTTGAAAAGAAAATCACAAAATTTTTAAAAAAAGTTAGTAATATTAGAAATAACCAAATTGAAAATAAATAATTTCACAAAAAATGACTATGGCAACAGTTAACAAGCCCTGGCAACGGCGCCAAAAACTTGTAACGCTCGGGTTTGTGCAAGTGTACACAGTCGTTATCAAGTAATAAGTAAGTATTGAGTTATCGTCTCCACAGGAATTGTATTTGTGCTAAGTCAATTAATTTGTAAAATTATATTAACAATTTGATAAATAAAAACATTATAATTGAGAAGTGATGATTAAAATATATTAAACTAAATGCAGTGTTCCCTGATGTGATTTATCCTAACATGCAACTCTATGAATGAAATAGATTTTAGCAGAATTAACACAATAATCAACAATTATAACATAAATAAGCTAGGACAATTACTTTAATTAAACTCAAATTATTATCAACATGCTTATCAATATTCAGAAAAACATTCCATGGCAACTCGATCTTTCATGAGTTTGAAAACCACATAGGTCCTTTCGGAATCCTTTACTTAGTAAATATGCATTTTACTGATCCTTAATTACTAAGGGTTTCTTAGTATTCGTGCGAGGCAACAAGGACGTGTTAGGTTTGAAACAATTTAATCACACAAATCTAAAAACTATGCAGATAACAGAGCCTGGTTAGGGTTGTTATGCAACCTACAATTTAATCAGGTTAGGATATAAATTGAGCATGCACATTTCAATTATGTGTCCATTAGCCGTCGTCTGGTTAGGATCGCTCAGCTAATTCAGGTGCATTTTAATCACGTATGAACAAAATACATACTTGATTTTAATTGAAAACATGATCGATTGAGGCATAAACATTATAAGCATGAATCAAATAAATATTATTTAATCAAAATAATCATCCTAGCTTAAATAAAATTAAGCTATCATTGTTGTATACAAGAAAAGTAAACACATAGCAAACATTCTTGAATTAAATTAAAGAAAAGAAAGATTAAACCTAATTTAAAGTGGTTGTCACCCAAGACTTTGACTGACGAGGGCTCATTCATTCCTTCGCTTTGCTCCTTTCCTGATGGCTCTCCGAGGTGGCCGACCAATGGCTCTTTAAAAGGCTAATTTGATAAAAATCTTTATGCAAAGATGATGATAGGCGTAAGGGCTAAGAGAGTTGAGAGAGGAGAGAATGATGAATGAGTGAGGGATGATTAGAAAAGTGAGAAATGGGGTCTTATTTATAAGTGTGGCAAGGAAGCTAGTTTGCTAAAAATAGGAGTGTCCATCTTTTACAAATTCATCCAAGGGTGGTCGACCATGATTTGTAGAAATGTGGCTGATTTTTGCTTGATTTAAGTGCCACAACATCATCAGGATCAAGACTCGGTCAATTGCAAATCTCCGGGTAAATCTCTAATTTCTTCAACTCTTCAAGGACCTTGTGTAATTAAACCAAAATTTGATTTATGAACATCCACATGCAGTCAAATTTTGGGTTGTCTTGGTCCTCCATTTGGATGGTTTTGTAATCAACATAAAGCTCTCAGACCTGTCCAGCAATAGTAGATAATTTAGAGGACCAAAGAATGTAATTTAACCACTTTAATTAATCAATTTACTTAATTAATTAAAACCCAATTTATTAATGAAACATATTAAAATAAATTATTAAATATAACTTTATATTTTATTATTTAATTTAATCATGCGCAGCCCACTTTATAGCTTGAAAATATAATATGCTCAAATTAATATAAAAGAAGCCATTTTCTGCATGAAAACTATATAATAAAGCATAAAATCATATTTTAATAATTCCTATGTCCCAATTTCATATTTTCATATATTTCATTAATTTATTAGGCAATTACTTGGTTTTAACAACAAATTTAAGTAAAAAGGTGACAAATTATATAGGAAAAATCCTATATATTTTTCAATTTACAACAATTGGTACCATAGCTAGTATCTTTTAGACGGTTTCACAACCAAAGAGGTGATCCTTGAGGAATCTCAACATTCTACAACTCAATACTAACAATGACGTCAACTTCCGGGTCAATCTTTCTTAGCGTGTCTCAAACCATCCAATCCTCCGTATTTCAATGGTGCTAACTATTCTTATTCGAAGACAAGGATGATATTTTTCATCAAAGAAAATGATCTTGCCATATGAGGCATTATAATGAACCTTTAATTCCACTTAAACAAAAAGGAGAGTTTTTAGTTCCAAGGATCAAGAATGAATGGAATGAGGAAGATAGGAGAAGCATTAAACTTAATGCCAATGCAATGCACACTCTATTTTGTACACTTGGTTGGGATTAGTATAGTAGAGTGTACTTGTGCTCAAACACAAAGGAAATTAAGGACAAGTTGATGGTCACTCATGAAAGAACAAGTCAAGTGAAGAAATCTAAAATTGGGATTCTCACTCTCAATTATGAAACTTTCAAGATGAAGCTGGAAGAGGATATCAAGATGATGTTTGATCATTTCACCATCATCATCAATGGTCTAACGTCTTATGGTAAGACATATCCAAATAAAGAGGTGGTGAGAAAGATGCTTAGAATCCTACCAAAATTGTGGGAAGCCAAAGTGACCGCAATAGAGGAAGCAAAGAACTTTGAGACTTTTTCTATTAATGAGCTAATTGATTCTTTGCTCACCCATGAAATGAGACAATGAGGGGAATGAAGAAGAGAAAGTCGAGAAGAAAATGGTTGGTGTTGCTCTTAAATCCACCAAAAATGAAGATAGTGAATCAAGTGAAGAGGTGGATGAAGATAAAGATATGACCATGTTTGTTAGGAGATTCAAGAGGTTCATAAAGTCCAAAAAAGGAAAAAGATTCCAAAAAAATGAGGGATTGAAGCTTGAATCTACCAAGGAGAAAGATTCCATTATTTGCTATGAGTGTAAAAAATCGAGACATATCAAGTTTGATTGTTCTCAACAGAAGAAGAAAGGATTAAGCAAACAAAAGCTTAAGGCCAATGTGGCTACTTAGAGTGATGAAGATTCTTCTGATGAAAAAGAGCAAGAAGTAGCTAACCTTTGCCTTATGGCCATTGATGATTCTAAGGTAACTTCTAACTCGTCTAATTAAATTTCTTATTCATTTGATGAGTTAGAATATGCTTATGATGAGTTGGGTTCGGAGTTTAAAATTATGGTTTTAATATATATAAAAAAAACATTTCAAAAATTAAAATATAAAAATAGTTCACTCTTCAAGGCTAATCATGAACTTGAAAATTAAATTCATGAAATGCAAGCAATTATAAATGATTTTGAGAAAAACAACCAAGATGTGCATAATTTGCTTTCAAATGTTCATGATGATCATCAAAAGCAACTTGAGTTGCTTGAAAAAGAAAAATCTTTATCTAACAAAGTATATCCAAAAAGTTTTAGAAGGAGAGAAAGCTCAAAATCAAACTTTGTTGGAACAAGCTTTAATTTCTATAAACATAAAGGTCTCTTAAGATTTTATAAAGGAAAAATTGTTAGGAGTATATGGGTCCCTAAAGGACTTAGTGTTATTCAAGACAAAAAGATTCTTTCAAAATGGATTCCCAAAGGGACAAAAATTTTGGGAACTAATACTTATGAACCCAAAAGAATTTGGATACTAAAAACAAAAAATTAATTCTATGTTTGTAAGGAAAGGAGTATTGCTTCAAGGTGAATAACACAAGTACAAACTCATGGTACCTTGATAGTGGATGCTTGAGCATTTTATCGAATTTAAGTCAAAAAGTGGAGGAGAAGTTACATTTGATGACAACCCCAAAGGACAAATAGAAAGAATAGCCTTTATTGGTAAAAACTCTTCAATCTTTATTGAGAATGTTTTTTATGTCAACGGTCATAAGCAAAATCTATTAAGTATTAGAAAATTGTGTGATAAAGGTCTCAATATCATTTTTGAGTCTAATGGTTGTAAAGTTATTAACATTGTGTCTAATAAAATTATGCTTGTAGGTCATAGATTAGGAAAAATCTATATGGTGCATCTAGATGAATTGCATGACTCAAATGTTTGTTTGCTAGGACATGCTAGTATGAGTATATTACAAAAATTAGTTAAAAATTACTTAGAGTACTTCCTAAAATTGACTTTGATTTTGACAAAATTTATGATGCACGTACTAAGGGTAAAAATAGAAGAGTTTCCTTTAAACCTATTAATGATGTATCTACTAGTAGAGTTCTTGAACTAGTTCATATAGATCTTTTTGGACCAATAAGAACAACTAGCTTGAGTGGAAAACAATATGCATTTGTTCTTATTAATGATTATTCTAGATTTACTAGTGTTCTTTTCTTAAGTACTAAAGATGAGGCCTTAGAAAAATTCATCACATTTAAAAAATGAATCAAAATGAAAAAGGTTACTCTATTTCTAGTGTAATGAGTGACCATGGAATCAAATTTCAAAATCTTGATAATTTTTGTAACTCAAATGGGATTAGACATAATTTTTCTGCACCTAGAACCCCTCAATAAAATGGAGTTGTTGAGAGAAAAAACAGAACTTTAGAAGAAATGACAAGAACTATGCTTTGTGAAAATAATTTGCCAAAATATTTTTTGGTGGAACCCAGAAACACCGCTTGTTATATTTTTAATAAAGTAATGATTAAGCCTATTTTAAAGAAAACTCTATATGAACTTTTCAGAAACAAAAAACCTAACATTAGTTATTTTTATTCTTTTGGATGCAAGTGTTTTGTTTTAAATAATGACAAAGACAATCTTAGTAAATTTGATGTAAAAAGTGATGAATGAATTTTTCTTGGTTATTCTTTAAATTCTAAAGCTTATTGAGTGTTTAACAAAAGAACTTTAATAGTATAAGAGTATATACATGTTTTTGATGACTCTAACCTTCCTCCTGAAAAGGATTCTTGTTTTGATAATGATGCAAATTTTTTTAATAATGATGAAAAAGTGTATCAACCATCAACTAAAAAGATACAAAACAAACTCAAGATGCTCTAAAGGAGCTTACATCAGAGGAGAAGGAAGTCAATCATCTAAAGGAGTATAACTATGTAAAGGATGGTAAGATTTTGAGAGATCCATCCAAAGGGGTAACTACTAGATCTTCTCTTAGAAATACATACATTATCTCATGCATAGAGCCTCAAAATATTAAAGAAACATTAAATTATGAATATTGGATGTTGGCTACGCAAGATGAGTTAAATCAATTTGAAAGAAGTAATGTATGGACCCTAGTTGAAAGATCTAGTGAAAAATATACTATAGGTACTAATTGAGTTTTAGGAATAAGCTAGATGAAAGTGGTAACATAGTGAGGAACAAATCTAGGCTTGCTGCTCAAGGCTACACTCAAGAGGAAGGAATATACTATGATGAAACATATGCTTCCATAGCTAGAATGGAAGCCATTAGGATGCTTTTAGATTTTTGCATGTTTTAATGATTTTAAATTATTTGAAATCGATGTCAAAAGTGCCTTTTTAAATGGTTTTATTAACAAAGAAGTGTATGTTGAAAAACCACCCAATTTGAAGATCCAAAATTTCCAAACCATATTTTTAAAATTTCAAAAGCTTTATATGGTTTGAAACAAGCTCCTAGAGCTTGGTATGAAGGAATTTCAAATTTTCTTGTTGAAAAAGGTTTTCCTAAAGGGAAGGCTGACACAACACTTTTTATTAAGAGAAAAGGAAAATATCTATTAGTAGTGCAAATTTACATTGATGATATTATCTTTAGTGCTACTAATGAAATTCTTTGGGAGGATTTTTCAAAGCTAATACAAGGTAAGTTTGAGATGAGCATGACAAGAGAGCTCTCATTATTTTTGAGGATCCAAATAAGGTAAAGGAAGGATGACATCTTCATCAATCAAGCCAAGTATACAAAGGAAATGCTCAAGAAGTTTGGTATGGATATCCCTAAACCTCAAGCCACTCCTATGAGGCGTTCCACAAAGCTTGACAAAGATGAAGGTAAATGTGTATACATTAAATTATATAGGTCTATGGTTGGTTCTTTGCTTTATCTAACCACAAGTAGATTAGATATTATGTTTAGTGTTTTCTTGTATGCTAGATATCAATCATGCCCTAAGGAATCACATTTACAAGCTGTTAAGAGAACTTTTAGGTACCTTAGAGACACTTTTAATTTAAGACTCTAGCATCCTAGAGATTCATCCTTTAGCTTGCATGCTTTCTCAAATGTGAATTTTGGAGGCTGCAAGCTAGATAGGAGGAGCACCTTCGATATTTTTCAATTCTTAGGCAACATGTTAATTTCATGGTTTCCAAAGAAACAAAATAGTGTTGCGTTGTCCACCATCAATGCGGAATACATTTCTATCGACAGTTGTTATGCTCAAGTTTTATGGATAAAACAACAACTTAAGGACTATGAAATTGATATAGATACCATTCCTATCAAGTGTGATAATATATTTGTCACACTAAGAATCCAATCCAATATTCTAGAACTAAGCATATTGATAGAAGACATCATTTCATTAGAGATCATGTCCAAAGAGGTGATATAGTTCGAGAGAGTGTAGACACTTTGCATCAATTAGCTGATATTTTTACACAACCTTTAGACAAGGAAAATTTTGGACACTTAAGAGAGAACTAGGTTTGACCACCTTGCCTTGACTTTGTGTTGAATCTTTTCTATGCACTTTGAATGATTTTTTAGACTTGTATATTTTTTTTACATGTATTGAAAAGGAATGCTTGTATGATTTCCATGGCTCTTATATGCAAAAAGATAGGGTGAGTTTAAAGTGCTTGATTAATCTATTTTAACCTTATTTTTCTAACATGATTTATTGTTGATTCCTTTGAACTTGTTAAACTGAGCTTTATTTAGTTAACTTGGTCAAATTTTTGAATGAACTAATTATGATATATGAATTATATGCATCATGCTTACCTTTTGCATTTTCATGCATCTGAAATCATTAGAATTTATATAAGAGTCATTTTAGGACCTTTAGAATAATTTAAAACTTAAAAAATTGAGTTTTGGAAAATTTCTACACTTGGAAAGTAGATTCGCGATTTGATATCGATACCATTTTAAAATTATCGATAATTTTATAAAATTATTGATACCCTCTTAAAAATATCGATACCTATCTAGTTTTAAGAGTAACTACATCGATGGTTTCAAAAGAGTCTCTAAAACCCCCAAATTTCCCCATGTATCTCAAAAACCCTCTCTTCCAAACTTAAAATTTCTTCAAAATCCTTTTATTATTTTCGTGAAATATTGACACTAAAATAATTTCTAACACCATTGTATCAAGATTTCTTCAACAATGCTTCAAATTTTCAACATTTCAATATTTTTGAGGTAAAACCTCAACTTTTCCTAGTTTTAGATTTTATGAAATGTAGGTTAAAATATTGAATTTTGATAAGCTTTTGGGTTGATTTGGACTATATACACTGTGTTTTATTGCAGGAGGTAACCTATTACTAAACATTTTCTCAAAACTACGTTTCAAGCCCTTTGCCAGCCAAGTGTTTGACAAAATTCCTCAACGGAATTTTTTATAGTCTAAGTGTGTTTTTAGTGTGTAGTCCTTTACCATGGCCCCTAAGAGGCATCTTAAAACCTATGTATCATCTTCAAATCCTTCTAGTGGGTTTAGATTTTCATTTAATGAGTGTTTTCGTTTTCAATCGAAATGGGATCGGTTCAATAGGAATTTTGCATCTAAATGAGTTTGGGAGTCTAGGAATCTAGATTTTGTCATGTTAGAAGGTATCAATTTTTCTTATTTTCTTTTTATTTTTCATAGTTGGGGTTGGATTGATTTCTTAAAAATTTCCTTGCCAACTTACATTAATCTTGTTCGAGCTTTTTACTCAAACACCAAACTCAAACATGATGAGTCCCGCGATACAGTCATTGCTATAACATCTTTTTTAATGAACACTCCAATTTGACTTACTTTAGTAGATTTTGGAAATTTTCTTCATTTACCTTTCGGAGGTAAATCCAATGAAAAAGTAGCCTACAACCCCGTCTTTATATTGAGTCTGGACACGTATCTGAACTTAATCTCATGATCGTGTTCTCCATCTCTTCGTTACTTGGAATCTTCGTCCTATAAAAAAAACATGCCATGCTTCGCTCCATTGATTATTGGTGGATCGATTCCGTTTAATCCGATAGGTATCTCGATCTCACTCTTAAAATGTTTAATGACATTACTAAGGGTATCGAGAAGGTAATGTCTACAAACATCACCCTTCCCCATGACACTTATTTGTCATTGTAACACCCCTAACCCACCGAAATAGGGTTTCAGAGTATTACCGAAGTTTATAGAACAATTACAAATAATTTAAGTTATTTACTATTCAATTTCTGTAAATGGTCTTATTGTCCCTTTATGGGCCCTCGAGGCCCAATATGAACGTTGGAATAGAATTGGGACTAAATCGAGATCTCAGAGAATTTTTCGTAAAATTTCTAAAATTTTCCTAGGTGTAGGATTCACATGCCCGTGTGGTCAAGGGACACGCCCGTGTGACCCTAAGGCACGCCCATGTTGCATGCTGTGTTTGACTCCATGTAACTCTCTGACTTATGCCACACGACTAGCCACACGCCCGTGTGAGTAGGCCATGTGATCAATTTAATTTACAAAAATTAGGTGCAGGGTTCATATGGCCAAGACAAACAGCCGTGTAACACACACGGCTGAGACACACATCCGTTTGCTCAATTCTGAGCATTCTATTTCTCAATTTTAAAATGCAGGGGACACATGGCCAAATCACACACCCATGTGTCAAGTCGTGTGTCACACACGGTCAAGACACACGCCCATGTGTCTACCCGTGTGGACAAAATAAAGCCATTTCCTAGCTTTATTTCTCACCCAAACTTGCCAATAACCTACACCAAAATTTGCATTCATATACCAACTAATCCAAGCATTATAACAAGGCCAATTCTAACATCTAGCATAGTATATCAATACATACATACCTATTTATGATCTTATGTTTAATAGTTATATTCATTTAGCATAGCTCAATCAAACCATAATATATGTACTCATGATAATGCCATAGGATTACCTTAATAGATATACCAAAACATAATCATTACTAGCCATTCTAATGGCTAGATAACAAACAACATTTGTAAGCCAAAAATGGCCAAATTACCTATTCATGCTATTATACCAAAATGAGGTTACTATTTATACCAAAACAAGCTAGTGGATAGTGTGATGATACTTCAACCGATCTCCAACCTTCGCGAGCTTCCGAGCACTATAAAATAGAGAAAATAAAACCTAGTAAATATTATATGCTTAGTAAGTTTGTATAACCGAAATTAAAACATACCAATTACATTTAATAATATTAAGCACACAATTAACATGCTTTCATTATTTTGGCAAGTTTACCTAAACACACATGTACTCAATCAAACAAGTTAGTCATATAGAACATTTATACATCAAATAAACATAGATGAGCTCATCATATAAATTCTTCATCAAATGTTTCAGAAGCACTCGGGATATATTTTTGTTTATTTCATCATTTTCTCATGTTAAGAGTTTTATCCGTTGAATTATTGAAATATCGATGGATACTCAAATAGTACACTCAAGGTGTACAAATTTGTAATTCATCAATTCATAATCAGGGGTACCCAATAGGGCTCTTATTCAGGAAGAACACTATTGAGCCACATATTAGAATACTCAATTGAGTCATGTAATCATATGACAAGACACTTATCCGGGCTATTAGGAAACTCATAAGAGTTCTACTCAGGGAGCTCATAGAGCTTATCAGATATCTCCGAAGAGATACTATCAGGAAACACTGGATAAGGTAATAGGGAGTTCAAGTGAGCTTAATAGGACGCTCATGAAGAGTTGCATTTGTGTTCGCATTATATGCAGGATCACAACCGATCGTATGTTAGGACGCTCACAAAGAGCTGCTGTAGTGCGCAACACATGCTAAATCACTACTGATCAGGAGGCTTCCAGGAACTATATAACAAGATGCTCGAGAGGCTATTTCGAGATGACTCATCCGAGCTAAATCCAGTCTGTAATAAGGTTAATAGGATTACTTGTCCAAGCTAAATCCTGCCTACAACAAATGCAGGACCTCATTAATATGGAAAATCACATATATCCATTGAAATTCAATATTCAAACGGAAATTAACCCTTTTTCTAACATTTTCGAACATGTGATCATTTCATACATTTATAATATTCACACAAACATATTGTACATTCAATCCGGATACAACATTTAATTTCTAAAATATTTACATACTCAATTAAATTACACGAACTTACCTTGATAATAGTTCATACAAGAAAATCTACTAATCTAAGACTTTCTCTTTTCTTCGATCTAGCTTTGAATTTGTGTTATCCGGATCCAATTAAGCCAAGAAAGCTTGTTTTCTCTTTCCTAGGGTTTCCATGGAATATTTGGAGAAGAAGATGATATAAAATGATTTTTATTTCATATTAATTATTTATCATCTTTAAATTATTTCTATTTCCAATTTAGTCCTTAGCCTTTTTTAATTTTTCCATGGATGATTCATCAAAAATATCTACTAACTTTTCTTTAATGGTCTAATTACCATATAAGGACCTCAAATTTTGAATTCCATAGCTGTTTGATCCTCCTAGCTACTAGAATCCAACTTTTGCATTTTATGCAATTTAGTCTTATCCGTAATTAAACACAAAATAGATAAAATTTTCTTATCAGAATTTTCTTATGACATTCCTATCAAAATACTAACCATGCAAAAATATAAAAATAAATTTTCTTTTCGGCTCGAATTTGTGGTCCGAAACCACTGTTTCGATTTTACTGAAAATGGGCTGTTACAGTCATACATTTTTACGAAATTAGGGATTAATACCCAAGGAGACACCCCTATCACCTCAAACCAACCTATCAGTTATGGAGCCCTTCACCATTTTAGTTACCATTTTGATGCTCACTCCGACGAATGGATAAAGAGTAGACTATTGGCAACACATGAAGATGATGATGTCGAAGACACTTTCGAAAATGTTCCGGCACTAGAGCATGCTCCTTCTCCTGAGCATGTTCCTCCACCGGTTGCTCCACCTCAGACTACTCATTCTTCTTCTGATGTCGATGTTGCCATCCCGGATGCTTTTTGATCATTGAGCAATGATCTTTGGGGATTTAGAGATTAGGTTAATACTAGACTGTCATCGTTAGAAATGCAAATGACACTTCTAGCTCATTATTCTTTGACCCCTCTATTTTCTCCTAGTAATGACGATTAGGATAGTTAGTGCACCTTCATGACATTTTTCATGACATTTGCAATTTTAGTTTATCTGTTTCCTATACCTATGGTATGTTGAAGCTTAAAGCTTAATTGATATTTTAAGATAAATTGATGATTAACTTGAAAATTTTAGTTCACTTGTTCTTTATTTTTAACTTCTACTCTTAAACTAACCATCTTTTTCTCCTAAGCTTTATTTGATTTTTGATATAACAAAAAAGGGGAGAAAGTAAACGTAAATTATTGATAGGCAAAGGTAAATTGGTTGGTTAATGTTTGATATTGTGCTAAATTAACATTATGCAATTTATCTGACCATTCTTTTCTAAGTAAAAATGAATGTCAATGTTTTTAAATATATGTCAATATTTTAAGCCTTAAATTAAAAATGACTTTTATAAAGGGGGTGTAACGCCCTGAATTTTGGGCCTACAAGTTTTGGGTTACTAAGCTTAGGGACAGCGAGGATGTCGCACACATGAGTTAAATTGTGCAATTTAGTGTCAAGAATGGGCCTGCTGGTTTAGTGGATAAGTGGAGTGTTATTATGTTGGAGGTTGTGGGTTCGAGTCTCGTGTGTGTATGTTGGAACATTTAATTTTTTCTAGCTTTAAGTTAGTATTTTTATCATTTTATCTTATTAAATATTTTTTTAAAATTATTTTCTATTTCAATTTTGATTCTTTTATTTTTGGTATTCACGTTCCCCATTTCCTCTGTCTCTGCTGCTTCTTCATATTTTCTTTTTACTTTTGATAATAATACTAAAAAAGAACCGATTTTGGCTTTTTGGCTTTGGGATTGTCGTTTCTCCGTCGTCGCCTCCAATCACGCAACAGGTGTGGGATTTTTAACTCTGCCTATTCTACTTCCTCATTTATTTTGCAAACTATTGATTCGGCATCTTTTGGGTATGTGCTAAGCCTTTGATTTTGATTTTTTAGCTGATGGAAGTGATGAGAAATTGCCACTTTTTGATATACCTTGATAGGCAAAGGTTAGGGACGATTTTGGTGGCCAAGACGACAGTTTCAGGGCTTATTTGGGGTGGTTTTGTGACCTCCCCGATGGCCACACCGGCGTGTGCTAAAGCATATGCCCGTATGGATTCAGGAACTAGGGTTTTCAGGCTAAATTGGGTGCCACACGGTCGTATGGCCGATTTGAGGATTTTGTCAGAATTCACATGGCCGTGTCTCTTTTTGGAAATTAGGGGTTCTGAGTTTTGAAAGTCACACGGCCTGGCTACACGGTCATATGGCTAATTTGGGGATTAGAGATCCCACACGAGCGTGTGTTTTGGAACACATGGCCGTGTCTGATGGCACACAAGCGTGTGAGACCCTCACATGACTGTGTCTGCCTTGCACCTTATTTTATTGAAATTGGACAGTGATTTATACGGCTTGTTCACACGATCGTGTCCCTGCTTCACACGGGCATGTGCCTCTGTCACACGGCTGTGTGCTACCCTTCACAAGAACGTTTGGACCCCCACACAGTCGGAGCACACATGTGTGCGGTCCTATGTCACCAAATAATGATTCTAGGTCAAATTTAAGTGTAATCGCAACTCTGTATGTTCCAGCCCTCGATTGAGCTCTAGTGAGGTTAATTATGACGATAATTTGAGTTTGGATAATGTGTTAATTGTGATTGGTTATGCGGCATGTTTGATTCTAAACCCGGTTAGCTGGGTGAGTGTGTGTGCAACTAGCTCTGTCTGACTATTTGAATACGTATTATTGATGTACGAACTTATTTTGCAATTGCTACTGAATTCAAGTTACGAGTGTACTCAAGACTAATTCTGTAACTAACTGATTGGATATGAGTGTCTGCTTCTGAATAATTATCTGAGACTGGTATTCTGATTGGGTACATCTGACTGCATACATACATACATATGCATAAACTATTTTGCTCGGGATTTTTGAAGAGAAAGAAGATTGATTGAAGTAAACTGGCAGCTGAGTTGTTGGTTATTAGCCCCTAATACCCAGAGGGTCATGAGCGGTCCCAATACCCTGAGGGTCGTGGACAATTTGACTGTATTGCAGACTATCGCATTGCACCGTACAGTACTACGTCAGCATCACTGCGTATCATTGACTGAACTGGCAGTTTTACTACAACCTAGTGGTATAGCTATTTACTGCATTGCACTGTACCGCATGTACGTTAGCTACACTACATACTATTATCTGATCTAGCAGTTCATACTGCATGTCTATACTGCGGTTATCGTATTGCATAGTACAGCTTCTACGCTAGCTTTGCTGCATAATATACGTGACTGGCAGTCTATCTGTATAATATTAGTCCCCATACCCAGAGGGTTGCGAACAGTCCTGATAGCCATCATTGCCGGGCTACCCGGGATGACATCAGTTGGATAGTGCAAGGTTGGATAGGCCTTACGAGGTCCTGAGTGGAGTGATTGGTAGGACGAACTTAAAGCTCTTATGAGGAGTGATGGGGAACAGAGAGGTGTGTTGGCTGGATGGGTGGGTTTTTCTTAACTCAATTGCATTCATATGCACCATATTGACCATTCGACTGAAATGTCTGATTGACTGTTCGACTGAAATGCCCAATTGACTATTCGATTGAAAGGCACTAGTGCCTATGAGAATTTTGTAGACTTTGACTGTGACTGTTTGAATAGATAGTTACTATGATTGTTTGAGGATTACTGCTACTGTGTCTGACTGTGTGTGTCTGATTGACCCATATGATTATAAAGTACATATGGTGTGTGTTTGATTTTGGGAAAATTCGCTCAACTGTCATCTGTCTCTAGTTCCCTGTTTCTGTTTCTGTAGTTTAACTGGTTTGATTTCACATTGAGCTCGAGTAGCTCACCCGCTCTTCTATTTCCCTTTCAGGTATAGTTCTGGATTCTATTGATGGGCTTAGTACGCAGAGGTCTCGGACAGTTTTGGAGGAAATGAACTATAATTTTTATTCGATTTTTAATTGTTAATTGGTTTAAGTTGAACTATAAAGTTTTATAAGACTGTGGTATAATTTTTGTTTTAAACTTTTATTCGTGCAGTTATATTGTTAAACTTGCAGACGGAATTTTTAAACGTTTATATATTTTTGGATTCGTAATAAAATATATGTTTTGGGAAAATGGAACAAAGGTTTCTAGAAATGTTCTTAAGTAATAAAAGGTGTATTTTTTTTATAGAATTTTCTCATGATCACTTTGGTGATCAATGTAGCATTCTGAATTCGGTCTAGAATTCTAGGCTTGGTTTAGGGAGTTACAGAGGGACAATTTATTCAAAAAAAAATAAATGTTTTGTTATACCAAAAAGGGGGAGATTATTATTTCAAGCTTTATTTAGTAATATGTTTTGATATAACAAATTAATACTTGTTTGAATAAAAGTTAAAGTTGAAAAAAAATTGGAAAAATAATATTTCAAATTAAGGCGAAGAGATATAAATTTGAACATATTACTTTGAATTCCTAGAAATTTTTTGAATAAACCTTTTAATCAAGTTAAAATTCTTTCAATCGGTTAAACTATTTTTAAAACAAGTCAGTATATCTCCAAGCCAAATAGTATTGATACTTTTTTGTTCAAGTATCAATAGTTTCAAAAATATCGACAACCCTTCAAATATCGGTACCAATTTGACCTTCTGGTTCTCAACTAATTCAGCTAAGTATAAATTCAGTATTGATACCTTTCATACGGTATCGATAAAAGTCCACTGATACTGATATCTTTAGCTCCAACGGTCACTGAATTTTTCATTATCGATACCTTGTTAGAAAATATCGATACTCGTAGTTACATGTGAATTAAATACACTGGTAATGTCATCCCCAATGACTCTATTCATTTCTCCAACAACCACAATGGTTCGAAATCAATTAGAGGGTATACATACCAGCTTCCAAAGGTCCTACAACAATAAGATATATTATCAAACTTAAAGATCAATAAAAAAACAACCTTGTGCTTATAATTCTCAACAATTTTTTTTAAACACACTTGTGAGTTTTCATTGTATTCATTTAGCTCAAGTGTTTCTCTTTGTAATTGAGCTTAATTTGCAAACATTTTGATCTTGTAAGGGTTATTAACTTGTTTGCTTATTTGTATTTTTTTAAGAGGGTTTGTATCTTAAGGTTTGGGTAGGAATCTTAAAGGAGTTTGTAAGGTTAAATCATATCCTCAAAGGTTGTCAAATTAGTAAATTTGAGAAATTCCTTAGTTGTGGAAAGCTAAGGCAGTGCAGTAGACAATTGAAGCTGAACTATTATATATCGACGTGTTCATTGTGTCTATCTTTTTCTTAGCAACCCCAAAATTTTTAAAAGGCCTATTCTTCTTGGAAATTTTAAGTTAATTATTTGAGCCAACAAATACAAAATTTATGCATTCCGTTAGGTTCATTGTCATGTGCTTGTATCGTAGACCTACAATATATGATTGATCTATTGTAATTAAGTGTAGCAGATTAAATTAATTTCCTCACTTTAGGAGCTTGAAAACAAGTATTTTCATTAGGATTAATTACGTTTTTGTAAGTTTTCATTAAGTTAATAAAATGTTCAAATTGATTCTTTTATTAACCTTAGGGGCCGAATGAGGCCTAAGGGTGAGCTAATGAACTTTATAAGTGTGAAGGAGACCACTAGAAGGCATAATAGATAGATACTAGTCGCTATGTTGCAACACAGAATGCTCGATGTCGCAACATAGGGAGCGGAATAGAGAAATGACAAAATTGCCTTCGATGTCATGACACATCCTATGAGTGTTATGACATACCCCTAAAGAAATCCCAAGGGGAATACATTGACTGCTATGTCGTGACACAGGTCCTAGTGTGTCACAATATTAACTTTGGACAGGAATTAAACACGATACAGGGGCGTTTTGGTTTCCACAATCAATTTTAAAGCTCGAAAATGTCAGCTGACCTAGGTTTAAGGACGACAGCCAATTGAATTCTATAAATAGGCTTCTTGTCACATGTTATGGGCACCATTCACTTAGCATAGAATTAGTCTTTTAATTTCAGTTCAATTTTCTCTTTTTTGAGATTATATTTTTTTTCTTTTGTTCATGTTCGATTTTGAGAGATCTGTATTGTGGAGACAATCAAACCTCGTGGATTCACGATAAATCTTAATACAATCAGGCTCTTTTGTAAACTCTATATTTTTTATTTACTTAGCATGTTTTCTTTTTATATTGATTCTATATTGTATATTGAAACCATGAAGAACTAATCCCTCTATGGAGGATTAGCGAGTGGAGGTATGATACAGGCCTACTTCGACTAGATGTGTTTGTATATTGTTTGGAACACATCCAGAGCCAAAAAGCTAATGTGTTTGTATTTCACCTTTAGTACATATTTTTTAGCTTGTTGACACTTCTTGATCAACCTCATTATAAACCGAAGCTTAAAAACGTTAATTTGTATTTACCCTTTTTCTTTGGTCTTGTACTGCACGACTATAGACGTTTGGCCATACATATTGAGGGTTAAGTAGACATATCACGGCTAAGTTTGTAAAAACAAAGTGAAATAGGAAAAATTGGTGTGATTTGGGAACTATAGGTTAGCCTAAAAGTGTAAAACAAAAGAAAAATTCAAAAAGCAAAAGTAGTACGAGTAGAAAAAGTCTTGAAACAGTGGAAAAGTATTTATAAGTGAGATACATTAAAAAAGAGAAAAGTGACAAAGTCACAGGTATAAGAAAAACTTGTTCATTAATGCACAGAAACTCGTAGGCTAGCTATAATTACTATGTTATGCTATGATTTCCTATGTGGAGAAATAAGGAATGTGAGAGAATGAGAAATAAGGCGGTGAGCAGGTAAGGGTCACTAAGGGGGAAGAATATGGATCAATCGTTGGAACGCCGGTGCCTCCAAGGCGCAGCGGAAAAATAAAATAATTAAAAACATTCCGGCGATCCAAACCATGGATCCATGTGTAAGGAACGTATCGGGGTGATAAAAGGTTTCGAAATTACCGAAACTTCAATCTGAGTAGACAGCGACGCCTAGGCAACAGGAATCCTGAACTACTATCGAACCAAGCCGCAACCTTTCTGATGTCAGCCTCTACGTAGTCCACCCAGTTGACAATGAACGGTAGAAAAATCTCAGAAACTATTTTAGTGATTTCTATGCTTGACAGCTGCTAGACCCTTTAGCGTAGTTTCAGACTTATTTATATATTATCTCTTTAGGGTTTTTACCCTTGCCATATATAACACCCTTTTAATATATATTTTTTAATGAATATTAATTCATTAAAATTAATCTGAACATAATAGTCATCATTAAAATAAATATAATAATGTTTAACCGAAAATTATAATTACATTAATTATAATAAAGATTTCGATAAACTATATTTATTTAAACTTATATACGAACCAAATTCATATACTAATGAAATTATGTTCTGATTATGTGTACAACATCATTGTACGTATAGTATGTTCAACAATTTGATTGCCCAATTAAATTAATTCTATAATTAATTTAATTCATCTGACAATCAGAATACAATACCAACTATGTTTTACTCCATTCATTTCAACCATAGAGTGTGACCCTATAGGTTCTTGTAACGTTAGCAGTAATATTAGAACAATTCTAATGTTACAAACAATGAGTAGCATCTAGCAATGCATCATTGCTACCTAAGTTACGAGAAGTCATGATTCGACATAACCTTTTGTGATTAACCTTTCATGCATTAATCCTTAAGTCCCATACCTTTGGAATGGACACAATTCATGGAATAGTCACAATTGCATAGTCCATCCCATGTTTCTTGATACTTTAAGTGAACTATGATACACAAATAAGTATGACATCTCATATCAACTTATTTGAGCATGGCCATGCATTTCTAGTCTCACTCAATCAAGTGGCCTAAGATATTACTCCCATTATGTAGGAGGGACTTATCCAATATTGATCAACCATATCCCTCTACATAGATTGTGGTATATCCAACATCAGTCTTTATAGAACAACCAGTTACGATGTTCGTTTGACTATATCAAAATATACAACTCACGATGTTGGGATAATGATGATCTCAAGTATGAGGATCATATACATATTAATCACTATGAGTAATATTGTGACAATTACATAATAATCCAAGAAACATACTCATAGCAGGTCAGTCCAATATGTTGTTCTCTAACACACATATTCATGCATTGGTTTTGACACTCCATATCAATGACAACTCTTTATCATCAATCAACTACATGTTAGTCTTAATGCATTATTGTTGTCCTAGCCAACAATAATACTTGACTAAGGATCTTTTAAGAATAATCATATTATTCTCAGGACATTATTATAAAATAGTTTATTTATGTACACAGAAAAGAAACTGAAATAATAATGGCAACGCCTTATATCAATAAACATGATAAATCAAGTATGTTATTACAACCATCTCGTGATTGATCTTTGGGCATACTCTTACATCAATACAATGTGCCAAACTATTTTCGTGTTTGTAACTCCTCTTGATGCTTACTATTTTTTAATTTCATACCTGTCCTAAGCCTCAGAACTTTACAAGCCAAAAAGTTCTATGTGACCTAAATATCCTTGTACATGAAAGGATATTATATTAAACAATCACATAAATGACTATTTGTATTTTGCTCCGATAATCAAATTACTTGTATGATTTGTTGATAGATCCCTATAGGAGAGACCCTTAATGTTTGTATACTTTGTAATATTTTGAACTTAGCTGTTTATAATCGAAAATGGTAAGTGTAATATGTTGGGAAATGTGCCCATATTGTAGTAAACATATAACTATTTTCTATTTATTTGAACGATGAATAAATAAAGTTAATTTCACATTTCACTCTTATGTCTTTTGTATTTTTTGTCTTTCATATTTTGCATGCATAGTGATGGTAGTAAAACTAACTAAAAATTCGACTTAAGGCAAGCGCACCTATCAAACAGTAGTATAGTTATGGTGAGACCGAAAATATCGTATCCACGAGGACTAAAAGTACTAGTAATGACTATCTTTTTATTATCTAGCCTAAGAATTAAAGGGTGTTTTTAAACTAAACTAATTTTCTAATTTAATTAAGATTACGACAGAGATGAAAATTGAAAAATACTTTTAGAAAACCAATGGAGAAGACAATACCCAAGAAAGAATCCACCTAGACTTCACTTATTACCTTTGACTTAGACGATTTATTCTCTTGACTTATTCCGTAGGAATCCCTGATTTATGTTAATATCTCTCTCGAGACTAAAAACAACTGACTCTAGGTTGATTAATTAAAATCTCTTTCTAATTAAAACCCCTATTGTCGCATTAACTCGATCTATGGACTCCCCTTATTAGATTTGACTCTAATCCGGCAGATTTATGTCATCCTATCTCTAGGATTGCATTTAAATCCGCTTAATTATGAATGATCTACTCTTAAAAAGGGTCTTTTCCTCCACTGAATAAGCACATCAAAAACCTGAATTAATATCCTGGAATATTAAAACAAGGGTTAAACTCACAATTAAGAATAAGAACAAGTATTTATCATATAAATCAAAGAGTAATATGATTCGTTTTAGGTTTCATCTCCCTTAGGTATTTAGGGAGTTTAGTTCATAATAATAATGGAAAACATCTCAAAGTTTAGAAAACAACAAAACATAAAGAAACCCAAAGAACTTCTAGGAAATTGGATGAAAATCTTCAGTCTTGATGTATATCCTCTTTCTAAGCTGATTTCGATGGTTATCCTTTAGTGTTTTCTGCTTTCTACTCTCTGCCTGTCTCCCTCTAATCCTCTTCTAGGGTGTTTATATAGGCTTTAGAACGCTTCCAAACCTCAAAAATGCCTTTTTCCGAGTAGAACTAGACTTGGGCTCGGCAGGGACACGGCCGTGTGCCATGCCCGTGTGCGAGTGTTCAAATCGTGAGCAATTCTAACTTGGATTATTGTCGACACGGCCGACACACGGGCGTGTGGTCTTCCCGTGTGCCTCACACGGGCGTGTGGTTTACCCGTGCGGAAGTGCCTAGGCCGTATGAAACACTATTTTAAGCCCAATTTATCCGTTTTTGGCCCGTTTCTCGCTCTTTTTGCTATCCTAAGCTCTTCTGAGTGTAAAACACGAAATTAAAGGATTAGGAGCATCAAATTCACTAAAATCAAGGAAAAATTATCCATAAATATGCTAATCATGGGATAAAATATGTATAAATTACGGTTTATCAAATATCCCCACACTTAAGCATTTGCTTGTCCTCAAGGAAAATCCTCAACTCATAATCAAAATAAATTCTTCTCAACTCATAATTCTCATCAATAATGTTTCAAAATAATCCACAAGTAGTCATACATTGAAAATTTAACTAAAAGAACATTAAAGTTTCATAGTCAAAGTTAAGCATTTTAATCATAAAATTATAGGCATCCCCCTTTATCTAAGTAATTATCTTTGTTTCCAAATTGACACTGGGTGACATCCTCACTAAAGGTTTACTTAAATCACTCAATGTGTTTAAGGTTCAATGATTAAGTACTCATTAGTCAAACATGAAAAGTTATTACCATAGGCTTGCATGAAAATCAAATCTCCACCACTATAAATGATATGATACACAAATCAAAAGGTCTTTGAAGGGTTATAATGGGGCTTTGGGTTAAAGGTGTGGATACAGGCTGAAAGACAATTAGAATCGAGATTAAATTGATAAATTACCTAGCTGGAAAAAAAACTAACTAACATCAATAAACATGAGCTTCTTCTCAGAATATGGAATTAAAAACTTAAGCTCAAAAACAAAGAATTACTATCAATATGTATGTATGTATTTTTTTTTAGAATAAGACCAAGTATGGGAAGTACATAATAAGAAATAATTCAGGGACTGAAAAGAATGAACATAGCTAAGTAATTAATCAAATTAAATCTTGATAAAAAGGGAGTCAATAAAAAGGTAGAAATTCTTTACGAATCAATGGGTTAAATTACGGGTTAATATTAAGGGAAAAAATCAAGAAATAATAGTTAAGGCTCAAAGGGGTTCACTAGGGGTCAATTATGTGGGTAAGATTTTTATGGGATAAATGGGTTAAAACGTAAGTGCCTTTATCATTTTAGTATATCAAATCAAATGTGTGGTCTCGACATGTATAATCGATGCAAGTTCTAGAATAACAAATCAATGTTGACACACTCATAAAACCAGTGAGCAAGAAAGATATATGCTCTAAAAGGCTCAAAATCTCACGAAAATTATGGGTATTTAATGTCAAACTTGTAAATTCAAAACTTCAAAATAATACCTCAATTCAGGGAAACAACCTAGCAATTTTATTTCTCAAAAGTTTCAACTTATCATACTTGATTCTCTAATGTCTTAAAGTTCAAACAATCAATGCACAATTACCTATGATTTAATTCAAAACATATCAATAAAAATCATAAATCAATCAAAATTTACTCTAATAATGATATGATAAAATTATTTGAGAAAAAGATAAAAGTTCAGGGATTTTCTGATAATTACATAAATAACCTCCCCACACTTAAGATGTACATTGTCCTTAATGTACAAGGATATGTAATAGCCATATAAAGATAATATCAAAAGAGAGGGAGAGAAGCGAGATTACCCTAAAATTATGGATGAAATCCTTAGATTAGCGAGAGCGAGAATTGTAGGTAAAGCCGAATAAAAGACATGATTCTGAGGGGCTAATAAATAAACACCACTGTGGAAAAGAATTAAAGGGTAATTCAATAATAATCATAAAGATAAGCAGATTTTATAATAAAAAAACAAAATTCTTCAAAAATAAATAAAGGGAAATAAAATTAAAATAAAAATAAAAGGGACTCAAAGGTCCTCATTATCAGAGTCGTGGGCCGGTGGTGCTGGAGAAGAGATATGGAGGTGGTGGCAAATCTGTCGGAGAGTGGCATCGATTCTGTCGAATCGCTCGAAGCACTACTACTCAAAGCGAGTGAAGCGCTCAGATAAATTTGTCAAAGTGGCAGCAAGAGCTTGGTGACTCGGTGGTGGTGGTGGGGGTGGGTCCTCGTGAGGGAGAGGGACATCATCAGTAATGTCCTCTGGCTCATCCTGGTCAGAAGACTGGACGAGTCTGTACTAAGTTGGGTCGACTCCACGGCGTCACTCTATCATCTGAATGTGAATCATACTAGAAATTCTTTGCAGAGACATCTTACCAACTAATGTGAGTGTCGCTAACATCTCTGGAGTGTCGAAGAGGCAGAAATGTCAAGCGAGGTGAGTCACGTAAGGGCCAAGGCAGATGGGGCCCCTTCTATGGCGATCTGTCTAGTGGCGAAAGGCGAGGGCGATAAAATATGCTAAGTCAAATACGTGGCCAGTCGCCATGCTCCATAGGAAGTACGTGTCAGTAGTGCTGACTACTCCTGTGCTCTCTCTCCTCCTAGTCAAAGTGTGAGCCAGGATGGCATGAATGTAACGTAGTGCTGGAGGGAGGGAAGTCGCCTTTGAGCGACTAGTGTCATAGGGAACCGTGCTCGCCGTAAGGTCGATCCAACAACAAGATGGCTAATAGTGAATGTGACGGTGAAGCTGTAGAAAATTTTCTTAAGCCATGAACTCCTCCTTGTAGAGGCCCAGAGCAGCTCTAAATTCAAGTACATTCATGTGTCTGACAAGTCCACCAAGTCTAAAGACGATAGTACTAGCCTCGTCATGTGTGTTCATCACGTGCTGTAGCTGGAAAGTAGTGCAGAACTCCAATGTCAGCTTTGAATATGTGGGCTCGATGATTGCAAAGAACTGATCCCATGGCGCAGTATCTAGATGGAATCGAACAAGGTGAGCAAGTTGGACCTACTCCAAAGCGGCCCAGTCAATACATCAGCCTACTCTCAATGGTCGTACTTGTAGAAGCTGAAACAGGTCGTCCTGTGGGCTTGACGAGAACCGAAGTAGAGGGTGGCGAGCTTCGGTCGAGGCGCTCGAAGAGGTTACACTAGGACCCTTCCGCTTTTTCAAAGCAGGAACTACAGTCTCCTTGTGAGTTTGTCATGGTGTTCCTGTAGAAGTAAAAGAATCTATTAGTAATGCATCACCAATCATAATCAAAGTAATCTTAAACAATTGCGAACCAGGTAATGCTGAAAAGTAGAAATAAGAAATAAACCACATGCTGGTATCAAACATATAGCTAATAACATGAAGAGGCAGACTAGTAATCCAAATGGGAACTAGAACAAAAGTCATGAAGAATAATAACAGTAGTAGTCAAGAACTAAACTCTCAAGAAAATAACAGCAGTAGTCAAGAACTAAATAAACAATATGATTAATGTAAGGATGAAAATCATGAAGAATAATAAACTAATTAATAATTAGTAAATAATTAAATAAAGTTGAGAATGCAAGTTAAAGTGCAAGAAGGTGGAAACCGTAGGTGGTGTCGGAGGTGCGGTTAGCAGCGGCTGGTACTGATCTGGCTGACGGTGGAGAGCAAGGGGGAACGCGGCATAGGGAGTTTGGCTGTGAGGCGCGCGGTGGGGGTTGGGGTAGGGGAAAAAGATGAAAAGAAAGGGAAGGAGGGGTGGGAGCAAGGGAGGAAAGAAAAGAAAATAAGGGAGAGTTAGGGCTGGCCGGACGGTGGGGGTGGGGCTGCGATGGCTAGGGTTTGAGGAGGAGTTTGAGAGGAAGAAGAATAAGATAAAGTTAGGGTTGGGGATTTAAAAAGGGGCACAGCCGTGTGAGACCCGTGTTAGGCCATACGGCCGTGTCACACGCCCGTGTGGCTCGCATCCTGCCCGTGTTTATCGCGAAATTTAAGTGTCCAATCATCACACGACCTAGGAACATGCCTATGTGGTTAGGCCGTGTGGTGCACACGGTCGCTTTGCAAGCTCGTGTGCCAGGTTCTTCGCTTCTCCCATGCCCGTGTGGCACTTTACACGCCCGTGTGTCCGAACACACGGCCGTGTGCCTTGCCCGTGTGGCTCCCTGACTTAATTGAAATTTGAAAAATTAGCTCCAATTTTCACACGGCCTAGGACACGCCCGTGTGTCCAGGCCATGTGAATCGCACGGCTGTGTGGATCGACTTCATGGCCGTGTGGCTCGATACTTGGGGAATCTTTAGCCCTGTTTCCACACGGCCAAGGACATACCCATGTGTCCAGGCCGTGTGGGCCACTGTACCTGTACTAAAAATACTAAAAATAGCTAAAATAAACTAGTTAGTGGTGTTAATGCTCGGGTTCCCTCCAGACAAGCGCTTATTTAGAGTCTAAGCTCGGCTTACCTCTCATTCGCATGGTTACGGCGAATCACGGAGTCGAGACTCCTCTTTCTCATTATCAATTCTATTATCCACATAAAGTTTAAGTCGAGTAATATTTACCTTAAAAGTGTCGAATTGAGAATGATTTACCTCAACTGTACCGTATGGGAGAACATTCAGTACTGTGAAAGGAGTTGCTCCGTTTGTATTAAGCTCTGAAGTATCAATTCGGGGGTCCTTTTCATCTATCAATACTTTATCCCCAACTTTAATTTGCTTTGTTTCATCCCTACGCTCATCGTGGTGTCAGTTTGATTTTCATGTGCTTTTGGTTTCTCCAAGACATGTGTTCGCCATTCATCTAGTTCGTCGATCTGAAGCCTTCGTTCTTTGTGAGTCGCTCTATTTTTGTGGCATGGATTAGAGTGAGGCTCCATCACGTTCTTCCTAAGGAACTCCTGTAACGAAGTTTGAGTTGTAACATTATTTAAATTAACCGAATCATCTCGATTACTGGATATTTTAGCAGAATCACGAGCTTGGAGAGTAATCATGTCATCGCCTACAAGAAGTATCAATTCACCTGTGCCTACATCTATGATAGTTCTAGTAGCTGCTAAAAATGGTCTTCCGAAAATTAAGGGTATGTCACTATCCTCATCCATGTCTAAAATAACAAAGTCAAATAGGAACATAAATTTATCAATTTTAGCAAGCACATCTTCAATAATACCCCTAGGAAATCTAATTGTTTTATCTGCCAATTGAATGCTCATCCTAGTTTGTTTGGGTTTCCCTAGACCTAGTTGTTTAAACATTTTATAGGGCATAACGGTAATGCTCGCCCCTAAATCAGCCACAACATTGTTAACATTTAAACTATCAATTAAATAAGGAATCGTAAAACTCCCTAGGTTTTTCAACTTGTTGGGTAGCTTATTCTGTAGAATAGTTGACCAAACTGCGTTCAACTCCACATGCGACGCCTCATCCAACTTTCGCTTATTTGCTAAAAGCTTCTTTAAATATTTAACTACATTTGGCATCTGCGAAAGAGCTTCAATAAATGGTAAGTTAATATGTAATTTCTTTAATAATTTAAGGAATTTACCAAATTGTTTGTCCGTGTAGTCTTTCCTTGTCGCACTGGGGTATGGCACACGAGGTTTATATTCTCTACTTACCGACTTTTGCTCATTGTGGTCCACCTTACTTTGACTTTACTTACCACAATTCCTTACCTCGGTTCTGGTTCAGGTTCAACTAACCCTTCCTCATCATGAACGGTGATCGCATTAAGCTGTTCCCTTGGGTTAGATTCAATATTAGCCAGCAAACTACCTTGTGGTAGTTTAGAAATCAGTTTAGCAAGCTGGCCTATCTGAGTTTCAAGCCCTTGAATCGATGCTTGTTGATTTTTAAGTGTTGTTTCGGTATTCTGAAAACGAGTTTCTGACACCGAAATGAATTTCGTTAGCATTTCCTCAAGGTTCGACTTCTTTTCCTGCTGGTAAGGTGGTTAATGAAAACCTGGGGGATGTTGTGGCCTTTGAATTCCTTGACCACCCCACGAAAAATTGGGATGGTTTCTCCAACCTGTGTTATAAGTGTTACTGTTTGAGTTATTTTGAGATCTAAAATTATTGTTACCCATATATTGAACTTGTTCCTCCTTGGTGCTAGGGTTGAAGGTTGGATAACCTGTGTGTACTCCTCCTCCACTTGAATCACACCTCATCACTGGATGTACCTGAGTAGAACCATACAAACTGTCAATATTTTTATTTAAAAGTTCTACCTGGATAGAGAGCATAGTAACCGCATCGAGGTTGAAAACACCAGCAGCTTTCGTCGGCTTCATTCTCATAACTTGCCACTGATAGTTATTCAGTGACATCTCTTCGATAAATTCGTAAGCCTCTTCAGGTGTTTTGTTGTTTAGCGTTCCACCAGCGGCTGTGTCGATAAGTTATCTTGTTGAGGGGTTCACACTATTGTAAAAAGTTTGAACCTGCAGCCATAGATGTAACCCATGGTGAGGGCACCTTCTCAAAAGATCCTTGTATCTCTCCCATGCATCATAAAGTGTTTCTAAATCCATCTGCTTAAAAGAAGAGATATCATTCCTTAATTTAGTTGTTTTAGCCGGTGGGAAATATTTTAATAAAAAAATTTTGGTCATTTGTTCCCAAGTAGTGATTGACCCTTGCGGTAACGAGTTTAACCACTATTTTGCTTTGTTCCTTAATGAAAAGGGAAATAACCGAAGGTGAATGGCATTATCAGAAACACCATCTATCTTAAAAGTGTCGCAGAATTCTAAAAAATTTTCCAAATGAGTGTTTGGATCCTCGTCCTGCAAACCATCAAACTGAACAAACTGTTGTATCGTTTGAATAGTGTTAGGTTTCAGTTCAAAGTTATTTGCAACAATAGCAGGTCTAACTATACTCGATTCAGCTCCTGTTAAAGTAGGTTTAGCATAATCATACATAGTATGTGCGACAGGATTCTGATTTACTTGATCAGCTGCAACCATAGAAGGTAGCTGATTATTCTAATTACCATCCATCTCCTTGGTTGTATTATGGATATCGTCCTCTTGTTCTTTCTCTATGTATTGTAAGCTTCGCCTTATTTCTCTTCGATTTCTGCGAGTTGTGCTCTCAATCTCACTATAAAAAAGTAGAGGTCCTGATGGGTTTCTTCTAGTCATAAACTATAAAAATCTGCCAGAAATAAAGGAAAGAAAAATTAGAAAAGAAAAATTAAACTAAAAATGAAAAGTAAATTGCAATAAAAGTAAAAATGGCTAAAGTAATAAAAATCAAGCGTTCCTAATATCTTAGTCCCCGGCAATGGTGCCAAAAACTTAATGGTCATAAAACTAACTAAAAATTTGACTTAAGGGAAGCGCACCTATCGAAAGTAGTATAGTTATGGTGAGACCGGAAATATCGTATCCACGAGGACTAAAAGTACTAGTAATTACTATCTTTTTATTATCTAGCCTAAGAATTAAAGGGTGTTTTTAAACTAAACTAATTTTCTAATTTAACTAAGATTACGATAGAGATGGAAATTGGAAAATACTTTTAGAAAACCAATGGAGAAAACAATACCCAAGAAAGAATCCACCTAGACTTCACTTATTACCTTTGACTTAGACGATTTATTCTCTTGACTTATTCCGTAAGAATCCCTGATTTATGTTAATATCTCTCTCGAGACTAAAAACAACTGACTATAGGTTGATTAATTGAAATCTCTTTCTAATTAAAACCCCTATTGTCGCATTAATTCGATCTATGGACTCCCCTTATTAGATTTGACTCTAATCCAGCAGATTTATGTCGTCCTATCTCTAGGATTGCATTCAACTCCGCTTAATTATGAATGATCTACTCTTAAACAGGGTCTTTTCCTCCACTGAATAAGCACATCAAAAACCTAAATTAATATCCTGGAATATTAAAACAAGGGTTAAACTCACAATTAAGAATAAGAACAAGAATTTACCATATAAATCAAAGAGTAATAAGATTCGTCTTAGGTTTCATCTCCCTTAGGTATTTAGGGAGTTTAGTTAATAATAATAATAATGGAAAACATCTCAAAGTTTAGAAAACAACAAAACATAAAGAAACCCAAAGAACTTCTAAGAAATTGAATGGAAATCTGCAGTCTTGATGTAGATCCTCTCTCTGAGCTGATTTCGATGGCTATCCTTCAGTGTTTTCTACTTTCTACTCTCTGCCTGTCTCCCTCTAATCCTCTTCTAAGGTGTTTATATAGGCTTTAGAACGCTTTCAAACCCTTAAAAGTGCCCTTTTCCGAGTAGAAGTAGACTTGGGCTCGATAGGGACACAACCGTGTGCCACGCCCGTGTGCAAGTGTTCAAACAGTGTGCAATTCTGACTTGGATTATCGTCGACATGGCCATGACACACGAGCATGTGGTCTGCCCGTGTGCCTCACACAGGCGTGTGGTTTACCCGTGTGGAAGTGCCTAGGCTGTGTGAAACACTGTTTTAAGCCCAATTTGTCTATTTTTGGCCCGTTTCTCGCTCTCTTTGCTATCCTAAGCTCTCTTGAGTGTAAAACACAAAATAAAAGGATTAGGAACATCAAATTCACTAAAATCAAGGAAAAAGTATCTATAAATATGTTAATCATGGGATAAAAATATGTATAAATTACGGTTTATCACATAGCGAAATTGTGACTAGCAAATATTAGCTTATTAATTGTCTAAGTTAAAATTGAAGATAAGTGGCATTGTAAGAACATTTACATTACGAAAAAGACAACTTACTTCAGTAGATAATCTAAATAAGTTTGTAATCTCATAAAAGAATCAAAGTAATGATTTGATTCAAATACTAAGAATTTATTATGTCATCTACAATTCCAATTAGGGAGATGACTACTCTTGGCTATCGGAGCAGTTGACTCCACGGGTAGAGACATAGATGTATTCATTGGTAGAATGATATATTGGATTGGACCTAAGATGAATCAATTATGAATCTGTTTATGAATTAATTCACTTATGACGTTCATGGTGTGATTTACTTAAATCCAGAGTTAGTCACTGACCATGCGTATGCAACACATGTGCTTTGATATAAGTAAAGGCTTATGCTCTAAAGATGATCGAGCTCATAGCTGATATGTTGGGTACATGACTTGTGTATGACATGACTTTACTAGCAACAATAGAATTCATAGCTCAATTAAAGAGTTAATGATATCCTCTCATTGGCATTGTGTGGATTGATAAATATGAAACGTGGCCACTGGTTGCTTGTTCTCAAATGAGCAATTTATCAGAGTCATTTGTTGATAGTGTTCGTAATAATCATTAAGAAGACACAATTGTGACAATGAGATAAAATAAGATTCTATTGAGTGAAAGGATTTAACTTAAAAGAATCGAGGATATCATATAAGGGTAACACACAAATGATGAGGTCATTGGACAAAGCAATTGGATGAATTGCTTTCGTAAAGAGTATACAATAAAGAGTTTTTAGTCATGGTATTTATTATGGATTGACTCCATGATTAAGTAATTGCGAATCATCGGGATGATACTTCTGGACATAATTGCAATTACTAGAGCCTAATTATATATGTCCAATTAGTCTCTCCGTGTAACATCCCAAATTAGGGCCTAGTTAGAACAGTGGTTTCAAGACCACAAATCCAAATTATAAATAATTATTTTATAATTATTATAAGGTCTATGAAATATTTATATGATTGTGTACAATTTTCATGAAGAAATTATATGTGAAAAGTGTTTAATTTGGCTTTAAGGACTAAATCGCGTAAAGTGCAAAAGTTGCATTCTAATATCTAAATGTATTAAATAGCTATAAAATTTTTAGTGGAAGCCTTTATGTGGAAATTAGCCCATTAATAAGTTAGTGGAAGATTTTTGTTTGGTATTATTGAAATTAGTTAGAAATTAAAAGGGTAAATTGGTAATTAAGTTAAAAAGGTATAATAAGACAAAAATGCAAAAGTTATCATCTTTGTGTTTCTTTCTTCCACTGAAATGAAGAAAAATGGGCAACCATGGATGAGCATGATATTCGGTCGAGCTTCTATGGCTTATCTAGGTACGGTTTTTGTCCTGTTTTTAATTATTTTTATGTTTTCGGAGTCGTGGTAACTCAATTTAGCTATCCCGTACCTTCGTTTTCAAAACTGTTAAAGTTTGTTAATTTTTCCATTGTTGATAAAATGTGTATTTTGATAATTGATGATAGAAAATGCATCATTGTTGTTAGATAAACAACATTTGTAAAGTGATTTTTGATAAAAATGTCGATTAAGGACTAATTTGTGAAATGTGTTAAATTGTGTGATAAAAGTGTGAATATGTGAAATATGCCGGCTGTTGTAAGTAAGATAAATATTCGGCTAGGTTTAGGTTGGGATAAAATTGAATGAATTTCATTTTTCAAGCCTAGGGACTAATTTGCAAATAAGTGAAAGTTTAGGGGCAAAATTGTAAATTTTCCAAAGTATGATTTTTGGGTCAATTTGAATATTTTGAGTAATAAATAAGCTATATTTGAAATGTTAGATCAAGAAAATTGAGATTCGGACTTAAATCGAGAGAGTACGTAGTTAAGGACAAAAAGGGAATAATTAGCCGTTTTTGCATTCGAGGTAAGTTCGTGTGATAATAATAATGCAATGTCTTATTTGAATTAAAATGCCTAATTATTATTATATAATTTGTATGATTCATTACGGATATACTCGACGAGGAATCGACAAACAAATTGTATGATAAAATTGGTAAGACAATAATGTTATTGTGATTTGTGATTGAAATCTGAATTGATATGATAATTCAGATGCGTTGAATTATATGTCTGTGGTACTATGTACATGATGGTGTTATGCTTCACGAAATTATATTATATGCTATGTATATGCAATGACCTAAAATATATGTCTATGATGTTTGATGACATTGTAATGAATGGTAACTTGGTGTTAAAGAGTGATATTACATGGAATATGCGATTTTTGTTACGAATATGCATGATGAGACTTGATATGGTAAAACTCCTGGTTGAACCGTAGGAATAGATCAGATATCTATGCCATGATATTAGGGTTATGTGTGAGCCAGTGTAAGACCATGTTTGGAACATGGCATCGGCATTGTTATGAGAGTTAGTGTAAGACCATGTTTGGGACATTGTATCGGCTTCAATATACGAGCCAGTGTAAGACCATGTTTGGAACATGACATCGACATTGTTATGTGAGCTAGTGTAAGACCATGTCTGGGACATGGCGTCGGCACCGATGTATGAGAACTAGTGTAAGACCATGTCTGGGACATGAGATCGGCACCGATGTATGAGAGCCAGTGTTAGACCATGTCTGGGACATGGCATCGACACTGATGTATGAGAGCCAGTGTAAGACCATATCTGAGACATGGCATCGGCATTTTACCCTTTTGTATGACGCTTATCGGGTATCCTTTAGTATTCCAACTGGTTCAACGGGTGATTTAAAGATTGTGTCATGATTGAGAAAAGTTATGATTATGTTGCAAGTGGTATAGGTATGTGTGCAAAACTCATTAGAAATGATTTCGATTTATGATGCACCTTTGGTAAGGATGCAAATAAGTAAGTCATGCCCGTGAGAATGATCTTGTGATTATGGGTCTATGCTTATTATGTATAAATATTTTTTTTACCATGATGGTTGAAATGATTTATAAAGGTGTTATAAACTTAGTTATCATTATTTTACACTAAAACAGTTTTGGACAGCAGCAGTATTCCGACTTTGAAAATTCACCAAAAATTTTGGAAATTGAGTTAAAGGTTTAATAAAATATGAAATTAAAGCTTATCGAGTCTAGTTTCACATAGAAGAAACAATGTAAGCAAAAGAATTCCATGGTATGAGATATTTTGATTTCTGTGAGACAGGGTTAGAGTGATTTCGGGTTCCCTTATCTTAACTTTGGAAAATCATTAAAATTGTATGAAAATAATTATGGGTTAGAATTCATATGACCAAATTATTAATGAGTCTATTTTCAATAGAAATAGACAGGAACATTATCCGAATCTTGTACTGTGAGATGATTAATTTTTAGTAAAGAAAGGTCGAAGTTTTCAAATAGCAGAATAGGGGTAACTTTGAAGAATAAACTGTACTTATTGGAAAATCCATAAATTCTGAAATTTTTATGGTAGAAAGATATATGAGTCTAGTTTTAAATTCTTTTAACAGATCTTAATTTAGAATTCTGTAGCTCAAGTTATCAATAATTTAGTGACTATGACAAGCGTAGACAGCTTGGCTGGAATATGAATAAATAGTGGAATTATGTGCAATTATCATTATGTTACCTTGAGCACATGTTGTGAGAATATGGAAAAAACATGTCAATAAATCTCTTATTATTTTCATATGGACTTACTAAGATATATAGCTTACCCTTCCTTTTTCCTTATTTTATAGGGTCACTAAGCTAGCTCGGGTTGGAGATCGTCGGAGATTCTATCACACTATCCAACTATTGAAGGGTATAAATGATTTCAAGCACTTTACGTCTATGGCATGTATAGGGACTTAGTCAATTGGGTATGTGTCATTTGATTAAGCCAAATGTATTGGCTCATAATGGGAATACGATTCATTTTGTATACGGCCATGTGATATGGCTCATATTGGTTATTGGGTTGTAAACCTATCCATATATGCATGCATGTGCTAAAGGTTTCATATGGTGTGGTCATGTGTGTTTGGTATGGATGAATTGTGAATGTGCCCTAGATTACTTGATTTTGAAGTGACTAAATTAGCTAATGGATAGACCTTAGCATAAGTATGAAGTGTAAGAATGTGTTAATGATAATCATGGCATGAAGTTGATAAGTTTAAACTAGGCAAGGTACGGTGCCTTATGCATGAATAAATTGATATGAAATTGCCACGAAAAGTGCCATTGAAGTTATGTTTAAGTAAGTGCTAACTAGGGTGCCAAATGGCTTGGTAAATAGCTATTTTCTGGGCCATATGGGCAGAGACACAGCCGTGTGTCTCATCTATGTGGAGGACACGGCCTAGCACACGGGCGTGTGACTTGGCCGTGTGACCCTATTTCGTTGCTAACGTCATAAACAGAGAGTTACATGAGCTGAGGACATGGGCGTGTCCCAAGCCACACAGGCATGTCCCAAGCCACACGGGCGTGTGTGACCACATGGCCTAACCCACACGGGCGTGTGACTCTCCAAACATGGAAAATTTCCTAATTGTTGCAAAAGGTTCATAAGTTCCCGATTTAGTCCCGAACTACCCCCGATATATGTTTTGGACCTCGTGAGCCCATATAAGGGACATTATGAACATGAATGAATGTTTTTATTTTGAACAAAATTTTATGACTCGATTTTACATGTATGTGTACGTTTTAGTTTGGTAATACCTCGTACTTTGTCCCAGCCTCGGACTCGGGCAAGGGGTGTTACACTTCCCTAGCTCAACAAAAACTCGATCAGGCTACATTTTAACCAGAAGAAATTTCTACAACTTTGGAAATAATTTAATTGATTCGACTTATTCAATGTGGAATTAAATTAGGTGGTTGTGAGAATTTGTTCAACTAGAGAATTTGATTAAAGAATTTTCTTAAAAAATTAATTTGGAAAATCTAAGTGAGTTTTGGAAAAATTAATTTTGATCAAGTAAAATTAAATTAATCAAATTAATTAAAATTAATATGATATTTATGGAAATTAACTTTCAAGTCAGACAATTGGCTCAATGGGTAACTGAACTTGAAAATTGGACCTGAAATTGTAAATTGGGCCTGGGAGCCTAAAAACTGAGACCAAGATCCAAAAACTGGTCGAACCAAGCCTAGTATGTGAAATCGGGCAAACTTTCCAACTGGTTGCTAGAACAGACCGGTCGAGTTGTCACTGATCCGAAACGAACCGACTCGGGGTGCCATAAGGGTGTCGCACCTACATCATTGGACACAGTAGTGCCAACAGCTGGGACAGCGACATTTCGGTGGCTGTTGGTGGTTGGTTTTTGGTGGTTGAGTAGTGGAAAAGTTGCACTCCTATTGAAAATCTACCAGAGAATTTGATTTCAGATTAACTATTCTAAAAATAATATTATTTTAATAATTTAATATTAAATTTAATTTAATACTTATCTTAATAGTATTTTATTCATTAAATATTAAAGTGATTAAGATTAATAATAGTTGAACTCTCTAAACTCTCCCTATATAAAGAGAGCATTGGGTCATTATTTCACACACTTAAATTTAAGAGAAAATTGTAGAGAGAAAATTCTCTGAAGAGATTATTTTAGAAAATTTCTAGAGATATTTTTCTGATTTATTTTAGAAAATTTCTGGAGATATTTTTCTGATTTACAACTTGACCCAAAAGTTTAGAGAATTTGTGAAATTAACCTACTGGTAACTTTTGTGATTTTTTTATTCGAAACTAGCCCACACTCGGTAGATGTGAGCTTGAGGATAGTGGTGAAGACTACTCGATCGAAGCGCTCATCCTAGACGAATCGAAAAGGTACAATTTTGATTAAGTCTTTATTACTTTAGATATCACAACCAAGATCGTGTTTTGGAAAAAAAATAAAAAACTCTGGCTTTTCGCTAAATTTATTTTTTGCTGCGTTTTCCAAACCAATTTTTTCCAGCAAATTATTCATCATGTTAAAGTTGTTAGTGAATATGAAAGGCCTCAGTCATGTCCTTCGAAGTTAATACTTGTATTATATTTGCTCAAAGGTCGTCATTTTTATTTCTTGTTTTTGTTTATGTTGCTTGAGGACAAGCAATGACATAAGTGTGGGAGAGTTTGATCTGTCGTAATTTGGGGTAGCAGATTAAACTAATTTCCGCACTTTAGGAGCTTGAAAACAAGCATTTTCATTTGAAGCTTGAAAACTAATTTGTTTGCCTATTTGTATTTCTTTAAGAGGGTTTGTGTCTTAAGGTTTGGGTAGAAACCTTAAGGGAGTTTGTAAGGTTAAACCTTATCTTCAAAGGTTTTCAAATTAGTAAATTTGAGAAAATCCTTAGTTGTGGAAAGCTAAGGTAGTGTAGTAGACAATTGGAGCTGAACTACTATATATCGATGTGTTCATTGTGTCTATCTTTTTCTTAGCAACCACAAAATTTTTAAAAGGCCTATTCACCCTTCTTCTTAGAAATTTTGAGTTGATTATTTGAGCTAACAAATACAAAATTTATGCACTCCGCTAGGTTCACTGTCATATGCCTATATCGTAGACCTCCATCATATGATTGATCTATTGTAATTCGGTGTAGCAGATTAAACTAATTTCCTCACTTTAGGAGCTTGAAAACAAGTATTTTCATTTGGATTAATTATGTTTTTGTAAGTTTTCATTAAGTTAATAAAATGTGCAAATTGAGTCTTTTATTGACCTTAGGGGTCGAATGAGGCCTAAGGGTGAGCTGATGAAATGTATAAGTGTGTAGGAGACTAGTAGAAGGTGTAATAGACTGATACTGGTTGCTATGTCACAACACAGAATGCTTGATGTCATGACATAGGGAGTAGAATGTAAAAATCAAAAAACTGCCTTCGATGTCGCGACACAGCCTATGGGAGTCATGAAAAACCCTTGAAGATATCCCAAGAGGAGTACACTGACTGCTATGTCTTGACACAGTTCCTAGTATGTCGTGACACTGACTCTAGACAAGAATTAAACACGATACAAGGGCATTTTGGTCCACACAATGAAACTTAAATCTTAGGAACGTCAACTGACCTAGGGTTAAGGACGACGACCACCTGAAATCTATAAATAGGCTCATTTGTTAGATGTTATGGAATTCATTCACTTAACGCAAAATTAGCCTTTTAATTTTAATTCAGTGTTTTCTTTTCTTAGGTAAGATTTATTTTCATTTGTTCTTGTTCTATTTTGAGAGATCTGTATTATGGAGACAATCAGACCTTGTGGATTCACAATCAATCTTAATACAATCAGGTTCTTTCATAAACTTTATATTGTCGATTTATTTAGCATGTTTTCTTTTTATATCGATTATATATTTTGTAGGGAAACCATGAGGAACTAATCCCTTTATGGATGAGTAGCGAGTGGAGGTATGATACAGGCCTACTTCCACTAGACGATACTCTTTGAACGGAGGCTTGCGCATGACTTTCAACTTCATTGGAATCAACTCGATTGGATGACATTATATCTATATGAAAACATATTTCAATTTGAGTCAGGAGTAGACCTGTTCATGGGTCGGGACACCCAGCCCAGCCTAAAGTCCCGCCCGAAATGTGGGAGGGTTTGGGAAAAAATATAGGCCCGAAAAATGGGTTTGGATAAAAAAATAAGGCCCGTTTAAAAAACGGGCTGGGCCTCGGGTAAGGCATTTTTGGCTCGAGCTTGACCCGAATTCACTAAAGGACAAAAAAAATATTTTTTTATTTTTTAATATTATTTTCTTATTGTTTTCTCCCTAGTTTGCTACCATTTTACTATTATGTTGCTACTATTTTGTTGTTATTGTTTGGATATTGTATAAAACTTATTTTGTTATTAATTTTGTTATTATTTTAAAGACATTTGTTAATTTTGTTATTATTTTAGAGGCATTTACTTATTAAGTTGCATCTATCTTAGTGTTAATTAAGTATACATATTTTTTAAAATTTATTTTCAATTTGTTAGGAAATATTTATTTTGATATTTTTAGTATTTTTGATGTATTATATATATTAAAATTATATAAAAAGTAGAAAAATTAATATGGGTGGGTCGGGTCAGGCTCGGGTTTTAACATTTTTATCCGAGTCGAATTTGGGCAAAATTTTAGGCCCATTTTTTGGGCTGGGTTGGGCCCGAGCCTAGCAGACGGGCCTAAATTTTTAGTAGATCCCGACCCGGCCTAGCCCATGTACACCTCTAGTCAGGAGTTAACACACTATTGCAGGTTATATAATGGCATGTATTTCTAAACTCATACATGCTACGTTCAATCTGAGAATCGATTAAACCGTAGCTCTGACACCAGCAAATGTAGCACCCCTAACCCGTATCCATCGCCAGAATAGGGTTATAAAACATTACCATACAAACAGAACATTAAAACATTTGTTTCATACATCATTGCAGACATAAACTAAATACGTTCAATCACATATATAACGTTCCTTAATCGAGCCCTCAAGGTCCTAGAAATACCATAGAATCAATTCGGGATCAAATTGGAAACAATAGGAAAGTATAAAAAAAGTAAGAAAAATTTGATTTGCAAGGGTCACACGGCCGTGTGCCTCACACGGCTGAGACACACGCCTATGTCTCAAACCATATAACAATCAAAATAGGGACATACAGCCATGTCCCAGCCCGTGTCCTCACTCATGTAACTTTCTAAGTTGGGTCACACGACCAAGCCACATGCCCGTGTGCCAGGCCATGTAACTCTTGAAATAGCCACACACGCCCCTATGCCAGACTGTGTGCTAGGCCGTGTACCAACCTGACTTGCATGCATTAAAACCTACAGGGGACACACGGCTGTGTTGCCAGGCCGTGTGTCACACACGACTGAGTCACAGGCCCGTGTCTTAGGCCGTGTAGACATGAAATTGGCCAAAATCAAGCCAATTTCAACACTAACTATGCAACCACCTAAAAACATTTTGTGCACATAATCAAGGCATCAAAACATGATCAAAACCTACATGAAATGACCAATTCAATAGTCCAAAGTCATTCAACCAATATGCCATACAAGGCACCTCAAATGCAAATATACAAACTTACCAAATCATACATATATTTGATCACATTTCTACTATCAAACATAACTCACTTTTACCAAGTCATACCTCAAATATGACCACTAACACTTCAACATTACTTACCATTTGAACCATACCATTCATGCATCACAAGCACCAAAATGACACAATTCAACCATTATCAAAATGGTACCAAAATAAGAAACTTATGCATACCAAATCAACATCTAAGCATTCAACTAAAAATCATCATAAGTTCACCTATACATGCCATTATAACCTTGGCCAAAACATCAAAAACTACTGGATTGTGTGATAGATCTCCCACAAGCTTCCAAACTGGTCGAGCTTCCGATTATCTATAAAACATAGAAGAGAAAACTATGTAAGCATTATATAAAACATGAAACGTAACTTACCATTTCATCTAAATAACATAAGTATAAGCATAATGTAATCCAACCACAAGCTTGGCACAAGCCAAACATCATCACTAACACAAGTTAGTGCATTCAAACATAATTCACTTGAATTAAACATAACATAAGCCATTTGTATATAAACATACTTCATTTGAATTCATCATTTCCTTTCCATGAATAAATAACATATTTCATTCGAAAACTTACCATTCCTTTCCTTTTCATGCCAGTTGAACCACTTAGAATATCATTGGATACTCGAGAAAGCTCACATAAAGTGTGCTTAAACATATAACTGTAACATTTCCTTAACATTATTGCTCACACGAGATGTGGAATGGGCCTGCTCACATGAGCTGTGGGTTGGAATAAGCTACATGATGCTGCTCACACGAGCTGTGGAGTATCCGCAACAAATACAGGACCTCAGCCTTTAGTAGGACATCAAGACCAGCAGACCAGCACCTAAAACATGAAATCCATAATGACATGTCACTTGTATCCTGTGAATTCTAAGGTTCAATTGAGACTCGATAATCATCATGACATTATTGGATATTTATCATTCAATTACATATCAATTAACATATCATTGAAAAATAACATTAAAAACGATATTTTTTCATACGAACTTACCTTGACGATTAGAGCGTATAAACGAAATTGATTAATCTGAGGCTTTAGCTTTTCCCCAATCTAAGTCCGTACGTGATCTATCTTGATCTAAATAGACAAATTCAATCCATTTAATACTTCTATTGTTCAATTCAGTCCATATATCATATTTTTACAAAATTACAATTTTACCCCTAATATTTTAACTTTTCACAACGTAGTCCTTAAGCTCATAAATTGAAATTTAAACATTTTAATCCTTATTTCATCCTAGAAGAATTCTCTAGGGACCTATATCAATCCATTCAAACCAACATTTCATGAATTTAACTTAAACTTTTACTAATTTTACAAATAAGTCCCAAAATGTCATTTTCATCAAAAATCACTTTACAAAACTTGTTTATTTATCAATAAGGACTCATAATCTACCATTAAACATTAAGAATCATTCAAGAACATTCATGGAAAAAACATAAATCTTTAACATTTTTGCAAATTGATCCTTAGGCTAGATAAATTAAGCTACGATCTCAAAAACATATAAATCATTAAAAACGAGATCAAAATCACTTACATGCAAGTTATATAAGTGACCGAAGCTTCAAAACCTATCATTATTCTGTTAATATTAGTAATCATGTGGCTTAACGCTCTTTGCAGGAAATCTCTTATGAAAAACTATTTGAGCCATATATTATTCAAGGTGATAGAAATCGAGCAACAAGTGAAGAGCAAATGGTGCAACTCGACGAACTAGATGAATGGCGAATGAATGTTAATGAGAAACCAAGAAAACACAATGAAAAAAAAATGAAATGCCATGATGTGCATGTAAAAAGGCTGAACCAATTCAAAGTTGGGGATAAAATATCATATCTATGAATGTTCCCTTCGGAACTTAAGTCAATAGGGTCAAACCCATTTGTGGTACTAAACGTTTTTCCATACGGTATAATTAAGGTAACACATTTTGAATTTGGCACGTTCAAGGTAAACAATACTCGTCTAAGACCTTATTTTGGTAGTAAAACTAATAACGAGAAAGAGGAGCTTTGGCTCCAAGATCCATCGTAACCATGAGCCTAAAAAGGGAAGTCAAGCTTAGACTTTAAATAAGCGCTTCTCGGGAGGCAACCTTCAAAAAAAAATTAAAAGAAAAGAAAAACAAAAAAAGAGTTGAACCACACAGGGGAGTGGTAAACATGGCCTGGCGACGCGGGCGTGTCCCTGGCCATGCGCATACTAGAGCTATTTTTTCCAACCCACACAGTAATAGAGACTTTAGCAAATGATCGAGCCTTCGACACTGACCCTGTAAGTATTCATGTTCTGTTATAATGATTGTATTACATGAACTATTATCTGATTAAATGTTTTAATGTGAACTAGTGAAATCATCTTATTGGATGTCTGAACTGATTTGTGCACTTTGACATTGTAGCTAGATTGCCAAAATGAGTTCCGTGATAATCATGGACCTGGTATTCATGGGCGGTGAGGACGCCGAGGAGGAGCTCAAGTAGAGTCATCCTCTATGGGTAGTATGCCTAACCTGGAGACCAGCGAGAAAGTTGGTACTCCCACTGCTGAGATGGAGTCTCAGGCTCCGAAAGCTGGGGATGACGCATTGTTCTAGGCCATGATTCAAGCACTAGAGAGGGTCGCAGGGACCCATTCTAGATCGAGAGGTCGACGATCAGTTACTGAATGACTCTGGTCAAATGGGGCTAAATTGTTCAGGGATGCCATAGGAGTCACTCCTACTATTGCTGAGTATTGGATCGAGGCTACCGAGCGTATTATGACCAACCTTGATTGCACTACCACTTAGAAATGGAAGGGTGCGATGTCCCTATTTTGAGACGAGGCTTATCAGTGGTGGCTGACGGTTGAACAGGGTGCTTAGCCCAGACAGGTTAGTTGGGATTATTTCAAGAACGCCTTTCAGAGTAAGTATGTAGGGGCGATTTATGTCGAGGCTTGTCGACATGAGTTTATAAGCCTAGTTTAGGGCGACCGATCTGTAGAAGAATTTTAAGCCGATAGGTGCATCTGACTATGATAGGTGCGTGAGGTTTGAGGAATGATTGAGATATGACCTACGAGTTCTGATAGCTCCTTAGAGCGAGTGGATCTTTACAGTTCTGATTGACAAGGCAAAGATCGTGGAAGAGGTGAAGCACAATAAGCACGAACGACGTAACCGCAAGTGGGATCCGAGTAAGATTAAGAGGGATTCAGGTCCTTTTGGTTCTGGATAGTGCCCTAAGAAATAGGCGAGATTTGATAGGCCCCCGAGACCCGAGACACCAGCTGTAGTGACTGAGATTTAGCTATTCAGTGATTGTGAGAAAGGCCATCTGGGCAAGTGTTGGAGGAATTTAGGAGTATGCCTCTATTGCAGGTCGATAAAACATCGGATTAGGAATTGCCACCGTCAATTAGATCAGGTGCCAGCTGCGGTATAGACTCCAGCTCTAGATTCTGTTCAGGCTCCGAAAGTAGTTTTGTAACCACCTAGAGGTCGTGGTACTGGTAGAGGGGGTAATGGTTCGAGGAGAGGACAGAAAGCACCGGGAAGAGGTGTAAGTCAACATGAGGCTCGTCAATTGGCACTGGCTTATACGATGAGACACAGCGAGGATAGCGATGATACTGACATCATTGCAGGTACATTTTTTATTCATTCTATTTAGTATTATGCTCTCATTGATATTGGATCTACTCACTTGTATATAGCAAGTGTTGTTTCAGCAAATCTGGATTTAACTGCTAAAAATACTGTTAGAGAGTTTTCTATGATTAGTCCGTTGGGTCAGTCAGTTCGGGTTGATAGAGTTTACAAACGGATACCCCTAGAGATCCAGGGTATGGTATTCATAGATGATTTGATGAAGTTACCCTTTAATGAGTTTAATTCGATTCTAGGAATGGATTGGCTCGTAAAATATCGGGTCAGTTTAAATTGTACAACTAAGAGAGTTACTCTAAGAACAGATGAGAATGATGAGGTGATCATGGTTGGTGAGTGTCGAGATTACCTTTTTAATGTAATCTCTACTATTGTAGTAGGCAAGTTAGTCATAAAGGGGTGCGAGGCATACCTTGCCTACGTATCCGATTATATTCCCGCAAAGCTTTCTGTGGGAGATATTCACACCGAGAGGGAATTCCCAGATGTTTTTCCTGAGGAATTGCCCGAAGTACCTCCGGATAGAGAGGTGGAATTTGGTATTGGTCTGTTATCAGGTACTGCTCCGATGTCTATTGCACCCTATTGCTTGGCACGGAAGGAGCTAATCGAGCTAAAAGTGCAGCTTCAGGAACTTTTTGATAGGGGATTCATCTGACCAAGTGTGTCTTCGTGGGGGGCATCAGTGTTATTTTTTAAGAAGAAAGACGGGTCGATGAGGATGTGCATAGATTATCGACTGTTGAACAAGTTGAAAATCAAGAATAAGTACCCGTTACTAAGGATTGACGACTTGTTTAACCAATTTTAAGGGCTATCTGTTTTCTCCAAAATTGATCCCTGTTCTGGTTACCATCAGCTCAAGGTCAAAGAGACTGATGTGTATAAAACTGCCTTTAGGACTCCTTATGGTCACTACGAGTTCTTGGTAATTCCTTTTGGGTTGACGAATGCCCTAGCGACGTTTATAGATTTAATGAATCGGGAGTTTCAACTGTACTTACACCAATTTGTAGTAGTTTTTATCGATGACATCTTGATCTACACTAGAACTGAGTCTGAGCATGATACGCACTTTCACATTGTACTTCAAATACTTCGAGAAAAGTAGTTGTATGCTAAGTTCAGTAAATGCGAGTTTTGGTTACAAAAAGTTACTTTTCAGGGTCATGTGGTAACTGTGGAAGGATTCGAGTCTATCCCAAGAAAATAAAAACTATAGTTGAACGGAAGCAACTGAAAAATGTATCTGAGCTTCGTAGTTTCTTGGGTTTAGTCAGTTACTATCGAAGGTTCGTCTAAGGATTTTCTCTGATTGTGTCACCTCTGATGAAGCTGTTATGTAAGAATGCTCTGTTCGTGTGGTTTGAGGAACAACAGTCTAGTTTCGATAAGCTCAAGTCTGTTTTGACACAAGCTCTTATTTTAGTTCAACCAAAATCGAGTAGGGAGTTTGTGGTATATAGTGAAGCATCACACGTCAGGCTAAGATATGTTCTAATGTAAGATGGTAAAGTGGTTGCTTATTCGTCGTGACAGCTTAAGACACATGAGGGTAACTACCCAACATATGATCTTAAGTTGGATGCAATTGTATTTGCTCTAAAAATCTGGAGGAACTACTTGTATGGTGAAAGGTGTATCATTTACACCGACCATAAAAGCCTCAAATATATGTTAACTCAAAAAGAGTTAAATCTTTGGGAGCATAGGTGGGTTGAGTTACTAAAAGATTATGACTGCACAATAGACTATCATTCGGGTAAGGCTAATGTGGTAGCTGATGCCCTTAGCTGTAGAGCGATGATTGATCTGAGAGCAATGTTAGCTCGTCTGAGTTTGGTTGAGGATAGTGAGCTGTTAGCTGAATTACAAGTTAAATCGACTTGGGTTAAGCAGATTCAAGCTAAACAGTTAAGTGATGAGTCCTTAGTTCAGCAACTGTAATAGGTTGGTCCAAACAAAACTTCTAATTTTAGCTTGAACAGCAATAAAGTTTTGTGTTTCAGAGGTTGGATTTGAGTACTTAATGATAAAGAGTTGGGATAGCCAGTCCTTTAGGAGGTGCATAGTAGTCCTTATGCTATGCATCCTGGTGGGAACAAAATGTACCGAGACCTCCGCAAACTCTATTGGTTGCCCCGATTGAAATGGGAAGTAGTCACTTTTGTGTCCCACTGTCTGGCGTGCCAAAAGGTTAAGGCTGAACATCAGTTGCCCTCTGGTTTGATTCAATCAGTTAAGATTCCTTAGTGGAAGTGGGAGCAGGTAATGATGGACTTTGTTAGTGGATTATCTTTAACCCCTACTAAGAAAGATTCGGTTTGGGTCATCGTTGATCGATTGACCAAATCCGCTCACTTCATCCCTATCAGAACCGATTATTCCCTATAGAAGTTAGCTAACTGTATATTATAAAAATTAGAGATTGCACGAGATTCTAGTCTCAATTATTTCTGATAGAGATCCGTGATTCACGTCTCAATTCTAGAAGAAACTTCTTGAGGCTCTAGGCACCCAACTTAATTTTAGTTCTGCGTATCATCCTCAAACCGACAGACAGTCTGAGTGAGTCATATAGATTCTAGAAGATAGGCTTTGAGGTTGTGTAATAGATTTCCAGGGTAGTTGGGAGGATTATCTGTCGTTAGCTGAGTTTTCATACAATAACAGTTTCCAATCTAGTATACAGATGGCACTTTACGAGGCCTTGTATGGTTGTAAGTGTCATACTCCTCTATGTTGGACAGAATTAACTGAACGCTGAGTTTTGGTTCTCGAGCTAGTTTTTGAAACTGAGAGCAACGTGAAATTGATTCGATATCGACTAAAAGTCGCCTCTGATCAACAAAAATCTTATGCTACTTTAAAAAGAAAAGATATCAAGTTTCTTTAAGTGATCAAGTATTTTAGAAGGTATCACTGTGGAAAAAAGTTCTTTGATTTGGATGCAAGGGCAAGCTGAGCTCGAGGTTCATTAGACCTTACCGCATTTTGAAACATGTCGAACTTGTTACGTATTAGTTAGAATTACCATCGAAGCTAAAGCAAATTCATAATGTGTTTTATTTCTCGATGTTGAGATGGTATCGGTTTGATCTGTCCCACATTGTTCCTGCCGACGAGGTTGAGTTGCGGCCAAATTTAACATTTGAGGAGGAACCTATTTAGATCATTGATCGTGATGTTAAGGTATTGAGGAAGAAAACTGTTCCTTTGTTTAAGGTTTTGTGGCGGAATCACAACACTGAGGAAGCCACTTGGGAACCTAAAGATTTAATTCGGCAGCAATACCCATATTTGTTTGAGTCAAGTAAATTTCGAGGCCAAAATTTCTTTTAGGGGGAGAGAGTTACAACGCCCCAAAATTTTGAGAATTTAATTGTGTAATTCTGCAATAATTAAATTTTTGTATCTGTGGTTCTGTATTCTGCTATTGTGTTTATGGTTTGGAGTTCGAGTCACATCGTTAAAAGCTTTATTATTTTAGAAACAATCCTTGTCTATACAGTACATAGTTAAGTTCAATTTAGTGTAAACTTGTGTAAAAAATGAGCCTACTAGTTCATTGGTTAAGCCTCTATATTTTGTTAGGTCTCGTGTTTGAGTCCTAGAGGGGACGATAAGGAATATTTTTGCCAAATGCTAGAAGTCTTCTAGGAAGTTAAATTTTAATTAACATTGGTTCTAAACTTTATTTATTTTTCATTAGTTTCTTTTCTTCTTCATTCCTCTCTTTCTTTTCTTCTTCGTTTTTCTTTTGGTTTCTTTTAATTTTTACTAATCGTGGTCGTAAGGAGAGCGAGATTAGTTGAAGTTTTGTCGTTAGTCATTGGTAGGAAGGATATCGAGTAAGTCACTATCAATTCATACGTTTCCATGGTTTTTTCTTTATTTTCGTAACCTACTTTGAATTGGGTGTTTTTTCGTTGTAAGAATCTCTGATAAACAGCTGGTTGCTTCACCATTAGGTGGGAATATCAGAAGTCGGGAATAGCAAAATGACAATTTCAGTGATCGTCATTGAATTTTTGGTAAGTTTTGGTTCCGTTGAAGGTTTCGTATCGAAACTTTTGACATATGTGTTATGCGCGTAATCGAGAAATTTTGTTTATTAAAAGGCTTAATTGTGTGACTAAATGATTGGTTTAGGCTTCGATGATCCTTTACGTTGTTCTCACTTCAAAATCCCTTCAGGTGTGTACTGAAAACCCTTAGTTCTGTGATTTTTGAATGTCAAAAAATGTGGCTGTCAATGCAACATGGCCAGGCACACCACGTGTCGTGACATACCCCAAAAGATACGCTGAGTATGAGCATACTGCCCTCAATGTCACGACATCGGTCCTGTACTAGAAGCAATTATGAGCCAAGGGCATTTTGGTCTGCATAATCAAATGTTGAACATGAGAATGTCAGCTGGCCTAGGGTTGAAGATGATGGCAACCCTAAATCCATAAATAGGCTTATTTAACACTTGTTATGAAAGCTTTTGATGCTATTAGTTTCCTTTGTAGAATTTAGTTTTCAGTTTATTTTTCTTTCTATTAGGGTTTAGACTTATTTTCAGTTCTTTTCATTAGTGTTCTTCGAAGAACTTGATTTGTAGATGCAGTCAAGCGTTTAAGGATTTTAGCACTTCATATATCAAATACAAACAAGATTCTCTAAACTCTATTCTTGTTTTTTTTTTATGTATATATTCAATACCAAGTTTATGATGTTTATTGATTCCATGAGGAACTAATCCTCTTATAGGGGATTAGCAAGTAGAGGTATGATTTATTAACTATTTTATAGGATTACTCAACGGATCATCTATTTGGGAGCCCTAGGCCCGACAACCCTAAGAAGCCATCAAGGTGGGTATGAACCCAAAATTGGTATGGCCTATCTGTGAACACCTTCACCCCAAGTTGGTCTGTACTGTGAGGTTGGAAGATAAATAGTCATTGTTGACTCATTATTTTAGTGGAAGATCGGAAGATCCTGCTGAGATAGCGACTAGTCAATTGATGAGGAACCTAAAAACGACAGTTGATAAGGATTACCGAAGCGAGCTAATCACCCCTCTCTACATTTACTCCAGTTTATAATCTAGTTTTTTTAATACTCCTTTTATTTATTTTATTTTTAGTTCTTTAATTATAAAACCAAAAAATCTTTATATAGGTTTGTTCATAATATAGTTTATTTAAAATACTAATTAGATCTATTGGAGTTTAGGTTAGAATTAATTTATTACTAGCCTCCCTTGGGTATGATCCTCGGAATACTTAAGAAAAGTTTTGTTGTAAACAAACTATACTACAACCTGATCCGTATACTTGCAGACACTGCCTCAAATTCCATATATTTTGTAGTAGTTCCATATATTTTGTAGTAGTATTCACACTCTGGACGTTAGTACGTCTAGAGGCGATCATTAATATTGGAAGTCTATATTAAATAAAGACTTTAAATCATTAAGTTTGAAGGAGGTACGATATTTATAGTGTATGGAGGATGGAACTTGAGAAAAGTATTCGTCAAAGACAGGTGAAAGGACATGAAGAATAAGATCACCATTTTGGCTCATCATCTACAACATGAAATTAAATCATAGGTAAATGTTGTAACTCTCACTAAGTTCTTATGAAATTATCTGTGTGTTTTATGTTATAGGTAAATTGGTATGGGTCTGTGCCAGGAGGGACGATGCCAGGACTATGCTAGAGAAATGGCGTATCAGGCTATTATGCATATTGAGCAAGTTTGGTGGTGTGTCCAAAGACAAAAATGTTCCCTAGAAATCCGTACTTTGGGGTATCTACAATTGATTAGGATCTCAATTTAGATATCATTTTAATTTAATTACCATGTGTTGTAGTTATTTTTACTCCTTAGATATACTTATGTATTTTAGTTTTAAATTGTGTAATTAAGTAAGTTTTAATTAAATGTAGATTGTATAAGTAGATTAAACTTGTGTCTATATTCATGTGGTAATATCCAAGATCCAGATCCGATTAATTGGATTGGGTCTAGTTAATTGGATCAGGTTGAGGGAGTTATATGTATTATTCTTGAATCTACTAGATTTGGGGTGTGATAGTTTATCTTTGAAGCATTAGGAAGAATTGTTCAGCCTCTTTCAATTTAAATTTATTCAAAACATACTTCGAAAGCAGAGGAGGTTCCAGTTGGGATCTAGTTCGTTTCTGTTGACTAGGTGGCATTGTAACAAGATTTCCCTTTATTTTCAATCAAGATTTCAACAAAATACTAACCAACTAACCTCAATAGCAACAATCCTACAAGCAAAACTAACAAGTTTTCCAACTACTCTAACATGCAACAATTTATTTTTTCCAAAAATAACAACAAATAAAAAGAACAAAAGAGTAGGAAATTTAAACTGTAAGTGATTGTTGGTGTTGAAGACTATTCTTTCTACTCTGTTGTGGTGTTGTCATTCCCAAACCTTTGGAAGAAACTTGAGAATTAAAAGAGAAACAAGCAAAAACTAATAAAGCCAAAGCAAAAAGATGAAGAAATTAGAGAGAAAATTGAGAGAAAAATAGAAACGGAGATGTTTAGAGGAAGTTAGGGTTTGCAAATGAGGAATCCTAAGATATTTTTAAAGGTTTTTGAGGGTTTTAACAGAGAAAAAAACAAGCCATGATACCCAAACTAGGTATTTTCAAAACACGACAAGGGTATCGCGATAAACCTGAAATTTTTGGCTTTTAAATTTTGAAACTCTCCCAAGTATCATGATAACAAGGGACTGGTATCGTGATATCCCTGAAATTTTTGGTCCCCCTTGCTTGAATCTATCCAGGGTATCACGATACCACTGTATGATCAGACCAAAATTTTATTTTGAAGCTTTTCCAGATATCACAATACTATAAAGTCGATATCGTGATATCCAATAGAGTTTTAGCCTTCCCTCAAAACTGCCTGAAGTATCGCGATACCGACATTTGGGTATCGCGATACCACTTTATGGTACCCAAAATTTTCCTAATTTTCCATCATAACTCCCAACTACACAAAAATTTAACCTACAAAATCCTAAAATTCAACATGCAATAAATGTAAAACCTACACAAAATAGGAAAATTAAATGGAGTTTATGCTTGAATAATTCAATTATTTACAAATTAAGTTTCAATTGCGCCAAGGGCGGATTACAAACAATCTTCTAGCTAACCTGTTACTCCCTTGAAGTGGTGTTTGCACGACATCATCGAGACTTTGATGCGCCTCTTGTTTTTCGCTCGATTGAGGCCATTCAAGGATCGCCAACATATATTAACTTTTTTTAGATTCCAAATCCTCTTTAATGTCAATTTTAGCCCAACAATTTCACACCACTTCACACAAGCTGCAAGGTTAGTAGCATAATAAGACAACATATTAATGGCTTGACACTCGTGCCCCAGATAACGTGATATTTCCTTAGAGCTACGATTGGATTTGACACACCTAAAGACTTCTACCTCCTCAATGATTTTCAAAGTCAATCCCCCTTTTCCTACATCAATAGTGGCTCTAGAGGTCACCAGAAATGGTCTCTCTAACAGAATAGGAATCTCCAAGTCTTCCTCAAAATCCAGTACTACAAAGTCTACTGCAAGAATGAATCATCAAACTCTAACTAACACATCCTCATGGACTCTCTTGGGATGGACTAATGAATAGTCGGCTAACTGCAAAGTCATCGAGGTCTCCTAAAGGACCTCTAACCCTAACCTACGATAAATCGACAAAGGTAGTAGCCCTAAGTTCACAAAAGGGATTTTTCAAAGTTCACCCTTCTTATATGTATTAGTATGGTGAAACTACTTGAGTCTTTGAGTTTTAGTAGGACATTTGTAGAAACTACAATGCTACATTCGACATTTAGGGAAATTTTTTCCCCTCTTCCTATTTTCTTCCTCCTAGACATCACTTCCCGAAGGAATTTAGCATATTGGGGCATTTTTTTCTTGGAGTTCAAGTAAAGGGATGTTAACATTTAATGCTTTAAACATATTGACGAAACTTAGAAACTCCTCACTCTCATTTTTCTTTTTTTTTCTAGCCTAGTCGGGAAGGGTACAAGTTCTTGGCTAGGTTGTAACAGCCCGTTTTGGGGTCAAATCGAAATAGTGGGTTTGGGACCACAATCCAGATTCAAAATATTTATTTTATTATTTTAATAAGGTTTGCAGTATGATAGAATGTTCGTGTGAAAATCTCGTAAAGAAATTTTACCGTTTGAGTGGTTAATTTGGTAAAAAGGACTAAATCACGTAAAGCGTAAAAATTGAATTCTATAAGTTAAAGGTATTAAATGGCTATGATATTAAATAGTGAGAGTCCTTAAGTGGTAATTATCCCATAAATGTTGATAGTGGAATTCTATGGCTTGGTATTGTTGAAATTTATGATGTTATTAAAGGTTAATTTTGTAATTTAGTTATTATGTTATAATTAAAATAAAACAAACACATTTTTCCTATTCATTCATCATCTTAGCCTAATTTGAGAAAGAAAAATTAGTCATTTTTAGGGTAAAACATTCGGTCACTTAGAAGCTTAATCAAGGTACAGTTTTTACTCGATTTTTAATGATTTTTATGTTTTTGAGCTCGTTGCAGCTTAATCTAGCTAGCTCATATCTCTGTTTTCGAAACTATTAAAGATTTTGTGAGATGCCATTGATGAATATTCATGCTTTTTGTTGATTGATGATGAAATATGGAAGTTAGATGATAGTTTTACATATTTTACAAAGTGATTTTGAGTAAAAATGCAAATTATGGACTAATTTGTGAAATTATGAAATTATGTGGTTAAAAGTATGAAAAAAGTGAAAATATGGGCTGATATATAATTGGGTGATATTCAGCTAAGCATGGAATTGTTTAAATGTATCGCCCTAAATTTTGGGCCTAGAAGTTTTAAGTCTTGAGTGGGAACAGTTAGAAGGCGGCACATAAATAATTAATTGTGCAAGAAAGTGACACAACTGTGTATCTGCTTTAGTAGTTAAGTGTTATGAGTGTTCTGGGAGTGTCTGAGAAATCCTGGGTTCAAGGCTCGGCTTGTCCAGAGTTTTGTTTTTATGTGAATAAAACCCTTGGCTCTAGATAGTAGATTTATAAATAAATAAGGGGAAAACATGACAGAAAAGAGCCTACTGGCTCAGGGGATAAGTGGCGTGTTGCTAGTGTCTGAGGTCTGAGGTTCGAATCCCTGCTTGTGCAAATGGAGATTATTTTTGCTGATAGCCATAGGAGGAAGTTTTATTTGACCGAAACACCAAGAGTTTGAATAAGTTTGAATAGATTTGTTGTTAGCCGAATCTGGGGAGAGGTTTATGGAGGATTTCAATTGTTTGAATTGGTGGTCAGGAGGAAATTAAGGAGGAAATTGATCAAGTTCGAATTTGAAGAAGAGTTGTGCTAGGTTTGAACTCTAGCACTCAGTGTTTCATTTGTGTAGGAAAGTTGGGGAGGTGTTTAGTGTGTAGAAGGCCAACCGAATCTAATGAGTTCAGTGGGTCAAAAATTCAGCTATAGTAATTTTTGTAGAAATTGGTTCTGTTTTGGGTGCCGATTTGTGGATTAGCTAACTGAGTGTTGACTTCATTTTTAATACCTCGGGTTGGCAGCTTCATTTCTTTTGTTTTGTTTGCTTTAGCCGAATATTGCTTTTCGCTTCTCCTTTCTTCTTCTTCTTTTTTCTCCATTAAGCCGAATGCCTAGATCAAGTGGCCGACCCTTTTCTTTTTCTTTCATTTCTTCTCGATTTCCTCTCTTTTTGGTTGATTCCTGTGTTGGCCGAATAATCATACTCTCCCTCTCTCAAAATATTTTTGTTCTTCTTGCTTTGGCCAAATCTCCTTGTTTAATTGTTGCCGAATTCCTAGCTGAAAATTCTTTTCTCTCTTCTCTCGATTCCTTCGAATTTTATCGAGTTTTCCTTTACATTGAGTATATTTTCTTCTCTTCCCCTCTTCTGCTTTCAATTTCTCTTAAAAGGGGGATTGGCTGTGGAGTTCTTCTATTTCATTAGCCGAATATTTGGTGTTCTCATTTCTTCTCTCTCATCGATTTTCCTTCTCCTAAGTAGTGGGTTCTGTCTAGCGCAAATTGCTGTCGGTTGGTAAGTATTTTGGGTAAGGGCAAAAGTTTGTCTCAAGTGTTGTGAGTATGTTGTTTATTAATCTATTAAGGTGTTAATCCTTTGTATGTCAAATGTTATTGTGGCAGTGCCAAATCGAGTTAGACTTGGTTTACCTACGGAGTTATAAGACTTCATTGGTTGGGGCATTGGAAGTAAGTGTTTGTAACAAGTTCGTTTGGTGATGGTTGTAGTATTAAGCATAACTAACGCTGGTCATGAATTTTTCAATTGTTGTAGGTGCAATTCATCTCAAGAGGGGTTCTATACCTAGAATCCTAACAGGTGTGTAAACACTGCCCAACTATAGATCGGCAAAAGCTGAAAAACATGACTATTGACACTACACGAGCGTGCGCTCGCTCATGTAGTAATCCGAAAGTGTAAAATGTGGGCGTTTGCTCGTAGAGGCCACCATGAGCATTTTTATGGGCTTAGGCCATTTTGGGCCATTTTGGGCTAATTTGGGCCATGTGGGCCCCACATGGATAAGCCACATTGACTTCTGGAGATTATTGGGCCAGGCTGTGTAGGGTACATGACCAAGGCCATTTTTGGGCTTTGTGGGCCACACGAGCATGTGGCCCACATTGGCCGCATTATGGACTTTGGGCCCATTTTCACTGTTTGATTGTCAAGGTTGCACAGGTCACCCGAGAGGACTGTGGACCTACTCTTGGGTCAGTAAGTATACCTAGACCTCAATTTGATGAAATGACCGTTATACCCTTGTGAGGTAAATGACCGATATACCCCTATGTGATGTATGACTGTTTGAGCATGCCATCTTTACTGTATATACATTTATATTATGTTGCATTGCATGGGGTGGGATATATGATATTGGAGGAAGTGTACTAGAAGGGTATAAGCCTATTACTGGCAACTCTGTTGCGAATACTATTTTAGTGCCGCAACCGGTGCTACTTGGTGTGTAGGGATGGGTGGGTCGATTTTATCCCCACATAGTGTGTAGGGTTGGTACGAAGATAGTGTGCAGAGGTTGGATTGGGTAGGATTTTCTAATTACATACTGTACTGATTCTGTTATGGGCTTAAGCCCCACTGCTACTGTTATTGTAATGGGCTAAGGGCTAACTGATACTGGACTATTTTTGATACGGGCTTAGGCCCAAATTGTATTTGCCTATTATATGTCTGACCATTTGTTTAACAAGGGATTACACACTGAGTTTCATAAACTCACCCTTCTGCTTATCTGTGCAGGTAACCCATGGATGGGTCGGTGCTGCGAAAGACTTGAAGGTGGCCACACAATAGCTTACGCTTTCGTATTTATCTTTTAAATTATAAGTAGTTTAATTTGGGTTTTTTATGTAATAAGGCCTCTTTGGATTTTATTTTAATTTGGGGATCTATGTTTGTTTTGCTTTAATGTTGCTAGCAATAGGAAAGAAAACACGTGGATTTTCAAAAAGATAAATATTTTTCAAAAATACCACGAATACGTAAACGGTTTTAAGAGCTACTACAAGAAAACAACGTTTTACAAGTAAACACTAGAATACAACTATTTTAAAAAGCTTCTGTTGCAAATGAGGTTTTGAAATTAATAACATTTTAAAGTAAATACTTTTGAAAGCGATGCAAGTTTTAAATCATCTTTTGGATCACATAAAGAGGCTTAATAAAGATTGGGCTTTTCAAATGATATCATGCTTTACGGAAAACACTTCAATGTGACATCGCCAGATTCGGCCATAACGTCCAGGCCGAGTTTGGGGTGTCACATTAAATTTCATGAATTTTATATTTTATGTGTTAAGGACTAAATTGCAAAAATGTGAAATAATAAGGGTAAAAGTGTAATTTTGCCAAAATGTGTAAATTGTGTTAAATTGAATGAATTAATGATTAACTAAGTAAATTTTATTATTGTATAGATTGAGAAAAATAAAATTCGGATCTAGAACGGGGGAAAATAAAGTATCAAATTAGTCGACCTAATTTGTCGTTACAACGATCGAGGTAAGTTCGTATGCTAATAAATGTATTTAAATTGTGTTATAAATGCTTATTTACTATTGAATTGAATTGAATGTTGAATGGTTATGATTACGAGCCAAAATCGACAGAGTTACGACGTCTGAAAGTCTCGTACGAACCTTAAGAATAGTATAGGATACAAATGTCATGACATTAGGATTACCGAGATGAGATTACATATAAGACCACGTTTGGGACATTGGCATTGTATTGCAATTATGTGTAAGACCATGTCTGAGACATTGGCATCATTATGCTATTACGTGTAAGACCATGTCTGGGACATTGGCATCATTATATGATTTCATGTAAGACCCTATCTAGGACAATGGCATCGATATGTGAAAACATGTAAGACCATATTTGGGATATGGCATTGTATGAGCTTATGTGATATCCAAGTATCCTTAGCGATTCCAAAGGATTCAACGGGCATAGTCAAGACGAGAATGAAAGTACAATCAAATTAAGTGATACAAGTTCGTACAGAACCTATATGAGAATCAAATAAAGGTAATTTGGTAAGTTCTTAGTGTATCGTGTATATGAAATGAGAAAGATTATGTATAAGTATGTTTCATGCCAAAATGTGTTTATTTGACTATAATGAGGTATGAATTGAATGATATGCAAAATATGAGTTATAGTTGTTTTAACTAAATATATATATGGCACATAGTGTGCTAAACATCGTTATTTGATGTTATTTCACATAATTCACTTGGCTAAAGAAAAGGTGATTAATATTGAATTGAATAAATTATATATATATAATTGCTTATGCATATGGAAATGTGAATGAATTGATAAGAAATATTCAAACCATACATTTTTTGAATAAATAAACTCATGAAAATCTTGATTAACTACGTGTATAAATTCGAGATAGAATGGTGGAATCATATGAATTTTTATCATGTTTTGAGTATTTGTTTAAAATTCGGTTATTTAATAATATGAGTTTATTATCATACGAGCTTACTAAGCTTTATAGCTTAATTTGTGTTTTTCTTACTATGTTTATAGTGATTCAGAGGCTTGCTTGGGTTGGAAGTCGTCGGAGATCTCACCACACTATCCAGCTATGGTTTGGAACTTATGAGCTTTGTGATTTTGGTTATATGGCATGTATAGGCTGAAGACTTTTTTATAAAGGTTTTGGTGATGTATTTGGTCATTTTATATGGATTATTAATGACTTGTGTTTGATGTGTAATTTGCCTTGTGTAATGGCATAATTTGGTATGGTTGGTGATGGTTCAAGATGATAAATAGGTCATTTGGTATATTATGAGTATTTATTTATGAAAAACATGATTTTGGACTTGATAAAGGAATGACTAATAGATGATTTATGAGTCAAGTTTTGTGTGTGATTGATGGTAGTAAAAATACATATTGAAATAGATTGTATTGATGAGTATGATATGTATTTTGGTATACGTTTGAATAGGTGAGTAATGAGGGATGAATCATGCTAGTTTAGTATGTGTTTGAATGTACAAATGGTATCGAATTGAGTATATGAATGCTTGATTATGAAATAGCATTGTTTGGCTGCCTATTAATGTATTGAAATAGCATGAAATGTGATGCTTTAGGTATGCTCAAGGAGAGTGAGAAATATGGCTTTAACCAAGCCTATTTTCACTCCACACGGTCAAGCACACAAGCGTGTGACTCGACCGTGTGTGACACATGACCTTGGTACACGGTCGTGTGTCCCCTAGGGTTACCCTTCGAATTAAATCACTATACCCTACAGGTTTGACACGGCCTAGACACATGGGCGTGTCTACTGGCCGTGTGTGGCACATAGGCTAGCACATGGGCGTGTGGCCGACCATGTGACCCAAGTCAGTAACCCCTCCAGTTTTCCCACAGTTATGGCACACGGATGTGTCCTCGGCCATGTGGTGCAAGTCAGAATGTATGCCCTGTTTTCACACGGCTTGTGACACGAACATGTCTAGTCGTCGTGTGAGGCACACGGCCTGTGCACACGGGCGTGTGACCCTTAAATGTTGAAAATTTACTAAGTTTCCCTAAGTTTGCGAATGTTATCAGTTTAGTCCCGAACCACTTCTAAGCATGTTTTAATTTTTCGTAGGATCTTATAAGGGACGATGTGATTTATATAGATGGATTTTGATTATGATTCCATAAATGTATGAGAATGAGGTGTGTTATTCGGTAATAACTCAATGTATGAAAATGAGGTGTGTTATTCGGTAATGCCTCGTAACCCTATTTTAGCATTGCATACGGGTTAAGGGTGTTACATAGGTGGTATGGCTAGCCTATCCTTAGGCTCGGACTATTTTGGTTTAACTTCCTCTTCTACACTCTCTCCTATCCCATCTCCAACACTAGGAATATAGGTGCTATTTTCCTTCTCTCTGACCTCTTCACTTACGGGTCTCACCGATTCTTGTATCACCATTCTGGACCAAAGAATGATAGCTTTGGCATTTTCCTTCCCTTCCTCTTCACTAGATGTGGCAATGTTTTGCAACACTTGAAGGATTTGGTCTAGCTGACCTTGCATTTAATGCATGTTTTCTTGCACTGAATGCATTTATTCTTCAAGCTTACTCACTCGAATGGGCATAGGAGGGTCATTACTATAATCAGGCTTCCTATCGGCTTCTTGGGGTGGCCTATATGGCTGTAGAGGTTAGTACGAAGTGTTGGGTCTAGGTTAATTGAAGCTAAGAACTCACTAATTAAAGGGTCCCCCTTGGTTCCTTCCTCATGTAAGATTGAGGTGATCTCACCACTCGGGGTTATAGGTGTTGAAGTACAAATTATAACCCTTATTCCCTAGGTAATTTACCTCAGCTTGAGTATTTTCATGAAGGACGCCCCATATTGTGCTTTCATTTTTGTGCCATACATTTGCATTTATTAGAAGGGGCTGGTTGGAAAGTCGCGGTGAGGTCGAGCTAACTTCGAGGTTGTGAAGCCTTTCAAGGATTTATTAAAGCTTGTTCTCATTGTCAATTGCGTTCATGGCCGACTGCTTACCTTGATATATGAATCGTTCAGTCGACCACATACAGGAGTTCATTACCATATTTTCAATTAATTGGCACCCCTTAGTGTAAGTTTTTAACATGAACGCCCCTACGGACTCCCTATTGAGACTTGATTGAAAGTTCTCATCAAGCCCATTATAAAATGTTTGTAATTGCAACCAATCTTGTGAACCATGATAGGGACACTTACATAGCATAAACTTGAAGCACTCCTACACTTCATAGAGTGACTCCCTTTCAAGGTGGCGGAAGTTTATGAAATCCATCCGCAACCTCATGGTCTTACTCTGGGGGAAATACTTGGCTAGAAACCGATTGGCCAGTCCATCTCATGTACTGATTGAATCTACTTGCTGTAAGTCTAACCACATAAAAGTATCCTTAATTAAAGAGAAAGAATAAAGAAAGACATATGGCATCATTAGATACCCTGTTATACTTAAAAGGTATCACATAAGGTTAGGAATTGCTTAAGATGTTGGTTAGGATCCTCATTCATCGACCCCTAAAATTGACAGTTCCCTTGAATCATTTGGATCATCGTTGGCTTAATCTCGAAGTTGTTTACATTAATTGAGGGTCAATTAATGCTTTCTCGGACTACCTCTAGGTTAGGTGATAGGTGCTAAAAGTAACATGTTTTAGTCTGATTCTTAATGCATTTTTGGGTGATTATTTGATGTTAATGGTGAATTTTATGCTTCTAATCATTTAAATTCATGTTTTTATACTTAGGAGGGTATTTGGGAGAAAAAGGAGTGAAAAACGAGCGAAAATCAAAAAATCAAAGCGAGTTATAAGAGCTGCACGGGCTAGACCATTCCACACGTCTTAGACACACGACTGTATGAGCCACACGGGTTGCCACACGGCCGTGTGAGCCACACGGGCTACCATATGGCCATTTCAATTTCACGAATTTCACTTCAAATAAAGGAAAAATGCAATTTTTAAGGTTTTTCAAGCATTTTGAGACCTATATATGACAAAAATAAGAAGATAAGAGTGAGTTGTCATAGAATATTGAATAAAAAAACTTGAAAAACACCATTGAAGCCGATTCTGAAGCAGATTTCCATCAATTTGGAAGATTCTATTTTGATTTCTTTGAAGATTATTATGAGTTTCTTTGTTTCTTGTGGTTATATTGTATTTTGGATGCTTTTATTTGCTAGCACAAACTAATTTTCTAAATACCTAGGGGATGAACCCTATGATGGATTCTGTCATTTGATTTTTATTTTGCACAATAAAGATTTAGATCTTGTTCTCAATTATGTGTGCTTAATTCTTGGTTTAATATTTTTGGACTATTGATCCATGTTTGATGTGCTTAAATCAGAGGAGGAATACACTCTATTTAAGAGTAGATCTAGTGCAATTGAGTGGAGTTGAATGCAATCCTAGAAATATAATGACATAAATCTACCGAATTAGAGTCAAATCTAATAAGGGAATCCATAGATCGAGTTAAAGCGATAATAAGGGTTTTAATTAGAAAGGACTTTCAATTAATAAACCTAGAGTCGGTTGCTCTTATTCTTGAAGAGAGATATTAGCATAATTTGGGGATTTCTATGGATCACGATGCTAAGTGAAGAAATTGCGTAATTTAGATTGAAAATGACAGATGAAATCTAGGTGAATTCTTTCCTGGGTATTGTTTCGCTTTTTGGTTGTTAATAGTTTATTTTCCTGATTTGTTCTTTTCCGTGTTTGTAGTTAACTAATTTAGTTTTAATTAATCACTTGAATTTAATGGTTAAATAATAGAAATACAGTAATTACTAGTACTTTTAGACTTCGTGGAAACAATAACTTTGCTCACCATAGCTATACTATTAATTGATAGGTGCACTTTCCTTTGTCGAATTTTTAGTTGGTTTTATGGACATTATTGGGCATGGCATAGTCTAGTAACATGCATTGCTCTATTTGTCTTTGGTGGATTAGGGGTGCGCGTTCCTCTACTCTCAGATTGTCAATCAGAGGATCGGTAATCAGTGGGTCTATTAGTATAGGTTAGGCTCCTCTCGAAAGTTGGCCCCTTCGAGCAAGTCTCAAGATACTTTCTGATTTTGATTCGAATGGTACAATCCTGTTACCGTTCCGAGTCATACGGAAATGTGCAAGTGCACACAATAGTAACAAGTAATAAAGTGACATGTAAATGTGGAGTTATCATACCCACAGGGACTGTGAAAAGAATTATTTGTGAAATTAATTTAAAACACTTTGGTGAAGGAAAATATTTTGATTTGAGGAAGGGATCAAAAACTAGAATTTTAGCTAAGTAAAATAAAATAAAAGTTCCAATGCACGATTTTAAAAGATGATTTTAATCAAAATGAAATAATTGTGCAAGATTAATTGCATTTTTTAACTTAGAATTATTAAACTCATTTTCATGTTGTTACAAATAAATTTACGGTAACTTGGTAATTTGCTAACTTATGAACATACTTACCTACCAAAATCCATTTATCTCTTGACAATATCTCTATGTCAATTTAACCGATTAAACAAATTCTAATAAGCAAATCTGTTACTTATAAAATTAAAATAATCTCTTGTACATATCTCTATACCAATTCAAACAATTAATTCAATATCATAAGCACATAAAAGATTAAGTGAGGTAACAACGTATTTCTACCTTGAAACAGTTTAATCACAATAATCTTGCAAGTTATGCAAGGCTAATGTATCACTAGATACCACTGCTAATTAACCCTCAGCTACCTTAGATGATTAAACATGCACTGATTAAGTATCGTGTCAATTAATTACAATTTCACTCTGTTTAAATAATTAATTCATTAGTTACCTCACAATTGTAATGCAAGAATAACTTAGTCATGGTTTTACTTAATCAAACATCTTACCGAGTTCTATAACAACACAAACGCAATTTTAATAAATTAAGTAGACGAAATGCAATCAATATAACACAAATTAAATTTAAGCCATACTAATTAAATTAGACATATCAACATCACAAATATTCATAAACATGTTCATCACAACAACAACAAAATTGAAAGGATAGGGAATAAGAATCAAATCCGGTGTTTTCTCCGTGGCTTAACTAGTTTGCTCCACTCCTCCTTCTCCACTTGTTCTTGTCGAACCGAGGCTTCTATAAACACTTGAATGCTTCTCCAAATGGTGGTTGATTGAATCTTTTTCAAGAGCTAAAATCAGCAATGGAATAGGGGAAGAAAATGAAGAACAACTGAAAGGAATGAAGAGAGAAAAATGAGAGAGAAGTGAAGAGATAAGAATGGTTGAGATGTGTTTGAATTGAGCAGCCAAGGGGGGTATTTATAGGTTGATAAGGCTGCTAAAAATATCCAAAATCAGCAGCCAAAGACTCCCCCCATGGCTGGCCACACATGTGGCATGTTTGAAGATTTCAAACATACTATTTTAAGGTAGGGCAAATCTAGAAAGGCATAAATAATGGAGGGTTTTGAATGCAATTTGAAGGAGCCTTAAAGGGCCATTTTGCAAGCCAAATAATCAGCCAAGAAATCTTATTGGGTTAGCATGCGGGATGGTTTTGGGCTGCCCAGTGCTCGGTTGGATCGGTTTTCTCTGTTCAGCTCAACTAGGCCCCTTTTTCATAATTAATTAACAATAATTTATTTAACCCAAATTAAATTGGATTAAAATTAAAATTAATTATATTATGAATTAATAAACATAATTTGGACCATCTTAGGCTGAAAAAATTAATTCTCCTTGATGCTTCAAAATTGCTTCTCGGTTTTGTGCTTCTAGCAGTGTCTGTCGAGTCGTTTTTCGCCATTTGTGCTAATCTGTCGAAAATAATCAAAATTAATCAAAATTTGATATAAAATTTATTAAAATTCAACATTTTCATAATTTGGGTTCAATTTAATTATTTTATAAATATTATTTATTTTTCGACACTAATTTTACCGAAACTGCATGAATTTGAGTTAAAAAGAGCATGAAAAAGTGTGTATATTTTCGTGTTTTCACACCCTTAAACTTAATTCATTGCTCGTCCCAGGTAATCCACAAATTTGAAAAGAATTTCTCGAAAACACCGTTGAAAAATTTCTTTAGAACAACATTCTTCCCAAAATTATGATTTTAGTATACTTATGCTTAAAAACAAGAAATTTGATAATTATGCTACTTAAGTATACTTATCATTCAAATTAATCTCAACAACTATTATGACAGCAAAAATAGACTAAATTCTTTCTCAATAAAAACATATAAATCCCTAACAATTTGATTTTATTCATTTATTTAAGATTAAGCTACAATCATTAAGTTTAATTTATGTCTTCATATATTGAACATAGCAATTTCTCTCCACTAATGTTGTAACAGCCCCTTTTTAGGTCAAATCAGAACAGTGGTTTTAGGACCACAAATCTGAATTCAAAATATTTATTTTATTATTTTAATAAAGTTTACAGCATGATAGATTGATTATGTGAAATTTTCGTTAAGAAATTTTACTGTTTAAATGGTTAATTCGGTAAAAATGGCTAAATTGCGTAACGCGCAAAAGTTGAGTTCTATTGTTTAAATGTATTAAATAGCTATGGTTTATTAATATGGAAGTCCTTATAATGTTATTATTCCAAGATTAAGGTTATTGGATATTTATGTCCATGAATTATATGATATAATAATGTGTAATAATAAGGTTATAAGTGTAATTTAGTTAATTATGTTAATTTAAACAAAAAAAACCATTTTCATGCTATCATCTTCTTCAATAGCTGAATGTGGGAAGGAAAATAAGGGTTTTTAATCTTTGAAGGTTCGACCAAGCTATTTGTGCTCATCTAGGTACGATTTTGACTCAATTTTTAATGATTTTTACGTTTTTGAGCCGGTTGCAGCTTAATCTAGCTAGCCCGCACCTTAGATTTTGAAATGTCTAAAGATTTTTTGAGATATGTCATTGTTGAGTACTTAGGTATTATGAAGTTTCTTGTTAGATTATTGATGGTTGTTGTTAGATATACAAGTTTTATAAAGTGATTTTTGATAAAAATGAGAATTAGGGATTAAATTGTGAAATATAGAAATGTTGTTGTTGAAAATGTGAATAAAATGAAAATATGGGCTGCTATGAGGTTAACTGAAATTTGGCTATACATGGGTTAAGGATAAATTGCATAAATTTTCCATTTTGTGTAAAAAGAACTAAATTGCATAGTAGTTAAAAGTATAGGGGCAAATGTGTAATTTTCCAAGTATATGTGTGAATTGTATTAAATGGTTTCTGAAAATATTGAATTTGATAATATATTTAGATCAAGATAAACAATTATCAATTAGATCGGGGGAAACGAAAGGTTGACGATTAGACGACGATTATACGAGTTAATATGAGGTAAGTTCATATAATTAGAATTGAACTTTTCTATACTTGTAATTGTTGAAATGAATGTATTTAATTGAAATACTTGAAATATGAATACCTTGATGATATACTGTATTCATTACAGAGCCCCTTTTGAACTATGTGAATTCATTGGATACGAGTGACGTGTTACTAAGATTACCGTATTGGTTAAGCTCTTGCGTTTGTTGCAGACTCACCACAGCTCGTAAAAGCTTACTGTTTCAACTTATTGAAGCTTGCCAATTCAGCTCGAAAGAGCTTACTGTTCAGCTCAATAGAGCTTACCATTTTCAGCTCAATAGAGCTTACTGTTTATCAACTCAAGAGGAGCTTACCGTCTATGACTCGAAAGAGCATGTATGATGATGAATTGACGGATTACTGTTATTGTTCACTCGACTATCCTTTGAAGTTCTAATAGGTTCAACGAGCCTAAATAATGTTAGATAGATGAGTTACAGTTTATAAATGTTATCAATGTTATACATGATATATGAATCTAGAAAGATGAGAAGCATTGTATTAATGGATGATTTCATGTATGTTTACGATGACTAACATTTGATGAATACTTGTGATTAGGTGGTGGTTAATTGAATTGGTTGCATATTTATGTTGCTTTGATTATGTATAAATGGTAAGTTCAATTCTGAATTATACGGGCTCACTAAGCTATAAGCTTACTCTGTTTCTTTTTCTATGTTTTATAGAGGTTCATTAGCTCACTCATTCCGGACAAGTCGGAGTTGCACGTCACACTATCTAATTTTCGATTGGTATTTTGAACTTGTGAATATATGTAAATATGGAATGTATAGTGTAGGAACCCATTTTTGCCCGGGCCCGTGAAATGAAATAAACAAAAATTTATAAACCAAAATAAATAAATAAAGTGTCCCTGTTAATGTCCAATTTACAATAAACAGGCCTAAAGGCCTGATAACCCAAAACTCGATTACATTTTACAACCCAATTAGTCTAAACCAAAATACCCATTAACCCAATACCTTTTTTCACTCGTGACCTAAGCAACTACCCGGTTACACCCATTAAACCTCTTAACCCAACAAATAAACATAGCCCAAAGGGCCCAAACCATTAACAGAATCAGAGGACCTAGGGTTTTCTGAAACCCTAGGCGCCGCAAGCACCCCGACACCAGGCCTCATCTCGCGCCGCAATCGGTGTGCCAATCCCTCGTCACCGGGTCATCACTCGCCTGTAAAAGGAAAGAAACATTAGAGACAATACAAATATAGCAAGAAATAAAATCAAATATTGTAAATATTATTTTATGTTGATTTTCAGTGGCTATAAAAGCCCGAATCGAAACGATGTAATAAAGGTTTTTCTACATGCACATATACAATAAAAATCAAGAAAATACAGAGGTGATTTACATCTACAAACCCTGTTTAATCTTTTCTTTAGTTTTGATAATTTCTTCTTGGTCTTTCTATGCTAACAGTGAAATACACTATTGAAAATCATTTTTTTTATTTATCGAAAGGAAACCCAACGTTTTTATTTCTTTTGAATTTTTTTATACAAACTATCGTCAAAAAGGGAAAAAGGAATAGATTACCTATGATTTGACTCGAAAAGGAGTGTTTTTGGCTTTCAGGCCACCGTGTGTGACCGCGCCGATGGTGGCGCATGAGGCCCGTGCGGTGGATGCTCGTGGGACCGATGGCCGGATGTTAAACTGGAAAAGAGGAGGTTTCAGAGGATTTTTAGAAGTTTTTTTTAAAGGACTAAGTTTAAATATTTTTTTAATAAAAATAGCTTGTATAATGATATGAAAACGACGTCGTTTTTACTTAATTCAATAAGTACCAAAACGACGTCGTTTAAGGCTAGGATCCGCGTGTTGACCCGATAACCCGGGAAGGATTCGCGTGTTTTTGTTTAAAGGGCTAATTTTCCAATTGGTCCTTCCGCATTTTCAGCATTTATAATTTCGTTCAATTCAAATTTTATTTTATTTTAATTTGGCCCTGACCTTTTATTTTTGTTTCAATTTAGTCCTAGCTGCTATTATAAGGCCTATTTCGAGAACGACGTCGTTTTGGGATTAGAGTCAAATTTCCCAGTAAGTCCCTCAGCTTTTAGCGCGTGTTTCAGTTGGGTCCAAAATTCATTTTATTATTTTAAAATTAACCCTAGAGTTTTATTTAAATTCAATTTTAATCCTTTATATATATATATATATATATATTTATATAATTTATTTATTTTTAATATTTTGTATATTATTTATTTTACTTTAAACCTTATTTATATGTAAAAAAATATTTATTTTATTATTTTTTATGTATTATTTATTATATTATTTATATTTTATTGTATATTATTTATTATATTATGTATAATTTTAAATTTTGTAAATTATTATTAAATATTACATTTTTATATATCATTATTAAATATTTAGTATGTAATATTCTAAAATTTACTATAAAATTTTGTTCCTATTTAATATATTATTATTTTTATAAATATATATTAATTTATTATATCATATAGTATATTTTTATATATATTAACCATTTTTAAAAAAATTCTCCTTTATTATTTATATATTGTTTTAAATATTTTATTTTTTTAATATCTCATTTATTTTTAATTGTATTTAGTTTTTATCTTCTTCTTTTTTTTACTTATTTTTTTATATGTTCATAACTTGTTTATTTATTTTTGTATCTTTTTTGTATTTATTTAGTATTGTTTTAGTATGTTAATTTTATCTCATAAATTATTTGTTATTTTTATGTTATTTATTGTTTTTATATATTTGCATGGAAATTGATTATTTATGTGGTTATTTTAAGTTATATTTGCATGAAATATTATTGTATATATATTATGTAATTTATATTGTTATATTCATTATGTTGTATTTTGCATGAAATGTTAAAGTATGTATCATGTAGTTTATATTATTTAGTATTGATATCTTGTAATATGTTAAATGCATCATTGTTTTAAAAAATTTATATTTCATTTAATCCAAAAGAATTTTAAAAATGAGGCAATGTTTTTTTGTATTTAGGAATGCGGGAGGTAGTGCCCTAACATGCTGGGTTGCGATTTCCCGTTTGTCTAAATGTCTAAAGTATCCTTCTAAATAGATTTTGTAAATCACGAGATGATTTCAGTTACGAAAGTTTAAGAATATCGTGTCCAATCATGTTGGATGTGATGTTTGTACTCTTTTGGAGCGAAGGAATCTTGATTTTCAACTTTAATTATTCCGGTTTTAAAAAGGGATCCTATTTTTAAATTCCTTCAAACTTTTGACATTAAGACAGAAAACTATTCAATTTGGTACCAATTTTGGGCGTTGCGAGGGTGCTAATCCTTCCTCGTAAGTAACCGACTCTCGAACCTGTTTTCTCACATTTTCGTAGACCAAAATGTTTTATAAGTTGATCCAATCACACCTAAAAAGGTTGGTGGCGACTCCCGTTTTTCAAAAACCCATTAAAAAATGGTTTCGACATATAGGCTAGTTTAAATGATTTTAGTTATGATACTTGACAACTTTATTTTTGGTATGTTTTTGTGTATAAGCTAAGCCAAGTGATTTGACTTATTTGGTATCATGTTTTGGTTGTATATATGTGTGTTTGAATATGGTAAGTTTTGGCATGGAAATGTTTGAATGAAAATATGCAAGTAAGTTAGTGATATGCATTTGTTAGATGAATGGATATTGCATGGTATTAAATAGGTAATTGCATAACAAGTTGAATTGGTACATATTGTATATGAAATGGTTATGAAATGTTTGCCAATTGGGTTATGAAATATGGTCAAATATGCTTAAGAATACTTGTATTTATAGGTTGATAAAATGGCTTTGCAAATGGCCTATTTTTGTTCACACGGGCGTGTGTCTCAGCCGTGTGTGACACACGGTTATGTTACACGGTCGTGCGTCCCCTGGGGTACCCTACAAATTAAGTCAGTATACCCTACAAGTTTGACATGGCTTAGAAACACGGGCATGTCTATTGGCCGTGTGTGTCACACGGGTTCACATACGGGCATGTGATTGACCGTGTGACATAAGTTAGTATACCCTCTTAAATGACACACGGCCTAGCACACTGGCATGTGGTCGGCCGTGTGACCCAAGTCAGTTTTGACCACAGCCAAGGCACACGGGCGTGTCTCTGGTCGTGTGGTGGAAGTCAATATGTATGCACTGTTTCACACGGTCTAAGACATGGGCGTGTCTACTAGTCGTGTGAGACACACGGCCTATTCACACGGGCATGTGACACTTGAAAGGTTGAAAATTTTTTAAGTTTCTGAAATTTGTAATATGTTATGATTTAGTCCAGAATGCATGATTAAGGCTTTGTATGCTTGATTTAAGTATATAATGAATGTGAATGAGTGATATTTACTAAATTGTAATGTTAATTGATAAATTATCGTACTGAACTGAGTTATAAGTCCGATAATGCCTCTTAACCTATTCGGCGACGGTTACAGGTTAGGGGTGTTACAAATATAGGTACCACAGAAACTTGAATCATTAGGTCTTTTAAATAGGTTGTAACATGGATAGGCTAAGGGTAGGTAAAAGATAGATAAATTTAGGCTAAAAACTCTAGACTTAACTTGAATAGGACCTTCAAAATAATTACCTTCAATACACCATCTTCTTTAGCTTTCACATGCTCTTTTATACATCTATTTCTTTCGAGTACAAATGCTCTCTCTTTTTTTTCTTTGTTTCTTTTCTTTTCACAAGCATTTTGTTGTATGTATTACAATATTTTTAGCATTTGATACTTCTTTTCAACTCTCCCAAACTTGTTTCAAAGAATATTCTGAATAATACTGAGTCTAGTGTTTGGGACAATTTAAAGATAATTAAGAGAAAAGTGATGGCTAAAATATTGCAAAGGTTTAAATAAAATTAGGCCATATAGTCTCAAAATTGGGTTTCAAAGGATAAAAATTCATCAAGGTTGGCTTGAAAGGTTCAAACGGTCCAAACAAAATTTGCCTAAATCATTTTCAGCATTCCATGCTTCCTAGGATTTCGCCTCAAGAAACTATTAAGTCAATTCTAGAGACTTAAACTTTCATGCATGCCTAACTTTCCTAAGGAACTAAAAATTTTATGGTATGATTTGTATGCTTTATTAAAAATACATTTATGTCATATTTCAGTTATCATAACAATTATTGAAATAATCGAACTTTATTCATACTGAAGTTTACCATACTTAACAAAATTTCAAATTTTTAAACAAAATATAACCTAATCATAACTAAAAGAAAAAAATTATTCTGAGAGGAAATAATTTCAATTTTTCAGTCCCCCTACTTAAGATAAACAATGTCCTCATTATTAAAAGTGAATAGATACCATACACCAAGTAGGATTCTAGAAAAGAGGAGGTGAGTCAATTTGACTGCTTAAGTGTAACAGCCTTTTTTTTTGTCAAATCAGAATAGTGGTTTTGAGACCACAAATTCGAAGTCAAAATAATTATTTTATTATTATTTTAATGTTTACAGCATGATAGTGTGTTTGTTGAAAGTTTCGTTCAGAAATTTTTTCGTTTGAGTGTTTAATTCGATAAAAAGGACTAAATCATGTAAAGTGCAAAACTTTAGTTCTACTAGCTAAAGGTATCTAATAGCCATGGTTTATTAAAGTGAAGGTTCTTAAGTGGTAAATAGACCATTGTTTAATTGAGTGGACATTTATGTGCTTGGCTAGATGAATTTTAAAGGTTAATATTCAAGGTTAATATAGTAAATTAGTAAATATATGTTAGTAAAATAATAAAGAAACAAATGGTCATCTTCCTAAGTGTTTAACCACTGAAAATTAACCTTGAAAACTCCATGGAAAGGGTTGGAAGCATTCGGCCATAGCTATCCATGCATGTAAGTGTTTTATTGCTCAGTTTTTAATGTTTTCCATGTTTTTGATATCGTTGCAACTTAGTCTAGCTAGCCTAGGGACTATTTTGTAAAACTGTTAAAGATTTAGGATGTTATCATTGATGAATAAGCATGTATTTTAATGATTGATGATAGATTATGAATGTTTGATGATAATTACAGAAGTTTTGTTATGTGATTTTTAGTGAAAATGCAAATTAGATATTAAATTGAGAAATGTGGAACGTTTGAGGGTAAATTATGAAATAAATGAAAATTATAGGCTGATATGTGTACTAGAAAAATTCGGCTGGCATGAGTTGGTATCAAATTGCATTAATTTGAGTTTTTATGAAATAAGGACTAAATTGTAAAAGTTGTGAAATACTTAGAGCAAAAGTGTAAATGTGCTTTAATAAGTGTTTTTGGATTAAATTGAATAGAGTGATAATTAAATAAGCTAAATTTAATTACATATAGATCAAGAAAAGCGAAATTCAGATCTAGATCGGGGAAAAATAAAGTACTCGACTAATCAACCTATTTCATCGTTTTTGTGAATTGAGGTAAGTTTGTATGATTAATAAGTTTAATGTTATATGTTTTTATATGCTTAAATATTATAATTGTGATATTACGACACTGTGAAAACTACCGACAAAGCATTGACACAGTGAGAATCCCGGTTGAATCTTAGGAATAGATAGGATACTAGTAACATGTTATTAGGGGTTATTATGATTATGTAATCCGAGTGCTGGTCCTGTACGTCCTACTGGTGGCTGAGTATACCGGCATGTGTTGTAGTTACTTGACAGCTTGTGTGAGTAGCACTATGTAGCTACGTCTTGACTGACAGCTTGTGTGAGCAGGCCCACTGATAGCTCAAGAGTGAGCATATATGTGATATGAGATTGAGATAGCATTGGCTATGTGTGTGGCACTTTGGTGTGAGATTCCCAAGTATCTGATATTATTTCGAATGGTTCAACAGGAAAAGATGATGGTACAAGGATGTAAGCAATGGTACAGATCAGTTCTGGTACTAGCGAAAAGTTTGGCAAGTAAGTGATAATTTATAAGTTCATATGAAAAGTAAGTGAAACCTGATGAATTTATACATGATACATAGAATTATGGAAATGTGCAAATTGTTGAGTTGAGTGTTTACTTACATTTACTTATGTTCTTTAAATTGTAAATGAATTGGAAAATTATACTTATTAATAATATGAACTTACTAAGCTATAAAGCTTACACTGTTTATTTTACTGTGTTTTATAGTGATTTCAAAGCTATCTCGGATTCGGGGATCGTCGGAGACTTCATCACACTATCAAGCTATCGTTTTGGTACTTTTGAATCTATGTTTTTGGAATATATGGCATGTATAAGAACTTTGGTCACTTTGGTATATAAGTTAATGATAAATTTAGCCATTAGAATTGGCTTGTAAATGTTTAAAGTTTGGTCTTGTATATAGCCATGAAAGTTGGCTTAATTTGGTTGGTTTGGTTGTGTATATATATGTGTGTGCATAAGGCTTATGTTTTGTGATTGAGGTTGGCTTTGTGATGCTTATTGTTAGTAGGTATTGTGGTTGTCAAATGGTTGATATTAGAGAAAATATATGCTTGTAAATTTAAGCATAATGATGCAAGTTTGAAAATGTTTACTTAGTTGAATTGTATATGTGAATTAGGTATAATGTAATGACCCATTTTGTGACTTGTGTATCTTGTGGATAATGGAATTGATTTGGCATGATTTAGGCTTGATTTAGTTGGTTTGAATGTCTATATATGCTATGTTTTGGTGCCATTTGGATTGGTGTAAGTGCATACAAATTTTGGGTGGCAAAATGGTTTGGTAAATAGCCTATTTTTGTCTACACGGGCGTGTGTCTCAGTCGTGTGTGATATACGGTCAGGTTACATGACCGTGTGTCCCCTGGTGTTGAATTAAAAACCAAGTTAGTATGCTCCACACGGCCTAGCACACGGGCGTGTGATTGGCCGTGTGGCGTAAGTCAGTATACCCTACAGGATTGGCAAGGCCTAGCACACAGGCTAGCCACACGGGCGTGTGTGTTGACCGTGTGACACAATTCAGAGAGTTATACGGGGTCGGACACAGGCTGGAACACGGCCATGTGATTCCATTTCGAATGTCCACATGACCTGTGACACGGGCATGCCTTTGGCCGTGTGAGACACCTGTATCTTGGAAAAGTTTTCTAAGTGTTTGAAAAGTTTATAAAGTTATCGGTTTAGTCTCGAACCATTCCGAATGCATGTTTTAGGTCTCGTAAGCTCGTATTAAGGACATATGAATGTTATTGTAACAGCCCGATTTAGGGCCTAGTCGAAATAGTGGTCTCGGGACCACAAATTTGAAGTGTGGAAAATTATTTTTATTATTATGAGGTTATAACATGATTATATTAGTGTATGAAAAAATTGGTGAGTTAATTTTGATATTTGCGAGCCTGATTGCGAAAAAGGACTAAATCGCAAAAAGGGAAAAAGTTGCATTTTAGTACCCAAATGTGTTAAATAGCTAGAGAACTAAAATTTGGGCCTTTAATGAGCAATTAGACACCTAGAAACAAGGTGGCTAGCCATAGAAGACAAGTTTAGTGAAAAAGTTAATATTAGGTGACTTGATGACATAATTTTGTGATAAAATAATGCCTAAAAGCTTAGCTATTATTTTCTTTCTTCTCCACATCTTCTCTCCACCGAAAATATCAGCAAAAGAGGGGGTTTTGAAGCTTTGAAATTTCAACAACTTATCACCTCAACAAGTGAGTGATTTCATGTCCTTAGTTGATGATCTTTGCATTTTTGAGACCCTTGAAGCATGAGCTTACAAATGAGGGGTCTATTTTGCAAGATGATTAAGAGTTTAGGGTTTTTCCATGAATGGACTTTGATGTTTTCTGAGTTTTTTTATGGAAGAATATGAGTCTTAAAAGAGTTTTAAACAACTTTTGTGAAAGGTGTTAGCATGAAAACACCTAAAGGGACTATTTTGCATAAGTTGCAAAATAAGTGATAAGTGTGTGAAATAGTGGAATTTTGGGGTTTCTATAAGAGTAGAAAGGTTTGTATTAGGCCTAAGATAAGATGAAATTCGATAAAAATCGATTTTCGAGCATAAGGGTAAAATGGTCATTTTGACAAAGTCTAGGGGAAAAATGGTCATTTTACCAAAGATGTGAATTTATGATTGCATAATTGTAATTAGTGACTAAATGAGTGCATTTTGTTATTATAGATCAAGATTTTTCAAATCCGAACCTAGACCGGGGGAAAGCCAAGCAAATCGACTAAATCGACTAGTCGAGTACATTTTGTAAACCGAGGTAAGTTGTATGTAAATAATACAACTATATTAATAATATATGTGTTGAATTGTCATTGAATGGATATAACATGAATTGCTTGATTGTGTATTGAGAATGCATAAGGACAAAGAGATGGTAGAATTCCCATTGGAATACTAGGAAATAAACCGGATATTCAAGCTGTGACATTTGGGTTACTTAAGTGAGCTAGTGTAAGACATGTCTGGGACATGCGTCGGCCACATTATGAGAGCCAGCGTAAGACCATTTCTGAGACATGGCATCAGCATTGAGACGAGTGCTGGTGTAAGGCGTGTTTGGGACACGCATCGGCCTCGATAATAATAGTCAGTGTAAAACCAAGTCTAGGACATGGCATCGACTTGAGATATGAGCCAGTGTAAGACTATGTCAGGGATATAGCATCGGCACCTTGCCCCAAGTTTGAGGTCTATAGAATGACTGGTAGTGTTCCGAATGGTTCAACGGTATAAGTATGTTGTGAGTTAATAATGAAAACTTAACCATGTTGTAAGTGGTATAGGTACCTAATTGGTATGTATGAGAAATGAGATCATTAGAGAGCATATGACTTGAATGGATGGTAATGAGTAAGTCATGCTTATGCTTACCCTTGTGTTATGAGCATGATGATTATTGATGAATTGTTGTTGTATATTTACCTATATGCAACTTACTAAGCTTTTATGCTTACCCTCCTTTCTTTCCATTTTCTTATAGTGCCATCTAATTAGCTCAAGGATCACTTGGAGTCAGAGATATCGATCACACTATCGTCCGATCCCTTCGGTATGGCTGGATTTATATTTTTAAATATGACATGTATAGGGCTTAGACTTGATTATTTTGTGTCCTTATGCATTGGCCAGAGGTGTAGGCTTAGGATAAGGCCCACACTTTGTATTTAACTTTGATGTTGACTATTACTCATTTTGATTATATGCAAAGATGATATTTCCTGGGTTAAGTAAATTGCCTTATGAAAGAATGTCTATAGTAGCTGAACTGGTTGTATGGTATAGACTAGAATTGGTGTTGGTTGAGTTTGTGTTAATTGATGTAAATAAGGGTGGCAAATAGGCTTGGTAAATAGCCTTATTTTGTCCACACGGGTAGGCACACGAGCATGTGTCTAGGTCGTGTGTGACACACGGTCAGCCTCATAGGCGTGTGATGAGGCCGTGTGTCCCCTGCACGTAAAAAGTTCAAGTCAGTATGCATGGTAATAAACACACGGGCAGAGACACGGCCGTGTATCTCAGTCGTGTGGAGGACATGGCCTAGCACGCCTAGCACACGAGCGTGTGCTATGGCCGTGTGACATGTTGGGTGTGTTAACGTCAGAAACAGGATACTCAAGTTTTCTCACACGGGCCAGGGCGTGTGTCCAGGCTGTGTGAAGTCTGCACTTGAATCATGTGAAATTATGTAAATAAATTGGCCACACGGATAAGGGACACGGGCGTGTCCCTAGGTGTTTAGGCTGTGTGGGACACACAGGCCATCAACATGACCATGTCAAGGTGGTCACACGGGCGTGTTACCCTTCCACACGGGCGTGTGCCCTGTTTTAAATACAAAGTTTGCATAGATTGGATAAGGACCTGGAAGGATTCTGAATGGTTTCCAATGGTCGATTTAGGCCTCGTAGGCCCATATTAAGAGGTTTAAAGTAGAAATTGAAAAAGTCTTAATTTGGGCTGAGTCTTGGTGACTTAAGATGGGTCGCATGCATGAGATCAAGTTAGGTAATGCCTTATATACCGCCCCAGTTTGGGTAATGGATATGGGGCATTTCAGTTATTGATTGATGATTATATGAAATTTGAAAATGTACGTGAAATGTTTGTGTAATTGTATAACATGTTCAGTAATGCTCTACACCCCTATTCCGGCATTGAATACGGGTGAGGGGTGTTACATTAAGTATCAAGCTCTCTCTAGATCCAATTCTAGACATGTATATATCTATTGCTACACTTTGTACTTTGCAACTTGTTCATTTTTATTTATGATTTCCACCTCTTGTTTTATTATGCGAAAATAAAAAATCCTATTAAAACCTAATCCTATTAAATAACCTAAGAACGTAAATAAAATAAAGTTAAGATCCTCTATTTTTATTTATTTGCAAATCCCTCCAAATTTGACTCATCTTTTGCTCCATTGTCTTTGTTTTTGCATGAATCGCTTCTCTCCCTCTTCGATAGTGGACTCCATGGTTCAAATATGAAATCTAGAAACTCAAGCACAAAAAAAAAGGGTCATTGTATATTTTCATAAGAGAGCTTCTCATTGAGTCATCTTGTATTTTTGAATATCTTCAGTGAGCTTTTTGCTGCCACTGCATATGTTGCATGATGTCTATCAATTTTGACAGCTCATCTTGAAGATTTGGGCGAGGCGATTGAGTCCTGGATATTGAAGTTGCAACATTAGGTTCGGTTACTGGTTCCATTGGTTCTGCCTTATCAGGGACTTCAGCTGACTGCATTGGTTCGATTTCTGTGGTATCTTCTTCTTCTTTAGGATCCTTGCTCTCTTCAACTCATTATTGTAGAACAGAGTCTCCAGCTATTCGGTAAAGGTCCTAATTTGTGATTGTACCCTGGCTATAACCTGTCTTCTTTACGTTTGCAAGAATTTTAACTTTCAAGCACAAAATTATTATCGTAAAGGGAAAGTAAGCTGGGCCAGAACGTCTTGCGGCATAATTTCGTATTTCTCTCAGGATGATTTTTCCCACATCAATAGTCTTTCCAATTAAAATCAAGTATAGTAAGACCATTCACTCTAATGAAATTGTAGTCCCATGTGAAATGGGCATAATGCTATATTGAATGAAATAGAACCATACCTTTGCTAGTGGTGTCAAATATTCTCTGCGACAAATGTGAATTCCTTACTTTGACACAGTCCACTTAGAACCTGGAACTGCAAGATCCTTAAGAATTTCTTGTAGATTTTCAGACTCAATATTGCTCATCAAGGAAGAATATTCATCGTCTTCTAAATCAGGTAATTCAAATAATTCGTTAATAGCATTTGAGGTTATTGATACCTTAATTCCGCGAACAAAAACTTCTATCAATTTGCTTGAGGTCAAATTCGCGTAAAATTCATGAACTAACTCTTCATCTAGACTAGCTCTTTTCTCACAAAATAATTCCCAATTGAGAGCTTCAGCAATTTGTCGAATGCGCACCATGAAATCAATATAGTTGCTTTCTTTCAGCGTAAAGCCTTTTTTTGGGTGCATCTGTTGATTCTTAAAAATGATTTCCTATCTCCCTTTGGCTTCTTCACATTAGAATTTAATTTGTGATTCGTCAATTAGGGCAGAGGCACGAGTTTGCGAGGCATGATTAACCTGAACATAAGATGGAAAAATATTTTCTCAAAAATTTAATAAGTATAAAAATATTAATAATTCAATAAATTGGAAAATTAAATAATTAAATAAAATAAAAATTTAGGAGAAAAATTTGTCTTACCACTTTTTTATAAAAATTAAGAACTCAAAGCAAATAAATATAAAGCAAAAGGGGTTGGTTTAGGGATGGTTGTAGGGTGTCCTGATGGTGTGCTATGATAGGCAAGGGTGTTGGTGCGAGTAGCAATAAGCGGTGAGAGTAGATGCAAAGGCAGCGGGTAGCAGGCAGCACTGTCGGGTGGATCCTTGCACAAGCAGCAGGGCATGTGTGTGCCGCATGGATGCGGGGAAGTGGGAAGCAAGCAGGTGCATCAACGGGTGGGTCCTGAAGAGCTACTGGAGCTGGACGTACGGCAAGTACAACGACAATGAGTAGGCTATTGGCGCGACGGTGTGCGTGGGGCTACTGTGTGCATGTGTGAGCTGTTGGCTGAATAGGGCAGCTGCTAGGCGTGAGGGTGATGTGCGAAGCTGGGTGGTGTTATGGTTAGAGATTTCGGTACTAAATGATTTGGTACTGGATGCAATGATTGATGGAGGGATGACTGCAAAAAAAATGGCAAAGGTGGGTGAAATTTTTAGTGAAAGGAGTAGGAGTTTAATTAGAATTCATAGAACAAATTAATAATTAAGCTATTCCAAATTCTAATTCTACATAGAGTTAACAAAAATTAATAATTAATATAATGCATATTAAATTATTATTTGCTATTAATTTATTAAAAATAAATACTTATTAAATAAAATATGATCAAATTTAAAATAATCCTAATTCTATGCAAAGTTGATAATAATTAATATATATTATAATAGATATAATTATATATTAATGATTATCATCTTATTTATTAAATTAAATTAAAAAATTTATTCTAGATGCCTTTTGAAAATATTTACAAAAAGATACATCTAATTTTTAGTATTTAAAAAAAGAGCAACCAAATTTTGAAAATAGTTTAATTAAGTACCTAGACTTAAAGAAAATTTGAAATTGAGTTGCAATTAAAACTTGGATCAAAATTGACCCTTTTATTTGAAAACCAAAAATTATTTTGCCATTTAGGGAATAATTTCTCAGAAGATTATGTTAAAATCAATTCCCAAGAAAGATTGGACAGGTCACAAGCGGTCCTGCTTAAGTTCCAATCTCTTAGACAGAATTTATTTAAACATGCTAATCTCGAAAATATATCCTAAATCATGTATTAAAAAAAAGAAAAACAAGAAAATTAAATATCTAATAAAATGAACAAGATTTGATCCCATTCAATTTTATCTCCCTAGTAATGTTTTAAGCGCTGAGCATTGACTCGAAAATTACCTCCCTTACTTTGAAGTTCGACAACTCCATATGAATAAACTTAGTGAATCGAAAATGGACTGGACCAACGTGATTTAAACTTACCTGGAAAGAACCTTAATCTGGAATTGAATAACAAGACTTGCTTACCTACTTCAAATTCTCGAACCCGAATGTGTTTCTCATGCCATCTCTTAAGTCTTTCCTTGAGTAATTTGGCATTCTCGTATGAGAACATTCGAAACTCTTCTAACTCATTGAGTTGGAGCATTTGTTTCTCTTTAGCAAGCTTAAGATCCAAGTTGAGTTGTTGGAGATCCCAGTAAGCTTTGTGTTCTAACTCCAAGGGTAGATGAGATGCTTTCCCAAAGACCAATCTATAGGGTGACATCCCTAAAGGTGTCTCGTATGCTATCCTGTAGGCCTATAAAGCATCATCCAATCTTTTGGACCAATCTCGTCGGTATGGGCAAACTACCTTCTCGAGTATGCCTTTGATCTCTTTGTTTGTCAGTTCAGCTTGCCCATTTGTATGCGAGTGATAAGCTGTGGCAACTTTGTGCTTCACTCCATGATTGTCAAGTAACCATTTCAACCACTTGTTCACAAAATGGGACCTTTCGTCACTGATGATGGCTCTTGGGGTTCCAAGCCTTGTGAACACATGCTTTTGCAAAAACTTCATCACAACCTTAGCATCATTCGTCAAATATGCCTCAGCCTCAACCCACTTAGACCCGTAGTCTACTGCTACCAATATGTACTTGTGACCAAAAGATGGAGGGAAAGGACCGAGAAAGTCAATACCCCAAACATCGAATAATTCTATCTCAATGATGTTTCTTCACATCATGAAGAAAAATAAAAACAAGAAAAATTATCTGATAAAATGAACAAGATTTGATTTCGTTCAATTTTATCTCCCCAGTAATGTTTTAAGCGCTGAACATTCACTTGAAAATTACCTCTCTTACTTTGAAGTTCGACAACTCCATATGGATAAACTTGGTGAAATGTAAATGGATCGGACCAACGTAATTTTAGCTTACCTGGAAAGAACATTAATCTGGAATTGAATAACAAGACTTGTTGACCTGCTTCAAATTCTCGAACCCGAATGTGTTTTTCATGCCATCTCTTAAGTCTTTCCTTGAGTAATTTGGCATTCTCGAATGAGAACATTCGAAACTCTTCTAACTCATTGAGTTGGAGAATCTATTTCTCTTTAGCAAGCTTAAGATCCAAGTTGAGTTGTTGAAGAGCCCGGTAAGCTTTGTGTTCTATCTCCAAGGGTAGATGATAGGCTTTCCCAAAGACCAACTTACAGGGTGACATCCCTAAAGGTGTCTTGTATGCTATCTTGTAGGCCCATAAAGCATCGTCCAAACTTTGATCTCTTTGATCTCTTTGTTTGCCAGTTCAACTTGCCCATTTGTCTGCGAGTGGTAAGCTGTGGCAAACTTGTGCTTCACTCGATGCTTGTCGAGTAACCATTTCAACCACTTGTTCACAAAATGGGACCTTTCATCACTGATGATGGCTATTGGGGTTCCAAACCTTGTGAACACATGCTTCTGCAAAAACTTCATCACAACCTTAGCATCATTCATCGGATATGCCTCAGCCTTAACCCACTTAGACACGTAATCTATTGCTACCAATATGTACTTGTGACCAAAAGATAGAGGGAAAGGATTTAGAATGTAACACCCCTTCCCGTCTCCGACGCCGAAACAGGGTTCGAGGCATTACCGAACTTACAACATAACATTCATACATATCCAAATTATAAATCTTGCGTGCAAATTAAAAAATTTATCAATCACAATCATATTGTCCCTTACTAGGCTCGTCTCAGCCTTAAACCATGCTTAGAAGTGGCTCGAGAGTAAACCGATAACTCAGACATCTTATACGAGACATACAAATTTTTCATCACTGCAAGGGTCACACGCCCGTGTGCCCCGGTCGTGTCACTCACACGGTCGAGAGACACGCCCGTGTCTAGGCCGTATGGAAATAGGGCATACATACAGACTTAATTCGAAAGGCCACCCCAAGGGACACACGATCGTGTAGCATAACCGTGTGTCGCACACAGCTGAGGCACACGCCCGTGTCTCTTCCCGTGTGGACAAAAGTAGGCCATTTACAAAGTCAATTTAGCTACCCTTTCTTTTCTTTTTTTTCATCCCTAAAAGTATCAAACCAAGCATATTTCATGTCCAAAAGAAATTTAAAAGCATACCAAATCATGCATTAATCGACCCATAATACCATCATTCATTATCATAGACAAATCCAACTCAAACATACCAATTCAAAGTACTAACTTCATATTCAAACATATGATTCATACATCATGTTAATCCATTTGAATTTATAGCAGTTCCTATCATATCAACTTTTCAAATCAACCATAAAACTTACCAAAATTGACTATTTCATTTGGACATTCATGAGCACATTAAATTCTACTATTTTTGAACACAAAGCATATACCAAAATTTATTCCTAATCTCATCCATAACCAAGCCATATCACATGGCTAGATATACACATCTCAAAACATATCTAAAATTCTCTAGCCTATATATGCCACGCAACCAAAAACTCAAAGCTTTCATTTACAGAAGTGATAACCAAATAGTGTGATAAGATCTCCAACGACTCCCAACCCGACAAGTCTCCAAAACTCTATTAACATAGGAAAAACACACAGAGTAAGCTTTGAAAGCTTAGTAAGTCATAAGCAAATAATTCATTTCAATGATATTTATAAATCATTATCATTAAACCAAATTTAACAAATCTCAATCACATATACATTCATTATACTTGTAAATTCATAGAACCACATTAAATAACTTCATTTATCTTGTTTATCAATAAACATATAACCATACTTTCAAAATCGAATAACAATCGTTACTTCATCATATAAATCAAGCTCACACATATTCATTTCATCGCCAACCTAACCATGGTCATTTATTACGAATCATACATAAAGTTATATCAGCTTCTTTTAAATACTTCCAAACTCAAACATCTATAATTTCCTATTCACCTAAACCCAATTGTATATATAAATCATATAACCAACTCACCATTTTAATTTCAATACTTGTTCCAGTTTTTGAACCAAGAAATCATACATCACAGTCATGTTTCATGTTTCATGTTTCGTAAATCTCATATCCGAAACATAGCACCCCAATTTCATATAGCGAGTATATATAATACATCATACTACTCATCTTTATTCAAAGTCATATCTTACTTTCATTTCACATCTTTAATCTTATGAATAGCATTAATAATGCCATTCAATCCAACTCATTTCACCATTCATTTACATAATTTTTCATCTATTGTATACTTAACATTATCAACCACATAGGTTTCGTACATACATGTATCATTACCTTTTTATCTGTCACGCTTATCATTTCAATGCTCAAAACATTATTTCATTTGATCATCCTTGAACATTCAATGAACTCGCACACTTAGTGCTAATTAATTAACCGAAGCTATAATTGTATCGCACACTTAGTGCCAATTAATTAGCCGAAGCTATAATTGTATTGCACACTTAGTGCCAATTTAGTTGCCGAAACTATAATTGTATCGCACACTTAGTACCATTACATTAAACTGAACTTATGTCGGTGTCGCCCACATAGTGCCATTTACTCAACCAATGCTATTACAATGTCACGCACTCAGTGCCATTTTAATAGTCGTAGCTATTGCCTTTATCGCACACTTAGTGCATCAAATCCAGTTCACATATTACATATTTCAATCTCACAACCATAATTCTTTACAACTCAATTCAGCATATATATAATACACACACATTTCAATTTAACAACATTAATATACTTATGAACTTACCTCGTACTAACACGAACTGACCGGAATGACTATTCGATAGTTTGACTTTCTCTCGATCTAGATCCGAATTCCACTTTTCCCAATCTATTTAATAACAAAATTTACTTATTTAATCATTAATTCATTCAATTTAACACAATTTACACATTCTGGAAAAATTACGCTTTTGCCCCTAAAGTTTCACACTTTTACAATTTAGTCCCTATTTCAAAATAACACAATTTACTCGAAATTTCCACAAACCCATGTTTATCTGAATTTTCATAGTACTCATACAAGTCCACATATTTCATTTATTTCACATTTTAGTCCCTCAAAATATCATTTTCACAATTTAGCCCAAATTACTCAAATTTATCAAAAATCCAAACACAAAACATGTTAACCCAATACATATCTTTTATTTTTCATCATCAAACCACAAATTCATCACATTATCAACAATGGCATCAGCTAAATTCTTTAATAATTTTGAAATCGGAGGTACGAGCTAGCTAGATTACGAAGCAACGATCTCAAAAATATAAAAATCATTAAAAACGGATAAAAAAACCGTACCTTAATTGCTTGAATTAGCTTAGCCGAATGAAAAACTCCATTTTTAGCTTTTCTTCAAGCTTTATTTGGCCAAAAATGATTAACATAAAGATGGCTTTATGTTTTGTTTTATTTATTAACCTTTATTATCAAAATAACGCACGTACCCTTAATTATAAACCATTTAAAATATTTCATGCATGGCCAAACATGTCCACTCACAAATCAAATGGTTTAATTACCATTTGGGGACCCTCACTTTAAAAGCCAAGGACAAATAACACCTCTTTACTAATAGCATGTAACTTTTGTATTTTACGCGATTTTGGCCTTTTTGCTTAATTAACTATCAAAACGATAAAATTTTTCAACGAAACTTTAATACCATCTTATTGTCACTCCATAAAAATTTATAAAAATATTTACTACTCAGGTTATAGAAACGAGGTCCCGATACCTCATTTTCTAAACCCACTTGACCTTAGGGTCATACCCCTTAAACTTAATAAATTGCTTATAAAACAAAAATCACAATAACAAAAACCTTTTTAAAATCACAATTAACTCGTAAATATTTAATATAATATTTACAAACCTACTCATCGGATTTGGTGGCCTCGAAACCACTGTTCCGATTAACCCTAAAAACGGGTTGTTATAGAGAAAGTCAATACCCTAAACATCGAATAATTCTACCTCAATAATGTTTGTTCGACGCATCTCATTTCCGTTTGTGACGTTTCCAACCTTTTGACATCCATCACAGCTCCTTACGTAATCATACACTTCTTTAAATAGTGTTAGCCAAAAGAATTCAGCTTGCAATACTTTGGCCGCAGTACGTGTACCCCCCACTCGGAGCTGAGTGGTAATGATATAGAATCTTCTGTACTTCATCTTCTACCACGCATCTCCTGATCATTTGATCTGCATACTTTTTAAACAAGTATGGTTCTTCCTAGAAATAGTACTTCATATCATGAAGAAACTTTTTCTTTTGATGATACGTCTTATCAATTGGCATCAAACCACGAGTTAAATAGTTAGCAATATCAGCAAACCAAGGGGTATTATGGACATGATTTACCTTCAGTATGTGTTCATCTGGAAATGTCTCCTGAATGGGTATAAGTGGAGAATTCCCTTCTTGTGGCTCCAATCTGGACAAGTGGTTTGCTACTTGGTTTTCTAGTCCCTTTCGATATTGAATTTCTAGATCAAACTCTTGAAGTAGAAGTACTTATCGGATCAGTCTCGGCTTAGCATCTTTCTTGGCAAGTAAACACTTAATTACTGAGTGGTCCGTATAGATAGTCACTTTGGTACCTATAAGATAAGATCAAAACTTATCAAAAGCAAGCATAATAGCAACTCTTTCTCTGTTACCATATAATTCAATTGAGCTCCTGTCAGAGTCTGTCTTACGTAATAGATGGGATAAAAAACTTTGTTCCTTCGCTAGTCCATGACAGCTCCTATCGTAAAGTCACTTGCGTCACACATCAATTCAAATGGCAAATCCCAGTCTAGTGTGAGTACCGAAACTAACCAAATCTTCAAATCTTTAAAAGCTCTTAAGCACACCACATCGAATTTGAACGTCATGGCCTTCTCCAATAATTTGCATAAGGGTTTAGCAATTTCAGAGAAATCCTTGATAAATCTTTGATAGAAACCGGCGTGGCCCAAAAAGCTCCTAACACTCTTTACAGATGTTAGAGGTGGGAGTTTCCTACTAACATCTACTTTTGCTTTATCAACCTCAATTCCATGTCTCGTTATCCGATGCCCTAGAACAATACCTTCTCGTACCATGAAATGACACTTTTCCCAGTTGAGTACGAGGTTTGTTTTTTGCATCGCCTTAGTACCTTGGCTAGATTGGCTAGACAATCATCATATGTATCTTCAAATATTGAAAAATCATCCATAAAGACTTCCAAGTATTTCTCAACCATGTTAGTAAAAATAGACATCATACATCTTTGAAATATAGCAGGTGCATTACATAAACCAAATGGCATGCGTTTAAAAGCAAATGTACCGTATGAGTAGGTGAATGTTGTCTTGTGTTGATCTTCTGGTGCTACTGTAATCTGATTATACCGTGAGTATCCATCGAGAAAATAGTAATAGTCTCACCCCGCGAGTCTATCCAGCATCTAGTCCAAAAACTACAAAGGAAAGTGATCTTTGCTAGTCACCTTATTCAACTTTCGGTAATCGATGCAAATTCTTCATCTAGTAACCGTTCTAGTCGGTATCAACTCATTATTCTCATTTTCAATGACCATAAAACCTTCTTTTTTTGGCACGCACTGGACCAGACTTACCATAAACTATCTGAGATGGGGTAAATTATACCCTCATCTAATCACTTGATGATTTCTTTCTTTACCATGTCCTTCATAATGGGGTTTAGTTTTCGTTGTCCATCAATCATCCCTTTTTCGCCATCTTCTAGGATGATCTTGTGCATGCATACAGATGGACCAATGCTGCGAATATCGGCTATGGTCCATCTGATGGCCTTCTTGAATTGTTTCAATACTAAGATGAGTTTATCTTCTTGCTCAACGGTTAATTCCGCTGAAACAATCGTAGGCAAAGTAGAAGCATTACCTAAATAAACATATTTTAAATATGAGGGAAGTACCTTCAGTTCTAATTTAGGTGGGTCCTCGATTGACACTTTTGGCTGGGCGTAATCCCTATTCTCTAACTCCAAAGATTCAAAACAGGATTGCAAATTAAATTCCCTTTGGTTAGCTTCTAGCAAAGCAAAGTATCCATCCTCCTCTTCATCATTTGGAGGGTTTGACGTCAAAATTTGTTCTAATCGGTCCTCAACACAGTTGAGTTCCTTTTCTATGATTAATTCTTCTAAATCAGACACTACAGAACAATCATCAATTGTGTCAAGAAATCGCATAGACTTAAAAAATTAAATTGAACTTCCTGCTTCTGCTTCCTTTGTTAGGAAATTGTATTCCTTTACGAAGGCTACCATCTCAAATTCTCTAAGTCTTCATTTTTTTAAAAGGATATCCTTCATGAATTTGATGTAGTTAACTATTTGTTCAAGTGCTTCAACCAATAGGATGTTGATATAAAATTGCTTGAGTACGTCTAGGAACTTCTTGAATTGAACTTCCTATTTCTACTTCTGAAGTCTTTGAGGGTAGGGTGGTGAAGGCTTCTTTACTGAAACTGGTTGATTCGTCTTCTGTAGTAATTCTGCATCTAAGAAAGTTGTTAGTTTATCAAAATTAGCTGGTTTAGAAGTTACCATATTGAATTTTGCAGATTCTGGTTCTAGTGAAACTGAAATTTTGACACTCTGTTGAACTTCCTTTGAGTCTTGAGCATCAGCTGGCTCCTCTTAAACTTCAATTGTGTTGGGCTCTAATGTCTTTTCGCTCCTTAATGTCAATGCTTTACAGTTCTCCTTCCTTGGATCCCTTGGATTCTCCGTATCACTAAGTAAAGCACCTTGTGGTCAGTTTCTAAGTTTAGTTGCAAGCTAGCCCATTTGGTTTGCCAAGCTTTTCAATGTAGCTACTTGGCTTTGGATTAAGGCATCATTCTTGTCTATGTATGCCTTCAACAAGTTTTCTAAGCCATTGTATGGTTTAGCTTGAGGTTGTTTCTGAACTTGTTGGGTAAAAATAGGAGGCTGGGTTGGTCTAGGTTGGGCATATGTGTTACAAGGTCCAGCCCCTTGGTTATTCCAAGAGAAATTAGGGTGGTTTTGCCATGATGGGTTATAGGAATTGGATTTTAATCCTTGCCTTACTTGGTTTTGGTTCTTGTTACCAATGTAATACACAGAATTTGGGTTCGATGGACATTCTTCGAACAGATTTCCTTCCCCACAATAGACACAGGCTACATTTTCAAATTGATTCGGTGGCTGTGCAACAAAACTATTAAACCCATTAGTGGTAAAATTTTTAAGCATTGAGGATATTGAGGATACCTAAGATACGAGTGAAGTAAGAGCGTCTACTTCATGTATTCCAGCGACCCGTCTTCCTGATGCTGCTCGATTGGTTGGCCATTAATAATTGTTACTGGTAATCCTCTCGATGATTTCATAAGCCTCATTGTAAAACTTAGAAAGGAGAGCATCGTTAGCAGAAGCGTCCACTACCATCCTCGTACGAGCATTGATACCATTATAAAACGTCTCAAGTTGGATGTAATGTGGGATTCCGTGATGAGGGCACTTCTGAAATAATTCTTTGTACCTTTCCCATGCCTCATACAAGGACTCATCATCAATTTGTTGGAAAGTGGTGATCTCGTTCCTCAACTTAGCATTCTTACTATGCAGGAAATACTTCATGAGGAATCTTTCTGCTAACTCTTGTCATGTGGAAATTGAATAAGGTTACAATGAGTTCAACCAGGCTCGAGCTTTGTCCTTTAGAGAATATGGTAACAGCTTCAATCGTAGTGCATCTTCGGGTACTCCGAGTAACTTGAAAGAATCGTTCACCTCTATGAACAGTCTTAAGTGTTGGTGAGGATCTTCGATAGGCATTCCACTGAATTGGCCCACTGTCTGAAGTATCTAGAACATGACTGGCTTTATCTCAAACAGTTGTGCCTCGATTTCGGGTCTCCTAATACCCGGATTAAGATCATGAAACACTGGTATGGAATACTGTCTTAGAGCTCTATCCCTATCATCAGCGATAAGGATAGGATTTTGAACAAGGTTTGCTTCGTTTCCTTGATTAAGATTTTTGAAGTTCATCTCTTCAGTCCTTCTCTGACTTGCTTGTCTTCTTCGCTATCGAAAAGTTCTTTCTATCTTCGCTGTCGAAAAGTTCTTTCTATCTCAAGGTCTACGGGGAGTAAATAGATAATTCAGTCAATACTCGTAAACACTTGAAATAAACACAGAAAAACTAATTAAGTTAAAAGTGAATAGGAAAAAAACCAAAATGCAATATTAACAAATTCACAAATAATGACTTTTAAAAACAGTCCCCGGCAACAGCTCCAAAAACATGGAACAACGGGAATGTGCAAGTGTACATAATCACAACAAGTAATAATGTGACAAGTAAATGTCGAGTTATCGTACCCACAGGGACTGTGAAAAAATTTATTTATGAAATTAATTTAAAACACTTTGGTGAAGGAAAATATTTTGATTTGAGGAGGTGATTAAAAACTAGGATTTTAGCTAAGTAAAATAAATAAAAATAAAATAAAAAGTTCCAATGCATGATTTCAAAAGATGATTTTAATCAAGATGACATAATTGTGTTAGATTAATTGCATTTCTTAACTTAGAATTATTAAACTCATGTTCATGTTGTTACAAATAAATTTATGGCAACTCGGTAATTTGCTAACTTATGAACATACTTACCTACCAAAATTCATTTATCTCTTGACTATATCTCTATGTCAATTCAGCCGATTAAACAAATTCTAATAAGCAAGTGTGTTAATGCACATACATACTTATGAAATTAAAATAATCTTTTATACATATCTCTATGCCAATTCAAACAATTAATAAAATCTCATAAGCACATAAAAGATTACGTGAGGTAAAAATGTATTTCTACCTTGAAATAGTTTAATCACAATAATCTTGCAAGTTATGCAAGGATAATGTATCACTAGATACCACTGCTAATTTAACGCTCAGCTATCTTAGATGATTAAACATGCACTGATTAAGTATCGTGTCAATTAATTACAATTTCAATCGGTTTAAATAATTAATTCATTAGTTACCTTACAATTGTAATGCAAGAATAACTTAGTAATGGTTTTACTTAATCAAACATCTTACTGAGGCCTATAACAACACAAACACAATTTTAATAAATTAAGTAGACGAAATGCAATCAACCTAACACAAATTCAATTTCAGCCATATTAATTAAATTAAACATATCAACATCACAAATATTCATAGACATGTTCATCATAACAACAAAAAAATTAAAAGGATAGGGAACAAGAATCAAATCTGTTGTTTTCTCCGTGGCTTGACTAGTTTGCTCTACTCCTCCTTCTCCGCTTGTTCTTGTCAAATTGAGGCTTCTACGAACACTTGAATGCTACTCCAAATGGTGGTTGATTGACTCTTTTTCAAGAGGTGAAATCGGCAAGGAAATAGGGGAAGAAAATTAAGAACAATGGAAGGGAATGAAGAGAGAAAAATGAGAGAGAAGTGAAGAGATAAGAAGGGTTGAGATGTGTTTGAAGTGAGCAGCCAATGGGGTATTTATAAGTTGATAAGGCTGCTAAAAATAGCCAAAATCAGCAGCCAAATACTCCCCCCATGGCCAGCCACACATGTGGCATGTTTGAAGATTTCAAACATGCTATTTTAAGGTTGGGGCAAATCTAGAAAGGCATAAATGTGGAGGGGTTTGAATGCAATTTGAAGGAGTCTTCAAGGGCCATTGTGCAAGCCAAATAATCAGCCAAGCAAGCTGATTGGGTCTGCATGTGGGACGCTTTTGGGCTGCCTAGTGCTAGGTTGGATCGATTTTCTCGGATCAGCTCAACTGGGTCCCTTTTCATAATTAATTAACAATAATTTATTTAACCTAAATTAAATTGGATTAAAATTAAAATTAATTATATTATGAAGTAATACACATAATTTGGATTGTCTTAGGCTGAAAAAATTAATTTGCCTTGATGCTTCAAAATTGCTTCTCGGTTTGTGCTTCTAGCAGTGTCTCTAAGCCGTTTTTCACCCTTTTTGCAAATCTGTCGAAAATAATCAAAATTAATCAAAATTTGATATAAAATTAATTAAAATTCAACATGTTCATAATTTGGGTTCAATTTAATTATTTTATAAATATTATTTATTTTTTTCGACACGAATTTTACCGAAACTGCATGATTTTGAGTTAAAAAAGGGTATGAAAAGTGTGTATATTTTCGTGTTTCTAGTCATACACTATCCCTACAAACAAAAAAGAACACTAACAAACCAAAAAATAGCTTTCAAGTAAAATAACAAACAAACACAACAAAAAGAAACGGCGTATCTATAGACCTAGTTTTGGTCAATTATTCCCCTAAAAATCCTACAAAAATAACACAAAAATAACTCAATCATACACAGACTCCTCGGTAACGATGCCAACAACTTGACCGCTTTCACCACCGCATGTAAACACCGGGGTGGAGAATCAACACTAAACAATCAAATGTAATATGGTATTTGCAAGTGTGACAGGTTAGTCTTAATATTTGTAATGTTCAATGGAACACCCAGGTATTCCAAGGATCAAACCCAGAGGAGACAGGGATTAAGTGATCCCTAGATAATTGGTATGCAATTAAAGAGTCTAGTTAACTACTCTCTAAGTGTCATATTACAGCATGCCATAATTGAGGTTAATTGTGCTACTTATTTTCTAATTACTAACAATGACTAAATTGTGAAACAAGAAAAATTACAAAATTAACTAATATATAACAAACAATATATGGTTGACTTTCATGTTGTTAATTAACCTTCGGATTAATGACCTAAATCACTTGCACTCCTAAATTGGCTTAATTTTACCTCTTCATCTTAATTTTACCAAATTAGACAAATTACTTTGTTTTATCTCTCGACCTCACCAAACTAAGTCGAGAATATCAAATTGGTGCTCAATAAGATCTCCTTTCAGTCTCACTCATATAAATCTCCCTTAGTGGTGTCAATCCTAAGTTTTGAAGTCTATTCGATTTAGTCCAAATTTTGCTATTTAGTACCTAAACCAAATATTAACTAAACAACATTTTCATCAACCAACCACCTAGGATTTAGCTACTCATATTCATTTCTAAATAGGTAAGCATCCAACATTTAAGAACAATATGCATCAAAGTGAACTCAAAGAAAAGTTCAGAAGAAAAACTCAAGTTTCTTGGAAAACCTTGAAGGAAACAAAAATGGCATCAATGGTAGCAAGTAAAAACACAGAATATGAGATTTTTAACAAATACAATTAAAGTGCAATTACAAAGAAAGTTTAAAGTACTAAATAGTAATTAGCACCAAGCTACAGTAAACTTAACTAACTAACTACTTAACCAAAAACTAGAAAACTAAAAGTCTAAACCCTAAAAAAATAAAAAAATAAAAAGTAACTAAACCCTAAGCTAAAAAGATGATAAAAGTTGAAGAATGTGAAAGTATGTTTTTCTACCAACCAAAAGGTAGCTTTACAGCTTATTACAATCTAATTTTAGTGGTAAAAAATACCCTCAACATATAATTTTGATTCGTGTTAAGGTTGGACAAGGACTAGTCCTGTAGTAATATTTTGTCTCTGCTCGACAAAGGTATTACGATACCCAGGCTTCAGTATCACGAAACCTACGACAATCTTGAAGCGGGGGGTCTTTGGGTGTCTCAGTATCATGATACCTATGGTTTGTATCACGATACCACTGTAGATAGCCTCAATCCTTCTCTTTCCAATATTTTCAGGGGTATCACGGCTTTCATACTTCAATATTGTTATACCACCATTCTTGGTGATGCTTTCTTCACGTCTGGGCCACCATCGACTCCCTACAACACTCAAATAAACTTATTAGGTTCCCTATGGTGAATTTGGCCAAATCGGGTCTCAAAAATGGCATAAATTACACAAAATAACTTATTCAATAGAAAAGCTAAAACTAAATAAAAACACAAAAAAATACAGCCTATTTACTCGAGAATAGATTCTTCAAGTGTAATGGAGAGCCTAATTTGATGTATCAAATTATGGCAGATCAGCTTCCATAGTGGAGTCAGCAGTACAAATTTGCTTGACACTTCTCCATACTATAGACCCACCGCCTTGGACAAAGACACAAACCAATGTTGATTCCTCGAATATCGACACGTTTGGAAGCTAAAATAGGTATAATTGATAGGAGTACAATCTTTTCTTAAATACACAAGCATATAATCTCTCATTCTTTGTAAATAGTTGAGTATATGATTAACTGCTTGTCAGTGTCTTGGACCAGAATTCGCCTAAAATTGACTTACCAACCTTACTGTGAATTAAATATTTTGACGTTTGTATAAAATAGCATAATGACACTTCTCACTATCGAAGCATATGAAACTTTTCTCATGTATTCTCTTTCTTTCGTTGTCTCAAGAGAGTCCTCCAAAGAAAGATGAAAACTCGATACAAATGGTTGAATTCCCTTATTTGAATTTATCATTGCATGACGTTCCAATATCTTGTCTATATATGAAGCTTGTGATAAATCTATCACTTTGTTCTTTCAGTTCCTAAGGATTCGAATGCCTAGAACAAAGTTAGCTTCTCCCAAGTCATTCATGCTAAACTGTTGGGTTAACCATAGTTTAATAGATGACAATGTCCCTACATCATTTTCAATTAGTAGAATGCCATGGACACATAGAACAAGAAAGGCCACCTTTTCATCATTAATATTTTTATTAACACAAGGTTTATCAATGTTTTTCTCAAATTCAAAAGTTTGGATCACTTGATCAAATCTTTGATTCTATGAGCAAGATGCTTGCTTAAGTTTATATATTGATCTAAGCAATTTGCAAACTTCATACTTGTTTCCTTTAGTTATATATTTGTGGGTTACATTAAATAGATGTTCTCTTCAAGATAGTCGTTCAAGAACACTGTCTTGACATCCATTTTCCAAATATCGTAATCAAGAATTGACACAATGGAAAATAATATGCGAATTAGGTTAAGCATGGTAACTGGAGAAAATGTTTCTTTGTAAACGATACCTTCTTTCTAAGTATACCCCTATGCTACAAGTCTGCCCTTATAAGTTTCCACTTTTTCATCCGTATTTTTATTCTTCCTATAGATCCACTTACACCTTATCGGCTTTATCCCTTCCGGTAAGTCTACAAGTTCCCACATGTAATTGGATTTTATAAAATCTGTCTCAGCTTTCATAGTTATTTCTTAGAGCTTGGAATCAATACTCGGTGTTAAGAACACTTCTCCTAAACTAGAAGAACTGAGGCCTACGAGAAACCCTCCCACTGTGACGGAGCTCTCTATGCTACTGATTGTTTGAAGGTCTACTATTAGGAGTTGGATTTGGAATCGTTATTAGATGGCCTTGTGTATTTCCTAAAAGTTCCTCAAGTACTTCTTTACTTCGAGGTTTAAAGTAGTTCATGTAACTCTTCTTAAGAAAGGTAGCATGGGTCGACAATATATTTGTTTGCTCTTTCGGGCTATAAAAAAACACCCTTCGTTCCATTAGGACCAAAAATCATGCACAATTATATCCATTAATCCAACTTCGTCACATCTTTATCTGATATGTGGGCTGGACATCTCCAAATTATAAAATGCTTTAGGTTTGGTTTCCTGTCGTGCCATAATTTATATGAAGTTTTGGGTACGGCCTTAGTTCATACATCATTCAAAATGTAGCAAGCTATTTGTAAAGCATATCCCAAAAAGGAATTTGACAATTGTAAATAACTTACATAAATGGAACCATTCAATTGTGGAGTTTCCAGCATGGTTAATTGGGACAGTATCTCATTCTCTATGAGGTAACCTAAAAACTCACCTAATAAATATTCCCCACCTCGATCAGACAGAATTGTCTTAACGGGTAAACATAGTTTTTCCTCCACTCCCGTACAAAACTCTTTAAATTTATCAAAGGTTTCACTTTTATGGTACATTAGTGACCTGCAGCCAATTTTGGTGATAGTTTTAGTACATTTTGGCACTTAACGAACTTATTTTCTAACCATTTTATAATTATTTATTACATTTTCAACTTTTGTAATTTAGATTTAAATATTTGCAAAATAAGCATTTTTACGCAATTTCTAATATTTTAATGACCCGGCCTCGGGAACGACAAATGGGTTATTTTCTTATATAGCAATTTTGGGATATTTCCTTTATTAGACCCTAAGAATTTTATAGTATATTGTATTTCTTAGTATCTAGAGTTATGTGGGCACCAAGTAATATTTAGCCTTAGAGTCACCTGATGAAGGATATTCGGATTTAGACATAAAAAGTTTTATTTTATTCAGTTTTTAGTTTTATTTTATTTTTTTGTAGTCGAATATCCTATTCTGACGTGAAGAAATTTGTGAGCGAAGGTTGTTTCGAAATCGCGCTTCAATATATTTATTCATGAGCAATCTATTTACTCTTTTATTTTATTCTTTTATTTATATCTCGTTTATCTGGCCAATTAACGTTTGTATGAATATTAGGATAATTTTTTGTGCTTTATTTCTATCTTGAATGATTCGGTTATGGAATTGATTAATTAATTAAGTATATTAATCAATAGAAGAATAGAGATTTATCATAGAATTAGTTGGTATAAATTATGTGTGCCCAAACCCTAGGATTGATGACCCTAGGAAGTAATCTAGGTTAAACGAGGTCAAGAGATAAGTTTTGTAACACCCCTAACCTATCTCCATTGTCGGATTAGAGTTACAGAGTATTACGGCACACAATGAAACTAATGACATCATAATACCATTTGATTTAATTTAAAAAAATATTCAAAACCAATCATCATTCATAGCATATAGACTAATACAGGTCCTAACTTGAGCCTACGGCACCTTAAAATCAATTTGGAACAAACAAGAGCTAATTTGAAACGAAATAGAAAAATGTGGAAAAATTTAAAAATAGTGGGTCACACGACCATGTGGCCAGGACGTGTAACTGTAACACCCCTAACCCGTCTCCCTCACCGGATTAGGGTTACAGAGCATTACTGTACAATGCAAAACAATTAACATTGAAACATAAATTAATAAATAATTTACATGTTAACATTTGATAACACAATTTAATTATAGTATAAATACTCTTATTAAATCGAGCCTAAGAGACCCTAAAAATAGTTGGAAACATTTAGGGACAAATTTGAAATAAATAAGAAATTTTAGATAAAATTTAAAAAAATTTGTGAAACAGAGGTCACACGGTTGTGTGGCCAGGTCGTGAGACATAACCCAGATCGTGTAGGTATTTGAACTATGGGACACACGGTCGTGTCCCATCCCGTGTGTCTGCCCGTGTAACTTACTAACTTGGGTCACATGGTCGTGTTGCAGGTTGTGTGCTAGACCGTGTGAAACCTGTGCTTGAAATTAATATGACACATGGCCGTGTGGGGTGGCCGTGTGTGGCACACTGCCATGTGATAGCCCGTGTCTCAGGCCATGCACAGCACAAATTTCCCTAAAACCAAGCTATTACAAACCCTATTCTTGCACACCAAAACACACCATTTCTACAAACATTCATATGATCAAAACACATTCCAATCACACTCAAAACATATCAAATCAATCATCCAGTTAGTTCTAACCAATGTACCAATAATAGGTACCATAATCACAATCAACCTTGTTTCATTTCAATATTTCAAAATCAACCATTTACCATATTTCTAGCCTATCCAATATTTTAAATAAGAGGCATGAATAAAGTGACCAAAACACACATCGCATTTTATCTAATTGCCTATCCAATGTACCCTCATTGGTACCATAATTTAAACATTCAAACAAATCCATACTCAATATTTACAAGACATTATCAAAGTCTCCATTTCATCACATATGTTTACCATATATCAAGCTAATCACTAAAGGTATTTAGCCAATGACCAAAAGCACATCAAGTTTCAAACATACACTAAATATATTAAACATTTATAACCATAAAGCTTACTCAAACTAACTTATAAACAACACCGCCATAAAAAAATAACTTAAGGGATCCTAGTTCATGCCATTTATAACCCGACATCAATATATCCAAATCTTCTACCAAGATAAAGGATGGATAGTGTGAATGTACTCTGACTTGATTCCAACCGAATGAGCTTTTTGATAATCTACAAGATAAGGAAAAAAAACTACGTAAGCAACCAGTGTTTAGTAAGCTCGTATAAAGGAAACTTAACATACCGAACATAAATGATTAAACCATTAAAACATTACTCATTTATAATTATGCATACTTTTTTCTTCCAATTCACAACAAACCACAAGGTTAGTAGGTGTAGTAAAGAGCATATCCAATCAACTGAACATGAAACATATTAATATGAAGTTCAATACATAATTCCTCAATCTATTACTCAATTTGTTCCCTTTTCATTTCATATTCATATACCAACGTTTTCCATTTCATGTTTCCATAACACAGTTCTTTTCATATACGCATCCATTCATTAAAACTTAAATCATCTGTTGAATCAAAGGAAATAAAATCGAATACTTGGAAAATACTCATATAACCATTTAATTCCCTAAACATACCACAACATCACAATTTAACATATTTATAAAAATATAAAGTATATAATCACACCAAGGAATTAACATTCATTATCATACTATACTATTTAAACGTTCAACTCGTATTCATACTTACAATATATACCTCACTTGAAACGTGTTACCTAAATAACAAATGATTAGAGGGTGCCATAGTGTCTTTCAACCATGGTCTTTTTTATTCTCGACTTGATGCCATAGTGTCTTTCAACCATGGTCTTATTCATTTTTCATCGTGTTGCCATAGTGTCTTTCAATTATGGTTTTATTTATTTTCCGTCGTGTTGCTATAGTGTCTTTTAGCTATAGTCTTATTCGTTTGATTCGTGATGTCATAGCGTCTTTCAGCTATGGTCTTACTCGATAGAATCGTGATGCCATAACGCCTTTCAGTTATGGTCTTACTTGATAGAATCGTGATGCCATAATGCCTTTCAACTATGGTCTTACTCATTTCTGGTATGATGCCATAATGTCTTTCAACTATGGTCTTATTTATTTCCGGTATAGTGTCATAATGTCTTTTAACTAATGTCTTAACCATTTCCTTCAAGAAAATGAACTTGATTCATATATAAACAATTAGATATTAAACAACCTAAACAACAACTAATTGATTTAATCAAGTTACAAATTTACCTCGACAACAACAGTTGTAAAAACGAAGCTGACGACTAGTTTGACACTTTAGTTTTTCCTCGTTTAAGATCCATTTAGTTCTTTTCTTGATCTATATAATAATTTTCATTCAATTAAACCATTCAAAGAACTTAACATAATTAATTCAACTTATAATCCTTATTAATGGGAAATTTACAAAATTACCCCCAATGTTGTACTTTTTATGCAATTTAATCCCTAAACCCGAAACTTGCAAATTTCCCATTTTTAGCTAAAATTAATGTTAGTTGATTTTTATAGGATTTCTAAACAACCTAAGTTCAACAAAATTTCACATTAAATCCCATGAATTTTACACCTTTAACAAATTAATCCTTCAACATTAAAATTACTAAAAATCATTAAACAAAATAATTCTATTTAACAACTAAACTTTATAATCTCTTAGTTAAATCCATAACACACTTAAAAATCCATGGAAAGTCCCTAAAATTTTAACATTTTCACAAATTAACCCTCGAATTAGCTAAATTATGCTAAAACGATAACAAAAACATAAAAATCATGAAAAACAGACCTCAAAATCCTACACATGCATGGAAAAGAGCTTGCCTAAACTCCATGGTTTCAACAATGGTGTTTATTTGGCTGTAGGAGATGAACATAAAGAGAACAAAATATATATGCTTTACTTTTTATTTTATTTTAACATATCTTTTCTTTTAATTTTTATTAAAATTAACATATAATTTAACATATTTTAAGCGCCAATCGTGAATACCATTTGCCTATGGTATTATTTCCACATAAAACCTTGTGACATTATTACTTTAACTATTTAACTCCCTCAACTAATAGAATTTAACTTTTGTAACCTTTACGATTTAGTCCTTTTGAATTAATTAACTGACTAAACATTTAAAGTTCTTAACCAAATTTTAATATGACCCTAATAACACTCCATAAATATTTAATAAAATATTTAAAGGCTCAGTTTATAGAAATGAGGTCCCAATACCTCATTTTCTAAAACCACTTGACTTTAGGGACATACCACTTGAACCTAGTTATTCTTTCAATTAGCAAAAATCATTAAATCAAATTTCAACGTGATTCTATACTTGACTTGTAAATATTAAATAATAATATTTACGGACTCACGCGTTGGATTTGTGGCCCTGAAACCACCGTTTTTGACACTATTGAAAAACAGGTTGTTAGAACTCTCTCCTCTTTAGGAAATTTCATCCTCGAAATTTCTTACTTGGAATAAGTTTGTTTACTAAAAGCTCATAGACTCTTTTATCTTCTAAGTCAAATATGTCTCGTCTAGTTTGTTCTTGTTCATTTTTGGCCAATGTAATGGGGTTTTGCCAATAGTTAATATTTTTTTTCCAATTACCCTAGTACTCGATGATATATCACTGTAACGTATATCTTGCAGAATCTAAATTACCCGTTTCAACTGTTCATCTATTTGTGCCATAGCTTTGTGAATTTTAGATACATACAACTCAACTAGCTTTCAAACGAGTAATGTGTTCTGAACAAAGTAGAAATAAGTTGTTTTCATTAGTCTGACAATAATAATCCTAATCGATTCTCCCTTTCTCAATGTCAAAGATAGTCCAAATATAGAATCCATCAACTCGCCTTCATATCCATCAAAATTTATAATAATAAAAAAACCATAACAACTCATACAGGATTCCACTTTGACATACTAGATATCTCGATACAAACTCTAAAATTTCATATTTTATTCTCAGCTATCAGAATTTTTGTCTCAAATCATTTCATAATTTGTCATACTTGACCGAATCGAACAGACCCTACAATAAGTCTCTCGTAATATGTCTCGTATAAATTCAGAATTGTTCAACACATATTCAATTTTTGAATCATAAATTATCACCATCAATATTGAAATTAATGATCTGATTATTCCGAACCTATTTCCATTTCACCAACAAATTCGATTCCTTTCTTTTCATCTCACAAATTCTCTAAAGAATTAACCATTTAACTCCCGAGTCCGTAATAATTGGAATGGCATAATTCAAATTCATCTGAGTGAAACATTACTATGAATAATGAATTCTTTCATGGACTTAGTCTGAATCAGTACTAGAGCTTCTATCAACAATATTTTCAACTGATCAAAACTCTACTGCCATTTAACTGACCAAATTAGTGTAACATGTCCCTGTAACAACTTCATCATCAGCATTATAATTATCAAAAAATTCTTAATAATCATTTATAATACAGATTTTCAAATACTGAGCATGCTCTAAATCAATTTTATAACAGATCAGACATCATCAATACAGAATATCAATGAATTCATTGAACTATGATTGAAAAGAAACCCAATTCATCAAACTTCAAATGCTGCAAGGCATTATTTAATACAAAAGTCATAACTAGAAACTTGTAATGCTCATAACGAATTTTGAATGTTGTTTTCGGTGCATTTACATTTGTAACTCACAACCGATAGTAATCAAATCGATAATCTATCTTCGAAAACATGGTAGCACTTCTCAACTGATCGAATAGGTCTTCAATATGAATTAACGGATGTTTATTCTCTATTCTAACTTTATTCAACTACTAGTATTCTATATACAAACTCATTAACTCATCTTTTTTTTTCTAAATACAATACAAGCGTGTCCCAAAGTGATACACTCAATCAAATAAAACCTCTGTCGATTGATCCTTGCAACTGAACTTTTAATTCATTTTAACATGGTTGAAAACATTCTATATAAAACAATTGAGATTGGAGCAGTTCCTAGAATTAATTTTATGACAACTCAATATCCCGTTCTTACAATAAACCCAACAATTCTGCTAGAACATATGTAAACTTGCAAACTATCGATAACGGATCAACTTCCATTTTAGTTAGTCTCAAATCCAAGATATAAATCAAAGCATATCACGACTTTTTAATAAAAATTTATGTGTAGATATTGCTGAAATCAGAATCAAATCACAATTAGACTTAATGTAAATCAGTTCACGACTCTAACGTTTCAAATAAATTAATTTTTGTTGGCAATTCACTACTACATTAAGAGAAATCAATCAATTTACTCTCCATATAACACCAAATTCTATAAATGGCAGTAGCATCAATTCAACAGGAAAATTATAAACCTAAACTTTCAGTAAACACTGTTTGCAAACCAAATCAACTATGACTCTATGATCTGAAGGATTTATTATTTAACCACCACATGTTCAGTCAGCTCAACAAATAAACTCTTTTTTGTTACTAACGTTGTGCATATATGTATGAATGAGTTGTTCCAGTGTTAATTAATCCATACACATTAACATCTGAGATAGAAAAGGTACCAACAATATCATCAAGAACTGAAGCTTAATTAAGTACTCGGATCACATAAGCTTTGGTAAAAGTTTGAACTTTAGATCAAACGACTGTGTCTTTTATTCCACTTCTACTAACTCTAATCGTGCTTAAAGTTCTTGGTCATCTGTCTCTTATAGAAGTAGTAGTAGGTCTTACCTTCTGGTCTCTATTTTACTCAGTTTGATTCGGTAATCTTTCTTAAAATAATAGGGAAATCCACATAAAATAGAATCTGTCTTTTAAACCACACACTCCAAAATCATTTTGGCCATAATGGGTTGCATTCAAATCTATTTACATTTTTAACACTACCTGCACTGGTTACTAAACTCATCGGTGGTTGCACATTACTCTGTTTCATTTCATCTCTGACGTAAAACCTTGATGGCACTGAAACATGCTACTCGGTTCTTTCTTTTTTCTTTGTGAGGAAATAAAAAATGTTTTGAATACATTTCTTTAATTGAAGTCTCAAACTCTCATCTAGCTATGTTTCTCGTGATAACAAATTTCTTCCATTTTTCTAATCTTGATCAAATAAAATTACTAACTCGTGAAATTCCATTGCATACACAAACATTTTTAAACTCATTATTCAATTCATCTTCAAAACGAATACACAATTTCTTTCCAATCGTATCATCATATAATATATTAAACTAAAAAAACTCTCATTTGTATTTTGTAACTGATCTATTTCTCAGTTTCAAGTCAAGAAATTTCTCTTTCTTCTTGTTTAAATATCGTCTGCTGACATAATTCTTTCAGAAATCAATTAAGAAGAAATCCCAGTTAATCTGTTCTTTTGATACTATAATAGTTAAAGTTGATTACCAGTGAATAGCCTCCTCCTTTAACAAAGACACAACATATCATAGAGAATCTTTGAAAAAACATATTTCATTTTAAACTCTCTGTGTTTGCTAACTAGTACTCGCCTCTAGCTGAATCACAACTCACTTTACCTTTAAACTCTTCAGCCCTGCATTTTTTGAATTTTCTCAATAAGAAGCCTATGAATATTCTGTCATATAAATATTTGAGGATAAGGGGATAAAGGTCATTGAGCCATGAAATAAACTCTCAAATTCACATTAAACATATCATTCATTAATAAGAAAAAGTATTGCAAACATGTTCTTTAGACTCTTGAATTTCAACACATTATAAGCAGCCCCTTAATTAGAGGCTTGAGCATTGCTCTCAACTTCATCAGAATTAGCTCTGTTGGAAGACATCTTTTATCTATGTGACAAAACAAAATCCACAAGAGTCAAGAGACATCACATTATCATAGGTTATAAAATGGCATGCATTTCTAAACTCCATACATGCTACACTTAGTCCGAGAACAGACTAAACCGTAGCTTTGATACCACTAAATATAACTCCCCCTAACCCGTCTCCATCACTGAAATAGGGTTACAGAGCATTACTGTACAATTCAAAATATTTAACATCGAAACAGAAATTAATAAATAATTTGTATGTTAACATTTGATAACATAATTTAATTATAACCTAAATACTCTTATGGGCCTTAAATCGAGCCTAAGAGACCCTAAAAATAGTTTGGAAATACTCAGGGATTGATTCAAAATAAATTAGAAATTTTAGATAAAATTTAAAAAAAAATTGAAACAGGGGTCACGGCTGTGTGGCCTAGCCATGCGGGCATTTGCACTATGGAACACAGGGTCGTGTCTCAACCCTTGTGTCTTCTTGTGTAACTCACTAACTTGGGTCACATGGTTGCGTTGCAGTCCGTACGCCAAATTGTGTGAAACTTGTACTTGAAATTAATATAACACATGGCTATGTGGGGTGGTCATGTATGGCACACAGCCGTGTGATAGCCCGTGTCCCGGGCCATTTGCAGCATAAATTGCCTTAAAACCAAGCTATTTCAAACCCTATTCTTGCACACCAAAACACACCATTTCTACAAACATTAATATGATCAAAACACATTCCAATCACACTTAAAACATACCAAATCAGTTATCCAATAAGTTCTATCCAATGTACAACCAATAGGTACCACAATAACAATCAACCTTGTTTCATTTCAACATTTCAAAATCAACCATTTACCACATTTCTCGCATTCCAAATAACCATTTCTTTTTCATAACATTAACCCATTAGCCATTTTCTTTCAAAAGGCATGAATAAAGTGACTAAAACATACATAACATTTGATCTAATTACCTATCTAATGTACCCTCATTGGTACCACAATTTAAACGTCCAAAAAAATCCATACTCAATATTTACAGGACATTATCAAAGTCTTTATTTCATCTCATATGTTTACCATATATCAAGCTAATCACTAAAAGTATTTAGCTAATAACCAAAAGAACATCAAGTTTCAAACATACACCAAAGATATTAACATTCATAACCACAAAGCTTACTAATATTAACTTATAAACATCATCATAAACAAAATTACTTAAGGGCTCTTAGTTTATGCCATTTATAACCTAAAATCAATATACACAAATCTTCTACCAAGATAAAGGATGGATAATGTGAATGTACTCCAACTTGATTGCAATCGATTGAGCTTTCCAACAATCTACAAGACAAGGAAAAATAACAACATAAGCAACCAGTGCTTAGTAAGGTCATATAAAGGAAACTTAACTTACCGAACATAAATGATTAAACCATTAAAACATTACTCATTTATAATTATGCATAATTTTCCTTCCAATTCACAACACACTACAAGGTTAGTAGGTGTATTAAAGAGCATATCCAATCAATTGAACATGAAAAATATCAATATAAAGCTCAATACATAATTCCTCAATCTATTACTTAATTTGTTCCCTTTTCATTTCATATTCATATACCAACATTTTCCGTTTCATGTTTCCATAACACAGCTCTTTTCATATACGCATAGATTCATTAAAACTTAAATCGTCCGTTGAATCAAATGAAATAACATCGACTACTTAGAAAATACTCATATAACCATTTAATTCACTAAACACACCACAACATCACGATTTAACATATTTATAGACATATAAAGTATATAATCAAACCAAGGTATTAACATTCATTATCAAACTATATTGGTCAAACGTTCAACTCGTATTCATACTTACTGTAATAGCCCATTTTCAGTGGTGTCGGGACCACAATTTCAATGAGTGAGTTATTATTTTATTATTTATTTAATGTCTATAGGATTATATTAAGGCCGTATTAAAATTTCGTTAAGAAATTTTGAAGTTTAAATAGTTAATTAAGTAAAAAGGATTAAATCATAAAATGTGTAAAAGTTGAGTTCTATTAGTTAAAGGGGTCCAATGACTATGAAATCTTAAAATATTGGACTAATATAGTAATTATACTATCCTTGATGTTAGTGGACAAATTTGGACATGAATATGTTAGTTTTAAGTTATAAAAAAAGGTAATTAAGTAATTAGAAAAAGAATAGAAAATAAACTGAAGAAATTAAGATAATGTTCTTCCCCATTTGACATCTACCACCAAAAAACACCATCAAAATAAGGTTAGAGCATTCGTCTAAGCTCCCATCTTGCATGTAAGTGAATTCAAGCTCGTTTTTAATGATTTTTATGTTTTTGATTCTGTTTTAGCTTAATCTAGCTAGCTCGGGGGTTAATTTGCAAAATTTTTAAAGGTTGAGGGACTTGCCATGGATTTTTTTGAATAGGTTTTGATGTTAGTTGATAGATTACTAGTTTTGGCTGTAAAACAAATATGTTTTGTTAAGTATTTTTTGATGAAATTGAAAATAGGGATTAAATTATTAAAAATATAAATCCATGGGTTTTATTATAAATTGTTGATAATTATGAGTTTTTTCAAGGTCCCTTGTAATATTGGTTAACACGAATTTTGGTTAAAATGAGCTATATTTAAGCTATGAGCTTAATGACTAAATTGTGAAAAGTCAAAGTATTAGGGTTACTTTTGTAATTTTGCAATTTTGCATAAATATGAACTATGGATTAAATTGAATACTAGAAGTACTTGATTAAATGAAATTATTAATTTAGGTAAAGATAAACCACAATCGTTCTTAAATCGAGGGAAAGCTAAAGCTTCGAAATAATTCAACTCTATTACTATGACTTTATTATCGAGGTAAGTTCGTATAAATTATAATTGTGTTAATGTTAGTTAAATTGACTACCTATAATGTTGTTTCAGTTGTAAGTGGATTTATACATACATGCATCAATGCTACGATGAATTGACGGATAACGAATCCCGTTTGAACCTTCAAAATTCTTAAGATACAAATGACATGTCATTAGGGATTTCATGTTTCGGGTGCTAGTCTTGAATGTCCTACTGATGGCTGAGGTCCTGCATTTGTTGCAGATTCTCCATAGCTCGTGTGAGCAACATCGTGTAGCTTATATTCCAACCCACAGCATGTGTGAGTAGGCCCATTTCACAGCTCGTGTGAGCATGGATATAAAGGAAAGGTTACGATTATATGGAAAGGCACACTATGTGTGAGCATTCATGAGTATCCAATGTAATTCTAGATGGTACAGCGGGTATGAAAAGGAATGAAATGGTAAGTGTGCAATTGGAATGAATCATGATCTTGTGAAAAGGTTGGTAAGTTAAATGATGTGCATTTGGAAATCTACTTATATTATGGTTAAGTTCATATGTATCATGAATGAGCTTACTAACTTATGAGTTTGGTGATGTTATATAGGCTTATATTAAGCTTATGGCATTGGTAATGATTTTATGCTTAATCTATGAATTGTATAAATGAAATGGTAAGTTATATTTAAGTTTATCCGAGCTTACTAAGCACACGTTGCTTACGTAGTTACTTTCCTTTGTCTTATAGATTATCAGAAGCTCGATCGGTTAGAGGCTCGTCGGAGACCTATCACACTAACTAGTAACCAATTCAGTAGTTTTTGAGTATTTTGGCCAAGGTTAAAAATGGCATGTATAGGATCTTTGTAATGGATGTTTTGGTATGTTTAAACTTTTGAAATTATGTTTGGTTTGGTGAACTTTAATGCCTTACCAAGTTATGTCATATTGGTCACTTTTAAGTGCTTGTAAATAAGGTTCTTTTGGTATGTTTGTGATGGCTTGAAAATGGTCAATTATGGTCGAATGTAGTGGTTAAGTGAACTAGGTGGTGTGTTTGAGATATGGTCAAATTGCTTTGGTTTGATTCATAATGTTTGATACAATTGTGGTGCCTTTGAATGGCATATTGGTTAGGTGATTTAGGATGTTAGAAATGGAATGTTTATGTGTGTTTGAATGATGTTTAAATCATTTGCATGTGTGTCCAAATGGAATGGTTATTTTAGTATGAATTGAACTTGAAATGGCTTAATTTTAGGTACATTTTTGGGTTCAAATGACCTGGGACACAGGCTATCACACGACCGTGCATCATTTGAAATTTCTTAGTGTTCCAAGTCAGTGAGTTACACAGCCTAGCACACGGCCGTGTGCGGCAACTCAGAGAGTTACACGGACGTGTAACCCTACTTATTAAGTTACACGGGTGAGGACACGGGCTGAGACACGACAGTGTGTCTCTTTGTTCGAATGTTACACAGCCTGGGTCATGTCACACGGCTTGGCCATACGGCTGTGTGACCCCTGTTTTCAATTTTTCCAACTTTTTCTTAAAACTTCTATTTTGTTTCAATTTAGTCCCGAATTGCTTCTAATTTATCTTTAGGGCCTCAAAGGCTCAATTTAGAGACAAAATCCATATGATTGATATGATTTTGATTGAGATAAATCTATTTAATGATATGATGTTAAATGATTTTTGATCGGTAATACTCCGTAACCCTAACCCGACAACGGAGACAGGTCAAGGGTGTTACATTTATGATACATACCTCAGTTGAAACATGTTACCTGAATGGCAAATGATTGGAGGGTGCCATGGTGTCTTTCAACCATGTTCTTATTTATTCTCGACTTGATGCCATAATGTCTTTCAACCATGGTCTTATTCATTTTCCATCATGTTGCCATAGTTTCTTTCAACTATGGTCTTATTCATTTTCCGTCATGTTGCCATAGTATCTTTTAACTATGGTCTTATCAATGGAAAATTTACAAAATTACCCCTAATGTTTTACCTTTTATGCAATTTAATCCATAAACCAAAAACTTGCAAATTTACCATTTTTAGCTAAAATTCATGTTAGTCGATTTATATACGATTTCTAAATAGCCTAAATTCAACAAAATTTCACATTAAATCCCATGAATTTTACTCCTTTAACAAATTAATCCTTTAACATTAAAATTATTAAAATCACTTAACAAAATACTTCTATTTAACAACTAAACTTAATAATATATAAATTAAATCCATAAACACACTTAAAACATTCATGGAAAGTCCCTAAAATTTTAACAATTTCACAAATTAACCGTTGAATTAGCTAGATTAACTTAAAACGACAATAAAAACATAAAAATCATGAAAAAGGACCTTAAAATCCCACATGGTTTCGAAAATGGTATTTATTCGGTTGTAGAAGATGAACATAAAGAGAAATATATATGTCTTGCTTTTTATTTTATTTTAACATAGCCTTTTTTAATTTTTATTAAATATAACATATTATTTAACATATTTTAAGCACCAATCGTGAATGCTATTTGCTTATGGCATTATTGCCACATAAACCCTTGTGACATTAACTATTTAACACCCTTAACTAATAGAATTTAAATTTTGTAGCATTTACGATTTAGTCCTTTTCAATTAATTAACTATCTAAATATTAAAATTTCTTAATCAAATCTTAATATGATCCTAATAACACTTTGTAAATATTTAATAAAATATTTACGGGCTAGGTTTCTAGAAACAAGATCCTGATACCTCTTTTTTCTAAAACCACTTGACTTTAGGGATATACCATTTGAACCTAATTATTCTTTCAATTAACAAAAATCATTAAATCAAATTTCAACGTAATTCTATACTTGACTCATAAATATTAAATAATAATATTTACAAGCTCACTCGTCGAATTTGTGGTCCCGAAACTACCGTTTTTGACACTACTGAAAAATGGGCTTTTACAATAACTCACTGTGACTGTGTGGACCAACCTATACCCAAAAATCAATAAGACAAACAGCCATGTAAGGTGGTTGTGTGTGGAACACAGTGTAACAGCCCATGTCCTAGGTCGTGCGCACTTAAAATAACTAATAAAACAAGCAATTTCAACTACCATTTCTTAAGTAACAAGCCAATTGTAACACCCCTCATCCGTATCCAAAAGCGGAACAGGGATCGAGGCGTTACTAGGTTTAAACTTTCACAACATACAATTCGGTTTACCAAATTTCACCCAAAATTTAAAACTTTACACACACATGCGTACTGTCCCTTATACAGACCCTCGAGGCCTAAAACACACGTCAGAAAGGTTCGGGACAAAACTGAAAACATTTGATAATTGCCGGGCAACTTATTGATTGTCTTGCCTTGGAGAGTCACACGCCCGTGGGGGTGGGGCCGTGTGGTCACACACGCCCGTGTGTTTTAGGACACGCCCGTGCCCTATGCCTGTGTGGCTCTTTGGTTATAACATAAATACGCATCTAGGGACACACGCCCGTGTGTCTAGCCCGTGTTCTATACTGACTTAAATTTTTAGGTGCAAGGGACGCACAGCCATACCACACACCCATGGGGGCAAGCCGTGTGTGTACGGCCTAGACACACGCCTGTGTGTCTACCCGTGTGGACCTTATTAGGCTATTTTCCAAGCCTTTGATCACCCTTTATCACCCAAACATACTTATAGGTTTCTTTAATACAAGTTAAGGCCAATCTATAAACTTATACAAAACTTTGATTAACCTTATTGCATGCAGACATCGTGTCATTGGTTTTATACATGCCAGGTTAATTCCCATCTTGCAGTTAAGGATTTCCTTGCTTCCTTAACATATTTGAGATTGGCTTGTTCTTACAACTCATTGCCAATTAAAAACCAAGCCATCGCATAATAAAATAAACATGCATAGATTTGTAGGTCATAGCCTACTTCAAAATGAGCCAATTCCCATGGCCATATACAAAAAGATATGTATATTTTTACATGCCTTCATCTTGGAAAATCAAATGACATATATAACCAAATACTCAAAAGTTCTATACATGCCATTGAACAAAACATAAGTATCTATATACTAAAGCTGAGCTAGTTGATAGTGTGTTGATTCTCCAACTGTCTTTTAATCTTTACAAGTCCTTGAACTCTGTAAGACAGGGAAAAGAGAGGGGTAAGCATTTACATGCTTAGTAAGCCCGAATAACGGGAAAGTAAACTTACTGATTAATTAGCATAAAGCCATATTAGGCAATAGAATCAACAAGCATGAAAATTGTAATACCCCTACCCGTATTCATTGCCGGAATAGGGTAAGAAGTATTATCAGAGTTTGCAAATTAAAATTTTTTTTTTACTCAATATATCCCCTTTTATAGATATCTAACCTTCCCTGTAAATTTTAAATCGAGACCAATCCACATCAACCAAACCAATTCAACATATTTTCCAAATATATTCATGCATATTTATAAGATAACATCATCACATACCCAAAACCAGGTTTGTTAACCATACCAATGGCTAACTCTACATTCATTTCACAAAATCATTTACTTTATTAGCTTATACATGCCATTGATTTCCAAAATAAAGTTTCTTTATATACCGAAATCCTGAGGTTGATAGTGTGATGTGTCTCCGACCAAATCCGATCTCCGAGCTCTTAACACTACAAAACAGGGGAAAATGAAACAGGGTAAGCACTTTGGGCTTAGTAAACTCATGTAACAAGAATTATACTTACATAATATTTTCAATACAATACAATAAACATTTATATATCCATTCAATGCATTATTACCCTAATATGCACAAACTCAACATTCAAGTTAGTACAATAATTTGCATGTACCATTAATATATACTATGATTGATGAGCTCATCAATACCATGATTACCATTCCCTTATTATTTTTCCATATTTATCCCGTTGAATTTCTTGGAATTTTCAATGGATTTTCAGAGGTACACTTTTAGTGTACAATTCCAGGTCCGTCAATTCATATTCATGTGCACACATTTCCATTTCAGAGAGCACACTCCCGCGAACCTCATCCTTACAGCGGGATTACCAGTCCAGGCTAAATCCCCTGTAATATAAACTCATAGAGTATTGTCGGGATTACCAGTCCAGGCTAAATCCCCTGCAACGACAATTACTCTAATGAGCTTGGATCTGAATTACCAGTCTAGGCTAAATTCAGACCCTAATTCGGATTACCCGTCCGGGCTAAATCCATTTTCCACATATTCTTCGGGAGGGCTATATCAGGATAGGATCACCCGTCCGGGCTTGATCCTTTTTACCGTCAATTCCTTTTTCAGAGATCCATCGAATTTTCCTTTCATTCAACCGAGATTTCTTCCCATTTTTATCAAATATATCAATGTTTTATCAATTTTCATACAATGAACATTCCTTTATTCCAATCATATTCACATCAATAACATACGTTTCAAGTATTTAAGAATATAATTCAAGTTACATGAACTTACCTTGATACTTGTTTGTGCACAAAAATCTACTAATCCTGAACTTTTTCCTTTCCTCGATCTAGCTTCGTATTTGAATCTTCTGGATCTAAATAAATAAATTTAATTATCAATTTAATACATTTCATGTTCATATACAACATTCTTTATAATTCAACTATTATTTATAGTTCATTCAAAGCTGTCTACTTCAGTCACAGCCACTAAATTATTTATAACTCGAGCTACAAAACTCCAAATTAAGTTCCGTTAATTTTACCTGAAACTAGACTCATATATCTTCTTACCATAAAATTTTCAGAATTTTTTGTTTAGCCAATCAGTACAGTTTATTCTTTAAATTCACCCCTGTTCTGCTGTCTAACAGTTCTGACCCTTCTTCACTAAAAATTAATTATCTCTTCATACAAGATTCAAATGATGTTATCGTTTATTTCTATTAAAAATAGACTCATTAAGGATTCTAGACATATAAATTTAAGCTCCTAATTATTTTTATTTATTTTTTTATGATTTTTCAAAGTCAGAACAGGGGAACCCGAATTCATTCTGACCTTATCTCACAAAATTCATTATATCTCAAAATTTACAAATCCATTGCTTACACTATTTCTTCTATGAGAAACTATACTCAATAAGCTTTAATTCCATATATTGTTCATCTTCTAATTCGATTTATACAATTTATGGTGATTTTTCAAAGTTAGTGTACTGCTGCTGTCCAAATTGTTTTAGTGCAAACTGTTTATTACCAATTTTCCCTAAGCTTTTAATAAATGAGAATTTCGTCCCTACTCAATTAGTCTCTCAATTGAGCTTATTTTTCTCAATTAACACTTTATTATATCACCTTAAACTAGTTTACAACCTTTAGGAATCAGAGTTTCAAAAATAGACTTTAATTCCAAACATTTTCACAATTAGGTCCTAAAAATCAATTTTCCATTGAAATTACCTAATAAAATCATCTCATAAATAAATTAAAACTTTAATTTCATTCTATTTCATCATAAACTTACAGAACTCAATCATGGTGACTTTCAATTTCATCCATGAAATCAAAAACTAATGAATTTAATAGTAGGACCTAGTTGTAAAAGTCTTAGAAACACAAAAATTACAAGAAAAAGGCAAGGATTTTCCTATTTAGTCCTAGCTTTATTTAGTGTTAAGAGCTCGGAATTGAAGAGAACCCTCCTATGGCGTTTTTAGCTGCTGGAATTGAAGAGAAATGAAGAGAAATCTAGATATTTCCTATTTAGTCCTAGCTTTATTTAGTTAATTTTGCAATATTCCAATTTTGCCCTTAATTTATCAAATTCCCTGCTGATTTCATGCCCTTGCCGTCCAGCCCAAATAAATTTTGGGTCTAATTACCTTTTAAATCCTTTCTTATTAGACTCTTAAGCTATTTAATCATTCTAGCAACTTTTACACCTATTACAATTTAGTCCTTTTCATTTAATTGACTACCCAAATATTAAAATTTCCTAACGAAATTTTAATACCACATTACTAACATTTCATAAATATTTATAAAATTATTTTCGACTCGGTTTTACGAGATAAAGGTCTCGATACCTTGTTTTTACCCAATTTCTTCAATAATTTCTTTTTCTAACTAACTACTAAATCGGTAAAATTTTTCTATCAATATTTTCATACGATTTTCCTATCATATCAATTTTCATGCAAAAATATTGAAATAAATTTCTCTTTAAATCGGATTTGTGGTTACGAAACCACTGTTCCGATAATTTTGAATTTAGGCCATTACAAAAATGATATCCCTATCACATGTACTCAATCAACAAGTTAGTCATAATAATAATGTACCATGTAATTTGCCTTAAATGAGCTCATCATTCATCATTTCGTCTACATACACCATATTAATCCCGTTGAGTTTCTAGGAAATTCTGATGGATTATCCATTTACTGTTAATTCATAAGAATGATCATTTCAAGTATGTACTCCCGCGAACCTCACGTTTTACGGCGGGATTACCAGTCCAAGCTAAATCCCCTGTAACATAAACTCATAAGGTGATGTCGGGATTACCAGTCCAGGCTAAATCCCTTATAGCGACAAGCACCCTTACTGATTTTGGATCTAAATTGTCAGTCCAAGCTCAATTCAGACCCTAATCGGATTACCCGTCCGGGCTAAATCCTTAATGCACATATATTCTTCGGGAGGCTCGATCATTCAGGAACACCCGTCCGGGCTAGATCTTTTCTATATTTGAGATCAACGGATTACCCGTCTAGGCTAAATCCTTTCTACAACACATGCAGGATCTCAAGTCACATATAAATCATGGTTTATTCATCGAATTTCCCTATTTAACCTCAATCGGGACATTTATCAACATGTCATTATTAAGGATGCATTTCATGGATTTTCATGCCATCATTGAATGCAATTATCATACATTCATAAATCATGCAATTAGACATGTTATGAGTTTACTTTAAGTTATCCAAACTTACCTGGTACTAGTCTCGGTATTGTGTTCTAGTTATTCTGAAACCTTTCTTTTTCCTCGATTGACCTCCAGAATTTGTTTCTCGGAGTCTAAAACAATAAAGGCAAATCATTAATAACTCATATTGTACCTTTTCGAGCTTAAATCTCACCCTCGGTCCAAATGACCGTTTTGCCCCTAACCTTTCACATTTTTATGATTTAGTCCCTAGGCTCATATAATGAAACACATGCAATTTCTACCTTACCCAAGCCTAACCAAATATTTTTCCCTCTTATGGCAGCCCACATTTTCCATTATTTCTCATTTCTACCACACATTTTACACCTTTTGCAAAAAGGTCCATTTATGGGTTTTTCATAAAAATCACCTTGGAAAAGATGTTTAACACCCATCCAACTTTCATATTCTTCCATAAATCATCAAAATACAAGTAACTCATGCATGGGTAAATTTCTAAACATGAACCCTAGCATGAAATATGGTAGAAATAGAGAGAGTAAGCTACCGGGATTTCAAAAATGCAAAGAACATTAAAAACGGGGCTTGGGAACACTTACTATTGAGCTTGAAAAGCTTGGAAACCCTAGCTATGAAGAACCCTAGAATTTTAGCAGCAACAAGAAGGAAAATGAGCTGATTTTGGCTTATTTTTCCCATTTTATTTCATTAAAATGCCAAATGACCAAAATGCCCTTAAGCACTTTCTTTTAGATTTCATCCATACAAGCCCATTTTTGTCCAAAAACTTAGAAATTGGGAAAATTGCTCTTTAGGACCTTCTATTTAATATTCAAAAGCAATTTCATACAAATTGCTTCTAGAATCCAAGTTTTATAATTTATTCAATTTGATCCCTATTTTACAATTGGACACCTTACGTAAAGAGTTTCTTCATGAAACTTTAACACATGCATATACTCATATTCTAAACCTCATAATAATCATAAAATAAATATTTTGATGTCGGATTTGTGATCCCAAAACCACTGTTCTGACTAGGCCCTATTTCGGGATGTTACACCAATCCATTTCCAACCATTTTCACCATTTCAAAACACATTTAACATTCTAAAAACATACCAAATCATTGAACCTATGTGTCTAACCAATGTACCTTTGTTGGTACCACATTTTAAATATCAAACAAGTTCACATTCAATAATGACAAATCCTTAATTATAAATGTATCAATCATGTCATCTCATTCCTTTCATTCACATTCATTTTACCAAATCAGCAACCCATTTTCCTAAAGCATGAACCAAATAACCAAAAGCACTCATATGGATATAAATGAGCCAAATTGCTACATATATGCACATCACAAAACCTTACTTAAACAAAGTTTAAAACAACATCATTAAACTTAAACTCTTAGTACATGCCACTTACAACCTAAACCAATAATCATAGTTTATACCGAATTGTTGAACAGATAGTGTGAGCTCTGACTTGAACTTCCAACCGACATAAACTTTCGATGATCTACAAGAAATCAAATACAACGGATGTAAGCAAATATTTTCTTAGTGAGTTGTATTAAAAATAAACTTTAACTTACTGTAAAGGTTATAACTTAAACCTTTCGTACTTAAATTCATAAGCAAGGTCATGAGTTCATTATTAGCCTTTACATATCACAAGTCTCACAAGGATAGTGTGTTACCCTTATAGGATATCATTAATCTCTTAGGGATAAATCTGTTCTTCCAATATGATCCTATTTTAACTCATGGTAATTGATGGGGATCGACCTGTATAAACAACAAACAAGTAGAAAGGAATGAACACAAAAAATTTACATGGAAAGCACCTCTGAAGAGGATAAAAACCACGAGAAAAGAAAATTTCACTAAAACGGCAAAAACTCAAAAGCACAAGATGGAGAAAATAATCCCAAAGAGCAAAACCCGAAACCCAAATACAAGACTCTCAAAATCTCTCCCCAAAACTCTTCATCAAATCTCACGTAAGAGATTTTGTTAACTCCCTATATAGGGTTACAAACACCCTTTAAATAGGCTAATATTCAAATCTTAATATGAATAAAATATTCCTAGACTAATCAGAGTTTTATTGGGAGAAGAAACCCGGTATTTGTGGGAACATATCGCAATATTGAGAATTGCCTCATCGCGACGCCATCTCTACTTCATCATTTCAACATTGTCACATCATCCCGATGTCCCGATGCTCATCGTCGTGACATTGGTTCTGTTTCATCTCTAGTTTACTCAAAAATGAGAGGCACTCCCCACAAATCTCGACATTGACTTGTATTTCCAAAACGCCTTCTTAGCCAAGCCTCATTAGAAGCCTAACTTGATTTTGCAGGATACTTAACCGAATCTAAGTAGTACTTGGACTTTGAAATTGGAAGACTTTTCTGAACTATCAAATCAAAGTTGACTCGTGTCTACTTCCCACAAATGTGGTGCTCTATCTTTCCAACTCCTACACTCGAAAGAGAACATCTCTTATTCAAAATAATCATACATTTTTCATTTGTATGACTAAGTCACTTGTGCTTCAAATGAGTTGGCTCTGACTCCTTGGCAGATAAGGAAATTGTTGCTTTACCACTCACTGTTTAACCCTTAGAACATAAAGACTATGGCTCTTTCAACCTCTCAGCAAAATGAGAGCTCCACGAGATACATTAATGTCACCTAACTCAATGATGATCCTACAACCTTTTGAGTCTAACTTTCCCAATGACATGAGATTCTTCTTTAAATCAAGCACATGCTTAACATCTAATAGTGTCCTAATGATTCTGTCATGCATCTTGATCTGAACAGTACCAACATCGATTACCTTATAAAGTGAACTATTCCCCATAAGCATAACTCTGCTTTCAATTGAACTATATGTGGAGAACAAGTACTTGATTAGACACATATGGAAATAGCACCCTGAATCCAAAATCCACTTCGACGCAAGTTTAGACCTTTCGGTTGTAAACAGCAACAACCAATCATCACCATCATCCTTGACTATATTAGCATTGATTACCTTAGCCTTCTATTCCTCGTCGCTTTCAGTAGCCCTCCTATTTTTTCTTTTTCAACCTATAACATTCTGCCTTTATGTGACTCAACTTATCACAGTATTTACATGTCTTGTCAAGATTCCTTGACTTCGATCTTAACCTAGATTTGTTCTGACCTAAATTCTTAGTTTATTGCCTGCCTCTAGCAACCAAAAGTGAGGCCTGACTACCAAACTTGCTACCTGAACCTAACTCATTATCGAGTATTTCTTTGCTCAATAAGTTTTATACGAATTTTTATACAAATGGGGCAAAGAGTTTTTCTCTTCCATAAGTCATGGTCCCCTTGAAAGTTTTATACAAAGGGAGAAAAGAGCACAATAATAGTGTAGTCTAATCTTTATCATCTATACTAACCTCGACATTATTTAGATCGTTTAAAAGAGTTACAAATTAATCGATGTGACCCCTAAAGTTCTCACCTTCATCTGTATGGTACGTGTATAACTGTTGTTTCAATACCAAGTGATTTTTGAGAGACCTTGTCATATAAAGAGCTTCTTATTTTCTCCATAAGGTTGTTGTCATCTTTGCCAAAAATACCTCCTACAATATATTGTTTGTGAGACATAATTGAATTATTGACAGTGTCTTCTCATTAAGTTCTTCTCACTCCATCTAATTCACATCCGCGGGACTTTACCTTGTAACAACCCTTTTTAGGTCATTCTAAACTAGAATTGTGGTCATCTGAACTTGCAATAAGCTGAAATTTTTAATCCCATCAAACTTCTAGATATCGTATCTCATTACCATCATTGAATAGCTTGAATGCAAAAATTGAACTTGACTCTTATACCAATTTGTTGGGGATCGATCGTATAAACAATGAACAAGAAAAGTAAAGAGGAACAAACATAAATATTTTACGTGGAAAACTCCTCTGAAGAGGATAAAAACCACAAGAAAATAAAACTTCACTTAAACAACAAAAACTGAAGAGTACAAGATAGAAAAAAATAATCTCAATGAGCAAAACCCAAATACAAGACTCTCTCAAAAACTCTCCCTAAAACTTTTAATCAAATATCACGTAAGAGATATGTTGTTAACTTCCTAAATAGGGTTATAAAGACCATTTAAATAGACAAATGTTAAAGTCTTAATATGACTAAAATATTCCTAGACTAATTAGAGTTTAATTGGAAAAAGATAACAGAGTTTAACTGGAGAAGCAACCCAGTATCTATGGGAACACATCACCACGTCAAGAATCACCTCATCACGACATCGTCTTTACATCGTTTCAATGTTGTCACATCGTCCCAACACTCATTATCATGACATCAGTTTTGTTTCATCTCTAGTTTTCCCAAAAATATGAGGCACACCCCATAGTAACCATTACATCTTCCTTCATGAAAATTCGATTACTATCAAATAGTAAACAACTCATTTATCACAAAAAGTAATAACTCGTGGCCACATTTATTTTTCATCTATCATGCAATTCTTATGAGAGGATATCATTTACCCATTAGTTAGGCTATGAATTCCACTATTTTAAATGATGCTACATATTGTAAAATTCGTATACCCAACACACTAGATTTTGATTCCTTGTCTATTTGAACTCAAGCTTTTACTTACATCAAAATATACGAGTCAAGCATACATAGTCCATCATCCACTAAGGATTAAAGTATGTCACACAATAAACATTTAAATCCATAAACAGATCTAGGATCTATTCTAATTAGGCCATGTCTGATATACTATTAGTCTAGTGAGCCACATCTATGTCTCTATCTTCTAGGAGTCATTCACTTTGATTCTTAAGAAAAGCATCTCCCTAATTGGACTTGATAGATGGAATATTAGTCTTTCAATTGGTTTTCTCATTTTTTATTAGACTAAGGATATGTTTAGGTTCATCTACTAATATAAGTTTTCTTTCCATATTATGATCCGACCACGTAATATCGCTTAGTATTAGTTAAATGTTAGATAATCAGTGAGCCAATATTTGCTTCCATTTTGTTTAGAGTGGAAAAACATTGAGGGCAATATATAAAGGGTGTTAATGTAATTAATGGATATTATTAAACCAATTTGTTGGTGTTAATGTAATTAATGGATATTATTAAACCAATTTGTTCGAAAAATATAAGTATACAAAACAAATATACTACATTAACGCACCAGACCCAACATGTAACTATGAGTTGTGTAAACGTCAGTTTTTTGTTTCCAAGGTTGTATGTGGCCTTAAAGTCTGCTAAGTCCTTGGACAAGCTTTTAAACGCCATTTGAAATTGTGTGTTCTAGTCTAAATTGGCCTCATTTTCTACAGCCTTGGTAAAGTAACCCATTAAAGTAATCATATGGTATTTGACTGGAGTGTCGGGTTTTTGCTGAATATTTATCAAACTAGTTATAGTAGACTGTCGAACCAAAACAACTTAGCCTCAGAACATGCCCTCTAGTTTGTCCAATATTGCGTTGGCAAAATCATAGCTGTCTAGTTTTTTATGTAAAGTATTGGTCACACTTGCCAGCATATAGGAATGAGATATCTCATCAAATTCTTTCTAGCGATTTCTAACCTTAGCTTGGTAGGCTGGAAGGTATTTATTATCAAGAATCATCTTGGGTTTCTCACAACTTAAGAAAATAATGAGATTCATTTTTCCATTCCTTATAGATTTTTTTCATTCAATTTTTTCTTAGTAAGGATATTCAATAAAGGAGTTGGTGCCATTTTTGAACTGTAACTAAAAAAATTGTTCATTAATATATTTATATTAAGCAAATATTTGGGAAAATTTGCAATATAAAATATGCATTAAGATTACGCATATGTCTTACATTAAACCTTGAAAAATATTTGTAAGTCATTACAACGATAATTCCTAAACCCATTGAATTAAGTCACCTTGGGAGAACCTTAATCAGCTAGTAAAAATATGGGTTTCTATCCAATTAATACGTGAACCTAATCCTTTAGGTATTCATACGTACTAATAATTGTTTCACATTTGGCCATCATTCTAACTTAAATTGAGCTTTGTAGGAAGTTACTTAACTAGAATTATCTTAAGTGTATAACCATAAACTCAGCATCTATTATAGCATGTACTACAAATGAGTCGTCTTGGGACAATCTCAATGACTAACATGTATGATTAGTTGTCCTCCATAAAAAAAACTTCTTCAGTAAATCCACATGATAATACCTATTTCGAGGCCTACAAATAATCATATGATATCACAAAAATAGTTATCTCTTTTAAAGAAATCTCCTTAGTGAAATTCACATAATAATACCTACATCAGGACTAGCAGATTGGCATGCCATCATAAGAGACCATTGATGGAGGTCGTAGGCCTTTTTTAAGGACCTCTTCCCACTCAATATTTTAGAAAATATGTAAGATTTTTATTTCCATTTTCAATCATGAGTGATTAAAATGTCGTGAAAAGAACATGTGACACTCTTTTCCTAAACTATTATGACATGCTTATGATACATACATATGCATGAACGTACTTTTCTAGTCAATTTAAATATCACCATACCATCAAGTAAAAGCAAGAATTAAATGACGTTGACTAGCAAAACTTTCCATGACTCCATCTTAGAAAATAAATAATAAAAATAACTAAATTTTCATTTATTATCCTAATGAATTCTTTGGGTATTTTGGGTGAAAGCCAAATATCATGGTTCTGGATTTCCTAAAACCCAAAAAGGTTAAAAAAATCATTGAAGGGATCTATCGTCGAACCACAGTTACCACGACCGGTCACTGTCGTCTTCGATGTCACCGCCAGCACCAGCCACCACCTCTAGTCGTCATTGGTAAGCCCACTGCAGGTCTTTTTCCAATTGGCTCAGTTGGGTTTGTATCATCTCAATCGATTTTGGATACATCTTGGTTCTCCAGGTTTTGTCGAAAAATTAGGTTACAAAAACCCTAAGTCTATTTCTGGCTCACATGAATAATTCTAAAAATAAAATAAAACCTACACATATATGATTGTGTTGAAAAAAATCCGATTCAAAAATGGTTTTCTTGCACAGTGAAAAATTAAAATTTTGAAAATCAAGCCGATTTGTGATATTTATAGCAATAAATACTTTACCAAAATCACACTTGTGTTTTTTGCTAGACGGATCTTTATTGTTCCCATATTTCAACTGAACGGGCTTCTCTGCTATTCTCGTACCACAAACTACCTCGAGTGTAGGCTCAAACAAATTTGAATCAAACATAAAACCATAAATTATTTATTTTACTTTTAGTGTGAAAGTAAATCTCTCTTCAATAGAAACTAGAAGAACTTTTTTTCTGGAGAATAGAATTTATACTTAGAAAATAAATTCTCACTATTTTTTGTCAAAATAACTAAATCTCAAATTTGTATATTTAGGTCTATCAGTACCACTATTTATAGGGAGAAGAGGTGAAACCCTTGTTGAATTAGTAGAAGTCTATTTCAATAGAAAAACACAATACTTTATAAGTACTTTTTGGACTTTTGGGCCTCCCGTTTCGCGTCCAATTATAAATACTTTTTGTACTTTTAACACAATACTTTATAATTCAATTCAACTCAATACATGTTTTTCTATTTTCCAAAATAAACATTATAAATTAATTTATATAAATAAATAACTTTTTCAAGTAAATAATTTTCTCAACCCGATTCTGATTCCATTAAAATCATGACAACTTTACCGTAAAAGAATCTATGAGAAAATATATTTAATATTTCTACATCCAACGGATTCACTATGACCAATTAATTTCATACCATTTTCAAAATCAAATTATTTAACTAAATAAATAATAATTTGAAAACTCATAAATTAATTTTCTAGGTCATTTCCATTTAGTGAGAAAGCCACATTCATTTTTGAATGTTCCTAATTTCTCCAACTTTACCATTTCTATCCATTTTTATTTATTTGATTCAACATGCAATTCATTTTTTGTTTCAACAAGCTAGCGTAGGGACCGATTGGACATATGTGATTAAGGCTCAAATGATTTATAATCAAGTTCCAGCTTTTCGCCTATTAATTATATTGGAAAAAATCTGGTTCAGAAATGGTTTTCTTGCACGGCGAAAAATTAAAATTTTGAAAACCAACTCGATTTGTGATATTTATAGCAATAAACCTTAGACTGAAATTGTACAAATGTTTTTTGATAAGCAGATCCTTGATGTTTTTCGGCTTTCAACCAAAAATTCTTCTCTGCTATTCTCGTACCATGAACTCTTTGAGTGTAGGCTCAAACCAATTAAATCAAAATACAGAACTAGAAAAAGTTTCCTTTTCTTTTTTGGGTGAAAACAAATATTCTCTTTTCTTTAACAGAAACCGGTAGAATTGTTATTCTGCAAAAATATATTTAATAGTTGAGAATAAATTCTCTCTATTTTTTAGTAGAGTAACAATCTCTCAAAGTTTTTTATAATGCCCTACTGGTGTCATCTATTTATAATAAGAGAATGTAGAACCATTGTTGAGTTGTAGTGGTTTCTTTCAAATAGAGAAACAACTTCCTACTTAGAGTAGGAATAGGATGGATGACACACCCTAGTATTCCTACTAGGGTTGCCGCCCCCTTCATGTCATATGAGGGGTTTTGTGCTTCTCTCACATCGGGTCCAATTAGGAGTACTTCTTGGGCCTTTGACCCAGTACTCTGTAATGTGATCCAACCCGACTCAATTTTTCTATTTTCTAAAATAAACTTTAATATTCTATATTAAATAATTTTATCATTCTTATTTTACCCCTAGTAAAATTTTGACGATTTTACCCTCGATAAAAATTTTGACGATTTTACCCTTGATAAAATTTCAAGAAAAAATGTTCAATATTTCATACCTCAACATGTTCACTGTGACCAAATGGTTTACTTTCATTTTTGGGCTTCAAAACAGCTCAAAAACATAAACTCATTCTTCCGATCATTTTTAAGTAATCCATGTAGAATTGCAAATGGACCATTTCTGTTTACATTACCATTATCATTACCATTACCATTTCCATTTCCATTTCCATTTCCATTTCCATTTCTAGTTTTGGAAACCTATATTCATTTCCAAATGATTCAAATTTTCCATTTTGAAAAAAACTATAATCATTCTTGAATTTTTTTGATTTATTTTTTCTATTCATTCTGTTCATTTCTATTCAAACTCGCAATTCATTTCTGGTTTCAATGAGCTAGCGAAGGTATCGATTGGACATATGTAATTAGGGCTCAAATGATTTATAATTAAGTTTTGGCTTTTCGCCTGTTAATTATAAACTCATTTAGTCACAAAGTCATTCCACTATAGTATCATGACTGAGCTCTCCTTAACAACATGCCATTATGTAAACAACTACTTAGTGCTCATTTAATGATCTTGTCATAAATGTGTTACCTTAATAGGATATTTTTTATCACTTCGGGATAATATCCACTCTCTCAATATGATCCTATTTTATCTCATGGTAAGCATTACATCTTCCTTCATGAAAAGTCATCACTATCAAATCGTGATCAAGTCATTCATCACAAAGACGAACAACTCGTGGCCAAGTTTACTTTCATCAACTATATAATGCCAATGATAAGATATCATTTACCCATATCTCAGACTATAAATTTCACTGTTGTGAATGATGTTACGTACTGCAAAAGTCGTACACCTAATGCACCAGCTTTCAGCTCCTTATCTATTCGAACTCAGTCTTTTACTTACATCAAATTGTATGAGTCACGCATACATAGTCCGCCATCCATTAAGGATTTAGGAATGCCAAACGATGAACGTCACAAGTGAATAAATTCATAAACGGATTCATGATATATTCTGCTAGGGTCTAGTTCGATGTACAGTCAGTCGAGTCAGTCCCATAAATGTCTCTATCTTCTGAGAGTCGTCCGCTCTAATGCACAAGACAAGGCATCTCCCCAATTGGAATTGATAGACAGCATATTACGATTCAACCACATAATACCACTATTATTAGTTCAAACATTAGACAACTGGTGAGCCAATATTTGATTCTATTTTGCTTTGAATGAAAAAACCACATGAGGATATTATACAGAGTATATTAATGTAATTATGAATTATTTTATTAAATAATCTATTCAAAAAATTACAAGTTTAGAAATGAATATACTACACATAGGGCACCAAATCTAATAGATAGTCCACAATCTAATTACATATCCCAGAATTATTAAAACCTAAAATTACTCCCAATCATATATATAATAAAATAATTAAATACATCCATTCACATGCATAACCCAAAACATGCATATAATTGAAACAATGTCACATCTTATCAAAATTAACCAAATATGAAGAAATGATAAAATTTAGTATCGATTTATACTATAAACATGCCACAACTGGCTCTGATATCTATTTTTGGGAAAGTCCAGTTAAGAAAATAGTTTACAGTTTTAATGAAAGTTTACAAATTTTCAAAACTGAGCCAGTTTGTGATATTTATAACAATAAACTTTTTATCGAAAAGTACATGTGCTTTGCTCAAGATGGATTCTATTCAATCATGGCTTTCAACTGAATGGCCTTCTCGGTTATCCTCATTGTCGAAATCACTTTTTTATGAGTTTTTGGAAAAACGGGATCGACTTTTGAAAACGAAAATGGGAGTCGCTACCAATCTTTTTAAGTGTGATTGGATCACTTTATAAAACATTTTATTTCAAAACATTAATTTTGGTCTTCGAGAATTAAAAAAAAAGGTTCGAGAGTCGATTACATACGAGGAAGGATTAGCACCCTTGTAACGCCCAAAATTGGTACCAAATTGAATAGTTTTCTGTCTTAATGTCAAAAGTTTGAAAGAATTTAAGAATAGGATCCCTTTTTTAAAATCGGAATAATTTGAGTTGAAAATCGAGATTCCTTCACTCCAAAAGAGTACAAACATTACATCCAACATGATTGGACATGATATTCTTAAACTTTCGTAACTGAAATCATCTCGTGATTTACAAAATCTATGTAGAAGGATACTTTAGACATTTAGACAAACGAGAAATCGCAACCCAGTATGTTAGGGCACTACTTCCTAAATTCCTAAATACAAAAAACATTGCCTCATTTTTAAAATTCTTTTGGATTAAATGAAATATAATTTTTTTTTTAAAAAAAACAACAATGCATTTAACATATTACAAGATATCAATACTAAATAATATAGACTACATGATACATACTTTAACATTTCATGCAAATATAATATAGAAAACAATAAATAACGACATAAATTACATAATATATATATATATAGACATTTCATGCAAATATAATCATAGAAAATAATAAATATAGAAATATAAATTACATAATATATACAATAACATTTCATGCAAATATAACCTAAAAAAAACAACATAAATTACGTAATACATATATTAATATTTCATGCAAATATAAAAAAATAACATAAAAATAACAAATAAAACAAAAATTTAATAGTTTATACTTGTATAATTAATTAATTAATAAAAATATACAATATATAATATAATAACTTAGTACATATATTTATAAGAACAATAATATGATAAATAGGAACAAAATTTTACAATAAATTTTAGAATATCATATAATATACAAAACATTTAATGATAAAATACAAATATATATATATATATAATATTTATAATAATATACAAATTTTATAATTATACTTAATACATAATAAGTAATATATAAGAAAAATAATATAACACTAATATATAAAAAAACAATTTTTATATGATAAATAATATGTGAAAATAATTATAAAAAAATAATGTGTAAATAAAAAAATTTATATAAAAGTTTAGAATGAAATAAATAATATATAAAATATTAAAATAGGTAAATAAAAAAGAAACAAATGAATAAATAAAACAGGACTAAATTTAAAACTCAATAAAACTCTGGGGATAAATTAAAAGAAATTAAAATTGAATTTGGGGTTTAATTGAAATACGCGCAATAAATGGGGGACTCATTGGGCAATTATACCCTATTCCCAAAACGGCGCTATTTCGAGGATTGCGCTTTAAAGGGTTCAGGGACCAAATTGAAACAGAAACAAATTATTAGGGCCAGATTTAAAAAATAAAGAAATTTAAAATTGAACAAAATTAAAACACGGAAAAATGCGGAAGGGCTCAAATGGCAATTTGCCCATCTACCAAGAAACGCGCGGATCCTCCCCGGGTCACGGGTCAACGCGCGGATCCTTCACTTAAACGGCGTAGTTTTGGTGCTTATTAAACTAAGGAAAAACGACACCGTTTTTATAAAACTATATAAATCAGATTTTGGCCCAAAATTCATTTTTAAAGCTGGTTTTAAAAAAAAAACTTGAAATCCTCTGAAAGAGGAGAAGAGAAGAGCCCTCCGGCCTCCGTCAGGCCAAGCTCCGATCATCGGGCTGCACGCGCCCACGCGTCACACGTGCCGCCGTACACGGCGGTTGGAAGGTTAAAAGCCTTCATTTTTCCAGGCGAATCACAGGTAATCTCTTCTCTTTTCTTTTTCCAAAGAAATTGCTAGTATTTCTTTCTTGTATGTATATATGCGTATATCTGTTTGTGACGACGAGAAACTGCTCGTATAGCCCCTGTTTTCTAAGTACAAATTTGGTGTGTATTTCTTTCCCTTTTTGCATGTGACGACGAGAAAATCAGCGACAATCGGGCGCTCATGATGGCGCACTGGCACGCCGATTGCGGCGCGAGATGAGGGGTCTCTGACTACGGCGTGATGATTGGGATCGTGCTTGCAGCGTGAAGGTTTCTGGAAACCCTAGGGTTTCCTGATTCAGTTTAGGCATTGGGCCTTCCTGGGCCTCGCTGATTTGGGTCTAGTTTGGGTATTTGGGCTTAAGGGTTTTAGGTGTAATGAGGTTCAAATGTGGGCTACCGGCCATAAGTAGTGCTTCAATTGGGCTATGTAAATAGGCTAGCAATTTGGATTTTGTAAATGGACTGTAAAAGAACTTTTATTATTTTTTGGTTTTTTTTGTTTATTTTAAGGGCCGAGGAAATTTGGGCTATTACAGTTGCCCCTCTTTGCTCATTACTGTGTAACAGGAATAGAGCAAAAACTATAAAAGGACCAATTTTGCCTGGCCTGGCCAAGTCTCGAAATTTTGATCCTCATCTTCTTCAAAGGTATTCTGATAGCTTCAAACTGCTTTACTGTAACTCAGGAATGTCAAATCTGCTATCTTCAACCTGCTCCCTGCAAACTCAGGGATGCCATGATGAAATCTTTGATCCGCTCCCCGCCTAATACAGAGATGCCAAATCTGTCATCTTCGATCTGCTTAGATGTAAACACAAATGTCAGATCTGCTATCTTCGATCTGTTCTCCGTCTAATACAGAGACGCCAAATCTGTCATCTTCGATATGCTTCGATGTAAACACACGAATGTCAGATCTGCTATCTTCGATCTGCTCCCCGTCTAATACAGATACACCAAATCTGTCATCTTCGATCTGCTTCGATGTAAACACACGAATGTCAGATCTACTATCTTCGATCTACTCCCCGTCTAATACAGAGATGCCAAATCTATCATCTTCGATCTGCTTTGATGTAAACACACGAATGTCAGATATGCTATCTTCGATCTGCTCCCCTCTAATACAGAGATGCCAAATCTGTCATCTTCGATCTGCTTTGATGTAAACACACGAATGTCAGATCTGCTATCTTCGATCTACTCCCCGTCTAATACAGAGACGCCAAATCTGTCATCTTCGATCTACATTGTCCCCTAAAGGACATAACCTGTAGAATGCGTATGTGCTCATGCCTAATGATTAGGATACCATGATCGAAATGAGTCAAATGCTCCTAATTAGACATATTATGACAGAAAATGTTATGAAAATGACTCCTATTTCAGACGTCTTTACTCATTCATCCATCAAAGTTTCATCTTTATTTTACTCGAAGTATCAATGATACTCTGCTCGTATGCTTTGAATCAAATTGGTCCTATTGTACCATTCTTCGAATGTTACGACCTACTGGAGATGATCCTCTCCTAGGATTGAATCGTTTGAATTGTCCAATCATCCTTTGGACTAAAGAAGAAATTTTCTCGAGTACCTCCGACCTTCACTCATGGGAATTCTTCAAACAATTGTTCTGTTTTAGTTTCTCGTTTTATCTAGAGATTTCCAGAGTAATATGCAAAACTTCGTTTGTAAAATTATTTAGTTCATCAATCATTATTTCAATGCAACACACTTTATGAATAATGGAAGACGAATAATTTGATCTTGAGAATAGTTAGATAAATCATCAAAAGTACAAAAGGAAATTAATCTGAAAACATATCTTTGAGAAGAAAAAGAATCCAAAGATAGTAAACAGGACAAAAATCAGATGCCCTACATATCACAGCTTGGGCTTTTGTATACAAACTTCATGAAGACTGTTTTGAGTTTAACATGTGTTTAGAAGATCCAAAGTACTTTGTTGATGCCCCGGTATGTAACACACTCCACTTCTTGTCGAATCCGGTATAGCAAGGTCACTGCATGCTTTTCAAAATTTGAGCTGCCCTTTCAGGTTTTCAACTCAAAACCCCTTTGGTCTCAAGGCGCCTTTGCGGGTTTTCACCTTGGCCTCTCTATTTTTTTTTATTTAGAAGTCTCAAAGCGCCATTTGCGGGTTTTCACCTTGGCTTCCCTTCTCTTTAGACAAAGTACCTCTTGACTGAATCTGAATTCACTGGATTGGGTAAACTTTTCCCATCCATTTCTGTCAAAATCAGTGCACCACCAGAGAAAGCCTTCTTAACAACATACGGCCCTTCCCAATTCGGCATCCATTTTCCTCTAAAGTCCTTCTGTATGGGAAGAATCTTTTTCAGTACAAGGTCCCCTTCGTGAAATTCTCTTGGATGAACTTTCTTATCATAAGTTTGCATCATTCACTTCTGATACATCTGACCATGACGAATAGCCCTTATCCTTTTTTTTTCAATCAAGTTGATCATACCGCGATTGAATCCATTATGCTTCATCCAACTTTATTTCTAACAAAATTCGAAGAGAAGGTATTTCCACTTCAATGGGTAACACTGCCTCCATCCCATAAACCAACGAAAAAGGAGTTGCCCCAGTAGGGGTTCTGAAGAACGTTTGATAGGCCAAGAGTGCAAATGGTAATTTCTCATGCCAATCTCTGTAAGTTTCAGTCATTTTCCCCACTATCTTCTTGATGTTTTTGTTGGCAGCTTCCACTGCCCCATTCATTTTTGGGCGACATGGAGATGAATTATGATGTTTGATCTTGAATTGGCTGTAGACTTTTGCAATCGTGTTGTTTTTCAAGTTCAATGCATTGTCCGATATGATCCTCTCAGGCATTCCATACCGAAAAATGATCTCCTTTTTCAAGAATTGACTTACTACCGACCTAGTAACACTAGCATATAAAGCTGCCTCTACCTATTTCGTAAAGTAGTCAATGACCACGAAAATGAAACGATGCCCATTCAAAGCTTTTGGTGATATTGGCCCAATGACATCTATGCCCCACATGGAAAAGGGCCATGAAGAATTCATAACATGCAAAGCTGAAGGTGGTACATGAATCTTGTCCCCATATATCTGGCACTTATGACACTTCTTAGCATAGCTGATACAATCTCCTTCCATAGTAGACCAATAGTATCCAAACCTCATGATTTTCCTTGCCATTGTAAAGTCATTAGCATGTGTCCCACAAACACCTTCATGCCTTCTTCCAAGATTATATTCTTTATTGCCTCTTCCTCATAGGGCAGAATTTGCTTCTCCTCTTGTTTCACCACTCTCAACAGATCTGGAGACATATCACAATCCCTGTCATCTTCAAAATCCTGAAGTTCCTCTAAACACATGTCTTGCTCAAAAGAGAATTTAGGATTTGTAGTATCATCACTCATGTCGTTGATATCTAGGGACTCTGAAAAATCTTTAAAAACTACAGGAAGTTCTTCTGCAGTCCAATTGTTTAAAGAGCTTCCCGGTTTGTAAGGGCGAATACCCTCAAGGTTTCTTCGTTTAGACTCTTCATTATGTACAGCATTAATGTGATGACTTCCTTTTTCGAGCAACACTCTCTTAGGGTGAATTATCCCTCCTGATATAAAAGTCTGGGATATATGAGGGAACGTCATCGATTCCCACTCTACTTCTCTTCCACTTAAACGTGCCCTTCTTCTTTCTTGACGCTTCTCTATTTCCTTCCTTCTCTGTCTGTGATCTGGCCTGAAACCCAAGCCAAAATGGTCTCTCTTCTCCTTTAGTTCTGGAACTTGAATCCCTCCTTGGAGATATCTTCCCAATCCTTTTCTTGGCAAGGCTCATTTCCCCACTTTCATCTGCAAACCCATTCTTGTGGTTCTGGATATCTTAGGCACCGGTATCTCATTCCCCTCTGAAATAAATGTTGCATTAAAAAATTCAAAGGAACGAAAAGAACACTCAACGGCCTCCTCATTCGCCTCTACATAGGGTGCGTCACTGGTAACTGCTGCTATAATGTCTTCCTCAGTATTTATGGTGGCCAACCGTCCGTCTGTTACTAGCTTCAATTTCTGGTGCAAAGATTAGGGCACCGCTCCTACCGAATGTGTCCAAGGCCTCCCCAACAAGCAATTATAAGAGGGTTTGATGTCCATCACTAGAAAGTCTACCTCATACATGTTTGGCCCGATCATCAAAGGGATATCAATTCTTCTCATGACCTTTCTCTCCATACCATCGAATGCTCTCACTACATTATGGCATGTTTTCATGTGAGAACTGTCTATAGGCAATCTATTCAATTTGGACAATGGAAGGACATTTAAGGCCGACCCATTATCATTAAACACACTCGGCAATGTATATCCTTTGCAGCGAGTGGTAATGTGCAAAGCCTTAGCTGATCCCATGCCACCAGGTGGAATTTCATCATCACTGAAATAAATGAAGTTGTCAGCGCTTATATTACTAACCAATCGATCCAAATTGTTGACGGATATATCATTAGTAACATAAGTCTCGTTGAGCACCTTCATTAATGCCTCACGATGTACCTCTGAACTCAGAAGCAAAGCCAACACTGATATGCAAGCTGGTTGTTTGTGCAATTGTTCAACCATGCTGTACTCACTGTGTTTCAGGAATTTTAAAAACTCTCTAGCTTCTTCTTCCTTCACTGGCTTATTAACAAGTACCTCAACCCCATTCTCCTTCTCAATGTCAAACACTTTCACTTTCGTGGGCTCAACTTTTATGCCTTCTGCATCATAAAGCTTTCCACTATGTGTGTAGGAACCTTCAACTTGAGCATCCTTAGAAGTAATAGCTATATCTTCTCTCTCCAGTATTGTCACATTGCAATCATAATTCTAGGGTATCATCTTATTATCCTTATAAAGAAAGGAAGCAGGTTTATGAATAATGACTTTCGGCGCTGTTTGTGTCTCAACTTCATTATTCCTTGGTAGAGAAATAATGATCCTTGGTTGGTTGATTCTTTGATTCTTTGGTTCACATTCCAATGCATATATGTGTCCCTCATCTGAGCCAGCTTCATAAAATTCCAACTCCTTATTATCCATAAGGCTTTGTACCAAAGCCTTAAACTCGTCACATTCCTGAATCGCGTGTCCCTCTTCTGCATGGAACTCGCAGTAGTCCCTCGCTCCTTTATTTCCTTCTCTAGATATTATTATCTCTCTTTTCATCATTTCTTTCCAGATTACTTTCATCGGCATTCTTGCCTCGGCCATGTTCTCTTTAATCCTTCTCATACCAGTTTCCCCAATTGTGTTTATCCCTTGATCACCATGGTTCGACAACGGGTTCTCTGTACTAGGGGTGTCGTCAAATTTTACGACCCCCATCTTGATAAGTCTTTCCACTACTTTTTTAAAGCCAGTGCAATTTTCGATCGAATGCCCCGATATCCCTGCATGGTATTCACATTTGGCGTTTGCATCGTACCATTTAGGATATGGAGGTTGCAGTGGTTTCAAATGAAAAGGAGCTATTGCGTGTGCATCAAATAAACTTTGATAAAGCTCCTGGTACGTCACTGGGATAGGCGTGAATGAGACCTTTTTAGAGTTTTGTCTTGTACCAGATCCCTGCTTTTGGAAACCTTGTTGCCCAACTGTAGTTGCTCTGGGCTGACTAACCGTAATTGCTTTTGAGTTATAACTACTCGTATTGTTCACCTCATTATCTTTCCTTCTTGGGGCCGATCTTTTAGCAGTTTCCCCATCTATTTTACCACCTCTTATGGCGTTTCAATCATTTCCCCTGCCATAACTATATCAACAAAGCTCTTGGTGGTACTTCCAATCAAATGAGTAATGAATGGGGCCCTCAAGGTGTTAATAAACAGCATGGTAGTTTCTTTCTCCAAGAGCAGTGGTTGAACTTGCATGGCAACCTCCCTCCACCTCTGTGCATATTGCCTAAGCTCTCATTAGGCTTCTTTTCCATGTTCTGCAGAGTGATTCTATTAGGAGTCATGTCAGTCACATGATTATATTGCTGCATAAAGGCTTGCGCTAAGTCTCTCTAAGAACCGATCCTAGCGCGGCTCAATTGATTGTACCACCTAGCCGCTGCCCCAACCAAACTATCCTGGAAATAATGGATCAATAATTGATCATTGTTTACATAACCTGTCATCCACCTACAGAACATGGTGATATGGGCCTCAGGGCAAGTAGTCCTATCGTACTTCTCAAATTCTGGCACCTTGAACTTATGAGGAAGTACCAACTCTGGGACCAAACTCAAGTCCTTGGCATCAATTCCCTGATGGTTATCAGCATTTTCCAATGCCTTAAATTTCTCCTCTAACCATCTGCAACGTTCCTCTAATTGCCTTGATGATTCGAGTCTCATTTCTTCCCTCTCAGCTACATCTAAATCAAGAATGACTAGATTGGTAGGGTTATTTCTTGGGTTGGATCCCAAGCCAGTTTGGAAGTTCATGGGTGCTCCAGCATCGACTTACCCATGTTGAGGCCTTATTGTGACGGACGGCCTTCGAGGATATGCCTGAGGTTGAGTTTGCACATAGGGTGGGGTAAAACCCGGAGGATGATCCTCATTATCCTCTTCAGTGATAGTCATAGGGATCTATCCTTTATCTGTTGCCCCCTTCAGCAGCTGAGCCATTTCAGCCATCATATTCCTTTGGGCCTCCAACATTTGATCCTTCATCTCCTGTTGGATTTTTGCCAATTGTTCCTGCAATTGCTCTTGCATTTCTCTCTAGATCTGCTCAAGTCTTTGATCCATATTCTTTGTCTTAGCGCGTGTACCGTAAGAATGTGTTGCTTCCAGGTTTTCTCTTTCTCTCACTCTCTCTTTCTTTCTCTCTCTCTCTGGTAATTTTAATTAATTAAGGTCTTTCTATAAATTTGAATGCATATGATGCGATGAGATGCATGAATGCAAAAAGATATCGATTCTGATTTAGTTTCTTTTAGAAAACGTTATTTAAGAAACAAAAATCTTCACACAAAACGGATTACAAATACGCTTTCGCCCTCAGGCCCAGAGTTTTAACCCTATCCAATAACAAAGCTAATTCTCGACCTCTATTTGACACTGACTCATACCTTGCACTCAATATATTAGCTTGCGCTGCCAAGTCTTGCAAATGATTGGCAACCTCTCGAATCTGGACTATGGCTTCTCCCATGAGGTAGTCCCTATCTCTAACTTGATCTTGAAAATAGTGAAGCTCTCCCTTCCAATGTCCTTCTCTTGCCTCAAGCGGCTCAATCTGGAGTTCACAGTTCTACAATGCTGCTTCCAACCCTCCAATATTATACTTCATTTCCACGATCTTGTTCAGACTTCCCTTTAACTCGACCACAGAGTTACGACTTCGGTGATGATGAAGAGATCGTCCAAGCTCAGTCACCTTAGCTTTTAATCCTTGATTCTCCTTCTCTAGGGCTTGATTCTGCGCCTGCATTTCTTAGAACTTCTTCTCCCAATACTCGACTTTGGCTCTTTCTTCTTGAACCTCTTGTTGCCACTGCTCAGAAGACTTTCCTAATCCAACTCTCTTCATTGATAGTTGTATCCTCTTGTATTGCGTCTTCAAGTCATCTCGGTCTTCCCCAATCTTCCTCTTTTTTTCCTCACTTTCTCGACCTCAATTTTCTGAACGTCGACGTCTAAGCTTAGGTACATCTTCTCTTCCTCCAACTTTTCTATCTTTTTCCCGAGCTCCAAACTCTTTCTTTCGAACTCTTGCTTTATGACTTCTAACTCTGATGGAACCACTCGTAAATTCTCCTCTATTAACCGAGCAGCTCCCAAACTCAGCCTAGGGGTGTTATCATTGATCCTCTTGCTAAACCACCCTTTATACTCAAGGTTTGTCGTCGGACCTTCAGTCAGAATCTTCATACAGCAAATCTTCTTCCAAGCCTCAGAAATCTCTCGCATCTTCTTCTTATAACAATCCCTCTTATATGAGAAATCACTCTGAGCTAACCCTTATGTTGCCGGTATAAACTGCCCTGCTTTGTATTGCCTTAGGACAAGTAATGGTGTATAACCAACAACTCCCCAAATTCCAGGAAGAGGTACCCAATCAAAGCTTTCGCAACGATAAAGGACTTCATTAGGAGCCATCCAATGGGCTTTCCACATAACATCTTCCTCTCGGAGATTCTGAAGTATTTCCATCCAAATTTCCTCTGTAATGTCGTCCCTCTTTGGCGTAGCTGCTGCTTCCTTTAAGGGAGAATAATCCTCAAAAAACACTCGGCAAAGGACCTTAACCTTCCAAAAGTGACTATGGAACCATACTAACAACAACTGTGCGCATCCAATGAATCTACCTTCACTAGCTCTCCGACATGCACTCAAGGATCTGAACGTATCAGCTAGGATTGCAGGCACAGGTGTGTTCCGTTTACCAAGTCAATTGAATAAATCCGCAACTGCCTCATCTATGTGCCCCATAGCTTTGGGGAAAATCACCAAACCATAAATACTTAAGGCCAAGACATCAACCCTTTTCTTCACATCTGGGTGCGCCAATATGAGATCCCTCAAACTTGCCCACGAAATGTATTCACCATCACCTTTTTGTTGGATCCGAGCTGCGACCCACTGTTCACTCATCCCTGTGATCATCATTAATTTCTTCACGAAAGTTGGGAGATTAGCAGCCCTAACATAAGCTTTGTTACCTTGAATTCTTAGACAGCTTAGCAAGGTCGTATACTCCTCCAAAATAAGTACTAAGTCTACCTCTCCAAATGTAAAACAACTATAAGCAGGGTTCCAAAACTGTACCATAGCTCGAAACAGATGCTTATCCACCTTGATGTCTAGCAAATAGGGAAGATCTCCATAATTCTGGTAAAACAGCTGCTTAATCTCGTCATCCCATTAGGCCCAAATGCCCTTCAACTCCTAAAACTCATTCTGTGACGAACTGATACGAGTAAAGTCCTACAACTCTGACGTATACCCCTCAATGACACTATCTCCTTTCTCTAACTGGGTTTTCTCTGACCACGCACAGACAGAAGCATTATCCTCCACTTTATCAAGATATTCGTTCCTCATTACAAAACTTTCTAATCTAGAAATCGAACCGTGAATCGACACCTCTAAATGTTGAATGACATGCAATGATAACAAAATAAAATAGGTCAGTGTCATATATAAAAAGTATAATAAACAAGCATTTATAAGAGTAGCTTACTAAAGGTTATTACTGCACTACTTAGGGTAAGCACTTAAAGTTCTCTATATGTGTTTCAGTTCTAAAGCGAGGGTACCTGAACTAGCAGATTCCTCGATCCTCACCCATTATAGGCTCATATGGACCAAGTTAGGTTCAGGGGGACACATTTCCCTATGGCCATGCGGAGATGAAAATCTCACGAAGACATAGATACGGATGTATCCCGGAAGCAATCCACTAGCTCATGCGGAGGTGAAAACCTCACGAAAGTGTAGCTTCTCACTCCCACTTAAGGGTGCGACCACAGCGGTCATGTAAATGCAATGTGTGCAAAAACAAAATAACAAACATATACAGCAAACACACGTAAAAAGATCGATATTTACATATTTTTAAAAAATTTAAAATAAACATATTTTTAAAATTTTTCCAAACTTCTGACATTTAGACAGCAAATAATCAATTTCTTGGCTTGACTCTCTTATTCGTCCCCAGTGGAGTCGCTAAGCTGTCGAAACCACTTTTTTATGAGTTTTTGGAAAAACGGGGTCGACTTTTGAAAACGAAAATGGGAGTTGCCACCAATCTTTTTAAGTGTGATTGGATCACTTTATAAAACATTTTATTTCAAAACATTAATTTTGGTCTTCGAGAATTTAAAAAAAGGTTCAGGAGTCGGTTACGTACGAGGAAGGATTAGCACCCTCGTAACGCCCAAAATTGGTACCAAATTGAATAGTTTTCTATCTTAATGTCAAAAGTTTGAAAGAATTTAAGAATAGGATCCCTTTTTTAAAACCGAAATAATTTGAGTTGAAAATCGAGATTCCTTCGCTCCAAAAGAGTACAAACATTACATCCAGCATGATTGGACATGATATTCTTAAACTTTCGTAACTGAAATCATCTCGTGATTTACAAAATCTATTTAGAAGGATACTTTAGACATTTAGACAAACTGGAAATCACAACCCAGCATGTTAGGGCACTACTTCTCGAATTTCTAAATACAAAAAACATTGTCTCATTTTTAAAATTCTTTTGGATTAAATGAAATATAATTTTTTTTTAAAAAAACAATGATGCATTTAACATATTACAAGATATCAATACTAAATAATATAGACTACATGATACATACTTTAACATTTCATGCAAATATAATATAGAAAACAATAAATAACGACATAAATTACATAATATATATATTGACATTTCATGCAAATATAATCATAGAAAATAATAAATATAGAAATATAAATTACATAATATATACAATAACATTTCATGCAAATATAACCTAAAAAAACAACATAAATTACATAATACATATATTAATATTTCATGCAAATATAAAAAAATAACATAAAAATAACAAATAAAACAAAAATTTAATAGTTAATACTTGTATAATTAATTAATAAAAATATACAATATATAATATAATAACTTAGTACATATATTTATAAGAACAATAATATGATAAATAGGAATAAAATTTTACAAGAAATTTTAGAATATCATATAATATACAAAACATTTAATGATAACATACAAAAAATATATATATAATATTTATAATAATATACAAATTTTATAATTACACTTAATACATAATAAGTAATATATAAGAATAATAATATAACACTAATATATAAAAAAACAATTTTTATATGATAAATAATATGTGAAAATAATTATAAAAATAATGTGTAAATAAAAAATTTATATAAAAGTTTAGAATGAAATAAATAATATATAAAATATTAAAATAGGTAAATAAAAAGAAACAAATGAATAAATAAAACAGACTAAATTTAAAACTCAATAAAACTCGGGGATAAATTAAAAGAAATTAAAATTGAATTTGGGTTTAAATGAAATTGAAATGCGCAATAAATGGGGACTCATGGGCAATTATACCGTATTCCCAAAACGGCACTGTTTCGAGGATTGCGCTTTAAAGGGTTCAGGGACCAAATTGAAACAGAAACAAATTATTAGGGCCAGATTTAAAAATAAAGAAATTTAAAATTGAACGAAATTAAAAAACGAAAAAATACGGAAGGGCTTAAATGGCAATTTGCCCATCTACCAAAAAACGCGCGGATCTTTCCCGGGTCACGGGTCAACGCGCGGATCCTTAACTTAAACGGCGCCGTTTTGGTGCTTATTAAACTAAGCAAAAACGACACCGTTTTTATAAAACTATATAAATCAGATTTTGGCCCAAAATTCAATTTTAAAGCTGGTTTTAAAAAAAAAACTTGAAATCCTCTGAAAGAGGAGAAAAAAAGAGCCATCCGGGCTCCAGCCTCCGGCCTCGGTCAAGCCAAGCTCTGGTCATCGGGCTGCACGCGCACGCGTCACACGTACCGTCGTACACGGCGGTTGGAAGGTTAAAAGCCTTCATTTTTCCAGGCGAATCACAGGTAATCTCTTCTCTTTTCTTTTTCCGAAGAAACTGCCCGTATTTCTTTCTTGTATGTATATATGCGTATATCTATTTGTATACCTAAAAATCCCCCTATTACAGTGAAGATATTCGGCTTTTATAGCCCCTGTTTTCTAAGTACAAATTTGGTGTGTATTTCTTTCCCTTTTATCAGGTGACGACGTGAAAACCGACGACGATAGGGCGCTGATGATAGCGCACTGGCGCGCCGATTGCGGCGCAAGATGAGCGGTCGCTGACTACGGCATGATGATTGGGATCGTGCTTGCGGCGTGAAGGTTTCTAGAAACCCTAGGGTTTCCTATTTCAGTTTAGGCATTGGGCCTTCCTGGGCCTCGCTGATTTGGGTCTAGTTTGGGTATTTGGGCTAAAGGGTTTTAGGTGTAATGAGTTTCAAATGTGGGCTATCGATGTGATTTGTAAATGGGCCATAAGTAGTGCTTCAATTGGGCTATATAAATAGGCTAGCAATTTGGATTTTGTAAATGGACTGTAAAAGAACTTTTATTATTTTTTGGTTTTTTTTTTGTTTATTTTACGGGCCGGGCAAATTTGGGCTATTACACTCGTACCACGAGTTATGTCGAGTGTAGGCTCGAGTAGCACAAACTAAACACAGAATAAGAAACGATTTTATTACTTTCAGTAGGAAAGTAAATCTCTCAATAGAAACTGATAAAGATCGTAATTCATAAAAAATATAATTTATTCTAACTAAATAAATTATCATTATTTTCTGACAGAATAACAATAACTCAATAATCAAGAAGTGCTTGTATTAGGTCAATCGGTGTCATCTATTTATAGGGAGAGATAGAAGAATCCTAATTGGGTAAGGCTTAAACAAATATTAGTATTCAAATAGAAAACACCCTCCTATTCCAATTGGAATAGAGGAGGGCGATACACCCTAGTAAAAGCTACTAGTGTTGTCACCCCTCTCATCATGAGGAGATTTAAGCCTTTCATGTATTGGGTTCAATTATATGCTTCCTAGACTTTTGACTCTGCACTTTATAATTTAATTCAACCCAATATTTTTTTTTTCTATTTTCTCAAAGTAAATATTATTTATTAAATTAATTTAATAAATTAAATTAACTAAATTAATTTCTCACTTAAATAATTTTCTCAACTCAATTCTAATTTTTTCCTAAAGTCATGAAAACTTTATCATAAAAAGAATCTATGAGGAAATATATTTAATTTTTCTTATTCAATGGGTTCATAATGACTAATAAATTTAATTTCATTTTTGAACTTAAATTATTTAATTATAATTAATTAAATAATAATTCAAAAACCTTAAATTAATTCCCAAGTTATTTCTTTACTTAGTGAGAAATTGCATTCATTTGTAAATGTCATTTATTTCTCTAACTTCATCATTTTAATTTACTTCTATTCATTTTGTTCTACATGCAATTCATTTTTTTGTTTCAAGGAGCTTGTAGAGGGACCGATTGGACATATATAGTGAGGGCTCAAATAATTTATAATTAAGTTCCAGCTTCTTACCTATTAATTATAAATTTATTTAATCACAACTTGGATTACTTGATAAACCTAAATATGTCTTTAGTCTAACTGGAAATTAGTAAACTGATTAAAAGACTAATATGTCGTCTATCAAGTCTAACTAGGAATATGATTTGTCTTGAGTATCAGAGCGGATGACTCCTAAAAGATAGAGACATAGATGTGATTAAATGGACTGATAGCACATCGAATAAGACCCACGCAGAATAGATCCTAGATCCATTTATAGATTTATTCACTTGAGACATTCATAGTGTCACATACATTAATCTTAAGTGGACGATGGACTATGTATGCATGAATCGTATACTTTGATTTAAGTAAAAATCTAACCTCAAATAGATAAGGAACTGAAAGTTGGTGCATTGAGTATACGACTTCTACAATATGTAACATCATTCACAATAGTGGAATTCATAGCCTAACTAATGTGTAAATGATATCATCTCATCAGTATTACATGATAGATGAAAAGTAAACGTGGTCATAGGTTGTTTGTCTCTATGAAAAATAACTTGATTACTCTTTGATAGTAATTCACTTTTAATGAAGAAAGATGTAACGGTTACCATGAGATAAAATAGGATCATATTGGGAGAACAGATTTATTCCAAAGAGATTTAGGAAATTAAGGAGAGCTAAGTCAAGATACTATAATGGAATGACTTTGTGACTAAATAAGTTTATAATTAATATGCAAAAAACTAGAACTTTTATAAATTATTTGAGCCCTATTTATATATGTTCAATCGATATCTCTGCTAGCTCGTTGAAACTAGAAATGAATTGCATGTAGAACCATATGAACGGAAACGATGAAGTTGGAGAAATAGGACACATTCACAGATGAATGTGTTTTCTTACAAGTATAGAAATGACTTGAGAATTAATTTAATATTTTCGAATTATTATTTAATTAAATATAATTAAATAATTGAATTTTGACAATAAAATTAAATTAATTAGTCATTATGAATCCTTTGAATAAGAAAATTAAATATATTTCCTCATAAATTCTTTTACAGTAAAGTTTTCATGACTTTAACAGAATTAGAATTGAGTTGAAAAAAACATTTAATTAGGAAATCGATTTAGCTAATTTAATTAATAGTATTTATTTTGAGAAAACAGAAAAATAAGTATTGGGTGGGATTAAATTATAAAGTATTAGGTCAAAAGTCTAGGAAACACATATAGTTGGACCCAATACATGAGAGGTTTAATTACCTTCATATGACACGTGAGGGGTTACAACCCTAATAATATTTACTAATGTAACGAATCAATTTTCGGGAATTCTGTGAATGTTGGCAAATTTTAAACTTTTGGTGTTCTGTCTGCTTGGCGTGGATTTACTTAGGTTAGTGGGCCTCTAGAAGGCCCAAGCTTAGGTTTAAAAAAAACCCGGTAGTTTTAATTAATTTTAATTCCATAAGAAAAAGGGGTTCTGGTTGGTTGGACTTTTAAGTATTAATTGGGTAAAATAAAACATAAGGAAGCATGTGGCAAGGTGGCATGTGACGCCACAAGGAAGGCTATTAAAGTGGCGTGTGTATGACCAAGGAGAACTAAGGTTCAAGTCGCAAGGTAAGCAAATTAGTGATATTAATTTTTATGCACAGAAAAGGTAAGTAATGGAACTGAGGTGAAAGTCTGTCAGGGGGAGTTTAAAGTGCTTAAGGGATTGAGTAAGGAGGGAATAAGGGAGAGGATTTAGGAGCTGATTAGGGAGAGTAGTGTTGGCTGAATGGTGGTCTCTTAAGGAGCAAGAGTTGGCCGGCCAAGGGGTGCTTTAGGGGGGAAAAATTCGGCTAGGTTAAGTGCCAGTATAAATTCGGCATTAGGGGAAAATTGTGCCGTTTCCTAACCATTCTCCTCTTCTTTCTTTTCTCCTCTCTTCATCAACTTTTTATTTTTCTTCTCTTCCTCTATAGCCGAATCTCTCTATCCACCTGTGCATCTCCATCTTTTTCTTCAGACGTTTCTAAAACCTTCATAGCCATTTGCCTTAAAAAGCCGAAATCCCGAAAACTATAATTTCTTCTGTGCCGATTTCTTCTAGCCAATTCTCTTATCCTTTTCATCATTCTTGACCGACTCTCTAGTTCTCTAAACCTTAAGTTTCATCGATTGGACCACAAAAAACCCCCTCCTGTTTCATCTTTCTTACACAGTTCCAAAGAAAAAGTGAAAACCCCCCACACTTTTAGGGACTTAGCCGAATATTGAGATCACTGAAGGCTCAAATTTTGTTATCATTTGAGGGCTTAGATCGGCATCAGAATTGAGTAGAGATTAATTGGAATCATTGACTAAAGGAACCGATGGTAAGTCTTTTCAATCTAGTCTTTATTTCGTATTTTAGAAAAGTCGAAACCCCTAAAGGTTAGGGAGGCTGTCGACTTGGACTTGTAGCCCTAAGGGGTTGTGATAACTGTTTTGTCTTGTTAGTAAGGTGATCTAGAGGCTGCTGATCAAGGGCTTGGACAGGTGGAGCAACGGGATCTAAGTCTTGTCGCAAACTTCGGCAAAGGTAGGATTGCTAGTGCCTAAGGTGTTATGGCCGAATAAGGTAAGGAGTTATTATGTAGTTCGTTTCGGTAGTTAGATTAACGTGGTAGTAATATAATTGTAGGTAGTTCGTGCGTGGATCTCGTCAGCGAATTGTCATAAAACAGGTGTGTAACTGACACCCCTTCTTAGTCTAGATCGGTAAAAGCCGAAAAGCCGAAATGCCGAAAAATCGATATTTTGTGGACTTGTGAGTGTACGAATGCTCGTGAGGTAAATCGATTAACGTTTCTAGTAAACTACAGTGTTTTGACTGCAGAGTGCAAGATTTCTGTGCCTTCAATATTTTTGGGCTTAATGGGCCAAAATTGGGATAATGGGCCAACGGGCCCAATTCGGTAAGAACCCTCGATAAATGTTTTTGTTAATACGTAAAAAGTGAGTATATGCATGAAAACCCTAAAATAGATAAATTACTGAAATACCTTTATAGGTGGAAAATTTATAGATTTACCCCTAGGAGTGGAATTACTGAGATACCCCTAGGGTTAAGGTTGACCGAAATGCATGTTTGACTGTTGTTATTTACTGCATGCCATGTTATTATTATCTGATGCATGGGACTGGGATATTGATGGAGGAAGTACTGAAAGTGGCTTGTCCACGTACTGGAGGCTTTGCCTTAATTTCTTGTAAAATCGAGGCAAGCAATGCCGCAATCAGAGTGTAGGGCTGGGTGGGTTGAGCTATTCCCCACATGGAGTGTAGGGCTGGTTCGGGTGGAGTTAGCGGTTGGTTATAGGCTTGGTTGGGCTTGCATATATGAATATGACTGCTCTATTCTGGAATGGGCCTATGGGCCATACTGTTATCTGAAAAGGGGCTAAGGCCCGCCATCAGTATTCTAAAAAGGGCTTGGCCTAGTAACCCTTCAGCACTGAATGGGCTTAGGCCCAACGGGCTTGAGCTGACTTGGGCTTTGGATGGGTTTTTCTTACACACTGAGTTTCCAAACTCATCCCCCTTTCTTAACCTTGCAGGTGGGCCTTGATGTGGGTGACTTGGAGCCGGAGGGGATTCAGAGTGGCCATGGTGATCGCTTTTGGGCTTTGAAATAAGTGACTGATTTTCTTTAATTTATTTTATTTACTATTTAATCTTGGGTTGTAATAAGGCCATTTTAACTAAATTTTCTTCTTTGTTTTTCGGGGATTATTTTTATTTTCAATAACTTTAAACTGGTTGATAATAATTCAAATGGGATAGACATAGGGCGCATTTCCAAAACGATATTTGTTTTTTAAAATAACACGACGTCACGATTATTCGATTTAACAAAGATAATAACTACTCAAAGGAATTTCAACTCGACACAACCAAAGTGTGGCAATGGTTGTGGGCATGTCTAGGATTGGATCCAATCGAAGAGCTTGGTACTTAAGCAACCTTCATGGCTCACCTCCTCTGTTGTGGATACTTACCTGGTGCCCAGCTTCCATTCACTTTAGCTTGACAAAAGACGGTTTTTAACACTAAAATGAAATATGGGTTTTTAACTTCAATGTGGCACGTCGGATTCAGCCATAACGTCTGGGCCGGGTTTGGGGTGTTACATTTAGTGGTATCAGAGCCAAGTTACAACAACTCGGCTGTAGATCGGGTCCGAAAATCTTTTCGAAAACTTAGGCCCAAGAAGGGTATTTTTGGAAATGGTATTGGGAAGTTCTTTTCAAAGATGTTTTACAAGGTATACATGTTAAAATGGTTCAAGTTTTTCTGGTTTTTAAAAACAGGGCAAAAATTAAGAGTTTCAAAACAAGGGTGTTACAAGGGTGTTTCAAAATCAAAATTTTAAACTTCTATTTTCTGTGATCAAAAACATGAATTTTTTGAGTTTTAAATGGATTGGAGAAAGAGGTGGCACACTGAATCCCTGGCACCAAGTCTGTAAGTATACTCTTTTTACGTTATGTGATAATGATATAATGCTATGAATAGAACTGAGACCCTACTATGATACTTTAGATAGGGTAGAGCTGTAAAATGGTAGAAATGAGACTGTAGCTAGGATACGACATTACGAAAATAATCCTTGAACTGCTATATTTCCATAAGACATCTTGTAACAAACAATTGAACATTATACTAATATCATAAAATTCGTAATCAGATAAACCGAAATGAGTACGAGAGCTACTCGGGGAAGAGGTCGTGGTCGAGGCCGAGGTAGTACACAAGCTGGATCTTCGTCTTCTGAACACATACCCGCTGGAGTAGCACGACCACCGGTGGGTGAAAATGGGCCGTATGATCAAGCCGCGGGGGACGACGCTCTGTCCTAGGCCATGTTAAGGGTTTTGGAAAGGGTGGCTGGAGCTAATGTCGGGTCTATGAATAGGGGGTCTATTTCGGAGCGACTCCGGGCCAACGGAGCGGAGGTTTTTAGGGGTATATCTGGAGTAGCCCCAAATGTGGCGGAGTACTGGCTAGAAGCCACGGAGCAGATTATGGATGACCTGGATTGCTCAGTAGAGCAGAAGTTAAAAGGGGCAGTGTCATTACTGCGAGATGAGGGGTATCAGTGGTGGATCACTGTGAGAGAGGGTACCCCGGCTGAGAGGGTAACATGAGAGCTGTTCAAGCAGTCCTTTAAGGCGAAATATGTCGGAGCTAGCTATGTGGATGCACGAAGAAAGGAATTCCTGAACCTGACCCAAGGTGGTAAGACCGTTGCTGAATATGAGGCAGAGTTTTTGCGATTGAGCCGGTACGCTAGTGGCATTGTCTCCACCGAATATGAGCGCAGTGTTCGCTTTGAGGATGGCCTTAGGGATGAGCTAAGGGTGTTCATAACTCCGCAGAGAGAGCACGATTTTGCTGCACTGGTAGAGAAGGCTAAAATAGCTGAAGAGATGAAGCAAGCCGAACGAAAGAACCGCGACAAGGATCGAAATCGATTTAGGAGGGATGCTGGACCAGCTGGTGCTGCGAAGCGAAATGTTAAGAGAGCTAGGATGGAGGAACAAGTTCGAGCGGTTCCGGTGAACACAGTTAGACCATAAGCTTGTGGAGATTGTGGTAGAATGCATCTGGGGGAATGCTGGAAGCGTTCCGGGGCTTGTCTTCGTTGTGGATCAAAAGAACATAGGATCAGGGATTGTCCTAGGAAGCCAGCTCAGGCTCAAGTGGTTGAACAAAGGGCTGTGCAACTTGTCCAACCAGCGCGAGGTGGACCGCCGCCGCCGAGAGGTCGTGGCCAAGGCCGCGGTGGTAATGGCCGTAGACGTGGGGCACCCGGTAGGGTACTATTATCACCGAGGCTCGCCGCCCGACTTTGGTATATTCTCGCCGTCACCGTGAGGAGGGTGACGACCGATGTCATAACCGCACGTTTTTTTATCTCTGGTATCCCTTATACTGCTCTGATAGATGTGGGGTCAACTCATTCGTATGTTGCATATGTCATTTCTCGGGCATTGGGTGTTCACTTTGAGGAGACTGTGTGTGAGGTAACTGTGATAAGTCCTTTAGGTCACTCGGTTAAAGTAGAGAAACTCTTCAGGGAGGTGCCATTAGAGACCCAAGGTAGGATTTTTTGTGGAGACTTGATGGAGTTGTCGTTCGGAGAATTTGATTTGATCTTAGGGATGGATTGGCTGGCTAAGCATAGGGCAACGCTGGATTGTACAGCTAAGAGGATGGTGTTAAGAACTGCTGAGGATAAAGAGGTAATGATTATTGGGGAACGAAGAGATTACTTGTCCAATGTGGTACCGGCTTTAAGAGCTGAGAAACTGATGCGTAAGGGATGCGAGGCGTACTTGGCTTTTGTAAATCAAGTTGAAACTGGGGATCTGACTATGGATACCGTCAGGACTGTTAGGGAATTTCGAGATGTTTTCCCAGAGGAGCTTCCTAGATTACCTCCGAATCGGGAAGTTGAGTTTGGAATTGATTTGCAGCCTGGAACAGCTCCAGTATCCATTGCACCCTATAGGATGGCACCGAAGGAGTTAGTAGAACTGAAAGCTCAAATCCAAGAGTTTTTGGATAGAGGCTTCATTAGATCTAGTGTGTCTCCATGGGGAGCACCGGTCCTGTTTGTGAAGAAAAAGGACGGGACAATGCGCATGTGCATCGACACGCTTGATTGAACAAACTAACGATAAAGAACAAGTACCCACTGCCAAGAATTGATGATTTATTTGACCAACTTAGAGGAGCTTCGGTATTTTCCAAGATTGACCTTCGATCTGGATACCATCAGCTAAGGGTAAAGGAAGTGGATATTCATAAGACAGCATTCAAAACTCGATATGGTCATTATGAGCTCCTGGTTATGCCGTTTGGGCTGACGAACGCACCTGCCGCTTTCATGGATCTGATGAATCGGGTGTTCCAACCTTACTTGGACAGATTCGTAGTAGTTTTCATCGATGATATTCTGGTATATTCGAAACCGAAGAGAAACATGAGGAGCATCTACGTATTGTGCTACAAGTGCTGAGAGAGAAACAACTGTATGCGAAGTTTAGTAAGTGTGAATTCTGGTTGCGAGAAGTGACTTTTCTAGGTCATGTGGTTTCTGCTGAAGGAATTAGGGTGGATCCTCGAAAAATTGAGGCAGTTTTGGAATGGAAACCACCGAAGTCAGTATCGAAAATTTAGAGTTTTCTGGGTTTGGCAAGCTATTATCGAAGGTTTGTAGAAGGATTTTCTCTGATTGCTGCACCATTAACGAAACTGTTAAGGAAAGGGGTAGTATTTGTCTGGACTGAGAAGCAGCAAAAAGCTTTCGACCATCTGAAAAAGGTTCTGACTGAAGCGCCAGTATTGATTCAACCGGAGTCTAGGAAGGACTTCACTGTGTACAGCGATGCGTTGCATGTGGGGTTAGGATGTGTACTGATGCAAGACGGTAGGGTGGTCGCTTATGCTTCGCGACAGCTTAAGCCTCATGAAGGAAACTATCCTACTCATGATTTGGAGTTAGCAGCAGTGATCTTTGCACTTAAGATTTGGAGACATTACTTATATGGAGAAAGGTGTATTATTTACACTGACCATAAGAGTCTTAAGTATCTGTTGACTCAGAAGGAGCTAAACCTAAGGCAAAGGAGATGGATTGAGTTGCTTAAGGATTACGACTGTTTGATTGAGTACCATCCAGGTAAGGCTAACGTGGTGGCTGATGCGTTGAGTCGAAGGGTTGTTCCTGATTTGAGAGCCTTGTTTGCACGTTTGAGTCTATTCGACGATGGAAGTCTATTGGCAGAGTTGTAAGTGAGGCCTACTTGGACTGAGCAGATTAAAGAAAAATAGTTGAAGGATGATTCGTTAGTTCTTCGATTTCGGCAAGTTGAGAATGGTGAGAATGAGGAATTTGGACTGAACACTGACGGAGTTCTGTGCTTTCATGGAAGAGTTTGTATTCCGAAGGACCCTGAATTGAAGCGATTGATTTTAAAGGAGGCTCATGGTGGACCTTGTGCCATGCATCCTGGAGGGAATAAGTTATATCGAGATCTGCGAGAGGTGTACTGGTGGCCTGGACTGAAACGAGAGGTGACTGAATTTGTTGGGAAATGTCTGACGTGCCAACAAGTTAAAGCCGAGCACTAATTACCTTCTGGATTACTGCAACCGGTGAAAATTCCACTATAGAAGTGGGAGAGAGTAACTATGGACTTTGTGAGTGGGTTACCTTTGACACCCACCAAGAAAGATTCTGTGTGGGTAGTTGTGGATAGGTTAACGAAATCTACCCATTTCATACCTGTTCGTACTGATTACTCACTGCAAAAGTTGGCCAAGTTGTATGTGGCGGAGATAGTGCGACTGCATGGAGTGCCAGTGTCGATTATTTCTGATCGAGACCCTAGGTTTACATCTCGATTCTCGCAGAAGTTGCAAGAGGCATTGGGTACACGATTGGATTTCAGTACTGCCTTTCACCCACAAATAGATGGACAATCGAAAAGGGTTATTCAAATTTTGGAGGATATGTTAAGAGGTTGTATTATCGATTTTCATGGTAGTTGGGAGGACTACTTGCCATTGGAGGAGTTTGCATACAACAACAGCTACCAAACAAGTATTCGGATGGCTCCATATGAGGCACTTTATGGGCGGAGATGTCGTACACCTACGTGTTGGATAGAGTTGGGTGAATGACAAGTGCTTGGACCGGAGTTGGTGGCAGATACTGAAAGTAAGGTTAGGTTGATAAGAGATCGCTTAAAGGAAGCATCTGATAGACAGAAGTCGTATGCGGATCTAAAGCGCAAAGAGATTGAGTTCGCTATTGGGGACATGGTTTTCTTGAAGGTGAAAAAGATCTTGAGGTTCAGCAAGAAAGGCAAATTGAGTCCGCGGTTTATAGGGCTTTATCGGGTTCTTAAACGGGTAGGGCCAGTAGCGTATCAGTTAGAATTACCACCGGAGTTCGACAGAATCCATGACGTCTTTCATGTGTCTATGTTAAGACGATATCGATCGGATCCTTCACATGTTGTGCCAATGGAGGAGATTGAAGTAAAGACTGATTTGACCTTTGAAGAAGAACCCATACAAATTTTAGATCGAGAGGTTAAAGTTTTAAGAAGGAAGTCGATTCTATTGGTAAAAGTGTTGTGGCGTAATCATGGAAGGGAAGAGGCTACTTGGGAGTTAGAAGAGACTATGCATCAACAATACCCTCAACTATTTGGATCAAGTAAATTTCGAGGTCGAAATTTCTTTAAGGGGGGTAGAGTTGTAACGCACCAATTTTCGGGAATTCTGTGAATGTTGGCAAATTTTAAATTTTTGGTGTTCTGTCCGCTTGGCATGGATTTACTTAGGTTATTGAGCCTCTAGAAGGCCAAAGCTTAGGTTAAAAAAAACCCGGTAGTTTTAATTAATTTTAATTCCATAAGAAAAAGGGGTTCTGGTTGGTTGGGCTTTCAAGTATTAATTGGGTAAAATAAAACAGAAGGAAGCATGTGGCAAGGTGGCATGTGACGCCACAGGTAAGGCTATTAAAGTGGCGTGTGTATGACCAAGGATAACTAAGGTTCGAGTCGCAAGGTAAGCAAATTAGTGATATTAATTTTTATGCACAGAAAAGGTAAGTAATGGAACTGAGGTGAAAGTCTGTCAGGGGAGTTTAAAGTGCTTAAGGGATTGAGTAAGGAGGGAATAAGGGAGAGGATTTAGGAGCTGATTAGGGAAAGTAGTGTTGGCCGAATGGTGGTCTCTTGAGGAGCAAGATTTGGCCGGCCAAGGGGTGATTTAGGGGGGCAAAATTCGGCTAGGTGAAGTGCCAGTATAAATTCGGCATTAGGGGAAAATTGTGTCGTTTCCTGACCATTCTCCTCTTCTTTCTTTTCTCCTCTCTTCATCAACTTTTTCTTTTCCTTCTCTTCCTCTATAGCTGAATCTCTCTATCCACCTGTGCATCTCCATCTTTTTCTTCAGACGTTTCTAAAACCTTCATAGCCATTTGCCTTAAAAAGCTGAAATCCCGAAAACTATACTTTCTTCTGTGCCGATTTCTTCTAGCCAATTCTCTTATCCTTTTCATCACTCTTGACCGACTCTCTAGTTCTCTAAACCTTAAGTTTCTACCGACTGGACCAGAACAAAACCCTCCTGTTTCATCTTTCTTTACACAGTTCCAGCAAAAGCCGAAAACCCCACACTTTTAGGGACTTAGTCGAATATTGAGATCACTGAAGGCTCGACTTTTGTTATCATTTGAGGGCTTAGATCGACATCAGAATTGAGTATAGATTTATTGGAATCATTGACCGAAGGAACCGGTGGTAAGTCTTTTCAATCTAGTCTTTATTTCGTATTTTAGAAAAGCCAAAACCCCTAAAGGTTAGGGAGGCTGTCGACTTGGACTTGTAGCCCTAAGGGGTTGTGATAACTGTTTTGTCTTGTTAGTAAGGTGATCTGGAGGCTACTGATCAAGGGCTTGGACAGGTGGAGCAACGGGATCTAAGTCTTGTCGCAAACTTCAGCAAAGGTAGGATTGCCAGTGCCTAAGGTGTTATGGCCGAATAAGGTAAGGAGTTATTATGTAGTTCGTTTCGGTAGTTAGATTAACATGGTAGTAATATAATTGTAGGTAGTTCGTGCGTGGATCTTATCAGCGAATCGTCATAAAACAGGTGTGTAACTAACACCCCTTCTTAGTCTAGATCAGCAAAAGCCGAAAAGCCGAAATACCAAAAAATCGGTATTTTGTGGACTTACGAGTGTGCGAATGCTCGTGAGGTAAATCGATTAACGTTTCTGGTAAACTACAGTGTTTAGATCGCAAAGTGCAAGATTTTTGTGCCTTCAATATTTTTGGGCTTAATGGGCCAAAATTGGGATAATGGGCCAGCGGGCCCAATTCGGTAAGAACCCTCGGTAAATGCTTTTGTTAATACGTGAAAAGTGAGTATATGCATGAAAAACCTGAAATAGATAAATTACTGAAATACCTTTATAGGTGGAAAATTTACAGATTTACCCCTAGGAGTGGAATTACTGAGATACCCCTGGACCGAAATGCATGTTTGACTGTTGTTATTTACTGCATGCCATGTCATTATTATCTGATGCATGGGACTGGGATATTGATGGAGGAAGTACTGAAAGTGGCTTGTCCACGTACTGGAGGCTTTGCCTCAATTTACTGATAACTGGGCAGCAATGCTGCAATTATAGAGTGTAGGGCTGGGTAGGTTGAGCTATTCCCCACATGAAGTGTAGGGCTGGTTCAGGTGGAGTTAGCGGTTGGTTATAGGCTGGGTTGGGCTTGCATACATGAATATGACTGCTCTATTCTGGAATGGGCCTATGGGCCATAATGTTATCTTAAAAGAGGCTAAGGCCCAGATTCGAAAAGGGCTTGGCCCAAGAACCATCAGCATTGAATGGGCTTAAGCCCAACGGGCTTGAGCTGACTTGGGCTTTGGATGGGTTTTTCTTACACACTGAGTTTCCAAACTCATCCCCCTTTCTTAACCTTGCAGGTGGGCCTTGATGTGGGTGACTTGGAGCCGGAGGGGATTTAGAGTGGCCATGGTGATCACTTTTGGGCTTTGAAATAAGTGACTGATTTTCCTTAATTTTTTTTATTTACTATTTAATCTTGGGTTGTAATAAGGCCATTTTAACTAAATTTTCTTCTTTGTTTTTCGGGGATTATTTTTATTTTCAATAACTTTAAACTAGTTGATAATAAGTCAAATGGGATAGACATAGGACGCGTTTCCAGAACGATATTTGTTTTTTAAAATAACACGACGTCACGATTATTCGATTTAACAAAGATAATAACTACTCAAAGGAATTTCAACTCGACACAACCAAAGTGTGGCAATGGTTGTGGGCATGTCTAGGATTGGATCCAATCGAAGAGCTTGGTACTTAAGCAGCCTTCATGGCTCACCTCCTCTGTTGTGGATACCTACCTGGTGCCCAGCTTCCATTCACTTTATCTTGACAAAAGACGGTTTTTAACACTAAAATGAAACATGGATTTTTAACTTCAATGTGGCACGTCGGATTCGGCCATAACGTCTAGGCCGGGTTTGGGGTGTTACAACTAAGGTGTCCCACCCATCTCTCTTCTAGTTGGACTATGTGAGTGTTTTCTATTTAAATAAGAATATTTTTAAGCCTTATTAAACCAGGATTCGTCTATCTCTCTCTGTAAATAGATGGCACCGGTTGACTGAAAACACACATATCTTGAGTATCTAGTTATCATTATTCTTCCAAAATGTAGTGGTAATTTATTAAAATAGAATAAATTTTATTTTTGGGGAATTACGATATTTAATGGTTTCTATTGAGAGAACTACTTTCCTATTGAAAATAATAAAATTGTTTTTTGTTTTGTGTTTGATTCATGTTGCTCGAGCCCACACTCAATGTAATTTGTGGTACGAGGATAGCAAAAAATGTTGTTTGGTTGAAAGCCAAGATCGACTAGAATCTATCTCGCACAAAGTACATGTACTTTTCAGTAAAAGTTTATTACTATAAATATCACAAATTAGCTTGGTTTTAAAAAATTTTAAAACTTCCACTATAACTGGAAATTGTTTTCTTAACCGAATTTTTCCACCAACACCAACCAAGCATTTTTTTTTTTTTGTTATTCTATTCCAATACTTCAACTACATAATTGTACATATAGATATTAGAGTTTAGGACAAGGATTTTATGGTTTGGACTTTTCAAAGATTAGGGTTTATACAATGAATATTAAATTGCATATTTTAATTAGATAAACACAAACAATTTTTGTTCGAATAAAGATACAAAAATAAGTTTTATTTAAATTCATCTTTTATTGATATAATTTTATTAACTCAATTTTATTCATTTTAACATTCATTATGTTACGGATTCAATTTAATTTAATTTCATTCATTTGGTTTCAGTTTTAATATTTATGTCGATAGAACATTGGAGAAATTGTGAATTAAAAAGTTTACAAATATTTCATGTATATAAGACATAAAATTGAAGAAAATATATTTAAGAATAGAAAATTGCACTTCACATTACATGTCAATTAATCTAATTAATTAATAAACATAACATTATGAAATGAAAAAAAATAACATAACTTTTTTTCCTAATTCCATAGAAATGATCCACCCCAATAATTGATTTGAGTGTCTAACATAGATACGACCATCTATGCCAAAGATCAACCATGCCACTGCAATTACAAGCTCTAGAGCACAAATGTGCAAAAAGCCTTAATTAATTTCCTTGATCCTTGAAATTTGATTGTTCGATGACTTTTGATGTTTCCAGGAACTGTATAAAGCTAGCAAAAGTTGTAACTCATGATGTATCTGGCTAAGTTGTTAGGTATCATTTTTTGAAAGTGAAAAACCTTTATAAAAGTGCTCTCACATTAGAAGAAACCCACCAAAAGTTTCTCTATCGCTGAAAAGGCTTAACCCATTTTCCTAATGCATGAAAAGAGTGAGTTGTTGGCATCGAGCATCAGTATGTTGTAGTTAGTAATTTTTTTGAGTCAGTAGCTATTTTAAAGTACTTACAACACTTAACTCTTCTTTAAACCCTAAACACTAACCATTGAATGCAAAAGAAAATGAATAAGCCTATACGTCATATTTATAGGATAAAACCATTACTAAACTCACTAACCATGAGGTAAGATGTATGATGGCCTAAACTTGACATCCATGAATGTCGATGTCAATGTAGTGTATTGTCTTCTAAAATTGTAACCCATGAAGAATATTTATAAAAGAAACAATTGACATGACATTATGTTGAACTCGTCACCGACTAATATCTAGTTCGGTGCAATAAGTAAAGTCCAGATCCATGGTTGTCTACTTCATTTTTTTTAAGATTGTGATATATGGTTGTTGAGTTTATGGTTTGAGAAATCTATATATATGAGTTATAACACTTTGTGCTCTCACATCCAACATCCATATCCAAACTCAAAACTCTAACTCATTTCCCTTATCATTAGACTTTAAATATGCTTAAATTAAGGTTTTAACTTTAGAGTTTAGGGTTAAGATATACACACCAATCCCAAAAAACCAAAGATTTCACAAATCTCCTAAACCATTTCCCCATTTTAAACTATTTTAAAGTTAGTGGAGATAGGTTTAATTTTACAAGTTTTAGGGAAATGGGTTATTTGATATGCTACAAGACATATATGGTGTTATTAAAATGACATATGTTTGCGTAATAAATTCCATCAATTTTTATGCCACGTTAGTGATAGAAAGTGTATTACAACTTCATCCAGACGAGGGGATGCCCAACTGACATGTGCTCCTTATGTATTGATACGTAATCGACGAAGTAGGTGTTGCTGGCATCAAGTTGTTATTGATTTGACATCAACCTGTTTGATAAATACACTATTGCCTTGTTGATTTCAAGTTAGAAAATAGCTCAAGGGTTTTCCACATGACCTTGATATGCAGTGATACCTCATCTAACGTGTTAGTATAAATGATGTACACTATAACATTTGTGTTTTTTAGTCTTTTGTTTACTTACAGTCACTACTGACACTAAAATTGGATATCTATGGTGGCATGCCAGTTCCATCTCATTTTTGCTTACAAAATCTGAATACTCTACATCTTAAAAATTTTGTATTTCTAGATTATTAATTTTTTAGGTAGTTTTCTTGTACTTGAAGTGTTAGTTTAAAAGGTTGTGGAATTTCCTAAAAAAATAAGTGAGTTTAACATCCATAATCATTCACTTAAGAGATTGGTTTTAGATTTAGAATAGTTGTATACAGAAGTGTAACATCCCAAATTAGGGCTTAGTCATAACGGTGGTTTTGAGACCACAAATTCGAGATAGAAATAATTATTTTATGATTATTATGAGGTCCATGATATGTATGCATGCTTGTGTGAAAGTTTCATGAAGAAATTCTATGCATAAAATGTCTAATTGAACTTTAAGGACCAAATTGAATAAGATGCAAAACTTGTGTTCTAGAAGCTTTTAGCATTAAATTGCTTTATATTATAAATTAGAAGGTCCTAATTAGCAATTTGACCAATTTCTAAAAGTTTGGACAAAAATGGACATATATAGTAAAATTTTGAAAGAAATGCCTTAAGGGCATTTTGGTCATTTGGTAAATAAAAGAATAAAAAGGGAAAATAAGTCAAAATTTGTGTCCAGCTTCCTCCCCCATTGCCAAAAATTTCAAGGAGCCATAGCTAGGGTTTTGTTCATCTTTTCAAGCTCAATAGTAAGTGTTCCCTAACCCGTCTTTAATGTTCTTTACATTTTTAAAGTCCTCGTAACTTGATTTACCTATTTCCACCCATATTTTGAAGTGGGGTTCATGTATGAAAATTTACCCATGTGTGACATGCATTTATTTTGATGATTTATGGAGGAATATGAGAGTTTAGTGTGTGATAAACATCTTTCACAAGATGATTTTTCATGAAAACCACTAAAAATGGCTAAATTGAAAAAGGTGTAAAATAAGTGATAAAAATCTGATTTTGATGAAAATATGGGCTGTTATAGTACAAGGAAAATTTGGCTAGGCTTGGGTAACAAAGAAAATGCATGCATTTCATTTTACGAGCCTAGGCACTAAATTGTAAATAAGTGAAAAGTTAAGGGTAAAAGAGTAATTTTGCTAAAGTATGAATTATGAATCTATTTGAACAATGTGATTATTAAATAAGTTAAATTTGGCATTATAGATCAAGAAAAACATGATTCGGGTCTTGACCGAGGGAAGAATAAAGTTTTTGACAAATAGGCTCGTTTATCATCATTTTGTACCGAGGTAAGTACGTGTGTAAATAATGTGACAATATAGTATGTTTTGACGAGTTGATATTATGTGGAAAATATTTTATTATTATGTATGTTATGCCTAATGATGGTGTTGTAAGTACGAATGATATTATGGTCGTTATCCACGACATCACAAGCAAATGTAATGGAGACGTGTACACGTGAGAATGAATCCCGTTTGATCCTTAGGAATAGTTTAGGATACAAGTGACATGTCACTAGGAATTTAGAAATCCGAACTCATTGAGTTGGTTTGGGTTCGTGATATATATGTGGCATCTGAACTCATTGAGTTGGTCTGATTTCAAGATGGATGCGATACATGTAATTGGGTTCCGAGCATTAGTCATGTGTGTGTTCTACTGGTGGCTAGGTAGTCCTGAGTGCGTCGAATACCTGACAGCTTGTGTGAGTAGCCCGTGTAGTTACACCTTGACCAATAGCTTATGTAAGCAGGCCCGTGAGTAGCTCCATTGCGAGCGTTACATGTTATGAAGTAGCTTTGGCTACGTATGTATATGTGGCACTTATGTGCAAGTTTTCCGTGTATCCAATAGTATTCCGAGTGTTCAATGGGTTATGCAATGGATGAGGTGATGAAAGTTCCAATGAGGGCATGTTAAAGAAGGTATGACCATATGATATACTAGGGTAAGTACAAGTATGTACTATAAACTCATGAGAAATGCCTTGGAAAAGGATGAATTGTGATGAGAAAGTATATCTATATGAACACTTGATAAATAAGTCAAAATACTTGAATGATGAATAATCTTTATGGTTATGTTATTATGTCTTTGCATGATAATTGCTTACTATCATTGCAAATTATTTGCATGTGGACTTACTAAGCTTTAATGCTTACCATATTTTCTTTCCATCCTTTGTAGTTCCACCAAGCCAGCTCGGGGATCGAAAGCTGTCGGAGTATTCGGAAACACTATCAAAAGAATATTGGGTATAGTGAATTTGATAACTTGAGTATGGCATGTATAGGGGACATGGTTATTTTGTGATATGTGTCATGTAAATTTGGCCAAGTTGTAAAGGCCTCTAATATTGATGATTCATTTTGTAATGGCCGTGTGACATGGCTTATATTTGATTATTGGGTTGTAATCTAATTATCCATGCATGCATGTGCTAATGCCTTGATGATGTGATTGTTATTGCTTGGTGAATGTATGATGAAGTATGGATTAGATGCTAGAAGATAAGAAATGACTTAATGGCTTAAGATGATCATGGTCCTGAATATGTATTATGAAATTTGGAAAACAAATTTGGTTATACATGAAATTGGTGTGGAATGCCTCTAAATGGTGTGACTAATTGAATGTGCTTTAGGATGATATTTTGAAGGCATGAAAATGCCATGGCATTGGATATTGAGTATTTAAATATGCTATGTTGTATGCTATGAAACATGTTTCAGAATGTGGATAAGTGAGGGTGGCAATTGGCTTGGAAAATAGCCTCTAAATTGTCCACACAGTAGACACACGAGCATGTGTCTAGGCCGTGTGTGACACACGGTCTGCCCCCATGGGCGTGTTGCATAGTTGTGTGTCACCTGCACCCTAGTTTTGCAAGTCAGTATGCCAGTAGTAAACATACGGGCTAAGACACGGGCGTGTGTCTTGGCCGTGTTAGAGACACGGCCTACCCATATGGGCGTGTGCTTTGGCCGTGTGAAGTTTGCACCATTTTATGAAAATTTCATTTATTTTTAATGTACCACACGGTTCTGACACACGGGCATGTGATACGGCTGTGTGACCTTATTTTGATGATGACGTCATAATCAGAGAGTTACACGAGTTGAGGACACAGGCGTGTCCCAAACCATACGGGCGTGTGTAACCACACGGCCTACCCCCATGGGCGTGTGACTCTCCAAAATAAGAAAATTGTTAAGTTGCCCAAAGTTTTTCGAAAGTTCTCGGTTTAGTCTCGAACCATCCCTGATGTATGTTTTGGGCCTGTAGGCCCATGAAAGGGACGAATTGCGTATGTATGAATGAAATTGACTTGAAGAAAAATTTTATGGTCTGATTTTGCATGAATGTCTGAGTACAAGTACGGTAATGCCTCGTTCCCTAACCCAGCGTCGAACACGGGTAACGGGTGTTACAAGAAGAACTTAGAGATTACAATTATGTGATCATGATTAATACTAAAAATATTGTATATTTCAAATATATTGACCTAATAGTTGGTTTAAGTTAGTAGTAATTTAAGAAAAGAATCAAGCCTCTACTAGAGAAAGTTCATTATTTTTTGTTATTCCACCTCAAAGAGAAATAAAATTCCAGAATTTAAGGGAGATTACATATGTTTGAAATGATTACTAGCAAAATGATTTTTTCTTTTTTGGCAATGCATTGTTGTTGATGATTCAAATTCCTTCATTACATTGAGTGTTTAGATGATGAGTTCGGTAGGAGTCCCTTGATAAAGTGTCAAAATCTAAACCACCTTTTGACTCCATGTTGCAAACATCTGTACCTAGGCTCCTCACTTAACCATTTTCTTTTATCTCTACTATTTGATTCCCCACTTTTTTTCATCCTATCAAATGCAAAATTAATCTAAGCATCAAATAAATGCACGGATATAGGTTGTACACCAAGGAAGAGCAAATATAAGCAATTTTTCGTGCATACATGGATGACAAGGTTTAGGGTGAATGCCACCCTTTGGAGGATAAGCCTAAACCAATTTTCTAAACCTTAAATCCTTGTTCCTGGTGGCATAAAGTAGTTAGGCAAAATCGTGATGGGTTCTTTAATATTTTCATTTGTACTACTGATGGTGATTTCTCTAAGCATTAAAAATACATAATTCACGTCCTTAATTCTTACAACATAAAGCTTAAACCTTACCTATAAACCTTAACCCATTTTCCTAAATGCCTAACCATAAATTACAACATTTTATAAACATATAACCCTAAAGATGAAAGAAATACAATTATGATGGGAGTAAATCAAATGCTATGATTTATTGTTAGGTGTCTAGGGAAATTGGTTAGAGTTTAACAGGGTAATGGGTTTCAAGTTTAAGGCCATCAAAGAATGATTCAACCATATTTATAGTAAGAAACACCTGAGAAAATCAATAACCATGGGCAGAAAGTTTCTCTAATTAACTAAATAAAATAAACACTTGTCAATGTCAAGTTTAATATAAAAAAGGTACATGGATAGAATTTCAAGAATCTCTGCAAAGGTTGAAAAAGAAAAAAGGTTTTCTAAACTTAAGACCTATAGATTTTAATATCAATAAATTTAAATTAGGGTTAGGATTTTAAAGACCTTTGATATTTCTAAATACTTATACTAAACTCGACATCCTTGAGTATTAAAGTGCTTGATGTTGTAAGAGATCCCTAACAGTAGATAACTCTAGTTAATATTGTTGAAATGAAAATGTATTGAACTTAACATTTGTGGTTATTGAGTTTTTTTTCCAAGACTTTAATCAAGTAAACACTTATGGTTGTTGAATTCCTTATTGAAAAATTGTCACACATAGTCGACTCTTGGTTTTGGTAATCTATAAACACAAGCCAAAATCATTTCTCTTACCTCATTTAGCATTCGTATCCAATTCTAAAGCTAAACTCATTTCTTTATTCCTTAAAAGTTTAATTTAAGTATTTTTATTTATGGTTTGACTTTAGGGTTTAGAGCTGGAATCTTTGTATTGTTTATTTATAGGCATTAGGGAAATATTTTATTATTTCATCTACAATTTGCATATGGTTATACCAACTCGACATATGTCTGCTTGATAGATTTTGTAACAGCCCGATTTTGGGCCTAGTCGGAACAGTGGTTTCAGAACCACTATTCTGAGTCTGGAGAAAATTATTTTGATGTTATTTTATGTGATATAGCATGTTTATAAAGGTGCATGAAAATTTTTGCAATTTTATTTTGGCGATTTCTAGCTTAATTTCGAAAAAGGACTAACTTGCGTAAAAGGTAAAAGTTGTATTTTAGTACCTAAATGTGTCTAATATCTAGATAATTAAAATTGGGGGCCTTTGTAGGGTAATTAGACCCTTTTTAATAGAGATGGTCGGCCAAGGGAGACAAGATTGGTCAAAATGCCATATTTTATGGGATTTAAGGTGAAATTTTAGTAATAAAATAAAATGAAGAAAAAGTTGTCATTTTCTTTCATTTTTCCTCTTCTCTTTCACCAAAAATGGCAACAAAGAAAAGGCTTTGAAGCTAGAAAATTTCAGCAAAGAAACTCCCTTGATAGTAAGTGATTTTAATGCTTTTTCTTGATGATTTTTGTGTTTTTGAAACCCTTAAGGCATGAGCTTCCAAAAGAGGGGACTATTTTGCAAAATGATTAAGAGTCTAGGGTTTTACCATGAAATAATATGTGTTGTTTGCGGAGTTTTTATGGAAGAATATGAGTCTTGGTAGTGTTATAAACAACTTTCATGAAAGAATTTTGCATGAAAGCACCTAAATGGACTATTTTGTAAAGTTTGTAAAATAAGTGATAAATGTGTGAAATAATGAGAAATGTGGACTGTTTTTAGTGTGTGAAGAATTCGGCTAGGCTTGAGTAATTTAAAAATGTGATAAAAATCATTTTACGAGCCTAGGGGCAATTTGGTAATTATGGCAAAGTATAGGGGCAAAATTGTAAATTTTGCCAAAATGTGTCATTGGATTAATTTGATTAATATATTGTTTTAATAAGTTAAATGTGATGTTATAGATGATAAAAACAAGATTCGAGCTTAGAAAGAGGAAAAACGAGAAATTGATGTTTAGGCCTCTTTTACCAATTTGGTGTCGAGGTAAGTTTGTATGGTAATAATAATGCAATATCATGCTTGAATTAAAATTCTCTATTGTTATGGAATTAAGTGTATGATTTAATATATTGGAAGTTTGATGGAATATGACGTTTCTTTGAAACGAGTAAGTTTGTATGAAAGTAATTTGTCAACTTCATTATCATGTGCTTAATACTTGATATTGTACAAAATGTGGATATATGCCTTTATTGGGATTTACTTGTGATGATTCAATGAAAATGTGATGATAGCTTTGTATCTTGGAAATCCCGGGTAACTCTGAGGAATGCTAAGGATTTCGGGTATCATGACACCATATTAAATGTGTGCCAGTGTAAGACCATGTCTGGGTCATGGCATCAGCACTGACACGAGACCTTGTATAAGACCATATCCGGGATATGGAAACGATATGTGGATCCATGTAAGACCATGTATGGGACATGGCTTTGGTATTCTATTTGGTGTATGATAATTCTGAACATCCTTTAGCATCCCGAGTGTTCAACGGGTAATGAAATGGATGATGTGATGGAAGCCCTAAGGAGGGCATGTTAAAGAAGGTATGATTATATACTTTATTAAAAGTTGGTACATGTATGTACACTAAACTCACGAGTAATACCATGATATATGATGGTTCATGAAAAAGAGGTATATGGATGACAAGTAAGTCAAGGGTTTTGAATGATAAATAAACTTTTGTTTATGTTTATTATGTCATCATATGATAATTATCATGATATTGCACTAAAATAGTTTTGGACTGCAGCAGTAGTCTAACTTTAAAAATCCACCAAAAATTGTGGAAATTCAGTTAGAGGCTGAAAAAAAATTAAATTAAATCCTAATGAGTCTAGTTTCACATAAAACAAACGGTGTAAGCAAAAGTGTTTCATATTATGAGATATTTAAATTGTTGTGAGACAGAGTCAGAATGACTTTGAAATCCCCTGTTCTGATTTGAGAAAATCATTATAAATTGTGAAAAAATATTTATGAGTTATAATTTTTATTTTTAGAATCCTTGATGATTCTATTTTCAAGAGAAATAGATTGGAACATTATTCAAGTCCTGTGATATGAGATAATTAAAATTTAGTGCAGAAGGGTCGGAACTTTCAGATAGTGAATTAGGGGTAACTTTGAGGAATAAACTGTACTAATTGGTTAAACCAAAAATTTTGGAAATTGTATGGTAGAAAGATAAATGAGTCTAGTTTCAAGTAAAATTAATGGAACTTAATTTGGAGTTTTGTAGCTCCAGATATAAATGTTTTATTAACTGTTGTACAAGAAGAAAGCTTATCATGAACTTACTAAGCGTAAAGCTTAACCCCTTCCATTCCCATGTTCTCTAAGGTTGCCAGGTTAGCTCGGGTTATCACACTATCAATCTATCGCTATTGGGGTAAGTGATTTCATGTGCTTCGAGTCTATGGCATGTATAGGGTTTAAATATTTGAGCATGTGATATTATGCTTTAGCCAAATGTATTGGCTTACATTAAATATTGAGGTTGTAAACCTATTTATATATGCATGCATGTGCTATGGTCTTATGTGATGAGTTTAAAATGATTATGGCATGAATATGGTAAAGATGTGAGTAAAATCTATGATAACTATTGCATGAGAAATTGACATGATCATAACATGTTTATGGTTGTTTAAGTGCCCATGTATGCCTTGTTGTACGCTATTGTATAAGTGTGTGCGCCTACGTTGTGAGGGTGACGAAATGGCTTGGAAAATAGCCTTGCATTCGTCCATACGGGTAGATACACGAGCGTGTGTCTAGGTCGTGTGTGACACACAGTCTGCCCACATGGGCGTGTGACCTGGTCGTGTGTCCCCTGCATCTAAATATTTCAAGTCAGTATGCATGGTAGTAAACACACGGGTAGAGACACAGCCGTGTGTCTTAGCTATGTGAAGGACACGGGCGTGTGCCTTGGCCGTGTGGCTTCAATTTGTTCATGACTAAATTGGCAGAATGTCCAGGTTTTTGGACACGGGAATGTCGAGGCCGTGTGAGGGACACAAACCAGGCACACGGGTGTGTGCCAGGCCTTGTGAAAATAACTGCAAGTTGAATTTTGAAATTAATTCGGCATGGATTCGGGACACGGGCGTGTTCCTAGCATACGGGCGTGTGCTCTATATCCACACAGGCGTGTGGAGCCTTAAAGCATAAAATTTTTCCAAGTTTTCCTTAAGTTCTTGTTTTAGTCTCGAACCGTCTCTAATTTATGCTTTGGGACTAGTGAGCCCGTTTAAGGGACAAAATGCATGTGAACGAGAAGTTTTAAGTTAAAAGAAATCTTATGGCTCGGTTCTTGAGTTAAGTCCGGTAGCACCTCAAACCCTTTTCCGACGTCAGATACAGGCAAGGGGTGTTACAGATTTCTTCATTATTAACATCAAAAGAATATTTCACAATGGACAGTATGCACAATATACATGTAACACCCCTCACATGTATTCAACACCAGAATAGGGTTACGGAGCATTACAGGATTTATTACACAAATAGACATACATTTCTCATACATTTTTCCATTCCAAAAATAAATCACTCATAATCATTCATAACGTCCTTAATACGAGCCTACGAGGCCCAAAACATGCTTTAGGAGTGGTTCGAGACTAAACCGGTAACTTAGGAAGTTTTCAGAAAACTAAGAATTTTTTTTAAAATACAGGGGACACACGCTCGCGTGGCCTGGCCGTGTGTCTCACACGCCCGTGTTACAGGCCGTGTGGACGTTCGAAATGGGATCACATGGTCGCGTCCCATCCCGTGTCCAACTCTGTGTAACTCTCTGATTTGGGTCACACGGCCAACCACACGCCCATGTGACTAGCCCATGTGCCCTTCGAAATGGCCTCGCATGCCCGTGCGCCAGGCTGTGTGCTAGGCTGTGCCAAACCTGTAGGGTATACTGACTTATGCCACACGGCCAAGTCATAAGCTCGTGTGCTGGGCCATGTGAAGCATACTGACTTGATTTCTAATTAAACACCAGGGGACACACGGCCGTGTCACCTGACCGTGTGTCACACACGGCTGAGACACACACCCGTGTCTCTACCCGTATGGACAAAAATAGGCTATTTACCAAGCCATCTTTCTCACCCAAATTGCAACCACCTAAAAACATCAATTGGCATATACCATAGCATTAATAGACATTCAAACCAATCTTAACCAAGCATAATTCATGCCATTTCAATACCATCAACTACAAGGCACACAAATACCACAATATGCTATTCAATTTTATACCAAATTCACATTCTCAATTCACTTAACTAGCTAACTTCATATATGCACTTTCTTACCTCTAATCATATGCATACCAAATCTTCAAATTTCAACCATATCGTACTCCAAATACCAATCCACAACAAGCATATAAATGGCAATATTAAATAACATAACAAAAGGCTATTTGCACATACATATACATCACCAAATATACCAAAATAAGCCAACTCAAATGGCTAAATCCATTACTAACATATACCAAAATGACCATAACTCCTATACATGCCATATAACCAAATACATAAGTTTCAAAGGTACCAAAGTGAAAGCTTGATAGTGTGATGAGATCTTTGACGACTCTCAATCCGAGCTAGACAAAAAAGTAAACAAAATAAGCTATAAAGCTTAGTAAGCTCGTATGCTAAGTAAGTAAAACTTACCAACCAACAATTCAATAACATAAACATCATATAATGCAATTCAAATTTGAAACTTAACTTAACACATGTATTCAATCCAAAGATTAAACACAATTTCCATCAACTTCTTCGATTCGATGATTGTATAGTTCACGTACATACCTGTACAAGCTCGTATGGATCTCATACTCATCCATATCCTTGATATACCCGTTGAACCATTTGAAATACTATCGGATACTCGGGAATCTCGCACCCTAAGTGCCAATACATAGTCGAAGCTATCTCAATCTCATATCACATATAATGCTCACTCTCGAGCTATCAACGGGTCTGCTCACATAAGCTAATCGTCATGACGTAGCTACACGGTACTGCTCACACAAGCTGACGAGAATTCACAACATATACTGGATAACTCAGCCACCGGCAGGACGTACGGACCAGCACCCAAATCACGTAAGCGCTAATCTATTCCTAAGGTTCAACTGGGATTTTTCAATGTCGAATCTTCGTCGAACATTCCGTATAGTCATATTCATCAACATTTCAAATATAAAGCATTTAAAACACAATTACAATAATGTTTATTAACATACGAACTTCTCTCAATAGCAAAAACGACGAAATAGATCGATTAGTCCAAAACCTTATTTTTCCCCCGATCTAGATCCGAACTTCGCTTTTCTTGATCTATGTGTAATCAAATTTAACTTATTCAATTATCATTCTATTCAATTTAGTCCAAAAATCACATTATGGCAACTTTACACTTTTGCCTTAATATTTCAACATTTTTACAATTTAGTCCTTATATCATAAAAATACAAATTCATGCAATTAGGTCCCTACCCATGCTAGCCGAATTTCATATAGACCCATAGCAGCTCATATTTTTCATTTATTTCACAATCTAACCAAAAAATTTACACATTTCACAATTTAATCCTTAATTAGCAATTTTACTAAAAATCACTTTATAAATGTTGTTTATCTAACAACAAGCATACATTTTCTATCATCAAACATCAAAATACACACATATTAATCAATGGAAAACCCTAAACCTTTAAAAATTTTGCAAATTAGTCCCTGGGCTAGCTAGATTGAGCTGCAATGATATCAAAAACATAGAAATCATTAAAAACCGAGTCGAAAATCACTTACATGCACTAGAGTCAATGGCTGAAAGCTTCAAACACAAAAAATGGAGTTCTCTTCTTATATTTTTTGGCTAGGTGAAGAAGATTGACTAAAAATATTGTTTTATTTTACTTAATTTTAATTTTATAACTAATTTACTTATTTAACCTTAATAAACATTAAATATTTCAATAAATGCCAAGCCATTATCATCCATTAACTCAGTAATGGGTTAATTACCACTTAAGGACCTCTACTATAATATTCCATAGCTATTAGACACGTTTAACTAATAGAACACAAGTTTTACACTTTACGCGATTTAGTCCTTTTTATCAAATTGAGCAAGCAAATGATAAAATTTCTTAACGAAATTTTCACACAATCATACTATCATATTGTAGATCTTAAAATAATAATAAAATAATTATTTTGACTTCAGATTTGTGGTCTCAAAACCACTGTTCTGATTTAACTAAAAACAAGCTATTACAATACATCATCTATTTTGGTTCAACTCGGAGTCCACGTTAAGGTGCAAGTAATGCTAAAGTTAATTCATTTTTTAATTGGATCTTCATCCAAATAGTGCATTGACAACCGCCATCAGACCCTTTGATTTCACAAGAAAATATAATTTAGTTACATTTCTAAAAATATAATAAAGTATGCAAGATTCATCTATAGTATTGATGAAAGACGATAATCAAAAACTATTTATTGTTGAAGGAACGGGTGTAGGGATTTATCATAAACAACTTATCGCCTGTTGCTCTGGGGGTTTTCTTGTCTTTAAATTTTTTTTAAAAGATAAATTGTGATTTTGTAGGAAATATAAATGTGAAGTTAATAAAACTATGAGATTTACATAAATTTTAACTTTTTATTGCTATATTGGAATTTTTATTCGTGAACAAAATTTATCTTTGTAATTAATGCAGATTTTATACCTCAATAATTTTTTAAGACAATTAGTAAGCATAAACAAAAGTAAAAAAAATTTATGGGCCTAAGCCCTAACAACAAAACAAAAAAAAATTAAGATCAGTGATGATGATACGGTGAAAAAGTTTCATAACCCATTGGTTGAAGGTTTCATGTTGGATTTTGCCATGATGGATCCTAGATTGGTGCATCCTCATCCCCTTCATCATCCATTTCACGTGCTAGTTGAAAGAAATCAGACTATACAGCTAGTTGGCCCATCAAAATAATCGATGTAATGGATGAGGAGTTGAAGTGTGCGCATGCTCATCTAATTGAAGAGCTACATAAACTCTAGATTTTTTATTGTCATTTCCATAATTGGAGTTATAAATGATAGCAGAAAAGTGTTTTCATAATCAAATCCTTTACCAGCATACAAGAGCATAGCCAAAGGGGCGGTAAGCACAGGCTTTGGCCCCCATTGCTCAATAGGATAATTGAATTTATATCCCCTTCCTAAAATTAAAAGATTCAATAAAGTCTTTTTTATCCTTTGATTACATGGAAAAATTATAATTTTAGTCTTTCTGAAAAATAAATAATTTAATTTAAGCATTTTTAATACAAAACTTTTAGCTTTGCCCCCCCAAATTTTATAATATTATTTCGAACCCCTAAACAAAATTTTTGGCGTCACCCCTGCCAACATGATAAAAGGGCTTACGAAAATATTACATAAAAAAGGCAAGAAGGGCGAATTGTTGCATAGCTGGTTTCAATTTCAACTAGAGAGGTTGGGATGCTAAGGTACAACCTTGCTAATGTGTTCATTGAAAATTGGATGGTACACGTCATTCCCTAGCTACTGAATACTCCTCTTTTAGATAGAACCAACTCTAACTGCAACAACCCTCACCCGTATCCGACGTCGAGATAGGGTTTGAGGCGTTACCAGTAATTTGCCTTTACAAACTTATTAAATTGGGTCACCGAACTTCGCCCAAATTTAAAACCTTTCAAACATGTACCTCTCATCCCTTATACAGGCCTTCGAGGCCTAAAACACACCTAGGGGCAGTACGGGACACAACCGAAAACATTCGATAAACTTTGGTCACTTTAGAAAATTTTCCCTTACTTTGAAGTGTGATACGCCAGTGTGATGGGGACGTGTGGTCACACACGCCTGTGTGGCTTGGGACAACCCCGTGCCCTCCGCCCGTGTACAACACTGACTTTAACCTCATCATTCTGTTAAAGGCACACGGCCAAGACACACGCCCTTGTACTTAGCTCGTGTTCTATACTGACTTAAAATTTCAAGTGCAGGGGACACACGGCTTTACCACACACCCATGAGGGTGAGCCGTGTGTCACACACGGCCTAGACACACGCTTGTGTGTCTACCCGTGTGGACCTTATTAGGCCATTTTCCAAGCCTTTGATAACCCTCCATACTTATGGGTTACTTTTACACATGATAAGGCCGAATTATACACTTATATATATATATAAAACTTTGACTAACCTCATTGCATGTAAACCTCATGTCATTGGTTTCATACATGCTAAGTTAATTCTCATCTTGCATTTAAGGATTTTCATGTCTACTTGACATATTTAAGATTGGCTCATTTTTATAACTCATTGCCAATTATAAACAAGCCATCATATGTGAACATAAACATGCATAGAATTGTAGGTCATTGCCTACTTCAAAATAAGCCAAATTTCCATGGCCATATACAAAAAGATAAGTATAACTTTACATGTCTTCATTTTTGCAAATCAAATGACACATATAACAAAATATACAAAAGCTCTATACATAGCATTGAACAAAACATAAGAGTCTATATACCAAAGCTGGACTAGTTGATAGTGTGTAGACTCTCCAACCGTCTTCCAATCTTTACAAGTACTCAGCTTTGAAAACGGGGAAAAAGATAGGGGTAAGCACTTATATACTTAGTAAGCTCGAATAACTGGAAAGTAAACTTACCGATTATTTAGCATACATCCTTATTAGATAATGAAACCAACGAATATGAATATGGTTTCCCTATCACATGCATTCAATCAATGAGTTAGTCACATAACAAAACACCATGTAACTTATCTTAGATGAGCTCATCATTCAACATGTCATTTATACACATACTTCGTTTTAGTCCCATTGAGTTTCTAGGAAATCTCGATGGATTATCCAATCACCGTCAATTCATACGAATGATCATTTCGGTATGCACTCCCGCGAACCTCACATCTTACGGCGGGATTACCAGTCTAAGCTACATCCTCCGTAATATAAACCCATAAAGTGATGTTGGGATTACCAGTCTAGGCTAAACCCCTTATAGCGACAAACACCCTTAATGAGTCGGATCTGAATTACCAGTCCAGGCTAAATTCAGACCCTAATTGGATTACCCGTCCGACCTAAATCCATAATGCACACATATTCTTCGGGAGGCTCGATCACTCAAGGAACACCCGTCCGGGCCAGATCCTTTTTTTTCATACTTGAGATCAGTGGATTACCCATCTAGGCTAAATCCTTTCTGCAACACATGCAGGATCTCAGTTCACATATCAATCATGGTTTATCCATCGAATTCCCTTTTTAACCTCAATCGAGACATTATCCATCAAATCATTATCAAAGAAACATTCCATGCATTTTCATGCCATCAACAATGCAATTATCATGCATTCATACATCATACAATTATGCATATTATGAGTTTACTTTAAGTTATCCGAAGTTACCTGGTACTCATTTCGGTGATGTGTTTCGGTTACTCCGAAACCTTTCATTTTCCTCAATCGACCTCTGAAATTTGTTCCTCGAGGTCTAAAACAATAAAATTAAATCATTAACACATCACATTGTACTTTTTGAGCCTAAATTTCACCCCTAGTCCAAATGACCATTTTGCCCCTAACCTTTCACATTTTTACGATTTAGTCCATAGGCTCGTATAATGAAACACATGCAATTTCTACCTTAACCAAGCCTATCCGAACACTTTTCCCTCTTATGGAAGCCCACATTTTCCATTATTTTCACATTTCTACCACATATTTAACAAATTTTGCAAAAATGTCTCTTTAGGGGTTTTTCATGAAAATCACCTAGGAAAAGATGTTTAACACACCTTCATCTTTCATATTCCTCCATAAACCATCAAAATACAAGTAACTCATGCATGGGTAAATTTTTAAACATGAACCCTATCATGAAATATGGGTAGAAATGGAGAGAGTAAGCTACCGGGATTTCAAAAATACAATAAACATTAAAAACGGGGCTTGGGAGCACTTACTATTGAGCTTGAAAAGCTTGGAAACCCTAGCTATGGAGAACCCTAAAGTTTCAGCAGCAACAAGAAGGAAATGAACTAATTTTGGTTCATTTTTCCCATTTTATTTCATTTAAATGCCAAATGACCAAAAACTTAGAAATTGGACAAATTGCTCTCTGAGACCTTCTAATTTGATATCTAAAGCAATTTCATACAAATTGCTTCTAGAATCCAAGTTTTGCAATTTATTCAATTTAGTCCCTAATTTCCAATTAGACACCTCACTCAAAAAATTTCTTCATGAAATCTTAACACATGTATATTCTCATGTTCTAGAACTCATAATAATCATATAATGAATATTTTGATGTCGGATTTGTGGTCCCGAAACCACTATTCTGACTAGGACCTATTTCAGGATGTTACATTTCTCCCCCTTAGGGACTTTTGTCCTCGAAAGTCTTACCAGTAAACAGGTTCGGATATTGGTTTCTCATAGTTTTTTCTGATTCCCATGTAGCCTCTTCCACACCATGTCGATGCCATAGCACTTTTACTAAAGCCACATTTTTCTTTCTCAATTGTTTAACCTCACAAGCCAAAATCTTAACCGGTTCCCCTCCATAGGTCATGTCGGGTCTAAACTCAATCTCTACTGGATAAATCACATGAGAGGAGTTTGATCGATATCGCCTTAACATAGATACGTAGAACACATCATGAATCTTTTCTAATTCGGGTGGTAATACCAAACGATAGGCTAATGGTCCAACTCTTTCAGTGATCCCGTACGGTCCAATAAATCGCGGACTCAATTTGCCTTTCCGACCAAATCTCAACACCTTTTTCCATGGAGACACTTTTAAGAATACTCTATCTCCAACTTGGAATTCAATCTATTTTCTTTTCAGATCAGCATATGAATTTTGTCTATCCAATGCCGCTTTTAAACAGCCTCGTATCACTTTAACATTTTCTTCAGTTTTCTTAATCATATCAACTCCATGAATTTAACTTTCTTTGAGTTCTGTCCAGTACAATGGGGTTCGGCACTTTCTGCCATACAAGGCTTCATAAGGTGCCATCTTCAAAATCGTTTGAAAACTGTTGTTGTAGGCAAATTCTACCAATGGCAAGTACATTTCCCAACTACCCTGAAATTCGAGGATGCAACATCGCAACGTATCCTCAAGAATCTGAATCATCCGCTCAGACTGACCATCGGTTTGTGGGTAGAAAGCCGTACTGAAACTCAATTTTGTACCCAAAGCTTCTTGTAACTTCTTTCAGAATCTCGAAGTGAACCTCGAGTCTCTGTAAAAAATAATCGAAAACGGTACCCCGTGTAGTCTCACAATCTTAGATATGTACAAGTCGGCCAATCTATCAAGAGAGTAGTCTGTTCTTACCGGAATGAAATGAGTCCACTTTGTCAACTTATCCACCACAACCCATATAGCATCTTTCTTTTTCGGAGTCAATGGCAATCCTGTCACAAAATCTATAATAACTTTGTCCCACTTCCATTTGGAGACCATTACAAGTTGTAACAAACCTGAAGGTACTTGATGTTCAGCTTTAACATGCTGACATATCAGGCACTTCAATACAAATTCGGAAATGTCTCTTGTCATGCCATTCCACCAGTACATTTTCTTCAAATCGTTGTACATCTTGGTACTTCCAGGATGAATAGACAAACGGTTGTTATGTGCTTCTTGCAAGATTTTTTGAATAATTTCATCATCTTTGGGTACACAAACTCTATCCCTGAACATCAAACATCCATCAGAACCAATCTGAAAATCTGATTCAATGCCTGACTCACATTGAGTCCTTTTAGCCTGCAGATCTCTATCATTATATTAAGCATCATAGATTTCCTGAAGAAATGTCAACCTAGCCTCTATCTCTGCCAAGATCGAACCATCATCAAGCAATGCTAATCGAGCATCTATGGCTCTCAATGCAAACAAAGATTTTCTGCTTAACGCGTCGGTGACCACATTCGCCTTTCTCGGGTAATAGTCAATGATCAGATCGTAATCTTTAATTAGTTCTAACCATCTCCGCTGTCTTAGATTCAATTCTTTTTGAGTCATCAAATACTTCAAACTCTTATGGTCTGTGAATATACGACAAGTCTCACCATATAAATAATGCCTCCAGATTTTCAAGGCAAAGACAATGGCGGCGAGCTCTAAATCGTGTGTCGGATAGTTTTTCTCGTATGGCTTCAACTACCGTGAAGCGTAGGCTATCACCTTGCCATCTTGCATAAGTACACAACCCAGTCCGTTCAAGGATGCATCACTGTTAACCACAAACTCTTTTCCCAGCTCAGGTAATACTAAAACAGGAGCTTCTGTCAACAATGTCTTTAACTTCTTGAAACTATGCTGACACTTCTCTGTCCACTCAAACTTAACATCTTTTTGTAGCAACCTCGTCATTGGAGTTGCTATCATAGAGAATCCTTTTACAAATCTTCGGTAGTAACCGGCTAAGCCCAAAAAGCTTCTAACCTCAGTCACATTTTTAGGCGGCTTCCATTCAACAATAGCAGTGATTTTACTTGGATCAACTCGGATGCCTTTACCCGAAACAATATAACCCAAAAATCCAACTTCTTGGAGCCAAAATTCACTCATGCTAAACTTATCATATAGTTGTTTTTTTCTCGTAAAGTCTGCAACACAGTTCTCAAGTGTTTCGCATGCTCTGCCTCATCTTTAGAATAAATCAAGATGTCGTCAATGAACACAATGACAAACTTATCCAAGTATAGCCGAAAGATCCTATTTATTAGATCCATGAATACAGCCGGTGCATTCGTCAATCCAAATGGCATAACAAGAAATTCATAATGGTCATATCTTGTTCTAAAACCTATCTTAGGCACATTCGATTCCTTAACACGTAACTGATAGTAGCCAGACCTCAAGTCTATCTTAGAGAACATAGTGGCTCCTCTTAACTGGTCGAATAGATCATCGATCCTTGGCAAAGGATACTTATTCTTGACAGTTACCTTGTTCAGTTGTCGGTAATCTATACATAGTCTCATTGAACCATCTTTCTTCTTGACACCCCAAGGTGAAAAGCTTGGCCTAGCAAAACCTTTATCCATCAGCTCTTGCAACTGTGCTTTTAATTCTTTCAGCTCGGTTGGCACCATTCTGTACGGGGAAATAGAGATAGGAGCTATCCCTGGCACCAATTCAATACCAAACTCTATCTCTCTCTTAAGAGGTAATCCGGGTAATTCTTTCAAAAATATGTCTGGATATTCACATACTATAGGCACAGTCTCAATCTTCAACGCTGTTTCCCTCGTGTTAAACACAAAAGCAAGGTAGGTTTCATACCATTTTCTCATATATTTCTGAGCAACTGATTACAACTGGCGACGTGCCCAAATCTCTTGAATCAACCCGTAGAATCTTGCCATCTGGGCATTTCATTTAATATACTTGCTACCGCAATTTACAATTACATCATGCAGGGCTAACCAATCCATACTAAGTATTACATCAAACTTATCAAAAGGTAACAACATAAGGTTAGCCGGAAAACATTGACCATGAATAGTCAAAGGACAATTCTTACAGACTTTATCAATTAGAACTGATTTGCCTAATGGGTTCGACACTCTAATAACAAATTCTGTATGTTCAACGAGTATGTTCATACTAGACAGCAATCTCATGCAAATGTATGAATGCGTCGACCCCGGGTCAATTAAGGCAATAACACATATATTGAAAAGAGAAAAAGTACCTGTAATAACGTCAGGAGCAGAGGTTTCCTTTCGAGCGCGTATTGCATATGTTCTTGTCAGGGCTCAAGCCTCTGATTTTGCAGCGCCTTTGGCTGCAACTCGACTGCCACTAGCATTATCAAGGTATCTCGGAGGTCTACCTCGTGCCATGGAAGCACTCGACTTTGGAGTTACTTCCATTTCTTTTTCAATTCGCTCTGGGTAGTCCTTGAGAAAGTGGTTAAGAGAACCACATATGAAACATGCACCACTCTTTATTCGGCATTATCCGAAGTGAAATTTGTTGCAACTCTTACACTTTGGCTTTTGGTCATCTACACTCCCCACACTAGTCACCATCGAGGAGGAAGACTTCTGATTTCATCGCTTAGAGCTTCTCGTTCTACCCAAATATCCTACAGATGAAGTGGAGTGTTCATGTCAGCTCCTTGATTTCTTTGTAGAAAATGAGAGCGTCCTACCACTGGATCTCTTACTCACAACTCGAGCCTCTCTCTTTGCTTGCTTTCTTTCATTATTACGTTCCTCGGCCAACTTGGCCCGATCAGCTAATGCAGTGAACTCCCGTATTTCAAGGATCCTAATCAACAACTTGATTTCCTCATTCAAACCTTCCTCAAAGCGTTTACACATGTCAAACTCAGTTTGAACCCATTCAGTTGCATACTGGCTTAACCTTACAAACTCCATTTCGTATTCTGCCATAATCTTATTCCCTTGTTTGAGTTCCAGGAACTCCTTTCACTTTGAGTCTAAAAACTTTTGACTGATATACTTCTTCATAACTCTTCTTGGAATAATTTCCAAGTGATATTTTTCTTTGGTGCCACTGAAGATACGGTCTTCCACCAATGGTACGTAGTGTCCTTCAAGAGAGATACAGCACACTTTAAGCACTCCTCAGGTGTGCACGACGACTCATCTAATACTCGCGCGGTATTCTCGAGCCAGAACTTGGCTTTCTCAACATCATCTTTAATTTTAGCTCTAAATTCCTCGACCCCGTACTTTCTAAGCTTATCTACAGAGGCTTTATCAATTCTTACCAGTACCATCCCTCGTGGCAAATCCTCATCAGGTTGGTTAGGGGGCAGGGGCAGTCGTGGTATGTTGGGGCAATTCCTCAGATAATCCCCAAACCATTCATCCATCATGTTAAAAAATGCGCTCGAATCTCTTCTTGGTCTTCAAACATAACCTTTCTATTACTACTAGATACAGCTCGTTGTACAGAAGCTGGAGCATGGCTCTCGGCTCCCTGGGACTCATCTTGTGCATGATTGGAAGACATTTACTATATTTAAAAATAATTTAAACAATTAGGAGATATCACACTATCAACATTCGTATAATGGCACATATAGCAAACCTCAATACACTCTACGGTAGTCCTAGAACCGACTAAACCGTAGCTTTGATACCACTAAATGTAACACCCCTCACCTGTATCTGACACCGGGATAAAGTTCGAGGCGTTACCAGTAATTTGCCTTTACAAACTTATTAAATTGGGTCACCGAACTTCGCCCAAATTTAAAACCTTTCAAACATGTACCTCTTGTCCCTTATACAGGCCTTCAAGGCCTAAAACACACCTAGGGGCAGTACGGGACACAACTGAAAACATTCGATAAACTTTGGTCACTTTAGAAAATTTTCCTTTACTTTGAAGTGTGACACGCCCATGTGATGGGGTCGTGTGGTCACACACGCCCGTGTGGCTTGGGACACGCTCGTGCCCTCCGCCCATGTACAGCACTGACTTCAACCTCATCATTCTGTTAAAGGCACATGGCTAAGACACACGCCCGTGTGCTTAGCCCGTGTTCTATACTGACTTAAAATTTCAAGTGTAGGGGACACACGGCTATACCACACACCCATGGGGGTGAGCCGTGTGTCACACACGGCCTAGACACACGTCCGTGTGTCTACTTGTGTGGACCTTATTAGGCCATTTTCCGAGCCTTTGATCACCCTCCATACTTATGAGTTACTTTTATAAAACTTTGATTAACCTCATTGCATGTAAACCTCATGTCATTGGTTTCATACATGCTAAGTTAATTCTCATCTTGCATTTAAGGATTTCCATGTCTACTTGACATATTTATGATTGACTCGTTTTTATAACTCATTGCCAATTATAAACAAGTCATCATATGTGAACATAAAGATGCATAGAATTGTAGGTCATTGCCTACTTCAAAATAAGCCAAATTTCCATGGCCATATACAAAAAGATAAGTATAACTTTACATGTCTTCATTTTTGCAAATCAAATGACACATATAACAAAATACACAAAAGCTCTATACATGGCATTGAACAAAACATAAGAGTCTATATACCAAAGCTAGACTAGTTGTAGTGTGTAGACTCTCCAACCGTCTTCCAATCTTTACAAGTCCTCGAGCTCTGAAAATGGGGAAAAAGAAAGGGGTAAGCATTTATATGCTTAGTAAGCTCGAATAACTAGAAAGTAAACTTACCGATTATTTAGCATACATCCTTATTAGATAATGAAACCAACGAATATGAATACGGTTTCCCTATCACATGCACTCAATCAATGAGTTAGTCACATAACAAAACACCATGTAACTTATCTTAGATGAGCTCATCATTCAACATGTTATTTATACATATACTTCGTTTTAGTCCCGTTGAGTTTCTAGGAAATCTCGATGGATTATCCAATCACCGTCAATTCATACGAATGATCATTTCAGTATGCACTCCCGCGTACATCACATCTTACGGCAAGATTACCAAGCCAGGCTAAATCCCCCATAATGTAAACCCATAAGGTGATGTCGGGATTACCAGTCCAGGCTAAATCCCTTATAGCGACAAACACCCTTAATGAGCTTGGATCTGAATTACCAGTCCAGGCTAAATTCAGACCCTAATCGGATTACCCGTCCGGGCTAAGTCCATAATGCACCCATATTCTTTGGGAGGCTCGATCACTCAAGGAACACCCGTCCAAGCTAGATCCTTTTTTTATACTTGAGATCATCGGATTACTTGTCCGGGCTAAATCCTTTCTGCAACACATGCAGGATCTCAATTCACATATCAATCATGGTTTATCTATCGAATTCCCTTTTTAACCTCAATCGAGACATTATCCATCAAATCATTATCAAAGATACATTCCATGCATTTTCATGCCATCAACAATGCAATTATCATGCATTCATACATCATACAATTATGCATATTATGAGTTTACTTTAAGTTATCCGAACTTACCTGGTATTCGTTTCGGTGATGTGTTTTGATTACTCCGAAACCTTTCGTTTTCCTCGATCGATGTCCAGAATTTGTTCCTCGGGGTCTAAAACAATAAAATTAAATCATTAACACATCACATTATACTTTTTGAGCCTAAATTTCACCCCCGGTCCAAATAACCATTTTGCCCCTAACCTTTCACATTTTTACGATTTAGTCCATAGGCTCATATAATGAAACACATGCAATTTCGACCTTACCTAACCCTAGCCAAACACTTTTCCCTCTTATGGCAGCCCACATTTTCCATTATTTTCACATTTCTACCACATATTTAACAAATTTTACAAAAATGTCTCTTTAGGGGTTTTTCATGAAAATCACCTAGGAAAAGATGTTTAACACACCTTCAACTTTCATATTCCTCCATAAACCATCAAAATACAAGTAACTCATGCATGGGTAAATTTTTAAACATGAACCCTATCATGAAATATGGGTAGAAATGGAGAGAGTAAGCTACTGGGATTTCAAAAATACAAAGAACATTAAAAACGGGGCTTGGGAGCACTTACTATTGAGCTTGAAAAGCTTTGAACCCCTAGCTATGGAGAAACCTAAAGTTTTGGTAGCAATAAGAAGGAAATGATCTGATTTTGGTTCATTTTTCCCATTTTATTTCATTAAAATGCCAAATGACCAGAATGCCCTTAAGCCCTTTCTTTAAAATTTCATCCATACAAGCCTATTTTTGTCCAAAAACTTAGAAATTGGGAAAATTCTCTCTGAGACCTTCTAATTTGATATCTAAATCAATTTCATACAAATTGCTTCTAGAATCCAAGTTTTGCAATTTATTCAATTTAGTCCCTAATTTCCAATTGGACACCTTACTCAAAGAATTTCTTCATGAAATTTTAACACATGCATATTCTCATGTTCTAGACCTCATAATAATCATAAAATGAATATTTTGATGTCGAATTTGTGGTCCCGAAACCACTATTCCAACTAGGTCCTATTTCGAGGTGTTACATTAACCCATATGTTTAAACTATTTCATATTTGCATCAGATGGTCAGAAGTTACCATCCTAGATAATTTCTACTTATATGCATTATTGACCTTGTTGGTCCCAAAGCCTAATCCATGATGCATGCTTTGTTTAACAAAGTTTATCTTGCCCCTTCAGTTCTATTTTATGAAGCTTATCGATGTTTTGTAGGTTGCTTAGAGTATCTTACACAAACCCAAATTGTCAGTTCACTAAATTAGGGTGCTAATACTTCACAATGTGGAACCAAAAGATAGGCGTTCACGCCTTAAATAACATATATTGCTCAAAAGTTATCTTGGGTATGATGGATAACACTGCATTGTCTAAGTACAACATCCATGAAATCTGCAATATATGCAAATACAACTACATTCACTAATAAGAATAATGAATTACATTGGACGCAAATACAATATTAACATACCTCATCATCTACTTGTTAATCAATTTCTTGTCACATCCAAGTATGATCCAAGTAACCCTTAAATTTATTCAAATATTCAATACAATAGAGGATTATAAATATTGGTAAGTCAATACATTTTAAGATATTCTATACTATTTTTTACCTTTTATTAAGAGTGAACTTTCATGGTTGAGAAAGGATGGCCACTAACCACAACATTTGTATACATGTCTATGTTTGCAGAACCAAGCAACAATTGTTTATTTCATCAATTGATTCTCGAGTTGCATAGGGAAGTGCCTTGTACAGGTACGCCACAATCACTGAACCCCGGTTAAATGTACAGGTTCTATCAAAAGACTCTAGTAGAGGAAGATACATGCAATAGACCTTGTTGTCAGACTTGTCTAGTAACAACATTCCTCTTGCCATCCAAATGACTCAAGCTTTGGCATATCGATACATCTCATCCATAGTTGCATGTGGTGTGGGAGTTGGTTTAACAAGACTCTCCAACCATGTGCATTTCACTTGATTCTCATCTAATTTGTTTTGCTTCTTAGACAGTTCGACACTCAACAATCGATCATACTCATACTTGCATCAATTCCACTAGCTCCAATGACCACCTATTTGTTTATTGGAAGGTCAATTATTGTATGAGTTTTTGGCCTTCATCTTTTCAAAAAAGAGGAAAGTAACTTCGATATTATAATAAACTGTCATCTTAGATGTCACATATAAATCGACACCCTTCAAGTGGTCTATAATCCGTCCACTAATCTTTGAAAATTTTAAATTATATTGAACATGAACAACTTAATCTTCCTGTTGCTCAAAATATCACAAAAAAGAAAAAAGTTGCAATATCTTAAAAACATTTTCATAAAAATTACAATTTAAAAAAAAATGGGTTGGAAATTTTACCATATTAATGAAATACTTTGTTGCGTGCTGTTCTTAAAATCTTAATGCCGCCATTTTTCTCTCAAAAAAGAAATGAAAAATAACAAGTTTTTTTTTTTTTTTTTTTTTTTTTATTGGGAGAATTTTCGATGGGAACAGAAGAAATGAGTGACGTATCTATAGGAGAGAAAGTTGACTTCCACTGTTGTCAACTTCTTTATATTAAATAGGTTGATTAGGCCAACAGGTAAAGATTCATTGATCAAACTTACAATCTTGATTTTGACATTAATGTGAGGTGAGTTTGTGTTAAATTATACTTTGCAGTCCTTCCCTCCTAACATACACATTCTTGTAATAATTTAACAGAGTACTGATCTTAACGCATATTAGTGTGGAAGTACCCTTTAAACAACACATTTTTTTTTTAAAAAAAGTTCTTCATAGAAACTTATTTTAATAAATAATAATAATAAAATTGCAATAATAAAGTAAAAAGAAAAAACCCAACTAAATGCCCTTAAAATCGTATCATTTTCAGGGAAAAAATTACAATAATGAAGCCAATATCTGAATTTTATTTATATACAATCTTTTTGCTAAATATAATATCACGTATTTCGATTTCTTACCAAAAATAGATATATTGTTACGTCCTGGTTTTTGTTTTATTTTTCATCATGTCATTTTTTGAATTTAAAAGTGATAAGCAATTTTCAATGTTACAGCTTGATTACTCTAAGGTTTAAATATAATAATTAAATTACACTACAATTTCAGATTTAATTTTGTAATACTGATAGGACTGAGAGGAAATCACAAAATTGAAAATTATATTTAGCTTAGTTTAGTTTTTATAGACAAGTTATAAAAGGTTTCTAAAATAAGTTTTCAATTATTTAATTATATAAAATATTATTCAATTACATAAATTATTACAAGTTTACAACATTCATAATGTTTGGTGTAAATCTAACAACATTTTTTTCTTTATTTCAAATTTCATATTATTTTATATAACATGAATTAGATCAAAGATAATCTGATTATAAAAAATTTTATACTTTTTTTTTTGTAATGTTTGACTAACATTAGACTACACAAAGCTCATATTAAGGAGAATTTAAAAAAAAAAATCAGTTTTCAATATTTTTTTCTTTATTTTGTTGAAGTGTCAATTCTAATTAAAGTTGGATGTACGATTAAAATACACAATTATTCAAATGAACAAATCTTAATTTTATTTAATATAAAACATAAAATATCATATAAAAAATAAATTTTATTTATTAAAAGTAGCGATTTATATCATGTATACTTCTATTGTTTATAAATATAAACTTTGGAGAAGTATTTTAATTATTTTTATTGATATTTTTGAAATGATGCCTAGAACTATCTATAATCTCTCATCAACCTATAAATAGGAAAATAATACGTTTTATTACACTCAAAGTCACATTCTCTTATATTTACAACAATACTAACACCAATCAAATTAAGACTTCATCAACTAATACGTTTTAATCTTTAAAAAATCAAATTAGTTCAATTAATTCAATAACTTAAAAATATAAAATAAATTTAAATTATGTGACACTCACTGACAGATAAAATAAAATATTATATAAGAAATATATACTATTAACATTAGCATGCAACCTGCTCATATATTTTAAATTTAACATCAAAATCAAATAAACCACCCATTTAAGATTTCTTTTAAGGCTGTGGTTTAAACTATTTTATTTTAAAAAATTATAAATCATTAAATATAAATAATTTAATACATTTATTGTTTTTCTAAAATGAATTTTTAGTCCTTTCTCAATTAATTATAATAGGGTGTTAAGGTTAACTCAATCAAAAATCTTATATTAAATTATATTGTTAATTTTTATATTACAAGTAAGTTATGGATTTAAATTATATACTTCAATTCTTGTCATATTATTAACATCATGCTACGTTAGTTTTCTTGTTTTCACATATTAAGAGATTTGATAGTTGTCATTTGTCATTTACATAAATACCAAATTTTAAAATTTGAAAAATATAGGAATTAAAAAGACTAAATTTTGTTATTAGTCACTATATTATGCATAAGTTGTGGATTTAGTCAATGTACTTTAATTTGGTTATTTTTCGTTCTTATACTTTAAAAAAATTAAAATTTTAGTTCTAATTAAATAAGTAGTTATTAAATTCATCAAGTTATGTTATTTTTAAATTTTGATACGGCAAATATATTGTCGCTTGTGTAATACCATATTAATTTACTATTTCCACATATTATTTACTCAAAAACTAGTTAATAGATTTAACAACTACTATTTTTTAATAAGATTATAATTTCAAAATTCGAAAAATAGAATTAACAGTGATCTAATTAGAAAACATGGACTAAATTTATAACTTTACACATAATATGAGACTAATATCATAATTAATCAAATAAATTTAACTATGATCCTTTAATATAACTAGAATTCAAATTTTAAAAGTGCAAAATTAAAATTAACTAATTTAAATAATACAAAGAATAAAATTGATCAAAGCTTTACTAATTGTAAATGAATTAATATCATCCAAACTTTTAGTTTAGTCAATCGTTTGTTCCTTCAAGATTTAGTGTTGGTTTAGATGGGCGATGCGATACAGTACAGTATGTTTAATTTATTTTTTTATCTCATGCTATAATATTTAATTTTATCGTCACCGCTATTTTTATACATTATTCAAACTCATAATTAGAAAAATAAAATAATCTATTTTAATATTTATAGGTATAAATCATGTAATTAATTTTTAGAAAAAGAAAACGATTTAATTAAGAAAAACAATACATAATTTTCAATCAAAGAGATTAGATTAAAAATTTATTTGAATTAAAGGTTTAGATTGATAGACGAATAAATCGGTTGAATTATTTTTTAATATTTTTTATTTTAATAAATTATTGAATTGACTGGAATGATCGGTTCTGTCACCCGTAAAAACAAGGTTAGATGTAAAATTGAGTCCTACATAAATGGTTTGTTGGATCGAAATTGAATGATGAAATCATCAAACTAACCCATCACCAATTTGTTGTTTATGTGGCGATGCCGAAAAGCCGAAAACTTAACCCTCCCTTTGCCGCACGTCTCTTTCCTCTACTTTCTCTCCTCAATATCATTCCTTTCAATTACTTCTTTACTTTGTAATTTTCATTTTTTCCCCTTAAAAAAAGCGCAGAAAATTGAACTCAATAATCACCGGCTATGGCTGCATCGAGGCCGTCCCGATCGGTCTCCGCCAGAGACATTTCTATCGGTTGCGAAAGGTTGGACGGTGCTGGTAGTTGGGACACCCTTGAATGGACCAAAATTGAGGTTTTCTTTTTCTTTTTTGAAAATTCATGTTTCCAATTGTAGGGTTTTCTTTTTAAGGGGTGATTAGTTGATCGATTTTAATGAAACATTAATGAATTTCAATTGCAGCCAGTTACGAGGTCGGTTTCACATGCCAATTTCGAGTTTTTGCTTGAAGCTGAGCGAGTTCTAGATGAGGTAATTAAGGATCATTTGTTTTGTTTTAAATTCCTTGAATTAAGTGGGCGCGCAATTTGAATTATTGGTGCAGGCATTTTGTAACAAATAATTTAGATCACAAATTATTGTTTCAACTAAAACGAGAAATTCAGTGATTTTTAATTTAGTTTTTTTTTAAAATAAATAATTTTATTGTTATGAAAAGGATAGCGTAAGTAATGCCATTTTTAATTTACTTCTTTTTTCCAGGGCCATGGTGTTGTTCTTGTTAATACCGATGAGGCTGGAACCTTGTTTGTTACCAACTTTCGTCTTCTCTTTCTCGTGAGTCATTTGCCTTATGACATTTAATATTTGGTAAACTGTTGCCATTTAGCATTTTGGCAACATATGACAGCATCATGTTAGCATGTTGGGTGAGTGAAATGATACTGGGTTGCAGAATGGATATATATTTGTATATTTTGAACTTGAAATAGATTACATTTACATGTAAGATTATAGAAAATTAGCTCTAATTCTAAGCACCTAACAACTTACACAGTTACTTGATATCTAATAATGTAGTTCAATCTCTGGTTTTTTTTAAGTAAATAGGTTGAATGCTCCAACTTAATCTATGTCTAATTATCATGCTTTAACTTTTGTTTTAGGTTGATCTCACCCAGTTAGTCTTAATTCGGAAATTATATGTTTTTGCTTACTGTATGATTTGATATTGGTATCGGTACAGAAATCGTTGATCTCACAATCTAATATGCTTTATTATTTCTTTATGAGATGTCTTGTTTTGATATGAAATTATTCTGCATGATGGTTGTTTATGTAGAGAAGATGAAAACATCTTAATAGAGATGACATAAGAGTTTGAAGAGACAAAAGGCATTCACAAAGAAAAGAACGAGCAATTTGTATTAGAAGAGACAAGTATTATAATGGCTCGAATGAGTTAATAATGATGATAGAAAATGGACAGGCAATAGCATGTCTACAGGGCTTCATTATTTCTGTTGCATTTTGCAAAACCTCTATGACATCACTATTCATGAATCTCTGTTATATGTATGCTTTAGTAGTACATGTATTTATTCATTCTTGTTACAACTTCAATGTAATTGATCAATTTTCTCCGTTTCTCCAAAGAGTGACGGGACCAGAAATATTGTTCCACTAGGTACCATTCCACTGGCAACAATTGAGAAATTCAACAAAATGGTAAGTTATTGTTTGTTGTTAAGCCTTGAGATATGAGCTTTGCCTTAGGTGGAGATTCAATTTGAATATATTGTGCAACAACAATGTGGACCCTGCCAGTATAAATGAAGTTCGTTGGAATGAGTCTTAAGTGAGACTTTGGATCAGTACTGGGGTGGGGTGAGGGAGAGGAACTTTTCATTAGATATTTATTCATTTCTGAGATAGTTGAGCAGTAAGTTCAATTGAGTGTTTTTAGAATTTCTCAAAGTTTTATAGGCTGGAAGAAGTCATCCTCGAGTACTCTTTTGATGCATTGTTTGTCGTATATCATCTAAGAGTGACTGTTGTCAGCTGCATTCTGTTATGTCAGCTCAGTTAACCAACTGGCTCATGATACTTGATAGGTCTTAAACTGGATAGTCTCTTTCCTATTTCTGTAAGTTTCCTAGCCATCCAATAGTTGTCCGTGCAGAAAAAAATAAAAGAAAGACATGCAATAGCATAGGAAGTGTTTTAGGTCTTAATTCTTGCATGTATATTATTCTTTGTACAGGGTTGATATGCATTTATGTCTGTGCATGTGTGTGATTCTTTTTGTTTTTCTACTGTTGATAGCAGCATCATTAATTATTCTACGTTTCTTCTACTGGATAATTTTATTTTCTTTGTTGGCCGGAATATGTGTAGGTAGTGAAGATTCAATCAACTTCACGCAATACTAACAAGTCTTCATCACGCCGTCTTCTTCAGATCATCGGTATGCTATGAATCTCTTCTAATACCTCAATTGTTTAAAAGAGAATTTTCCAAATGTATTGTAGAAATCATCCCCTTTTCCCACATTAGAATATGCATGGAACTTTGAAGTTTGATGGGACATGGAAATAAAAAAATGGTAGGGCCTGGAGGAATGGAATGCAGACCTGGAGAGAGAGAGTAAAGACAACAATTAGGGATTATGCTTTACCTTTGTTTGTGAAGGGGAGTAAGGCTAGAATTTATTGTCGTTATATGCCAATGTAGAGTTAATTTATAACAGATTTTGTGGGGGGGAAAAGAGAAATACCAGTAAAAAATGACTTCCAAATCCCAAGTTGGTTGAATTTAGAGAACTGATGTTTGAGAGTTGTGGGAATTTGGTTCCTACCTAAATTCCCACATAGGTATTTTAAAAGCCTTAACATTCTTGCAGAAGATGCCAGTAGTGTTTCCTTTTAATATATTTCTTAGAAAGTAGCTTAACAATCTTTTGAACTTATTGTTTGTAACCCAAAAATTACAACAATGCTAATTTAATATCTTATATGCAGTTTAATTTCTTATGCTGCTAGACCATATTTGCTTGGGTCATAAGCTGCTCTTTTATTCAATTGATATGGAAACAGTGATGGACCTTATGGCTTCTCTTCATCTTGCAGGAAAAGATATGAGAATTATTGTTTTTTGTTTTCGCCCTCGAACAAAGCAGGTCAGTTTTAGTTGTTAATTATTTGGGTTCCTTTTGTATTCTCACTGATTTTGTTTTTATTTATTTACTTTTGCACTTGAGCATTGGGCTCAATTCTAGATGCATGTGTCCCTCTACTAGAAGAGCTTGATTTTATTATAGCCTTCCCCAATACCAAAAAAAAAAAAAAAAAAAAAAAAAAAAGATGAAGAAGAAGAAGAAAAGAGTTGGGGTTTTCAATCAATCATTTGTGCATTTGTTATAACAATGAAGACGTCAAAGAATTTGCAGTTTTGTGCTATGCAAAGGAATTAAAAATCAGAAAAATCATGCAATTTATTATGCTAAGCTGAGTGCAGCTCTAGATTATGTTAGGCTTTAGGTGGGAGGCAAATCATGCCTTGTTCTCCCCAACTACATCAGTGCTGGCTTTACATCCCCCTTTGCTCATAAGTTTATTTCTGTCCTAAGTTTTGTTCTTGTTTCATTTTTTATTCTCTTATCTTTTTGAGCTGAGATAGTGCAGTGCCTCAATTAAGTTCGTTCATATGTTCAAAGGAAATAAATATGCAGAATTAAGTAGCGAGGACAATGAGTCTGTCAAAGTTTCTTCTAGGCATATCTTGGAGATTTATCCACTTTTAAAAGTGAAACTTTTGTTTTAACTTCATGGAAAAACAAATACTTGTATTGCTTGTACAAGAGTGAAAGAAGTCTTAACTTCCCAATTTGTTGTTTTACATTGTAGTTTATTTGGAAAAGAAAAAGTAGTAAACCTATTCTATTCTTATTGAACAAAAAACAAAACTATTATTTGACATCATGGCTCAGAGATTTAAGTAATTTATACGAAGAAATTAATGTGGTTGTAATTCTTTTTATCCATGTAGAGACGTGCTATATTTGATGCATTGTCGAGATGTACAAAGCCAGAAAGAATTTGGGATCTTTATGCTTTTACTTGTGGACCGTCCAAATTCAGTAACTTAAGCCCAAAGGTGCGGTTACTGAATGAGTACTTTCGCCTTCTTGGAAAAGGCTTCCATCATGCATCAATGAGGATGATTGAAGATGGTTCGTTTACAATGTCTAATGATTCTTGGAGAATAAGTGATGTAAATTTCAACTACTCTCTGTGCCAGAGTTATCCATTCGCATTGCTTGTTCCAAAAAGTGTTAGGTAAGATACTGAGATCTTTTGAGATAGCTAGAGGAAGAAGGAAAAATTAATTAGATTGGGTTCTTTCCTCATTTTCACTTTTGAATTACATCAATCTATGATAAGGCTGATTTTGATATTTTGCTAGAGCTAAGGAACTAATTTTTATGCCTGTTACTAATGCTAGTGATGATGAAATTATCCAAGCTTCAAACTTTCGTGCAAGGTCTAGGGTACCTGCAGTTTCTTGGTGTAACCCTGGTATGCAACAGATATAATTGTGTCTGCATGTTTTTTCCAATGAGATTGATCCATCCATTCTTATTTTGTGATTGTAATGTGATATTGTGAATAACAGAAACTGGAGCAGTTCTTGCACGTTCATCTCAACCTTTGGTTGGTATTATGAATACAAGGAGGTATTCCTAAGTTCTCAATTTGCCCCAAAGCCCTTCTGTAAAATAATTCATAATAAAATTATGCTAGATAATAATGATTTCTATGACAAACATGTTATTTGGTTTTCCTTTTGATGAACCTTTCAAGGTTCAGAATATGGTGCATCTGATAATTCCTTTTTGTGATTCTGCTATAGCACTGCTGATGAAAAGTTGGTTGCTGCACTTTGCGCTCAACTCATTGACGGAAAGGATTCGAGGAGGTATTCCTTTTAGTTCTTTCCTATATGATTTCATAGGTGTTTTGTCCTTTTCATAAGTATCATGTCTACTTGATAATTTTTAGCTTCCCAATGAGAGGTGCATGTCAGTTATCAACTTAAAATGTGGTTATGTATTTTTCTTCCCACTAGATTTAAAACGATGATCTTCATCATGACATGGGAGCTTGCTCACAGAGAAAGCTCCTCATTTTTTTTAAGGAGCCAGTTTTTTTCTTTTTTTCTTTTTGTTGGCATATGCCTGACTAGTTTACACTATTTTAGAACTCTTGATGGTGTGTTTCCATTTTGATGGTGTGTTTCCAATAGGATGAAGTAATGTTCCTAAAGGAACCACATTTACTTTTATTTTCGTATTATTCCTTTTTCAATTCAGGAAGCTATATATTGCTGATGCAAGACCAAGGAAAAATGCATTGGCAAATGGAGCAATGGGAGGGGGCTCAGAGTCATCTTCAAATTATTTTCAATCTGAGGTCTGTCTGAGGTTTGAGCTGGGAAGTTATGTTTCTGTGGCTCATGAAAATTGGCATTATAGTTTATTGATATCAGTTTCTTTTATTCTGTCAGATAGTTTTCTTTGGGATAGACAACATACATGCAATGAGAGAAAGTTTTGCTCGGTTTAGAGACTACTTAGATACACACGGTGCCGCATCATCAGATGGAATGTCATCATTCTTGGTTAGTCCACAGTCATAGCCCTATGAAGATCTTAATCTATTATTATTGTTCAAGTGCATCAACAAGCCTTTTCATAATGGAGGTAGATTTACAGAGAATCATGTTGATATTTGGTGCATAAGTTGGTAAAAATTTGTAAAAGCATGAATATGTGTGGACCTTCATGCTAGAACGTTTTTTCTTTTTTTTTGTGTGTGTGTGTGTGAATCAAAAGCCAGCTGATAGTTTCTTTATCTAAATTCCTAGTGTATATTCTAAACTTGATTTTCCATTGTTAGGAGTGGATCTATTCAAAGATTTGTAGTATTTCCTTATTTTGAATATGAATTTGTTTGTATGCTGGGCTGTTCCCAGTGTTTCCTGGTGGTTGGTCAGCTTTTTAGGGTCTCGTGAAGTTGGTATTTATCAAAGGATATATATAGACAAGAATTTCATTTGAATTTTTTTTTATCTTGTTGACTATGTTGAATTGTAACAGCATAGTGGTTAACATCTAGTCCATTGCAATTTTAACTGACAGAGACATGGTGGTTGGACTTGGGGTGGGGGAAACCTGAGTAGTATGTCTGCTTCAGTATCAACCCTTGGTGACAGTGGTTGGTTAATACATGTTCAAAGTGTCTTAGCTGGTTCTGCTTGGATTGCTGCACGTGTTGCTTTGGAATCAGCAGCAGTGCTTGTACATTGCAGGTCAGAATCCTTTTAAATTCATACCTTCATTTATTGATCAGTTCTTTGTTGCATTTTCTTAATTTATTTTTTAAGTTTATTTGAGGATAGACCAACTCCATCCACTTTCTTACAATTTTTTCCCTTTTAACTTTTCAGTTAGGTTTGATTGAGGCCATTCACATGAATTTGTTTAACTGGTACTGGGTTGGCTGAACTGAAACCTAATATTGTAAAATGAGAAAGAAAATTAAACATGAAAAGACAGTTTTGCAGTCCGAATCCTAGTAGAAAACTCAACACTAAATTCGACTGTGATATAAAAAGCAACTAAGACAAATAAATGAAAAAGATAAAAGAAACTTGTAACCTTCTCTCCTTGTCGGTACATAGTATGCCTTCAGGCCACTACCAGGCTCATCTTGTCTGCTTAGTCTCTCTCTTCATCCTCTCACACACCTCCCCCCCCCCCCCAAAAAAAAAAAACAAAAAAAAAAGTGAATTGTCAAATTTCATCCCTCATGCTGACAACTGCATTGTTAGAAGACAGATTGATTTGACAGATTGGATAACGATCAGAGAAGAAATAGAGGTGAAAACAGATGAGAAAGAGAGATAGAAAGAAACAAATTTCATTTCATATTCTGCATGAATGATAAAGCTATTCCCCTCTGCTATTTAATGGGATTTGTCTCATTGCAACAAAATAGGAGTTTTAGCCATCCCATGACAGCTATGTGAATGACATGCTCCCGTTTTGATAAACAAGGCTTCCCTAAAACGCACCGTACTCTTTACCCTTAAACTCACCGTTTCACTAATGTGATTACATTAAACGCAGTGTTTAACTTAACCTATTAACAGAAAAGAAATAACAGAAAATTTACGATAAGAAAACTGTCTCATAACAAATACTCCCATGCAAACTTGATCCTCAAGGATCAAAGGCCGGATATCGACGCTGCAAGTCAGTGAAAGTTTCCCAAGTAGCATCTTCTGGAAAGGCATTCACCCACTCAACCAAAAATTCAGTCACTGCTTGGTGACCCTTTTTGAACATCCTCCTGTCAACGATTCAGATGGGTTCTTTTCATGGTTCCATCAATGTTCATGGCTGGAAGCAAGGGCTGTGCTGCTTGGTTAATAATGCATCTTTTGAGTTGCGGCACATGAAAGGTGGGGTGAACTCTTCAATCCGGAGGCAGTTGGAGACAATACACCACACTTCCCATCTTGGCTTCTACCCAAAATGGCCCAAAATACTTTGGGGCTAACTTCTGGTTGAGAATTTTGCAAACAGATTGCTGACGATAGGGCTGAAGCTTTAAGTAAACCATATCACCCACTTGAAAGGCTTGTTCGCTTCTCTTCCTGTCCGCAAAGTGTTTCATCCTCTCTTGAGCGCGTTTGAGGTGGAACTGCAAAAGATTCCTTGTGGCCTCTCGTTGTTGAAGGCTTCTATCTACACATGCTATGCTAGAGGAGCCAGCTAGGTAGGCGGATGTTGGGGCGGTGCCTGTCCATATAGTGCCTCGTATAGAGTTTCCTGGATAGCTAAATAATACTTGTTTTTTTGACAAACATCGCACTCCCTCACCCATTTCTTAATATCTTTTGTCATCCCCTTCCAAAAGACCCAACTAGCTATGCGATGGTGTGTCGCTGACATGCCCGAGTGGCCTGCTATACCATTGCTATGAAAAAATTGGAAAAGCTCCCTTTGAAGGTCAGGAATTTTCCCTTCCTTCTAAGGCAAGTGCGATCCCAAGAATACTTACAATGAGAGGCAGGGTTACATTGTATATCCACACACAGTCAACTCAACATGGGGTCCCACTTCCATGACATTTGTACCCGAGGCCAAAGATCCGAGACTATGGAACTTCCAATCATTTGAAAGAATTGAGCAGTGGCATCTGTAGGTTGACTAGAAAGGGCGTCGGCCACTAAGTTTTTACTCCCCTTTCTGTAGATTATATCAAAACTGTAACCTAGCATTTTGCCCTCCCACCTTTGTTGGAAGGGTGTGATGGCTTGCTGGTCAGAGAGGAACCGAAGGCTTTGATGATCGGTTCGAATTTTGAAGTGTTGCCCAACAAGATACTAGTGCCATTTCTTGACAACCAACAATGCCGCCATCATTTCTTTGTCATAGACCGACAAAGCCTGATATCTAACCCCTAAAGCTTTGCTAAAGAATGCTACAAGTTGGCCTTGTTGATGGAGAACAGCCCCAACTCCCAAGTTGTTATAATCCGTATCAACACAAAACTCTTTATGGAAATCAGGTAATGTGAGAACAGAGGTCGAGCTGACTGCAATCTTTAAAGCTTGAAATGCATTAGTAGCTGAAGCAGACCATTTCCATTCAACCTTCTTCAAGAGGTTGGTCAGAGGCTTGGCAATGATTCCATAGCCCTTTATGAACCTTCGATAATATTCGGAGAGCCCTAGGAATGATCGAAGATCAGTCACTAATTGTGGGGTTGGCCATTGTAACATATTATCAACTTTGGCCAGATCCATAGCCATGGTGCCATGGGAAATAACATGGCTGAGATATTCGATATTGGTGGCTCCAAAGTGACATTTTTCCTTCTTGGCAAATAGTTGATGGGACCTCAGCAAGCTAAGCACCTCTTCAAGTTGTACAAATGCTCAGACTAGGACTTTGAAAACACCAGTATGTTGTCAAAAAAACCCAGCACCGACTTCCTCAATAAGGGCTTAAACATTGAACTCATGAGGGTCTGGAAGCTTGAAGGAGCGTTAGTGAGTCCAAAGGGCATTACTAAGAACTCGTAATGACCCTCGTGTGTCTTGAAGGTTGTCTTGTGGATATCCCCTTCATACATTCGAATTTGATGATAACTAGATCGCAAGTCCAATTTAGAAAAGAACTTTGGTTGGTCGAACTTGTCCAAAAGCTCTTCTATTACCGAAATGGGAAAATTGTCTCGAATTGTCATCTAATTTAGTTGCCTGTAATCTATGCACAAACACCAACTTCCATCCTTTTTTTTTTTTTTACCATGACGATTGGTGAAGCGAAGGCACTATTACTATCCCTTATAATCCCTGTCTTCATCATCTCTTGTACCAATCGTTCCATCTCTATCTTCTGAATGACATGGTAGCGATCGGGTCTAACTTTAATGATTACGGATTCATCTTTGAGTGGTATCTTATGGTCATGCAGCCTTGGAGAAGGCAACCCGGTTGGTAATTGAAAGACATCCTTGAACTTTTCTAAAAGGGTGAGCAGTGCTGTAGGGATCAATTCTGAAGGTATTCGTAAAGAAGTGTGCTCGGTAGTAGCCATAAACAGCGTACAATGTCCCATAGGATGTCGAAGGATGGAGAAGCTCTTAGTGGCTTCGGTGTTGCTCATGATCTAAATAGACCTCGAAGCAATTCCTTGTAATAGACAAGATTTGTCTTCATAAATGAACTGCATGGTTTGGTCACTAAAGTTCCATTTGGTGGTCCCCAACGAGAGAAGCCATTGCACTCATAGAACCATCACAACCATTGAAAGGCAAAATAAATAAGTCAATAGAGAAACTAACCCCTTGGGACTCCCAAAGAACTCCATGACATATTCCATGAGTGTACATACTTCTTCCGTTAGCCACCATAACCCTCAACTTGTGTCTTTGATTGTGAGGGATTGAAAGCTACCTCATGAGCCTTGCACTTATAAAGTTATGCGTCACTCGTGGTTCCAACAAAGGTTGCTACCCTCATTGTATGTGGACCTTGAGACCCTTGAATTGCGTGAAGTCAAAGAATGGGATCCTTAGGTACAATTTCAGAAGGGGACTCCTCCAACTGATCTTGACAGTCAAGAAATTCCTCACCTTCTCCATCCGAACAACGCTCCATCAATTACTTATACAACTGTGACCTAACACATTTATGACCCACACCATATTTTGCCCCGCACCAAAAAGACAATTCTTTCCTTCTCCCATCTTCGATTTCTGCTAGTGACAATGTCTTGTTGACTCCCTTAGATGATCCCGTGGCTGAAGCTGAGCTACTATTGTTGCCAGAACCCATGGTTCCCATGTTGTGAACCCTCAAAGTGGCAATTTGTTGGTTTTTGGAACTTTGGCCATGCATAGGTACAGAAGCAAATGAGCGACCTGGACTTGAGCATGGTGATAGGAATCCACACTTGAGGGAGTGGTTCAGAATGTTCTCGACTTGCCTGGCTAGTAAAAACCCTTCCACCGAGGATTTGGGTTTGAACAACTGCATGTATTGACTAATTTCACTCTTCAAGTTACTTGAGAAAATACTTACAGCACAAGACTCTGGCAGCTGGACTTGGTTCAATAAACTGATTTGTTGCTTTAATGCGACTGAGTCTGCCATTGGGTTCTGGAAATAATTCAATCCAAAACGTTCATGTAGTCTCTGAGCATATGTCTCCCAAATGAGCATGTGGAAACCTCTTTGTCGTTGCTCGTAGAAATGATATCAGTCTAGGGCCTTGCCCTCAAGGTACAGCATTACGGTCTTGACTCTCGCCGTAGGAGGAACTCTTTCAGCCTCAAAATACTGTTTAGTTTGGCCCACCATCCTCTGAAACCAGTACCGTCGAATTTTGGACACTCCAATTTGTGATTTCCCCACTGCGCAAAGGTACCCATGTCAATGCCAGCAAAAGATGGAAGAGGATCTTTCAAAGGGTGACCAGATTGTGGTTCCTTGGGTGGAAAACTAGGTGGGGGTCCTCCCAAGACACCCTTTCCTTTATCTGGTGGCTGCCTGACAAAAGACGAAGTTGACAAGCTACCCAAATACTGCTCAAACAGGGTCTAGAGCTCGAGCTTAAGCTCCCCCTTGAACTCATCCTTCCACTCTTTCATCCTACCCTCCTAGCGAACTTCCAACTGTGAGAAGTCCTGCTGCAACTTGGACACGTCCTGCTGAAGACTGTTAACGTCCTTTTGACTCTGAGTGGTTACCCCTTCACTGATCATCGTAGATCCTATGGCTCTGATACCTTTGTTAGAAGACGGATTGATTTGATAGATTGGATAACGATCAGATAAGAAAGAGAGATAGAAAGAAACAAATTTCATTTCATATTCTGCATGAATGATAAAGCTATTCCCGTCTGCTATTTAATGGGATTTGTCCGTTGCAACAAAATAGGAGTTTGTTAGCCGTACCATGACGGCTGTGTAAATGACATGCTCCCGTTTTGATAACAAGGCTTCCCTAAAACGCACCGTACTCTTTACCTTTAAACTCACCATTTCACTAATGTGATTACATTAAATGCAGTGTTTGACTTAACATATTAACAGAAGAAATAACAGAAAATTTATGATAAGAAAACTGTCTCACATAACAAATGCATCTACCAGTAAATGATGTGAATGAAAATACATTTCTCGTTGTTTACCTTCTATTTTTTCTTAAAAAAAAATCACATTCAAATGCACATTAGACCTACTAAATATTTTTTATCCTCTATCCTGGTGTTTCTTACTTCTTTCTTGGCTGTTTAATTGTGCAGTGATGGATGGGATAGAACAAGTCAGCTGGTTTCACTTGCAAACCTGATGCTTGATCCATATTACCGGACATTCACTGGTTTTCAGGTACTTTCTGAACAAGGATACCATCCTTGTTTTTGCATTCTCCATTTCTTGAACCCACCTCTCATTCACAGCATTACAGCACAAGCTGCATAGCGTGTACCAGGTTTTCCTTGTACCTTTTCCCGGTTCACTTTTTTCTTTGTGAGACATCATCACATGTTTGCCATTAGTTTTGAGATCAATGATGTTAATATCATGTGCCCTTGCTACTCCAAAAATGTGTTTTTACTGTTTATTTTCAACAGGCCACATCCACATGATATGCTGGTAGTTTTTGTGTGTGCTATGAACTTGTGATAACCAGTTTCCTTTTAAGTTCTGGACTATTTTATCTCGATGCAGGCACTTGTTGAAAAAGATTGGCTAGCTTTTGGGCATCCATTTTCAGATCGTGTAGGAATGCCAAGCATATCTGGATCTTCATTTGAATTAAGCAGAAATGCTTCTTCTACAGGAAGTTTTTCATCATCACCCTTGCGCCAATCTTCAGGCTCATCTCAGGCATCTAATTCATCTCATGCACAGAACAATTATTCCCCCATATTCTTGCAGGTGCACGTGCTGACATATATTCTTGGTTATTCTATCAACAAACTAGCATTTTTTTTGTAGTTTTGTTAATTTTGATGGACTGCTAAAATTATATTATGATCCTCGTGAAGTTTTTAAATACAGTTACCTTCATTAGTTTAAAAGATGTCCTTTGTCCTAACTGAAAAAGAAACATTATGAGATCACCATTAAAAGCCTAATGGAACATGCTGAAAAAGAGGCAGTGTTTTCTGATGAAATCACATCTGGTTCTTTTGCAGTGGGTTGATTGTGTTTCACAGTTGTTAAGGATTTATCCATTCGCTTTCGAATTCTCCTCAGTACGTATCTTTCTTTGACACCGGACATGCATTTCTTGTTTTTCACTTTTTTTTTTTTTTTTAATGAGGCTGACATTTCATTTGTATTATTCTTTTTATCCTCCCATAGTTAACGACATTCTTACTTTATGGTGGTTCAGAATTTCCTAGTGGATTTCTTGGATTGTGTGCTTTCTTGCCGTTTTGGAAATTTCTTGTGTAACAGGTAATTTGAGAAGTGCGACATTTTGAAATTCCTGGGATCTGCATGCATATCTAAATATAATCCAAATACTGTGGAATGCTCTCTAAACTTGTTTTCATGTACTAAATTCATCTTTATTTTGGTTCCTTAATGATCAAATTGCCTTGTAAACAACTTAAAATTTACTTAAGGTACGCTGAGACAGGTAACATTATCAACCATGTGTTTACTTCAAATATAGGTACTTGCTTCTGAGATTACATTGGGTTCATTCCACATGATCTTTAGGAAGCTAGTCATCTGTACTTCTGTCCGTCATCTAAACTTACCTGCCTTCTTTCCGTATGTTGGTGCCTTTGTAGGAAAGTAGTTGAATCTTTGTGTTTAATCCCTTCATTCCAGGAGCATTGTGTTTATTTTTACTATCTTTGCATTTCACAAGATCATTAGATTTATAAGCTTGCAGAAATGTGCAACAAAGCTTATGGTTCTTTGTACCTTAGATTACGACTATGGTATGTTGTTTTATAAATTCTTAATGAACCTAGCATTAGTTCCTTCACTGTTTATTAGTCCGAAAACTGTGATTCTAAATCTGAATTCTGAGCTAGCTGCAATTGTCATGAAGTTTTTATTCCTTCTAATTTCTCTGGTAATTTTTTAAAAAAATTTCAGTGAGAAGGAGAGACAAATATGTGGTGTAGATGAAAGTTGTGGATGCTTGTGGGCCTATTTGGCTGATATGCGTTCTTCGGAGGGAAGGTCCCATGCCCATTATAACCTTTTCTATGATACATTGAAACACAACGGGCCACTTTTACCTCCAGCAGCTGCTTTAGCCCCAACACTTTGGCCCCAATTCCATCTTCGTTGGGCGTGTCCTTTTGAATCCCAAGCTGGTGAGCTTGAGGCTGAATGCAGGAACATGGCTATAAAGTTTTCCGAACTGCAAAAGGTATTAAATCTTATGATTTTGGTCACTATCCCTTCTGGTTAATCAGAAATTCTTTGTGCATGGCATGAACTGGAAGTATGTAATGGTATTACCAAGCACAAGGTTTTTCTGAAATATTTATCTGGTGTTGTGATGCTAACAGGCTAAAGAAGTGGCTGAAATGAAAGCTAAAGAATACTTGGTGGCCATGGAAATATTGAATGCGGATCTACAAAATGAGAAACAGGTCAGCAGCTCAGCAATGAACTTGGCAAAAAGAGCCAGCAAAGAAAACGCAGCCATACAGCGAGCCGTACAATCACTGGGGTGCAGGGTTAATTTTACAAATGGCAGTGGTTCTACCGTTGATGTTGAAAGCAGTCTGATGGAAACTTCGCAAAGGCTCTCTCTTCCTAGAAGAGAATCTGAATATACAATGGAACATAATGACAGATCAGATTTATCTGTTTCGATTACAGTTGTGGCAGATGATGTTGTTCCTAGCAGCAGTCCACTCGGTCAAGTCTGTGAAACATTGTGTCCTTTGCGTACACAGGGCAGGGGTTGCCAATGGCCAGATGCTGCCTGTGCTCAGCTTGGTAGCCAGTTTGTTGGACTGAAAGCAAATTTCGATGCATTTGACCGGCTTTCTATTTATGACCGATATTTTAAGTCAGAATAAAAATATGGATAATCAGTTTTTTGCCTTGATAATCAGATTTGGTACAAGAAACTGGATATCTTGGCTCTCTGCTCCAAAGCAGGTCTGGAGATATATTTGGCACATAGATATGACCCTAGCTTTTTGGATGGGTCTCAGGATATGTTGTACAGAGAACGTAGAGTCGATTTCATTGTTACCGTTCTAGTTTTAGATATCGATGGAGGACAGAAGCAAGAAAGTGTACATTGTAGAGGCAATGCAGCTAAATGCCCAATTTGGTGCTGGGTACCTTTCATAAGAAGGTATTTTCAGTATTTTGCTATAACTTGATTCTTTTCTTGAACAAAGAGTTAGTTTGTGTACAGATTTTTAGACTATTCGTTTGCAGTAATGTCACCCCTATAATTTACAAATTGATGCATACTGACAATGTAGGATTCGCGTAATTGAGCCGAGTCGATTGAGGATATCTGAATTGGCTGACTTTTCCTAAGCTAACCTTATTTGATGGCCCGGATTTTATAGCTATATATGCATTATATGGATGCATTGTTCCGGGTGTTAAAACTTGAATATAAGAGTTGCATTTTTAATAAAATCAAATGTGAGTGTATCAAATTTTATTATTTTGATATTAATATAAAAGTGAAAGAAAATAGAAATGTAAGTTTTTTATTTTTATTTTTTCCTATGTTTACTTTTCAAGGTTATTAAAAAAAAAAAAAAACAGAACTTTGAAAAGCAATTGCTTTTTATTTGTTACATTCATAATTGAAAATATACAATTTTTGGGCATTGTATAACAAAACCTAATAAAACACCCTAACTTTTCAAGTCTCCGCAAACCCAAGAAAAAGATAAATCACGAAAAGAAATTTTCATTAATGGCTGATGGTAACATCCTTTGAATAACATATAATTGACAGCAAAACCCCTTCCTCTTCCCCACTCTGTTTTTTTTCACTTAAAAACTGTATTTCAGATTTTACATGCTTGAAACAGGTATAAAAGTCTTCATCACACAACAATTCTACGAAACAAGGAATGAAAGCTTACAATGAACAGCCAGCGGACAGCTGAATCTGGAAACAAATAGCTTCCGGATGTCCATTGTTTAATAGTTTCCCATGTGATGTCCATCAAATAGAATCCCTTCACCGGTTTTGAAGCCCTTCGATCACTTTTTTCCACTGCCATGCTCTTTGTTTCGCATCATCAAATGATAGCACCTTTTTTGGCTGAAGCACCATAAATCAAAAGATGCACAAAAGCATAGCCACAATTGAAATGTAAAGGTTAAAATGTGTTATTAGCCCCTGTACTTGTATAGAATTTGAGATTTAGCCCCTGTACCAAGTTAAAAATTTAATCCTACTACCTTTTCAATTTAAAATTTCTAGTTCAATTATTACCATTGTCGTTGGTAGCTTCTATCAAATTTTGTCAATTTAACATTTATTTCTATGAATCATATGCTACAGCATATGAGAAAAATCAAATCAGAATTCCAAATTGACAAGTTTTGACAGTAAATACTTACAATTTTAATGACTACTGAGATTTTTAAATCAAAAAAGTAGAATGACCTAATTTTTAACTTTTTAGGTATAATGACTAAATCTCAAATTTTGTCAAAGTACAGGGACTAACAGCATATTTTAACCAAATATAAATCCCTTTTTCTTTCATAATTCACACCTATGATAACCATATAAAATTTTGATCAACCATAGGACAGTCCCAGTGTTGAGAAAAATGGAACACAAAGAGCCAGTGTGTACTATAATTCCAGATTTGCAGTATCATTCCATTAATAAATTTGAGGACTTCATTTCTATCCTATCAGGACATGATCATATACTTACTGTGCAAATCTTGAAGTGCGATGGACTTGTGACCTGGACGCTGAGGTCATTAGAATTGTTGGACCAAATAATGTTCCCTTTCACGACCAGTTTTGAAGGATCAACATAGATCAATTTTGGCTTGTCGGTGAGGATAAGCTGAACCTTCTTGCTTGATAACTTTTGTAGTTTCTTCACCATTGAGATCATAAGAACAGATTCTCCCGGATCCAAAAATTGTTGCCTGTTTACATCAGCAGTGGGGAGAGAAACAACACAAACATTAAGGCTCTATTGGTTAAAAAAATCGAATTTAATAGTTGAGCCGACAAACTAGCGAATTCTTATATGTAGCTCAACCTTTAGAATCAAACATTTTCCTTATCGTTTTCTTTTTTTTCCTACCAAGTGGAATATAATGCTAATCTATAGCTGTTTCCCTAAGTAGCAAAAATGGACAAATCAATGATGCTACTAAATATTAATAGTCCGCAAACAAGCAAAAGTTGTCTTTTCAACAAAATCAAACGGCATGTGCTGAAAAAATAACAAGACAGGATGATGATAAATACCATTTTGAGTCGAAGGAATCAATTGAGGCAAGTCTAGTTATATGACCAGAAGATTCAGCTGATGATGACGAACTGACGATTCCATCACTCTGCCCGGCAGAACCATCTCCAATGTGTGTAGGATTCCATGAAGAATCATTATAATCATCACCATCACTTGATTGAGCCTGAAATTTTTAACATATAATAATATTCTAAAGCTTACAAAACACAATATGTAAAGGGAAGTTGGATTCTATCATAAACAATGATGGAAAAACATGCTGCCATCATACCCCTGTCTCTAAAGCAAGCTTTGGAGGGGTTTGTGCTCTTAAACTACTCCAATCAATTCCCCTAAAGAAAGGATGCATCTTGAGCGTGGCATAACCATCAGGTCCAGCACCTGGTCGTTTACTGGGATCTAGATCCTGCACCGAATAGTTGCATTATAATTCGGAGGCCACAACTTGTAACTCAGAAGTTAACATCACACGTGTCTGAAGCTAAAAGGGGAAACAGTAGCAATGTTGGATGTGCATAACTCTGATCCTGTCCCAAAGAGAAATCACAAGAAAAATAATCTGTGCTTGTGCTTTAAGATTGCAGCTTATGAATTTAACCATGATGGCTTGTTTTAGAGGGGGAGGGGAGGGGATGTGGGAAATAGAGATAGGAGAGAAGGAAAAGGGGTAGTAACTCGAAAGGGATGACAGTAAAAATACAAGAGAAGAGAAGGATTGATATTCAAACTGGAATTGGGAAAAAGGAGAAAAATGAAACAGTCCGTAAATAATTTGTCCATCAGGATTCACCATTTGTATTGCCATCTTAATATAAGCGCTCCTAGAGGTTTATTTCTTCTATTATACTTCACTATGAATAAATGAATAATCTGAAAATGTAGAGAAGCAATCTAGAGGAAGCTTTCACATTAACTCTCCATAGAAATACTACAAAATAACAACAGTCTCCAATTAAAGCAACCATTAGAATACATAAAACAATTATAAAAATTTATGTAAAAGTTTATAAACAAAGTCATTTCTTGTTTATTAGGAAAGTGGATACCCTAAAACAATAATAAGGGAAATTATCTCATAATTTCAAAAACGAAAATTGATTTTCCATCCCAATAGATGCAGAGAACCTCATGCGTATTGAATTCTTTGCAGTTTCTGAGTCCTTAGAAAACTTGGCTCAAATTGGCCGATCAGATTGTCCAAATATATATTAGTTACCAAGCTGCTTTTATTCTATGATCTTTCCATCATAAATATACAGAAACAAGTATGATATGCATCTAATAAGAGAAGAAGATAACAACTGCTTTAAAAAGTCTTAAACATGCACGTTTATGGATGCACAGTAGATACGAAATCCAATAAGCAGAAATTTGGAGCTCACCAATAAGCGATCAATAAGGTCTCTAGCTTCTTCAGAAAAATAATTTGGAAATCTTATATCTCGGGCTATGATTCTTTGAAATATTAGCCATTCACTTGCATCTTTAAAAGGAGAAGTCCCTGAAAGCATTTGGTACAAGGTGCAGCCAAGTGCCCAGAGGTCATTTCTGTTTGAATATGTTCAAGAGAACAAGCTAGTTATCCTATGAACAAGATCAAGGAAAACAACTAAGTCCAATCACAAGTCCCTACAATTGAATTATTATTATTTTTCTGGGCCAAAACAATTGAATTATTTAGGAAACCAAATGGTAGAGGGGAAAGTGTGGTGGAAAAGGGGGCATGGGAGAAGGAAAAAAAAAAACAAAGAGAAAAAAAGTCCACAATTATAGCAAGCTTAAGATTCCGTTTCAAGTTTGACAATTTTAATCAAGATTATTGACAAGCTCATTAAGAGATTGAAGGTCTCTTACCCGAAAGTAGCTGGAGAAGAATTTAGAACTTCAGGAGGAACATATGCGGCAGTCCCCACAAATGTGCATGCCTTATCATCTGGAGATGACAATGTTAATCTTAAACATGGGGTGGGAGGGGGGATTTCAACACAAAAAAAAATTATCCTGATTTTACCTGAGGATGCATTAGGAAGGACCGTAATTTGGCTATTCTGCATTGGCTTTACGCTGCCAAAGTCAGCAATCTTAATATGCCCATCTGTAGTAAGAAGCAAGTTCTCTGGCTGCCATGTAACAACAAACATTAGCATTTTTAAAATGTCGATGTAATAGAACATGCATGCTGTGAAAATACCTTAATATCTCGATGTATCAATCCCATATTGTGTATGTATTCAAGAGCATCTACAACTTCTGCAGCATAAAAGCGAGCTTCATCCTCTGATAAACGACCTTTCTGAACAAAAAAATAGCCAGATTGTGATACTGAACCATGAATAAACCAACAGACATCAGAGCAAGTGCTAAATAACAACAATAAAGTTTGAGCTCAAGAATATACAGGCATTCAAAGCTATAACTAAGGGATAGAGTTGGCAACATTATGCAATGAACTTTAAAAGGCTCCAAACTGGTGATTGAGTAGACTTTATAACATAGATAAAGAAGTATATCTGACTATCCCAGATTTATTATCATTAGTTTTGCCAGAGAAATAGAGAACAAATATACAATTGAAAATGTTCACCAGATTAATTGAGAGCAACTAATCAATTTCAAACAGCTCAATCAATGCTCCGAGGAGGGAAAAAAAGCTACCACACAACACACCCTCTTTTATGTATGAGTTTTCTATGAGGATGTAGGAATACATGCCAAGTGTAACTTACTCTTGTTATTTGGTCAAAAAGTTCTCCACCTTCACAGGACTCAAGTGCCATGTCTTCACAAAATATCAAAGAAAACAACATCAAACTATGAAGCAAATTGAATGAACTGGCAATACATAATTAATGGAAGAAGATCAAGGAAGAATTTTTCCTTTTTTTTTTGTAAAAACTAACTAAACAAGTGTGCGCATAATATTAATAGAAGACAACTAAAAATACCTACATAGTGAAAAAGTATCTTGAAATGTAAAATAGAGCCGCACAACACCAGGATGCTCCAATTGGTCAAGCACTATACGTTCCAGCTTTACATATGCAGTTTTATTTTCCTTAGTGATGAACTTTTTGTCCATGATCTTCAAAGCATACACCATTCCCGTATCCTTCTTCTTTGCCCTCACAACCTGATGGATATTCAAAATAACAACAACGTGAATAAGAAGCTCAAATGAGAAATGGTGAGTGAAGAAAAGGATATACTAAAATAAATTAAAACAATTTCCAATAAAAATATAAAAAGAAGAAAAGTTTACAGCAGGAAAAACTAATGATAATAAAAAATAACCCCCCCAAGCAATGTCAATGAACACACACACACACATATACGTATGTATATATTCTAAACTAACATATCAAGCAGCCGACAGTTCTATACAAATTTCATTTCGTATAGGAGTAGCATGAAACATAAATAAATTTGTCCAGTTTGGGTCATCCTTTTTCACTCTTAACCATACAGACAGTTTCTGCCTTTTCTGCTCTTATCCAATATATACATTAATTTACTAAAAATATCAGAAACTTCTTCATTCACATCGTTAATGTCTAGTACACAGCTGAAGTGCTCAAATAACAGAAAGTACTTTAATTTAGCCTCACATTTACAAAAACTCAAATTTCTAAAAGAGTAACAATAAAAAGTGTTTATCAATAAGTTATTTAGATTCTGAGATGGTGAAAAGACAAAAGAGCAAAAAGGGAAAAAGAGATGAACAGCATAAAAATTAACCAAAAAAAATTTGATATCAATGTCATTATCTGTAAGACATAAAACAAAAAGAGAGCAATAAATAAGATCTTGATCCAGCAGTAAAAGGAAAAGCAGTAGGCTCAAAATCCCTCACTCCACTCATGTGCAAGTTGAACTATCGCCGATTTGCTAGTTATGAAAATAAGTAAATAATTTGAGGGTAGTAAAATATCACACATAGCCTAAATAAAGCATAGATAGTTCAACATGCACATGAGTGCGGTAGGCTAAAAGATTTTCCGTTCATCCTCTTTCCAAGCATAGCCTAAATATTACACAGTCAGCTAATATAGGAAACAGAAACAGAACAACACATTTTTTATTCAACAGAACATGTTTTTCTTTGCACTAAGTTTCTATAAACTAAGCAAAATTATTTCCCTTTCATTCAAATAGCTTGTATCACTACTAAAAAAACCCACAAAATTCACAAAGATAGCTAAATTTATACCAAAAACACACAATTCATAAAGAAAGCATCATTGCCCATCAAGTTCATAAATTAAAGCATGCATACATACAAATAATAATAGTAATAAATTATAACCAAAAACAGTGTGTGATCTACTTAGAGTGATTTGACTAGAATCAAACTCAAGTACAACAACAACAAAAAAAAAAAAGAAAACTAACCTTCGAGTAAGAACCAACACCGTAGATCTTACCCAGTTCAAAATCCTGAATACTGAAATTCTCTTGAGGAGCTCTAAATGCAAAGCTTTTAGATCTCTGAACATTGTTAGAAGCAACAGTATTAGAAGAATTGTCTTTGTTAGTATCATCAGTTCCCTGAACCCTAAGCTTTGAATCAAAATCCTTCTCCATGGCCAACATTTCTCTCCCAAAAATCCCCTTACTTTCCCTTTTACAACATCACAGCAATAAAAATAATTATTGGGAGAAGCTTTTCTTTTTCGATTTTTGTTTCCAGTCAAAGAGAAAAAAAGAAAAAGAATCCTTTTTCCTCTTTATTGAGATAGATTGGATCTTCCTTAAATATTCTTCTGAAAAAATGAGGAAAAAAAGTTGAAATTGATTCTTTTCTTGTCACTATAATATAATTTTATGAAATTTATACAAATTTGTGTAACTATAATTTAAAATATATTATATTATATTAAAGGGGAAAAAAGAAGAGATGAAAATGAGAGTGATCAGCTTTTGAGGAATTTCAAAACCCTAGAAAGAAAAAATTAATAAATGTAAAAAAGTGAAAGAGCTGTCTGTATGCTAACTGCTAAGGGTTCAACTTATCTGCTGGAATTAATTAATTAATTTTTTTTTATCATATAATCGATTCAAAATATTGTTTTAATTATATTATTAAAAATTAATGTAAATATTTTAACATTTATTGATAATGATTTGTAGCTAAGAGTTTAGGAATGATTTGAGTTTGATTGTAAATTTATAAAATATAGAGAGAGAGAGAGTTTAATTGAAAATTTTAAATTAAAAGTAGGTTTCTAATTTATCTTTTTTTTCAGTAATGCTAATTTAAATATTAAAAAGCAAAGGGGTTTTATTGCAATAACAAGAATGTTGTGAGTTTGATTCTTTTATTGCTTCCTAAATGAATTTTATGGTTACATTAGTTACAAATTATTTTAATTATGTATATCAAAATTAAAAGTAAATTAAGAAACTCTAACTAATTATGACTATTATATTCGAATATTTAACTCCAAGTCCGCATCCCTTATTCATATAAATAATATGAATTTACATATTTTTATTCACATCTGCTCTCACAAATAATATTTTTAAATTTTAAATATTAAAAAATAAATATTGAAGAGGTGATGCTACATCATTTTCTCTTTTCTCCCTAAACAACCTGATTGAAGGTTAAGTTTATTACATTCTTTTTATAAATTAATTTTATTGCTCTACTAAGCTCCATATCCTCTCTTTTTTTCCTACATGAATTTTTTTCATTAAATTTCGTCCTTAATATTAAAAATTAAACACAAACAATAATTAAATATGTTTCAAACACAACTTGTATAATAATTCATTTCAACTTGATACTAATTTTTTGAATTTGTTTATTTTTATTTTTTAATTTTAAAAAAATTTTAAATTTATTTATTAATGTGATATATAAGACAAATATTACTATGGCAAGATGAGATACACCTGAATTATCACGTGAATTACCACACCAATATCGTTAAAAATTTAATATTTTAGGTGTTTAAAAAAAACTATTTGACTTTTAACTTAAAAAAAAAGAGAGGATAAAAGTTAAATTAACAAATATATAAATATATATATATATATATATATATAATTATGCTTTTTTTAATCAATTATCTTCTTCTCTTTTATTTGTTTTCATTATAGATTTATGAATTGGTATCTAATAACATTTCCCATTTTCCTTGGTAACTTTCTTTATGAATATTAAAAATAAAAATTCGATAATGAAAATGCTTTTAAATTGAAATTCAATTACGTGCTGAATAAAATAGAGTAAATTATAATTATTGAGAGTAGTAAGTAGGTCCAAAGCATGGGCGGTAGGACCCAGGTTACGTGTAGGCAAGAAATGTGGGCCAAGTGGGTTCCTAAAGAAAAGCATTGGGACAAGCCCACGTTCCGCAACCACATATATCAACGGCCCTTTGATTGGGACGTCACCTATTACAATTTACATGGAACCAAACTCCATAATCTTGACTTCTCCATAAAAACAAATTCATATTCATATTCATATTTATAAAAATAATAATAAACATTACAAAAATATATATATATATATATATATACATATATACGATAGTAAAAATAACACCTTAAATTTTAATTACAATATGAGTTGATTATTATTTAAAAAGTAGGGCAACAATGGACGGTGAAGTTAATAAAGTCTAAACAATAGTGAATAATTTTTATATTTTTACGAAAGTGATGCTTTGTCTCCTTTATGTAAACTTCTTTTTGTTCTCTTTGAACTTTTTTTTTTCTTGGTTTTCTCTTATGACTTAGTTCATGGAGATTGATAGTATTTATACAGAACAAAGGAACATGTCAAATGGCCCTACAGATTGCAATGAAAGCTTCCAACTCCTAGGGCTCCAAAGATATGGGAAGTTAAACCCAACCATTAACTCATATTTCATGTCTAAGAAAGGTATTAACCAGGATATTTGAAAGTAGTTAATCTAAAATTTTGGCCTATCAAAGATACGATTGATATTTTCTAGTTGGAATACAATATTTTCTTTTTTACTTTTAGCAATGAAAATGATAAAGGGTTGAGGTTCACTGTCCATTATAATTTCCCACGCTTAACCCGTTCGTTGGATCCAGATATAAAGTGCCACGAGCCGAGCCGTTGAAAATACTAAACCTTTCTTTTTAAACTAACATCTTCCTTAGGTGAGTACCCATTTACTAGAGCAGCATTCAACTAACTAGAAAATATATATAATTGAAATCAAAATTTTTAAAATGGTACCACGCCACTTTAAAGATTTAAAGATACGAGTTTATAGTCTTTGAAGGCGGTTTAGAAAATATTCATAAAATCAAACGAAATTTCCTTTCGAGTTATTGCTCGAGCTTGTAGTTTAAAACTCTACTTAATTTAATTCAAAAGTACCATAACCCACAATTGATTACAAGCCAACAAGGTCGTCAATAAACATTCGAAGTACAAAATATTGTTTCAAAATACAATTTAATGATTTTTAAATTGTGGCATCTAAGAATCATCCTAATACCCCCAGCAATTACATGTTACCCACGAAACACAAAGAAGTCTCACAAATGGCTGACCACTACATTCAGCCTAAAAACCTAAAAATAGGAAGAAATAACGGAATAAGTTTGTAAGAACTTAGTGAGTTCCTGGGACATACATCCCACAATACATACCATCAGGCAATAAAAGGTCAAACTCGAACTGACGAGCTGAAACGCCATACTTGGCAGATACAACTTTCTATGATCTGAAGTATCCGCTAGCGAATACTACCGCAATCAAACTCAGCTTACCAGCTTACACTATCTGCTTCGCCTATGGTGAATACGCCACTTGCATGACTATTCTTTTACACAATTATACTTACTGTTTATTTTACATGCAACGTGCACTAATATTTTCACACATACACCCTTTTTCCCACATACCCCCTTCCTTATGCTAGCTTTTGATCCCAGTTTTGAAAAACCATTTTTCCTATATCTTCATACTGCTCATCAGAGCTTTTTACCATTCATCACCTTCATGCCCTCCTAACTTTCCTTCTTGTTTCCGAACACTGACGTATTCCCTAACAAGGTCAAGTTTTTCACTAGTCACGGTTTGCACTAGAATGTCATACCGAAGACAAAACGTAATATATTGTGTCTTATTTTTATCATTATTGTAACACCCCTAACCCGTATCCGTCGTCGAAACAGGGTTTCAGAGCATTACTAGAATTTACGAATCACTAAAAAAAAATTCAATTAAATACTTACCGAATCAATGCATCATATAAATAAATAAATATATTACCATTCAATCAATGGTTTGCCACTTGCCTAATCATCAACAACAACACATGTTAGTGTACTTACACATATTTCATATAAATTCTTATTTTCTCAATATGTCATATTTGAATTTAATACTCGTCTTAACTTACATATTTTTCTTATATTAACATATAAAAGATAATCTCATATGTATATGTCATGATACATATCATTCTCTTACTGTTTCTTTAATAACATATATCATTCATTTCATTATATCAACATTTCATGCACCATAATTTCCATATATCTCATGTATATTTATTTTGATATGATTCATATTAAAATTAACATAAATTAAATTCCATGTACCTATACTTATTTCATTTATCTATCTTTTTAATTATTTCATTCATCTATTTTGTACATATATTTCCATATGACCAATTCTTGTAAACATTTCATAGAACCATTTCATATAACCATTCATCATCTGATACATATTACTTGAATATCAATTGTTCAACTGATGTCATAGCATCTCCCATCTACGGTCTTATTTATCTTCGACATAATGCCATAGTGTCTTTTAGCCATAGTCTTACTTATTTTCTGTCAGGTTGCCATGGTATCTTTCAACCATGGTCTTGTTCATTTCATGTTACATTGCCATGGTATCTTTCAACCATGGTCTTACTCAGTTTCTGTCAGGTTATCTTTCAACCATGGTCTTATTCTTTTCATGTCATGTTGCCATGGTATCTTTCAACCATGGTCTTACACATTTCATATCATGTTGCCATGGTATCTTTCAACCATGGTCTTGCACATTTCATATCAGAAAGCACACTCCCGCAAACCTCATCCTTACAGCGGGATTACCAGTCCAAGCTAAATCCCCTGTAATATAAACTCATAGAGTATTGTCAGGATTACAGTCCAAAGCTAAATCCCGCAACGACAACTACTCTAATGAGCTTGGATCCAATTACCACCCAGGATAAATTGGACCTAATTCGGATTACCCGTCCGGGCTAAATCCATTTTCCACATATTCTTCGGGAGGGCTATATCAGGATAGGATCACCCGTCCAGGCTAAATCCTTTTTATCGTCAATTCCTTTTCAAAGATCCATCGAATTTTCCTTTCATTCAACCGGGATTTCTTCTCATTTTTATCAAATATGTCAGTGTTTCATAAATTTTCATATAATGAACATTCAAATCATATTCATATCAAAAACATACATTTCAAGCATTTAAGAATATAATTCAAATTACACAAACTTACCTCATTGCTTGTTTGTGTTTATAATTTTATTAATCTGATATCTTTTCTTTTCCACGATCAAATCTCTTATTTGAGTCGTCCGAATCTTTATAAATAAATTTGATCATCATTTTCTTTCATTTCATATTCTAATGTATTTAATTAATGCTCTAGATAAAATTACCATTTTGCCCCTAAACTTTTATTTAATGACGATTTCATCCTTAGGGTCAGGAAAATAAAATTCTTGCAATTTAATCCTTATTTCCAGCTATTATTCTCATGCATATTGATAACAGCCCATGAATTCTATAAAATATTAGAAATTTTCATAATTTCAACACTTTTCAATTTAATCCCTAAAAACATGTTTTTCCCCAATCTTGAACTAAATTAATAATTTCATTCAATTTTGTAATTTACATAATAAAATAGTTCATTTCATGCAATTTGGTCATTTCTGACTTTTTTACAAAATTACCCATAAAGTTTTACTTTTATTCAATTTAGTCCCTGAGCCTAAAACATGCAAATTAGCCATGTTAGATGAATATTCATACATATTTTCCTCCTCCTCCTCTCCATTCCACATCCTTAATGTATATAACACACTTGTAAGTAATATTATCTATAATTTTTATTATTTACTTTTTATGAATATTCAAGTTGTCCATCTGTGTCATAGTCACTAAATTATTTATATCTGGAGCTATAGAACTCCAAATTCAGATCTGCTAATTTTCCCTGAAACTAGACTCATATATATTCTTACCATAAAATTTTCAGAATTTTTGGTTTAGCCAATAAGTACAGTTTATTCTTTAAATTTACCCATGTTCTGCTGTCTGACAGTCCTGACCCTTCTTCACTAAAAATTAATTATCTCCTCGTACAGAATTCAAATGATGTTCCTGTTTATTTATCTTGAAAATAGACTAATTCAATATTTTAAACATATAAATTTAAGTCCATAATTATTTTTATCCAATTTTTGATGATTTTCAAAAGTCAGAACAGGGGAACCCAAAATCATTCTGACCTTGTCTCACAAAATTAATTATATCTCATGATTTACAATTTAATTGCTTACATAATTTCTTCTATAAGAAACTAGACTCAATAAGCTTTAATTTCATACTTTATTCATCCTATAATTCGATTTATAAAATTTTTTATGATTTTTCAAAGTTAGACTACTACTGCTGTCCAAAACTGTTATGGTACAAGATATTAATTACCATATTATAACACCTTTATTTTCTTTTTCTACACCATTTCTCATCACTTTCTCTTATTTTCTCTTCACTAACATATCAAGAACATAGGACCTTATGTAAGAAAACTCTACTATAACATTATTTCCATGCTTTGTCAATAATAACAAACTTAAAAACATATTGAAATCTTGATGTACTTACCTTGTTCTATTGATACTAATCTTTAACTTGATTTTCTCTCTCCTCCAGCTTCTATTCTTGAATCCAACTTGATATTCTAACTCCCCATGGTCTCTTTAACATTTTTCTCTCTTAGTAGCTATGGAAATTCTTTTGATTTCTAGGTGAAAATGGTGAATTTTTTGTGAAAGGACCAAATTGTAAAGAAAAGAAAATTTCTTTCCTTTCCTTCTCTTCTAACGTTGGTTACATGTATGGAAAGATGATGAAAATTCTTCATCTTTCCTTCCTTTTATACTAAATAATTAATAATAAAATAATAATGAAATAATAATAAAATAATAAAATATCTTATTAAAATAATATATATCTAATTAAATAATCATAAAATATCATCAACATCATCATTACTTTCTAGATTTCTCTCTCTTCCAATTGACCATTTTGCCCTTTATTATCTTTTAAAATTCCATCCTTGAGTCATCATTTAATTTGGTAAAATTGCAATTTAGTCCCTCATAGTTCTTCACCTATTCAATTTGGTCCTAATCCATCCATTTTTCTTAGTTTCTAGATCATTCCACTCTTAAAATATTTACACTTTTGGTCCTTCAAATTTTTCATATTTACACTTTAACCCCTCAAATTTTGAGTATTTATTCTTGTGCAACAAAACTTTTCTCACTTTTACAATTTAGTCCTTTCTTGAATTAATATATCATAATATACTACTCAATATTGACATAACTCAAAATTCCCCTTTTTGTCACTTTATTTCCTTATTTTACTATATCAAGGATAATATCTTACTGTAAAAATTTTCAGGGTATTACAATTATTCAAAACATCCCTCTGTTGTCTCCTTACCCTAGTCTAGATACAGAGCTTGTGCACCAAGAAAAGAGTATTTATACCATGTATATGCCAAGTTTCTAGGTCTGTTTCACGTTTATACCCTTGCATGCAATGACACTTTGACCACATTTCTGTACACATGAACCCCAAAGACAAAGGATGAAGCCACTTGCTTGGTTGCACAGTGATAACAATTAACCAAAATAATGCAGATTTACAAACTTAAAGTACATAGGAACTCACCTGAATACTTTACTCAGAGCTTTGTCTACTTTATTGGTTCCTTCCCATTGTTATTAGGACATTTTCCCATTTCTTTGGCTAAAACAATAAAACGGCCTCTTTAAACATAAAAAGTAATCAAAACTTTATGAAGTGTCAAGAATCTATAGACATGCAAACAATTTTTGGGTAGAAGTTTCCTTCCTACCTAGTATCCGAATAAAAATCCTACTAAACCATTATTACAGTAACCTCTTCCTTCTTGGTAAAACTTAAAAGAAGGTTTAAGAGTTTACCAGTAAATGGATTAGGATAGAAGCTTTCCTAAGCTTAACAGACAACACCTTCATTATCAATGAAGAACTCTACTAGTTTTTCTTCGATAACAACAAAGTCTAGTAGAGAAGATCAAACTGAAATCTTTTCTCCACTATCAAGCTATCCTATTTATAGATAACTTACATCCAAATCTCACTCAGGATTTACTCTAATTATTACTTGTTCTCACACACTTCCACTAATTAATCACATTTTACAAGGCTCTTCAGGTGCCCTAATTACTAACACGTTACCTCCACTAGGATACTAGATAACTTAAACGTGTCCCACTAACTATTATGCTTACATCAGCAACAATACAAAAACACAGGTGGCAAACTTATTAGTGAAAAGGTCGGCCTAATAAGGTTTTCATCACCATCAAGAACTTGTCATCCACGAGTGGAACTCCACAATTTTGGAAAAATTCTACAAAATACTTAGCCATGAAGTTACCAACCTTATCTGGTCTAAGTCTTGCAACTTAAGCAATCTTCACCAGCGTAGTCTCTTGAATCGAAGCGGTTCGCCAAACTTGGGTGTAACATCTATGGTCTGTTATGGACAAACATATATGTCTCAAAGACTTGTCTATGAGAGAAATGTTGGAAGAGACTAACATATATGCCTCAAAGTCTAAGTTCTGGATCCATGTCTCTAATATTCCTCTACATCGATTGACCAAAGAAAATGTTGTTAAGGTAGGGAACCTTTTTCCTTGTCTTGTGGAAGTTTATTTCTAAACCAATAAGCCTAGTTCCTTAAGGACAAAACTTGAGAAGTTCATTGGTGAAACCTTGAAAATCGAGTTTTAGCGTAAGCGATCAAGTAAAAAATATGGTTAAAGCCAAGTATAAATACAAGAGGTTTCCAAAGTTCTATTATAGTATGATCGTTTGGGTCGAAGGTCTAAAAGGTGTATCTTTAGACCAACTGGGAATTGCTAAAGCATATGGTCCTTGGTTGCAAGCCGAATTCTTAGCTCGAAAAGTTGGAGCTAGGGGTGAGCGTTTGATTGAATCGAATCGAATGAAAAAATTTTGAGTTAGTCAAGTTGATGAATCCTATTTTATTATCCTATCTTGATTTGAATTTTTCTCGAATCAAGTCGAGTGAGATGGAATTCGAATCAAATATATTTTTTCAGGTTAAATTTAAAAAAGTAATAACTTTGGGTCCTTGTAACCACTATTACCCACCGTAATCAAATTTGTTATTAACTTTTATCACCTCATAATTTATTTATTAACCTTTTACATACGGGTTAGCTTCTTTGCTTGCTAGTTGCTTCAATTATCTTCTGATTCTTGTCCCTATGTATTTTGAAATTAAAAAATATATTAAATGTAAAAATGTGATTTTTTTAATAAAATTTATTTTAAAGGAAAAATGTGAAATTAATACCAACATAAACTTTTAACACAAATATTTTATGGGATCATTAATAATTCAATTTTAATATAAAGATTCAATATGATTAAAATTTCAATAATATAAATAGTAAAAAATGTGAAATTTTATTTAATAATATAAATAGTAGATATAAATAAAATTATTACTATTTAGGTTTAAGGATTTTTTGGATGATTTTGATTTTTGATTTGGGGGTAAAAGGTGAAAAGTAAAAAAGTTTAGGGGGAAAATAAAATTTTTGGGGGGGTTTTGGGGAGTAAAATTTTGGGGAAAAATAAATGGGGAGTACAATTTTAGAGGGAAAATATTCAAAAAGAAAATCGGGGAGGAGGGAATAGGTTTGGGGTAGATAGGGGTTGGGATGAGAGGGGAGTAAAAGTTTTGGGGAAAAATAAAAAGTTTTGAGGGTTTTAGGGGGAGTAAAATTTTGGAGGAAAAACATTCAAAAAAGGGGGGTGGGAATGGGTTTGGGGTAGATGGGGGTGGGATTGGAAGGGAGTAAAAATTTTGAGGAAAAAGTGGGAAGGAGTTAAAGTTTTAGGAAAAAGTAAAAATATTTTGAGGGTTTGGGGATAAAAATATAAAATATTATAGTTTGATATTCAATTTATTCAAGTTATTCGATTTCGAAAACTCAACTCGATTCGAACTCGAAATTAAAAAAAAAAATTTAGTCAAATCAAGTTTTGATCACCTCTAGTTGGAGTCTTTGGTTTCAAAGAAGATAACTTTGAAGTAAATGGGGAAATTCTTTTAAGGAAGAAGAAGTGTGTGACATATGTGTCTTTGAAAAGTGTGTGACATATGTGTCTTTGAAAAGTGCATGAGACTAAGGGTGAGACTTTTTACCCAGAATTAATTTCTTAAATATGGTTTGTAAGGATGATACTAGTAGTGATCAGATTAACAAAGGAAGACAGTGAGCTATTAGTTGTCCTAACAAAGCAAACAAAGCTAGTGTGTATGAGTTAAAGTTGTGGCATGAGAAACTTGGGCACATTTGTAACAGCTCGTTTTTAGGTCAAATCGTGTTTTGGGACCACAATCTAAAGTAGAAATATTTATTTTATTATTTTTTAAGGTCTACAGCATGGTAGAATAATTGTGTGAAAATTTCGTTAATAAATTTTATCGATTAAGTGTCCAATTTGACTAGAATGACTAAATTACAATAGGTGCAAACTTGAATTCTATAAGTTAAAGGTGTTTAATTGTTATGAAATTTTAATTAGAGGTCCTTAAATGGAAATTAGACCATTATACCTTACTATGGACAAAAATGGACATGGTTAGGTGAAATTTTAAAGTTATGCATTAACGGTACTTTGGTAATTTGGCTAATAAGGACAAAATTAACTAAATAAAAGATGTCCATCTTCTCAATTTCATCTCCCCATAGCCGAAATTCACAAGGAAGACATAGCTAGGGTTTTGGCCAAGTTTTCAAGCTCGATTGTAAGTCCGTTCTTGTTCCGTTTTTAATGATTTTTATATTTTTGAGATCGTTGTAACTTGATTTAGCTATTTCAAGAACTAATTTGAAAGAAAGTTAAAGTATAAAATTTTACCCATGTTGAATCTATTTGTATTTTGATGTTTGATGGTAGAAAATGCATTTTTGTTGTCAGTTAGACAACGTTTGTAAAGTGATTTTCAATAAAAACGTTAAATAGGGACTTATTCGTAAAAGTCTACAAAATGTGTAGAAAAGTGTGAATAAATAAAAAATGTGGGCTATTATCAGTACAAATAATATTCGGCTAGGCTTGGGTTGTGATGAAATTGAAAGAAATTCATTTTACGAGACTAGGGACTAAATTGTAAAATGTTGAAAAGTTAGGGGCAAAAATATAAATTTTGTCATAATATGTTTTTGGGCTGAATTGAATAATGTGATAATTAAATAAGTTAAATATGGTATTATAGATCAAGAAAAATGAAGTTCGGGTCTAGATCGGGGGCAAAAAAAGTAATTGACGAATAGATCCCTTTGGTCATTTTTGTAACCGAGGTAAGTTCGTATGTTAAATAAGCTTTATTATAATTGTATTTTAATTGCTTTAATTTTGTATGAATTGTGTAAACGACTCTATGGACACGTTCGATGATGTTTTGGCAAACGAGAAATCCCAATCGAACCTTAAGAATAGATTAGGATACAAGTGATATGTCACTAAGGTTTTATGTTATGTGATCCGGGTGGTGGTCCTGTACATCCTACCAGTGGCTGAGTATATTGGCATATGTTGCGGTTACTTGACAGCTTGTGTGAACAGCATCGGGTAGCTACGTCTTGACTGACAGCTTGTGTGAGCAGGCCCGTTGATGGCTCAAGAGTGAGCATATATGTGTTATGAGATAGAGGTAGCAATGGCTACAAATGTGGTACCTTGCATGCATAGCTTTCTGAGTATCCAATATTATTATTCTGATTAGTTCATTGGGTATGTCAAAGATGAGAATAAGTATGAAACCATTACAAGTTGGTACAGGTATGTGCTTAAAACTTATGTTTATTAAATTCGCGAAATGATGAATTCAAGGTAAGTTTGTGATGGAATAAATTATGGTTATGAGGTTATGGTAAATTACATCGCCTTATATTATATTACTTGAATGTTAAATGTATGGTAAGATTTGCTTATTTCTTTCAATCGAGCTTACTAAGCTATATAGCTTACTCCATTTTACTTTCCATGTTTTATAGTGTCACCAAGCTAGCTCGGAATGGAGATTGTCGGAGATCGCATCACACTATCAAACTGTCATTTTGGGTATCGATGATCTTAACATTTTGAGTATATGGCATGTATAAGGACTTGGTCATTTTGTTATTATATGTCATCATGATTTTAGCCAAATGTATTGGCTTGTAATTGTCAAAGGCTTGATTTGGTATTTGGCCAGGTAAATTGGCTCATTTTGGTTAAATTAGCTGTAAGCTTAAACATATTCATACATGTGCAAATATCTCCTTCATGATGTAGTCTATATATATGATTGGTGAATGGTTGAATGTGACTTAATGGTTTTGTTGTTGAATAGTTGAGATTGGCATATTGGTATGCTAGGAAATCTAAGAAGAATTATGCATGATAAAAGTATTTGTGTTGGTAATTGTGGATGTGAGTTTGGTATGGTTTGGTTTGGTAGAAAAAGATGTTGTAAGTATGTTATGTGTGATAATAAATTGATACGGTCTAACCTTGATTATGGATGTTTTGGTTGCCTAAGTATACCATGATTTATGCCATTGGAACTTGTGTGTGAATAGGTGTAAATAGGGGTGACAAATGGCTTGGTAATAGCCTTTATTTTGTCCACACGGGTAGACACATGGGCGTGTGTCTAGACCGCGTGTGTGAAACACGGTCTGCCCCATGGACATGTGTTTCGGTCGTGTGTCCCCTGTAATTTTGAGAAACAGAATGCTCAGAATTGAGCACATGGGCAGAGCCACGGGCATGTGTCTCGACCGTGTGAGGGATACGGCCTCAAGCACGGACGTGTGTCCCGACTGTGTGAAGTCTGCACCTATTTTATAAAAATCAAATTAACCCCACGGCCTAGTACACGGGCATGTGACTTGGCTGTATGACCTCAATTTGTTCATGCTTTGCAAAACAGAGAGTTACACGGGTTAGGGACACAGGTCTGTGTGACCATACGACCTGCCCACACGGGTGTGTCCCAAACCACACGGGCATGTGGCCCCTGTTTATAGCAAAAAAATTTTAAGTTTTGTAAAAATTCCCTGAGTTATCGATTTAGTCCCGAACCACTTCCAAAGCATGTTTTGGGCCCTGTAGGCTCATATTAGAGACTTTATGATTGAATACAAATGGTTTAATTTGGATGCAAATTTATGACTCAATTTGTATGTTTTCTTGCGATGTAAGCCCGATAATGCCTCGTATCCTGTTCCGGCGTTGAATACAGGTAAGGGGTGTTACAACATTCATTACAAAGCGCTTCAAAGATTGGTTCGACATGATGCTGTAAGAGAAATTTCGAAGTTGAGTGGTGTAATTCCTAAAGTTTGTAGTGGATGCTTGAAAGGGATGCAACACATGGAGAAACATTAACAGTTGTTACATATCTAAACTACTACACCTTTCGAGCTATTCCACATTGATCTTATTAGACCTATGCAATTTCAAAGCATCACTAGAAAATATTATCTTAATATGTGTAGAAGACATTTTAAGGTACACATGGGTGAGATTTCTTAGAGAAAACTCTAACACATTTGAAGAATTTAGAAAATTGTACAAGAGACTTATGAATGAAAAAGATCAGATAATTGAGATAATCAGAAAAATCAAAAGTGATCATAGATGTGAGTTTGAGAATGAAGACTTTACCAATTTTTATGACGAGAAAGGGATTAAACACAAGTCCTCTAATTCTAAGACACAACAACATAATGGAGTTGTAGAACGCAAGAATCGCATTATACAGAAGATGGTATGAGTGGTGCTTAACAGCAAGGAGTTGCTCATAGGTTTTGGGCTGAGACAGTGAACACTACAACCTATGTGATCAACAGGGTTCTTATCAGACCAACACTTTACGAGATGTGGAAGGGAAGAAAGCTAAATGTCAAGTATTTCTATGTGTCTGGAAGTACCTACTATATCTTGAAGGATCAAGAATATTAAGGGAAATTCAATTCAAAGATTGATGAAGGAATCTTTTTAGGATATTCAAGTAATAACAAGATCTTTCAAGTATACAATAAAATAACTTTGAAGGTTATAGAATCATTCAATGTGGTGGTAAATGATGATGGAACAAGAGAAGATAGAAAAATATGAATATGTTGAAGTGTCACCCATAGTACTTGTTGAAGTGACCACTACACTTGCCATTAAGAATGTCTTGAAAAGCATGTTGCTAAGACACATAAAGATTAATTTGTTAATTTAATTGATCAAAACAAAGATGTTGAACTACCTTAACCCTTTTTCTAGAGTTAGAAAGAATCATTTAATTAATACCATCATTTGAAATATCAATGATGCGGTTTGAACAAGAGAAAGACCAAGGTAAAACTATCGAGATATGTTGAGACTTGCCTGCTATACCTCTCAAATTAAGCCTAAATGTATTAAAGATGCATTGAAGGATGCTAACTAGAGTTAAGCTATTCAAGAGGAACTTCAATAGTTTGAAAGGAATGAAGTTTGGCAACTTGTGCCTAAGCATAACATCATAGGCACAAAATGGATTTTCAAGAATAAAATTGATGAAAATGGGCATATATTACTCACAACAAAGCCAAACTTGTGGCCAGGGATACACTCAAGTTGAAGGGATAGATTTTGAGAAAACCTTTGCACCTTTTGAAAGACTTGAAGTCATTATAATGTTGTTTGCTATAGCCACTTATCTTAACATCAACTTGTACTAGATATATGTTAAAGGTGCCCTCCTCAATGGTTTTCAAAAGGAAGAGGTTTATGTGGCTCAACCAAAAGGCTTTGAAGACTCAAACTATCCAAGCTATGTGTACAAGTTGAGCAAGGCTTTGTATGATCTTAAACAAGCCCCTCAATTTTGGTATCAGAGGTTACCCCAATTCTGTTTTGATCAAGGGTTTTAAAGAGAGTCTATTGACAAAAAATTATTCTTAGAAAATTTTGATTTAGAAAATGATTTTGTTGCACAGCGAAACATTAAAAATTTTCTAAAGCCGAACCCTTGTGTTATAAACCTTTACCAAATTAGTACATGTGTACTAGGCTAGGTGGACATAGTCATTTCCCGACTTTCTACCAACACAGTCTTATCTGTGTTGGAAAAAACCCGGTTTGAAAATGGCTTTCTTGCGTAGCGAAAAATTAAAAATTTGAAAATCAACCTGATTTGTGATATTTATAGTAATAAACCTTCATTGAATTCGTACATGTGTTTTTAGATAAGTTGATCCTTGATGTAACAACCCAAAAGTTAGTAGTGTCAAAAAAAATTAATACGATTTTGGGACTTTGTTTCCGTAAATTGAACCTGTAAATATTATTATTAAATATTTACGGAATTATTTTATAAGTGAATTGAATTTTGGATTGGTAATTTGGTCAAATTATTTATTAATTAATGTTTAGAGACTAAATTGTAAAAAAGTTTAAATATTATAAAATTCTAATTTATAAAAGGCTTAAGGACCACAATGGTTATTAAACAATTGTTGTTGTTTAGTAGGTGGGTTTTAATGATGATGGACAGTTGGCAGGTGTAATTTTTTTAAAATAAAATTATGTATAAAAAAACAACAACATAAAAGTAAAAGAAAAGTGAAGATGGTTATCATCTCTTTTTTTTTTTTTCAATTTTCTTTCTTTGGTTGAATGTTCAAAAGAAGAAGGAGGTTTCAAACGTTTCAATTTTAACCCTTTGAATGGTAAGCTATTTCAAGTTCTTTTTTTTTTTGTAAAATTTATGTTTTTAATATCGTGGAAGCTTGATTTAGTTAGCCCATGTATTATTTTACAAAACTATTAAAGTTTTTCAAAGTTGTCATTGTTGATTTCTTGAAGTTTTTGGTGTTAAATTGTTAGATTTTGAGCTTAGATATGAAAAATGACTAGTTTGTAAAGTTTAAATGTTAGTTTTGTAACATAAAGACTAAAATGAATTATTTGTAACATTGTCATGAGACTTCAATAAAAATAGATAGTAGAGAGTTTATAAAGGATGAGATTGAAATCGGATTAGAAAATGAAGCTTAAATTTGAAAGATATGGCTATTTCGGTTTTAGGGACTAAATTGAATAAAATGTAAAAGTTTACAAGACATTTGAAAAATAAAATTGAGCTGATGCATGCTTATAATAGGATGATGTGATATGTTTGGAAGTGATAACTTGAACTCAATTATTGTATAAATCAAGAATTGAACCAAATCGAGGAAAAGCAAAAATTATCAAATAGTCTTTAAAAGCTCATTTGGTTATTGTTTCACCACGTAAGTTCATATGGAACTTATTAAGTTAATTCATCTTATGTTTTTATTTCTATAAATTGAACAATTATATTTGTTACGTATTTGTTTTGTTATGCAAGGTATGATATTGAGGGAAATTGAAAATAATTATTTGAGTTTAAAATGTTATGTTTGAGATTGATTATCGAACTAGAGGACTAATTTGAACAGCAATGAAAATTTATGTAACTTAGTGATTATATGTATTGGCATTGAATTTGGTTGGAATGTATTATGTTATATAATGAAATTAGAAGAACTTACTCAAATCATGGAAGAGCAAATTGTTTAACTAAACACTTTATGGACAACAGCGGTATTACAACTTTGAAAATTTACCAAAAATTGTAAGAATTGAGTCAGAGGTTGAATAAAACATTAAATTAAAGCTTATTGAGGCTAGTTTTGCAAAAAAAGTAACGGTGAAAGTAATGGAATAGTAGATTATGAGATATAATACTTTTTTTATGAGACAATGTCAGAATGATTTCGAGTTCAGTTGTTCTAAATTGTAAAATCATTATAAATTGTATAAAAACTTTTAGGTGATGAAATTTATATGCCTAAAATCTTAATGAGCCTATTTTCAGAAGAAACAAATGAAAACATAATCTGAGACTTGTACTGAAAGATATTTAATTTTTAGTGAAGAAGAGTTGAAGCTGCCTAGCAGCAGAACATGAGAGGTTTTTAAAAAACTGGTATTAATCTACCTAGAAATAAATTTTGAAATTTTTATGGTAAAAATTTCATTGAGTCTAGTTTAAAAAAAACGGATCTTGATTTTGAATTCTATAGGTCCGGATATAAATACTTTAGTGACTACTACTCAAGAAGACAATTTTGTTAAAGTATATGCATAAATAGTGAAAGGATAACTCATGTCACATAAAAGCGTGTCATACTAAGGCTAAAGATTATTGTATAAATACTTGTAAATAAATGAAGTGGAATGGAGAGGAGGATGAGGAAAAATAATAGAAGAGTTATAAAATAAATTAATAGTTGATTATGACTGATCAAATCATATTGGTGTAATTTTAATTGATTATTGAGATAGATGATTAAATTGAATAAAAGTGAAAATATTAAAACTAAATGAAATGGTGAAATTAGTTTGGAATTGAAATTGTATGCTATGTTATATATGAAATGATATCATGAGTGATAAATTGATGATACTGAGATTGACAGAATGAGAATTACTTATCATGGAATTGGATAAATGATTACCTTATTAATTGCTCGGGTGGAGTTATTTCGACTATATATCGATTAGCGCTGGGCGCATTTTACTTCGGACGTTCTGATGAGTTCTGGGTACAAACTAATTACTTCAGATGTTCCAATGAGACATTGGGTGTCAAATGGTTACTTCAACTACATGTTGATGAGTGCTGGGCACAATATTTACTTCAATCATACTGATAAGCGCTAGGCGCAATCTATTTTCTTCGAAAATTATCCGATGAGGCACCGGGTGCCAAATTGAGGTATTGGTTGGATTTGTGTATTCATTTGTGTCCGAGTTAAGTTAATAAGGATTTAATATGAAAAAATTTATAATTATAATGAAAAGAATTGTTAATGTGAAAGAAATTTCTAAACTAGATTAGTAAGTCTGAAAGATTGGTATGAAATTGTGACAATTTCAACGATTCAAATTGAGAAATGACATGTTAATATGATATATTTCTAACTAGTTATTTTTTCATATTTAAGATGATTCATAAGATAAATTTATAATGAGATATTGTGTGTTGATGATTAATTGAATTTTGTTTTTAAAATTGAATGTGAATATATATATTAGATTGAACTGTAATGAAATCATTATCATACAATAAAAACAACATACAGGGTACGAGGATGTAAATACGATCAAATTCAGGATATGATATGTGGAAATATGAATGGTTCTATCGAGCGTGATAATATAATTAGAATTAGAAACTTAACAATGTAATAAAATAGATTGACAATAAATATGATAATGAAATGAGTTATGAGAAACTGGTATGAGTTAGTGACTTGATAAAAAATATTGAAATGAAATAGTATAATGCTATGGAATCAATTGTGTATATATGTATGTATGTGTGTGTGAATCATGATAAAGGAAATACATGAACTTCTGTGTGAATAAATTGAAAACGAGCTTTGGGGGAGGATGAAATGAATACGAATGAGTCGACCGACTCTAGAAAGAGACTTAAATGGTTTATTGTTGTGGAATGAACATGGGATTGATTATTATAATGTTAATGATATAAATGTTTGATTCATTATTGGTATTGAGTTTTTAAAAAAAAAGCTTTATAATAGGTGTTGGCATCTAAATGAAATTAATCACTTTTATTGCAATGCTAAATGAATTGGTTCGACACTTGATATGAATGACATACTAGTTGGATGTTACAATTTTCTTAACTTGTAATTTTGTTATTTGAATAATAAAAATACTACCGAGTTCCATTGCTCAACATATGGTTTGTTTTTTGTGCACAGGTTAGGTATAATTCAAGTATTTAAACTATGGCTTCAGCATCCAGTCAACAATCTCGAACTCGTCAACGTTTGTATATTATGTTTTTATTCTAAGTTGGCATGTTCCTAGTTGAGTCTAATTTGGTCTTGTAACATTTTATACTCGGCCTAGTCGCGAAGCCTGAATACGAGATGCCACACCATCGTCTCATGTCATATACAACAAGTAAAAGTTCATTCTAAACGAAGCATATTCCATTTTAGTATTCGTATAGGTTTTAAGTCAATTATACTTGTTAGTTATCAATGTTACTTGCTAACCATAAATCAAATAGTCTTCTAACAATAATTAAACATGCATAAGGTCCATCTAACAAAATTTCCAAAACTTGTCTGTAGGTATCGATACTGACACTAGGGTATTGATATTTTCTTTAAGTGGTATTGATACCACCTGGAAAAGTGATACCAAACTGGTATTCTGTTTCTCAATTGAAAGCCAAAGTCTCGAAAATTAACGGTACCTACCATGAAATATTGATATTTTAACCCTGAGTATCGATACTCGAGTAAAGGTATCGACACCAAATATTTATTCTGACTCCCTGTATGTTTCAAAACACAGAGGTATCGATTTTAAAACTTGATTATCGATGCCTCTACTCCAGACCTAAAAAAATGCTACATACATAAGTAATTAATTATTTCTAATTTAGTTCCTAAACATCATGCATTAATTACTTCAAAAAATTACCATTCAATGGCCTAATTAATAGTTAAATATCGCAAAATAGTGTCCCAGCAAGTAACGTCAATCCATCCACATGTTCACAAAATGTCTAGGAGTTAACATGGCTATAACAAGTCTACCACATTGCGTTATTCCCCAAAATGTAAATAAATATAGAACACTTACGAAGTAACAAATAGACTTGCTTGGATCACCTCTAGGAAGCCACACCGCTCACACTGGTACACAACAAATCTACAATGGTTTAAAGGAGTGGGTGAACTTAACAAGCTCAGTGAATGCCTAGAATAACTACCATGCAAACAATTCATCAAGCACCAACAAAACAATCCTTTAGCACAACCTTAACTGTTCTGACACTAGTGTCATAATATACCTACTCGTGCATTATTTTTTAGTTCTTTTACATGGTAAACATATTCACTTTCAAGCATATATCCTATTACACATATAATCACCTAACATTCAAGCATATATCACAATACTCAAAAACATGTTTATAGATAAATTGCATAATGGTCATATATCATATAAACACATATCACAATACACATATATTCATAACTTAAAATAAATTGCATAGCAACCACATACTCATTTAGGCATACATCACATTACACATATATACATTTTAAGATAATTTGACACTTGAACTATGAAACATAAAAATTAGCTCTATCATCACTCATCGGATACGCTGATCTCCAACACACCAAACATAGACTCATAGAGCCAAACATGTCCCAAAAGTGAAACATAAAACTAACACTCTCCTTATTTCCCCTCACATGTCCCGTTGAACAGAACTTAGCTCGCATTCCCTTATACCTCCAACATGTCCTAGGGCCTCAACACCCAAAATCACTGTACATATAGGTGAGTACTCACAATCCTATAGCATGCCAACTATATTCAACAGTTTCAAGATCACAAGGCCAAAATATCTAAAATCAAACACATATCACTTACCGATTATCCATGCACTATCACTGCATATTTGCATATTTAACAAAACCCTGTCACTAACATGTAATATATACATAACATGTACACATTTGCACTTTCACAACAGTTAACAGAACCATATATCACATGTTATAGCATCTCATCTCAATTCACATATTCACAAACACATAAGCACATTATTCACAAGATAGCATAGGTATGAGAAAGCTTACACTCGGAATTTAGAGTAGGGGCTTAGGCTACTACTAAATTCCCAAGTAACGCATTGAATCATGTCCACAAGCAATTATTCCAAACACTCACCAATTACACTTTTACCAAAAAATCGAAAGCTCAAACTAGTTTTTCCTTGCCTTTATCTCTAGTAGTAGAAGGTCCTATCGAATTCGGAACTTCACATAACAAATTCACACAACAATACATCCAAAAATCAGCCAATGACTCATTACAAGCATACAAAACATAAGCCTAAACTAAGTTCTCATGTAACTGAAGCTTATAACATAGCAAACTTTAAATTCGAAGAACTTGATCTATACTTAATCTTTCGCCTATAACTAATTCCGTTCATCTTATAATTCACCTACGACTAATTCCTAACTTTTAAACTACAATAAAATATTCAATTCATAGTATTGACTTTTTCGACATGTTTTATGATTATTTTTTGAAAATTTCATTAAAATTCAATAAATTTTTAACGAAACTTCAAATTAAGTTTAGAAACCTTTTAATTGCTTCAAAACTAATTGAAAAACACTTTGAAACCATGTTTTTATCTAAAATCTCAAAATCTACCATTAATGATCAAATTTTCAACTTTTATTTAAAACATGTGATTTAATGGCTAAATAATATTTAAAACTATTTAGAAGTTGAATCGTTACCTTCGACGACGAAAATCCAAGCATTAGATCAAAAACCTGAAAAACTCGAAAGCTTGACAATGGAGGAAACTATAGTGTTTTTGGGTGTTTTTCTTGGTCTTTTTATAGAGGTTTATAACTTAAGAGATGATAGAAATCCAAAAGGAATTTGGATTTGGAGTTCAAAATTGATTAGAATAGCAAGAGAGAACAAAGGACGACATACATTAGTTTTAGGGGTTGTTTTTATGTGAAATAATTTGGAGAATGGGGTATTTAGCTTGAATTTTTAAAATATGGTTAAATTGTTTCATAAAAACTGTAAGTTTTGACTATTTTACAAATCAATCCTTTTTGATAAATTAAAGGTATTTAGAACTCATTTTCAGAAATTAATTTAATTTTCTAAAAACCATAATTGAAAACATTACCAATATATCATGTTGCAAAATTTTGAACACTCTAAGGTTAAAATTCCTAAAATACCCCTAAAACTCTTAGTCCCTATTTTGGGGTTGTTAGAATTAAATGACCCGAATCCTTATTTAAATAAAATATAGTGGTATAACAAAATAAAAGTAAAATCAATATAGAACTACGCTTCTTTTATTTTATTTTAGAATAAGGTTTTTTAAACCTTATTAAACTCCATCTATTTTATATTGATTAGAATAAGGTGTTTCAACCTTACTAGAATATGGCTTTACAAGCCTATAAATAGACATAGCCTATTCCTCTTATAATCATTCAAATTCGGCATAGTGAATTTTCTTCTCCTCTACCCGTGGTTTTTTTTCCTAAAAGGGTTTCCACGTAAAATCTGTGTGTTCTTTATTTTATTTTATTTTATTTTATTTTATTTTCACAAATTGGTATCAGAGCTTCCGGGTAGTTCATCTCGATCACGATAATGGCGTCTTTGAAGTATGAAATTCCACTGTTAGATCACAACACCAGATTTGTATTATGGCAGATTAAGATACAAGCAGTTTTTGTGCAGATGGATTTGGAGGATGCCCTGCTAGGGATAGATAAGATGCCTTCGACATTAACAGATGAAGAAAAGAAGCGTAAGGATCGAAAGGCATTAACATAATTACATTTGCATTTGTCCAACGAAATTTTACAGAATGTGATGAAGAAGAAGACCGCCACTGCATTATGGAAGAGGCTGGAACAAATATGTATGTCGAAAACTCTAACAAGCAAGTTACATATGAAGCAGCGTCTTTGTGCTCATCGTTTGGAGGAAGGTACGTCTATACACGAACACTTAACAGTGTTTAAAGAAATTCTCTCAAACTTGGAGGACATGGATGTTTAGTATGATAAGAGAGATCTAGAGTTGATTCTACTTTGTTTGTTGCCCTCGTCTTATTCAACCTTTAGAGACACGATTTTATATAACCGTGAGTCTCTCACAGTTGATGAGGTTTATGATTCTTTGACCTCGTATGATAAGATGAAGTATCTTGTGGTTAAACTCGACTCTCAGAGAGAGGGTCTCATTGTTCGTGGGAGACAAGATCAGAATGCTGATGATGATCGTGGAAGGACACAGGAACGAAATCTTCGCGGTAAATCTTAGGGTAGATCAAAGTCTTCAAATTGAGGTAAAACTTGTAACTTTTGCAAGAAGAAAGGGCACATTAAATCTGAGTGCTATAAGCTACAGAACAAGATAAAAAGAGAGGCTACAAATCAAAAGGGAAAACAACCAGAAAATTTCGGTGAAGCTGATGTTGTAGAAGACTACAACAATGGTGACCTTCTAGTCACTTCTGTCAACAATTCTAAAGTGAGCGAGGAGTGGATATTTATTTAGGTTACACCTTCCATATGAGTCCCAATCGGGATTGGTTTACAACTTATGAAACAGTGTCTGAAAGTGTTATTTTGATGGGAAAAAAATGCTTCATGTAAAATCGCAGGTGTTGGAACAATTAAAGTTAAGATGTTTGGTGGAGTTGTTAGAACACTTAGTGACGTACGACATGTTCTAGAATTGAAGAGAAATTTAATTTCGTTGAGTACTCTTGATTTAAAAGGGTATAGATACACAGCTAAAAGTGGAGTTTTAAAGATTTTCAAAGGTTCCCTTGTTGTGATGAAAGGGTAGAGAAAGACTACCAAGTTACATGTTTTGCAGGGTTCTACTGTTACTGGTGATGCAGCTGTTGCTTCCTCGTCCTTGTCAAATGATGATATTACTAAACTTTGGCATATGCATGTAAGGCATATGAGTGAGAATGGCATGGTAGAATTAAGCAAAAGAGAACTTCTTGATGGGCAACGAATTTGCAAACTGAAGTTCTGTGAGCACTGTGTTTTTGGAAAGCAAAAGAGAGTTTGATTCACCAGAGGAATCCATAACACAAAGGGAACATTAGAGTATATTCATTCTGATCTGTGGGGGCCATCCAGAGTGCCTTCGAGAGGTGGAGCTAATTATATGCTAACTTTTATTTATGATTTTTCTAGAAAAGTTTGGGCGTTCTTCCTGAAGCAAAAAAGCAATGTGTTTTTTGCATTTAAGTCTTGGAAAATTATGATTGAAAAATAGACGGGAAAACAAATAAAATACCTCTGCACAGACAATGGCTTAAAGTTCTGTTCTATGAGTTTAATAGACTGTGCAAGTCAGAAGGGATCTTGAGACACTTGACAGTTCGTCATACTCCACAACAAAACAGTGTTGCAGAACGAATGAACAAAACGATCATGGAGAAGGTTCGATGTATGTTGTAAAATGCCAACTTACCAAAGTCGTTTTGGGTAGAAGCAGTCTCTACTGCATGTTTTTTAATCAACTGATCTCCATCCGTTGCCATTGAGAAAAAGACTCCACAAGAGGTATGGTCTGGTAATCCTGCTAATTATTCAGACTTAAAGGATCTTTGGGTGTCTTGTGTATACTCATATTGATAATGAAAAATTGGAACCGAGATTCATTAATTGTGTTTTTCTTGGTTATAAAGCCAGTGTAAAAGGGTATAAGTTATGGTGTCCTGAAAATAGAAAAGTTGTGATTAGCTGAGATTTCATTTTTGATGAAACTGCTATGCTACATAACTTATCTCTTAAAGACTCTTCCAATAAAGAAAATCAAAAGCAGGTGCAACATCAGATTAATACAGAGTCGACTCCTCAAGCCAGTACAAAAATTGATAATAGAGTTACTTATTCACCACAATACTCTATTGCCAAAAATAGAACTAGAAAAAAAATTAAACCTCCAAAGAAGTATGCCGAGGCTGATCTAGTTACTTATGCTTTAAATGTGGCTAAAGATATAGATGCAAACTGAGAGATATCTAATTATTCTGAGGCAATTAGCTGTGAAGACTCAGGAAAGTGGATGTTTGCTATGCAATAGGAGATGGAATCACTCCACAAAAACAGAACATGAGATCTTGTGAAACTACTTAAAGGTAAAAAGGTTGTTAGTTCTAAATGGGTGTTTAAGAAGAAAGAAGGGACTGCAAGATTTAAAAACCCAGATATAAAGCAAGGCATGTTGCAAAGGGTTATCGTCAAATTCCAGGAGTGGACTTCACATATGTGTTCTCCCCAGTTTTGAAGTATAGTTCGATTCGAGCTTTGCTTGGTATTGTGGCCATGCATGATTTGGAGCTTGAGCAGTTAGATGTAAAAACTGCATTTTTGTATGGAGAACTTGAGGAGGACATTTATATGCAACAACTAGAGGGTTTTACAGTCTTAGAAATAGAGGACTATGTTTGCTTGCTGAAAAAGTCTCTTTACGGTTTGAAACAATTACCAAGACAGTGGTACAAGAGGTTTGATTCCTTTATGACTTCTCACGATTTCAAAAGTAGTTTTGACAGTTTTGCTTACTTTAAGAAAAACAGTGATGATTCTTTCGTGTATCTACTTCTTTATATTGATGACATGTTGATAGTGGCAAAAGATAAAGGAGAGGTAAGAAAGGTCAAAGCCCAACTAAGTGAAGAATTTGAGATGAAAGATTTGGGAACAGCAAAGAAGATACTTGGTATGGAGATTCTCAGAGATAGAAAAGCAAGTAAATTTTACCTAAGTCAGAAGGGGTACATTGAGAAAGTTCTTTGCAGGTTCAATATGCAGTGTGCTAAACCTGTTAGTACTCCTTTAGCAGCCCATTTCAAACTTTCATCGGCTTTGTCTCCACAATCAGATGAAGAGATTGAGTACATGTCACATGTTCCATACTCTAGTGCAGTGGAATCTCTCATGTATGCTATGGTTTGTTCACGTCTAGATTTATTATATGCAGTCAATGCAGTTAGCAGAGGCAAATCCCGGTAAAGAACACTGGAAAGCAGTTCAGTGGATTTTAAGATACTTACGAGGTACTACTGATGTCTACTTAAAGTTTGGAAGAACTAGAGATAGAGTCATTGGGTATGTTGATGCTGATTTTGCCGGAGACACTAATAGAAGAAGATCTGTCACAGGTTATGTCTTTACAATCGGAGGTTAGGCAATCAGTTGAAAAGCCAATTTGCAAACTACAATCACTTTGTCTACCACTGAAGCTGAGTAGATGGCAATTACTGAGGCTTGTAAAGAAGTTATTTGGTTGAATCGACTCTTTAGTGAACTCAAAGAAGACCTTCAAATCAGTATAATATTTTGTGATAGTCAGAGTGCAATCTTCCTTAAAAAAGATCAAATGTTTCATGAGAGAACAAAACACATTGATGTTCGGTATCATTTTGTTCGTGATATTATTGCTCGTGGTGATATTGTTGTGAGCAAAATTAGTAATCATGAAAATCCTGCAGATATGATGACTAAGTCACTTCCTATAACCAAGTTTGAGCATTGCTTAAACTTGGTTGGTGTTCATTGTTGAAGTTAAACCCTTAAGGGGTTTTATGGAAGAGGTGGAGAACTTGTTCGTTGAGAGTTCGCGATGAAGAACTTGTTCATTGAGAATTCATGTCAAGGTGGAGATTGTTAGAATTAAATGACCCTAATCCTTATTTAAATAAAATACAGTGATAAAATAAAATAAAAGTAAAATCCATATAGAACTACACTTCTTTTATTTTATTTTAGAATACGGTTTTTTAAACCTTATTAAACTCCATCTATTTTATATTGATTAGAATAAGGTGTTTCAACCTTACTAGAATATGGTTTTACAAGCCTATAAATAGGCATAGTCTATTCCTCTTGTAATCATTCGAATTCAACATAGTGAATTTTCTTCTCCTCTGCCTGTAGTTTTTTTCCCGAAAGGGTTTTAACGTAAAATTTTTGTGTTCTTTATTTTATTTTATTTTATGTTATTTTCACAGAGGTGTTACAGGTTTGTTCTTAAGTGAATGCTCCTGTTGAATTTGGTATCATATGATGGATGTTTGGTTCATGTTCAACCTCGAATTAGTTCTTGGAGCTTTTGTGAATGTGTATAAATCTCATAAATGGTTGATTATTGTGATTAATCTTTGTTTGATTGAATTAAATCTTACAATGGCTTAAAGTTGAAATAAATTGATCGTAATCGCTCCGACGACGAATTTGACATCTTGTTACTCAGACTTGGCGATTGAGTCGGGTGTAGGGTGTTACACTTGATGTTTTTGGCTTTCAACCAAACAATCTTCATAGCTATTTTTGTACCACGAACTATTTCAAGTGTGGTTAGAACTAATTGAATCAAAATACAAAACTAAAAAAAGTTTTCATTTTGGGGTAAAAATAGAAATTCTCTCTTCTTTAATAGAAACCGGTAGAATTGTTATTTTAGAAAAATATATTTAAAATTTGAGAATAAATCCTCTCTATTAGAATAACAATCTCTCAAAAGTTGTCTCAATAGCTCTACTGATGTCATCTATTTATAGGAAGAGAAGGTAGAACCATTGTAGAGTTGTAGAGATTTATTTTAAATAGAAAAACAACATTCTACTTAGAGTAGGAGAGGGGTGAAAGACTCACCCTTGTATTTCTACTAGGGTTGTTGCCCCTTTAATGTTATATGAGGGGTTTTGGCTCACTTTCACATCGGGTCTCATTACGAGTACTCTTGGGCCTTTTTGACCCCGTACTCTATAATATGATCCAACCTGATTCATTTTTTCTATTTCCCAAAATAAACTTTAATATCTACATATTAAATAATTTTCTCACCCCAATTTATCCCAATAAAATTTTGACAATTTATCTTCTGATAAAATTTCGAGAAAATTCGTTCAATATGTCACAACTCAACATGTTCACTATGACCGAATGATTTATTTTCATTTTCAGGCTTCAAAATAGTTCAAAAACATAAACTCATTCTTCCATCATTTTTTAAGTAATCCTATATAGGATTGCAAATTTCCATTTTCATTTTTGGAGACCCAAATTTATATCCAAATGATTCCACTTCTCTATTTCAGAGAAAACCATTATAATTTTTTAATGTTATTGTAACGCCCCGTACCCAATACCGTCGCCGGAGTCGAGCACGAGGTGTTACTAAACTTAATTTCATCAATTAAACAACTTAAACAATTTATTTTTAAAATTTTCAGACAAGCTGGCTAACTGCATCACAGTCACTTAAAAATTCATATCTCGAATTATGAAACTCGAAATCCAATTCCGTAAATTTTTCCTGAAACTAGACTCATATATATATTTACTATTTTTTTTCTATAATTTTTGGTCCTGCCAATTAGTACAGTTTATTAGTTAAAGGCTCCCATGTTTCAGGGTACAACTGCTCTGACCTCTGTGTATTACAAATTAGATATCTCCCTGTACAGAGTCTCAATGACTATGCTGTTTGTTTCTATTAAAACCAGACTCTATAAGGAACATGTACATATAAAGCATGACTTATAATTATTTTTATACAATTTATGGTGAATTTCCAAAGTCAGAACAAGGGATCCAGAAATCGCTCTGGCCCTGTTTCACAAAAATTTAAACATCTCTTAGAATATCATTCATATACCTGTTTTGTTCATCCATATGAAAATAGACTCATTAATCTTCGATTCTATAACTTATTCATCATTTAAGTCCATTTCTACTATTTTTAGTGATTTTTCAAATTCACGTCATTGCTGCAGCAATATTCTGTTTTATAGCAAATTTTACTTTACTATAAATTTTCATTGACTAAATAGCATTTTAAACATACATGGTATCAAATATGATTTAGATTGGCCATTCCAATGGCTAATCATTCACAAAACTCTTTTCTTGCCAAAGCATAATCATATCATAAGATCATTTACACAAATTGAGTATTTTGCCAGACATGCCACATTCAAGATACACAAGCCATTTACCAATTTAGGCCTTCGGATAGTGTGAACGAGTCTTCGACCTATCCCAATTCTCAAGGCGGTTTGTCAAAACTACAATGAAGGAAAAGGAAGGAGTAAGCATAAATGCTTAGTAAGTTCACATGCAAATAGTAAGTAACATAATCATGCAATTCCATATAAAAACATCATTTACATAAACAACACCAAGTCATATATGTTACATTTGCATTTAATATCATGCTACGATTTCATCATACCTGTCAAATTTTCTCATTTACCACACTTACCAACATGTCACCTTCGTTTTAGGCTTTCTCCTTATTCTCTTAAGATTCACATGTTGAACACATCGGAATATAATTCGAATACACGGAAAGTTTGTACATAAGTGCCACATATGTAGCCAAGCTACCATGTAACCCACCCATGTTTAACTCGGACTCAACTCAAAGAGCTCAGGCGTTCGCATCCATAAGTGAACTCGGACTCAACTCAACGAGCTTGGATGCCTAGTTACATCTCACGAACTCGGACTCAACTCAACGAGTTCGGATGCCCAACAATCCTAGTGACATGTCACTTGTATTCTAATCTATTCCCAAGGTTCAAATGGGCTTTTTCCTCGATTACACATCTTTGCCGTCTTCCACGGAACATCGAAACTGATACTCGGTAGCAAATCATAATTTACATATTATTCAATAATAACCATAAAGCAAAATATTTCATGATATTAATCATCATATCATATAAATAACATTAAATTACTTAAAATGACAATTATGTTACTACATTTACACATGAACTTACCTCGATACAAAATATTAGCAATCAAGCCTATTCCTCGTAAACTTTGTTTTTCCCTCGATCACGACTTGAATCTCGTTTCTCTTGATCTATAATGCCAAATTAATCTTATTTAATACATACATTCATCAAAACAGCCCCAAATACGAACTTTGGCAAAATTACCATTTTGCCCCTAAACTTTTGCAAAATTACATTTTTCCCCTAGGCTCGAGAATTGAACTTCATCCCATTTTCTTATGTTTTATGACATGCTGATCATTTTTCCCTTCTATGGCAACATCAAATTCTCATTCTAACATGTACTTATGACTATTAGGTATTTTTACCGATTAAGCCATTTTTCTCGTTTTCACTTAAAACCGAGTAGCACAAGTTGTCTAGCATAATTTAAAACCTCCTATTCTATCATAAAACACCAAAATACACAAATTTCACCTATGGGTATTTTTCCAAATATGAACTCTAGGTTGAATTATTGCTAGTATAAGCTAAATCGAGCTACCGGGATTTCAAAAACATAAAAATCATTAAAAACGGGGCTTAAATTCACTTACTATGAAGCTTGAAAGTTGAAGAAACCCTAGCTATGGAGAGAGAAAAATTCGGCAGCAACTATATGGAGAAGATGACTATTTTGTGTTATTTTTCTCATTTTATTTCATTTAATATACAAATGACCAAAATACCCTTAATACCTTTCTTTAAAAATTTTCATGTACAAACCCATTTTTGTCCAAAATTTTAGAAATTGGCCAAATTGCTATTTAATACCTCCTCATTAATATTCCAAAGTAATTTCATACTAAAAACTTCTAGAATGCAAGTTTTGCAACTTATTCGATTTAGTCCCTAATTTCAACTTAAGCACTTTATGCATAGAATTTCGTCACGAAATTTTCACACAATCATGAAATCATATCATAAACCTCAAAATAATTATAAAATAATTATTTCTATCTCAGATTTGTGGTCACGAAACCACTATTCCGATTAGGCCCTAATTCGGGATATTACAGTTCTCATTTCTCTTTTTCTATTCATTCTATTCATTTTTATTCAAACACGCAATTTATTTTTGTTTTCAACGAGCTATCGAAGGGACCGATTGGACATATGCATTGAGGCTTAGATGATTCTCAAATGATTTATAATTAAGTTCTGACTTTTCGCTTATTAGTTATAAACTTATTTAGTCACAAAGTCATTCCACTATGGTATCATGACTGAGCTCTCCCCAATGACATACCATTACGAAAGCAACTAATTAATGCTCATCTCATTACCTTGTCATTAGTATGCTGCCCTCATAGGATGTCCATAATCTTTTTGGAATAATATTTGTTCTCCCAATATGATTTTATTTTATCTCATGATAACCATTACATCTTCCTTCATGAAAAGTCAATCACTATCAAATAGTAATTAAGTCATCCATCATAAAGACGGACGACCCTTGGCCACATTTACTTTTCATCAACTATGTAATTCCAACGAGAGGATATCATTTACCCATGTTTTGGACTATGAATTCCACTATTATGAATGATGCTACATACTACAAAAGTCGTACATCCAATGCACCAACTTTCAATTCCTTATTTATTTGAACTCAGTTTTTTACTTACATCAAAGTGTACGAGTCATACATACATAGTCTGCCATCCACTTGGGATTTAGGTATGTCACACAATAAATGTCACAAGTGAAAAAAATCTATAAACGGATTCAGGATCTATTCTGCTTGGGTCCTGTCTGATGCACTATCAGTCCAGTCAGTCACATCTATGTCTATATTTTCTAGGAGTCATCCACTCAAATGCCTAAGATAAGACATCTCCTCAATTGGACTTGATAGATGACATATTAGTCTTCCAATCGGTTTACTTATTTTTTTATTAGACTACGGATATGTTTAGGTTCATCTACTAATACAAGTTGTCTTTTCATACTACAATCCGACTGCGTAATACCGGTTAGTATTAGTTGTCTTTCGGTTCCTTATCTATTTGCTTCCATTTTGCTTTGCATGCAAAAACTATGTGAGGACAATTATACAAAGTATATTTATGTAATTAATGAATTTTTTTTATTAACCAATCTCTTTGAAAAAACTACGAGTGTACTTAGATGAAAAAAACTACACTTAGGCACTAAATCCAACACTCTGCTATTCTCATACCCTTAGTTTGCTTAGAAAGTGAGCTCTAATTACACTAAACCTATTTCACACAATGAAAAGTTATTGATGGTCCATTAAGAGTATCAATTTCTCTATATGAGCTAGAAACTTAGGTTGATCTCTCGAAAAATATAATTTATTTATAGAATAAATATCACTATAAAATGTAATAACACTTACTATGGTATATTTTGACCTAACTCATAGTCTTTATTTATAGAGAAAAAACATGAGATCTAGTTGAACAAAAGGGGACAAAATAATATTATTTTATTAGAAAATACATAGTCCCACTAGGACTATATAAACTGGGTGACACCACCCCAGTGTCACCCTCTTTTGGGACTAGGATTTGCACCCATCATGTATTAAATGGACTATTAGACCTGTTTCATATATTGGATACAATTATACATGTTATTTGGACCTTAAACCAACTCATATAAGTTATTTAAACCAATAACTAATTTTCTATTCCCAAAATATTATTTAACTAATTGATTAAAATAAATTTAATTAATTTACGCAATTATACTTTTAGTAAAGTCATGATGACTTTATCATACCAAAATCAATGAGTAAATTAAATAAAACTTAATGATATAAAAAGTCCTCAAACTTTTTCAAAAAAATCAATTAAACCCCTATAATTTTTTTGTACTTAGTATCTGTCTTGATTTTGCTCTAATGTTTTCTCACCCAACCAAAACTTACAATCATATGGAGGGAGGATATGGAAATACATTTGGACTACAACCAATGGAAAATTGTACTATTTCATTACCATTTTAGTCAATTAATGGGATAGGTGATCATCTTAATATTATGTTTACATTATTGGAGAATGCTTTGTTCAAACCCAATAAAATTTTCATACTTACACTTAATAATGTGAATTTTAATTTCTTCTTTTAACAAATTATAAATTAATCTTGTTATCAAATGTCGAATAGAAAATTATTATTTATCTAATACTCAATTTGATGTCTAAGATTTTACTTCTTTTTTTTTTAAGGTTTAACATTTTATTTAATATTCAAAATTTTCATTATATTTAATATGTTATTAATGTCTTGTAATCCTTTTTGTGATACTTGTATTTGATAAAAAAAAATTAGACATTTCGATATGTGAAGGTAATTATGTTAATTTTTTAGCGTTTAATTTAGTTTTTAAAGATGATAAAAATTCATAATTAACTAATAATATTAATAATTAACTTTTATCAAATCAACCTAAAATCTCTCTAAAAAAATACTACTATTAGAATGCATTTAACAAAAAACAAAACAAATATAAATTAAATGAATTCACAATTAACACTAAATCTATTCTATTAAAAAATAATAAAAATTCAAATATAACATTATTAGCCATTAACTTTCATAAAATTAATTTTAAAACCAAAATTGAATACCAAAATATAATTTTTTTGTGAAATACATATAACACAGTAAAAAATATCAAATTATATATCAAACCTTATTTTTATAATTAAATTTAATAAATATAACCCATAAAAGTAGTTTAAAACAATATTTTTCTAAAATCGAACCAGTGATTAAATTAATAAAAGTATGTTTATTAATTTAATTGATTTGATTGATTCTTCTAATTTAATTAAATAAATATTTAAAAATTTATAAAATTTAAAAAAAATAGAGAAAACTGGGCAATTTACTTTAAAAAGCCCTTTTATTTCGTTATTTACCGAAATGGTCCGAATTTTTTATTATTTACAGGAAAGGCCCATTTTCCCCGAAAGCGCGTCCACGTCAGCACGAAGTCAGGGTACGTGTTTGCAAAATGTTTCCCTGGGGGAGTATTTTGTCCATGTCAGCACAAAGAGCTTTCTTGAGGGCGCGCTTTGCTGACATGGACAAAACGCTCCCCCAGGGAAGCGTTTTGCCCCCAAAGGTCATATGACCGTTTGAACTCCAACGGTAAAAAAAAAAAACTATAAAAGGCCCCTTCCCCTTTTCATTTTTTCACACAATAGTCCTCTCACAATTCTCTCTAAATTCTTTCCAAATTCTCTCAAATTTCTCTCAATTTTGTCAAAGTTATCTCTAACTTTTGTAAAAAAGTTGTGTTTAATTTTTTTGAATTAGTTTTATGTTTTAAATTACAAAAATATTCGATCGTGTTAGGAATGACCGGTTCATTAATTCGTCTAGATACGAAACACATCTCCGTCGATCAAATGACAGTGGTAAGTGATAAGTTTAATTAATTTTTGAATAATATTTAATTTTTTTCATTTATGCAATTTTAATTAATATTTATTTTATAAATTTTTTATAACAGTTTGTAGATCAGGTGTTTCAATGCTATATCCGTAATATGTCTAGTCCTCCATCGCCGTTGATAGAGAATTACTTGCGAGAAGCGGGTTTTTGGCACGTGGCCACGATAGGCCGGGGGTGCAAGTTGGACTCGAAACTAATCAGTGCATTGATAGAGAGGTGGAGACCTGAGACACACACTTTCCATCTTCCATGCGGAGACTGTACTATCACTCTAGAAGATGTGCAATTGCAATTGAGATTGTCGGTCGATGGGTACGCAGTCACTGAGTCCGCTCAATCTACTGATTGGGGGGTCGTATGCTACGAGCTTTTGGATGCTATTCCGGATAATATTAACAGAAGTCGTATCGAGATGGACTGGTTACGAGACATATTTCTGGAGCCAGATAATGATTCGACTGAATTAGAAAGAATATGATATGCTCGGGCATACATTCTTGAGATGGTTGGAGGTTATCTGATGCTGGACTTGTCACGAAACCGCGTACATCTGAGATGGCTGCTGAAACTCGTTGATTTTAGAGCAGCAGGTGAATTAAGTTGGGGGTCTGCCTGTTAGAAACATTGTACCGGGAGATGTGCGGGGCGACGCGACCAAATAAAGCCAAAATCAGAGGATGCCTATCACTACTGCAATCATGGGCATGGTTTCGCTTTCCATTTTTACGTCCTCGAGTGAACCACCCATATACATTCCCACTAATAACGAGGTAAATTTTATATTAGATTTTACAATTATTACGTAGATTTAAAATATCATTGTATACTAAAAATTATTTAATTAGGTGGAACCATTCAACGAGTTATGTTGGAATACCCACATCTCTTGAAGATATACGGCTTCTATTAGACCAACGGTCGGAAGCACAAGTAAGTATTAAATAAAATATGTATACATAATAAAATAGTCGTTTCGTATTTAGTATTTATTATTTAGTATTTAGTATTACCTATATAACTAATATTTTTATCATGTTCATATAGTTTCAATGGACACCATACGAGGATCCGGCAATTTGGGCAATAGTTCTGGATGAATTTTTTCAAAATCCAAACATTTGGCATGTGAAGGTCCTATTGGTAAACTATGCTATCGTGGAGATGCACCAGTCAGATAGGGTATTGCGGTAATTTAGATTCCGACAACTAATTCTCGTGAAACTTGAGGTGCTCAATGATGAGCACAAAGTTGACTTACGGCTATTAAATACGGATTGGCCGAGACACAGGTTAGAATATATTGAAATATGGGAAAATCGGTATGACTATATACCTACTCGAGAACCGATCATTGTTTCTGAATTAGCATGCGTGCTGAAATATATGCCATGGTTTAAGATCAATAGCAAGCCATATTTACTGTCAGAAGAGGAGAGGCGACGACAAATTCGTGTGTAAAGGGAACGGCGGGGACCTTTAAATCCAAGAAGAAGAGATGACGATGCGGGCCCATCAGTAGTGCCCACACAATTACCGGGCCCATTAACAGCGCCCACACAGCCACCTGGGCCAACACTTCAACCGACGACACTCATATCACAGCCTTTTCAGATTATGCCAGGTGCGTATCCTAGCCCTTATATGTATCCTAACCCTTTTATGTTTCCTTTTCCCAGTCCTATGACAGGTTGGAATGCATAGCCTGATTCATCTCCGTTCCCAATTACTTCGAGTCAACTACTGATCAATAGGCCACCGTCGCATGAGGGATCGCACAAGGCTCCGTCGGGGAGCTCTTCTTTTTACCATTCCCCATCGCCTTATGAGATTCAAACACCTCCACTATGGGTGATGCAAACACCTCCGCATTTATTATTTTATCAAAGTGGGTCATTCTCCCAACACCCACAACCAAATCCCCTGACGGAGGAACCAAAATCCCCACTGAAGCAACCACAACCCTCGCCGGAAGCTGAACCAAGAAGGAATCCAGCGCGTAACCATCGACGACCCCCATGTGGCACTAATTTCGACCACCACCAACATTGATTTTTTAAATATATTTGTAGAAACTTTTTTTATATAGTTTCATATAATAAAATAAAAGTTTTTTTAAATATTTTAATTGTACTTTACTTTTTTTAATTTTAATACAATAAATGTTATTTTAAATTAGCCAATAATTTTTATTAAAATAAATGTTATTTTGACTACGGCAATATTTTTAATATTTTTAATATTTTTAATAAAATATAAATAATGCAACATAATTTTATTACAACAACTATCAGCTATTCCGATTTGGACATGATCGAGTTATATGGCCTGGGTTCCTATACCATCCCTACAACCTCTGTTGGTTCATTCTTTCTCGAATATCCATATTGTTACGTATTTTAGTCGAGTAAGGTCGACCCTTTGGTTTGCGACGCAATTCTCTATCCGGTAACAGCTTAAACGGAGCAAGCGATACAGACGGTCACTTACGTTCATTGGGATTAGTAGGAATACGCGTATCCACACGTTGTACATGTATTCTATTTTGTACACTTGTTCGACATACGTCATGGGATCCAGACGAAGATTCTGACAAGCTGCAATTACATGAGCATATGGATAAAGTAGTGCGTCAAACACCCTACAGTCGCATGTCCTATTTCTTAAGTGTACACGATATTGCCCACCAATAATACATTGGTTCGGTCTGTCAAACTCCGTCACACAAAACCATAGGTTGTCGCGATTATGACAGACTATGTGTATGGTGTTGGCTCGTGCCTTCGCCTTGTTAATCTCTCGCAATACCTTTGTGCACCATACATGGCCTCCCTGCATTTGGCCTTTATAACTCGCTACTTGCTTTGGAAATAGTGCCGCTAAACGAAAATATGTCTCTCGCACAACGACTGTTATCGGTAAATGGCGCGTTCTTTTTAGAACAGAATTTATGCATTCAGCCAGGTTTGAGGTCATATGACCATATCGTAGGCTACCGTCATATGCTTGTGTCCACTGTTCGAAAGGTATGTTACAAACGTATGTTATAAAGGTAGTCTGCTCCTTCTTCGTTAACTAAACACAAAAACGCTAACATCTCATAAAAACGGTCCTTACTTATCTCATACCCTGCCAATATAAGTTGATAATGAAAATTACATACCACTCTTCCATTCAGAATAAATTGAATATTCCAAATGAAATTATATTAATAGAGATTAAATACCCACGTTGGTCACTTGTCGTCGTTCAGTTGTAGATCAATATTGCCCGTAGTAGTTGGACGCAAAGTACATAAGGCAATACCGATGGTATATGCGATGCCATTAGCTTCATTGTCGCTCAATTGCGGCTAGTATTCTAGTACCCCAATCCGATATAACACATATATCAGGTTAGGGGCAAACATGCCTCCTTAACCTAGAAAGAAAGAAATCTCAATCATCAGCTGACTCCCCCGGTGTTATTGCAAACGCAATTGGAATGATTCTCCCACTACCATCCTATACTACAGCTAGCAATAGTCGATGGGTATATCTACCATACATAAAGGTATCGTCAATTTATACCAATGGCTTGCAGTATATAAATGCGTCCTGACATTGCTTAAAGCTCCAGAACAGACGTTTGAACATTTGGCATCGAATGAGCAATCGATCGTTGTAGTATGTAGGTGCCGTTTCAAGGTCTGTTATGCAACCTGGGACATATCCCTCCAGCACCTGACACCACTGCCACATTTCATTATATGAAGCGTCCCACCTACCATGCATCTTTCCTAACACCTTCTGGTTAGCTATCCAAACCTTGCGGTAAGAAGGCGTGTACTTCAATTGGCTACGAATATTTACAATTAAGACCGGTACTGAAGTCTTCAGATCCGCCTTCAGCATCGGTAGTATTAAGCTAGCTAACATATCTGAATCCATCTTAGGTGATCTTGTGAAACACCTATCAACGAAGTATGTTAAATATGCAACATTACGTAATAGCAGTTTTATTCAAAAACCCTAAACACCTAGTGATACTTTACCGCCAACACATGTATGTAGACCTTTCTACTTTTTTCTCTCAGAAGCCTGTCCTTTTCCTCAATGAGGCCATGATTTTCCATAAACACGTACCATCTTGCACTGCATACTTGGCCTCAAACTTATCGAATTTGGATTTAACCACGTTGTAGTTAACCCCATTCATGATGCTATGTTGTTTCAATGCAACAAGAAAACTATCCTTATTGGAAAACTCCCTACCAACTTCAATTTCACCCAAATCTAATGACGAACTTGTACGGTCACTGCTTCTGTGTGGTAGATCTGGAAACTCCAACACATCATCTTGAGATAGATCGATATTATGCATGTGAGCTGAAGGCGAGTACGCCCTAAATCGCGAATCTTCTTCTTCTTCATCTGAACCCCCTTCAACATCTTCAGGTATGTTGGAACAGGCTCCGGTTCAGAAAATAATCTAACTTCTGCACCATCGGGGCCGGGCTTTCGAGGTGGATCCACATCAGACTCATCATCCGACCCACCATTATCTTCAACGAATGAGGTCCCCTCGCCGGTGGATGTCGTAGGGAGTACATCATCCCTTCTTCTAGATGTTTCATTACGTCCCCAATTCGATGTGGATTGCCAAACACTAAAAGTTGATGTCATTCTCTAGTACGTACTTCCAGTATCAAACATCGACCCACCAAGGTGCATGTTCCATCCACCAACGGAGTGTCGTGCAGGGGTTGTGTATTCCATACTGCTACCAAACACGGACGCTTCAGTATTTTGCCACCCACTAACGGAGTGTCGGGCAGAGGTCGTGTATTCCTCTCGAACAGCATTAGATGTCGAAGTCGCAAATGCATCATTTGGTGATGAAAATTGTACATATAACTCAAGATAGGGTGATCCACTAGCAAAATGAGTTTGCACCATTGCCTCCAAACTACGAAGACCTTTGATGTCGAATGAGTCATATCTCACGGGATCAACCGAAGTACAAAATCGATACTTAATAGACAAAACTTTCATTGGCATCGTTCCGAAGATTTTACGCCTAATTTTTTTACGAAGTTCTGTGAAATCTATGTTCTGGTTAAAAATCAGTCGTGTTGTGCTCTCCGATAAAGAAAACAACGCCGTTCTTAGTGTCACGGACCACGCCATCATAGTAAATAACAGCACTAACACGTTCACTCATTTTCAGTTTCTATTTTACTTTAGCCTCAATTTCTCTTGTTGTAACTTATGCAACCTGAGATTGAAATTTGGCTCATTTATAGTCTAAGGCTTTTTCAGATACTACTGTATCAAAAGAGCTTCCATGTGGGAGCTTTTTTCCGTAATTTTGCTGACAGTGCATCCTTCTTGAAGCGTTTTTGACACTATTTGTTCAGAAACATCTTCTCAAAATTATTTTATCAGATACTACTATAGCAAAAGAGCGTCCACGTAGGAGCTTTTTTCCATAATTTTGCTGACAGTGCATCCTTCTTGAAGCGTTTTTGACACTATTTGTTCAGAAACATCTTCTCAAAATTATTTTATCAGATACTACTGTAGCAAAAGAGCGTCCACGTGGGAGCTTTTTTCCTTAATTTTGCTGACAGTGCATCCTTCTTTAAGCGTTTTTGACACTATTTGTTCAGAAACATCTTCTCAAATTTATTTTTTCAGATACTACTGTAGCCAAAGAGCATCCATGTGAGAGCTTTTTTCCGTAATTAATAGTTAATTTAATTAATAAACCCTAATCCTAAAACAATAAAAAACTCTAACCCTAAAAAATCTTAAACCCTAATTTAATTGATTCTTTTATTTTCATAGTTAATTCAATTAATTAACCCTCAACTCTAATTAAATTACTTTTTCCCTTAAAAAATCCTAAAACAACCTAAACCACTAAAATCCTAATCCTAAAACAATAAAAAATCCTAACCCTAAAAAATCCTAAACACTAATTTAATCGATTTTTTTTTCATAGTTAATTCAATTAATTAACCTTCAACTCTAATTAAATTAATTTTTCCCTTAAAAAACTCTAAAACAACCTAAACCACTAAAACTCTAATCCTAAAACAATAAAAAACCCTAACCCTAAAAACTCTAAACCCTAATTTAATTAATTTTTTTATTTTCATAATCAATTCAATTAATTAACCCTCAACTCTAATTAAATTAATTTTTCCCTTAAAAACCCTAAAACAACCTAAACCACTAAAACCTTAATCCTAAAACAATCAAAACCCCTAACCCTACAAAATCCTAAACCCTAATTTAATTATTTTTTTATTTTCATAGTTAATTCAATTAATTAACCATCAACTCTAATTAAATTAATTTTTTCTTTAAAAAATACTAAAACCCTAAATCACTAAAACTCTAAACCCCTAGACCCTAACGTTAACCCTAAAATAGTAAAAAACTCTAACCCTAAAAAAAGAGACAAAACGCTTCCTTGAGGGAGCGTTTTATTGACACGTACCCTAACTTCGGGCTGACGTGGACGCGCTTTCAGGAAAAATAGACATTTCCTATAAATAATAAAAAAGTCAGACTATTTCAATAAATAACGAAATAAAAAGACTTTTTTTAATAAATTTTCCTAGAAAACCAACCTTGTTTAAAAAACAGAAAAAAAAATAAAATAAAAATAAAATAACATTGTTCACCAATTGGGCAGAATTAAATGGGATGATTCGCATATCCAAAACCACACTCTCAAAACGGAGTTGACTTTTGATTATGTTGGTAAAACAGGCGAGGCGGTGCTTCCAAAATACCCTTCTGTGGGATCCACCCCCCAAAATCCACAACCAGACACGCTTTGTTAGCCTTGTACCTCCCTCGCTTTGTCCTGCTCCCACCTTATTATATTTTCTTTCCCAAAGACTCCTACTTTTTATAAATTTCTTCTTCAACCGTTCCAAAACCCAGCAAAATTCTAAATATCTAAAACTAAAAATATCTTTCATTTCAATCATCTCTTACTTCTTCAATGGAAGGTGAAGCAGGTGGGTCCGTCTCGTGTGGGTCGTGGATCCGTCGCCCCGAAAACGTCAATTGGGTTGTCTTGGCCCGGATAATGACCCGACCCACTTCTTCTTCTTCTTCAGTTATTGAGATTTTCTCTTTTGATCCCAACACCACTTCTCTCTCTTCATCTCCATTGGTAAGTTATCACAAAATAAAAAAGTTTGCTTTTTCTTTTTTAAATTATGGAATTGGGGTTTCCATTTTTGGTTTTCGGGAAGTAGGGTTTTATTCTTTTAAGCAAACGAGGTTGTCGTTTTCAGGGTTTTTTTGGATGACTGTGGCAATTCTCCCTCCAATTTTAAGGGGGATGGTTATTTATTTATTTATTATTATTAAATTTATTTTAGTTGAAGAAACAATTTTCATGGGTTTTTCTTGTTTTCTTCATTGTAGAAGAAAATTTACTTTTCTGACTTCATTGTTGTATAATTTTTTAGGCTAAAATAACTTTATTGTTGCACCAAATTAGTGCTTGACTTTTAATTTTATACCTTGAAGATAAATTATTTTGATACAATAAAGCTATACCCTTACTTAAGAAAAGTGGAATAGTTTAGAGTTCTTTTAATATTTTTTCTAAAAAGGGAAGCATTGTTTTTGTATAACTACAATAAGGGTCATTGTCTGGTTTATGTTATTTGATTTATTTTTTATATTAGTTAGTTGGACTTGATGTTTATATATTTACATTTGTTACATTAGGCTAGGCATGAGCTTGAAGAAAGTGATGGTGATCCAATAACCATTGCAGTGCACCCAAGTGGAGATTGTTTTGTTTGCTCTACCACTAATGGAGGCTGCAAGTAAGTTTTTTCCTTTCTTTTTATTACATTGGTTTTTTTACTTGTTTATTGCCATAGCTCAAAAACTTGCGAGGAGTCAATTTTTGTAAGTATTAATTAATATTACTACAAAATGCTTCTTGATGAATATTAGGATGCTGTTTTATTGAAGTTATAAGAAATTTTGTTTAATCTGTTTATGAGATTGAAATCATGTCTGAGGTTGGGCAAGTTGTGTATGGGAATTTGCTGATTAAGTCTGTGACTAGTGGTTTTGTTGTATGTTTTGCCCTTTTGGGGAACTTCTGCTTTGCATTTCTCTCTGTTTTTATTTGTTTAAGTAAGGTCATGGAGAGATGCGCGGGAGTATGGGATTTTTCCATCTTGAGCATAGTCATCATATAGCTTGCACAAGGTTTCCCTTTTTGGCTTTGGAGCTGTTGGATGGAAAAAAGTGAGATACATACATACATATATATATATGCATGTATTTAACAGGAGACTGGGGAGTGTTGGGTAGAAGAGGAGTTGAACAATTGCTTTTATGCATTGTGACCAGGGAAACAGGGGAAATTTTGAAAATTTTCAGATTGATGATTATTATGGCTATAATTTTCAGGCATAATGTTCTTATAGAATGAGATATTGTAATATGCAGGTTGTTTGAGTTGTATGGTCAAGAAACACATTTACAGCTGTCCACCAAAGAATTACATCCTCTCCTAGATGCGGGCCCGCAAAAATGCCTAGCTTTCAGTGTTGATGGTTCTAGATTTGCTGCTGGTGGGGTGGTAAGTAGTTGCTTGGAATTTAATCAATACTTTGTGGGTTTTTTTTTCATGTTGTTAACTTCTATTATTGATTAACAATAGGATGGACGGCTTAGAATCTTGGAATGGCCAACTCTACGCATCATTGTAGATGAAGTAAGAGCGCATAAATCCTTTCGAGATATGGATTTTAGGTAACAATCGAGCCTATCTGTATGCAATCATGCAGAAAATATTTTTTGCTCATTATTTTTCATACAATCTTAAATTATTTAAGTTTCTATTTCTTTTTAAAATGCAATAATCTAATTACTCTATAGAAATGTTATTGACAAGATAAGTGTTATAAGACTTATTTGCTCATCAATTATCAAATAACCATTCGAAAATGGTCTGAATATCTTTTTGTTCATCTATGGCTTTTGGTAAAAACATGAATCATAAAGTATATTTTCCTAAATTGATTAAACTCAATTTGGTTTCCAACCTAACTTTTGAATTTGGTCTGATTTGTTTGTCATATTCTAGCCTAGATTCTGAGTTCTTAGCTTCAACATCAACTGATGGTTCTGCAAGAATATGGAAGACAGAAGATGGAGTTCCTTTGATGACTTTAGCTCGCAACTCGGTACCATTTCTTTAACCAAGCAGTTTCTTGTTGAATACTGTAGCTTTCAGTCTTCCTGACAATTTTTTTGGTAATGCCTCATCTTGTAGGATGAAAAGATTGAATTATGTCGGTTCTCCAAGGATGGGACAAAACCATTTTTGTTTTGCACTGTTCAAAGGGGTATAAATGTTTTGTTTCTTGTAAACAATTTACCTTCTGTTAATGTTTCACTTTTATGAAAGTTCTATGCTGTCTTTTGGAAGGTGATAAAGCAGTTACTGCAGTTTATGACATAAGCACGTGGAATAAAATTGGGCATAAAAGATTACTCGGAAAGCCTGCTTCTGTTATGTCTGTTAGCCTGGATGGAAAATATCTTGCTCTGTAAGTATTCAGCTTTGCCTTATGGATTTTTGGCTTCTATCAAAGGTTCATGTTTGGAAATAACAAAATGTACATCGTTGCTTATGGTTTGACTGTTTGAAAATGTCAATCTCTTAATAGTATTTATTTTCAAATCTATTCCCGATTCATGTTTTTCTCACTGCAGAAATTTGTGCTGGAAACAGTTTTATGTATTTAAGAGCTCTATTTCCATGGTTATATTGTAGCTGAAGGCGTGAATTGTGTGGTGTAGACGTGTCTGTGTGTCAATACTTGATATACATGTCATCTGTGTATTTGTTATTACTTGGCTGGGTTCTCATGAAGAGAATCGAGTAGGGACAGATGAAAATGAATAAAGAGTTGGAGAAAGAGGGAAGGGCGGAATAGTCAGGATTTATGTTGCTCCGACTCTTCATTTTTCTTAGAGTACTCCCATATAAGGATCCTCCAAATACATGGAAAAACTTGGAAAAATAGAATGGACCCCGAGTCTGAGAATATAGGCCATGTGCCTAGGACTGGTTTATGATGTTTGGGAAAGTTTTGGAGAATTAATACATTTATATTACTTGTCAGTGTATATGTTCCTTTAATGAATATGCTCAACTGTTTCTATTGTAGGGGAAGCAAAGATGGAGACATCTGTGTGGTTGAAGTAAAGAAGATGGAGATCAGCCATTGGAACAAGAGGCTACACTTGGGTACATCCATTGCATCACTAGAGTTCTGCCCTAGTCAAAGGTAAGTTTTAATGAAACAAGTACTACTTTGGCTAATCATTTCCAAGGCAAATTTTCTGGTATTTAGATTTTTCCAAGTAGCATTTTGAGATCGCTTTAGTCATGTGATCGAACTTAAAGGATCATGGAGCCCTTGACCTTTTCCAGATTTAGTGGATCGCATTAAACAAAGATAACCCGATTGCTATTATCATAATGATAACCTGAGAAATGGTTTAAATGGTGCCGAAAGATACTGTTTATGTTGTTTTTACTTAATTTTAGCACGTTTACGTGGATCTTTCTTGAAAGCAATGAATTCTAAATCCTGGTTTTGCTGTGTTCCCGACGACATGAGGTTGGTAAATATCAATTGTGCTTTGCCAGTCTCTTGGTATTCAACGAACCCCATTATCATTGTCGGCACTCCCTAATCTCCTCTGTGGATTACAATTCTAACCTTACCTAAATGAACTTTTGGCATTCGTTCAACGAATATTATTACGGATTCAATTCGCGTACTTTTGCGGTTCTTCTATAGTTATTTTCTTCTTTTTGTTATTATTATTTTATGTGGATGTAGGTTAAATTTGAAACCAATTTATTTGCATACTAGCTTATTGTTGTTACCATGCATTATAGTATAGATAACTGAAATGGGTGTATGAAGTATGAACCCTAAACATGTCATTCTCCATTCCATGCACACACCATTGGACCAAGGACTCGTCCCAAATTTTTAAAGATTCAATTTGATAATCAATATGGTCCCTTTTATTTATTCCGTCCGCTTTAATTTTAACCTTTCTGCTTTTCCACTCCGTAATGATGTACATACATTCGACCAACTAGACTTGCCATTGATTTACGGATTATATCTCCAAAATTTACTAAACTATCAAAGATTGCTGAGATAGTTCCTCCAATAATATAATACCGGATTCAGCTGCTTGATTTCCGTCATTGTTGCTTTGTTGCAGGCTTGTACTTACAACTTCTAGTCAGTGGGGAGCAATGGTAGCAAAACTAAATGTTCCTGCCGACTGGAAAGGTATCCATCTCTTTCTCTCCTTCTCAAATTACTTTACTCTAACTCGGGTTCGAGTATCTGGTACGGGTAGTTCAAGAAACCTGAAAAGCTGAAGTAAACATAATCCTTAGATGAATGTGAAAAATATAAAAAGAATACAAGAATGATATATCTTTTGTGTATGTGTGTGTGCAGAGTGGCAGATCTATTTGCTGCTTTTAGGACTCTTTTTGGCATCGGCAGTTGTGTTTTACATATTCTTCGAGAAATCGGATTCATTTTGGAACTTCCCTATCGCGAGGGAACAAACGAGACGGAACATAGACTCGTTTTTAGGGGATGCACAGTCCGATGATCCAAATGTGTTTGGACCGCTTGATATGTGATCATTTTTATTTATTTGGAAAATACCATCAAAACTAGAAAATAAAGTGTTCACATTACTTTCAGTTCCATGCTAAATGTATGATATTAGATTGCTTTTGGAAGAGGGTGCCAAATAACTTAATTGTTTTCTATTATGTTTGGGTTTTTCTTCACTAAAATTTATACTTTGTTTGAAGTAAAGTAATTTCTTGCATATGGAGTCAGTCAAGTTAGTAGCATCATTAACATTCTAATATCAATAACATCTCTAACATTCTCATTTAAATGTTTTTAGAATTAATCATGGGAGAGATTAGACGAAAATATTAAGCTCGAAAATGGCTTGGGCAAAAGAATTATGCTCGTTTGAAATATGAGTTAGGTTTAGACTTAAATATTCAAGACTTGGATTGAATTATACTCGTTTGAAATATGAGTTAGGCTCAGACTTAAATATTCAAGACTTGGATTGACTTAGCTTGTTCTAATTTTAAGTTTTTTATATTTTATATTATGTAATTTATAGTACATAAAAATTAAATTTATAGTAATATTATATATTACTATAATGTAAACCGTAAAAAAATGTTAAGATAATTAAATAATAAATAGACAGAGTGAGAGAGTAAAAGAGAGAGAGTATGATCAATCGGAATATTTACAAAGTTTCTTCAAAGTTTTTATTTATAGGCATAAGAAATATAAATACTATTAGAATTTAAAGTACATCAAAACTTATCTTGATATTGATGAACCTGTGGGAAAAAAACTTTTTAGTAAAAGAAAAGAGTACAAGTATCTATAATAAGCATTATATGCTGTCTTATTAAAAACCTTACTAGAAAAATCCAATGGAACAAAACCTCGGTTAAGGAAAAAAGAGTACAATGCTTATTTACTCCCTCTAATGAAAACATCATATACTTTCTTATATTCTACGTATTCAATCTTTAAATGCTAGTCTTTCAAACGACTATTTGAATATATTTGTTAAGCATTTATACTACCATTCTTTTGAAAGTCATGAATGAGGAAAAAATTTTGGGGAAATATATTTTGATCACTTCAGGAGTTTTAACAATAATTATTGTAAACTTTAATCGTAATTCTTCTATAAAAACACAAATATGTAATTTGGATCATTTTATAATCCTCCTCCAACTACTATTTACTACATATCTATATTTCTCAATAGATTTATTCATCATCATCCTTTTATTTCATTATTTCAATAATAATATTGCATGCAAAATCATTGTCGACCACTTTTATTATTCGATTTCACATTTTCTCGAATTGACATAATTTATCGAGATATCTTATTTTCATTATTTTAAAATTCAGTTTCAGGTACCTGAATCTATTCTGGAACCTGAATCTATTCTGGAGTTTTACTTATTAGTTATGTCTTGAGTCTCTTCTGGAGCACCCACCTCCACTATATGACCATCTAGAAAAATTTTCATTTTTGGAACCGATCAATCTATTATTTATTCTAACTGATTGTCCGACTGGGACTTTAATTCAAATTAAAATATTAACTTTGTTATTCTCATTAAGTTTGTAAATACATCTAACAGTTAACTTGTAATGAGTTATTCTTGTTAAACTTCTGGTTCAAATTACTCTCCCCCTAATGTTAAGAAAACTATCGAATCAAAATTATAATCACAAATCATATTATAATTGAATCTCCAATATATTCAAAACATTTAATAATACAAAGAGACTTATAATTAATATATATTCTCAACTTTCTTTGAGGATTCACTCATCTTTGTACGTTGTGGTAGAGCAATTAGAACATACACACACTACAAAAATTCAAAGATGAGAAATATTTAAACTCTTGATCAAAAACCAATTGTAATGGGGAGTATTTGTAACTTATTGGCTTGATATGTACAATACATAAAACAACATAATCTCATACTGAAATAGGAAGTTTAGTTCTTATAAGTAATGGTTTAGACATTAATCAGAGTCGTTCAATTAATAATTTCTCTAAACCATTATGTGCACAAAATTTTTTCAAACTCAATCAATAAAATATTGAGATATAAATTCATTAATATTAGCAAGATGAATTGTTTTAATTGCATGATTTGAAATTAATTATTTAAACAAGCAATCTTGCAAACGACAGGTTGCAAGTTGATAACACATACGTAATTATTTTGTAGACACATCTACTAAAATCATATAATATCAAAACCATCCAGATGGTGGATGAATGAGCCCATATTCATTTCAGAAGTGCAAGACATTAAAACTTTAGCTAGTGAGTTTCTAACAATCAATTTTCATTGAGAACAAGCAACAAATAAGAATTTTTTAAATTAAAGAATCTTCTGGTTCTTTAATGAATATCCATATGAATTCTCAATTAATTTTCCCATCATATATGATCCAGGATGGTTTAACTGGTCACACCAAGTAGTAAATGTATTTGTATCAGTAAACTTTTGGTTTACTTTAACATGTGTTTCAATTGTACTAAGTTGTAACAAATTGATAATTTTACTATTATTCCTTTTACTTTGTATCCACATATAAATACTATTGTGATTTTTACTACTGAAAATGTCTAAATTAATGTGAAGTCTATAATGCCACTAAGTTAATAAATATAATTTCCAAATAATTATATGCAATATTCGCTTCAGGGAATATGCCAAAATCTTCAAATGCATGACATTTGGTCTAATGGTATGATTCTCACTTCATATGCCAAAAGTCTCGAGTTCAATTCAAAATACTTTTAAAACCCTTTTAACAAGAGTTTTGCATAATCAGTTAACTACCAAGAATAACTGCCTAGGTCATGTATAGAAACAAGCTTATACTAAATATATCAATAAACATCACATATCAAACATAAAAATATGACATAATGAAAAACTAGCAATTTTTTTCATAACTATCATCATAAACATGCATGAAATTTAATTCAAAATACAACCATTCAAGCTCATAGAACTTTTCATTTACAATTGCTCATGTTATTTGTCTAAATAATTAACAAATGGAATAATATAAAATGTATGAACTACTTTAACAATTATTTAAACTAAATCAAATCTGAATAACCATAAAATTCATTGGTTTGTTAACAAAAATTTGCTATAGTAATATAAATAAATCAGTTAATATTCATTTTCATGAACAAATGAGATGTTTAACACAATATGTAACACAAACTTAAAAAGAAGACCATATCATAATATTTAAATCATATATCAAGTTGATTTAATATTTAAAGACGAATCTTTCTTTTTTGTTCTACGTTGAGTCTTGACGATAAGAAGTAAGCAAATTAAACTTTAGTAGTAAACTTTGAATCCAATCAAAATCTATTAATAGCAAACTTTGAAAGTGGATCTTATTTTCCAAGTGTACAATAGGTACATAACCAATGGCTCTTCATAAATAAATTCTCTCTTCTTAAAAAGTTCTTAGAAATTCTTGTTCTTTTCTTGCTTTCTTCATTTTTCTACTTCTGGTGGTGAGAAAATTTATCATGACAATCTCATGACTATTATTATAGTCCAATTTACTACATCCATGTTAAAGATTTTGTCTTTCGAATTTATTACATATTGTTACATTCTCTTCAGGGAATTGTTAGGTTTCGTGGTTAAAAACTTTTGTTCAATTATAAGTAAAATTTTTTTCATTATATTGCTATCGTAGGGGCACATTTGAATCATGAAAAGTTGAATAAGTTCTCTCTTGCAAGGTTCTCATCAGTAATATTTTAATTGAGAACTTATTCTGAATACTGTAGAGTTATACTCACAGTTTTAAAAAACTTGCAATTTCATGTGCATTTAACCATAACGAGCTTTACATAGATTTACCACTCTATTACTTATAAAATATTTCGCTTTCAACCCCTTAATGAAGATGATGACAAAAGAAGATCACAAAAATAGTCACGATCAATTTAATTTATAACAAGAGTAATAAATATAAATCAATAACCCAATCCTCTTTGGATTCATATGAAATATAATTTTTTCTCCATTCACAATCCCAATATGATATCTATTATAACGAATATCTTTTAAAACTAATACATTAACTATAAAAAAATTTGTGCTTTTTAGATATTGATATATTAGTTCTTCTGGAGCTTTCAATTAATTTTGTACTATCAAATATTGAAATAATATTTCTTTGCTTTAGTATCAAATAAGATAAATATTTTCTACCTGTAATGATAGAATTCATTACTATATTCTCATATGCTTCCTCAAATAATATTAACAAAAACAAAGTATTTGGGCGTATGTCACATATGTGGCCAATAATCTTTCATATTACATTGATAACATAGGTTATCTTTACCCTTTGGAGAGTTATCTTTGTAGCGACGTAAAAATTTTAGCTAGGTCGCTAATTGTGGCAATTTATTGAAAACTTGAAAACCAAAGTTTGATTTTAAAATAAGAAGGGAGTCGCCACCGATCCTTTTCATAGGTGTGATCGGGCACCTAAAAACTTTATTTTTAAAACAAAAGAAGGCCGAGTTTAGGTCCACGTTAAAATCAGAGGAAAGTAGGGTCCGGGAGTCGGTTACGCGCGAGGAAGGTGTTAGCACCCTCGCGACGCCCAAAATTGGTATCTTGTTAGACAAGCGTTGTCTTAATTTTCAAAATTACAAATTCAATATAAGATTTAATCGTGATCCGATCGAAACACAAGAATTTTTAATTTTTTTATTTTTGAGAAGGATATACCGTTTTAACACGAGTCAATTGATGTTCACCCAACATAGCGATGAAATCGATGACTTAAATGTTAAACCGATACGTTGCCTCGATTATTAATTAAGACATAAAAATGTTTATGAAGTAGGAATTGAAAATAAATCAAAGATGCAAATAATAACTGTAGCGACGTAAAACTTTAGCTCGGTCGCTAATTGTGGCGATTTATTGAGAACTTGAAAAACGAAGTTTGATTTTTGAAAATAAACAGGGAGTCGCCACCGATCCTTTTTATAGGTGTGATCGGACACCTAATAAATTTATTTTTAAAATAAAAGAAGGCTGAGTTTAGGTCTACGTTAAAATCCAGAGAAAAGTAGGGACCGGGAGTCGGTTACGCGCGAGGAAGGGATTAGCACCCTCGCGACGCCCAGAATTGGTATCTCATAAACACGTGTTGTCTTGATTTTCAAAAATACGAGTTCAATATATAATTTGATCGTGATCCAATTTGAAAAGGCGAGAAATATTTAAGTTTTTTTCTATTTTTGAGAAGGACATATCGTTTTGACGTGAGTCGACCGATATTCACCCAACTTAGCGATGAAATCGAGGACATTGTGTTTAAATCGATACGTTGCCTTGATTATTGAAATTGATTTGAAAACGAGAATGAAAATATTCCAAGATAAAGAAGGAAGCTATATTAAGGTTGAAATAAAATATGAACAAATAGGCTAAATCCGAAACAGATAAATAATAGGAGGTTACAAATATATGAAGCAAATAACATGCAAAACATTAGCAGTGTATATATGATAATAACAGCATAAAACAATAATAATACATATGACGTTAAACATGATAATAATAATGATGTAAACATAAAATGGTAAAGAACACATATATATATGAAATATAATGCTGAATTAAAAGTATATACAACGTGTATTGAAAGCAGAAATAATAAAAATAACCAACGATAATAATATACAAGTATATGTATGTACTAAAATACATAAGTAATAAATAATAAAAAAAATAAAAATATATACATGGTATTTGAAACATATGCATAAAAAATACAATATTTAAAGGGAATATACATATACATATATATATATATAAAAACGTACACGCTACACATACGTCAAATATAACTATTAAGAAAGTACATAATATATGGTATTGAAAATGGAGTATTAAAAACATAAAATAATATATACATTGTTTATAAAAATGCGATATCAAGCAGTATATACACATAATATATAAAAGTGCACAAATAACATGACATCCACGTATATAGTATAACATTAGAAATAGAAATAATGTATCAAAATATATAACTAACAATATTAAGATAGGTACATAATAATATATATATATATATAGATCATTTGAGGAAAATATATATACATAACGTAAAATAAAAATGATACGCGTACGATGCGTATACGATGTTCAAAATGGTAAAAATGATATCGAAAATAACCATACTAATAATATATACGTATATAAATACGTACATGGAATAATGCAAGAAATAAAGGACATTTAAAATATATACATAATACATATAGAATACATATAATATACATATATTTGAAAAGACAACAGTATAAAATGGACTTGCTAATACACATTATATATATACGTATGTACATGGGTATGAATAACAAAGATGATGGAAATATTTAATGTATAATATTTGAAGTATATGTATGATTTAAAAATATATATATATATATATATATATATATATAAGGTAGTGTTGAGATAGGTATACAATATATACACGTTAAAAATAATAATAATAAAACATGTGATGATATTTCACCAATATATATATATATACTAAAAATATACAAAATAATATATAAAATATAATAAAACGTACGTAAAATATATAAAACGAAAATATATATATTAAATAACATTAAAATATTTACATAATACATTTAAATATTTTAAAAAGTAGCTAAAATACTAAACACAAATACATATATATGTATATGCATATAATAAAAATATATAATAATGTATAATGATAATAATAATAATAATAATAATAATAATAATAATAATAATAATAATAATAATATGAAATAAGGAATTAAAAAAACGAAAAAAGGACTAAAATTAAATAAAAAATAGAATTGTGGGGTCAAATTAAAATAAAATCAAAGAAAAAGGACTTAATGGTAACACGGGCATAACTTAGGAGGACTAAAATGGCAAATATTCCTTTTCATCAAAACGCAGCGCAGCGTGGAGGACCAAAATGAACTCGGGGCAAAACAATGGGGCCGAATTAAAAATAAGAAAAACCTTGATTGTAAAACTCCGAAAAGCGGAAGGGCTGAAAGCGCAATTAGCCCTTCCGCTTTTAAAAACACGCGGATCCTGCCGGAGCGGGTCGGGTCGACCCGACCCGCAGCCTAAAACGGCGTCGTTTCGTTTAATAAGAGGGCAGGGACCAAAACGCACCGTTTTGGTCCCTATATAAGACAAAAAAAAAATTTGTTCATTTGTATCAGGGAAGAGAAAAAAAAAAGAAAGGGGAGGGAGAGAAAAAGGAGAGAGGAGGGAAGGAGGGAGCTCCGGCCAGGGGGGCCGGTCGCCGGACCGTCGCCGGAGGTTCGCCGGCGCCGGCGCCGGCCACCGTATAATTTGAAAGGTCAGTTTTTTTTTAGTTATTTTTATATATTTATTAAATAGGTATTTAACTAAAAAAATAAGCTAAAAAAAAATCTAGAAACAGATTACCTTAGTGCTCCGATTTATATTTTGGGTATTTGGTCCTCTGCTTTTGCGATTGTGTCCCTATTCTATTCTTTGTATTGATGGTGAAAAATCGAACAAACAAAAGAGCCGGAAAAAAAAAAGGTCCCTTTTACATTTTTATTCGGGTTTTTATACCCATTTACAAGTTGCTCTTTTCTTTTTTTATTCTGTCTTCTTTTTAACTTCTTGCAGGTGCAGAGGGATGGGCAAGCGGTGGAGGTGACCCTGGAGCAGGTGGCAGGCGTCGGTGGTGGATGGGACAGGAGTAGGTGAGGGTTCGGCGCTGGATGTCAGGGGGCTAGGGTTAGGGTTTCTGTGTATTGGGTAGGTTAGTGGGTTTGGGTTGTTGGGTTTGGGTTGTTGGGTTTGATGGGTTTAGGGATTGGGTTTAATGTGAGTTAGTTTAGATGGGTTTGGGTGTAATTTAAAAGGGCCAAAATTGGCCTATAACAGCTGCCCCTCTTTGCTCATTGCCGTGTAACGGGAATAGAGCCAAGACACGAAGAAAGGCCAATTTTGCCTAGTCTTGCTGAGTCTTGACTTCTTTGGTGCTCTTCTTGTTCAAATAGTCTTCTTCCATTCCATTGCATCTTGTAGCTTTGGTTCAATCCACTGTATCTTCTGATATGACTTGTAGCTTTAATCTACTCCAATGTCATTTCAAGGATATGACATTTTGTTGCTTCGATCTGCTTCACTTGTAACTTTTGAAAAGTGAGATCTACAACTTTAATCTGCTCTTTTATCGCTTCAGTGAGATAAGGTTTGTGGTCTTCTGTTCTGTAACTTTCGAAAGGCAAGATTTGATATATTTGATTAGCTTCAATGCAACTTCAGGGAGACAAAATCTGGTGTCTTCGATCCATTTCAATCTTTATTCTTTACTCGGCATGTGATCCTGATCTCAACTCATTTCTCGCAATATGAATTGACTCTTTAAAAACAGACACTAAAAGGCTCAACTCATCTCTCACAATATGAGTTGATTTTTGAAAAATAGAAATTAAAAGGCTCAACTCATCTCTCGCAATATGAGTTGATTTTTGAAAAATAGAAATTAAAAGGCTCAACTCACCTCTCGCAATATGAGTTGATTTTTTTGAAAAACAAGAATTGAAAATAACTCGACATGTGACCCAAGGCTCAGCTCACTTCTCGCAATATGAGTTGACTTTTTGAAACAACAGAAATTAAAAGGCTCAACTCACCTCTCGCAATATGAGTTGATTTTTGAAAAATAGAAATTAAAAGGCTCAACTCACCTCTCGCAATATGAGTTGATTTTTTTGAAAAACAAGAATTGAAAATAACTCGGCATGTGACCCGAGGCTCAGCTCACTTCTCGCAATGTGAGTTGTCTTTTTGAAACAACATTAAAAAACAGAATTTGAAAATACCTCAGCGTGTCCTGAGGCTCAACTCATCTCTCGCAATATGAGTTGATTTTTTTTGACAAGCAAAAATTAAAAAAAAATACCTCAGCGTGCCCCGAGGCTCAACTCATCTCTCGCAATATGAGTTGATTTTTTGAAAAAAAAAAGAATTGAAAATAACTCGGCATGTGACCCGAGGCTCAACTCACTTCTCGCAATATGAGTTGACTTTGAAAATAAAACATCAAAATGCCAAAAATCTGTCATCTGGTGGGACTCAGGTGTCTTTTTGATTCAGTACAGCTATCATTCAACATTTCTTGCTCTTACTGGAGTACCTGTATATGTCATGCATGATGTTATCATGATATGTACATGTTGGTCTTAAATGCCTTTATGCCTACATGATTATGCTATGCGCCTTGGGCTTGTTTGTCATATGTCCTTTTCCGTCATGATTTTTGATGATCTGTGTTCATTGCTTTGACTCTTGACTTTCTCTTCGGGTCCTGTACCCGTCCTCAAGCTTCACGAATAATCTGCGTTTCTTGGATATCACTCTTTGCCCCTGGTTGAACTTTGTCCTTGCTTTGAGGCTCTTGTATTTATCAAGTTCTTATCTGAGTAATGCTTAACATTTCTTTTGTTTAGAGTATGTTATTTCACCATTTATCATGTAAATGAATCATATAATGAGATGCACAAAAATGGTCAGGTAGGGACAAAAGGATACCTCACATTTATTCATTTCAAGTAAATCAAACAAAGAAAGTCAATCAAAAGATAGTAAAAATGTCACAAAGAGAAAAGGGATGGCATTTCAACAAATACAAATGCTCTAGATATTCAACGCATGAACTCTTCCACGTTCCTCAGTCAATAATTTTTTCAAGCATGGCTTCTTGCGTGGAAGACTTCGAGCTTTCAGAAATGCTTCAAGCACGGTAGTCTCACTATTTGACCCCTCGTTCAAACGCCTCACTTTTTCTTAAGCCAGTGTTTGCTTAATTAGAACGCCCTTTCGGGTTTTCATCCTAATTTTTGTGTTAACCAAGACGCCCTTTTCGGGTTTTCACCTTGATCCCTTTTTTTTTGGGTATAATATTTCTTCACAGCATCTGAATTCACTGGATTAGGTAACTCCTTCCCATCCATCTCAGTGAGAATCAAAGCTCCACCCGAAAATGCCTTCTTTATGACGTATGGACCTTCCCAATTTGGTGCCCATTTTCCTCGCAGGTCTTTTTGTATTGGGAGAATCTTTCTCAGCACGAGTTCTCCTTCATGGAATTCTCTTGGTCGTACTTTCTTATCATGGGCTGCGATCATTCTCTTCTGGTACATCTGTCCGTGACAAATTACCTTTAGACGTTTTTCCTCGATGAGGTTTAACTGGTCATATCGAGCCCGAACCCATTCTGCTTCCTCTAGTTTCGATTCCATTAAGACTCGTAGAGAAGGGATCTCAACTTCGATAGGTAGCACAGCCTCCATTCCATAAACCAGAGAGAAAAGAGTTGCTCCCGTAGATGTCCGCACAGATGTGCGATATGCATACAAGGCAAATGGTAGCTTCTCGTGCCAGTCTTTATATGTCTCGGTCATTTTCCCAATGATCTTCTTGATGTTTTTGTTCGCTACTTCAACAGCTCCATTCATCTTTGGGCGATAGGGCGATGAGTTATGATGCTTTATTTGGAATTGCTCACACACTTCTTTCACCATCTTGTTGTTCAAGTTCAAGGTATTATCTGAAATGATTCTCTCGGGCAAACCATATCGACAAATGATTTCTTTTTTCAAAAACCTACAAACTGCAGTCTTCGTCACATTGGCAAACGATGCGGCCTCTATCCATTTTGTGAAGTAATCAATAACCACAAAAATGAACCGATGTCCGTTAGAAGCTTTTGGGAAAATTGGCCCTATAACATCCATACCCCACATAGAAAAAGGCCACGGGGAAGTCATGACATGAAGGGGCGAAGGGGCTGCATGAATTTTATCGCCGTAAATTTGGCATTTATGGCATTTTCTTGCGAAGCTAATGCAGTCGCTTTCCATCGTCAACCAGTAATAGCCAAGTCTCATAGTCTTCCTGGCCATAGTGAAACCATTGGCATGTGTCCCACAGACTCCTTCGTGTACATCTTCAAGTATTTTTCTGGCTTCGGCGGCATCTACACACCTCAAGAGCACCTGATCTTTTCCTCTTTTGTACAAGATGTCCCCATCAAGAACAAATCCCGCTGCCATTCTTCTGATTGTTCTTTTGTCGTTTTTATTTGCTTGTTCGGGATACCTTTGATTCTTGATATATTCTAAGACATCATGGAACCACGGCCGTCCATCCGCTCTTTTTCAATCTTTGAAACAATGTCTTTGGGACTTCATATATGCTCATTTGAAGAGGCATGATCTCCGTTTCTTTGTTTGCTTTGAACATTGAAGCCAAAGTGGCTAGGGCATCAGCCAACTTGTTTTCTTCTCGTGGGAAGTAATTAAGAGTTATTTCTTTGAATTCTTTAATCAGTCCTGCCACTAGATCGCTGTATCTGATTAATTTCGAATCTCTCACTTCTCAATCTCTACGGATTTGGTATATCACCAATGCTGAGTCTCCATATACCTCTAAAGTTTTGATGTTTCGTTCAATCGCTGCACGAAGTGCCATGATACAGGCCTCATACTCTGCTATGTTGTTGGTACAGAAGAAATTCAGCCTGGCAGTCAACGGGTAATGATTCCCTTCTGGCGATACTAAGACTGCTCCGATTCTATGCCCCAACGTATTTGATGCACCATCAAAACTCATCTTCCATGGCTTCTCATTTGATGACTCGGATTCCTTTTCTGTGATGCACATTAAGTCTTCATCCGGGAAATTGAATCTCAAGGGCTCATACTCCTCTGTCGTCCGAGCCGCTAAGAAATCCGCTATTGCACTTCCTTTTATCGACTTTTGACTCACATAGACGATATCGTACTCCGATAATAAGATTTGCCATCGTGCCATTCTTCCTGAGAGTGCAGGCGATTCCATCATGTATTTTATTGGATCCAGCTTCGAGATTAACCACGTCGTATGATACAACATATATTGCCTGAGTCTTCGAGCTACCCAAACCAGAGCGCAACAGTATTTTTCAATGGACGAATACCTTGCCTCGTATTCAGTGAACTTTTTGCTGAGGTAGTAAATCGTCTTTTCTTTCTTTCCTGATTCGTCGTGTTGCCCCAGTACGCAACCCATGGAATTCTCGAACACAGTCAGATACAATATCAGTAGTCTTCCCGGGATTGGCGGTACTAGCACTGGAGGGCTAGATAGATATTGTTTTATCTTATCAAAGGCCACCTGGCATTCCTCGTTCCATTCTCCCGGATTATGCTTTCGAAGAAGCCAAAAGATTGGGTCGCATTGATTGGTAAGTTGAGCAATGAACCGAGCGATGTAGTTCAACCTCCCTAAAAATCCTCTGACTTCTTTTTGCGTGCGTGGCGGTGGTAACTCTTGAATGGCTTTTATTTTGTCTGGATCAACTTCAATGCCTCTTTCGCTGACGATGAAGCCTAGCAATTTTCCCGAGGTAGCCCCAAACGTACATTTGGCCGGATTGAGCTTTAGTTGGAACTTTCTCAATCTATCGAACAACTTCTTCAAGTTCACTACATGCTCTTCTTCCCCTCGGGATTTAGCAATCATATCGTCGACGTAGACCTCTATTTCTTTATGCATCATATCATGGAACAATGTCACCATAGCTCTCTGGTATGTTGCCCTAGCATTCTTCAATCCGAATGGCATCACCTTGTAGCAGAATGTTCCCCACATCGTTATGAAGGTAGTTTTCTCCATATCTTCCGGAGCCATCTTTATCTGATTATAACCCGAGAATCCATCCATGAACGAAAATAATGAATGCTTGGCTGTGTTATCCATCAATGTATCAATGTGTGGCAAAGGAAAATTATCTTTGGGACTTGCCCGATTCAAGTCACGATAATCTATGCACATTCGTACTTTGCCGTCTTTCTTTGGTACCGAGACTATGTAAGCCACCCATTCAGGATATTTGGAGGCTTGTAGGAAACCAGCGTCAAATTGCTTCTTGACTTCCTCTTTTATTTTCAACAACATCTCAGGTCTCATTCGTCTTAGCTTTTGTTGAATGGGTTTGCATTCTGGCTTTAACGGGAGTTTATGGACCATCACATCTTCATCCAATCCTGGCATGTCCTGATATGACCATGCAAATACATCTTTGTACTCGCGGAGAAAAGCAATCAAATCATGCCTAGTGTTTCCTGAAATAGAGGTCCCAATCTTCACTTCTTGCTTCCTTTCTTCAGTTCCCAGATTTATTGTTTCAACAGATTCCTGATGAGGCAAGATCTGTTTATCCTCTTGTTCCACCATTCTTAACAAGTCGGGCGATGAGACATAGTCTTCAGCATTTTCTTCGGCTTCGAATTCTCCTAAACAAACAGCCTTTTTGAAATCGATTTCAGGACTCGTAACGGGTTCGTTCATGCCATTGATATCTGAGCACCTGAAAGTTGAATGGAAAAGGAAACTATAGAGGGGCATCCAAGTACTGGAACCAAGATGAAATGTTATGGAATGGTATGAAGCAGATGTAAGGATAGGCTATGAAATGAGAAAATGATTATGAAATTAATAATGCGAAAGATCGTGACAAAATGCATTTTCATTGATATTCATTTGAATGATAAAGAGCGAATACAAGCTCTTACAAAAGAATTCTATTATATCTAAGGACACAATAGAGGGTTAATGTTTGAGCATTACTCTGAAGACTTATAAACTACAAGAAGGTCTTCAGCAGTCCAATTGTTCAACATAAAGCCCAGGGGACAAGGGCGTATCCTTGAGACATCCTTACTTGCGCCATCTCCTTTGTCAAGGACATTTATACTGACATTCTGGAGACCCCTTTCAATGATTAACAGTGTGCTTCGTATATTGTCCTGTTCGGGGTACATCGTTCCTGCAGACGTAAATGTTTTTGACAAAGGAGGGTAAGCTATAGGCTCTCATTCTATTTCCCGGCCTAAGGTCCTTGCGACCCTTCTTTCCTGATCCTTCTTCCATTGTCTCCTTCTTTGGCGTATATCCGGCTGAAAACCTAAACCGTATCTGGCCTTGTGGTGTACTGGCTTCAGAGCCCTGGCTATTCCTTGCAGATATCTCCCTAAACCTTTTCTTGCTCGAGCCCCTCTTCTTACAGTCAACCTGACACCCATTTTGGTATTTCTTAAGAGTTTTGGTACAGGAATTCTGTTTCCCTCGGTGACGAATGTGGCATTGACAAATTCAAGGGATCGAAAGGAACATTCCATAGCATCTTTATTCACTTCAACGTATGGTGCGTCAGTAGAAATAGATGTTACAATGTCTTCTTCTCCCTCGACGGTGACCAAACAGCCATCCATAATAAATTTCACCTTTTGGTGCAGGGATGATGGGACTGCTCCAGCAGAATGGATCCAGGGTCTTCCCAAGAGGCAATTGTATGACAGTGTAATGTCCATGACTTGAAATTCCACATCGTATATATACGGGCCCACTACTAGAGGAATTTCAATCTTTCCCATAACTTCGCGCCTCGTCCCATCGAAAGCCCTTACCGTGGAATGACAAGGCCTTAAATAGGACAGATCTATCGGGATCTTGGAAAGTGTGGCCAAAGGCATAACGTTGAGTGCCGACCCATTGTCGATGAGCACATTTGGTATTATGTAGCCCTTGCAGCGAGTCGTAATATGCAATACCTTTACAGAGCCTCTACCGTTTGGCGGTATTTCATCGTCACTAAAAGAAATGAAATTATCCGCATTCAAATTATTTACCCACCGATCAAGCTTTTCAACAGATATGTTATTTGCTACGTAAGCTTGATTCAGCACCTTCAACAAAGCGTTTCGATGTGGCTCTGAGTTTAACAGTAGAGATAGGACTGAGATTCGGGCTGGCTGCTTATTTAACTGTTCCACCACGTTGTACTCGCTGTGCTTGATAAACTTCAAGAATTTCTGTGCTTCTTCCTCATCCACAGGCCTTTTAGTTTCTTGTACGGGTGGAACTTCTTGCTCGTCTTCGGCCTCATTCATCACTACCTTTCCCTTTTGTTTCAAGTCACTGTTTTTCTCTGCTGGTTCGACTTCTTTAGAATAGCACCGTCCACTTCGGGTAAAATGACCTACCTCCCAACATCTCCAGTTATGGCTTCAGACTTTCCAACCTCCGGTGTCACAATATTAATATCATATTTCCATAGTACGGCTTTGTCGCCCTTATATGGGAAAGGAGATGGTACTTCAATGATCATCTTCGGTTTTACTGGCTCTTTTTTCGCATCGTAATAAATTATCAATGGTCGGTCGGCGCTATACGGGAAACCTGAAGATTGATTGTCGGAGGCGCATATTTCTCCTCTATCGGTCTCTTCGCTTCCATAAAAGATCTCGATCTCCTTATTATCCATCATATTTTGCAGCAGTTTCCTGAACTCTTCGCAGGACTGAATGTTGTGTCCCTCAATACTATGGAATCCACAAAAATTTTGACCCTTTGCAATTTTTCCTTCGAACACACTGTTAGGTCGACAGAGTAAACCCTTTTCAACTAGTACCTCCCAGATTTTCTGCAGAGGTGCTCTTATTTCAGAAACCCATCTTCTACTCTGTCGTTTGTCCTCCTCTCCTATTGCACTCACATTCTCTTCGGTGTGGTTTGGGAATGGGTTCCCGGCCGTACTGCCAGTACCATCAAATCCCAGAATGCCCACGTTGATGAGTCCTTGAACTCTTCTTTTGAAGGCCAGACAGTTTTCCGTAGAGAGTGCCCTCGGTCCCGGCATGGTATGCATAATCGGCATTGGATCGTACCATTTCTGCACGGGGGTTTGTGGGTGCCATGTAATGAGGAGAGATTAACTGTTTCTCCAAAAGTTTAGGATATAACTCCCCATATGACACAGGGATGGGGGTGAATTGTGGTCTCTCGGTGTTAGGTCTTGCTGGCCTTGGCTCATTTCTGGGCTGGCTTTGACTGGGTACCATGTTTTGTGGAAATGTGGTGATGGGTCTTTGGTGATTCATGGCGTATACGGGGTAGGCAGGAGGTGGAGCTTGGTAGTATGGGGTTTGAGGGGGATAATAGAAATTCGGAGGTGGATAGTTTCAAGGTCGAGGTTGGTTTGGATACGGATTAGGGCCATAACGGCTTCCCATTCCCACCATGTGGGCTTCTGGTTCTTTCTTCTTCATGGGTGCTATCCTTCTTGAACTTTCTAAACCTTCCATCCTCCCACTTCTGATGGCACCCTCGATAAGCTCGCCGGATATTACGATATCTGAAAAATCCTTTGTAGCACTTCCCACTAGTTTGTCATAAAACGGAGCCTTTAAGGTATTGATAAAGAGAACGGTTATCTCCGTTTTTATTAGTGGGGGTTCCACTTGGGCCGAGACGTCCCTCCATCTTTGCGCATACTGTCTAAAAGTCTCTGACGGCTTTTTCTCCATCATTTGTAAGGTCATCCGGTCTGGCACCATATCCGATACATGCTTACACTGCTCACAGAATGCTGATGCCAAATCTTTCCAAGATCGGATCTTTTCCCTACTAAGCTGGTTGTACCACCGAAGAGCCGATCCTACTAGGCTATTTTGAAAACAATGTATGAGTAGTTTGTCTTCATTCACATAGCCGGTCATCTTTCGGCAAAACATAATGAGATGCGCTTTTGGGCATCTTGTCCCATCATACTTTTCAAAATCCGGTACCTTAAACTTCGGAGGCAAAATTAGATCAGGTACCAAACTAAGTTCTTTAGCACCTAGTACCGAGAAGACTTCAGTGCCTTCGATTGCTTTAAGTCTTTCCTCCAAACTCTTATACTTCTCTTGAGCCTCGTGATCCTCCATTCTCAACCTGGCTATTTCCACTGGATTGTCCAAATCTGGAACAATTGGATTGGCAGGATTGGCCCCAGGATTTGATATGAATATTCCTTGCCCTAAATGAGCAGGTGGCACCAGCCTTTGCTCTAGATCTATGGGTTCCCCTTGGGTGTACCCTCTTTGTGCTTCGTGGACGTGTGGCGGAGTGAATCCGGGGGGATAGAGCGGGTCTTGATTGTGATTAACTCTTGAACGAGGTTCCTCGATGTCAGGGCTCTGCATGGGTCCTTTTCCTTTAACTAAAGCTGACATCATCTCCATCATCTTGTTCATTTGATCTTTCTGTTCGAGCGATTCTTCTCGTGATCTCACCATTAAGTCTCTCGTCTCTTGCTGTGACCTAGCCAATTGCTCTTGTAATTCCTTTTGGATTCTTTCCATTCTTTCAATCCTTTCATTGAATTCAGCCTCCATTGTTCTAGCCTGTCGACGCGTTCTATACGAGTGGCGTGATTCCAGATTTGAAGTATTGCAACTGCGCATTATATGATCCTAACCTTAGCGAGCGATTATAGAATGTACAATGAATGAATGAATGAATAAGATGAATGCATGACAAATAAATGTTGAATAAATGACAAATGAATGTTAGTTATGAATAAATATGCAAGGATTTGGTGTTGATTTCAAGATAGCCCCTATTTAGGCATTTCATTCATCAAAAGAGTTCATTACAAAACATTTCATCATTTTGATTTGGCTATTACATGAGCTTTCTAGCTACTTCACTATATTTCTTTATTCGCTCTAGGAATTTCGATATGCTCGATCGTTGACTCGGCGGGAATTGGCAGCTGAGATCCTCTGCTTCATCTGATAATTGTACCATTTGTATGGCCGCTTCACGGATTTTGTTGATCAAGAAGCCTAGTTGCATCTCTCTTTCTTGGAGGTCTATTTTATAAGCGTGAATGTCTCTATCATATTGATCATTCTTCTCTTCCAAGGCTTTTAAGAGACTATCCAATTGTTGCTGACGATCTTGCAGTATGACCTCTAAATCCCGTATCCTTTCTTTTAGTTCTTGAAATTTAGATCGACTAGTCATTACTTCGGCAGACATGGCTTCATATTCTGCATTCTTCTTCTTTAGCTCCATCATAGTTCGTGCAGCCCTTTCCTCTTCCTTTTTCGCCTTTCCCTTCCAGAACTCCATTCTCCCTTTGATGTTGCTTATCTCCTCTTTCCATTCCGATGATGATTTGCCCAACCCGCTATTCTTGATAGTGACTCTCAATTTCTTGTTTTCCAGATGAAGGTCCCTTAAATCATTTCTTACAACTTCCATTTCCTTTTGCACTCTCTCGGTTTTAGACCTTTCAATCTCGAACATCGATTTTTAATCGGTAATTTCCTCTCTTGAGCAGCAATCGAGATCCCTTGACATCTTGGTCTTCTCGCGTTCAAACTCTTGCCTTGCCACTTCTAACTTTCGGACGGCAATTCTTTTAGGAAGGGATTTCGAAAGGCGCAACTCATTGATGAGACTTGCTGACTATTTATCCGCTAAATCCTCCATACGTCATAATCTTGAGTGAGAGTATCAGCGTACAGGCCCAACTCCATCAGATGAATTTTCTTCCAAGACTTTGCAGTATCTCGGATCCTCTTCATGTATCCCTCACCCGTAAAAGCGAACTCTGACTGTGCTAACCCTCCTGTGGCGGGTATAAATTGTCGCGAAGAAAATTGCCTTTGAACTAATAGCGGGGCATATCCAACACCTCCCCATAAACCAAGTAGTGGCACCCAGTCTTGTTTTCCGACCTTGTATAACAGAACTGACGGGCGTATCCACGGTGCTCTCCATGTTATATCCTTGGCGCGAAGGTTTTGAAAAACTGAGACCCAGTATTGCTCGGTGACTTCCTTGGGCCATTCTTTCTTGAGATAGGCTTCTAATGGTGCAAATGTTTTTGAAAACATGTGAAACGGAGTGCGCTCGACTTTTCAAAAATGGCTCATAATCCAAACATTGAGTAACTGCGCGCATCCAATAAATCGACCTTCCCCTCTTCTTCGACAACTACTCAAGGATCTGAAGGTCTCGGCTAGAATAGTCGGGACAGGGTTGATTCCTTGTTTCAATTTTTCAAAGAAATCAACTACCGCGACTTCAAGATGTCCGAGAACTTTTGGGAAGATGATCAAACCGTAGATAGCCAAAGCGAATAGATTCACCCTTTTCATCATGTCAGGATGGTTCAGAACCAAATCTCGTAAGGAAGACCATGGAATGCAAATGGCTTCATTCTTCTTCTTTATCTGTTTTTTCAGCCCACTGTCATGTCATATCATATCTGTCAACCTCACTAGCTTCTTCTTAAAGGTCATCGGCTTAGGCTCCTTCACATATACCTTATAGTATTGTGTGCATTATCAATGGCAAAGCAAAGATACTCCTCTATAGTTGGGGTCATGTCCTCTCGATTGAAAGTAAAACATTGGTAGGCCGGATCCCAAAATCTGATCATGGCTTGAATCAAACACTCATCTATGTTGATGGTGATCAAGTGGGCTATATCTCTGTACTTCTCAATGAATATACCCTTAATGTCCGAGTCCCACTGATCCCAAATCCGAACCAAGTCTTCAAGGTTATTCTGGCGAACATTGACCGTTACATGCTCAGGTAGATTGAAGAAACATCCCTCCACTAGGCTATCCCCTTTTTCCTTTTGAGTTCTTAGAGACCAGTCCTGAACCACGGCATTCTTCTCGACTGTTTGTATAATTGGCTCTTCCATTAGAAACCCCTTTTTTGGCCACTAATCTTTAATTAACACCCTCCTAATGTGATGCCTATAATGCATGATGAGAAAAACAATAAGGCAAAGACAAATAACCTTGATTAGTAATTAAATACAGGCAAAAAAATGGAAAATTCATCAATTCGAACTAATTTATTAAACAGACCTAATCTCCTTTGTGTAGAAAGTGAAAATGCAAAAGGTAAGGGGTGTTCCTCCCGTGTACTTATTTCGGTGACTACTAACGGACAGAGGTTCGGCATGGCTCTAATTAGGTGGCTCGTACGGTTCACTATATGTGGTTTCGGTTCTAGACAGGTACTCGAATTGTTCGTACTATCGTCTACTAAGACTAGTACGAAGCCTCGGTCGTAGCCCATCACAGGCTCATGAGTTCAATTCGAGGGATTACATTTACTTATGCCTATACGGAGGGACAGGTTAACTCACGAAAGCATAAGTCATATGTAACCCGAAAGTATTCACTAGCCTGTGCGGAGGGACGAGTTAACTCACGAAGGCGTAGCGTTTACTTTCACTTAAATGGACAGAGCCCGTGTATAGAGCTCATGTTATGCAAAAATGCAAGTGCACGGTGTGTGTGGAGAAACTCACAAACCTTTACGTTTTATTTAAAAACTAAACCAATACTAAAACCATAAAAATTTAAAGCTGAAAAATAACCAGATAAAACAAGTTAGAATATATACAACACGATGCAAATGCAAAATTTGAGGATCACGACTAAATGTTAATTTGAACAAGGAACTTTGAAAATTTTGACAACGTGATTTTAATTCCAGACACGACTCTCAAAAAGCGTCCCCAGTGGAGTCGCCAGCTGTAGCGACGTAAAACTTTAGCTCGGTCGCTAATTGTGACGATTTATTGAGAACTTGAAAAACGAAGTTTGATTTTTGAAAATAAACAGGGAGTCGCCACCGATCCTTTTTATAGGTGTGATCGGACACCTAATAAATTTATTTTTAAAATAAAAGAAGGCTGAGTTTAGGTCTACGTTAAAATCCAGAGAAAAGTAGGGACAGGGAGTCGATTACGCGCGAGGAAGGGATTAGCACCCTCGCGACGCCCAGAATTGGTATCTCATAAACACGTGTTGTCTTGATTTTCAAAAATACGAGTTCAATATATAATTTGATCGTGATCCAATTTGAAAAGACGAGAAATCTTTAAGTTTTTTTCTATTTTTGAGAAGGACATATCGTTTTAACGCGAGTCGACCGATATTCACTCAACATAGCGATGAAATCGAGGACATTGTGTTTAAATCGATACGTTGCCTTGATTATTGAAATTGATTTGAAAACGAGAATGAAAATATTCCAAGATAAAGAAGGAAGCTATATTAAGGTTGAAATAAAATATGAACAAATAGGCTAAATCCGAAACAGATAAATAATAGGAGGTTACAAATATATGAAGCAAATAACATGCAAAACATTAGCAGTGTATATATGATAATAACAGCATAAAACAATAATAATACATATGACGTTAAACATGATAATAATAATGATGTAAACATAAAATGGTAAAGAACACATATATATATGAAATATAATGCTGAATTAAAAGTATATACAACGTGTAATTGAAAGCGTAAATAATAAAAATAACCAACGATAATAATATACAAGTATATGTATGTACTAAAATACATAAGTAATAAATAATAAAAAAATAAAAATATATACATGGTATTTGAAACATATGCATAAAAAATACAATATTTAAAGGGAATATACATATACATATATATATAAAAACGTACACGCTACACATACGTCGAATATAACTATTAAGAAAGTACATAATATATGGTATTGAAAATGGAGTATTAAAAACATAAAATAATATATACATTGTTTATAAAAATGCGATATCAAGCAGTATATACACATAATATATAAAAGTGCACAAATAACATGACATCCACGTATATAGTATAATGAATATGCACAATGTATGTAACATTAGAAATAGAAATAATGTATCAAAATATATAACTAACAATATTAAGATAGGTACATAATAATATATATATAGATCATTTGAGGAAAACATATATACATAACGTAAAATAAAAATGATACGCGTACGATGCGTATACGATGTTCAAAATGGTAAAAATGATATCGAAAATAACCATACTAATAATATATACGTATATAAATACGTACATGGAATAATGCAAGAAATAAAGGACATTTAAAATATATACATAATACATATAGAATACATATAATATACATATATTTGAAAAGACAACAGTATAAAATGGACTTGCTAATACACATTATATATATACGTATGTACATGGGTATGAATAACAAAGATGATGGAAATATTTAATGTATAATATTTGAAGTATATGTATGACGCAAATATATATATATATATATATATATATAAGGTAGTGTTGAGATAGGTATACAATATATACACGTTAAAAATAATAATAATAAAACATGTGATGATATTTCACCAATATATATATATACTAAAAATATACAAAATAATATATAAAATATAATAAAACGTACGTAAAATATATAAAACGAAAATATATATGTTAAATAACATTAAAATATTTACATAATACATTTAAATATTTTAAAAAGTAGCTAAAATACTAAACACAAATACATATATATGTATATGCATATAATAAAAATATATAATAATGTATAATGATAATAATAATAATAATAATAATAATAATAATAATAATAATAATAATAATAATAATATGAAATAAGGAATTAAAAAAACGAAAAAAGGACTAAAATTAAATAAAAAATAGAGTTGTGGGGTCAAATTAAAATAAAATCAAAGAAAAAGGACTTAATGGTAACACGGGCATAACTTAGGAGGACTAAAATGGCAAATATTCCTTTTCATCAAAACGCAGCATAACAGCGTGGAGGACCAAAATGAACTCGGGGGCAAAACAATGGGGCCGAATTAAAAATAAGAAAACCTTGATTGTAAAAACCGGAAAAGCGGAAGGGTGAAAGCACAATTAGCCCTTCCGCTTTTAAAAACACGCGATCTCGGCCGGCTGGTCGGGTCGACCCGACCCACTGACCTAAAACGCGCGTCGTTTTCGTTTAATAAGAGGGCAGGACCAAAACGCACCGTTTTGGTCCCTATATAAGACAAAAAAAAAATTTGTTCATTTGTATCAGGGAAGAGAAAAAAAAAAAAGGGGAGGAGAGAAAAGGAGAGAGGAGGAAGGAGGAGCTCAGGCCAGGGGCCGGCCACGGTCCGTCGCCGACCGTCACTGTCAGAGGTTCGCGCATGCGCGGCGCGCCGCCACACCATATATATACGATGGCCGGAAATTTGAAAGGTCATTTTTTTTAGTTATTTTTATATATTTATTAAATAGGTATTTAACTAAAAAAAATAGGCTAAAAAAAAATCTAGAAACAGATTACCTTAATGCTCTAATTTATATTTTGGGTATTTGGTCCTCTGCTTTTGCGATTGTGTCCCTATTCTATTCTTTGTATTGATGGTGAAAAAATCGAACAAACAAAAGAGCCGGAAAAAAAAAAAGGTCCCTTTTACATTTTCATTTGGGTTTTTATACCCATTTACAGGTTGCTCTTTTCTTTTTTTATTCTGTCTTCTTTTTGACTTCTTGCAGGTGCAGAGGGATGGGCAAGCGGTGGAGGTGACCCTGGAGCAGTGGCAAAGCGTCGGTGGTGGATGGGACAGAGCGGTGTGAGGTTCTGCTACTGGATGTCGGGGTGGGGTTAGGGTTTCTGTGTATTGGGTAGGTTAGTGGGTTTGGGTTGTTGGGTTTGGGTTGTTGGGTTTGATGGGTTTAGGGATTGGGTTTAATGTGGGTTAGTTTAGATGGGTTTGGGTGTAATTTAAAAGGGCCAAAATTGGCCTATAACAATAACATTATCAATGAAAAATGTTGACACGGGATACTAGAACATTCGAAAAACAATATTAATAATGATATTTACAAAAGAAGAAAAAAATAAAGATAAATCATGAACAAATAAAAAACGCTTAGTGATAATAACATAAGATAATATATACATAGAAATATGTAAGAAATATACAATTAATACATTGAAAATATATACATAATGTATAAAGTATATATAATATACATTAGAGATAATAATAAAAATATTCATACACTATATAAATACATCCATATATAAGTAATAAAGAATATACAATGAAATATAATATCAAAATTAAGTATACATATCATAAAAAATGTATATATATGATATAGTATTAAAAACATGACATAATATATGATGTGATATTAAAAGTAATTGTATAAATATAATGGTATTAAAGATATATATACATGTTATAAATAATAATAAAAACACTAGAATACATTTCACAAATATATATTTATATACTAAAAATATACATAACAATGTGTAAAATATAATATTAAAAGTTTATAACGTATAAAGACATATGTATATATAATATAATATAATGCATAAGTATACTAAATACTCGGATATATATACATATAAAGGTTCACATACTAATACATAATGATAATAATAATATTGAAAAAGTAAATATAACATAACAATAATATTAAAATGAAGTAATTACAATAATACTATGCATAAAGAATATATATACACCTATATAATAACAAATATAATGACAACATTGAAATACGAAAATAAACATAGTAAAGGTAATGAAATAATTAAAATAAACCTACATGTAACAATATATATATATATATATATGCATAACATAGTGGTAAAACACGTACGTAATATATACATGAATACTTAAAATGCTAAAAACTTATTAATAAAATTATATAAATGTATTATAAAAATGTATCTAATATGTTTAATAAAATAAATAATGGAGTCATAATAATAATATAAAGTCATATATAAAAAAATAATGTTAGAATAGAGTGATTAAAATAATATCGTATATAAGAATATATGTATACATATAATACTAAACATTTAGGTAATATATACATATTAAAATAAAACTTTAGTACTAATATTACATAAATATATACAAATATATTAGGTAAGTATACGTATTATAAATATATAATTGTATAATAAAGCATAAGGTAATACGTAATAATAATAATAATAATAATAATAATAATAATAATATTATTATTATTATTATTAATATTATAAAAATAACAAGAATATTTAATAAGAAAATAAGAATAAATAAAAAAAGGACTAAAATTAAATTAAAAACGAAGTTGTGGGGCCAATTTGAAATAAAATCAAAGAGAAAGGACTTAATTGTAACACGCGCGCAACATGGGAGGATCTAAACAGCAAATATTCCCTCTCATCAAAACGCAGCGTGTATGTGGGGACGAAATTGCAAAACGCAACGAATTTTGGGCCGAAATTGAAATAGCAAAAGACTTGATTGTGAATGCCGAAAAAGCGGAAGGCTAAACGCGCGCAAATAGCCCTTCCGCTTCCGCTTAAAAACACGCCGGATCCATATAGGGCGGGTCGGGTCGATCCGACCCGCATCAAAACGGCGTTGTTTTTTGTTTAAATCTGGGTACCAAAACGGTACCGTTTCGCTGGGCTATAAATAGCCCAAAAATCTGAAAAAAAATTTGTGAGGTGGGAAAGAAAAAAAAGAGAAAGAGGAAGAGAGAAAGGAGAGAGGAGGGAAGGGAAAGGGGAATCCGGCCAGGGGTCCGATCGCGACGATCCACATGGTGTGCGGCACGACCATCGTGACACGGTGGGTAGGAAAATCGAAAGGTACGATTTCTCTTCCTTTTTTTTTAATTTCTTTTTTTTTAATATTATAATATATATGTATATAGATATATGTTAGGATATAAAAGAAAGAAGAGAAAAAAAGAAAAAATAAACAAAAGAGAAAAAAAGAAACAGATTCGGTTAAAAGAAGAAACTTGAATCACCTTTTTTTTTTTTATTGCTTCTCAATCTTTGTTTTTGTTTGTATTGTTTTTGTTCTTTTTTTGAATATCCGAAAAAAAATAAAATCCCCCCTCTTTCACAAAGTGTTTTGATTCGGGTTTTATAACCCTTTTTACATCCATTTTTTTATTGTTTCTGTCCTATCTTCTTTTTTGTTTTGCAGGAGCAGTTGAACGGAGCAGGTGGTGGTGGCAGAGGCGTCAGAGGAGTTGGTGGTGGCAGAGGCTAGGAGCGGCGGCTTGACTTAGGGGAAGGCTAGGTTTTTTTTCTTTTTTGATTTTGGGCTATTAGGGTTAGTTTGGGCTTGGGTTTGTTTAATTAATGGGCTATGGGTAAGGGTATTTAAATATTGGGTGCTGGTTATTGGTTTTGGGTAGTAAACGGGCCTCCGGGTTTGTGATGTGTATTTGGGGTTTAGTTTTGGATTAAAGTTTGATGTAATTGGGCCACGGGTTTGGGTTAGTTGATGGGGTTTGGTTGTAATTAAAAAGGGTTTAATATGAAATGGGTTTGTAAGGGTTTGGGTTTGGGCTTTAAAATTGGCCTGTACAATCTTGAGAACTCTCATTGTTCTCTTATTTATTACTATGTTCTCACTTTTAGTGGTACATGATTATATCTTTTATTTTCTTTATATTTGCATTCACTTTAGGGAATGCAACAAATCTGGTAAGACAGACTTCTAAACGCCTCCATTGATTCTTTATTTCATAATCACCATCACAAAACATGTGTGGATTTCAAATCAAAACCTATTTATTTATGTTATCATGATTAGTCTCCCATTATAATAAACATGATATAATAAATAAATTATAGTAAAATATACCTGAAATTCTTTAACATCATTGTTATCACCCTGGCTATTATCACGAGCACTATTACAAGTAGTAAAAAAACTTTGTTTTCGTAATAACATTTATAATCTAATAGTAAAAAAAAATCATTTAATAAACAAAATCATAATTTTCGTGTATGATGCTTGAAAGTTATCTGATACACATTGGACCAAATCAATACCACATATATGTTATAAAATCTTATGATGCTCTAATCAAATATTTATAAATTCAATTTTAAAAGATATAATACAATAATTTCAAGCATACTTAATAGTTTAAAAGAAACCTTAAAGTAATAATATTTTTCATAAAATACTTTTACCAAAAATCAATTAACAAAGGAGAAAAACATATAACGTAAGGATTATATAAATTTCTTTGCATAATGATTACCCATAATACGCAGGCCTCAATTGAAAACTGAAATAGCAGTAGCTCTAGAAGGCAATCGACAACAACTTAAGTAGCAAATTTGATTGGCCGGCTATTGCATTGGTTGTTGCTTGAAATGGGTAAAGCTTAGTGAAAGGGAAAATTATTTTGTGACTTACAGAGAAAAACAATTAAAAGAGAATCGTGTTGATAACGTATTATAAAATAAATAAACAAAGAGTGAAGAACAAAGAAAATAGGAGAGCAAAAGAGAGAGCGTATTTTATTGATCAATTGGAATATTTACAAAGCTTCCCAAAAGTCTCTATTTATAGGCATAAGAATTATAAATGAAGTAGATACTTACTCCTAATGACTATTAGAATTTAAAGTACATTAATACTTATCTTGATAGACATCTACTTAATAAAATATTCATAACAAATATAAAATTTTAGCAAATAAAAATATATAAAATAACTAAATATTAAATTAAAAATAATATAAATTTATATTTTTAAAAATAATATGAATAAGCTTAAAATAGTTTGAACTAGTCATTTACAAACATGAGTAAACCTGAGTAAAAATTTAAGCTCATATTTAGGATCAAGTGAACTTGTTCAAACATAAAATATATTAATATCAAGTTTAAACTTAACCTGATTCGACCCAATGCAACCACGAATACCTCTAATCTAAAGCAAAACTAAGCATTTGGATATTATCCTCTATGCTAAAATGGAAAAGCTGTATTAAATTTCACGACACTATATGTTTCCTTTTAAATAGTCCAAGCTAATATCTAATTGAGAGGAAGTTCCTAGTCTAAGCTATTGTGTGGTTGTTATTGATACTTTAAAAGTGGTGAATGTACTTTGGAAATTCTTGTATCAAATTAATACTTTTAATATTACTATTAAAAATTTTAAATAATATTAAATTAGAATAGAGTTAATATTTATTGTATAAAAAAATATTATTTACGTTTATATATTTGAAGTACTTAAGGTTTTGTAAATGGAATTTTTTGTTCGGAGTTGATCTACAATTAGAGAAAATAACTTTTAAGATATTTTTATACAATAAATATTAACCTTGTTACAATTTGGACTTATTTAATTTTTGAATAGTATAGGAACTAAATTGATCCATTTAATAATAGATGGACTAATTTGATACAACTCTTATAATATAGGGACTTTCAGGGTACTTTAACCCTTTAAAAATCAAAGGGTTGGTCACCCAAATTTTAAATGCTTTCCTTTTAGTTACCCAAAAAGAAATCATTGCAATTTTGTCACCATCATTAGTAAACGCTTTCATCTAAGTTACCTAAGCGTTAAATCTCCAATGGCAATTGACTGTATACGTCAAATCATGTTCACATCATATTTATGTTTTTATTTTGATCACTTAATTTTTAAGGTGCTTTCATTTTAGTCACTCAAACAAATTATTTTTTAAGTATTGACCTCAATAAAAAAAATTAAGGATTAAAATGAAAAAGAGATAGAAACTAAAAAAATGCATTAAAATACTGTCAAATTGTACTTGTTTATTTCATTACCAAAAATTCTAATTTTTGCAATCTTGAAATTTTAAGTTTCAAAACATCAGAATCAATTAAATCAATTGTTGAAAAATTTTTATGCTTGATAATGTCAATAGATTTGTTACTATAATATTGAAATAATTAATTTAATTAATTTAATATCCTCAATTTAAAATTTTATTTTATATTTCCAAATTATCCTTTAAAAAATCAACTCAAATAGCTATCTTTAATAATTGTCTACAAAAAAAATTTATATGATTTTGAATCTTTCGTGCTAAACTAAAAGCAAAAGAAAAAAAGAAAAAGGATTGCAATTAATTTCAAGTGTCTAGATTTGGTACCATTTGCAAATTTGTTGATTTTTGCATGTCAGATATTAATCTAGATATACTAAGTTGCAATTGGACTAAGTAACAATTGTAAGAAAAATAGAGATGGATACCAAAATTTTGTTCACACAGTTTGAAAACTTTCTACATCTGCAAAGTCTTGCCTAGAGAGTTAATCTACTATACTAAATGAGTATAAGTTGTGATTTAAGTTTTACTTACTCACCAAGTAGTAACCTCACCTCTATACTTAGATTAGATAATTCTCCCTAACTTTCTTCCTTGAAAAACTATTTTACTCAAATCAATTTTTACTTACAATTTTGCACTCAACAATACAATTCTCATGTAAATAAGTATAATAAAAATAGTCTAAACAAGTCATCCATATATAAGAGTTAATATGGCTTGTTAAGTTATAATCAATTCCAATAACTTGATTCCACTAAAGTAGCCACAAAACATGTCTTCGCTACACTTCTTAAGGCAAAGATCTTTTAGGCATAAATCTCCTTGAAGATTAAATATTCTATTTTAGGGGATTTGGATTGTATTAAATGTCTTCATCCAATCCTTGCTTTCTCTAATTCTAATAATTCTCATGATTCAACAATTTATGGTCTATGTTAACTTTAATGTCTCAAACTTTTGATATAACAACATTTAAGATAAATTTTTATTTATATTTCCTAAGTCATTTGGTGAAAATAACTACTAAAAAATTTGTTAAACATTTTAAAAGCATTTCAAAGACTTCTAAAAGTACTAACAAAACACATTTTAAATATGTTTTAATTTATCTAAATGTCTTTGAGTTAATCCAAAATGTTTTTAAGTGTTATAAACCCATTTTATACAAATTTGTGAAGTTGTATCTATACTTAGAGGAAGTTCTATCAATAGAAGCAAGTCAGAGAGCACCCCAAATATTCCTCCAAACTTCTACCGATACTCAATGGGACTTCTATCGATACAAGTTCACTTCTACCTATACATTTTGTGGGTTGTACCAATACAAGTCTGTCAGCAATGCTTCTAACGACTAGAAAGTATCCCTAATGGCTATAAACAATTGCAAATTTTCCCTTGTTATATATACACATCAAGAGCACATCAAGATACAAGAGATGAACATTCAAGCATGAAAATCAAGAAAAAACCTTCAATTATTTGTTTTCTTCATTTTCTCTTGTACATTTTTATTGAGAGTTTATTGTAATATATTTTCTCACTCTCAAATCTTTGTATTTAGAGCTTCAATTTGTAAACTCAAACCTACTAGAGGTTCATTGTTAGTTTGCTCATCTTCTATTTGTTGTAAAGAGCATATTAGGTTTTTGAGGTATAAAACCATAAGCAGATTGTAAACGGTTTCTAGTTGAGTTACATGTAATAACCCATTTTTTAGTGGTTTCGAGACCACAATTCTGACAAGAGAGCCCATAGATATATTTAATTAATATTTATGAGTTAAATACAGTATAATAATGAATCGTAATTTAATAGATTTTATTAATTTATCAGTTAGTCAAGGTATAAGTGGTGCGTACCGAAAATCAAGTAATTTTGAAAAATGAGGTATTGGGACCTCATTTCTAGAAACCGAGCCTATGAATACTTTTAGTAAATATTTACGGAGCTTTTAAATTGGTGAATTGAAGTTTGGTCTAAAAATTTTAGCAATTGAATAGTTAATTAAAGAAAAAAGGATCAAATAATAAAAGACGTACAATTTGATCTCTATTGAATTTTATTAATTAAAATATTTATTTAGTAAAAGTGGGAGGACTTATATGATATTTTGACCATAATGGATTGGCATGGGCGACGGCTAAGACTTTATTTTACTTAAAATTATATGATAAAATTTATATTAAATTAAAATTAAAAGTTAATAAAACATAAAAATAATTAGAAACCCATCATCTTCATTTTCTCTTAGCTCCAAACTGAAACACCATTGAAGAACATCTAGGAGCTTTCGGTCAAACAAAAATTTATGCATGTAAGTGAATTTTTTATCCGTTTTTAGTATATTTTATATTTTTGAGATTGATGAAACTAGGTCCAATTTGAGGTGTTCATGAGTCAGGTCCAACCAAAACTTTAGGCCCGTTTGTTAGGTACGAGCCCGACCCAATCCGAAAAATAGGCCTAACATTTTGTCCAAGCCTGACCCGGATAAAAAAGCTAAAATACGGGCCTAACCCAGTCCGCCCGTATTAATTATTTTATACTATTTATTATACAATTTTTAAAAAAATATAATATATCAAAAATACTAAAAATATTAAAATAAATATTTCTCAACAAATTGAAAATAAATTAAAAGATATATGTATTCTTAAATAATACTAAGATAGGTGCAGCTTAACAAATAAACGCCTCTAAAATAGTAACAAAATTAACAATAAAAGAGTTATACAATATCCAAATAATAACAACAAAATAGTAACGACATAGTAGTGAAATGTTAGCAAATAGTGAAAAAATAACAAGAAAATAGCAAAAAAAAAGAAGAAGAAAAAACAACAGTTTTTTTTGCATATTCGAGCCAGGCCAAGCCCGAGCCAAAAAAGCCTTACCCTTATTTTTTTGTCCAAGCCCATTTTTCGGGCCTATAGTTTTACCCAAACCCTCCCACTTTTCGAGTGAGCCTTCGGGTGGACAGGTCTAGGTCCAACTAACTTGTATCTTTGTTTTCAAAATTGTTAAAGATTTTTAAAGTTTCCATTGATTAAAATTGAAGTTTTTTATGTTTAATAGTTTGATTATAAGCTTAGATATGTTTAAAGCTTAATTTGTTAAGTAAATTTTGTTAGTTTTGCATATAGGGGCTAAAATGAAAATTTGATGAAATTCTCATGAGGTTTCTATAAATTTAGGTTTTAGAGGGATTTCGAAGGACATGATTGAAATCAAAATGAAAAACGAAGTTCAGTTGTGAAAGTTATAATAGCTTTGGTTTAGGGACTAAATTGAATAAAATGAAAAAGTTTAGGGGCATTTGAATAATAAAATTAAATTGATATATACTTATAATAGGATTATATAAGATGTTTGGAATTGATAAATTAAATTGAATTATTGAATAGATTGAAAATTGGACCAAATTGAAGATAATCAGGTAAATGGCAAACCTTGTTGATTAGGCCTTAGAGAGTTGTTTGTTTGTTGTCTTGACTAGGTAAGTTCAAACGGTATGTTTGTGTTAAATTGTTATACATTTAGAATTATAATTGTAATTATGTTTAATTAAAATTTTAATTATTTACAATTCAGTACAAAAAAGGTGAGATAGATGATTAAAATGAATACGATGAATTGCAAATTGAAATAATTATGGAATTGACCTTAAATTGAACTGAAATATGATATGTTATGTGATGATGTGATGAAATGAGCTAAATTGAGTTGATTTAGACAGGTTGATAGTGATAAAGACTAAAGTAAATATATGTGGAAGTATGATATAATGTTGTAAACATGAAATTGAATCAATATGGTTATGTGCTGTGCTATTAGTTTTGAGAATTGATTGTTTGGTTGCTGAAATTATGTAATGAAATTGAGAAACTGTTACCCTATTAACTGTTCCGGAAAAGTCGGATATAGTTGGCATGCCACAAGATAGGAAGAGTTCAGAGTTATACGACTACGTGTCGAGAAGTGTTGGGCACTCCATTTGTCGGTTATACCGACTAGCACAAGGTGCAACTTATTATTTTCGGATTTATCCGACAAGCACTGGATGCCAAATTGATGTGTTGGTTGGATCCGTGTATCTGTCCAAGTCCGAGTCAGGTTAATAGGGACATGTATATTGTAAATGGAATAAATGATATTCAGATTGAGTTGATATGATGATCGGATGATACATATACATAATGAGAATCGATTATACAAGCCCAAGGGGCCTATGTGAAAACGTGACAAATCGATGAATGTGATTCAGAATTTGTACTATGAAACAAAATTGTAATTGACATTTAATATCTATTTGGTATAAAAATGAATTGATATGATACGGGAATAAAGTTCATATGGTTTAATATGAAATGGATTGAGAAATTCAAATAATGGAATGAAAATAATGTTTGGCATTAATATGAAATGGATTGTATTGTAGGTAAGTAGATTGTATGATATAATTAAGATAGTGAATTGATTAAATGATTATTTATTTTGTGAATGGTAATGAAATGTTGAATTAGTGAATTGAAATGTTATATGATTGAGTTACTATATGGTATGATAAATGTTGAACTCACCTTTTTTATATTTGATTTTCCATGATAGATAAACTTTACCAAGCTAAGTAGCATGTAGTGTATATTTATAACCTGAGGTAAGTTACTTGGTTTAATACTTGTGAACTTATTAAGTATCGTATAAGCTTACCTCATTTGTTTTTCCTTTTTCTTGTAGATTGCCAGCTTGCAGAACACGTCAAACGGATTGTCCAAAGTTCACACTATCCCGATATTGATTCAGTAGTCTTTCTATCGTTTAAAACTTGGTTTTATGGCATGTACATATAGACGATTTGTTTTTGGTCAATCTTGAATGTTGGTACTTTGGTTCTTGATTGTGGTTTATGTTTTGAATGGTTATATGTCATGTATATAGGTTATTTTGGGATTATGTGGTAAATGTTGTAATGTGATTTATATGGTCTATATGAAATGTATTCTTCAAGGTTATTTAACATGTTTGATGGAATGAATGGTTTAAACATGCCTTTGGATGTGTGATTATCCTTGAATCATGAAAAAGATTATGAATGGTAATGTTTTGATGAATGGTTGCTTATTAATTATATGATATGCCTTGAATCATGAATGGATGAATGAAAATTGAGATTTAGATGAACTTTACATGTTATAAGTTTAATTGTTTGCTTGAGACCTATATAGTCAATATTGGTTTGTATTAAAGCATATTTTTGGTTGATAGAAAAGTAAGATTTGGTAGGTATTTATGGTAAAATGCACAATGATGCTTATTTATGCTTGTATAAATGGTTAAGTTGTATGTTTAATATTTGGATATGATGGTATCATAATGGCATATTGGTTAGGCACTACTAGGATGTGTTATATCATGTTTTGAATTGAGTTTATGAAGTGATTTATGTATGATAAAATGCACCTAAACTTGTGTTTTGGTAATGTGTAAAGGTTTGGATTACATCATTTGAAAAATAGTCATTTTGATGTTACATGGTCTACCACATGGTTGTGTGTCATACAAGGTTGGTTGACACAACCCTGTGCCATCGGTAAGTTAGATACAGGATCATTGACATGGTCTCAGTCTCTCACACAACCCAACCACACTGCTGTGTGAATGTTTGCAATGTTTTACAATTAGGTCCACAAGACCACAATTAGTTACATGGCCTGGCAAAACGGCTGTATGACCCTACAATATATAGCACCAACCTGTTACATGGCCGTGTGACCCCTATTTTGTATTTTTATCACATTTTTCTAAAATGTTTCAAATTAGTCCTTACTTAGTTTTGAACTATTTTTAGAGCTTTCATAAGCTAAATTTAATCTCGATTTAGTATGAATAACATGTTTTGAATGAATGATTGATGATTAATGATTGTTTAAAGAAAAACATTTTGAAATGAAATATTATGATTCTGTTCTGTTATTTACTATAGCATCCGTAACCCTAATCCAGCGACAGAGATAGGTGAGGGGTGTTACACCACAAAAGCTAGAGTGTTTTAGTTAAGCCATAAAAACTAGGGGGATGATTTTATCTTAACATTGAGAAATAAAATAGGGATTGTAAATGTTATACTTTTTCATTGAAAGGTAATGATTCTAGTATAATGAATTGGGAAATCCTTGGTTGAAGTATACCAAGGTAGTGGAGGTAAGTGATTTGGGCTGAACCACTATAAATTGAATTGTCCAAGCTTTTCTTCCCTTTCCTTATCATTTAGAAAAAAAAATGTAGAAAATTTTAAAATACCCATTCATCCTCTTTTAATATTTTTTGGGCCTAACCGTCTAAATAGATTTGATAAAAAATATGCCAATAAAATAAAACAACTTTTATCATAGTGCCCGTTATTCGTTAAGTTGCAATTTGTGTTGTAATTAACATGTAAAACTAACACAACTAAAACGACACTAACAACTTATTTTCTTTTCCCTATCAATTGGGTTAATACCCAAAATTGTTTTCTTACTTTAAAAAATGAAATTGAGAAATACCAAAGATGATTTTTTAGTGAGTGATCTTTGTTGTTGTGGATAGGGTTCTTTGGCATTATTAGGCTTAAGTTGTGTGCATACCTTGCAAGTGGTGTTTCTTCTGTTATACAAAGATGTGAGGTATTTGTGGTGCTGATTTCTTCTACAACAATTTACTTTTTATTTTTCTAACATTTTAATCTTGTTTCTATAGTGGAAATTTGAGTTTGATTGTTTTTCTTTAATCATGTTATGGCAGATAAGGTGGAAGAATTCAAGTGTCTACAGTAGTGAAGGGACTGATCTCAATCACAAAACCAAATGGACTTTGTTCTTAGCCGCAAAGCTTTCATGGCAATGGCTATAGAAGGCATAGGCCAACACATTTTTAAACTTGGTATCCTCCACGTACAATATAAAAAATGTAAATATGAATATAGCCCCTAATGTTTACTTGTTTTACCATTTTGGCCCTTAACATTTAAAATTTAGTCAATATGCTTTTTTTTATGGAAAAATTAATTGAATTGTTAAAATTTTAACGAACATTGATGTGACCACTAGCATGGCAGTCCACGTTTATTTAAAAAAAAACTTAAAAAAATAAAAACATTTAAGAAATCAACAAATTTCAAAAAAGTTCATAAAAACTTTTAAAAAGTTTATTCATGTTAGCATTGAAGTATAGGTAAAATGTCATATGAGCTGCCATGTCAATGGCAGTAAAATTTTAACGGTTCAATCGAATTTTTCGTCAAGAAGCAAGCAATTTGACTAAATTTTAAATGTTGAGGGCCAAAATAACCTAAAAAAAGAATAAGAATCAAAATAACCAAATGAGTAAACATTAGGAGCTAAATTTATCTTTGTGCCTTTAATATTTACAATCGATACAAGCCCTATGTCTTCTTTGACATCTAAGCTTTTCTTTCCATTTTTGATTATGTTTGTAAATGGTTAAATTTCAATTTTGATGTTTATACTAGGTTTGAATTTAAGATTTAATTTTCATACTTTAATTTTTTATATAATCTAGCATGTCAATGTTTATAATTTTATTAGTTATTTATATAAAAAGAATGTACTATAACGACAAAATTTTAGTATTGACCCTTCTACTTTTCTAAAGTTTTAAGATTTAATCTATAATAATTATTTTAATAAATATATATTACAATTTTAATAAATAATTATAATTATAATTAAAAAATTGAAGCCCAACAAAAGCGGGTGAAATATTCTAGTTTTAATAATTTTAATGTATTCTCAATTTATTATATTTTTTTGAATTATATTTCTTTTTTAATTTTTGTATTTTTTTAATTTTTTTTGAATTCTTTAGAGTAAGGATCAAATTGACATAAATATGTAAATATTAAAAATTAAATTTTTTTAGAATTAAAATTAAGGAGTAATGTACAATTTCAAATATATATTTTATTATTAGATAATTAATTTTTTAATTTAAATATATATTTTAAAATTGAAAAAAGTATCAAAACATTTTCAAATAACAATACAAGCAATGTACCAGCCGCCGCCCAGACCTCCAACAGAAACCAATAGTAAAATGGGGACACTGTTGTTCCTTACTGCTAATTTATTTACAATAATTTTTTAGGGTTTTAAAACATTTTTTATAAACCCCAAATAGCATTAAAAAGGAAAACGAAGAAATTCCCATTCTCTCTATCTTCTCTTTAGGTGAGCACTCATTCTCTGCTCCATTTTATTTATTTATTTGGGTGATCTTTGAATTTCATTTTCATTTATGAAATCTGATTATCTTCTTACTTTCACTTGCTCTTAAAGTTCATTTGTCTAAGCTGTTTCTTTTTATTTATTTATTTATTTATTTATTTAAATTTTGCCTAAAATGACTTATTTTTGTTATTGATCTTTGAAGTAGCTTTTTTCCAGTTTTCAACACTATTTGATGTTGGTTTTACAATGCCTAGTGCTTGAGAAGGAGTGGGTCTTATTCATGTTACTTAAATACCGGGGAAATGATTTCTCGAAAAAAAAAGAAAAGAAACTGATGCAATTTGGGTTCAATTTTAATCTTTTGCTTTTTTTTTTTTTTTTTTAAATTTTAAGTTCTTTTGCTCAAGAGGCAACACTTTGAATTGACCTGGCGTGAGTAAGGCTCCATTTGCTTCTTTTTTTTTTAATAGAAATATTTTTGGGAGAATCAGTAACTAGAATTGGAATTTCATGGGGAGTGACATAAATTAATTTTCTTTAATTTAGAGTACCATTATGATTACTATTAGAGGTTAGATTTTTATCCATTTTACTCAAACTAAGAAATAACATTCTTATAGAAAACAAAGTGCAAATAGTGGATAAAAAGATGTGAGTACCAGCGAGGCCTAAGTTTTGAGTGTTCATAACTAGGAATAAAAAAGCCCATAGTTTACCTAAGAAAAGTTGTATAATGTTGAATCTACAGCTTGAAGGCTCATGAAGACTTTAGCATGTGATAAATGGGAGTTAGCTGTTAGTTAACTGAGGGAGTTAGATGTTAGTCAGCTGTTTTGGTTGTTAAGCAGTTAATTCAGTTGTAGTTAGTTAGTTCTTTAGCAATTAATCAGTTTATGTATAAGTAGATTAGAATGTGTACATTCTGAAAGTAATGTTGATCGAAACAGAGTGTTATCTCATTATCATCCTCTCAATGTTTGTATGGTTTTCATTCTTTTCTTTTCATCTATTGTTTTCTATCTTTCTCTTCTCAAGATTTTCATTCTCAATCTAGATTTCTTGCATGAATTTAGCATCTCTCATACTGGTTTTATAGTTACTAGATTGACTTTGAACTGCTGCTTTTGAAAACTTTGGGATTTTTCATACTGGTTTGTAATGATAATTGCGTCTTTCTATATTTTTGTTGCTACTTTTTATAATGTTGACATTATTCTATATCAATTTGTTTTTGCTTATGTTTTAAGTATGTTGGTATTACGGTTACATTTGGCCTTTTTGAGTTTATGATAGAGTCAAGAGTTAGCTTTTGAATACCCTTTTTATTTTCAATATCAGGTAGCTCCAAATTATCGTTTTTTCTAATTTGAGAATTCGATATTAAGACTTTATTATTAGATTTTAGATTGGATTTTCATTACATTAGGACGTAAAGCAGATATCCACTATTTTGCAAAAATATTTGGAGAATCTTGCAAATGGAAAGTGTTTGTCCTTTATATCATAATTGAGTGTTAACATCATCATTATCTAAAATATAAAATATTCTTCTTTCATTCTTTTTTTTTTTTTTTTTTTTTTTTTGTGAATTCTTTAGTTGCTGTTAGTCTTATCATTATCTAAAATATAAAATAATATATAATCATGGTGCACTTGCTAATAATTGAGTGGCTGTTCTTGCACTCTGCCCCTCTGGACTGCGTAATTTGAGCTCATTATGAAAGGGATTATGTTTATGGATTAGACTTTTCTGATCTTGATCTTGGTTCTATATTCTGTAGGTTGTAATGCTGTAAGCTGGTAAACCTTCTTATCCTCATGCATGCTATAAAAGGTGGGTGGGTTGGGCAAACATTTGCCCTAGCTAAGTGCAATGAGTCCGGAGGGAAGAAGACTCGGGTTCGGCGTTCAAAGGAGGAAAGGAAGTCAATGGTTGAATCTTTTATAAAGAAGTAATCTCACATAGTTCCTCTTCCTTTTGTTTGCTACTACTGATGAATGTAATTATTTCATCTTAATTTAGTCTTTACCAGGACCGGTTTTCTCTTTTGTCATTCCAATCCACTTCTATTTACCCTGTGACATGGTAGTCATAATGGAATTCTTCTGTATATAGTAGGGTATTTGCCTAAAGGTATTATATTTCTTTGAAGATGGTATACTAAGACACATTTGGCTTTCTTTTCAAACTTCAAACTGGACTTTCTTTGTTTGATATAAGGATTTTTGTGCAAATATAAATGTAAAATGTTGCTATCAGCATACTTGGTAGTAAAAGTTGAAATGTGACCTCTTGCTAACTTTGTTGATATGATTCTTTGCTGTTATTCATGGGGGAGCATCATTTATGGTTCATTTAACATGCAACATTAGATTTTTAAACCTATGTAGAATGTGGAATAGTTCAATTTCCATGTTGGATTCAATTTGGTGTACCCATTTCCATAAACCTTATACTTCTTTTATTTCCTTTCACGTGGATTTTTAAACTTATAGGCTATTTTTCTCTTCGAAGAAGATTTTAAACTTACTAGAAGATTTCCTGTCTTAAAACTCACCCATTGATGAACTTGTCGCAGGTATCAAGAATCAAACAATGGGAATTTTCCATCTCTTAACCTCACCCACAAGGAAGTTGGTGGGTCTTTCTACATAATACGGGAGATTGTGCGAGAGATAATTCAAGAAAATAGAGTGTTGGGTCCTGCTAAGTTGACTGGAGGGGAACATGACATTGATCGGTTCTTGCAACAAAATCCACTGGGTTCCATTTCAACTCCTCCTGAACCTCTTCTGTCCGAACAATCAAATGGAAGTTCTTTTGTTCCTAGTCATCATGAGGATGAAAGTGATGAATCGGTTATGGTTACTAATGGGAATTCTATGGAATCTGAATATAAAGAGTTTGGCAGTGAAAAAATTATTAATGGGAATCTTGTTGATGTGACAAATGGAACTGATAAAGCAGCACTTGTAGAAGTGCAAGTAATTGAACCTCCTGAAAGTGATAAAAGTAAAAAGGAAACAGATGTATTCACATCTAAAGTCATTCAAATAGAAGCAGATATAGTAGTAGAGACATTTCCCTTGCGGCCTGTTGCTAAACCAACTGACAGCATCAATGGAATGTCTAGCGAAGTTGGGAAATTAAATGAAAATTTGGATAAAACGGAAAATGGGAAGCTGAATGTGAGTCAAGAAAATGGTAGTTTTAAGTTGGATGGTATGAATTCCTCTGAGGTTTCTGTGTTGACAGATGATGGTAAAGAAGTAGAAAACAATGTGGATTTGTTGTTGGAAAAGAATTCCAATTTAACAGATAAGAAAATGGTGGAAAACATTTCAGATCCGTTATCAGAAAGCTCAGAATGCTCTACTGGGGAAACTGCTAAGCTTGATACTCCCAATGGTGCAGCATTAGAGGTCTCTCGTTCTGATACTTTAATGTCGGATACAAATGAACAAAGCAAAGCAATTGTTGGAGAGGTGAGCTTTGGTCCAAAACCTTTGTACATGTCTATGTCTGATATCAAGCAACGAAACATCACTTAATATGCATGATTTAACAGTTTTTGTCTATTAGCATGTGAATGTTTGTTTGCCTTTACCTATATTCACTAATTATGAGTTTGCTTAATATGCATGATTATGTTTTTCATCAGGCAATAAATGTTTCAAATGGTGTCCACCCAAAAAATCATGGCACTTACGAGTCAACATCGGAAAGGGCCATTGCAGTTGAAAGTAAAGTTGATGCGCAGCATGTCAACTCAAAGAAAGGAAGCAGTAAAACATTAGACCGAATTAATCTGTAAGTATCCCTAGTCTTTGCTCATTATATTTTTAAAGTCGAATATATAGAGTTCCTTAGGGTATTCCATTGGTTTCTATGGACAGTGAATCATGGGAAGGGACATCGAAAAGCAGTGCAGAATCTGAAACTAACCCCCTTTGGACTATCTTTAAATCCTTTGTTACCGCCTTTATAAACTTCTGGTCTGAGTAACAGTTCGCAGGGGAGTGATACAAATTTTATTAGGGATTAGTAACCACTAGAGCGTGTTGTTCTTTTCTGTTGTGTTAGCCTATTAAATGTTTGCACCATACTAAGTACTGTTTACGATATTACAAGAGTTCTGGGGGTATATCGGTGGCTGATGGACTGAACTAGATATGGCATCTAGTGATATGGTTATATAGTTTAGTGCAATGTTCCTTCGGTCTATTGGAACACTATGGTGCTATTTTGTGAACAGAATTAGCTTGAATTTCAAATGCAATCAAAGGTGATATGTTTTGTATATCGTTCGATGATATGCCTGAGTATGTAGGATGACAAGCATGAAATGTGCAGGCAGGGGAAATATGACTCTCTGAGTCCCTGCTTTCTATCTGTTTTCGGGTATATATAAACATAAAAATCAGAGACATTTAATATTTACATTATGGACTTTTTTATATAATCTCGGACAATATGCATTTAAGCGCACTTGAACTTATATCTTTTTGGTTATTATAATAGCAACGAGATCAATTGAGTTAAGATTTAATCAATTGAGAGTAGTTAATGAATCGGTTTAAGTTTTGTATTACAGTAACATGAATGAAAAATCAACCAAAATTAATGTTTTATTTTGAGTATTTGAGATACGGTTACATTTGGAACCTGAATTTAAAAATTTGGATTTGAATTTTATTTTGTTATATAAATTTTGGGACAAATACAAATTACTTGAGATTCAATATAATTATATGAATATAGCTTTTTTTATATAATGCTTTTCTACATTTGGATATAATTTTTTTGGGTGCAAGTTAGGCTTTAAGTTTGGTAATTGTTCCAACATTGAAGTTTGAAATTTTTTTTTTTATTCAAGTTAGTCTTGAAATTTTCTTGAAAAATATTAGATAAAAAAAATCAACTTTAAGACTTAACTTATACTAAAAAAGTTTAAACTCCAATACAAGAAAAGTTGTTAAATTCGGATCCAAAAGAACCTTTTTAAAATTTAAAGGGCTTGAAGTCTGAAGGTCTATAACCTAGACAGCAAGAGATGATTATCCAACTGTTCTCTATTATTATTGCTAACTTTAAGCGAAGGGCTTTGTCACAACAAGTTTTCAAGTAAAATTAAAAATTCGGTTGATGAATTTTTAGAAAAAAATGTAAAAGATTCGGTTAAAAATGTGGTTTTTAAATTCGATTTACCTATAAAAGGTGTCATTCTAAATTTTTTTAAAAGTTTATTTTGCATGGCATAAAAAAAACGATGAATCCATAAAAAAAATCCAATGGTATTGTGACATGAGTCTATGTTTTCCCATATCATCATATTCTTTTGGTAAATTTTGTTTTTTTAATAAAAAATATATATATTAATTTTAACAGCGAATACTTTATACACTAACAGCATATATATATATATATATATATATATTGTTTTACAAGCAACTTTAAGAATTTACACATATTTTTTTAAAGATTTTATTATACCTTTATAAAATATTTATCAACCCCATAACTTTGCTTGTGGAGTAATTAACTGACAATATACCAAATAAATTTTTTAATTTGTTAAAGGGTATTTCACTCTCCCTCAAAAGGTAAAATATATTTATCCTTCGAAATCAAATATGTTGTTTTTGAACAGGTCCTTTGAATTCTCAATATTTTACTATTAGGATGAGTATTAAATTTAATTTAATATTAAATCTATTAAAATAATATTATTTTTAGAATAGTTAATCTAAAATCAAATTCTCTAGTAGAGTCCCAGTAAGATTGTATGCTCAACCATTGAAGACGTGCCATCGATCATTTCCCAACCACCGGAATGTCGTTGTTGCAGTCACCAACACTTCGACCTGGTTCAGTTTTTGTCGGTTTACTCCTAACTAGTGACAGCCCGATGGTCCGATCCAGCTATCGATGGGACCGTCGACCTAATTTCACATACCAAGCCCGATTTGACCAGTTTTTGGGTCTTTATCTCAGTTTTGGGCTCCTAAGCCCAATTTATAATCTTAGGTCAAATTTTCAAGTTCAATTACCCATTAGACTAATTGTTTGACTTGAAAATTAATTTTCAAAAATATCATATTAATTTTAATTAATTTGATTAATTTAATTTTACTTGATCAAAATTAATTTTCCAAAAAATCACTTAGATTTTCCAAATTAATTTTTTAAAGAAATTTTTTTAATTAAATTCTCTAGTTGAACAATTTTTACGACTGCCCAATTTAATTCCACATTGAATAAATCAACTTAATTAAATTATTTCCAAAGTCGTTTAATTTACTTCTAATTCAATATAGTCTTAACGAACTTCTATTGAGCTAGTGTAGAGACCAATCAGACATATACAATTAGGCTCTAGTAATTGCAATTATGTCCAGAAGCATCTTTTTGATAATTCGCAATTAGTTAATCATGGAGTCAGTCAACAAGAAGTAGCATGATTGAAATCTCCTTATTGTATACTCTTTACGAAAGCAGTTCATACAACTATTTTGTCCAATGACCTTGTCATGTGTGTGCTACCCTCATATGATATCTTTGATTCCTTTTAGTTAAATCTGTTCACTCAATACAATCCTATTTTATCTCATTGTCACAATTGTGTCTTCTTCATGATAAATATGATCACTATCAACAAATGACTATTGTAAATTGCTTGTTTGAGAACAAGCAACCCATTACCACGTTCTATATTTATCAATCCACATAAACCGATGAAAGGATATCGTTAACTCTTTAATTGAGTTATGAATTTAATTGTTTCTAGTAAAGCCATGCCATAAACAAGTAATGTACCCAACATACCGACTATTGGCTCGATCATCTTTAGAGCATAAGCCTCCACTTATGTTAAAACACATGAGTTACATACGTATGGTCAATGACTAACTAAGGATTTAAATAAATCACACCATGAATGTCACAAGTGAATTAATTCACAAACGGATTCAGAATTAATTCATCTTGGGTCTTGTCCAATGTATCATTCTGCCAATGAATACATCTATGTCTCTACTCGTGGAGTTAACTACTCTGATAGCTAAGAATAGCCATCTCCTCAATTGGAATATTAGACGACATAATAATCCTTCTCAATATTTGAATCAAATGCTCACTTTGATTCTTTTATGGGATTACGAACTCTTTTAGATTATCTATTAAAGTAAGTTGTTTTTCTCGCAATGTAAACGTTCTTACAATGCCATTTATCATTATTTTGAACTCAGATAATCAATGAGCTAATATTTGCTTGTCACAATTTCGCTGTGCATGCAAAATATGAAAAACAGAAATACAAAAGACATAACAATGTGAAATTTATTTATTCATCATTCAAATATATAGAAAACAATTACATGTTTACTATATTATGGGCACATTTCCTAACAATCTCCCACTTGCCCTAGTGAAGTAAATGTGTCATGTTTCGCATTCCCATATCCTCAACGTGTTAAACTTTCTAGTTACAAGAGTCTTAGTAAATAGATTTGTAAGGTTATCTTCAGAAGCTACTTTCACCACATCTATAATTCTTTTGGCTACTACCTCTTGTATCAAGTAATACTTTCGATCAATGTGTTTCATCCTCTTGTGACTTCTCATTTCTTTGGTATTAGCTATTTCAATACTGTTATCACAATACAATGTTATAACCTTTTTCATACCAGGAATAACTTCAAGATCGGTTAAGAACTTTCGAAGCCATATTCCTTCTTTTGTTGCCTCAGAAGTAACCACATACTCGGCCTCCATAATAGAGTAAGTAGTGCAAGTTGGTTTTACACTTCTCCATACTACAGTTCCATGGCCTAGGATGAATACATTTTCCAATGTTGATTTCCTCGAATCTTTACAAGTTTGGAAGTCTGAGTTTGTGTATCCAACATGAGTAAAGTTCTCCCCATAATACACAAACATATAATCCCTGGTTCTTTTAAGATACCTTAACATATGCGTTATAGCTTACCAATACCTGAGATTAGGATTCACCTTATATTGACTAAACATTCCTTCTGCAAAATAGATATCTGGACATGTGCAAAGAGTGTCATACATAAAGCTTCCAACTACTGAAGCATATAGAACTATACTCATATGCTCTCTTTTTTTTACTGTCTTAGGACAGTTATCTAAAGAAAGATAAAAACCTAATGCGATAGGTGAGCGTCTGGCTTCGCATCAATCATTGCAAAACATTCTGGTACTTTATCAATGTATGAAGCTTGCGATAGAACTATCTTTTTATTCTTTCAATTCGTAAGGATTCGAATTCCAAGAATATAACTAGATTCACCCAAGTCCTTCATGCTAAAACTGTTAAGCTAACCACAGTTTAACAGATGAAAATTCTCCTACATCGTTTCTGATAAGTAGAATATCATCAACATACAAAATGAGGAAGATCACCTTTTTGTCCTTTATTCGCTTATAAACACAATGTTCATCAGGGTTTTGGTCAAACCCAAAAGTTTTGATCGTTTGGTCAAATCTTTTATTCCATGAGCGGGACGCCTACTCAAATCCATAAATGGATCTTAGTAGCTTGCAAAATTTCTCCTCCTTTCCTTTGACAACATAGCTAGTGGGTTGAACCATATAAATGGTCTCATCAAGATAACCATTCAAGAATGCTGTCTTGACATCCATTTGCCTGATCTTGTACTCGGGAGTAATGATAATGGATAAGAGTATACGAATAGACTTGAGCATGGCTACCAAAGAGAAGGTCTCTAGTAATTAATGCCTTTTTTCTGTGTGTAACCTTTCCCTACAAGTCTAGCTTTATGTGTTTCCACTTTTCCTTCTGCATTTCTCTTCTTCTTGTAGATCTACTTACACCCTATGGGTTTAATCCCAACCGGTAAGTCTACAAGTTCCTACACTGTATTGGATTTTATAGAATCTATCTCGGCATCCAGAGACTGTTTCTAGAGCTTGGAATCAACGTCATGTATAGCCTCATCATAAGTGAGCGGATCGTCATCCTTATGATTGACTTCCATATTATAAATACTACCATCATAGTTGAAAAAGTCTAATTCCTTAGGAACTTTCCCATTACGATAGATTCCTCTATGCTGTTGATTGTTTGCAGGTCTTTCTAGAACTTTCTTGAGAATTGAACTTGGTGATTATTCTACAACTCCCGAAAGTTTATCGAGTGCCACTTTACTTTGAGGCTTAAAGTTATCCATGTAGCTTTCATTAAGGAAAGTAGCATGAGTAGAAACTTTTCTTGTATTATCTTTCAGATTGTAGAATAATCCACCATTTGTTCCTTTTGGATATCTTACAAACATGCACAATTCTTTACATCCTTATCTAGAACGTGTGTTGGACAACCTTATATTCTAAAGTTATTTAGAATGAGTTTCCTTCCATGCCACAGTTCATAAGGTGTTTTACAAGAAGACATGATTGACACATCATTTAGAATATAACATGCTATTTGTATCACATATCCCCGTAAGGAAGTAAGGGGTTGTGAATAACTTAACATTGAATGAACCATGTCAAGCAATATTCTATTCCTTCTCTCAACTACTCCATTCTGCTATGGAGTGTCCAACGCAGTCAATTGGGATAAAATCTCATTCTCTATGAGGTATCCTAAGAACTCGTCGGACTAGTATTCCCCACCTCGGTCAAACTGAAGATTCTTTATAGATAAACCTAATTGATTTTCGACTTCCATACGAAACTCTCAAAATTTTTCAAAGATTTCACTTTTGCGGTGCATTAGATACACATATCCATATCGAGAATAATTTTCGATGAAAGTCATGTAATAATTGTAACTTCTTCTGGCACTAATGTTCATGGAACCTCATACATTAGTATGCACAAGTTCTAAATGTTGGTTGGCCCTTGTACCTTTCGTATTAAAAGATCTCTTAGTTAGTTTACCTTCTAAGCAAGATTCAAATTGTGAAGACTAACTTCCTTAAGCATACTTAAGGGATCATCTTTCACAAGTCTAGTGATTCTTTCTTGGTTAATATGACCAAGTCTTAAGTGTCATAGGCATCCCTCATTAGAGTGAGAAGTTTTAAGCTTTTTATTCACTATTTCAGTTTGAAGCATCAAGTAGTTACTTGGTTTGATAAAGTAAAGATCCTTTTCCATCCATCCATTACAGATTAAAAAACTATTTCTGTGAATAACAATCCCTTTATTGAATGTCAATGTATAACTATCATAAAATAAACATGCTACAGAAATTAAATTCCTCTTAAAATGAGGTACATAAAATAAATTCTTTAAAACAATCTTTCTAAAATTATCAAAATGTAAAATAAATTATCCCACTCCTTCAACTGAAACATAGCTCCTATCTCCGGTCCATAATGAGAGGTTCTGCCACGCAAACTTCTTGTTTTGCTAAAACCTTATAAAGAAGCATACATATGGTTAGTGACTCCAGAGTCAATAACCCATTTTTCAATTGATTCTTCCATTAATCAAGTTTTAACCACAAAAAGTTCCAAACCTTTTCCCTTTTCGGCTAGGTATGTAACACCCCAAACCCGGCCTAAACGTAACGACTAGATCTGGAGAAATTACCACGGTTTATTGGAAAAACTAAAAACCATTTGAGACTTGTAACACAAATAGCGCTAGCTTTTGATAAAAAAAATTCCAGTTTATTTGGGAAAATACTTCCTCCTAACTAATTCATTAAATTTTTCGATTATATGTGTATAAAAAAACTTAGATTTGCAGTGAAAATTCTTAGTTAAATTCAATTTTGGAAAATGCGGTTTGTTATTGAAAATCCAACATTTTGCAGATAGAATTAATATTATCTAAAAACGTTAAAACAATTTAAAGCAGAAGATAAAATCCAAAATTTAAAAACAGTCCCAAAAGTCCAAAAACAATCCATGAGCAAAACAGGTTTAATCCAAACAAGTTAAAAGAAATGAAATATTAATAAATAACCGAGCTCCTGTTGCATCGATCCGCCCTAAGTGTATGGATTACCTGAGAGCAAACAAACAAAAAGTGAGCTTACGAGCTAAGTGTTTAACTTATTTCAATTAATAAATCAGACATACATGATTCATAAGATAAAATAGTAGATATGAGTTCAGATACCAATCAAATTTAATTCATAACTAGATACAAAAATAGATGCATAACAAATACAGACTCAGATCTTACCTCCATCCGCTACACATCATCTCTGACCATCCCTACACATTAATTATGGTATTAAATAGCCCTCCATCCCCACATATCGCTAAGTGATCGTGTGCCACTTTTCAGAATATTTGCAGTCTAGCTGTTAGAACAATACGCGATAATCCGCCAGAAACAAATATATGTGGCTGAGCCACAAAATAAGGAAGATAAATTAAACTTTCAAAACTTCCCCCATAATCATAATCCCACCTCAATGCACATGCAAAACTAAACATATATCGAATGTGTGTATGACATACATGCTATACACATCGGATTTATATCATATTAGCATAAAACACATCATGCTATTACATATAACATACAACTCATGCATTCATAAGTTACATTTAATAGAAACAAAGCATCAGAAATCATGATTTATAGACAAGTTTATACCATACGGACCTTACAGAAGGGCTAAACTCGATTTGCACGACAACTACGACCCTAGGGTAAAATTTCAGAATTTGGGCCCACACAGCCCAATTGACCCAGATCGTGTGCGTCACACGGTTTGGCACATGGCCTAGCACACGGTTGCGTGGCGTCGACAGTCCAATTTTTGGCTTTCTGTTGTTTGCTATTTTTCAGGTTTTTCGTTACACACTTGGATTTTTTTTATGTAGATTCAAAAATCTAGTATTCCAGTACCTAAATTAACAATTAATAGGGGTTAATCACCAAAATTTTACCAAACCCAATTGAATAATTTAGCACAACCACCATCGATCGAACCCAATAACAGAAATGAATAATCTCTACAATGATGAAATCACTTATCTCCGAACAAATCAATAACTTAAAACGAACTTAGTTCGCCGGGGAACCAAACGTCTTAAGATCTTCTCTTAATTGCATCTAAACAAATAGATCAAAAACCAAAATCACTTCCTGCACAAAGAATTAAATAACCTCAACATGCACTTCAACCAACATAAATTATAATCTTACCCAATACCCCGAACACACAAGATCAGAACAGTAGAGAAGAAATTGAAAAACAAATAGAATATGAGTAGAACAATATCAATTGATAGTATAAAGAGGAAACAAAATTGAAAAAAACTTTGGTTAGGAAGATATAAAAAAAAAAGACAAAAGGAAACAAAAAGCTAAGAAAAAGAGAAAGGGAGAGAGAGGGAAATGTGAAAAAAAAAAGTAAGAGATTTTGGGATTTTTTTAGGGATAAAATTAAAATAAACCTCCCTCCACTAACCACCTATCAAATTCCAGAATTTAAATTCAACCCTTACTTTACCATGTGAACAACACACATAAGAAACAATAAGAAAATATTCCCACTTGCTCGTGTGAGAATTCGTACACAAGACCAAAAGGTAAGCTGAAACCTTACCACTGAACCGGTAGGCTCATTCTTGACGCAAGTTGCGCGAAAATTAAATTTAAGCCCAATATACAAATATAGGGATAAGAATAAAAATAGAAAAAATTTCCAAGAGAGATTTGAACACGTAACCTCAAACACACATTTTGAGCACTTATCCACTAAAACAGATCAATTAACTTGACAAAATTTAACAAATCAAAAACTCAAATTTTTGGGGCGTTAAAAGGTAATCCAAATACTCCTTGTAGTTTGATCTGAAATGTCATTTCCTGTTGCAAAAGAAATATTTGATCTTTTTAGAATCTTTTAACTTCTTAGCCTTCTTCCTATCCATACAAGGCGGAATCGAAGACATAGTCGTTTACTCTTTCGCTTAGCTTTTTACTTCCCCTTAGAGGACGAGAGGCCCACAATTAAGTTTGCCTCAGGTTTCTCCTGAACCGGCTTAGCACCATTTAGCATCAACTCATAGGATTGTAATTCCTTCATGAGTTGAGTCAAGATAAACGCCTTTTGTAAGTGGCCCTAAAAAAAGAAGAAGCTCATTGGTTAATGATTTAAACATTATTTCAATCTGAGTGTTCATGTCTAGTTCAACCCCATTGTCCTTCGCTTACGAAAAGAATCTAATAAGCTTAAGCATATGTTCTTTAACATTAGTGCCGGCTTTCTACTGAGAGTTCATCAAATTTGTAATAGCGGATTGTTGAGCCAATGCAACTTGGCCTCCGAACAAATCCTCCAAATTTTTCATTGTCTCTTTGGCACTACAAAAATTCTCGTGTTGTTTTTGCAACACACTACTCATGATCACTAACATATAACATCGAGCAATCGAGTCAGAATCTTTTCAATGATTTCTCGCTTTGGGTTAAGCTTCAAGAGGGTACGTTTTATCAAGAACGATTATGTGTTTCTTACAGCTGAGAACTATTAGCAAATTTCATTTTCATTCTCGAAAGTTATCCCCATTTAATTTATTCTTAGTAAGAATTCTAACAAGAGGAGTAGAAGACATATTTGAACTGAAAAAAATAAAGATTCACTAATTACTATATTTGTATTAAGAAAATATTTTCATTTCAGCAACATATCAATAATGCAATATGATGCATGCGTCTTGAATTTAAACCTTGAAAAAAAAACATTTTTCCATTGCTACGATTATTCTCACATCCATCAATCATGGCGCCTTGAGGGTCCTATGATTAACTAATAAGAACATGAATTACATCCAATCAATTCGTGAATCTTAATTTTCAAGACTCCACATGAACCAACGACTGTTTAATGTTTGGGCATTATCTCTAGCTTAAATATCATTTCTTCGGAAACTATTTAATAATAGAAAATCTTAAGTGTGTAACCATTGACTCAACACCTATCATGGACATGCTTTCATTTATGAGTCATCTTGGTACATTCTCACTGAGAGTCATGCATGACTAGTTGTCCTTAAAAGGAAATCCCATCCAGTGAACCCATATGATAAAGTTTACCTTAGGGTGCGACTAGGGTAGGAATCGGCTTGAAACTTTATCATACAATCACTTAGGGACCATCAATGGAGGTCATAGCTTTTGTTCAAGGACCTTCTGCCACTCAATATTTTAAAATAGCATGTAATTTTTTTTATCTCATATTTCAAGAATGATCATACAATAGTCCTAATGGCATTCTTACCTAATCTATATGATATGCTTCTAATATATACATGGCATGCTTTGACAATTTTATAATATTCACATTTATTTATTCACAACAATCAATCAATCATAAAACAACAAATTTTGATTCTCTACAGTTTTTCTTTTGAGGGAAAAACTGAAGAAGCGAATGTGAACAGTGCACCAGGTAGGGTCCTAAGAAAGAGAGGTGAGTCAAATTTAACTGCTTAAAAACCAAGCCTTTCCTAGCCAAAGCAAATCCTAGACATATACCTTCTCATTACCTCACTTCTAACAATAATCAAATAACCTAAAAAAGTGAATAGAACAATACAACACATGTATTTTCTTATTACCACACGTCTTATTTTTTAATCAATCAACTGTAGATCATCTCATATATATATATATCAGAATTATAAAATTACATAATATAAATATTATAAAAAATTGTAAAATAGTTATATAAAGAGATATGAAATTAAAATAAAATTGCTAGCCAATGTTTCCATGATTTTATTTCTAGAAAATAAATGAAAAGAAAAAATCAAATAACATAGATTTTTGTCACAAGGCATTCCTTGGGTCTTCAACCGCCATCACTCCATCTTCTCCTCGTCATGGACTTCTTTTAGAAAAATTACATTTAAGTCCACTGTCTGTTTCTGGCTCACAAGAATTCTATGAATTAAAAAAAAAAACAGAATAGTCCTACATAGAGATGATAGTCCACAGTCTATTTCCTAAGAACAACAATCTTGGCAAACCTATATATATAACAAATATATAATATTGCATCCATTCCTATATATAACTCAAAACATGCATAAGATCTAAACAATGTCACTTTCTATGTAGTCAAATCAATCAAGAGGAGAATTTTATTTTGATTATCTGTTTATACTTATAGATAGAGCACAACTTGGATCTGATATCAATTGTTGGAAAATCAGATTTGGAAAACGCAATAAAAAATAGATTTAGGGAAAAATCTGAGTTTTAATTTTTTTTCCAAAACAAGAACTTAGTTGTGATATCTAAAGTAATAAACACTTAATCAAAATTGTACCTCTTCGATTCGTCGATGATGAACACTTCGACCGAGAAATCTTCTTCGCTATCCTCAAGCTCATGTTTACCGAGTGTGAGCTCACTTCGAATCATAAAAATTTTCACAAAAAATACCAGTGAGTTAATTTTGTAATTTTTTTTAAACTTTTGGACTAATTTGCAAATAAGAAAAATATATTTAGAAATTTTCTGAAATAATTTTTTAGAGAATTTTCTCTCTACAACTATCTCTTGAATTCAAGTGTGTGCAAATCATGACTCATGACTCTTTATATAGGGAGAGTTTAGAAATTTCAACTATGATTGAACTTAACTACTTTAATATTAAATTAATATAATATTTATGAAGATAAATATTAGATTAAATTTAATATTAAATGTTATTAGATTAATAGAATATTTATCTACAAGATAAACATTAAATTAATATTAATATTAAGATAATCACTTTAATATTAAATTAATAAAATACTATTAACATAAGTATTAAATTAATTTTAATATTAAATCTATTAAAATAATATTAGTTTTGGATTAGTTAATCTGAAATCAAATTCTCTAGTAATGTTCTAGTTGGAGTGTAATTCTTCCACTGTTCAACCATCGAAGACCCACCGCCGTTGACCTTTTTTGACCATCGGAATGCTGCCGTCGACACCGGAACTAGTTTAGTTTCTACCGGTTCAGTTCGGGCCAGTGATGACCCGACTGATCCGGTTCAGTCATCGGTTCGACCGTTGGCCCCATTTTAATATACCAAGCTCGTTTTAACCAATTTTTGGGTTTTGGTCTCGATTTTGGGCTCTCGGGCCCAATTTACGATCTTAGATTCAATTTTCAAGTTTAATTACTCATTGGGCCAATTGTCTAACTTGAAAATTAATTTTCAAAAATATCATACTAATTTTAATTAATTTGATTAATTTAATTTTACTTGATCAAAATTAATTTTTCCAAAGATCACTTAGATTTTTTAAATTAATTTTTCAAGAAAATTCTTTAATCAAATTCTCTAATTGAACAATTCTTACGACTGCCAAATTTAATTTCACATTAAATAAGTTAATTCAATTAAATTATTTCCAAAGTCGTAGAATTTACTTCTAATTCAAAGGCAGTTTGATCGAGCTTTTGTTGAGCTAGTGAAGAGACCAATCAGCTATATACAATTAGGCTCTAGTAATTGCAATTATGTCCAGAAGCATCCTTCCGATAATTTGCAATTAGTTAATCATGGAGTCAATCCACAAGAAGTACCATGATTGAAAATTCCTTCTTGTATACTCTTTACGAAAGCAATTCATCCAACTGTTCTATCCAATGACCTTGTCATGTGTGTACTACTCTCATATGATATCTTTGATTCCTTTGAGTTAAATCCGTTCACTCAATACAATCCTATTTTATCTCATTGTCACAATTGTGTCTTCTTCATGATTAATATGATCACTCTCAACAAATGACTGTGATAAATTGCTCGTTCGAGAACAAACAACCCGTGACCATGTTCTATATTTATCAATCCACACAATACCAATGAGAGGATATAGTTAACTCTTTAATTGAGTTATGAATTTCACTATTTCTAGTAAAGCCATACCATACACAAGTGATGTGCTCAACATATCGGCTATTGGCTCGATCATCTTTAAAGCATAAGCCTCCACTTATATTAAAGCACATGAATTATATACATATGGTCAGTGACTAACTAAGGATTTAGGTAAATCACACCATGAATGTCACAAGTGAATTAATTCACAAATGGATTTAGAATTAATTCATCTCGGGTTTAGTTTAATGTATCATTCTTCCAATGAATACATCTATATCTCTACCCATGGGGTCAACTACTTCGATAGCCAAGACTAGTCATCTCCTCAATTGGAATATTAGACGACATAATAATCCGTCTCAGTATTTGAATCAAAAACTCACATTGATTCTTTTATGAGATTACAGACTTGTTTAGATTATCTAATGAAGTAAATTATTTATACTTATAATGTAAACGTTCTTACAATACCACTTATCATCAGTTTGAACTTAGACAATCAATGAGCTAAAATTTGCTTGTCACAATTTCGCTATTTTGCAAAATATAAAAGAAAAAATACAAAAGATATAACAGTGAAATGTGAAATTTATTTATTCATCATTTAAATACATAGAAAATAATTACATGTTTACTACAATATAGACTCATTTCCCAACACAAATTTGCTTACTGGTTGTATTAGGTAAGTTCATAATGTATTAAAATCTGTTTATACATATTGATTGTTGTTGAATCTTGAGGGTATAGATTGTTAATGTTTTGAGATGGAATTGAAATGTTAAAATCAAATGCTAAGGTGAGTAGGGACTAAATTGAGAATTGTTGAATATTGGAAAGTATGATTTATATGGATTTCTGAATGAATATGAATTGTTACAGCATGTATACTTATAACATGAAAGTGCCTCTGATCATTAAATGTTATGAATCCTTCTTTAATGCCTGTTTGAATATAGTAAATGATTAGGATACGATTGGCATGACAATAGGTTAGAATGCATGCTTATACAAGATTGCACTTTAGTGCCTTTGTTTGCACTTTGGTGTCTCTGTTCGCACTTCGGTACCTCTGATTGCACAATTATGTCTCTTTTTGCACAAGGGTTCCTTTGTATAACATTACGATGCTCTTTGGTGTGGTGTAGTTACCCAAGTATCTTGAATTATGTTACTATAGTTCATTTGGCAATCTGTTAAAAGAAAGTATATCTATTAGCTTCATGAATTACTTAGAAATGATATGTTTATATAACTATTGAAATGTTAACTAATGAAATTGAATGAATTATGAATATGTGTTTAAAAGTTGTTTGAAACAATATCCAAATGACTGGAAAGCTTATAATTATAAGTATGAAACACTCACTTTGAAAATGTGATATTAGTGACATAGTTGTATGTTTAAAAGAAATGGTATATGATTGTGAGTATGAATTGACATGATCAATTGGTTAGTATGATTTATATGTTGGATTTTTCCTATAGAATGATACAGAAATAGTCGTACTGAGTGGTTAAGAGATTATATGATCGATACGTGAAGTGCTCACCTTGTTGTTATAAATTTCTGGACAAGAAATCGTATTAAATTAGTTATATCTGTTTACTTAGTTGTAAGCTGAGGTAAGAGTTTTGTTTAAGTGCTTATGAACTTACTAAGCTATATAAGCTTACTTTGTTTCATTTACTATTTTCTGTAGTTGACATTTTTTGGAACTTGGTAGTTGGATCAACTTTAAGGCTCACACTATCAAGCTTTAATCTCGGTAGATTTTGACTTGTTCATTTTGGTTTTGTGGAATCTATAAAGGCTATATTTGGGTTGTTGTTTTGAAGTTATATTTCAGTTTTGTGGCATGTATATAGGCCATGTAATAGGTTGAATTTAAAGATTACTATGGTATGCATATATGGTAAGTCATGAAAGTATGTTTAGAGATTGTGTGCTTGATCTTGAATCATGAAATGGTTGGGAAATGGTAAAACTTAGATGAAATATTTGGTATTGGTGAATAGTAATTGTATGTTGTGAACATAACCTTGGATCATGAAAGCTTTTGAAAAGGTAATGCTTGAATGAAAAGTGAAATTATACATGTTAATAAGTAGTAATATTGCATGAATCTATTTGGTCATATTTGTTTTGGAGTTATAGCATGCTTTGGTTGATTTGAAAATGAGATTTTGATAAGTTTAGTATGGCAAGAAGGTGTCATTTCATTATGTGATACAATGCTTGAATGAATCATTGGAAAGAATCATGTTGGTATTGTAATTGTTGGATGTTGGCTAAGTTTAGAACTTGATTGTGATGGTGCCAAAATGGCATATTAGTTAGACACTTTAGGTTATTTGGTATCACAATTTGGCTTAATTGCTTAATGTGTTTGAGGCATTCTTAAAATGATATGTGATATGTTTTGGAATGCTTTGTATGATAATTATGAAGGTTGATTGTGTGTTTTGATGCTTCAATGTTTGAATTATAGATTTGAGCATGAAAAGTATCCTTTAAAATTGTGATTTTTGACTATTTGGGTAAGAGTATCAATATTAGGGATCAATCTATCGGTACTTGACTAAATAAACAGTTTTTAAATATTGATAGAATGCCAAAATTGTATCGATACCTATCACAAAAATATCGATACTTATTTCTTTGGTATTGATACTTAGTTCAAACTTTTTAAAATTTTCAAGTTGGTCCTTAATTCATACTCAATTCTATTAATTTATGTTTGTATGCTCAATTGAATCCCTGACGTATTCATAACTTCTATTGTGCATGTAATTAAATTGATTAATGATTTAAGATTCGATTAAATGTTATAAAATTTGTTATAATGTTCCAGTAACTGTTGTAGCATCCTATAACTCGAGTTCAGTGGTCAGTTCGGGTATGGGGTGTTACAATAATTATTAAGTTTAAGACCTAACTTAGACTATATAAGAAAAATTGCTAAATTTAGGCCCGAAATAGTGATTTAACCTTTTTAAAATTTAAAGATGGGTGAAGTTTGAAGATCTAAAACCTAGAGAACCATTCTCCATTATTATTGCTAGCTTTAAGCGAAGGGCTTTCTGACAACTAATTTTCAAATTAAATTAAAAATTCAGTTGATGAATTTTCAAAAAAAAAAAATGTAAACATTTTTGTTAAAAATGGAGTTTTTAAATTCGATCTTTTTTATTAAGTGGTTACCTATAAAAGGTATCATTTTGAATTTTTTTAAAAATAGTCTATTAAGAAAAAGACATTTTTAGATATACCCATTTTACATGGCGTAAAAAAAAAGATGAATCCATTAAAAAAACCCAATGGTATTGTGACACGAGTCTATGTTTTCCCATATCATCATATTGTTTTGGTAAATTTTGTTTTTTTTTTTTAAAATAAAAATATCTATATCAATTTTAAGAATGAGTACTTTGTACATTGATAGTATACTTTTTTTATTCTACAAGCAACTTTAAAAATTTGACACGTATTTTTTTAAAATATTTTATTATATCTCTATAAAATACTTGTCAACCTCGTGATCCTACTTGTAGAGTAATTAACTTGCAATGTGTCAAATAAATTTTTTTAATTTGTTAAAAGATATTTTACTCTCCTTCAAATAGTAAAATACTTTTATCCTTCAAAACCATATATATTGTTTTTGAACAGGTCCTTCAAATTCTTAGTATTTTCTAAACCACCACCAAGTATTCTAATTCCTAATTACTCCCATCCTCCTAAAGTCTTAATACACTCCTATGATTCCATTTTTAGTACTCAAATATACTAACTGAAAACATCCCCACAATATCAAGATTTCATTGACAAGTGGCACAATATCATTAGGTCTTCTTTATTTTCTTTAACTCCGTTTAAATGTTGGACTAAAACCTATAATAAAGACATACATTAATATATATATATATATATATATAAATAATTCGAAAGTCGAATCATGATGTAAGCCTATTTTTATTTATTTAAGGGTATTAATTATTGTTATCGAAGATGGATACTTATATTTAAAAAAAATCTAATAAATATTTTATATAATAGTAAAACACATTACATTCTAAAAAAAAAAAACGTAATTCAAAATCTTAAAGAAGAATTGAAAAAGACAATCACAAACTTAAAACATTAACTATAAACCGTAGGAAAAAAATTTTAAAGAAGAGGGTAGAGATACAATAAAGATGAAAATAGGATGTTAAGGGAAATAAAAATCCATAAATTGATGTTACAGCGTTGCAACGGCAGCGCATGAAATGGGACAGCGTTGATAAAAGCAGTTGTTATTTTCATCTACCCTCCCTTTCTTTTTTTCTTTTGTTTCATTTAACTCTCTTCGTCTCCCTTTGCCTTACGTTTGTCATCATGTGTTATTATAAAAATTATAATGAGTGTAACGGTTAGACTGTGCTGTTCATTTTGACTCCATAATTAAATTAGTAATAATGCGTTGCTATTATTCACAAAAATTGTGGTCCTCTCATCACGTTAAAATTGTGTGCGAGTTAATTGAGATTTTCTTTTAAAAAAATAATACAATTTTTAGCTTCGATAAGTAGATTTATATTAATGTTTGTAAATTTTTCATCCACTTTGATTGTTGAATTTAAAATTTATTATTCATTTAAGTTAATATATTAATGATTATGAAAAAAAAATGTAAAAAAGTACAAAACCGGTTCTACTTGTTGGTTCGGCAATCAAACCAACTGAACTGGTAGTCTAACCTATTTTTTTTCTTTTTATAATTTTTTTTATTTTTTTATGGTCATTAACAGAATCGGCTTAGATGAATAACAGTTTTCAGTTCAAGGGCCAAAAGTTACATTATCACTTTAAAAAAATAAATTTAACTTAAATTGAATAAAAGTAATATGTTTTTCATGTTTTGCATTGAGTTAATTATTTTTGGGTTAAATTATAGAGTAAAAATTTAAAGAATACAATATGCTCTAAGTTTCTGCACTTTTTATAGATTTGGAATTTAATCTTCGTATCTTTCTTTTCAAATATTTAGTTTCTCTACTTCTCAAAATTAAAATTTTAAGTCAACTTATTAACATGTTAAAAGTTTCCTTTTAAATTTGTTGGGGTGACATTTTGAAAATAGTTAAAATAAAACTCACTTAGTAGTCATATAATAAAAAAAAAAAAAAAAAGAAAGAGAGAAGAATTTTAACTATATTAGCAATTCTCAAAATTCACATAAATATTTGAATCAAATAAAGTATTTAGATTAATTAATAATATTATAAAAATTAAGGTACCAAATTATGCCAAAAATTAAAGTATAAATATTATATCTCAAATTTAAATATTACAAAATAAAGACCAAAATTGAAATTTAACCATTATTGTATAATTTCAAAAAGATAAATGTACTAGAATTGAAAATTAACCACCATCTTATAATTTCAATTTCTTTCGTTTTCAGAAATCATTGATTGACATTCTCATATTTTTACAAAAATTATTACAACTAAAATTAAATATTACAAAATATATATATCCAACATAACTTATCTATACCAAACCGCACGTAGTGGAATTTAAGCTAAGATTAAATATTACAAATACGGTGGGATTTAAACCCGAATCTTTAACATCTAAAGTCTCAATTTTGTTAACAATGCCAATCTCTTTTTAACAAGTTAAAAAGTTTTTCGTCAAAGTCAATTTTTTTTATTTTAAATTCAATAATAAAAACATCTTTAATATATTTTAAACATTAAAACGAATTTTCAAAATAAATCAAATTGAACAAACATTTTTATTTGGATCTTAAAAAAAAAAACATTTTTATTTGGAGTTGAGAACATTTTTAACTAGGAAATGATTCTTAAAAGGTTTTAATGTCTAATAATAATATTTAAAAAAAAATAACAATAACAATAATTTGACACGAAATATAACCATGAAATGAATTTTCGAATATTTCAACATTTATATAATAAAAGATATTAATGCATTAACATTTATATAAATATACTCTAAAAAACATTTACATAAATATAAAATATTTAAATACAATTATAGTTCAAACTAGTTGGATTAGGAAATGACTGGTATTTCAATTGGAGCAAGAAAAAATCGATTGACTTGTGAACTGGTACAAATTGATTAACTAAGCTAAAAAAACTTGTATATCGGTGTTAAGGTATGAGCTTGAGTTTTAGCTGCTGACTTGATCAAGCTAGTGTTCTAAGCTGTTAGCTAAGTAGTGTAGTTGAAATTAGTTGTTAAGTAGGTTTTTTTAGTTAAGAAGTTAGTTAGTGCAATTAGTCTTCAATGTAATCTGTTGTTTCAGTTAATGCATCAACTAGAAGTCAGTTAGGTTGGTTGTTAGACTAACTTCTTGCTGAAGCATTAAACCATACTTGTATAAATGGAAGCTTGGTCCTATTGGGATTATTAAAGCATATTGAATAAAATGAGTAGACTTTTTTTTTTCGTAGTGTTGTTTCTCTTTGCTTATTTGAGTGATTCGAACATGGTAGCAGAGCCAGATTTTTTTTGGCTATGTAAGGTGGTTCTTTGTTGTTTCTTGGCTGTCAAAAGCAGTTCTTGGTGAAGTTTTCAAGGTACTCATGCTTCTAAAAGTGGTATCTATACAGGGTGGCAGTTAACACCATTCATTTTTAAATATTAGTGAGCAAATTTTTTCTCCCAATTCAGATCCAATGGAGTGGCCAAAAGAGTCCAACAGTTTCCCAAGCATAACATGGTTAAGCTTAGGGAGAACAACTTCCTCCTATGGAAACATCATATCATGCTCATTTTTGAAAGGTATGGTTTGCAAAGTTATGTGTTAAGCCCTTTCAACATTTCTCATTTTGTGATTGATGCAGATGGCAATCTAATTGAAAATATTGATTTCTTGCTACATAAGTAACAAGATAATTTGTTAGCCTTGTGGTGGCCTTCTACTGGATCTGATGATGTTTTAGCATATCTAACCAATGCTAGTACTAGTTTTGATGTGTGGATAACAATTGAAAGGAGGTTTGCAACTCGATCTAGCATTAAGCTTTCGAGTTTGAGGCATATGCTTTATTCTCAGAAGAAATGACAACTGAATGCCAAATAGTATTTGTCCAAGATAAAAAATTTGTGTGATGTTTTGGCTATAGTTGAAAGTGTTATTTCTGATCAAGAATAAATAAGCATTGTTCTTATTGGTCTTTCAATTGAGTATGATTCTGTTTGAGTAATTGCTTCAGCAACTAGTGTCTCTCTTGATCTTGTTGTTGAAATGTTGAATGATTGTGAGTCAAGGAAGCTTGAATTTGTTAATACTCTCGTATGCAAGCAAACATGGCTTAGTAGCAAAAATGTGATGAAGTAGATCGGTCTAAGAACTCTCACTTCACTACTGGTTCAAATAGAAGTTACAGTCAAGGATCCAAACAACAGTTTAAAGGTGGTAGAAGTTCCTCTAAAGGCAACGACCGTGGGGGTTGTTTTTCTAATAATTGACCTCAATGTCAACTTTGTGGCCAGATTGGCCATGTTGTGTAAAAGTGTTACTATAGGTTCGTTGAAACCTTCTCAGGTATTTTTGATTTGGACCAAAGGGGGCAAATGCACGTAAATTTTCATCGATTTGATGATAAGAGACAATTTTCTCAGAATTGTGGTGTTTTTCCACAACAGAAATGTTGTGGTCAATTTTCTTCTAACCAGGTGAATATTCCTAGTGTCTTTCATCATAGGTGGCAGTCTCTAGTTCATCTAAAGTTTCAGTCTAGTAGCTTTCCTCTTGCCAAGCTAGAATGTCACTTTGCTGTTGGTCCTGCCAATGGTGGTGAACAAGTTTGGTATCCAGACTCAGGGGCCACTAATCATGTGACCAATGATATCTCCAATCTCACTGAAGTTGTTCCATACACAGGTACTAGTAAGTTGTTTATGGGAAATTGTGCTAGTGTACTTGTTGCACATGTAGGTTCTGTTAGGAAATGTGCCCATATTATAGTAAACATGTAATTGTTTTCTATTTATTTGAACGATGAATAAATAAATAAAGTTAATTTCACATTTCACTATTATGTCTTTTGTATTTCTGTCTTTTATATTTTGCATGCATAGCAAAATTGTGATAAGTAAATATCAGCAAAATTTATTGTTTAAAGTTTAGACTGAAGATAAGTAGCATTGTAAAGAACGTTTGCATTGCGAGAAAGACAACTTACTTTAATAGATAATCTAAATGAGTCCGTAATCTCGTAAAAGAGTCAAAGTGAGCATTTGATTAAAATACTGAGAAGGATTATAATGCCATATATAATTTCAATTGGGGATATGACTAGTCTTAGCTATGGGAGCAGTTGACTCTACGAGTAGAGACATAGATGTATTCATTGGTAGAATGATATAGTGGACTGGACCTAAGATGAATTAATTTTGAATCCGTTTGTGAATTAATTTACTTGTGATGTTCATGGTGTGATTTACCTAAATCCTTAATTAGTCATTGACCATTCATATGCAACTTATGTGCTTTGATATAAATGAAGGCTTATGCTCTAAAGATGATTGAGCCTACAGCCGGTATGCTAGGTACATGACTTGTGTATGACATGGCTTTACTAGCAACACTGAAATTCATAGTTCAATTAATGAGTTAACGATATCCTCTTATTGGTATTGTGTGGATTGATAAATATGAAATGTGGCCACGGGTTCCTTGTTCTCGAACGAGTAATTTACCACAGTCATTTGTTTACAATAATCATATTAATCATTAAGAAGATAAAATGGTGACAATGAGATAAAATAGGATTGTATTGAGTGAACAGATTTAACTCAAAGGAATCATTGATATCATATGAGGGTAACACACATATGACGAGATTATTGCACAGAGAAGTTGGATGAATTGCTTTCGTAAAGAGTATACAATAAAGAGTTTTCAATCATGACACTTCTTGTTGACTGACTCCATGATTAAGTAATTGAAAATTATCGAAACGATGCTTCTGGAAATAATTGCAATCACTAGAGCCTAATTGTATATGTCCGATTGGTCCTTCTGCTAGCTCAACAAAAGCTTGATCGAACTGTATTTGAATCAGAAGAAAATTCTACGACTTTGGAAATAATTTAACTAAGTCGATTTATTCGATGTGGAATTAAATTAGGTAGTCATGAGAATTGTTCAACTAGAGAATTTGATTAAAGAATTTTCTTAAAAAATTTATTTTGAAAATCTAAGTGACTTTTGGAAAATTTAATTTTGATTAAGTAAAATTAAATTAATCAAATTAATTAAAATTAATATGACATTTTTGGAAATTAATTTTTAAGTCAGACAATTGGCCTAATGGGTAATTGAACTTGAAAATTGGACCTGAGATCATAAATTGGACCTAGGAGCCCGAAACCGAGACCAAGACTAAAAACTGGTCGAGTCAGGCCCAGTATGTGAAACTAGGTTGACGGTCCAACCGGTGGCTAGACCAGACCGGTCAGGTCGTCATTGACCTGGACTGAATCGACTCGAGGTGCCGTAAGGGTGTTGCACCTGCATCACTAGACACAGCAGTGCCGATGATTGCGACAGCAATGTCCCGGTGGCCGGCGGTGGTTGGTCTTCGATGGTTGAGTAGTGGAAGAGTTACACTCCTACTTGGACTCTACCAGAGAATTTGATTTCAGATTAATTATTCTGAATATAATATTATTTTAATAATTTAATACTTATTTTAATAATATTTTATTAATTTAATATTAAAGTGATTATCTTAATATTAAATTTAATTTAACGTTTATCTTGTATATAAATATTCTATTATTTTAATAAGATTTAATATAAAATTTAATTTAATATTTATTTTGATAAATATTATATTAATTTAATATTAAAATGATTAAGTTTAATCATAGTTGAACTCTCTAAACTCTCCTTGTATAAAGAGAGCCTTGGGTCAATATTTACACACACTTGAATTCAAGAGAAAGTTGTAGAAAGAAAATTCTCTGAAGAGATTATTCTAGAAAATTTCTAGAGATATTTTTCTAATTTACAACTTGACCCAAAAGTTTAGAGAAATTACAAAATTACCCAACTGGTAATTTTTGAGAAAAATTTTCTAATTCAAAGCGAGCCCTGTAACACCCCCTACCCGTATCCGAGGTCGAAACAGGGTAAGAGGCATTACCGGACTTACATCGTAACCTTTAAACACATTTCACATCATAAACTTGCATACAATTTAAAACTTTAAACATTCATCCACAATGTCCCTTATAAAGCTCTATGAGCCTTAAAACAAACTTAGAAGAAGTTCGGGACTAAACTAATAACTCGAGGAACATTTACGAAAATTAGAAAATTTTCAACATTGAAAGGGTCACAAGCCCATGTGCCCCGGCCGTGCTCAAACCCGTGGAGCTCACTGACTTACCTCACACAGCCAGACCACACGTCCGTGTGTCTAGCCCGTGTGTCATCCACACGCCCGTGTCCAAGCCATGGGGAAACAGGGCATACATACTGACTTGGGTCACACGGCCAGCCACACGCCCATGTACCAGCCCGTGTGCCTCACACGGCCAGTAGACACGCCCGTGTGTCTAGGCCTTGTCAAGCCTGTAAGGTATACCGACTTAATTCGTAGGGCTACCCCAGGGGACACACGGTCGTGTACCAAGGCCATGTGTCACACACGGTCGAGCCACACGCCCATGTGCTCGGCCGTGTGGAGTGAATATAGGCTTGGTTTAAGCCACATTCTCACCCTCCACAAGCATACCTAAACCACATCATCTCATACCATTTCAATGCATTCAACGGCATTCAAAACATGCCAAATCATTATACCAATATCATCAAAAACATACATAACTTCTAATTCCATTTTCTCACATTTTCAACAACTAAATCATGCTTCTCGAACATATCAATTCATCATCTATACTTCATACCGAAATATGCCAACAGAAAAGCATTATATACATCACATATATCATTTATCAAACACATACTTTAAGCCAACTTAAATGACCAATACACATCAACATTTACAAACCAAATCATATGGCTAAAATCACAACTCAAATCATATCATCTTAACACTAGCCTATACATGTCATATATCTAAACCCCAAGGTGTAAAAATACTGTAAGTCAATAACCGAATAGTGTGATGCGATCTCCGTTGACTTTCAACTCGAGCGAACATCTGAAGTACTACAAAACATAGAAAAATAACACAAAGTAAACTTCACAGCTTAGTAAGTTCGTAACTCAAAGAAATAAAGCTTATAACTTCAATTTATAAGCATAATCCATTTAAGTCAATCCAACATGTCTTGGCTTTAGCCTAAACAACACTAGCTTTTAAATTTTAACATCACATAAACTAGCAAATTATCATTAAAGCATTATGTCATAAGTTTACATTACTTATGTGTATTCACATATCAAGCATATGGCTAAATATCTTTAAATCATCCAAAACTCATTCTTTTCCATGCTTTCAATAGCAACTCAAATCTAAGAATTTTCCAATCTTTACCCTTTTCTCATAACCGTTGAGCCACAATTTAAATGAGTAAAATGGAGCAAATCACAACTCATTTTGACCCCAAAAGCTAACACGTAATCATCAACCAAATTTATTATTCAATCACTATTCAAGTAATATAACATAATATATTACCAAACCATTAATCACATTATTGTTGCATACTCATTTCTACAATGATCATGAACTCACAATTTTCATGGATTCAATACTCAATTGAATTTCCGTACATACCTATACCATCTCGTACCAATTTCTATACATACCTATACCATCTCGTACCAATCTCATACTCAATCACATCTTTCAATTACCGTTGAATATTCAATGTCTCGCACACTAGGTGCCATACGTAATACCTCACACACTAAATGTCGTTTTGTATGTTTCGCACACTAAGTGCCATCCTCGATACTTCGCTCACTAAGTGCCATTCTGGATGTATCACACACTAAGTGTCAATACATAGCCGAAGCTATCTCGAATATTTTCATACAATTATACTCATCAACGATTCAATATAAAGCATTAAAACTCAATTATAATAATGCTTATTAACATACGAACTTACCTGGTTAAGTTGTAGAGATACCAAAGTTCAGGGGCATTTTGGTAATTTTCCTATTTTCCTTGATTTTTCACACGATCTTGATCTAAATTAATAATTTCATTCAATAAATTAATTTAGACAGTAAAACACTTCATTTCATACAATTTGGTCTTTTTTTTACATTTTTACAAAATTACCCCTAAGGTTTTACTTTTATTCAATTTAGTCCCTGAGCTCAAAACATGCAAATTAACCATTTTTAACCACAATTAAGCTTAGCCGAATGTTCATGGTATCAAAACATCCCATAAATCACTTTATGGCAAAATTATATTTTTGCCCCTGATATTTCAACTTCTTTACAATTTAGTCCCTATATCATGAAAATGCAAATTCATGAAATTGAGTACAATCCTATTATAGGTGAATATCACCAATGTCCCTAGCAGTCCACACATTTCATTTATTCACACTTTTACCACACAATTTATCATATTCCACAATTTAGTCCAAAATTGACATTTTTACTAAAATTCACTTAACAAAACTCATTAATCTAACATCAAAGATTTATTTTCTATAATTAAACATCAAGATACTCAAACATTCAATAATAGCATCATCCAAATACTTTAACAATTTTGAAATCGGAGGTACGGGTTAGCTATATTACAAAGCAACGATCTCAAAAACGTAAAAATTATCAAAAACCGGGACAAAAGGACTTACATGCATGAAGATTAATGGCCGAACCTTAAAAAAACAACCATGGCTTTCTTTTATTTCATATTCGGCTGAAAGAGATGAACTTTTCATGCATTTTCATGTTTTATTTATTTAATTAACCTTTAATAACCTATTTACAATTTTACCCTTAATGTAAAACCACTAAAATATTTCATGCATGACCAAACATGTCCACTCACAATTCAAATGGTTTAATTACCATTTGAGGACCCTCACTTTAAAAGCCAAAGCCAAATAACACCTTTTTATAATAGCATGCAACTTTTGCGTTTTATGCGATTTAGTCCTTTTTGCTTAATTAACTATCGAAACGATAAAATTTTCAACGAAACTTTAATACCATCTTATTGCCACTCTGTAAATATTTATAAAAATATTTACGACTCGGTTTATAGAAACAAGGTCCCGATACCTCATTTTCTAAACTCACTTGACTTTAGGGTCATACCACTTGAACTTAATAAATCGCTTATAAAACAAAAATCACAATATCAAAAACATTTTTAAAATCACAATTAACTCGTAAATATTAAATATAATATTTACAAACCTACTCATCGGATTTGGTGTCCCCGAAACCACTGTTCCGATTAACCCTAAAAACGGGCTGTTACAAGCCCACACTCGACAGACGTGAGCTTAAGGATAGAGAAGATAACCATTCAGTCGAAGCGCTCATCCTAGATGAATCGAAAATGTATTAATTTGATTAAGTGTTTATTACTTTAGATATCACAATCAAGATCTTGTTTTGGAAAAAAAATTAAAACTCTGATTTTTCCCTAAATTTATTTTTTGATACATTTTCCAAACTTATTTTTTAATAATTGGTATCAGAGCCAGATTATATTCTATCTATAAGTATAAATAGATAATCAAAATAAATTTCTCTTCTTCTTGAATGATTTGATTACATAGAAAGTGACGTTCTTTAGATCTTATCATGTTTTGAGTTATATATGAGAATAGATACGATATTATATATTTATTATATAATTATTTTTTTGTCGAGGTTGTGGTTCATATGAAAGATACTGTGAACTATCATCTCCATGTAAGGCTTTTTAAAAAAAAATTAATAGAATTTTTGTGAGCCGGAAACTAATATAAGACTTAAATGTAATTTTTCCAAAATGAATCCATGACGAATAAAAAATGTGATGGCGGTTGAAGATTCAAGGAATGTCTTGTGGTGAAAAATTATATAATTTTATTTTTTCATTTATTTTCTGGAAATAGAACCATAGAAACCTTGACTGGAAATTTTATTTTAATTACGTATCTCATTATATATCTATTTTATAATTGTTTATAATATTTATATTATGTAATGTTATAATTGTGATATATATATGAGATAATCCATAGTTGATCGATTAAAAATAAGAAGTGTGGTAATGAGAAAATACATGTATTGTATTGTTCTATTCACTTCTTTAATTTATTTGAATATTGTTAGAAGTGTGGTAATGAGAATGTGCATGTCTAGGATTGGCTCTGGCTAGGAAAGGCTTGATTTTTAAGTGGTCAAATTTGACTCACCTCCCTTTCTTGGGACCCTACTTGGTGCATGGTTCGTATTCACTTCTTCGGTTTTTCCCTTAAAAGAAAAACTGTAGGGAATCAAAATTGTTTATTTTTTTGATTGATTGATTCTTGTGAATAGATATTATAAAATTGTCATAGCATGCCATGCATATATTGGAAGTATGTCATTTAGATTAGGTAAGAATGCCACTAGGACTATTGTATGATCATTCTTGGAATTTGGGATAAAAAACCTTGCGTGTTTTTAAAATCCTAAGTGGGAGGAAGTCCTTGAACAAGACCTACGACCTCCATTGGTGTTCCCTAAGTGATACCATGATAAAGTTTCAAGCCGGTTCCTACCCTTGCTGCACCCCAAGGTAAACTTTGTCATGTGGGTTCACTAGATAAGAATTCCTTTTAAGGACAACTAGTCATGCATGACTTTCAAAGAGATTATCCCAAGATGACTAACAAATGAAAGCATGTTCATGATGGGTGTTGAGTCAATGGTTACACACTCAATATCATATCTTATTAAATAGTTTCCCAAGAAACAATATTTAACCTAAAGATGATGGCCAAATGTTAAACGATTGTTAGTTCGTGTGGATTCTTGAGGATTAAGATTCACGTACTGATTGGACGTAATCCATGTTCTTACTAGTTAATCATGGGACCTCAATACGACATGGTTCATACGTGTGAGAATGATTGTAGCAACAATTTTTTTTAAAGGTTTTAATTCAAGACGCATGCATCATACTGCGTTCTTGATATGTTGCTGAAATGAAAAATATTTGCTTAATACAAAGATAGTAATTAGTGAAATCTTTAGTTTTTTAGTTCAAATTTCTCTTACTATTCTTATTAGCATTCTTACTGAGAATAAATTAAATGGGGATAACTTTCGAGAATGGAAACGAAACTTGCTGATAGTTCTCAGTTGTGAGAAACACAAATTCGTTCTTGACGAAATATGCCCTCCTAGAGCTTTACCCAAAGCAAGAAATCGTTGGTGAGATTCTGACTCGATTGCTCGATGTTATACGATAGAGAGCATGAGTAGTGTGCTACAAAAGCAACATGAGAATTTTTGTACTGCCAAAAAGATCATGACAATTTTGGAGGATTTGCTCGGAGGCCAAGTCGCATTGGCTCGATAATCCGCTATTACTAGTTTGACCGATTATGGGAATATTTGTCCAATGGGTTCTTAGGATACCTCATAGAGAATGGGATTTTATCCCAATTAACTGCGTCTGGCACTCCACAATAGAATGGCATAGTTGAGAGAAGGAATAGAACCTAACTTGACATGGTTCATTCAATGTTAAGCTATTCACAACTTCTTACTTCCTTTTGGGGATATTCAATACAAACGACTTGATATATTCTGAATGATGTACCAACCAAGTCTTCTAGTAAAACACTTTATGAACTGTGGCATGGAAAGAAACCCGCTCTAAATCACTTTATAATATGGGGTTGTCCAACACTTGTTTTGGATAAAGATGTAAAGAAGTTCGATGCACGGACAGAATTGTGCATGTTTGTAGGATATCCAAAAGGAACAAATGGAGGATTATTCTACAATCTGAAAGATAATACGATCAAAGTTTCTACTCATGCTACTTTCCTCGAGGAAAGTTACAAGGATAACTTTAAGCCTCGAAGTAAAGTGGTACTTGAGGAACTTTCGGAAGTGGTAGAACATCATCAAGTTCAATTCTCGATAAATTTGTAGAAAACTTGCAAACGATCAACAACATACGGGAATCTGTTGTAGTGAGAGAGTTTCTAAAAAACTAGACTTCTTCATCTATGATGGTAGTATTTATAATACGAAATCCAATCATGTGGATGATGATCCACTCACTTACGAGGAGGCTATGCAGAACGTTGATTCCAAGCTCTGGAAATAGGAAATGGATGCCGAGATGGATTCTATGAAATCTAATACGGTGTGAGAACTTGTAGACTTACCGGTTAGGATTAAACCCATAGGGTGTAAGTGGATTTCATAAGAAGAAAAGAAATATGAAAGGGAAAGAGGAAACACACAAAGTTAGCCTTGTAGGGAAAGGCTACACACAGAAAGAATGCATCGATTACGATGAGACCTTTTTTCCGGTAGCCATGCTCAAGTCTATCCGCATACTCTTATCTATTATTATTACTCTCGATTACGAGATCTAGCAAATGGATGTCAAAACAATATTCTTGAATGACTATCTTGATGAGACCATTTACATGGCTCAACCCACTGGCTATGTTGTCAAAGAAAATGAGCAAAAAGTTTACAAACTAATAAGATTCATTTATGGGCTTAAGCAGGCGTCCCGCTCATGAAATAAAAGATTTGATCAAACGATCAAAACTTTTGGATTTGAGCAAAACGCTGATAAACCTTGTGTTTATAAGCGTATAAAGGACAAAAAGGTGGTATTCCTCATTTTGTATGTCGATGATATCCTACTTATTAGAAATGATGTAGAAGAATGCTCATCGGTTAAACTATGGTTAGCTCAATAGTTTAATATGAAGGACTTGGGTGAAGCTAGTTATATTCTTGGTATTCAAATCCTTAAGGATAAACAAAATGATAGCAATATCTCAAGCTTCATACATCGATAAGGTACTGGAACGTTTTGCAATAGCTAATGTAAAGCCAGGCGTTCAGCGACTGTATCAGGTTTTCATCTTTCTTTAGATAATTGTTCTAAGATAGTGGAAGAAAGAGAGCATATGATTAAGGTTCCATATGCTTCGGTAGTTGGAAGACTTATGTATGCGATGCTTTGTACATGTTCCGATATCTATTTCGCAATAGAAATGGTCAGTCAATATCAAATGAATCCAGGTCTCAAGCATTGGAAAGCTGTAAAGCATAAATTAATGTATCTTAAAAGAACAAGGGATTATATGCTTATGTATTCTGGGGAGGACCTTACTCTTGTTGGATACACAGTGTAACACCCCTAACCTGAAACCGTCATCGGAGTAGGTTAAGAGGCATTACCGGACTCACAACTCAAATCAGAACCACCACACATCGAAAATTATCTCATTACTAAAAGAAGTCATTCATTCACATTCAATATTCACATATAATTAAGTTTACAATGCTTAAACATGCATTCAGGATCAAATTGATAACGTACTAAAGTTTCAGGACTTAAAATTTTTTTCAATTATGTTGAGGTCACACACCCATGTGACCAGGCCGTGTGCCTCACATGGGCACCAGACACGCCCATGTGATCCAATTGTGCCAAAACAGAGTATATATATACTGACTTTCACCCACGGCCAGCAGACACACCCATGTGCTATGGTCGTGTGATACTTAGCTAGCTACTGACTTGAGCCCACGGCCATATGACACGTCCATGTGTCTTAACCATGTGATCTTAAGAGGTTACTGCTTTGCATACACGGCCACAAGGCACGTACGTGGTCCCTGACCGTGTGGCACAATGCAGGCTTGGTTTAAGCCAACTTGCCACCCCTTTTTACGTCATTTTTACAAGCAATATTAAACAACATTTCCACCAAAACTTGCAGCCCATCCCATGCTCAAAACATGTTTCATTATAACTAAATCATCATTATTCAATGACCTATTCAAATCCATATCAAAACACATTAAAAATCTTAGCACAACAACATGCCAAAATGCTCATTTCATAGCTCACTTATGGCACCTTCTAACTCATGCATAAACTTACCATTTCTTCAACTTGGCATATTTCAAAACAACCAGCACATACAAGGCCATATAACCATGACAAGTATACACAAATTGGCATCACAACCATTTACCAAAACTGAGCACAAATATACCATTTGTTAGCCAACTCTTATGGCATAACATATATTCATACCAAAGCTTAAATACATAGACATTCTAGCCTATACATGCCATACTGAAAAATATTTACACCTTCAAAAGTACCAAATTAAGGTTCGATAGTGTGGTGACGATCCTTGACGGTCCCTGAGCTTGCAGTAGCTTCGATATCTATAAAACAATGCAAACACACACAAAGTAAGCTTTCAAAAGCTTAGTAAGCTCGTACTAAAATCATCAACAACATATATATATATAATGTAACACATCAATACATAAGCATTTATACAATTTCAATCTATATGATCATATTAATTCAGTGAACTTAACATACATAATATCATTTACCACTTAGGTATTGCACATACCTGAACCTCCCTATACTTATTCAATTTCATACTTACCTCTTGTTGAATATTATAAGATTTTCCGTCAATTACTCGTACTTTAAACATCCGCACACTTAGTGCTAAAAGGTTAGCCGAAGCTAGAATGATTCCACACACTTAGTGCCATCTCAAATAACTGAAGCTAAGTCGATATCGCGCACTTAGTGCCTTATATAGCCGAAGTTATTCCAACTCGCACACTTAGTGCCATTTGTAACCAAAGCTATATGTATTAAACTACACACTTAGTTCTAAGCATAATCGAATATCATCGTACTCAAACCATAATCAAATATCTATACCATTTATGCATTGTAATCGCATTAAAACATAAATTTAACATCCTTTATCATGTACGAACTTACCTCGTACTCGAAGTTGTCAAACCGAACGTTTATCAATAATCTTCGACTTCCTTCGATCTAAATCCTAATTCCTCTTTTCTTGATCTATAAGTATTCAAAATTTATCCTTTTATTCACCAAATCATTCAAAACAATCCATAAATACATATTTAGGGTATTTTGCAAACTAGCCTTCACATTTTTACATTTCAACACTTTAGTCCCTATTTCAGAAAATCACAAAATACACATAATTTGCATATACACAAGCTTAGCTGAATTCTCCTTGTAATCATACTAGTCCATACATTTCATTTATTTCACATTTTAGTCCCTCAAAATAACATTTTCACAATTTAGCCCAAGATATTCAATTTCATAAAAAATCCAAAGACAAAACATTTAAACCCAACATCAAACTTTCATAATTCAACAACTCACATAAAAAATCTCATGAATTCTTCCATGGAATGTTTCAAAATTATCAAAAATTTCCAAAATTCAGACCTGGGTTTGATAGAACACTAAGCAACGATCACGAAAACGTAAAAATTATCAAAAACCGAGCAAAACACTTACCCGAATTAAGCTCCCAATATGTCAAACCCTAGCCAAAGCTTTTCTCTTTTCTTTTTCTCTTATTTTCGGCTGTATCAACATATTATGGCCTAATTTTTATGTTTTATTTTATTATAACAACTTTAATAAACATTTCTCATTTGCCCTTGTCAATAAACATTAAAACTTACCAACTACATGTCCATATTTTTCCACCATTAAAATAAATGGTAAATTTGACATGCAAGGACCCTCACTTAAATAAGCCACATCAAATAAACACTTATCAACCAGCACACAGCTTATAAATTTTATGCGATTAGGTCCTTTTTGCAATTTAAGCACACAAACAATTAAATTTTCACACGAGACTTCCACATATGTAAATTCACTTATAATAGACACAAAAAATAATATTAAAGTATTTTTCTGACTCAAATATGTGGTCTCGAAACCACTATTTTGACTAAGGTCAAAACCGGACTGTTACACCCAGACTCAGACTTCCAAACCTGTAAATATTCGAGGAAATCGACGTCGAGAAATGTGTTCATTATAGGTTGTAAAGCCATAGTATGGAGAAGTGTAAAACAAACTTGCACTGCTGACTCTACTATAGAGACCGAGTATGTGGTTGCTTCTGAGGTAACAAAAGAAGCAATATGACTTCGAAAGTTCTTAACCAAACTTGAAGTTATTCCTAGTATGAAAAAAACTATAACACTGTATATACCAAGGAAATGAAAAGTCAAGAGAGGGCGAAACACATTGATCGGAAGTATCACCAGATACGAGAGATAGTAGCCGAAGGAATTGTAGCTGAAGATAACCGTGCAAATCCGTTTATTAAGACTCTTGTAACTTGGAGTTTTAACAAGAAAGTCGAGGGTATGAGAATGCGAAACATGACACATTTACTTCAATAGGGCAAGTAGGAGATTGTTGGGGAATGTGTCCATATTGAATTAAACATGTAGCTTTTTTTATTTGAATGATGAATAAATAAATAAAGTTAATTTCACATTTTACTATTATGTCTTTGTATTTTCTGTCTTTTATATTTTACATGCATAGCAAAATTGTGACAAGCAAATATTAACTCATTGATTGTCTAAAGTTCAAACTAAAGATAAGTGGCTTTGTAAAGAACATTTAAATTGAAAGAAAGACAACTTAATTTAGTAGATAATCTAAATGAGCCCGTAATCTCGTAAAAGAATCAAAGTGAATATTTGGTTCAAATATTGAGAAGGATTATTATGCCATCTACAATTTCAATTAGGAGATGGCTAGTCTTGGCTATCAGAGCAGTTGACTCCATAAGTAGAGACATAGATGTATTCATTGGTAGAATGATACATTAGATTGGACCCAAGAAGAATTAATTATGAATACGTTTTAATTAATTCACTTGTGATGTTCATAGTGTGATTTACCTAAATCCTGAATTAGTCACTGACCATGTGTATGCAACTCATGTGCTTTGATATAAGTGGAGGCTTATGCTCTAAAGATGATCGAGCTGATTGCGATATGTTGGGTACATGACTTGTGTATGGCATGGCTTTACTAGAAGCAGTGAAATTCATAGCTTAATTAAAGAGTTAATGATATCATCTCATTGGCATTGTGTGGATTGATAAATATGGAACGTGGCCATGGGTTGCTTGTTCTCCATGAGCAATTTATCATAGTCATTTGTTGACAGTGATCATATTAATCATTAAGAAGACACAATGGTGACAATGAGATAACATAGGATTGTATTGAGTGAACAGATTTAAATCAAAGGAATCAAGGATATCATATGAGGGTAGCACACACATGACGATGTCATTGGACAAAGCAGCTAGATGTATTGCTTTCGTAAAGAGTATACAGTAAGGAGTTTTCAATCATGGTACTTCTTGTGGACTGACTCCATGATTAAGTAATTGTAAATTATTGGAATAGTGTTTCTGGACATAATTACAATCATTAGAGCTTAATTGTATATGTCCAATTGGTCCCTCCACTAGCTCAACAAAAGTTTGATCGGACTGCTTTTGAATAAGAAGAAAATTCTATGACTTTGGGAATAATTTAATTGAGTCAATTTATTCGATGTGGAATTAAATTAGGTGATCGTAAGAATTGTTCAACTAGAGAATTTGATTGAAGAATTTTCTTGAAAAATTAATTTGGAAAATCTAGGTAATTTTTGGAAAAATTAATTTTGATCAAGTAAAATTAAATTAAACAAATATATTAAAATTAATATGATATTTTTGGAAGTTAATTTTCAAGTTAGACAATTGGCCCAATGGGTAATTGAACTTGAAAATTGGACTTTAGATCGTAAATTTGGCCCGGAAGCCCAAAACTAAGAGCAAGACCCAAAAACTAGTCAAACCAGGCCTGGTGTGTGAAACTAGGCTGACGATCTAATCAGTGGCCAGACCGAACCGGTCAGGTTGTCATTGACCCAGACCGAACCGGTAGTAGCTGAACCGGCTTGGGGTGTCGCACTTGCATCACCGAACATGGCGATGCCGATGGCTACGACGGCTACGTCTTGGTGGCCAACAGTGGTTGGTCTTTGGTGGTTGAGCGGTGGAAGAGTTACACTCCTTCTTGGACTCTACTAGAGAATTTGATTTCAAATTAATTATTTCAAAAATAATATTATTGTAATAATTTAATACTTATCTTAATAGTATTTTATTAATTTAATATTAAAGTGATTATCTTAATATTAAATTTAATTTAATGTTTATCTTGTACATAAACATTTTATTATTTTAACAAGATTTAATATAAAATTTAATTTAATATTTATCTTGATAAATATTATATTAATTTAATATTAAAGTGATTAAGTTTAATCATAGTTGAACTCTCTAAACTCTCCCTATATAAAGAGAGCCTTGAGTCATTATTTACACACACTTGAATTCAAGAGAAAGTTATAGAGAGAAAATTCTCTAAAGAGATAATTCCAGAAAATTTCTAGAGATATTTTTCTGATTTACAACTTGACCCAAAAGTTGAGAGAAATTGAAAAATTAACCCACTGGTAATTTTTGTGAAAAATTTTCTAATTCGATGCGAGCCCACACTCGACAGACATGAGCTTAAGGATAATGGAGAAGACTACTCGGTTGAAGAGCTCATCCTTGACAAAATCGAAAAAGAACAATTTTGATTAGATGTTTATTACTATAGATATCACAACCAAAATCTTGTTTTGGAAAAATTTGTAAAACTCTGGTTCCCTAAATTTATTTTTCACTGTTTTTTCCAAACTTATTTTTTCCAACAGGTTCATCATCTCTTTCTTTTGGTAACAGGATTTTGCATCTCAAGAATGTGCTTCATGTCCCTCGTGTTTGAAAAGGCTTGTTATCAGTTGCTCAATTTGCCAAAGATAACCTTGTTTATTTTGAGTTTTATTCTTTTCATTGTTTTGTGAAGGATCTACAAACAGGGGCAGTTCTACTAATGGGCCATATTCATAAAGGTTTGTATTAATTTACTTCTTCCCCACAACAAGGCATTGTTAGTTTTTCTTCTGGCTCCTCCAAGTGTGCTAGTTTACTCTATCATACTGATTTACAATATGATTCAACTGTTGATTTGTGGCATAGATGTTTAGAACATCCATGTAATAAAATTCTGCATCAAGTTCTTACTAGCTTTAACATTGCTTCACAAGGACATAAGCATTTTAGTGTTTGTTCAGCTTGTTAGCTTGGAAAGTCTTACAACCTGCCATTTTCTACCTCTAAGATTATGTACTATTTTCCTTTTGAATTGGTTGTATCAGACTTATGGGGTCTTACTAATGTTACTTCAGAAGAATGCTTGTATTATGTGTCATTTCTTGATGCCTATAATAGGTTTACATGGATTTACTTGCTTAGAACTAAGCCCCTCTCACCTAGTTCAACTAAGTGATTGATTTTTTTCTATTAAATAGGCATTAAATGCATTCTACTAATTTAACTAGGATTTCACTCCCTTTCCCTATCAATAGATGGCACCAGTAGGGTTAAAAATACAATAAGTTACAAAACAACTTTTTGAGATATTGTTTCTACCCGAAAATGGTGAGAATTTATGTCGAAGTATAAATTCTATTTTTTAGAAATAAGAATACTACCGGTTTCTATAAGAGAGAGATTTACTTTCCTATTGAATGTAAGAAAATAATTTCTGGTTTTGTGTTTGACTCAAAATTGTTCGAGCCCAACTCAAAGTAGTTCGTGGTACGAGAATAGTAAAGAAGACTATTATGTTAAAAGTCAGTAACAACAAGGATCCATCTCACTTAAAGCATAAGTATATTTTGGGAAAAAATTATTACTATAAATATCACAAACCAACTTGATTTTCAAAATTTTATTTTTTTTGTTGTGCAAAAAAATCATTTTTGAATTGGATTTTTTCCAACAACACTCCAAGTTCAAACATGTAGAACTGGATTTATCTCTGATATTGAAGACACTTGTAACACCCTCATAATCAAAGCATAGGTCAGTGGGTATCACGATATTGAAGACAATTGTAACACCCCCATACTCGACCCTGGCATCGGGTCAAAGCACCAGGTTGTTACATTCGTTTCCAGAGCAATTTTAACAATTTCACATCAATTAATCATTATAAAACTCAAATTATATCAAAATACTTCCAATAACTTATGTACATGCCATATTTTATAACCAAAATATCAAATAAATACCTCTTCAAGCCTGGGTGATGTGATGAGATAAGATGAGATGCATTGAAATCCCAACTTGAATCTAGAGCTTCAATTTGATCTTCCACCTACGCGTTTAAAACACGCTTTAACCTCGTGAAAGCTTAGTAAGTACCTATGAATTCAAGTTTTATCAATTCTTTTAATCTTTATTTATCATAAACTATATTACTATTATAATTCACGAATATATGTTAATAATCAATAGGTTATTCTATATTTATAAATTCATCAATACTGTACTTCACTATTATCTCTTATTTTATCATTTCACAAATTAACATAAATGAGATGTTTATCGAAAATCACTTACCATGACTTTTTAACCCATGCTAGACATTTGAACCAAATGGATACATAGAACATATCACAATACATGAAGCACAAAAGTGCTAGAAACACGAGCACGAAAATGCATTACAGTACAAGAGCACTGAAGTTCATAACAGTACCGAAGCATTGAAGTGCTAATTTCACGAATAACACGATTAACACAGTAGTGCTTGGGTTCCTATGGCATGCAAACTATATCCACAATGTTCAACACTAAAGTAAATGGGCATTTCATGATACTGAATTTATAAGAATTTAATCACGAATGCTTTACTTCATGTTTATCACAATTTCATTACACTTTCTCAATCCTTTTGTTTAAGATTTACTATTTAACGTTTATCGAGATTTACTATTTACTTTTCATTTCCATTTTAGAACTATTCACAATATTTACTCATACTAGTATTTATTCCACGATTCTCACAATTTAACTATATTTTTTTTGCATTTATTCAATTTAATCCTCATTTTCACAAAATTCAACATTCACTATCACTTAGCACTCTAATCCATTAATTCATCACCAAATTTTTATGCACTTCACTTCTATTGTTTCAACTATAAATTCCACTAAATTCATGATTTTGTCATTAACTTCCACAACTTAAAGAACAATTGTAATTTGAATTACAATATTCAGATATTTTTCATTTTCTACTACATTCTTCACTTATCAAATGTTTTCTTGTAAATTTTCATAACTTCTCAATTTAGTCCATTTTTGTCATAAAAGTGGAATATTCACTAATTAATCATATTAAATCAATTTCCTTTCTTGTTACACTTTAATTACATAATTTATCTTAATATCTTATTTCACATATCAATTTCTATATATATTCTTCTTCTATTATTCCATCCACATATTTTATCAAGTTTGACAAATTAGACCTTATCTTCATAACAATTTCATAGTTTTCCATAATTTCATTTGTACAATACTTTATGCATATTCCATCACCTCAAAACACATTCATTAAACTTTTACCATATTTTCGTTATTCACATATTCAATTGTTTCACACTTTATTTTAATAATTTACGACAACTTCACCAAGTCTACATTTTAATCATTAAATAACAAGAGAGTTCATGGGTACTTACCTTTCTCAACCTCAATTCACTTGCTCTTCCTTTTTCCTCACCACTTGATTCACTTTCTCAGATCAACATATCAAAGACATAAAACTTTCCATGAGTAATATTCACTTTAACATCTTTTCTATACTTTTCTTGTAACAGTCCGATTTTCAGTAGTGTTGAAAACAGTGGTTACAAGACCACAAATCCGACGAGTAAGTTCATAAATATTATTATTTAATATTTACAAGAAAATTATGGTGTTAAAATAAATTTTTAATTGGTAAATTCTACTATTTAAAAGAATAATTAGGTTTAAGTGGTATGACCTTAAAGTCAAGTGGTTTTAAAAAATGAGGTATTGGGACCTCGTTTTTATAAACTGAGTTTTAAATATTTTAATAAATATTTATGGAGTATTATTAAGGTTGTATTAAAATTTCGTTAAGAAATTTTAACGTTTAGTTAGTTAATTAAAGAAAAAGGACTAAATTGAAAAATAAAGTGATTTAATAGCTTGATTATTAAATTAGAAAGGATCAATGAAGTAAATATTCATGAAGTAAATATTCCTTAACATTAATTTTGGACGACATTATGGATGAAAACTATTAAATATTACATGATTTAATGGCAAAATGGTAAAATTTATAAAATCAAAACAAAAATTAAAGGAATTAAAAGACATTTCTTCTTCATTTCTTCTTTCCATAGCCGAAACACCATGAAAGCTTAGGTTTCAAGGTTCATCTAATTCACCCTATTGCATGAGTTAATTTTGAGTTCTGTTTTTTGTAATTTTTATGTTTTTGAGATCGTTGCAACTAGGTCCAACTAGCCCGTACCTTTATTTTTTATTCTGTTAAAAATTTTGGAAGTTTTCATTGATGAATATTGAATGTTTTTTATGAATTCCATGTATTTGGAGCTTTGATTATTCTATTTGATGAATTTGTAAAATGATTTTTGTTATATTTTGATTTTAGGATTAAATTGTGAAAATGTCAAAATATTAGGGTTTTTTAGTGAATTTGATGTTAATTATGGGATTTTTGAGGGCCTAGTATATTTGGATAAATTATTGATTTGATAAAAATGGTTAATTTGATGAATTTAGGGTTAAGGGACTACATTGCAAAAATGGTAAAAGTTTAGGGTAATTTTGTAATTTTGAAAAATAAAAGGGTATTAATTATAAAATAGTTTGGAAACGAAATATATTCTAATAAATGAGGAATTTTACATTTTAGATCAAGATCTCGTAGATAATTGTGGAAAAGGAAAAAATAGTAGAATAGTCTTTGAACTTCTGCAACTACTACAATTCAGTCTAGGTAAGTTCGTACGGCTTAGAATTTAGTATCAATATGAATTATTGCGTAGATTATCATTGAAAAACTTATATATTTATTTTTAATTGTGGATAATGAATAGTAAATTAAGATATATTATTAATTTGATACTCGGTTTGGATTGAACGTGAGATTAGAGTACATTCGTGCTTTGGTATATTACTGGGGTTTGGAGTGGAGATGGTATTGGTGGGAGATATCGGTATATTACCCAAGTAAACCAAGGTTTAGCATTTGTTGCGAACTTTCGTTTTATACTTTATGTTTGGCGTGATTCGGGTGGATTAGCTCTTTTGAGCTTCTGTTAAGCTCTTTTGAGCTTCTGTTGGCGGGTTCGAGAGGACCAACTCTTATGAGTTTCTATTGATGATGTGCTCTTACCCATAAGTTGTTCTTTGAATGAAAAATCTCGATAAGGTAATCTATTTAATGAATTTGAAAGATATGTTATTTATTTCATATTGATCTGAACATGGATGAATTTATCAATTTAAGTTGTGAATAACATGGAGTTCTCTTGGATGATTATTATTGTTTGAATTATTATAATTAGTTCGGTAAGATTTATCGTTTAATACGTCAAACTTACTAAGCTTCATTAAGTTTACTTGTGTTGTTTAATGTCATTGTAGATTCTCGGAAGGTAGGACAATTGGATTGATACTCAAGTCACACTGTCCAACTCATTTCGATAGTTTTTGGAGCATTTATTTTAGATTATATGGCATGTAATCGATTTGAATGTAGATATTCATGTTTTGGTTATGTAAAAAGTTACGTACGAATTTGGTTGTGTAAGTTGTTTGAATGACACATTTTTGGTACTTTTGATATCTTGAAAAATATGTGTTAAGTGGTTATGTGATGCATGTTAAGATTACAAGTTAGTATGTTATGAAGTGAATTTAGCATAGCTAAGATATGGTATTGAATCTAGAATGGAATGGTTAGAAATAAGTTAGTTGATGAATGGTTAAGAATGCTTATGTTTTTGTATATTTAATGTTTATGTTTAAGGTGCCTAAATGGCATATTGGTTGTATGGATTAGTAGTTTAATGTATAGATCATTTTATGCAAGTTTTAAGCATATTTTGAAGCTTTGATCATGTATGCAAGTGTACCTAGGTTTGTGTTTAAGAACGGTGAGAGGAATGGCTTGATTTTGGCAATTTTCTCGTCCACATTACCTGAGACATGGGCATGTGTCTCAACCGTGTGTGACATACAGTCATGCAACATGACCGTGTGTCCCCTGTAGGTTCAAGGCATGCAAGTCAGGCAGTTGCACGGCCTGACACACGAGCATGTGAAGTCATTTCGAGGGGTACACGGTCTGGCACACGGGTGTGTAGTTTGGCCGTGTGACCCAAGTCTGTGAGTTACACGGGCTGGGACACAACCGTGTGTCCCTATGTCAAATGTCCACATGGCCTGAGACATGAGCATGTGTCTCAGCCATGTGACCCTTATAGTCCAAAATTTTTGAACTTTTTTCTAAAATTTCCAAATGTTTCCAATTTAGTCCCAAACTGCCTCTATGGTATTTTTAGGGCCTCGAGGGCTCGATTAAGGGACATTATGAATGTATTTGGTTGTAATTAGATTATGTACGCATTGATGTATGAATTAAATGGTTTACTATTCTGTTTGTTCGGTAATGCTCCGTAACACTGTTCTAGTAATGGATACAGGTTAGGGGTGTTACATTTCTAACAAGATTAAACTTTAAAACAATATGAAACCTTAACATTCATACCTTGGACTCTTGGAATCAAGCTTTAACTTGATTTTCTCTCTCCTCTAACTTCTATTTTCTTGAATCTAAATTGATATTATTACCTTCCATAGTCTCCTTATCATTTTTATCTATTGGTGATTATGGAAATTCCTTTTATTTCTAGGTGAAAATGGTAACTTTTTTTTTAATGAAAAAAGACCAAATTACAAAGAAAGTAAAATTTTCTTTTCTTCAATATGGTGATGGAGAAATTTCCATCATCTTTTCTTTTTATTTTCTTAACCATTAATTAAATAATACAATATCTTGTATTAAAATATTAATAAAATAATTTTAACCAATTAAAATCTTACACTAGTATTCATAATTATCATGATAATCATCTTAATTGAAAAATGATTATTTTACCCTTCAACATTCTCTAACATTCCTTCACTGAATTATCACTTAATTTGGTAAAATTTTAATTTAGTCCTTCATATTTCTCCACTTATTCAATTTGGTCCAAGCACACCAATTTCATGTATAAGAAATTGGATTGTTTTCACTTTTGGTCCTTCAACTTTCTCATATTTATCAACCCCTCAAATTCTAAATAATTATACTTATATCTCAAAACTTTTTACATCTTTATAATCTAGTCTTTACCTTAAATTAACATATCACAACATACTTCTTAATTTAAAATTTTCCTTGGCATCACTCAACCTTCACTTTTTATCATTTTCATATCCTTTTCACTTTACTGGAAAATCAGTTATACATTATTTCAATTTACTACTACTTCTATAATATATCAAATTTTGAGGTGTTACAACAATAGTCAAACTTCCCAACATAAGGACTAAATTGCAAAGATTTCAAAAGTGGGTATTGTAATATCTAGAGTTTGGTCTCGCGATACCAAAGACAAACCACTATGTCTATGATTTTGGAAAAAATATACACTTCCAAAACTTTTTTCACCAAATAAATATTTCCAAAATTTTAATCATTCTAATCTATAGCCTCAACATTTATATTTCAACCAACTAATTCAATTCAACAATTTCAAACATGGCAAAATTCAAATGGACTCTCCTATGTACATGCTTTCAAACTAATAAAAGAACTTCATCAACTTCGTCGAGTCCGGGATTCTGTCTGGATGCTAAAGTCGATGATCGGGGTCTCACAATTAATCTACCTTGTGCACGTAAAACAAAACTGTATGCTAAGTATAAACTTAGTGATATTTCTTTAATTAAAATATATAATAATAATATTAACGAATCTAACTTAAGAAACATGTAAACTATATGCACATATCTGCCATGAACTTATAACTTGGAGTTACCAAGCTTTACATCTTCAATATGAACATGTTAAGTGTACAAAACTAACACCAATTCATTCCACTTCAATACAATCTATATAGATATTTCATTATGCTTATAATAACAACATTTTAAACATATCAATATAAAATCATGCCGTTATCGATCCTATTTATGATTTACCACATCTAATTTCACCTAATTCTTTTGTTTCTGAAGTCTTCCGACTTGTTTGAATCTATGTCGGTCGCCAAGGCTTGATTTCATTTAATTCACATGCTCTATCGTATGATTACATCAATTTGATTGTATTTAATCACAAAACACATTAATATAATCCTATTAACCTGATTCAAATTTTCAAGACGGATACTAGGATTAGTAAATTTGCTTCTCAACTAGTACTATAATGTGTCATCGACTAACCCGAAGAATAGACCTGTACGTTTAATAGAGTAATCAATTTGCAATATCATCACATAATTCAATTCACATCCCATCATTCTCAATTCAATATCAATTCATCATGTAATATTACATATTTCGACTCAATGTCACACCAATTTCCTGTATCAATTAAGTCATGCAACTTTTTATTCTATTCAATTTAGTCACTATCTCGATATTTAATTATGACCATAACATTTCATTCAATAATTATTAATAGCTTACCTCAATATCATATAATGCAGTATACCATGAATGTGTCGTAACTAAATAGGTTCCAGGTCATAGAAATATAAATTGAAAATTTCGAGTTACTCATCGACGGCTTTGGATTTTCCTTTCCTTCTCGACAAATCCAAGTCGATGTTAGCTATGGATTTATATAAGGCATATCACACTATCAATAATAAACTAATTCTTAATCAATTGTCAATTTATAAAAATTTTCAATTTATTCAATTTAGTTCTTAAAACCAAAATAACAATATCTTTCAAGTTTGAGCTTCGATTTTGAAATCGATCTCAATTACATCCTTCTAAGGTTCTCTACTTTCCATAATTATAGAAATTGCATACCAATTTTAAAATATTTACACTTTAGTCCCTATGTTCAAAAAACTAATAATTAAACTTTACAAACTAGTCATTTTTTTAATTCTAAGCTTAAAATATTACAAAATAACACCAATTTCATCAAGTATTCAACAATAGAAACTTTTGAAAACTTTAACAGTTTTACAAATTGATACCCAGGTTAGCTAAATCAAGCTCCAAGGATCTCAAATACGTAAAAATTATAAGAAAAAGACTTGAAATTGCTTACCAATTGAGGGATTGAAATTTGAAAGCTTCAAAACCTTATTTGCTTATTTTTCTCACGGACAAAGAGGAAAATGATGAGAATGTCATCTTTTCTTTTCTTTTTTTGCCTTTTATACATTAATTAACTTTTAATTAATCTTAATTAATTTAATTAACCTTTAAGAATTAAACTATAAACATGATTAGAAAATTTGGTAGATTTCAACTAGCCTCCACCACCGTTTGGACAAATAATTATGGTCCAATTGCTTAATTGGTCTTTCGGTTAATTAAAAGTTCATAGTGATTAACTTTTATCACTTTTACAATTTAGTCTTTGTAGCACAATTAACTATCCAATTGACAAAATAAAGGGACCCAACTTTAATTAGCCATAATACTAATAATATTTACAGATTCGAACATCAAAAATAGGGTTCCAAAATCGCCTTTTTTAGCATCATTGAAAATCAGACTGTTATACTAATGGCCCCCATTTTAGCATGTTCCAATAGATATTTTAGGCCTTTAGTTAATTATAGGTTAAGTCTTTAATTCATTTTCTAATTAAAAATCAATAGCAATTGGACTTTACTCTTTGTTCGAGAAAAAGTGGCAGCAGGAAAATGTTGGAAAAAATGAATTTGAAAAACGCAGCGGAAAATAAATTTAGGGAAAAAAAGGTTTTAAAAAAATTTTCAAAACAAAATATTGGTTGTGATATCTAAAGTAATAAACATTTAACCAAAATTCTACCTTTTCGATTCATCTAGAATAAGCACTTCAATCGAGTAATCTTCTCCACTATCATCAAGCTCATATCTGCTAAGTGTGGGCTTGCTTCGAATCAGAATTTTTTTTTACAAAAATTACCAATGGGGTAATTTCGTAATTTCTCTAAAATTTTGGGTCAAGTTGTAAATAAAAAAATATCTCTAGAAATTTTCTGAAATAATCTCTTTAGAGAATTTTCTCTCTAGAACTTTCTCTTAAATTCAAGTGTGTGTAAAATAATGATCCAATGCACTCATTATTGAGGGAGAGTTTAGAGAGTTTAACTATAATTAAACTTAATCACTTTAATATTAAATTAATAAAATACTATTAAGACAAGTATTAAATTTAATTTAATATTAAACTATTAAAATAATATTATTTTTGAGATAGTTTATTTGAAATTAAATTTTCTGGTAGAGTCCCAATAGGAGTGTATCTCTTCCATTACTCAACAACCGAAGACCAACTGTCGCTAGCCACCGGGATGCCACCGTCACAGCCACCGACACTACCGTGTTTGGTGATGTAGGTACGAAACCTCGAGTCAGTTCGGTCCGGGTCAGTGACGACCCGACCGATTCGGTCTAGCCACAGGTTGGATCGTCGGTCTGGTTTCACATATCGGGCCCGGTTCTACCAGTTTTTGGGTCTTGGTCTAAGTTTTGGGCTCCCAAGCCCAATGTACGACCTCAGGTCCAAATTTCAAGTCCAATTACCCATTAAACCAATTGTCTGACTTGAAAATTAATTTCTAAAAATATCATATTAATTTTAATTAATTTGATTAATTTAATTTTACTTAATCAAAATTACTTTTTCCAAAAATTACTTAGATTTTCCAAATTAATTTTTCAAGAAAATTCTTTAATCAAATTCTCTAGTTGAACAATTCTCATGACCACCTAATTTAATTTCACATCGAATAAATTGACTCAATTAAATTATTTCCAAGGTCGTAGAATTTTTTTCTGATTCAAATGCAATCCAATTGAGCTTTTGTTGAGCTAGCGGAGGGATGAATCTAACATATAAAATTAGGTTATAGTAATTACAATTATGTCCAGAAGCATCGTTCCGATAATTCACAATTACTTAATCATGGAGTTAGTCTACAAGAAGTACCATGATTGAAAACTCTTTATTGTATACTCTTTACGAAAACAATTCATCCAACTGTTTTGTCCAATGACCTCGTCATGTGTGTGTTACCCTCATATGATACCCTTGATTCCTTTGAGTTAAATTCATTCACTCAATACACTTCTATTTTATCTCATTGTCACCATTGTGTCTTCTTATGATTAATATGATCACTGTCAACAAATGATTGTGATAAATTTCTCGTTCGAGAACTAGCAACCAATGGTCAAGTTCCCAATTTATCAATCCACACAATGCCAATGAGAGGATATCATTAACTGTTAGAATTAAGTGACCCAAATTCTTATTTAAATAAAATACGATGGAAAATAAAATAAAAGTAAAATCCATATAGAACTAGACTTCTTTTATTTTATTTTAGAATAAGGTTTTTTAAACCTTATTAAACTTCATCTATTTTATATTGATTAGGATAGGGTGTTTCAATCCTACTAGAATATGGCTTTACAAGCCTATAAATAGACATAGTCTGTTCCTCTTGTATTTGATTCAAATTTTTCGACATAGTAAATTTTCTTCTCCTCTGCCCGTGGTTTTTTCCCGAAAGGGTTTCCACGTAAAATTTGTGTGTTCTTTATTTTATTTATTTTATTCTATTTTATTTAATTTTTTCACATTAACTTTTTAATTGAGCTATGAACTCTACAGTTGCTAGTAAAGTCATGCCATACACAGGTCATGTACCTAACATATCGGCTATGGACTCGATCATCTTTAGATCATAAGCCTCCACTTATATCAAAGCACATGAGTTGCATACGCATGGTTAGTGACTAACTTAAGATGTAGGTAAAACAAACCATAAACGTTACAAGTGAATTAATTAACAAACGAATTCAGAATTAATTCATCTTGGGTTCAGTTTAATGTATCATTCTACCAATGAATACATCTGTCTCTACCCGTGAAGTCAACTGCTCCGATAGCTAAGACTAGTCATCTCCCCGATTAGATTTTTAGACGACATAATAATCTTTCTTAGTATTTGAATCAAATGCTCACTTCGATTCTTTTATGGGATTCCAGACTTATTTGGATTATCTACTGAAGTAAGTTCTCGCAATGTAAACGTTCTTGTAATGCCACTTATCTTCAATTTGAACTTAAACAATTAATGAGCTAATATTTACTTGTCACAATTTTGCTATGCATGCAAAATATAAAAGACAGAAATACAAAAGACATAATAGTGAAATGTGAAATTAACTTTATTTATTTATTAATCATTTAAATAAATAGAAAACAGTTACATGTTTACTACAATATGGACACATTTCCCAATAGAAAACTTGTTTCATTGCAGATGTGCTTACAAAACCCTTGTCTGCACCATTCTTCAACAAATTCAGGACCTGTCTTATTATTGTTAGTAAGTATGGGCAGCATCAGGTCGGCCATCAATGAGGTGTAGCAGATGGGTAAATGTTAAGGTATGAGCTTGTGTTTTAGCTACTGACTTGATCAAGCTAGTGTTCTAAGTTGTTAACTAAGTAGTGCTATAGTAATTAGTTGTTAGGCAAGTTTTTTCAGTTAAGAAGTTAGTTAGTGCAATTAGTCTTCAATGTAATCTATTTTTTCAGTTAATGCATCAACTAGAAGCCAGTTAGGTTGGTTGTTAGACTGACTTCTTGCTGAAGCATTAAACCATAATTCTATAAATGGAAGCTCGGTTCTATTGAGATTATTAGAGCTTATTGAATAAAATGAGTAGACCTTTTTTTCTTTGTGTTGTTTTCTTTACTTATTGAATATAATTGATTTTTTATATGATTAATATTTTTTTCAATATGATGTCTATTCATATATTATTTTTCTTATTGTTCGATTTAAACTTTTTACATACATATCAAATACAATAATACTACTAAACCTATGATCGATTCGTTAAAATATTAGTAGTAAAAAAATTACAAAGATGAGTAAAAAACATAAAAATTAGCAAATTTGGATGTCTTATTATATTGAAATAAATTGCTATATAATTTAAAATCATACCAAACCCTGTCAAAATCCTTAATTATGGGTTTATGAAAGTTGAATTCATATTCATAATCAAAGCTATTTAAAGACTTTGATAAGAAATTAATACCCTTTAACTTTAGATGTAAACCATTATTTTCATAGCATATTATATATGTTTTTTTTCAAATATATACTGAAAATTTTCATCCATTTTGACTGTAAGACTGTATTACATAATATATTTCATGATAAATAAGTAGCCATATGATAAAAAAGAGTAAAAAAAACAATAAATTCAATTTCTAAGAGAAAAATATTATTTATATAGTTTTATTTATCCAGACAAAATGAAACATAATAAATAAAGTATATAGGGACCATATATATTATCCCTTTTTTTTTCTTCATATAATTGAGTTACGTTAATGGTTGATATATATTATTTCATTTATTTTAGCTTTTTAAAAAAATCCCTGTTGAAAGTAGACCCATCACCAGACATGCCCATGCATGCTTTTATGCTATACCAAATTCTTTTTTTTTTTAATTTAAATATTCGTCTTTGATATATATTTGAAAATAAATACAAATATAGTAAATATATATATAATGCTTAATCAAGAGGGAAAGCAGACAAAAAAACAAAAAAAGCCCATGCAAATTCAAACAAAACCTCAATAATACAACTATAGCTAGGAAAGAACTACATGGTAATCAGCTTGCTTTTGTGGGTCTCCCCATCTTAATCTTTAAATCCTAAGATTTTAATCTTAGAAATAATACTTGATGCATCGTATGTACATAAATTTTATGCATTATCAATAAATAACAGGGGCGAATTCAAAAACTTTTTAAGAGTGGGGAGCAAAATTGATTTCAAATTTTTGAGATGTCAAATATAAATATTATCATGTATTAATTTGTGATTTTATTATTTTTGAAGGGATGAAGTAGAATCCCCTTATATTAATTTATAATTTATCATATAAGGGACTAGAAGTGCAATTTTTCAATTTCAGGAGTAGACCCTGATGAATGATAACATGTCACCTCATCAATTTTATTTAAACATAAATAAATATTAATTAATCATAACTATTATAAACAAATATCAATAACTCTTGGATTTAAAGTTTAAAATTTTGTGTTCTAATATGTATATATAATTAATTATTATTATTTAATTATATTTAAATAAAATTATTAGTATTTGTTCATTAGTCATTCACAAATTTCTTTATTTTAATAAATAATGATATGACATATTATTTTTTTTGGTGATTTATAATAATAGGACAAAGCTCAACAAATGCAACTAGCGCGACTCAAACCCAAGTCATACCCTAAGACGATAAACACCCATGATCATCATGCCATCATAAAGGGTTCTGAGATATTATTATTCATTAATTTATACATTAATGGTACATTAAATATTCTCTATATTACATATAATAATCTTCAAAATAACTCAGTGGAAAAAAAAAAAACCAAAAAGATTACAAGAGAAGGAACCATGGAACAAGGCTTGTTGTGAACTCTTCTTAGATAATATGATATCTGGTAATAATAGTATTGTATAGTAGAGAAGAAAAGAATATTTTAGAAAAAGAAAAAGAAATTGAAAAACAAGCTTTGACACAAGGAATAAAGTGGGAAGATTTGGAAGCTTGTTGTCTGGTTTTATTAGTTCATGAAGAACCTGCAAGAAAAGGGTTTTCATCCATTGACTTTCATATCATTTAGGGTTTTTTTTTTATATCCCTAGATTTCTGGGGTAAAAATGATTGTCCACAATTTACGAAAAGAAAAATGACCCTCCAAAAGTGGGACAATATGACAAGCAGTAAAATGAATAAATAATTTTTTTATTTTTATTTTAAAAAAAGAGAGAGTAGTTTTAGCAGCTTTAGACGTGGGTTAAGATTAGATTAATGAAGGGTTTCTTTTGGTTTTTAAGGAATATATAGGTAAAAGTGTCGTGGAGACTTAAGAGTTGGATTATATTTTACTTATTTTATTAAAAAAAGGGTAAATTAATCTTTATATGTTATATAAAAAAATAAATTTGTCATTTTATTAAAAATTTTATCTATTTTTACAGTTAAAAATTAATTCACAATCTGATTAATCTATTAGTCACATCAATTTTTAATAGTACAATTAGATGAAATTTTTAACAAAAAAATTATTTTACTCTTTGTTTTAATATATAAAGACTTATTTTTTTTTCAATAAAAGAAAAAAATATAATGTAACTTTTAATTCAGGTGGTCTCCATTACACTTTTACTATATATATTAAATCCTTTTTAAAAAGAGATGGAAAAAGAAAGGGGGTTAGGTGGTGAAACTCATGCAATAGAGAAGGCATGTTGAAGGGGGGGGGGGGCCTGATTAAGCAGAAACAGACAGTTGATTTCACGTGGAAAGATTCATTATGGATCCCTTTTGTGTGTGAATAGAAGAGATGAGCTCGGTATTTGGTGAAACCAAATCCATTAAATTTGCAATAAAATAGTGAAAGCAAAGAGATCTGGCTAGATAAGAGTATTCGACCTCCCATCACTTGGAATCCTATGCTATTTTGTTATATATATATATATATATATATATATAATAGGAGGGGAGAAAAACCAATATCATATTCAACTTAGTTATATTTATTCCTACATTTCTCTTAAAATTTTTTTAATCAGTTTTATAAATTATAATTTAAAGTGTATATCAGATTTTGGGCATTTAAAATTTTCCAAAAAAAATGGGATGTAATTAAAATTTTTAAAAATTGAGAAAATGAATGAGAATTTTCAGAAATTTTAAAATCATTTTTGTGTGGGTTATTAATATATAAAATTTGATGAATGGTTAATTAGTGTTTTATTAATTGTCAGTGTTTTTTATTTTGTATGTGTGTGAAAGATTGGATTTAAATGAATGATGAAGAGTAATAAAGGAGTAAGGTGGATTAATCAATAATGATTTTAATTTTCATTAATATTTAAGGGTTTAGATGCCATCCTTACAAGTTTAGAGGGAGTCATCTAAGAACATTAATTTGGCAGATCAATCCAACATAATTCACTATATTGTCACCCAAAACAACAACATCATCTTCATTTTGTTTTTCTATTTATTTATTTTGTATTATTTTCTTTAATTACATGAAATGTATATATATATATATATCTTTTATTAGAACCAAAGTAAGAAATGAGTTAAAACTATATATTTTAGTTAAAATCTCAAATTCAAATTTCTTAAAGGTGAGAATTTAGATAATAATTCAAGCACAAACTTACTATATATATATATATATAAATATTAAAATAGATACTTAAAACTATATAAAATTTACCAAAATGGTAAGTAAAAATTAATAACATAATTTTTTTTTTCTAAAAAAAAATATGGATGTGATGATTTACAATAATAATTGAAAAATATTATATGTTTATTGCTAAATAAGACTAGACATGATCATAAATTAATAGGGAATAAAAGGAAACATCGTAAGGTTTTTCATTAAAAAGAAAGAAAAAGTAAGATGAAAAAAATAAGAAAGTAGGAGTGTATTTTACACGCTCCATGAGAAAGAGTGGGTGGAGTACGGAAGACAGAATAGTTACACCTTTTGTCTCCGACGTAAGTTTTACGTTCCTCATGTTAGAAATGGAATCCGCTAAAGTGACTGAAACCCTTAGGTTAATAAAGGATGAAGTGGGGTTTCATTGCCTGTTGCCGGTCTCACATGTTGTCCTTATCGGAGGCTGACAGGTATTAGTTTTAAGGATATTTTCGGAAGGTCGCTTAAAAATTATTTTGAGCTGAAAAAACGTTTTAGGATCTTAATTTATCCAAGTCAAATATTTTTAAAAGAAAAATAAATTTGAAATGTGATTGTAAAACTACAGAAACAAAATATTATCATAATCAAGATATATTGAGAATAAAAAAACTATACAAAGTTGACATGTGTTATTCATAATGACCCTCAAAACTTAAATTTATTCAAAAAAAAAAAAAAAAAAAGTTGGGTAGGTTAAAAGATTATCCTTAAATGAAATTTGGTTTTCTGAATTAGTCAAAATTCACCACCAGTTGTTAATAGTTTCATATCCTTAATTATTTATTGCTTTTGCTTATATCATCATTTGTGTTTTGAATTAGTATGATTTTCTTACCTCATATTATTTAATATTAATACCAAGTATTCAAATTTGATATTATTGAAGCTTGATTTTAAATATTTATAAAATTAAAAGGAATACAATAGGTTTTACTTCTTCAATTTTCCTATCCATAGCTACTAGGTTAAAGGAAAATGAGGTCAGAAAGGCTAAAACTTTAAGTCCTAAAAGCCAAGTCAGCCAAGCTTAAACACAAAGTCTTCATACACCAAAAAGAATATGAAAATTCAATATTTTTATTTTTATTTTTATTTCATTTTAAATCAACAGTAATTTTGTTTAGAGAATGAATATAAAAGGATACCATCTCTCCCTCTCAACCCCTTTCTCTTACCTTCCGGTACACGTATTCTTCTTCTACTCTCCCTTTTTTTCTTTTTTCTTTTTTATAAAAAAAAAATGTCTGCAGATCATGGATTATTACAAGATTTGTCGCAAACCAAATTACCCAAACTAAAGATTCAATCTTCAAATCAAACAGGAAACGAAAATTCCAATCCAGATGACAGCAGCAGTAGCAGTAAAGAGTGTTGTGTAACGCCAACATCGAAAGAACACAAGATCCCAGCAGTTTTGTCATGTCCAGGAGCACCAAAGAAACCTAGAAAAACATATGTGTCTTGTAAAAGGAAGCTGTTGTCTAAATTCCAGTTCTTCGACATCATTAACAGAGAAGAAGTTGATGCGTTTTTCAATACTGGTTTTGATCATTCTATCTCCAAAAGAAGGTGCCCTCCTACATGAACAATAATATTATACGTATATTTTTATTTTTTTTATATGTAATTTTTTATTTCTTTTTATTTCTTTGTATGTATGTATTGAATTGAAATTACACGCAAATCTAGTACTAGAATTCAAAAAACTTTATATAAGTCTGAAATATTCAGACTTTTTTTTATTTATGGGATCCGATCTATACATGTTAAATCCTTTCCTTATGAATTTTGTTAATTTCCAATTTAAATTCATTATATATATTGTAATTTTTTATTCCAAATTTGAATCCAACTCCAGCTTCTTACTTAACATCAGCTAAGATACCTTTAATCCCATTTTTTAAAACTAATAAAATGAGTTCCAAGATGAAAAAAAAAAAAAAGGAACTAGGATTGAAATTTTGATCTTGAAATATGTAGATGAAATTAAGAGATTAGTGTATATATATATATATATATATTGGTACTTCTAATAGATTGGAAGAGTATATGTCATCTTATTAACCTAGTTTTTATTTTCAAAAATTTTAAACTATAGTTAATTATGATCATAAAATAAATTTTGTGTTATAAATTTATTATATGATCATCATTAACTATAGTTTAAAATTTTTAAAAATAAAAACTAGATTAATAAGATGACATATACTCTTCTAATCTGTCTTATAAATTTATTATTTTGTTAGTTATTTGGTTAAAAATGGTTGATTTTCTTCCTTTTTTGGGGGGCGTTTGGCATGTGGGAAACTTTCTGAGTAATTGAGAAAGGCATTGGGATTTGCTAAAAAACTTATTTAGATTTAAAATTCTCGGAGATGATTTTATTTGATTTTTTCTCGAGAAAGTGATAGAAACCGAGAATGGTGCAATGTGCTTTGGGCATATGCAAGTGTTTTGTCTCTTTTGGTAAGAAATCATTGATTTCATATTTTTTATTTTTATTTTATAAAACGACTGATTTATTTAGTTTTGTTGTTTTATGGAGTCTATATTGATTTCATGTTGGGTTGGGACAATTTTTATGTTTTACGTAGGGATGGGATTTTTACTGACAAATTCAAACTACTTTCAGTCACGACATCCCATCAGTCGTTAAATTTTCTGAAAACCTAAACTGATTGTCTTTGACCCTGTTCCTTCTTTCTAATTAATATTTAATATATGATTTAATTTAATTAGTGAAAGGCAAATAGGAAGGATATTAAAATGATTTATTTAAAGTATAAGATACTATATAATAGTTGACTTTAGAAGCTAATATTTAGTTTTTAAATTTCACGACTAAAATTTAAAGGGTGCAATTTTGTAGGGTGTAATAAAAAGTAAAAAGAAAAAATTAAAAATGAGATAAATTTATAGTGTATTAAATATTAATTTTTTATTAATAAGTATTGAATATAGAGGTAAGTACTTCTAAGGAGAGAACAAATGTTTAAATTTTGGAGACAATTACAAGCTCCAAACATGAATCGTAAAATGAAATATACCAAAATACTAATATTATCATTATTATTTGAGAAAAATGAGTTTATTGCATATTTTATGATTATATTTTTTAAATAAATAAAGAATAATTTTCGAGTTCTCAATGAAAATTTAGGATGCTGCCATGTAGTTTTTTTTTTTAAATATATATATTATAAGGAAACATGATAATATTCTAAAGTGAAGTTTTATTTCACTAACAAATATAATAATTATCTATAAATAAATGCCTCTTAAATTTAATGAAATAAATTTGCAATAAAAGATTTCATTTTCTAATATTTTGGTACTAAACAGGTTACCTAATAGTTCAAACTTATGCATTATATCAATGTCATTCATAATTGTTCAAACTGAACTTGGGTTGAAATATAAACCTCAACTTCTACTCTAATCCACTTATATTTATAAGTGACTAATTAAGTCCATTTAAGCCCAATTTTGTTATTATTATTTTTAAAAGTATAATAGTTTTATTTAGTACATAATAAATACAAATATATTTTTACTATTTACGTTATAATATATTATTGAATATTTAATTTACTAAATTAGGAATAAAATTTCCAAACCAAACTTTATTTTCAAATTTAATATTTAAACCTTTTTTAACTTTCCCAAATTTCAAATCCCATTGTATTGCATAACATTTTACTTGTATTATAAGCTTTATGATTGGAAGTTTGTCATCATTTCAATAGTTCAATACATAAATATAATCATTAAGAATGATATTTTTCTTCCATTCTATATTTCATTTTATTTTTCCTATTGTGCATTCTATATATATAAAGAAAATAAACCAGTAATTGTGTTAATTCAACTGATGCTTTGATTTTTAAAAAGAACAAAAAAGAAAAAGAAAAAAGAATAACGCTTTGAAAGTAATAATAATTTGAATTTTTTATATTCAAATTAATAAAAAATGTTAAAACAATTTTCAAACTCGTCTTAAATTGATCATGGATAACTTCAACAAATATTAATATATATTATTTTATATCAATATCACAAACCTATCAAATGGTTCGAAAATATACATGTACGATAAGTATTATATTGATAAATTAAATCGTTGGATCATTAAAATATTAATTGTACAAAAGTAAATGGAAAAATGTAAAACAATTTTAGTTTTACACTAATGTAAGTGGATCCCTCCCCTAATTCCTAATTAAATATTTGGGTAAACTACTATTGGGTCTGGTGCCTTAAGTGTAGTATTTTCGTCTATGTACACTTGTAATTTTTTCAAAAAAATTAATTAATAAAATTATTCATGAATTACATTAATACATTTTGTATACTGCTCTCATGTGGTTTTTTCATGTAAAGCAAAATAGAAGCAAATATTACCTCACTAGTTGTCTAGTGTTTAAATAATATTAAACGGTATTACATGGTCGGATCATAATACGGAAAGACAACTTATATTAGTAGACAAACTTATATATGTCCTTAGTCTAATCGGAAATAAGCAAACCGATTGAAAGACTAAAATGTCGTCTATCAAGTCCAATTAGGTAGATGTCTTATCTTGGGCATCGAAGCGAATGACTTCCAAAAGATAGAGACATAGATGTGATTGACTGGACTGATAGTACATCGAACTAGACCAAAAAAGAATAGATCCTGAATCCGATTATGGATTTATTCCCTTGTGACATTCAAAGTGTGACATGCCTAAATCTTCAATAGATGACGAACTATGTATGCGTGACTCGTATACTTTGATGTTAGCAAAATCTTGAGTTCAAATAGATAAGAAACCGAAAGTTGGTGCGTTGGTTGTACGACTTTTGCAGTATGTAGTGTCATTAACAACAATAGAATTCATAGCCCGAGACATGGGTAAATAATATCCTTTGATTGATATTACATGGTTAATGGAAAGTAAACGTAGTTACGGGTCATTCGTATTTGTGATGAATGACTTGATTACTATTTGATAGTAATTGACTTTTCATGAAGGAAGATGTAATGATTACTATGAGATAAAATAGGATAGTATTGGGAGCGTGGATTTATCCTAAAGTCATTAATGATCTCCTATGAGGGTAACACACTTATGACAAGGTCATTGGACGAGCACTGATCAAGTTGCTTTCGTAATGGTATTCCATTGGAGAGAGCTCAGTCACGATACTATAGTAGAATAGCTTTGTGACTAAATAAGTTTATAACTAATAGGCGAAAAGCTGGAACTTAATTATAAATCATTTGAGCCCTAATCTCATACATTCAATCTATCCCTCCGCTACCGCTCGTTGAAACCATAAATGAATTACATGTTGAATCAAATGAACATAAATGAACAGAAATGGTAAAAATGGAGAAATGGGAAACATTTGGAAATTAATGTGATTTTCTTTAAAATGAAAATGACCTGAAAATAAATTTATGGTTTTTGAATTAAATGAAGTTCGAAAATGGAAATAAATCGTTTGAACATAGTGAATCCGTTGAATGCAGAAATATTAAATATATTTTCATAGATTCTTTTAAGGTAAAGTCGTAATGATTTTAATAGAATTAAAATTGAGTTAAGAAAATTATTTAATTAGGAAATTAATTTATTTGAGATGTTTATTTTGGGAAATAGAAAAATAAATATCAGGTTGAATTGAATTATAAAGTATTGGGTTAAAAGTCTAAGAAATATTTGTAATTGGACTCGATATGGGAGAGGCCCAAAAGTCCCTCATGTTTAAGAGAAAGACGACAAATTCTAGTTTGTTTAACTAGGATTGTTGTCCCACCTACTCCTAATTTACGTTTTTTTATATTAAAATAGATTTCTACAATTCAACAAGGGTTTTACTTATCCTCCTTATAAATAGATAGAACCAATAGGGTTAAATACATAACTTTAAGATATTGTTACTCTGTCCAAAAATAGTGAGAGTTTATTATCTAAGTATTAAATATATTTGACAAAATAACAATTCTATCGGTTTCTATTGAGAAGAGATTTTGCTTTCACACTTAAAGTAAAGAAAACTAATTTTGGTTCTGTGTTTGATTTGCATTGTTTGAGTCCATACTCGAAGCAGTTTGTATTACAAGAATACTGAAAAAGACCGTTCGATTGAAAGCTAGGAATGACAAAGATCGGTCTAGCCAAAAACATAGGTGTGATTTTGGAAAAGGGTTTATTGCTATAAATATCACAAACTGGCTCATTTTCAAAATTTTTATTTTCTATTGTGCAAAAAAATTGTTTTCGAACTAGATTTTTTCCAACTATACCATTGGTCACTAAACTATGAGTAAAAAGTTACAATTTGGTCACTGAACTATTCAAGTTTTGATAAGTGCTAAAAGTAACATATTTTAACCTCATTCTTAATGCGTTTTTGGGTGATTATTCAATGTTAATTGTGAATTTTATGCTCTTAATTTTTTAAAATCGTGTTTTGATACTTTATAGAGCACTTGGAATCAAAAGGAGCAAAAAAAAAAAAAGAAGAAGAAGTTAAAATCAGAAAATCAGAGTGAACTACAAGAGCCACATGGTTGACCCATTCTACATGGGCTACCACACGGCCACACGGCCACACGGCCATGTGGTAGGTCGTGTTGATTGCGCGGATTTGCACTCTGAACAGTAGAAAAATGCAATTGTTAGGTTTTTCAGGCATTCTAAGGCATGTATATGACAAAATAAAAAGATAGGAGTGAGCCGTCATAGAATACTCAAGAAAATAATTCGAAAAACACCATTGAAGTAGATTCTGAAGCAAATTTTTATCAACATTGAAGATTCACATTTGATTTCTTAGGAGATTATCATGAGTTTCTTTGTTTCTTTTGGTTATACTGTGTTTTAGATGTGTTTATTTTCAAGCATGAACTAATTTTCTAAATACCTAGAGGAGATGAACCCTAAGATGAATTTTGTCGTTTAATTTTTATTTTATGTAATAAATACTTAGATTGTGTGCTCAAATATGTGTACTTAATTCTTGATTTGATATTTCTAGATTATTTATCTATATTTGATGTGCTTAAATTAGAGGAGGAAAAAACCCTGTTTAAGAATAGATCTTATATAGTTGAGTGGAGTTGCATGCAATCCTAGAAATAAGATAACATAAATCTACCAGATTAGAGTCTAATTCAAATAGGAGAATCTATAAATCGAGTTAATGCGATAATAGGGTTTTAATTAGAACAAAAATTTAATTAATCAACCTAGAGTCAGTTGCTCTTACTCTCAAAAGAGATATTAGCATAATTTAGGGATTTCTACAAATTAAGATACTAAGTAAAGAATTTTCCTAATTTAGATTGATAGTGACAGATGAAATCTAGATGGGTTTTTCTTGGGTATTGTTTTGCTTCTTGGTTATTAATCATTTATTTTCCTGATTTGTTCTTTTCCGCGTTCATAGTTAATTAATTTAGTTAATTTTAGTTTTAATCAATCACTCGATTTATTCAGTTAAATAATAGAAATACAATAATTACTAGTACTTTTAGTCTTCGTGGGAATGATATATGTGCTCACCGTAGCTATACTATTAATTGATGGGTGCACTTCCTTTAGTCAAAATTTTAGTTAGTTTCGTGGACATCAAGTTTTCATTTAAGTCATTGGTTTATTAAAATCGATGTTATATGGTTTTTTTTTTGTTTGCACTGCCTCTATCATGGGGTTAGAACTATAGTCTCATAAATTGCGTGACCTTAGACAGAAACTTAGCTTAAAATCCGCTTAAGTCAGCCTAACTCTTGAAAGTGAGAATTCATAAAGAAAATTCTCTAAATCATCGAAATAAAGCGGAAGCAAACTCAAAGCGAGAAAGTAACAAAATAACTAAAAAAACCACAAAAAAGCAACATACACAAGGTGTTTGAGTAAATCCTCTCAAATATATTTAGTAACTTTGTATGGAACAAATACAAATTAAGGGGAAGACTATCTAAAAGATGAAAATCCTAAAGAATTTAAACATTATACAATCTTATCGCTTAGAATTACAAAATATACACCATGGTGACTCTAGTTTTACTAGAGTATTTCATTGAGCCACTGAGGCTTTTAGATAAACTTCTCCATATAATCCACGAATTAGGCCAATTCATGTGGGTCAAATGAGCCCCATTTAATTAGTTGACCTCCATGGGAAAATTTGTGTGCATTCGTCACGGGCTTTGATACACAACCCATGATACTCTCCCCCACTCATTCTCCTAACGCCCTTGTCGTATCCTCGAAACAATACTAGTTTACTCATATTAGAATTGCCTCAATGCCTCAATTGTTTCCCAAATAGTCTCTTTATTGGGTAGTTCTCTCCCTCGAAACATTTGCCTCAACTTATGTCTCTGTTGTCGTTTAACTCAAACTTTTCCTCTCCTTTGTATATCTCGATCCCAATAGCCCACAATTATTACTTTTCCCCATTTTGACTTGCCTCGATCAAGATCCCCTTGATCCTCACAAATAGGATTTGACATGCCCATATTGAACATTAGGTTAACCTTAAGTATTGTCCGTAACTCTGGTTTGTAGGCTTCTAGGCTTACTCACTTCAGAACTCTAAAAGGGCTTCTATGTCTTTTCCAATCCAATGGTAAGTCATAACGAAAAATACAAGGAAAGTGTTTGAGATGTACCTCGCTTATAGCATTTACTCATTTTGGTTGCCTAGTTTGCATCACCACTTTTCTACAAAGTTTGATGCACAACCCACCTCTCTCATAGGTGGTAGCCCCCCACTAGTAACTCAACAAGCTTCAAGTCAGTTTGTTACTCTTCTAGCATTTCCAAAGATGTCTCCTTAACACTATGATCTATCGAGTCAATATTCTCACCACAAGAAATGCCTTCAGCTAACTAGATTATCATCAATATATTGGTTTCACCTTTCATGTCTCAATTGATCGGCACAACACATTGTTGTTGGCAAGTATCCAAGACATATGTATAATCAGTAAAAGAAACCAAAAGAGCATTAATCTTTTCAAGGAAATTCAAGCCAAGAACAAAGTCGTAATCATTAAAAGAATTACCTTGAAGTCTTCCTTGCCTTTCTATTGATCAATCTGTAGCCCAACTCCTTGTGCTACTCCAACAGGTGGGGCCTTTTTAGAATTAACAGTCTTGATCTTCTTAGTTAATTTGCTAACAGAAAGACCAAGTTTACTTACGGATTTTTTTGACATGAACAAATCAGATGCCCTTGAATCAACAGGAGTACTCCTCCTTTATCTTGCAATGTTGATGTCCACAAATATTAACATTTTTTGTTTACGATCCCTATTCACTTTCGTAAAATTGTGTATCATTGACCTAAGCCTCAATATATTTTTCTTATTAGACTCGACTTTCTCTTTACTGATCACAGACATCTTAGATCACTCTGGACAATCTCGTATCATATACAGTCCACAACATAAGAACCACTATGTAACACCCCTAACCCGTATCTGTGTCAAAACAGGGTTACGGAGCATTACCGAAATTTACAAAACATGTAACATGCATTTAATATCATTTGGCATTCATATCAGGAATCAATCATAATGTCCCTTATTTGAGCCATCGAGGCCCAAAACATACATTAGAAATAAGTCGGGACTAAATCAGAAACTCAGAAAATTTTTCGCAAAACTTCAAAAATTTTCCTAGGTGCAGGGGACACACACCCGTGTGGCTCACACAACCAAAAGACACGCCTATATCTCAGGTCGTGTGGGCATTTGAAATAGGGCACACGGTTGTGTCCCAGCCCATGTTAGTACCGTATAACTCTCTGACTTGGGTCATACAGCCAAGTCACAGACCCGTGTGCTAGGCCGTGTGAACATAAAAATTTGTATTAAATAGGTGTAGGGGTTACACGGTCAAGCCAAACGCCTGTGTGCTAGGCCGTGTGATCAATTTTGAGCATTCAGTTTTGAAATTTTTAAGATGCAGGGACACACAGCTAAAACACACGCCCATGTGCTAGATCGTGTGTCACACACGGCTGAGACACACTCCTGTGTCTCTATCTGTGTGGACGAAATAAGGCTATTTCCAAGCCATATTTCTCACCTAATTTTGCCTTCCACCTACATAAACACTTAAATATATTCTCAAGCCAATATAATACATCCAAATCAAGCCAATACCAAGTATCATATATGACATATTAATACATATGACCAAGTCTTCATTTTTATCAAGTTAATCTAATACATATAAAAACATCTTTGTACTAAATATGCCATTTCATCCATTCATCAATTTATCCATATGATTTCCATGACTCATCCATTTCAAACATATATCAACCATGTATAGACTCTTATATACTCTACAAATCATATTTATCACAAGCCATTCCAATGGCTAGTTACAAAATCACATAAATGCCATTAATGACCTAATTTAACCAAAAGTAATTTACTAATTATACTAAAATGAGCCGAGAGATAGTGTGATGTTGCTCCGACCAGCTTCCAACCAAATTGAGCTTTTGAATTACTATAAAACAAAGGAAATAAAATAGAGTAAGCATTTAATGCTTATTAAGTTCGTATAACATGAAATTTAACTTACCATTTAATCAAAATTAAGGTAAACATATAAAGCATACTCAAGCAAGATGGCCAAAAGCCCTAGCACATATTCTCATCAACCATGTTAGACACATATTTCATATAAATGTCAAAGAACATGTATGAGCTCAACAATATCAAGTTTCCATGTTCATAACTTTCCACTTCTTGTATTCATATATCAATTCCGTATACTTCATGCATATACGAGTAATGGTTCACTTTGAATTCATTTAATTTCTCATATCAGGATTTTGTCCGTTGAATCATCTAAAATATCGATGGATACCCGGATAGTACACTCGAAGTGTATAAATCTTTAATCTGTCAATTCATATTTGGGAATGCTCATGTGGGCACATAAACGGAAAGCTCTCTCTCGAGTCATATAATGGGAAGCTCATGTGAGCCAAACTTATTCGGGTTGTATAATGGGAAGCTCATAAGAGCCATAATCAAAAAGCTCATGCTAGCTAATAAAGGGTAGCTCCAAAGAGGCATTAATTAGGAAGCTCTGGATAGCCATATATTGGGAAGCTCTGGAGAGCCATTAATCAGGAAGCTTACAAAGAGCCTTTAATCAAGAACCTCACGAAGAGCCATATATCAGGACGCTCATAGAGCTATGGTGTGTCTACAATACATGCAGAATCATAACCAATCGGGATGCTCCGAAGAGCTATTAACGAGAAGCTCGCATGAACCATTAAAGGGAAGCTCAAGAGGGCCAAATATTGGGATGCTCATGATAGCTAATAATGGGACACTCTTTCGAGCTATGGTGTGTCCGCAACATATGCAGGACCACAACCAATTCGAGAACCCTGTATCCATCGAATTTTATTTATTCAAACGGGACTTAATACTTGTCGAGCATTATCAGATATGTGACCAATTTTTATACATGTCAATTATACAATACACATACATAACATTCAATTCAAACATATAATTTTACAATTTAGTTACACGAACTTATCTTGACAATTGTTTGTGTACGCAAAATCTACTAATCTGACACTTTTTCTTTTTCATGATCTAACTCCTTATTTGATCTATCCGGATCTATATGAGTAAATTTAGCTCAATTTAATACAATTCATATTCAATTCAATCGAATTCATATTTTAGGAAAAATTATCATTTTGCCCCTATACTTTTATTTAATTACAAATTCGTCCCTAGGCTCGAAAAATAAAATTCATGCAATTTAATCCTTATTCCAAGCCTAGCAAATTTTTACATATCAAAATAGCAGCCCATGTATTTCATAAAATTCAAAAATTTTCCATGAATTTTACATCTTTACAATTTAGTCCTTAAATCACAATTTCATCAAAATTCACTTTACAAAAGTTGTTTATCTATTAACAAACTTTCATTTTCTACCATAAAATTTCATAATTCAACTATATTTATCCATGGCAAAATCCTAACACTTTGATAACTTTACAAATTAATCTCCGAGATAGATAGATTAAGCTATTACGATCTCGAAAATATGAAAATTATTAAAAACGGGACAAGAAAACATACTTAATTAAGCCAAAATAGCTTGCTTGAGTTCAACACACATAACTAGGGTTTCCATGTCTTTATTTGGGAAAGATGATGATAAATGGTGATATTTTTATTATTTAATCCATTTATCATCTTTTTATCTTTTTCTTTCCAATTTAATCATTTTTTTATTTAATTTTCCATGGATAAGTCATCATACATATATACTAACTCCTCTTAATGACCTATTTGTCATATAAGGACCTCAAATTTTGAATTTCATAGCTATTTGATCTTTTTAGCTACTAGAATTTAACTTTTATATTTTTATACAATTTGGTCCTTTTTATCGGATTAGACATAAAATCAGTAAAATTTCTTATCAAAATTTTATTACGATATTTCTATCATAATGTAGACCAAATAATAATATCAAAATAAATTTTCTTTCGAACTCGAATTTGTGGTCCCAAAACCACTGTTCTAATTTTATTGAAAACAGGCTGTTACACACTGTGTTGGCTTCTTTTCATTCCCTTTACTTTTCGGATGGTTGTTAGGTTTCCTTTTCCCATTCTATGGTTTCCTTTTACCACTATTGTTACCGTTGCCATTTTTATCATATTCTTCCTCATGGTCTCCCCTACAATTACACGTCATTTTAGGCTTGAAAGACTCAAACTTGTCTTTCCTTAGACTAAGCTTGACAAAGGACTCCACATTGGCTATGGCTTTGGTAAGCTCTTTGACCCCTAATCAACTCAACTCTTGCTTCACCTAAGGCTTCAACCCATCCTTAAATCAATAAAATGTCTATTTCTCACTCAAATCAAGGATTTAGAGTAACAACTTAGTGAACTTCCGAACATAGTAACAACTTAGTGAACTTCTGAACATCTCTCGAACTGTTCCTTATTGCATAAGCTAATGCAACTTAACCTGAGCTTCTTCCTTAACATACTCTGGGTAAAACTACTTTCTAAATTCATTCTGGAACTCCACCCAAGTCCCAATAGCGGTATCACCTTAGTGGCATCATCTTTAATACCCATTGGACGAAAGTATTATTCCATCCCCCATAAAAAGTTGCCCACATCTGTAATGCCCCAAATAATTTATTTCTGCTTTTGTGAAGATCTGATACGACTGTATATCTAATTCGGTGGTTAAGGGTTCTGGGTGTGTGTGAGAGGTCTTGGGTTCAAGTCTCACATTTGACAAATTTTGGTTATTCTTTTTAAATCAAGGTCTACCCTTGTTAGTGGGCTTATATTAATTACCTGCAAATTCATGTTAGAATGAGCCTGCTGGTTCGAGTGGTAAGGGGTTAGTGTGTTGGAGGTCCTGTGTTCGAATCTTTGCGCGAGCATGGGTATTATTTTTGCTCGGTTTAGTGGTAGAGTTTTGGTAGAATTAAAATTCTGAAGTGGTTGAGATTAAGGTGTTAGTGAGAAGTTGGGGGATATCAGAAACTGAATTTGATTTTTGTTATTTTTGTCTCAATTCTCTCTATTTTGACGTTCATTGTCTTCCAAAAAAATCCCTATTTTTGCCTTTTTGTTTTCTTTAAACGTTGTCAGAAATTAAATTCTTTCTTCATTCTTGTCTTTATCGCTAATCCTTGCTACTGGGCGTTTCGAATCCTTGATTTTTGGGTAATCGACATGTAACACCCCAAACCCAGCCTAGAAGTCTAGACCGAATTCGGGATGCTACATTAACCACCAAAGTGATCGTGAGAAATTTCAAATAAACAATCCCTTTACAAGTTAAAAACATTCTAACCTTATTAAGTAAAAACTGAACCATTACAGTGAAGTTTAAAACTCAGATAGAAGTTACAGTGTAGTTTGAAAATAACCAGAATAATTGCACGTAAGAAAATCTAAAATAGAATTTGTACCACAGTATTATAAAAGTTTACAGTTCTGAAACCAAATGTAAGATTAAAACTAGAAAACACAAACTGATTTTCCAATTTGCCGAAGCTGTCCGAGACCTCCGCGTACTGAGCCCATCAACAGAATCCAGAACTATACCTGAAAGGGGAAACAAAAGAGGGGGTGAGCTAGTCGAGCTCAATGTGAGATCAAACCAGTTAAACTACAGAAATAGAAACCGAAACTAGAAGCAGTTTAGAAGCCGAACATACTTACAGACAGATGACAGTTGAGTGAATTCGCCCCAAAAATAAACACCCACCATATGTACTTTACAATTATATAGGTCAATCAAAAAAATAAAATGTCACGTACCATTCAGACACAGTAGCAATAGTAATTCTCAACAGTTACAGTAATTAACTAATCAGACAATTACAGTCAAAGTCTACAAAATTCTCACAAGCGCAAGCGCCTTTCAATCAAACAGTCAATTAGAAAAATTGGTCGAACAGTCAATATGATGCATATGAATGCAATTGAGTTACAAGAAACCTACCCATCCAGCCAACACACCTCTCCATCCCCCAACACCCCTCATAAGAGCTTTAAACTCATCCCACCAATCACTCCACTCAGGATCTGGTAAGGCCTATCCAACCCTACACTCTAGCTGATGTCATCCCGGGTTGCCCGGCAATGATGGCTATTAGGATTGTCCACGACCCTCTAGGTATTGGGACTGCTCAAGAACCTCTGGGTATTGGGGCTATCAGTATACAGATAAACTGCTAGTCACGTATATTACGTAGCAAAGCTAGCTTAGAAGATGTACGATGCAATAAGGTAAACCGCAGTATAGACATGCAGTATTAACTGCTGGATAAGATGGTGGTACGTAGCGTAGTTAACGTACATGCAGCACAGTGCAATGCAGTAATCTGCTATACCGATATGTTGCAGTGAAACTGTCAGTTCAGTCAATGGTATGTAGCGTAGCTAACGTACATGCGATACAGTGCAATATGGTAATCCGCTATACCGATATGATGTCATCCCGGGTTGTCCGGCAATGATGACCATCCACATTGTCCACGACCCTCAGGGTGTTTGGATCGCCCATGACCCTCTGGGTACTAGGGGCTCACAACCAGCAGATCAACTACTAGTTCAGTCAATCTCAATCTCTCTTCTCTTCAAAATCCCGCCCAAATTGTTTATGCGTATGTATGTATGTATGCAATCAGATGTACACAATCAGAATAACAGTCTCAGACAATTATTTAGAAGCAGACACTTACATCCAATCAGTTAGTTACAGAATCAGTCTTAAGTACACTCGTAACTTGAATTCCGTAGCAATTGCAAAAATAAGCTCGCATGTCAATGACACGTATTCAATAGTCAAACAGAACTAATTGCATACACACTCACCCAGCTAATCGGGTTCAGAATCAAACATGTCACATAACCAATCACAATTAACACATTATCCAAACTCAGATCATCATCATAAATACCCTCACTAGAGCTCAGTTGAGGGTTGGAACACACAGAGTCACGATTGCACTTAAATTTAACCTAAAATCAATATTTGGCGAGATAGAGCCACACGCCCGTGTGCTCCGGCTATGTGGAGCAATCTAGGCCGTGTGGAGGTCCAAATGCCTGTGTAAGGGTAGCACACGGCTGAGTGATAGAGGCACACACCCGTGTGAAGCAGGGACACGGCTGTGTGAACAGGCCGTGTAACTCACTGTCAACTTTCGTTAAAATAAGGTGCAAGGCAGACACGGCTGTGTGAGGGTCTCACATGCTTGTGTGCCCACCAAACATGGCCGTGTGAGGATCTCACGCGCCCGTGTGCCCACCAGACATGGCCGTATGTTCTGAAACACACACCCATGTGGGATCCTTAAATCCTCAAATGTAATTGCCGACTTTCAATGATGTCAGAAATAGTGGTTCGAGACCACTAAATTCGGCAAATAAGCTTGTAAATTTATTTATCTAGTAATTACGAGCCAAATATGATTTTTGAGAGATTTTTGAATTAGTAATTTGTGTTTTATAAAGATTTATTAAGTTAAGAAATTGAGGAAAAGAGGTATCGAGACCTCGATGTTATAAATCGAGCCATAAAATTTTTTATAAATATTTACGGAGTGTCAATAAGGTAGTATTAAAATTTCGTCAGAAGATTTTGACGTTTGGATGGTTAATTAAATAAAAATGACAAAATTCAAAAAGGTGTAAAAGTTGCTAAAAGGATTAAATAACTTAATTGTCAAATGAGGAAGGACCTAAAATGCAAATAAGCCCAAAGGAGATATTTTGGGCGGCAATAGCTGGGAAAAATTAGGAAATGGGTGAAATAAGGGCAAAATTTGAAAATTGCCAAAATTAGCTAAATAAAAATTAGACCAAATTGGAATATCTAAAATTCTCTTCATTTCTCTTCATTTTCATCGGCTGAAAAACAACTATGGACAAGGGTTCAAGCAGGTTTTCATACTCTAGCTTCATGTAAGTTTTGATTCTTGCTTTCTCCTTAAAATTTCTAAGATTTTGGACTTTTACAATTGGGTCCAACTTATTCTGCCATTAGTTTTTTATTCCATGGCTAATTTTTAAAGTTTCTATGCATGAGTACTGGAAGAATATGATGAATAAATATAGAATTAAAGCTTTAATTTTGATATATGATGATTTTATCAAGTAAAATTGATAGAAATTGATTTTAGGACCTAATTGTGAAAGAGTTTAGAATTAAGGTCTAGTGCTAAAGTTCTGATTTTCAACGGTTATGAAGTAGTTTAAAATGATAGAATAAAGTATTAAATGAGAAAAATTAGCTCAATTTAGGGGTTAATTGAGCAAGGATTGAATTGTATGAACTGTGAAATTTGGGGCAAAATGGAAATCAACATTTTGCACTAAAACTATTTTGAATAGCAGCAGTAGTCTAACTTTGAAAAATCAGCAAAAATTTTAGAAATCAAATTATAGGATGAATAAAATATAAAATTAAATTTTATTGAGTCTAGTTTCTTATAGAAGAAACGATGTAAGCAATGGAATTGTAAATCATGAGATATAATAAATTTTGTGAGATAATGTCAGAATGATTTTGGGTTTCCCTATTCTAAATTTTGAAAATCATAAAAAATTTAATAAAAATAATTATGGGCTTAAATTTATATGTTTAGAAATCTTAATGAGTCTATTTTCAATAAAAATAAACGAAAACATCATTTGAATCCTGTACGAGGAGATAATTAGTTTTTAGTGAAGAAGGGTTGGAACTGTCAGACAAAAGAACATGGGTGACTTTAAAGAATAAATTGTAATTATTGGTTATACCAAAAATTCTGAAAATTTTATGGTAAGAAGATACGTGAGTCTAGTTTTAGGGAAAATTAGCAGATCTTAATTTGGAGTTCTTTAGCTCAAGATAAAAATAATTTAGTGACTATGACATGGATGGATAGCTTGAATATTCACATAAGTAAATAGTGAAAATTATGGATAATGTTACTTAGAAGTGTGTTATTTATACTAAGGATGTGGATAGAAAGGAGGAGGAGGAAAAATATTTGAATAAATTGTGTATAAATTGATCACATGCCCTATTATAATCGATAAATGTTGAATTAGAAATGATATAATGTTTTATTTGGAATATTTATTATGAAATCATGATTATCATTATAATACAAAAATCGAACTTGTAAGTTTATATGGCTAAATTTTAGTGATCATTTTTTAATTTTATGAATTTCATGATGTGTTATTTCATATGTATTGATGATAAAATCGTGAATAATGTAAAAGCATGAAAATTGAATAAATGATCAAATTGAGCACTTCAGTTCAATGACAAGATGAATTGACGGAAAAGACCATGGTTGGACCATGGCAACAAGTTATAAGTGATAGCTTTGGCTACACTTATCTGATCAAGGACAAGTGAAGGTGATAAGTGATAGCTTTAGCTACACTTATCTGATCAAGGATAAGTGAAAGTGATAAGTGATAGCTTCGGCTACACTCATCTGATCAAGGACAAATGACAAGTGAAAAGTGGTAGCTTCGGCTACCTGATTAGTGAAAAGTGGTAGTTCCGGCTACTTGATCAGTGAAAAGTGGTAGCTCTGGCTATCTGATCACTGAATAGTGGTAGCTTCGGCTGCAAGTGACTAGTGATTTCCGTGTAAGACCATATCAGGGATATGGCATCGGAGTGATATGTGCATTTGTGTAAGACCATATCTGGGATATGGCATCAGTGTGATATGTGTTTAAGATGTAAGATCTTAGCTGGACTATGGCATTTTAGTAAAAAGTGATGAATTGACGGATAAGTCCATGGTTTCACCATGGCATAATGATAGTGAAGATGTAAGACCATAGCTGAGCAATGGCATTCTAGTGAAAAGACCACAGTTATGCTATGGCATCAGTGATTATCAGTGAAATTCAGTGCATACCGGTGTAGACTAATGAACGTAAGACGTTCTCTAATTTGACAAAGTTTTGGTAATTATTATTTGAATTTATATGACAGATTTTAGTGAACATTGAAATTGAGCTCAATTATGTGATCTCATCATTCAAAGATTGTGTTTGACAGGTTATGTTAATAAATTATGAGTATGTGAATCAAAGTGACAGAATTTAAATAGCTAATGAGGTTGAGCTCATTCACATGAATTTTTCATTTGAAATTGTGATTGATAGGAAGAAACAGTGAATTGCATGCTTATGAATGGTTACAAATATTTATCTGAAAAATAAGAAAAATGACGGTTATTGATATATAGAGACATGAGACATTGATATATGAATATGGAATATGTTTGATAAATGTGTTCATTCATAATTATGGAATTATGCACCTCATGTGTACTATTTGCATAAAGATGATATTTCAAATACTTTGGTGAGTAAAGCTCAAATATGAAATAGTATGAAATCAAGACAAGTTGTTATGAAAATATATTTAAATTACAGAGATATGATTGATATATGTTATATGATTACATAACATGAAATTGTGTATATATATGAGAAATTTAATGAGAATTGAGCCTATACATGTTTCTTGTTATTTATATGAAGTGTACGACTGACAAAGGTGATGAGGTTATGTATTAGGGCTCGTGATCAATATGATTGAAATTTTTTTTATGTTTATATTGAATTTAAATGAGTAAGTTTTCGAAAGCTCGTTAGGTGGAGATCATTCACACTATCCATCAGCCTATTTTAGTAAGTATGATAAATGAATTATGGTTATAATGGCATGTATAGATTGATTGATTAGTCAATGTTGGCTTATGAATGATATAACTGTAACTAGCCAATGGTATGGCTTGTATTTAGTAAGTTTGAGTTACAAATAATTATGATTTTATCATGATTGATATGGCTACGAAATGAACAAACGATGATAATTATAAGGCTTGGTTGAATATCTTAAATTGGTTCATGAATGCATTAAAATGTTGGTGAAGATAAATGATCAAATGGGTGAGAAATGTGGCTTGGAAAATAGCTTAATTTTTGTCCACACGGGTAGACAAACAAGCGTATGTTATGACCGTGTGTGACATACAGCCTAGTACACGGGCGTGTGACTGGGCCGTGTGACCCCTACACCTAAATAAATTACAAGTCAGAGAGTTACACTGGTTAGGGACACGGGTGTGTACCCTACCCCACACGGGCGTATGAGCTACACGGCCTGACCACACGGGCGTATGTGCCTTGTATTTAAGAAAATTTTGAAATTTTGTGAAAAATTTCCTGACTTTCCAGTTTAGTCCCGATTTGATTCAAAAGCATAATTTTGGACCTTGAGGGTCCATTAAAGGAACGTTTATAATCAATCTCGGTATTTGAACAATAAATGATTTAAATTATCTGTAAGTGTTTTGTACTCCTCGGTAATGCCTCGTACTCTATTCCAGCGACGGATACGAGTAAGGGGTGTTACACCAAATCAGCCACACAGCCGTGTGGCCAGGCCGTGTGACTTCAAATCCCTAAAACCCTAATTCCCAAACCCATAGGCCTATGTGCCCAAAAGACATGGCCGTGTGAATTCTGAAAAAATCTCCAAATCGGCCACACGGTTGTGTGGCCAGGCCGTGTGGCACCCAATTTAGCCTGAAACCCTAGTTCCCAAATCCACACGGCCGTGTGCCTCGACACACGCCCCTGTGGCCGACGGGAAGGCCACGAAACTACTCCCAAAACTACCGTTTTGGCCACCAGAACCGTCTCTAACCTTTGCCCTATCAAGGTATATCAGAAAGTGGTGATTTCTCATCACTTCCATTGACTAAAAACTCAAAATCAAAGGCTTAGCACCTACCCAAAATATGCCGAATCAACAGTTAGCAAAATAAAAGAGAAAGTAGAATAGACAGAGTTAAATCCCACACCTATTGCGTGATCAGAGGCAACGACAGAGAAACGGCAATCCTGAAGCCAAAAAGCCAAAATTTGTTCTTTTGAGTATTATTATCAAAAGCAAAAAGAAAATATGAAGAAGCAGCAGAGATAGAGGAAACTAGGAACGTGAATTCCAAAAACAAAAGAATCATAAAATTGAAACAGAAAATAATTTTAAAACAAATATTTAATAGAATAAAATGATAAAAATACTAACTTAAAGCCAGACAAAATAAAATGTTCTAACATACACACACGAGACTCGAACCCACGACCTCCAACATAATAACACTCCACTTATCCACCAGACCAGTAGACTCATTCTTGACACTAAATTGTCCAACTTAACTCATATGTACGACCTCCTCACTGTCCCTAAGCTTAGTAACCCAAAACTTCTAAGCCCAAAATTCGGGGCGTTACACAGTAAATGGGATTCCATTTGCTTTCTTTTCATTATTTTTTTTAAGGTTAAAATGTTACTGTATGTTGTAGTATAGGAGAAGGCGTTGAATTGTGAAGTTTGCTTCGTTTGCTAGTTCGGGGTTAACGGTGTTCTCGTTGTTGGTAAGTCAAGTTTTTGTGGTTCATGTTGAATTCAAAATTTTAGTCACTTAATCAGTGTTTTACTACGCTATTTTTAGGTTTCAAAAGGCTCAAGAGTGGTTTCGCATTAAACCGATACCAGGTGTGTACACACAATGTAGAAAACAAGGCTTCGACAAAAGTAAAAAAACTGCACTATCGATGCCACACTGGTGTGCGGTTGCCCATGTGGATGGCCGTGTGCGAGACATGGTCGTGTGATCGACGTAGACATGGCCGTGCGTAAGACACGGTCGTGTGGGCCTATACGAGCATGGTACACAGGCGTGTAGACTTTGGGATAGGCCGTATGAGCCACAAGGGCAAAGGCCAATCTGGGCGTATGGGCCCACACAGTCAAGTCACACAGGCATGTGGGCCTATAATTCTAAAATTTTTCTTAGGGTTGTACGGGTTGCTCCGATCGACTGTGGGCCTACTGTAGGGTCAGTAAGGGCTATTTAAACCTTATTTTGAATGTTATAATACTCTGATAGACTGATTTGTGTAGGATACTAAATGTATGCCTGACTGTACTACTATATGTATATCTGTTATTTGTTTAAAATTGTGTCGAGCATGTTTAATCTGATAAATCTATATTTGATTTTCTGTATCTAATTTGGGGCGAGATTTGTATTTCAGGAGGAAGTATTTTGATCGGCGTTAATTGCCTATACTATGGTAGCATTGCTGCATATATTCTGATACGTGTCTTAATGACACAAGTTGGTGTGTAGGGATGGGTGGGTGTTTTTAACCCCACATGGTGTGATGGGATGGTCAGAGATGGTGTGTAGAGGATGGGGGTAGGATATATGCATGACTACTTCTAGATCTGATTTTGAACCTGAAACTGTATTTGCTTCTGACTGTGTTTATAAAATTGTATGCTTGCATGCTTAATTCTATTGGGTTACACACTGAGTTTACGTAAACTCACTTCTATTTGTCTATTTTGTCAGGTAATCTACAAACCTAAGCAGATCGGTGCAATGGAGTCTCACGGTGACCACAAGTTTGTGAATTGACTTTAAATAATGGTTTTATTTAATTTCAGATTATTTCTGAGAATTTTGTAATTGTTAGACTCTTTGGACTATTTAAATTTTCATTTGGTTTTGGTTATGTTTTAACATTTATAGCATCGTTTGACCAAAATTATGATTTTACGAAATCAAAGGATTTTTTTTAAAGTACAAACTGGGTTTTTCAAAATATAACGGTTTTAAAATCTCTGCTGTAAATATTGTTTTGGTAAATGGAGTAATTAAATAACGTTATCAGTAATAGTTATAAAACTTAGATGGTTTATCGAGCAACACTGTTATCGAAACCTATTTTTTTCTAAAATCGGGTCGACTTTTTATTTTAAGAAAATGAAAAAATTATAGGAGTTACCACCAATCTTTTTTATGAGGTGTGATCGGGTCACCTTGTGATTGATCGTTTTAATAAAACGTTTTGATTTACTAAAACAATAATTTTGGTCTACGAAATTCAACAAAACGGGTCCGGGAGTCGGTTACGTACGAGGAAGGGTTAGCACCCTCGTAACGCCCAAAATTGATACCTAATTGATTAATTAATGTCTTAACATCGAAAGTACAAAATTCGAAAAAAATTTAAGATACGATCCTTTTTTATTAATGTTGGTTAAAAAAATGCTTGAATAAATTGAAACGAGCATTAAAGGCCCTCTCGTCTTGAGGTAACAAAATGTCACATCTCGTAAGTTAGGACACAACATTTGAACCCTCGAAAATAAGCTTGCCTTTTAATCGTTTCATTTAAAAATTTGTACTTTGATTTTTTAAAAAGGATATTCGGTTATTTAAATCCAACGAGAAAAAAAATTAAAACCCCGTAAGTTAGAGCACGACCATTCTCGAGTTTCTAAACGCAGAATATCACCTTTATTTTTTATTTAAAATTCATATATTTAAAAAAATTAAAGGGATATTTGGCTATTTAGGTTCGATGAGAAAATCAAAATCCCGTAAGTTAGGGTACGTTTTCTCGAATCTCCAAAACTTCGAACATTGCTTATTTTTGAAAATTTTCTTTTTTTTTAAAAAATAGCAAATGCAATACTTGAACGATGTGTACTTCTCTTATTTGGGGTATAATATAAAATAGCCTATTTTGAATAAATACGTTTAATGCGATTTTGACGTGATTTTAACGAAATGAGATAAAATGATGATGGATAAAATTGATACTTTTATGATGATAACAAAGCAACGGTTAGATGATAATCATCTTGCGATTACTATCGTAGTATTAAATTGAATGAATAATAATGAAAAAAATCAAAGAATAGTATGTGCGAATGAATAATATAGTAGATAAAATAAAATATAAAGATAAAAATGTATAAACTTTAAATACTAGATAAATAATAAAGTAAATAAATAAGCAAAATTAATCAAAATATGAATTAAGTTGAAACTTACGAAGCTTAAAACTCATATTGCAAAATAAATGAGGAAAAAGGAAACATGAATATACAAATAAAATGAAAATAGATAGTAAAAACTTAAATATATAAAAATAATAAAAGGAAGAAATAATGAATAAATGACTAAATAAATAGATAGAATAAATATAGTAATGTTAATTTTAAGTAAAAAATTTAAAGGAAAGATAAATAAATAAATAAATCGGTAAAACAAATATAAACCATATTGGAGTTAAATATTTAAAAGGTAAAAGTATAATGAACAAAATAAATAAATATAACAAATACAAATAGTATTAAATTTAACTATTAAAAAATAAAGGATAATAAATAAATAACACATAGATAATGAAATTAGCCAAATGAAGGACTAAAGTGAAATCCAAACAGAATTAAAAGCCTAAATCGTAATAAATTATAAGTAAAAAAATGAATAAGGACTAAAACTGAACGCACGTAAAACGAGAGGGACTAACTGGGAAATTATTCCCTATCCCCAAAACGGCATCGTTGCTTAAGGGACTAAAATGAAATCCAAATAAAATTATAAGGAAAAACTTTAAAAAACAATTGGATTGCAAAATGATTAAAAAGCGGAAGGGCTAAAGATGCAATTAGACCCTTCTGCAAAAAAATGCGGATCCTGAGGCCCTTCTAGGTCGGATTTTGGGTCAAGGGCAAAACGACACCGTTTTGGAGTCTAGGAAAATAGGCCAAAACAATGTCGTTTTGGAACCCTTATATAAGTCAATTTTAAAAAAAAAATCATTTCACTTCTATTTAAAAAAAATTCTCAAAAACTCTCTCAACTACGACCATGGCTCCGGCAGCCAGACCACCTTGGCGGCCGCTGGTCGCCGGTGACGGTGCTGTAGTCCACTGTGGCCGAAAATCAAAAAGGTCAAATTTTGGGAGTTTTTGACTTCCCGGCCTAAAAATGTCGTTTTTTATTGGAAACGACGAACTTCGGCCTCTCATGGCGGAGCACGCAAGGAAAGACGGTAAAAAAATTGACTTCTTTTTTTCTTTTTATTACTTATTTCTTTAAAAATAAAAATAGAAAAAAATGAGAATAGAAAACAAATAAAAGGACTAACTTTAATAACTTTTGTTCTTCTTTTCTTATTCTTGAAAAAAAAGAGTAACAGATATAAAAAAAATGAAGCAAATCACCTTTAGTTCTTTTTTTGTTTTTATTCTTTGTATTTCGTGTGTAAAAAAATACATTTGATTAGCCGAAAGAGAAAGAAAAAATACAAAGTTTTTGCTCTCTTTTTTGCTGCGCTGTTGTGTTCTTTGTCTTGTCTGCAGGTACGGTGGCCATAGGCCAGCTGTGTACGAAGGTTGATGTGGAGGAGGTAGCGGCGCGCCTAGGGTTTCTGTTTCTACTGTTTCGTTAAAAATTGTTTAGGTCTTGGACTTGTTGGGCCACTAGGGTTATTATTGTTGGGCTATAATTGGGTTGTTTAATTGGGTAGTGTATTTGAGTTGTTTGTTCTAAATGGACCCTTAATATTTGGACCATTAATATTATTTTGGTTTCATATTTTGTATCTAGGTTTCTGATTTAGGCCCAGACAAATTGGACTGATTACAGCTACCCCTCTTTACTCATTGTCGTGTAATGAGAATAGGGCAGACCTTTAAGAAAGACTAATCTTGCCCAGTTTCTGAATCTCAACCTCTTTGGTGCTCCTCTTCTTCCAAGTAGCCTCATTCCATCCCACTACATCTTCAGAGGTATAGGAATTAGTGCTTGGATCTACTCCACTGTAACTTCAGGGAGATTAGACTCACATCCATGTTCTGCTCCACTTCAACCTGCTCCGCTGCAACTTTAGGGAGATAAGGTTTATAGCTTTATTTGTTCTACTACAACTTCAGAGAGATAAGATTTACTTTCTTCAGTTTGCTCCACTACAACTTCAGAGAGATAAGATTTACTTTCTTCAGTCTGCTCCACTGCAACTTCAGGGAGATAACACTTATGGCTTTAATCTGCTCCACTGCAACTTCAAGGAGATAAGATTCACCATTATAACTTCAATCCGTCCCACTGCAATTTCAGGGGTATAAGATTTGTAACTTGTACCTTAAATCTGTTCCGCTGCAACTTCAGGGAATTAAAATCCGCTATCTTTAACCTGCTTCACTGTAATTTTAAGAAGATAAGATTAATGGTTTTAATCTGCTCCACTATAAATTCAGGGAGATAAGATTAGCCATGATAGATTTGATCCGGCCTACTGCAACTTCAGAGGTATAAATTTTATGGTTTCTCTAATCTATTACACCATTTTCTAGGGAACATGGTCTGTAGAATCTATTTCATGAGCCTATTTATGCAAAGCCATTAGGATGTCATGATCAGAATGAATCAAATACTCCTATTTGGATGTGTACGAATGATATTTGCATGAATGTAGGATGTCATTTTTCGAGAATGAACTCTTTTTAATGCTTAGGTTGTCGTTGCTCGTCGTTCATCAAGGTTCTATCACTGATATGCTACCGTGTCTTCTTGTTTAACCGGTATCTTTGACAGAAGATCTGAAGAAATAGTCATAATTTAGACTATTCTTTCTCAGATGTTTCTAACTCTTGAATTTGGTTAGTTCTAACTAGTGGTCCTGTTTCAGGTCCTTGTACTATTTAGAAACTCTTTAGAGTAATATGCAGAACTTCTTTTATGTGATATTATAAGTCCAATAATCGTTATTTTAATGAAAAATGCTTGAAAATTATTATTACAATAGACAAGAAAAAAATTGATTGGGAGCATAGCTCGAAACGAATAAATTAATCAAAGATAGCAAATTCAATATGGGTAAGATGAAAACTAGGTGCCTCAGATATCGCAGCATGAACTTTTCTATTCAAACTTCTCGAGAACCATTTTAAGCTAGATATGTGTTTAGGAGATCTAAAGTATTTTGTTGATGCCCCAATATGTAACGTTTCTCCTCATTATTAATTCTGAGAGGACAAGACTACCGCATGCCCCATATTCGATCAAAATTTGAGCTGCCCTTTTTCTAGTTTTCAACTCAAAACCCCTTTGGTCTCAAGTCGCCCTTTGCAGGTTTTCGCCTTGGCCTCTCTTTTTTTTTTTAGGTCCCAAAGCGCTTTTTGCGGGTTTTTGCATTAGCCTCCCCCTTTTTTACGTGAAGTTCTTCTTAACTGAATCTAAATTTATAGGATTAGACAAGTTTTTACTATCCATCTCGGTCAAAATCAATGCTCCTCTAAAAAAGGCTTTCTTTACCATATAAGATCCTTCCCAGTTTGTCATCCATTTCCCTCTAAAATCCTTTTGTATGGGAAGGATCTTTTTCAATACCAGATCCCCCTCATGAAATTCTCTTGGGTGAACCTTTTTGTCATAAGCTTGCATCATTTGTTTTTGGTACATTTGACCATGACGGATAGCCCTTAGCATCTTTTCTTCAATCAAGTTCAACTGATCATATTGAGATTGGATCCATTCTGCTTCATCTAAAGTTAGCTCTGACAAAACTCGAAGGGAAGGAATCTCGACTTCAATAGGCAAAATCGTCTCTATTCCGTAGACCAAAGAGAAAGCGTTGCTCTGGTGGAGGTCCTAACAGATGTTCAATAAGTAAATAGGGCAAATGGTAACTTCTCATGCCAATCTTTATAAGTCTCAGTCATTTTCCCCACGATCTTCTTAATGTTTTTATTGGCTGTCTCCACCACACCATTCATTTTTGGGCGATATGGTGATGAGTTGTGGTGTCTGATCTTAAATTGACTACAGACCTCTGTTATCGTACTATTGTTCAAGTTCAGTGCAGTTTCAGATATGATCCTTTTCGGTATTCCATATCGACATATAATTTCTTTTTTTAGGAATTTACTTACTGCCGACTTTGTAACATTAGCATATGAAATGACCTCTACCCACTTGGTGAAGTAGTCGATAACCACAAATATGAACTGATGCCCATTTGAAGCTTTTGGCGAGATCGGCCCAATGACATCCATACCCCACATAGAGAAAGGCCATGGAGAAGTCATAACATGCAGAGGCAAAGGAGGTACATGAATTTTGTCTCTATAAATTTAGAACTTATGAAATCTCTTGGCGTAATGTATACAATCTCCTTTCATGGTGGACCAATAATACCCGAATCTCATAATTTTCCTGGCAATTGTGAAACCATTAGCATGCGTTCCACAAACACCCTCATGGACTTCTTTCAAGATTTTCTTAGCCTCGACAGTGTCTATGCATCTCAATAGTACCTGATCCTTTCTTCTTTTGTATAGGATCTCCCTATCTAAGACATAGTCACAGGCTAGTCTTCTCAACGTCCTTTTATCATTCTCAGTTGCTTGGTGAAGGTATTCACGATTTTTCACATTTTGCAGTATATCATGTTACCAAATGTGATCGTTATTTTTTCTTCTTCGATGTTGTGACAATGAGCTGGAGCTTCATAAATACTCATCTGGATAGGTTTTACATCCTCTTGTTTGTTTACTTTAATCATGGAAGCTAAAGTAGCCAATGTGTTAGCCATCTGGTTTTCATCTTGTGAGAGGTAGCAAAAGGTGATGCCATCAAACTCCTCAATTAACTCTAGAACTATCTTTCGATAATTGATAAATTTAGGGTCTCTTGTCTCCCATTCGCCTTTGAGTTGGTATATCACTAGTGTAGAATCCCCATATACTTCTAGCACTTTGATTTTGCATTCTATGGCTGCACGGATACCCATGATGCATGCTTCATATTTTGTCATATTATTTTTCCAATCAAAATCCAACTTACTAGTAAAGGGATAATGATCTCCGTTTCGGGATACCAAGACTGCCTCGATTCCATTACCCATAGTATTTGAGGCTCCATCAAAATTTAGTTTCCAAGGGTGGCCTTCCTAAGAACCTTTTTCAGCGATTGCAACATACATCAAATCTTCGTTCGGAAAATTAAAGTTCAAGGGCTCGTAATCTTCTAAAGCTCTACTGGCTAGAAAATCTGCTATTGCACTCCCTTTTGCAGCTTTCTGATTCACATAGACTATATCAAATTCGAAAAGCAAAATTTGCCATCGGGCCATCCTTCCATTCAAAGCTGCAGACTCCATCATGTACTTCAGAGGGTCCAGTTTCGAGATGAGCCAAGTTGTGTGATACAGCATGTATTGTCTTAGTCTTCGAGTTGTCCAGATTAATACGTAACACAACTTCTCAATCGGTGAATACCTTGTCTCATTTTCAGTGAACTTTTTACTGCAGTAGTATATTGCTCTTTTTTTCCTTCTTGACTCATCATGTTGGCCGAACACGCATCCCATGGAATTCTCAAACACCGCCAAGTACAGTATTAGTGGCTTATCTGGGTTGGGTGGCATTAGTACTGGGGCATTGGACAAGTAATGTTTGACCTTATCAAAAGTCTTTTGGCATTTCTCATCCCATACACCTGGATTGTGTTTTTTAAGGAGACGGAATATGGGGTCACATTTCTCAATTAGCTGTGAAATGAAGCGGACGATGTAATTTAATCTTCCTAGGAAACCTTGAACATCTTTTTGAGTTCTTGACGGAGGCAGCTCTTGTATGGCTTTGACTTTGTCTAGGTCGATCTCAATCCCTTTTTCACTGACTACAAATCCTAGCGGCTTTTCGGACCTGGCTCTGAAGGTACATTTTTCTAGATTGAGCTTTAACTGGAACTTTCTCAACCTTAAGAACAATTTCCTCAAGACTTGTACGTGCTCCTTCTCTGATCAGGACTTTGCGATCATATCATCGACATAAACTTTGATTTCTTTGTGTATCATATCATGAAACAGGTTTACCATGGCTCTTTGATACATTTCTCCTGCATTTTTCAATCCAAATAGTATTATCTTATAGCAAAATGTTCCCCATAGGATGCATCTTAATCTGGATGTATCTTGGGAAACCATCCATGAAGGAGAACAATGAGTGACCTACCGTGTTGTCCACTAGTGTCACGGGCCAAAGTTCTAAGCCCGTGACCATAGCACAAGATGCGTCTCATGGACGTCGATCGATCAGATGGGGATCATTTAGCCCACGTGAACTGGCCCGATTCCATGAATTGTTGGAGAAGCCTGTCAGATTGAAGCCTGGATGGCCCAATAGCAAAGATATGGCAACTTAGGCTATTTTGGGTAACTAATCTTAAAAGATAAAGGGAATCATATCTTGTAAAGATTAGATTAGATTTGATAAGGCATATCTTGTAAATCCCTTAAATCATGGGATATCGTTAATATCGTCCGTCGATGTAAATGTATCTTGACCGTCGGTTCTGTGGGAGCTCAACTATAAATAGAGGGCCTCCTCCTCATTTGTAAACCATCCATTGTATGTTGAATTCTTAAGAGTAATAGAATTCTTGGCATTTACTCAAATAGCTTGTGTGCATTCTTTTTTTGGCTTTCGTTTGCTTATTTGGTGCTTCTTTTGGCACAATCGCTTCCGCTATTAAATTTGGTGCCTTGGAGGAGTTCTTAAGGAATCCTCATTTTTGGGAGAAAAGGCTGACTTAGGCGAATTTGGACGAGCTAATTGCCTAAGGTCGCATGGATTGCGAGACTAAAGGTCTAGCCCCATGACAAGTGGTATCCGAGCCAGTGTTCGAACCAAGTGATATCTGAAGCTGTTGGTTCGAAGGCACCGTTGGGATGTCGAAAGAAGTTGTTGATCAGAATGAGCCGATGCAGACCTGTGAGAGGGGTAGAAAAGCAAGTCGCTCGAGGGACATGCTGTCAGCATTGGAAGATCGAGTTGCTAATCTCGAGGAATCCGTAGGGAACATGAAGGAGACGCTTGAGTTGGTTGAGGGATGCACAGATGGGTTTGACTTAATGGAGGAGAAACTTAGAGATTTTGTGTTAGATTCTCTCGGTGCCAATGCAGAAAAGCTGAATGAGTTAGTGAACTCCACTACGGAAAAGCTGGCAGAAAGAGATGAGAATCTCGAAGATATGATGTTAGCCATGAAGAAAGAGATTGAAGAGCTTAAGGGGGAGCTCACGATTTGCAAAGCTGCTTTGAGTAATGGGATGTTGTCTTCAAAGCCGAAGCAACAAGCAATGGATGTTTCCAAACCGGAGAAGTTCAAAGGTGTAAGGTCCGCGAGAGACGTGGACAACTTCTTGTGGGAAATGGAGCAATACTTTCGAGCGTTGGGCATCGAGGATGATGCAATTAAGGTAAACACTACTTCAATCTATTTTACTGATGTGGCTCTCTTGTGGTGGCGTCGTAGGTCCACGAATGAGAAACGTGGGGGGAACGCAATTGGGACTTGGGAGGAGTTCCAAAAAGAGTTGAAGAAGCAGTTTTACCCACAGTATGCTGAGAAGGAGGCTCGGGCTAAGTTGCGCCGTCTCACGCAACAAGGCACTGTTCGGGAGTATGTTCGGGCATTTAGTGAGTTGATGCTTCAAATCTCTGACTTGAGTGAGAAAGAAGCATTCTATTGGTTCGAGGATGGGTTAAAGCCGTGGGCAAAGCAAAAGTTGCGTAGGCAAGGGATCACCGAACTTACTGTAGCCATGGGTGAAGTAGAGTCCTTTGTTGAACTTGGTCTAACAAAAGACAAGTTTGAATCGTCTCAGCCCCATTGAAAAGGGTAATGGTGAGAGAAACCATGAGGAAGATGAAGAGGGACATAGCGACGATGGCCGCAGTATTGATAGCACAAGTGGCAATGAGAAACCACGAGATGCGAAGCGAGGAACTGATAGCACAAGTGGCAATGAAAGACCACAAGATGCGAAGCGGGGATCCAACAACCCAAGGGATAAGGGGAAGAGAATAAAATGCTTCCTTTGTCAAGGACCACATATGTTGCGAAAATGTCCGAAGAGATCGATGATTTCGGCTATCCAAACGAAAGTTGAGCCGAAAGAAGAGGCGAAGCCTGTGGAGGGAAGAACATCGAGGGTCGGTTCGATGGTTCTTATTCCTAACAAAAGGAATAATAGAGAGGGGTTGATGTTTGTGGACATCAACATTGCAGTCGAAGCGAGTCTCGTTATTGATACGGAGCTTTGGATTTGTTCATATCGTAAAAGGTCGCTAAGAAGCTTGGTCTGTCGATTAGGAAATCGAATAAGAAGATCAAGACAGTAAATTCAGAGGAGGCCCCAACTGTGGGAGTAGCTCGTAATGTGGAGCTACAAATCAGTGAATGGAAAGGCAAGGAAGACTTTGAGGTAATCCAATTAGATGATTACGATTATGTGCTTGGTTTAAACTTCCTTGACAGGATTCAGACAGTTTTGTTTCCATACGTCGATGAAATCCATATTGTCACTGGTCCGTCATCAAAGATTGTTGTGCCAGTGAATCGGGATATGAAGGTTGGGACCAAGGTATTGTCGTCTATACAACTAGTCGAAGATGTTTCGTACGGGAGAAACGTTAACTCGACAGAACGGAAGACTACAGAAGCCACTTCAAAAAAGTTAGTAGGGCGTGAGTCTGATATGAGGCCTGTGGAGTCGACTGTGGAGACACCACCTTTGGGGAAGGTGGATTGTGCATCAAATTTCGAGAGGAAAGAGGCGATGCAAAAACAGTCGAAGCGAGTAAATGCCGCGAGTAAGGTACATTACAAACACTCTGATAGTGTTTTGATTTCTGACTTGTTGGCTTGCCAAGATCGTAGGGGCCCTTTCAAAGTTCATAAGCAAGAAGGCCGATTGACTATGGGTGGAACGAAGCCAACATGTGAGAATCGAGGGGATTCCAATGGGACCAAGTCAGAATTGGGGCAAGTTAAAGTGGAGACTTCTTGCCAACGAGATGTACCAACGAGTGCAACGGTTCAAGTTAAGAGGCGACAGAAGCCGAGGCAAAGGTTCCGAAGAAAGGGACAACCTGATTGCAAGGCAAGTCGGGAAGAGGCCAAGGAAACGAGAGAGTTCCAAGGCGAATCAAGCCAGTTTCATTCGGAAGTCGCAACGAGGGCATTGCGAGAATGGGTGGGGGAGAATGTCACGGGCCAAAGTTCTAAGCCCGTGACCATAGCACAAGATGCGTCCCATGGAGGTCGATCGACCAGATGGGGATCATTTAGCCCACGTGAACTGGCCCGATTCCATGAATTGTTGGAGGAGCCTGTCAGATTGAAGCCTGGATGGCCCAATAGCAAAGATATGGCAACTTAGGCTATTTTGGGTAACTAATCTTAAAAGATAAAGGGAATCATATCTTGTAAAGATTAGATTAGATTTGATAAGGCATATCTTGTAAATCCCTTAAATCATGGGATATCGTTAATCTCGTCCGTCGATGTAAATGTATCTTGACCGTCGCCTGGGGAGCTCAACTATAAAAGAGGGCCTCCCCCTCATTTGTAAACCATCCATTGTATGTTGAATTCTTAAGAGTAATAGAATTCTTGGCATTTACTCAAACAGCTTGTGTGCATTCTTTCTTTGGCTTTCGTTTGCTTATTTGGTGCTTCTTTTGGCACAATCACTTCCGCTATTAAATTTGGTGCCTTAAAGGATTTCTTAAGGAATCCTCATTTTTGGGAGAAAAGGCTGACTTAGGCGAATTTGGATGAGCTAATTGCCTAAGGCCGCACGGATTGCGAGACTAAAGGTCTAGCCCCGTGACACTAGGGCGTCAATATGAGGCAGTAAGAAATTATCTTTTAGGCTAGCTTTATTCAAATCCCTATAATCTACACATATTTGTACTTTTCTATCTTTTTTAGGGACGGGAACAATATTGGCTACCCATTCTGTGTATTTAACCACTTTTAAGAATCTAGCATCGAATTGCTTCTTGATATCCCCTTTTATTTTCAGCAAAACATCGGGTCTCATCCTTCGGAGTTTCTATTGCACTGACTTACACTCTTCCTTTATAGGGAGTCAGTGTGCCACGATATTAGTATTTAACCCGGGTATGTCTTGATATGACCATGCGAAGACATCCTTGAATTCTTGGAGCAACTCCATGAGGTCTCGATTTGTATCTGCAGTGATACAAACTCTGATCTTCACCTTATTTTCCTCTCCTAAACTTACAATTTCTACTGACTCTTTGTAAGGTAGGATTTGTTTTCTCATCTTGTTCTACATCCTCAACAAATCAGGATATACGTCACAGTCTCGATCATCTTCAAAATCCTAAGAATCCTCTATACACATATCTTTCTCAAAAGGAGACTCTGAGTCATTAACAACATCGCTCATATCATTAATATTTGGAGACCTGTTATAAGGATGAAGGAAGATTCAAAGAATCTAAGAATAAATATTTGTATGGTATGATAATGAATGAAGAATAAAAGAATATTTGAAAGAAAGTCTAAAGAACAAAAGAATATAAAAATAATTATCTGTATAGTATGATTATGAATGAAATGGAAAGAATAAAAGAATATTTGCTCAAAATGATAGCAAAGATGCATTTTATTGAAATAAAGATTTTGGACATAAGCTTATTTCACAAAAGACTCTTATTACTCCTAGGCTTAGAGCAATAAATGTGTTTTAAATATTACTCTGAATTAGCTCTAAAAACTACAGGAATCTCTTCCGCAGTCCAGTTGTTCAGAACACTTCCAAGTACATAAGGGCAAATGCCCGACAAATCCTCTTCTTCAGTTCCTTCTTCTGATATGGCGTTAATGTTCAGATTTCCCAATATTCCTTCTAGGCCTTTGATCTTTTCATGAAATTCAATTTATTTATTATCCATCAGGTTTTGCACTAAGGCCTTGAACTCGCTACATTCTTGGACCTTATAACCCATTTCATTATGAAACTCACAGTAGTTCCTCATCATGTCACGTCTTTCCTCTGAATCGATTAATCATCTTTTTACCATCTTTTCTCAAACCCGTCTTAGTGGGGTTTTTACTTTCGCCACATGAAATTTGGTTTTCTTACCCCCACCTTCAATTATCACATTTACTGCTTCGTCAGAGTGATTAGGTTTTGATGGATCGTCGAATTTTACAATCCCCATTTTTATGAACCTTTCGATCAACTTTTTAATACGATGTAATTTTCAATTGAATGCCCTGTGATTTCCGCATGGTATTCGTATTGAGCATTTGCGTCGTACCATTTGAGAAATGGAGGTTGCATTGGTTTAGGTAGAAAGGGGATACTACGTGTACATCAAACAGACTCTAATACAACTCTTTATACGTTATTGGTATAGGTGTGAACTGTAGCCTTTTTATATTTGTCCTTGTGTTGGATTCTTGTATTGGGGGGCCTTGATGGCTAGTGGTTACTGTCTTCGGCTGACTCACAGTGATTGGTTTTGAATAACCCTTGTTATACGTGCTTGCGTTATTCACCTCATTCTCCCTTTTCTTTGGGGTTATTTTTTAGTGCTTTCCCCCGTATCTATCTTTCCACTTCTCACTACATTTTTAATCATTTTGTCGGTCATCACTATATCCGAGAAACTTTTAGTGGCACTTCCCAACATATGATTGATGAATAGAGCTTTTAAAGTGTTGATGAAAAGCATTGTGGTTTTTTTTCTAGGAGAGGTGGCTGGCCTTATATGACGACTTCCCTCCACCTTTGAGCATATTGCCTGAAGCTCTCATTTTGTTTCTTCTCCATGTTCTACAATATGATTTTGTCAGGGGTCATATCTGTCATATGACTATATTGCTTTATAAAAGCTTGTGCTAGGTTCTTTCATGAGTTAACCTTGGTATGGCTCAATTGGTTATACCATTTGGATGTTGCCCCAACCAAACTATCTTGGAAGTAGTAAATCAATAGTTGATCATTATTAACATACTCGGTAATTCCTCTACAGAACATTATGATGTGAGCTTGGGGACAGCTGGTCCCATTATATTTCTCAAACTCCGGAGTTTTGAACTTGAGGGGAAGCATTAGATCCGGAACCAAGCTCAAATCCTTAGCATCGATTCTACAGTGATAATCATCGTTTTCCATTGCTTTGAATTTTTCTTCTAACTATCTGCATCGGTCTTCAAGTTGTTTTGGGAGCTCCACTCTCGCCTTTTCTATTTCTGTCATATCATCAAAATCGAGGATAACGAGGTTAGTTGGGTTATCTTCTAGGTTAGAGTCTAAACCTGTCGGGAAACTTATTGGTACCGGGGTACCAAATTGATATAAGGGTCTGATGTTTACGGACACCCTTTGTGGATATGCATTTGGTTGTGCTTGAGTGTTTATTGGGGTAAAGCCTAGAGGATAAGCAGGGTCCTCGTTATCGTCCCCAAAATTTACTGTAGCGACGTAAAAGTTTTAGTCTCGGTCGCTAATTGTGACGATTTATTGAAAACTAGAAAACTGAAGTTTGATTTCAAAATAAAGAGAGGAGCCGCCACCGATCCTTTTTATAAGTGTGATCGGACACCTAATAAGTTTCTTTTTAAAACAAAAGAAGGCCGAGTTTAGGTCTACGTTAAAACAGAGTAAAGTAGGGTCCGGGAGTCGATTACGTGCGAGGAAGGTGTTAGCACCCTCGCGATGCCCAAAATTGGTATCTTGTTAAACATACGTTGTCTTGAATTTAAAAATTGCGAGTTCAATATAACAATTAAGCGTGATCTAAATAAAACACGAAATTTCAGGTTTCGGTTTCTTTCGAGAAGGACGTTCCGTCTTTAACACGAGCCGATGATATTCACCCAACATAGAGATGAAATCCACGGCTTGATGTTAAATCAGCGCGTTGCCTTATTTATTGAAATTAATTTAAAAATAGGAATGAAAATATTTCTAGATAAAAATAAAGTAAAAAGAAAACTAATGTTGATGTTGGAATAAGATGTGAACCGATATGCTAAATTTGGAACAGGCAAATAACAACGAAAAGTCAAGAATATATGAAGCGAATAATATATAACGCATTAACAATGTATATGCGATAATAACCAAAAAAACAAAAGTAATGGATATGATACTGATCATGATAATAACAATAAGCGAAGTGATGGAAACATAATTTTGAAAACACTAATAACATTACCTATATACACACGTATATATCTTAACGATTTGTGCATAATAATAGTATTGAAATATGCATATAATATATATAAAAATAGAGGATTTAAAATATGTACATAGCCTAGCATTCAAAAGGTACACATGAGATAGTATAAAAAACTAACTAATATAGTAAATATATATATAATATAAAAAATGTATATACATAATATATAAAAGTAGGTATATGTGAGCAAACATATGTACACAAAATCATATAAAAATATATAACTACGATACTAAAGTATATACATAATGTGGTATAAAAATTTACATTATATACATATATATATTCAAATAATGATGGCGAAAATAATAAGTACAATAATGAGTAGAATGATATATGAAAATAATATTATAAAAAAAGGTATATATACACATATAATAAAATATGTACTAATATTAATAATATAATAGGAATAAAAATAAATGAAATAATGTGTACCTAATATGATATTTAAAATACATAGTATTAAAAAAACATAATATACATACTAATAATAATAATAGTAAAATACTAACGAATAATATTCATAAAAGAATGTATAAACAACAGTGTACAGGTGAAAATAAACACAAATAAAGAAAATTAATGATACTACATATACATAAACATATACACTTACATGGAAAACATATACATAATATTAGTATTCAAATACATATAATATAATTTTTAAGGAAAAAAAAACGTATATAATATACGCATACATATATATAAAATTATACATTAAGACGTATAAAGAGTACATTTAATATAATAAATATAAATATTAAAATTAATAAATAACAAAAAACGAAAACAAATAAATCGAAAATAAAACAGCAAATTGGCAAAGAGGGACTAAATCGAATTAAAGAACGAAGTTTAGGGCGAATTTTAAAAGAAATAAATGGCAAAGGACTAAACTGCACGCATGAACAAGCCGAAGGGACCAAAACAGCAAATATCCCCTATTATCAAAACGCTGCGCAGCACGGAGGGGTCAAATTGCAAAGTGAAACAAATTATGGTGCCAAATTGAAAATGAAAAAAACTTGATTGTAAAACCCCAGAAAAGCGGAAGGACTGCGCGTGCAATTAGCCCATTGAGTTGAAAACACGCGGATCCTAGGTGGGTTCGGGTCGGATCTTAGGTCGGGTCTTCAAAACGGCGTCATTTTGTTCATCAAAACCGGGGGTCCAAAACGGTGCGTTTTGACCCCCTATAAAAGTTAAAAATCTTTTAAAAAAATCATTTGTAGCAGCTGAGAAAAAAAAAAGAAAAGGGGGAGGGGAGAGGGGAGCCCGGAACGATTTTCGGCTAGGGGAGGGGGCTCCGGTCCGGTCGCCGAACCGTAGCCGACGCCGACGCCGGCAAATTCCTCTCTTTTTTTATATATTTTTATTTCCTTTTTATATTTATGATATGTATATATATATATATATAAATCAGTAGAATAAAAAAGAAAAAAATAAAAATAAAGATAAAATAATAAAAGTAAATAAATCACCTCGAATGCTTTCTCTTCGATTTTTGATATTGGGTTCTCTGATTTAATACTATTCTTGCTCTTTGGCTGATAAAATTACTATATTTTTGCTCAAAAGTTGTATATTTTTTATTCTCTTTGCCTGAAAAAAAATGCCCGAACCCGTACACTGTTTTTGAATCGGGTTTTATAACCCTTTTACATCCCTTTTTTTTATTGTTTCTGTCGTGTCTTATGTTTTGTCTTTGCAGGGGATGGGCAAGCGGTGGAGCAGGTGAGTCAGAGGGTGGTTGGCCGGTGGTGTCAGTGGTTGCGGCGCAAGTGGGCAAATGGGAGGGTAGGTTCAGCTAGGGTTTCTGTTTTCTGACTTGGGCTTAGGTCTAGTTGGGCTAACGAGCTGGGGTTTAAATGTATTGGGTTGTGTTTGGGTTTTAGGGGGTTTGGGTAATTGGTAATGCAGACAGGCCCAAAAATTGGCCTACAACAGCTGCCCCTCTTTGCTCATTGTCGTGTAACGGGAATAGAGCAAAGACACCAAGAAAGGCCAATTTTGTCCAGTCTTGCTGAGTCTTGACTTCTTTGTTGCTCTTCTTGTTCAGGTAGTCTCTTTCCAGTCCATTGCATCTTATAGCTTTGATTCAATCCACTGCATCTTCTGATATATTCTTCGTAGCTTCACTCTACTTCAATGTAACTTCAATTATATGAGACTCGTGGCTTCGATCTGCTCTTCTATCGTTTCAGTGAAATAAGGTTTGTGGTCTTCTCTTCTGCAACTTTAGGAGAGTAAGATTTGATATCCTCGATCAACTTCGCTGCAACTTCAGGGAGACAAAATCTGGTGTCTTCAATCAGCTTCAATCTTTATTCTTTACTCAGAATGTGATCCTGATCTCAACTCATTTCTCGCAATATGACTTTACTCTTTAAAAACAGACACTAAAAGGCTCAACTCAACTCTCGCAATATGAGTTGATTTTTTTGAAACAACGAAATTAAAAGGCTCAACTCACCTCTCGCAATATGAGTTGATTTTTGAAAAACAGAAATTAAAAGGCTCAACTCACCTCTCACAATATGAGTTGATTTTTGAAAAACTGAAATTAAAAGGCTCAACTCACCTCTCGCAATATGAGTTGATTTTTGAAAAACAGAAATTAAAAGGTTCAACTCATCTCTCGCAATATGAGTTGATTTTTGAAAAACAGAAATTAAAAGGTTCAACTCATCTCTTAGCCATATGGGTTGATTTTTGAAAAACAAGAATCGAAAATACCTCAGCGTGCCCCGAGGCTCAACTCACTTCTCGCAATATGAGTTGATTCTTTTGACAAAAATCAAAAATATCTCAGCGTGCCCTGAGGCTCAACTCACCTCTAGCAATATGAGTTGATTTTTTGAAAAGAAAATTAAGAACAGAATTTGAGAAGCAGATTTTGGAAATAACTCGGCATGTGACCCAAGGCTCAACACACCTCTCGCAATATGAGTTGATTTTTGAAAATACAAATTGAAAATACCTCAGCGTGTCCTGAGGCTCAACTCACCTCTCGCAATATCAGTTGGTTTTTTTGAAAATAAAAACATCAAAATACCAAAACCTATCATCTGGTGGAACTCAGGTGTCTTTTTGATTTAGTACAGCCATCATTCAAAATTTCTTGCTCTGCTGGAGTGCCTGTATATGTCATGCATGATGTCATCATGATATGCACATGTTGGTCTTAAATGCATTTATGCCTACATGATTATGCTATGCGCCTTGGGCTTATTTGTCATATGCCCTTTTTTCTGTCATGATTTTTTTTGATGATCTGCATTCATTGTTTTGACTCTTGATTTTCTCTTCAAGCCTTGTACCCGTCCTCAAGCTTCACGAATAATCTACGTTTCTCAGGTATCACTCTTTTGCCCCCGGTTGAACTTTGTCCTTGCATTGAGGCTCTTGTACTTATCAAATTCTTATCCGGGTAATGCTTAACATTTCTTTTGTTTAGGGCATGTCATTCCACTATTTATCATATAAACGAACCACATAATGAGATGCATAAAAATGGTCAGGTAGGGACAAAAGGATACCTCACATTTATTCATTTCAAATGTAGCAAACAAAGAAAGTCAATCAAATGATAGTAAAAATGTCATAAAGAGAAAAGGGATAACATTTCAACAAATACAAATGCTCTAGATATTCAACGCATGAACTCTTCCACGTTCCTCAGTCAAGAATCTTTTCGAGTATGGCTTCTTGCGTAGAAGATTTCAAGCTTTCAAAAATACCTCAAATACCATAGCATCTCTGCTTGACCCACCGTTTAAAACGTCTTGCTTTTTAAACCCGGGTTTGCTTCATTAGGATGCCCTTTCAGGTTTTCATTCTAATCTTTTTGTGCTAATCAAGACGCCCTTTTTGGGTTTTCACCTTGATCCCCTCCACCTTTTTTTTTAGGCATAATATTTCTTCACAGCATCTGAATTCACTAGATTAGGTAACTGCTTCCCATCCATTTCAGTGAGAATCAAAGCTCCGCCTGAGAAAGCCTTCTTCACAACTTATGGTCCCTCCCAATTTGGTGCCCATTTTCATGTACGATATGCATACAAAGCAAATGGTAGCTTCTCATGCCAGTCTTTATAAGTCTCAGTCATTTTCCCGATAATCTTCTTAATATTTTTGTTCGCTGCTTCAACAGCCCCGTTCATCTTTGGATGATAGGGCGATGAGTTATGATGCTTTATTTGGAATTGCTCACACACTTCTTTTATCATCTTATTGTTCAGATTCAAGGCGTTATCTGAAATTATTCTCTCGGGCAAACCATATCGACAAATGATTTCCTTTTTTAAAAACCTACAAACTGCAGTCTTCGTCACATTGGCAAACGATGCGGCCTCTATCCATTTTGTGAAGTAATCAATAACCACAAAAATGAACCGGTGTCCGTTAGAAGCTTTTGGGAAAATTGGCCCTATAACATCCATGCCCCACATAGAAAAAGGCTACGGGGAAGTCATGACATGCAGGGGCGAAGGGGCTGCATTAATTTTATCGCCGTAAATTTGGCATTTATGGCATTTTCTTGCAAAACTAATGCAGTCGCTTTTCATCGTCAGCCAATAGTAGCCGAGTCTCATAATCTTCCTGGACATAGTGAAACCATTGGCATGTGTCCCACGAATTCCCTCGTGGACATCTTCAAGTATTTTTCGGGCTTCGACAGCATCTACACATCTCAAGAGCACCTGATCTTTTCCTCTTTTGTACAGGATGTTCCCATCAAGAACAAATCCCGCTGCCATTCTTCTAATTGTTCTTTTGTCGTTTTCATTTGCTTGTTCGGGATACCTTTGATTCTTGATATATTTTAAGACATCATAGAACCATGGCCGTCCATCTGGCTCTTTTTCAATGCTGAAACAATGTGCAGGGACTTCATATATGCTCATTTGCAGAGGCATTATTTCTGTTTCTCTGTTTGCTTTGAACATTGAAGCCAAAGTAGCTAGTGCATCCGCCAATTGGTTTTCTTCTCGAGGGAAGTAATTAAAAGTTATTTCTTTGAATTCCTTAATCAATCTTACCACTAGATCGCTGTATTTGACTAATTTCGAATCTCTCACTTCCCAATTTCTACGGATTTGGTATATCACCAATGCTGAGTCTCCATATACCTCTAAAGTTTTGATGTTTCGTTCAATAGCTGCACGAAGTCCCATGATACAGGCCTCGTACTCTGCTATGTTGTTGGTACAGAAAAAATTCAGCTTGGCGATGAGCGGGTAATGATTCCTTCAGCGATACCAAAAAGCGCTCCGATCCCATGCCCCAATGCATTCGATGCACCATCAAAGCTCATCTTCCATGGCTTCTCATCTGATGACTCGGATTCCTTTTCTGTGATGCACATTAAGTCTTCATCCGAGAATCGAACCTCAAGGGCTCATACTCCTCTATCGTTCGAGTCGCTAAGAAATCTGCTATTGCACTTTCTTTTATCGACTTTTCACTCACATAGACGATATCGTACTCTGATAATAAGATCCGCCATCGTGCCATTCTTCCCGAGAGTGCAAAGCGATTCCATCATGTATTTTATTGGATCCGGCCGAGATTAACCACGTCGTATGATACAACATATATTGCCCGAGTCTCGAGCTACCCAAACCAGAGCGCAACAAAGATTTTTCAATGGACGAATACTTTGCCTCATATTCAGTGAACTTTTTGCTGAGGTAGTAGATCGCCTTTTCTTTCTTTCCTGACTTGTCGTGTTGCCCCAGTATGTAACACATTGAATTCTCGAACACAGTCAGATACAATATCAGTGGTTTTCCCAGAATTGGCGATACTAGCACTGGAGGGCTAGACAGATATTGTTTTATCTTATCAAAAGCCACCTGGCATTCTTCGTTCCATTCTCCCGGGTTATGTTTTCGGAGAAGCCGAAAGATTGGATCACACTGGTTGGTAAGTTGAGCGATGAATCGGGCAATGTAGTTTAACCTCCTTAAAAATCCTCTGACTTCTTTTTGCGTGCGCGGAGGTGGTAACTCTTGAATGACTTTTATTTTATCTGGATCAACTTTAATGCCTCTTTTGCTGACGATGAAGCCTAGCAATTTTCCCGAGGTAGCCCCAAACGTACATTTGGCCGGATTGAGCTTTAGCTGGAACTTTCTCAATCTGTCGAACAACTTCTTCAAGTTTACTGCATGCTCTTCTTCCCCTCGGGATTTAGCAATCATATCGTCGATGTAGACCTCTATTTCTTTATGCATCATGTCATGGAATAACGTTACCATAGCCCTTGATATGTTACCCCGGCATTCTTCAATCCGAACGGCATTACCTTGTAGCAGAATGTTCCCCACATCGTTATGAAGGTAGTTTTCTCCATATCTTCCGGAGCCATCTTTATTTGATTATAATCCGAGAATCCATCCATGAACGAAAACAATGAATGCTTGGTTGTGTTATCCACCAATGTATCAATGTGTGGCAAAGGAAAATTATCTTTTGAACTTGCTCGAATCAGGTCGCGGTAATCTACGCACATTCGTACTTTGCCGTCTTTCTTTGGTACCGGGACTATGTTAGCCACCCACTCAGGATATTTGGAGGCTTGTAGGAAACCAGCGTCAAATTGCTTCTTGACTTCCTCTTTTATTTTCAACAACATCTCAGGTCTCCTCCGTCTTAGCTTTTGTTGAATGGTTTGCATTCTGGCTTTAATGGGAGTTTATGGACCACCACATCTTCATCCAATCCTGGCATTTTTTGATATGACCATGCGAATACATCTTTGTACTCACGGAGCAAAGTAATCAAATTATGCCTAGTGTCCCCCGAAATAGAGGTCCCAATCTTTACTTCTTGCTTCATTTCTTCAGTTCCCAAATTTACTGTTTCAACAGATTCTTGATGAGGCAAAATATGTTTATCTTCTTGTTCCACCATTCTTAGCAAGTCAGGAGACGAGACATAGTCTTCAGTATTTTCTTCGGTTTCGAATTCTCCTAAACAAACAGCCTTCTCAAAATCGATTTCAAGACTCTTAACGGGTTCGTTCATGTCGTTGATATCTGAGCACCTGAAAGTTGAATGGAAAAGAAAACTATAGAGGGGCATCCAAGCATTGGAACCAAGACGAAATGTTATGGCATGGCATGAGGCAGATGTAAGGATAGGCTATGAAATGAGAAAATGATTATGAAATTAGTGATAATGCGAAAGATTGTGACAAAATGCATCTTAATTAATATTCATTTGAATGATAAAGAGCGAATGCAAGCTCTTACAAAAGAATTCTATTATATCTAAGGACACAATAGAGGGTTAATGTTTGAGCATTACTCTGAAGACTTATAAACTACAAGAAGGTCTTCAGCAGTCCAATTGTGCAACATGAAGCCCGGAGGACAAGGGCGTATCCTTGAGATGTCTTTACTTGCGCCATCTCCTTTGTCAATGACATTTATACTGACATTCCGGAGACCCCTTTCAATGATTAACAGTGTGCTTTGTGTATTGTCTTGTTCGGGGTATATCGTTCCTGCAGACGTAAATATTTTTGACAAAAGAGGGTATGCTATGGGCTCCCATTCTATTTCCCGCCCTAAGGTTCTTGCGATCCCTCTTTCTTGATCCTTCTTCCATTGTCTCCTTCTTTAACGTATGTCCGGCTGAAAACCTAAACCGTATCTGGCCTTGTGGTGCACTGGCTTCAGAGCCCTGACTATCCCTTGCAGATATCTCCCTAAACCTCTTTTTGCTTGAGCTCCCCTTCCTACAGTCAACCTGACACCCATTCTGGTATTTCTTGACAGTTTTGGTACAGGAATTCTGTTTCCCTCGGCGACGAAGGTGGCATTGACAAATTCAAATGATCGAAAGGAACATTCCACAGAATCTTTATTCACTTCAATGTATGGTACGTCGGTAGAAATAGATGCTACAATGTCTTCTTCTCCCTCGACGGTGACCAAATAGCCATCCATAATAAATTTCACCTTTTGGTGGAGGGATGATGGGATGGCTCCGGCAGAATGGATCCAGAGTCTTCCCAAGAGGCAATTGTATGACGGTGTAATGTCCATGACTTGAAATTCAACTTCGTATATATACGGGCCCACTTCCAGAGGGATTTCAATCTTTCCCATGACTTCACGCCTCGTCCCATCGAAAGCCCTTACCGTGGAGTGACAAGGCCTTAAATAGGACAGATCCATCGAAATCCTGGAAAGTGTGGCCAAAGGCATGACGTTGAGTGCCGACCCATCATCTATGAGCACGTTCGGTATTATGTAGCCCTTGCAGCGAGTCGTAATATGCAGTGCCTTCACTGAGCCTCTACCGTTTGGCGGTATCTCATCATCACTAAAAGAAATGAAATTATCCGCATTCAGATTATTTACCCACCGATCGAGCTTCTCAACAGATATGTTGTTTGCTACGTAAGCTTGATTCAGCACCTTCAAACAAAGCGTTCGGTGTTGGCTCGAGTTTAATGATGAGAGATAAAACCGAGATTCGTGCTGGCTACTTATTTAACTGTTCCACCACATTGTATTCACTGTGCTTGATAAATTTTAAGAATTCTTGTGCTTCCTCCTCATCCACAGGCTTTTTAGTTTCTTGTACGGGTGGAGTTTCCTGCTCGACTTCGGCCTCATTCATCACTGCCTTTCCTTTTTGTTTCAAGTCACTATTTTTCTTTGCTGATTCGACTTCCTTAGAATAGCACCGCCCACTTCGGGTAAAATGACCTACTTCCCCAACATCTCTAATTGTGGCTTTGGACTTTCCACCTTCCGGTGTGACGATATTGATATCATACTTCCATGGTACGGCTTTGTTGTCCTTGTAGGGGAAAGGAGATGGTACTTCAATGATCATCTTTAGTTTTACTGGCTCCTTCTTTGCGTCGTAATAAATTATTAACGATCAGTCGGCGCTATACGGGAAACTTGACAATTGATTGTCGGAGGCGCATATTTCTCCTCTATCAATCTTTTCGCCTTTATAAAAAATCTCGATCTCCTTATTATCCATCATATTTTGCAGCAATCTTTTGAACTCTTCGCAGGACTAAATGTCGTGCCTCTCAAAACCATGGAATTCACGGAAACTTTGACCTTTTGCAATTTTTCCTTCGAACACTCTGTTAGGATGACAAAGCAAGCCCTTCTCAACTAGTACCTCTCAGATTTTCTGCAGAGGTGCTCTTATTTCAGAAACCCATCTTCTATTTTGTCGTTTGTCCTCCTCTTCCACTGCACTCACATTCCCTTCGGTATGGTTTGGGAATGGGTTCCCGGCCGTACTGCCAGTACCGTCAAATCGCAGAATGCCCGCGTCGATGAGTCCTTGAACTCTCATTTTGAAGGCCGATAGCTTTTCAGTAGAGTGCCCCGGTTCCGGCATGGTATGCACTGGCGGCATTTGGATCGTACCATTTCGGGTACGGGGGTTTCAGGGGTGCCATGTAATGAGGAGAAATCAATTGTTTCTCCAAAAGCTTTGGGTACAATTCCCCATACGACACAAGGATAGGAGTAAATTGTGGTCTCTCGGGGTTAGGCCTTGCTGGTCTTGGTTCGTTTTTGGGCTGGCTTTGAGCGGGTACCGTGTTTTGTGGGAATGTGGAGACGGGTCTTTGGTGGTTCGTGGCATATACGGGGTAGGAAGGAGGTGGTGCTTGGAAGTAAAGGGGTTTGAGGAGGATAATAAAAATTCGAAGGTGGGTAGTTTCGAGGTTGGGGTTGGTTTGGATACGGATTAGGGGTATAACAGCTTCCCATTTCCACCATGTGGGCTTCTAGTTCTTTCTTTTTCATGGGCGCTGTCCTTCTTAAACTTTCTGAACCTTCCATCCTCTCACTTCTGATGGCACCCTCAATAAGTTCTCCGGATATTACGATATCCGAAAAGTCCTTCGTAGCACTTCCCACTAGTTTGTCGTAGAATGGCACCTTTAAGGTGTTGATAAAGAGAACGGTTATATCAGTCTTTGTTAGTGGGTGTTCCACTTGGGCCGAGACGTCCCTCCATCTCTGCGCATACTGTCTAAAAGTCTCTGACGGCTTTTTCTCCATCGTTTGCAAGGTCATCCGGTCTGGCACCATATCCGATACATGCTTGTACTACTCACAGAATGCTGATGCCAAGTCCTTCCAAGATCAGATCTTTTCCCTACTAAGCTGGTTGTACCACCGAAGAGCCGATCCTACTAGACTATCTTGAAAACAATGTATGAGTAGTTTATCTTCATTCACATAGCCGGTCATCTTCCTGCAGAACATCACGAGATGCACTTTTGGGCATCTTGTCCCGTCGTACTTTTCAAAATCCGGTACCTTAAACTTCGGCGGTAGAATTAGATCGGGTACCAAACTGAGTTCTTTAGCACCTAGTGCCGAGAAGACTTCAGTGCCTTCGATTGCTTTAAGTCTTTCCTCCAAGCTCTTATACTTCTCTTGAGCCTCGTGATCATCCATTCTCAACCTGGCTATTTCCACTGGATCGTCCAAATCTGGAACAATTGGATTGGCAGGATTAGCCCCAGGATTTGATATGAATATTCCTTGCCCTAAATGAGCATTTGGCACCGGCCGTTGCTCTGGGTCTGTGGGTTCCCCTTGGGTGTACCCTCTTTGTGCTGTGTGGGCGTGTGGCGGAGTGAATCCGGGGGGATAGAGCGGATCTTGATTGTGATTAACTCTTGACCGAGGTTCCTCGATGTTAGGGCTCTGCATGGGTCCTTTGCCTTTAACTAAAGCTGACATCATCTCCATCATCTTGTTAATTTGATCTTTCTGTTCGAGCGATTCTTCTTGTGATCTCACTATTAAGTCTCTCGTCTCTTGCTGTGACCTAGCCAACTGCTCTTGTAATTCCTTTTGGATTCTTTCCATTCTTTAAATCCTTTCATTGAATTTAGCCTCCATTGTTCTAGCTTGTCGACGCGTTATATACGAGTGGCGTGATTCCAGATTTGAAGTATTGCAACTGCGCATTATATGATCCTAACCTTAGCGAACGATTATGGAATATGTAAGGAATGAATGAATGAATGAATAAGATGAATGCATGACAAATAAATGTTGAATAAATGACGAATGAATGTTAGTTATGAATAAATATGCAAGAATTTGGTGTTGATTTCAAGATAGCCCCTATTTAGGCATTTCATTCATCAAAAGAGTTTATTACAAAAACATTTCGTCATTTTGATTTGGCTATTACACGAACTTTCTAGCTATATCGCTATATTTCTTTATTCGCTCTAAGAATTCTGATATGCTCGATCGTTAACTCGGGGGGAATTGGCAGCTGAAATCCTCTGCTTCATCTGATAATTGTACCATGTGTATGGCCGCTTCACGGATTTTGTTGATCAAGAAGCCAAGTTGTATTTCTCTTTCTTGGAGGTCCATTTTATAAGCATGGACATCTCTATCGTATTGTTCGTTCTTTTCTTCCAAGGCTTTTAAGAGACTACCCAATTATTGCTGACGGTCTTGCAGTATATCTTCTAAATCCCGTATCCTTTCTTTTAGTTCTTGAAATTTAGATCGACTAGTCATTACCTCGGCAGACACGGCTTCATATTCTGCGTTCTTCTTCCTTAGCTCCATCATAGTCCGTGCGGCCTTTTCCTCTTCCTTTTTCGCTTTTCCTTTCTAAAACTTCATCCCCCCTTTGATGTTGCTTATCTCCTCTTTCCATTTCGATGATGATTTGCCCAACCCACTATTCTTGATAGTGACTCTTAATTTCTTGTTTTCCAGATGAAGGTCCCTTAAATCATTTCTTACAATTTCCACTTCCTTTTGCACTTTCTCGGTTTTAGACCTTTCAATCTGAACATAGATTTTTAACTGGTAGTTTTCCTCTTGCAGAGCACTGAGATCTCTTGACATCTTGGTCTTTTCCGTTCAAACTCTTGCCTTGCCATTTCTAACTCGGATGGCAATTCCTTTAGGAAGGGATTCTGAAAGGCGCAATTCATTGTCGAGACTTACTGACTATTTATTCGCTGAATCCTCCATACGTCATAATCTTGAGTGAGAGTATCGGCGTATAGGGCCAACTCCATCAGATGAACTTTCTTCCAGGATTTTGCAGTGTTGCGGACCCTCTTCATATATCCCTCACCCGCAAAAGCGAACTAGGACTGTGATAATCCTCCAGTGGCGGGTATGAATTGTCGCGAAGAAAATTGTCTTTGGACCAATAGCGGGGCATATCCAACTCCTCCCCATAAGCCAAGTAGTGGCACCCAGTCTTGATCTCCAACCTTATACAGCAGAGTCGAAGGGCGTATCCACGGTGCTCTCCATGTTATATCCTCGGCGCGAAGGTTCTGAAAAACTGAGACCCAATATTGCTCGGTGACTTCCTTGGGCCATTCTTTCTTGAGATAGGCTTCCAATGGGGTGAATGTTTTTGAAAACATGTGGAACGGAGTGCGCTCTACTTTCCAGAAATGGCTCAAAATCCAAACATTGAGCAACTGCGCGCATCCAATAAATCGTCATTCCCTTTTTCTTCGACAACTACTCAGGGATCTGAAGGTCTCGGCTAGGATAGTCGGGACAGGGTTGATTCCTTGTTTTAATCTTTCAAAGAAATCAACTACCGCGACTTCAAGATGTCTGAGAACTTTCAGGAAAATGATCAAACCGTAGATAGCCAAAGCGAATAGATTCACCCTTTTCATCATGTCAGGATGGTTCAGAACCAAATCTCGTAGGGAAGACCATGGAATGCAAATGGTTTCATTCTTCTTCTTTATCTGCTTTTCGACCCACGCGTCAGTCATGTCTGTCAACCTCACTAGCTTCTTCTTGAAGGTCATCGACTTAGGCTCCTTCACATATATCTTATAAGGCTGTACATTATCAATACGAAGCAAAGCAGTATACTCCTCTATAGTTGGGGTCATGTCTTCCTGATTGAAAGTAAAACATTGATAGGTCGGATCCCAAAATCTGATCATGGCTTGAATCAAACACTTATCTATGTTGATAGTGATCAAGTGGGCTATATTTCCGTACTTCTCAGTGAATATACCCTTAATGTCCAAGTCCCACTGATTCCAAATCCGAACCAAGTCTTCAAGGTTATTCTGGCGAACATTGACAGTTACGTGCTCAGGCAGATTGTCAAAACATCCCTCCACTAGACTATCCCATTTTTCCTTCTGAGTTCTTAGAGACCAGTCCCGAACCATGGCATTCTTCTCGACTGTTTATATAATTGATTCTTCCATTAGAAACCCGTTTTTTGGCCACTAATCTTTAATCAACACCTCCTAATGTGATGCCTATAATGCATGATGAAAAAAAAAACAATAAGGCAAAGGCAAACAACCTCGATTAGTAATTAAATACAGGCAGAAAAACATGGAAATTTCAACAATGCAAACTAGTTTATTAAACAGACCCAATCTCTTTTGTATAGAAAAGTGAAAATGCAAAAGGTAAGAGGCGTTCCTCCGGTGCACTTATTTTGGTGACCATTAACGGACAGAGGTTCGGCATGGCTCTAATTAGGTGGCTCGTACGGTTCACTATATGTGGTTTCGGTTCTAGATAGGTACTCGAATTGTTCGTACTATCATCTACTAAGACTAGTACGAAGCCTCGGTCGTAGCCCATCACAGGCTCACGAGTTCAATTTGAGGGATTACATTCACTTATGCCTATGCGGAGGGACAAGTTAACTCACGAAAGCATAAGTCATATGTAACTCGAAAGTATTCACTAGCCTGTGCGGAGGGACGAGTTAACTCACGAAGGCGTAGCGTTTACTTTCACTTAAACGGACGGAGCCCGGGTAGAGAGCTCATGTTATGCAAAATGTAAGTGCACGGTGTGTGGGGAGAAACTCACAAACCTTCACGTTTATTTAAAAACTAAATCGAAACTAAAACCATAAAAATTTAAAGCCAAAAAATAGAACAGACGAAATGAGTTAGAAGAACATTTACAACATAATGCGAATGCATAACATTTTGAAAACACAATTTGAAGATCACGGCTAAATATTAATTTGAACAAGGAACTTGAAAATTTTGACAACGTGAGTTTAATTCCAGACACGACTCTCAAAAAGGGGTCCCCAGTGGATTCGCCAGCTGTAGCAACGTAAAAATTTTAGTCTCGGTCGCTAATTGTGACGATTTATTGAAAACTAGAAAAATGAAGTTTGATTTCAAAATAAAGAGAGGAGCCGCCACCGATCCTTTTTATAGGTGAGATCGGACACCTAATAAGTTTATTTTTAAAACAAAAGAAGGCCGAGTTTAGGTCTACGTTAAAACAGAGTAAAGTAGGGTCCGGGAGTCGGTTACGCGCGAGGAAGGTGTTAGCACCCTCGCGACGCCCAAAATTGGTATCTTGTTAAACATACGTTGTCTTGAATTTCAAAATTGCGAGTTCAATATAACAATTAAGCGTGATCTAAATAAAACACGAAATTTCAGGTTTCGGTTTCTTTCGAGAAGGACGTTCCGTCTTTAACACGAGCCGATGATATTCACCCAACATAGCGATGAAATCCACGGCTTGATGTTAAATCGGCGCGTTGCCTTATTTATTGAAATTAATTTAAAAACAGGAATGAAAATATTTCTAGATAAAAATAAAGTAAAAAAAAAACTAATGTTGATGTTGGAATAAGATGTGAACCGATATGCTAAATTTGGAACAGGCAAATAACAACGAAAAGTCAAGAATATATGAAGCGAATAATATATAACGCATTAACAATGTATATGCGATAATAACCAAAAAACAAAAGTAATGGATATGATACTGATCATGATAATAACAATAAGCGAAGTGATGGAAACATAATTTTAAAAACACTAATAACATTACCTATATACACACGTATATATCTTAACGATTTGTGCGTAATAATAGTATTGAAATATGCATATAATATATATAAAAATAGAGGGTTTAAAATATGTACATAGCCTAGCATTCAAAAGGTACACATGAGATAGTATAAAAAAACTAACTAATATAGTAAATATATATATATATAATATAAAAAATGTATATACATAATATATAAAAGTAGGTATATGCAGGCAAACATATGTACACAAAATCATATAAAAATATATAACTACGATACTAAAGTATATACATAATGTGGTATAAAAATTTACATTATATACATATATATATTCAAATAATGATGGCGAAAATAATAAGTACAATAATGAGTAGAATGATATATGAAAATAATATTATAAAAAAACGTATATATACACATATAATAAAATATGTACTAATATTAATAATATAATAGGAATAAAAGTAAATGAAATAATGTGTACCTAATATGATATTTAAAATACATAGTATTAAAAAAACATAATATACATACTAATAATAATAATAGTAAAATACTAACGAATAATATTCATAAAAGAATGTATAAACAACGATTATGCGGTGAAAATAAACACAAATAAAGAAAATTAATGATACTACATATACATAAACATATACACTTACATGGAAAACATATATACATAATATTAGTATTCAAATACATATAATATAATTTTTAAGGAAAAAAAACGTATATAATATACGCATACATATATATAAAATTATACATTAAGACGTATAATGAATACATTTAATATAATAAATATAAATATTAAAATTAATAAATAACAAAAAACGAAAACAAATAAATCGAAAATAAAACAGTAAATTGGCAAAGAGGGACTAAATCGAATTAAAGAACGAATTTTAGGGCGAATTTTAAAAGAAATAAATGGCAAAGGACTAAACTGCACGCACGAACAAGCCGAAGGGACCAAAACAGCAAATATCCCCTATTATCAAAACGCTGCGCAGCACGGAGGGGTTAAATTGCAAAGTGAAACAAATTATGGTGCCAAATTGAAAATGAAAAAAACTTGATTGTAAAACCCCAGAAAAGCGGAAGGACTGCACGCGCAATTAGCCCATTGAGTTGAAAACGCGGATCCTAGGTTGGTTCGGGTCGGATCTCGGGTCGGATCTCGGGTCGGGTCTTCAAAACGGCGTCGTTTTGTTCATCAAAACCGGGGGTCCAAAACGGTGCGTTTTGACCCCCTATAAAAGTTAAAAATCTTTTAAAAAAATCATTTGTAGCAGCTGAGGAAAAAAAAAGAAAAGGGCGAGGGGAGAGGGGAGCCCGAAGCGATTTTCGGCCAAGGGAGGGGGCTCCGGTCCGGTCGTCGGATCGTCGCCGGCGCCGGCGCCGGAAAAGGTAAAAATTCCTCTTTTTTATATATTTTTATTTCCTTTTTATATTTATGATATGTATATATATATAAATCAGTAGAATAAAAAAGAAAAAAAATAAAAATAAAGATAAAATAATAAAAGTAAATAAATCACCTCGAATGCTTTCTCTTCGATTTTTTATATTGGGTTCTCTGATTTAATACTATTCTTGTTCTTTGGCTGATAAAATTACTATATTTTTGCTCAAAAGTTGTATATTTTTTATTCTCTTTGCCTGAAAAAAAATGCCCGAACCCCTACACTGTTTTTGAATTGGGTTTTATAACCCTTTTACATCCTTATTTTTATTGTTTCTGTCGTGTCTTCTGTTTTGTCTTTGCAGGGGATGGGCAAGCGGTGGAGCAGGTGAGTCAGAGGGTGGTTGGGCGGTGGTGTCAGTGGTTGCGGTGCAAGTGGGCAAGTGGGAGGGTAGGTTCAGCTAGGGTTTCTGTTTTCTGACTTGGGCTTAGGTCTAGTTGGGCTAACGGGCTGGGGTTTAAATGTATTGGGTTGTGTTTGGGTTTTTGGGGGTTTGGGTAATTGGTAATGCAGACAGGCCCAAAAATTGGCCTACAACATTTACTATAGGGTTCTTTCCTTTTTCTAGCCATTCAGTCAATAACTAAGTTAACTAGTTTATCATATTCTTTTGGGATTCTAGCATCTGATCCCTTATTTCTTGTTGAATTTTGGCCACTTGTTCTTGTATCTATATTTGCAACTGATCTTGTATTTCTCTTTGAATCTATTCTAACCTTTCCAATCTTTGGTCCATTACTTTTGTTTTGGCGTGAGTACCGTAACGATGCTTAGTCGATAAACTTTTATCGGTTTCCAGGTTAAATGAAATAATTTTAATTAATTAGGGTCCTTTTGTGACATCTAATGCATGTGATGCAATGTAATGCTAATGCGTGGGATGAATGCAAAAAGAGGCGTCGGCTATGATTCAATTCCATTTAGAATAGCTTTACTAGAAAACGAAATTCTTTATATAAAACGGATTACATATACAGCCTTGCCCTAATATTCAAAGTGAAGACATCGATCTTTTTCTTCATATCCGAATGTTAAGATCAAATCTCGCGAATTTTCCAATGGATACCTCTATTAGCTCCTTTTTACTTGATTCGAGCAGTGACCCATTGCTCACTCACCCCCGTGATGCTTGTTAGCTTCGTTAACGGCTCTCGAATAATCTTGTCAACTTGAATCCTTGGGTAACGAAGCAAAGTCATGCACTCCTCCGTCAGACTATCACTATTCTCTCGTTGTGCTTACTCGGACCATATTCGGATGTCCGTATTATCTTCCACTTTATCAAGAAATCCATTTTCTATGACATGCTCTCTATTTAGCAATTGAACACGAATCGACACATTTTTTCTATGATGAAAATGCAATGCAATCATAACAAAAACAAAAGAAAATACGTCAATACAAAAACATAAAAAAAAATAGAGCACCTATTGGGATGACCTTTAGGGGTTTGGTGTGGTTTTACCTAGGGTAGGCTCTTAGGGATCATTATATGTGGTTCGGTTCTAAAGAAAGGGTACCTGAACTGTCAGATTCCTCGATCCTCGCTCATTATAGGCTCATACAGACCGACTTCAGTTCAGGGGAATACATTTCCCTATGGCTATACGGAGATGAAAATCTCACGATGACATAGGTATTAATGTATCCAGAAAGTGATCCACTATCCTATACGGAGGTGAAGACCTCATGAAGGACTAGCTTCTTACTCCTACTTAAAAGGGTAAGATCGAACAGTCATACAATGCAATATGCAGAAATAAACCAAATGACACAGACCAATTAAAGCAAATATGAACAAAGTGATGAAAATTACAACAAAGTCAGATGAAATGCAATGAAAGGATCGTGAATTTAAAATCGAATCATCCATTTTCAACCAATAAGACAAGAATTAATCAAATCATGGCTTGACTGTCTTATTTTAGTCCCTAGTGGAGTTGCCAAGCTGTAGAAACCTATTTTTTCCTGAAATCGGGTCGACTTTTTATTTTAAGAAAACGAAAAAAACTTGGGAGTCGCCACCAATCTTTTTTATAATGTGTGATCGGGTCACCTTGTGATTGATCATTTTAATAAAATGTTTTGATTTACTAAAACAACAATTTTGATCTACGAAATTCAAGAAAACAGGTCCGAGAGTCAGTTACGTACAAGGAAGGGTTAGCACCCTCGTAATGCCCAAAATTGGTACCTAATTGATTAATTAATGTCTTAACGTCAAAAGTCAAAAATTTAAAAAGAATTTAAAATACGATCCTTTTTTATTAATATTGGTTAAAAAAATGCTTGAATAAATTAAAACGAGTATTAAAGGCCTTCTCGTCTCGAGGTAACAAAATGTCACATCCTATAAGTTAGGACACGACATTTGAACCCTCGAAAATAAGCTTGCCTTTTAATCGTTTCATTTTAAAGTTTGTACTTTGATTTTTTTAAAAGGATATTCGGTTGTTTAAATCCAACGAGAAAAAATTTGAAACCCCGTAAGTTAGGGCACGACCATTCTCGAGTTTCTAAACGTGGAATATCGCCTTTATTTTTTATTTAAAATTCATGTATTTAAAAAAATTAAAGGGATATTTGGCTATTTAGGTTCGACGAGAAAATTGAAACCCCATAAGTTAAGGAACGTTTTCTCGAATCTCCAAAATACCGGACATTGCTTATTTTTGATAATTCTTTTTTTGAATAATAGCGAATGCAATATTTGAATGATGTGTACTTCTCTTATTTGGGGTATAATATAAAACGACCTATTTTGAATAAATACGTTTAAATGTGATTTTGACGTGATTTTAACGAAATGAGATAAAATGATGATGGATAAAATTGATACTTTTATGACGATAACAAAGCAACGGTTAGATGATAATCACCTTGCGATTACTATCTTAGTATTAAATTGAATGAATAATAATGACAAAAATCAAAGAATAGTATGTGCGAATGAATAATATAGTAGATAAAATAAAATATAAAGATAAAAATGTATAAATTTTAAATACTAGATAAATAATATAGTAAATAAATAAGCAAAATTAATCAAAATACGAATTAAGTTGAAACTTAAGAAGTTTAAAACTCATATTGCAAAATAAATGAGGAAAAAGGAAACACGAATATACAAATAAAATGAAAATAGATAGTAAAAACTTAAATATATAAAAATAATAAAAGGAAGAAATAATGAATAAATGACTAAACAAATAGATAGAATAAATATAGTAATGTTAATTTTAAGTAAAAAATTTAAAGGAAAGATAAATAAATAAATAAATAAATCAGTAAAACAAATATAAACCATATTGGAGTTAAATATTTAAAAGGTAAAAGTATAATGAACAAAATAAATAAATATAACAAATACAAATAGTATTAAATTTAACTATTAAAAAATAAAGGATAATAAATAAATAACAAATAGATAATGAAATTAGCCAAATGAAGGACTAAATTGAAATCCAAACAGAATTAAAAGCCTAAATCGTAATAAATTAAAAATAAAAAAACGAATAAGGAATAAAATTGAACGCGCGTAAAACAGGAGGGAGTAATTGGGAAATTATTCTCTATCCCCAAAACGGCATCGTTACTTAAGGGACTAAAATGAAATCCAAATAAAATTATAAGGAAGAAATTAAAAAATAAAAAAATGGATTGCAAAATGATTAAAAAGCGGAAGGGACAAAGATGCAATTAGACCCTTCCGCAAAAAACATGCAGACCTTGAGGCCCTTCTAGGTCGGATTTCGGGTCAAGGACAAAACGACGCCGTTTTGGAGTCTAGGAAAATAGGCCAAAATGACGTCGTTTTGGAACCCCTATATAAGTCAATTTAAAAAAAATCATTTCACTTCTTCTTTTTTTTTAAAAATTCTCAAAAACCCTTTCAACTCTCTCCCTCCCCTCCAAGTTTGGCCATGGCTCCAGTCGCCGGCGACGGCGCTTCCTTCCACGGTGGCCAGAAAATAAAAGAGTCAATTTTTTTTGGGTTTTCAACTTCCTAGCCTAAAAAATGTCGTTTTTCCATCGAAAACGACAAACCTTGGCCTCCCACGACAGCGCACGCAAGGAAAGACGGTAAAAATTTTGGCTTCTTTTTTCTTTTTATTGCTTATTTCTTTAAAAATAAAAATATAAAATAAAACGAGAATAGAAAATAAATAAAAAGGACTAACTTTAATAACTTTTGTTCTTCTTTTCTTATTCTTGAAAAAAAAGAGTAACAGATATAAAAAAATGAAGCAAATCACCTTTAATTCTTTTTTTGTTTTTATTCTCTGTATTTTGTGTGTAAAAAAATACATTTGATTTCATGGCTTTTATAGCCGAAAGAGAAAAAAAAATACAAAGTTTTTGCTCTTTTTTTTGCTGTGTTGTTGTGTTCTTTGTCCTGTCTGCAGGTGCAGAGGCCATAGGCCAGCTGTGTATGGAGGTTGACGTGGAGGAGGCAGCGACGCGCCTAGGGTTTCTGTTTCTACTATTTGGCTGAAAATTGTTTAGGTCTTGGGCTTGTTGGGCCACTAGGGTTTTTATTGTTGGGCTATAATTGGGTTGTTTAATTGGGTAGTATATTTGGGCTGTTTGCTGTAAATGGACCCTTAATATTTTGACCATTAATATTATTTTGGTTTCATATTTTGTATCTGCCTTTCTGATTTATGCCCGGGCAAATTGGGCTTATTACAACTGTTTCCAAAACGCAATCTTTTTGACATCACCAGATTAGACCATAACGTCTAGGTCGAGTTTGGGGTGTTACAACATCCCTCACCGACTTAGTCCCCTTAAACTCTTTCGATTTAGGAACATCCATCTTACACTGCTTAGGAACCGAAGCCAACATCTTTTTTTCCCACAATAACTCTTCACACAATGAGTTCTCTTCAAACTCCTCAATTCTCGTGATCATGGCTTCGATTTCCTCATTTAAAGCCACTATCATGTTTTTAAGAGTATTATTCCTCTTTGTCAACTTCTTATCTGTGAACTTGAGAGCCCCTTGCATCTCTTCCACATTAGCACCGATGGAACCCAACACCTGTTCTTTAAATTGATCTTTCTCCGAGTCCAATCCTACAATGCGTCCTTCGATTACCTTTAGGGTCTCCTTTATATCACCTATGGAACCCTCGAGTTTGGCACCCCTACCTTTCAAACCCAACAACATATCCTTTAATCTGCTAACTTTCCTCCTCTTACCCTTAGGTCTCCCTAGTACCAATCTGATCATCTACTCTTTTCGTCATCTCAATCGATGCTTTACCAAATACTGGCTCTGATACCAACTATCACGGGGTTAGAATTTTAGTCTCACAAATTACACGACTTTAAGCAAACATTTAGCTTAAAATTTGCCTAAGTCAACCTAATTCTCGAAAGTGAGAATTCATAAAGGAAAATCTCTAAGGCACAGAAATAAAGTGGAAGCAAACTCAAAGCGAAAAAGCAAAAAAAACAAAAAACAAAGCCACAATAAAGCAATGCACACAATGTGTTTGAGTAAATACTCTCAAATATATTCAGTAACTCTAAATGGAATGAATACATATGAGGGGGAAGACCTCTATTTATAGTTGAGCTCCCCTAGATCCAACGGTACAGATTGAATTGCATTAATGGCTGAGATTCATGCCTACAAGATGAGAGTCCTAATAGATTTAAACACGATACAATCTTATCTTTTAGGATTAAAAAATATTCACCATGATAACTCTAGTTTTATTGGAGTGTTTCACAAGGCCACTAAGACTTCAAGTAAATAGGCTTCTCCATATGTTCCATGAATTGAGCTAGTTCATGTGGGTTAAATGAGCCTTATTTAATTCGTTGACCTCTATGAGTGTACATTCGTCACGAGCTTTGATCCACGACCCGATTAACTTGAATATGAGGTATGTTCTTCTACTCATTAATGGGTACTAATCCACCGTACCAGCTGTCGAATTGTCTCTTGAAGCTTGCTGGTAGAACTTTAAAAAGAAAAAACTTAATAGCCTAGTGACTTAAATAATAACTTTTGAATAGTTCAATGACTTAAATGAAAACGTTCGAATAGCTTAGTGACCAAATTGTAACTTTTTTAATTAAGTGATCCAAACAAAAACTTACCCATAATATAGTGGCTAATGATGTAATTTACCCTAAATATTTTTCAGCTGTATTAAGAACTAATAAAATGCATGCCTTATTATTTTTTTTAATTTCCTCCCACCTTCAACTTCTCAAATTCATTTCAGTCCCCATTTGGACTCAATTAAAGCTAACTCATTATTTTCAATTTTCTTAATTTGGAGGCCAAAAGATGATTAATATGAAATTCATATAATTAACTGTAAAATAGGGGAATTTCAGTCTAATTATTTTATTATTATTTTAATTTTAGGAAAAAGGATATGAGATTTTTTATTTTAAAAAAATAAAATTTAACTTTCCAATGTGATTTGGAACAAAAAAAGTATTTTTTTTTAAGTTAAAAAGAAATAGTTTAAGGAATAATATTTTATGCATAATCAATACATAAGTCGCATGCACCATCGATAAATAATAACATAATATATTATTATTAAATTAAAAAATGTATGGAGGACTTGTTAATAAATACTAATTTTATTTAAACATAATTAAAAATTAATCATGATTATTATAAATAAATATTAATAATTTTTTAATTTAAGATCTAAAATCTTAGATTTAAATTTTAAAATTTTAACATTTATTTATAATTAATTAATTAATTAATCATATTTAAATAAAATTATTAGTATTTATTTATAAATTTTTCACTAATTTTTATATTATTTAATAATAAAATATTATATTATTTTTCATTGATAATAAATTAAACTTATGCATCAAGCAACAGTCAAATATTTTCCCATAGTGTAATGAGTGGAAAACTGTAGACAGGCAGTGAAATATATTGAATTGATGAAGCCCGGGGTCCATTCTGCATGGTTGAGTAAGGGATACTTAATCTATGTAATAATGGCTGCTGAAATAATGATTATATATATGGGCGCGCATATAAGATATAACCATTTATATAAATTTAATTAAAATATGATAGACGAAAAATTATAAAATATCATTTAATTATTTTATTTTACTGGCTGGTTAACTAAAAATAATAATAGAAAAGAATTTAAAATAATTGGAGGAGTATTTTATAACTGTTTATAATTTTAGTAGTGGGAGAAAATTGGAGAGAAAAAAGGATGTGCCTAAAGGGTCGGTTATTTGTCCATAAACTCCATCTATATGGGTTTGATTTTGGGTATCTTTTAATTCAGATTTATTTTATTATAAATGTGTAAATATTTGAAAAAGAAATAGGCAACTTGAGGAAGGTGAAGAGGTGAATAACTTGGAGGAGAAATCTAGAAAATGGGGAAAAAATATTGTTTGTATTTGAAGGATGTTTATTACATAATAAGAAAATTGGAATGATGGTTTTTAGATTTAATTTCGTTGGTTGATACACAAATCATGTGTGAAAATTATGATATTTTCTTTAACCCCAAACATTGGAGAAACTTAATTAATGTTGTTAAACCCACGCTATAATCATGAATTCATACTAAATATTTTTTATTTTTAAAAATTATTTGAAGGATTATAATTTAGTTCATATTTAAATATATTAAATAATTTTTAAAAAAAAAAAGAAAAGGAAGAAGCTATATAGTTTAGAGTGTTTTATTTTGTTGCGGAAACAACACAATATAAATAAAAGAAATGAAAAACAAATCTAAGAAAAGGAAAATCACGGAAAAGTACAAAGAAAAAAGTAAAAAAAAAAAAATCCAAAAAGGAAAAAGAAGTCCAAACATTTCCAGGATTTTATTTTAAGGAGAAGAAAATTTCTAAATTCCAATAATTTTTTTTAAAGGTAAAAAAGAGATTGAAATTTTAGAAGTAAGAAGTGAAAATTTAACTGAAAAAGGTTGAGCTCCATCATTACTCTTTCATTTTCTCTAGAGGTTTGTGATAAATGCAACCCTTCCATCTATTTAATGATTATTAATTTAATGGTAAATAATCACTTAATTATGTCAACGTTTTTATTTTTATTATTAAATTTTCAATTTAAGTATTAACACTTAAATTCACTCCTATTTTGGTCATTCACTATTAAATTGATAACGAAAATTTTTTTTCTAACTGGTATAATCAATTAGTCCTACATGCTTACATTTTCTATCATGTTAATCCTCAAACTTTTTAATCAAAGTTTTTAACTTTTAAAATAAATGTATTTTATATTTATAAATTTGTAAACCCTAAAAAAAAAAAAAAAAAAAAAAAAACTTTTATCAACTAATGAACCATTTTCCAAGACAATTTTTTTGCTGGTAAGTTTTCAGAATTGCACATCCAAAATCAACAATTTTTTTTTAATAAAGCAATGGACACAGTTAAACCTTGAAGATATGTAACTTTAAATAATTAATTCTAAAGCATACAAGTGATGGTCTCCGTATTCAATGAAACTGCACTTACGTTAAAAATGGTGTGTTTGTTTTTTGGATGTCTTACTCTTTTGTATTGCTTCTAAATCTTATATTTATTGAGTTAAATAATAACAATTAATATCTTAAATTTTGAGTACTGTAAATTAGAAAAAAAAAAGCTTTATTAAGTTACTTAGATATATATAGCCTTTTACCATTTGTTTTGTTGGAGAAGAGCCTTTTCCTTTTGGGGTAGATTTGTAAATTTATAGATATTTGTTTTGTTGGAGAAGAGGTTTTTTTAGGGGTAGATATGTAAATTTATAGATATTGAATACTTTTGTTTTAAAAGTTAAAAGTTTGGGTTAAGAAGTTTAAGGATCAAATAGATAGAATTTGTAAATGTGAAAGGTTAAATTTATTGGATTATTTAAAATTAGAATCAAATTGATAGAATAGGTAAGTATTAAAGACTAAATATGTTATTATGACAGTTAGAGAAGATTTTTCTGTTATCAATTTAATGACAAGTGAGTAAAACATAAATGAATTCGAACATTAATATTTAAATTACAGAAAAAAAAATTAAAATTGAATGATGAAAAGATAAACATAATTAGTATAATTTAGATTTAACTTTATGATCCCAAACATGTGTTGATGTTGGGCATAATATTTTAGAATATTAAAGTTTGATTTTCAACACGGTTAATTTAAAATTTGGCCGCCTCCAACCTAGTTTTCTACAACAAAAATATCCGCTACTTTGTGGAGTCGAAACTCAAATGAATTTGAGTTATTTTGATATTCCTGGAGTATTGTTATCTTGAATGTACCACAGTTCAAATAATTTAAAGGTAAATTTAAAATTTTAGTTTAATTAGCATAATGTAAGAGGACGTAAGTTTAAGTACACTTTTAACGTATTATCTTTCTATTTATATTTTGAAGAAAGATTAATGATAATTTTAAATAGATATCATAAAAATTTATAATTTTAAATGTTTCTCTTTTTTTTTCTTTAAATTAAAGTATTTTGTATACACATTGATTGTTTTTGAAGTTGATGATTGTTTTTATGTAGATAAAAAGTTTTTTTTGGACAAAAGTGTCATATGTTAAGTGGAAATTATTATAGGTTAATGTCAAAATTATTACAGTAAAAATATGAAATCATATCTCTATCATAACTTTTTCCTCATTAATTTAAATTAATTGAAGAATTAATATTAAAATTGTATATTATCATTAATAAAAGATAAAGTAATATTAAATGATTATTTTATCTTTAATTAATTAAATTAATAAGAGATAAATAAAAAAAAATTAAATTCTTGTAAAACTATCAAATGAAGTAGTTAAATTCTACAAACCTTCCTTTTATTCATGTAATTAGTACTGTAAAAATCTCTTTAAAATTCTCTGAAGTAGCTCAAAAACTTAAAGAAATTGTGAAGAACACTATACATGTTTTTGAAGAAAAGTCGCTTTCCAATCTAATTCAATTGCAGAGAAGAAGACCAAAATCATTTTTGAAGAAAGCCGCCTTTGATTTGTTTCAACTGAAGAAAAGATGTCCAAATCCGTTTCAAGAGCAAGTTAAGCCGACACTTGAAACAATCAGGCGGCTTGTAATGTGTGTGGGCCTCATTTCTTAAAATGTAAAATTATTTTTTAGACCCTTAAATTTTTTTTAAAAATTTTAAATTAGTAAAGGTAAAATTACACTTTGGCCCCCCTTAAAATTATAAAAATTTGATTTAATCCTTTACAAATTATAAATATATAAACTATCAAAAACTGAAATTTCATCCACCCCCCCCTAAAAATATTTTCAGCTTTTACTGAAACAATCCCAATCCATCCAAGATTAAGTTAGATGACTCTTAAATTGAAGACAAACCAGAGAAAAGAACCAAATGATATTTTCCTTTGTATTCGAGAAATTTCCAAAGATTGCAACTTTCTTACAAAGTCATTAATAAATTTGACTTCAAATTTTCAAGTCAACTTTTGACTCGAATTTTGTGTATACAAATTTTTGGCACGCTTATTGAGACAAAATTTGCCTTCCATTTCTTCTCTCAAAGTCAAAATCTAAAGTTGCGATGGCCTCAAAAAGGATCATCATTGGCAAGTCTACTCAAGTTAATCTTGTAGCCTATTCGGCTTCATCATCAAGCACCAATGTTCCTACTCATCCCTATGGCACTAGGCAAAAAACGAAAGCTCTTTTTCAATTATTCGATCAAATTTCTTCAATGCTCAATAACAATCCACTCTATGATTCATTTTCACCAACTCATGAGTCTCATCATGGATCAAGTGTAGCTTGCCACTTATCTTTCAAGGGAAAAGATGTTCAATCAAGTGACCATGCCATTGTAGGATCTGGTGCACTGAGTGTAGTATATTGTTTGTAAACTTATAATTTTTTTTAAACAGATTGGTTAATAAAACAAATTAATTGATTAAAATTAATATACTTTGTATTATTTACTCAAACACTTAGTGTGCTATCTTCCTTTGGTTTTCCTATTATTCGTTACTCTTTCATTTTGAGTGTACTTCCATTATATTTTCAGTGCCTTAAAGAATTTCTGCAAGAATTTTCACTTTGAGAAAGTTAAGCTAACTTATGCAAATTCGGAGCAAAAAAATCACCTAAGACTGCACGATTTGCGAAACTAAAATTCTAGTCCCGTGACAATGGATTCAAGAAACTCTTTTCTTTTTTCCTTTTTCAATTCAATTTTATTATATTTTTAATGGTTTGCTAATATATTTGAGTGATGAGAACTTTTCATGATATTTTATCAATTGACAAGACAATCTTTTTTAGGAATTGAATGATTTTGTAGTGTTTTTATTTGCGTGTAGGTTGTATTTGCTTGTGTGTGATGATGTGGGTGTATAAGTTTATAGGTAAAATAATTTATCTAAAATTATCTTAGTGTCAAAACAATGAAAAAAAATGAAATTAGAAGTTTTAAGGACACAAATAACACTTATCTTTCAACCCTTACCAAACACAAGGAAAGAAAAGTAATCAATATCACAAATTTGAAACAGCTAAACACCTTTGATATGGTAACATCTATCTTTTTAATACATATCACCCTCTTTTACATCAGCTATACCAAATGAGACCTTAATGCTAAACTTACCTACCCATATCGTTTTTCAAGTATATCAATCTGCTAACAAATGCTGCTTGCGAAGCCCAAGAATGAGTGTTTCCTTTAGTTGCATGAAAAATACATTGAAAGCCCAAGTTTTATGGTAGACTGGCCTTTGAAAGGTCCAATTTAATTCCCATGCTATTATTAGGGCTATCAACGATAATAGTTGTTCACTGTGGGAGATTGAAATTGTTCTCAAGGATATCAAATTGTTGTTTTTTGCGTGTAGTCCTATTATGTTTAAACATACATAAGCAGCTGTTTGGGTTGATCCAATGACTAGTCAGTGTTGAAATAAATATTTTCCATCATTCTGTTGGATTTTATATCAAATGTTGCAAAGCAGACTTGAATTATAAAATACATAGTTTATTTTAAGAAAATAGGATGATGATCATAGACTACCTTTTTTTTTTTTTACAGATAATAAATTCACTATACAATTTCACAGTACAACGCCAGAGTGAAGTTTGGAATTTTTTTTATGGGTTTAAAGTGTAGATTAAAAAGTAATCTTTTCATTTTTGAGAGACCAAAATTCAATTTTATCCATTATAAAGGATTGAAAAAGGGAAAATTTCCAAAATACAATACTCTTTAAGAGAAACCTCTATGTTACTTGTCCCTAAATTAAAATATTCAAAATATCTTTTAGAAATGTGAGAAAATAAATACAAAATCTTCATTCACTATCGTCAATGCACGACTCTTTTAAGATATCCAAATAACCACCAACAAACATAAAATGCTTGGCTGTACTTCATATATATATATATATATATATATATATATAATTTGAATTTGGCTGGCAGTGGTGTTCAATACAAATATTTAATTTCTGAAGATTCCCACAATTCTTGCACAATCTTTATTTTATTTCATTTGGACATAAAAGACAAAAGAAAATATGTATAATTTATTTCATTTTCACGTGAAAATATTTGTAACTTATTTTTTTCTTCACATGGATGACAATATATATAGAGAGAGAGCTCTCCATTTTAGCCCTATGTTTGAGACATGAGAGATATGGGTTTCAATAAGAAGAAAGAAGCAGCGGTGATGGGATTATGGGGAGCTTTGAAGTATGATTTTCCTCTCTTTATTGCTCTCAGGCTATTCAAGATGGTAAGTCTGTTATTCATTAATCCCCGTCTTTAATCTTTTTTATTTATTTATTTATTTTTTATTTTTATGCTTTTTTCAAATGCAATTTATTTTAGCTTTACACTTTCATTTTTGTGTATAGAAAAAAGAAATGAAATGAAATGAAACAAAATAAAATAAAATCATTTTCAAGGGATTACTTAATACTACTTCTAGACGATTGGGTCTTAACTCGATTGGTATATGTATTGTTACTAATGCATGAGTACGTGAGTTTAAGTGCGTTGAAACTCATTATCTTCCTGTTTATGAGTAGTTCTAGGCATTGTATCAAATCTTATTATAATATTATTTTATTTAAAAAAATAAAAAGACAAAGTACTTTTATAGAAATATTCGTTACTTTGTAAAAATAAATATATATTAGTAATTTTCAAATCGAGTTGGTGTCCGGTGGATTTGTAGCATAAATTTAATAAGTCTAATATAAATATAAAAGTAATTGTTTTACTAAAACATGAAAAGACAAAAATATCCTTATATTAATCTTTGTTACTTTGTAAAAAAGAAGGGTATTTTAATAATTTCTGAATTGAGTTAATATCCAATTGACTCATGATACCAACTCAGTTAAAAACTTAATATAATAATAAATTTTAACTTTATAAAAACCCTAGAGAAGATAGTTTGAAACTTGACATGAATTCAAGTATATTGACAATTATAAATGTGATAAGTTGGGCTTCTTCATAGGACTTCAAGTAAGAATATGGAAAACGATGTGGGCAATCACTATGCCAACCAAACTCGCAGCTTTTGCATGGAGATTATGCCAATCCATTCTACACCACCTTTTCTCAAATGGCCCCCATTGGTTGGAGTTTGTGTCACCAGAGATAAGCAACGAAGATTATGAACGGCTACTTACCATCCTATGGGCGTTATGGTCCGCTAAGAATGGCAACTTGATGCCGGAAAAGGATCGAAACGAGAAAGAAAACCCAGATTTAGACCAAGCAATGATGTCAAAACCGACCGTGTTCCCGACAAAGAATCGGTGGATTCCACCACCAATGGGTTTACATAAAGTGAACTTTGATGGGGCCTTTGATGGTGATGGAAAGAAAGGAGGTATAGGCGTTATAATTAGAGACAATGAAGGGTTCGTTTGGGGAGGTGCGGCCATTAAAATAGATGATGTAATGGAAGGGAATATTAATGAAGCTTGGGCGGCGGTGAAGGCTTTGAAGGTGGCGCAGGAAATGGGGTACCGCCGGATTATTTTAGAAAGCGATTGTTTTTGGGTTTTGAACATTTTGTTAATGGAGGATGTTGATGATGGGTCATACATAAGATGTATTGTTGAAGAGGGGAAAAGGGTGATGGGGGAACTTGAAGAATGTTATTTTCATCATATTGAAAGAGAAGGGAACCATGTGGCTAATTTAATTGCTAGACATAGTGTTATTATGAGTGAAGAGGATTTTTATTGGAAGCATGACTATCCTTATTTTATTCATCAATCTATCATGTGTGATGCTATTAATTTGTAATTATGGACCCCCCAACACTTCTTTTTCTCCCTAAATTTGAATTTACAAAGCTTCTTCAGTGATGTGGCTGTAAATTAGAATAGGCCACCCTAAGCTCAAAAGTTACTTTCTAATCTATATTTATACACTATACATAAAAATAAATAAATTTGATATTTAATCACTATATAATTTGTTATGTTATTAATTAGTTCAAATAGTTAATATCGTTAGCTTTTTTATTACAACGTTATTTGATTATATATAATTTGAATGTTCTAAGGGTCTTATTGACTGACAAGTGATCCCCATTTCTTTTGGGTTTACCCTTTTTTTTTTTTACGTTATAAGGCAATGGTCAAATTTTAGTTTTGGTCCATATACTGTGTTGAAACTTGATATTTAATTAATTTTTAAGATAATTTGGTTCATTTACTTTTGTAATTTTATTAGTTAGTCTAAAGAATTAATATTGTAAATTATTTCAATCAAAATGTTTACCTCAATTTTTCTTAAGAACTATGCTCCAACAAAAAAATATTTTATCATGACGAGCTCAAATGAGTATTTTAAGAAAAAAGTCCTTATAAGAATTTTCAATGTTATTTTTATTGTTACATGACTTAATATATATTTTTTTTCTTTCAAAATGCCACAATAGTAGATTTAATAGAAGGATTGCAATGGTAATAACAACTGAACCTAAATTTTCAAATCCGAAAAGTAGAGGGATAATTTCCTGAAAAATAAAAGTAGGCAGCCTAAATTCCAAACAAACAAATTGTATAGGAACATTTTAACCTTCAATTTTTTCTTATTTTCCATTTTTCTTTACATTATAGAAAAATGACAAAAAATTGGTTTTGGTCCCTTTGTTATGTTTAAATTTAAAATTTAATCCTTATACTTTAATTTCTAACATAAATTGGTCTCTATTTTTCTAATGTTTATAATTAGTCCAAATAGTTAATATTGTTAACTTTTCGATCAATATGTTTCGTGATTATATATAATTTGAAAGAAAATATTAGATTTGAAAAGAAAAGGGACTAAATTCAAAATGTATGAAGTGCATAGACTTTAGAGTATACTTTAATTTTTAAACTTTCACTCAATAATTTGACACAAACATATATATATATATATATATATTATTAATTAGTCTAAATAGTTAATATTGATAATTTTTTTTATTAAAATGTTATGTGATTATATTTAATTTGAGATTAATGGTACTGACGTATCTTTTCTATTTTTTTTATAAGGCAATGGTTAAAATTTATTTTTGACCCTACACTATGTTGAAACTTGAATTTAATCCATATACTTTAATTTTTAACATAACTTAGTCCCTCTACTTTTTTTATATCATTAATTAATCTAAATAATTAATATTGTTAACTATTTCAATTATAATGTTATGTCATTGTAACACCCCAAAATCTGACCCAAAAGTTTTGACAGGATTCCGAAAGTCCAAAATGGCCCAAAACAAAAGGATGAAGAAAATTCTGAATTTCTTTTCGAAAATCACTTTCTTTTCATGTATCACAAAAATTCCCATGATTAACCTAGCTTACATTTCCAATCATTAATTTTATCGTAACTCAAATAAGTTTAAAACCGAATTACCAAATCCTTATTCGATATGCAAACATTTCAGATTTAACAAATTGTTACTCGAAATTTAATAACATTATTGCAGCGGAAAACCGTCATTTTTCTATAATTCGTAAGTATAACATTTACAAATTTGAGTGTTTATTTAAGCAAAACAAATTTAAAATTTATGCTCATGCTCTAAACACTAAACTTAAACTGGAAAAAAAAAAAAAAACATAACCAATTGTTTGAAACCCATGCACGTTTCTATTAAAAAATTTGTAGCTTTTCAAAACTCCAGTCCAAATTTCATACCACGGTTCATATAAAATTATTTACAAACCCAATTTTAAATGAATTATCATCGCTTAGGAAAATCTTTATTAAATCAAACCAGTTTGAGTAACTCCGAGACCATCGGATCGCTGAGTCCGAGACCTAATCTGGTGAATTACTTGAAAATGAGTAAACTAAGGGAATGGGCTACTAAAGCTCAGTGTGAGTCTAAAACAATTGCAATAAGACAGTGACAGAACAAGACAACGAACACAAATAATAAAACAGAGTCAAACAGATGTTTGGAATTAAAATTAACTTAATCATAACATTAACATAAATCATAACAGTTTGACGTATCACATTATCATATCACATAATGAATATGCAAAATGCAATCACGTGAAGTTGCTCTCACACTTGCAATTGCTTAGCTCATTTCATAATCAGACAATTATAAGTGAAGTACTTACTCAAAAATAGAACAAATGTAATTCATACACACATGTACCAGTCCCAATATCAATCTATTTAGCCTTTACACACCATTTTCAACCATCCGTCACACACCAAATAGGGTATACTAACCCTTCCCAACCTTTACACACCAATATATGGGTTATGGTGGACTCATCCAACCGAACACATCTTATTGTGGTCATTTTCCACTTGAGTTATTATGCAGTCAAGCTGCTAATATGATTGTGATATCCTTGCCATATTTTAATAATGCAGTAATACTGTCAAATCAAACTTCCTTCTCTTCAAACAAAACCCAAACCCAAATGCAGATATGAAATGTCATATATACATAGTAACATATCATGCTATAGTTATAATTCAGTGAACAAATTTATCACAAAAACAACATACTTATATCACACATGTTCCCAAATAAGAAATCAGTAGCCTACTTCACATATATGCACAATGTTTACGCACAAAAACAACAGCAAAAACCAACCACATATGTGGCGTTTTACGTACTAAAAACAACAACAACTAGGCTCATATATGCGTCATTAAACTCATCAAAAAGCAGCAGCAGATGTGCACACATATGCGGCATTTTACTCAACAAAAACAATAACAAAATGTGCACACATATGCGACATTTACTCAACAAAAATAGCAACAAAATGTTTATTACAACGGTAGGGTATTTTCACGAAAAATCGACATGCGAACAACAGCCCATTCCAGCACAAAATGACAAACAACATCGACATATTTAGTGTAAAATTAGTATACAAACACGACATGGTAGCATGATATGACTTAAGTGTAACACACATATACGATATAACTTAATGAAGTCCCCATATTTCTGAACAAAGAGCTAATTTTAGGAGAGCTCTTACAAGCTTTCACAATTCTTAGTTGAAAAAACAACTAAAGAACAAGAAACTCATGATTTATTATTAAAATCTATTTTATATCGAGATTGAGAAGAATTAGAAATTAGTTACTTAGGTATTAAGGAGATAAACAATCTTCTTGATATATTTTAGTATTTTATTAATAAGTAAATAAATAACCCGGTTATAAATAAAATGTTTAGATTATATTTATATAATAAAGCTAAGAATATTTTACTTGTAGAAATATTTACAAAAATAAATGGAGCTGTTTGCAACCAGTAAGCTCAATTTCAAAAATATTTTTCAAAATACTTTTTACAAGCTTATGTTTTTACGAATGATTTAGATGAAAAGTTTTCTATTATATAGTTTAGACTTGATCATGAACCATTTGATATAAGCAGTATTGACTGGGGTTTTGTTAAATAAATAACAATTCAAAATTTTTCTTTTCATTTACTAAAAGATTTTTCTGCATTTATTAAAACTATACTATTATGAATGATATATGAAGAAGATTTTTATCATTATTTTTACCTTGAAATTAGCAGTCTTATTGGCATAGCTGAAAAGACAAAATCTTATTAGCTCTCAGTAAGAGTTTTAATAGTTTAATAGATATTACTTCAAATTTAATTCTATTTCCTATAGAATTTATATTTTCTAGGTCTACACCAGCTATTTTATTATGCTTTTCTAAATAAGAATTGTATTTTTTTTATACAAATCTCATCCTATAGTTGTAGTAATTTATGAAAATATTGGTTTTTCTAGAAATTTATATTTTCATTTTTTAGTTTTTGATATTTATGAAGAAATTTTTTAGAAAATTCTTCTAGGTATCTTATGTCACATAATTTTATTTTTGACAATACATAACTAGACAAACAATCCTGATCTTTTTTATCTGTGTATCCACAAAATTCTATTTTTAGAATAAAAATTAACCCTTTTAATAAATATTTGGGAGTTTCAATCTGGTTGATTAACTGTCCTTTTTGTTCCATTCCTTTTTCTGATTCTTCTCATTTTCTTAGGAATTGTAGAACATCTCCTTGAAATGTTCCAACAAAATAGTTTACAATTTTTTCTTTTGACCATGTGTTATTGTTAATCATCTATGTTTTTTTTCATAGTCTGCTATAAGAATATTAGTTAGATCTAAATATATTTTCTTTGACCAACATTTCTTTTGTTTAGATTATCTATTCTATGTGGAACTGATTGAGTAGATGATTCTCCTAAATTTTTAAATTTTATTTCATTTGTAGCAATATTTTCAAATAGGTTTAGACGAGCAACAAACTTCTCGAGAACCCAAACGAGTCAATTTGTGAATAAAGAGTGAAAACTGCAAAAATTGAGTAGGAACTCATCCCTAATTACTAATGTTTGAGAAACACACCTGAAATATGCTATTCCCAGCACCAAGAATCGATGATTCGTCACCACCAAACTGAAGTCAAAACTCAATTTACACAAGTACTCAAAAACCAAGAAAGTTTTCATTTGCAGCATAATAGAATATTCCAAACACAATTGATAGAAACCTAAACAACATTACTTACCCGTAAAGATCCTGATTGAACGAAACAAGAACACAAACAAAGTCTTGAGAAGCGGAAATGGGCAAAAATTCTTGTAACAAAAGGAACAACAAAAAAAATAGTAAAACCCGTGCAGCAAGTGAACAATAGCAACCAAAGAAAAAACAACAAAATTAAGAATCAAGAAGAAAAATTAATGGCAAAAAGGAAACACAAATTTAGAATTAGAAAAGAGAGAGGGTGACTGACGCGAGAGAGAGGAAGAGAAAATGGAGGAAGATGAGAAAAATTTTGGATTTCCTAACTTTTCTCTAAATTAGAAAAAAATAAAGTAAAATAATTTAAATAATCTTTAACAAAATTTGTTTTTAAAGAAATTGAAATCAAAAACAAAATTAAAATAATTCCATTTATCACAGAAGAGAACTTGAACCCAAGACCTAAGGATAACTAATACTTAAATACTAAATTACTGAAACTCACTTAAAGAAGGTCCATCTTAATCACTAATCCTAACCAACAAACCTTAGTTCTTCTAACTCCAATTTTGGAGTGTTACAGTCATTTTTTTAAAGAATGACGAGTTTAAATGAATAAATTTTTAAGGGGCCAAAATTAAGTTATATATTCTTTTAGGGGTAAGGCTCGGGCACTACTTGCCCCCCTCCCATCACACCTAGAGATAATCTTATTTGATTATATTTTGTAATCTTATTTGATTATATTTTGTTATATAACTCATAACATATTAAGCAATAATTAGGTTTTGACTTAAGGGTGTAAAAAACCTTCAAATTTTTTCAAAAAAAGCAATTAAGCTCATTTTTTTCACACTCAATTTAGCACTTGAACTTTCAAAATGTATCAAAAAGGCCCTCAAACTTTTTCAAGAAAAGCAATTAAGCCCCTATTTTTTTTCTCACTCAATTGGGTACTTGAATTTTCAAAATGCATCAAAAAGACTCTTAAAATTTTTCAAAAAAGCAATTAAGCCCCCGCTCTTATTAAAAATTAGAAAAAAATTAGAAAAAATAAATTTTAGAAAAATTATTAAAGTTTAATAAAAATATAAAAAATTTAAAATTTATCAAACATTAGAATTTTTTTATAAAAATCGTAAAAAAATAAAAAAAATTGTAAAAGTTTATAAAAATCATAAACAAATTAACGACCCCTAGTTTTTTTCAATTAAAGTCATCATGTGTTGCAACACAGCATGACATGTGACAAAAAATGATAAAAAAATAAAAATCAAGAAAAGTTATAGAAAAATTATAAAATGCTTCTTTTGGTACGATAATTTTTATAAAATTTTGTTACGAAATTTATATTTCTTTATATTTTGTATAATTTTCTTATGACTTTATAAAATTTTAAATTTTTTTATATTTCTATATATTTTTTTATTTTTTTACGATTTTTATAAAGTTTTACAATTTTTTTTATATTTTTAAGATTTTTATATATTTTTTTCTAATTTTTAATATTTGAAAATTTTTATTAAAATTTAATAATATTTATAGCTTTTATTGATTTTAATTTTTTTTATAATTTTTAATAAAAGAAAGGGCTTAGTTGCTTTTTTGAAAAAGGTTAAGTTCTTTTTTATGCATTTTGAAAGTTCAAGTACTCAATTGAGTGCAAAAAAAAGAAGTAAGGACTTAAATTTTTTTTGAAAAGGTTTGAGGGCCTTTTTGATATATTTTAAAAGTTCAAGTACCCAAATAAATAAAAAAAATAAGAGCTTAAATTTTTTTTTTAAATTAAAGACTTTTCGCACTCTTAAACCTTATTTTTTTTAACAATAATTATTGCTTTACTGTAGAAATGATTAAACCTTAATTTTTTAAACAATAATTAGTTTTAATAATCTATATATAGACTGAATACATTGCTTTACTGTAGAAGTGGTTAGCTCAGGGCATCTTTCTTTTCCTGGATATCCATGACATTTTGCAAAGTCAATTTCAAGTTAATTTACATCTATACAATATTTATTTTTACTTATAACCTTTCCACAATATTTAAATTAGAGAAAAAATGTATTTAATAGGATTTGAACTCACGTCCTCTTAATTGTTACAATAATAATAATATAAACTAAGTAAATGCTCAATTGACATATATAATATACTTCAAATTAAGCTATAATTAAATATTAGTTATCATTGAGTCTATATGATATTATTTATTATATTATCTTAAAATAAATTTCAATTATGAAAGGAAAATACTTTTACAATTTTTTAACAATTATAATTTATGTTATATTTGTTTCATTGAAAATAAATTTAAAAAATGATTTAAAGAAAATTTGCTAAATAAGAAAAAAATATTTTATGCATAAGAAAATATTAAATTTTCTAGAAAATTAATTTATTTTTTAAAAATTATTTTTAGTGAAACAAACACAATTTAAAAAAAATTGTTTATTGATTTAATTTAGAAAAATATTTTATCACTCAATATTTGTTATTTTTATTTTAAATAATTGTACATTTATTCACAACTTGATTTACAATCCGTCTTGATCCTTTGCAAAATTTTGTTTTGCCTAATTTTAAATGTACATAAAAGATTTGATAATGAAAAAAGTTATTTTCTTTTAATTTTAAAATGATTCGTGTTGACTTACAAGCCAACTTGAAATCTATATACCTAATCCTAAATATCATACAAAAAAATAAATATTAATTCATAAAATTTAATACAGAATAAATTACAAAAACATATTTGAAAGGCCTCGCATAAGCAGGGGTAAAATGCTAGATTATTATTAAATTGTGTGGTGTGTTTCCATCGTTCGAATTCTTTTTCTGTCAGGTAAGTGAATGATTTCTGTTTCAGTGCTTGTTGCGGTCATCTTTAGTTATTATTTTTATATATGCGTAGGGGGTGATCTTTATAAGTGGTTTTTGGTGTCTAGTTTAATCATTTAATGTGCTGTTAGGGGAAGATTGAGAGTCATTCGGTGGTCCTACAACCATCTAATTGTAATAGTCTATTTTTTTCAGTGAAATTGGAATATTAATTTCGAAATCATAAATTCGATCCGAAAATAAAATTTATTTTTATTCTACTACATGATCCATAATATGCTAGAAATGTCATGTGAAAATTCTGATAATAAAATTTTATCAATTATGTGCTTAATTAGGGAAAAGACTAAATCACATAAAATGTAAAAGTTGAATTCTATTAGCTAGAAGGATTAAATAGTTATGGAATTCAAAACTTGAGGTCCTTATATGGTAATTAGACCATTAAAAAAAAATATGTAGATATTTTGGTGACTCATCCATGAAAATTTAGAAAAATGGTAAGGACTAAATTGAAATTTGAAATAATTTAATTAAATAAAAGATGAAAAAGAAAATATCATCTTATTTACTCATTTTCTTCCCCCAAAAAAATACATGGAAACCCTAAGAGAGAGAGAAGAAACTTTCATGGCTTAATTGGGTAAGTTTCCTTGTCCCGTTTCTAGTAATTTTGATATTTTTGAAACCAGGATAGCTTAATCTATCTATTTGGAGGATCAATTTGAAAAGTTATCAAGGTATGAAAATTAGGTCGTGGATGGATATGCTGAAAATTTAAAATTTACGGTAGAAAATTAAAGGTTGTTGATAGATGAACAACTTTTACAAAGTGATTTTTGATGAAAACATGATTTAGGAACTAAAACGTAAAGTTGTGAAAATTGATGAAAAATTCTGAAATTTATAGAAAGTATGTGTTGTAAATTTTATGTTGAAATTTCAGATAGGCTTGGAATAGGGAGTAAATTGTATAAATTTCATTTTCCGAGCTTAGGGATGAAATTAAAATTTATGAAAAAGTTAGGGCAAAATGATAATTTTTCCTAGGACGTAAATTGAGTCCAAATGAATATGAAATGTATGAAATTGATGATTAAAATTATTTATATAAATCCGGAGAACACAAATTCAAGGTTAGATCGAGGAAAAGAAAAGGTTTCAGATTAGTAGATTTTATACGCGAATCAGTGTCGAGGTAAGTTCGTATAACTTAATCGAGCATGTAAATATGTTAACTTGAATGTTATGATTGTATACAATATGAATTATATTAATGTGAATGTTATAAATGTGTGAAATGACTGCATGTTCGGAAATGTTGGAAGAATGGTAAAGTCTCGTTTGAATACTGAATTTCGATGGATAAATGTGTTTTCTCGAAACGAATGAGGTCCTGCATTTGTTACTGACGGGATTTAGCTCGAATGAGTAATCCTATTGATCTCATTATAGAAAGGATTTAGCCCGAACGGGTAACCCTGATATAATATCTCTCGAGCATATGTTACAATTAGGGTTTAGCCTAGACTGGTAATCCTAATTGAGCTCTTTTGAACATACATTACATAATGGATTTAGTCTAGACTAGTAATCCTATAGTACGATATGTGGCTCGAGAGTGTGGTCATTGATTAAGTGCCCTATGGGTACTATTTAATAAGAATTGACGGGTTATTGAATCGTACACCTCGAGTGTACTACTTGATTATCCATCGAAATTTTAATGATTCAACGGGCAAAACTCTTGGCATGATGAGAGATTTACGAGATGAAATGATAATTTCTTGAAAGAATATTGCATGATGAACTCATCTATGTTTACTTGATGTATATGGAAATTTTGTGGCTAACATGTTTGATTGAATGCTTGTGTTTAGGTAATTTTGCCAAATGGATGGAAAACATGATATTGTATGCTTAGATTTAATAAACAGGATTGGTAAGTTTTGTTTTCGTTATACGAACTTACTAAGCATGTAATGCTTATTCTGTTTTATTTTCCCTATTTTATAGTGTTCGGAAGCTCGCAAAGGTTGGAAATCATTGGAGCATCATTACACTTCTCTAGCTTATTTTGGGTATATATAGTAAAATCATTTTGGTATAATGTCATGTATAGGCTAACTTAGCTATAGATGGCTTAAATATGTGGTTTGTAATCTAGCCATTAGAATGGCTAGTAATGGTTTTTTTTTTTTTAATATACTTGTAATGTCATACTATGGTAGCTACATACATGTTAAATGATTGTTTAAATTATGGCTAACATATGGAATATACCAAGGTAAGATTATAAACATGAATGTATGTAAAGATATGCCATGTTGAATGATAGAGTTTGCTTAATTTGAATGCTTGAAATGGTTGATATTTGGATGTGAGTTTTAGTGCAGGTCATTGGTATGATTTTGGGTAAGAAATGAAGCTAGAAATAACTTCATTTTGTCCATATGGGCAGACACCCGGGCGTGTGTCTAGACTGTGTGTGACACACAGCCTGGTACATGGACATGTGGTTAGACCGTGTGTCCCCTGCAACTTAAATTTTGAGAAACAAAATACTCAGAATTGAGCACATGGGCAGAGACACGGGCGTGTTCTCAGCCGTGTGTGCTACACGGCCTACAATACAGGCGTGTTTCTTGTCCGTGTAAAACCTGCACCTAAATTCGAAAAATAAAATTAACCACACGGCCTAGCACATGGGCGTGTGGCAGGGCCATGTGCACAAGTCAGAGAGTTACACGGGGTTGAATACGGCCTGCAACACGAGCGTGTCCCTTGGACCAAACGAGCGTGTGAGCCCTGTAACTTAGAAAATTTTTGAAATGTCGCGAAAAATTCTTAGAGATTCCGATTAAGTCCCAACTTGATTCTAATGCTTAAATGGGGCCTCGAGGGTCCATTTAAGGGACGTTTTGAATAATCTCAAAAAATGAACAGTGATTGACATGATTTATGTGTAAATGTTCTGAAAGTTTTGGTAATGCTCCGTAACTCTGTTTCGATGACGGATACGTGTTAAGGGTGTTACACTAACCATTATTTTAGACTGTTGCTTTGTAAAGGTAAGTGTTTGAATATCGATTTTGGAGGCTGATTTTTCTAGTAAAATGGGGTAAAATTAGGTTATTCATGTTTGTTAATCGATTTGATTTGGTGCCGCATGTAGGATTCAGAGTGTGCCATTGTGTGGTTTATTAGAATTATCATCAAGTGTGTGAATCAAACCTAAAAATTCAACAGGAACTTGGAAAAACCCGAAAAGAGAGATTGCTTTCGAAACTTCTCTATGTCACATGGTCGTGTAGCTGGCTGTGTGCACCACACAGGTGTGTGGTCGACCGTATGTTAGGGCATGTGGTCGGTCGTGTGTCAAGTCGTGTGGAGCACACAGTCGTGTACGATTACACAGGCAACTTGGGTAGGCCGTGTGTGGTACATGGGTGTGTGTGATTACACGAGCAGATTAGGTAGGCTATATGGGCAACACGGGCTAGCCATTTAGGTCGTGTGGGCCCATTTTTTTAAAATTTTCACCAAGCCTGTTTGAATATAAAATTCGTAATTAGACCATCCGCGATGCCTATTTAGCTTAAATAAGACTTAAAATATGACATCTGTTGATATGTGTCTGTATGTGATATAGGTAAGGTATGTGAAAAATATATGTACGATATGTGTTCTGTTAATTCTGAAAGCGTGATTACGTATGAAAAGCATGCATGACATCTGTTTATGGAATATATGTGTTAGTTTATTTATGCATGTGCATTGGGGTGGGTTTCATTTGTGATGGAGGAAGTATATTCTGGTAGTATTACTGCAATTTTGGCGGTTAAATCGCAACATCTATCTAGCAGCTCAACTACAACTTTATGAGTGGCATACCACCACGACCTGTTGTAATTGGATAGATGGACTCTTGTAGTGGATGGGGGTAGGATTTTTCCTGATCTGATATATGCTTCTGGATATATGACATTTTGATATGATATTTTCATATATGTACATTATAAGTAAAATTTTGTTTTAATATTTGCGTTGGTGCATGATAAATTTTTTTTTTGTATGTGGGCCAAGTCACACACTGGGCTTTTAGCTCATTCTTTTGTTTTTATACGTTTTAGGTGATCCTCAGACTTAGGATTTGATAGCGCTCGGTAGCTCGGTTCGATCACTAAATTAAATTTTACGGAAACTTTGTTATGGATTTCATGGACTGTTGGACTGTTTTCGAACTTTAACAATGGTATTTGAGTTTTGCTAAATATTTTTAATTAGATATTTAAAATTGACATGGTTTTATGATAATTTGAATTAAGTGAGAATTTTTACAAAATTAAACAAATATGAAAGTTTTTTGTTGCAAGGATCTAAATAAGATCATGTGTTTTACAAGGCAAGCGGTTAAAATTAAGTTCGAGACGGTTTTGTAAAAATCAAGTTTCATAAGAAAACAATTTAAGATTTCACAAAAACCTTTTATGAATGTCAGATTTCTCCTATCAGTAAGTAGGAATGAGATTTTATAAAGTCTTCATTTTTTTATTTCAAAATTAGATTCATTTTGAAAAATAATTGTCAAAACTTCATTTTATTTATATAACCTTCCAAATTCGACCATAATGTTTAGGTTGGGTTTAGGGTGTTACATGATATGTGAATGACTTACCATTCTCAATTTTAAACATCTAAGTTCAGTATATTACAGAGTATATAAACAACAAGGTCCTCAAATATATTGATCCATCGATAAATTATACATGTAATTTGATTATCCTAGTAGAATTCAAACAATTATTATTGTAATCACTTAGTATGATGTCCATTCACAAATATATTTACCTAGGTTACCTAGGTTACATAGGACTTTTCAGATTGTAATGTTCTAAGGCTTAAGGTTGGTATTGTCCCCTATTCTCCCCCTTAGTGACCCTTTCTTGCTTACCATCTTATTTCTCCTCTCAGCTTTTTTATTTCTGCATGTAGGAAGTCACAACATGATAAAGTAACTACGGTCAGCTTACAAGTTTTTGTGCACTAATGATTGAGTTTTCTAATTTTTGTAACTTTGTTTTTGAGTCACTTTTGAATTTTTCAACATGTCTCACTCACAATTCTTTTTTTCGTTATTCAAGTACTTTTTCTACTAGTTTTGACTCTTTTTTTTTTTTGAATTTTCCGTTTGTTTTGCACATTTTAGGTAGTCCTATGATCATTATATCACATTGCTTTTTCCTATTTCACTCTAATTTTACAAAACCACTGTTATGTCTCTACCTATCCCTCAATACGTATAGCCCGATGTCTAAGTTTATGCAATCTAGAGACCAAATAAAAAGGGTAAGTACAAATTCACGTTTCAGTTTCAAGTTTTGTATGAAAGTTCATTAAGAAGAGTTTTCTAGCTCAAATATGGGTGCTAGAGATTGATGAATATGGTTGGCTTTTTGGCTTTAGGTTATACCAAACAATGCGTTAGGTCATCCTATGTATCTCAATATTCACATATTTAATTGATCAAACAATTACAATTCTAATAATTTATCATCCATACTAGCATGCTCTTTTCCCTATATTCTCTCTGTCATCTAGTATATTTAATTACTTAATGCCTATTTACAGTGTAATATATAGAGCTTAGTAGTCTAATAATTGAAAATTTAAAATCATCTACTATCATGTTAAATTTACAGTAAATACAATCAACCTATATAAATGTTCCTAATCAATCACTTGTATTTCTACAAGCTCAAGCACACTTTGGACAAGAAAAATAAAAGAAACAACATAAAAATATAAAAATTAAAATTCCTCTGTTACCCCCCACACTTTAGATAGCACATTTTCTTTAATGTGCAACCCCTAAGTAGATAAGAAATAAAGTTACCCAATTGATTGTGACATTGTCGTAGCCTTATGGTGGGTGCCTCATTCCTTATTTGTTTACACTCGTAATTATAGTTTTTTCCTCGTATAGGGTTCCTACATAGAAATTGTAGAACAAACATATATATAAACTACCGTTACTCTTGCTCATAATCTAAAACAAGAAAAAAGTCATCCTATTTAATTGTTTTACAAATCCAAAAATTAGAAATCATCTTTTAATCATCAAAATGGGGTGGTTGCCTCCTCTCCATCAGAGTTTTCCCTCTCCCTGAGGTATGGCCTCGAGAGGAGCCTCTACCCAATGAATGTGCATGCCAAGTTGGGCTGCGGATGACTGGCCCTTTCTATGTAGATTATTGTGGCTAAAACACCACTTCATATCCATACTTCTCCTCTTGAGAGTCTCGATCCATATCCTCCTCCTTAACTTCCTCGTCATCACTTCCTTCCTCTTCTTCGCTTTTTTGCTCATTAGATCTATGGTGGGAGTGTATGGGGCCATATTCGTTCAGTGGCAAATTTGGTATTCAAATACCATTTTGCTGTGCAAACCTTTTTCTGTCGGGCCCATCTTCTACATCCACCATATCATCTATTCTGTGTACGTGATGCTGTTTCCCTCTAACTCTCTCCGAGATGATTTTTTTTAGTGAAGCTAAGACATTCATCTTCTCCTTTTGTCGTTTGTTCCAATCTCGTATTTGCTTTCTTTGAAGCTTTGTATATTGCCTGTATAATGAATCTCCTGAGACTCTTGGACAGCTTTATAAACTGTTCTGTGGTTGTCATTGGAACTCCAACATTTTTGTACAAGACTGTCACTAAATGGGGGAAGAAAACCTCAACTTTCTAGCCACTGATGCACCTCTTCATGTAGTGGTAGATCCACATACCGATACATACCTATTTCTTTTTTGCAAAACAACATATAACAAATCTGCTCAGAAAGTAATTACATTAGAATCATTTAAAGCGGGAGAAATTTGGGTGCATAAAAATTGTATCCACATTTTTGCAATAAGAAACAGTATTGCTTGATTAAAATTGGTTGGTAGTTCGGTATCCTGTCGGTGTTTCCATTCACCCTTCCCCTCGATTGGATAGTTTACAAGGTTATCCATATTTGTAAGACCCCTACCCGTATTCGTTGTCAGAATAGGGTACGAGGCATTATCGGAGTTTACGAATTAATTTTTTTTAATTTTTTAACTTAATATAACCCCTTTATAGATATCTATAGAGGTGTGATGGCCCGGCCCGAAGGCCTACCCGAAATGTGGGAGGGTTTGGGCAAAAATATATGTGACATCCCGAAATAGGGCCTAGTCAGAACAGTGGCTTCAAGACATATGACATCAAAATATTTATTTTATGATCATTATGAGACCTAGAATATGAGATTATGCATGTGTTAAAGTTTCATGAAGAAATTCCTTGAGTAAGGTGTCCAATTGGAAATTAGGGACTAAATTGAATAAATTACAAAACTTGGATTCTAGAAGTAATTTGTATGAAATTGCTATAGATTATAAATTAGAAGGTCTTAAAGAGTAATTTTCAAAATTTCTAAGTTTTTGGACAAAAATGGGCTTGCATGGATGAAATCTTAAAGAAAGAACTTAAGGGCATTTTGGTCATTTGGCTTTTTAATGAAATAAATGGGAAAAAGAAGGCAAAAATCAGCCATTCTTCTTCCTTGTCCAGCCGAAAATTTCATGCTCTCCATTGCTAGGGTTTTCAAGCTTTCCAAGCTCAATAGTAAGTGCTCCCAAGCCCCGTTTTTAATGTTCTTTGTATTTTTGAAATCCTGGTAGCTTGATCTTTCCATTTCTATTCATATTTCATGCTAGGGTTCATGTTTAAAAATTTATCCATGCATGATTTGCTTGTATTTTGGTAGATTATGGAGGGGTATGAAAGTTAAAGGTGTGTTAAACATCTTTTCCTAAGTGATTTTCATGAAAAACCCCTAAAGGGACCTTTTTGCAAAAGTTGTTAAATATGTGATAGAAATGTGAAAATAATGGAAAATGTGGGCAGTCATAAGAGAGAAAAGTGTTCGAATAGGCTTGGGTAAGATAGAAATTGCATGTGTTTCACTATACGAGCTTAGGGACTAAATAGTAAAAATGTTAAAGGTTAGGGGCAAAACGATCATTTGGACCAGGGGTAGAAATTAAACTTGAAAAGTGTAATGTAGTAAATTAATGATATGATTTTGTTGTTATAGACCCCGATGAACAAATTTCGGAGGTCGATCAAGGTAAACGCAAGGTTTCAGAATAACCGAAATACAGCTCCGAAACGAATGTCAGGTAAGTTCGGATAACTCGAAGTAAACCTATAACATGCATATTTGTATGTTTTGTGAATGTATGGTAATTTCATTGTTGATGGCATGAAAATGCATGAATTGCATCTTTAATAATGAATTGTTGGATAATGTCTCGGTTGAGGTTGGAAAGGAAATTCGATGGATAAACCATGATTTACATGAGACTTGAGATCCTGCATGTGTTGCAGAAAAGGATTTAGCCTGGACTGGTAATTCGAAGATCTCAAGTATAAAAAGGATTTAGCCTAGACTGATGTTCCTTGAATGATCGAGCCTCCCGAAGAATATGTGTGCATTATGGATTTAGCCCGGACGGGTAATCCGATTAGGGTTTGAATTTAGCCTGGATCGTAATTGGATCCGAGCTCATTAAGGGTGTTTGTCGCGTAAGGGATTTAGCCTGGACTGGTAATCCGGACATCACCTTATGAGTTTATATTACGGGGGATTTAGCCTAGACTGATAATCCCGCAGTAAGATATGAGGTTCGTGGGAGTGCATACTGAAACAATCATTCGTACGAATTGATGGTAAATGGATGATCCATCGAGATTTACTAGAAACTCAACGGGACTATCACAAGGAATATGTATAGATGATATGTTAAATGATGAGCTCATCTAAGATGAATTACATGGTACATTATTATGTAACTAACTTGATGATCAAGTATACGTGTTAGGGAAACCATTTCATGCTTGTTGGTTTCATTGCCTTATATGGTTGCATGCTAAATAATCGGTAAGTTTACCTTCCAGTTATACAGACTTACTAAGCATGTAAATGTTTACCCTTCTCTTTTCCTTACTTTTCAGAGCTCAAGGACTCATAAGAATTGGAAGACAATTGGAGAGTCAACACACTATCAACTAGACAAGTTTTGGTATAAAGACATTTCTATTTTGTCCAATGGCATGTATAGGATTTTTGAGTATTTTGTTATATATTTCATTTGATTTGCCTAGTGAAGGCATGTAAAATTATGTTCATCTTTTTGTATATGGCCATGGGAATTGGCTCATTTTGAAGTAGGCTATGCCCTACAAATCTATGCATGTTTATATTCATATACGATGGCTTAGTTATAATTGGCAATGAGTTATAATAATGAGCCAATCTTAATATGTCAAGTAGACGTATAAATAATTAAATGTAAGATAAGAATTAACTTAGCATGTATGAAACCAATGACATGAGATTCACATGCAATGAGGTTAATCAAAGTTTCATACTTACAAATGGATAATTTGGTCCAAATATGCACTATAGAAATCTATAAGTGAAATTGGCTAGTAGAGGGTGACTTAAGGCTTGGAAAATAGCGTAATAAGGTCCACATGGGTAGACACGTGTGTCTAGGCCATGTGTGACACACAGATTACTCCCATGGGTGTGTGCTGTGATCGTGTGTCCCCTGTACCTGAAATTTTAAGTCAGCATAGAACACGGGTTAAGCACAAGTGCGTGTGCCTTGGCCGTGTTTATTTTACAGAATGGTGAGGTTGAAGTCAGTGTAGCACACGGGCTAAGCCCACGGGCGTGTGACTTGGCTATGTTGCATACTGGAAAAAGAACACGGGCGTGTCGTACTTCAACTAAGGGGAAAATTTTCTAAAGTGCCCCAAGTTTATCGAACAATTTCGATTTTGTTCCGTACTTCCCTTAGGAGTGTTTTTAGGCCTCAGAGGCCTGTATAAGAGACAAAAGTGCACACGTTTGAAAAGTTTTAAATTACGAATGAAATTTACTAACCCGATTGTATAAGTTTGTAAAGGTGAATTATCGGTAACGCCTCGAACCCTATCCTGATGTCGGATACGGGTGAGGGATGTTACATTAGTGGTATCAGAGCTACAGTTTAGTCGGTTCTAGGACTACCGTAGAGGATGTTAAAGTTCGCTACACATGCCATTATTCGAATGTTGATAGTGTGACATCTCCTAATTGTTTAAATTGTTTTGAATATAGTAAATTTCTTTCAATTGAGCACAAGATGAGTCCGAGGGAGCCGAGAGCCATGCTCCAGCTTCTGTACAATGAGTTGTATCTAGTAGTAGTAGGAGACTTATGTCTGAAGGCCGAGAAGAGGCTCGAGCCGCTTTTTTTGATATGATGGACGAATGGTTTGGGGATTATCTAAGGAATCGCCCCAATATACCACGACCGTCCCCACCCCCTAAACAACCTGATGAGGATGTGCCACGAGGTATGGCACCGGTAAGAATCGGTAAGGCCCGTGTAGACAAGCTTAAAAAGTATGAGGTTGAGGAATTCAGAGCGAAAGTCGATGATGACGCTGAAAGAGCCGAATGCTCGCTTGAAAATAGTACACGGGTGTTAGAGGAACTGTCATGCACACCCGATGAGTGTTTGAAGTGTGCCATGTCCCTCTTGAAGGATACTACATACCACTGGTGGAAGACCGTATCCTCGGTAGTGTCGAAAGAAAATATTACTTGGAATTTCTTCCAAACAGAGTTTAGGAAGAAATTTATTAGCCAACGATTTTTAGACTCGAAGCGAAAGGAGCTCCTAGAACTCAAACAAGGGAACAAGATCAGAGCGGAATATGAGAGAGAGTCAAATGCGGCTAAGTCAAGACGCAAATGAATGGTCCAAACTGAATCAGAAATGTGTAAACGCTTCGAGGAGGGTCTGAATGAGGACATCAAATTGTTGATCAAAATTCTTGAAATACGAGAGTTCGCTGCATTGGCTGATCGGGCCAAGAAAGCCGAGGAGCTTAATAACAAAAGGAAGTAAGCAAAGAGAGAGGCTCGAGTTGAGAGCAAGAGGACTAGCCGTAAAACACTCTCTTTCTCTACGAAGAAAGCTAGGAGTCAGCATGAACGCTCCACTTCATTAGTAGGATATTTGGGTAGAGCGAAGGGTCCTAGACGACGAAGTCAAAAGTCTTCCTCCCCGATGATGACTAGTGTGGGGGAGTGTAGATGATCAAAAGCCGAAGTGTAAGAGCTGTAACAAATTTCACTTCAGAGAATGCCGAGTAAAAAGCAGTGCGTGTTTCAGATGTGGCTCTCTTGACCACTTTCTCAGAGACTGCCCAGATCGAACGGAAAAAGAAGTGGAAGTAACTCCGAAGTCGAGTGCTCCTATGGCAAGAGGTAAACCTCCAAGATACCCTGGAAGTGCTAGTGGCAGTCGAGTCACAGCTAAAGACACTACAAGACCAGAGGCTAGAGCCCCGACAAAAATGTATGCAATACGCACTCGAGAGGAAGCCTCTACTCCTAACGTTATCATGGGTACTTTTTCTCTTTTTAATACGAGTATTATTGCTTTAATTGACCCGGGGCTGACGTATTCTTACGTTTGTAAGAGATTGGTGTCTAGTATGAATATACCCGTTGAACCTACGAAATTTGTTATTAAAGTGTTAAACCCGTTAGGAAAATCGGTTCTAGTTGATAAAGTCTGTAAGAATTGTCCTTTGATAATTCAAGGTCATTATTTTCCGGCTAACCTTATGTTGCTACCATTTGATGAATTTGATGTAATACTTGGTTTGGATTGGTTAGCCCTTCATGATGTAACTGTGAATTGTGGTAGTAAGTATATTAAGTTAAAATGTCTAGATGGTGAGACTTTACGGGTCGAATCAAGAGAATTGGGTTCACCGCCAAATGTAATCACGACAATGATTGCCCAGAGGTACACGAGGAAAGGGTATGAAGCTTATCTTGCATTTGTACTGAACGCTAAGGAAACAGAGTTGAAGATCGAGTCTGTGCCAATAGTATGTGAGTATTCAGATGTATTCCCAAAGGAATTACCAGGATTACCTCTTGAGAGAGAAATTGAGTTTGGTATTGAATTGATGCCTGGGACAACTTCTATTTCTATCACTCCGTATATAATGGCAGCAACCAAGCTAAAAGAGTTAAAAGCATAGTTGCAAGAGTTGACTGATAAAGGATTCGCAAGGCTAAGTTTTTTACCTTAGGGTTCCCCCGTGTTGTTTGTAAAGAAGAAAGATATTTCAATGAGATTATGTATTGATTATCGGCAACTGAATAAGGTAACCATCAAGAATAAGTATCCTTTACCAAGGATTGATGATTTATTTGATCAGTTGAGAGGAGCCACTGTGTTCTCTAAGATAAACTTGAGGTCTGACTACTATCAGTTGCGTGTCAAGGAATCGGATGTGCCAAAGACAACTTTCAGGACGAGGTATGGTTATTATGAATTCCTTGTTATGTTGTTTGGGTTGACAAATGCACCAGCCGTATTTATGGATCTAATGAATAGGATCTTTTGGCCATATTTGGATAAGTTTGTTGTTGTGTTCATTCACGACATCTTGATTACTTCAAAGATGAAGCAGAACATGTGAAGCACCTGAGAATTGTATTGCAGACTTTGAGAGAATAACAACTATAAGCTAAGTTTAGCAATAGTTAATTTTGGATCCAAGAAGTTAGATTTTTGGGTCATATTGTTTCGGGTGAAGGCATCCGAGTTGATCCAAGTAAAATCTCTACTATTGTTGATTGGAAATCGCTTAAAAATGTAACCGAGGTTAGAAGCTTTTTGGGCTTAGCCGGTTACTATCGAAGGTTTGTAAAAGGATTTTATATGATAGCGACTCCGATGACAAGGTTGCTACAGAAGGATGTTAAGTTTGTATGGACTGAAAAGTGTCAGCAAAGTTTTGAGAAATTAAAGACATTAATGACTGAAGCTCCTATTTTAGTGCTACCTGAATCGGGAAAATAATTTGTGGTCTACAGTGATGCATCCTTAAATGGATTGGGTTGCAAGATGGCAAGGTGATAGCCTATTCTTCACGGCAATTGAAGCCTCACGAGATGAATTATCCGACCCGTGACCTAGAGCTTGCTGCGATTGTTTTTGCCTTAAAGATTTGGAGGAATTATTTATATGGTGAAACGTGTCGTATCTTTACGGACCACAAGATTCTGAAGTACTTGATGACTCAAAAAGAATTAAATTTGAGACAAATGAGATGGTTAGAATTAATTAAGGATTATGATCTGATCATTGACTACCATCTGGGAAAGGCGAATGTGGTCGCCGATGCTCTGAGCAGAAAATCCTTATTTGCTTTGAAAGCCATGGATACTCGTTTGACATTACTTGATGATGGTTCAGTCTTGGCAGAGCTAGAGGCTAGGCCAACATTTCTGTAGGAAGTTCATGATGCTCAGTTTAATGATGGTGACTTGCAAACAAAAAGGGATCAATGTGAGTCAGGGACTGAATCAGATTTCTGGATTTGTCTTGATGGGTGTTTGATGTTCAGAGAAAGAGTATGCGTACCTAAAGACGATGAACTTATCCGAAAAATATTGCAAGAAGCACATAGTAGCCGTTTGTCTATTCATCCGGGAAGTACCAAAATGTACAACGTTTTGAAGAAAATGTATTGGTGGAACAGTATGAAAAGAGATATTTCTGAGTTTGTGTCAAGATGCCTGGTATGTCAACAAGTTAAAGCTGAACATCAAGTGCCTTCAGGTTTGTTACAACCTGTGATGGTTCCCGAATGGAAGTGGGACAGAGTTACCATGGACTTCGTGACAGGATTGCCTTTGACTCCGAAAAAGAAAAATACCATATGGGTCGTAGTGGTAAGCTGACCAAGTCGGCTCATTTTATTCCGATAAGGATAGATTATTCCCTTGATAGATTGGCCGGCTTATATGTTTCTGAGATAGTAAGATTGCACGGAGTACGATTATCGATTATTTCAGACAGAGACTCAAGGTTCACTTCGAGATTCTGGAAAAAGCTACAGGAAGCCTTGGGGACGAATTTGAGTTTTAGTATAGCTTTTCACCCTCAGACCGATGGTCAGTCTGAGCGGACGATTCAGATTCTTGAAGATATGTTGCGATGTTGCATCCTCAAATTTCAAGGTAGCTGGGAAAAATATCTGCCATTGGTAGAATTTGCCTACAATAATAGTTTCCAAACAAGTTTGAAAATGGCACCTTATGAGGCCTTGTATGGCAAGAAGTGCCGAACTCCATTATACTGGACAAAACTTAAGGAAAATCAGATTTATGGAGTGGATCTGATTAGGGAAACTGAAGAAAAAGTTAAAGTAATACAAGACTGTTTAAAAGCAGCATCGGATAGGCAAAAGTCTTATGCTAATCTAAAAAGAAAAGAGATTGAATTCCAGACTGGAGATAAAGTATTCTTGAAGGTGTCTCCATGGAAAAAGGTGTTGAGATTTGGTCGGAAAGGTAAACTGAGTCCGCGATTTATCAGACCTTACGAGATCACTGAAAGGATTGGACCATTAGCCTATCGCTTGGCATTGCCACCCGAATTGGAAAATATTCACGACGTGTTCCATGTATCCATGTTAAGATGATATCGATCAAACCCCTCTCATGTGATTTCACCAGAGGAGATTGAGAATAGGCCAGACATGACTTACGGAGATGAACCAGTCAAGATTTTGGCCCGAGAGGTTAAACAGTTGAGAAATAAAAGTGTGACATTAGTAAAGGTTCTATGGCACCAACATGGTGTGGAAGAACCTACATGAGAACCAGAAGAAACCATGAGAAACTAATATCCGAACCTGTTTACTGGTAAGACTTTCGGGGACGAAAGTCCCTAGGGGGGAGAAATGTGACATCTCGAAATAGGGCCTACTCAGAACAGTGGTTTTGGGACCACAAATCTGACATCAAAATATTTATTTTATGATCATTATGAGACCTAGAATATGAGATTATGCATGTGTTAAAGTTTCATGAAGAAATTCTTTGAGTAATGTGTTCAATTGGAAATTAGGGACTAAATTGAATAAATTGCAAAACTTGGATTCTAGAAGCAATTTGTATGAAATTGCTATAGATTATAGATTAGAAGGTCTTAAAGAGAAATTTTCCCAAATTTTAAGTTTTTGGACAAAAATGGGCTTGCATGGATGAAATCTTAAAGAAAGGACTTAAGGGTATTTTGGTCATTTGGCTATTTAATGAAATAAAATGGGAAAAAGAAGGCAAAAATCAGCCATTCTTCTTCCTTGTCCAGCTGAAAATTTCATGCTCTCCATAGCTAGGGTTTTCAAGCTTTCCAAGCTCAATAGTAAGTGCTCCCAAGCCCCATTTTTAATGTTCTTTGTATTTTTAAAATCCCGGTAGCTTGATCTTTCCATTTCTACCCATATTTCATGCTAGGGTTCATGTTTAAAAATTTACCCATGCATGAGTTGCTTGTATTTTGGTAGATTATGGAGGGGTATGAAAGTAGAAGGTGTATTAAACATCTTTTCCTAAGTGATTTTCATGAAAACCCCTAAAGGGACCTTTTTGCAAAAGTTGTTAAATATGTGATAGAAATGTAAAAATAATGGAAAATGTGGGCTTCCATAAGAGAGAAAAATGTTCAGAGAGGCTTGGGTAAGATAGAAATTGCATGTGTTTCACTATACGAGCTTAGGGACTAAATAGTAAAAAAGTCAAAACTAGGGGCAAAACGATCATTTAAATTGGGAGTAGAAATTAAACTTTAAAAGTGTAATGTAGTGAATTAATGATATAATTTTGTTGTTATAAACCCCGAGGAACAAATTTCGGAGGTCGATCGAGGTAAACGCAAGGTTTCGAGAATCAAGCAGAAACACGACTCAAACGAATACCAGGTAGGTTCGGATAACTCGAAGTAAACCTATAACATGCATATTTGTATGTTTTGTGAATGTATGATAATTGCATTGTTGATGGCATGAAAATGCATGAATTGCATCTTTAATAATGAATTGTTGGATAATGTCTCGGTTGAGGTTGGAAAGGGAATTCGATGGATAAACCATGATTTACATGAGACTTGAGATCCTGCATGTGTTGCAGAAAATGATTTAGCCTGGACGGGTAATCCGAAGATCTCAAGTATAAAAAGGATCTAGCCTGGACTGGTGTTCCTTGAATGATCGAGCCTCCCGAAGAATATGTGTACATTGTGGATTTAGCCCAGACGGGTAATCCGATTAGGGTCTGAATTTAGCCTAGACTGGTAATTCAGATCTGAGCTCATTAAGGGTGTTTGTCACGTAGGGGATTTAGCCTGGACTGGTAATCCAGACATCACCTTATGAGTTTATATTATGGGGGATTTAGCCTGGACTGGTAATCCCGCCATAAGATATGAGGTTCGTGGGAGTGCATACTGAAACAATCATTCGTATGAATTGATGGTAAATGGATTATCCATCGAGATTTCCTAGAAACTCAACGGGACTATCACAAGGAATATGTATAGATGATATGTTAAATGATGAGCTAATCTAAGATGAATTACATGGTACATTGTTATGTAACTAACTTGATGATCGAGTATATGTGTTAGGGAAACCATTTCATGCTTGTTGGTTTCATTGCCTTATATGGTTGCATGCTAAATAATCGGTAAGTTTACCTTCCAGTTATACAGACTTACTAAGCATGTAAATGCTTACCCTTCTCTTTTCCTTGCTTTTCAGAGCTCGAGGACTCATAAGAATTGGAAGACAATTGGAGAGTCAACACACTATCAACTAGACAAGCTTTGGTATAAAGACATTTCTATTTTGTCCAATGGCATGTATAGGATTTTTGAGTATTTTGTTATATATTTCATTTGATTTGCCTAGTGAAGGCATGTAAAATTATGTTCATCTTTTTGTATATGGCCATGGGAATTGGCTCATTTTGAAGTAGGCTATGCCCTACAAATCTATGCATGTTTATATTCATATACGATGGCTTAGTTATAATTGGCAATGAGTTATAATAATGAGCTAATCTTAATATGTCAAGTAGACGTATAAATCATTAAATGTAAGATAAGAATTAACTTAGCGTGTATGAAACCAATGACATGAGATTCACATGCAATGAGGTTAATCAAAGTTTCATACTTACAAATGGATAATTTGACCCAAATATGCACTATAGAAATCTATAAGTGAAATTGGCTAGTAGAGGGTGACTTAAGGCTTGGAAAATAGCCTAACATGGTCCATATGGGTAGACACACGGGCGTGTGTCTAAGCTGTGTGTAACACATGGACTACTCCCATGGGTGTGTGCTATGACCGTGTGTCCCCTATACCTGAAATTTTAAGTCAGCATAGAACACGGGCTAAGCACACGGGTGTGTGCCTTGGCCGTGTTTATTTAACATAATGGTGAGGTTAAAGTCATTGTAGCACACGGGCTAAGCCCACGGGCGTGTGCCTTGGCCGTGTTACATACTGGAAAAAGGACACGGGTCTGTTCTAAGCCCTACGGGCGTGTCACAATTCAACTAAGGGGAAAATTTCCTAAATTGCCCCAAGTCTATCGAACAATTTTAGTTTTGTTCCGTACTGCCCTTAGGAGTGTTTTTAGGCCTCGGAGGCCTGTATAAGAGACAAAGTGCACACGTTTGAAAAGTTTTAAATTATGAACGAAATTTAGTAACCCGATTGTATAAGTTTGTAAATGTGAATTATCGGTAACGCCTCAAACCCTATCCCGACGTCGGATACGGGTAAGGGGTGTTACAATATTAGCCCGAAAAATGGGCTTGGGCAAAAAAAAAAAGGCCCGTTTAAAAAAGGACCGGGCATCGGGTAAGGTATTTTTGGCCCAAGCCTGGCCCGGTCTGGCCCGAATTCATTAAATTACAAAAAAAATCTATTTTTTAAAATATTATTTTTTATTGTTTTCTCCTTATTTTGCTCCTTATTTTACTATTTTTTAAAAACTTATTTTATTGTTAATTTTTTTATTATTTTAAAGACATTTGTTAATTTTGTTATTATTTTAGAGGCATTTGCTTATTAAGTTGTGTTTATTTTAATGTTATCTAAGTATACATATTTTTTAAAATTTATTTTCAATTTGTTGATAAATATTTATTTTGATGTTTTTAGTATTTTTGATGGTTTATATATATATTTTAAAATTATATAAAAAATAATATAAAAATTAATATGGGCGGGTCGGGTTGGGCCCGAATTTTAACATTTTTATTCGGGTCGGGCTTGGACAAAATTTTAGGCCCATTCTTCGAGCCGGGCCGGGCCTGGGCCTAGCAAACAAGCATAAATTTTTTGTTGGGCCCGGCCTGGCCCATGCACACCTCTAGATATCTAACCTTCCCTGCAATTTTAAACCGAGACCAATCCACATCAACCAATCCAATTCAATATATTTTCAAGATAGTTTCATGCATATTTATAAGGTAACCTCATCACATACCAAAACCAAGATTTGTTAGTCATACCAATGGCTTACTTTACATTCATTACACATTAACTTTTACTTTATTAACTTATACATGCCATTGATTTTCAAAATAAAGTTTCTTGATATACTAAAATATTGAGGTTGATAGTGTGTTGTGTCTCCGACCGAATCCGACCTCCGAGCTCTTAATACTACAAAACAGGGAAAAAGGAAACATGGTAAGCACGTTATGCTTAGTAAGCTCATGTAACAAGAATTATACTTACCTAATATTTTCAATACAATACAATAGATATTCATACATCCATTCAATTTACCATTTACCTATCACAGACAAACTCAACCAAAACATTAATCAAATAGCATCATATAAGTTCATTACAAAGATTAATAATTGATGAGCTCATCAATTCCATGTTTTCTATTGCCCGTATTATTTCCCATATTTATTCCATTGAATTTCTCATAATTTCGATGAATTTTCAAAGGTACACTTTTAGTGTACAATTCTGGGTCCGTCAATTCATATTCATGTGCGCATATTTCCATTTTAGAGAGCACACTCCCGCGAACCTCATCCTTACAAATGGGATTACCATCCGAGCTAAATCCTCATATAAACTCATAGAGTATTGTCGAGATTACCAGTCCAAGCTAAATCTCCTGCAACGACAACTACTCTAATGAGCTTGGATCTGAATTACCAGTTCAGGCTAAATTCAGACCCTAATTTGGATTACCCGTCCGGGCTAAATCCATTTTACACATATTCTTCGGGAAGGCTATATTAGGATAGGATCATCCGTCTGGGCTAGATCCTTTTTACCGTCAATACCTTTTCAGAGATCCATCAAATTTTCCTTCCATTCAACCGGGATTTTTCCCCTTTTTATCAAATATATCAATGTTTCATCAATTTTCATACAATGAACATTCAAATCATATTCACATAAATAACATACATTTCAAGCATTTAAGAATATAATTCAAGTTACACGAACTTACTTCAATACTTGTTATATACAAAAATCTACTAATCCTGAACTATTTTCTTTTCTCGATCTAGCTTCGTATTTGAATTTTCTGGATCTAAATAAATAAGTTTAATCATCAATTTAATACATTTCATGTTCATATGTAACATTCTCTATAATTCCACTATTATTTATAGTTTATTCAAAGCTATCTACTTGAGTTGTAGTCACTAAATTATTTATATTTTAAGCTACAGAACTCCAAATTAAGATCCGCAATTTTTTCCTAAAACTATACTCATGTATATTCTTACCATAAAATTTTTAGAATTTTTGGTTTAACCAATAAGTACAGTTTATTCTTTAAAGTCACCCTTGTTCTACTGTCTGACAGTTCCAACCCTTCCTCACTAAAAATTAATTATCTCCTTGTACAAGATTCGAATGATGTTCCCGTTTGTTTCTATTGAAAATAGACTCATTCAGGATTCTAAAAATATAAATTTAAGTTCCTAATTATTTTTATTCAATTTTTATGATTTTCCAAAGTTAGAATAGGGAAACCCAAATTCATTCTGACATTGTCTCACAAAATTTATTATATCTCATGATTTATAATTCCATTACTTACACCGTTTCTTCTATGAGAAACTAGACTCAATAATATTTAATTATTTTCATCTTCTAATTCGATTTCCATAATTTATGGTGATTTTTCAAAGTTAACCTACTGCTGCTGTCTAAAACTGTTTTAGTGCAAGATGTTTATTACCATTTTTCCCTAATCTTTTAATAAATAATAATTTCGTCCTTCCTCAATTAGCCTCTCAATTGAGCTGATTTTTCTCAATTAACACTTTATTCTATCATTTTAAACTACTTTATAACCTTTGGGAATCAGAATTTCAGCACTAGACTTTAATTCCAAACATTTTCACAATTAGGTCCTAAAAATCAATTTATATTGAAATTACCTAATAAAATCATCTCATAAACAAATTAAAGTTTCAATTTCATGCTATTTCATCATAAACTTACAGCACTTAACCATGGTGACTTTCAATTTCATCCATAAAATAAAAAAAAACTAATGAATTTAATGGTAGGACCTAGTTGTAAAAGTCTTAAAAGCACAAAAATTACAAGAAAAAGGCAAGGATTAACTCACTGGGTGCAAAAATTATGAAATATCAGCTTAAAGAACCCCTCCTATGGTGTTTTGGCTGATGAGAATGAAGAGAAATCACAAGAAATCTAGATATTTCCATACTAGTCCTAATTTTATTTGGTTAATTATGCAATATTCCAATTTTGCCCTTAAATCATCGATTTTCTTGCTGATTTCATGCCTTTGCCGTCTAGCCCAAATAAATTTTGGGTCTAATTTCCTTTTAAATCCTTTCTTATTAGACACTTAAGCTATTTAATCATCCTAACCACTTTTACACCTTTTTCCAATTTAGTCCTTTTCATTTAATTAACTACCTAAACGTAAAATTTTTCTAAATAAAATTTAAATTTTGTGTTGTGTCATTGTTGAGAGCTTATGATTTTTTTTGTTTGATGATGAAATATGAAATATATGTTTTAGATTAACATCTTTTGTATTGGAGTTTTTGATGATTTTGAGTAATTAGGACTAAATTTAAAAAATAATAATTTGAGGGACTAAAATGTGAAATAAATAAAATATATGGACTTTTATGGATATGGGTAAGATTCGGCCAAACATGGGTATAGGGAAATTTTGCATATTTTGTGTATTGTGTAATAGGGATTAAATAGTAAAAAGTGTAAATGTTAGGGGTAAAATGGTAATTTTCCCATTTATGTGTTTTTGGACTAAATTGAATGAAAATATGTTTGAAATAGCTTAATTTGAATATGTTTAGATCAAGAACCAAAGAAATCAGATTTGGATCGGGGGAAAACGAAAGTTGTCGACTAGCTGCCCTGTTCCGTTTTGTATTGTCCGAGGTAAGTTTATAAGAAAATAGACGTGCTTAGTTGTAGTTAAATGTTAAATATATATGCTGGTATGAAATGTATGAATTTATATATTCTATGGCCGAATATGAATAAGCTTGGCTACTACATTTCCGAGTTCGTTTCAACTGAGTTACGACATTCGAAAGTCCCGTATGAACCTTAGGAATAGTTACGATACATATGTCATGACATAGGATTCTGATATATGTGTGTGAGTAAGACCATGGCATTGATATGTGACTTTGATATATGTGTGCGAGTAAGACCCTTTCCGGGACAGTGGCATCGATATGTGATTACATGTAAGACCACGTCTAGGACGTTGGCGTACGAAAAATGAGTGTTTATCCGAGTGTCCTACCCAATTCCGAATGGTTCATCAGGTGAAGGTAAATCATGAACGGATGTGTAAAATGAGCTAAAAAAACCAGGTATGAATTTAGCTTATTACCTAATTGAGATAAGTTAAGTAAGTTTCCTGATATTTATTCAAGTCATGTAAGATGTAAGTGAAGAATGTGAGTAAATATGAAAAGTATGTTCGACTATATAAAAGTGCATATATATAAGATGTTGAGTTTTGATTCATGAGTTTGTGTATATGAACGTAAGTATACTTGGTATAATGTCATTTGGATTCGAAAGTTGAATGATAGATGTATGAGCATTCGACCAAAGTAACTTATTTGTGTGAAAGTATAAGTTATAAATAAATGAAATGGTATGTTTGGGACCAAGTGTAATAATAATGTTATAATCTGGTTTGTTTTAAATGCTTTGATTACACCTTTGAATGGTTAATTTGCTTATGACTTACTAAGCTATTATAGCTTACTTTGTGTTTTCATGTTCATTCTGTTTTATAGATTTTGGATTCAAGTTACAAGCTTTGGGGTCGTTAGCAAAGTCTATCACACTATCGACCGCCTTTGGTATCTTATAAGTTGCATTTTGGAACTATGACATGTATAGGCTGGATTACATTTCTGAAATAATGTACTTTGGTTATGTATATAGGCCATGCAAAACTGGCTTAATTTATATGTTAAATTCGGTTATGCTTGGTTGTGTTTGAAATCATTTTGGTTATAGTAATAAGTGCTATGATGAAATGATGTTTGTGATAGGTGAATTATGATTTAGAAATGGTAGATAATATATATGCTTGAAGTGGATAATGACTTTAAATATATTTGTGTATAGTTTGGCTAAGGTTATACATGACTATAAATGCTTGTGAATTGAGTATTTGATTATTACTATCATGTGATTTATGCTTGGGAATTTGTTGGTGTTTCGGTTGTTACTTATGTATACATCTAAGGTTATAACATATCGGTCATGGTAAATAAATATGTTCATGCTCATTGATATACTAGTTGATTCGGTTATAGTATTTATATATTTGTAATTGATTGAATGATAAGTTGGTTTGATGTGCTATTTAAATTAAATGCTTATAAGACAAAATGATTGAATTAAGGTGATTGGCATTTGAATATGACTTATGTTAGTTGATAGATATTATAAATATGTATTAAGTTGTATATACTCGGTCACCTTGACTAACAATTGTTAAAATCATAAAGACTAGTTTTATGAATGAACTATTATATGACTATAGCATGCATAAAGGTTCGACAAAAAAATATGTGACTTATGTGGTTGCTCTTCGATTAGACATTATGTATTAATTGTGTTAGTTACTTTGTAAACATTTATAAATATATTAGTTTATCGAATATATTGACATGTGATTTTAATTATAAATTCAATTGATATTTGACTTTTAAATGATGCTTGGGTTTGGATTGAGTAATGATTTCATTAAATAATTTAAGAGTCAATATATATATATTCATGCATTATAATGATTGGATATTCATTTAGGTTTATAATTTAACTTTATTAAGATCGACATATGCTTTAATGTTTTAAATAATATATTACATGTTATTGCTTATAAATGATATGATTGTATATATGTATGATGTGAAATGTTTTAAATTTAAGAGTTGTGTTAGTTTATGAAATAAATTTTGACCGATCTTCGAAACCTGTTCATGTATATATAAGTGTTCGAAATTGTGTTTTTATTCTGTAATGCCTTATGACCCTAATCTGGCGACGAATATAGGCTAGGTGTGTTACACAACATGTACTGTTTTAGTCTTCAGGTTGTCCCGATTAATCCGCAACACAGTTTCTCAATCAGTGAGTACCTTGTCTCACATTCAGTGAACTTTTTACTGAGGTAGTACATTGCTCTTTCTTTCCTTCCTGACTCATCATGTTGGTCGAGCACGCATCTCATGGAACTTTCAAATACCGCCAAGTATAGTATCAGTGGCTTATCTGGGTTGGGTGGCATTAGCACTGGGGCATTGGACAAGTAATGTTTGACCTTGTCGAAAGTCTTTTGGCATTCCTCATCCCATACACCTAGATTGTGTTTCTTAAAGAGACGGAACATGGGGTCGCATTTCTCAGTTAACTGTGAAATGAAACAGGTGATGTAATTTAGTCTTCCTAGGAAACCTCAAACTTCTTTTTGAGTACGTGGTAGAGGCAGCTCTTGTGTAGCCTTGACATTGTCAGGGTCGATCTCAATCCCTTTTTCATTGACTACAAATCCTAGCAGCTTTCCAGACCTGGCTCCGAAGGTACATTTTGTGGGATTTAGCTTTAGCTAGAACTTTCTCAACCTTAAGAACAATTTCTTTAGGACTTGCACATGCTTCTTCTCCGTTCGAGACTTTGCGATCATATCATCGACATAAACTTTGATTTCTTTGTGCTTCATATCATAGAATAGGGTTACCATGGCCCTTTGATACGTTGCTCCCGTATTTTTCAGTCCAAATGGCATCACCTTATAGCAAAATTTTCCCCACACAGTTATGAATGTGGTTTTCTCCATGTCTTCAGGATGCATCTTAATCTGGTTGTATCTGGAGAAACCATCCATGTAACACCCGTAACCCGTATCTGTTGCCGGACTAGAGTTAAAGGCATTACCAGACAAATTGGAACATTTAACTTTCATTTCATAATCATCATAGCATCAAAGATCAACATCAATATAAAGTCCCTTATATAGGTCATTGAGACCTTAAACATGCTTTAGAAAGGTGTCGGGACTAAACCGAACACATACAAAAATTTTCCAAAACTTAAACATTTTTCAAACAAGTACATGTCACACGCCCGTGTGAATAGGCCGTGTGCCTCGCACGACATTAGACACGCCCGTGTGTCTAGGCCATGTCAAAATAGGGCATACATACTGACTTGCTCACATGGCCACAAGACACGCCCGTTTGCCTTGGCCGTGCCCAAGATTGACTTAAAGTCGTAGGGTACCCCAGGGGACACATGGTCGTGCAACATGACCGTGTATTGCACACGGCTGAGACACACCCGTGTGGACTAAAATAGGCCATTTGAATAGCTAATTTGCCACCCCAATTTGGGTCAACCTACAAGTAAAAGAACAAGTATATTTTCCCAACCAATTCAACCAAATTCTATACCAAAATATAAGCTTTTCATATCATATAATAGTCACCCAAATCCATACTCATAAGCCTTACTAATCTATGTCAAAACATATGTCAAAAGTATATCAAGCATTTCTTTCCATACATCATTCAATCTCATGCTAAAACTTACCAAAACTTACCAACATTTATCATTTCTTTTGTCCAACTAAAACATACCACATTTACACATTAGCATCACATACCATAAGCCATTATCAACTATGAGTTCGAACACAAACTAGCCAAATCACATGGCTAAGTATATACATCACAAAACATAATCTTACAACTACTAGCCTTATACATGCCATACTTTAATATATACATTTTCAAAGTACCAAAATGAGGTTTGATAGTGTGGTGATGATCCTTGACAATCCTCGAGCACACCATAGCTTCGATATCTATAAAACAATGTAAGCATACACAAAGTAAGCTTTCAAAAGCTTAGTAAGCTCGTACCAAAAATCATAAACAGAATATAAAATATGAAACATCAACACATAAGTATTATAAATTCTCAAATTATCTATCAATTCTATGCCACATAATTCATATGTTCATACTAATTCAATGAACTTCACATACATAATATCATTTACCACATAGGTATCGTACATACCTGAATTTTCCTGTACTTATTTATTTTCATTCTCACCTTCCGTTCAGATATTTTAAGACTTTTCATAAATTATTCGTACTTTAAACATCCGCACACTTAGTGCTTTAAAGGTTAGCCGAAGCTAGAATGTTTCCGCACACTTAGTGCCATCTTAATTAACCGAAGTTATATCGGTATCACACACTTAGTGCCTCATGTAGCTGAAGCTAATTCAAATCACACACTTAGTGCCAATTACCATTGATTTATCATTGTATTCATTTGAACTAAATATATATGCAATCCATGTATAATAAAAGCATCAAAACGTACTTATAACATCATATTTTGTGTACAAACTTACCTCGTACTCGAAATTGTCGACTTAGGTCGTCTACTCTATAATCTTTGACTTCCCTCGGTCTAAATCCGAATTCCTCTTTTCTTGATCTATATGTATTCAAAATTAACCCTTTTATTCACCAAATCATTCAAAACAATCCATAGACACATATTTAGGGCATTTTGTAAATTAGCCCTCACATTTTCACATTTTAACACTTTAGTCCTTAAATCACAAAATCACAAAATACACATAATTTTCTTGGACACAAGCTTAACCAAAATTTCATAGCTCTCATACAAGTCCATACATTTCATTTTTTTCACATTTTAATTCCTCAAAATAACATTTTTACAATTTAGCCCAAATTACTCAAATTCATTAAAAATCCAAAGACAAAACATGTAAACCCAACATCAAGCTTTCATAATTCAACATATAACATCACAAAGCTCATGAATTCATCCATGGCATTTCATCAAATCTTTAACAATTTCATCAATTTAAGCATGGGCTAGCTAAAACACCTGACAACAATTACAAAAACGTAGAAATCATCAAAAACCGAGTAAAACTCATACCTTAATCAAGTTCTTCAATGGACAAATGTTAAAACACAAAACGTAGCTTTTCTTTCTTCAATTGCAGCATGAACAAGATGATAATGGCCATTTTCATGCTTTTGTTTTAATTAAACAAACATTAATTAGCCATTTACAATTTTAACCTTTTTATTTTCATTAGAATTCCACTAACCAATGACTAAATATGTCCATACATTAATTCAATGGTCAAATAACCACATAAGGACCTCACAATTATAAATCCAAATCAAATAGGCACTTTTAACATATAGCATACAACTTTTATGTTTTACGCGATTAGGTTCTTTTATTAAATTAAGCACACAAATGATCAAATTTTCATACGAAACTTTTACACATGCTCATTCACATATCATAAATTCAGAAAATAATATTTAAATAATTTTATTATTTGGATTTGTGGTCCCAAAACTACTATTCTGATTAGGGTCAAAATCGGACTGTTATAATTCTCCCCCTTAGGGATTTTCGTCCCAAAAAATCTTACCGTTGAATAGATTCGAATATTGCTGCCTCATAACATCTTCAGGCTCCCACATGGCCTCTTGAATGCCGTGTCGATGCCACATTACTTTTACTAATAGAATTTTCTTATTTCGCAATTCTTTAATCTCTCGAGCTAAGATACGGATCGACTTTTCTTCTTAGGTCATATCTGACTGAATCTTTATCTCAGACGGAGGAATTACATGCGAAGGATCAGATTTGTATCGTTGAAGCATCGATACGTGAAACACATTATAAATCTTTTCCAGCTCTGGTGGAAACAACAATCTATATGCTACCGGCCTAATACGCTTAGTAACCTCATACGGCTCGATGAACCTCAGACTCAATTTGCCTTTTCTACCGAACCGAAGCACTTTCTTCCACGGAGATACCTTCAAAAACACTTTGTCATCGACCTCAAACTCAATATCTTTTCTTTTCAAATCTGTATATGATTTCTGACGATCAGAAGCTGCTTTCAAACTATCTCGGATCACTTTTACTTTCTGTTCTGTTTCTTTTATCAAATCAACCCTATGAATCTTAGTTTCGCTGAGCTCAGTCCAATACAAAGGTGTACTACATTTGCGACCGTATAGTATGATTATGAATGAAATGGAAAGAATAAAAGAATATTTGCTCAAAATGATAGCAAAGATGGATTTTATTGAAATAAAGATTTTGGACATAAGTCTATTTCACAAACGGATTCTTAATACCCCTGGGCTTAGAGAAATAAGTGTGTTTTGAACATTACTCTGAATTAGCTCTAAAAATTACAGGAATCTCTTCTATAGTCTAGTTGTTCAGAACACTTCCAGGTACATAAGGGCAAATGCTTGACAAATTCTCTTCTCCAGTTCCTTCTTCGAATATGGTGTTGATGTCCAAATTTCCTGACATTTCATCCGTAGTTTCCTTTCTCGGAATCCTTCGTTTAGGGTGAATAATTCCTCCTGACACAAAGGTTCCAGATATGTGGGGGAATATCATTGGATCCCATTTGATCTCCTTCCTGCTCAAACGTGCTCTCCTCCTTTCTTGCTTATTTTCCAGCTCCTTCTTTCTTTGTCTCGCGTTTGACTTAAATCCTAAGCCGAAGTGGTCTCGTTTGTCTTTCAGCATCAGTGCCCCAACCCTTACTTAGAGATATCTTTTGAGTCCTTTCCCCGGTAAGGCTCCTTTTCTGACTGTCAGTTGTGAGCCCATTCTTGTAGTCTTGGATATCTTAGGCATTAGAATCCTGTTACCTTCGGTAATGAATGTTACGTTCACAAATTCCAAAGATCGCTTCATCATTGGCCTCTAAATATGGCACATCACTGGTTACAGCTACAATGATGTCTTCTTTTGAATTTATCATGGTGTAGTGATCAAGGTACTGTCCCCGCTGAATGTATCCAAGGCCTTCCCAATAAGCAATTATAAGAAGGCTTGATGTCCATCACCAAGAAGTCTACATCGTACGTGTTTGGGCCAATCAAAAGGGGTATTTCAATTCTTCCCATTACTCTCCTTTAGGTGCCATCGAATGCCCTCACTATGTTTTGACATGTCTTCATGTGAGAGCTGTCCACAGGTAACCTATTCAGTGTGGATAAGGGTAAGACATTCAGGGATGATCCATTATCAATTAACACACCTAGCAGCGTATAGCCCTTGTAGTGGGTGGTGATGTGCAGAGCCTTAGTCGATCCTACGCCTCCGGATGATATTTCATCATTATTAAAGAAACTAAATTATCGGTGCTTATTTTGTTAACCAGACGTTCTAGCTTGTTAATGGAGATATCATTAGCAATATAAGTTTCCTTTAATACTTTCATCAATGCACTACGATGTACTTTCGAGCTTAAGAGTAAAGCTAGCACTGATATATGAGTTGGTTGTTTATGTAGCTGCTCTACAACACTATACTCGCTGTGCTTTAAGAATTTCAAGAATTCCTTAGCCTCCTCTTCATTTACTGGCTCGTTAACAGGCGATTCAAGTCTGGCCCCCTTTTCTTTCTTTTGTTCAACCGCCAAAGCTTTTCCCTTTATGGGCTCCGCTCTTGCATTTTTCGAATCATAACATTTTCCACTACGCATGTAGAAACCCACATCTCGGTCCTCCCTTGAAGTGCTTGCTAGGTTCTCCTCTCCCGGGATCGTCACATTGCAGTTATAATTCTAGGGGACTATCTTGTTGTCTTTATAGGGAAAAACCACAGGTTTCTGGATTATGACTTTTGGTGCCATTTGTACTTCGACTTTATTGCTTTTTTTTTCGTGAAATTATGCCCACCGAGTAGCTGACTTTCTTGACTTTTGTTGTCGATTCTCCCTCCGATGCGCATATATTTTCTTCTTCTGGGCCTTGGAAATCTTCATAAAATTCAATTTCTTTATTATCCATCAGGTCTTATAGTAGGCCTCTGAACTTGAAGCATTCTTGGATCTCATGCCCCTCTCAATTATGGAACTCATAATAGTTCCTCATCTCTTCAAATCTCTCCTCTGAATCTGGGACGATTAATCCCCTTTCTACCATCTCTTTCCAAACCCATCTTAGATGGGTTTTAACTTCCGCGACATCACATTTGATTTTCTTAGTCCCCCCTTCATTTATCCTATTTACCCCTTGGTTAGCATGATTGGGTAATGGATTTCCTGCCACATTTGGTCCTAATGGGTCGTCGAACTTTACGATTCTCATTTTTATGAATCTTTCGATCAACTTTTAAATGCGATGCAATTTTCAATTGAATGACAGGTGATTCTCGCATGGTATTCGCATTGAGCATTTGCGTCGTACTATTTGGGAAATAGAGGTTGCATAGGTTTTATATAGAAAGGGGATACCATGTGTGCACCAAACAGGCTCTGATACAACTCCCTATACATCATTGGTATGGGTGTGAACTGTAGCCTTTCTGTATTTGTCATTGTATTGGATTCTTACCTTGGGATGCCCTGATGACTAGTAATTACTGTCTTCGGCTGGCTCACAGTGATTGGTTTTGAATAGCTCTTATTATTCATGCTTGCTTATTCACCTAATTCTCCCTTTTCCTTAGGGCTGACTTATTAGTGCTTTTCTCTGCATTTATCTTATCGCTCCTCATCGCGTTTTCGATTATTTTTCCAGACATCACTATGTCCGAGAAACTCTTAGTGGCGTTTCCCAACATGTGAGTGATGAATGGAGCTTTTAAAGTGTTGAAGAAAAGTATTATAGTTTCTTTTACTAGGAGAGGTGGCTGAACTTGTGTGGCGATTCCCTTCACCTCTGAGCATATTGCCTGAAGCTCTCTCTTGGCTTTTTTCTATGTTCTGCAATGTGATTCTATTAGGGGTCATATCCATCACATGACTATTTTTCTTCATAAAAACTTGTGCTAGGTCTTTACATGAATTGATCTTTGTCCGGCTCAATTGGTCGTACCATTTGGATGCTGCCCCAACCAGACTGTCTTGGAAGCAATAAATCAATAGTTGATCATTATTGACATACCCAATCTTTCATCTGCAGAACATGGTAATGTGAGCTTCGGGACAGCTAGTCCTGTTATACTTCTCAAACTCCGGGGTCCTAAACTTGGGCAGGAGCACTAGATCTAAAACTAGGCTCAAGTCTTTAGCATCAATTCCACAATGGTAATTAGCGCTTTCCAATGCCTTGAATTTTTTTTCTAGCCATCTACATCAGTCTTCAAGTTGTTTTGGAAGCTCCACTCTTGCATTTTCTATTTCTGGTATATCATCAAGATCAGGAACAACGGGATTTGTTGGATTGTCTCTTGGGTTAGAGCCTGAGCCTATTTGGTAGTTCATCGGCGCGAAAGCACCAGCCTGAGACTGTTGAGGCCTGATTGTAACGGGTGGCCTTCATGGGTACACCTCGGGTTGTGTCTGGACATTTGTCGGGGTAAAACCCAGAGGGTAGAGAGGATCTTCGTTATCATCTTTGGAATTGACCATTAGGCTCTTTCCTTTTTCTAGCCCTCTAGTCAGCAACTGGGTTAATTGATTCATCATATTCCTTTGGGATTCTAGCATCTGATCCCTCATGTCTTGTTGAATTTTGGCCAATTGTTCTTGCATCTGTATTTGCAGCTGATCTTGCATTTCTCTTTGAATCTGTTCTAGCCTCTCCAATCTTTGGTCTATTACTTTTGTTTTGGTGCAAGTATCGTAACGATGCTTAGTTGATAGACTTTTGTCGGTTTCCAGATTAACTGAAATAATTTTTAATTAGTTAGGATCCTTTTGTGAAATTTAATGCATATGATGCGATTTAATGTAAATGCATGGGATGAATGCAAAAAAGAAGGTGTCAACTCTGATTCAATTCCATTTAGAATAACTTTACTGGAAAACAATTTTTTTTACATAAAACGGATTACATATATGGCTTTGCCCTAATGCTCAAAGTTTTAACTTTCCTAAGAAACCAAGCTAGCTCTCAACCCCGGTCTGATTCTAATTCATATTTTACACTTAGCACGTCAGCCTGAACTGCTAAGGATCTGTAAATGATTGACCACCTCTCGTATCTGAGCCACAGCTTCACCCATAATATAATCTCTATCCCTAACTTGATTCTGAGAATGGTGGAGTTGCTCTTTCCAACGCTCATCATTTGCTTCAAGGAGTTCAACTTGGAGTTCATAGTTTTGTAACGCTGTCTCGAGTTCTTCTATCTTCCTTTTCAGCTCTTCAATCTTGTTTAAGCTCACCTTCAACTCAATTGTAGAATTACGACTACGATACTGAAGAAGTGACTTTTCTAGTTCTGTTATTCTAGCCTTTAATTCGATTTTTTCACTTCGGCTTTTTGACAAACTCTTTTCTAGGGCCTCTTTTCGAACCTGTGCATCATGGAATTTTCTTTCCCATCAATCAGCTCTAATATTTTCTTCTTGAATCTCTTGTCGCCATTGCTCTGAAGTTTTCCCCAATCTGGCTTTTCTCATTGATAAACACAACTTCTTATAATCCGTTTTCAAGCTATCCAAATCTTCTTCGGCCTTATTCTTTCCCTTTCTCAATTTCTCAGCCTCTAGTTTTTGAACATAAATATCTAATCTTAAATGTGTTTTTCCTCCTCCAGTTATTCTATCCTCTTTCCTAGCTCCAAATTCCTCTTTTCGAAATCCTGCTTTATGATCTCTAGCTCGGACGAGACCACTTGCAGGTATTCTTCCATCGATCGAGCGCCTTGACTTGGCTCGGGGATGTTGTCATTGATTCTTTTACTCCACCATCCATTATATTCGGGGGTTGTCATCAGACCTACAGCATATTTTTTCAACCAATGGGTCTGGTTTAGTTATCCCCTTTATACGAAAACTCGCACTGAGCTAGCCCCTGTATTGCTGGTATGAATTGTCTTGATCTGTACTCCTCAACACCAGTAGAGGAGCATATCCGACAGTTCCCCAAATCCCAAGTAGAGGGACCCAGTCAAAGTTCCCACATCAATATAGAATCTCATCGAGAACCATCCAAGGGGCTCTCCACTCGACGTTATTTTCTTGGAGATTTTAGAGGATCGCTATCCATTTTTCCTCCGAAATGTCATCCCGCCTTGGTGTAGCCGCTATTTCTTTTAATGGAGAGTAGTTATCAGAGAATACCTGATAAGAAACTTTGTCTACTTTCTAGAAATGACTGTGGAACCAAGCTAGCAATAGTTGCGCACATTTGATGAATCTTCCTTCACCCGCCCTCCAGCATGCATTCAAAAATCTAAATGTTTTAGCCAAAATTGCGGGAACAGGCATGACCCTGTTATCAAGTCAGTCAAATAAATTAGAAACCACCTTATCTACGTGTCCTAGTGCTTCAGGGAAAACCATCAGCCCGCAAATACTCAAAGCAAAAACATCGACCCTTTTCTTCATATCTGGGTTTGCCAAAATCAGATGTCGTAAACTTTTCTAGGGAATACATTTGCTTTTTCCTTTTTGCTTGATCCGAGCCGCAACCCATTGTTCACTCATTCCTATGATATTCATTAACTTCTTTACGAAAGTCAGGACATTGACAGCTCTAGAATAGGCCTTGTCAGCTTGAATCATTAGAAAGCGAAGCAAGGCTGTATACTCCACCACAGTAGGCACTAAATCCACATTCCCAAAGGTTAAACAACTGTAGGTGGGATTTCAAAATGGAGCCGTAGCTTGAAACAAGTGTTTGTCCATCTTGATATCGAGTAGATAGGGCAGATCACCATAATTGCAGTAAAATAGCTACTTGATCTCATCATCCCAATGGACCCATATCTCTTTCAATTCCTGGAGATCATTTTGTGTCACGCTGATACTAGTAAAGTCCTATAACTCTGATGCGTACCCCTCTGCCAAACTATCACCTTTCTCTAATTGTGTTTTCTCTGACCATATTCGGATAGCTGTATTATCTTCCATTTTATCAAGAAATTCATTCTCCATGGCAAGTTCTCTATTTAGTAATCGAACGTGAAACGACACCTTTTTTTATGATGGAAATGTCATGCAATCACAATCAAAGCAAAACAAAACAAGTCAGTACATTTTATACAAAATTAAAATTTAAAGTAAGCAAGAAATAATAAAGTGTCTATTCGGGTAACAACTAATGGTTCGGTGCGGCTCTTCCTAGGGCTGGCTCTTACGGCTCGCTATATGTGGTTCAGTTCTAAATAAAAGGTACCTGAACTAGCAAATTCCTTGATTCTCACCCATTGTAGGCTCATATGGACTGAGTTCAGTTCAGGGGAATACATTTCCCTATGGCTACACAGAGATGAAAATCTCACGAAGACATAGGTACGGATGTATGCCGAGAGCGATCCACTATCCTATATGGAGGTGAAGACCTCACGAAGGACTAGCTTCTCACTCCCACTTAAAAGGGTAAGATCGAACGGTCATGCAATGCATTATGAGGAAAATAAGCCAAAAGACACGGACCAATTAAAATAAATATGAACAAAGTGATGAACATTATAACAAAGTCGGATGAAATGCAACAAAAGAATCGCAAATTTAAAATCGAATCATCAATTTTCGACCAATAAGACAAGAATTAATCAAATCGTGGCTTGACTTTCTCATTTTAGTCCCCAGTGGAGTCACTAAGTTGTCGAAACTACCCTTTTTATTTTTGAAAACGATCAACTTTTTATTTTAAGAAAATGAAAAATGTGGGAGTCGCCACCTATCTTTTTTTATGAGGTGTGATCGGGTCACCTTGTGATTGTTTTAATAAAATGTTTTGATTTACTAAAACAATAATTTTGGTCTACAAAATTTGAGGAAACGGGTTCGGGAGTCGGTTACTACGAGGAAGGATTAGCACCCTTGTAACGCCAAAAATTGGTACCTAATTGATTAATTAATGTCTTAATGTCAAAAGTCGAAAACTCGAAAAGAATTTAAAATATGATCCTTTTCTATTAATGTTGACTTAAAAAAATGCTTGAATAAACTGAAATGAGCATTAAAGGCCCTCTCGTCTCGGGATAACAAAATGTCACATCCCGTAAGTTAGGACACGACATTTGAACCCTCGAAAATAAGCTTGCCTTTTGATTGTTTTATTTTAAAAGTTGTATCTTGATTTTTAAAAGGATATTCGATTGTTTAGATCCTAAGAGAAAAATCAAAACCCCGTAAGTTAGGACACGACCTTCTCGAGTTTCTAAATGCAGAATATTGCCTTTGTTAAAATTCATGCATTTTAATTTTAAAAGGATATTTGGCTATTTAGGTTTAACGAGAAAATCAAAACTCCGTAAGTTAGGGTACAATTTCTCGAATCCACAAAATGCAAAATATTGCCTATTTTTAATTTTTTTTGAGTTTGGGTGAAGATTAATGTAATATAAAAAATGGTATATGAATAAAACATTATACCCATGAGTGACAACGATATTAATGTACTAATAAGCAATTCATTATTCCTAATGACAATAATCATATAATACAATTTAATATCAATATTAACAATCAAAGATAAATGCAATAAATAACAAAATAAATAATAACAATGATAACAATAATGATAAAACAGCGCACAAAAAGGAAGATATCAATTTTAAAAAATATATAAATAAGACAAAGAAACAAATAAATAAATACATAAATAAATATAAGGAAAATAGTTTGTAAAGTATTCAAAGTAAAGAATCAAAGTAGAATATAAATGAAATTAGAGGTACAATTTGCAATAAAACATATAAAAATAAATAATAATAGATAAAATAATAATAATAATAGTAATAATAATATATATACAAGTAAAAGGAAGATAAATAAATGAATTTTAATCATTAAAAAAATGGTTAAATAAATAAATAAATAAATAAAATATTGAATGAAATATTAAATAAAATAGTTTTTAAAACATAAAAAAATAAAAAAATTAAAGTTAAACAGACCAAGGATTGAATCGAATTAGAAAGGAAATTTGGGGTACAAATTATAAATAATGAAAAAAAGCTATCAAGGACCAAAATAAAGCGCGCTTGAACTATTGAGGACCAAATAGGAAAATAATCCAATACCCTGGACATGCGTCCCTTCTCCAGGAGATTAGCGAGCCAGGGACTAAACTAAAACGTGCAACAAATTCTGTGGTCCAATTTTAAAAGATAAAAAAAGGAAAAAAGGAAAAAAGGACTAAATCAGAACAACCCCAAAAAAACGGAAGGACCAGGGGGATAAATATCCCAAAAGGCTAAAATACGCGGATCCCCCCTTGGAGTGGGTTAGGTCGCGCGCAGATAGGCCCTAAACGGCTTCGTTTTGGCGCCTGGGTCCCTAGCTCAAAACGACGTCGTTTTGCTTCTTTATTTAAATAAAAAAATTTAAATTCATTTTTCACTCTTCTTTGTCAAGAAAACCACAAAAAAACTCTCTCAACTCTCTTACCTTCTCCCCACTCCGACTGTACTCTAGTTGCCAGACCACCGTGGAGGCCGTCAGTCGCCGGCAACGGCGCCGCCATCCACGGTGGCCGAAAAATAAAAAAAGAGTCAATTTTTTTGGCTTTTTGACTTCCTCACTCCCAAAATGCCATCTTTCATTGGAGATGGCGGCCTCGACTCCCCTCACGACGGTGCAAACTCGAAAAAAGGTAAGATTTCTCCTTTTTTATTACATTCGTTTTTCTTTGTAAATATAAAAAATATAAAGCTACCAAAATATATATATCACCCTCTAAAAAATAAATACAAGTAGAGAATAAAAGAACTTCCTTTGTGGGTTTTTTTGATTGATTTTCATGTGTCCAAAAATAATACATGATGATTTCATGGCTTTTATAGCCGAAGAAAATACGGAGGCACGTACGGGGTAGTAGAGGAGGTTGGAGATGCTATGGAGAAGAGGTACGGGGAGGAGGTTGGACGTGCTACGGAGGCATGTGAGTGCGTTGACGTGGAGGCACGAGGGCAGTGGCAGAGGAGGGTACGATGCACCTAGGGTTTCTGTACTACTGAGAAAGCATAAGCGTTTTGGGCCATTGGGCTTGTATAATTTTTTGGTTAGGGTTTTGGTTTTTTTTTTGGGCTATATTGGGTTGTTGTAGCTTGGGCTGATAACTCTTGTAAATGGACTGTTTAATTATTTTTTATTTTGGTTTTTTTATTTGGTTTTGGGCCCGGGCAAATTGGGCCTATTATAAGTATTATTCGACATTCGGGTATTAAAATTTTGAGGGGTTTGTGACCACCGGTGTCTCTTGTTCATTGGTTCTTCTAGTTTTCCTAGGAGGCATTGTCAAATATATTTGACTAGATGACATAAAAAAATCAAGCAATATATTTCCCAAAATAATGTAATGTAATAGTAGAACTTGGAAAGGAACCCATAACCTTAGTATGTCAAATGTTTGCTGCTCCTTGTGTAAGTTCATTACAAATTTCTTGCCACTGTGGAGCTTTGTCTCTACACAAAATAAGAAAAACAAGAGGAGAACAAAAATTTGTAGCCAAAAATACAAAGAAAAGAAAAAGTGAAAAGAGAGGTGAGATGTTTTAGATTTAGACAAAGGTTAGAAGTAGTGGTTTATTTTAAATAGGACTGTGATTTTATGTAAAAAAATTGGGTAAAATTATGATTTTGACCGGCGGGTTGCGTAATGGGTCAGGTTGACCCTATAGAAAATTGTAGCAATGTCGTGACACCCCTGGCAGTGTTTCGATGTTGCAACAAACCTTGAAATCTTGGGATTTCGGGGCTATTATCTTTAATTTTGTGACATAGGGGTATCCATGTCACAACATCAACTGGATTTTTGAAATCTTTTGAGTTTGGCCTCGGTGTCGCTACACGAAGGTGTCGTGTTGTGACACCGACCAGGTTTTGGCCCTTTTTCTTGAATTTTAAGGTGTTCGGTTCAAATATCCTATCCTTACACTATTTTAAATCCAAATTTATCTTACTTATTCCTACTCTTACTCAAATGTATTAAAAAAAATAACTTTACAAAAAATTACAACAAAAATAATAAAGTGTTTGTAGATTGTGTTGCTATTGGACTCATCTATTAGCTCCGTCAGTTTATACATGGATGTATCTTTTATCGATGATTTATTCGTGTTGGTCCAGCATCTATCATGTCACTCCACTATGCTCCTCTTTTCTCGCTCTCGGAACTTGTCTTTTCTTCCCGCACCAATCACAGAGAATACCCTTCCTAGATCAAGGTAGTTAATGTAACACCCCAAACCCAGCCCAGATGTTATGGCCGAATCCGATGTGTCACATTGAAGTTAAAAATCCACATTTTGTTTTAGTGCTTTAGTAAACCATCTTTTTGAAAAGACTTAACCAAGTGAATGGAAGCTGTGCACCAGGTAGGTATCCAAAATAAAGGAGGTGAGCCATGAAGGCTGCTTAAGTACCAAGCTCTTCGCTTGGATCCAATCCTAGACATGCCCACAACCATTGCCACACTTGGTTATAACAAGTTGAAATTTATTGAGTGGACACCTTTGATAAACCAATTAATCGTGATGTTGTATTATTTTGAAAACGTGTATCGTTTTGAAAACGAGCCCTAAGTCTAGCCCATTTGAATTATCGTCAACCAGTTTAAAGTTATTAAAAATAAAATAATCCTAGAAAAGAGAAGAAAATAAAGTTAAAGTGGCCTTATTACAACCCAAAAATAAATAATAAATAAGATAAACTAAAGAAAACCAGTTACTTATTTTAATGTCCAAAAGCGATCTTCGTGGCCACTCTGAATCCCCTCCGGCTCCAAGTCCCCACATCAAGGCTCACCTGCAAGGTTAAGGAAGGGGGTGAGTTTGGAAACTCAGTGTGCAACAAGCCCCTTTCAAAGCCCAAACAATATCAGCCTGCAGGGCCTAAGCCCAAATTCAATCACATCATATCCTGGGCCGAAGCCTTTACATTATTCATATCACTGGGCCGAAGCCTTTTCATTATTCATAATTCATATCACTGGGCCAAAGCCTTTACTGTAAACGGTATGGCCCATAGGCCCATCTCAATATCACATGTAATATCAAAGGATGAACGCAAGCCCATTTGGGGAGACTACTCGACCCACCAACCGCTACTCTCCACCCGTACCAACCAAGCTCTCCATGTGGGAAATAACTCAACCCACCCAACCAAACTCTCTACTGGCAGCATAGCTGCTTTATCATATAACTAGAGGCCTAGCCTCTTTTAATAACTGGGGCAAAGCCCTTTTTGATAAACTGGGGCAAAGCCCTTTTGCACTTCCTCCATCCATATAAAACCCAACCCATGCATAAATGAATACATCATGTGCATATCATACATATCATGTGCATATCATGTCAAAACATGTATATCAAAATCTCATGCATCAAATTCATAATTAAACCCTAGGGGTATAATGGTCCTTTATACCCAGGGGCAAAACAGTCATTTCTATATTATAAGGGTAATTCCGTAATTTTACCAAATATTAGGGTTTTCCATGTTCATTATCAGTTAGTAACAATTTCGAGTGTTTTGACAGCGATTGTAGCCCATTCTTAGCTAAACCGAGTTATTGGGCCAAAAACCCTTAATGGGCCCTACTTAGCCGATTTGGTCATCTAGGCCCATTTAGCCTATATTCTATAGCAATATTAACAGTCATAATGCGCAATTTAACAGGATTCCTCTTTCTACCAAAATTTACCCAAATGGGCCCGGAAGCCCATTGAGCCGGATTTCAGCCCCTCGAGGCCCAACTTACCGTGATGCCGAAAATCGTGCTCTTACCTATTCCAATGATCCCAATCATCAACTTAGCGAATCTAACTAACCAATGAGCGTTCGTATGCTCACAAGTCCTCGAAATGCAGGAATTTCAGCATTTTGACTTTTCGGCATTTATCGATTTAAGCTATGAAAGAGGGTTCGTTACACACCTGATTTGCAATATTCCTTAAGGAGATCTCCTACGCGACTTCTCCTTTAATCAACCGCCTATAGATTAGATCATCTTAATAGTTAAAACAAATTGAAAACTATCTATTATCATCACTTACATATTCGGCCACCATCCACCATGGCCCTGGGGTTCATACCTTTGCCGAAATTGATGACTAGATTTAGTCACTCCGATGGTTCAAGCTAATTCAAATCGACACCCCACGCCTTGCTGCTCCTCCACTATACAAACCATAAGAGATCAAAGGAAGAAGCCCAATAAGGCCTATACCTACAATCGGCCACCTCCCTAAACTAGAGGGGTTTCAGCTTTTGTCAACAGTTACTATTGAAATCGATTTAGAGTACGAATACTTACCACAGTCTGAATCCGTTTAAAGACTAAAAGATAAAGGGATTGGCCACCCCAAAAAGTGAAGGGAAAAAGAAGGTTGCTGGTCAATAAAGAATCGGCACCACCAAGCTTCACAGGTTCGGCTTTTGCGGCTTTTCGGCAGAAGTGGAGGTAAAGAAAGAAGTAGATGAACAGAAGAGAGTAGTGGGCTGGTTTTAGAAAAAGAAAAGGAAGGAAAGATGAATGGAAGGGTGGTAGATTCGGCTGGAAAAGAAAAAGAAAAGAAAAGACTAATCCTAAAGAAGAAAACGGCACAACCTAAGTCCCTAGTGCCGAAAATACTAACCTAATACCCCTCTGCCGAAATCCCCTCTATTCGGTTAACTCTATCTCCCTCTCAAATCCCTAAAATCTCTCCCCTTATCCCTCCTTAATCCACGCGTTTGACTGATTCAAACTCTCTCTCACAGAGTTCGATTCGGCTACAACTCTTGCATGCTCAAAGCATAAAAATAACACCACATTTGCCATCACAGGGAATCGAACCCAGGTTTCACCCAACCACTTACACGCCACCTTCTTAGCACCCTAGTGGCATCACTTAGCCACTCTGCCAGAGTCTCTTTTATGATACATTTTACCCACAATTTTTAATAAAACCACCTATCCAAAGCCCCTAACTTCTTAAATCCAAAATTCAAAAATTCTACTGGGTTTTGGCCATCGTATGGGCCTTCCATTAGCCCACTTACACACTCCAATTATGAATTTCACAACCAAATACCAAATTTTAAAACTTAACCAAAATCTCGAGAATCACAAAAAAACCTGAAAATCAGGATGTTACAGTTAAGGAAATTTACAGATATTTTATAGCATATTTTCCCAGGAATTTCCTTATTACCCTTGTTTTGTTTGTGACTACATTTAAATACTTCAGTCTCGCCATTGATTTTCATGATTAATTCATTATTTTCTAAGTCAATAGAGGACCTAGATGTGGCTAGAAATGGTCTCCCTAATAGAATAGGGGTTTCATGATCTTCTTAGAAGTCTAGAATTACGAATTCTACCGGGATTATAAAATTGTACACTTTAACCAACATGTCTTCAAGTACCCCTTTTGGTTGTACCGAAGATTTGTCAACTAACTATAGTGTGATATGCATATTTGTAAGTTCCTCTAACTCGAGTTTTTCATAAATTGATAAAGGCATTAAATTAATACTATCTCCTAGGTCATATAGGGCCTTACTAAAATGAATGTAACCTATCTCTATTGGAATAGTAAAACTCCCCGGGTCTTTTAATTATGAGGGTATTTGTTTTGTAATAATCACACTATAAGATACGTTTATATTAACTTGCTCTCCCATTTTAGTTTTCCTTCATCTAGTCATTATTTCTTTTAAGTATTTAGCATATATAGAAACTTTTTCAACTAATTCTATAAGAGGCAAATTAACATTTATCTATTTAAATAGGTTTAAAAAACTTACAAACTCAGCTTTATCTATTTTCGCTTGTCCTCTAACCGTGAGGGGAATGGTACCTTTGTAAGTACAAGTTCTATATTTGACTCGGTTTCTGGCTTATCTTTCGGCTTGGCTACTTTTTTTGGATCTAGTTCAGCATTGTCATTTCGAGGGATTTCTTATTGAATATTGTTGGCATCCTCCTCTTGAGTTGGGTTATTTAGGCTACTTAGTACTTTACTCAAATGAAGTGCTATTACTTTCACATACTCATTCTCTTCTCTTCGAGGATTATTTTTGGTGTTACTTGGAATGCCTGTACCAATCCGTCATTTAATATCTCTCATTATGCTCATGAGTTGGCTCATTTGATCTTCGAGTTTTGTCAATGTCTTTGTCATTTGGGTGCACTTAGACTGCACCTGTTTTACTTTAGTTCGTATTGACTACATCTCTCCCTCGATTCGATCGACTCTTTGACCATATATAGTATGCTCATTTGGGTTGGCTTTTTCTTGAGGTTTCTGCAGATATAAAGGTTGGTGAGCAATATTTTGTTTAACTTGTTTAGGAATGTTACCCCTTCTTTGATTGTCACCCCATCTCGGGTTTAGGTGGCCTCTCCAGCCAAGGTTATAAGTATTTGATAGGGATTTCTACCTCTATTCTCGATGTAGTTTACGTTCTAGACTGCATTCATAGGATATTGGCCGATTTGTCTATCTCCATCGTATATTATGGATCAACTGGATGTTTACTCGATCCGGTTAAGTCTATCCAGAAATTGTTTGTATTTTTCTTCTTTATGGACAACTTTAACCGTGGTGGGTCTCTGGCCATAAGTAAATTGTTCATTTGGCCACTTGCAGGAATTCATCACCATATTCTCTATTAATTCATACGCATCCTCGTATGTTCGGTTCATTAAGGCTCCTCTTGCGGCTCTATCTAATCCTGATCTTGAGTTTGCATCCAACCCATTTTAAAAATCTGCAATTGCGACCAGTCAGGTAGTGTAACACCCCTTACCCGTACTAGAGATCGGGATAAGGTACGAGGCATTACCAGACAAATATACGAACATTTGACTAAAATGCGAGTGATACAATTTCATTTCAAACCAATTCCATCATTTTATCCCTTATATGGGCTTACGAGACCCGAAGCATACATTTGAAGTGGTGCGGGATTGAACCAAAAACATATGAAAAACTTAAGAAATTTTTTGCGTTTGGCCCCACACGCCCGTGTCCCTAGCCCGTGTGGAGTTCTGAATTTTCATTTTTCCAGTTCAAGGTGCAGTGGTTTTCTCACAGCCTAAACACACGCTCGTGTCCTTGACCCATGTCCTTCACACGGCTTAGACACGTCCGTGTTGTCGCCCATGTTCGAAAACTTGGACATTCTGTTTATGACATCATCATTCATTTAGGGGCACACGGCCAAAGCACACACCCGTGTGTAGGCCATGTAGTCCACACGGTTGAGACACATGGCCATGTCTCCAACCCGTGTGGTTACTACAAAGCATGCAACATGGAAAATTTGGGACGCAGGGGACACACGGCTGAACAACACGTTCGTGTGGCTTCCCGTGTGTCACACACGGTCTAGACACCTACTCGTGTCTATCCATGTGGACCATTAGAGGCTATTTTCCAAGCCATTGGCCACCAAGATCTCTCATGCACTCCAACATGCCTATCATCATACCATTTAGCACCAACCACAAGCACATACACAATTTGGCATGCATTCAATGGAATAACTATATGAAAATATCTCACTTACTTATATGGACCAAATCATCTGGCCATATACAAAATAATCATACTAAATGGGGAACTATTACCTTGGGCTAGCCACAAGACACATGTACAAAATAACAATCATCTATACATGCCATGACTCAAAATAATCAAATGTATTATACCCAAAGTTTAGTTGATAGTGTGACCCGAGCTCCGATGTTCCCGATCCTTCAAGCTAGCTTGACAAATCTAAAAGGAATGGAAAAGGGAAGGGTAAGCTATAAAGCTTAGTAAGTACACATACAAATAAAGTAAATTTTAATAAGGCTTTAGAACATTATTTGAATCTGTGTTGCTATTTCATGCCTTTCATCAAAACATATGATCTAAGTTTTCAAGCATAATACGCAAAGACATGCATTGCCATTAATCATCATAGTCATAAGAGTTCACAAGTTTAAGCACATACCTTTGCTTTCTTGCACATATACATACCTTACTTAGCTTACGTTCGAATTTCATATACTTTACCCGTTGAACATTTGGAATAATGGATAGGATACTCGGATACGAATACACCGAAGTGCCATAATCATAACATAGCACACCTCTCAACATGGCTACATAACAGCACCCGTACCTAGCATGCATCACATAACCATGCCTCTCAACAAGGCTACATAAGCTCCCGGACCTAGCGTGTACCACATAATTACATGCCTCTCAACGGGGCTACACAAGCTCCCGGACCAGCATGTATCATGTCATTAAATGAGCTCATACATACATAGCTATCCTAGTGACATGTCACTTGTATCCTTACCTATTCCTAAGTTCAAATAGGATTTTCAGACTTTTGTTTCTTTGTCGAACATTCTCGGAATGTTGGCCTCATAACATATGACATTATCATATACAAATGCTAACATGGCAACACTTGTAACATAAGCATAAAACATCAAAACATATTATAACAACAAAGTAACCAAATAACATATTAATTATCTAAATGTTATTTAAACATTTAAAACATCAATTAAGGTATTTATTTGTACATATACTTACCTCGGTACAAAATATTAGAAATAGTGCCTAAGCCTCGTGCACTTTGTTCTTGCCTTTATCAAGATCCGATTCTCGTCTTTCTTGATCTATAATAGCAAATTTAGCTCATTAACTTCATACATTACTCAAATCGACTCCAAATTCATGCATTGATAAAATTACCATTTTACCCCTAAACTTTCACTTATTCACAAATTAGTCCCTAGGCTCGTATGATGAAAGCAAGTGATTTCTTGCCTACCCAAGCCTAGCCAAATACTTCTTGTACTTATAGCATCCCATATTTTCCTTCATTTCACAATTTCTACTCATTTTTATAATCTTTACAAATAAGTCTTTTTTAGGGTTTCCATGCAAAATCACTTAACAATATTGTTCTTCATACTTTAAACTATCATACTCCTCCAAAATCCATCAAAATACACCTAGCTCATGCATGGGTAATTTTCCAAACATAAAACCTAGCATGAAATATGGGCAGAAATGGAGAGAGCAAGTTATTGAAATTTCAAAAATACGAAGAACATTAAAAACGGGGCTTGTGAGCACTTACTATTAAGCTTGAAAATGTTGAAAACCCTAGCTATGGTCTCTTGAATGTTTGGAATCAAAGGGGAAGAAGATGAGCTGATTTTTGGCTCTTTTTCCCTTTTTAATTCATTTAATAACTAACTGACCAAAATGCCCTTACTCACTAAACTTACAAAAATTTCCATGGATACCCATATTTGTCCAAAAACTTAGAATTTGGGCAAATTGCTCTTTAAGACCATCTAATTCATATTTCAAAACAATTTCAAACAAATTACACCTAAAACTGAAGTTTTGCATCTTATTCAATTTAGTCCTTATTTTCTAATTAGATACTTTATTCTTAAAATTTCCTCTTGAAGCTTTACCACATGAATATTATCATATTTTAAATCTCATAATAATCATAATCTAAATATTTTAACATCGAATTTATGGTTTCGAAACCATTATTCCGACTAGGCCATATTTCAGGGTGTTACAGGTAGACCATGGTGAGGGCATCTTTATACCAACATCTTAAATCACTCCCAAGCTTTATGAAAACTTTCTCCTTCTAATTGCTTGAACGTTGCAATCTCCCTCATAAAATAGACCATTTTCCTAAGAGGAAAGAATGTGTATAAGAACTTATCTACAAGTTCATTCCATGTTGTAATGGATCCTGGTGTCTGCGAATCTAACCAAGCGAAAACGTTACCTATTAAGGAGAAGGGGAACAACCGAAGACAAATAGCATCATCGGTGACCCCGTTAAATTTGAAAGTATCACAAAGTTTGAGAAATTTTTTTAGATGTTGATTTAGGTCCTCCATCCTTATCCCTTCGAATTACAGATTATTCTATATCATCTGAATCATGGTCGATTTGATCTCAAAATTATTTGTTGTGATGGTCAGCCTTGCAACATGTCTAGATTTGGTAGTGCATAGTCTCTTAGGGTATGTTCTTCTCGAGCCATTGACAATTCTAACGGTAATTGCGATGGTGGTGGTGGTGGTAAGTTTGATAAGTTAGAATCGTCAAATAGTAGATTTTCTCGAGGTGGGTTAATTGTAGTAGGTGGGGTATTTTACATCTATTTTTGCTGCTATCGATGATTTCTACGAATAATTCTCTCTAGATCAATGGTTGGCTCTATTAGCATGCCCTTACCTTGAGTCATACATTGAAACCACAAAGAAAAGTAAAAAACGTTAGTGTAACACCCCTTACCCATATCCCATGCTGCGGCAGGGTACGAGGCGTTACTAGACTTAAACACATACATACAAACATTTCTGGGTCATAAAATTTTGCTCAAATTTAAAACTTTCAAACTTCCTCTTAACATCCCTAATATGGACCTATAAGGCCAAAAACACGCTTTGGAAATAGTTCAGGAATAAATCGAACACTTTTGAAAACTTTGAAAAAATATCAATGCAACTAGGGGCACACACCCGTGTAGAAGGGCGACATGCCCGTGTGTCCTCTTAACACTGCCATGTTGAAGGCTCGTGTAACTCACACAGCCTAAACCTATTGGGACACGCCCATGTCCCTATCCTGTGTGGATTTATTTCTCACTTCGAACCTACAGGGGTTTTCACACGGCCTGACACATGCTAGTGTCCACGGCCCGTGTCCTTCACACGGCCATGATATGCTCGTGTCTCAGCCTGTGTACAAAAACCTTGATATTCTGTTTCTGATGTCATCACCCCTTTAGGGAGTACGACCAAGGCACATGCCTATGTGCTAGGCCGTGTGGCGAATTGAATTTCTCATTTATGGTGTAAACTTCACACAGCCGGGGCACAAGCCCATGTAGTATGGCCGTGTCCTCCACACGGTTGAGACACATGGCCCTGTCTCCGCCTGTGTGGTTACTACTGGGCATTCTGTTTTGCCAAATTTAGGTGCAAGGGACACACGGCTTGACTACACACCCATGGGACAGACCGTGTGTCATACACGGCCTAGACACAAGCCCGTGTGTCTGCCCGTGTGGACAAAAACCACCCTTACTTGCACCAACCTACACAACATCAAACATCTCCAATCCAAGCATAAACACACATAACCAAAATAGTCACAACCAAATATCCACATCCATGAAAATCCTCATTAAATGCATTTAGCATAATAAATATTAGCCATCATCTATGGCCTTATACAAAATGAAACAACCTTCATGACAAGCCAACATATTTTGCTAAAATAATATGACACTTAGCAAAAAGACTAAGTCTTTATACATGCCATACTCAAAATAATAAATCTAACTATACCAAATATTCTGATTGATAGTGTGGTCGAGCCTTCGACATCCTTTGATTCCCGAGTTAGCTTGGCGATGCTATAAGAAAAAGGAAAGGAAAGGGAGCAAGCATAAAGCTTAGTAAGTTTGCATGTAAATAAGTACTAACATCAATCATGCACTAACACACGCACAATATATTATAAAATTACACAAAATTTTAATATGATCATAGGCATAACTTACTCATTTTCATCCTCACTATTCATATAACATAAACCGATGCTCAATTCTCATGAGTTTCGTATAGGTACCTGTACCGCTTACAACATAATCATAACCTTTCCTATTTGATAAAATCTTTAAATTACCTATTGAACCGTTGGAATGCTAAAGGATACCCGAGAAACCTCATACAAAAGAGTAAGATGTCGATGCCATGTCCCATACATGGTCTTACACTAGCTCTCGTAACAAAGCCGATGCCATGTTCCAAACATGGTCTTACACCAGCTCTCGTAACAATGCGGATGCCATGATCCAAACATGGTCTTACACTGGCTCACATATTGAGGTCGATGCCATGTCCTAGACATGGTCTTACACTAGCTCTCGTAACAAAGTCGATGCCATGTTCCAACCATGGTCTTACACTAGCTCTCATAATAATGCTGATGCCTTATTCCAAACATGGTCTTACACTGGCTCACATATTGAGGCCGATGCCATGTCCCAAACATGGTCTTACACTAGCTCTCGTAACAAAGTCAATGTCATGTTCCAAACATGGTCTTACACTAGCTCTCATAATAGTGCCGATGCTATGTTCCAAACATGGTCTTACATTAGCTCTCGTAACAAAGCCGATGCCATGTTCCGAACATGGTCTTACACTGGCTTACATGTACCCTAACGTCATGACCTCGGTACCCTAATATTCCTAGGGTTCAACCAGGAATTTATCATATCAAGTCCCTTTGGACATATTTGTAACATTAATTAAACAACTCATTCAGCATCGATTATTAATTGCATAATATAAGGTGCATTATTTACACACGAACTTACCTCGGTATGCAAAATATGGGTGACTAGTTTGATTTAGTCCACTAGCTTGGTTTTCCCCCGGTCTAAGTCTGGATCTTGTATTTCTTAATCTATAATGATAAAATTCACTAATTTAATCATCACATAGATCAAGACATTTTACAAATCATATTTTGGCTAAATGACCATTTTGCCCCTAGGCTTTCACAAAATTCTGATTTTAAGGCTCGTAAATCGATTTTCATCAAAATTTCTCACTAACCAAGCCTAGACGAATTCTTTGTATACTAGAAGCAGCCAACAATTCCAATTACTTCACACATTTACCACATAATTTATAACTTATACAAATGGTCCTTAGGGTTTTCATGAAAACTACTTCACAAAAGTTGTTTAATTAACAACCATAACTCATTTTCTTCCATAATATTCTAGCAAACAACACAAAAGCTTCCATGGAAAAACCCTACACTTTCAACCATTTGCAAAATAGCCCCCATTAGTTAGCTTATGCTACAAGGGTCCCAAAAGTACAAAAATTATCAAGAAAGGCCATCAAAATCACTTACTTGCAAGAGTGAAGAGTGACTAAAATTTTGAGCTCTCAAAACCCCTATGTTGGCTGAAAATTTCAGTGGATGGAGAAGGAAGATGATGGCCTTTTTCTTTTTGATTAATTTTATTACCAAATAAGTCACCTAATGCCACCAACCTTTGACATTTCAATTTCTTTGTCTCCATGTTCAGCCACTAATAACTTTGGGGTCTATTTGTTCAATAAGAACTTCTAATTTAGTTCCTCATAGCCATTTAACACTTTTAGCTAGTAAAACCAATCTTCGCACTTTATGCGATTTAGTCCTTTTTTTTTAAATTAAGTAAGCAATCGCCAAAATTATTTCACCAAAATTTTCATGCACTCATATAATCATGCTATAACACATAAAATAATATTAAAAATGATTTCTCCAACCTCAGATTAGTGGTTTTGAAACCACTATTTCGATTAGGCCTAAAATCGGGATGTTACAATTCTCCCACTTAGGGATTTTTGTACCTGAAAATCTTACCGTTAAAAAGGTTTAGGTATTGGTCTCTCATAGTCTTCTCGGGCTCCCATGTGGCCTCTTCTACCCCAAGTCTATGCCATAATACTTTTACAAGTGCTATACTCTTATTTCTCAATTGCTTAAACTCCCAAGCTAAAATCTTAACCGGCTCTTCGCCATAAGTCATGTCTGATTGAATCTCAACCTCTGTTGGTAAAAGAACATGCGAACGGTCAGAACGGTAACGGTGCAACATCGACACATGGAAAACATTGTGGATCTTCTCTAACTCGGATGGCAAGGCTAGTCGATAAGCTATTGGTTCAATTCTCTCAGTCACCTCATAAGGTCCAATAAAATGTGGACTTAATTTTTCGTTCTTACTGACTCTGAGGATTTTCTTCCACGGGGATACTTTTAAAAACACCTTATCACCGACTTGAAACTCAATTTCTTTTCGTTTCAAATTCACGTAGGATTTCTGTCAATCCGAAGCGACCTTCAAATAGTCACGAATCCCCTTTACTTTCTCTTCGGTCTCTTTGACTAAGTCAACCCCGTGAATTTGATTTTCTCTGAGTTTGGTCCAATACAAGGGTGTTCGACACTTATGCCCATACAAAGCCTTATAAGGTGCCATTTTCAAACTCGATTGATAGCTATTGTTGTAGGCAAACTCTACCAACAGTAAATACTTTTCCCAACTTCCTTGGAATTCAAGGACACAACACCGCAACATGTCTTCAAGAATCTAAATCACTCTCTTTGACTGACCGTCCGTTTATGGATAGAAAGCCGTGCTAAAATTCAACTTTGTCCCCAAAGCTTCTTGTAACTTTTTCCAAAACCACGAGGTAAACCTTGGACCTCTATCTGAAATAATCGACAAGGGCACTCCGTGGAGTCTCACAATTTCGGAAACATACAAATCAACCAATTTTTCAAGCAGATAATCCATATGCATCGGTATAAAATGAGCTGACTTTGTTAGCCTATCCACCACAACCCATATGACATCTTTCTTCCTTGGCATCCAAGGTAACTCGGACAAGAAATCCATAGTAATACGATCCTAATTCCATTTGGGAACCATTACAGGCTGAAGTAAACTCGAAGTTACTTGGTGCTCGGCCTTCACTTGCTGACAAATTAGGCACTTAGAGACAAAGTCTAAAACTTCTCTCTTCATTCCCGACCACTAATACATTTTCTACAAGTCATTGTACATTTTCACACTTCCCGGATGGATAGACATACAACTGTTATGTGCCTCATGCAAAATTTCCAAATAAGCTCATCATCTTTGGGTACACAAATTCTATCTCGAAACATTGAACAATCATCTAAACCAATTTGGAATTCTGATTCTATACCTGTCTCGCACTGAGTTATCTTAGCTTGCAATTCTTTATCACTTTTCTGAGCTTTGCAGATCTCTTGCAAAAACATTGGTTTCGCTCTCAACTCGGATAAAATCAAAGCATCGTTGGTTACTAACAACTGAGTGTTTATAGCCCTCAAGACAAACAATGACTTCCTACTCAAAGCATCGGCGACAACGTTTGCCTTCCCCGAGTGATAGTCAATCACCAGTTCGTAATCTTTTATAAGCTCTAGCCGTATCAATTGGCGAAGGTTCAATTCTTTTTGAGTCATCAAATACTTTAGACTTTTATGGTCAGTAAATATTCGACATCTCTTGCCATACAAATGGTGTCTCCAAATCTTCAGTGCAAACATTATGGCAGCTAACTCTAAGTCGTGAGTCAGATAGTTTTTCTCATGTGGCTTCAGTTGTCTCGAGGTATACGCTATTACCTTGCCTTCTTGCATAAGCACGCATCCTAATCCATTCAAGGATGCATCGCTATACATTACGAATTCTTTTCCCGGTTTCAATTGCACTAAAATTGGAGCTTCAGTCAACAACACCTTTAGTTTCTCGAAACACTGTTAGCATTTTTCCGTCCATTTGAACTTGACATATTTCTATAGCAACCTCATCACCGGAGTAGCAATCATGGAGAATCTGACCTCTTAGAGCCAAAACTCACTTTTACTAAACCTGGCATACAACTGCTTATCTCTTAAAGTCTACCAAATAGTTCTCAAATGCTCCGCCTGTTCACTCTCATCATGAGAATAAATTAATATATCATCGATAAAAACAACAATGAGCTTATCCAAGTACGGTCGAAAAATACAGTTCATCAAGTCCATAAATATCGTAGGAGCATTTGTTAAGCCAAAGGGCATGACAAGGAACTCATAATGGCCATACCTCATTCGAAATGTCATTTCGGGCACATCTTGCTCCTTAACTCTTAACTGGTAATAACCAGACCTTAGGTCTGTCTTAGAAAACACAGTGGCCCCTTTAAATTGGTCAAATAGATCATCGATCATTGGAAAAGGATACTTGTTGTTCACAGTCACCTTGTTGAGCTATCTGTAGTCTATACATAACCTCATCGACCCGTCTTTCTTTTTCACAAAAATTACTGAAGCACCCTACGGAGAATAGCTCGGTCTCGGAAAACCCTTATCCGTTAATTCTTGTAGTTGAACCTTCAACTCTTTTAACTCCAACGGTGCCATCCTATACGAGGCAATCGATATAGGTGCCGTACTAGGGAACAACTCAATACCAAACTCGACTTCCCTAGTTGGAGCCAATCCGGGAAACTTTTCTGAAAACATATCCAGGTACTCACATACCGCAGGCACTGACTCAATCTTTACTTCTAACACTTGGGTATTCAACACAAATGCGAGATAAGACTCATACCCTTTTCTCATATATTTCTCAGTAGTCATAGAAGAAATCACTACAGGTAAGCTATCTGGTTCACCTGATTCAACCCGAAGGATATCCTCATTTTTACATTTTAGTTCAATGAATTTCTTTCCACAATTCACTAACACATTATGAATGGTCAACCAATCCATGCCAAGAATTAGGTCAAATTCATCAAACGGTAGTAGCATGAGGTTAGCTGGAAAACAATGACCTCTAATAATCAAATGACAGTTTCTACACACTTTGTCAACTATGACATACTTGCCTAATGGGTTTGACACTTTTATCACAAATTATATAGACTCAACAGACATATTCATACTAGACACCGATTTCATGCAAATATATGAATTGGTAGATCCCGGATCAATCAAAGCAACAACAAAAATATCATAAAGAGAAAAAGTACCCCTAAACACATCCGGTGACGATGCCTCTTCGCGAGCACGAATGGCAGAAGTCCTTGTAGACGCTCAGCCCTCAGACCTCACAGTGGAATCTCTAGGCGCACCTCGAATGCTAGCCCCACTTTTCGGGCTCTTCTGTGGTCTACCCCTTGAAGGAGCATTACTCGTCCTTACATCTTGCTTTTTGCCTTTCTCATCCATTCCAGGACAATTTCGGATGAAACGGTCTAGTCAACCGCACTTGAAACAACCTCTATCATTTCCTCAGCACTCATCGAAATGACTCCTACCACACTGTGAACACTCCAGCCTATTTGGCTGAGCACTGCCAACATTCGCGATAGAAGTGGTTTGAGCCTTAGAAGCCATGTACTACTTGTTCTTATTTCTACTCGTGAATCCCACTAAAGCATTTGATTGAGTAGGAAACTCTCTCGATCTCTTGGATGAGGTCTGATGTAATTTCCCCATTTGTCTTTTCTTTGAGTCACGAGACTCTATATCAGCTTTTCTTATCTCTTTGGCTAATTTTTTTGCCTTGCAAGCTCTCTCAACAAGCATCACAAACTCCCTTAACTCGAAGATGCCAACTAATAATCAAATGTCTTCGTTCAATCCATCTTCAAATCTCTTACACATGATAGCTTCGGCAGATACGCACTCCCTAGTGTATTCGCTGAGCCTCACGAACTCACGCTCATACTCTATTACTGTCATTTGGCCTTACTTTAATTCAAGGAATTCCTTTCTTTTTTGGTCTATAAATCTCTGGCTAATATACTTTTTACGAAACTCTTCCTAGGAAAAGTCCCAAGTTACCCTCTTCCTCGGTATAACCGATACGAGTGTTTTCCACCAGTGATAAGTTGAGTCTCTAAAGAGTCACACCATACATTTCATGCACTCCTCAGGTGTTTAAGACAGCTCATCGAATACCCTGATGGTATTTTCAAGCCAGAATTCTGCCCTTTCTAGGTCATCATCAATATTGGCTCGAAATTCCTCGGCCTCTTGCTTTCGAATTCTATTAACCGGAGGCTTTTCCCTTTTAATCATCTATACGACTTGGAGAGCTATTGGGGCAGGCTGGGGGAATGGAGGGGGTGGAGGAGGTGGAGTGTTTGGATTTGCATGAATAAACTCCGAATACCATGCCTTCATCATGTGGAAGTAGGTTTCTCTAGCCCCTATGCCCTGACTAAATTTCACAGGCCCACTCTCAACTGGAGCGGTCCTTTTAGCGGGAGCCGGCACATTACTCTCTACATCATCCGATACTACTCCATCGGGATCCATTTACTATATGAAAGCATAATTTAAATTCATGGCTAGACTTGTACACTCACTATGTTAGTCCTAGAATCGACTAAATTGTAGCTCTAAAACCACTAAATGTAACACCCCTTACCTGTATCCCACACTGGGGTAGGGTACGAGGCGTTGCTAGACTTAAACACATACATACAAACATTTTCGGGTCATAAAATTTCACTCAAATTTAAAACTTTCAAACTTCCTCTTAACATCCTTAATATGGACCTACAAGGCACAAAAACACGTTTTGGAAACAGTTTGGGAATAAACCGAACACTTTTGAAAACTTTGAAAAAAATCAATGGAACTAGGGGCACACGTCCGTGTCGAAGGCCGACACGCCCATGTGTCCTCTTAAAATGGCCATGTCGAAGGCCTGTGTAACTTACACGGCCTAAACATATTAGGACACGTCCGTGTCCCTATCTCGTGTGGATTTATTTCTCACTTTGAACTTACAGAGGTTTTCACATGGCCTTGCACACGCCCATGTCCACGGCCTAGATGCCATGTTCCAAACATGGTCTTACACTAGCTCACATATTGAGGCCGATGCCATGTCCCAGACATGGTCTTACACTAGCTCTCATAACAAAGCCGATGTCATATTCCAAACATGGTCTTACACTAGCTCTCATAACAATGCCGATGCCATGTTCCAAACATGGTCTTACACTAGCTCCCATATTGAGGTTGATCCCATGTCCAAGACATGGTCTTACACTAGCTCTCGTAACAAAACCGATGTCATGTTCCAAACATGGTCTTACACTAGCTCTCATAACAATGTTGATGCCATGTTTCAAACATGGTCTTACACTGGCTCACATATTGAGGTCGATGTCATGTCCCAGACATGGTCTTACACTGGCTCTCGTAACAAAGTCGATGCCATGTTCCAAACATGGTCTTACACTGGCTCACATGTACCCTAACGTCATGACCTCGGTATCCTAATATTCCTAGGGTTCAACCGGGAATTTATCACATCAAGTCCCTTTGGACATATTTATACATTAATTAAACAACTCATTCAACATCGATTATTAATTGCATAATATAAGGTACATTATTTACACACGAACTTACCTCGGTATGCAAAATATAGGAGACTAGTTTGATTTAGTCCACTAGCTTGGTTTTCCCCCGGTCTAAGTCTGGATTTCGTATTTCTTGATCTATAATGATAAAATTCACTAATTTAATAAGAATCGGGATAGATCCCTTTTAAAGCAGTGTCTTATATAAGAGGTGGTTCTACTCTCATATCTCCAGACATAGCGTATCCTATTTCATTTCAAGTTCCCTTAGATGGTGGGGCGATAGATCTTTCTCTTGTATTTAGGACTAACGATATAATTTCATATTCAGGGAGTTCCATTCTAGTGTCCAAGACATTTTACAAACCATATTTTGGCTAAATGACCATTTTACCCCTAGACTTTCACAAAATTACGATTTTAAGGCTCGTAAATCAATTTTCATCAAATTTTCTCACTAACCAAGCCTAGCCAAATTCTTTTTATACTAGAAGCAGCCCACAATTCCAATTATTTCACACATTTACCACATAATTTATAACTTATACAAAATGGTCCTTAGTTAGGGTTTTTATGAAAACTACTTTACAAAAGCTATTTATTTAACAACCATAACTCATTTTCTTCCATAATATTTCAGCAAACAACACAAAAGCTTTCATGGCAAAACCCAAAACTTTCAACCATTTACAAAATAGCCTCCATTAGTTAGCTTAAGCTACAAGGGTCCCAAAAGTACAAAAATTATTAAGAAAGGCCATCAAAATCACTTATTTGCAAGAGTGAAGAGTGACTAAAATTTTGAGCTCTCAAAACTCTTATGTTGGCTGAAAATTTCGGTGGATGGAGAAGGAAGATGATGGCCTTTTTCTTTTTGTTTAATTTTATTACCAAATAAGTCACCTAATGCCACCAACCTTTGACATTTCAATTTCTTTGTCTCCATGTTCAGCCACTAATAACTTTGGGGTCTATTTATTCAATAAGGACTTCTAATTTAATGCCTCATAGCCATTTAACACTTTTAGCTAGTAAAACAAATCTTCGCACTTTATGAGATTTAGTCCTTTTTTTTTTAAAAATTATGCAACCAATCGCTAAAATTATTTCACCAAAATTTTCATGCACTCATATAATCATGTTATAGCACATAAAATAATATGAAAAACGACTTCTCTGGCCTTGGATTAGTGGTTCTGAAACCACTTCCCTGGCCTCGGATTAGTGGTTCTAAAATCACTATTTCGACTAGGCCCAAAATCGGGCTGTTATAGTTAGTACAGAAAAATAAAAGAAAATAAAAACAAAAATAAAAATTAAAGTTGTATCTCTATTTTAAAATTTTTCTAACTATCTTATTAAATATAAAAATTAAAACTAATCTAGAGGCGTTGCCTTTCTGACAACGGCCTCAACAACTTGATCACCTCCAGACGTACCTCTCTGACAACGGCCCCAACAACTTGATTGCCTCCAGACGTACTAGCATCTAGAGTGTAAATCTTGCAACCAAATATTATCATTATGAATTGATAATTGTGAGAATAAAAATCCACAGAGTTGATGAATCCACAAGTTGAGTTCCACAACGAATGAAAATAAAAGCTAGAATAAAATTACAAATGGAAATAACCTAAGTGCAAAATAAACTAGAAAGAAACTAAAAATAAAACTAAATGAAATTCGTAACCTAAAACTTGTATAATAACAGTTTATGAAGTGTTTAGAGACGTTTATTTACTGGCTTAAGGTTGGTTGTTGTCTATTGACCTATTTCAGTTGACTTTTTACATTAAAGTTTGTTGTACAGACCAAAACGCCCTTGGGTCATTAATTCTCCTGGTTAAGGCAGTGTTGTGACGCCCTCTAGCCTGTGCCGTGACACTAATGGCAGTTCAAAAGCTGAGGCTTGGCTATAGGGTTATGTCTTGACACCCTCTGGTTGTGTTACAACACTGAAGGCAATATGCTCCTTTTAAGTGCTTTGCTCATAACGTTACAACATTGGCACTTTGTGTTGCAAAATTGGAGCTAGTCTCGTATTCTTATGCCTCTGAATGATGTCCTGCACACTCACTGGATATAAATGGTTCAAATTACAATTTTTTTAGTATTAATTACCTAAAGATGAAAACTAAGTGAAAAGATAATTAAATTGATTTAATATGAGCTCTTTAAGTACAAAAAATAATTTAATATGCTACAATGAATTGTGACAGATCAATGCTCACAATCCTATGGCATGCCAATGATATCCAATGGTTCCAAGAGATCACAATGCCAACATATCACTTATATACACATTTACCTACTATTTTATGCACACTTTCACTTATCATATTCATATATGTTCATAACAGTTTCATATTCACTTATAATGCACTTTTCAAGTGCTCACATAATTTCTTAAAAGGCCATATTCACTTTAAGTCACTATGGTATGCATAAGACCAGTAGTCCACTTAACATTCTCAACATCCTCTGACTGTGTCACAATACTGAAGGCAATATGCTCCTTTTGAGCGCTTTGCTCATAACATTGCAACATTGGCACTCTGTGTTGCAAAATTGCAACCAGTCTCGTATTCCTATGCCTCCGAATGATGTCCTACACACTCACTGAATACGTTACCCTTCCTTTAGGCCTATTTTGGCCCTTAAGGTTATATAAATGGTTCAAATTAAAAAAAAATTATTATTAATTACCTAAATATGAAAACTAAGTGAAAACATAATTAAATTGCATTAATATGAGCTCTTTAAGTACAAAAAATAGTTTAATATGCTACAACAAATTGTGACAGATCAATGCTCACAATCTTATGGCATGCCAATGATATCCAGTGGTTCCAAGAGATCACAATGCCAACATGTCACTTATATACAAATTTACCTACTATTTTATGCATACTTTCACTTATCATATTCATATGTTCATAACAGTTTTGTATTCACTTATAATGCACTTTTCAAGTGCTCACATAATTTCTTAAAAAGCCATATTCACTTTAAGTCACTATGGTGTGCATAAGACCAGTAGTCCACTTAACATTCACTGTCACATACACTTAGCACATGCTTGAAAATTTCACATTTATCACATATCACAATATACAAGCATCATATGTAATAAAACATAGATCAAGTAAGAAGGCGCGAAACTTAGATTAGGTATTTAGGTCAATCTAAGCTCCCATTTAACTTTAGGAATCGTGCTTAAAAGCAGCAATTTTGATCACTCACCTTGTCGCTTTCGTTCAATGGTTGAAAGCTAGATAAGCTTTTCTTTGCCTTTCAATTTACTTGTAGAGCCACCCAACGAATCTGACACTTTTTGTACATATTAAACACATTACAAAATCATCATTTATAGCCTTAATCACATTCAAACAACAACAAAATTGTAGATATATGCTTTTCCCCTCTTAATATAGAAAACAAACTAGTTAACCAAAATAAGAGATTTCCCCCCTCAATTTTCATTTCTAATCCCTAAGCATATTTCTTAACATCCTAAATATAATATTATTACAAATTTAAGCTATCAAAATCACCTAATTTATCATATCTAACTTCTCCCAAAATTTAAGCATATAAGATCGATCCATGAGGGAAAACTCTAAATTCATAAAAATTCTTTAACTATCTATTAAATTGAGATCATAAATCTTCTAATTAATTAAAAATAAGTTGAAAATAAAATTAAAACAAAAACTTAACTTCATAATTTTTATTTCACCATTTTTAAGCCCATTTTCATTTAGAAAACTTTAGATCTATTAAAATCTTGTAATAGTTTATCAAATCTCGAATTATATAAACAAAAAACTTAGATCTCATTCGGTGAAAAATGTTTGAAGAACAATGAAGAAATTGATGAAGAAAACATGACTTTTCTTTAAAATTGGAGGATGATATAGCGTTTGGAAGGTAGGAAAATCAATATAGTTTAGTCAACTTGAGAGAAAAAAGCTTTGATTTCTTTTTAGAAAAATTTTCAAATGGGGAGTATGAAGGATGGAAGGACGTTCATGGGTTTAAATAAGCAAGGGGAGGAAAAACTAACTTTTAAAATTAGGGAATTTTGTCGTTTAAAATTTCTCAGTTTTCACCTTTTTCCAATCAGTACTTATTTCAAATTAAAACCCATCTCTTCAATTATTTTCAAATCCAGTTTCATTTTTTTCCATTCATTTCAAGCAAATTAATTTTGGGACACCTAATTTTAATTTCATAACCTAAATTTTAGTCTCAATTATTTTTATAATATTTTTATTTAATTCCTATGATCCTAATTTCGAATTTCGAATTTCGAATCAAATATCTGGTCCACTAACCTTATTCTACTAACCTGATTTTTAGAATGTGACAACTTTCCCCATCTAAAAAGAATTTTGACCTCGAAATTACCCAAACCAAACAATAGGGATATTGACGCCTCATCGCATCCTTGGTTTCCCAAGCAACCTCTTCAATTTTGGGATTATGCCACAAAACCTTAACAAATTGTACGCTCTTATTACGTAGTACCTTCACCTCACGTGCCAGAACCTCAATCGGTTCCTCCTTTTACGTAAGATCAAGTCAAACTAAAATCTCCTCAATCAAAATTATATGTGATATATTATATCGATATTTATGTAGCATAGACACATGAAACATATCATGAATACAATCAAGTTTTGTCAACAACCTAAGTCGTTATGCTACCGGTCCAATGTATCGGACTCATCTTACCTTTCTGCTCGAACCTTAAGACCTTCTTCTATGGTAAAACCTTCAGAGACATTGTATCCAACTAGAAACTTGATATCATGGTTTTTCAAATCTATATAGGACTTTTGCCTATCTGAAGTAGCCTTCAACCTTTAACAGATCAATTTCACGTTCTCTATAGTCTCCTAAATTAGATTTATCACACCCTTGTTTGGTGAACTGATATTTTTAGAGGGTTGTTCTAGCAAAACCGCCTAAGCTGTGAGATTTAGACTGGTTAGCATTGGCAAATTACCTGGTGATTTATTTTGCTAAGCTTCGCCAATTTTATGGACTCTTATTTCACAGTTGGTAAGTTCCTTGCTTTGACAAGATCCTGATTTGGTGGATTCTCTTGTTAACAAGTCTGCCACTCGTGTTTTGTGTTGCTGTAAACATAATTGTGTATTAGAAATAGTGGTTAATGGGACACTTTTAATTCATTGGCATCCTAGTGGACGTAAAGTGTCAATAACCAAGATGCTTGCAGAGCCTTGTAAGATGTGATTAATTAGTAGAAATTTATGTGCATAATTCCTAAGTAGAGATTTACTTTGAGTGGGAATTGGACTAGAGTTAGCTACAAATAGGATAACCCGGTAGTGGGGAGAATATTTTATTTCATTTTCTCTGCTCAACTTCGTTATCATCAAAGAAAACTAAAATAAGTTCTTCATGGATTTTAGAGGAGTTAATTGTTAATCTTATAGAAGCTACCTTCTTTAAGTTGTCTCTTGGTAAACTATTAAGTTAGGAAGAAGTAGTTGTAAGGGATATCTGAAGACTAGACATGTAGAAAACTTCCTTTTGGAAACTGTTTGCGTATTTATTGATTCTTGTTATTATGTTGATTTTTAGTTGTTCTTGTATTGAAAAAAGTTATTTGATTATTTTTATCCAAAGATACGGAAGAAGGTCCCAATGCTAAGGGAAAATAACTTGTTAAGTAGAAAACCCAATGTAAAGGTTTCTAGTGAGTTTCTCTGTACTTTGTGTCTATTAAATGTATTAAAATGTTTAGATTGTCCTGTTGTTTATCCAGGTAACTCGCCTTAACCTTTAGATTTTGTATGTTTGTTAAAGGAAAGTGGAAATAGGACAATACATGTATTACTGATGTCGATAAATCGTTTACATGAGTCATGCATGTGCATTGATATGAAAACTCCTTCCTTAATATATTAGCTCCATATCTAGAATAAAGTAAGGAAGTATCAAACGTTTGATATGTATGATGGTGAAAAGAATATACAGTATTATATGTTTCACTTCAGATATGGCACTTTAATACAAATTGTGAGTGGTAAACACTTGACCTTGCGAGGAAACACTTACATGCTTAAATTAACAAGGAAGAATGTTGAAGGTTTGGTGGGTATAATTGGTCTACTGGTTCTACGGAGCAGCAAGAAGAAAATGGAATATTGGTACTTTAAAACAAGGATCAAAAGATAACATAAAGAAAGAAGTGAGTATACTAGTATAAAGGTGCATAAATGTGTTAGATGATGTGTGGAAAATGTGCATGGTGTTTAAGAGCACGTGAAATGGTTATAAAGATTGATCTATAATGTGACATGTTAATAGAGTCTCCGTGACATGGGTCCATCAAATGTTAGTCTCTTTTTGCGAATAGTATCCACCAATTGTCGTATCCACTCAAGGGTGGTATTTGTTAGCGGATGCTTTGAAAGTGAAAAATTGTATCTGACTGTAATGACGTGTCTTTTAGACGATTTATGCCTTGGTATTCTAGTCTTAGTTGAACTTTATTTTAAGGTTGTGCTTCCATGGAACTCACTAAGTTCTTATGGACTTATGGTTTGTTTGTTTACCTATAAAAGGTTTTACAGAAATATTTTCATTATTTTTCCTTGTTTGTTTGGTGGAAAATGAATTCCCACTGTAGACAGTTCTCCAAAATACCGAAAAAGAAGGGTTTTTTCAAGAAAATGTCTTACCGTTTTCTTTTCCCAAAGATATTTTGCAATTTTCTTCTCTTCAAACCCTAACTTTCCCTTCCCCCTTCCTTGCCACCTCGATCTAGTACTTGCCGCCAGCCAGCAATGCTTCTCAGTACCAGTCACCAACGTTCATCTTTGATCTTCTCCCTTTTTGCCTTTCCTTATCGAAATCTACACTATACCAATCAACGATAGTGTTCATCTTCCTCTCTCGAAGGTAAGAACGAAAAAAGAAAAAAAGAGATATCTAGCTAATGTCATTTTTGTTGATTGATTTTTTTTAACTTTTTCTTTCTACTCTTTTTTAACTCTTTAGCAGCTTTCTCCTTGGTCTTTTACAAGTTAGTTTTGTTTCAACTTTAATCTGCAATTTTTTTTGTATTGTCTTTATTTGAATCTTTTATTTGTGTAATTTTTTTAAAAAGTGTTTCGTTTATATGTCAAAGTATATGATTTTCATTGGGCTTTTTATTGACTTGATTCTATTGCATGTTCAATTGAACAAAACAATGGAAAGTTTCTCAAGGGGGTTTTCTTCTTGTTCTTTGATTGTTTTCAAAATGGCTTGTGATTTCAACTAATTGAGTTCTCTTTATTTCATTTCTTGAATTTTTTTAATGAGAAAATTGTGGGTTTTAATATTAAGATGATGTTAACATGGAGTTTATGTTTTGGTTTCTATATTGAATTAAAAGTTTATGTTTTTATTTAGTGAAGATTTATTAATTAGTGAGAGTCTATATTCAGGATTTAATCATAAAGTATGCCTGGTGGTATGTGTGGATGTGGATCTAAGGATTGCCTTCATTTGTGTTTATGGAATATTACTATTGTTATGTTTGAATATGAGTTGATATTATTAACTATGCTAACCTTGGTATGAGTCAAAATAAAACAACAGAGTATGCGTGGTATATCACACAATAAAAACAATCACCCACAACCACATAATTTGGGATATTATCGGTTACAAAATAGGAAATTGTTTTATTTCATCAAAATAAAGCAACTATACTAAGTGTTGTAATCCGACTATGAGTTGTGGTTATTTTGGGGTAGAAAGTGTAAGAATAAGAAGAAATTGTGGAGAAAAGCATCCGATGCATGGTAAAAAGTTTATCGTTTGAGTTATTGATGATAATGAAGAGTTTTTTAAATAACTTGTGCGAAGAAGAGAGCAGAAAAAAATATAGATGGTTAATTTTAATGACATATTGGTGTAGGGTGTTATTGAATTTAGCAACTCTTTTTTGAATGGTTGTATGTTGAAACTTAAGGTTCCTAAGGGGAGTCAATTCTTTCTACAATTTTCGGTGTTTTAGGGCATTAGGGGTGTTGGCTTTTGATTGATCTTGGTTTGGTTAGATTTTTGGAGTTGTTTCTTTTAAGGTGTTTGTGAGTTATGCTCGTGTGATACTGTTGGAGAGTATGTTTTTGATAATTTTTTGGGTTTTATCTATTTCCATTTTGGGTAATTTTCTTGTTCATATTATGTTTTTGGTTAAGCTATGAGTGGTGATGATCTTTTCGAGTGTTTTCATTGTTATGTAATTCGTGTGTGTCTTTGGGTGATGGTTGTTTTCATATTTTGTTTGGATTAATAAAATTGATTTTGGACAAACCAAAAAAAGAAAACAATCGAGCACTTGAGTGTGATAGTTTATGGATTTTAAAAAACAATCGAGCACTTGAGTGTGATAGTTTATGAATTTTCACTTTTTTATTGTAATATTTATTACCAAAATGATAGGGTAGGAACCAAATCATACATTGAACTTATAATGCCTGAATGTTTTGCAAGTGCTAAATTAGGTGGAGGTGATGTCCATGAAGGTGGAAGGATTTGATGACGAATTCCTTTGTCGTGTGTTTGATTATCTTGTGGGTCATGAATCTGAGGCCAAAGCTTTTTTGGCTAAAAGTATGAAGCATAAAAAAATTGGCTTCAAAAATTTTCTCAAGGTTGAAGATATTGATGCTTTAATGTGGTGCAATACTTGTAACATCCCGATTTAAGGCTTAGTCAGAACAGTGGTCTCGGGACCACAAATTCGAAGTTTAAAAATTTTTATTTATTTATTATTATTATGAGGTTATATCCTACTTATATTAGTGTATGAAAAATTTGGTGAGTTAATTTTGATATTTGCGAGCTCGATTGCGAAAAAAGACTAAATCGCAAAAAGGGTAAAAGTTGCATTTTAGTACCCCCAAACGTGTTAAATAGCTAGAGATCTAAAATTGAGGGTATTTAAAGTGAAATTAGACCTCTAAATATGGCTTGGCCGGCCAAGAGACAAGATTTTTCAAGTGGTCAATTTGTTAGGTAAGTGATGTCATTTTATGTGATAAAATAGTACCCTAAATGCCTAGCCTTCATCTTTTCCATCCATTCTCTTCTTATTGACCGATTATACCGGTAAAAGAAAGGGTTTTGAGAGCTTAAAACTTTCAGCCACTTAGCCTCTCTACAAGTAAGTGATTTTAATGAGTTTTCTTAAAGATTTTTACATTTTTGGAACCCCTAAAGCATGAGCTTTCATATGAGGGGACTATTTTGCAAAATGATTAAGAGTTTAGGGTTTTTACATGGATGTATTTGTGATGTTTATTGAGTTTTTATGGAAGAATATGAATCTTAGAAGAGTTCTAAACAACTTTTGTGAAAGGTGTTAGCATGAAAACACCTAAAGGGACTATTTTGCATAAGTTGCAAGATAGGTGATAAGTGTGTGAAATAGTGGGATTTTGGGATTGCTATAGGAGTAAAAATATTTTGGCTAGGCTTGAAATACGAAGAAATTCGATAACAATTGATTTTCAATCATAGGGGTAAAATGGTTATTTTGCCAAAGTCTAGGGGCAAAATGGTCATTTTACCAAAGATGTGAATTTGTGGTGGCCTAATTATAATTAGTGACTAAATGAGTGTATTTTGTTATTCTAGATCAAGTTTTGCCAAATCCGAACCTAGACAGAGGGAAAGCCAAGCAAATCGACTAAAATAACTAGTCGAGTACATTTTGTAAATCGAGGTAAGTTATACGTAAATGATACAACTATATGATTAATATATGTGTTTAAGTTGTCATTGAATGGATATAGCATGAATTGGTTGATTGCGTATTGAGAATGTATAAAGACAATGAGATGATAGAACTCCCATTAGAACACTAGGTAATATACCGAATATTCTAGCTCTGACATTTGGGTCACTTATGTGAGCTAGAGTAAGACATGTCTGGGACATGCGTCAACCACATTATGATAGCCAGTGTAAGACCATGTTTGAGACATGGCATCGACATTGAGATAAGCGCTAGACTAAGACGTGTCAGGGACACGCATCGGCCTTGATAATGATAGTCAGTGTAAGCCATGTTTGGGACATGGCATCGACTTGAGATGTGAGCCAGTGTAAGACTATGTCTGGGACATAGCATCGACACCTTACCCCTAGATTGAGGTTTATAGAAGGACCAGCAACGCACCGAATGGTTTAATGTTGTAAGTATGTTTGCAAGTTAATAATGAAAACATAATCATGTTGCGTGTGATACATGTACCAAATTGGTACGTATGAGAAATGAGGTCATTAGAGAGCATATAACTTGTATGGATGGTAATTAGTAAGTCATACTTTTGCTTATCCTTGTGTTATGATCATGATGATTATTGATAAATTGATGTTGTATGTTTATTTATATGCAACTTACTAATCTTTTATGCTTACCCTCCTTCCTTTCTATTTTCTAATAGTGCCCGCCTATTTAGCTCGAGGATCACTTGGAGTCAGAGACATCGATCACACTATCGTCCGAAACTTTCAGTACAGTTGGATTTATATTTTTGAATATGGCATGTATAAGGCTTAGACTTGATTATTTTGTGTCCTTAAGCATCGGCCTAATGTGTAGGCTTCGGATAAGTCCCACACTTTGAATTTGGTTTTGATATTGACTATTACTCATTTTGATTATGCAAAGACGATATTTCCTTGTTTGAGTATATTTCCTTAGGAAAGAATGTCTATTGTAGCTGATTTGGTTGTATAGTATAGACTAGAATTGATGTTGGTTCAATTTGTGTTAATTGGTGTAAATAAGGGTGGCAAATAAGCATGGTAAATAGCCTTATTTTGTCCACACGGGTAGGTACACGGGCGTGTGTCTAGGCCGTGTGTCCCTTGCACGTAAAAATTTGAAGTCAGTATGCATGGTAATAACCACATAGAAGGAGACACTACCGTGTGTCTCAACCGTGTGGAGGACATGACCTAGTACACGGGCAAGTGCTATGCCCGTGTGACATGTTGGGTGTGCTAACGCTAGAACCAGAATACTCAAGTTTTCTCACATGGGCAAAGACACGGATGTGTCAAGGTCGTGTGAGTAACACGGACCAAGGACACGGGCGTGTGTCCAGACCGTGTGAAGTCTGCACTTGAATTTTGTAAAATGGTGTAAATAAATTGGCCACACGGGTAAGGGACACGGGTATGTTCATAGGTGTTTAGGCCGTGTAAGACACACGAGTCATCAATACGGCCATGTTAGGATGGTCACACGGGCGTGTTACCTTTCCACACGGGCGTGTGCCCTGTTTTAAATGCAAAGTTTGCATAGATTGGAAAGGACCCTAAAGGACTCCGAGTGGTTTCTAATGGTCGATCTAAGCCTCGTAGGCCCATATCAAGAAGATTAAAGTAGAAATTGAAAAAGTTTTAAATTGACCGAGTATTGGTGACTTAAAATGGGTTGCATGTACGTGATCAAGTAGGTAACGCCTTGTACTCCGACATGGCCTTGGTTACAGATATGGTGTGTTACATTTAGTAGTATCAGAGCTATAGTTTAGTCAATTTTAGGACTAACCTAGCGAGATTACGAGTCTAGCTATACATGCCATGAAAATATATTGATAGTGTGATGATTCCCGATGATTATGAATTATGTTTTCATAGAGTAAATGGATCCTGATAGAGCCATGACGGATGACGTGGAAAGTAACGTGCCAGCTCCCGCCGAAGGGATCGCGCTAGTGGAAAGTGAGCCTGTGAATATGGGCCAAGGCGGAGGGGCTAGAGAATCCTACGTTCGAATGATGGATGCTTGGTATACGGAGTTTGTTCGTGCGAATCTGAACACTCCACCTCCCCCACCTCCTCTGATTCCACAATGTGCCCCGGTAGCTCTGCAAGGGGCAGACATGTTTAGAAAAGAGAAGCCTCCAGTAGATAAGATCCGAAAACAAGGGGCCGAAAAATTTTGGGCTAGTATAGATGATGACCCGGAGAGGGCAGAGTTCTGGCTAGAAAATACCATAAGGGTATTCGATGAACTTTCATGCACACCTGAAGAGTGCGTGAAGTGTACCGTGTCACTTCTATGGGACTCGGCTTATAACTGGTGGAACACTCTTGTGTCTGTGGTACCGAGGGAGAGGATTAATTGGGAATTTTTCCAGGAGGAATTTCAAAAAAAGTACATTAGCCAAAGATTCATTAACCCAAAGAGGAAGGAATTCTTAAACCTAAAGCAAGGTCAAATGTCAGTGACGGAGTACGAGCGTGAATTTGTGAGGCTCAGTAAGTATACGTGGGAATACGTGCCTTCGAAAGCCACAATGTACAAAAGATTTGAGGATGGCCTTAATGAAGATATCCGAGTGTTTGTGGGCATCCTAGAATTAAGAGAATTTGTGGCGCTCGTCGAGAGAGCGTGTAAGACAGAGGAGTTGGTAAAGGAGAAGAGGAAAGCAGCCATTGAGTCGTGAGATTTAAAGAAGAGACAGATGGGGAAGTCACATCAGTCTTCCTCCAAAAGATCAAAGAAATTCTCCACCTGATCGAATGCTTCGGTGGGGTATTCAAATAGAAAAAAAAACAGCAAAGCAAGTCATCTAGAGCCCAGACCACCTCGGTCGCGAGTGTCGGCAGTGCTTGGCCAAATAGGCCAGAGTGTTCGCAATGTGGGAAACGTCACTTTTGTGAGTGCTGAGGAAACGGGAAGGGCTGCTTCAAATGTGGGTCACTAGACCACTTCATCCGTAACTGCCCCGAATTGGATGACAGAGAGAGAAAGCAAGATGTGAAAGCAAGTAGTGCTCCCTCGAGGGGTAGACCAAAAAAGAACCCGGACAGTGGAGCCAACAGTAGAACTGCCCCTAGAGATACTACAGTGGGGTCCGAGGGTAGGGCTCCTACAAGGACTTATGTGATAAGAGCCTGTGAAGAGACAGAGTTTCCCGATGTAATCACTGGTACTTTTTCTATCCACAATATAGTTGTTGTTGCTTTAATTGACACGAGATCTACCCACTCGTATATTTTCCTGGAATTAATACCCCGTATGAGCATGATAGTAGAGTCCACCGAGTTTGTGATTAAAGTGTCTAACCCGTTAGGCAAGCATGTGTTAGTAGACCAAGTATGTAAAAATTGTCCTTTGACAATTAGAGGCCATTGTTTTCCGGCCAACTTGATGTTGTTGCCGTTTAATGAATTTGATGTAATCCTCTAGATGGATTGGTTGGCCTCCCATGGTGTTGCAGTAGATTGTGGGCGAAAATTAATAGAGTTGAGATGTGAAAATAAGAATGTTCTTCGAGTTGGACCAGATGAGTCAGAAAATCTTCTGGTAGTAATATCGTCATTGACTGCTGAGAAATATTTGAAAAAGGGATATGATGCTTATATTGCTTTTGTGCTGAATACTCAAGTGTCTGAGTTAAAGATTGAATCAGTGTCGGTAGCCTGCGAGTTTACAGATGTATTCCCGAAAGAATTACCCAGATTACCTCCAGTGAAGGAGGTTGAGTTTGAGATTGAATTAGTCTCTAGAACAGAACCCATCTCGATCACCCCGTATAGGATGGCTCCAATAGAATTGAAAGAGTTGAAAGTACAGTTGCAAGAGCTAACAGATAAGGGTTTTGTCAGACTGAGCTTTTCTCCTTGGGGTGCTCCGATACTCTTTGTGAAGAAGAAAGATGGGTCGATGAGGCTATGCATCGACTATAGACAACTCAAAAAAGTAACAGTGAAAAACAAGTATCCTTTACCAATGATTGATGATTTGTTCGATCAGTTGAAGGGAGCCATCGTGTTTTCTAAGATCGACATGAGGTCTGGCTACTATCAGCTAAGAGTTAAAGAGTAAGATGTGTCGAAGACTGCATTTCGAACAAGATACAGGCATTATGAGTTCCTCGTCATGCCTCTTGGCTTGACTAATGCTCCGACGGTTTTTATGGATCTGATGAACCATATTTTCAGGCTGTATTTGGATAAGTTTGTCGTCGTCTTCATCGATGACATATTAATTTACTCGCGTGATGAGGGTGAACACGCGGATCATATGAGAGTTGTATTGCAAACTTTAAGAGACAAGCAGTTGTACGCCAAATTCAGTAAGAGCAAATTTTAGCTTAAAGAGGTCGGGTTCCTAGGACACATTGTGTCAGGTGATGGGATCCGTGTGGACCCAAGCAAGATTCCGGTTATTTTTGAGTGGAAACTGCTAAGGAATGTGATAGAGGTCTGAAGCTTTTTGGGTTTGGTCGAATACTATAGACGGTTTGTAAGCGGATTCTCTATGATAACTACCCCGATGACTAAACTACTGCAAAAAGATGTCAAGTTTGAATGGACGGAAAAATGCCAGCAAAGTTTTGAGAAATTAAAGTCTTTGTTAATGAAAGCCCCAGTGTTAGTGCAACCGGAGTCGGGCAAGGAATTTGTGGTTTATAGCGACGCCTCCTTGAATGGGTTAGGGTGCGTGCTTATGCAAGAAGCAAGGTCATAGCTTACGCTTCTAGACAACTGAAGCCACATGAGAAAAACTACCCGATGCACGATTTAGAGTTGGCCCCCATTATGTTTGCATTGAAAATCTGGAGACATCATCTGTATGGTGAGAAATGCTGAGTATTTATCGACCATAAGAGCTTAAAATACTTGATGACACAGAAGGAGTTGAATTTGCGGCAACGCTGATGGTTAGAACTAATAAAATATTATGAGTTGATTATTGACTACCATCCAGGAAAAGTGAACGTGGTTGTCGATGTTTTGAGTTGAGGGCTAAACTGACATTTCTTCAAGAGATCTGTGAAGCTCAGAAAGATGATAAGAATTTACAAGCTAAGGTCGCTCAGTGTGAATCGAAAATTGAATTAGAATTTAGTATTGATACCGGTGGATGTATAATGTACTGGGACAAAGTTTGTGTACCCAAGAACAGTGTACTTATTCAGAAGATCTTGAGTGAGGCTCATAGTAGTGGTTTGTCTGTCCATCCGGGAAGTGTGAAAATGTACAACGACCTTAAGAAAATGTATTGGTGGTCGAGTATGAAAAGAGACATTTCAGAGTTTGTGCCCAAGTGCCTAGGATGTCAGGAAGTAAAGGATGAACATGAAGAACCTTAGGGTCTACTTCAGCCTATCATGGTCCCCGAGTGGAAGTGGGATCGAATCACTATGAATTTTGTGACGGGTTTGTCGTTAACGCCTAAAAAGAAAGATGCAGTATGGGTTGTTATGGATAGGCTAACTAAGTCAGCACATTTTATACCAGTGCGTACCAATTACTCCCTCGAGAAATTAGCCGACTTATATATTCGAGATTGTGAGGCTTCATGGAGTACCAATATTGATTATCTCAGATTGAGACCCGAGGTTTACCTCGAGGTTCTGGAAGAAGTTACAAGAGGCTTCAGGAACTAAGTTGAGTTTTAGCACAGCATTTCACTCGCAAACCGACAGGCAGTCGAAAAGAGTAATTCAAGTTTTAGAGGACATTTTGCGGTGTTGTGTTCTTGACTTTCATGGAAGTTGGGAAAGATACTTACCATTAGTTGAATTTGCTTACAACAACAGTTATCAGACAAGTTTGAAAATGGCGCCTTAAGAGGCTTTGTACGGACGAAAATGTCGAACGCCCCTATACTGGACTGAGCTAAGAGAAAGATAGATTCATGGGGTCGACTTGGTCAAAGAGACCGAAGAAAAAGTTAAGGTGATTCATGATTGTTTAAAGGTCACTTCGGATAGACAGAAATCCTATACGGATTTAAAATGAAAAAAAATCGAGTTTCAAGTTAGTGATAAGGTATTTTTAAAAGTATCTCCTTGGAAAAAGGTCCTCAGATTTGGCAGAAAGGGAAAACTAAGCCCGCGTTTTATCGGACCTTATGACGTGATTGAGAAAATTGGGCTGGTAGCCTACCGGTTAAGATTGCCATCGGAATTGGAAAAGATCCATGATGTATTCCATGTATCCATGCTACGTAGATACCGCTCTGACCCTTCACATGTGATTGAGCCAACGAGGTTGAGATTTATCCAGACATGACATATGGAGAAGAACCAGTCAAGATTTTGGCTCGGGAAATCAAATAGTTGTGGAATAAGAGTATAGCACTCGTGAAAGTTTTGTTGCATAGACATGGAGTCGAAGAAGCCATGTGGGAACCCGAGGAGGCTATGAAAGAGCAGTACCCGAACTTATTCACTGGTAAGATTTTCGAGGACGAAAATCCTTAAGGGGGAGAATTGTAACAACCCGATTTAGGGCCCAGTCGAAATAGTGGTCTCGGGACCACAAATTCAAAGTTTGAATTTTTTATTATTATTATGAGGTTATATCCTGATTATATTAGTGTATGAAAATTTTAGTGAGTTAATTTTGATATTTGCGAGCCCGATTGCGAAAAAGGACTAAATTGTAAAAAGGGTAAAAGTTGCATTTTAGTACCCCAAATGTGTTAAATAGCTAGAGATTTAAAATTGTGGGTATTTAAAGTGAAATTAGACCCCTAAATATGGCTTGGCCGGCCATGAGACAAGATTTTTCAAGTGGTCAATTTGTTAGGTAAGTGATGTCATTTTATGTGATAAAATAGTACCCTAAATGCCTAGCCTTCATCTTTTCCATCCATTCTCTTGTTCTTAACCGATTATACCAGTAAAAGAAAGGGTTTTGAGAGCTTGAAACTTTCATCCACTTAGCCTCTCTACAAGTAAGTGATTTTAATGAGTTTTCTTGAAGATTACCCCTAAAGCATGAGCTTTCATATGAAGAGACTATTTTGCAAAATGATTAAGAGTTTAGGGTATTGCCATGGATGTACTTGTGATGTTTACTGAGTTTTTATGGAAGAATATGAATCTTAGAAGAGTTCTAAACAACTTTTGTGAAAAGTGTTAGCATGAAAACACCTAAAGGGACTATTTTGCATAAGTTGCAAAATAGGTGATAAGTGTGTGAAATAGTGGGATTTTGGGATTTCCATAGGAGTAAAAAGAGTTCAGCTAGGCTTGAAATACGACGAAATTCGATAAAAATCGATTTTCGATCATAGGGGTAAAATGGTTATTTTGCCAAAGTCTAGGGGCAAAATTGTTATTTTGTCAAAGATGTGAATTTGTGGTGGCCTAATTATAATTAGTGACTAAATGAGTGTATTTTTTTATTCTAGATCAAGTTTTTCCAAATCTGAACCTAGACCGGGGGAAAGCCAAGCAAATCGACTAAACCAACTAGTCGAGTACATTTTGTAAACCGAGGTAAGTTGTACGTAAATGATACAACTATATTATTAATATATGTGTTTAAGTTGTTATTGAAAGGATATAGCATGAATTGTTTGATTGCGTATTGAGAATGCATAAAGACAATGAGATGATAGAACTCCCATTAGAACAATAGGTAATATACTGAATATTCTAGCTCTGACATTTGGGTCACTTGTGTGAGCTAGAGTAAGACATGTCTGGGACATGCGTCGGCCACATTATGATAGCCAATGTAAAACCATGTTTGGGACATGGTATCAGCATTGAGATGAGTGCTAGACTAAGATGTGTCAAGGACACGCATCGGCCTTGATAATGATAGTCAGTGTAAGACCATGTCTGGGACATGGCATCGACTTGAGATGTGAGCTAGTGTAAGACTATGTTCGGGACATAGCATCGGCACCTTACCCCTAGATTGAGGTTTATAGAAGGACCAGCAACGCACTGAATAGTTCAATGGTGTAAGTATGTTTGTGAGTTAATAATGAAAACATAATCATGTTGTGTGTGATACAGGTACCAAATTGGTACGTATGAGAAATGAGCTCATTAGAGAGCACATAACTTGTATGGATGGTAATTAGTAAGTCATACTTATGTTTATCCTTGGGTTATGATCATGATGATTATTGATAAATTGTTGTTGTATGTTTATTTATATGCAACTTACTAAGCTTTTATGCTTACCCTCCTTCCTTTCCATTTTCTTATAGTGCCGCCTATTTAGCTCGAGGGTCACTTCGAGTCAGAGATATCGATCACTCTATCGTTCGAAAATTTTGGCATAGTTGGATTTATATATTTTAATATGGCATGTATAGGGCTTAGACTTGATTATTTTGTATCCTTAAGCATTGGCCTAATATGTAGGCTTCGGATAAGTCCCACACTTTGAATTTGGTTTTGATATTGACTATTACTCATTTTGATTATGCAAAGATGATATTTCCTTGGTTGAGTATATTGCCTTAGGAAAGAATGTCTATTATAGCTGATTTGGTTTTATGGTATAGACTAGAATTGATGTTGGTTCAGTTTGTGTTAATTGGTGTAAATAAGGGTGGCAAATAGGCTTGGTAAATAACCTTATTTTGTCCACATATGTAGGCACACGGGCGTGTGTCTAGGCCGTGTGTCCCCCGAACGTAAAAATTTCAAGTCAGTATGCATGGTAATAACCACACCGGTAGAGACACGGCCATGGATCTCAGCCGTGTAGATGACATGGCCTAGCACACGGGTGTGTGCTATGCCCGTGTGACATGTTGGGTGTGCTGACGTCAGAACCATAATACTCAAGTTTTCTCACATGGGCAAAGACACGAGCGTGTCAAGCCCGTGTGAGCAACACGGGCCAGGGACACGGGCCTGTGTCTAGGCCGTGTGAAGTCGGCACTTTAATTTCGTAAAATGGTGTAAATAAATTGGCCACACGGGTAAGGGACACGGGCGTGTCCCTAGGTGTTTAGGCCTTGTGAGACACACGGGTCATCACCATGGCCATGTTAGGATGGTCACACGAGCGTCTTACCTTTCCACACGGGCGTGTGCCCTGTTTTAAATGCAAAGTTTGCATAGATTGGATAAGGACCCGAAAGGATTCTGAATGGTTTCCAATGGTTGATCTAGGCCTCGTAGGCCCATATAAAGAAGATTAAAGTAGAAATTGAAAAAGTTTTAAATTGGACCGAGTCTTAGTGACTTAAAATGGGTTGCATGTACGTGATCAAGTAGTTAATGCCTTGTACTCTGACCCGGCCTGGGTTACGGATATGGGGTGTTACAATACTAGTAATGCACTTGGGCACTTATGTAGTTATCATGTGGTGTTCTACTAATTTGTAATATTAATTATGGTTCAGAAACTAATTTATTATTATTCAATCTTTGTTTTTTTATTTTTTATAACATAATTAAGAATCATATATTCGCTTTGTTTGATTTCAATTTATGACTATTAATATTCCAGCTTAATAATTGAATACTATTATATATTTAATTTGATGTATTTATTTATAAATAAATAATTGCTATATATGTAAAAATAGTGTAAAATATAAACTTATAGATATAAAATAAACTCAATTAAACAATAAAAGATAATAAATTCTCAAATGTACATTTGTTTCATTTAAAACAGCTTTAATGAAATATTTTTAGGAAATCTGTCAAACAATAGAAAATATTTTAAACAGATTCATCCAAATACCAAAAAATATTAACTTTTCCAAAAAAGTAAGTCATTTTCCTGAAATCATTTTTCGGAAACTATTTTTAGTTAAACAAATGAACCCTTACTTAGTCTCTTTTTCTTAATTTCATGTGTTATGTCACACCTAGTTATCTTTTATGTCTAGAAATTTAAGGAAAGTTAGGATTAAATTGAACACACTGGTGAATTGTCGGCCTTCACTAGGAAATTCAAAAATTTTAGTGGTTGAATTGTGATTAGTTGGATCTCAATTCCGGTTTAGTTAGTTTGGGATAGTCTATGTCCTTAGTGGGAGACAAAATAATTAATAGTGAATGACTAAAATAGACTAAGGAGACCATGTAAATTTTGGATATATATATGTGTGTGGAGAGGAAAGAATTCTCCTAAATTAACTTAGATATAAACGTGAGATTTGAGCCCAGGAAGAAGATAATTGGATAAGCTGGTATGCCCTTAAGCATCCATGTACTCGTGGATTAGAGGAAAGAGAAGTAAGAAATTTCAAAAAGCTTTTGTATAATTATGGATTCTGAGCTTTAAAGTTCGAAATACCTTCGAATTGACCAATAAATGGTTGTTATGCCTAGCTGCCAGGACGAAGGAGGTTCTGGCATTTGGACAAGCAAAGCTGTCAAGGATAAAGGAAGTACGATGAGTTTTTGTACTCAACTTTTGGGTGATCATTGATGTTGTGTTGCTTGCTTGAACCCCATCCGTGCTTGCTCTAGGTTGTGTCTAAAGCCATGGTTGTGCATGAACATGGATGTCAAGTAAATTGTGTATGCATAATGTTACAAATGTAGTGATTCACTATTATATGGTTGTGAATTTGTGAATAGATGCATGATGCATTGTCTATGATAATAACTAGCACAATGAATTGTATGAAATACATGAATGTAGTATATGCGGAGTGTGGAGGTAATTTACTTTGAAGGGGTAGATGAAGCTAGGAATAATTGACAGAATGGAGGAATTGGCGGATTGTTAATGGGCTATAAGCGAGTATGGCAGTGTCATAGAATGTAATCAATTGGCTCGCAAGAGGGTCACCGTGACAATGCTCTATCGACTCTATAGAGTGACACTACGATGGCGATAGAGTGACATGGTGACAATAGTCCCTCGAGTCACCGTAATGATGGTATAGGCAGGTCCTTTGGGGTGACGCTGTAGAAACGCTTATCAAGTCCTATGGGGTAACATATCAAAAGAGGTTTAGTGATTCCTAAGAATTTAGAGTCCATTAGGACATTAAACATGGGTTCATACTATGGAAGACCATAGCTAGGCTATGGCATCAAAGGGAGTCCGCTAGGACATTAAACATGGGTTTATACTATATAAGACAATGGCTGGGCTATGGCGTTAGATAAAGTTCGCCAAAATGTTGAACTAGGAAACTGATAGGACAAGGAAAGAGAGATTGATGTACGACTAGCACGAAGAGTAGTATGATCGGACACATACGACACGTTTGAGAACGCGGGTAAGCGAGACAGTTCAAGGATCTGTCAAATTACGAAAATAAGAAAAGTTAATAGAAATGTCTGAGAATGCAAGTAAGCTATTGACGAGGGATTTTGCCAAATTGTTATGAAAAAAGAAACTAGAATATTCGAATCTTAATGATGCGAGGGAAATAAGAGGGATAACTATGTTAAAGTGTGAAGTATTTGCGGGTACTAGTTCATAGGTTTGTGGCAAGTAAACAGAAAGTTGGGCGATAATGATCAAGCGAAACCTAAGCCTAAGCGTCTGCATGTAAAAAGGTAGCCAGATACGGGTAAGTCCATTGATGTTCAATTGGAGCTAATGATCACGAGAACAGTCTGACTGGCAGAGTCTACCAAAAATCTACAAAAAGGAATGATTTTTTACTAGGACTACGTGACGTAGGATAGACCACAGGGGCTAACAAAAGAAAATTTCTGCCAAGGGCAAGCAACGGAGGGTATGATTCATTAAGAACTATCTGTTAATTTCAATTTTCAGAAGTTTGGAGCAAGGTGAATTAATAGCTTAGGGCTAGATTTTAAACTACAAATCTGCTAGGAAGATGGGCCATTTATAAAGTTAGCTTATCATCATGTTTAGTACTATGAATTTGGACTGGAGGAAGTGTTAAGGTGGAAAATCCTAAGTTTAATCTAGTATTGGATGAATAGATCAAGGTAAGGATTTGAATTTAAAGAGAACATAAGTGGAAGACAGTCAGTGGTAGGCAACAAACTTTGCATCCAAGTGTATGGTTAACTGTGAGAGTTAAGCTTGTTAAGATATAGAGGAATCTAGGATGAGGCAGAATTAGACCAGGACCACAGAAAACCATTATTGTAAAGGACGCACTTACTTCTAAGATAGAGAATAAGTCTACCAGAATAGACAGGAAGTTTGAAATTTCTGCTTTAAAATTTTTTTTCTTAAAGACTACGAAATATTCTTGTTCGATTGTTTCATAGAATATTACTAATTTCATTTGAACTTACAAATTTACTGCCTGTTTGTACGATAAATGTTTTAACTTGAAAATCAAGTGGAGGGATCAAGCAAAGCACCCCCAAATTTGAGGCTTAGGCGTGGAAGTTGTTCATATGTATAGAGGAGCTCTCTTAGAGGTCATACCTCAGAAATTAAGTTGAATGTAAAAATATTAAATTTTTTAATTTAGAATTGTAAATACCGCTAAGATTGTTAAGATAGTAAATTTTTGAAAATTATATTTCTTAATGTAGCAGAGTCAAAATACTTAAATAAATTATTCAAAAAATTTTGGTAGATTATTGGGTCATTCGTGACATTGAGCACCAACCCTGGTGATGTGGTCGTGTATGAGGTGTTACATGTTAGGTGGAAAGAATTGTTGAAGGGATTCAGCCAGTACTGTGGCCTCTTTAGTAAGCCATCTTTATTTTTGTATGTAACATGTAATCGCTAGGGATAGAATGAATCTTAGTTTCCACTAGTTTTAAACTCGAAAGCTTGTATTTGGACTGTTGATTTGTATCTTTGGGCTCTGGTGAGAAGCATAACTAGGCTATACACCAACAATTTTTAATGATGATTGTCGGCCAGTAATGAATTTTGAACTTCTTTATGAATGTTAGCTTATTTTATGTTTTATATAGACATGTCGATGTTTATAAGGCTTTCGCCAAATGTTTTTTAGACTATGCTAAATTATACATGGCATATTACTACATAAAGTGGTTTTTCTTATATTTATATGTCATCGTGATCGGTTGTTTAACGTCACAACAATAATGTGCAAGCGTACACTACCAGTGCAAGTATAGTAGACAGATATAAGACTATCGGATATCGATCGCACGAGGATGGTTGTCTTTTGTCTATCAATGTCAATGCAATAAATAGATAGAAACGAGATAAATTGTGAAAGTAGTTGTCGAAGCAATAACTTGAAAACAATAAGATAAAATATGATCATGATAAACTAGGATCCCCAACGTGAATATTCAATAGAATACTAAGTGCTCACAAGGTATAAAAGGATAGGTGATTGTCGATGCATTAAATTGTAATGAATATCTTACCAAGCTTAATTTCTATATTTAATCTAAGACTTCAACATGCACATTAACCACACCTTCTGATTATGGCAATGGAACACTATTAAGAACAAGTGGATTAAATTCTTCTAATCCTCAAGCAACTTCCGTTGTCATGTTTGTTAGCTTGAACTGTCCCTGCACTTTCCAGTGTCAGTGGTCGCAATAACATTTCCATGCTAAAAAAATTCAAACCCAAAGATCAAATAGTAAACATAAGATTGAATAAAATAACATTTAACCTAGAAATCATGTCTACTTTCGTATAAACATGAAATAGAAAGTAATCACCATCGTTTAGAAAAGAAATATAAAAGAAACAAGTGGAGAATACTATTCCTAGACAATCTCAACTTGAATATCTCCATTCCCTCTTGTGTTGCACTCAGGGCTCCTCATCAGGAGCTGATCTGCATCCTTTTCACATGGGTTCACTCATAGGAGACTTAAGCTGCTATAGTTAAAAAGCTTCAAAAGATAGGTTGAAGAATATAATACCCCACAAAAAGCCTTCCTCCTTCTTTTCCTTTGCACATGATTATTTTTATTCTTCCAAATAGCACAGGTGTCCTTTCATCAGAATCATACTGCCTCTGTACGTGCAAGTTGGTTATACCAAACTGGACAGCTCACACATTTTTGTTCTTATTCGGATAGCTATCAAGTGTGGCGACAATTCTGGGTGCAATCTGGAAATACTCATGCAACGACATCAGTACCAAAACATGAAAAAATTAAGGATAAATAAGCTAAGATCCACTGAGTTATAAAATGCAATTTACTGAAATGAATATGCTAAAATATGTGCTAAAGATAACTAAATGGGGACAAATTAACCAATACGTAGGGATAAAACATATGTTCTTTCTAGTACTATCACATCGATATTTAGGTTAATGCCCCAATTCATGGAGTAATCCATCAAACTTAAAGTGTTAAAATTTCAATTTTTTTTGTTAGTCCAATTTGTTTTAGATTATAACGCTCCATACCCAGACTCGGTGATCGAGTTGGGTGTAGGGTGTTACAATATCCGGCCCAACAATTTGTCTCTCATCGAACTCTGCTCAACACAAAGGAGTTCTACAATTCCTACCATACAACGCCTCAAATGGTGACATCTATATACTCTTCTAAAAATAGATTTTGTAGGCGAACCCCGCTAATGGTAGATATGGCTCCCAATTACCACTGAACTCAATGACACACCTGCGCAACATGTTCTCGAGAATCTAAATCACCATTTTCGACTGACCATCTATCTTAGGATGATAAGTCATACTAAAGTTAAGCTTCGAACCCAAAGCTTCTTGCAAACTTCTCTAAAATCTCAAAGTGAAACATAGATCTCTATTAGAAATGATAGAAACTGACACTCCATGAAGTCATGCAATCTCAACTATATACTACTCTGCGAACTTCTACAACAAGTAATTCGTACGCACAGCCAGGACATGCGTACTCTTCGAAAACTGATCAATAATCACCCAAATTGAATCCTTCTTTGTCCGGGTCAAAGGCAAACCTGAGACAAAGTCCATAATGATCCTATCCCATTTCCACTCTAGAATCCTAATCGCCTCAAGCAAACCTAAAAAATGTTGATGCTCCACTTTCACATTCTGACAGATCAAATATCTAGATACAAGTCAGTCACATCACGCTTCAACCTAGGCCACAAACATAACCTTCGAATATCCCGATACATTTGGTTACAACTAGGATGCGTAACATATGGGTTACTATACACTTCAGTAAGAGTCGCATGATTTAGTTCCATATTAATAGGCACACAAAGTCTCCCTCAAAAACTCAAAATAACATTAGCATTCAACTCGAAATCTCCACCACTACCTTGCTCAACCTACTGGATCTTCTTTACCAAAGTCTCATCAATCATCTGCCTCTTCTTAATCTGCTGGGACAAAGTCAACTTCACTTGGAGTTTAGCCAACAAACCATTATCACCAGTTACAGACAAGTGTGCAAAGATAGCTTACACTTTGATCATCGACTTCCGGCTCAAAGTATCAATAACTGCATTCACTCTACCTGGATGATACTCGATCACACAGTCACATTCCTTCAGTAGCTTAATCCAATGTCTTTGTTTTAAGTTCAACTCCTTCTGAGTAAGTAGATACTTAAGACTCTTTTGATCTGTGTAGATGACAAACCTCTCACCATACAGATAATGATGTCAAATCTTGAGCGCAAATACCACCACTACTAACTTCAAGTCATGGGTTAGGTAATTAAGCTCATATGGCTTCAACTATCTCGAGGCATGAGCTGCAACCTTACTATCTTGCATCAGAACACAAACAAGTCCCGTATATGAATCATTACTGTAGACCACATACTCCTTCCCAGATTTTGGCTAAATCAACACGGGAGCCTAGAAACACGAAAATATACACACTTTTTCATGCCATTCTTAACTCAAATCCATGCAGTTTCGATAAAATTCTTGTCAAAAAATGTATAATTATTATAAAATAATTAAATTGTACTTAAATTATGAACATGTTGAATTTTATTTAATTTTATAATAAATTTTGATTAATTTTGATAATTTTCAACAAATTTGTACAAAGAGCGAAAATTAGCTCGGCAGACACTACTAGAAGCACAAAATCAAGAAGTGATTTTTGAAGCATTGAGGCGAAATAATTTTTCAGCGTAAGACAGTCTAAATTATGTATATTAAACAATATTATAATTAATTTTAATTTTAATCCAATTTAATTTAGGTTAAATAAATTATTATTAATTAATTATGAAAAGTGGCCTAGTTGAGCTGAATCGAGAAAACCAATCAAACCGAGCACTGGGCAACCCAAAACTATCTCACATTCTGGCCCATTCAGCTTGTTTGGCTGATTATTTGGCTTGCAAAATGACCCTTGAAGACTCCTTCAAATTGCATTCAAACCCCTCCACTATTCATGCTTTTCAAGATTTGCCCCTACCAAAAAATAGCATGTTTGAAATCTTCAAACATGCCACATGTGTGGCCAGTCATGGGGGGAGTCTTTGGCTACTGATTTTGGCTATTTTTAGAAATTTTCTCAACCTATAAATACTCCCATTGGCTGCTTACTTCAAGCACATCTCAAAACCATTCATTCTTCAATTATATCTCACTTTTCTCTCTTCATTGTTCTTCATTGTTCTTCCCATATTCCTTTGTTGATTTCACCTCTTGAAAAAGAGTCCTTCAACCACCATTTGGAGCAACATTCAAGTGTTCGTCGAAGCTTCAGTTCAACAAGAACAAACGGAGAATGAGGAGCAGAGCAAACTAGACAAGCCTCGGAGAAACACCAGATTTGATTCTTGTTCCTTACCCTTTTAATTTTATTATTGTTGTTATGAACATGTCTATGAATATTTGTGATGGTGATATGTTTAATTTAATTAATATGACTTAAATTTAATTCGTGTTAGGTTGATTGCATTTCGTCTACTTAATTTATTAAAATTGTGTTTGTGTTGTTATAAGCCTCGGTAAGATGTTTGATTAAGTAAAACCATGCCTTAATTATTTAAACGTATTGAAATTGTAATTAATTGAAATAATACTTAGTCAGTGCATGTTTAATCATCTAAGGTAGTTGTGTAACATCATGAAATATGGCCTAGTTGGAATAGTGGTTTTGGGACCACAATTCAAACTTTAAAATAATTATTTCATGATCATTATGAGGTCTAGGATATTAAAATAAGCATGTGTTAAATTTTCATGAAGAAATTCTATGTTTAGAGTGTCCAATTAGAAATTAAGGACCAAATTGAATAAATTGCAAAACTTAGATTCTAGAAGGAATTTGTATGAAATTACTTTGGAATATTAATTGGAGATCTTTAAACAGTAATTTTCCAAATTTTTATGTTTTTGGACAAAAATGGGTATGCATGGAAAATTTGGAAAGGTTAGTAAGGAAGGTCATTTTGATCATTTGGTTAATGAATGTAATAAAAAGGGGAAAATCAAGCAAAATTCACTCATTTTCTTCTCCATGCTGCCGAATTTGAAGGGGTCTCCATAGCTAGGGTTTTCCAACATTTCAAGCTTGATAGTAAGTCAATCCTAGCATCATTTTTAATATTCTTCGTATTTTTGAGATCCTCGTAACGTGCTCTTTCTATTTCTACCCATATCTCAAGCTAGGGTTCGTGTTTAGAAAATTACCCATGTATGAAATGCTTGTGTTTTGATGATTTATGGAGGAATATGAAAGATTAAAGGATGGTAAACAATTTTTACCAGGTAGTTTTTCATGGAAATGGCCTAAAGGACCATTTTGTAAAAGTTATAAAAATGGGTAGAAAAATGTGAAATAAACAAAAATTGTGGGCTACTATAAGCATGAAAAATATTTGGCTAGGCTTTGGTAACCTAGAAATTACATGCATTTCATTATACGGGCCTTAAGACTAGATTGTAAAAGCTGTGAAAGGTTAGGGGCAAATTGGTCATTTTACCCTAGAATGGGTTTTAGGTCGGAATTGAATAATGTGAGATGTTAATAATTTATTTTTACTAACATAGACCCTGAGGAACCAATTTCGGAGGTTGACCGTAGAAAACGAAAGGTTTCGGAATAAACGAAATGTAAATCTGAAACAGCTACCAGGTAAGTTCGTATAACCTGAAGTAAACTTTTAATATACTTAAATATGCACATTCTCGAATGTATGAAAATCTAGATATTCATTGCATGATAATCTATGAAATGTGCTAGTGTAAACGAAAGGATGAGAAATGTCTCAGTTGAATAAAAAGGATTATCTGATGGATACGCTATTGTTACATGATACGAGATCCTGCATGTGTAGCAGAAAAGGATTTAGCCCAGATGGGTAATCCGTTGATCTCGGTATAGAAAGGATCTAGCCCATACGGGTGTTCCTAAAGTGATCTAGCCTCCTAAAGAATATGTGTGCATTATGGATTTAGCCCAGACGGGTAATCCGATTAGGGTCTAAATTTAGCTTGGACTGGTAATTCAGATCCGAGCTCATTAAGAGTGTTTGTCGTTACAAAGGATTCAACCTAGACTGGTAATCCGACATCACTCCATGAGTTTATACTACGGGAGATTTAGCCTGGACTGGTAATCCCGCCATAAGATGTGAGGTTCGCGGGAGTGCGTGCTTGAAAATGGTCACTTGTATAACTTGACGGTAAATGGGCTATCCATCGAGATTTCTGAGAAATTCAACGGGATTAAAACGAGAAATGAGAATGGAAATTCTTGAATCGATGAGCTCAACTAGATTAATCTTATAATACATTGACATGAGACTAACTTGATGATTTTAGTGCATGTGATAGGAAACTATCTTATACTTGTTGGGATGTATGACTAATATGGTTGTATGTTAATTAACCGGTAAGTTTACTTTCTAGTTATCCGAACTTACTAAGCATATAAATGCTTACCCCCTTCCATTTTCCCTGTCTTACAGAGCTCGCGGACTTGTGAAGGTTGGAAGACAGTTGGAGAAAGTCATCACACTATCAACTTGTTCAACTTTGGTATATAGAAAATTTTATTTTGTTTAATGGCATGTATAGGGTTTTTGGTTATTTTGTTGTATGTGTCATTTGGCTAGCCAATGTAAAGGCTTAAATGGTATACCTATTCTTTTGTATATGGCCATGAGATATGGCTCATATTGATGTAGGTTGTAAACCTACTAATGATGCATGTTTATGTTTTAAATATTTCATGAGATATGGTGAAGAGGTTTAACATGGATGGATGCTTGAAATGGGACCTAATAATTTGAGAGTGGACATAGCATGTAATGGTATATGGTTATAATATGACCTAAATGTAAAATGTGATATGTTAATCCCTCATACGCAAAGGATAATTTAGCATGTACTAAGCCGATGAGATGAGGCTAACATGTAATGAGTTATGCTAAGGTTGTTTAAGAGTATAATAAGACCATATTATACATCATTGAAGTCTATAAGTGTGTGTGGATGTTAGAGGGTGACCAACGGCTTGGAAAATAGCCCTAAAAAGGTCCACACGGGTAGACACACAGGCATGTGTCTAGGCCGTGTGTGACACACAGTCAACCCCCAATAGCGTGTTGCCTGGCCGTATGTCCCCTGCAGCTAAAATTTTAGGCCAGTTTGCATGGTAGTAAACACACGGGCAGAGACATGGGCATGAAATGAAAACCCCTGTAGGATCGAAATGAAAAATATTTTTTAGAAATTCAACACGGGTGAAGGACACGGGCATGTCCCAAAGGCACACGGGCGTGTGAGGCATTAACCTAGAAATTTTCTTGAAATTTTCTTAAGTTCCTGGTTTAGTTCCAAATTACCTTTTTAGTATGTATTGGGTCTTGTGGGCCCAAGAGAGGGACAATGAGATCTTATTTGATGGTTTTTTATTTGAAATGAAATTTTGTTGCCTGGTTTTTCATAATTGTCTGAGTATGTTTTCGGGTAACGCCTTGTATTCTGTCTCAGTGTTGGATACGGGAAAGGGGTGTTACATTTAATGGTATCAGAGCTATGATTTAGTCAGTTCTAGGACTACCGTAGGGTGTATCGAGTTTTAGATATACATGCTATTATACGAACGTTGATAGTGTAATATCTCCTAATTGTTTAATTGTTTTTGAATATCGTAAATGTCTTCCAATCAAGCACAAGAGGCTAGATGTCTGAAGGCCTATGTTTAAAGGCCGAGAAGAGGCCAGAGCCGCCTTCTTTGACATGATGGATAAGTGGTTTGGGGATTATTTGAGAAATCTCCCCAATATACCACGACCTCCCCTACCCCTAACCGACCTGATGAGGAAGTGCCATGAGGTATGGCACCTGTAAGAATTGGTAAAGTCCCGGTGGACAAGCTTAGAAAGTATGGGGCTGAAGAATTTAGAGCTAAGATTAATGATAATACTGAACGAGCCGAGTTCTGGCTCGAGGACACTACACAAGTATTGGACGAGTTATCGTGTACACCTTTGGAGTGTTTAAAGTGTGTTGTATCTCTTCTAAATGATACTGCATACCACTGGTGGAAGACTGTATCTTCAGTGGTGCCAAAGGAAAACATCACTTGGGAATTTTTCCAAGCGGAGTTTAAAAAGAAATATATCAGTCAAAGGTTCTTAGACTCGAAGCGATAGGAGTTCTTGGAACTCAAACAAGGAAATAAGACTGTATCGGAATACAAAAGGGAATTTGTAAGACTAAGTCAGTATGCGACTGAATGGTTATAAACAGAGTCAGAAATGTGTAAACACTTCGAGTAAGGTCTGAATGAGGAAATCAAGCTGTTAATCGGGATCCTTGAGATACGAGAGTTTGCTGCATTAGCTGATCGGGCCAAGAAGGCCGAGGAGCTCAATAATGAAAGGAAGCAAGCTAAAAGAGAAGCTCGAGTTTTGAGCAAGAGATCTAGCGGTGGGACGCTCTCATTTCCCACAAAAAAATCAATGAGTCGACATGAACGCTCCACTTCATCAGTAGGATATTCGGATAGAGCGAGAAGCTCCAAACGACGTAACCAAAAGTCTTCCTCCCCGATCATGACTAGTGTGGGGAGTGTAGATGACCAAAAGCCGAAGTGTAAAAGCTGCAATAAATTTCACTTTGAAGAGTGTCGAATGAAGAGCAGTGCGTGCCATAGATGTGGTTCTCTTGACCACTTCCTCAGAGACTGCCCAGTGCGAACCGATAAAGAGATGGAATTAGCCCTGAAGTTGAGTGCTCCTATTTCACGAGGTAGACCTCCGAGATATCCTAAAAATGCTAGTGGCAATCGAGTTGCGGCTAAAGACACTGCTCGAGAGGAAGCCTCTGCTCTTGACGACATCACGGGTACCTTTTCTCTTTTTAATACTTGTGTTGTTGCCTTAATTGATCCGGGATCGACATATTCATACATTTGCATGAGATTAGTGTCTAGTATGAATATTACCATTGAACCTACAGAATTAATAATCAGAGTGTTGAACCTATTAGGCAAGTCAGTCCTGGTGATAAAGTCTGTAAGAATTGTCCTTTGACGATTCAGGGTTATCATTTTCCAACTAACCTTATGTTATTGCCAGTTGATGAGTTTGATGTAATACTTGGCATGGATTGGTTAATTCTGCATGATATAATTGAAAATTGTGGTAGCAAGTATATTGAATTGAAGTGCCCAGATGGTGAGATTCTACGGGTTGACTCAAGAGAATTGGGTACACCTTCGGTTGTAATTACATTAATGGTTGCTCAAAGATATATGAGAAAAGGGTACAAAGCCTACCTTGCTTTTGTACTAAACACTAAGGAAACGAAGTTGAAGATTGAGTCCATACTAATAGTATGTGAATATTCAGACGTGTTCCTAGAGGAATTACCCGGATTACCCCCTAATAGAGAGGTAGAGTTTGGTATTGAAGTGGTGCCAGGAACAACTCCTATTTCTATTGCTCCGTATAGGATGGCACCAACCGAGCTGAAAGAGTTAAAAGCACAGTTGAAAGAACTGATGGACAAAGGTTTTGCAAGGCCATGTTTTTCGCTTTGGGGTGCTCCCATATTATTTGTAAATAAGAAAGATGGTTCAATGAGGCTGTGTATAGATTATCGGCAACTGAACAAGGTAACTATCAAGAATAAGTATCCTTTGCCAAGGATCGATGGTTTGTTCGACTAGTTGAGGGGAGCCACTGTATTCTCTAAGATAGACCTGAGATCCGGCTACTATCAATTGCAAGTTAAGGAATCAGACATGCCTAAGACAGCTTTCAAAACAAGGTATGGCCACTATGAATTTCTTGTCATGCCGTTTGGATTGATGAATGCACCGGCTGTATTTATGGACCTAATAAATAGGATATTTCAACCATACTTGGACAAGTTCATCGTTGTGTTCATTGAAGACATTTTGATTTATTCCAAATATGAGACAAAGCATGCGAAGCATCTGAGGATCATGTTACAAACCTTACTGGAAAAACAATTGTATGCTAAGTTTAGCAAGAGTGAGTTTTGGCTCCAAGAGGTAGGGGTTTTGGGTCACATTTTTCAGGTGATGGCATCCAAGTTGAGCCAAGTAAGATCTCTACTATTGTAGAATGGAAACCGCCTAAAAATGTAACCGAGGTTAGAAGCTTTTTGGGCTTAGTCGGTTACTACCAAAAATTTGTGAAAGGATTATCCATGATAGCAACTCCAATGACGAGGTTGCTATAGAGAGATGTTAAGTTTGAATGGTCAGAAAGGTGTCAGTAGAGTTTCGAGAAGTTGAAGACATTGCTGACTAAAGCCCCAATTCTAGTATTACCTGAGTCGGGAAAATAGTTTGTGGTCTACAGCGATGCGCCCTTAAATGGACTAGGTTGTGTGCTTATGCAAGATGGCAAGGTGATAGCCTATGCTTCACGGCAGTTGAAGCTACACGAGAAGAATTATCCGATGCACAACTTAGAGCTTGCCGCCATTGTTTTTGCCTTAAAAATTTGGAGACATTATTTATATGGTGAGACTTGTCGTATTTTTATAGACCACAAGAGTTTGAAGCATTTGATGACTCAAAAAGAATTGAATCTGAGACAACAAAGATGGTTAGAATTAATTAAGGATTACGAGCTGATCATCGATTACCACCCGGTAAAGACGAATGTGGTCACCGACACGCTAAGCAAAAAATCTTTGTTTGCATTGAGGGCCATGAATGCTCGATTGGCGTTATTTGATGATGGTTCGATCTTGTCAGAGTTAAGGACTAGGCCGACATTTCTTCAGGAAATTTATGATGCTAAGACTAATGATAGTGACCTGCAAGCTAAAAGAACTCAATGTGATTCGGGCATCGAATTAGATTTTCAAATCAGTTCTGATGGATGTTTGATGTTTAGAGATAGAGTATGTGTACCAAGGAATGATGAATTTATTCAGAGAATTTTGTAAGAGGCACATGATAGCCGTTTGTCTATTCATCCTAGAAGTACCAAAATGTATAATGATTTAAAGAAAATGTGCTGGTGGAATGGCATGAAAAGATACATCTCTGAATTTGTATCAAAATACTTGATATGTTAACAAGTCAAAGCCGAACATCAAGTACCTTCAGGTTTGTTACAGCTTGTGATGGTCCCCGAATGGAAGTGGGACAGAATTACTATGGACTTCGTGACAAGATTACTATTGACCCAGAAAAAGAAAGATGCTATATGGGTTGTGGTTGATAAGTTGACAAAGTTGGTTCATTTTATCCCGTTAAAGACAGATTATTCACTTGATAAGTTGGCCAACTTGTATATATATGAGATTGTGAAATTACACGGGGTATCGCTAGCGATTATTTCAGACAGAGACATGAGATTCATTTCAAGATTCTGGAAGAAGCTACAAGAAGCCTTGGGTACTAGGTTGAGTTTTAGTACTGCTTTTCACCCGCAGACTGATAGTCATTCTGAGTGGATGATTCAGATTCTTGAGGATATGTTACGATGTTGCATCCTCGAATTTCAGGGAAGCTGGGAAAAATATTTGCTATTGGTAGAGTTCGCCTACAACAACAATTTTCAAACGAGTTTGAAGATGGCGCCTTATGAGGCCTTGTATGGTAGAAAGTGCTGAACTCCATTGTATTGGATAGAACTCAAGGAGAGTCAGGTTCACGGAGTTGATCTGATCAAGAAAATAGAAGAAAAGCTTAAAGTGATACGTGACTGCTTAAAAGAGGCATCAGATAGGCAAAGTCATATGCTGATCTGAAAAGAAAAAAGATTGAATTTCAAGTTAGAGATAGAGTATTCTTGAAAGTATCTCCATGAAAAAAGGTATTGAGATTTGGCCAAAAAGGCAAACTAAGTCCGCGATTTATCGGACCATACGAGATCATTGAAAGAGTTAGACTATTAGCCTACCGTTTGGCGTTGCCACCAGAACTGGAAAAGATTCACGACGTGTTCCATGTATCTATGTTAAGGCGATATCAATCATACCCCTCTCATATGATTTCACCGACGGAGATTGAAATTAGACCAGACATAACGTATGGTGAAGAACCGGTCAAGATTTTGGTTCGTGAGGTTAAACAGTTGAGAAATAAAGATGTGGCTTTGGTAAAAGTTTTATCGCATCGACATGGTGTGGAAGAGGCCACATGGGAGGCAAAGGAAACCATGAGAGGCCAATATCCAAACCTATTCACTAGTAAGACTTTCGAGGACGAAAGTCCTTAAGGGAGGAAAAATGTAACATCCCAAAATAGGGCCTAGTCGGAATAGTGGTTTCGGGACCACAAATTCGACGTTGAAATATTTTTTTAAAGATAATTATGAGGTCTAGAATATGAAAATATGTTTGTGTTAAAGTTTCATGAAGAAATTTTATGAGTAAGGTGTCCAATTGGAAAATAAGGACCAAATTAAATATATTGCAAAACTTGGATTCTAGAAGCAATTTATATGAAATTGCCTTGGAAAATTAATTAGAAGTCCTTAAAGAGAAATTTGTCTAATTTCTAAGTTTTTGGACAAAAATGGGCATGTATGGAAAAATTTGAAACTTTAGTAAGGAAAGGCATTTTGGTCATTTGATAATAAATGAAATAAAAAAGGGAAAATGAAGGCAAAATTCACTCATCTTCTTCCTATAACTGCTGAAATTTCAAGGGTTCCATAAGCTAGGGTTTTCAACATTTTCAAGCTCAATAGTAAGTGCTCCCTAGCCCCGTTTTTAATGTTCTTCGTATTCTAGTAGCTTACTATCTTCATTTTTACCCGTATTTCATGCTAGGGTTCATGTTTAGAAAATTACCCATGAATGAGATGCTTGTATTTTGATGTTTTATGGAGGAAAATAAGAGTTTAAAGGATGGTAAACAACTTTTACTAAGTGGTTTTTCATGGAAATGGCTTAAAGGACTAGATTGTAAAAGTTGTAAAAAGTAGATAGAAAAATGTGAAATAAAAGAAAATGTCGGCTGCTATAAGAATGAAAAATATTCGGCTAGGTTTGGGTAACCAAGAAATTTCATGCATTTCATTATACGAGCCTAAGGACTAAATCGTAAATAATGTGAAAAGTTAGGGGCAAAATAGTCATTTTGTCTGGGGTGAAATTTAGGCTCGAAAAGAATAATGTGATATATTGATAATTCATTTTTATTGTTATAGACCTTGAGGAACAAATTCCGGAGGTCGATCGAGGAAAACAAAAGGTTTCGGAATAACCGAAACACCAAATCGAAACGAATACCAAGTAAGTTCGAATAACTTAAAGTAAACTCATAATATGCCTAAATGTATACTTTGTGAATGTGTCATAATTGCATATAATAATGGCATGAAAATTCATGAAATGTGTTAATAATAATGATAAGATGATAAATGTTCCGGTTGAAGTTAAAAAGGAAAATTCGATGGATATACCATGGAAGTTAAAAAGCAAAATTCGATGGATATACCATGGCTTACATGACTTGAGATCCCGCATGTGTTGCAGAAAAGGATTTAGCCCAGACGGGTAATCCGTTGATCTCAAATATAGAAAGGATCTAGCCCGGATGGGTGTTCCTTGAGTGATCGAGCCTCCCGAAGAATATGTGTGCATTAGGGATTTAGCCCAGACGGGTAATCTGATTAGGGTCTGAGTTTATACTACGGGGGATTTAGCCTAGACTGGTAATCCCACCGTAAGATGTGAGGTTCGCGGGAGTGCGTACTTGAGAAGATCACTCTCATGACTTGACGGTAAATGGATAATCCATCGAGATTTTTGAGAAACTCAACGGGATTAACATGAGATATAGAAATGAAAATGTTGGATGATGAGCTCATCTAAGACAATTTACATGATGAATTGTTATGGAACTAACTAGATGTTTGAGTGCATGTAATAGGAGGCTATCCTATATTTATTAGATTGGTTGTCTAATATGGTTGTATGCTAATTAATCGGTAAGTTTACTTTCCAGTTATTCGGGCTTACTAAGCATGTAAACGCTTACCCCTCTCTTTTCTTACCTTACAGAGCTCGAGGACTCGTAGAGATTGGAAGACGGTTGGAGAATCAACACACTATCACCTCGTCTAGCTTTGGTATATAGATACTTTCATTTTGTTCAATAGCATGTATAGGGCTTTTGTTTATTTTATAATATGTGTCATTTGGTTGGCCAATGTAAAGGCTTAAATATTAAACTTATTCTTTTTGTATATGGCCATAAAACATGGCTCATTTTGTTGTAGGTTATAACCTACCAACCATGCATGTTTATGTTAAAAATGTTCTTGTTATGATTGAATGTGGTATATCTTAAATAGGCATTTCTAATGTAGCCAAAACATTTGGAGATAGTTGGGTCATATTTGGCAATGAACTATAATAATGAGTCAAGTCTAAATGTGTTTCAACAGGATGGACATCCCCAATATAAAAAGGGAATAATTGAGCATGTACTTAACCGATGATATGAGGTTAAAATGCAATAGATTCATTGATGATAGCCCTTGAGTATATTTAGGTCATGTTAAATGCAATTGGGGTTCACATATGTTAGGAAATGATGAGGGTGACCATTGGCTTGATATTATAGCCTAAAAAGGGTCCCCACGAGTAGACACATGGGCGTGTGGTACGGTAATGTGTCCCCTGCACCTAAAATTTTTAAGTCAGAGTGCATCGTAGTAAACACACAAGTAGAGGCACAGCCATGTGTCTCAACCGTGTGGAGGACACGGCCTAGCACACAGGCATGTATCTCGGTTGTGTACCCCTAAATGCATGCTAACGTTATAAACAGAATGTTCAAGTTTTTGGGTACGGACAACAACACAGGCGTATGCTCGGCCGTGTGAAAACCCCTGTAGGATCTAAATGAAAAATAATTTTTAGAAATTCAACACGGGTGAAGGACACGAGCGTGTCCCAAAGGCACACAGGCGTGTGCTCTGCCTCCACATGGGCGAGTGACGCATTAACCTAGAAATTTTCTTGAAATTTTCTTAAGTTCCCGATTTAGTTCCAAATTACCTTTTCAGTATATATTGGGTCTTGTGGACCCAAGAGAGGGACAATGAGATCTTATTTGATGGTTTTTTATTTGGAATGAAATTTTATTGCTTGATTTTTCATAATTGTCTGAGTATGCTTTCCAGTAAAGCCTCATACCCTGTCCCGGTGTTGGATACGGGTAAGGGGTATTACAATAATAAGACCATTTTATACATCATTGAAGTCTATAAGTGTGTATAGATGTTAGAGGGTGACCAAATGCTTGAAAAATAGCCCTAAAAAGGTCCACATGGGTAGACACACGGGCATGTGCCTAGGCCGTATGTGACACACGGTCAGCCCCCATGGGCGTGTTGCCTGGTCGTGTGTCCCCTGCACCTAAAATTTTTGGTCAGTTTGCATGGTAGTAAACACATGGGCAGAGACATGGTCGTGTGTCTCAACCGTGTGGAGGACACGGTCTAGGACACGAGCGTGTGCCTTGGCCGTGTGCCTCAAAATGAATGATGATGTCTTAAATAGAATGTCTGAGTTTTTGGACACGGGCGTGTCTAGGTCGTGTAAGGGACATGGGCCTGTGCTTGGCCGTGTGAAAACCCCTGTAGGTTCAAAGTGAAAAATAAATTCTAGAAATTCCACACGGGTATGAGACACGGGCGTGTCCCAAGGCACACGGACGTGTGCATTGCCTCCACACGGGTGTGTAAGGCTTAAACCTAGAAATTTTCTTAAAATTTTCTTAAGCTCTCAGTTTAGTCCCGGATCGGCTTAATGCATGTTTTGGACCTTGTAGGTCCATAATAGGGACACTATGATGTTGTTTGATTGGTTTTATTTTGAAATGAAATTTTATGACCCGTATTTTTTCGGAGATGCCATGTTTATGTACGGTAATGCCTCGTACCTTGTCTCAGTCTCGGGTATGGGTAAGGGGTGTTACAAGCTAAGGGCTAAATTAGCAACGGTATCTAACGATACATTAGCCTAGCATAACTTGCAAGATTATTGTGATTAAACTGTTTCAAGGTAGAAATACATTGTTACCTCACATGATCTTTTATGTGCTTATGAGATTGAATTAATTGTTTGAATTAGTATAGAGATATGTACAAGAGATTATTTTGATTTCATAAGTATGTATGTGCATTAACACATTTGCTTATTAAAATTTGTTTAATCGGTTGAATTGATATAGAGATATAGTCAAGAGATAAATGGATTTTGGTAAGTAAGTATGTTCATAAGTTAGCAAATTACCGAGTTGTCGAGAATTTATTCGTAACAACATAAACAAGAGTTTAATAATTTTAAGTTAAGAAATTTAATTAATCTAACACAATTATGTCATTTTGATTAAAATCATCTTTTGAAATTGTGTATTGGTACTTTTATTTTATTTTTATTTATTTTACTTAGTTACAATCCTAGTTTTTGATCACCTCCTCAAATCAAAATATTTTTCTTCACCAAACTGTTTTTAAAATTTCATTCATAAATAATTCTTTTCACAATCCCTGTGGGTACGATAACTTAACATTTATTGTCACTTTATTACTTGTTGCGATTGTGTACACTTTCACATTTTTGTTGTTCTAGTGCCTCAGTTAAAACTGCCTTGAGCTTCTCAAAGCTCTTTTGTCTCTCATTAGTCCACTCAAAAACCACATTCTTCTATAGTAGTTTCATCAACAGTGAAGTTATAATGGGGAACCCCTTCACAAATATACGATAATAGCCAGCCAACCCTAAGAAACTCTGAACCTCAGTAATGTTCTTCTGTTGTTTTCACTCCAAAATTGCCTAAATCTCCTTCGGATCTACGTGAATTCCTTCAGCAGACACCACATGCCCCAAAAGCATGACCTCTTTCAACCAAAACTCGCATTTGCTTAGCTTAACATACAACTATTTCTCCTGCAATACCTAAAGAACAATCCGCAGATGTGCATCATGATTATCTTTGGTACTGGAATATACAAGAATGTCATCTATAAAGACAAATATGAATTGATCCAGATACAAGTGGTAAACACAATTCTTCATATCCATGAACGCAGAGAATGCGTTAGTCAAACCAGACGGCATGACCAACAATTCATAGTGACCATACCGGGTTTTAAAAGTTGTCTTCAAAATATTCGACTCCTTCAACATGAGCTGATAATATCCTGACCTCAATTCTATCTTTGACAACATTGTTGCCCTTTGATCAAACAAATCATCAATCCTAGTCAACGAATACTTGTTCTTGACGATTAACTTATCCAGTTGTTGGTAATTGATACACAACCTCAAAGTACCATTCCTCTTTAGGAACAAAACCAGTGCACCCCAGGGTAACACACTTGGTCGAATGAAACCTCGGTCAAGCAGTTCCTGCAACTAGACCTTCAACTCCTTGAGTTCTTTTAGTGTCATGCGATAGGCTGAAATGGACACTGGTGCAAAACAAAGGTAAACTTCGATATCGAACTCCACTTCATGATCTAGTGGCAAACCAGGCAACTCCCCTACATATACATCAGGAAAATCCATTATGGTGTAGACATCTTGAACCCTCAACTCCTTGCTTCTCGAATTCAACACATATGCTAGGTACGATTCACACACTTTACCCATCATCTTTTCTGCCTTAGTCGTTAAAACCACATTAGAGAGAAATTTGGGTCTCTCCCCAAAAACCACTATCTCCACCCTGTCTTTACCTTACAAGGTAAACCACTTCGTCTCGAAGTCCATTTTTGTCTTATGCTCAATCAACCAATCCATCCCAAAAATAAAATCGAACCCATGAAACGATAACTCTATCAAGTTCACGAGAAAGACTTGTCCTTAAATCATCAGAGGACACCTTCGGTACACTCTATCCACTACAATGCTCTCACCCAAAGAACTTATAACTATCATACCCAATCTAATAGTCTCTACCAAAATTCTCAACTCATCGGCTTGATCCCTCAATATATATGAATGCGTAGAACCAAAATCTACAAATAAAAATAAAAGGATTTATTGCAATGTAAAAGTACCTACAGTCACGTCAGTCGAGTCACAATCTCGTGACTCCCTAACAGAATAGACTTGAGTTGGTCCTCTGGACTCAGTCTGAATAGTTAGCGTATGCATTATAGTCCTCTTTCTACTCTTTCTATCGTTACAACCACAACCTTAGCCACGATCTCTAGAAGGTGCTGAACTCTGTGTCTAAGCAATCTCAACCCTTCTTGGATAGTCTTTCAACCGATTCTCCTTCGAACCACATCGTAGACATGACCTAGTCAAGCTCCAATACTCATCAGTGTGCCTACAACCGTAATGCTCAAATGAGGGCCACTCAGATGTACCCCTAGAAGTAACTACTACAGTGCCCTGCAGACGAGACTAGTTCGGTTAGGATCCCCGTCATGTACTCCTACTAGACCTCTACGATTCTCGACCCTTCTTATTCGATCATGCTGAAACACCAGACTAATTAAAGCCCCTCTTTTAAACTCGATCATACTGGCCTCAGTGGCTCAACCAATACTTCCTCTACAACCATAGCCTTCTCAACCATATCGTCAAAGGCCATAGTATCGTGCGCTACCAGATACACACAGATGTTCTGATTTAGCCCAATCGAAACCTCTTACACCGATTCTTATCGGTTGTGACCATCTCCAAAACATACTAGCTGAGTCGTAAAAACTCTGACTCATACGTACTTAGCAACAGACGTACTACCCTAAACCAAATCAAGGAACTCTCTTTTCCAAGCCTTTATATATTGCTCTCCTATATACTATCTTCTAAGCATCTCCAAGAAATAGTCCCAAATCAAACGATCAACAGTAGTTCCTCTCCTCAAAGTGTTCCACTAGCGATAAGCCTCTCTGTTAAGGAAGGATATGGTACAGCCCAATTTCTCCTTGTCCGAGCAACATATCTACTCAAGGATCCTCTCTACACTCTCGAGTCAATACTCAGCTATAGAAAGACCAGCTCCCTTTACTCCTTTAAACTCTTTACCACTTAAAGCTCACAAATGTTTGAATGGGAATCCATGGTTTGTAGGTGCAAGGTTACCACAGGCGATACACTGAAACACCCCAATCATCGCTTTCATTAGGGGCTCAACACCCACCTCAAGTATAACTTGCCTCTGTGGCGGCATATGTGGTGTAGCAGACATACCACCACCCTCCAAAGCATTCGTACTAACACTTCCTCGCCTAGGAGGCATAACATAAATACTATAAACATAAAAATAAATAATATGAAAGAGTGAAAAGTGGCAAGTGGCAAGTTATCCAAGGCATATTCCTACTAAAAAAACATTTCAAATGATGGCAATATGTTCCTATTCCTACCCCCAAAACAATCAATTTCATACAATGGTATTTTTGTCCAAAGTTTAAAAATTCTTGATTTTATTTTAAAATCAATTTAATTTTCAAAAATTTCAAGCCCTAGAGTTGATAAACCTTGGCTCAAGTGTTGACAAACTTGACTCTGGTACCACCAAATATGGCATCCCAAACCCAACTAACACAAGCTAACCTGAATGTAGAACGTCTCATTAGTCACTTACGTGACCTCCTTACCGACCACAAATCACACCACAAGACCACCATTCACACCATACAATATTCATGCATAACAATCAATCATTAAGTAAAAAAAACATATAAATCCTAGAATCACACTCTTCTAATAAAATCATTAAAATAACAAGTAAGGGTAAAATCGTCATTTTACATATGATACACGAAGCATTTGTGAAACATTAAATTAAACATGCATTTAGCATAGAATATTATTAAAACAATAATTGAAGGAATAAACTAAAATCGACAAGTAAAACCCAAGTAATTTTAAAACAAAGGTTCAAAGACTAAATCGTAAAATTTGAAAAAATATCCGAAAAATCTTTTTACAAAAGTAAAATTAAATTTATGAAATTAAACATAAAAATCTTAATCATGCAAATTTTTTTAATGATTCCTAGCATTTAAGGACTTCAATTCCATTGGATAAAACATAGGACTAGAATGTAAGGCTAGTAAAACTTCCCAAAAACCATCAAAGACAAAGTCTAATTTCCCTCAAGAGCTAGTTCCACATTGCCTTCATTGGAAAAGTGAAAACACATCACATACACAAGATGTTTGCCTTGGATAGGATCACTTTGTCAATCACACTTCTCCTCATCGTTTCAACTATTTTTTTGCAACATTATACCTAAAAGAGTGTGAGCTTATGTCAGCCACAAATGAACACAAACTCCATGGTTAAAAGAAAGCATATTATATCAATCAAACATGGCATGGAATTAAGTATATTTCATAGCATTTCATATTGACATATTGACATATTATGTCTAAGAAACATGTATAAAACATAATGCATTGGATAAGTGGATCTCTAAACACTCCAAATGACTTAAAAAGTCATATGCTATCCCATGTAAGTGTAGCACAAATGCTAACACTCTCCAAACACACCACGCTATCCTCGTGAATGGAGCTAAGCTCAACATTCCCTTATCTCTCCAATACTATCCCAAGGCCTTAATGCCTAATCAGATACCAGAAAATGGTGAGTACTCACAATTCTATGGCATGCCAATGATATTCAATGGTTCTAAGAGATCACAATGCCAACATATCACTTATATACACATTTACCTACTATTTTATGCGCACTTTCACTTATGATATTCATATGTTTATAGCATTTTCATATTCACTTATAATACACTTTTTAAGTGCTCACATAATTTCTTAAAAAGCCATATTCACTTTAAATCACTATGTTGGGTATAAGACTAGCAGGCTACTTAACATTCACTATCATATACACATAACACATGCTTGAAAACTTCACTAGTATCACATATCACAATATACAAGCTTCATACGTAATAAAACATAGATCAAGTAAGAAGGCATACACTCAGAACTTAGATTAGGTGTTTAGGCCAAACTAAGCTCCCATTTAACTTTAGGAATCATGCTTAGAAGCAGCAATTCCAATCACTTACCTAGTTGCTTTCATTCAATGGTTGAAGGCTAGATAAGCTTTTCTTTGCCCTTCGATTTGCTCGTAGAGCCTCCCGACGAATCTGAAACTTTTTGTACATATTAAATACATTACAAATGTAACACCCTTAACCTGTATCCGTCGCCAAACTAGGGTTAAGAGGCATTACTGAACAAAAACATAATTCTGAACATTCACATATTCAAATAAATTATATTCGTAAATTTAAACACATGTCTAATTAAATATTTAATATACATTATTAATCATATTGCATTTACGAATCATATCTCAAATAATAACATTTTCATTAACAAATATAAGATTATGCATATATTATTATTACAAACCAAACCATTAGAGCAAACATCATTCGAACACACAAACAAGTACTTGTATTTTTATATACATATAATTAATATGTACTAAAAATTCTTATAATTTCCTTAGTGTATTATTATACAATTCACTATTCATTTGGTCAATTTTCATCTCATTAACCGAATAAGTATATCACTATCTTCGTTTTCCTGTCAACTTTGTTTCATCACAAACAATTATACAATCGTACGTGAAAATATGTATATACATCCTATAAGTTACATTTTATCCTGCAAACCGAACTAAACTAACCTATGCATATTAGATCATTTGCATGTCTCATACCATGCATTTCCAAATATACATTAAACATGTTTAACAATTGAGCTCATATTTATAAATAAATAAGCATACACCAAAAATCAAGTCGTCAAACCCTATTTGTTCATAAATATATATATACATATCAAAACCGAATGATCAACCACAACCAATTCTACTAATCACTTCAAACTATTTCCAACACATATCACACCATTCACATTTACTTTTCATTCATTTCACATAACATTATAATCTAAACAAAATAAACCATTACCAAACATAATTAAAACCAAGCTTTAAAGATAAGCCATATTCACATGGTTCAATTTACACATATTCAAAGCTGAACAAAATACATATTAGCCTATACATGCCAAAAGTTTTAAGATAAACTTTTAAAAATACCGAAAGTTGACAATAGTGTGGATGACTTCGGTCACGATCCCCGAGCTCGTAACTTACAACCAAAATCTATAAAACAGAGTAACAAAAACACACACAGGGTAAGCTAACTTAGCTTAGTAAGCCTTAAGCAAATTAAACAACTCAATGAATAATCAAAACATTCAAACTAAACAAATTATATTCATAATGTTATACTTCATCGTAATAAAATACCTTGACCGAATGTTCACAATCAATTTTATAACATCACATAAATATTTCCTATAAGCCATTATACAAGATCAAATATTTCATCACATAATCACTTACATATATGGCCAAATACACAAGATTCATTATATCTTCACATGTGGCCGAATATAAGAGATAAATAAAACATCACATATAACTTATAGTTCAATTTCAATATATCATCACTTTTGGTCGAATATGCACACACAAGACAACTTCACATATAACCGAATATACAAGTTCAATATAAGGTCACAAATACTTACCTTTTTGGTCAAACATATACAATGCAATTTAGCTCAATTTCACTTGCTCAATATCCTCAATAACTTGAATACTCATAATCATAGACTCGAAAACAAATCACCAGTATAAAACCTACTAGGCATAAGCCTGAATTACACATCGGCACAAGGCCTGCTAGACTTAAGGTCTGATATTTATTCACCGGCACTAAGCCTGCTAGGCACAAAGCCCGATCAAAGTCACCAGCCCAAGGCTTGCTAGGCTCAAAGCCCGAATATCACAAACATAAAATCATTCCACAACTCATTTCATATATCGAATCGTATAATACTCAATGTAACACATACACACTTTTAGAGGTTTTGATATCATTCAAATACAACTCAATCACATTAATTCATTGATATTTCTCATTCGGCTAACATAATAATACATTATAAAATTTTAATTATCATAGTAAATCATTCAATGTTCAAAATAAACCATGTTTAATTGCTTAGAGACTTACCTTGGATATCGACGGACGTTACGATTCGGCTATTCGACTATTTTTGTTTTTCCCCGATCCAAGTCCGATTTCCTTTGTTCTTGATCTATATAATTTCAAATTAACCTCATTTAAATACAATTTCATTCAATTTAATCCAACAACACATAAATGGGTAAATTACCATTTTACCCCTGATATTTCATACTTTTTCAATTTAGTCTTAATTGCACAAAACACAAAATACACCAAATCTCATTGCAACATAGTTGGGCCGAATATTCAATGTAATCATACTAGTCCATATATTCCATCTATTTCACATTTTAGTCCTTCAATTTATTATTTTTGCAATTTAGTCCTAATAACTCAAAATCATCAAAAACTCTAATACAAAACATGTTAATCTAAAACATATTTTTGATATATCATCATCAAACATCACAAAACACAATTATTCATCAATGGCATAACACAAAATATTCACCAAAATCAAAAATTCAAGCATGGGTCGGGTAGTATTCGAAGCAACGATCTCAAAAACGTAAAAATCATCAAAAATCGAAACAAAACATACCTTAAAATTGAACCAACAATGGTCAAATACCTTGTTTCTTTTTTCTTTTCTTCCTTCTTTTATTTTTGGCAATAACAAAGTATGAATGCATGGCTTTATTATTTTTTTATGTTTTAATATATTATATGTTAACATTTAACATATTTTATTTTTTTTTAACCTTATAAAAATAATATCATAAACATATATATTAAGGTACATCCGGCCATCACAAAAATAAAGGATTATTTGCAACATAAATACTCCATATTAAAAAGCCACTATCAAATCAACCTTTATGATTTAAACTATCAAGTTTTCAACTTACGCGATTAAGTCCTTTTATCAAATTAATCACACAAACAATCAAATTTTCGTACGAAATTTTCACACATGCAAATTCACATATAATAAACACAAATAATAATATTTAAATATTTTTTTGACTCAGATTCGTGGTCCCGAAACCACCGTTTCGATTAGGGTCTAAATCAGATTGTTACAACTCTCCCCCTTAGGGATTTTCGTCCCCGAAAATCTTACCGGTGAGTAGGTTCGGATAACGCTCTTTCATTATATCCTCTGGCTCCCATGTTGCTTCCTCAACTCCATGTTTATGCCACAATACTTTAACCAATGAAATTTTCTTATTTCGCAACTCTTTAATCTCACGAGCTAGAATACGAATCGGATCTTCCTCGTACGACATATCGGGCTTAATCTTAACTTCAGTCGAACTAATTACGTGTGAAGGATCAGATCGATATCTACGAAGCATCGAGACATGAAATACATTGTGGATCTTTTCTAGCTCAGGTGGCAATAGCAGTCTATACGCAACCGGCCCAATTCGCTCGATAATCTTATATGGCCCAATGAATCTCGGACTCAATTTGCCTTTACGACCGAATCTGAGTATTTTCTTCCACGGTGAGACTTTCAAAAATACTTTATCCCCTATCTGAAACTCTATATCTTTTCATTTCAACTCTATGCCTTTACGATCTAATGCTACTTTCAAACTTTCACGAATTACTTTCACTTTCTGTTCAATTTCTCTGATCAAATCAACCCCGTGTATCTTATTTTCACTGAGCTCAGTCCAGTGCAGAGGTGTACGACATTTACGACCTACAAAGTTTCATAGGGTGCCATTTTGATACTTGATTGAAAGTTATTATTGTATGCAAATTCAATCAGAGGCAAGTATCGTTCCCACGTAACTTTGAACTCGAGAATACAGCATCTCAATATATCCTCCAGTATCTGAATAATTCGCTCGGACTGACCGTCTGTCTAAGGATGAAAAGCCGTGCTAAAATGCAGTTTAGTACCTAATGCATCTTGTAGTTTCTTCCAAAACCGCGATGTAAACCTCGAATCTCTATCTGAGACAATAGATATAGGCACACCATGTAACCTCACGATCTGAGAAACATAAAATTCAGCCAGTTTATCACGTGCATAATCTGTACGAACTGGAACAAAGTGAGCAGATTTGGTCAATCTATCAACAGTAACCCAGATTGCATCTTTCTTGCTCGTTGTCAACGGTAAACCGGATACAAAATCTATCGTAACTTTGTCCCATTTCCATTCGGGTATCATAATCGGCTGTAATAATCCGGAAGGTACCTGATGCTCGGCTTTTACTTGCTGACAGATTAAACATTTCGATACAAAGTCAGAAATGTCTCGTTTCATACCTGGCCACCAATAGTGCTGTTTCAGATCATTATACATCTTCGTACTACCCGGATGAACAGATAGTCGGCTGTTGTGAGCTTCATTCAAGATCATCTGAATCAAATCTGTATTTCTCGGAACACATATTCGGTTTCTGAATCTCAAACAGTCATCAACATCAACTCAAAACTCTAAATCTGCATTTGAATCACATTGAACCCGTTTTACTATCAAATCATTGTCGATTTTCTGAGCTTCATAAATCTACTGAATAAATAACGGCCTTGCTTTTAACTCAGCTATTATCGCACCAACCTCTGACATAGCCATATGCGTATTCATTGCATGCAAAGTAAATAGTAATTTTTTACTTAAAGCATTAGCAACAACATTAGCCTTTCCCGGATGATAATCAATCACAAGTTCGTAGTCTTTTAGTAATTTTAACCATCGATGCTGTCTCAAATTCAGATATTTTTGAGTCATCAAATACTTCAAACTTTTATGATCGGAATAAACATGACATTTCTCCCTGAACAAATAATGGATCCAAATCTTCAATGCAAACACAAAAGCTGTCAATTCTAGATCGTGCGTCGGATAATTCTTTTCATGTGGCTTTAACTGTCTCAAGACATAAGCTATAACTCTGCCTTCTTGCATCAAAACACAGTCCAAACCATTTAAAGATGCATCACTATAGATAACAAATTCTTTACCCGACTTTGGCTGAACTAACACCGGAGCTTCGGTCAAAAGAGCTTTCAACTGATCAAAACTTTTCTGGCACTTTTCTGACCATTCAAACTTAACATCTTTCTACAGCAGCTTTGTCATCGGGATTGCAATCATAGAGAAACCTTTCACAAACCGTCTGTAGTAACCTGCAAGTCCCAGAAAACTTTTGACTTCAGAAACATTTCTAGGGGGCTTCTAATCGAGTATAGCTGAAATCTTACTCGGATCAACCCGAATACCTGATGCTGAAACAACATGTCTTAAAAAGCTAACTTATTGTAACCAGAACTCACATTTACTAAACTTCACATATAACTATTTTTCTCGCAAAGTATGTAACACAAGTTTCAAATGCTCGGCATGTTCAGTTTTGTTACGAGAGTAGATCAGTATGTCATCAATGAACACAACCACAAACTGATCTAAATACTGCCTGAAGATCCGATTCATCAAATCCATAAAAACAGTACGTGCATTAGTAAGTTCGAACGGCATAACTAAAAACTCATAATGTCCATACCTCGTTCGAAAAGCAGTTTTTGGCACATCGGAGTCTCTGACTCGCAACTAATAATAACTCGATCTCAAATCTATCTTTAAAAACACTGAAGCCCCTTTCAACTGATCGAACAGATCGTCAATCCGTGGCAATGAGTATTTATTCTTTATAGTCACCTTATTTAACTGGCGGTAATCAATACACATTCTCATAGTTTCGTCTTTCTTTTTCACAAATAGAATTGGCGCACCCCAGGGAGAGAAACTCGATCGTGCAAAACCTCTATCTGTTAACTCTTGCAACCGTGCTTTCAACTCTTTTAATTCTGTAGGTGCCATCCGATACGGAGCTATTGAAATCAGAGTCGTCCCCAGTACTAACTCAATACCAAATTCTACCTCTTGAATAGGTGGCAAACCCGACAATTCTTCAGGAAACACATCCGAATACTCACACACAACTGATACAGATTCAATCTTCTTTTCAGTTACTTTACTATCAAGCACATAAGCTTGGTAAGCTTCACAACCTTTTCTCACATATTTCTGAGTTAACATCAAAGATATTACTACTGGTAAACCATTCAGATCATTAGATTCAATTCGAATGATCTCGTTGTTCTGACATCTCAGATCAATGGTCTTTCTTTTGTAATTAACAACAACATCGTGCAAAGTTAGCGAATCCATAACCAAGATTATATCAAACTCGTCGAAAGGTAACAGCATCAAATCAGCCAGAAAACATGAATCTCGAATCATCAACGGGCAATTCTTACACACTTTGTCAACCAGAACACACCGACCCAGGGGGTTTGATACTCGAATTACAAACTCAGTAAACTCAAAAGGAAAAGTCTTACTGGATACTAATGTTTCACACACATACATATAAGTCGAACCAGGATCAATCAATGCAATAACACTAGTATCATAAAGAGTGAAAGTACAAGTAATAACATATGAGGAAGAAGTCTCCTCGCGAGCTCGAGCCTCAGATCAAACTGTTGTATCTTTCGTCCCTCTCTGACTACCACTCACATTACCCGAATGTCTAGGTGGTCTGCCTCGTGCTGACATGTTACTCGGTCTCGTATTCTGAACAGTGTTTTGCTCGGCTAACATTGGACAATCTCGGATGAAATGATCCATCGATCCATATTTAAAACATGATCGATCATGCAATCTACAATTTCCAGAATGCCATTTGCCACAATGCTTACACACAATTCTGTTCTGTCGATCATTGCCAACACTAACAATCGAAGTAGCTCGTGAACTCACAGGAGGTAGATCTCGGTCTCGTCTAGAAAATTCCAAAGTAGCTTTAAGTCTACTAGAATCATCTCTGAAATTTTTCGATACTGGGTGAAAATTCTTGCTCGTTGATCTTTTATGGGAATCTCTGGCTTCAAAATTAGCTTTTCTTTTCTCTTTCCCGAGCTCTTTAGCTTTGCAAGCTCGATCAACAAGTGTCACGAACTCCTTAAGTTCAAGTATACCAACCAGCAATTTAATATCTTCATTTAAGCCGTCTTCAAATCTTTTACACATGATAGCTTCGGCTGAAACAAATTCACAAGCATATCGACTAAATCTCACAAATTTTCGCTCGTACTCAGTTACCGTCATACGACCTTGTTTTAATTCCAGGAATTCCTTACATTTCTGATCTATAAATCTCTGGCTAGTGTATTTCTTACGAAACTCAGTCTGAAAGAATTCTCAGGTCACTATCTCTTTCGGAACCACCGATACTAGTGTATTCCACCAGTGATATGCGGTGTCTCGTAGTAAAGATATGACACACTTTAAACATTCATCCAGAATACATAATAACTCGTTGAACACACGGATAGTATTATCGAGCCTCAACTTAACCCGCTCAACATCATCATTATCATTAGCTTTAAACTCTTCAGCCCCGTATTTTCTGATTTTATCAACAGGAGGCCTATTAAATCTCATTGGATCAATCATCAGGGGTACCACAGGTATCGGAGATGGATTATTCAGGGGTGGAGGTTGTTGTACAGCCGGATTAGTCGAGATATACTGAGTAAACCAATTGTTCATCATTTGATAGAAAACTTGCTTAGCCTCCCCTTCATTGCTACTCGAGACAGGTCAAGATTTAACTAGCACTGTCCCTTGCGCGGGACCAGGCGCTACACTCTCGACATCATCGGTTACGGCTCTATCGGAATCCATTTACTATATAAAAGCACATTTTCAAATGTCAAAAGTCATCACACTATTGCAGTATATATTTTGCCATGTATAGCTAAACTCACACACGCTACATTAGTCTGAGAATCGACTAAACCGTAGCTCTGATACCAATAAAATATAACACCCCTAACCCGTATCTGTCGTCAAACTAGGGTTAAGAGGCATTACTGAACAAAAACATAATTTCGAACATTCACATATTCAAACAAATTATATTCGTAAATTTAAACACATGTCTAATTAAATATTTAATATACATTATTAATCATATTGCATTTACGAATCATATCTCAAATAATAACATTTTCATTAACAAATATAAAATTATGCATATACTATTATTACAAACCAAACCATTAAAGCAAACATCATTCGAACACACAAACAAGTACATTTATATTTATATACATATAATTAATATGTACTAAAAATTCTTATAATTTCCTTAGTGTATTATTATACAATTCACTATTCATTTGGTCAATTTTCATCTCATTAACCGAATAAGTATATCACTATCATCGTTTTCCTGTCAACTTTGTTTCATCACAAACAATTATACAATCGTACGTGAAAACATGTATATACATCCTATAAGTTACATTTTATCCTGCAAACCGAACTAAACTAACCTATGCATATTCGATCATTTGCATGTTTCATACCATGCATTTCCAAATATACATCAAACATGATTAACATTTGAGCTCATATTTATAAATAAATAAGCATACACCAAAAATCAAGTCGTCAAACCCTATTTTTTCATATATATATATATATATATATACATATCAAAACCGAATGATCAACCACAACCAATTCTACTAATCACTTCAAACTATTTCCAACACATATCACACCATTCACATTTACTTTTCATTCATTTCACATAACATTATAATCAAAACAAAATAAACCATTACCAAACATAACCAAAACCAAGCTTTAAAGATAAGCCATATTCGCATGGCTCAATTTACACATATTCAAAGCTGAACAAAATACATATTAGCCTATACATGCCAAAAGTTTTAAGATAAACTTTTAAAAATACCGAAAGTTGACGATAGTATGCATGACTTTGGTCACGATCCCCGAGCTCGTAACTTACAACCAAAATCTATAAAACAGAGTAACAAAAACACACACAGGGTAAGCTAACTTAGCTTAGTAAGCCTTAAGCAAATTAAACAACTCAATGAATAATCAAAACATTCAAACTAAACAAATTATATTCATAATGTTATACTTCATCTTAATAAAATACCTTGACCGAATGTTCACAATCAATTTTATAACATCACATAAATATTTCCTATAAGCCATTATACAAGATCAAATATTTCATCACATAATCATTTACATATATGGCCAAATACACAAGATTCATTATATCTTCACATGTGGCCGAATATAAGAGATAAATAAAACATCACATATAACTTATAGTTCAATTTCAATATATCATCACTTTTGGCCGAATATGCACACACAAGACAACTTCACATATAACCAAATATACAAGTTCAATATAAGGCCACAAATACTTACCTTTTTGGTCAAACATATACAATGCAATTTAGCTCAATTTCACTTGCTCAATATCCTCAATAACTTGAATACTCATAATCATAGACTCGAAAACAAATCACCAGTATAAAACCTACTAGGCATAAGCCTAAATTACACACCGGCACAAGGCCTGCTAGACTTAAGGTTTGATATTTATTCACCGGCACTAAGCCTGCTAGGCACAAAGCCCGATCAAAGTCACCAGCCCAAGGCTTGCTAGGCTCAAAGCCCGAATATCACAAACATAAAATCATTCCACAACGCATTTCATATATCGAATCGTATAATACTCCATGTAACACATACACACTTTCAGAGGTTTTGATATCATTCAAATACAACTCAATCACATTAATTCATTGATATTTCTCATTTGGCTAACATAATAATACATTATAAAATTTGAATTATCATAGTAAATCATTCAATTTTTAAAATAAACCATGTTTAATTACTTAGAGACTTACCTCGGATATCGACGGATGTTACGAATCGGCTATTCGACTATTTTTGTTTTTCCCCGATCCAAGTTAGATTTCCTTTGTTCTTGATCTATATAATTTCAAATTAACCTCATTTAAATAAAATTTCATTCAATTTAATCCAACAACACATAAATGGGTAAATTACCATTTTACCCCTGATATTTCATACTTTTTCAATTTAGTCTTAATTGCACAAAACACAAAATACACCAAATCTCATTGCAACATAGTTGGCCTGAATGTTCAATGTAATCACACTAGTCCATATATTCCATCTATTTCACATTTTAGTCCTTCAATTTATTATTTTTGCAATTTAGTCCTAATAACTCAAAATCATCAAAAACTCCAATACAAAACATGTTAATCTAAAACATGTTTTTGATATTTCATCATCAAACATCACAAAACACAATTATTCATTAATGGCATAACACAAAATATCACCAAAATAAAAAATTCAAGCTTGGGTCGGATAGTATTCGAAGCAACGATCTCAAAAATGTAAAAATCATCAAAAACCGAAACAAAACATACCTTAAAATTGAACCAACAATGGTCGAATACCTTGTTTCTTTTTTCTTTTCTTTCTTCTTTTTTTTCGGCAATAACAAAGTATGAATGCATGGCTTTATTTTTTTTTATGTTTTAATATATTATATGTTAACATTTAACATATTTTTTTTAACCTTATAAAAATAATATCATAAACATATATATTAAGGTACATTCGGCCATCACAAAAATAAAGGATTATTTGCAACATAAATACTCCATATTAAAAAGTCACTATCAAATCAACCTTTATGATTTAAACTATCAAGTTTTCAACTTACGCGATTAAGTCCTTTTATCAAATTAATCACACAAACAATTAAATTTTAGTGCGAAATTTCCACACATGCAAATTCACATATAATAAACACGAATAATAATATTTAAATATTTTTCTAACTCAGATTCGTGGTCCCGAAACTACCGTTCCGATTAGGGTATAAATCGGACTGTTACAACAAACTCATCATTTATAGCCTTAATCACATTCAAACAACAATAAAATCGTAAATTTATGCTTTCCCTATCCTAATACCGAAATCTAACTAGTTAACCGAAATAAGAGATTTCCTCCATCAATTTTTGTTTCTAACCCCTAAACAAGTTTCTTAAAATCCTAAATATCATATTATTACAAACCTAAGCTATCAAAATCACCTAATTTATTAGATCTAACTTTTCTGAAAATTTAAGCATACAAGTTCGATCTAAGAGGGAAAACTCTAAATTCATAAAAATTCTTTAACGATCTATTAAATTGAGTTCATAAACATTCTAATTAGTTCAAAATAAGTTGAAAATCAATTTAAATTAGCAAGTTATCTTAAAATTTTGAATTTCACCATTTTTAAGCCCATTTTGGGTTTGAAAACTCTAGATCTATTAAAATCTTGTAATAGTTTATCAAATCTCAAATTACAAAAACAACAAGCTTAGATTTAACAATAAGAATAAAAATATTACCTCAATTTGAGAAGGAAAACAAAGTATAGATCTAATTTGGTGAAAAAACTTTGAAGAAAAATGAAAAAGTTGATGAAGAAAACATGAATTTTCTTTAAAATTGGAGGATGATTTAGTGTTTGGAAGGTAGGGAAATCAGTGTAGTTTAGCCAATTTGAGAGAAAAAGCTCAGATTTGATTTTTAGAAAATTTTTCAAATGGGGAATATGGAGGGAAGGGACATTCATGGGTTTAAATAGGTAAGGGGTGGAAAAACTGATTTTTAAATTTTGGGAATAAAAACTTTCAATTTTCACCCTTTTTCAAATCAGTTCTTATTTCAAATTAAAACCCATATCTTCAATTATTTTCAAATCTGATTTCATTCTTTTAAATCCGTTTCAAGCAAATTAATTTTGGGACACCTAATTTTAATTCCTTAACCTAAATTTTAGTCCCAATTATTTTTATAATATTTTTATTTAATTACTACGATCCTAATTTCGGATTTCGAATCAGATATCTAGTCCACTAACTTGATTCTACTAACTCGATTTTTAGGATGTAACAAGTGGATTTAATAGAAGGGTTTTAACGGTGATAACAACTAGACCTGAATTTTTAAATTAAAAAAGTAGAGGGACTAGATTCTTGAAAATAAAAGTGGGGGGACTAAATTCCAAATGTTTGAATTTTATAGACACTAAAAGCATATTTTAACCTTTAAATGTTAAACCTTTTTCTTTTTTCTTTGCATTATAGAAAAATGATTAGATTTCATTTTTGGTTCCTCTATTATGTTTAAAATTGAGATTTAATCCTTTTACTTTAATTTCTAACAAAATTTAGTCTTTATTTTTATAATGTTATTAATTAGTCCAAATAGTTAATATTGTTAACTTTTCGATTAATATGTTTCATGGTTATGTATAATTTGAGAGCAGATTGTAGATTAGAAAAGAAAATGAGATAAATTCTTGAAAATAAAAATAGGGAGATTAAATTCAAAATGTAAGAAGTGTACAAGACTTAGAGTATATTTTAACATTCAAATTTTTACTCAATAATTTGACATAAATAAATAATCAACCCAACATAAAACATAGGTAGACCATACTAATTATATATATAAAAGGAAGATCCTTAGAGCTAATTGCATTTTTTTCCTATTATAAGATAATTGTAAAATATCAATTTTGATCCCACAACTATTAACATTTGAGATTTAGTGCCTTCCTTTTGTTTACAGATATATGATTCTCTTTTTCTCTTTATAGTAAAATGTCAAATTTCATTTTTAGTCCTTCTATTGTGCTAAAATTTAATATTTAATCTCTATACTTTAATTTCTGACATAAGTTGGTCTATATATTTTTATAATGTTATTAGTTAGTCCAAATAGTTAATATTGATAACTTTTCGATTAAAATGTTATGCGATTATATTTAATTTGAATGCCTTAATGGTCCTAAAGACTAACACATCTTTTGCATTTGCCTTTTTTTTTTAATCTACATTATAAGACAATGGTTAAATTTTAGTTTTGACCCCTACACTATGTTGAAACTTGAATTTAATCCATATACTTTAAGTTTTAATATAATTTGGTCTATCTACTTTTATTATATCATTAGTTAGTCTAAATAATTAATATTGTTAACTATTTCAATTACAATGTTGATGCCGGTTTTTTTACGAGCATTATTCCAACAAAAAAATTATTTTATCATGACGAGTTCAAATGAGTATTTAAAAAAAAAACTACATAAGCATTTTCAACTATATTTTTTGGTGTACATACCCAATTTTGCTAACTAAAACCCCTTTTTTTTAAGCCCAAACCCGGTTGGCCCATTACAGTACCCAAATCCCTTAACCCAAACCCTTACAAACCCATCAGACCCAACAAATTACATAGCCCAATACATGTAAGCCCTAACCCGTTAACCCAACAGAGGCCCAAAATCCATACAACAGCAAACCCTAACCCAAATCAGCAGCTGCCCCCTACTTGCGCCGCAATGTCCCATCGGCCACTTACCCCTCTGCCATACCGACTGCCACCTGCTCCACCGTGCCCATACCTGCAAAATGAGCATGACACGTAACAGCAACAGAAGACAGACACAGACAGTGAAAACAGGCTATAAAAGCCATGAAACAAAATGTAAAAAGGGCTTTTTTTCTAAAAATACAAAAAATAGAGTTCCATACACAAAAAAAGGGGGTTCAGTACTAAGACAACAAATATTCGGAGAGGAAAACAAACAGCAAACGAAAAGGTTTTTTTTATTTTTTTCTTTCTTTCGACTTCCGCATATATATATACATATTACTTCTTTTTTTCTATTAATAAAACCCTAATATATATATTTTAAGACTAAATAAAGATAACAAAAAATAAATAAATAAAAAATTTTACCTTTCCGGCCACCGTGTGCCGGTGACGGTCCGGCGACGGTCCGGCGATCGGACCGATGCCCTCCCCCTGGCCGGATTCCCCTTCCCCTTCCCTCCTCTCTCCTTTCTCTCTTCCTTCTCTCTTCTTTTTTTTTTCTTTTCCCTCTTCAAATGATTTTCTTTTCAGAACTTTAGGCTATTTATAGCTCACCAAAACGGCACCGTTTTGGTGCCTAAACTTAGGCTGAAAAACGACACCGTTTTACCTCGGGTCGGGTCGACCCGACCCGCTCCACCTAGGATCCGCGTGTTTTCAACTCAATGGGCTAATTGCGCGTGCAGTCCTTCCGCATTTTCCAGGTTTTACAATCGAGTTTATCATTATTTCTAATTGAGCCCAATAATTTTTAGCGCTTTTCAATTTAGTCCTCCGTGCTGCGCAGCGTTTTAGTAAAAGGGAGTATTTACTGTTTTAGTCCTCCTAAGTTATGCGCGTGTTACAATTAAGTCCTTTTTCTTTGTTTTTATTTTAAATTGGCCCCACGACTCTGTTTTTTATTTAATTTTAGTCCTTTTTTTTGTTTTTTTTCTTATTTTCTTATTAAATATTCTTGTTTTTTAAATATTATTATTATTATTATTATTATTATTATTATTATTATTAGTTTATGTTGTATTATATAATTATATATTTTTAATGCACGTACATGCTTAATATATTTGTATATATTTATGTAATATTAGTACTAAAAGTTTTATTTTAATATGTATATATTACCTAAATGTTTAGTATTATATGTATACGTATATTCTTCATATATTATGTTCTTAATACTATACTTTACATATATCGTATATTTTAATATTGTACTATTATGGTCTAATACTATATTATGCATACATTTTCTTAACATATATATTGTGTACATATTTTCTAATTTCTTATATATATCACGTTTTTGATGTTATTTGTTATATGTTCTTTTTGCCTTTATTATTATTAGCCTCAATACATGTTTTATATACGTATATATTATGTATATTTTACCATTATGTTATATGTACGTATTCATATTATAGTGTCTTTAGTTACATATTTTTGTACTATATTATTTTATTAGTTTTGCTATTATTAGTATTAGTTTTGGTCTCAATAAATATTATAATATATATATATGTATATATACTTTAGTATCATAGTTATATACTTTTATACGGTCTTGTGTACATATATTTACATACATATTTTCTTTTATATACATTTTGATATCATATACGTATATGCGTTTTACCACATTAGTTAGTCTTTTTCCCATTACTATTATTTTTATAAACACACCAATTATTTTAAACGTGCTATTATTACTAATTATTATTATTTCTAGTTTTATTATTATTATTAATGTTAGTGCATGTATACTATATATGTATGTATATATACTTTTATATATAGTACTATTTTAATTACTTTATTTTCACATTACTATTATATTACGTTTGCTTTTCATTATTATTTTAATATTATTATCATTATTAGTCGTCATTTATTTCTAAAACGTATATATTATGTAAATGTTTCAATATTATATTTTTCATATACATTATGTATATATGTTTTAATATTATATTTTTTATATACATTATTATATATATATATTTTTAATATTATTAGTTATATATATACTATATCTCTAATATTATATTGTATATCTCTAATATTATTATTTATGTAAATATTTATATGTATGTACGCATGTATGTAAAGTGTGGATAGTTTTTTATATATCTCTGTTACAATTACTTCTAAATGTATGAACATATTGTATATGCTTTTATATATATATAGATATTATGTATTTTTGTATGCCATTTGCTATATGTTTCTTTTCTTATTTCATATATATATTTTAATACCATAGTATTTATAGATTTTATATCATCCCATGTATATATTTCCGACACCATACGATGTTTTTATACATATTATGTATATACTTTAATATTTTTGTTATATATTTTTTATAGTCTTATATACATTTCATTATTCTTGTATACACATTTTACATATAGTATTATTTTCATATATTATTGCATTCATTATTATACCTATTACTTTCACTTATTTTTTTATTATGCATTAGTTAATATATAGATATATAGATACATCTTTTATTAGTGCTATTATTATCACCGCTAATATATGTTCATATATACATATCTATTTTCACAATGTTTTAAGTTTAATGCTATTATTGTGTTTAGTATAGCATGCATGATTATTGTTTTTTTTTAGATTATTTCCTCGATTATTATTTGTTTCAATATGTTTCTGGTTATGTCAGTTATTCATCTTTATTCCATATCAGCTTCGCTTTGCATTATAACAAAATTGTGTTCATGTTTTCTAATTAATTTCAGTAATCAAGGCAATGTACCGATTTAATATTAAGTCATCGAATTTCATCGCTATGTTGGATGGAATTTGTCGGCTCGTGTTAATCGATATATCCTTCTCAAAGATCAAAATCTAAAATTTCTCTTCTTTTCAATCGGATCATGTTTAAATCTTACGTTTGAACTCATATTTATGAAAATTAAGACAACACGTGTTTATGAGATACCAATTTTGGACGTCGCGAGGGTGCTAATACCTTCCTCGCGCGTAACCGACTCCCGGACCCAAACTTTTCTCTGGATTTTAACGTAGACCTAAACTCGGCCTTCTCTTTATTTTAAAAATAAATTTATTAGGTGTCCGATCACACCTAGAAAAAGATCAGTGGCGACTCCTTTTTTTTTAAAATCAAAACTTCAGTTTTCAAGTTTTCACTAAATCGCCACAATTAGCGACCGAGCTAAATTTTACGTCGCTACAGCTGGCGACTCCGCTGGGGACCCTTTTTGAGAGTCGTGTCTGGAATTAAACTCACGTTGTCAAAATTTTCAAAGTTCCTTGTTCAAATTAACATTTAATTGTGATCCTCAAATTTTGCATTTGCATCGTGTTGTATATATTTTATCTGGTTGTTTTTCAGCTTTAAATTTTTATGGTTTTAGTATTGGTTTAGTTTTTAAATAAAACATAAAGGTTTGTGAGTTTCTCCCCCACACACCGTGCACTTGCATTTTGCATAACATGAGCTCTCTACCTGGGCTCCGTCCGTTTAAGTGAAAGTAAACGCTACGCCTTCGTGAGTTAACTCGTCCCTCCGCGCAGGCTAGTGAATACTTTCGGGTTACATACGACTTATGCTTTCGTGAGTTAACTTGTCCCTCCGCATAGGCATTAGTAAATGTAATCCCTCGAATTGAACTCGTGAGCCTGTGATGGGCTACGACCGAGGCTTCGTACTAGTCTTAGCAGATGATAGTACGAACAATTCGAGTACCTGTCTAGAACCGAAACCACATATAGTGAACCGTACGAGCTACCTAATTAGAGCCATGTCGAACCTCTGTCCGTTAATAGTCACCAAAATAAGTGCACGGGAGGAACGCCCCTTACCTTTTGCATGTTCACTTCCTTTACAAAGGAGATTCGGTCCGTTTAATAAATTAGCTCGAATTGATGAATTTTCCATGTTTCTTTTGCCTGTATTTAATTACTAATCAAGGTTATTTGTCTTTGTCTTATTGTTTTTCTCATCATGCATTATAGGCATCACATTAGGAGGGTGTTGATTAAAGATTAGTGGCCAAAAAACGGGTTTCTAATGGAGGAGTCAATTATACAAACAGTCGAGAAGAATGCCGTGGTTCGGGACTGGTCTCTAAGAACTCAGAAGGAGAAAGGGGATAGTCTAGTGGAGGGATGTTCTGCCAATCTGCCTGAGCACGTAATGGTCAATGTTCGTCAGAATAACCTTGAAGACTTGGTTCCGATTTGGAATCAGTGGGACTCGAATATTAAAGGTATATTCATTGAGAAGTACGGAGATATAGCCCACTTGATCACTATCAACATAGATGAGCGTTTGATTCAAGCCATGATCAGATTTTGGGATCCGGCCTACCAATGTTTTACTTTCAATCAGGAGGACATGACCCCAACTATAGAGGAATATACTGCCTTGCTTCGTATTGATAATGCACAACCCTATAAGATATATGTGAAGGAGCCTAAGCCGATGACCTTTAAGAAGAAGCTAGTAAGGTTGACAGATATGACTGACGCGTGGGCTGAAAAGCAGATAAAGAAGAAGAATGAAGCCATTTGCATTCCATGGTCTTCCCTACGAGATTTGGTTCTGAACCATCCTGACATGATGAAAAGGGTGAATCTATTCGCTTTGGCTATCTACGGTTTGATCATCTTCCCGAAAGTTCTCGGACATCTTGAAGTCGCAGTAGTTGATTTCTTCAAAAAATTAAAACAAGGAATCAACCCTGTCCCGACTATCCTAGCCGAGACCTTCAGATCCCTGAGTAGTTGTCGAAGAAAAGGGGAAAGACGATTTATTGGATGCGCGCAGTTGCTCAATGTTTGGATTCTGAGCCATTTCTGGAAAGTAGAGCGTACTCCGTTCCACATGTTTTCAAAAACATTTGCCCCATTGGAAGCCTATCTCAAGAAAGAATGGCCCAAGGAAGTCACCGAGCAACATTGGGTCTCAGTTTTTCAAAACCTTCGCGCCGAGGATATAACATGAAGAGCACCATGAATACGCCCGTCAGTTCTGTTATACAAGGTCGGAAAACAAGACTGGGTGCCACTACTTGGTTTATGGGGAGGTGTTGGATATGCCCCGCTATTAGTCCAAAGGCAATTTTCTTCGCGACAATTCATACCCGCCACAGGAGGGTTAGCACAGTCCGAGTTCGCTTTTGCGGGTGAGGGATACATGAAGAGGATCCGAGACACTGCAAAATCTTGGAAGAAAATTCATCTGTTGGAGTTGGCCCTGTACGCTGATACTCTCACTCAAGATTATGACGCATGGAGGATTCAGTGGATAAATAGTCAGCAAGTCTCGTCAATGAGCTGCGCCTTTCAGAATCCTTTCCTAAAAGAATTGTCATCCGAGTTAGAAGTGGCAAGGAAAGAGTTTAAACGTGAGAAGACCAAGATGTCAAAGGATCTCAGTACTCTGCAAGAGGAAAATTACCAGTTAAAAATCGATGTTCAGATTGAAAGGTCTAAAACCGAGAAAGTGCAAAAGGAAGTAGAAATTGTGAGAAATGATTTAAGGGACCTTCATTTGGAAAACAAGAAATTGAGAGTCACTATTAAGAATAGCGGGTTGGGCAAATCATCCTCGGAATGGAAAGAGGAGATAAGTAACATCAAAGGGGGAATGGAGTTTTGGAAGGGAAAGGCGAAAAAGGAAGAGGAAAAGGCCGCACGGACTATGATGGAGTTAAGGAAGAAGAACACAGAATATGAAGCCGTGTCTGCAGAGGTAATGGCTAGTCGATCTAAATTTCAAGAACTAAAAGAAAGGATACGGGATTTAGAAGACATACTGCAAGATCGTCAGCAACAATTGGATAGTCTCTTAAAAGCCTTGGAAGGGAAGAACGATCAATATGATAGAGACATTCACGCTTATAAAATGGACCTCCAAGAAAGAGAGATGTAACTAGGCTTCTTGATCAACAAAATTCGTGAAGCGGCCATACATATGGTACAATTATCAGATGAAGCAGAGGATCTCAGCTGTCAATTCCCGCCGAGTCAACGATCGAGCATATCGAAATTCTTAGAGCGAATAAAGAAATATAGCGAAGTAGCTAGAAAGTTCGTGTAATAGACAAATCAAAATGACGAAATGTTTTGTAATGAACTCTTTTGATGAATGAAATGCCTAAATAGGGGCTATCTTGAAATCAACACCAAATTCTTGCATATTTATTCGTTCGTCATTTATTCAACAATTATTTGTCATGCATTCATCTCATTCATTCATTCATTGCACATTCCATAATCGTTTGCTAAGGTTAGGATCATATAATGCGCAGTTGCAATACTTCAAATCTGGAATCACACCACTCGTATAGAAACGCGTCGATTGACTAGCTAGAACAATGGAGGTGAATTCAATGAAAGGATTGAAAGAATGGAAAGAATCCAAAAAAATTACAAGAACAATTGGCTAGGTCACACGCAAGAGGCGAGAGACTTAATGGTGAGATCACGAGAGGAATCGCTCGAGCAGAAAGATCAAATGAACAAGATGATGGAGATGATGTCAGCTTTAGTTAAAGGAAAAGGACCCATCTGAGCCACGACATCGAAGAACCTCGGTCAAGAGTTAATCACAATCAAGACCGCTCTATCCCCCGGATTCACTCCGCCACACGCCCACGCAGCACACAAAGAGGGTACACCCAAGGGGAACCCATGCGGACAGAGAGCAACGGCCGGTGCACACTGCTCATTTAGGACAAGGAATATTCATATCAAATCCAGGGCCAATCACGCCAATCCAATTGTTCCAGATTTGGACGATCCAGTGGAAATAGCCAGGTTGAGAATGGAGGATCACGAGGCTCAAGAGAAGTATAAGAGTTTGGAGGAAAAACTTAAAGCAATCGAAGGCACTGAAGTCTTCTCGGCACTAGGTGCTAAAGGACTCAGTTTGGTACCTGATCTAATTTTGCCTCCGAAGTTCAAGATACCAGATTTTGAAAAGTACGATGGGACAAGATGCCCAAAAGCGCATCTCATCATGTTTTGCCGGAAGATGACCGGCTATGTGAATGAAGACAAGCTACTCATACATTGTTTTCAAGATAGTCTAGTAGGATCGGCTCTTCGGTGGTACAACCAGCTTAGTAGAGAAAAAATCTGATCTTGGAAAGATTTGGCATCAGCATTCTGTAAACAATACAAGCACGTATCGGATATGGTGCCAGACCGGATGACTTTACAAATGATGGAGAAAAAGCCGTCAGAGACTTTTAGACAGTATGCGCAGAGATGGAGGGACGTCTCGGCCCAAGTGGAACCCCCACTAACAAAAACAGAGATAACTGTTCTCTTTATCAACACCTTAAAGGCTCCTTTTTATGACAAACTAGTGGGAAGCGCTACAAAGGATTTTTTAGATATCGTAATATCCGGAGAGCTTATCGAGGGTGCCATCAAAAGTGGGAGGATGGAAGGTTCAGAAAGTTCAAGAAGGACAGCACCCATGAAGAAGAAAGAACCAGAAGCCCACATGGTGGGAATGGGAAGCCGTTATGCCCCTAATCTGTACCCAAACCAACCCTGACCTCGAAACTATCCACCTCCGAATTTCTATTATCCCCCTCAAACCCCATACTACCAAGCTCCACCTCCTGCCTACCCCGTATACGCCGCGAACCACCAAAGACCCGTCACCACATTCCCACAAAACACGGTACCCACTCAAAGCCAGCCTAGAAACAAGCCAAGGCCAGTAAGGCCTAACCCTGAGAGACCACAATTCACCCCCATCCCTGTGTCGTATGAGGAGTTATATCCTAAACTTTTGGAGAAACAGTTGATCTCTCCTTATTACATGGCACCCCTGAAACCCCCGTACTCGAAATGGTACGATCCGAATGCTAGTTGTGCATACCATGCTGGGAACCAGGGGCACTCTACGGAAAACTGTCTAGCCTTCAAAAGGAGAGTTCAAGGACTCATCGACACGGGTATTCTGCGATTTGATGGTACTGGCAGTACAGCCGGAAACCCATTCCCAAACTACACCGAAGGGAATGTGAATACAGTAGGAGAGGAGGATAAACAACAAAGTAGAAGATGGGTTTCTGAAATAAGAGCACCTCTGCAGAAAATCTAGGAGGTATTAGTTGAGAAGGGCTTGCTTTGTCATCCTAACAGCGCGTCCGAAAGAAAAATTGCAAAAGGTCAAAATTTTTGCGGATTCCATAGTTTTGAAAGGCACAACATTCAGTCCTGCGAAGAGTTCAGGAGATTGCTACAAAATATGATGGATAATAAGGAGATCGAGATTTTTTATAAAGGTGAAGAGACCGATAGAGGAGAAATATACGCCTCCGACAATCAATCTTCAGGTTTCCCGTATAGCGCCGACCGACCGTTGATAATTTATTATGATGCGAAGAAAGAGCCGGTAAAACCAAAGATGATCATTGAAGTACCATCTCGTTTCCCCTATAAGGACGACAAAGCCGTACCATGGAAGTATGATATTAATATCGTCACACCGGAGGGTGGAAAGTCTGAAGCCATAATTGGAGATGTTGGGGAGGTAGGTCATTTTACCCGAAGTGGGCGGTGCTATGCTAAAGAAGTCGAGCCAGCAAAGAAAAACAGTGACTTGAAACAAAAAGGAAAGGCAATGATGAACAAGGCCGAAGTCGAGCAAGAAGTTCCACCCGTACAAGAAACTAAAAAGCCTGTGGATGAGGAAGAAGCACAGGAATTCTTGAAGTTTATCAAGCACAGTGAGTACAACGTGGTGGAATAGTTAAATAAGCAGCCAGCCCGAATCTCAGTCCTATCTCTACTGTTAAACTCAGAGCCACACCGAAACGCTTTGTTGAAGGTGCTGAATCAAGCTTACGTGGCAAATAACATATCTGTTGAGAAGCTTGATCGGTGGGTAAATAATTTGAATGCGGATAATTTCATTTCTTTTAGTGACGATAAAATACCGCCAAACGGTAGAGGCTTTGTAAAGGCACTGCATATTACGACTCGCTGCAAGGGCTACATAATACCAAATGTGCTCATCGACAATGGGTCGGCACTCAACGTTATGCCTTTGGCCACACTTTCCAGGATCCCGATGGATCTGTCCTATTTAAGGCCTTGTCATTCCACGATCAGGGCTTTCGATGGTACGAGGCGCGAAGTCATGGGAAAGATTGAAATCCCTCTGAAAGTGGGCCCGTATATATGCGATGTGGAATTTCAAGTCATGGATATTACACCGTCATCTAATTGCCTCTTGGGAAGACCCTGGATCCATTCTGCTGGAGCAGTCCTATCATCCCTCCACCAAAAGGTGAAATTTATTATGGATGGCTGTTTGGTCACCGTCGAGGGAGAAGAAGACATTGTAGCATCTATTTCTACTGACGCACCATACATTGAAGTGAATAAAGATGCTGTGGAATGTTCCTTTCGATCCCTTGAATTTGTCAATGCCACATTCGTCGCTGAGGGAAACAGAATTCCTGTACCAAAACTCTCAAGAAATACCAAAATGGGTGTCAAGATGACTGTAGGAAAAGGGGCTCGAGTAAGAAGAGGTTTAGGGAGATATCTGCAAGGAATAGCCCGGGCTCTGAAACCAGTGCACCACAAAGCCAGATATGGTTTAGGTTTTCAGTCGGACATACGTCAAAGAAGGAGACAATGGAAGAAGGATCAAGAAAGAAGGGTCGCAAGGACCTTAGGCCGGGAGATAGAATGGGAGCCTATAGCTTACCCTCCTTTGTCAAAAACATTTATGTCTGTAGGAACGATGTACCCCGAACAAGATAGTACTAGAAGCACACTGTTAATCATTGAAAGGAGTCTCTAGAATATCAGTATAAATGTCCTTGACAAAGGAGATGGCGCAAGTAAGGACGTCTCAAGGATACGCCCTTGTCCCCCGGGCTTCATGTTAAACAATTGGACTGCTGAAGACCTTCTTGTAGTTTATATGTCTTCAGAGTAATGCTCAAACATTAACCCTCTATTGTGTCCTTAGATATAATAGAATTCTTTTGTAAGAGCTTGCATTCACTCTTTATCATTCAAATGAATATCAATGAAGATGCATTTTGTCACGATCTTTCGCATTATTAATTTCATAATCATTTTCTCATTTCATAGCCTATCCTTACATTTACTTCATACTATGCCATAACATCTCATCTTGGTTCCAATGCTTGGATGCCCCTCTATAGTTTCCTTTTCCATTCAACTTTCAGGTGCTCAGATATCAACGCCATGAACGAACCCGATACGAGTCTTGAAATCGATTTTGAGAAGGCTGTTTGTTTAGGAGAATTCAAAGCCGAAGAAAATGCTGAAGATTATGTCTCGTCTCTCGACTTGTTAAGAATGGTGGAACAAGAGGATAAACAGATTTTGCCTCATCAGGAATCTGTTGAAACAATAAACCTAGGAACTGAAGAAGTGAAACAAGAAGTGAAGATTGGGACCTCTATTTCGGGGAACACCAGGCATAATTTGATTGCTTTGCTCCGTGAGTACAAAGATGTATTCGCATGGTCATATCAGGACATGCCGGGATTGAATGAAGATGTGGTGGTCCATAAACTCCCATTAAGGCCAGAATGCAAACCCATTCAACAAAAGCTAAGACGGATGAGACCTGAGGTGTTGTTGAAAATAAAAGAGGAAGTCAAGAAGCAATTTAACGCTGGTTTCCTACAAGCCTCCAAATATCCTGAGTGGGTGGCTAACATAGTCCCGGTACCAAAGAAAGACGGCAAAGTATGAATGTGCGTGGATTATCGTGACTTGAATCGGGTAAGTCCAAAAGATAATTTTCCTTTACCACACATCGATACGTTGGTGGATAACACAGCCAAGCATTCATTGTTTTCGTTCATGGATGGATTCTCGGGATATAATCAGATAAAGATGGCTCCGGAAGATATGGAGAAAACTACCTTCATAACGATGTGGGGAACGTTCTGCTACAAGGTGATGCCATTCGGATTAAAGAATGCCGGGGCAACATATCAGAGAGCTATGGTGACATTGTTCCATGATATGATGCATAAAGAAATAGAGGTCTACGTCGATGATATGATTGCTAAATCCTGAGGGGAAGAAGAGCATGTAGTGAACTTGAAGAAGTTGTTCGACAGACTGAGAAAGTTCCAGCTAAAGCTCAATCCGGCCAAATGTACGTTTGGGGCTACCTCGGGAAAATTGCTAGGCTTCTTCGTCAGCGAAAGAGGCATTGAAGTTGATCCAGATAAAATAAAAGCTATTCAAGAACTAGCACCTCCGCGCACGCAAAAAGAAGTCAAAGGATTTTTAGGGAGGTTGAACTACATCGCTCGGTTCATTGCTCAACTCACCAACCAATGTGACCCAATCTTTCGGCTTCTTCGAAAACATAATCCCAGAGAAAGGAACGAGGAGTGCCAAGTGGCCTTTGATAAGATAAAACAATATTTGTCTAGTCCTCCAGTGCTAGTACCACCAATTCCGGGAAGACCACTGATATTGTATCTGACTGTGTTCGAGAATTCAATGGGTTGCGTACTGGGGCAACACGACGAGTCAGGAAAGAAAGAAAAGGCGATCTATTACCTCAGCAAAAAGTTCACTGAATATGAGGCAAAGTATTCGTCCATTGAAAAATACTGCTGCGCTCTGGTTTGGGTAGCTCGGAGACTCAGGCAATATATGTTGTATCATACGACATGATTAATCTCGAAACTAGATCCACTAAAGTACATGATGGAATCACCTGCACTCTCAGGAAGAATGGCACGATGGCAGATCTTATTATCGGAGTACGATATCGTCTATGTGAGTCAAAAGTCGATAAAAGGAAGTGCAATAGCGGATTTCTTAGCGGCTCGAACGACAGAGGAGTATGAGCCCCTGAGATTCGATTTCCCAGATGAAGACTTAATGTGCATCACAGAAAAGGAATCCGAGTCATCAAATGAGAAGCCATGGAAGATAAGCTTTGATGGTGCATCAAATGCATTAGGGCATGGGATCGGAGCAGTCTTGGTATCGCCAGAAGGAAATCATTACCCGTTCACTGCCAGGCTGAATTTCTTCTGTACCAACAACATAGCAGAGTATGAGGCCTGTATCATGGGACTTCGTGCAGCTATTGAACGAAACATTAAAACTTTAGAGGTATATGGAGACTCAGCATTGATGATATACCAAATTCGTGGAGATTGGGAGGTGAGAGATTTGAAATTAGTCAGATACAGTGATCTAGTGGCAGAACTGATTAAAGAATTCAAAGAAATAACTTTTAATTATTTCCCACGAGAAGAAAACCAATTGGCTGATGCCCTAGCCACTTTGGCTTCAATGTTCAAAGCAAACAGAGAAACGGAAATAATGCCTCTTCAAATGAGCATATATGAAGTCCCATGAATCGCTTTTGACATTGAAAAAGAGCCAGATGGACGGCCATGGTTCCATGATGTCTTAGAATATATCAAGAATCAAAGGTATCCCGAGCAAGCAAATGAAAACGACAAAAGAACAATCAGAAGGATGGCAGCGGGATTTGTCCTTGATGGGGACATCCTGTACAAAAGAGGGAAAGATCAGGTGCTCTTGAGATGTGTAGACGCCGTTGAAGCCAGGAAAATACTCGAAGATGTACATGAGGGAGTCTGTGGGACACATGCCAATGGTTTCACTATGGCCAGGAAGATTATGAGACTTGGCTACTACTGGCTGACGATGGAAAGCGACTGCATTAGTTTTGTGAGAAAATGCCACAAATGCCAAATTTTCTGGCGATAAAATTCATGCGACCCTTCGTCCTCGCATGTCATGACTTCCCATGGCCTTTTTCTATATGGGGTATGGATGTTATAGGGCCAATTTTCCCAAAGGCTTCTAATGGACACGATTCATTTTTGTGGTTATTGATTACTTCACAAAATGGATAGAAGCGCCTCGTTTGCCAATGTGCGAAAGCTGCAGTTTGCGGGTTTTGAAAAAGGAAATCATTTATCGATATGGTTTGCCCGAAAGAATCATTTCAGATAACGCCTTGAATCTGAACAACAAGATGATGAAAGAAGTGTATGAGCAATTCCAAATAAAGCATCATAATTCCTCGCCCTATCGCCCAAAGATGAATGGAGCTGTCGAAGCAGCGAACAAAAATATTAAGAAGATCATTGGAAAAATGATCGAGACATATAAAGACTGGCACGAGAAGCTACCATTTGCTTTGTATGCATATCGCACATCTGTGCGGACATCTACGGGTGCAACTCCTTTCTCTCTGGTCTATGGAATGGAAGCTGTGCTACCTATCGAAGTTGAAATCCCTTCTCTACGAGTCTTAATAGAATCAAAACTAGAGGAAGCAGAATGGGTTCAGGCTCGATATGACCAGTTAAACCTCATCGAAGAAAAACGTCTAAAGGCAATTTGTCACGGATAGATGTACCAGAAGAGAATGATCGCGGCCCATGACAAGAAAGTACGGCCAAGAGAATTCCATGAAGGAGAACTCGTGCTGAGAAAGATTCTCCCAATACAAAAAGACCTGTGAGGAAAATGGGCACCAAATTGGGAAGGTCCATACGTCGTAAAGAAGGCATTTTCAGGTAGAGCTTTGATTCTCACTGAGATGGATGGGAAGGAGTTACCTAACCCAATGAATTCAGATGCTGTGAAGAAAATTATGCCTAAAAAAAACAGGGGGATCAAGGTGAAAACCCGAAAAGGGCGTTTTGGTTAACACAAAAATTAGGATGAAAATCTGAAAGGACGTTCTAATTAAGCAAACACTGGCTTAAAAAGTAAGGCGTTTGAACGGGGGGTCAAATAGTGAGACTACTGTATTTGAAGCATTTCAGAAAGCTCAAAATCTTCCACGCAAGAAGCCATTCTCGAAAAGATTCTCGACCGATGAACGTGGAAGAGTTCATGCGTTGAATATCTAGAGCATCTGTATTTGTTGAAATGTTACCCCTTTTCTCTTTGTGACATTTTTACTATCATTTGATTGATTTTCTTTGTTTGCTACATTCGAAATGAATAAATGTCAGGTACCCTTTTGTCCCTACCCGATCATTTTCATGCATCTCATTATGTGGTTCATTTACATGATAAATAGTGAAATAACATACTCTAAACAAAAGAAATGTTAAGCATTACCCGGATAAGAACCTGATAAGTACAAGAGCCTCAAAGCAAGGACAAAAGTTCAACCGGGGGCAAAGAGTGATATCCAAGAAACGTAGATTACTCGTGAAGGTAGAGGACGGGTACAGGGCCTGAAGAGAAAGTCAAGAGTCAAAACAATGAACGCAGATCATCAAAAATCATGACGGAAAAAAGGGCATATGATAAACAAGCCCAAGGCGCATAGCATAATCATGTAGGCATAAATGCATTTAAGACCAACATGTGCATATCATGATGACATCATGCATGACATATACAGGTACTTTAGCAGAGCAAGAAATGTTGAATGATAGCTGTACTGAATCAAAGGGATACCTGAGTTCCACCAGATGACAGGTTTTGGCAGTTTGATGTTTTTATTTTCAAAAAAATCAATTCATATTGCGAGAAGTAAGTTGAGCCTCGGGGCACGCTGAGGTATTTTCAATTTGTATTTTTAAAATATCAACTCATATTGCGAGAAGTGAGCTGAGCCTCGGGTCACATGCCGAGTTATGTTCAATTCCTGTTTTGCAAAAAATCAACTCATATTGCGAGAAGTGAGTTGAGCCTCGGGACACGCTGAGGTATTTTCAATTTTCACTTTTCAAATTAAGTTTCAAAAAGACCAACTTATATTGCGAGAGGTGAGTTGAGCCTTTTTAATTTCTGTTCGTTAAAAATCAACTCATATTGCGAGAGGTAAGTTGAGCCTCGGGGCACGCTGAGGTATTTTCAGTTTTTATTTTTCAAAAAAATCAACTCATATTGCGAGAGGTGAGTTGAGCCTTTTAATTTCTGTTTTTCAAAAAGTCAATTCATATTACGAGAGGTGAGTTGAGACTCGAGACACATTAAGGTATTTTCAGTTTTTAGTTTTCAAAAAAATCAACTTATATTGCGAGAAATGAGTCGAGCTCAAGATCACATGCCGAGTAAAGAATAAAGATTGAAGCTGATGGAAGATACCAGATTTGGATCCCCTGAAGTTATAGTGGAGCAGGTCAAAGTTGCAAGTCTTGTCCCCCTAAAGTTGCAGTGGAGTTGATCGAGGATATCAGATCTTGCATTTCTAAAGTTGCAGAAGAGAAGACCACAAACCTTATTTCACTGAAGCGATAGAAGAGCAGATTTGAAGCTGTAGATCTTGTCTTTCTGAAGTTACAAGTGAAGCAGATCGAAGCCACAAATCTCATATTCTTGAAGTTACATTGGAGTAGATTGAAGCTACAAGGTATATATCAAAAGATGCAGCGGATTGAACTAAAGCTACAAGATGCGATGGACTGGAAGAAGACTATATGAACAAGAAGAATATCAAAGAAGTCAAGACTCAGCAGGACCAGGCAAAGTCGGCCTTTCATTTTGTCTTTGCTCTATTTCCGTTACACGACAATGAGCAAAGAGGGGCAGCTGTACATACCCAATTTTGCTAACTAAAACCATTTTTTTTAAGCCCAAACCCGGTTGGCCCATTACAGTACCCAAATCCCTTAACCCAAACCCTTACAAACCCATCAGACCCAACAAATTACATAGCCCAATACATGTAAGCCCTAACCCGTTAACCCAACAGAGGCCCAAAATCCATACAACAGCAAACCCTAACCCTAATCAGTAGCTGCCCCCTACTTACGCCGCAATGTCCCATCGGCCACTTACCCCTCTGCCATACCGACTGCCACCTGCTCCACCGTACCCATACCTGCAAAATGAGCAAGACACGCAACAGCAACAGAAGACAGATACAGACAGTGAAAACAGGCTATAAAAGCCATGAAACAAAATGTAAAAAGGGTTTTTTTTTCTAAAAATACAAAAAATAGAGTTCCATACACAAAAAAAAGGGGTTCAGTGCTAAGACAACAAATATCCGGAGAGGAAAACAAACAGCAAACGAAAAGGTTTTTTTTATTTTTTTCTTTCTTTCGACTTCCGCATATATATATACATATTACTTCTTTTTTTCTATTAATAAAACCCTAATATATATATTTTAAGACTAAATAAAGATAACAAAAAAATAAAAAATAAAAAATAAAAAATTTTACCTTTCCGGCCACCGTGCACGGTGACCGGCGCTGGCGCCGGTGACGGTCCGGCGACGGTCCGGCGATCGGACCGGTGCCCTCCCTCTGGCCGGATTCCCCTTCCCCTTCCCTCCTCTCTCCTTTCTCTCTTCCTTCTCTCTTCTTTTTTTTTCTTTTCCCTCTTCAAATGATTTTTTTTTCAGAACTTTAGGCTATTTATAGCCCACCAAAACGGCACCGTTTTGGTGCCTAAACTTAGGCTGAAAAACGACACCGTTTTACCTCGACCCGACCCGCTCCACCTAGGATCCGCGTGTTTTCAACTCAATGGGCTAATTGCGCGTGCAGTCCTTCCGCATTTTCCAGGTTTTACAATCGAGTTTATCATTATTTCTAATTGAGCCCAATAATTTTTAGCGCTTTTCAATTTAGTCCTCCGTCTTTGCATGACGTTTTAGTAAAAGGGAGTATTTGCTGTTTTAGTCCTCCTAAGTTATGCGCGTGTTACAATTAAGTCCTTTTTCTTTGTTTTTATTTTAAATTGGCCCCACGACTCTGTTTTTTATTTAATTTTAGTCCTTTTTTATTTTTTTTCTTATTTTCTTATTAAATATTCTTGTTTTTTAATTATTATTATTATTATTATTATTATTATTATTATTATTATTATTATTATTATTATTAGTAGTAGTAGTTTATGTTGTATTATATAATTATATATTTTTAATGCACGTACATGCTTAATATATTTGTATATATTTATGTAATATTAGTACTAAAAGTTTTATTTTAATATGTATATATTACCTAAATGTTTAGTATTATATGTATACATTATAATCTTCATATATTATGTTCTTAATACTATACTTTTTACATATATCGTATATTTTAATATTGTACTATTATGGTCTAATACTATATTATGCATACATTTTCTTAACATATATATTGTGTACATATTTTCTAATTTCTTATATATATCACGTTTTTGATGTTATTTGTTATATGTTCTTTTTGCCTTTATTATTATTAGCCTCAATACATGTTTTATATACGTATATATTATGTATATTTTACCATTATGTTATATGTACGTATTCATATTATAGTGTCTTTAGTTACATATTTTTGTACTATATTATTTTATTAGTTTTGCTATTATTAGTATTAGTTTTGGTCTCAATAAATATTATAATATATATATGTATATATACTTTAGTATCATAGTTATATACTTTTATACGGTCTTGTGTACATATATTTACATGCATATTTTTTTTTATATACATTTTGATATCATATATGTATATGCGTTTTACCACATTAGTTAGTCTTTTTCCCATTACTATTATTTTTATAAACACACCAATTATTTTAAACGTGCTATTATTACTAATTATTATTATTATTTCTAGTTTTATTATTATTATTAATGTTAGTGCATGTATATTATATATGTATGTATATATACTTTTATATATAGTACTATTTTAATTACTTTATTTTCACATTACTATTATATTACGTTTGCTTTTCATTATTATTTTAATATTATTATCATTATTAGTCGTCATTTATTTCTAAAACGTATATATTATGTAAATGTTTCAATATTATATTTTTCATATACATTATGTATATATGTTTTAATATTATATTTTTTATATACATTATTATATATATATTTTTAATATTATTAGTTATATATATACTATATCTCTAATATTATATTGTATATCTCTAATACTATTATTTATGTATATATTTATATGTATGTACGCATGTATGTAGAGTGTGGATAGTTTTTTTATATATACTGTTACAATTACTTCTAAATGTATGAACATATTGTATATGCTTTTATATATATATAGATATTATGTATTTTTGTATGCCATTTGCTATATGTTTCTTTTCTTATTTCATATATATATTTTAATACCATAGTATTTATAGATTTTATATCATCCCATGTATATATTTCCGACACCATACGATCTTTTTATACATATTATGTATATACTTTAATATTTTTGTTATATATTTTTTATAGTCTTATATACATTTCATTATTCTTGTATACACATTTTACATATAGTATTATTTTCATATATTATTGCATTCATTATTATACCTATTACTTTCACTTATTTTTTTATTATGCATTAGTTAATATATAGATATATAGATACATCTTTTATTAGTGCTATTATTATCACCGCTAATATATGTTCATATATACATATCTATTTTCACAATGTTTTAAGTTTAATGCTATTATTGTGTTTAGTATAGCATGCATGATTATTGTTTTTTTTGAGATTATTTCCTCGATTATTATTTGTTTCAATATGTTTCTGGTTATGTCAGTTATTCATCTTTATTCCATATCAGCATCGCTTTGCATTATTACAAAATTGTGTTCATGTTTTCTAATTAATTTCAGTAATCAAGGCAATGTACCGATTTAATATTAAGTCATCGAATTTCATCGCTATGTTGGATGGAATTTGTCGGCTCGTGTTAAATCGATATATCATTCTCAAAGATCAAAATCTAAAATTTCTCTTCTTTTCAATCGGATCATGTTTAAATCTTACGTTTGAACTCATATTTATGAAAATTAAGACAACACGTGTTTATGAGATACCAATTTTGGACGTCGCGAGGGTGCTAATACCTTCCTCGAGCGTAACTGACTCCCGAACCCAAACTTTTCTCTGGATTTTAACGTAGACCTAAACTCGGCCTTCTCTTTATTTTAAAAATAAATTTATTAGGTGTCCGATCACACCTAGAAAAAGATCGGTGGCGACTCCTTTTTTTTAAAATCAAAACTTCGGTTTTCAAGTTTTCACTAAATCGCCACAATTAGCGACCGAGCTAAATTTTACGTCGCTACATTTGGTACGTCACTATCAAAATATTTTTAAAAAAAAATTGTGACTATCACCCTAGTAAATCTAACAAAAGAATTTTAATGGTGATAACAACTGGGTTAAAATTTTTAAATTTGAAAAATAAAGAGATTAAATTCTTGAAAATAAATGTATGAAAATCAAAATTCAAATATACAAAGTGTAATGACAGATGGTAATGTGCGCCTAGTCCCCCGTCTCCTCCCCCTCCCCCCAAAATATATTTTTTGGAATTTTTGATTTAAGTCTTTAAAAATTTTAAATTTTTTTTAATTTTAATAAATTTACCAAAATTTTTAAATATTATTTATTTTTTGAAAATTTTAATTACCCAATCTTAATGCCAAAATCCACCGCTAACGAAATGTACGGAGAAATAGAACATATTTTAATATTGAAATTTTTATTTTAGAATATGAGTTAAACAAATAATTAATTTAATGCAAATCTTTAGATACCATACTGGTATTCTTTTATTGGTAGGTTATTTAAATTCTTTTAGAAAAATTAATAGCTGTTTAATGGTTTAAATATAATATAAATTGTTTAACTCTTTTAAAATTTAATCCTTATATTTTATTTTTGAATTATTGAGTCCTTGATTTTTTTTTATTTAAAAATTTTAATTTTTTTTCATCCTATTTTGCTGCTAACGTTGTTTAGATGGCATTTTTTTTTTTGGGGGGGGGGGGGTGGTGGGGGAATAAGTTGTTGTATTCTCCAAAGAAAGCAGTATATACTAATACATGATAACCACTTACACCTTTGGCAGTATATACTACTACATGATAACTACTTACAGCATTGGCTTATACATCTCATGTCCATTATAGTATATTCTAAACTTTACAAAGGAAATTATTATCGATCCTCTCTCATGTTGATTGTTGACTACATCCATTTCACTGGTATTGAGTTCCTTGAGTTGTCTTCTACTTCTCTCTCTCTCTAAATATGGTAGATAAGTGCATTCCATGCTAGCTTTAAGAATAAAGTAACGAGAGATTTAGCCTTGAGTTTCTCACAAAACTGCTTCCTTCGGATATGGCTCATTCCTCCTCGTAGCGATGTTGTACGTGTGTTTGATACGGACACTCGTCAAACACGTCCGAATATGTACGGGACACTCTGGAATACGTCAAAAAACAATAAGAACAAACACGATCACGACATAGATGTCTAAAAACAAACACGATCCCGATACAGTCACAATAGATAGTAGCCCCAGATTGAAAAATCACAGTTGAGAGTGAAAGGAAATGAATGGTTTTTTGAAGCTTGAAAGTTTAAAGAGTTTTTGTGAAAGGAAATGAAAGGGTTTTTTTTTTTTTTTTTTTTTTCTCAGATAAATTTGAAGCAGTCTAAGGTCATGTTTTGGGCTATTTGTAATTAATTTAAAATACTGGGCTGAATTTAATTTTTGTTTATTATTGTGGGCAGCCCAAGGTCTTATCTTGGGCTATTTGTAAATTAATTTGAAATATTGAGTTGAATATAAAATTTTAGATCTTTTTAATGAAAAATATCAATAATTTCATTTACATTAAATATTTTAACATATTTATAAAGTATATATAAATATTAAATATATTTTTTATTTCTGTATCATGCTGTATCTCTATTCTTATTTTTTTTAAAATTATTGTGTCGTATTATACTTATATTACGTGTCCGTGTTCACGTTTCATATAAAGCCACTGAAATTCATGTGGCAAACCCTGCATAGCTCTTCGAATGTTGCAAAAGCCCAAAATTTGTTCCCAGACCTTCTTGGCAAAAGAACAGTCTGCAAAGAGATGATCTCTCGTCTCTATGTTCCAATGACATAGCAAACATTGGCTATCAATATTCACGCCTCTTCTAACCAACCTCTCTTTTATAGGGAGTTTGTCTAAAATGACCATCCATGTGAGGCAAGAAAATTTTGGTATGTGTAATGGATACCCAACCATTTTCTGTCATATTAATATCGAAATTGATGCAGACGAAATACGATTCCATATCCATTTCCGTCATCTATCTCTAACACCCATACGTTTCATCAAGAAGTCTAAAAAACTCCAATCCACTATATCCTACACTTTTCAAAAATATGTTACTCCCTTTGTTTTTCCTAGATAGCTTTTTGAGGCTTTCTTCTTTTTTGTGATAATGGCTAGTTTTCTTCATCAGTTGTAATTAAAGAAGCAACTTACAAATCAAATTTTTTTTTTCTGATGTCATTCTATCCCTTTTATGTTTGTCTAAGTTCATTCTAAACTTTTGCAAAGACTCAATAAGCTTATTTATCTCATAGTATTGATGTCATTGACTTGTTCTATATCTATCACCTTGATAGAGAATCTTTTGGGGGAGATCTTAAAATTTTGCACTCTAGTTTTGCATTTGAGTACTCTTCACCAAAAGAAAAAGCTTAGTTAGAAATGTCACACAATTTAACATAGAAATCTAGAACAATTTCTTTTTCTTTTTGTCATTCTCAAACTTGGTTATCAACATATAAAGCTTTTACAGTTTTACACGTATAGTTCTCTCAAGTATGATTTCAAGAATAATCCAAACCTAATGAGCAAAAATGCAATTGGAGATGTGGATGAATTCCTAATGATGTATATCATTTAAGATTATGTTCAAAGCTTTTAGTTGTAGCTAGCAACTTTGATTTAATGGTTTGAAAATTTTAATACCATTAATCAAAGTAACTAAAAGATCTCTACTCTCATCAATGGAGTTTATAAAAACCTTGGTGTGCCTACCATTAGTCATAGTTTAACCCATGGACCATAGGATGCTTACCTTCAACTTGTGGGCCCCATTTAAAATGTGGTTGTAATAGTTGCACAACCTTCCGCTCTGCATTTGGGGTGACATTTGCCCACTATTCTTCTTTCATCAATTCGTAACAACAAGGCTTTCCTTCCTAGCCAAAATCAGAAAACAAAAAAGCTATCAATCGAAGGAGATCACAAAGCAATTATCAAAAAAGAAAACCCATCATACTTAAATTTACCATTTCAATTAAGTTACGTACTAACAAAAATTTCATTCAAGATTATTCTACAAAAATGTTTAAATGAAAAACTGGAATTTGATTGAAAAACAAGTGATTTTTTTGGAATTTTCTCAAAGTTGACGTTAGCCATGCGCCCAAAAAATGTAGAATTTATTAATATTATAAAAAAAATTTATTTATTGATTTTTTAATACAAAAATATAAATTATTTTTGGGAAGGTGAGGAGCATGAGATTCGTAATAAGTGGTTTTTTGTTCATTTGTTTGATTTTTATAAAAATAAATAAATAAAATCATGGTGCTTATGCTATCAATCTTGGATTATTGTTTCTTCAGTATCTCTAATACACCATTAATTAATGATTAGGTAGATGTTTATCTCAACTGGTACCTTGAATGAAATATTGATTATGTTTTACACAAATTAATATTTTATATATATATATATTGGGAAAAATTCAGTAAAAATTAGAGTAGTTTTACACATTTCTGTAATTATTTATATGATTAATGTTTTAACGATCCAGTCATTAAATCTATTAATATAATTGTGCTTGTCATACATTCAAATTTTTGAACTCATCCGATATCCGTATTATATCAATCTAAAATATTTGATATATTAATATATATATTCAACGGTTAAATTTTTTTATATAAAATAAATAGTTAAAACTTTTAAATATACATCTAATTTGATATGCATATACGAATAAATAAAATGATTGAATTATTAAAATATTAATGATGTGAATAGTAGTTTAATTTTGTATGGTGTAAGCATGAATTATTTTGTAATGATAGAAAATACCTAGAGAGGTTACAACTTAGGGAGATTTTTCTGTCAAAATTCAAACAAATGAAATCAAAATGATTTTTTGTGAATAATAATATCCTTTTTTTTTTTTTTAATTTCTGAAAAATAAGGAGCCATGTTTTACACAATCATCAATGCACGTCTAAGAAGACAAGTAAAGCTTAGCTGTATTGCTGTTATATTAATAAAGGAAAGCAGCAGTTAAATTTCTGAGTTTGCGTTTGTCATTAATATTATTTATTTCTTCAAGATTCCCACACTAGTTTTCTCTTTTCTTCTAGAGCTCCACCACTCCCTGGTTATCATTGAGAAGAAGAAAATCGGAGATGGGTTTCACAGAGAAGCAAGAAGGGTTGGTGAAAGAATCATGGGAGGTTTTGAAGCAAGATATTCCTCACTTCAGCTTGCGTTTCTTTTCACTGTAAGACATTTAATTCTTTCCTTTTTATGAATTCTTCGTTCGGACCCAACAGTGGTCAGTGTCGGCCAAACGAGTGAGGCTAAGTCTTTTAAGAGAATTTCTCTTCCACTGAGTATTGATTAAATTGAGAGTGTTATTTAGGATATTGGAGATAGCACCAGGCGCGAAGAACATGTTCAGTTTCTTGAGGGAGTCAGAGGAGATTCCTCAAAATAATCCAAAGCTCAAAGCTCATGCTGTCAAGGTTTTCAAGATGGTCAGTCCATTTATTTTATTCATTGCATATATATCCCTACTTAAATTAAAATACTTAAACAATTGTTGTTGAAGACATGTGAGTCAGCCATACAACTGAGAGAGAAAGGGAAAGTGGTAGTGGCTGATACTACTTTGAAGTATTTGGGCACTGTCCATGTCAAGAGTGGTGTCAAAGAGCCCCATTTCGAGGTACATTTTTATTTTATTTTTTAATAATAAATTAGATTTGGATGCAGTGGTTAATTAAAAAAAAAATTGAGGAATAATGTTAATGCAGGTGGTGAAAGAGGCACTCTTAAGGACAATTGAAGAAGCAATTGGAGAAGAGAAATGGAATGAAGAGATGAAGAATGCTTGGGGTGAAGCTTATGATCAATTGGCTGAAGCAATAAAGGCTGAGATGAAGAACCATCATGATGAAACTGCTTAATTACCCTTTTACTTCCTTCAATTTTATTGTTGTTTGCCAATATTTTCAGAATTTTAATGAATAAATTTTAGTAATAAAGACTATTTTTGTTTTTCTATCATTATTTTGCCTTATTTTCTGTTTTGTTTTTTTTTTAAACTTAATAAAAAAATACATTATAGAAGGAGAGAGGGATTTAAAACAACAACAAATATTAATTGTTGTAATCGTAATATTGAGTGAAATTAAATGGAATAAATATTAAAACTATGTCTTTTCTTTAATATGCGACATTATCACATAAAATTTTAATTTAATTTGATTTATATAAATCATCATTTTATATTAATATATTATCTACGTAAATAATTATATTAATTTAATATATTTTTAAAATATGTATAATTAAATTAAAAATAAAAATTTATTAAAATAAGTTGTAAATTTTACAATAATTTTCATTTTTTTTAAATTAAATATATTCAATTAATTTTCGTTTAAAAGATGCTATACACTTGAATTTTAATCCTTTCATTTTAGGGTTAAAATTTTGAATAAAAAAAATACACACTAAAAATTGCCATGTCATAAATAAAAAAAGTAAACCAACTTTAATTAATTTTCTCTTTTATCCCCAAAACTGAACCATCACGGAAAGGTAGAGCAGAAAAAAATAAATAAATAATGAGGACATTTTTATTTACGTAAGAATGAATAATAATTGATATGCCAATTGTTATTCCAATTATACAAAAAAGCATAGTGTTCCACATATTTAAACATACACCCTTTCTAATTGGAATAGAGCCCCCTCCTCTACATGATCTCACTTTGGCTTCTCTCTTTCTCTTTACTCTTACTTATTCCTCTCCTCTTTACAAGATCGAGTATGCTCGGATTACCTCCACAATCGGTGCTCGACACAATGGGCATTTTCCTCCCCCTCGTACCAACTCGTTCGCGCATTTTGAACACGTGCACATGTGTCCGCATCTGCAACCCCATAAATATGCATCATCAGCATATGCGCATACTCCAGTGTTAGTCCGAAAATATAATGATTTTATGAAAAGAAAAAGTCGACAAAGTATAAAACCTGTACAAAAGTGAATCGATATGGCTATCGCAACAAACACAGCAGGTTCCTTTCCTCACATGACCCCATTTAGATCCGTCCTCCGATGTTTCTACACTCAGAACTGTAATAAAAAGTTAGTCAGAAATAATTATTTTTATAGAGAAAAACGTTGGGAGGATTTACAAACCTTTTTCACCAACTGATCTGTTCAATGCTGCTGAGACTTCCTGCCTGACGGATCGCTGTAACTCAAGCTGCATATCCATGCAGGCTTCCAACATCCTCTGCATGTGGCTCATGCCCTGCTGAAGCCTTGCCATATCGGCTCTAAGATCATTAACCATCTCCCATTCCTGCTCGAAATAAGTAGAGCCTTATAATGAACTTAAAAGATGCATGCATAGTAACAAGTAAGATTCTGGGCCTATTTCTTTATGATATTCAGCAACAGAATAACAGAATGGAAATGATTCGATAGTATGGCATTGAACAAATAAAAGGATGGCTCACAATTTCTGATCTATGCATGCTATGCCGAGACCAGCTAGTGTGATGTAAATCTTGATGCCATAACGGTTGTGGTGGTGGTACAGGAGGAGAAGGTAACACCAGTGACGGTCTGCTGATAGCATTGTTCTGGTCATCATTTATTTCATCCCTCTGCTGCTCTTGATCACGTTCTGGTGAGGCTGGAGTTGGCAAGTTTCTATGCAGATCCCAATCAATGGGAGAACGGCCTTGTCTTTCCACATAAGAATGTATTAATTGGTCTAGACTTTCCCGGAAACCACTTCGAAGAAGATTAGAGACACTTCTCCTGCAAATTAAATTTATATAAAAAATCAAAGAAGTCGCAATATTTTTCTTTTAAGAGTAAAGAAAACCATGCGAGGGTTACCTGCTCAGAAGCTCTCTAAGTTCCATACTATACACATTATCATCTTCAGGTGGATGAAATCTATTGAACCTTCTAACTGGGATTGAACGACGTGGTCTTGGAGGACCAGAAGGCCCTTCTGACCAATTATCAACAGCTTCCCGAGAGCCATCCTCACGCCAAACCCTTTGGGCACCCTGTGAATGACTTTCTTCCCCATTTACATTTCCTGGATTTTCTTGACGATACTCGCTAACTGAACCTTCTTGCCAATTTGTATCCAGTTCTTCTGCATTGCCTTCTCTCCATTCATTGAACTGACCATACGGTGGCTGTTGCCAATTTCCTCGTTCATCATTGGTTGTAGGCTCCTGCCAATTCCCACCTTGATTAGCATTTCCTTGCCAACTAATGCTCTCAGCAGCCATGGTGCTAACCATATCTCCTGTTTGTGACCGTGAGACGTCACTTTCTGAACTCCTAGGTTGTGTATGTTCACTTCGTTCATGTTGTGCATCCTGTAATGTGTTTGATTGAGAAAGTTCGTTTCTAGAATCATCTATGACATTGCCAGACGTGGTTTCAGGATTGCTGCTTGCTTGACCACGGACAATGGTTTCTAATCTGTTGCGGAACCCTTCCCTGAATGAGAAAAGAATTAACTGTTAAAACAAATCAATGGAAACCATGAGAGCTTCATGCTCAAAGGAGCTGAAAGCAGCATTACAAGGAACTTTTCAAGCCATACCAAAATATTTAGTACAGCAGAGAAAAACCGTTCAAAAAATTTGTAACCTGAGCATGAATGACAACAATCATACCTCAAACCAGATACAGTGTGTCGTTGTCTTAATTGAATCAATTCACTCGCTGCCATTGAAGGCGGCCTCTCTTCTTCAACAGGTCTTTCATTTCGTAAGAATCTACCTCTGAGTAGGGACTGCAAAGTTAAATGTATTGGTAGTTAAGAATAGCCACCCATGCAAAAAAAAAAAATAAAAAAAGAAGTCCAGATACAAAAGAACTTTCATTGGGCAAAACCAAAAAAATACAATAACATCAAGATATGTGATTACAGAACAGTCCATGTGTGACCCATAAAAGATAATTCCAACATCAACATAATGTTTTACTATAGAATAAAACATATATAGCAAGTTTTATTCTTCTACAACGATGAACTTCCAATTTCCATCCGGGCATGAAAATTTCGGCATCTTAATTCCAAACAGGCAGATGCAGAGAAAGAAAAAATAGTGGAAACTGAAGTAAAATGTATTTATGAAGAATTTTTTATTTAAAAAAATAGAAAGAAGAAAAATAAGTTATACATATGACAATATGTTAAGTCAACCTAGAGCATCATTGAAGGTTAGAATTATATAACATTGACAAAACCATATATTAAGTCCAGCAAAGTGTTCAGTCAATTAAACAGGCTTATCTTCCACAAGTAGAATGGCTCAACTTACCGTAGAATGCCTTAAGTACGTTATTATTGAAACAAGCCAATCTTACATGAAAGTATAATACTAGTGGGATTCAAAACCTTGCTGTAACAATGGAACTACCATCCATGCAAGTAGAGAACAACCTATAGTCCTTTTATTACAACCAAATATATGAAATACATGACTCAAGGAAAAGCATACAGCACAATATTAGTAAAAAAATAAAATTTGCCCCTCCAGCATGTTAGAGATATGTTGCGCAGATTAGCTAAGGTAAAATAAATATAAAACATATACCTGAATGCGGTTTCGATGAGCAAAATCAGATACAGCACGGTGTTCCAATAGAGTCTGAAGTTCCCTCTGTCTCTCTCTTTCAATCCTCATAAGCAAGTCAATAACAGCTTGTCGTCCACGCAACCTCAGCAAGTTCCTCCGAATATGCTCTGGTTGGCCTTCATCATGGTCAGCAACTGAGCCTTCACGAGGTTGATTGACTTGTGTGCCAACTGTAGCTGCTGCCTGATGATCTTCCCTTCGTCCACCACGAACTCCTCGCTGTTGACTCGTCATTTGCACCCACTCCCGGACAATTCTAACTCTCTCACGCTCTGTTTCACCAAGCCATTCAGCTCTAGGGCCACCAACACGGGATACACGTGATGACGAATGATCACTAATCCCACTCTCCATCCATCCCCGAACGATCTGCCTCACCCTCTCCCTCTCGACTTCACCGAGATCAGGAGATTGCTCCCTACTAGACCCGTTATTATCCCCAACTTCATTCTGCAACACACCCTGCTCATTCGACCATGTTCCATACTCATTCTCACTCTCACTTGCATCAACAACACTACCATGATTCTCACTCTCATGACTCTCAGACAACGTCGTACTCGACATAGTTGTATTGCCATCAGCATTCCTTTGCTGCCTCAACCTTTCCCTCACCCTCTCACGTGCCCTATTCAACATATGCTCATCCTCCAACTCCCTCCACATTTGCAAAATCGAAGAAGCCCGAGTATTAGGCCTCTCGACAGTCCCTCCTTGTCGCCTCGAATTAGCCGAGGGTGACTCTCGCAAGAACGAAGAGTCGAGCGTGGAAACAGTATGTAAACCAGCTAAAGCCATCAATTCAGACTCCCTATTCCTCCTCTCAATCGTGGTTATCATTTCCTGAGCCTGCCTAGCAGCCCACCTACTCAAAATCCTAGAATGCCGCCTTCTAGCGGCGGAGGATTCGGCCAAATCATCGCCTTCGAGATCAGACCTTCTTCTCCTCCTAATAAGCTGATCACCCTCGTCATCTTCATCATCAGGATTCCTATTAGAACTACATGATGCAAATGACATACAATCATCTAAATGGCCTCTCATTAATTCCTCCAAACCCCTTTCAAATTCCGCCGTCGCATCATTTGAGGAGTCTGGTTTTTGCTGTAGAGCTTGAAAATCTGTCATTTTTTTCCCCACTTGTACACCTAAGTCTTTTCCATGAAGCAAATTTGCCTCATTTCCCTTAGTACCCAATAAGATCACAAAATTTAGATCATTATATCAAATATTACAAAACCAAACTCTAATTTGGCTTACAGAATTCATCCCAAAAAAAAAAACTATGCCCTACGCCCTAGAATTGGATACGAACATAGCTCCCATTCATTTCTTAACCTGAAAACAATTAAAAAAAACCAGAAAAAGGGATCAAACGAAATGAATAATAATAATAATAATAAAAGATTTTAATCGAAATTCGTAGAAAATGAAGAAATATTCTGGTGAAAATGGAGACGTACCAGTGATGTATTACAATAGGAAAAGAAAAAAACCCGAACTTTCTTTCTCTCTTTTTCGTGTATTAAAAATGTGGGAAAATTGCTTCCCTCAAAATTGAAAAACAGGAAACTGAAAAAAACAGAAATCTTGTTTGTTTAGATAGAAAAGTTTTTTTTTAAAAAAAAAAAAAAAAAAAAAGAAAGAACGAAAGAAAAGGAGGGGGAGAGATCAAAGGAAGAGAATGATGTGAGAAATTTATAATAATTATTACAAGAAAGAGAGAGAAAACTTATTTTTATCTCTATATTTTCAATTTTATTGCTTTTAGTGGTTTTTATTTATTTCTATAAATAAAAATTACTAACTTTTTAAGGGGAAAAAAGAGGCGCGCCGATTTACAACAGACTTACACGTAATAATAAATTTGGCTTTTTTAAGAAATTCTACATTTTTGTGAAGGACACGTCATCAATTGTTTGGAAAAGACTCGGTCACCCACTCACCTCACTCACTCACTCTTCTTTTTTCATGCTCAATCACACCCCAACCCCCACTCTATTTTTTATTTTTGTATAAAATAATAATAATAATAATAATAATTCATCTCTCAAAAATAGTATAATAATTATTACAAATTTTCTTAAAACAATTACTAGTTTACTAAGGATCATTGGTTGAAATATAATTAAATAAATTTATCAACAATAATAATTTTATAAAATTTGTTCAATATATCAATTAATCGATGTATTTAATCGATAAATAACATAAATCATATGTATATACATATTTAGATATGTCATGTCTCAAACCAAATCATGGTCGATTTTAAAATATTCTCAAAGCCTAACTTAATTTTTTTTTTTTTTACCTATTCTCCAATCAAACTTGTGATATGATCCATTTATATATTTAAATTATAACATACCTATATAAATATATTTTGTGTTCATGAATTAAAATATAAAATAATTAAAGAAAAATAAATATAATAATATTTATTTAATAAAAAATAACCCAAACTTTTCCAATTAATAATCTAAAATTGGGTAAATTTCAAAATATTTTTACCACACAGATTTAAAAAAATATATATGCTTTAGTCCTAAATAATACTAATAGTAAAGGCAATAAAGTATTTGTCACTTTCTTATTGTGTGTATTGGAAGAGAAGTGGGGCAAGATTAAGCATGTTGGTCCACCAATTTTTATGTCATAATTACATTTTTTTTCAACCTTTGGTGTAGCAATATATAATTTGAAATTCTTCATGATTTGGGGTTTTTTTTTTTTTTTTTTTTTAATTAATCAAAGTGTTTTTTAATGTTTATTTTATTATTCATTCAAAATTCGTCTCTCCACTTCCATTATTTATCTTTAAATGCTCTTAAATAAGAAAACCTGAAAGTAGTGTTTTATTTTCCTACGACCAAATTAGTAATTTAGCTTTGTATACAAGTTTTGACATAATTAGTTTGTATAAAAGTAGACTTCTTTTTTAACAGATTTACTCATTATGTTTTTTTTTTCTTTTTTCAATAGAAAAAAACATCAATAAGAAAATATTAAAATTGATTTTCAAAGAAACAAAGAGATATAATAATTATAAGGATTATTCAATAGCAAGTTGAATGAAAAAAAAAATTGAGTTATTTCAATCACAAAATTTAAGATATAAATTGTGAAATAAATCTACATCACATAAATAATAAGTGTAATTATATGTTAGTTCAAATTAAAAGTGATCTAATTTTATTAAAGTTTATTAGGTTTTAATTATTAAATAAAGTATGAGTCAAATATGTGTAGATACTTTAGTAACTAATTTCTAATTAATGATGGATTGATTAAAAATTAAGGTTAATGTGTAAAAGTTCTATATTAGAGTTATGGTCCCCAAATTACACATAAAATAACTTTTTTAACATCTCATCTTTAGAAAAGAGATAGTCACATTCTCTAAATTACTTATATGCTAATTTGGAAGATCAAAACTGTAAAATCCGTAAATTTCATGAAATTGATGAATTCAAGTAAGTTTCTGCGTCTAATTTTGTTCTTGATTTTTTCTTAATGATTTGACATAACAAATCTTAGTTTATGGTTTGCTAAGTTTTATATTAGATATTATTTTACGATTCTAGCAAATGGTATCCGAATCTTGTCATGTTGAATCATTGAGAACAAATTGATTCTCTATTATTTTTGATTTATTATATTAAAACTTTGGGGTTTATAAATATGGATTGAAATCTTTTGACTGTTATTGGTTTAGTATGAATTGCTTTAGTGCAATCCACAAGAAATAATTTTGGCTAAATTGAAGTTTATGTATGGTAATCATGGTGCGATCGAAAACCATTAATTCTTAGGCATAAATCAATATATACTTTGGATTTGGTGATTAAGATATTATTTTTCCTTAGTAGAATAATTGGGATACGAGTTTTTAATATTTAGTTTTGAACTCAGAAGCAGGATGTGATTACTAATTCTGATTTTCTTTTCGATAATAATTTTTTGGTTCATTAAGTATTACTTATTTATATTTATTGTTTTTTAAGTTTGCATAATGATATGTTTACAGTAGAATTTTGGAATGCGCATGCTTTTGATTTTCAGCTCAGTTATTTTAATTTTTTGTAGCATAGAATTTTATTTTTATGGTATATATATATATTTAAAGAGTTTAGTTTTGACATTTTATGGTTTGGTTAAATTATAATGATATGATTTATTGTATGAATTGTGGGATATGCTAATTATTTGAGATTTATTGGCTTGAAAATATTTTTCAAGTATTCATTCAAGTCTCTATTTAATCATAAATACAATTTTAGATTTACATGGTATTTGGTGAATTGCTTTGATGTTTTGTCTATGTTAAAATTATGAAATTATTTGACTTTGAATCACTACATTATTTTTGTTTAATTTTGACATATATGATTTTGCAACAAAAAAAAAGTTAAATATTAAGGTTTTCAGTTTTTTTATTACATAATTTAGACAATATTATTTTGAGTTATTTTGGAAACTATAAAGCAATAAATAAGTTTTGACCTTTAACTGTTATGGAAATTTCATATTTGAATATTGGTATATTTATACATATTTTAAAATAACTTAATTGAAATAATAAGTTGTCAAAGTGACCTCTAATATTGAAATTATTTTGTTTTAAAATATAAAAGAAAGGTTAATAATATTATATGTGCAACTGTGGTAATAAACATATGACAATTATTCGGTTTTTTATATGAGTAATAAATTGATCCAAAAGAATATTTATTTTTCGACATGTTCTTATTGTTAGTGTTTGATTACTACACCAAGATATCACTTACAAGTTAATATTTTGTCAAAAGATGATATATTAATGGAGTGTCTGATATCTTGAGATAGGGTTTAACTTTTTTTTTTATAAATATTTTGATTTAAATTTGAAGTCTTATTTGAGGTTTTTTTTTTTATTCAACTATTATTATATTTGTCAACATTATTGTATGTTGTTTTGGGATAAATATATATATACATATATATATATATACTATTATCTTTTAATTTGGTTGAAATATGAAATTAAGAGAAATATTTTGAAACAAATAAATTCAAATTTTGGCTTTAGGATTTAATTAAGAATGTCTAATATTTTAAATAGATAGTTGAAACAAAATGCCGTCAAAGTGACTTTTTTTGCGTAGATTAGTTTATTTAAAATATAAAGATGATTATATATTTTTATGATTCATGCATTTGTTAATTGACCCAAAAGTAAGTTAATATTTGGTAGAATTTCAACGACATTTATAGGGATAAATGTGTGACAATTATAATGTACTTTATATGAGTAATATGTTAGTCCAAAAATTAATTCATTATTTGACATAATTTATTTTCAATGTTTGATTGCTACAACAAGAGTACCGCTTATTGTTAATATTACTGTCCAAAGACTTGATATTAATGTTGTGTTTGGTAACTTGAGATGGGATTACCACCCATTATCCTAAATTTAATATTTACTTATGAATATTAATGTGATTTTTTTTTTATTTTTTGTTCTATATTCAGCTAGTTTATCTTTTACTGCCAGAATATCTACTAATATAAATTATATACTCATGCTTAATAGGACTAATTTCAATGAATGGAAAAGGGATTTACTTATAGTGCTTAGTTGTATAGACATAGACCTTACACTAAGGGAAGAACAATAAGCACCTCTCACTACAAAAAGCACCCCTTATGTTAAAAGGGATTTTAAGAGCTGAGATCGTTCAAGTCGCATGAGTCTGATGATCATGAAGCACAACATTCTAGAAGCCTTTAGGGGTATAGAATCTGAAAAGTTACTCAGGACAAGTGTTTCCTTGACGGAATTGAAAAACGTTTTGCTAAAAGCGATAAGGTTGAGATGACATCACTTTTGACTTCTTTGATGTTTATGAAGTATAAGGGTCAAGGAAACATGAGGGAGTACATTATAGAGATGTTTCATGTTGCCTCAAGACTTAAGGTACTTAAAATCGAGCTTTTTGAGGATTTGCTAATTCTTTTGGTTTTGCTATCGTTTCCTACACAGTTTAACCAATTTAAAATTAGTTAAATCTGTCAATAGGAGAAATGGACACTAAATGAGCTCATTTCTTATTGTGTGTAAAAGGAAGAAAGGTTGAAATATGATAAGTCTGAAAGTGCTCATTTGGCCAGTGCCTCTAAAGGTAGTAGCTTACATTCTGAATAGAATATTCACTAAAGCAGTTGCAAAAACACCTTATGAGCTTTGGACAGATTGAAAACCTAGTGTAAAACACTTTCACATTTTGGGATGTCTAACTGAAGCAAAGCCCTATAGGCCACATGAAAAGAAATTAGACTAAAAAATAGTAAGCAACTACTTTATTGGTTATTCTGAGCGATCTAGGGGCTATGAATTTTATGGTCCCACAATTAGGAATATTTTTGAGATGGGAATCACAACTTTTTTTAAGGATGTTGAGTTTGGAGGGAGAAATAAGGTTAGAAACATTGCTTTTAAGAAGGAATTAGATTCTAACTCAATTCCTGCTATCAATTTTTACAATGTTCAAGTTTTCATACCTATCATTGATCAAGAAGTGAATCCAGAATCTTAATAAGGCAATGTTGAATAACTCCCTATTCAAGATAAGGTAATTGTTCCAGAAGAACAGACTCAACAACCTCAAGAATGACTTTAGTGGAATATTTTAACTTTAAACTTCATTAGATAAATGTTAAGTTAATGGTTTCTTAATGGTAACATTGATCATACATTTATATGGTGCAATTAGAAAACTTTGTGTCTAATGATGTAAAGTTAATGATTTGCAAATTAAAGAACTTCATCTATGGGCTTAAGCAGACTTCTCCTCAATAGTACTACAAATTTTACCAAATGATTATCTCATTCAGTTTAGAGATGAATTTGGTAGATAATTGTTTATACCTCAAGTTCAATGGGAGTAAGGTTCTATATTTGGTTTTATATGTTAATGACATACTGCTTGTCAATAATAAGTTAAGTCTCGACCAATACCCCAAGAATGATTTTGAGATTAAGGAAATGCAAAAGATTCCCTATGTCTCAAGAGTGGGGAGTCTAATGTATGTTTAAGTTTGTACATATTCAAATATTGTATACATTGTTGGGATGTTAGGCAGATATTTAAGCGACCATGGTTTGGACCATTGGATAACATCCAAGAGGATTATGAGGTATCTTCAGAGAAGAAAAAGTTACATACTCACATATCGGATGTCAGATAAGTTAGAGATCATCAAGTATACAAAATCCGATTTTGATGGAATATTGATGCAAAATTTTGTCACTAAGGTGCAAATTGTGACAATAATCGGTAGTCCTTTATTCCAATAACAACAAGAGCACATCAAAGTCAAAACACATAGACTTTAAATTCCTAATTGTTAAAGTAAAATATCATAGTGGTTAGGTGTCTATAAAGCATATTGAGACAAACTTCATGATTGCGGATCTACTTACTAAGAAACCACCACTCAAGGTTTTTCATGAGCACACTACTCATATGGGTGTAACATCATTTAAGGATATTTGGTTTTAATGAGAGCTTGTACTTTTTAATGCTTTTATGTTATAGACACATTTTCAGTTATTTCAATTTACGAATATTAAGTTTATTTTCTGTAGAAATAAAGTTTATTTAGTTTATTCACACTCTGATTTTGGTAAGGTTTGATCTCACTAAGATTTAAGGAGGACCAATTGAAAATAGACATGTTTAGGTCATATTGTATGTAATTTTCATGCTACACATCCATACTTGATCTATGTCATTTGGTTGTGTTAATATACATGATCAGGGGTAGATTTAGTTATGATATATGTAATGAAAGTCGCATTGGTTCTAAGTTAACATAATTAATAGATGGGATTGTTCAGAATTAGGGGTGAGCAAAATTCGATTCGACTAGAAAAAATCGAAAAAAAATTTGAATTTCGAGTTAAACAAATAGAGTTATTCGAGTCAACTCGAATATTTTTTTCGAATTTCGAGTTCGAATCGAGTTGAGTTTTTAAATTCGAATAATTCGAATATCAAACTATAATATTTTACATTATTACCCTAAACTCCCAAACCTTTTTATTTTTCCCTCAAAACTTTTACTCCTCACTTTTCCTCCAAAGTTTTTACTCTCCTCCTATCTCAACCCCCCATCTACCCAAAATCCATTTCCTACCAAAATTTTACTTCCAAAAACCCTTAAAACTTTTTAGTTTCCTCCTAAATTTTTACTCCCTCCTACTTTCCCCCTAAAACTTTTACTTCCTTCCCATCCCATCCCCCATCTACCCCAAAACCATCCCCTTATTTTTTTTAAATATTCTCCCTCCAAAATTTTGTTCCCCCTATTTATTTTCCCTTAAACTTTTACTCTCCAAAAATTTTTATTTTCCCCCTAAACTTTTACTTCTCACTCTTTACTCCCAAATAAAAAATCAAAATTATCCAAAAAAAATCCCTAAACATAAATAGTAATAATTTTATTTATATCTTCTGTTTATATTATTAAATTAAATTTCACATTTTATATTATTTATATTATTGAATTGCTTAGTCATACTAAATATTTATATTAAAATAGAATTATTAATGATGCCATATTTTATTTTTAAAATAACTTTTATTAAAAAACCACATTTTTACATTTAATATATTTTTTAATTCCAAAATACATAGTGATAAGAAGATGAAGATAATTGAAACAGCTAAGCAAGCAAATAAGCTAATCTGTATATAAAATATTAGTAAATAAATTATGAGGTGATGAAAGGTAATAAAAAAATTGATTACGGTGGACAAATTTTATTACGATGGGTGACAGTGGTTACAAGGACCCAAAATTATTTTTTAAAATTTAACTCGAACAAATATATTAGATTCGATTCGATTCGAATTCCATCTCACTCGACTCAATTCGAGAAAATTTCAAATCAAATTAGGATGATAAAATATGATTCGTCAACTCGATTAATTTGAAATTTTTTCATTTGATTCGATTCGATTCGATCGAACACTTTCCCCTATTCGGAATACCTTTTCAGATATGAAGTAAAGTTTTGAGCTCATAAGGTTATATAAACATGTAATTATAGAGTAATTAATATATGTGGTCCAAGTGAGAGATTGTTGGAAAATATGGACATCACATATATAATAAGAGTAATTACATGTTATTATTTACTATCATAATAGGTTAGCCCAAATTAAAAATGATCTAATTTGATTAAGGTTTATTGGGCTTTAATTATTAAATAAAGTATAGGTCAAATGTGTGTAGATACTCTAGTAAGTAATTTCTAACTAATGATGGGTTGATTAGAAATTATGGTTAATATGCAAAATTTATATATTAGAGTTATGGTCCCCAAATTACACATAAGATAACTTTTCTAATATCCTATAACAGCCCGTTTTTGGTAAAATCAAAATAGTGGTTTCGAGAACACAAATTCGATTCTAGAAAGAAAATTTATTTTAATATTATTTTATGATCTACAGTATGGTAATAATGTCAAATAAAAATGCTCGTTCGAACTTCCCGATATTGGCTATTCGAAGCTTATTGATATGGTTCTTTGTGAACTTCCTGACAAGGTTCTTTGTGAACTTCCCGATTATAGTTCTTATGAGCTTCCCATTATATAGTCTGGATAAGCTTCTCGATAGGCTCTTTATAAGCTTCCTGAAATGGCTCTATGTGAGCTTCCCGTTACAAGGCTCGAGAGTGTGCTTCCCAATTATGTGCCCTAATTAGTTACTCCTGAATATGAATTAAAGAATTTTTTATTTGTACACTTTGAGTGTACTATATGTTTATCCATCGATATTTCAAATAAATTCAATAGGTAAAATCCTAACATGAGGAAATATGGTCACGAAACGAATTATTATGAAAATGTACTTGAATTACATGGATTTGAATTATACCTGTTACATGAACACGAAATATGAGAAATATTTGAACAAGGAAATTTGACTAGTGTTTAGTTAATATATTTTCTGATATTCATGAAAAATATATGTTTAACATGAATTCAAAACAAACTATTACTGAAACAAGCCTGAGATACATGGAAATGATAGTATTTGTTGTGTTGAAGTATGATGTACTTGGTACAAGAATGTGGAACATGCTTAATGACTTTGTACTTTCGTGATATATTAAAAATATGTGATGGAAGACATATGTTTATGAAACTTGTCCGACGATTGTGTATATTCGTGATTATGAGTTATTACCCAGAATACATGACTGACATGATTAATGAAGATATGTGTTTAGGCATTTGGCCAACATGACTTGGGAATTAATTGAATGTTTACCTACATTTAAGATCGTGGTAAGTTAAATTCCAAGTTATACGAACTTACTAAGCAAAATATGCTTACTCTATTTTATTTTCCCCTGTCCTATAGTGATTCGGAAGCTCGTTGGATTGGAAGCATTGGCAGAGATCACTCATACTATCTATCGGCCTATTTCGGTATATATGATAAATCAATTATAGTTATAATGGCATGTATAGGTTATTTAGCCAAATGATGGCATATAAATGTTTTGAATGAAACTAGCCATTGGGAATGGCTTGTGTTTGACATATTTTGATATATTTATAAGTGGTTCTATCATGTTTAAAGAAAGAATGTGATATTATATATATGCATTTGGTAACTAGATGAGTACGAATAATAGACTAAAATGAAAATAAATTGTCATCTAAGGTACCTAAGGGTACATTGGTTGTATGTTATATTATGTCATGTTCAAGATATGATTTAGACTTGTTTGAATGCTTTGACATGGTTTGTGAAGGTGTTCAAGTATTAATGTAGGTGAAAGACAAGAAATGTGATAAATGTGGCTTGGAAAATAGCCTATTTTTGTCCATACGGGTAGAGACATGGGCGTGTGTCTCAACCGTGTGTGACACATAGCTTAGCACATGAGCGTGTGATCTGGCCGTATGTCCCATGCATCTTTAAAATGTCAAAACAGAATGCTCAGAATTGATCACACGGCCTGACACATAGGCGTGTGGCTTGGTCGTGTGACCCCTGTACCTACACACGGTCTAGCACACGGGTGTGTGAATAACCCAAGTTAGAGAGTTACACGGCCTCAGATACGAGCGTGTCCCTAGCCATGTGAACCACACAGCCTAACCACACGGGCGTGTGACCCCTGCACTTAGGAAAAAATTTGAAATTTTACGAAAAAATTTCTGAGTACCTGGTTTAGCCCCGACATGATTCTAATGTATGATTTGGGCCTCGAGTGCTCATGCAAGGGACTATATGATTAAATTTGATTGAAATCTGATATGAACGCTAAAAATTTATGAAATGTCTGTTACTTGACCCGTAAACTTTGATAATACTTTGTAACCTTGTTCCGGCGACGCATTCGGGTTAGAGGTGTTACATATCCCATCTTTAGAAAAGAGAGAGCCACCTTCTCTAGATTACTTATGTGCTAATTTGGAAGATCAAAACTGCAAGATCCGTAGATTTTAAGAAATCGATGGATTCAGGTATGCTTCTGCATCTAGTTTGGTTCTTGATTTATTCTTAATGATTTGACATGACAAATCCTGGCTTATGGTTTGTTAAGTTTTATATCAGATATTATTTTACGGTTCTAGCAATAAACACCAATGACCAATAGATTAAATATTGAAATGCTAGTAATATACTTAAGTTACTTGAAAGTATTGTTTTTCTAACCACTATAATAGTGACAGAGTTAGGATGTTAATCTTGGAAGGGTCAAGTTAAAATGAGATGCACTACGTAAAAATTTATTTTTATCAAGAATAATATTTTATAATATTATTTTTAATACTATAAAAATATTGGAAAGACCTCTACTTCTATATTTGGGAGAGTTATAGCATGTATATAAGAAGAGAAATTGAAAAATCTTAAACTTTGAGGGACTATGATCCTTTGGGTCTCTTAATGGCTCTACCACAGCACTATAGATACAATATATGCACATAACCAGTTCTAACATTTTTTTCAAACCCATTTAAAGTACAAGTTAGAGGTGAATAAATTGTGATGTAAATCAAATTCTATCTCCACAACTAGCTTATTATAAAATCCATAAATTATAAACATGTTTATAGTTAAAAAAAATGTATTTTAATTTGTGTATTTGTATTATTTTTCCTGTAAAAAATGATAATATTATTAATTTATATTAATTTTAAAAAGTTTGTAATTGGATTTAATTAGATATATTTGTTTAATGTATATATTATGTTGTTTAATTATTATTTCTCATTTTGTATTAATGTAGCATAATCATGATTTTTCTAAGTCTAATTGTTTTTTTTATTAAAAACATCTAATTGTTAACGTTAAAATCTTTTATAAATAAGCTGAGATTTCTTCCGTTGTAAAATCTAAATAATTAATGAGTTATTAAATTAAATTAATTAATTAATTTATAAATTTATAATGTTTCAAATTCAAAATAGAATATTTAATAGTTTATTAAATTAATATATTTAATTCCACTCATTGAAGATTCTTTTTATTTAATAAATTATAATTAATAAGTGAAATTTAATTTTTTTATTGAAATAATGTTTTAATTAATATCATCTTTATTTAATAAATGATAGATAATTAATATGCTTGCTTATATGAAATAATTATAATTTAGACCATATGTTGTTATAGATAACTAATTTAATAAAGAACATGCTTCATAACTATTAAAAAATTAAAATAGAACACAAAAAATCTACTATTCTTGAAATTTAACTGTTATAGCGGATGATTGTTATAAGAAGAGTTGAGTGTATATATAAACTAAAATAATTATCAACACGAAGTATTCCTCTAATAAAATAAATTAAAGTTAGAGAATGGCAGGAATATTGTAATTAAATAATATTATAAAGACAAATATTAGTTAAAATATATTTAAAAAAAATACTTGCTTATTATTAAAAAAAAAATGAAAAAATTCTTACTTGGCACTAAAAAAAAAGTTAAAACTCTTATTATAATAGACATTAAATTAGAAAGGGAAATGGAGAATAATAATGAGAGCACAATGTAACAAATTATTTGTTGTTGTGATGATTGATGGTGAAAACTTTTGTTAAAAAATAGTATTAAAGAAATTATTATTATTTAGAATCAAGGTTTAATAAAGTGTAAATTTCAATTAATCCTGGAAGAAGGGTATTAGTGAGTAGGTTCATTGCAAATGAGAAATCATTTTCTCTATTAATATTATTATTTTGTATAAAAATATCACTTATAGAAAATATTTATTTTTCAGAAAAAGAAATTCCCTATAGGTGATAAAAATCAATAATAAATTTAAAGAAATTATAACTATTTTTATTATTATTAAAGAATTAGATACAATGTTGATTACAAATAAAATTTTAACTTCCTCTGCTAAACTCTCAGTTCAGATTTGAACCAAACATGCTATTGTTATTTCAAAAAGCCATAACCACGAAAAACAAATTTATAAAAAGGATTCAAGAAAATCAAAACAAAACCAGCCATACTAGACGCATTCAAATTTCTTTTCCACTTTTATATTTTATGGGCCAACAAATTTTCTATTAAATTTATTCTCCCACACCTTAAATATAAGATGTACAAATTTAGAGCAACTAATTTTAATTTATCATTCATTTCATTAACTTATTTTATTTCTGGTGATTTTTTTTTATTTTTATTTCAGCACTGATATTGGATTTATTGAGAAATTTAGAATGGTAAGCAACTTCAATGTTTTTTTTTTTAAGTATGTTTGTGATCATTACCTTTTTATTTTTTCAAAATTTGATAGAATTATTGAATTAAATTATTAAATATTCCCATGTTCATAAGATTTACTAATATATTATTTTTAAATAATTGTCTAATATCGTATAATATTTTTTTTTAAAAACATCGTATCTTATTTAATATTTTAAAAGCTTGGGCTTGGGTAGAAATATATTAATATCATGTTGCTTTATATTTGAGTACATAAAGTAAGTTTTGTTTGTTTGGGTTACCTTAAATGTTTTTGATTGTTTAAATATATATATATATATATATATATATATATATATTGACTATCAAGTCAAACTTAAGCTTTTATGGTATTGGTTCCCTTTAAATAAAAAATTTATTGGGACATTTAGACATCTGTCATACTAGATATATTACATTTTCTGAAGTGAATACAAGTATAAAAAAATTAAATGATATAATCATGAACGTAATAAGTGACATAATAGTGACCACAAGAAGTGGAAATATAGTATTAAATAAGAGAACAATAAAAGTTCTCTAGATAACCCTTAAAAGGGTAGAGATAAATTATATTATCAATATGATATGAAAGATTATTGGTTATATACCTGTATATATCCAAATATTTTGTTCAACCCTATTAATATTCTTTGAGAAAGGAAATATATGCTTCAATGACAATGTAACTATGAATAATATCCTTATATGTAGAAATTGTTTATCTTAATTGGTACTGAAACAAATTAATATTAATGCAATATTTAATAGTATAAAATTAGTTGAAAGCTTCAAAAGAGTTAATATGTCAATACCTGAAGGAACAAAATTTGTGATGGTTAACACATTATATTCTAGTCAGTCTCAAAGAAGTTATTAAGTTTTAAAAGATATTCATTGTAATGGATCTCATTTTGATATTGTGAATGAGGAAAATATTACATTTGGTATGAATCACTCTTGCTATTAATATCTACCTATTTTGATTTTGAAAAGGATAGAGAAAGATTTGTCAGTTATGTATAACAAACTAGATTTTCTATGATGACATATTTATACTTTTGTATAAATTGTTGAGTGAACTGAAATACCAAAATTCTAAGAATGTTATTATGAATTCTGAGATACTTATTGATGGTTAATATGAAAAATCGATACTCTAATTTGTTAGTTATCCACAATTATTCTATGTGTTATTATTTAGTATAACTTGTGAATTGTTTGCACTGGTTTTGCTTGTGATGAAACTCACGCTAAACTTTATAGTTCACTCCCTTTTAAATTTCCATCTTTTCAGATAATCCACCAGGTTAGAACGCAGACACAACATTCGGAGGGGCTCGGCTCGGATATGTTTTTCTATATAAATATTTTAGATTTATTATTTGATAATTTATTATTTAGAGATTGTATGGATTTATTTTTAAACTTGGCATGGGATTTATGTTTTGGTTTTATTTAGCATACATGACATTTAACTTAATTTTTAAGACATGATTTTTAATTAATTAAGCATGAAATATATTTTTGAAAAAACTAAGCTAAATGTAACACCTCAAACCCATCCTAGATATTATGGCCGAATCCAAAAGTGTCACATGAAATGCGTTGAAAAAAAAATCATTGCGTTAAGATAAAACCTTTCTAGTTATTAGCCTTTAGAGTTATTATTAATTTCAAACCTTTTGTTCATTTAATTATCTAGAGATAAAACGTTTTGTAGCGGAAGCTTGTAAAAACGTTGTGCCCAAAAAACCGTTTAAGATTTTAGAAAACCATCACAGTTTTAAATAAGTAAAAACCAAAACCCAAAACCAATGTCAGAATATTAAAAGAGTCCAGAGTCCCAGAAAATACAACTTAAATGCCAAAAATTAATGACCCCAAAACAAAATGAAATAGTAAATTAAGCGGTTACCATCGAGTCCTCCGTTGCACCGATCTGCCTAAGACTGTGGGTTACCTGTACAAATAATTAGAAAAGGGGGTAAGTTTACGTAAATTCAGTGTGTAACCCAGCAGAGTTAAGCATGTATACATACAGAATATCACAAATAAGATAGATTCACAACCAGGCCTAAGCTCATGTCAGATACAGATACAGATTCGGGCCTGAGCCTATTTCAGATACAGATACAGTTACATAAATGCAAATCAGATAACAGAATCCTACCTCTATCCTCTACACACCATGTGGGGTTTAAAACACCTACCCAGCCCTACACACCACGCTGTACCGATATAGCACATATCAAAAAAAAATGCAGCCATGCTGCTAAATAATAGGCACAAAAATGCCTTTTAGAACACTTTCTCCAATATACATCAACCCATCCCCAATATTAGATAACATAACATGCATACGGAATTAATAGATATATCATGCTTCACATGCATTAAATAACAAATAACAGATATTCACCTAGCATAATAATATCAAACTCAGAACAAATTTTAAACTATCAGATCACATAAAATTTAGGGTTAGATAGCGTTTATCGACCTTACGGTAGGCCCATAGTCGATTAGTACGACCCGTGCGACCTTATGAAAAATTCTAGTATAATGGGCCTACATGCCCGTGTGGCCTGCCTATGTGGGCCCATATGCCCAGATTGGCTTTGCCCGTGTAGATCACACGGCCTGGCCCAAATATCACACGCTCGTGTGACGTGCCCATATGGGCCCACACACTCAATTTGGCGTAGCCCATGTGGCCCACACAGACGTGTCTTGTGCACGGCCTAGCATTCATTTATCACATGGTCGTGTCATCGCACATGGCCTACCACACGGCCGTATGGCGACAACAGAGGGGTTTTTTAGCTTTCGCCGAATCTCATTTTTCTACGTTTCGGGTACACACCTGGTACGATTTTGATGCTAAAATGATCCCAAGCCTTTTGAGACCTAACACAGAGTACCCAAAATTGAAATTAGCAATTAAGTCACGAATTTCTCAAACCCAGATCAAGCCAAACACACTCACTTACCACAATCACACCCGTTTAATGGCACAAAACAGAGTGTTAGAGTGAACCTACTGTTCACTATCGTTCCCTATATAACAAATTACAGAACTTCTAACTTTAGAAATCAGAAACTAAACGAACACAATGACTCCACTTACCAATTTTACAACAACCAAGATTCAAACGTCTACAAGCAGAATTTAATGACAGAATCGGAAAGCGAAGAAGGGAGGGTTTACTATTATTTCGTCAAAGGAAGAAGAAGAAAAGAGAAGAGAAATCAAAGGGAAAAATCCTATTTGGGAAAAGAAGGAAAACATCAGAACCTAGAAATTTTTGAAAAAAAAACAAAAATAAAATAAAATCCTAGATAATATCCCTACCGATCCTTTAATTCTCTCCACTACCCCACTACTGACAACTCCCTCAGAATTCCAGCACAACTGAAACTCTATCAGAAAATAGAGCAAAAATAAATACCCACGCTCACGTAGCGATTCAAACTCAAGCCCTCTAACACTCCAGTTCCCTTACCACTTGAACTAGCAGGCTCATTCTGATATGAAATTATAGACAATTAAACATAAGCCCGCTGAACAAAGATAGGGCTTTATTCCAAAAGTAACAAAATTTGCCCAGGGTAAGCCTTGAACCCAAGACCTCTCACATACTCCCAAAACACTTAGACACTAAAGCAGATACACACTTATATCACATTTTCACAAAGCAGAAATAAAAAATTTAGGGCATTACAACTCTACCCCCTAAAAGAAATTTCAACCTCAAAATTTACCTGATCAGAACAGATGAGGATACTATTGACGCATCGAATCCTCATGTTTCCACGTAGCCTCTTCAGTGCTATGATTCCTCCACAACACCTTCACTAATGAAATGGACTTTTTTCCTCAGAACCTTAATATCACGATCCAAAATCTGGACCGGCTCCTCCTCAAAAGTCAAGTCCGACCTAACCTCGATCTCTTCAACCAAGATAACATGAGATGGATCAGAATGGTACTGCGTCAACATCGAGACGTGAAACACATCATGAATACGGTCTAGTTCAGGGGGTAACTCCAACTGATAAGCAACTGGTCCCACACGCTTCAGAATTCGGTATAGTCCAATAAATCTAGGGCTCAGCTTGCCTTTACGACCTAACCTCAGAACCTTCTTCCACGGAGAGACCTTAAGGAAAACAAAGTTCCCCACAGAATACTCGATCTCACGCCTCTTCAGATCTGCATACGATTTCTATCTGTCAGAAGCTGCTTTTAAACGATCCCAAATCATTCTAACATTATCCTTAGTCTCGGAAACCAATTTAAGACCCAAAACTCAACATTTGCCCAATTTAGTCTAACACAAAAGAGTACAACACTTACGACCATACAGAGCCTCGTAAGGTGCCATCTGAATACTAGCTTGGAAACTGTTATTATAGGCGAATTCAGCTAGCAGCAGATAATCCTCCCAACTACCTTGAAAATCAATTATGCAACTCCAAAGCGTATCCTCCAGTATTTGAATCACCCTCTCATATTGACCATCGGTCTGAGGATGGAATGCAGTACGGAAGTCTAACCTTGAACCTAAAGCCTCGTGTAATTTCTTCTAGAACCGAGAAGTGAAGCGAGGATCTCTGTTAGAAATCATCGAGACAGGAACCCCATGCAATCTTACAATATCAGAAATGTACAACTTCACTAGCTTTTGCAGAGAGTAATTAGTTCGAACCGGAATGAAGTGAGCAAATTTGGTCAATCGATCCACGATGACCCAAACAAAATCCTTCTTAGTGGGTGTCAGGGGTAGCCCACTAATGAAATCCATAGTCACTCATTCTCATTTCTATAAGGGAATCTTGACTGGCTACAACAAATCCGAAGGCAACTGGTGCTCAGCCTTAACTTGCTAACACGTTAAACAATAAGTAATAAAATCTATAACTTCACACTTTAACCCCGGCCACCAATACAACTCACAGAGATCACGATACATCTTATTACTACCGGGATGCATAGCATAAAAGCTACTATGTGCCTCTTTCAGAATCGACTGTCTCAAATCAGAGTCATTCTATACACAAATCTGGCCTCGAAAACACATAATACCATTACTATTCAATCCAAAATCTGCAGTAGTACCACTCTCTACCTGACAGAACTGTACACCTGAAGTTTCATCTATTAGCTGTTTATCTCAAATTTGCTCAATCCAAGTCAGCTTAACTTGTAACTCGGCTAATAAACTCCCATCATCAAATAGACTAAGGCGAGCGAACATCGCCTTCAGATCAGTCATCACCCTACGACTCAAAGCATCTGCCACCACATTGGCTTTACCCTGATGATACTCTATCATGCAATCGTATTTCTTAAGCAGCTCAATCCATCAATGCTATCTAAGATTTAACTCCTTCTGAGTGAAGAGATACTTGAGGCTTTTGTGATCGGTGTAGATAATATGCCTCTCACCATACAGATAATGCCTCCAAATTTTCAGTGTAAAGACCACATTAGCCAACTCGAGGTCATGCGTTGGATAATTTTCTTCGTGTGTCTTAAGCTGACGGGAAGCATAAGCCACAACCTTACCATCCTGTATCAGAACACAACCCAATCCAACATGCAACGCATCACTGTATACTGCAAACTCCCTTACAGATTCAGGCTGTATCAGAACAAGAGCCTGAGTAAGAACAGATTTGAGCTTCTCAAAGCTTGATTACTGTGCATCAGTCTAGACAAATAGTACACCCTTACGTAGGAGTTTAATTAACGGTGCAGCAATCAAAGAGAACCCCTCAAAGAAACGCCAATAGTACCCCGCCAAACCCAGAAAACTACGGATCTCAGATACACTCTTAGGCTGTTTCCAATCCAGCACTACTTTAATATTTTGAGGATCAACATGAATCCCCTCAGCAGAAACCACGTGCCCCAGAAAACTTACTTCACATAGCCAGAACTCACACTTGTTGAATTTAGCGTAGAGTTACTTCTTACGCAAAATCTGAAGCACTACTTTAAGATGCTCATCATGCTCATCCTCAATCTTAAAGTATACCAGAATGTCGTTGATGAATACCATAATGAACTAATCCAGATAAGGCTGAAATACTCGATTTATCAGATCCATAAATGTAGCTGGTGCATTCGTCAAACTAAAAGGCATAACTAGGAACTTGTAATGTCCATAACGAGTCCTAAATGCGGTCTTATGAACATCAGCCTCCTTAACCCTCAACTGATGGTATCCTGATCGAAGATCAATCTTAGAGAACACCAAAGCCTCTTGGAACTGATCAAATAAGTCATCAATCCTTGGAAGTAGACATTTATTTTTAATGGTCAGCTTGTTCAACTACCGATAATCTATGTACATCCTTTTGGTCCCATCCTTCTTCTTAACAAATAGTTTTGGTGCTCCCCGCGGAGACATACTCGGACGAATGAAGTCACGGTCCAACAATTCCTGCAATTGAGCCTTAAGTTCTGTAAGCTTTTTCGGTGTCATTCAATAGGGAGCGATAGACATCGAAGTTGTACCTGAAAGAAGCTCGATCCCAAACTCAACCTCTCGGTTTAGAGGCAATTCCGGTAACTCTTCAAGAAAAACATCCGAAAAATCCCTTAGTTTAATATCTCCAATCGAAGAGTTTTCAGAAGTAGTAGTACTGACGTAAGCCAAATACGCCTTGCACAACCACCTCAGCTACAAGTGTGAAGATCACATGCGACAGATAATCTCGATGTTCTTCGATCACAACCACCTCTTCATCTTCTTCAGTTCTCAAAATGGCCCTCTTAGTCGCACAATCCAGAATAACCCGATGCTTGACCAACTAGTCCATTCCCAGAATTATATTGAACTCCCCAAACGGAAGCTCCATCAGATCAGCCAAAAAAATAGTTTCTTGCACCACTAAATGTACATCCCTATAGAGTTTACTAACCCGAACAGATTGTCCCAACGGACTCAGTACAGTGACCTCACTCGTAGTGCTGTCAACCATAATCCCCAGGTTTCCAGATACAGTACTAGCTAAGTAAGAGTGAGTAGACCCTATGTCTATCAAAGCCACGTAAGGTACACCAAATATAAAGAACGTACCGTTGATGACGTCAGAAGCATCTCTGTCCTCTTGGCTACGTACAGCATCAACCAAAGCAGGCTGCCTCACCTTTGTTTGACCCACACCTCTGCCTGGTGCTCTCTGCCCTCAGCCCATACCATTACTACCCCTGGCCTGTCCACAGCCCCAAAGTAGCTGTTGAACTGTTCTTTGAGGCTATATAATACTTAGAGCTGGAGCTTGCATCTGATCTGTACACTGTGGATACTCCTTAATACGGTGCTCAAGAGACCCATACCTCAAACATGCCCCGGTCCTCCTCTAGCATTCGCCTGGATGGAGTCTCCTACAATCACTACAAGGCTGTAACCCAGTAGGAGTAATAGAAGCAACAGGGTCCCCCACTCTAACTGGCCCATCAAATATGACCTTTTTCTTAGGCCTCAGAACAGAACTAGAGGGCTCCGAATCCCTCTTATTCTTACTTCTCTCCCTATCTCTACTCTGGCGCTCAGCACGTTTAACATCTTTGGCGATCTTCGCCTAGAACAGAAAACTCATGCTCCCTTTGCAGAGCAATCAGAACCCTCAAATTATCCTTTAAGCCATCCTCAAACCTAACACACCTCTCATACTCGGACGCTACCATGCCTCAAGCATAGTGACTTAACCTTAGAAATTCGGCCTCATACTTGGCCACAGATCAGTCACCTTGTGTGAGGTTCAGAAACTTACGCCTGTGAGCATCTATATAGCTGACTCCTACATATTTACTCTAAAATGTAGTCTTAAAGAACTCCCAAGTTACACGGTCAAGCTGAGTGCCTTCCTTAACTGTCAACCACCACTAATATGCTTCGTCGCAAAGCAATGAGACTACACCCTTCAATTTCTGCTCAGGGGTACAATCCAGATCATCCATAATCCTCTCTGTGGCCTTCAACTAGTACTCGGCCACATTAGGGGCGACTCCTGTGACACTCCTAAACAACTCTGCTCTATTAGACCAGAGTCGCTCAGTTACCGACCTTTAGCTCTTAGATCCAGAATTGGGTCCAGCGACCCACTCTAATATCCTCAGCATGGCTTGAGACAGTGCGTCGTCCCCGGCCGATCAACTTTGAGGCCCAGTCTTAGTAGCAGGTGACACTGGTGTCTCACTAGTGTCTAGGTTCAGCACGTTGCCCAGAGATAAGGACTTAGCTTGAGCCCCCTACGGCCTCTACCTCGGCCTCGAGTACCATGTCCTCGAATACCTCGTGCGCTCATTGTCTAATTCGGGTTTATTTAAATTACGAGTTTTATGTATCAGTTTAATATTTATTAATAGATATTTTATGCAACATTTATTAGAAATTTAAGAGTTATTTTCAGAAGTTTTAGTTTTCTAACTATCTCAGTACAATCTTAATAAGTACTATCTATAGTGTTTCAGAATAGTTTAACCTAGTACAAAAATACTCACAGGATCAGCCCCAAAGGCTTGGTGTACCACATATTTAAACTAACTATTTTTAAACCATTTTGCAAACCAATTATTTAAAACATATTTTGGAACCCAAAATTCACAGCCAAGTTTTACAACCTGGCTCTGATACCACTAAATATAACACCCTAAACTTAGCTTAGATGCTATGGCCGAATCCAAAAGTGTCACATAAAATGGGCTGAAAAAAAACCATTGTCGTTAAGTTAAAACCTTTCTAGTTATTAGCCTTTAGAGTTATTATTAATTTTAAAGCTTTCGTTCATTTAATCATTTAGAGATAAAACATTTTGTAGCAGAAGCTTGTAAAAACGTCGTGCCTAGAAAACCGTTTAAGATTTTAGAAAACCATCACAATTTTAAATAAGTAAAAACCAAAACCCAAAACCAATGTCAGAATATTAAAAGAGTCCAAAGCCTCAGAAAATTCAACTTTAATGCTAAAACTTAATGACCCAAAAACAAAATGAAACAGTAAATTAAGTGGTCACCATCGAGTCCTCCGCTGCACCGATTCGCTTAAGACTGTGGGTTACCTGTACAGGCAAACAGAAAAGGGGGTGAGTTTACGTAAACCCAGTGTGTAACCCAGCAGAGTTAAGCATGTATACATACAGAATATCACAAATCAGATAGATTCGCAATCGGGCCTGAGCCCATGTCAGATACAAATACAGATTCGAGCCTGAGCCCATTTCAGGTACAAATACAGTCACATATATGCAAATCAGATAATAGAATCCTACCCCCATCCTCTACGGACCATCTTCGACCATCTCTACACATCATGTGGGGTTTAAAACACCCACCCAGCCTTACACACCACGCTGTACCGATGCGACACATATAAGATAAAATGTAGTTATGCTACCAGATAATAAGCACAAAAATACCTTTCAGAACACTTCCTCCAATATACATCAACCTATCCCCAATATCAGATAACATAACATGTATACGAAATTAACAGATATATCATGCTTGACATGCATTAAATAACAAATAATAGATATTCACCTAGCATAATAATATCAAACTCAGAATAAATTTTAAACTATCAGATCACATAAAATTTAGGGTTAGATAGCGTTTACCAACCCTATGGTAGGGTCCACAGTTGATTAGGACGACCCGTGCGACCCTACAAAAAATTTTAGTGTAATGAGCCTACATGCCCATGGAACCCGCCCGTGTGGGCCCACACAGTTACACCCCGGCCATCACACGGACGTGTCTTGCACACGACCTGGCCTTCGTTGATCACACGATCGTGTCTTGCACACGGCCTGGCCTTCGTAGATCACACGGCCGTGTCGTCGCATACGGCCTACCACACGACCGTGTGGCATCGACAAAGGGGTTTTTCGGCTTTCGTCGATTCCTATTTTTCTGCGTTTCGGGTACACACCTAGTACAATTTTGATGCTAAAATGATCCCGAGCCTTTTGAGACTTAACACAGAGTACCCAACATCAAAATTAACAATTAAGTTACGAATTTCTCAAACCCAAATCGAGCCAAACACACTCATTTACTGCTATCACACCCGTTTAATCGCGTAAGGCGGACCGTTAGAGTGAACCTATTGTTCACTACTGTCCCCTACATAACAAATTACAGAACTTCAATCTTCAGAAATCAAAAACTAAACGAACACAATGACCCCACTTATCAATTTCATAACAACCAAGATTCGAACGTCCACAAGTAGAATTTAATGACAGAATTGGAAAGCGAAGAAGGGATGGTTTACTATTATTTCGTCAAAGGTAGAAGAAGAAAAGAGGAGAAATCAAAGGGAAAAATCCTATTTGGGAAAAAGAAGGAAAATGTCAGAACCCAGAAATTTTTGAAAAAAACAAAAATAAAATAAAATCCTAGATAATATCCCCACTGATCCTTTAATTCTCTCCACTACCCCACTACTGACAACTCCTTCAAAACTCCAGCATAACTAAAACTCTATCAGATAATGGAGCAAAAATAAATACCCACGCTCACGCAGGGATTCAAACTCAGGACCTCCAACACTCTAATTCCTTTACCACTTGAACCAGCAGGCTCATTCTAATATGAAATTACAAACAATTAAACATAAGCCCGTTGAACAAAGATAGGGCTTTATTCCAAAAATAACAAAATTTTCCTAGGGTAAGCCTTGAACCCAAGACCTTTCACACACTCCCAGAATACTTAGCCACTGTAGTAGATACACACTTATGTCACGTTTTCACAAAAGCAGAAATAAGAAATTTGGGGTGTTACATTAAAAATCACTTTTTCGCTACTAGATTGTAATTAAGAATTGTGAGTAATAAATAAATGAAAAATTAACTAAGTTTTCAAAAACAATTACTATTACAAGAATAAGGTTAAAATTAATTGAATTTTGTTAACTCGCTAGTTTTATTAAAAATAGGCCAAGTTTTCATTTAAGATAAACAAATGTTTTAAAATGATTAATTTATAACTTCGATCATACTAGGCCATCTCGGTGGCTGATGTAATCTTTTAAATTTGAGTTTAACTTCTAGGTCGGGTTAGGAAAGTTACAATTAGCTAGCTTGTCATCATCGCTAGTCTATATGAATTCAGGTTTTAGAGTATTCACACCATCCACATCAATTGTTGGAGGCTACCATCCAATCGGTATTGAGCACCAAGCTCTCTAGTCTACGAACTTAATAAACACTCTTATCATTGCCTTCCAATAAGCATAATTCATGCCATCCAACATAGGGGATCTCAAGATTGACATACCTTCCTTCTTTCCAACAAGTCAACAACAAGATCTTCACTTCGTTTGTCAAGTGTCTAGATTTGATACCAATTGAAAGTTTGTTGATTTTGCCTCCTCGTTGCACATTCAATTGCAATTGACCTTACTGACTACAAGATAAAAATTCTATGTGGACACAAAGTTAGTTATCCACTATCAATCCTTAATACAATATGTGATTTAAGTTCAGAACACTCACCATGTTTCAATCTCACTCCTATACATTAACTAGATCATTTTCCCTACTAAGACTCTTCCCTTGAAATCTTAGTCACAAATTGAACAAAGAGAACAATTTTTGTTCCAATAATTTTGCACTAAAATAAGTTCCTCACAATGAACAAGATAAGTGCTCTCAGTCTCATACTAAATACAATAACAAGTCTTCTTTTAAATAGGCATATATTGGCTTGCAATTCTTCAATCAATGTGAACTTCAAGTTCCTTGAATTTAGCTTGAACATGTCTTCAATTTGGAAAAAAAATAAAATAAAGATATTCTAGAAATATGCTTCTTAGGAAAACACGTACTTTAATTAAGGAAAATCAATCTCATTAGTAGTCTTCAAAAAAGTCATTGCTTTAAAAGGTACAAAGGTTTTTTTTATCAAGGGTCTGTTTGGACAACCAGAGTAATTAAATGAAAGTGTTCCTAAGGTAGTAATTACACTCTCTTTTAATTACAAAGAATTGTAATTCCTTAGACGTGTTTGGTTGATAGAGTGTTATTATATCGTAATTCCTTATGTCATCTTTGGTAGTACACATTGTAATTACGTAGTTGCATAATTTATATATATATTTAAAATATTAATAACTATAAGATATTATTAATATGACAAAAATAATTTCTAAACAAGTAACAAAAATTAAAATAAAATAATCATATTTATTATGTTAGTATAAAAAAGTAGTTGATAATACGATTACTAATAAAAATAGCAAGAAAAATAAACATCATATGCAATTTTATGTAATTGTTCTAGTGCATATTTGTTGGGTTATGTCCTCTTTAATATTTAACATATGCTCCCTATCATCATTTGAGTTTGAATATGCATAATTAGGATTATCAAAATTTCCTTCTTCCATGTATTCTTCGAAGTATGGATCATCTCAATTCTACATATGATTGAAGTTATGAAATATGCAACATGCTAGTATGATCCAACCTTGTTTTTTTTTTTTTACTATACTATGGTTATGTTGTTAATATGAGAAATATCTTTTTAGCCAAAAATATATTCTCAACCACATTTTGAAGTCTTGAATGTCTTATATTAAAGAGTTCAGGAGTTGTTTATGGTACTTGTGTCTATCACCATTTTATTAAATTGTATCATACCCCACGATATGGTGCATGAAAATATTTTCTATTTGCATAACTTGCTTCGACCTTATAATACTTGGGTTCAATTAGACTGTAGCTTTAATTATACAAACATATATAAACTTAGTTTGGAGAAAGACTTATGCTAGGTTATATCCCTTCTTATAACATGTAAATTAAGTAAAAAATAATATATAATTTATAATACATAACTTTTAGAAATAAGGTTTTATAAATTGTACAAAACTTTCATAACACTTCCTATAAGTAATATAATTTTTTGTCATAACTTTAGAAAGTTATTTTTTATAAATAAATTACGATAAAAAATATAAAATTTTTAATGAATAAGTATATTATTTTGATAATATATAACATGGAATCGTACATAAGTTATGTCTATATCTTGACCATAAATTTTTTTATAAATAAATATATTATAACATGTAAATTATTTTTTTATAAACTTTTTTGCCATAATTTTAGAAATTTTGTTAGGATTTACATAATATAATTTCTTATTATAACTTTATAAAACACACAAATTATTCTTATAATATAATTTTTTAAGATTTATAATATAATAATTTTTTTGCCATAACCTTTCTAAAAACTCATACGTGTTTATGCTTATAATATATTTTTTAAAACTTGTATAAAAATAATTTCTAAAATTGAATTTGAGTGTAATTACTCCAATTCTCACCCTCTCCATAAGAATTGAAAAATGTAATTAGGGTGCTTCAAATACACCTAATTCGATGAGACCCACCAATTACAATCGTTACCCAGACATGACACCCTTGTGTGATTACAATAAGTTACACCGAAATCTAATTATTAGGTGACTCTTCAAACAGTACCCAAATGTTATCAAATAAAAATTAAGTTACAGTTAGAGTTGTATGTGGATTGTGTGAGTGAGACGAAAACTAAAATAAATATAAATATAAATATATTAACAGGCATGTAGTGAGAATAGTTAAAATTGTATTTAAAGAATAAAAATGAAATTAAGGTTTTTGTAATTCAACAAAAACAATTTATTAAATAAAAAATAAACCTGTTAAGCTGCTTGAAAGCAGGGAAAAAGAAAGTTACCACTAAATTGGTAAATGTGTGGGAATTTGGAAAGAGGGAAATCAGGGCCTTCTCTTACTCTTAAGCCACTAATGGAAGGTGAGCTGAGTTTTGCATATCTCTTGTATGTTGGCCTTTCTTTTTCAATGATGCTTATGTTCAATATTTTTGTTTGAAAAAGATAGTCTGGCTTAGAGGGGCACTAATATATTTTTTAATACACAACATGAACCCACAAATTAAGATAGCAATAGCGTAGCTGCTGGTTGATAGAATTTTATGCCCAAAATCTGATGAAATTTTCAATTATTATTTTCCTTTCGCATTCCCAAGAGAATTCCAACACCTTGGGATAGGATAACTACAAATTAGGTGGTTCAAAGTCTTAACTTTTTTTTTTTTTTTTTGTTTAAATGATGTATGCAAAAGATTATCTAATAAAATAGAATGCAAAATTTGATATTTGCTTCTTCTTTTTTCTTTTTTTTTTTTTATAAAAAAATGAAAGCAAATTATACACATATATAAGTAAACTAGTCTTTTACCTATGCATTACATGGCTTATTTCTACATAACTTTTATATGTAATAATTTATTTTGATAAATCTTATGAATAATATCATAAATAAATATAAAAGTTATTATATGCCACCATTTTTTATTAATTTGATTTGAAATGGTTATTTTAACAATTGAATTTTAATTTTAATTTATAAATTCTTTTATTATTTTTGATTAATTATTAATCAAGTTTAATATTATTATCTAAATTTTTTAAAATTATTATAATGATGAAATTACATTACTCGAAAAAAAATAGATAATTAACTTTTTCTTCAGTGATTTCATCTTATGCTATAATAGTGATCTTGTAAGAATATATAACATAAAAAAATAAAAATAATAAAAAAATTAGTAACAAAAAAAAAATTGTTGGAACATTTTTCAAAAATACATTTAATTAAAAAATTGAGCCAACATAATTGTGATTTAGTAAAAAAAAAATGTAAATTTAAAATTGTACAAAAAATCATACCTTTCAAAATCAAAGTTGTAAATTGACAAAAATTTACTCCAGGCATAGTATTTATAGAGTTATTTGTTGGTAACAATAATTAAAATTATGATTTTAGTAGTTAATTATAATAAAAATTATATTATATGGGATTTATGAATTTTTTAAATACAATATTAGGGGTGAAAGATGAAGATGATAAGGTTTGAACCTGTGTCAAATAAGAGCTTTAACTATCGCTTCATATTATTTTGAGATTTAAAAATTTTCAACTTACATGAATTTAAATTTTTTTAAATATTAAATTATGATTTTACTAGATAATAGTAATTTTAATATTTTATTCAAAATTTGCATAATTTTTTTGGTATCCTTGATGTAAGATTTATAATCCATATTTGAGTTTGTCAATGCTTTTTCTAACAATGTTGTGTTCAATGTTTGAACATGGTTCTTTTCTTGAGACTTGAGAGTGCAATATACTTTCTTATTATATCCAACACTTGTTAATAAATTATGTATAAAATTTTTAACTCAAAAGTAATTTAATTTTTCATTATGTGTCATTTAATTAGTGTACCATATTGTATAATATATATTATAGAGTTCTTTTTCACATAAATTTACCAAAATATAAAAATATAAAACGCATTTTCTCAATAGATCAAACTACAATAAGTCAACCTCAAATAATTACTCTAAAAAGTTTTGGAGATCTCCGATTTACTGATTTTCATGTACTATATTATATTATATTAAGGCTGTAAATTGCTTGCAAATCATTTGAATTTAGATTAAAAAAATTAAATTTAATTAGATAATTATTGAACTCAAATTCAAGCCAACGATTAAATCGAATTCGAGTATTGTGATACTTAATTCAAACAGTTTGCAAGTCTAATTATGTTTTTTGTTTTAATATATTTTTATATTATAAAATTATGTTTTTACCTTTATTATATAGAAAGATTTTTAAGTATAAACAAATTCAAGCTAAAATAAGAATGAACTTATTCGAGCATTAATAACTCCATTATATCTTGAACCGAGTTCTAGCTTAGAAATTGATATTCAATTAAACTCAAGTCAAGTATCGAGGTAGAACTTAATTCTATTCGAGCTTGGATTGACTCAATTACACTCTACTATATTTATATATTTTAAAAGCTTGTTGATTAAATAAAATGAGTTAATCATTAAAGATACATACCCTGCAGTTTACTTTTGGGCATTTCATGAATTTCATATTGAATATGATACATCTATATGATGGATTAAATTTCAATATATGTTTTAGGGTAAACTACCAAAACAATCATTTTTATTTACTTCAAGTTATGTTTTAGTTATTTATATTTGAAATGTTACATTTTAGTCACGTATGTTATTGCGTTATAACATTTTAGTTATTGAGCTATTAATTACCGTTAACGGTGTAACGATAAGCTGATGTGACACATTAAATCATTATTTCAAACAAAAATTTTAGGTTAATTAATACAATCGGTCCCCATACTTTCATATTTTTTAACTTTCCTTTTTTTTTTTCCATTCTCTTCTGCTTCTCCCTTTGTTTTCCTCCCTTCTCCATTTCTTTTAACGTAATTTTTCTATATTTTTCGTTTGTTAAAACTAGCCCTTATACTTTTATTTTTTTGAACAATTTAATTTTTTCGAGTGAGGTAAACTTGTAAACTAATTTTAATAAATAGAAAACATAAAAAAAAACTACGTTAAAAGAAATAAAGAAGGGAGGAAAACAAAGGGAGAAACAAAAGAGAATGGAAAAAAACGAAAGTTAAAAAATTAAATTGTTCAAAATGAAAAAATATAGGGACCAATTGTAAAATTTGGTCTAAAATTTTTGTTTGAAATGATGATCTAATATGCCACGTCAACTTACCGTGACACTATTAACGGAGACGAAACTGTTACAACACGATCATGTAAGTGACTAAAACATAACATTTCAAACATAAATAATTAAAATATAACCTGTAGTAAACAAAAGTGACTATTTTAATAATTTACCTTTTATCTCTTATAATTTTATTAGATTTCCATAAACAGAATTTAAAAGAACAAGTTGAAAAACTATGATGAAGCTAAGTAATTGGCGAACAATATTGTATAACAGCTTGCTTTCTCTCCAAGTCAAGAAAGTATGAAAAACTGTAATAATTGATTATAATTTAAAGATTAAGTAATTAATCAATTAATTAAAGCAAAACACTAATCCATACTTTATAACATTAATTAATGCATTATCTTCTCTTAAATTTTGTGAAAGTAATGCATTGAAGCAATTTTTTTTTTTAAAATGCCTTGAATAATTTTTTAATAAATTTGTTAATTATATATATATTGTCTTAAAATTGTTAAGTACAAATAACATTATTTTTTAGTTAAAAAATTAATCTTGATTGATATTAAATATTAAATTCTTACCCCTTTCTTTGTTAAAAAAAAAAAAAAACTTTTGGTTAAACTATGCCCACCCATAATGCTATTTAAAATAAGTTTTTACCATGTGATATTAAAGAGTTTCAAACTTGATAGGTGATTTAAGTTTTAGGATAACTTTGATGGGTGCTTAAGTTCATGAGCACCTATATCACATTCATGTCTAAGACATAATAATTTTGAGAATGGACCCACTATTATATGTAAAAATATGTGTGTACATATATAAGATTTGTGATGATTTACTCTAAAACCAAAAATTCCATTGAATGGGTTTCACTTAAAATTCAAGTTAAAAAGATGAGAAGTTGTAAAATCCTAAAATTTTCTCAACTTTTTAGTTGTTTTAATTTGTATTCTTTGATTTATATTTGTTTAATTTGTAGCCACAATTAAATTAGATTTTCAAAGAATGGTGTTATGTAAACTCATGAGTGTCAAATTGACTTCTTACCCATTTTATATTTATTTCAAATTTTGAGGTGGCCATTATTACTTGTCTACAAAATTAATATGTTTCTTGATAGAAAACAATTTCATGGTTTTCAGAAAAATTGAAGGAGACTTCAAACAATACATATATCACACTATTTAAGACTTAACATCACTTTCCGTCTCTTCACAATGTAATTATTCACCTCTATAATAGCAATTTTCCTAGGTTAAATTATTGTATCTTTTAAGAAGGCAAGTGTTTAAATTAATTTGAAAATTTATCATTATACTTTAATTTGATTATATTTGATCTCTCTACTTTTAAATGTTATTTTCAAATAGATAACACCATTAACTATTTTAGTTAAAATGCTTATGCGATTTTTTTTTAAAGCACACATTTTAATTCATCGTATCAATATTATTTTATTGTGTTGGAAAGAGTGTTATAAAGAAAAATTCACATTAATGTTTTAGTTGGACTGATTAACGGTATCGATTCTTTAGATTAACAAATGATATTATAAAAATTGAAGTTAAATTGTCAATCTAAAGTATATAAACCAAATCTTAAATTTAAATGCAATTTTAGCATGTGTGGAATTTAAATTCTAACTAGTAATATATTATGACATATCTTTTACATATATATATATATATACAATCACATAACACATATAATTACATTTTCTTAATTTTCGACAAATTACTAGTGCTGATATATATGCCTTCAATTAGTAAAATAATCTTAAATTATAGTAAATCATATGTGTTTGAACCCTAATTGAAAGACAGATATTTGTATATGTCCAATGGAATTCAGACAAAGGAATTGGGATAAAGAAACATTTCGGAGCAATGTTAGGTTAAGTGTCACTCAAAAAAAAAAAAAAACAGAACAGAGTTCATCTTCATGCAACTTGTCTTGGTGGTATTCTCTAGGGTTTCTGCAAAACTCCATCCCCAAGAAGCCAGAAAGTCATTTCTCCCCCCACAAGGAATTGCACCCTTTGGAGTTACATTGGGGTCAGTCTTACAATATATGGAGTATAACATGGGCTAGAAAATTGATGCCTTTTCATTAGGAAACATATCACATTGTCTCTTTCATGTATAATTTTATTTGTCAATGGTGTTGAAAATTTAGATGAGAATCCTAAGTTATTGCTTGCCATTTACAAGATTGCGTAGGTATCATAATTCACCAACCCTTTTAACTAATATATAAGAAACTAATTAGCAGACAAATTCCTCAATAATTAATCATTTTTTAAAACTTAAAATTCTGTTATTACTTCATTTCATTACAAGAAAAATAGCATTAGTAACTAAATTTTGCAAGGTAGAATATTTGCCACCATTTATAGATGTTGTTGCTAAATTTAATTTTTAAGATATTAATCATTTAATTTTATATATAACAATAAAATAAATTGTTACTAAATATTATAATATTAGGAACGACTTTAAAATGTCGTTACATAATTTAATTGTATACTTATTTATTGTAATAACACAATTTTTCATTACAAATTCTTAATAAAATGCGTAACAACCAAATAAATTGTTGCTAAATGTTAAAATATTAGCAACAACCTTAAAATGTCGTTACATAATTTAATTTTATGCTTATTCATTACAACAATATGATTTGTCATTGCAAATTCTTAATAAAATTTGTAAAGACAAAATAATTTGTTGTAAATGTTACAATATTAGCAACAACCTTAAAATATCGTTATGTAATTTAATTTTATGCTTATTCATTGCAATGACACAATTTTTCATTGCAAATTCTCAATAAAATTTGTAAGGAAAAAACATGTTAAATATTAAAATATTAGTAACAACCTTAAAATATTGATACGTAATTTAATTTTCTGCTTATTAATAGCAATGACACGATTTGTAGTTGTGAATTACTAATAAAATTTGTAACAACAAAATAAGTTATTGTTAAACGTTAAAATATTAACAACAACCTTAAAATATCGTTGATTTGATATTTTTATTTCATCATTGGTTGGTTATAAATTTTTTACATTATTTAAATCCTTTTATACACTATAATTTTTGGGTTATTAGTTATTTGTTTTGGTTGCTTATGGGAATATATATTTATCTTTTGCAAATGTTTGATATTAGCAACAATGCTAAAATTTTGAGTTATGAGGTGATTTTGACATTGTTTGACATTTGCAGGTGCTTGATAATGTCTTTAAGATGATGTTGTTTATAGTATTTTTAATAAAATTATAATGTTGTTCAACAACGAAAATGACCGAATTTAATTTTTTTTTTCTCATTCAAAAAAAAAAAAAAAGGATATTAAGGTCTTATATTGTTTGTAAGGTTAGATGTAATAACTGATCATGCAAAGTCAAAAGAGAAATAGATGAAGGGGTTTGGATTAATGTTTCATGGGAAAAAATTTCCCAAGCAAAACCAATTTTAAATTTGATAATAATGATAATGACCTTCTATTACATAGAATGATTTTGTTTTTCAATAAAATGACACTAATGATGATTATGCAAAGAAAATAGATCGCTATATATATTACAATATTGTTTTGTTTTGATTAAAAATACTAAACATTAGTTAAGAAAAAGGATTATACACTAAACATTAGTTAAGAAAAAAGACTGATCCATTTATATAAGGGACTGATCCCTTTTTCTAAAAGATTAATTGATCTTTATATTATTTAAAAAAAAAAAAAAAGACTTGTCCTTACATTAAGGTTCCAATCCCTTTTCAATAAAAAAAATTGTTAAAAAAACAAAGGTTGGTCCTTATGTTAAAGGGATCAATCCATTTTCTATTGAGTAACAGACATAATTATTCCAATTTTATGTTTCCTCCTATTAGTTTCTTTCCAAAACTAAATTTCTACTATTTATTGTAATTTAGTCTCCTTTGTTCTAAGTTCATGTAATGAACTCATAAGTTAGGAGTGTCAGGAAGTGTATTTTTTGAGACTCAACCTTCGTTAAATCAGGCTCATAAATATTATTATTGTATTATGGGAGTTATCTTGGAAGTGATTTGAATGTTAATTAGATAATATTTATTATTAGTGTTTAAATTAAGTACAATGACTAAATTAAGTGAGTGATAAAAATAATAATTAATATTAAATTTCAATTGGGACTAGATTAAAGGACTATTTAAATAAATATACCATTATTTAGATGAGTTTGTAAGTGGATGATTATGGGGAAATTATATATATAATTAATATATGTATTTGTTAGTGGAGTTATGCTTAATTTAGTAATTTATGTTAAGTTTAATAAATGGAAAATGAAATGAAAATTGGAATAAAATAAAGGAAAACAAAAAGATTAGTAATTTAATAGACATTTTTCTTGAATGATTCTTGATTAGTTTAAAATTTGGAGATGTATTTATGAAAATTTGCATTAAGAACTGATTTATAAAAAAAATTAATTAATTGAGGGATTAAATGGATAAATTATGATAAGTATAGGGACTGTTTTTAGACTATTATATGGTTGGAAATTATTGGTTAGCTATGAAAATTTAATGAAGATGTGATTTAGTTAAATGTTGATGCTAATGATAGAATGTGGTCAAATTCTATGTTTGGTGTTGGTGACTAGATTGTGCAAGTGATAAAATGTTGGGATAATTTTAATAATAGATAATGGAAGGATTTAATTTTATAAATGTATTTATTAGAGTGATGGAATAGTATTAATTAAATGAAATTGTAACATAGATCAAGGAACAAACCGACAAGACGTGAACCGTGGAAAAACTAAAGTAACGGAGTAGTTATCAGCCTTACTATTACGATTGTTTTGTTAAGGTAAGTTTGTATTCCCTGAACTCGAACTTTATAAATTGATTTAATTAATCTAGTTACTACTAAATGTTTTATTATATCACTAATGTAATTGCTAATTCAAGTGAATGGAAGTATATGGATTTATATAAAATGTGATATTGAGTGATAAAAATGATATTATGGAATTTCGATTGAGTAACTACCATCGGTTATCCGACTACCACTAGGTGCAAATCTTCTGTCAGTTTATCTGACTAGTGCTGCGCACAATTATTGTCGGTTATCTGACTAGCACTAGGTGCAATAAATTGTCGACTCGTTTGACTAGTGTTGGGCACAACTGTCATCGGTTATCTGACTAGCGCTGGGCGCAATAATTTGTCGACTAGTTCGACTAGTGTAGGGTACACAAATGATTTCATCGAGTTAAACGACTAGCGTTGGGCGTAAAAACCTTAATCACGGTCTAACCATTAGGCACCGGGTGCCATTTTTTGGATTATATATTTTGGTAAGGTAAATAGTTCACGAGGTGATTTATAAGTTGTGATATGTGAATTTTTGGTTAATAGTTGAAAGGGGGATCCATTGAGATCGTGAGTTGCTTACTACTTGAATTTCTACTTGGTTGCAGGTTAAGTATTACTGTTGTCTTATGTCTCAACATCTACGACAAATCATGTACTCAAAGTTGGTGATGTATTTCTTTTTGAGTCTTGGCATGTACCTAGAATGTTAATATTAATATAATATCCTTTTGTTTAGTAAATCCTAGAGAATATAGTCCTATAAGTTCTAAATGATTGTAAATATATGTTTGGAGTTGTTATGGAAATACTTTCACTTGGTGTTTTCTTTAATGAATTGGTCATTTTTGTATTATACTTGAGGTGCTTGATTAGTAAATGAAGAAATGTTACTCATTGAGCCTTTTTGGTTAATAATTGGTTGGGAATGATTAGTCTAGGTTATGCATTTACCATATTCAATTATTTGAATGTTTGAAATTTATTTGAGGTACTTATGAATGGTATATTGGTTGTTGATGGATGAATTAAATGTGGTGTCAATAAGGGCACATTTGTTAGGCATTTAAGATGTTTGTTTTGGTATATTTTCGAGCATGTTTAATTGTGCTTTGATGTTGTTTAAGGTCCCTTTTAAAGTGTGCTTAAATAGGTTGAATGATTATTGATAAATCATAAAAGTAACATATTTTAATTCCATTCTTAATGCATTTTTGGATGATTAATCATGTAAATTAGTGACTTTCATGCTCCTAATTTTTTAAATTCATGTTTCTATATTTAGAAAAGTATTTGGGAGGGAAATGAGCGAAAAACGAGCCAAAATCAGGCAAATAATGCTGTTTCCAAGATCCACACGGCCTGGGTATTTCCACATGGGCTGGCCACACGCCCATGTGCCAGCCGTGTCAATATCGCACCTTACTTCCCAAATACGCGAAAAAACCCAATTTTTAGGCTTTCTGAGTATTCTAAAGTCTATAAATATTAATTAGAATAAGATCTAAGAGGGCACTCAGAGAAGATCGAAGAAAGCACTTGAAGAATGCCATTGGAATCAACTCGGAAGCGGATCTCCCTCAAGATCGAAGATCTTGTGGTTATTTTGACTTTGAGATGTTTTCATTCAGGATTATGAACTAAATTCCCTAGATACCTAGGGAAGATGAAACCTATGATGAATCTTATTATTTGATTTCTGATTTACGCGATAAATACTTGATTCTTGTTCTCAATTATGTATACTTATTTCTTGTTTTAATATTTCTGAGATATTAATTCAAGTTTAATGTGCTTACTTCAGTGGAGCAAAAATCCCTATTTAAGAGTAGATCTAGCATAATTGAGTGGAGTTGCATGCTGTAATGGCTCATTTTTGCCGGGGCCTGTACAAAAAAAGAGAGTCCATACAAGCCCAATAATAAAACAAAGTCCAAGTCCATGTTACAATGGCCTACTATGCCCCAAAATAAACTACCCAATTTTTAGATTCTAAACCTAAACTTATAAGGACCAACAGCCCACTTCTAAAACAAGCCCGAATGGCCCAGATCTTCGACTCCAGAAACTGGAACCCTAAGGCTAGCGCCGTAGTTGCCTCAGCAGGGATCTCTAGTACGTTGTGGCCACATCCACAGCTCTCTCACGAACAACCATCTCCACGCCGTACATACCTGCAAAACAGAATAATGACAACATAGATTGATAGCAAATTACAACAAGGATAACAAATAGCAAAAAATAACAGTAGCAAAGAGGGCAAAAAAAATCAAAAATTTGCAAATTTTATTTTTCATTTTCGGCTATATGAAGCCGATCAAAAACGGTGTAAAGGAATTTTTTTACGGAGACATTTGAATAGGAATCAATAAGAAAAAGAAAAGAAATTCTCAAAGGTGATTCTCAGATCTTTTTCTTTCGATTTTTTTTTCCTTCTCTTCTTGAGTCTTTGTTTCTTTCTTTTGCATGTGAAAATAAGAAGTGAGGGACCTTCACAAATGCACCGTCGGAGCCTTATCTTCATTGCAATCGAAGCAAAGAGGGGTCTCTGGAGCGGACATTATTGAGGCTTCTAAGCTTGGTTTTAAGGGGAAGAGGTGAGGGTTCCTTTGTCGGCCAAATGAGGGATAAAAGAATGGGGGTTAAGGATTTTTTTAGTTTTAATAACTAATGAAACAGTGCTACAAAGCCCAAGATCTTCATGTTTCTGCTTTTGGGACAAATTGTGCAAATGGTTCCTCCTCCTTTCTGGTCCTTTCAAATCAGCTCATTGTTACTTTTTTAAATTTCGCCCAAAATATTATTTCAATTACATTTTGGTACTTGTTAGAATGACGCCGTTTTAATGGTGTGGGAATATTCCCATTTCGGTCCGCCCACTTTTGTGCGTATTTCATTTTGTTCCCATTTCAATGTTACCATTAGATTTATTGCGATTTTGCACCTCTAATTTTGTCTTGGTTTCAGCCCAGTCCTTTGTTTAGCTCATTTTATTGTTTATTCATTTAATTTGTCTATTTTTCTTCATGTCATAATTACCTAAGCTAATACTATTATTATTTTATGTCCATTATATATATATTTAGAATACCTAAGTTGTATATTTGTTTTTACTAATTTATTTTTCTTTTTCTTTCCTGTTTCTTTATTCATCCTTTTATTTAACTTCGTATATTTTATTTTTTATATATATTTTACTTATATTTTACTTTAATATTTTTATATATTATGTATCTTAAACTTTTTTTTTACATTATCTATTTTAAATTGTTTATATATTATCTTAAATGATTTCATAAATTATTTATTTAAAATTGCTTTATATATTATTTCATTTTGAATTGTTTTGTATACTAATTTGTTTTCAATTATTTTATATGATTTACTTTAAATTGCTTTTATAGTATCTATTCTATTTTCTTTCTATCATTTTAGAATTGTTTTATATTTTATTTTAGATTGTTTTATATCATTTCTTTCATTTCAAATGGATATTAAAATAATGTATTGTGTATTTTTTGTCGTTGTGTGTATTTTGATTCGTATATTTGTATTTTTATCATTGTCATTTACTTGTATAACATCGAATTCACCTTTTATGGAACCATGCTTGCTGCTATGTTTTTATTTTTTGTTATCGCATCGTGAATTAATTTCCAACGTATTTGTCTAATTTCGATCGTTTCATTTTTTTACAAACAAACCAAAAGGTGTGTATTGTTTCGATTTTCATGATCGCCATTTTCTAAAGTTTAATAAGAAAGAGATGATGTTTTGCATTTTAGAAATTCGAGAGATCGTACCCTAACTTACGGGGTTTCGATTTTCTCGTTAAATCCAAATTAGCTAAACGTCCTTTCGAATTTTAAAATTATGAATTTTAATTAAAAAAAACAAGGTAATATTTCGTGTTTGGAAATTCGAGAAATCGTGCCCTAACGTGTTGGGTCTCGATTTACCTTTTGACCAAATGACTGAATATCCTTTTAAAATTTTAATGCATGAGTTTTGGCAATCATGAGATGATGTTGGTATCGAAGGTTCTGAATGTCATATCCTAACATGCTGGATATGATATTTTATTCCTTCGGAACAAGAGAATCTTAATATCCAATTTGAGTTATCCAAACATTTTTTAAAGGGATTGTATTTTAAAATCTTCTCAAATTTTCGACATTAGGACATTAATTAATCAATGAGGTACCAATTTTGGGCGTTGTGAGGGTGCTAATCCTTCCTCGTACGTAACCGACTCCCGAACCCATTTTCTTGAATTTCGTAAGCCAAAATTAATATTTTAACAAAATGTTTTGTAAGGTGATCCGGTCACACCTAAACAAAAAAGGATTGGTGGCGACTCCATATTTTTTTTTAAAGTCGATCCTCGTTTTTTTCAAAATTAAAAATAGTTTCGACACATGCAATCCTAGAAATAGGACGACATAAATCTACCAGATTAGAGTCAATCTAAAAGGGAAATCCATAGATCGAGTTAATGCGAAAATAGGGGTTTTAATTAGAAAGAGATTTCAATTAATCAACTTAGAGTCAGTTGTCCTTACTCTCGAAATAGATATTAATATAATTTTGGGATTTCTACGGATCAAGACACAAGTGAATAAATTGTTTAATTCAGATTCAGAATAATAGGTGAAGTCTAGGTAGATTCTTTCCTGGGTATTGTCTTTCTCTTTGGTTATCTTCGATTATTTTCCCATTTCATTCTTTGTCGCGTTTGTAGTTAAATTAGATTAGCAATTTTAGATTAAAAACAATCACTTCAAATTATCGGTTAAATAATAGGAAAACAATAATTACTAGTACTTTTAATCCTCGTGGATACGATATTCGTTACTCACTATAACTATACTATTGTTCGATAGTTGCGCTTGCCTTAGTCGTATTTATTGTTGGTTTAGTGACCATCAAGTTTTTAACGCTGTTACGGGGGACTAAAATATTAGGGACACTCGATTTTTATTAATTTAGCCATTTTTTATTTTTATTATATATATTTTTTATTTTTAGTTTAATTTTTTCATTCTAATTTTTCTTTTCTTTTATTTGCTTCTGGCAGGTTCCTTTAGTTTATGACTAGAAGAACCCGTCAGGACTATTATTATTTGACAGTGAGATTGAAAGTACAGCTCGCAGAAATCGTAGAAAAGCTAGGCAGAGTCGACAGAGTGTAGTGGAAGAGTAAAAGGACGTTGTTATTATTACTGAGGAGATGGGTGATAATCAGAATAATTAGCCACCTCCTGCAGTTGTTGCGAATCCTGCAAATCCAAATCCTACTCCTTGTACTATGTACAATTATGCCAAGCCCACTCTAACTGGGGCTGAATCGAGTATTGTGAGACCCACTATTGTTGCAAATAATTTTGAACTGAAGTCGAACACTATTTAGATGATACAAAAATTTGTTCAGTTCGATGGTTTGCAAGACGAAGATACAAATACTCATTTGGCTAATTTTTTGGAAGTTTGTGATACTTTCAAGATAAATGACATTTTTGATGACGACATTCACCTACGGTTGTTTCCCTTCTCATTGAGGAACAAAGCTAAACAGTGGTTGAATTCTTTACCACGAGGTTCTATCACGATATGGGATCAAATGACCGAGACATTCTTACTGAAGTATTTCCCACCAGCTAAGACAACTAAGTTAAGGAATGATATCTCTTCCTTCGTTCAGATCGACTTAGAGACCTTATATGATGCATGGGAGAGATACAAGGATTTATTGAGAAGGTGTCCTCACCATGGGTTACCTCTATGGCTACAAGTTTAGACCTTCTACAACGGTTTGAACCCCTCAACTAGGCAGTTAATCGATGCAGCAACTAGTCGAACTTTGAACAATAAAACACCTGAAGTGGCTTATGAATTTATAGAGGAGATGACACTGAATAATTATTAATAGCAAGTCATGAGGACAAAGCTGATGAAAGCAGCTGGTGCTTTCAATTTATATACGGTCATCATGTTGTCAAATCATGTAAAACTTTTAAATAAGAAAATTGACAGTTTATGTGTTTCTACGTAGGTACATCCAGTGATACAATGCGATACGAATGGAGGAGGAATGAACAATCCAGAATATTTACCCTGCGGTCCTAGCACAAAGAACGAACAAATAAACTATATGGGTAATAATTCTAGGCCTCAAAATAATTCTTACAGTAACACTTATAATATAGGTTAGAGGAACCATCCCAATTTCTCTTAGGGTGGGCAAGGAAATCAAAGAGCACAACCTCCTCCAGGCTTCCAACAACAACCTTACCATCAAGAGAAGAAGCTGAATCTCGAGGAGATATTGACGAAGTTTATCTCGGTGTCAGAAACCTACTTTTAGAACACTGAAGCAGCACTAAAAATTGGCACGCATCAATTCAAGGACTCAAGAATCAAATCGGTCAACTCGCTAAACTGATTTCGGAACGACCACAAGGTAGCTTGCCTAGCAATACCGAAACCCAATAGAGCAGCTTCATGTAGTTACTATTTGAGATGAAGAAGGGATAATTGAATCTGAATCAGAACTGAGGCAAGAAAGCATGGTAAGTGTAAGCCAGAATGAGCAAAAACCGGTTGGTAAAGAATATAAACCTCGAGTGCCATATCGTAACACGACAAAGAAAGACCACACGAATGAACAATTTGGTAAATTTCTTATACTTCTAAAAAAATTACACATTAACTTATCATTTATCGAGGCTCTTTCACAGATGCCCAATTTCGTTAAATTTTTAAAAGAACTATTGGCAAACAAACGGAAGTTAGATGATTCGTCACATGTGGAGCTACATGCAATTTGTTCAGTCATTTTACAAAATAAGCTACCCAACAAACTGAAAGATCTAGGGAGTTTTACTATTCCTTATTTAATTGGTAGTTTGAATATTAATAATGCTTTGGATAATTTAGGGGCTAGTATTAATATCATGCCCTATAAAATGTTTAAGTAATTAGGTCTTGGAAAACCCAAACAAACTAGGATGAGTATTCAATTAGCAGATAGAACCATTAGATTTCCTAGGGGGATTATTTAAAATGTTCTTGTCAAAATTGATAAATTCATATTCCCAGTTGATTTTGTAGTTTTAGACGTGGATGAGGATAGTGACGTACCTCTGATTCTAGGTCGGCCTTTTTAGCAACTGCTAGATCTATTATTGATATTAGTATAGGTGAATTAATACTTCGTATAGGTGATGACACGATTACACTCCAAGCTCGTGATTCTGTTCAGACATCTAGTGATCGAGATGATTATTCAAGTTCTGTTAATATGAGTAACCTTGTGACTCAAACATCTTTGCAAGAAACCCCTCGAAAAAATGTGATGGAGCCACGTTCCAGTCCATGCAATAGAAACATAACGACTCATGAAGAACAAATGCTATAGATCGATGAACTAGAAGAATGGTAGACACATGTCAAGAAGAAACCGAGAATACACAATGCAGAACCAAAGAGACGCCATGATGAGCATGTGGATGGAACAGACCAATTTAAGGTTGGAGACAAGTTACTTTTAGATAAAACGGATCCTCGAATTGCCACTTCGGAGCTTGATGCAAACGGATCAAATCCCTTTACAGTACTAAATGTCTTCCCATACGGTACAGTTGAGGTAAATCATTATGAATTTGACACATTTTAGGTAAATAGTACTCGACTTAAACCTTATTTTGATAATAGAATTGATAATGAGAAAGAGAAGTTTCGACTCCACGAACCACCGTGAAAGTGCGAATACGAGGTAAGTCGAGCTTAGACTAAGTGCTTCTCGGGAGGCAACCCGAATGTTTAACTTTTGCTAATGCTTTTAATTCCATTACATGCTAATTTAAAATCTTAAAAAAAAAGTGTTTTTGACCCACACGGCCTGGACACATGGGCATGTTGTAGGCCATGTGTGAAATGGGGTAATCGACAGTGAGTTACACGACCTGGCGACATGACCGTCTGACCCACACGGCCTGGCCACACGGGCATGTGGGATTTCATATGAGTGTGGGAGAAGCAAAGGAGATCACACACGGCCTTGACACACGGCCATGTGAAAACTGGGTTAACTTTTAATTGCACACGGGCTGAAAATACTCCACACGGCCATGTCACACTACCGTGTGGCCCAAATCCTATATTTCCCTTTCACAATTTGTCTTTTTCTTCTTCCCCAACCAAGCCACCCCTTTTATTTTATTTTATTTATTTATTTATTATTTGATATATTATTTATTTTTATTTTACTATTTATTTATTTATTATTCTTATACTTAGATTTTAAATTTCTTTTAATTTTTTTTTCTATTTCTATTTTTTAGTATTTTTTTACTATTATTGTTACAATTACCTTTAAGTTTATTGGTATCATTGAGTTTATTATTCTTATTTTTTTTCTCGTTTTGTTTTTTTATTCTATTTTATTTATTTATCTTTGTTTTTAATTTTGTTTTAGTTGCTTTATTTTTTTATTATTTTCTTCAACTTATTTTCATTATTATCTTTTGAAATATATTTTTATGGTTGTTTCTAATCGAGTTATAACCCCTTAATCTTCACTATTTGTGTTTATTTTCTTATTAGTTTGCTCGAAATCATGCACTACATCTAGATTTGTCTACAATTCCGCATTTCACCATTCTAGCAATTTCATCCAATATTTAGAGCAGTTTCAGTTTTCTCACTCTCTTATGATATTCTGTTTATACTATGATTATCTATGTTTGTACATTGAGGACAATGTAGATCTTAAGTGTGGGGAGATTATTTATATAATTATTAGAAAATTCCTAAATTATGTCTTGTGTTTAAGTAATTTTTTCATACTTCTATTAGAATGAATTGTTATCAATTTCTATTTTTTATTGATGTGTTTTGGCTTAAATTCATAGATATTTGTACATTGGTTGTTTTAAACTTTAAGACATGAGAAATTCAAGCATGATAAGTTTATTTTTAGAATTAAAAATTTTAGATTGTTTCCCTAAATTGAGGTATTACCTTGAAGTTTTAAATTTACAAGTTTGACTTCAAAAACCATAAAATTTTTTGTGAGATTTTGAGCCTTTAGAGCATAAATTTTTCTTGCTCATTTTATTATTGGTTATGAGTGTGTCAATTTGATTTGTTATTCTAGAACTTGCGTCGATTATACATGTCGAGGCCACACCTTTTGATTTGATATACTGAGATAATAAAGACACTTAGGTTTTAACCCACTTATCCCATAAAAAACCTACCTTTTTAATTAACCCTTAGTGAACCCCATTGGGCCTAACACACCATTTCTTAATTTACCCATTAATGTTAACCCATAACTCATTTTTTTATTAGGTGAGAATTTTTCCCATTTTATTGACTTCCTTTTGTCGAGATTTGATTTGGCTAGTTGCCTAACTATGCTCTTTTATTTAATTTGCTGAATTATTTATTATTGTGAAAAAAGATAAAAAAATAAAAAATATCAAAGAAAAAAATATTGATTATTATTTAGTTCTATGATTGAGCTTGAACCGTTAAATTCATATTTTGAGAAGAAGCTCGTTTTCTTATTCTTGAATAGTTCCTAAGTTATGCAATTGTTTTCAATTCAACATTTGTTATTTTTCTAGTTTGGTAATTTATAAATTCGATCTCGATTTTAACCAACTTTTTCAGCCTTTTGCCACACCCTTAACCTAAGCCCCATTACAACCTCTTAAAGACCTTTTGATTTGTGTATCATATCATTTTATAGTGGTGGAGATTTGGTTTTCATGCAAGCCTATAGTAATGACTTTTCATGTTTGAATATTGTGTGCTTATTATTGAACCTTAAACACTTTGAGTGATTTGAATGAATCTTTAGTGAGGATGTCAATTCTTGTCGATTTTGAATTAAAGGTAATTACTTAGATAAGGGGAAATACCTACGTTTTCATGCTTTAAAAATGTTCGAGTTAGTGCTATTTTAGTTGAATTATCAATGTATGATTATTTGTGAATTATGTCGATACATTATTGATGAGAATCATGAGTTGAGAAAGATTAATTTTAATTGCGAGTTGATGATTTTGCTTGAGGACAAACAAACGCTTAAGTGTGGGGATATTTGATAAGTCATAAAAATAACATATTTTAATTCCATTCTTAATGTGTTTTTGGATGATTAATTATGTAAATTAGTGAATTTGATGCTTCATGTTTCTATACTTAGGAGAGCATTTGGGAGCGAAAGGAGTGAAAAACGAGCCAAAATCGAGCAAATAAAGCTGTTTCTAAGATCCACACGGCCTGGGCATTTCCACACAAGCTGACCACACGCTTGTGTGAGCCACACGGGTTGGCCACACGCCCATGTGCCAACTCGTGTCGATATCGCACCTTGCTTCCCAAATATGCTGAAAAACCAAATTTTTAGGCTTTCTGATCATTCTAAAGTTTATAAATATCAAGTAGAAGAAGATCTATAGGGGCACTCAGAGAAGATCGAATAAAGCACTCGAAGAATGCCATCGGAATCAAATCAGAAGTGGATCTTTGATGGTCACTAAACTAACTAAAATTACGACAAAGGCAAGTGCGCCTATCGAATAATAGTATAGCTATGGTGAGTCAGGAATATCGTATCCACGAGGACTAAAAGTACTAGTACTTACTATTTTTCTATTATCTGACCGATAAATTAAAGGAATTGTTTTTAATCTAAACTAATTACTAAGAATGCAATAGAGAATGAATGAAGAAAATAATTGAATAAACCAATGAGATAGACAATACCCAGTAAGGAATCCACCTAGACTTCACTTATTATTCTGAATCTGAATTAAACGATTTATTCACTTGCACCTTGATCCGTAGAAATCCCTAAATTATGTTAATATCTCTTTCGAGAATAAGAACAATTGACTCTAGGTTGATTAATTAAAATCTCTTTCTAATTAAAACCTCCATTGTCACATTAACTCGATCTATGGATTCCCTTATTAGATTTGACTCTAATCAGGTAGATTTATGTCATTCTATTTCTAGGATTGCATGCAACTCCACTCAATTATACTAGATCTACTTTTAAACAGAGACTTTTGCTCCACTGAAATAAGCACATCAAGCATGAACTAATATCCTAAAAATATGAAAACACAAAATAAGCATATATAATTGAGAACAAGTATCAAGTATTTATCATGTAATTCAAAAATCAAATAATAGGATTCGCTAGGTATCTAGGGAATTTAGTTCATAATCTGGAATAAAATCATCTCAAAGTTAGGAAAGCAACAAGACATAAAGAAACCCAATAAAACTTCTAAAGAAATTGAATAGATATCTTCAATCTTGAAGGAGATCCGCTTCTGAAATGAATCCGATGGATTTCTTCGAGTCTTTTCTTTGTTATTCTCTCTGTCCCCTATTAGGTCCTCTTCTACTATGTATTTATAAACTTTAGAATGCTCAGAATCCCCCAAAATTGGCTTTTTCAGCGTAAAAGAGAAACAGGGTGCAAAATCAACATGGGCTGGCACAGGGGCGTGCGGCCAGCTCGTGTGGATCACACAGGTGTGTGCCCCGCCGATGTGGAAATGTCTATGTAATGCCCCGTACCCGAGACCGTTTCCGGAGTCGAACACGAGGTGTTAACAGACTTAATTCATTGCTTAAACAGCTCAAACAATTTAATTTTAGAAATTCCAGACAAGCTGGCTAACTGCATCACAGTCGCTTAAAAATTCATATCTCGAGTTCTGAAACTCAAAATCTAATTCCGTAAATTTTCCTTGAAACTAGGCTCATATATTTATTTACTAATTTTTTTCTAGAATTTTTGGCTAGGCCAATTAGTACAGTTTATTAGTTAAAGTCTCCCCTATTTCAGGGTTCGACTGCTCTGACCTCTGTGTATTACGAATCAGATATCTCTTTGTACAGAATTTCAATGACTATAAAGTTTATTTATTTTAAAACTAGACTCAATAAGAAATCTATACATATAAAGTATGACTTCTAATTATGTTTATACAATTTATGGTGAATTTCCAAAGTCAGAACAGGGGATTCAAAAATTGCTTTGGCCCTGTTTCACAAAAATTTAAACATTTCATAAAATATAACTCATATACCTGTTTCATTTCTTCCATATGAAAATAGACTCATAATTCTTTAATTCCATATTTTATTCATCATCTAATTATATCTCTACTATTTTTAATGATTTTTCAAATTCACGTCACTACTACTGTCTGAATCTATTTTATGGTAAATTTTACCTATTTCATGGTTTCCATGGATTAACTAGTAATTTGACATACATAACACCAAATATGATCATAATTAGCCATTCCAGTGGCTAATCATTACCAAGCATTTTTATACTGCTCAATAACCATATCATAAGACCATATATACAAAATGATTATAATGCTATACATGCCATACTCAAAATATACAAGCCATTATGCCAAGATGGTATACGGATAGTGTAAGCGTGCCTCCGACCGTTCCCGATTTCCGAGCTGGCTTGTCAACACTACAAGGAATGAAAAGGAGGGAGTAAGCATAAATGCTTAGTAAGTTCACATGCAAATAGCAAGTAACATAACCATATAAGCAAACATAAAACATCATTTGCATAATCATCACCAAGACATTCATATCATATTTTCATTTATCATCTTACCATATTGTTGTTATATCGATTTTTCAACCTGAGGGTTAAGTACATACCTGTTCAAAGTATCCATTTCACAACACTTACCAATACGTTCCTTTCATCTTCAGTATTCCTCCATTTGAGTAGAACTTTACCCGTTGAACACATCGGAATATAATTCGGATACATGGAAAGCTTGCACATAAGTGCCACATATGTAGCCAAGCTACTATGTAACCCGTCCATAAGCGAACTCGGACTCAACTCAACGAGCTCGAGCGTTCGCATCCATAAGTGAACTCGGACTCAACTCAACGAGCTCGGATGCCTAGTTACATCTCACGACCTCGGACTCAACTCAACGAGTTCGGACATTTGCATCCATAAGTGAACTCGGACTCAACTCAACGAGTTCGGATGCCCAAATATCCCAGTGACATGTCACTTGTATCCTAATCCATTCCTAAGGTTCAACGGGACCTTTTTCTCAATCATGTGTCTCAACCATCTTCTACGGAATACCGATACCGATACTCGGTAGTATTTCACATTTTCTAAGTATATCAAATAATTTGACATATTATCAAACAATTATCACGAGTATAATATTTCATAATAATTATCATATCATTTAAATAACATAAAAACATTTAAAATAATAACTATGTTACCAACATTTACATATGAACTTACCTAGTATGCGAAAATCGCTACTTTTACCATTTCGTCCACAACTTGGTATTTTCCCCATTTTAGCCAGAATTTCAGTTTTCCTTGCTAATCGAGCTTGGAAGCTTGAAAAACCCTAGCCATGGTTTCTCCTTGCTATATTCGGCCATGGTGAAGAAGGTGAGCAAAATTGGCTTTTAATTTTGTATTTTAATTCATTTTACCCCTAAATGACCAAAATGCCCTTACTACTAAACTTTCCCAAAATTCCATCCATGTCCAATTTTTGTCCATAAACTTAGAAATTGGTAAAATTGCTATTTAAGACCTCCTAATTAATATTTCAAAACAATTTCATACTAGAAACTTCTAGAATGCAAGTTTTGCAAATTATTCGATTTAGTCCCTAATTTCAATTTAAGCACTTTAGGCATAGGATTTCATCACGAAATTTTCACACAATCATGCAATCATATCATAAACATCAAAATAATTATAAAATAATCATTTCTATCTCGAATTTTGTGGTCACAAAACCACTATTTCGACTAGGCCCAAAATCAGGATATTACAGTCTAGGCCGTAAGGATCCTAAAAATAAATCTTTTTGTCCGATCTTGGCTCATTTTACTTTCCTATGCTCACTTTTGTAATGTCCTAAATAATTTATTTTTGCTTTTGTAAATATCTGACGCAACTGTTTATCTACTTTAATGGTTTAGTGTTTTGGGTGTGTGTGAGAGGTCTTCGATTCAAGTCTCAAATTTTGCCAATTTTATTATTTTTGATCTAAGCCTTATCCTTGTGGAGTGGGCTTTTATAAAATTACTTGTTAATTCATATCAAAATGAGACTGCTGGTTCAGTGGTAAGGTGTTAGCTGATTCTATGGTCCTATGTTTGAATCCCTACATTAGCGAGAGTGTTATATTTTTGCTCTGTTAATCGATAGAATTTTTGTGGAGTTGGGATTCTGAGTAAGTTGTTTGTTAGTGGGTTAGTGGAGAGAAATTAGGGATACGCTAGTAATTTTTTTTTTGTTTCCCAAAATATTTTCCCCTTTGGCGTTTGTTTTTCTCTCTGTTTTCCACTTCCAACTTTCGACATCTTTTTCTGACTTCTATCAAAATTTTCCTTTCAAACCGTGATATGTTGATATTTCATTTCCTCCATGTTGTTGAATAGGTAAGCGTTTCGTTGTGTTTTTGAGATAGTTATGTTTATGCGTTAGCTTCTATTGGTGTAATCATGGAATTTGATTTTTCTACGATTATTTTGGTGTAGGAGAAGGCTGTGAACAATGAATTTCGCACCATTTGCTTGAACGGTATTAGTAGTGGTTTTCGTTGTCTATAAGTCTTGAGCATTGTTTTGGGTTTTGTACCGATTCGTAAATTGACTGCTAAATCAACATTTGGGTGCTTCATTCTTAGGTTTCAAGTCCTAGAGAGTGATTTTGCATCAAAATTGTAACAGGTGTGTACCCAAAACGCAGAAAATCAAACTTCGACAAAAGCCAAAAAACTATTATGTCAATGCCACACAAGCCTGTGGTCACTCGTGTGGTTGGCTGTGTGGTCGACGAAGGCATGATCGTGTGCAAGACACGGCCGTGTGGTGGCTGGAGTGTGGCCGTGTGAGCCACAAGGGCTAGGCCAAGTTGGGCATGTGGGTCCACACGGGCGTATAGGCCTATACGGGCAAGCTACACGGGCATGTTGGCCCATATTTTTGAAAATTTCTCCAGGGTCGCACGGGTGGTTAAGGGCTAACCAAACACTAAAACTATAGATATGATAGTCTGATATTCTATTCTAAGTATGATAATGCTATGCATGTCTGATTATTTTGATATCTGTACATAAGCATGTTGAGTATATCTAGTATGTTATTCTGTATATGATTGTAGGGTGGAATTTTTATATAAGGAGGAAGTATTCTGTACGATGATCATCGCCTAGATTCTGGTAGCTTGGCTGCACATTATCTGACATATGTCGTAATGGAACGGTATGGTGTGTAGGGATGAGTGAGTGTTTTTAACCCCACATGGTGTGATGGGATGGTCGGAGTTGGTGTGTAGAGGATAGGGATAGGATTCTATATATCTGATTCTATTTACTGTGTCTGTATGTTTGCAGGCTTAATTTTATTAGGTTACATACTGAGTTTACGAAAACTCAAATCTGTTTGTCTATTCTGTTCAGGTAATCCACAGACTTAGGCGGATCGGTGCAGCAGAGCCTCTCGGTAACCACGAGTTCGTAAACTAATTAGGTTTATGGTTTTTATTTTAAGGATTATTTCTGAATTTTTGCAATAATTGGACTCTCCGGACTTTTTGGCTGATTTTCTTTTGGATTTGGATTTTCTTTTTAGTACTTAATTTGCGACAGATGTCTAAAAACTACGGTTTTTACTAAAACAAAGGTTTTCTAAAGATACAAATTGCTTTATTTAAATACAACGTTTTTCGTAAGCTTTTGCTATAAAACACGTTTTAAGGCAAATTGATTAATTGAATAAACATTTTGAAAATGGATAAAAGCAAATAAGAGTTGAAAAACTGAAATAGTTTTAACGTGTAGGTTTCGTTATCAAAATCCATTCTTGTGACACCTCTAGATTTGACCATTACGTCTATGCCAGGTTTAGAGTGTTACATTTAGTTGTATTAGAGCTAGGTTGTAAAACTCAGGATATGAATTTTGGGTTTCAAAATTGTGATTTAAAAATAATTGACTTTAAAATATTTTGGATAATTTGAGAAAGTATGTGGTACACCGAGTCTTTGGAAACACGAAAATATACACACTTTTTCATGCCCTTTTTAACTCAAATTCATGCAATTTCGGTAAAATTATTGTCAGAAAATATATAATTATTATAAAATAATTATTTTGGACTTAAATTATTAACATAATGAATTTTAATTAATTTTATAATAACGTTTGATTAATTTTGATCATTTTCGACAGATTTGCACAAATGACAAAAATTGGCTCGGCAGACACTGCTAGGAGTGCAAAACCAAGAAGCAATTTTTGGAGCATTGAGACGAAAGAATTTTTCAGCTAAAGACGGTCCAAATTATGTGTATTAATTCATAATATATATTAATTTTAATTTTAATCCAATTTAATTTGGGTTAAGTAAATTATTATTAATTAAATTATGAGAAGTGGCCCAGTTGAGTTGAATCGAGAAAACCAAACCAACCGAGCTTTGGGCAGCCCAAAATCGTCTAGCATGTTGACCCAATCAGATTGCTTGGCTGATTAATTCTCTTGCAAAAAGGCCCTTGAAGACATTGTCAAGTTGCAAACAAATCCCTCCACTATTTGTGCCTTTCTAGATTTGCCCCAGCCCTAATATAGCAAGTTTGAAAACTTCAAACTTGCCACATGTGTGGCCGGCCATGGGAGGGCTCTTTGGCTTCTGATTTTGGCTATTTTTAGTAGCTCTCTCACCCTATAAAACCCCTTTGGCGGCTCATTTCAACATACCTCAACTTTTCTCATCTCATCTCTTCTCTATTAATTTTCTCTCTTCATTTCCCATTCATTTTTATTTATTCTCTTGCCAATTTCACCTCTTGAAAAAGATTCATTCATCCACCATTTGGATCAGCATTAAAGTGTTTGAAGCAACCTCGATTTGACAAGAACAAGCGAAGAAGGAAGAGTGGAGCAAACCAGTCAAGCTACAGAGAAACACCGGATTTGATTCTTGTTCCCTATCCTTTTAATTTTTATTGTTGTTATGATGAACCTGTCTATGAATATTTGTGATGTTGATATGTTTAATTTAATTAATATGGCTTAAATTTAATTCGTGTTAGGTTGATTGCATTTCTTCTACTTAATTTATTAAAATTGTGTTTGTGTTGTTATAGGCCTCGATAAGATATTTGATTAAGTAAAGCCATAACTAAGTTATTCTTGCATTACAGTTGTAAGGTAACTAATGAATTAATTATTTAAACAGATTGAAATTGTAATTATTTGACACAATACTTAATCAGTGCATGTTTAATCATCTAAGGTAGCTGAGGGTTAATTAACAACGGTATCGAGCGATACAATTGCCTTGCATAACTTGCAAGATTATTGTAATTAAACTGTTTCAAGGTAGAAATACATTGTTACCTTACATAATCTTTTATGTGCTTATGTGATTAAATTAATTGTTCGAATTGACATAGAGATATGTACAAGAGATTATTTTAATTTCATAAGTATTTATGTGCATAAACACATTTGCCTATTAAAGTTTGTTTAATCGGTTGAATTGACATAAAAATATAATCGAGAGATAAATGAATTTTGGCAGGTGAGTATGTTCATAAGTTAGCAAATTACAGAGTTGCCGTGAATTTATTCATAACAATATAAACATGAGTTTAATAATTCTAAGTTAAGAGATGTAATTAATCTAACACAATCATGTCATCTTGATTAAATCAGCTTTTGAAATCGTGCATTAGAACTTTATTTTATTTTATTTATTTACTTTGTTTACTAGCTTTTAATCACTTTTCAACTCAAAATATTTTTTTCTTCAGCAAAGTGTTTTAAATTATATTCATAAATAATTATTTTTACAGTCCTTGTGGGTACGATAACTCGACATTTACTTGTCACTTTATTACTTGTTGCGATTGTGTACACTTGTACATTTTTGTCGTTCCAGTCTCCGACGCCGATCCTGTAAGTATTTCTAAAACTTAGATAGTATACTCTGAAAACACTATAGATGACACTTTCTGAAACTGTACCAAAATAGTTACAGACTGGAACTTCTGAACTTTTGATAATTTATGCATAAAATATTTGTTAATAAATACTCGAAATGATGCATAAAACTTTATAATGTAAATAAATTTAAATTATACAATGAGCGTTCGTGGAACTCGCGGACATGGTATTCGAGGCAGTGGTAGAGGCCGTAGGGGGCTCGAGCTAAGTATTCTTCTCTAGGTAGTTTGCCAAATCTAGATACGAGTGAGACATCAATTTCGCCTGCTATCGAGACTGGGTCTCAAAGTCGTTCAGTTGAGATGACGCAATGTCCTAGGCCATGTTGAGGATATTAGAGAGGGTCGCTGGGCCCATACTAGATCTGGGGGCCGTGGGTTGGTAATTGAATGACTCTGGTCCAATGGTGCTGAGCTATTCAGAGGTGTCATAAGAGTCTCCCCTACTGTGGCCGAGTATTGGTTGGAGGCCACAAAGAGAATTATAAATGATTTGGACTGTACTCCCGAGCAAAAACTAAAGGGTGCAGTGTCTTTGCTTCACGATGAGGCATATCAACGGTGGTTGACGGTTGAGGAGGGTATTCAGCCGAATCGTCTAAATTGGGATTTCTTTAAGACCACCTTTCAGAGTAAGTACGTGGGGGCGAGCTATGTAGATGCTCGTAGGCGTGAGTTCATGAATCTCACACAAGGTGATAGATCTGTGGCCGTATATAAGGCCGAGTTTTTGAGGCTGAGCCATTATGCTCGAGGCATGGTAGCGTGTGAGTATAAGAGGTGCATCCAGTTTAAGGATGGCTTGAGGAATAATTTGAGGTATTGATTGCTCCTCAGAGGGAGCGGGAGTTCGCAGTTCTAGTTGAGAAGAGACCGAGAGAGGGGTAAGAATAAGAGGGATTTAGAGCCCTCTAGTTCTATTTAGAGGCCTAAGAAAAAGGCCAAACTTGATGGGTTTGTTAGAGTGGGGGTTCCTATTGCACCTACTGGGATTCAGCCGTGTAGAGATTGTGGTAGGCGCGAACCGAGTGAGTGTCAGAGGAGGATTGGGTCTTGTCTAAGGTGTGGGTCCTTGGAGCATTAGATTTGAGAGTGTCCACAGTAGGCAGATCAGATGCAAGTTTCGAGATCGGGTTCTGTATAGCCTTAAAGGGCAGTTCAGCAGCCACCTAGAGGCCATGGACCGGTTAGGGGTAGTAATGGTATGAGTCGTGGGCAGAGAGCACTAGGCAGATGTGCTAGTCAGACTGAGATGAGGCAGCCTGCACTAGTTTATGCTGCTCGTCGTCGAGAGGATAGATATGCTCCAGATGTCATCACCTGTACGATCTTAATTTTTGATGTACCTTATATTGCTTTGATAGATATAGGTTCTACACACTCCTATGTAGCTAGTTCTGTATCTAAAAATTTGGGAATTCTGTTGAGAGCAATTCTAGTGAGATCACTGCATTGAGTTCATCAGGGCAGTCTGTTCGGGTTAGTAAGCTTTATAGGGATGTTTCGTTAGAATTTCAAGCGGTTGTCTTTTCGGTAAATCCGATGAAGCTTTCGTTTAGAGAGTTTGACTTGATTTTGGGTATGGACTAGTTGGTAGAGCACCGAGTTTGTTTGGGTTGTGCAACTAAGAAGGTCGTTCTGAGGATTGAGGATGATAGGGAGGTGGTTGTGATTAGTGAGCGTTGAGATTATTTGTCCAATGTGATCTCTACTCTTGTGGTTGAGAAATTGGTTCAGAAAGGGTGTGAGGTGTATTTGGCTTACGTTAGTGTTTTTGTTTCTGGGGACTCTTCTGTCGGGAATATTAGAATAGTGAGGGATTTTTCGGATGTCTTTTATAAGGAGTTACTGGGTTTACCACCTAATTGAGATGTTGAGTTTAGAATTGAGTTTCTACCGGGTACAACTTCAGTGTCTATTGCTCCCTATCGAATGGCACTGAAGGAGTTTACGGAGCTTAAGGCTCAATTTCAAGAACTTTTAGATCGTGGTTTCATCCACCCTAATGTGTCTCCGTAGGGGGCACCAGTTCTGTTTGTGAAGAAAAAGGATGGCACTATGAGAATATGGATCGATTATCGGTAACTGAATAAGTTGACTGTGAAAAATAAGTATCCAATTCTGAGGATCGATGATTTTTTTGATCAGTTCTGAGGGGTTTTTGTGTTTTCAAAGATTGATCTGCGTTCTTAGTATCACCAGTTGAGAGTTAAGGAAGTGGATGTTCATAAGACTGCATTTAGGACTTGTTATGGGCATTACGAGTTCCTAATTATGCTTTTTTTTTTTCAGACAAATGCTTCAGCTGCATTTATTGATCTGATAAACTGGGTCTTTCAACCATATCTGGATCAGTTTGTCGTCGTCTTCATCGATGATATTCTGGTTTACTTTGAGACTGAGGATGAGCATGATTAGTATCTTAGAGTAGTGCTTCAGATTCTTCGTGAAAAATAGTTTTATGCTAGGTTGAGCAAGCGCAAGTTCTGGTTACGAGAGTTAAATTTTCTAGGGCACGTGTTTCTGCTAAGGGGATCCGAGTTTATCCAAGAAAGATTGAAGATGTGCTTGATTGGAAACAGCCTAAGAATGTATCTGAAATTCACAGTTTTCTAGGTCTGGCGGGGTATAATTGGTGATTTGTCGAGGGGTTCTCTCTGAATGCAGCTACTTTGACTAAGCTTCCGCATAAGGGTGTTCCTTTTGTTTGGAATGGTGCGCAAAAATCGAGCTTCGAGAAGCTCAAGTCTGTTCTGACTTAGGCTCCTGTTCTGATATAGCTTGAATCTGGAAAAAAGTTTATGATGAACAGTGATGTGTCGCATGTCAGTTTGGGATGTGTACTGATGCAAGATAGTAAGGTTGTGGCTTATGCATCCTGTCAGCTTAAGACACATGATGAGAACTATCCGACGCATGATCTTGAGTTGGCTGTGGTGGTTTTTACTTTGAAAATCTAGAGGCACTATCAGTATGGTGAGTGATGTATTATCTACACTGATCACAAGAGCCTCAAGTATCTCCTTACCTAGAGGGAGTTGAATCTTAGGCAGCAGTGATGGATTGAGATGCTCAAAGATTATGACTGCATGATAGAGTATCATCTTGGTAAAGCCAATATGGTGGCCAATGCTCTAAGTCGTAGAGCGATGACTGATTTGAGAGCGATTTCACTTGATTTAGTCTATTTGGTGGTGGGAGTTTGTTAGTTGAGTTGTAAGTTAAGCCGACTTGGATTGATCATATTTGAGTTAAGAAGTTAAGGGATGAGTCTCTAGGTTTGCAGTTTCGTCAGGTTGAGAGTGGCAATACTTTAGATTTTGAGCTGAATAATGATGGTGTTCTTTATTTTCGAGGTCGAATCTGTGTGCCGAATGATTCCAATTTGAGGCACTCAATTCTGAGGGAGGCATATTGTAGCCGTTATGCTATGTAGCCCGATGGTAGTAAGATGTATCATGATCTTCGTGAGTTGTACTGGTGGCCGGGTTTGAAGCGTGAGGTTACGAATTTTGTTACTCGTTGTCTGACGTGTCAGCATGTTAAGGCTTAGCACTAGTTGCCTTTGGGTTTGCTCCAACCTATTAAGATTCCTTTATGGAAATAAGAACGAGTAATGATGGACTTCGTTAGTGGGTTGCCCTTGACACCTACTAAGAAGGATTCTGTTTGGGTCATCGTGGATTGATTGACCAAGTCCACTTATTTTATTTCGGTTCAGATGGGCTCTTCTTTGCAGAAGTTAGCGAAGCTGTATATTTCTGAGATAATAAGACTGCATGAGGTTCCTGTTTTGATTATTTCTAATAGAGATCCTCGCTTCACTTTTCGGTTCTAAAAGAAATTACACGAGGCTCTGGGTTCGAGATTGGACTTCAGTATTGCGTTCTATCCTTAGACCGATGATCAATCTGAGAGGGTGATTCAGATACGGGAGGATATGCTTCGGAGTTGTGTGATTGAGTTTCGAAGTAGTTGAGAGGATTATCTACCGCTAGTTGAGTTCGCCTACAATAATAGTTTCCAGTCTAGCATTTAGATGGCACCTTACGAGGCTTTATATGGTCATAAGTGTCGTGCTCTGCTATGTTGAACTGAGTTGGGTGAACGACGGGTTTTGAGTCTTGAGTTGGTTTGTAAGACCGAAGATAAAGTTAGACTGATTCGGGATCATCTGAAGGCAGCTTTTGATAGACAGAAATCTTATGCAGATTTGAAGAGAAGAGATATTGAGTACTCTGTGGGGGACTTCATGTTTCTTAAGGTTTCTCCATGGAATAAAGTTGTAAGGTTCAATCGTAAGGACAAGTTAAGCCCTAGGTTTATTGGGCCGTATCGGATTCTAAAGCATGTGGGGTCAGTCGCTGATCAGTTGGAGCTACCTCTAGAGTTGGATTGTATTCATGATGTGTTTCACGTCTCGATGTTAAGGCGGTATCGGTCTGATCCATCTCATGTAGTCTCTGTTGCGGAGATCGAGGTTAGACTAGATTTGACTTTTGAAGAGGAGCCAGTTCAGATTCTAGATCGAGATGTTAAGATTCTGAGGAGGAAGTCCATACCGTTAGCGAAGGTTCTGTGGTAGAATCATGGCATTGAGGTAGCCACGTGGGAACCTGAGGACTCGATGCGTCAATAGTATCCTTATCTGTTCTGATCAGGTAAATTTTGAGGTCAAAATTTCTTTTAGGGGGTAGAGTTGTAACTCCCTAAATAAGTTACTTCTACTTTTGTAAATATTTTAAACAATTGTGTATCTGCTTCTATGGTTAAGTGTTCTGGGAGTGTGTGAGAGGTCTTGGGTTCAAGTCTCATGTTTTGCTAATTTTATTATTTTTGATCCAAGCCTTATCCTTGTGGAGTGAGCTTTTATAAAACTGTTTGTTAATCCATATCAGAATGAGCCTGCTGGTTCAATGGTAAGGTGTTAGCTTCTTCTATGGTTCTATGTTCGAATCCCTGCATTAGTAAGGGTATTATATTTTTGCTCTGTTAAGCGGTAGAGTTTTTGTGGAGTTGGGATTCTGAGTAAATTATTTGTTAGTGGGTTAGTGGAGAGAAATTACGGATATGCTAGCAGTTTTTTTTCTATTTCCCAAAATTTTTTCCCCTCTGGCATTTGTTTTTCTCTCTGTTTTCCACTTCCAACTTTCAGCTTCTTTTTCTGACTTCTATCTTTTCCTTTCAAACTGCGATACGTTGACGTTTCGTTTCCTTTGTGTTGTTGAATAGGTAAGGGTTTCATTTTGTTTTTGAGATAGTTATGTTTATGCATTAGTTTCTGTTGGTGTAATCGTGGAATTTGATTTTTTTTTTTGCGATTATTTTGGTGTAGGAAAAGGCTGTGAACAGTGAATTTCTTACCATTTGCTTGAACGGTATTAGTAGTGGTTTTCGTTGTCGGTAAGTCTTGAGCGCTATTTTGGGTTTTATACCGATTCGTAAATTGACTGCTAAACTGGCATTTGGTTGCTTCTTTCTTAGGTTTCAAGGCCTCGGGAGTGATTTTGCATCAAAATCGTTATAGGCGTGTGCCTGAAACGCAGAAAATTGAATTTCAGAAAAAGTCAAAAAACTATTCTGTCGACGTCACATGACGTGTGGTAACCTGTGTGGTTGGCTGTGTGGTTGACAAACACATGGTCGTGCATAAGACACGGCCGTGTAGTGGCTGGAGTGTGGCCGTGTGAGCCACACGGGCTAGGCCAAGTTGGGTGTGTGGGCTACACGGGTGTGTGGGTCCACACGGGCGTGTTGGTTTTTTGGCCAAGTCATATGGGCCACACGGGTAAGGCCAATTTAGGTGTGTGGGCCACACGGTCGTGGGCCCACACAGGAAAGCTACACGGGCATGTGGGCCCATATTTCTGAACATTTTCCTAGGGTCACATGGGTCGTTCTAATCGACTGTGGGCTTACCGTAAGGTCGGTAAGGGCTAACCAATCCCTAAAAATGTGGATTTGATAGTCTGATATTTTGTTCTGAGTATGATAATGCTATGCATGTCTTATTATTTTGATATCTGTACATAAGCATGTTGGGCATGTCTAGCATGTTATTCTATATCTGTTTCTGTATATGATTGTGGGGTGGGATTTGTATATGAGGAGGAAGTATTCTGTACGATGATCATCGCCTAGATTCTAGCAGCTTGGCTTCACATTATCTGACCTGTGTTGTAATGGCATGATATGGTTTGTAGGAATGGGTGGGTGTTTTTAACCCCACATGGTGTGACGGGATGGTTAAAGTTTGTGTGTAGAGGATGGGAGTAGGATTCTGTATATCTGATTCTGTTTATTATATCTGAAAAGGGCATGAGCCTAACTCTGTATCTATATGTTTGCATGCTTAATTTTGTTGGGTTACACACTGAGTTTACGAAATCTCACATTCGTTTGTCTGTTCTGTTCAGGTAATCCACAAACTTAGGCAGATCGATGCGACGGAGCATCTCGGTGACCATGAGTTCGTAAGCTAATTAGGTTTATGTTTTTTATTTTATGGATTATTTTTGAATTTTTGTAATAATTGGACTCTCTAGACTTTTAGGCTGATTTCCTTTTGGATTTAGATTTTCGTTTTAGTACTTAATTTGCGACTGATATCTAAAAACTATGGTTTTTACTAAAATAAAGGTTTTCTAAAGATACGAACTGCTTTCTTTAAATACAATGTTTTTCGTAAGCTTCCCTATAAAACACGTTTTAAGGAAAATTGATTAATTGAATAAACGTTTTGACAATGGATAAAAGCAAATAAGAGTTGAAAAACTGAAATGGTTTTAACGTGTAGATTTCGTTATCAAAACCCATTCTTATGGCACGTCCGGATTTGGCCATAACGTCTAGGCTAGGTTTGGGGTGTTGCAACATAAGTATAGAAACTTGAATTTAATGGATTAAGAGTATCAAATTCACTATTTTACATAATAAATCATCCAAAAATGCATCAATATTGGGATTAAAAACATGTTACTTTTATGGTTTATCAATCTCCCTCAAGATCGAAGATCTCCATTTAATTTCTTTTGAAGTTTTATTGAGTTTCTTTATGACTTGTGGTTATTCTGACTTTGTGATATTTTCATTCAGAATTATGAACTAAATTCCCTAGATACCTAGGGAAGATGAAACCTATGATGAATCTTATTATTTGATTTTTGATTTACAGGATAAATACTTGATTCTTGTTCTCAATTATGTATGCTTATTCTTGTTTTAATATTTCTGAGATATTAATTCAAGTTTAATGTGCTTATTTCAGTGGAGTAAAAGTCCCTGTTTAAGAGTAGATCTAGCATAATTGAGTGGAGTTGCATGCAATCCAAAAAATAGGATGACATGAATCTATAAGATTAGAGTCAAATCTAATAGGGGAATCCATAGATCGAGTTAATGCGACAATAGGGGTTTTAATTAGAAATAGATTTCAATTAATCAACCTAGAGTTAGTTGTTCTTACTCTCGAAAGAGATATTAACATAATTTAGGGATTTCTATGGATCAAGACACAAGTGAATAAATCATTTAATTCAGATTCAGAATAATAGGTGAAGTTTAGGTGGATTCTTTCCTGGGTATTGTCTTTCTCTTTGGTTATCTTCGGTTATTTTCCCATTTCATTCTTTGTTGCGTTCGTAGTTAAATTTGATTAGTAATTTTAGATTAAAAACAATCACTTCAATTTATCATTTAAATAATAGAAAAATGGTAATTACTAGTAATTTTAGTTTTCGTGGATATGATATTCCCTACTCACCATAACTATACTATTGTTCGATAGGTGCGCTTACCTTAGTTGTATTTATAGTTAATTAGTGACCATCAATTATGCATGTAATGGATTTGAAATGGCTTTATTATTGGTAAGTTTTAGTCCACATGGCCTGAGACACAGGCATATGTCTTAACCATGTGTGACACACGGCCTGGCGACACAACCGTGTGTCCCCTGTTGGTTCTTTTGCATGCAAGTCAGTGAGTTAAATGATCTAGCACACGGCTAGGAATATGGGCGTGTGACCTGACCGTGTGACCCTACTCAAAGAGTTTCACGGGTGAGGACACGAGCTAGGACACGGCCGTGTGACCTCTGTTACCAAAATTTTGTGACTTTTTACTGAACTTTCCAAATGTTTTGAAATTGGACTTGAATCAATTCTAAGGTATTTTTAGGGCCTCGAGGGCTCGATTTAGGGACAATATGTCTGTATGTTTACAATTGATCTATGATTTAACTATGTTATGGAATGATTTCAAGTTTAATTATTCTTGATTGTATGGTAATACTCTGTAACCCTAATCCAGCGACGGATACGGGTTAGGGGTGTTGCAGTTCATCAAAATGAAAATATTTTTAAAGAAACAATAAAATTTTGCTTTCAACATCCGTGGTTAAGCTTTACTATCTTCTCGAATATCTTCAATGAAATTTATATTTGATTAGTTTTCTTCTAACTTTATATATAATTTTCTTTTCCAATATACAAAGTTTATAAAATTGAAAGGTTTTTTTTTAACCTGTATAATTTTGAAAGTCATATAGATCATTGTGGTTGCTTTTGGTGCTACAATAGATTTAACAATTACAAATTTAACTTAATATTTTCCATCTTCTTAGGGTAGAATTAATTATTATGGTTTTATAATTGACAACAATTAGTAATTTGTGAAAACAACAAACATTCTATTTTGTTTTATTAACCTTAGTAAGATCTATAAAGTTTAAAATAAAATATGTAAGGTTTTAATAATTACCTTATATTGTTCCTTTTATGAGTTAACCCAAAATTTACAAATGTTTTGAAAAGTTAACGTGGGAAATTGGAGGCAATTTCTTATCACTTTGGTACCAAAAATTTTCACCATTAAGTTAAAATGCTTTTACAAAGAAGTATTGAAAATTTTTTTTGCAAGTTCATTCTCCTAGTTATCCTTTCTCGTTTTTTTCTTTGTGAAGGAAAAAAAAATTAAAATGTAGGTATTTGTTAAGATTTCATATTCTATTTTATAATGAATTTATATACACAATTTCTTTTGTGTTTGTTTTTAATATATATGTTATTGTATAGGATGGTTAGTCGAGTAGAGGAAAAGGGAAATTTCGAAGGGTTCGTGATGTTTTTTTAGAAGAAATCACATACCTAGAAGGAATTTTATAGAAAGGGCTCTTGTAGATGAAGATGAAATTCAACTACCAGATAATACCTAAGAAATTGAAGAAGATGAATACAACTTATCAAACCACTTGTCTAAAATCAAGACTCTTAATATTAATATAGGTTTGTTTTATTTTAGTCAATGGTCTTTGTTTCTTTTTCTTCTTCTCTATTGCTTATATATAGATTGGAGAATTGCTATCAAGATGATGTTATCAACATCTATCTATCTATCTATCTATCTATCTATCTATATAGTTCGTGTTAGGTTGAGGAAATTTTCTTACATATTCATTATTTTAAGTGAAAAAATTAGTTTGATGATGCAATATTAGCATTATTTCTACATGACTCCATAGGTAAGTAAAGTACTTCGCTGCATCCAATGTTTGATTTCTTTATGCATTTCATATTTAGTTATAAAATTTTTCAATGCTCCTAATTTCCTTCCAATAGCTTTTAAATATATATGCCTCAACTTGTCCCTTAAGAAAAATATCACAACTTAATTTAGGTGATATAAACCTTATTTTTGCCAATTTAAACTTCGTTATTGTTTAGGTGGTGTAAACCTTTATTTTTCTTGCCATCAATTTTAATTAATACATTGCTTGCTAATGATTTTAGCAATATTTTATATAAACTTTAGTTATGTTATTATTATGATACAATATATATGAGTTTGCAATTTTTAAACTTTAAATTTTACTGGTTATTTCAGTTTTAGTTGTGAAATTATCTTTTATTACAATATTTCTTACAAATTTCTTTAATTTTGTTATATTTTTATTTCAATTTAATTGTAACTAAATAATATTATTTTTAAATAAATAGTTAGTATATTTAAGATTGTCATTGCCTATTTTGATTACCAATCAGTTTATATTTTATTGCAAAATAAAATTAAGCAGTTGTAATGATATCTTCTCGTATAAATTTTTGGAATAGAATATTATGGTTTCTAAAATTATCTTTACACAAAAAACTAAATTTTGTTGTGTAACATAAAATGATGGTCACAAAACTAATTAAGAATTCGAGTACGGCAAGTGCACCTAACAATTAATAGTATAGTTACGGTGAGCAAAGATATAGTACCCATGAGGACTACAAGTACTAGTAATTATTATCTTTCTATTATTTAACTGAATAATTGAAATGATCGATTAAAACTATATTAACTAATTTAATTAACTAACGAACGCATCAAAGAACAAAACATGAAAACAATCGAATAACAATCAAGAAACGAAACAATAATTCGGTAAGAATCCGTCCATATTTCATCTATCACATTCAATCTAAATTACGCAATTTCTTTACTTAGCACCTTGATCCGTAGCAATCCTTAAATTATGCTAATATCTCTTTCGAGCATAAGAGCAACTAACTCTAGGTTGATTAATTGAAATTTATTTTTAATTAAAACACCTATTATCGCATTAACTCATGCTATGGATTCCCCTATTAGATTTGACTCTAATCCAGTAGATTTATATCATCCTATTTCAAGGATTGGATCCAACTCCACTCAATTTCGCAAGATCTAATCTTAAACAGAGTTTATTCAACTACCGATTTAAGCACATCAAGTATGGATTGATACTATAGAAATATCAAATCAAGAATTAAGCATACATAATTGAAAATAAATAAACTAAGTATTTATTGCGTAAAATAGAAATCAAATGACATAATTCATCGTAGGATTCATCCCTCTAGGTATTTAGAAAATTAGTTTATACTCGAAAAGAGAAAAAAATCAAAGATACAATATGACCAAAAGAATAAAAGAAACTTATGATAACTTTCTAAGAAATCAACTAGGAATCTTCAATCTTGACGGAAATCTACTTCATAGTCAACTTCAATGGTATTTTCGAGTCGTTTTTTTGAGTATTCTTTGATGGCTCTCTCCTATCTTCTTACTTTTGTCATATATACATATTAGAATGCCTGAAAAACCTAAAAATCATGATTTTTCACTGTTCAGTGCACAATCCTGTGAAAAACCTAAAAATCATGATTTTTCACTGTTCAGTGCACAATCCTGTGAAATTGATATGGCCTACCACACGCCATGTGGTTCACACAGTCGTGTACTCTAGCCATGTGAAAAGGTGCAACTCGTGTGGCTCCTTCAGCTTGCTCCGATGCTCCTGTTTTCGCTCCTTTTGCTCCCTTGTGCTCTATTAAGTATTAAAGCATGAAATTAAATTAGAAGTATAAAATTTTCAATTAACATCAAATAATCACCGAAAACGTGCTAAGAATGAGGTTAAAACATGTTACTTTTAGAACTTATCAAATATTCCCACATTTAAGCGTTTGTTTGTCCTTAAGCAAAATTTTGAACCCACATTCAAGTTAACTTCCCTTAAGTTATTATTTTCACCGGCAATCTCTTAGGATAATCTATAGATAATCACGTATTGGAAATTTAAACTAAAATGACACTAAAGAATACAAGCAATCCAAGCAGAAATTTTTTAAGGCATAAAAACATAGGCGTCTCCCCTATCTAAAAAATCACCTGAAATTCAAACTCAACAAGAATTAACACCCTCATTAAGGTTCACTCAAAGTACTCAAGGTGTTTAAGGTTCAAGTAATGTGCATTCAACAGTCAAACAAGAAATGCTATTACCATAGGCTTGCTTGAATATCAAATCTCTACCACTATAGATATGAGATGACACACCAATCAAGAGGTCTTTATGAGTTTGTAACGAGGCCTAGGTTAAGGGTACGAAAAATGTCATAAAAGGTGGTTACAATTGAGAGTCAAATTGATAGGTTACCAAACCAAAAGAATGAACTGTTCAATTACAAGAATTTAACATCAATGAGAAATAAATAGTGGATGTGAGCTTTTATACAAAAGATAAGAGTAACGATTCAAGTTCAAATAAGATAGTATGGTTTATAAACTTAATAATAATTTATTAATTGATCAAGATCGCTCAAACATTTTTTTTTGCCTTTTTTAGAACAAAGAGAAATTCAGTAACCCAAATGATAAAGCATAGTTAGGCAACTAACCAAATCAGATCTCGACAAAAGAGAATCAATAAAAAGGGTGATCTATAAAATTAATGTGGTTTTGGGGATAACATCAACGGGTGATAAGTAAATAAAAATAGATTAGGATCAACGGGGTTTATTAGGGGATAATACAATGGGTAAGCTATTTAAATGTTAGGCGAGTTAAATCTTAAGTGCCTTTATCATCTCAATATATCAAATCAATAATGTGGTCTCGACATGTATAACCAAAGCAAGTTCTAGAATAACAAATCTAGTTGACATACTCACAACCAAAATAAAATGAGTACGGAAGAGTAGATGCTGTATAGGCTCAAAAGCTCACAAAAAATTATGGTTTTGATGTTAAAGTTTTAAATTTAAAATTTAAGATAAGGCTTCAGTTCAGGGAGACAACCTAAAATAATAGTTTTCTAAAAATGACTTATCATGCTTGACTCTCTCATACTTTAAAGTATAAATAAAACAATACATAAAAATCCACAAATTAATCCCAAACAGATTCAATAAGAACTTCAGATTTAGAAAAATTAACTCTAATGTAAGGTTTGAGGAAATTACTTAAACACAAATAATAATTCAGGGACTATAACACATAACATATAAAATCCTCCCTACACTTAAGATGTACATTGTCCTCAATGTACAAACAAAGATAGTCACAATAAGCAAAATATCTTAAGAAAGGTTGCCACAATAAGCAAAATATCTTAAGAAATGGAGGAAGAGAACTAAAACTGTCTTGAATTTGGATGAATGAATCATGATAGTGAAATCTGAAAATGTAGGAGATCCTAAATTAATTACAAGGTTTCGTCATAAGAAAATAGACAAAAATAAAATAAGATAAAGAGGTAGCATAACAAACAGAAAAATAGTCGAAATAACATTAACAATAAAGTGCACAAAAAACATAACAATCCAGAAAGAAGAAAAACAAATAAAAATAAAAATAAAAATAAAAGTACAAATAAAAAAATAAATGAAAGATAAAACTAGGTAAAATCATAGATTAACATCGCGAGGAATATCATGATCGAGAGGCTTTGGGTCAGTCGTGCAAATTGGTGACGAGAGATGAAAGTGTTGGCACAACTACAGTAAATAGGCTTTCATATGATCCTGCTATTATTGTAAGTGTCTGATTTTCTTTGATTGTTATTGTTGTGTTCGATGTATGTCCTCAAGCGTGACAAATATATGCAACATTGGAATGGCTGATGGGAGGAATGGGTTGAGCTATGTCCTCATGCCTAGATGGATTATCATCCGGAAGCTCCTCAAGCTCATCCTGTGGATTTGGACGAAGCAACGTAAAATGGTTTGCATCAAATTTAGGCTGACGGTGAATCATCTGTATGTGATTCATAATAGTCAACCCCTGAAGGACTATCTATCTAACCAAGCTAAAGGAAGAGGTCTACTCCAGAGTGTCGAGAAGCCCAAAATACCTTGCCAGATGAGTCACGTAGGGACGCATACAAATTGGTCCCTTCTTGTGCCGATTAGACTAGTGGCGACAACATTGAGCCATAAAATATTCAATATCAATCGGGTGGCGCTCCTCCATACTTCATAAAAAATATGCGTCCAAAGTACTCATGACCCTTGTGCTTTCTTTTGGTCTTGTTACTGTTTGAGCCAATATGGCATGGATGTATTGTAAAGCAGGGGTAGGCATGTGGCTCTCGAGTTATATGGCTGTTGAGTTACGAAAATGTTGGACTAGTAGAGTGGGGTTAGTTAATGGACATGCTTGTATAATGTCAGAAACTCAGGAGTACTTATGAACTCATCAAAATATAATCTAAGTGTAGCTCCAAAACTCGAGACACTAAAGTAACGCATCGTAACCTTTAGCTGGAACAAAATGGTGCGAGGCTCGTCCCACCGTGATATAGCTTGTTGTAAAAAGAAAGTAGAGCAAAAGTCTAGTGTGAGTTTTGCGTAAGTGGGCTCTAATATGGTAAAGAATCGGTCCCATGGTGTTGTGTCGATCAATACACAAACTTGGGTAGACAAAACGACTGCCTATAAGGCATCCCAACTGATGCATCAACCCACTCCTAAAGGTCTCTCCTTCAAGTGTTGGTATTGGTCCTCATGTGGACCCGGACTAAATCGGAGAAACATGTGTCTGGTTGCCGTGGTTTGAGTTGAAGACGAAGATGCACCCATTTTTTTCGCTTTTTGGAGGAGGGGACAGGGCCATTGGCGTATCTAGGGGGCTAGTAAGGGCCCCGACCCCCCTAAAATGGAAATTTGTCCATTTAAGCCCTTTAGAAATTTTAAAATTTTAAATTAGTAAAGGTAAAATTGCACTTTGGCTCCCTTTAAAAATGATAAAAAATTGATTTAATCCTTTAAAAATTATAAATATATAGACTTAAAATTTAAAATTTAATTTTGGCGTCCTCCAAAAATTTTTTTGGCTTCGCCCCTGACAGGGACCTTAGTCTTACCTCTTGTATTCTTGTACTTGTAATTATGTACCTGATATAAGAATGGCCAATAAGATGTATAAGGCTATTGAAATGCTAAATAGGGTAGTAGTATTCAAGTTCAATGTATAGAAGTGACAGTGCAATGGCTAGTGAAACAGTAACTAGAATTGTGTGAGAAATGAAAGTCTATAGCAGGTATATATGCAAAAAAAAAAAAAAATTCTGATTCGACAACGACCATGAAAGCATCATGATGTTTAGTAAAACCAAGCTAAACCTTAGAATCATTCAACAGGGTACAGTTTAAGCAATATCAACATAGACATGAAAAACAAAAACTCAGTGCCAAAATTCATTTATTGCAATAGAAAAAATTTATAAGACATAAAGGACTAGTATATAGAAAGTCAAAGCAACATTGTCATCAGGTCAAACATGACTATCAACAACATTAAATTAAACCAAACTAAAACACAAAGTAGGGATTCAAGCAATTTCAGTAGAGTGTAAAATGTAAAGCAATTAGTTAGAAATAAACATAAAAAAATATAAAGGGAAAATTAATAAAAAAATAAAATAAAATAAAATAAAATAAAATAAAATAAAATAAAATAAAATAAGAGAAAATAAAAAATAAAAAGTAAAAAAATGATGAAAGAGAATGGTAAAGAACAAACAATGATTTTGGGACTACAATTTCGATGAGTGAATTATCATTTTATTATTTATTTAATGCCTACGAGATTATATTAAGATCGTGTAAAAGTTTCCTTAAAAAATTTTAGAGTTTAAATAGTTAATTAGGTGAAAGGACTAAATCGTAAAAAGTGTAAAAGTTAAATCCTATTAGTTAAAAGGGGCTAAATGGCTATGGAAAGGAAAGACAATGGACTAAGATAGTAATTGTTCCGTCCTTAATGTTAGTGGACAAATATGGATAGGTTTTATTGAAATTTTTTATTATTATATAAGGGTAAAATGGTAAATTGGTAAATAAAGCTAAAATAAACTATGAAAAAAATGCTATCATCTTCCCCATTTCTCTTTAGTTTTGCTAAATTTCACCGTTGAAGAGGAGGAGAGCTTCGGTTTTTGATTTCTTATGCATGGTAGGTTTTCAAGCCTTGTTTTTAATGGTTTTATGTTTTTTTGGGTTTGTTTTAGCTTAATCTAGCTAGCTAGGGGGTTAATTTGCAAAGTGTTTAAAGTTTTAGGGGCTTTCCATGGATTTTTTTTCTATTTTTTAATGTTAGTTGATAGATTATTAATCTTTGTGGTTAAATAAACATATTTTGTTTAAGTGATTTTTGATGAATTTTGGAAATAGGGATTAAATTGTTAAAAGTATAAATCACTGGGCTTTTTTTTGTGAAATGTTGGTAATAATGGATTGTTTCAAGGTTCCTTGTAACATTGGTTAAATTGAATTTTTGTTAAAATGGTTAAATTTATGAGTTTAAGGACTAAATTGTGAAAAGTTAAAATGTTAGGGGTAATTTTGTAATTTTACAAGAATATGAATTATGGATTAAAATGAAGTCTAGAAGTACTTAATTGAATGAAACTATTGTTTTAGATCACAAGTGTGTTGATGATCATGGAAAAGAAAAGATTATGGAGTACTGCAAATCAATCCTGTAAGTTCGATTATGTATATGTATGGTTATATTCAATTCCTTCTTAATGAATTAATCTTTTAGTTCTATTTTGTATTGTTATTTGAATGTTGAATCGTACTGTATTTTCAAATGATGTGTTACTTAGGCTTAGTGCCTAGCAAGCTTAGTGCCGGTGTTATTCAGACTTAGAGCCGGTGTTACTCAGGCTTAGTGCCTAACAGGCTTAATGCCAGTGTTAATCAAGCTTAGTGCCTAGCAGGCTTTGAGCCGGTGTAGTAAATGATAACATCCCTTGGAAATTTGGTAATTGATAGTAAACGAGTTGACATATCTAACTTACTAAGCTTTTTTGTGTTTACTTGTTTAATTTGATTTTGTAGGACTGTTGGAATCGTAGAATTGATTGGATGAACTTGGAAGCTCACACACTATCATCTATACCTTGGTAGTCATTTTGTACTTGTTTTTAAGTTGGTTTAAAGTGGCATGTAATAGGAAGATTCTTATAAGACTTTGATATTTTGTAGTGGAATTAGATATTATAAATGATCATTTGATGTTTTTAAGATAGGCTTGGTATTTTTGTGTTTATGCTTGTAAATTTGATAATTGATGTATATATATAATATTTGAAATAGTTGGGATGTTGATTGTGTTGGTGTTTAGGTTAGTTGATGGAAATAGGTTGTAAATGTGTGATTTTTACAATAATGTTTGATACAATTACGGTGCCTTTGAATGACATATTGGTTAGATGTATTAGGATGTTTGAAATGGCTTATTTAAGAGTGTCTGAATGATGTTTAGATCCCTTGAATGTATGCTCAAATGTTTTGGATGGTTAGGTATGATTTTGGTTTGAAATGGCTTGAAATTAGGATCAAATTATGGATCACAAGATATGGGACACGGGTTGTCAGACAACCTGGCGACATGGCCGTGTGTCATTTAAAATTTTTTAGTGTTTCAAGTCAGTGAGTTACATGGCCTAGCACACGGTCGTGTGCGGCAAATTAGAGAGTTACATGGCCTGGCACATGGCTGTGTGACCCTACTCAGTGAGTTACACAGGTGAGGACACAGGTGAAGACATGGGTTAGGGCACGGTTATGTGTCCCTTTGTTCGAATGTTACATGGCCTGGCCACACGGTCGTGTGAGCCCTGTTTTCCAAATTTTGCTACTTTTTCTTAAAATTCTTGTTTTGTTTCAAATTAGTCCTGTATCACTTCTAAGCTATTTTTAGGGTATTGAAGGCTCGATTTAGGGATAAAATACATATGATTGATTGATTTATAATAAGTTTTATTTGTTTTATGATATAATGATAAATGTTTTCTGATTGATCAACAATGCTTCGTAACCTTAATTTGGCGACAGAGACAGGTTAGTGATGTTACAGGAGAGGTGGCAACGACGTGATAGAATGGCAAGGGCTATCGCTGATAGTGGCATGAAGGAAATGAGCGACGTAAGTAGAGGGGTAGGGGATGCTTAGATAGTGGATGGTTGGAAAGGAGAAGAGGAAGAAACGGGGAATGGGAAAAAAGTTTGGGGACTGGACGTGGAGGGGGAAACGGTAGCTTGAGTGGAGAAAGATGACTAAAGGGGAAAGAAGAAGGGAAAGACTAGAAAAAGGGAAGAAATAGGGGAACCGGTAGTGTTAGTGGCGAATGAAGGCCAATGGGTGAATGAATGCAAGGAGAAATAATGAAAATGAAAGAATATGAGAAGGGGGAGAAAAAGGAACCGAGAAATAACATAGGGTTTTAGAGAAGAAAGGAGGGCACAGTTGTGTATTTAGCCCGTGTTGGGTCACACGGCCGTGCCGCTCAATCGTGTATGTCTCTGAGCTTGTGTGGCTATTGGCATACCCCTTTCCAACCTTCACACGATTGTGTTTATGGCGCGTATTGGTTCACAAGTTCGTGTATCCCTTTGAGCCCATGTGGCTCTTCATAATCCCATTCCAATCGTCACATGACCATGTATTGAGGTCGTGTGTGTTACAGGGCCGTGTCTCTCAATTGTGTATCTCTCTAGGGACATGTGTATCATAAGAAAATTTAAAAAATTACTCTAGTATTCACACTGTCCATAGCATGCTTGTGTGTCTAGGCCATGTGACTCTCTGGAGCCATGTGGCTTTGATTTAATCCATTCCCCATATGCACATGTGCATGTGCCCATGCCGTGTAGGCCAAACGACTGTGTCTCTAGGTCATGTGGTTTACCCCAAACCGTGTGGTCCCTTTTTTTAAAATTAATAAAAATAAATGTAAGGAAATAAAATACTAAGTATGTAACAAAAATAAATGAAATTTAAAAAAAAAAACACTCGGGTTGCCTCCTGAGAAGCTCTTATTTAGAGTCAAAGCTCGACTTCCCTTTTCAAGCACATGGTTAATTTAGATTTTGGATTCGGAGCTCCTCTCTCTCATTATCAATATCACCACCTAGATAAAGTTTGAGTTGATAACTATTTACCTTAAACATTCCATATCTAGGGTGTGTTACCTCAATTTGTCTAGATGGAAGCATATGTTTTACCATAAAAGGATTTGACCATCTTGACTTAAGCTCTTTAGGGAACATTCATGGATCTAAATTGTCTAGCAACACTCCGTCTCTAACTATGAATTGGTTTATCTTCTTGAAATGCACATCATGACGTTACTTTGTTACTTTTTTTTGTACATTCTTGGGTTCTCATAGCCCTTGTTCATCATTCATCTAGTTTATGAAGCTATACCATTCCTTCTTCACATGTCTATTGACTTTTATCACCTTAAATAGGACATGAGTCTAGCACTTCTTCATGACTAATTTCCTGTAAAGAATGTTGAACCGCATGATTAATAAAATCAACAGAATAACGAGTATCGTCTCGCTTACTAGAAACTCTCACAACATCACGTGCTTGAAGAGTAATCTTTTCATCACCTACCCTCAACACAAGTTCACCATTACTCACGTCAATAATAGTTCTAGTAGTGGCTGAAAAAGGTCGACCTAAAATCTTGGGTACCTTAATATCCTCATCCATGTCTAGTATAACAAAATCAACAATGAATAGGAATTTATTTATTTTAACAAGCACATCCTCAATAATACCCCTAGGATACTTAATTAATCTTTCGACTAATTTAATACTCATCCTAATGGGTTTTGGTTCCCCAAGGCAAAGTTGTTTCAAGATTTTATAAGACATTAAATTTATACTAGCACCCAAATTAGCCATAGCTTTTTCAATATTTAAGCTACCAATAAAATAAGGGATAGTAAAACTTTCTGGATCTTTAAGCTTGGTGGGTAGTTTGTTTTGGAGAATGGTCGAGCACTCCTTATTTAGCTCTATAGTAGATAGCTCTTTTAACTTCCCTTTATTTGTTAACAACTCCTTTAAAATTTTTGCATATTTGGGTATATCTGAAAGAGCTTCAACAAAAGGTAAGTTAATATGTAATTGTTTAAAAAGTTCAAGAAATTTACCCAATTGTTCATCTATGTAGTTTTTCTTCAACTTTGCCATATATAGAATTGGTGGTTTGTATTCTTTGACCGCCAACTTATGCTCTTTCTTGTATTCCTCAACCTCATCATTTTTCTCAACAACTTTTAGATTCATCTTTTTTTTAGTCTCGGCTAACACTTTTCCACTTCGTAAAGTGATTGCATGGACTTGCTCTTTTGGGTTGGTTTCAGTGTTACTAGGTAAACTGCCTTGTTGTCTCTCTGAAACAAATTTAACAAGCTGGATAATCTGATTCTCGAAACCCTGAATAGATTCCAATTGATTCCTCAAAGTTGTTTTAGTGTTTTGGAATCTAGTTTTGACACTAAAATAAATTTACTCAACATCTTTTCAAGATTCGGCTTCTTTTCTTATTGATAAGGTTGTTGGAAGCCTGGAGAGGGTTGTGACATTTGATTTTCTTGACCACCCCAAGAAAAATTTGAATGATTCCTGCATCATGAGTTATAATTATTGCTATAAGGGTTATTCTGAGGTCTAAAATTATTACCCATAAAGTGGACTTGCTCATGCTCCATGTTAAACTTGAAGGCAAAACTTCCGGATTGATCATCCCTATTCTAGTCGTATCATATTGCATTACCAGATTCACCTGTTTACTGAAACTCAAACCATCAAATTTTTTTACCAAGAGCTTCAACTAGACTCGCCTACATAGCAACTAGATCTATATTAAAAACATCAGCTACCTTGGTAAGCTTTGTTCTTATAACTTGCCATTGATAGTTATTTAGTGTCATCTCTTTAATAAATTCTCCAGCTACCTCAAGTGTTTTATTATTCAGTGTTTCGTCAGCTACTGCATCAATCATCTGCCTAGTCGAGGGATTCAAACCAATATAAAAATTTTAAACTTGTAACCACAAAGGTAACCCATGATGATGACACCTTCTCAAAAGATCCTTAAATCTCTCCCATGCATCATATAGCATCTTAAGCTCAAATTGAGCAAAAGAAGAGATGTCATTCCTTAACTTAGTTGTTTTGATGATGGGAAGTACTTTAACAAAAACTTTTCAATCACCTCAACTCAAGTAGTGATAGAACCTCATGGAAGTGAATTCAAACACTATTTTGCCTTGTTCCTCAAAGAAAATGGGAACAACCGTAAGCGTGTGGCATCATCAATAACAGTATTGATATTTAATGTGATGCAGATCTCCAAAAAGTTAGCTAAATGAGCTTTCGAATCTTCATCTTCCAACCCATCAAACTGAACATACTGTTGCACCTTTTGAATTGTGTTTGGCTTAATCTTAAAATTATTTGTATCAATAATCAGTCTGGCAATACTTGATTTAGCCCCAATCAGAGTGGGCTTAGCATAGTCATACATAGTCTGGGGAGCATGATGTGTAGTGTAACAGCCCGTTTTTAGTCAAATCTGAACAGTGGTTTTGGGACCACAAATCTGAAGTTAAAATAATTATTTTATTATTATTTTAATTTTTAAAATATGATAATATGTTTGTGTGAAAATTCCGTTAAGAAAATTTATTGTTTGATTAGTTAATTTGAGAAAAAAGTCTAAATCGTGTAAAGTGTAAAAGTGGAGTTCCATTAGTTAAAGGAATTAAATAGCTATGGAATTTAAATTAGAGGTCCTTATGTTGTAATTAGACCATTTGAAATATTAGTGGACAAAGATGGACGTGCATTAAGTGTTTTTAATAGTTTATAACAAAGATTAATTAAGCAATTTAAAAAATTTAAGTTAAAATAAGTAAAATAAAACAAAGTATCATCTTTGTTTCTTCTTGTTTCAACCAAAACTAGGGCAAGGAAATAAATTTTTCATCTTCTTCATTCGATCATGCTATTATTGCTCAATTAGGTATGGTTTTTGTCCCATTTTTAATGATTTTTACGTTTTTGAGATCGTTACAGCTAGGTCTAGCTAGCCCGGGGAATATTTTGCAAAATTGTTAAAGATTTTAGCCATTGCCGTTGATGAATACATGAGTATTTTGATGTTTAATGATAGATCATGAATGTTTGATGATAATTGTACAAGTTTTATTAAGTGATTTTTAGTAAAAATGCAAATTAGGGATTAAATTGTGAAATATGGAAACTTTGTGGTTAAAATGTAAAATAAATGAAAAATATGGGCTGTTAGGGGCATAATAGTAATTTGGCTAGCATGGGTTAGTCTTAAATTGTATGAATTTGTGTTCTAATGAAATAAGGACTAAATTGTAAAAGATGTGAAATATTAAGGGCAATTGTATAAAAATGTCTTAAAGTGAATTTTGGACTAAATTGAATAGAGAGATGCTTAAATAAGTTAATTTTGATTATATTTAGATAAAAAAGGTGAAATACAAACTTAGATTGGGGAAGGAACAAAGTTACAGAATAGTTGACTCGTTTTACCGTTTTAGCATCCGAGGTAAGTTCGTATGTAATAAGTTTCGCTATAAATGTATTTTAAATGCTCTGATATTGTATAAACTGTGATTACGAGACTACGAACATGTACGACAATGATTCGATGATGATTCGGTATTTGAAATCCCGGTTGAACCTTCCGAATAGATTTTGATACTAGTGACATGTCATTAGAGGATTATTGTGATTATGTGATTTGGGTGTTGCTCTTGTACGTCCTACTGGTGGCTGAGTATACCAACATGTGTTGCGGTTACTTGACAGCTTGTGTGAGCAGCACCGTGTAGCTATGTCTTGACCCACAGCTTGTGTGAGCAGGCCAGTTGATAGCTCTAGTGTGAGCAGTATATGTGATATGAGATTGAGTTGGCTTCGGTCCATGATATTGGCACTTTGGTACGAGTTTCCTGAGTATCTGATAGTGTTCTGAATGGTTCAACGGGTAAATGAAAGACGTGCTTGTGTATGAGATTGACACGAGATGGTACAGGTATGTACATGAACTGCATAAGCTTAAATCGAAGAAGTTATGAAGTTCATACATAAGATTATGATAGAAAATGTGAAAGGTTTGTTAGTTATATGAATTACATGTTAATATGTTCAAATTGATGATTTGTGTAATTGTGTTAAGATTGAGTTTATTTCATACGAGCTTACTAAGTTATATAGCTTTATTCAATTTTCCATTTTTTTAGTGACTTTAAAGCTAGCTCGGACTCGGGAATCGTCGGAGACATCATCACACTATCCAACTATCAATTTGGTACTTTTGAGCTTATGTTTTGAGTATATGGCATGTATAGGGACTTTGGTCATTTTGGTGTACTTAGTAATGTGTTGTGCCATTTGAAATGGCTTGTTTATGTTTATATTTTGGTTGTAAATATATAGCCATGAGATTTGGTTTAAGATATTTTAAATGTATATGTATATGTGAGAATGGCCTATGATGTGGTCCATAATTCCTTGCAAATGGTTTGTGGTAATTTAGCATTTATGGTAGCTAATGGTTAGAGATGGCTATTGTATGTTTGTGATTTTAGGTAAGATAAAATATCTAGTTAAAATAATGCATATAAATGTTTGAGATTAATGTGTATGGAGAATAGGAGTATTGAATGTGCATGAATTATGTTTGATTTGGTTGAATTGAAATGCCTTTTGATGTTATGTATTTGTGCCAATTGATGTGGTGTAGGTGCATGCAAGTTTGGGTGGTAAAATGTCTTGGTAAATAGCCTATTTTTGTCCACATGGGAAAAGACAAGGGCGTGTGTCTCAGCTGTGTGCTACACACGGTTATGTTACACAACCGTGTGTCCTCTGATGTTGAAATTAAAATCAAGTCAGTATGCTCCACACGGCTTCACATAGGGCGTGTGACTTGGCCGTGTGGCATAAGTCAGTATACCCTACAGGTTTGGCACGGCCTGGCACACTGGTGTGTATGGCCATTTTTAGGGCACACGGGCTAGCCACACGGGCGTGTGTATTGGCTGTGTGACCAAGTCAGAGAGTTACATGGGGTTGGACACAAGCTGCGACACGACCATGGGCTCCCATTTCGAATGTCCACACGACTTGTGACACGGGCGTATCTTGATATAAATGAGGAGTTAATGAAATTTTTTTGAAGAAATCTTTCAAAAAATTATCAATGAATCTGAAAGGTTCCTTATTAGACCATGGTATTTGATTCGCCAATTACTTCATTATTCTATATTCTTTCATATGTATGGCGCAACCCAATCTGTGTTTTTCAAGTTTATAAGTGTGAGACACACTGCTGGACCACACGAGCATTGTCCCCTGTTTTGAGAAAAATTTCTTAAATGTTCTATAAGTTTACAAAGTTATCAGTTTAGTCCCGAACCTTTACTAAAGCATGTTTAGGGCCTCGTGCGGTTGTATTAGGGACATTTTGATTGAGATTGAATAATAATTGCATGAAATGTGAAAATGTTTGCAAAGTGAATGTTTAATTGTTTCATAAGTCTGGTAATATTCTGTAACCCTATTCCAACGTTGAATACGGGTAAGGGGTGTTACATTTATTGGTATCAGAGCTACGATTTAGTCGATTCTCGGACTAACGTAGCGTGTGTGAAAGTCTAGCTATACATGCCATATATAACCTGTGATAGTGTGATGACTCCTGACAATTTAAAATGTGTTTTTGTGTAGTAAATGGATCCCGATCGAGCTATAGTTAACGTTGTCTAGAGTAATGTGCGAGCTCCTGCTCAAGGGGCAACGCCTTCTAAATCTAGAAATAGAACAAGTAGTCACGGAGGAGAGGCTAAGGAAGCCTTTTTCGAAATGATGAACAAATGGTTCACACAATTTGTCAGGACAAATCTGGTTGCTCAACAACCTCCACCCCCACCTAATCCTAAACTTGTTCCCATAGCTCCTCAATTTGTGGAACTTCAACAACTGAATAAGACGCTAGTAGATAAAATCCGAAAACACGGGGCTGAAGAGTTCAGAGCTACCATTGATGATGATCCCGAGCGAGTTGAATTTTGGCTTAAAAACACTATTCGAGTATTTGATGAATTGTCGTGTATGCTAACTGAGTATTTGAAATGTGCTATTTCATTATTGAGGGACACTGCGTATCAATGGTGGAATACTTTAGTGTCTGTGGTACCAAGAGAAAGAGTGACTTGAGAATTTTTTCAGACTGAGTTTCTAAAGAAATATATAAGTTAGAGATTTCTCGATCAAAAGCAGAAAGAGTTTCTAGAATTGAAACAGGGTCGAATGACTACGACTGAATATGAAAGAGAATTTGTATGGTTGAGCAAGTATGCTTGGGAGTATGTTTCGACTGAAGAAATCATGTGCAAGCGGTTCGTCGATGGTTTGAATGAGGACATTAAACTTCTAGTTGGAATTATAGAATTAAAAGAATTTGTTGTCCTAGTTGATGAGCCTGCAAAGTAAATGAGCTTAGCAAAGAAAAGAGAAAAGCAGATTCAGAGGTTAGAGACTCGAGAAAAAGGTCGATGAATAAGTCATATCAATCTTCATCAAAGATATTCAGAGATTCGTTTACTCGTCCTAATGTCAGTAATGTGGAAGACGACATCCTGGTGAATGTAGAATGAATAATCGGGCTTGTTTTAAATGTGGTTCACAAGATCATTTTATACGGGATTGCCTAGAACTTTGTCTAATGATGGATTGATTCTAGTAGAGTTGAAAGCTAAACTAGTTTTTCTTCAGCAAATTTGTGAAGTTCAAAAGTGTGATACCGAGTTACAAGCTAAAAGAGTATAAGGTGAGTCGATTACTGATTCAGACTATCAGATCAAAGTCGATGATTGCTTAATGTTCCGAAACAGAATCTGCATACCAAAGAATTCTAAGCTTATTCAGAAAATTCTGCACGAAGCACATAATAGTTGTTTATCTGTTCACCCGGGGAGTACCAAAATGTACAATGATTTGAAAAAATTGTATTGGGGGTTAGGTATGAAACGAGACATTCCAGAGCTTGTATTGAGATGTTTGGTTTGTCAGCAAGTTAAAGCTGAACATCAAGTGCCATTGGGATTACTATAGCCTGTGATGATATCAGAGTGGAAGTGGGATAGAGTTACGATGGATTTCATATCAGGTTTGCCACTGTCTCTGAAAAAGAAAGATGTTATTTGGGTTTTCGTTGATATTTGGGTTTTCGTTGATCAACTGAAAAAATTAGCACATTTCATTCCGGTACGTACTGATTATTCGCTTGATAGATTGACTGAATTGTACATATCTAAGATCGTTAGATTGCACGGGGTGCCAATTTTGATTATTTCGGATAGAGATCCAAGGTTTACATCACGATTTTGGAAGAAATTGCAAGAAGCTCTGGGTACGAAGTTGAATTTTAGTACAACATTTCATCCACAAATTGACGGTTAGTCTGAGAGAGTAATTTAGATTCTTGAAGATATGCTTCGAGGTTGTGTTTTAGAGTTCGAAGGTAACTGGGAGAAATATTTGTCATTGGTTGAGTTCGCATATAACAACAGCTATCAATTGAGTATAAAGATGGCACTGTATAAAGCTTTGTATGGTCACAAATGCCGAACTCCATTGTATTGGACTGAGCTGAGTGAGAAAAAGATTCACGGGGTTGATTTGATCCGAGAGACTAAAGAAAAATTGAAACTAATTTGCAATAGTTTAAAAGCAACCTCAGATCGATAGAAATCGTATGCGGATTTGAAACGAAAAGACATTGAATTTCAGATCAGAGAAAAAGTATTTCTAAAAGTATCTCTGTGGAAGAAAATCCTTCAATTTGGTCGCAAAGGCAAATTAAGTTCGTGTTTCATCGGGCCGTGCGAGATCATTAAAAGAATAAGGCCAGTAGCATACCGATTGAGTCAGAAAAAATCCACAATGTGTTTCATGTATCGATGTTGTGTCAATGTAGATTAGATCCATCACATGTAATTTCTCTGGCAGAGATTGAAATTCAACCCGATATGACATATATCGAAGAACCGATCAGAATTCTAGCTCGAGAGGTTAAATAGTTGAGAAATAAAAGCATAGCTTTAGTAAAAGTCTTGTGGCAACGTCACGGGGTTGAAGAGATTATGTGGGAGCCCGAGGAAGCTATGAGAAAACAGTACCCTAACCTATTCACTGGTAAGATTTTCGGGGACGAAAATCCCTAAGGGGGAGAGTTGTAACAACCCGTTTTTAGTTAAATCAAAATAGTGGCTTCGAGACCACAAATCCAAAGTCAAAATAATTATTTTATTATTATTTTAATGTCTACAGCATGATAATATGTTTGTGTGAAAATTTCATTAAGAAATTTTATTGTTTCATTAGTTAATTTGAGAAAAGGGACTAAATCGCATAAAGTGTAAAAGTGGAGTTCCATTAGTTAAAGGTATTAAATAGTTATGGAATCTTAAATTAAAGGTCCTTATGAGTAAATAGACCATTTGAAATATTATTGGAAAAAGATGGACATGCATTAAGTGTTTTTAATAGTTTATAATAAAGGTTAATTAAGTAATTCAAAAATTTAAGTTAAAATAAGTAAAACAAAACAAAGTATCATCTTTGTTTCTTCTTGTTTCAACAGAAACTAGGGCAAGGAAATACATTTTTCATCTCCTTCATTCGGCCATGTTATTATTGCTCAATTAGGTATGGTTTTTGTCCCGTTTTTAATGATTTTTACGTTTTGGAGATCGTTACAGCTAGGTCTAGCTATCCCAGGGACTATTTTGCAAAATTTTTAAAGATTTTAGATGTTTTCATTGATGAATACATGAGTATTTTAATGTTTAATGATAGATTATGAATCTCTGATGATAGTTATACAAGTTTTATTAAATAATTTTTAGTAAAAATGCAAATTAGAGATTAAATTGTGAAATGTGGAAACTTTGTGGTTAAAATGTGAAATAAATGAAAAATATGGGCTGTTAGGGGCATAATAGTAATTTGGATAGCATGGGTTAGTCTTAGATTGTATTAATTTATGTTCTAATGAAATAATGACTAAATTGTAAAAGATGTGAAATATTAGGACCAATTGTGTAAAAATGCCTTAAACTGAATTTTGGACTAAATTGAATAGAGAGATGATTAAATAAGTTAATTTTGATTATATTTAGATCAAGAAAGGCAGAATACAAACTTAGATCGGGGAAAGAACAAAGTTACAGAATAGTTGACTCGTTTTGCCGTTTTAGCATCCAAGGTAAGTTCATATGTAATAAGTTTTGTTATAAATGTATTTTAAATGCTTTGATATTCCATAAACTTTGATTACGAGACTACGGACATGTACGACAATGATTCAATGATGATTTGGTATTTGAAATCCCGGTTGAACCTTAGGTATAGATTTGGATACTAGCGACATGTCATTAGAGGATTATTGTGATTATGTGATCCGGGTGCTGGTTTAGTACATCCTACCAGTGGTTGAGTATACCGATATGTGTTGTGATTACTTGACAGCTTGTGTGAGCAGCACCGTGTACTTACGTCTTGACCTACAGCTTGTGTGAGCAGGCCCATTGATAGCTCTAGTGTGAGCAGTATATGTGATATGAGATTGATTTGGCTTCGGGACATGATATTGGCACTTTGGTGTGAGTTTCCCAAGTATCCGATAGCATTTCGAATGGTTCAACGGGTAAATGAAAGACATGGTTGTGTATGAAATTGACACGAGATGGTACAGGTATGTACATGAACCGTATAAGCTTAAATCAAAGAAGTTATGAAGTTCATACATAAGATTATGATAGAAAATGTGAAAGGTTTGTTAGTTATATGAATTACATGTTGATATGTTCAAATTGATGATTTGTGTAATTGTGTTAAGATTGAGTTTATTTCATACGAGCTTACTAAGCTATATAGCTTACTTTGTTTAATTTTCCATTTTTTAGTGACTTTAAAGCTAGCTCAGACTTGGGGATCGTGGAGACATCATCACACTATCCAACTATCAATTTGGTACTTTTGAGCTTATGTTTTGAGTATATGGCATGTATAGGGACTTTGGTCATTTTGGTATTCTTGGTAATGTGTTGTGCCATTTGAAATGGCTTGTTTATGTTTATATTTTGGTTGTAAATATATAGCCATGATATTTGGCTTAAGTTGGTTATTTTAAATGTATATGTATATCTGAGAATAGCCTATGATGTGGCCCATAATTGCTTGCAAATGGTTTGTGGTAATTTAGCATTTATGGTAGCTAATGGTTAAAGATGGCTATTGTATGTTAGTGATTTTAGGCAAGATAAAATGTTTGGTTGAAATAATGCATATAAGTGTTTGAGATTAATGTGTATAGAGAATGGGAGTATTGAATGTGCATGAATTATGTTTGATTTGGTTGAATTGAAATGCCTTTTGATGCTATGTATTTGTGCCAATTGATGTGGTGTAGGTGCATGCAAGTTTGGGTGGCAAAATGGCTTGGTAAATAGCCTATTTTTGTCCACACGGGAAGAGAAACGGGCGTATGTCTCAGCTGTGTGTGACACACGGTTATGTTACACGACCGTGCGCCCCCTAGTGTTGAAATTAAAATCAAGTCAGTATGCTCCACATAACCTCACACACGGGCGTGTGACTTGGGCGTGTGACTTGGCTGTGTGACCTAAGTTAGAGAGTTACACGGGGTTAGACACGGGCTGGGACACGACCATGTGCTCCCATTTCGAATGTCCAAACGGCCTGTAACACGGGCGTGCCTGTTGGCCATGTGAGACGCACGGTCGGGCCACTCGGGCCTGTATCCCCTGTTTTGAGAAAAAATTCTTAAATGTTCTATAAGTTTACAGAGTTATCGGTTTAGTCCTGAACCTTTACTAAAGCATGTTTAGGGCCTCATATGCTCGTATTCGAGACATTTTGCTTGAGATTGAATGATAATTGCATGAAATGTGAAAATGTATGCAAAGTGAATTTTTATGTTTCATAAGTTCGGTAATACTCCGTAACCCTATTTTTGCATTGAATACGGGTGAGGGGTGTTACATGTAAGAAGTTGCGAATTACCAAGATTAATATCTATCTCCACAGTAATGTTCTTTTTTTGTTGATCATCTATGAAAATCTATTTTTGACCTTGCTTTGCTTCTCTAACCTTTTTTCGATTTCTACGAGTAGCCTTTTTGAATTTAATTATTTAAAAGTAATGATTCCAATGGGTTACCTTTAGTCATAAACTAAAGGAATCTGTAAGAATCTAACAAAAGAAAAACAAAAGTTAAAAATTAAATTAAAAACAAAATTATTAAAATAAAAATAAAAAATGGCTAAATTAATAGCGCCAAAAACTTGATGGTCACAAAACTAACTAAGAATTTGACTAAGATAAGTGCACTTATCAATTACTAGTATAGTTACGGTGAGCAAAAATATTGTTGCCATGATGACTACAAGTAATATTCATTACCGTCTTTCTATTATTTAACTGAATAATTCAAATGATCGATTAAAACTAAAATTAACTAATTTAATTAACTAATGAACGTATCAAAGAACAAAACAAGAAAAAAATTGAATAACGACCAAGAAATGAAACAATACTCAAGTAAGAATCCGCCTAGATTTCATCTATCAAATTTAATCTAAATTACACAATTTCTTTACTTAGCACCTTGATCCGTGGAAAGCCCTAAATTATGTTAATATCTCTTTCAAATATAAAAGCAACTGACTCTACGTTGATTAATTGAAATTTCTTTCTAATTAAAACCCTTATTATCCCATTAACTCGTGCTATGGATTCCCTATTAGATTTAACTCTAATCAGGTAGATTAATCTCATCCTATTTTTAGGATTGCATGCAACTCAATTTAATTACACAAGATCTAATCTTAAAAAGGTTTATTCAACCACCAATTTAAGTATATCAAACATGTATTAATAATTTAGAAAAATCAAACAATAATTAAGCATATATAATTTAGAACAAAGATACCATGTATTTATTCCGTAAAATAGAAACCAGACGACATAATTCATCGTAGGGTTTATTCATAATTCATCGTAGGGTTCATTCCCCCTAAGTATTTAGAAAATTAGTTCATACTCAAAAAGAGAAAAATCAAAGATACAATATAACCGAAAGAATAAAAGTAACTCATGATAACTTCCTAAGAAATCAACTGAGAATCTTCAAACTTAACCAAAATCTGCTTTAGTTTCGACTTCAATGGTGTTTTTCGAGTCATTTTCTTGATTATTTTTTGACGACTTTCTCTTATCTTCTTACTTTTGTCATATATACATCTTAGAATGCCCGAAAAACCTAAAATCGTGATTTTCGCTATTCAGTGTGCAATCCCGTGAAATTGACATGACCTACCACACGCTTATGTGGTTCACATGGCCGTGTGAAAAGGTGTAGCTCATGTGGTTCCCTCAGCTTGCTCTGACGCTCCTATTTTCCCTCGTTTTTTGCTCCGTTTGCTCCCAAGTGCTCTATCGAGCATTAAACAATTAATTTAAAAGATTAGGATTATAAAATTCACAATAAACATTGGATAATCACCCGAAACACGTTAAGAATGAGGGTTAAACATGTTATTTTTAGGACTTATCATAAAATGTATCAAATTATTATGTTGTCGCAAATTAATATTTTACAACTATTGTAAACTGAAAAATATATAGGATTTTTCCTATATAAATTATCACCTTTTTACTTAAATTTTCTGTTAAAACCAAGTAATTATTTAATAAATTAATGAAATATGTGAAAATATGAAAACAGGACATAAAAATTATTAAAATGTGATTTTATGTTTTATTATATAGTTTTCATGCATAAAACGACTTATTTTATATTAAATTAAGCATATTATATTTTTATGACATAAAATCGGCCATGCATGATTAAATTAAATAATAAAATATAAAGTTATATTTAATAATTTATTTTAATATATTTCATTAATAAATTGGGTTTTAATTAATTAAGTAAATTGATTAATTAAAGTGGTTAAATTATTTTCTGTGGTCCTCTAAATTATCTACTATTTTTGGACAGGTCTGAGAGCTTTATTTTTATTACAAAACTATCCAAATTGGGGACCAAGTCAACCTAAAATTCAGCTATACATGGCTGTTTATAAATCATCTTTTGGTTTAATTACACAAGGTCCTTGAAGAGTTAAAGAAATCAGAGATTTGCCCGAAGATTTGCTGGTGACCGAGTCTTAGTCTTGAGTTGTTGTGGCACTCAAATTGACCAAGAATCAAGAAAAATCAGCCACATTCCCTCAATTCATGGCCAGCCACTCTTGGAAGGAGTTTTGAAAGATGGACACTCCTATTCTTAGCAAACTAGTTCCCATGCCTCACCTATAAATAAGAGACTCTTTCTCACTTTTTCAATCATCCCTCACTCATTCATCACTCTCTCCTCTCTCAATTCTCTCAACTTTATTAGCCCTCACACCTGTCATCATCTTTGCATAAAGATTTTGAGCAAAATTAGCCTTCTAAAGAACCTTTGGTCGGCCATCTCGGAGAGCTATCAACAAAGGAGCAAAGTGAAGGAACAAAGAAGCCCTCATCAGTCAGAGTCTTGGGTAACAACCGCTCTAAATTGGGTTTAATCTTTCTTACTTTTATTTAATTCAAGAATGTTTGCTATGTGTTCTTTGTTCTTGTCTACAACAATGATAGCTTAATTTTATTTAAGCTAGGATGATTGCTTTGATTTAATAATAATTATTTGATTCATGCTTATAATATTTGTGCCTCAATCGATCATGTTTTCAATTAAAATCAAGTCTGTATTTTGTTCATACGTGATTGAAATGCACCTGAATTAGCTGAGTGATCCTAACCAGACGATGGTTAATGGACGCATAATTAAAATGTGCATGCTCAATTTAGATCCTAACCCGATTAAATTGCAGGTTGCATAACAACCCTAACCAGGTTTTGTTATCTGCATAGTTTTTAGATTTGTGTGATTAAACTGTTTCAAACCTAACACGTCTCTATTACCTCGCACGAATACTAAGAAACCCTTAGTAAATAAGGATCAGTAAAATACGTATTTACTAAGTAAAGGATTCTGAAAGAACCTAACGTGGTTTCCAAACTCATGAAAGATCGAGTTGCCATGGAATGTTTTCTGAATATTGATAAGCATGTTGATAATAATCTAAGTTTAATTAAGGTAATTGTCCTAGCTTATTTATGTTATAATTGTTACTTATTGTGTTAATTCTGCTAAAATCTATTTCATTCACATAGTTACATACTTAGGATAAATTGCATTAGGGATCATTGCATTTAGTTTCATATACTTACTTTTTCATCACTTCTCAATTATATTATTTTTATTTATCAAATTGTTAATACATTTTTACAAATTAAGTGACTTAGCACAAATACAATCCCTGTGGAGACGAAAACTCGATACTTACTTATTACTTGATAACGACTGTGTACACTAGTTAAAACCTGAGCGTTACAAGTTTTTGGCGCTGTTGCCGGGGATTGTCAACTGTTGCCATAGTCATTTTTTTGTGAAATTATTTATTTTCAATTTGGTTACTTCTAACATTACTAACTTATTCTTTTTAATTTTTTAATTTTCTTTCCAGGGGTTTATGAGCATAGATCGAATTATTGACTTACTCCCAGTAGACCCTGAAATTGAGTGAACTTTTAGACAAAGAAGACATGAACGAATAGCTCAGAGATGGAATGAAACGGACCTTGGAAATCAAAATCAAGACCAAGGTAATAAGGCCGAACATGTACAAAATCCTATCCTCATTGCTGATGATAGGGATCGATGATAGACAATATGTTGTGCCACTTTTCAATGAGTTAAATCCAGGAATTAGAAGGCCAGATATTGAGGCAACCAAATTCGAATTGAAACCAGTGATGTTTCAAATGCTACAAACGGTAGGCCAATTTAGTGGTATGCCCACGGAAGATCCACATTTCCACCTTCGATTGTTTATGGAGGTCAGTGACTTATTTAAGATAACCGGTGTGACTGAAGACGCACTGAGGTTGAAGTTGTTTCCGTACTCGTTGCAAGATCGAGCATGAGCATGGCTCAATTCATTGCCACCAAGTTCTATATCTACATGACAAGAATTAGCATAGAGATATTTGGTTAATTATTTTCCGCCTAGCAAAAATGCTAAGTTAAGGAATGATATCACAGCTTTCCAACAATTGGATGACGAGTCTTTGTATGAGGCTTCGGAGCGATTCAAGGAGTTACTTCGTAAGTGTCCTCATCATGGGATTCCTCATTGTATCCAGTTGGAGACATTCTATAATGGTCTCAATGCACATACAAGATTGATGGTAGATGCTTCTGCGGATGGTGCAAATTTGTCTAAGTCTTATAATGAGGCTTATGAGATCATCGAGAGGATCGCGAGCAACAACTATCAATGGCCAACAAATCGAACAACTTCAGGAAGACTTGTAGCCGGAGTTCATGAAGTTGATGCTCTCACTTCGTTATTAGCTCAGGTATCGTCTATTTCTTCTATGTTAAAGCAGTTTACCGCTAGTGGTACTAATAATTTTGCAGCTCAACCACCAAGTTCATTTGAAGTAGTTTCCTATGTGTACTGTGGGGAAGGTCATTCTTTCAAGAATTGCCCATTGAATCCTGAGTCAGTACACTATGTAGGGAACCAACATCAAAATAGGACTGGACAAGTACCCCAGTCCAACTTCTATAATCCTTCATGGCGTAATTATCCCAACTTTTCTTGGAGCAACCAAGGAAATGGACCAAACAACAACTTTATGCAGCATAGACCTAACCAATCTTAAGGGTTTAATTAGCAAGCTCTAAAACCACCTCAAGCTGAATCATCAAATAGTTTGGAGAACTTGTTGAAAGCATATATGGTAAAAAATGACGCCTTGATCCAGAGTCGAGCAGCAACACTGAAAAATTTGGAAAACCAAATGGGCTAGTTGGCTACAGAGCTTCGTAATAGACCACAAGGAACCTTGCCAAGCGATACTGAGAATCCAAGAAATTTGGGTAAAGAACATATCAAGGTAGTGGCATTGCGAAGTGGTAAAACTCTGGAATCTCGATTGATTGATGTTGAGGACGAGCCTGTTGAAAAGGGGGAAAGTCAACCAGCTGTTGAAGTCCCTACACCAAAAGAGTCAGAATCTAAAAAGACTGACAAGGTAAATCCTAACTTAGTAAATTCAGATACTTTAACATCTTCTTTGGATGTAGATTTACCTACTCAGAAGAGTTGTCTGGTTCAACTGAAAGTTTCATCACCTCCATATCCAGAAAGATTGCAACAACAAAAGCAGAAACAAGAGGTGCAATTCAAGAAGTTTTTGGATGTTCTGAAGCAATTACATATCAATATTCCATTGGTGGGGGGCTTTAGAACAAATGCCGAATTATGTGAAGTTTATGAAGGATGTACTATCCAAGAAGAAACGACTGAGTGAGTATGAGACTGTCACTCTGACAATGGAGTGCAGTGCATTCCTGCAGAACAAGCTGCCACCAAAATTGAAGGATCCAGGAAGCTTTACGATACCCTGTAACATTGGTGAATCTTATTGTGGTAAAGCTTTGTGTGACTTAGGAGCAAGTATCAACTTGATGCCTAAGCCCATTTTTAAGATGTTAGGGATAGGAGAAATAAGACCTACAACTGTGATGCTCCAGCTAGCAGATCGATCTTTAGCATACCCCGAAGGAAAAATCGAGGATGTTTTGGTAAGAGTTGATAAATTTATTTTCCCTGCTAAATTCATTATTCTAGATTTTGAAGCAAACAAGGAAGTGCCAATTATCCTAGGGAGACCTGTCCTAGCCATGGGAAGAACGTTAATTGATGTAAAGAAAGGCGAACTCACAATGGAGTTCAAGACAATCAGGTAACTTTTAACATAATAAAAGTGATGAAATTTCTCGATCCAACAGAAGAGTGCTCAGTTATGGAAGAAATAGAAACCTTGATTTCTATGGAAAGCCATCTTGATGAAGATCCATTAGAGAAAGCCTTAGGGTTTGACCCTTTGGAGGATGAAGAAGGTAAAGAAAACATGGCTGTGATGAAAGACGACCCGAGGAATTTTATTCAATCCACACCGTTTGAACTATTGGAGTTGGAAGTTAGAGAATTTGTGCAACCCAAATTGTCAATCGAAGTACCACCTACACTCGAACTAAAGGTACTTCCTTCCTATTTGAAATACGTTTATTTAGGTAATTGTTCTACTTTACCTGTGATTATTTCAGCCGAACTTACAAAGGATTAAGAGGAACAATTAATTTCCATTTTAAAGAAATTCAAGAAAGTAATTGGTTGGACTATAGCTAATATTCGAGGTATAAGCCCTTCATTTTGCATGCACAAAATTATTCTAGAGGAAGATGAAAAGGCTCGAATTGATGGGCAAAGGAGGCTTAATCCTATTATGAAGAAAGTTGTGAGAAAGGAAGTGATAAAATGTCTAGATGCAGTAATCATCTATCCTATTTCAGATAGTCCGTGGGTAAGTCCGGTACAGTGCGTGCCGAAGAAAGATGGAATTACAATTGTTGAGAATGAGCATAACGAATTGATTCCAACAAGAACTGTTACTGGTTGGAGAATTTGTGTTGACTACAGAAAGTTGAATAAAGCCACTCGGAAGGACCATTTTCCGTTGCCTTTTATGGATCAATGTTAGATTGACTGGCAAGTAATGAATTCTATTATTTTTTAGATGGTTATTCAAGATATAACCAAATATTTGTCACTCTGGAAGACCAACATAAAACAACCTTTTCTTGTCTATACAGTGCGTTTGCTTTTAGGCGAATGCCTTTTGGTTTATGCAATGTACCTGCAACATTTCAACGATGCATGATTGTAATATTCACTGATATGGTTAAAAATTTTGTTGAGGTTTTCATGGATGATTTTTTTGTTTTTGGTAACACTTATGATATTTGTTTGAGTAATTTAGCTAAAGTACTAAAGAGATGCGAATAGAGGAATCTAGTCCTTAACTGGGAGAAATGTCATTTTATGGTTAAGGAAGGGATTGTCTTAGGGCGTAGAATTTCAAAGAAAGGAATTGAAGTCGACAAAGCAAGGTGGACGTAATTGAAAGATTACCGGCCCCAATGAATGTAAAAGGAGTTAGAAGTTTTTTAGGCCATGTCGATTTTTACCGAAGGTTTATCAAAGATTTCTTGAAAATTTCTAAACCACTGTATTCGTTGTTAGAGAAAGATACAGTGTTCGGTTTCAACAAAACATGTTTAGAATCTTTTAAAGAGCTGAAAAAGCGATTAATCTCAGCCTCAATAATCATTACACCTAATTGGAGTACACCTTTTGAGATGATGTGCGATGTAAGTGATTATGCTGTTGGAGCTGTGATGGGTCAAAGAAGGAATAAAGTGTTCCACCCCATTTACTATGCAAGTAGAACTTTGATGGGAGCCCAACTCAATTATATGATAACTAAAAAGGAACTATTTGCTATAGTTTTTGCTTTTGACAAATTCCGCACATATCTTATAGGTACCAAAGTCACAGTATTTACTGACCATGCGGCCATTAAATACTTGCTCATGAAAAAAGATGCAAAACCGAGGCTAATTCGTTGGATACTTTTACTCCAAGAATTTGACCTTGAGATCCAAGACAGAAAAGGTATTGAAAATCAAGTAGCTAATAATCTGTCGAGATTGGAGCATGATGAGGTAACTCGATCACATGTGCCTATCAACGAGAATTTCCCAGATGATTACTTATTTGAGGTAATTCAAATTCATGAAACACCTTAGTTTGCTAATTTTTCTAATTATCTTGCATGTGGAATAATTCCTCGAGAATTGACATACCAACAAAGGAAGAAATTTCTTCATGATAGTTGGTATTATTTCTAGGAGGACCCGTTTTTGTTTAAACAGTGTATAATATAATTCGAAAGTGTGTTGCTAAAAGTGAGATTGCTAAGATCTTACATCATTGCCATTCATCTCCAAGTGGGGGACACTTTGGTGGTGCACGTACCGCAACAAAGATTTTGCAAGGAGGTTTCTTTTGGCCTACACTATTTAAAGATGCTTATGCTTATGTGAAGAACTGTGATAGATGCTAAAAGAGCGGAAACATATCGCGGAGGACTGAGATGCCTTAATAAACATTTTGGAGATTGAATTATATGACATATAGGGCATTGACTTCTTAGGACCATTTCTTTTTTCATATAGGAACAAATACATCTTAGTTGTTGTGGATTATGTGTCCAAGTGGGTTGAAGCTGAAGCATACCCTACAAATGATGCTAAGGTAGTCATCCGATTCCTACATAAGCATGTATTTACACGATTTGGGACACCAAGAGCTATTATTAGTGATAAAGGTTCTCACTTTGTGAACAAATGGCTTAAGTGGTTGCTTGAAAAATATGATGTGAAACACAAGATTGCTACTGCTTATCACCCCCAGTCCAATGGCAAGTTGAAAGAGTGAACCATGAAATCAAAGTTATCCTTAAAAAGGTAGTACACCCCAGCAGAAAAGGTTGGTCTTGATGGCTCGATGATGCATTATGGGGCCTATCGAACAACATTTAAGAAACCGTTAGGAATGACTCCTTATCGGTTGGTTTTTGGGAAGGCATGTCATTTTCCATTAGAGTTGGAGAATAGAGCTCACTGGGCTTTGAAGAAATTGAATTTTGATCTTAAGCAAGTCGGTGAGAGAAGGATGTTACAACTGGATGAGTTGGAAGAGTTAAGGTTTTTTTCCTATGAGAATGCCAAAATGTGTAAAGAAAGATAAAAAAGATGGCATGATAGTCATATACGACCTCGCGAGTTTAAAGAAGGTTAGAAGGTTTTATTGTTCAATTCAAGACTGAAGTTATTTCTTGAGAAGCTAAAATCCTGATGGAAAAGACCTTATACCATCTATCGAGTTTATCCTTATGGAGCTGTTGAATTATACGATAGCCACAGAAGTACGTTTAAAGTTAATGGTCAACGTCTCAAACATTATTGGGATGGTGAAGTTGAGCGAGTTGAATCCTCGTTCAAATTAACAGACCCTTGATTTTTCACAACCTTGTTTTGTAAATAAATAAATAATTAGGATTTATTTTCTTAATTTAGTACATTTAATTAATTCTGTCTAAGGAGATTGGAACTTAAGCGGGATCGCTATGACCCCTCCAACCTTTCTTGGGAATTAATTTAATGCAATTTATTGAGAAGAAATTTTCTAATTAAGATTTAAAATTTCTTTTAGTTTCATTTGTTTTAATTTTAAATTTTTATGTTAATAAAGGGGGTCAAATTTGGCCCAAGTACTAATAAGTTTTTTTTAGTAAAGATACAGTCTGAATTTGAGGCTCAAGGTAGCAAAACAAGGGAAAATTCCACACCTATTACCGCCATTTCCATTGCTTGCCACCCAAGTAACCCTAATGTAGCTAAATCTTTGCTACATGTTGCCCTAAATTTTCCTATATAAACCCCTCTTCATTCTACTATTTTTCATATCCTCAAAGTAATTTGCTTAAACCCCAAAAAATCCCTAAACTTGTCTCTTGTGCCATCAACCTCAAATCCCGAAATAAACCCTAGTTCTTTTCTCCTTTGCCGAAATCTCCTATTGCAGACGCAAAGAAATCGCCGGGGCATCAACGTCGCTGTCGCACGTAGCCATTATCGCCGTCGCACACCACCATTGCTGCTGCAGGTTGCCTTCATCGCCGCAACCTCTTCGCCGTTGCAAGGTTTTCCGAGCAAGTCCTACCCACTTGCCGAATTCTCTTCTTCCCCTATAAGCAGAACTTTGTCCAATTTTCATGAAAATACCATGTCTCGTAAAAGAACTAGACCATTAAAGACTACTCCTGAAAACCCGATTGTGATCGATGAAGAAGTGAAAGAGAGATTTGATTCAATTTTCAAGCATCAACCTATGATGCCTGAAAAAGGTTTTAACTTGAAGAGTAATGATTTGATGGTTGTACCTGTGCCAATTAGAAAGACAATCAATGCTCTCAAGTGGGAACGATTTTGTGATGCTCGTTCACTTCCCGATGATGAATTAGTTTGAGAGTTCTATACAATTTTGACCACACAAGATGCCACTGAGGTTATCGTTCAGAAGAAAAAGGTACCTCTTACCTCTAAGTCCATCAATGATTTGTTTAACTTACCTGATGTTGAAGAACATGAGTACTACCCTTTGATGAACAACATCAATTGGGATTTTCTCCAACAAGTACTTAATGTTGTAACAAATCTGGGATCCCAATGGATTATAAGAAAGTATGGGAGCCATTCTTGCCAAAGGGAATACCTAAAACCAGTAGTAAATGTATGGTTTTATTTTTTTCGCTACAGTTTTATGCCTATCTCACACAGTTCCACCATCTCGATGGAACGAATGCTCTTGTTATATGCAATCTTGATAGAAAAGTCCATTAATGTTGGGAAAATTATTCTCAAGGAGATTTATGACTGTGCTAAAAAGAAGACAGGAAGTGCTTATTTCCCATCATTAATCATTTTACTTTGCTTAAGGGCTCGTGTTAAAACATAAGCGAATTTGAAGGGGCAGTATGTCCAAGGGTGTATTACAAGTCATGACCTAGAAAGGTTAGTAAAGAAGGTGCATGAGCTGAATTAAGGTGAGCAAGAAGAACCAACTGAGGCAGTCTTGAGAGTCAGTCAACGAAGCTGAAAGCGGGCGAATCAGTTTCAAACACTGAAGAGGAAGAATCTGATAAGGAACCAATTGAAGACCCTGAACCAAGGGTTGAGCCTGAAGAAGAACCAGTCAAGCTAAGTGTTGAACTTGAATATACAACTTCCTTGCTAACTTTCGCAAGTACTTCAAGGAAGTTAGAGTTGTCAATGTTGATGGATATGTGCAAGTTCATGCACAATCAACAACAAACTTACTGGAAATATGCAAAAATTAGAGATGATTTGATTTGAAATACTTTTAAGAATATCTCTAACACTTTTGTTCTTGAGTTCCCAGATGCTATCTTTGAGACATGGATGGACGATACTGATTATACAAGCAGAAAAGAAGCTAAAGAAGGCAAGGGGAATGAGTCAAAAGGATAAAAAGGGGGGATTCCTGTCTTTTTTTTATTTATTTATTTTAGGTCTTTAGGAATTTGTTTCTTTAGTAGTTAGGATTTCATTTCTGCAAAATTAAACATAGCAAGCATGAATAAATGCTTCCTTTATAATGAAAAAGACTAAGTGATGTGGTAATAGGAATGAACATGTCTAGGATTGGATTATGAGGAAAGACTTGGTATTTAATCAGTCTTAATGACTCACCTCTCTTTCTTTTTAACCCTACCTGGTGTTCAATTTTCATTCATTACTTTATTCTTGCAATGAGGACATTGCTTCTTTTTAAAGGGGGGTAAGGCAAATAATTGCTGCTCAAATTTTCAAGTATGTTTCAATTATTTCTTTCATGAGTATGTTTTAATAAATGAATGTTTAGAGAAATTCTTTGTTAATGAGATAGCTTGTATGCAATCATGAATGATGATTTTATGTAAGTGATTGTATGCTATCATAAAGAACGGAATGATTGTATGATCTTAGTCTTCGGTAATGTTTGCCATGAAAACTTAGTTTCTTTTGAGATTGGACATGCATGAAGGTTTATATCTTTAGAATTGACTTAGTAACTTTCTTGAGGCGAAATCCTAGGAGACATAAAAATCTAAAATGATATAGGCACCATTTTCTTTGGATCGTTTGATCCTTTTCAAACCCACCTTATGATATTAAACCCTTGAAACTATAATTTTGAACTTAAAGGACTGTTTATTGCAATGAACCTACATTACAAGCCACATTACCATCTTTTTAAGTTATCCTAATTTTGTGCACCTATCTTAAATTAAGTTGTCTTGGTAATCAACATTTGAGGAAATTTTCATAAAGATGTATGTGCTCATGCTTAGAAAAAAAAAGGGCGAAGAAAAGTTTGCTCAGTCTTCAAAAAGGGAAAAAATGTGTGAGCTTAAGTTCAAAATAAGTTTGGGGGTGTCCCAAAGGTTCACGTAAAGAGAAAGGTTGTATTACTAGAAAACTAAGACAAAGTTAAAGGTTAAGATTTTGAAACCGAAATATCCCATCTCTCAAAATCCCTACCTTTGACCAAGCCCCATTACAACCTTATAGAAGACCTATTGATTTGATGATTATGTCACCTACATTAGTGGAGAGGAAGTCCTAAGTTCAACATATGAAAATTATAAATAAGCCTTATGATTGTTTTGCTTGATTGATAAGAAATTACATTGAATGAAAGAATATTATCTATGGCTGTGACGTATATTCATACAATGATTCATGTTGGCATATCTTGAAACTTAGTATAAAATTTTCAAAATGTTTGCATAGGAATTACTTCTTAATGAAGAAGATCGATGAGCATGAATTTATTAATACATGATTATAGGGCAATGATTGATGCTGCTTACACCTTTAGCAATTTTGATTTAGCGAGACCTTGTGCTATGCATGAACATACTCGGGACGAGCAATGATTTAAGTTTGGGGGTGTGTAAACTGAAAAATATATAGGATTTTTCCTATATAAATTATCACCTTTTTACTAAAATTTGTTGTTAAAACCAAGTAATTGTTTAATAAATTAATGAAATATCTGAAAATATGAAAACAGGACATAGAAATTATTAAAATGTGATTTTATGTTTTATTATATAGTTTTCATGCATAAAATGACTTATTTTATATTAAATTGAGCATATTATATTTTTATGACATAAAGTGGGTCATGCATGATTAAATTAAATAATAAAATATAAAGTTATATTTAATAATTTATTTTAATATATTTCATTAATAAATTGGGTTTTAATTAATTAAGTAAATTGATTAATTAAATTGGTTAAATTATTTTCTGTGGTTCTCTAAATTATCTACTATTTTTGGACAGGTCTAAGAGCTTTATTTTTATTACAAAACTATCCAAATTGGGGACCAAGTCAACCCAAAATTCGGCTGCACATGGCTGTTCATAAACCATCTTTTGGTTTAATTACACAAGGTACTTGAAGAGTTGAAGAAATCAGAGATTTGCCCGAAGATTTGCTGGTGACTGAGTCTTAGTCCTGAGTTGTTGTGGCACTCAAATTGACCAAAAATCAAGCAAAATCAGCCACATTCCCTCAATTCATGGCCGGCCACCCTTGGAAGGAGTTTTGAAAGATGGACACTTCTATTTTTAGCAAACTAGCTCCCATGCCTCACCTATAAATAAGAGTCTCTTTCTCACTTTTTCAATCATCCCTTACTCATTCATCACTCTCTCCTCTCTCAATTCTCTCAACTTTCTTAGCCCTCACACCTATCATCATCTTTGCATAAATATTTTGGGCAAAATTAGCCTCTTAAAGAACCCTTGGTCGGCCATCTCGGAAAGCCATCAGCAAAAGAGCAAAGCGAAGGAACGAAGAAGCCCTCATCAGTCAGAGTCTTGGGTGACAACCACTCTGAATTGGGTTTAATCTTTCTTACTTTAATTTAATTCAAGAATGTTTGCTATGTGTTCTTTGTTCTTGACTACAATAATGATAACTTAATTTTATTTAAGCTAGGATGATTGCTTTGATTTAATAATAATTATTTGATTCATGCTTATAATATTTGTGCCTCAATCGATCATGTTTTCAATCAAAATCAAGTCTATATTTCGTTCATACGTGATTGAAATGCACCTGAATTAGCTGAGCGATCCTAACCAGACGACGACTTGTGATATCCTGAATTAGGGCCTAACCAGAATAGTGGTTTCGGGACCACAAATCTGAGATAGAAATAATTATTTTATGATTATTTTTAGGTCTATGATATGATTTCATGATTGTGTGAAAATTTCGTGACAAAATTCTATGCATCAAGTGCTTAATTTGAAATTAGGGACTAAATTGAATAAGTTGCAAAACTTGCATTCTAGAAGTTTTTAGTATAAAGTTGCTTTGGAATATTAATTAGGAGGTCTTAAATAGAAATTTAACTAATTTCTAAGTTTATGGACAAAAATTGGATATGGATGGAATTTTTGAAAATTTAGTAAGGAAGGGCATTTTGGTCATTTGGATATTAAAAGAATAAAAAAAGGAAAAAGATGGCAAAATATGTCCATCTTCTTCATTAGGACAAAAATTCAAGGGTTCTCCATAGCTAGGGTTTGTTTCAAGCTTCCAAGCTCCATAGTTATAGATCAAGAGAAACGAGATTCAAGTCGTGATCTAGGGAAAAATAAAGTTTCCGAAGAATAGGCTTGATTTCTAACATATTGTACCGAGGTAAGTTCATATGTAAATATTGTAATATAACCGTTATTTTAAATCATTTAATGCTATTTATACGATATTATGATTGTTATTATGCGATTCTATGCTTTGTGGTAATTGTTGGGTAACATGCAAAAAATTTATGAATTATGTGAAAAATGTGAAAGACTACCGAAGTATCGTCATTGGTATTCCAAGGAGAATGGTAAAGGAGTACGAACGAGGAAAGTCCCGTTGAACCTTAGGAATAGATTAGGATACTTGGGCATCCGAGCTCGTTGAGTCGAGTCCGAGTTCACTTATGGATGCAAATGTCTGAACTCGTTGAGTTGAGTCCGAGTTCATGAAATGTAACTAGGCATCCGAGCTCGTTGAGTTGAGTCTGAGTTCGCTTATGGGCGGGTTACATGGTAGCTTGGCTACATATGTGGCACTTATGTGCAAACTTTCTATGTATCCGAATCATATTCTGATGTGTTCAACAGGTAAAATTCTAGTAAAATGAAAGAATACTCAAGATACAAGTGACGTATTGGTAAGTGTTGGAGAATGGGCACTTTGGACAGATATGTACTTAACCCTCAGGTTGGGACTTGATACGACAACAATAATATGGTAAGATGATGAATGATGAATAGAAATGTGATACATGTTTTGGTGATATTATGCTATTGTTGGTTGGTATAGTTGCTTTCTTAAGTTATTTGTTATTTGCATATGGATTTACTAAGCATCTATGCTTACTCTCACCTTTTCATTCCTTGTATTTTTGACAAGTCAATTTGGAGATCGGGACGGTTGGAGGCACGCTCACACTATCACTGAACAATTGCGGTATAATGACTTGTAATTTTTGGAAATATAGCATGTATAGCATTCTAATCATTTTGTGTGTATAATCTTACGATATGGCCCATGGATGGAATGGAAATGTTTGAGAATGATTAGCTATTGGAATGGCTAATCAAGTTTATATATGATAACATGTATGCTTTGTGTCTTAACTAAACCATGAAAATCCTTGAAAAGGTAAAATTGGCCACAAAACAAAATCAGTCAGCAGCAGTGACGTGAATTTGAAAAATCACTAAAAATAGTAGAGATAGAATTAGATAATTAATAAAATATTTAATTGAATCTTAATGAATCTATTTTCATTTGGAAGAAACAAAATAAGTAAAATAGTTGTATTTTATGAGATATTTATGTTTTGGTGAAACAGGGTCAGAGCGATTTTTGAATCCCCTATTCTTACTTTAAAAATTCACCATAAATTGTAAAAAAACAATTAGGAGTTTTAACTTACATGTATGAAATCATTATTGAGTCTAGTTTTATGAGAAACAAATGGAATAGTCATTTAAGCTCTGTACAGAGAGATATCTGATTTGAAATACATAGGGGTCAGAGTAGCTGAACCCTGAAACAGGAGAGAATTTAACTAATAAACTGTACTAATTGGCCAAATCAAAAATTCTAGAAAAAAATTAGTAAGTATATATATGAGTCTAGTTTTAGGAAAAATTTACGGAATTGGATTTAGAGTTTTGTAACTCGAGATATAATTTTTTTAGCAACTGTGACGCAGATGGACAATTTACTATGAGAATTGTTTGAACTTGTTTAAATGCTAAAATAAGTTTAGTAATGTCTCATACTTCTGATTAGGCCCTAATTCGGGATATCACACGAATAATGGACGCATAATTGAAATGTGCATGCTCAATTTAGATCCTAACCCGATTAAATTGCAGGTTGCATAACAACCCTAACTAGGCTCTGTTATCTGCATAGTTTTTAGATTTGTGTGATTAAATTGTTTCAAACCTAACACATCCCTGTTACCTCGCACGAATACTAAGAAACCCTTAGTAAATAAGGATCAGTAAAATGCGTATTTACTAAATAAAGGATTCTGAAAGAACCTAACGTGGTTTCCAAACTCATGAAAGATCGAGTTGCCATGGAATGTTTTCTAAATATTGATAAGCATGTTGATAATAATTTGAGTTTAATTAAAATAATTGTCCTAGCTTATTTTTGTTATAATTGTTGCTTATTGTGTTAATTCTGCTAAAATCTATCTCATTCATATAGTTACATACTTAGGATAAATTGCATTAGGGATCATTACATTTAGTTTCATATACTTACTTTTTCATCACTTCTCAAATATATTATTTTTATTTATCAAATTGTTAATACATTTTTACAAATTAAGTGACTTAGCACAAATACAATCTCTGTGGAGACGATAACTCGATACTTTCTTATTACTTGATAATGACTGTGTACACTTGCACAAACCCGAGAGTTATAGCTATATAAATATCATTACGTAAAAGTATTAAAAACATATTATTTTTGTGTAAAGTATTTGATAACTACATTTTATAATTGTTAAAATAAATTTTTGGCAATGACATATAGCTGTTGCGTAGTGTAATACACAACCAATTAAAATATTGTTGCAAAATAATATTTAGAAACTAATAGTATCATTGTTACGTAAACAAGTTCGCAACCATATATTATGGTTGTTGAAACATTTTTTTTTTGGAAATGACATTTAGCCGTCTGTAATGTAATATACAACCAACTAAAATATCGTCACAAAATAATTTAGCAACCATTATATTATAGTTATGTAAAAAATTAGCATCTAAATTTACATTGTTATGAATTCTAAGTTGCAACCAATATATTATTATGTAACAATTTTTTCAACTGAAATATTGTCGTTAAGTTATAGATTTCATAAATGATTTTATTGTAACTAAAACATATTTACACAAATAAATTAAGTCATTGCTAAAAAAACATATTTGAAAACGACAAAAGTCATTGCAATATATATAAATAAAAATGACTTTTTCATTTGCAAAGTGTTGCGTATACTTTAGACAATAGAGGTATATGCAATGATCTCACAACGACTTTTTGTCGTTACAATAAAATTTAGCAACAATAATACAATATTTAGCAATGACTTTTAATGTTGGTAATGCCCATTTTTCTTGTAGTGGTTGTAGATTTGATCATTATACTCTAGTTTACTTTATTTTTTTCAATATTTGAAATTTCAATTCAGACCGAAACAGTAGTTGTTAAATTCATTAAGTTTAATTATGATATTTTTAAAATTTTATGTGATAAACATCATAGAAGGAACCAAGATAAAGCATTTGGGGGTGGGGAACAAATATAAATAATAAAATATAACAAAATGCAATAACATTCATGGCTAAAATAATTCAAATATAAATACGCATCCAACATATCAAAATAGAACACATAACTTTTTAGATCATGAAAGTCATTTATAAATGAATCTACATGAAATATCTCAGTAATTTCTTTTTCAACATATAGTAGAAAACAATTTAAGAGAACTTCATCTTCAATATTGTTGCAACACTTCTTTTTAATGATGTTCAATACCAAAATTGATCATTCCGTGTAGCTAGAGAAACTATAAGATTAAGAATAAGAGTTAACACTTTGCATACAAGAGGATAAATCTAATACTTTCTTTCTTTTACCAACCATTGTCACAAATCATAAATAGTTTCCACTTTTTTGAAATCCTAAAGTTATCACAAATTATCAAAATGCCCAAATTACATCGTTAATTGCATAATCTATTATTCAATAATGTCCGGAAGGATAAATTTTGTGGACCGATTGACAAATTTCATCAATTCTAAATGAAGTGTGCTTCTTTAGATCTATATTGAACTAAGAGTAAGCAACTCCATTGTATGATCATTGAACTTATCATTCAATTCTTGTAACTGAGTATCAATCACAATATTAAAATATATATTTTATAATGATGCTCCAATGTAATATCCACCTGTTAATTGTGAGCTTGCCATTTTCTTGCAACATAATGAGCATTCAAATTTGGGATAGATATGTTAATTGATACATAAAAGGATCTCATCTTACAATTAGATCATAATTTTTGAATGAGTGGCTTAATAGATGAAACATTATGAATTGCATTCAAAATATCCTTTGATTATTGTTGTGAAGTTTGATGTGGCATATTAGAAATCTCAAGAACTTTTTTTATAAGATGTAAAATAAAAACAAACTCAGAGGAAGTCAAAGCCTCCTATGTTACATCTGCATATGTATGTTGAGTTGAAGTAGCTCCATCGTTAATAATGTTGAACAAAACTTCACATGTTTCACTAAACTGTTGATCAAGATAGAAATATATTTTAAATGTGAACTCCATTGAGTATATGCTAGCCTTTGCAAATTACAAATTTGATTAAATTCCCTTTCACATTAAATCTCATTAATATAAAGTAAATGAGCAACATTTACAACATGGGCAACTTTCAATTGATCACTTCGCTTGCCCAATGCAACAACTATATTGATAACAGAGCTCAATTTATTAAAGCAATAATGGATAAAGATAAGTTCATTTAAAGCAATAACTAATGCTAGTTGCAAGCAATGTGTCATATAATGAACATAGTAAGCATAGGGACATACACTTAAAATCAAAGTTTGTAAGCCATTCCACTTTTTTCCTATATTATTAGCACTATCATAGCCTTGTCCTCGAATGTTATGAATAAAAAAATTATATTAGGAGTGAAAAAATATCCATCCTTCAATGTAGATGTAATAATGTCCTTAGCATGAACTAATCCAAAAAAAAAAAAAACCCCACTCTTTCATATATAGCCACTTTTATCAACATATCTCAAACAATTGACAGTTGCTCATTTTTAGATTAAACTCGAGGTTCGCCAACTATTCTACAAAACTTAGAATCACCCAATTTTACATGAATAACATTTTTTTACTTTAGTAAAAAAGGACTTGTAAAATTTCCTTTTACATTTTTGGTGAAGTGTATACAACATTTTTTTTCTAAAGCTTTCTCTATAGATGTTGCTATTTCATCATTGCAAGATGATATGCAACTTAGTAGTTGAAGAAAATTCTTTGACCTTTGTGATGTTTTAGTTTTAACATCACCTCTAAAAGTACATCCTTGAAATGCAAACCACTTAATTGCATCAATTTAAGCTTTTAATTGACTCTGTTCTCCATAACTTACATAGAGGAAAAGTGGTCAAAGTTTTTTGACCATTTGAAAATTACTAATTAAATCCATCGATACTCGCTCAACATTTCAATGAGAAGAAGTGCAATCTTTTAAAATATGTGCTAAAAATGCACAACTTCACCATATTTAAACTTTTTCGATTTTGGAATCCATCTACAATAAATGCATTCGAACTAGAAAGACTATTTTCCTTGTGAAGTAGAAAACATGGAAGATAGAATATTACATCTAAACTGAGAGAATATTCCAACCATCATAGGAATAGCTTAATCCATGATCTTAAAAGCTTTTTTAGTGTTTTTCATCAAATTCAGAATACTCTGTAAGATTGCTTTAAAATGAACCTGTTGGATTTAGTGCTCTAAGTGTAGTATTTTCTTTTATGTACACTTGTAATTTTTAGAATAGATTGGTTTAATAAAATTATCCATAAATTACATTAATATGCTTTGCATATTGCCCTAAATGGTTTTCGCATGCAAAGCAAAATGGAAGTAGATATTAGCTCACTGGTAATCTAATGTTTAACTAATACTAAGGGGTATTACATGGTTGGATAGTAATAGGAAAAGACAACTTATATTAGTAGATGAACCTAAACATGTCCTTAGTCTAATTGAAAATAAGCAAATCGATTGAAAGATTAATATGTTGTCTATCAAGTCCAATTGGAGAGATGCTTTGTCTTGAGCATCGAAGCAGATGACTCCCCGAAGATAGAGACATATATGTGATTGACAGTACATTAGACATGACCCAAGTAGAATAGATTTATTTACTTGTAACATTCATATTGTGAAATACCTTAGTCTTGAATGGATGATGAACTATGTATGTGTGGTTTGTATACTTTCATGTAAGTAAAAGCCCTAATTCAAATAGATAAGGAATTGAAAGCTAGTGCGTTGGGTATACAACTTTTGCAGTATGTAGCATCATTCACAATAGTGGAATTCATAGCCCAAGAAATGGGTAAATGATATCTTCATTGGAATTACATGATAGATGAAATGTAAACGTGGCCACGAGTCATTTGTCTTTGTGATGTGTAACACCCCAACTAACATAGGGTTAGAATTAATAAAATCACCAAGAAATAAGCCTTAGTCTTGATGGTTAAGTGCTTAGAATACTTCTTAGAGATCCAAGGTTCAAACTCCACTTTTCTCATTTTCTTTTATTTTTTTTCAAGCAACTAAGGAACAAACTCAATCTAGTATATATATTAAAAGTGGTAGAAATAAGCCAAGAATGGGTAGTAGCCCCAAGTGGTAAGGCATTTCATTTCCACATTGTCCTTAGGTTCAAATCACGCCAAATTCATTCATCATTTCCATTTCTTTTTTTCATTTTCGGTAAAAAGGGTAAATTACCCTCCAGCCCCTTAAAAGTTTGAAAACCTAGCTATTTAATCCCTTTCCTAATTACATTAGGATTTAGATTTACATTTTTCATTCCAATTAGAATTTCTTCCTCTATTCTCTATATATCATCATCTTTTCTTTCTTACCATTTTCTTTCACATTATTTTGTTGTTGAAAGTTATTTCTTTGCTCACCCAAAATCGAAGTCAATCCCTACTAAAACATTTTCCTACTAGTTGTTGAATTTATCAGCAATAACCCTCGAAATCTCATTAAAGATCGACAAGTATTCAATTTTCGAATAAGTAGAAACCATAAATCCTGGAATAACATCATTCTTGTTAATCTTTGAACTCGAATACAAATCTTTTGTGAATTTTATTGAAAATCTTGATATTTTTTTGTAAATATTAGAAACTATTATTGATTCTTGTGTAAATCCCGTTTGAAGGACCTATTCCAGGTACCCAGGATTAAATCTAGGCACTAGGAACAACGTTTGAGATCCCAGTGAAAGGTGTGTGTTCTTTTATGAGTAAATCGGGCAAACCATGCCTTGGATAGGGCCAAATAGGCATGCGGACCACACGAACATGTTCCCTGTAAATCCTAAGATAGTTCGCTTTTCACATGGGCATGACCCTTCCACATAGTTTGCCACACGGGTGGACCACACAGCCATGTGCCTTGGGAACCCTAACGTAGTTCGTAAACCAATTGCCTCAGTTTGTTACACTACTTGGCCACACGACGTGAGGCATCTCACACAGCCTGACCACACAGTCATGTGCCCCTATTTCTTAGATTTTACAGTTTTGCCCATAATTTTTTGATTTGCCTAGTTTAGTCCCTAATTGATCCCTAAACTATTTTTAATGTTTAATTTTATTCAATCAAATCCCTAATAGTATGAGTTATGTTAGAATCTATTATTTGATGAACTGAATTCATATGTTAATTATATATAGTTGCATGAATTGTGAACAATTTAGATGTCTATTGTATTGTATTTGTGATTGTATGTATAGTATGCCTTATACCGAAATGTAACACCCCTAACCCTATCTGTCGCCGGACTAGGGTTAAAAGGCATTACCGGACATATCGGAACATTTCACATTCATTTCACAAACATCATAGCATCATAGTCAAATATCAACATAAAGTCCCTTTCTTAGGTCAACGAGACCTTAAACATGCTTTAGAAATAGGTCGGGACTAAACTGAACACATACAAAATTTTCTCGAAACTTTACAAATTTTCTAAGTTACAAAGGTCACATGTCCGTGTGAACAGGCCGTGTGCCTCACACGGCATTAGACACGCCCGTGTGTCTAAGCCGTGGCAAAACAGGGCATACATACTGACTTGTTCACACGGCCACAAGACACGCCCATGTGCCAGGCCATGTGAAAATTAGGGAGGCTACTGACTTGGGTCACACGGTTGACCACATGCCCATGTGCCAGCCCGTGTGCCACACACGACCAATAGACACGCCCGTGTGTCTAAGCCGTGTCAAAACTTTAGGGTATACTGACTTTAAATCGTAAGGTACCCTAGAGGACACACGGTCGTGTAACATAATCGTGTGTCACACACGGCTCAGAAACATGTCCGTGTCTCTGCCTATGTAGACAAAAATAGGCTATTTGCAAAGCCAAATTGCCACCCATTTTGGGCCATGTAACACCCTTTACCCGTATTCGACGTCAGGACAGGGTACGAGGCATTACCAGACTTAAACGTACACAAACATGCAAAATCAGACCAAAAAATTTCATCCAAATTAAAACTTTTCAAACACATGCATATCGTCCCTTATATAGGCCTTCGAGGCCTAAAACATACATCGGGGTGGTTCGGGACTAAACCGAGAACTTAAGAAAAATTTTATAAAATTTCCCATGTTAAACCTCACACGCCAGTGTGCTTAGGACACGCTCGTGTCCAATACCCGTGTGGAAATATTTTTTTCAGTTTGAACCTACAGGAGTTTTTACACGGCCGAGCACATGATCATGTCCTAGCCCGTGTCCCTCATACGGCCTCGACACGCCTATGTGATCGCCCGTGTCCAAAAACCTAGACATTCTGTTTATGATGTCATCATTCATTTTGAGGCACACAACCAGGGCACACGCTCGTGTACTAGGCTGTGTCCTCCACATGGTCGAGACACACGACCGTGTCTCTGCCCGTGTGTTTACTACCATACACGGCCGTGTCTCTGCCCGTGTGTTTACTACCATGCATATTGAATTAGAAAATTTGGGTGCAGGGGACACACAGCTATTCAACATGCCCATGTGGCAAACTGTGTGTCACACACGGTTTAGACACATGCCCGTGTGTCTACCCTTGTGGACTATTTTAAGGTTATTTTCCAAGCCATTACTCACCCTCATTCATTCATACACTTAGACATAAGTCATAACATGCATAATGGCATATTTAATCACTCAAATATTCAATTCCATGGCCCGTACCAATGTAATGTCATCTTATGGCCCGTACATTTATTTATACTACTTAGAATCATTCCACACCAATTTCATGTATTGTTATACTTATTACCCAAAACTTCAATGTTATGCATCCATGAATATAGTCATTTTAAAACATCAAGTCATCCATTATCTCTAAGCACCTAACTAACACTTCATCAAACATCGATCAAGCAATAACATATCATATCATCAAGGCATTATCACATGCATGCATGGGAAATTAGATTACAACCCAAGGATCAAATATAAGCCATATAACTTGGCAATTACAAAATAAATCATCATCTTTATAGGCCTTTACAATTTGGCCAACTAGCATGTCACATATCAAAAAATAACCAAGTCCCCTATACATGCCATACTCAAAATAATACATTTACTATACCAAATGATCTTTTGATAGTGTGATCAAATGCTCCGACAACGTCCGATCCCCGAGCTAGCTTGGCAGAACTACAAGGAAGAAAATGAGAGGGGAGTTAAGCTTAGTAAGTCCACATGCAAATAATATGCAATAGTAACATGCACTATCATGCAAAATCATAAGAACATATTCACAATTTCTCATCATTCAAACCTTTTTGGCTTATTTATTTGGTAATCACATATACACATATGAATTCACTTTCTTGTCACATGTCATCCTTTAGCAAGGCATTACATATGAGAATAATGTATGTACCTGTACATACTCGTAGAATCTTAAATAACTTTACCTGGCCTACCTCGAGGCTTTCATCACATCGTTCTTTATATTAATTGTCAAACTTCTCATTTGATTTCCCATTGAATTACCCGTTGAACTCTTAGAATACCATGGGATACACAGAAACTTGCACCTGAGTGCCATATAAACATAGGTAAAACCCAATAACATGTGTCGCGTCCATTTTGAACTCAGACCACTCAACGAGCTCGGATGCTCACATCTATAATGAACTCAGACTGCTTAACGAGCTCAGATGCTACATATCTCGCAAACTTGGACCACTCAACAAGTTTAGATTAACCACATGTTTCACGAACTCGGACAGCTCAACGAGCTCGGATATCATATACGTCACGAACTTGGACCGCTCAACAAGTTCGGACTTATTAATCTCCTAGTGACATGTCACTTGTATCCTAAACTATTCCTAAGGTTCAAACGTGATTCTTTTACTCATGCACGTAACTTCTTCGTCATACTTGCTCGTGGTGTCGGAATAACATCCATAACTTTTCTCATGCTTGCAATGTCATCAATAAACATAACATATACAATAATGTCATAATGGTAACCATGCAATATCAATGCGTTAAAACATATCATATTGTCACATTATTTACATGTGTAATTACCTCGATACAAAATGATAATAATCGAGTCTAATCGTCGTATACTTTATTCTTCCCTCGATCGAGACCCGGTTCATGTCTTTCTTGATCTATAATGTCAAATTTAACTCATTTATTAATCACATTCTTCAAATCAATCCATAACGTATACTTTGGTACAATTACCCTTTTACCCATAACTTTTCACTTATTTACGATTTAGTCCTTAGGCTCATAAAAATGAAATGCATACATTTTCCTTGTTATCCAAGCCTAGCCGAACCCATAACATGCTCATAATAGCCCATATTTCCCATTATATCATACATCTCTCTACCCATTTTACAAACTTTACAAATTAGTCCCTTTTAGCCATTTTCACTAAAAATCACCTAGAAAAAAATGTTCACCATGTCTTAAACATTCATATTCCTCCATTAATCAACAAAACACATGCATATTACACATGGGTAATTTTTCAAACATAAACCCTAGCTTAAAATATAGTTAGAAATGGATAGATCATGTTACCGGGACTTCAAAAATATAAAAACCATGTCCTTATATCATCATTAAGACGATCTTCAAATCTTCTGCACATCTTAGCTTCAAAAGATACACATTCCTGAGCGTACTTACTGAGTCTGACAAATTCTCTCTCATATTCACTAACTGTCATACGACCCTATTTCAAATCTAAAAATTCCTTACGCTTTTGATCTATAAACCGCTCACTAATGTACTTCTTCTGGAATTCCTCTTAAAAGAAATCCCAAGTAACTCTCTCTAGAGGTACCACCGATATCAGAGTTATCCACCAGTGATACACTGTATCTCTCAATAAGGATATGGCACATTTTAAGCACTCATCGGGTGTACAAGATAATTCATCAAATACCCGTATCGAATTCTCTAGCCAGAACTCTGCCCTTTCAAGATCATCATTAGCATTTGCCCTAAATTCCTCAGCACCTTGCTTTCGAATTCTGTCAACCGATGTTCTAGAAAATCTCATAAATTCCATACCTTGAAGCATCATGGGTGCGGGTTGAGGATTTAGGGGAGGTGGGGGAGGTTGAGCATTAGGGTTCGTACGATCGAACTCTGTATACCATGCGCTCATCATGTGGAGAAAGGCTTCTCTGCCTCCATCTCCTCTACTAACAGTTTTAGGTCTACTTTCAGATGGCACCGCTCCTTCAGCGGGAGTAGGCATGTTACTTTTTACATCATCTGCCACTGCTCGGTCGGGATCCATTTGCTATATGAAAACACATTTTAATACTGTTAGGAGTTGTCACACTATCAACACATATGTATGGCATGTATAGCTAACCTTAAGCACGCTAGGCTAGTCTGAGAACTGACTAAACTATAGCTCTGATACCACTAAATGTAACACTCCTTACCCATATCCGACGTCGGGACAGGGTACGAGGCATTACCGGACTTAAACATACACAAATATGCAAAATCGGGACATAAAATTTCATCCAAATTAAAACTTTTCAAACATATGCATATCGTCCCTTATACAGGCCTTCGAGGCCTAAAACATACATCGAGGTAATTCGGGACTAAATCAAGAACTTAAGAAAAATTTTATAAAATTTCACATGTTAAACCTCACACGCACGTGTCCTTAGGACACGCTCGTGTCGATTACCCGTGTGGAATTATTTTTTTCAGTTTGAACCTACAGGAGTTTTTGCACGACTGAGCACACGCCATGTCCCAGGCCCGTGTCCCTCACACGGCCTCGACACGCCCGTGTGATCGCTCGTGTCCCAAAACCTAGACATTCTATTTATGACGTCATCATTCATTTTGAGGCACACGCTAGGGCACACGCCCATGTACTAGGCCGCTCAACAAGTTCGGATTAACCACATGTTTTACGAACTCGAACCGCTCAACGAGCTTGGATATCATATACGTCACAAACTTGGACCGCTCAACAAGTTCAGACTTCGTAATCTCCTAGTGACATGTCACTTGTATCCTAAACTATTCCTAAGGCTCAAACGGGATTCTTTTACTCATGCACGTAACTTCTTCGTCATACTTGCTCGTGGTGTCGGAATAACATCCATAACTTTTCTCATGCTTGCAATGTCATCAATAAACATAACATATACAATAATGACATAATGGTAACCATGCAATATCAATGTGTTAAAACATATCATATTGTCACATTATTTACATATGTACTTACCTCGGTACAAAATGATAATAATCGAGTCTAATCGTCGTATACTTTATTCTTCCCTCAATCGAGACCCGATTCACATCTTTCTTGATCTATAATGTCAAATTTAACTCATTTATTAATCACATTCTTCAAATCAATCCATAAGTTATGCTTTGGTACAATTACCCTTTTACCCCTAACTTTTCACTTATTTACGATTTAGTCCTTAGGCTCATAAAAATGAAATGCATACATTTTCCTTGTTATCCAAGCCTAGTCGAACTCATAACATGCTCATAACAGCCCATAGTTCCCATTATATCATACATCCCTCTACCCATTTTACAAACTTTACAAATTAGTCCCTTTTTAGTCATTTTCACTAAAAATCACCTAGCGAAAGATGTTTACCATGTCTTAAACATTCATATTCCTCCATTAATCAACAAAACACATGCATATTACACATGGGTAATTTTTCAAACATAAACCCTAGCTTAAAATATAGCTAGAAATGGATAGATCATGTTACCGGGACTTCAAAAATACAAAGAACATTAAAAACGGGCTAAGGAAACACTTACTATTAAGCTTGAAAATGTTGAACAAAACCATAGCTATGGAGTCTGGCTATTTTCGACAGCTAAAGATGAAGATGGACAACATTTTCACTTGATTTTTCCATTTTTATTCTTTTTATTACCAAATGACCAAAATCCCCTTAAGGTTTTCTTTCCAATTTTTCCTATGCATGCCCATTTTTTTTTCCAAAATTATAGAAATTAGTAAAATTGCTAATTAGGACCCTCTAATTCATAATCTAAAGTAATTTCATGCTTAAGGCTTCTAGAATGCAAGTTTTTTCTTTTATTCAATTTGGTCCCTAAAATGCAATTAGACATTTTATGCATAGAATTTCTTCATGAAACTTTCATACAAGCATGCATTCATAACATAAGCATCATAAGAATTATAAAATAATTATTTCTATCTTGAGTTTATGGTCTCAAAACCACTGTTCCAACTAGGCCCTAATTCGAGATGTCACAGGCCATCCTTACAAGCATCAAAACCAAAATATTTTATACTAAATTTTCAACCAATTCACAACCAAAATATAAACCATTCATGCCATATCATTATCAACAAATTTCATCCTCAATATATAAACCAAAACATATCAAATCCGAAGCCACAGTCATACCAAATATGAGTTTCATAACCTCAATTCATTTCATTCAATATCATGTCATAAACTTACCAATTCCTCAAATAAGCACAAACCAAAACTTATCAAATTAACCAATTCACTTGGCCATTCATGCACATATCATATTGATCATAATGCATCACATAATTTATAGCCATAATTTATTCTTATACATAACCAAATCCAAGCCATATCACATGGCTAGATATACACAATACAAAACATATTCAAATACCTCTAGCCTATACATGTCATATACCATATATATACAATTCTCAAAATGGTACCAAAATATATGTCCGATAGTGTGAATGAGTCGCTGACGATCCCTGAATCCAAGCTAGCTTTATAACACTGTAATACAGAGAACATTTCACACAGTAAGCTTTAAAGCTTAGTAAGTTCATGATATAATACATTTAACTCATCAATTAAAATATAATTCAATCAATTAACTAACACTTAATACAACTCATCACATTAATAATTTCATCATTCATTTACAAAATCTTTCATCTATTTCATACTTTATATCAGCAACCACATAGGTTCCTTACATACCTGTACCATCATGTTCTTATCTATCACATTTATCACTTCAATGCTCGATGCACTAATTTCTTTGATCATCCTTAAACGTTTAATGAATTCGCACACTTAGTGCCAATTATGTAGCCGAAGCTATAATAGTATCGCACACTTAGTGCCATTATAATAAACCAAATTAATATTGGTATTGCACAAATAGTGCCATCTATGCAGCCAATGTTGTTTTAATCTCGCACACTTAGTGTCATTTTAGTAGCCGTAGCTATTTCTTTATTCGCACACTTACTGCCTCATATATTCAATCCACAATTCATACTCAAACTTCACAATCACATTTCTATTCATTTCAACTCATATAAACATTGTTTAAACAATATGTATTATACACAAACTTACTTCGGACGTAAAAATGATGATAATAGTCGATCAATTGAGCACTTTGTTTTGCCTCGATCTAGGTCCGAATTCCTCTTTTCTTGATCTATATAAATTCAAATTTAACTCATTTAATCACTAACACATTCAATTTAATACACAAACACATCTTTGGGCATTTTTGCACTTTACCCCCTAAAATTACACATTTTGACATTTTAGTCCTTATTACACAAAACACTAAATATACAAAATTCATCAAAACCATGCCTTAGCCGAATTTTCCTATAGTCCTTATCAGCCCATATTTATCATTTAGTTCACAGTTCGATCCCTTAATTGACACTTTTCTCAATTTAATCCCTAATATGCATTTTTACTCAAAATCACTTTACAAAACATGTATATCAAGCACCAAGCTTTCATATTTCATCATTAAACATCATAAAACACATGAATTCATCAATGGAATCTTCAAAAACATCAACCAATTCAAAAATTAAGACATGGCCTAGCTAAAACTCAAAGCAACGATCTCAAAAATATAAAAAATTATCAAAAACATATTAAAATCCATACATTAATCAAGTAATCTATGTGCCGAACCCTAAAGGAAGAAAATATCTTCTTTTCTACTTCAATATTTGGCTAACAAGGAAAGAAATGAACAAAATTTCATGTTTTGTTATAATTTAATTAACATAATTGAAAAATTACTTATTTACCCTTAATGAAATAATATAAAAGCTTATAATGTTTGTCCATAAAATTCCATTAACCATGTTAATGGTCCATTTCCTTAATAAATATCTCACACTTAATAAAACACATCAATTAAGCACTTTAACAAATAGAATGCCACTTTTTCATTTTCTATGATTAGGTCCTTTTATCAAATTAAACACACAAACGATCAAATTTTCATACGAAACTTTCACACAAGCTTAACCACATACTGTAAACATGGAAAAATAATATTAATATATTTTTTTACTTGAATTTGTGGTCCCGAAACTACTATTCTGACTAGGGTCTAAACTGGGTGGTTACAATTCTCCCCCTTAGGGATTTTCGTCCCCAAAAATTTTACTGTTGAACAAATTCGAATATTGTTGTCTCATAGTATCTTCGGGCTCCCACGTAGCCTCTTCAACACCGTGACGATGCCATATTACTTTTACTAATGGAATTTTCTTATTTCGCAGTTCTTTAACCTTGCGAGCTAAGATACGGATTGGTTCTTCTTCATAAGACATATTAGGCTAAATTTCAACCTCAGTCGGGGAAATAACATTCGAAGGATCTGATATGTATCTTCGTAGCATCGATACATGAAATACGTTGTGGATCTCTTCTAGCTCAGGTGGCAATAGCAATTTATACGATCGGTAATCACATACGATCGGATGAATCTCAAACTCAATTTGCCTTTACGACCGAATCGAAGTATTTTCTTCCATGGAGATACTTTCAAAAATAATTTGTCTCCAATTTGAAACTCAATATCTTTTCTTTTTAAATCTGCATACGATTTCTGACGATCCGAGGCTGTTTTCAGACTATCACGTATTACTTTCACTTTTTCTTCTATTTCTCTGATCATATTAACCCCGTGAATCTTATTCTCACTATGTTCTCTCCAGTACAACGGTGTTCGACACTTCCGACCGTATAAAGCTTTATACGGTGCCATTTTAATACTCGATTGAAAGCTATTATTATATGCAAATTCAATCAATGGAAAATACTTTTCCCATGTACCTTCAAACTCAAGAATGCAACATCTCAACATATCCTCGAGTATCTGAATAATCCACTCAGGTTGACCATCCGTCTGTGGGTGAAAAGTAGTGCTAAAGTGTAATTCTGTACCTAATGCATCTTGCAGTTTCTTCCATAACCGCGAAGTGAATCTCAAATCTCTATCTGACACAATAGACAATGGCACTGCATGCAATCACATAATATCGGAAATGTATAACTCAGATAATTTATCAAGTGAGTAGTCAGATCTCACCGAAATAAAATAAGTTGATTTTGTCAATCTATTAACCACAACCCAAATCGCATCTTTTTTTTTCTGAAATAAGGGTAAACCCGAAACAAAATCCATCGTTACTCTATCCCATTTCCATTCGGGAATCATAATCGATTGTAACAAACCAGATGACACCTGATGTTCAGCTTTAACTTGCTAACAGGGCAAACATTTCGAAACAAAATCAGAGATATCTCTTTTCATTCCGGACCACCAGTAATGCTGTTTCAAATCATTATACATTTTCGTGCTGCCCGGATGTACAGATAAACGATTGTTTCGTGCAAAATCATCTTAATTAACTCTGGATTTCTTGGAACACAAATTTAGCCTCTGAATCTCAAACAACCTTTAGCATCAACTCAGAATTCTAAATCAGTATTCAAATCACACTGAACCCGTTTTGCTAACAATTCATTATCAACCTTCTGAGCTTCATAAATCTGCTGAATAAACAACGGTCTTGCTTTCAGCTCAGCTAAAATCGAACCATCATCAGACAAAGTTAACTGAGTATTCATTGTATGCAATGCAAACAATGATTTTCAACTTAAAGCATCAGCAACAACATTTGCTTTTCTCGGATGATAATCAATAACAAGCTCGTAATCTTTTAGCAACTCTAGCCATCTTCTATGTTGCAGATTCAAATCTTTCTGAGTTATTAGATATTTCAAACTTTTATGATCAGAATATACGTGACATTTCTCACCAAACAAATAATGGTGCCAAATCTTCAACGCAAAGACTATAGCTGCGAATTCCAGATCATGTGTTGGATAGTTCTTTTCATGAGGCTTTAACTGTCTCGAGGCATAAGCTATGACTTTGCCTTCCTGTATCAAAATACAACCCAGACCATTTAACGAAGCATTACTATATATTACAAATTCTTTACCCGATTCTGGTTGTACTAACACCGGAGCTTCTGTATAAAGGGCTTTCAACTGATCAAAACTTTTCTGACACTTTTTAGACCATTCAAATTTCACATCTTTCTGAAGCAATTTTGTCAACGGAGTTGCGATTATCGAAAAGCCTTTTACGAACCGTCGGTAATAACCAGCAAGTCCCAGAAAAATATAGACTTCAGACACATTTTTCGGAGGCTTCCAATCTAAAATAGTCAAAATCTTGGTCGGATCAACTCGGATACCAGATGCCAACACAACATGTCCCAGAAAACCGACTTCTCGTAACCAGAATTCACATTTTCTAAACTTCGCATACAATTTCTTATCTCGTAAAGTCTGTAGCGCTATTCTCAAATGCTCGATCAGTTTCATCACGTGAATATATCAATATGTCATCAATGAATACGACAACAAATCAATCTAAATATGGTCTGAAAATTATGTTCATCAAATCCATAAAAATAGCAGGTGCATTCGTTAATCCGAAAGGCATAACTAAAAACTCATAGTGCCCGTACCTCGTTCGAAAAGCAGTTTTTGGCACATCAGAATCTTTCACTCGCAACTGATAGTAACCCGATCTCAAATCTATCTTCGAAAACACTGTAGCCCCTTTCAACTGATCAAACAAGTCATCTATCTACGATAAAGGATATTTGTTCTTGATCGTCACTTTATTGAGCTATCGATAATCGATACACATTCTCATAGTTCTGTCTTTCTTTTTCACAAACAAAATCGGTGCACCCCAGGGAGAATAACTCGGTCGTGCGAAGCCTCTATCTATCAATTCTTGCGACTGAGCTTTCAACTCTTTTAATTCAGTCGGTGCAATTCTGTACGGAGCTATCGATATCGAAGTTGTTCCAGGAACTAACTCAATACCAAATTCAACCTCTCGGATCGGCGGTAAACCCAGTAACTCTTCAGGAAACACATCTGGGTAGTCACACACAACCGACACTGATTCAATCTTCTTTTCAGTCACCTTCGTATCAAGCACATAAGCTAAGTAAGCTTCACAACCCTTTTCTCACATATTTTTGAGCCAACATCATTGAAATCACTATTGGCAATCCGTTCAAAACATCTAATTCAATTCGAATAATCTCATTACTCTGACATCTCAAACCAATCATCTTTGGTTTGCAATTTACAACAGCTTCATGCAACATTAGCCAATCCATACCCAGAATTATGTCAAACTCGTTAAATGGTAACAACATCAAATCGGCCGGAAAGTAATTACCCCGAATCATCAATGGACAATTCTTACACACTTTATCAACCAATACACACTTACCTAAGGGATTCGATACTCTAATTACAAATTCAGTAGACTCTATAGACAAAGTCTTATTGGATACTAAATTCACACATCTATACGAATGAGTAGACCCTGGATCTATCAATGTAATAACTTTAGTAACATAGAGAGTAAAAGTACCAGTAATAACATCTAGAGATGACACTTCTACGCGTGCTCGAATAGCGTAGGCTCGTGCAGGTACTCTAGCATCAGATGTCGTAGTAGTGTCTCGTGTCATACCTCAACCACCACTCACATTTCCCATGTTTTTTGGTGGTCTACCTCTAGCTGCAGTGTTACTCGGCCTCATGTTCTGAGCATTATCTTTTTCAGCTAACTCTGGGCAATCTTTTATAAAGTGATCTCATGAACCACAACTGTAACAAGCTCTGTTATTACTTTTCCCCCAGCAATCTCCAAAATGCCTTCTTCCACATTGTTGACACTCAGGCTTTATATCCTTTGCGTTACCAACACTCGATACTGATGTAGTTTGAGTTTTAGGGTTGGTATATTACTTTCCACGATCTCTATTCTGATATCCGCTGAAGTTATCGATTGATCAATATAATCTCTAGATTTTTTGACAAGGAATGATAAGATTTATTCATTGATCTCTTTCTCGAATCTCTAGCCTCTGAATCAGCTTTTCTCTTTTCTTTGCTGAGATCATCGGCTTTACAAGCCCTCTCAACCAATACTATGAATTCTTTCAATTCAAGTATCCCGACTAACAGTTTTATGTCTACATTCAATCCATCAAAAAATCTTTTACACATGATCTTTTCAGTAGACACATATTCCCGGGCATATTTGCTTAAACGTACGAATTCTCTTTCATACTCAGTAACAGTCATCCGGCCTTGTTTCAATTCCTGAAACTCTTTATTTTTTGATCGATGAATCTTTGGCTTATGTACTTTTTTCGAAACTCGATCTGAAAAAATTCCCATGTAACCCGTTCCCTAGGAACCATCGATGTCAATGATTTCCACCAGTGATATGCATTATCTCTAAGCAAAGATACCATGCATTTGATACATTCTTCTGGAGTATAGGATAATTCATCGAATACTTGGATAATGTTCTCAAGCCAGAACTTAGCCTTCTCGGCATCGTCATCAACTGTAGCCCGAAACTCTTCAGCCCGTGTTTATGAATCTTATCAATAGGTAGCTTACTCAATCGAATCGGATCTATTACTTGTGGCACAATTGTTGAGGAACAAGTGAGGATGGAGGTTGTTGAGCAGCCAGATTCGTTCGAACAAATTTCGTAAACCACTCGCTCAACATTTGGAAGAAGGCTTGCTTAGCCTCTCCTCCCTGACTACTAGAAATAGGACTAAAATCAACCGGCGTTGCCCCTTGAATGGGTGCGGGCGCATTGCTTTCAACATCATCAGCTATTGTTTATTTGGGATCCACTTGCTATATGAAAACACATTTTAAATGTCAGAAATTATCACACTATTGCAATTTATATATATGACATGTATAGCTAGACTCTCACACGTAACATTAGTCCTAAAATCGACTAAACTGTAGCTCTGATACCAACTAAATATAACACCCCTAACCCGTATCTGTCCCCAGACTAGGGTTAAAAGGCATTACCGGACATAACGAAACATTTCACATTCATTTCATAAACATCATAGCATCATAGTCAAACATCAACATAAAATCCCTTTCTTAGGTCAACGAGACCTTAAACATGTTTTAGAAAGAGGCCGAGACTAAACTGAACACATACAAAATTTTCTCGAAACTTAACAATTTTTCTAAGTTACAAAGGTCACACACCCTGTGTCTAGGCCGCTACAAAACAGGGCATACATACTGACTTGTCCACACAGCCACAAGACACGCCCGTGTACTAGGCCGTGTAAAAATTAGGGAGGCTACTGACTTCGGTCACATGGCCGACCACACGCCTATATGCCAGCCCGTGTGCCACACACAACCAATAGACAGGCCCGTGTGTCTAGGCCGTGTCAAAACTGTAAGGTATACTGACTTTAAATCGTAGGATACCTCAAGGGACACATGGCTGTGTAACAAAACCGTGTGTCACACTAGGCTGAGACACATGCCCGTGTCTCTACCCGGGTGGACAAAAATAGGCTATTTGAACAGCCAAATTGCCACCTATTTTAGGCTATCCCTACAAGCATCAAAACCAAAACATTTTATACCAAATTTTCAACCAATTCACAACCAAAATATAAATCATTCATGCCATATCATTATCAACAAATTTCATCCTCAATATATAAACCAAAACATATCAAACCCTAAGCCACAATCATACCAAATATGAGTTTAATAACCTCAATTAATTTCATTCAATATCATGTCATAAACTTACCAATTCCTCAAATAAGCACATACCAAAACTTACCAAATTAACCAATTCACTTGGCCATTCATGAACATATCATATTGACCATAATGCATCACATAATTTACAACCAAAATTCATTCTTATACACAACCAAATCCAAGCCATATCACATGGACAGATATACACAATACAAAACATATTCAAATACCTCTAGCCTATACATGTCATATACCATATATATACAATTCACAAAATGGTACCAAAATATATGTCCGATAGTGTGAATGAGTCGCTGACGATCCCTGAATCCAAGCTAGCTTTATAACACTGTAATACAGAGAACATTTCACATAGTAAGCTTTAAAGCTTAGTAAGTTCATGATATAATACATTTAACTCATCAATTAAAATATAATTCACTCAATTAACTAACACTTAATACAACTCATCACATTACTAATTTAATCATTCATTTACAAAATCTTTCATCTATTTCATACTTTATATCAGCAACCACATAGGTTCCTTACATACCTATACCATCATGTTCTTATCTATCACATTTATCACTTCAATGCTCGATGCACTAATTTCTTTGATCATCCTTAAACATTCAATGAATTCGCACACTTAGTGCCAATTAAGTAGCCAAAGCTATAATAGTATCACACACTTAGTGCCATTATAATAAACCGAATTAATATCGGTATTGCACACATAGTGCCATCTATTCAGCCAATGTTGTTTTAATCTCGCACACTTAGTGTCATTTTAGTAGCCGTAGCTATTTCTTTATTCGCACACTTACTGCCTTATATATTCAATCCACAATTCATACTCAAAATTCACAATCACATTTCTATTCATTTCAACTGATATAAACATTTTTTAAACAATATGTATTATACACAAACTTACATCGGATGTAAAAATGACGAGATAATAGTGGATCAATCGAGCACTATGTTTTTGCTTCGATCTAGGTTCGAATTCCTCATTTCTTGATCTATATAAATTCAAATTTAACTCATTTAATCACTAACACATTCAATTTAATACACAAACACATCTTTGGGAGTTTTTGCTGTAACACCCCAAACCTGGCCCAGACATTATGGCCGAATCTGGTGCATCACATTGAAGTGTTTTAGCGAAAACCTTGTTTTCATTGAAAACCCTTCCTTAAGATATGAAACCTTAGTTAACTTATGAAAACACTCTTTTCAGTTGCAAAATCTTTGTTTAAAACATTTTATTTAAGAAAGTTTATCAATTAAAAGTTTGGTTGAGGAAACGTAGTATATAAAAACTATGGTTTAGAAAATCCCTGTTCAACTTTTCGCAATTACAATGCATAAGAATAATAATCCAAATAACAAAAAGGGGAGGCCTTATTACAATCCAGTCTAAAATCACTTAATAAATCAGGAACTAAATGCTTTTAAAACAACCAAGTCCAAGTTGTCTTGCTAGCTGGCCACCTAGAGTCCCTCCAGACCTCGAACCTCCTATTGAGCATTACCTAAGAAAAATAAAAGAGGGGGTGAGTTTTCGTAAACTCAGTGTGTACACCCTCGTCGATCAGCAAGCATTCATTAATCATCATAAAATCACACATGCAATGTAGTGCAATGCAACCCACCCCAATAATCCATCCGCTACACTTCAGCTCCATCCCACGGTACACTTCATGTGGGGATATAAATATCGACCCACCCAACCGATATACTTCAATGGTAGCCCAATTGCAGAACTACCTTCATTGCAGCAAGCTGCTGATCATATAATGGGCTTAAAAAGCCTTCAGTGGATCCACGACCGTCAAGCAACCATGCAATCCTCATATACTTCTTCCGTTCCAAAATTTCCAACCCATATGCAACCTAAGCAGAATATCATATGTATGCATGTCACATCCATAAAACTTACATTCAACACCTAGGAGTATTTTGGTCATTTTTGCCCTTAGGGGCATTTCGGTAATTTTCCCTTTCTTTACGGTTTTCACTTACCTTGGCCCGTTAACAAATCCCGTGAGCTAAGGTGAACGAATACTATGCACCAGGTAGGATTCCAGAGAAGAAGAGGTGAGTCATTAAGACCGCTTAAGTACCAAGCTCTCCCTAAATCCAATCCTAGACATGTATATACCTGTTGCTACACCTTAACCCCTTTGACTTGTCCACGATGGCAATAAATTAATTAAGTTTTATGTAGTCATCATATACTAGGCCCAAAACCCCTTACAAAGCTCAATCAAATTCACATACCTACATATGGCCCATTAGGCCCAAATCACCTGTATATGGCCCATTAGGCCCAAATCACATTTATATGGCCTATTAGGCCCAAATCACATTATACACATGCTCACATACAGATTTATATCACATAGCGTCAATTATCAATTTTTACCTATTGTGGGTCCAATAGCCCGTCAGGCCCATTAAGCCTATTCTGGCCCGGTTGGCTAATTTACAGCCCAAGTCTATGGAATCGACCATGGGGCCTCAGACAACTTATCAGTTTCCTCCTCATGAGTGTTCGCGCACTCGCAAGACTACAGTAACCCAACTTTTGGCTTTTCGGCTTTTCGGTTTTTCGGCATTTCGGCTTTTGCCGATTCATTGTGTGTGTATGTACACTCCTGGTAAGCAAACGTGCTGTGATTCCCTTAGTCACCAACCTACAAACGATATCACCCTTCAATTATCACATGCTTAATACATATCTTTACTAAAATCGAAACCTCACCTTAACCTTACCTTGCGCAATAAACACGATCAACTCTTAGATCTGCACAAATCTTAACTATTAAAACCAGAATAATTGGTGACTCGTATCCAACACAAGTCCCCTTACCTTAACTATGAACATTCGGCCACCTTAGCCAATGGAAGAGGAATACTTACCAAAACCGCAAACACCTAAGGAGCAATTTCGGTAGAGAGTTAAGATCCGAGATCCGATACTAATTCCCTACCACAGTTGATTAGAAAGAGTGAGGAAAGAACATCATAATAGATTCTTAGCAAAATTGATTGGGAGAACAACACTTACACTAGATTTAACCGAAATAGAAGGAGTATTAATTACACCAAGGGTATTTGGCCAAAGAGTATTCGTCCCTTGGGAGATTTGGCTTTCAAGCTTAGTATGGTGAATAAGGTTTATTTGGCACATATTAAAGAAGAAGAGTAGAATATGAGTAGAAAATTGGCACAAGAAAAGAAAGAAAGAAGCAAAGGTTTTCGGCTTTTTGAATCTTGAAGAGAAAAAAGAGTTTTCGATAACAAAGTGAGAGAGATTTCGGCATTAGCCTGGCAACCTTGCATTCGAAAACTATTTATAGCCCCTATAGCCGAATTGCCTGACCCTCAATTCCCCATTCAACTCCACTTCCCCATTCTCATCTCCTCATTTTTCTCTCTAATAACCCCTTGATCCTTTCCTCAATTTTCTCTTCTGAACACTCTCCTTAGAGTCCATCTTCACACCACTTTCAATCTTCTAGAAGGCCAAATTTAAACTTCTAAAAATACTAAGTTAGGATTCGAACCTTGGATCTCCTTACTAGCCACTAACGCCACCTCCCTACACTCTAAGTGGCGTCACTTAGCCACTTCTCCACAAGGCTTTTTGATGCCATTTTCCCCTATCTTTATTTAAAAGCCCAACTACTTGCCAACAAGGTCCTTTTAATTATTAACACATAACTTTCTTTTCCCCTAAGTTCGAACTTAAACCTTAGCCAAGACCTACTATTACCTATTTAATCGAAAATACCTAGCACATTTTTTTATCAGAATTGAAAAAAAAAAGAAATTTCGGGATTTCGGGATTTTTGGGGCGTTACATTTGCACTTTACCCCCTAAAATTACACATTTTGACATTTTAGTCCTTATTACACAAAACACTAAATATACAAAGTTCATCAAAACCATGCCTTAGAAAAATTTTCCTGTAGTCCTTATCAGCCCATATTTATCATTCATTTCACATTTCAATCCCTCAATTTATAATTTTCTCAATTTAATCCCTAATTTGCATTTGTACTCAATCACTTTACAAAACACGTATATCAAGCACCAAGCTTTCATATTTCATCATTAAACATCATAAAACACATGAATTCATCAATGGCATCTTTCAAAAACATCAACTAATTCAAAAAAATAAGACATGGGCTAGCTAGAACTCAAAGCAACGATCTCAAAAACGTAAAAAATTATCAAAAACGGATCAAAATCCATACCTTAATCAAGTAATATATGTGTCGAACCCTAGAGGAATAAAATACCTTCTTTTCTACTTCAATATTTGGCTAACAAGGAAAGAAATGAGCAAAATTTCGTGTTTTGTTATAATTTAATGAACATAATTGAAAAATTACTTATTTACCCTTAATGAAATAATATAAAAGCTTATAATGTTTGTCCATAAAAGTCCATTAACCATGTTAATGGTCCATTTCCTTAATAAGGACCTCACACTTAATAAAACACATCAATTAAGCACTTTAACAAATAGAAGGCCACTTTTGCATTTTCTGCTATTAGGTCCTTTTATCAAATTAAACACACAAATGATCAAATTTTCATAAGAAAATTTCAAACATGCTTAACCACATACTGTAAACATGGAAAAATAATATTAAAATATTTTTTTGACTCGAATTTGTGGTCTCGAAACCACTATTCCAACTAGGGTCTAAATCGGGCTGTTACAATTAAACCGTACACATAGAAAGTTATAAATGAGGAAGTACTGACAGTTTATCTATATTATTTTACCATGTTCCTATAGCCATAGTAGAGCTTATCTGCGATGGTCTTACTATATACCCACAACCATAACAGATTCCACTTGCGACGTTTTTGTTGTGCATCCACAACCCCTTTAACAACTTGTACCTGCAAACATGTTTTGCATCCACAGTCAATGGAATATTTTACCTGCATTACTCTATTGTATATTCATAGCCATAGCAGACTCCATCTGTGATGTTTTTCAGTGTGTCCACAGCCATTGACAGTTTTATCTGCGAATCAGTAGTGGTTTAACCACAAAACCAATGTGTTAGTGGATGGAGTTTTGAGAAGCTCCCAATGCGTTATGTAATGGTGGGGTAGGATCTTTCTGTTAAACCGGAATTGTATGGCATTCATAAAACATGTACATATAAAACTGAAAGTTTTTTAAGATGATGCATACATATATACATATGTACATTGTTGAGTGATCTAAAATATTGAAATGTTGAAATTGCTTTTTTGAATTATTCGATGAATAGTATTTCTGTATCATTAATCATTGCATTGATTATTCTTGCGTTGAGTTTATTCAAAATAATGATATTTTGAATTGTTATTTGATTGTGATTATTCTGAATTCTGAGAAAATTATAAGAAAGCGTCTTATATGAAAAATCGTAAATCTGAAGTGTTTTTTTATTATGTTTATTTTCAAAATTGTTAAATTCATGTGCCTTGTCTTTGGGTTGCATTGATTTTTCTTGTATTGGAACTCACATTAAGCTTTCATAGCTCAACCTCCCTTATTTTCCTTTTTTATAGATAACACACATGGTTAAGATGCAGAGGCGACATTTGGAGGGCTTGGCTCAGATCTATATTTTTACTGAAAAGCATTTTAGACTTATTATTTTATAATTCTTGTTATTTTAAACTCATTTACTTTAAAGTGTGGCATGGGATTTATTTTTCAGGTTTTTATTTAAGGCATGCATGTCATTTAAAACATTTAGGCTATTAGAATATGAATTTTTATTTAATTGTGCATGAAATATGGTATTCATTTAAAAATCACTTTAACATCACTTTTCTATTGCTAAATTGTAAAGGTGTTTGGTTAAGAAAGAAATTCGAAAGTCAACTAAGTTTTTGAAATAATCATCGTCGCATAGGAAAATTAAACTGAATTAATTTTTGATAACTCATGAGATTTTCCGTAAATTGACTAAGTTTTCTTTCTAAAGATAAACAAATGTTTTAATTTGACTATTTAGATAGACAAATGTTTTAATTTGACTATTTAGATAGACAAATGTTTTAATTTGACTATTTAGAGTCTTCGATCGCACTTGGTCATCTTGGTGGCCGATGTAATCTCTCGAATTTGGGTCTACTGTCTAGGCTGGGCTAGAGAGGTTCCATGATGAATGACTTAATTACTATTTGATAGGAATTGATTTTTCATGATAGAAATGTAATGGTTACCATGAGATAAAATAGGATCATATTGGGAGAATGTATTTATCTCAAAGAGATTAAAGATACCCTATGAGGATAACACACTTATGACAAGGTTATTGGACTGGCACTGATTGGGTAGCTTTCGCAATGGTATGTAATTGGAGAGAGCTCAGTCACGATACTATAGTAGAATGACTTTGTGATTAAATTAGTTTATAATTAATAAGCAAAAAACTGAACTTAATTATAAATCATTTAAACCCTAATTACATATGTCCAATCAGTCCCCCTGCTAGCTCATTGAAACCAGAAATGAATTGCATATAAAATCAAGTGAAAGAAAATGGATAGAAAAAATAAATTTAGAGAAATAGATTACATTCAGAAATAAATGTGATTGCTCATTAACTATGGAAATTACTTGAGATTGAATTTAAGTTTTTCAAATTATTATTTAATTAAATAATTAAAATTCAAAAATTAAATTAAATTAAATGGTCATTGCGAATCCGTTGAATATGAAAATTAAATATATTTTTCATAGATTTTTTTACAGTAAAATTGTCATGACTTTAACGAAATTAAAATTTGATTGAAAAATTAATTTAATTAAAAAATTAATTTATCTAACTAAATTAAATTAATAAATAATATTTATTTTGAGAAATAGAAAAACTTGTATTGAGTTAGATTAAATTATAAAATTAAATTATAAAATGTAGGGTTAAAAGTTTAGGAAACACGTATAAATAGACCCAATACATGAAATGCCCAATACTATCCCTTCTCTCCTAGTAGAACTAGGAGATTAATTTTTCTACCATTTAACAAGTATTCTCCTATCTCTCCATATAAATATTATTTGTATTCTACTAATTTAACAAGTATTCTCCTATCTCTCCATATAAATATATGGCACTGGTAGAGCTAAAAATACACAATTTTGAGAATAGTGAAAATTTATTTTCTAAGTATAAATTTTATTTTCTGGGAATAATAATTCTACCGGTTTCAATAGAAAGTGAGATTTAATTTGATACTGAAAGTAAGAAATTTATTTATGGTTATATATTTGATTCATGATTGTTTGAACCCAACCCACACTCGAAGTGATTTGTGGTATGAGAATACTGAAGAAGACTATTTGGTTGAAAGTTGAGAACATTAAGAATCCGTCTCGCACAAAGCATAGGTACTTTTAAAAAAATTTATTCTTATAAATATCACAAACCAACTTTATTTTCAAATTTATTTTTCTGCAGTGACAAAAATAATTTTTTAAATTGGATTTTTTCCCAATAAAACCAACTTTAATGTAAATATATTTGCATCTCCACGAATTGATATCCAAACTGCCATTGAACTCAATTCATTGAGCTTTAGTAGGATTCATATACGTATTTGACTATTCAATTATTTTTCCTCTGGAAGAAAGCATCGGTAGATAGTTTTTCATCTACAAAATAACTCGTATACGGTCAAATATTAATTCTTAATTTGCAGATGCTCAAATAAAGCATTATGGAATTGAAAAAAGTTACATAAAAAAATTTAAATATATATATATATATAAAATTTTAATAATATCCATATAAATAAACCACCACCCGAATCTTCATAAACAAAAAGAGAATACCTCTAAATATAATATACATTGATCACAAAAATAGGATACCACTTCATAAAAGAACCATTTTTTTTTCTCTAAATGATATTTTTTGTAGTCAAAACTAGAAATGGAACTATCAAGTCACTGAAACAATCTCGAGGAATCATTTAGGTCATACTTTTTTTGAAACTATATTGCTTTAAACTTTTTTTTTGTTAATAATATATTTTAAATAATTAAGAAAAATAATTGATTGAGTTTTAGTTCGATTGGCATGAATATTATTGCTAGTATAGAAGAATGTGAGTTTGAATGTGCTGAAGCGCATTATCCTCCTATTTATTGATTTGGATAGAGTTTAGACTTTAAATATTGAATGCCAAACTTATCTCATAATTTAAGTAGTCTTAATTTTTTCCAAAATCCATTTTACAGACTTAATATATTTGCTTAAACCCTATTAATTTTCGAACAGACCTTTAGACTTAAGTAAATAATTTGGTCCTTGAATCGGTATTGATAAAACTCAACATACAATTAAAAAGATTTTTTTTTCCAATTATTGGAAATGAAAGAAAATTTGTATGATTAGGTCCAAAGCAACATATATGCCTTGGGAGTTTCCTCTGTCTAGTAATGGTGGAAGGAATATGCTGTTTTTTTTTTTGCTTTTCCATTGTTCTTGTATTTTGTTTATTTGCTAGTTGAAGTTATATAAATAATTTGATTTAGGGTTAGCAATTTGTTTTTGGCTACACTTTAAACACAATTATTTCTATTCTCTTTTGAAGCAAGGACAAGAAGTAAAATCCCAAGTCCCTAAATTTCTCAAGTTGTAGCTGACAATGGATAAGACTCTTGTTTGGTAACTTCCATTGTTTTGGTTTCTGAATGCGAGTTAATCAAATCATTTTCCCAGATTTTCTTTCTTCATGTTTAGTCAGTTGAATAGGAAAGGTTGGAGCATCTAGAAAAAAAATAAAAATAAGAACAAAAAATTATTAATGGTTAATAAATTTTCATAAAAAATTATGTTTTTAACAAAATTTCAAGTTATTGATATTCAATTTTTATCAATTCAAGGCAAATCTATGATTTTTCAATATATAGTTGAATCATCAAACTAATTAATTCACAGTTCAAAAAGGTTGATAGGTTAATTTATTCCCATTTTTTCAATTTGTATTCTACAAATTAAAAAGGTAATAATTATGTGCTAAACTTATTAAATATAAATTGTTATAAGTGGTTACATGATCCAAAGCTTGGAGCTCCTTTCTAACAAAGAAAATTGCATGAAAACATAAGAAATGTCTTTTTGTTTTCTCATTTGTCCTTGTGAAAATGGCATTTTCTTGGTAGTTTTGTTTCAAGCCTGTTTGGAAAGTCGTGGATTTTGCCCAAAAGTGAGACTTATCCATCACCATTGCCCACTAATATGTATATATCTATTTGTCTTGCCCTTTTTGGCATTTTACTTAGAGATATAAAGTGGGAACATTATATTAGATTTGCTTAGATATCCATGACCCTACTTAATCACTTTGCTATAACACGAGTGGAAACTTCATCCTTTTTTCCCTTCATCATTAATGTGACACATCAAATGTTCATCTAAAATTTAAGGCTATACAATACTCTTCTTTTAGTATTTCATAAACTTTTCTTTTTTTTTTATTGGTAATTAATATCGATTTCATAAATATATATTCAATCAAACTTGAAAGAAACCTGTGTATTTATAATGGAATATTATTAAATATACTTGTTGCGGAATTTTTTAAATTTTATAAACCAAATTAAAATATTGTCAATTACTTCTTCTTCTTTTTTAAATATACTTGAGATGAAAAAAAAACTCCATTGTAAGTCTATCAAATAATTCTATATATGTATATAAATAATTATTTGATATAATAATATTTTCTTTTTAATTTTACAAATGGAGTTAAAAGCATGACTTCAATTAATATTTAAAAATAATAATAAATAAATAAAGATAATAATATTATACATAGTTAAAAAATTTATCGAAACTCAATTTTCAATGATAAAACCCATATTTCTATCAAGTTTTTTTTTTCTTTTTAAATCTTGATTTCAATTCATTTCTCACGTCAATGCAAAATTTATGTATTTTTTTTATTATAACTTTTTCTATTCTTTTCTGTACATTTTGCATAAAATAGTTAATGTTGTGTGAATTTGTATAAAGAAAAAAATCCTAAACAAAGCATGACATCAAAATACAAAGAAGAAGATAAGTAGAAAAAAATGGTAAGATGGTTGCAAAAGAATTTGTCTAACAGTTAAAAAAGTGCATTAAAAGAGAAGAAAGAATCGTGGAGAGGGAGAGAGCATAAAAAATTGAAATGTTTTAATTTAGTAAAGAACAATTATCTTGTACACCGTCTATGGAGTTTTTTAAATTCTACAAGCAAGTTGAAGATACTACATGTGTTTTGTAAGGTATATTAAAAATTTTAAAAAAAAAATGCTCGTTGGAATCTAGGTTTTTTCATTGAAAATTGGGTCCGAATAAGTTCTTCAATAAGTTCTTGAATTTTCCATTATGGGAGTTCTTTGATGAAGAGCAAAAAAGATAAATATGTTTATAAGTTCTTCAGTAAGTGTTTTTTTTTTAAAGGCTGAAGGAAATAATATTGAACTTTTTAGATTATTTTGTTAAAAATTGGCAAGTGTGACAAAATGATTGGCTAAAAGATTTTTTAACGCTTGGGTTAATTTAGTTAGTAGGGTATAGTTTAGGTACCAATTTAGGAAATGAGTATAATTTAAGTATCATTTTGTGATTTAAGCTCTTTTTCTCACAATTTTTATAATGACTTAATCCCCTTAAAATATGGTGTTAGAGACAAGGTTGTCCAACAATGTTTGTTCAATGACCTAGTCGGTTATAGACTAGATTAGTCAAGATATGAGATAACTTAGGCATATTTATATGTTGAATTTTTTGGCATGGGTCTTGTTGGATCTTATTTTAATAAGCAAATGAGCCTCTTGGACCTTCTCATTCTGGTATTCAAAGCTAAAATTAAAGAGGTATTTATGAAGAGTTTGAGCATGTGGAAGAGATTGAATTCAATTTGGATTTATAGTGAGATTTTTTCTCAATCTAAAAGACGTGTTTCATGGCTATTTTTAATGAGTTTCCTTCTATTTAACTTGAGAATTCATTAATAAATATTTTTTAGTATATCTGGCATAAAAGAAGTCAAGTTAATCTCGAAATATTTGAGCTTATCCTTGTTACCCGTGAAGCCTATAAATAGGATGTTATGTCACACATTAGAAAGGGGCCTTTGAAGTGCTTTCGTCTGGTTATTTTGTTTTTTGTTTTACTTAGCATGCACTATTGTTCTAGGCTTTTATTAGAGAGTTTATTTTGATGTAAGTGAGTTTTTTTAGGTGAGTGATTTGTAGCAATTGGGGTCAGTGTTGGGTTGCAATTACTACTTTGTGTAAGGGTAGACTAGACTCAAACCAATAACTATTTCAGAAGATTGTTGAATAAGAATTATTCACTGAGCGAGGATCCGTATAGTAAGATTGTTTCCAAACTGTGTTAACAAATAACTGTATGCAAATCTGTCTTTACTTTCTCTATTTTTCATTTCTGTATCACTATCTAATCAATATTATAATTGAACACGACATTGAACAAAAAGATTAAACTTATAGCAAATTGACGTGTTTCTTCAAATGGTATGAGAGCAGGCTTCAAATGTTGTGAGATGGCCCTAAGAACTATTTGTTGTCATGGAAACTATGAGAGAAGGAAATTCCATCACATGAACACCTCTACTAGTTGGCTCCTAAAACTATGTTTATTGGAAAGCCCAAATGAGATCTTTCATCGTCTCAGTTGATGAATCTGCTTGGGAAATAGTTAAGGAAGGTTGGAGTAGGCCCGAAGTTATAGGTATTGATAGGTTAACTAAGCCAAAATAAAAGAACTAGTAAACAGCTAATGAGAGAAAGGCTGCCCAAACAAACTTAAAAGCTTTTTATGCATTTTTAGTAGAATTGACATGGAACAGTTTAAGATGATCTCAACCTGTGAAACTACTAAAGAAGCATGGACCATCTTGCAGAACCAACATGAAAAGAATTCTTCTATTTGTCAAGGAAACATAGATCTGTAAGTATGATTGAAGAAATATGTCTTTGAGAGATGTCTGAATTTAGAATGATGATAATGGTTACTTGGATGGGTTCTAACAAAGTGTTTCAGTTCTACAAGGCAAAGAGGTAGTAGCATCCTACTGAATGATGGATCTGAAGGCTAAACTGCCATTTGAGGTTATCATGTGAGTCCCTAGGCTGTCTTTTGCATGTAGTACCTAGGAACTTCTATGCTAAGTGATCAAACAGTGAATAAAACTAGCAAAGTATGACGTTATGACTCTAATAAGGAACATAAGATTTATGAACTTGTATGTATGGATAACATAAAGTTTCATGGTCAAAGTATGAAACATGAATCTTGAGGTTAAAGGATGCTTGTGTCTGGATAATGGAAATGTGTTAATGTGTCTAAAAGGTCCGGATGCGTTTGTTATGAGTACGTCAAGATATGATGAGTTCATGAAAGATGGGTCTAAGTATAAAGAGTCTGTGTCTATCTCTAGAGTCGTCAAAGGGGCCTGTTGGGACTAAAAACACGAATCTCTGAAAGGACAAGTCCATGGCCATAGCATTGTAGGACCATATCTTGTAAGACCGTAACTGGTGGGTTATGGCATCATATGGGAAGAAGACCATATCGTGTAAGACTATAACTGGTGGGTTATGACATCATATGGGAAGAAGACCATAGTGTGTAAGACTATAACTAGTGGGTTATGACATCATATGGGAAGAAGACCATATCGTATAAGACTGTAACTGATGGGTTATGGCATCATAAAAGAAGAAGACCATATCGTGTAAGATCGTAACTGGCCGGTTATGGCATCATATAGGAAGGACTAAAGGAAAGTTATTACTTAACGTGGCTCTCGGTGTGTCCCGAGATGATGAGGGGCAAACCTCACGAAATGTGAGTCTAAGCAAATCCTCATCACCAAAACACTAGAAAAAAGACGCCTTTGTGGAAAAACTCTAAACAGGAAAGGCTTTGTGGCAAGTATTGGATGTAAAGGACATGGTAAAACATTGGATAGGAAAGCATTTGTGGCAAGTACTAGATGTAAAAGAAAACCTTTGTGGCAGAACTCTAGAAAGGTAAGCCTTTGTGGCAACCTCTGTTTAAGAATGCCTTTGTAGCAAATCTCTAAAAAGAAACACCTTTGTGACGATCTCTGTCAAAGAAAAGCCTCTGTGGCAATCTCTGTCAAAGGAAAGCCTTTATGGCAATCTCCATAAAGGAAGCCTTTGTGGCTATATCTAAAAAATAAATGCCTTCGTGGTGCAACCTAAGGACAGGATGCCTTGGTGGCAATTTTATAAAGGAAAGCCCTTGTGGTGAATACAAAAGAAGTCTTTACGGCTATTTAAATAAAGGAATGCCTTCACAAAAAATTTTAAATGAATGACGTGTAAGGAATTAGGAAAGAATAACATGAACAACCCTTTGAAGGCAAAGTAAAGATAGAACTCTTAAGGTATGGTAAGTGTAAGAGATAATGAATAGACAAGTAGAAAGAACTAAGTATCCAATAAATTCTGAAAGAAAGGCTTTGTATGTAATGAAAAAGTGAACCTCGCATAATAACAAGAAAACAAAAGTAAAGCTCGAGCGCACCAAAATAGGTGGCAAATCTGGGATATGTGTTATAGGCATGTATGGATAACACCTTGAAGTAAAAAAGATCTAGGCGAACTCTGTATTAAATAATGGGTGTAGTCTATCTTGCCCGAAAGAAGTAAAAAAATCAGTAAGTATGAAATGAGATTTTAAGTTTGTTAATAAGGTAAATGAAATGGTTAATGACTATGTAAAGATTAGATTTAAGAAAGGACATAGAAAGTGAAGAGATTTTAAGTATAGTGTGCTCAAAGGAAAGAAATAATAATTTGAGTTTGGACCCTAAATTTGGAGCTTAGAAGAGCGAGGGCTTAATGAATATGAAAGGAAGATAAGTTCTTAAAGGCATTGTAAGGAAGAAAAAGTTCTAAAATAAAAAGGAGTAATTACAATCTGTTAAAGGAAATCTTCCTGACAAAGGGAATAAGGTAAAGTCTAAAGAAACATGTAGGGCGTCTATGACACTTAGGTGTGATGAATCATGTATTTAAAGTTCAACTCGCTAAGTTCTTTTGAACTTATGAAGGTTATTTTATGTTTCAGGTTACAAAGAAATATGCTCCAAGAAGGACGACGCCAGGGTTACTCTAAAAGGAAGTGGCAAAATGGGTTGTTATGCATACGGAGGAAGTTAAGTGGCGAGTTCAAATTAGAGAATAAGTTGTTTCAGTAGTGCTCCAATGTGTATACAGTAGACTGTGAGATAAAATAGAGAATACTAAAATTTTATTATCATGAACTGTAAATGAAACCATAAAATGTACGCCCATAAGAAACTCTATCACAATTATAGATAGAACTTTTACATAGGCAAAAAGCTTAATTTACATCTGTTATAGAACATAACACCTAATGCTCAGATTAGGTTCATCGGGTTGGGTGGAAGGCGTTACATAATTGACCTTTAACGTCGAAATTTTCACCTTCCAAAAGTATCCAACAAGGGACCCTCTAAGTCCTTATCTCTTTTTGTTAGGAATGGAGAGGCTTGGGTACCATATTTTGATAGCAATTAGAAATAGGAAATGAAAGCTTGTTCATTTTTCCAAATTGGGTCATGACTTGTCACTTTTTTTTTTCAATGGATGATCTAATCCTCTTTCCAAAAGTGGGTAAGGAGCAAGCCATAGTTGTCAAGGATATCCTTGATCTCTTTACTACTCACTTAAGTCATAAAATTAATCATCAGAAAACTTAGTTATTCTTCTCACCGAATACAAGAATTAGTACTCAGAATGTCATTACTCAAGCATTAGGGTTAAAAAAGATTGATGATTTAAGAATTTATCTTCGTATACCTCTATCTCATAAAAGAGTTAAGTTGATCACCTTTCAATTCATTGTTGATAAGGTGAGAAACCATCTAAGTAGGTGGAATGCTAATTCCTTATCTTTGTTTAGCTATATAGCCTTGGTTAAATCAATCCTAATTTCCATTCCCAACTATTTTATACAAGTGCCCATGATTCCAACTAGTATTTGCAAATAGACTAAGCAGATTTTTGGGATTTCATTTGGGGTACTTCGGGCAATTAGAGGAAGATAGATCTTGTCAAATAGAATGAATTCTACCGGTTAATTACTAATGGAGGGCTCAAATTTGATGTTTGAAACATCGAAATATGTCTTACCTTATGAAGTTAGGCATTCAATTGCAATGTTGTTTAAATCGAATCGAATCGACTGGTCAAATTGGTTGAATCGAGAACTGGTCAGTACACCAATCCGAATATAGTAATTAAGTCATTGGAATCGTAAACCATTTTGAATTGTTATTAAATCTTCAATCGTGAATTGGATAAATTAGAAAATGAAGTGGTTTTTACAATTTTTGGGGTCATTTTCGTTTAGCCCAAATTGGAAAAAAAAAACCAAATCCAACCAGCCCCAAAAAATAACACCTAGCCTTTACCCATCTTAAAACCAATATAAATATAACTTAACAAACCTTATCTAAGTTGTGTGAAATCAATAAACTGAGCAATCAGAAGCTTTCTCCATATTTTTTAGAGTGATTTAGAAAAAATAAGAAGAATAGAAAGAAGATGAACGGTGAAACCACAATAATCTTTATATTTCTATATTTTGAAAGATTTTAAAAAATAAGTACATAATGAAACTTTTGGATTCATTATTGATAAAGAAATTGGGTGAAAGAAGAATAGATTAAGAAAAAAAAAACCAATTTGGAGAAAAGGAGAATGAAAAAGAGTTTAAAGTTGAACTTGAAACGTTAAAGACTTGAAAGAATAAACAATTAAATATGGAAATAATTTTTTAGTATTAAAAATTGATAGTCTTTAATTGAGTTAGGAATTGAAAATTTGATTTGAAAATTAAAATGCATAAGAATTGAGAAAAGCTTGCACCGGAAACAAGGAAAGAAAAACATTAAGATAAAAAAGAATGGGATTTTAAATTTATTTAAAAACATATTATATTTGTTTTTTTTTTTAACCGATCGAACCAAAAATCAATGGTTTGACCGGTTTGGTCACTATTCTGATTCTAAAAGCATTGTTCATGTAACACCCTCTACTTAACCCGAATCATTAGATCCGAATATCGGATGTTACAACACATAAACACTTAGAAAACATTTTACAACCGATGTATAACCATTTTTAAAACATACTTCTTATTATTTTATTAACTATCTTCAGAACAAAAATTAAATAAAGAATATATTTAAAAATATATTAGATTTTCAAAACAGCATAAGACATTACAACTCAAAACTTTACTAAAGACTAACTCTTTATGGTGTAGTATACTAAGCGTCATAGTCCTATAGTGCTCTTTGTATACATAATATTGCAACTCGAGCTACCACCCTGGGGCAATCCTAGCTTGGTCCTTCATGGCGTACTCACTCTTAACGTGAACCTGTAACAGAAACGAACATTTGTAAGTTGATACAAACTTAGTGAGTTTTAACCCAAATTACCTTGAAGCATTTCATGTTGAATTCTTCATCTTAAAGACTATGGATTTCCTCTCTTTCTTTGGTGGATACTTTCTTAATATTAAGCGTATACATATACTCCAACTTCCATACTTAACCATCCTACACAAAATTCACTCATTAAGCAAATTCCAAACTTCACCATCCAATGCAGATCTTATTCTTTTTTGGAAAACGAATACATTTCTCAAAAGGATATCCATACAGAACCTACCTTCAATGGTTTTTCACTCAGTCGGATGTTGAATACCTTTCCCAAGATGGGGTACTTATAGATACTATTCTTAGCAGATGCTTATATTAACTAATCTTTTAAGATGAACTTCATACAGATCCTACATTTGCCAGATTCTCATATTGAATTGGCAACTATCAAATTACCAATCAGATCAGATCACAACTTATTCTGATGGATAAAATCTTCTAAGTCATCTCGTGAAATCCTAGACAACCATGTTACATATATGAGAATGCTTTGATTTGACGGAAAACATTTACTTTAGATAACATTTCTATATACAACATGAAACACTCAAATTTGGCGGATACCATATAATTTAGATTACTTCCTTACATAGCGTAAACAAATTTAGATCTAACAAACTCTTAGACTACTCATATTTACGAATATTCCAAATTACCTGTACTGATAGACTACTATGGTGGATTCACCCTCCAAAAATACTATTAAGAACTTTTTCAGGAAACGCCTTTAAGTCATATTCAATTTCATCACAAGGCTATCCAAATAGAGATGTTCTCAAACTTACTCAAATCTCTACCACAAAGTTATCAAGTGAAGAAGTCTCTAAACTTACCTTGATTTTACCTCAAGGCGGTTATCCAAATCTTAACTCAATGGCATCACAAGATACACTATACAAGCATCACAGAATACGCTAGAAAGGCTTTATAGAATATGCCACAAAGTGTTTACAGAATACACCACAAAGACTCTACAGAATGTTATGTGTTTACTGTCTCGGTGGACTATCTCAGACGGTGTTATGGGTTTCTCCCTCATGGTCTTGTACATATTTTCATACTATGCTCTACCTGTCTAGTTTAAATATTACCGGAGGCAACATCATGAATATTCTCATTATCATATAATGTCATAGGTCTCTACCACATGGTCTTACACACATTTTCATATCGTGATCTACCAGTCTGGTTAGCAATGTACCTGCCCTACTGGAAGCATTACAAATGGTTGTGTTACTCACTTAACATGAAATTCACTTACCCAGATTCGTTTACACTTCTGACGAACTCATATTCTTTCATATATAATTTCATAAGCATATATACCATACATTATCTAAATCATGCAGCAAATCATATATCTCGTTTGTAATTATGCAGAAAATTTACGATAATTCACACACATACACTCACTAACTATCTGAGAAGACATCAACATTTGATCTACTATTATAAACTAACATGCAAGAGTCAGGACAAAGACTCACATAATACTCACCTTTACTGTAGCTCGGAGTTCCAAATTCGATTATCCTTTCTGAACCAGCAGCAGCAATAGGAGGTTGAAACATCCATCGATTAACCCAAAAACCTTAACTTCCAGGTTAATGAAAAGGAAAAGAATGTTTAGATCTAAGAAGAAGAACTAGAAGGTGGAATAGAAAGAAGAAAAACCATCACCATGTTCTCTTTTTACCGTATATATATACTCAACTTCTCTTAGTGGATCTTAACAAATGGTCATATTTACTAAAATTATACTTTGTTTTCCATACTAAAAGCAGGGCAAGTAGAGGAAATCTGATGAAGTTGACGTTTAAAGATAGTCCAGTCAAAAAGAGAGTCAAAACAGTCCAATTGACCATCAACTAATCCCATTATGAGAACCAACTGTAACAGTGTTCATGCAAACCAGGCTTATTACACCTTGACGGTGACTTGTGTATAGCATGGTCTTAAAGACACTTTGCCCTTTACAACTTTCTCATATACTTAGTAGGCGCTTTATGTTCAGCCAAAACTCTGAAATGTATCTTTCATTTGCGTATTCTTTCTTCAATTGAATAATACCCCTAGATGAAATCCTTAGATACTTCTACTGGCAAATACTTTATATGCCAACTTTAGTTTGCCAAAAGCTTGCAAAATGGCGGACTATGCTACCATAGTGCACCAAAATATGTAACATTTTTCTCAGATCCATCAAATTTGGGCTGTGACAGTTTAATTGTTAACCAATACATAAGCATTTTGGGTTCAAGACCTTCGAAGCAAATATCACATTATAGAACATCGACTAGACAACATTATGCAAGCTAATAGCTCATTTGTATGGTGTTCCTTTGTATTTGAAGAAATACTATTTGGCAGGTGGGCGATGGTCAAACAGTCAAATTTTGGTTAGATGTTTGGATTTCAGATCTTGGTCCTCTTTGGAATTATAAGTACTCTTCCACAGGAATTAATCAAAATGCTTTGGTTAATGAGATGACAACTTGATGTGGGAAATGAGATTGGGGGAAGCTCTCTTTATAGCTTGGTCATATTATGTTGCTTCGCATATGTACCTTCGTCCCTCCGAGATTAAATGGGGGCAAAGACATGATAACTTGGAAAAGGACGGTTGATGGTTGGTTTTTAGTTTCTGATGCTTATGTGGCCATTGCAATTCAGAATTGGGCCAATAATAGTTGTTGGAATGTTCTTTGGAAGCTTCAATGTCCACAAAGAGTTAAGAGTTTCCTTTGGCTTCTTGTGAAAGACTGACTCTTAACTAATACGAAGAGATGTAACAGGGGAATCGCCATCAATGGGCAGTTCAGGAGAGTTCTATTCATGCAGTGAGGGGTGGCTCAGGAGCTAGGCCTGATACACGTGTGGAAAACCTTGGTGCCACCTTATCTTCAAGTCAATTTATTTGCCTCAAATTTGGTGGATTGGGGGATGCCTAATTTGAATATGTCCACTACCCATGTTTCTAGTAATGCCCATTGGAACACTCTCTTTGGAAATGTATGTTGGATGTTTTGGAAGAAGCATAATTCCATGGTGTTTAACGATTATGGTATTGACTCTAGCAATATACTTAGTACTTGCATTAGTTGGACTCAAGACTATAAAGACAATCGACTAAGTGGTGGTTTGAGAATCTTGAATGTTTGAAAACAGTTTGGTTGGAAACCACAACCAATTGCATTAGTACTTTCAATCCTTGCCATCACTAGGTGTTTATTGTTTTGTATTTGTACTTGAACTGCCACAAACCTTGGGTAGAAGGAAATATTGAGGATAGCAAGGTAGGTGACGGTATTGCTTGATTTGTGGTGGTGTTAGCTAAAATATGTTTGTGTTGTGCGACAACTTTTCTAAAGAATATTGCAATCATTTTTTGAATTAGAAATAAGACTTAATTGAATAGGAGACCTTTAAATTATATCTTTTGTTTGAGTTAGTATCTAAATTAGTTTTTGTTCAAATCAAGTATCTGAATTTTGAATTGTGAACCATTTTGAATCGTTATGAAATTGTCAACTATGAATTGGATAAATCGGTAAATGAACCAGTTCTTACAATTTTTGAGTCATTTTCTTCTAGCCCAAACTAGAAAAAAACAAGAACCAAATCCAATCAGCACCAAAAAATAACACCCAGCCGTTACCCAGATTAAAACCAATATAAAAAAGAACTTAAAATAACCCTAATCTAAGCAGTGTGAAATCAAAAAAACTGAGCAATCAAAAGCTTTCTCCATATTTTTTAAAGCGATTTAGAAGAAATAAGAAGAATAAAAAGAAGATGAACGGAGAAACAATAACAATCTTTATATTTATTATATTTTAAAAGAATTGAAAAAATATGTACATAATAAAACTTTTGAATTCATCATAGATAAATAAAATGGGTGAAAAAAAAAAGAAGATGAATGGATACAAAAGAAAGAATAAGAATAGATTAAGAAAACAAACCAATTTGGAGAAAAGGAAAATGAAGAAGAGTTGAAAGTTGAACTTCAAACTTTAAAGACTTGAAAGAATAAAGAATTAAAGATATAGATAATTTTTAAGTATTAAAAATTGATAGTCTTTAATTGAGTTAGAAATTGAAATTTTGAAGTAAATTGATTGATTTGAAAATTAAATTGCATAAGAATTAAGAAAGCTTGCACCGGAAACAAGGAATGAAAAGCATTAAGATAAAAAAGAATGGGATTTTAAATTTATTTAAAAAATTTATATTAGAGTTTTCTTTTTAACTGGTCGAACTAAAAATCAATGGTTTGATCACAATTCTGATTCTAAAAACATTGTTGAACTGTTAACCAATACAAAAGCACTCTAGGTTCAAGTCCTTCGAAGCAAATATCACATTATGGAACGGACAACATTGCGCAGGCTAACAGCTCTGGCGTTCCCTTGCAAGAGTTTGGGAAGATATTTGCAGAAATACTATCTGGCAGGTGGGCGATAGTCATACAGTCGAACTTTGGTTGGATATTTCTAATGCTTACGTGGCAATTCCCTTAATAATCCTGCCAGCACGATCATATTCGACTTGCCTCTTTTGCCCCAAGAGAAGCTCATACTTATCCATAATGGTATCCTTAGTCTTTCATTTCACCTTCTCTTTAATGACCTTATAATTCCTGAAGAGGAGTTCAGCTTGGGATGGAGCAGCCTGCATATGAATATCTTGACCTTTATCAAATGCTTCCTATGCATGAATAGTGAGCTGCTTGAACTCCAATGCTTGCCCACTCATTCTATATTGATTATCACCCTGCAAGATAACAAATAAACAAGTCAGAATTCATTATTTAATCAACTTTATGGCATATAGATATGAAAACAATTAAAGGAAAAAATTCTGCACGATACTCACTCCATACAACTCATTAGGATCAGCATCAGGAAGAGGATCTTCACGCATCGATCGAGTTTTGGGATCATAATAAGCAGAATTGACATCAAGATTCAAAAGATATTTCGCTGTGTCTTCCCAAATACACAAATTCCTAAAAGAAAAAGGCAAATATGAAATAAGAATACTTGTTTTATGTTGCAGGGAAGAAATGTTCTTTAGAAACCAAAATAAGTAAAAATATTGAGGAAAGGTATAATAAATGTACCTGACAGTTCCCATGCTCCCTCCAGCAGTGGTACGAACACGTTTCGCAAGCTTAGCAAAGTCCATTTGTTTGCTCTCATCAATCTTAGCTTCATCAACCTTTCAGAGCATCATCTTCATCACTAGCCTCTCCTCCCTATCCCTCGTTTTTACTATTTTTCTCTTCCAAACTTTTTCAGCTGCTGTTCTTTCAGATACTTCCTTCTAGCCTCAACCCTTGCCTCAGACCTTTCAATGACGCAAGCATATGTAGATGCATCATAACGATTCCATGTATCACGCTTGCCATCATAATCCTGCTCGAAAGTCTCTATCTTCTCATCGGGTGCAATGTGCATGTTCATCCATTTTGCAAGCTTTTTACGAGGCCTCTCTATGCATGATTTTGCATCATGTGTCATGGCTCCACAGCTACAACAAACAATAAAAAGGGAATAAAAAATTATGAATTGTGGCATGATAAGAGTTTAAAGCACAAAGGACACAAACTAGTATCACCATCTAAACTAAAACTATTTAATCCCATATAACAAGTATAGAGTGCATAAGCTACAGAACGTTCAACTCGATCAATTAATAAGTATCTTCCATGATTCATGCCTCTGTGCATGAAAGAAAACATGAATTTCATCAGCTAACATAACCCAGCTATTGTCTGATGTGGCAGCAAAAAGTTCTATCATTGGAATCTATCCCTATATGGTTAGCTACAAAAATGCCTAAATGACTTCTATCTCAATATGTCAACAAATAGGCTCGTCACTCATTAGAGAGAAATGCCATTACTAGTACAACTAAACATCTATTGCATCACTTCCAAATGAATAGTTAGATACGGAAAATATTAAAAAAAAGAATTACAACCTTATTCTTGTTTGCTAAACAGAAAATTTCAAAGAAACAGCAAGAGGAAGGACATTAGCATTAAGTCATATTGCACGACATTTTAACCTACAATTTTAGCTTCACATTAACCAAGAATCCATCTTATTAACCAGAATTCTAATTCCCTTTTCTACCCCCAAAATGATTAAATCAACCAGTGCGATCTAAAATCTAAAAAACCCAATAAAACACGAAACAAGGCATTCATAGACACGCCAACGAGTAGGGTACACAATAATAGAAAAAAGAAAAAGAGGTTCGCTTACTTCTCGCAGGCTCCTTTTCGATATTTTTCAGCTTGAAATCTCTTCGCGCCTCTATCGTACCAAGATTTGGTATAATTAGGATCGGATCTCCACTCCCGTTGATGCTTCAAACTAGGTCTTTCAGCGTTAAGATACCATGGTGCTGATGATATATACTGAGGAATATGAGGGTTAATTTCTTTTCCATCCTCGTCAAACACAGCCGGCGCAAGCCCCGCCTTTCGGGCTTCCTCTAATTCCAGCTATTTCCGGTGATCCTCCCTTGATTTAAAAGCCACTGAAATTCCAAAACAATTATCAGATAAAATTTAAAAATCTCTCTCTTCCGGCATCGAAAGAAAACGGAAGGAAGAAAGTGGGGGAAAAGAAATAGAGAATGTACCTGATGCAATAGCCATGTTGAATCAATAAAATATTAGCAGAAATTAGGGTTTTGAAGATGAAATTTCACAAATTGACAGAAGAATATGTAAATACGGAATCGAAGAACCCTAATGAAGTCTATTGCGTTGCGGATTTTGCTGGTTTTTCCTTTTGATGTGGGTTGATTCTGAGATTGAAATTTAACACATGAGCTGTCTGGTTAGATGGATAAATAATAATAATTTCATCCAAATGATTATTACTTTCAAGTTTTTTTAATTAATAACTTTTTATTATATTTAATATGTAATTATATAATAAATATTTGAAATTAATAAGTTATTTATTTATATAAATAAATTAATAATTACATAATAACAATATATATTTTTATATTTATTCTTATGTTAAATATATTTTATTTTTTAAAAACATCAATTAATTTTTTATATTTTTTCTTTATATATAATAGTTATATGTTAAATATTTATTTTCTCCACTTATATTGTGGGTATAGTCATTTCTAATATTATAAAATGAAATAATTATTTTAAATATAATTTTTATGTTTATATGTAAAATATTTCAAATATCATTATTTTTCATCTAAATTGTGGGTATAACATTTTAAATATTCAGCTGACAAGAAAACCCTCATTTCAAAGTTGATAATGATATCGCGATATCCAAAGTTAGATATCGCGAAATCACTGTCGTCAGGGGACAAAAAATGACAGTATAGACAATGTTTGTCTAATCGAAATACCAACCAGGAGAGGCCCAATCAAGGGCATTTTGGTCAAAATTTGCTGCTAAATCAGCCAAAATTGGCTGAGGAAAGAGGAGGCCACACATACGATAGTTTGTGCTTTAGTTTTCTTAGGTTTTCTTTTAGTTTTCTCTTATTCTTTTCTAGGGCTAAATCATCAATTTCTAATTCTTCTAGCTCAAAATATGGTTTTTCAACAGGTACATCCTCAACGATAGAAGCAAGCCCAATAATATTTGTCACAAATTCAGTAGTGGAAGATGGATTAATATCAATTTCAGAAATATGATTTTCGATAAGATTCTCAATAAGAGAAGAATCGGATATAACTTGTTGAATTGTAGCTTAAATTAGGGAAACTATTTTTTCTTTTAGCATTGGTTCATGTTCAACAACAAAGGGATTGCTCAGTAGTAGTCATTTTGATTTTAAAAAAAAAAGCTTGTCTTTTGGATTAGGGCTTGACTTCTCATGATAGTCTAATTCGACAACAATCACATTGGTATCCTTAACCATAGTTGTAGCTTGAGCTGTGACACCTTATACCCGACTCGGTTGTTGAATCCGAATATCAAATGTCACATTTTGTTGTCAAAGCAACTCACATTTTCACAATTTTTTTTTTTGAAAAGGAAACATAGTGGTAAATTTAATTTATAAAAATTTCGGCAGTATTTCTATCTATTTTACTTAAAACCCCCTACAAAAAAAAATTTAGATTTCACAATATAATCACATTCAATTCATCTCCCAAATCAATTGCCCATACTTCGATTTCTCAAAACATGCCAATAAACTAGATTTCTACACTTTACTATTTCATCCAAAACATTAGCTATAAAGTACTAGCAAAGAAAACATAATGAAAATATTTAAATTCAGTTTACGACATAATATTATATATATATATATATATATACAAACCTCGGTACATGCCATTTGCATTAATTATAAAGTAAACTCTTCACCAACATTGTTTGAGCTGAACTTCGGTTCTTCGGATGCAGCTAGAACGATCTAGCGAATCTAACTACCTGCACACAGAAAAATAGACAAACCGTATGCTGAGCAATTTTTATGATTAGTGGTACTAATATCATATAAATCATTACATAAATATTGAACACAAATTAATTGATAGATTTAAACTAAAACATGATTATAAATATCATTAATAAGACCACAATAAAAGAAAATTATAATATTAATAAACTTTAATATTTTGATATTGACAAATTAAATAAACAAAATAAGCTTTTTAATTAAATTCAAAATAGCATAATTAATTTAATTTGCACAATATGGAAATTCAAATAAATTCAAGTTTTGTTTTGCTTTCCTTTTAATTTAGATTTCGTACTAAAGTTTAGATTTATAACCAGATACACGAATTCGTCACCCCGAGTTGTTAGGCAATGATGGCTATCAAAGTAGTCCACGACCCTCTGGAAATTGGGACTGCCCACGACCCTCTGGGAATTGGGGCTAATAATAATAAAATCTGACCAATTTGGTCTTTCCTCCTTCGACCCTCTGGGAATTGGACAGTTCTAAATCCTCTAATATAAAGACTCTATAACATGCCAATTATATTTGATTTACTCTAACATAGTGTAACGGGGTAAAAATCAAGTTCCCTGATCCGTTTCAAGTCAATTCCATTTTCATTTCATTCTCATTTCAATTTCATTTCATGTTCAAATCATATATTGTCTAATGTAAAATTAGGCTTCCAATTTGAAACATATTAAACATTTTCTTGCCCAATCATCTAAAATCATAATACTCAAATTCAAATCATAACCACGAATTTGCTAATTTAATCTTATGAAAAACATAGTATTCGTCTCAAAACATAATTTTATAAATACTAACTAAATCCTTCAAACTCATCCAAAACTCATAAAAATAAAATAATATAAATATAAATATAACTAGTCATAATAAACTAAATATTCTAAAGCTTTATGTAATGAAAATAAGATATTAGCACAAACCAAAGTTTTAATTGTTTTACTCATTTTCTTCGCCTTTCTCCTTCAAGATGTTCGCTTTGTTTTTAGCTACAATAGGAGCAATTCAATACGAAACAACACCATTTATCGATTCTAAAACTAAAACTAATAAAAACAAACTTAAACATGCATGATTATTCATATTGGCAACTTAAACTTTCTAGTCTAAAATTCGCATATTTTTCGACTCAATTATTCGTTTTCAATTCCGTCTTCACCAAAGTACTCACTGCTTCACAAGCTATCATTTAGCGCCAATATTACACAAAGTAGCCAATTTTCTCTACTTTCCCTTTAACTTGGCCAAATATACCAAATAAACTTTTCATCCATTTTTATTTCTTTTGCACACTTCTAACAAGCTAGAACTCATCTTCTAATCATTTCCTATCCAAAGATATATCTATTTCACTTAAGCTTTCTAAGCTTCCATTAATGTCCTTTAATGGCAACTTTCAAAATACTTGATAAAATTTAAACTATTGTTATATATATGTAAAACAAGCTTTAATTATTCAAAATCATTTAAAGTCATCATGAAACTTTTGATTTTTTTTAAGAAGTGGTAAAATTGCCATTAAGTCCTTTCCATCAAAATAAAATAGGAAATTGCACTTTAGTCTCTATACTTTTCTAACTTATTCAACTTAATCCTTGAACTCGATATAGAATTTTTAACTTAATTGCATACTCCTAATAATAATCCTCTGTGTTTTCATGTCTGACAGTTTTCTCTAAAAACGATCCTAATTTCTTATACTAATATTTATTTATAGATCACTTATTCAAGGACTTCTACTATAAATATTCTTCTTCTCTCTTTTATTTATTTTTTAAAGTGGGGATGTTACATGAGCACCTTCATCAAGCATACGGGATGCTCTACCTGGTATCTGACCCTAGTCAGTGCCACCCTTAGTGCGAACAAGTTAGGGCACTAATGCTTCAACACATTTTGATTGTTCCAATTTTCAATAGATTGAAAGGGCTCTTCATCTTCTAAAAGAGTGAGCTTTATGCATACCATGGATGATCAAGAAAACTCAAGTACCAGGTATAAAGAATAAAAAACAAATTTGAAAGGAAGAGGATAAACTTTAAAAAGAGATAACGAGAGAATCGATGAAGAGGTTTTGAAGGTTTCTAACTCTCCCAAATATATAGATAATGATCATTTGATAAGAAAGCCCTTGTTCATAATAAATATTTCCCTCTGAAAATAAGCAATAATATCATTAATGATATTCTTTCCCAACAATAAACGATTGCAACCTCCTACACTCCAACCGTTTCAACAATTAAGAATTGAAACAACATCAATGATCAATATTCAAGTGATTTCCACCTCAAAAGCCTAGTTTTCAAACTCGACACAAAACCAACTGAGTTTCTCAAACCTTCAAACCTTGTTGCATTTAGGGCTTTAGAAAAGAGATTAGCAAGTTGATTTTCAATTTTGACATGGTGTAATTCTAATGCTCCATTCTCCACAAGCTCACCTTTGAAATAGTGATTCTTGTCAATCTGTTTTGTCCTTGAATATAAGACAAGAATCTTCGATATGCTGGTCACAATTGAATTGTCACAATAGACAGTTGTTGGATTCGGTGCCTTAAGTGTAGTATATTTGTTTGTACACTTGTAGTTTTTTTCGAACAAATTGGTTAATAAAATGATTCATGAATTACACTAATATTCTTTGTATGATGTCCTCATGTGTTTTTTGCATGTAAACTAAAATAGAAGCAAATATTAGCTTAGTGGTTGTCTAATATTTAACTAATCCTAAGTTGTATTACATGGTCTAATCGTAATACAAAAAGACATCTTACATTAGTATACGAATCTAAACATGTCTTTAGTCTAATTGAAAATGAGCAAACTGATTGAAAGACTAATATGTCGTCTATCAAGTCCAATTGGGGATATGTTTTGTCTTAGGCATCAGAGCTGATGACTCCTAGAAGATAGAGATATTGATGTGACTGATTGGAATGATAGTACATTGGACTGGACCCAAGAAAACTAGATCCTAAATTTGTTTATGGATTTATTCACTTGTGACATTCATAATGTGGCATACCTTAATCCTAAGGGGATGATGGACTATGTATGCGTAACTCGTATACTTTAATGTAAGTAAAAGTCTGAGTTCGAATAAATAAGGAACTGAAAGCTTGTACGTTGGATACATGACTTCTGCAGTATGTAACATCATTCACAATAGTGGAATTAATAGCCTAAGGCATAGGTAAATGATATCCTCTCATTGGCATTACATGATAGATGAAAAGTAAACGTGGTCACAGGTCGTTTGTCTTTGTGAAGAACGACTTAATTACTATATATAGTAATTGAATTTTCATGAAAGAAGATGTAATGGTTACCATGAGATAAAATAGGACCATATCGAGAGAACGAATTTATCCCAAAGATATTAAGGATATCCTATGAAAGTATTACACTTATGAAAAGGCCATTGGATGAGCACTGGTCAAGTAGCTTTTGGATGAGCACTGGTCAAGTAGCTTTTGTAATGGTGTGTAATTCGGGAGAGCTCATGTTGGATCTAGTGCCCTAAGTGTAGTATATTCATTGGTAAAATTGTAACTTTTTTGAACATATTGAATAATAAAATAAATTCATGGATTACATTAATATACTTTGTATGATTGTCCTTGTATGGTTTTTGTATACAAAGAAAAATGGAAGCAAATGCTTCTCATTGGTTGTCTAACGCTTAAACTACTACTAGGTGGTATTACGTGGTCGAATCTAAATACGAAAAGAAAACTTGTAGTAGTAGAGGAACCTAAACAAGTCCTTAGTCTAATTGGAAACAAGCAAACTGATTGAAAGACTAATATGCTGTCTATCAAGTCCAATTATGGAGATGCTTCGTCTTGGGCATCAGAGCGGATGAATCCCAAAAGATAGAGACATAGAAATAACTGACAGTACATCAGACAGGACCTAACCAGAATAGATCTTGAATCTATTTATAGATTTATTCACTTGTGACGTTCATAGTGTGACATACTTAAATCCTGAGTGGATGACAAACTATGTAAGCATGATCGTACACTTTGATGTAAGTAAAAGCCTGAGTTCAAATAGATAAGTAACCGAAAACTAATGCATTGGGTGTACGACTTCTATAGTATGTAACATCATTCAAAATAGTGGAATTCATAGCTTGTGACATGGATAAATGATATCCTATCATTGGCATTACATGGTTGATGAAAAGTAAACGGGGTTACCAATCATTCGTCTTTGTGATGAATAACTTTATTGCTATTTGATAGTAATTGACTTTTCATGAAAGAAGATATAATGGTTACCGTGAGATAAAATATGAACATATTGGGAGAATGAATATTATCCCAAAGATATTAAGGATAACTTATGAGGGTAACACACTTATGACAAGGTCATTGGACGAGCACTAATCGAGTTGCTTTCGTAATGGTATGTCGTTGGGAAGAGCCCAGTCACGATATTATGGTGGAATGACTTCTTGACTAAATGAGTTTATAATTAATAGGCAAAAAGCTAGCGTTTAATTATAAATCATTTGAGCTGCAATTGCATATGTCCAATCCACTAGCTCGTTAAAACTAGAAATGAATTCCGTGTTGAATCAAAATGAACATAATGAATAGAAATAGAGAAATGAAAAAAGAAGAAGAAATGATTATGGTTTTCTCCAAAATAAAAATGAAAACGAAAATGGAGAAAATGACATCATTTGAAAATAAATGTAGTTTTCTAAAAATTAAAATGAAAATAAAAATAAAAATGAGAAATGAGAAATGAATTCATTTAGAAATGAATATGGAATTCTCAAAAATGATCGGAAGATTGAGTTTATGTTTTTTAGCTATTTTAAAGCCCGAAAATGAACCATACGATCATAGTGAACAAGTTGAGTGGTGAAATATTAAATGTTGTTGGCCAATTCTGCCCGGGGCCCATAAACATAAATCAAAATATATTAAGGTCCACAATCCTATTACAGCCCCAAAAAATTAAACCATTAGCCCAAATTCCTAATGGCCCAATAGAGGCTCAGAACCTAAACTGATTCAGAAACACTAAGGTTTCTGAAACCTTAGGCGCGCCGCCCCTAGCCTCTGCCTATCCTGCCACTGCCTATTAGCACCGCCCTCAACTTGCCACCGCCACCTGCAAAACAGCAGTAGAAAAGACAGTGGATTAGCAATATTGAAATGTTGTATTCGGCTATATAAAGCCACAAAGAACAACATGTATTTTTTGGGAATCCATATCAAATACAAAAAAAAAAAAAACAAAAAATAAAGTTTCAAGCATACAACAGAGAGTGAGAACAAAAGAGAAACAAGCAGTAAAAGAACAACAAAATTCAAAAACGTGTTAAGGTGACCTTTTTATTTTATTTTATTTTATTTTCCTTCTTTTTGAATCTGTTTATGTATATATATCAAAAAAGAGTATAAAAAAAAAAAAACTTACCTATTTTTTGATCGCCGAAAAAAAGAAAAATTTTATTTTTTTCGACCGTCACCGGTGACCGGCGGCCAGCGCGTCGGCCAATGGCCAGAGCTTGGCCGGAGGGGAGAGGTATTTGAGAGAGAGGAGAGAGCTTTTTTCAAAAAAAAAAATTAAAACAAGGGCTAAATGATTTTTTTTGTCAAAAGACTAACTTATATAGGCCCCCAAAATGACGTCGTTTTAGGACTGACCTCAAACGCCCAAAACGACGTCATTTTGTCCCTACTCGACCCAATCCGACCTGGCCTAGGATTCGCGTGTTTTTAAACAGAAGGGCTAGTTGCACCTTTAGCCCTTCCGTTTTTTAATTTTTTGTAATTGAGTTCTTTTTATTTTTAATTTTTACCTTATAGTTTACTTCATTTACATTTTAGTCCCTTTTTGAACGATGCTGTTTTGGAGGAGAAAGGAAAATTTCTCATTTAGTCCCTCCTTGTTAATTGCCCATTCAGCTTGGTCCATTACTTTTCTTTAATTTTTGATTTCATCCCTAAAATTTGTTTAGCCTCCAATTTTAGTCCTTATTTTATTTTCTCTAAATATTTTTGCATTCTTATTTATTTTACATTTTTATCTATCTATTTTATTTAAATTTCTATTTTTTAATTCACTTTAATTTCACCTTAATTCATAAATTCAACCCTTTTACATTCTTATTTTCTTATTTTATTTTATTTACTTTTTATTTTATTTATCTGTTTATATGTTTATATTTTGCCTTAAATTCCATTTTATTTCTAAATTGAACCCTTTTTATTTTAACTTTTTATTTGTTCCCTTATAATTGTTATTTATGTTTATCATCTTCTTTATTATTATTCTACTACTCGTATTAGTATCGTTTTCACTATCTTTATTATTATTATTATTATTATTATTATTATTATTATTATTATTATTATTATTATTATTTTAAACCATTTTACATAGTATTTATTTATTTATTGGTTTACTATTAGGTTCTATTTTTTATTTATTTAGTTTTTACCTATTATTTTTCTTTTTATTTATATAGCTTGTTTGTTTTAGCTCTTTATTTTTTTTATTTTCGTCCCCATTATTGTCATTCATATTACGCATTTATTATTATTCTGTTATGCATGTTAGTACTGTGACTTATTTTTTTACATTTTTACTACAAATTTGTATTACATTAATCTTTATCCAGTATATAATTTTTTTAAACAAACAATGTTTCATATTTTGAGATTCGAAAAGTCACTCCTTAACTTACGGGGTTTCGATTTTATCGATAAATCTAAATAAATGAATTTTTTTTTAAAGCATGAATTTTAAATATTCTCGGGAATTAAGAAATGATCGTGTTCTAACTAACGGAATATGATTTCTTTCTAAAACCGAGATAATCGAATATCTTTTAAAATAAATAAACTTTTCGAAGTTAATTCTTGTTTCAAGAATTTAAGGCATTGTGTCCTAACTTATGAGACATAATTCTTTTTCTCGATTAATGTGAAATACCCCATTTTTCTCAAAAAAATTTAAATAATATTTTTATAAAAGATCATATTTTTAAAATCTTTTCAAATTTTTAATTTTCGACACTAAAGACACCAAGTAATCAACTAGGTACCAATTTTGGGCATATCGACGGTGTAAATCCTTCCTCGCGCGTAACTGACTCCTGAACCCGTTTTCTTGATTTTGTAGACCAAAAATCATCGTTTTAATAAATCTAAATTTTTATTAAAATGATTGAATTATGAGGTGATCCGATCACACCTAAATAAAAAGGATTGGTGGTGACTCCCATTTTTCGTTTTCAAAATCAAAGTCGACCCTTTTACAAAAAAATGGTTTCGACAGCTTGACGACTCCACTGAGGACCATTACTAAAAGAGTCAAGCCAGGAGTTGATTACTTTTTGTCTTTTTGTCAAAAATTGAAAACTCTGTTTAAATTTGCGATCCTTTCGTTGCATTTCATCTGTCTTTGTTACGGTCTTCATTATTTTGGTTTATAATTGCTTTACTGGATATATTTCTGCACATTACATCACATAATCGGCCGATTTTACCCTTTTAAGTGGGAGTGAGAAGCTATTCCTTCGTGAGGTCTTCACCTCCATATAGAATAGCGGATTGCTTTCGGGATACATCTGTACCTATGTCTTCGTGAGATTTTCAGCTCCGTATAGCCATAGGGAAATGTATTCCCTTGAACTGAACTCGGTCCATATGAGCCTATAATGGGTGAGGATCGAGGAGTCTAATGGTTCAGGTACCTTTACTTTAGAACCAAACCCCATATAGTGAGCCCTAAGAGCCTACCCTAGGTAGAACCGTACCAAACCCTAGTGGTTACTCGAGTAGGTGCTTTACTTATTATTCTTCGCTAGCTTTCAACTGTGTATGAAGTACTGACTTGTTTTGTTTTACTTTTATTGTAATTGCATGACATTTTCATCACAAAAAAGTGTTGATTCACATTCGGTTTCTAAATAAATAACTTGTCATGGAAAAAGGGTTTTTTGAAAAAGTGGAGGATAATGCGGCCGTTCGGATATGGGCCGAGATAACGCAACAAGAGAAGGGTGATAGTCTTACAGAGGGGTACGTATCAGAGTTGTGGGATTTTACTCGTATGAACATAACCCAAAATAATCTTCAGGAGATGAAAGAAATATGGGATCAATGGGATGACGAAATTAAGCAACTATTCTACTGTAATTATGGTGATCTGCCTTATCTACTTGATATCAAAGTGGACAAGCACTTATTTCGAGCTTTCACCTAGTATTGAAACCCTGCTTATAATTGTTTTCCTTTTGGAAAGGTGGATCTGGTACTTACTGTGGAAGAGTACACGGCCTTCCTCCGTTGCCCGAAGATTCAAGTTGACAAGGCTTATTCCGGAGCTGTCAACGTCCCAAAGTTCTTAAAATAGCTAATAAACATCACGGGAATGAGCGAACAGTGGATTGCAGACCGAATCAAGAAAAAAAGTGATTGTAAGTGCATTCCTTAGAGAGATTTGAGAGATTTGATCCTAGCACATCCTGATGTGAAGAAAAGGGTTGATGTCTTCGCGTTAAGCATTTACGGATTGGTTATCTTCCCTAAGGCTTTAGGGCATATAGACGAGGCAGTCTCTGATTTATTTGAATGACTTGATAAAAGGGTCACACCCGTTCCTGCAATTTTGGCCAAAACTTTTAGATCCTTAAACGCATGCCGAAGAGCGGGCGAAAGGAGATTCATTAGATTCGCAAAACTCTTACTAGTGTGGTTCTACAGCCATTTTTGGAAAGTGGAAAAGGCATCATATTGAATCTTCTCTGAAGACCATTCTCCACTGAAAGAGTTAGTGGCTACGCCAAGACGAGATGATATTACAGAAGAGAAATAGATGATAATTCTCCAAAATTTGCAAGACGAAGACATCGAATGAAGAGCCGCTTGGATGGTCCCTAACGAGATTCTATATCGGTGTGGTAATTTTGATTGGGTTCCCCTGCTTGGAATATGGGGGTTGTCAGGTATGCCCCTCTGCTCGCATTAAGGTAGTACAGATCAAGACAGTTTATGCCAGTAACACAAGGGTTAGTTCTGTGCGAGTTTGTATACAAAGCAGATAATTACAAAAAGAAAGTTTGTGAAATATCGAACGCCTGAAACTGAACTTGTAGAATGAAAAGGTTTGCAGCCAACCCGATGACCACCCCTGAATATGATCGGTGGTGGGGTCAGAGAATCAACGGCAACATCCTTACGTTAGACCAAGAAAACATCCGATCAATGGAAGAATACTTGCAGGTGATATCATCTGAGCTAGAGATCATCAAATAGGATTTTAAGAGAAAGAGTTTGGAGCTAGAAAAAAGGATAGAGCAACTGGAGGAGGAGAAAATGCACCTGGGACTGGTTGTCGAAGTCCAGAAATTAGAAGCTGAGAAGATGAGAAAGAGAAAGAGTAAGGCTGAAAAGGATTTGGGTGGTTTAAAAACAGATTACAAGAAGCTGCGGAGGTCAATAAGAACCGCTGGTCTGGGAAAAATGTCAGAACAATGGCGGCAAGAAATTAAAGAGAAAAAGAGTAGAGCCAGTCAATGAGAAAGGAAATTCCGAGATGCTCAAGCGTGAGAAGACTTTTTACAAGAGAATTTGGTATAAAGGTAAAATGAGAAGGTAGGGTTAAAAACTCGGGTGTTAGAGTTAGAAAAATCCCTACATCAGTATCGTAGTCGTAACTCTGTAATCAAGTTGAAGGCTAGTTAGAGCAAAATTGAAGAGCTAAAAGGAAAGTAGAAGAACTCGAAACCACGCTACAAAACTGTGAACTTCGAGTTAAACTCCTGGAAGCAAATAATGAGCAGTGGCAACAACAGCTTCATCGATCTCAAGATTAGGTTAGGGATAGGGATTACATCATGGGTGGAGCTTTGGCTCAAATACGAGATGTGGCTAATCATTTACAAACCTTAGCAGTCTAGGCTGACGTACTGAGTTTAAAATACGAGTCAGAATCAGATCAAGGCCGAGAGTTAGCTTGGTTTCTTAGGAAGGTTAAGGCCTTAAGTATTAGGGCGAGGCCTTATATGTAATTCGTTTTATGTAAAGAAATTTGTTTTCTAGAAAAGTTACTCTAATGAAATTAAATAAGAGTCAATGCCTTTTTTTGGCATGCATTTTATGCATTAGCATTACATTGCCTCATATGCATTAAATCTCAGAAAGAGACCCTAAAATCATGACAGTTACCCTGGAATATTGTTATGGTACATGAGGAAAAACTAAAGCAATAGACCAACGATTGGAAAGATTAGAGCAAATACAAAAAGAAATGCAAGACCAGCTACAAATACAGATGCAAGAACAATTGGCCAAAATTCAACAAGACATGAAGGATCAGATGCTAGAATCCCAAAAGAATATGATGAGCCAATTAACTCAGTTGCTGACTGGAGGGCTAGAAAAAGGAAAAAGCCCTATGGTCAATTCCGGGGATGATAACGAGAACCCTGTTTATCCTCCAGGCTTTAACCCAACAAACACCCAAGCACAACCAAACGTATATCCACAAAGGGTGTCCGTTAACATTAGACCCCAATATCAGACTGGTACCTCAGCACCAACAAACTTCCCGATAGGTTCAGGCTCCAACCCAGAAGACTATCCAGCGAATCCCGTTGTCCCTGATCTTGATGATATATCAGAAATAGAAAAGGTGAGAGTAGAGCTCCCAAAGCAACTTTAAGACCGATGCAGATGGCTAGAATAGAAATTCAAGGTATTGGATATCGCTGATTACCATTGTAGAATTGATGCTAAAGACTTGAGCCTAGTTCCAGATCTCGTGCTCCTGCCCAAGTTTAAGACCCCGGAATTTGAGAAATATAATGGGACCAGTTGCCTTGAAGCTCACATTATGATGTTTTGTAGGAAGATGACAGGATATGTTAATAATGATCAGTTGTTAATTCACTGTTTTCAAGACAGCCTGACTGGGTCTGCCGCCAAATGGTATAATCAATTAAGCCATTCCCAAATCAATTCATGAAAGGACCTGGCACAGGCCTTCATGAAACAATATGGCCATGTAACAAATATGGCACCCGACAGAATCACACTGCAAAACATGGAGAAAAAGCCAAGCGAGAGCTTCAGGCAATATGCTCAAAGGTGGAGGGAAGTCGCGAGACAAGTCCAACCACCTCTGCTAGAAAAGGAAACGACAATGCTCTTCATTAATACCCTAAAGGCTCCATTCATTAATCACATGTTGGGAAGCACAATTAAGAGTTTCTCAGACATAATAATGTCCAGTGAGATGATAGAAAATGCAATAAGGTGTGGAAAAATAGAAGCCGGGGAAAAAGCCAAGAGAACGACCCCAAGAAAAAAAGAAAATGAGGTAAATAATACGAGTACGTATGATAAGGGCTATTCAAAGCCAATTACTGTAAGTCAGCCAAGGGTAGTGGCTACTAGCCATCAAGGCCCCTCAAGGCAAGAATCCAACACAAGGTAAAATATGGAGAAACTCTAATTTACACCCATCACAATGACGTATAGGGAGTTGTACCAAAATTTGTTTAATGTATATGTAGTATCCCCTTTCTACCTAAAGCTTATGCAACCTCTATTCCCCAAATGGTACGATGCGAATGCCCAATGCGAATACCACGTAGGAATCATGAGACACTCAATCGAGAACTGTAGCGCTTTTAAAAAGTTAATCGAAAGACTCATCAAAATGGGCATTGTGAGATTCGATGATCCATATGGTGTAGAGAACCCGTTACCTAACCATTCTGACAAAGGGATAAACGCAATAATTGAGAATGCGGGGAAGAGAATCAAGATGATATAGTAGAAGTGAAAACCCCATTGAGAGGGGTTTGGAAGAAAATGGTAGAAAGTGGATTAATCACATAAGATTTAAGGGAGAAATCCCAAAAAGCAAGGAACTACTGCGAGTTTCATGATGAAGAAGGTCATGAAATTTAAAGATGTAATGAATTCAAATCCCTAGTACAAGGTTTGATGGTCAATAAGGAGCTAGAATTCTTTTAATATACCGAAGGCCTAGAAGGAGAAGATGTATGCGTCTCAGAAGAGGGGTCAACAGAGAAGATATATAAAGTCAACCACCCAGTGGTTATCATTTCGCGACCAAGAAGCAATGAAACCAGAGTACGAATTACACCAAAAGTCATAATCCTGAAACCTGTAGCCTTTCCCTACAAGGATAACAAGAGGGTTCCCTAGAATTATAACTGCAACGTGACGATGACGGGAGAATAGAACCCAATTAGCGCTTCATAAGAAGGTCAAGATGTGGATTTCTACACGCGCAGTGGGAGGCGCTACAACCCATCAAATGCAAAGGCTGAGCCTGTAAAAGGAAAATCCTTGCGGTTGAACAAAAGAAAGAAAAGGCGGGCAGACTTGAATTACCTGTTAACGAGCTGGCAACTGAAGAGGAGGCTAAAGAGTTTTTGAAATTCTTAAAACATAGCGAGTATAGCGTTGTGGAGCAACTGCATAAACAACCAGCTCGCATATCAGTGCTAGCTTTACTCTTAAGCTCGGAGGTACATCATAGCACGTTGATGAAAGTATTAAATGAAACTTATGTGCTAATGGTATCTCCATCAACAAGCTAGACTGTCTAGTCAGTAACATAAGCACCGATAATTTTATCTTTTTTAATGATGATGAAATACCACCTGGAGGCATGGGATCGACTAAGGCTTTGCACATCACCACCCGCAGCAAGGGATATACACTGCCAAGAGTGTTAATTGATAATGGATCCGCACTGAATGTCTTACCCTTATCCACACTAAATAGATTACCAGTGGATAGCTCTCATATGAAGACTTGTCAGAACATAGTGAGAGTATTTAATGGTACCGAAAGAAAAGTGATGGGAAGGATTGAGATACCTCTTTTGATTGGTCCAAACACGTATGAAGTAGATTTCCTGGTGATGGACATCAAGCCTTCTTATAATTGCTTATTGGAAGGCATTGGATTCACTCGGCTGGGGCAGTGCTATCATCACTGCACCAAAAGCTAAAGTTGATAACTGAGGGTCGACTAGTAACGATAAAAGCGGAAGAAGATATTATTGCATCCGTAACCAGTGACGTGCCATACATAAGGGCAGACTATAAAGTGATAGAATTTTCTTTTCGATCGCTGGAATTTGTAAATGCAACCTTCATTGTCGAAGGGAACAAGGCTCAAGAAATATCTCTAAGGGAAAGTTGAGGTACCAATTCTGATGGATAAACGAGATCACTTTGGCTTGAGATATAAGCCAAATGCGAAGCAAAAGAAGAAAGAATTGGATAAGAAGCAGGAAAGGAGAAGAGCACGATTAAGTGGGGAAGAAATCAAATGGGAACCGATGACTTTTCCCCATATATCTAGAACATTTATGTCAGGAGGAATTATTCACCTTGAACGGAAGATGACAAGAAAAAAACTGCTGAAGAAATGATGGGAAATCTGAACATCAACACCATATCTGAAGAGGGAATTTTAGAAGGAAATTTATCGGGCATTCGCCCTTATGTACCTGGAAGTGTTCTGAACAATTGGACTGCGGAAGAGATTCCTGTAGTTTTTAGAGCTAATTTAGAGTAATGTTTAAAACACACTTGTTACTCTAAGCCTAGGAGTAATAAGAATCCTTTTGTGAAATAGGCATATGTTTAACATCTTTATTTCAATAAAATGCATCTTTGCGTATCATTTTGAGAAAATATTCTTCCATTCTTTCATTTTATTCCTAATCATACCATACAGATAGTTATTTTTAGATTCTTTTGTTCTTTGGATCTTCCTTCGTTCCTATAATAGGTCTCCAGATATCAATGATATGAGCGACGCTGCTACTAACTCAGAATCTCCTTTTGAGCAAGATATGTGTCTAGAGAAACCTCAGGACTTTGGAGATGACAGAGATTGTAACCTATCTCCTGATTTGTTAAGGATGGTAGAACAAGAAGAGAAACAGATTCTACCTCACAAAGAGTCAGTAGAAATTGTGAACTTGGGAGACAAACAAAAAAAGAAAAAAGTGAAAATTAGAGTTTGCATTACCACAGAGATAAAGCGGGACCTCATTGAGTTGCTCCAAGAATTCAAAGATGTCTTCGCATGGTCGTATCAAGACATGCCTGATCTAAGTACTGATATCGTGGTACACTGGCTCTCCATAAAGGAAGAGTCAAAGCCAGTTCAACAGAAGCTCCAAAGGATGAGACCTGATATTGTGATAAAAATAAAAGAAGAAGTCAAGAAGTAATTCGATGTTGGTTTCCTACAGGTGGTTAAATACTCAAAATGGGTAGCCAATATTGACCCTATCCCTAAAAAAGAGGGAAAAGTATAAATATGCATAGAATATAAGGACCTGAACAAAGCCAGCCCGAAGGACAATTTCCCATTGCCCCATATCGACACCTTAGTGGACAGCACAACAGGTTACTCATTATTCTCCTTCATGGATGGCTTCTCAGGATACAACCAAATAAAAATACATCCTGAAGACATGGATAAGACCACATTTGTAACAATGTGGGGAGCATTTTGCTATAAGGTGATGCCATTTAGACTAAAAAACGTAGGAGCAACATATCAGAGAGCAATGGTAACCCTGTTCTATGATATGATGCATAAAGAAATTGAAGTTTATGTCGACAACATGATCGCTAAATCTCGAACAGAAGAGGAGCATGTGCAAGTCTTGAGGAAATTATTCTTGAGGTTGAGGAAATTCCAGCTAAATCTTAATCCAACAAAATGTACCTTCGGGGCCAGGTCAGGGAAACTTCTAGGATTCATAGTATGCGAAAAGGGATTGAGATTGACCCGGATAAAGTCAAGGCTATATAGGAGTTGCCTCCTGTACAGGCCCAAATCTGCCGGGGCCCATACAAATACAAAACAAAAACAAATAAAAAAATAAAACCCAATAATTAAAGTCGATCAGTCCATTTCTTACATAGCCCAACAACAAAAAATAACAGACCCAATATTATTAAAACCAGACCCAAATACTAAAACCCTAAGCCCAGGCCCAAAATTAAGCCAACTTTCGGCAGATGCTTACAGGAAAACCTAGCCCTGCAACCATGCGCCGTAGCCCTCGCCTCTGTACTCCAGCTACCTTCCGTACCTGCAAGCAAATGCGAAAGCAACAACACAGCAAATGGGAGAAACAAACAAATTTGTATTTTCTTTTTTCGTTTTTCTGTTTTCGGCTATAAAAGCCCTCAAATTTTCATTGTATTTTTTTAGGAGGGCATACTACAAAAAAGACAACAATCAATAGAAGTGTGATTAAAGTTTTCGAAAGGTGATTTTCTTTTTCTCTCTGTTTTCATCGTCGATTGGTTTCATTTTTGTAAATAGGAAAAAAAACAAAGAAAAGGGTTAAAGAAAGAAAACCTTCGGGCTCTGTCACCGGGAACGGCCGAGGTAGCCACTTCCGATGAAAGTGGCCGAAAATTGAAAGGTTCTCTGAGTTTTGGGTCATTTTCGTGAGGATTTTGAGTGTTTTTGAACTCGGATTTGAGTTTGGAGGGTCGAAAGAGCTAAGAGGGGTTTTTCTTTTTGTGATTTCTTGCCACCGGGCAAGGCGGAGCTCGTCGCCGACGATCGGTGGGCACCATGGATCTCACTGGATTTGATGGCCGGATTAGGAGAGAAAACAGAGTGTTTTGAATTTTTTTTAGGGCATTAGGCAGAAATGAAGTTTTAAAAAAAAATTGGTTTAAATAAATGTATGAAACGACACCGTTTTGGCCGTTGCCCATAGACACTTAAATGGCGTCGTTTCACGCCAAACCCACGCATGACCCGGCCCAGTTAAAGGGTCCGCGTGTTTTGACCAAATGGTCTAATTGCGCAACAGGCCCTTCCGCTTTTACAGCGCGCTTCAATTTAGTCTTTTTTTTATTCTTTTTCTTTTCTTTTAATTTTGTCGCATGATTTTATTCGTATTGCATTTTGGTCCTCCGTAGAACGGTGCTTTTAGAGGGCCTGGGATATTTTCCCTTTCGCCCCACTGTTGTTCTCGCTCGTTCGAATTGACCCTCCCATTTTATATTATTTCTGATATTGCCTTAAAATTCTATTTTAAGGCTCAAACTAGTCCTTTTTTATTATTTTCGCTATGCTATTATTAAATTAACAAATTTAATCTATTATTTCTATTATTATATTTCTATTTGTATTTATGTATTAATATCATTATTTTCATTATTTTTTTTACTATTACTATTTTCTATTATTATTACTATTATCTCTTATTATTATCCCTATTATTATTAACATATCATTATTCTTATTCTTATTCTTATTATTATTAATTTCATATTATTATCATTATTAACGTATTATTATATTTTTTATTATTTTATTATCTATCATTATTATTATATTTCTTTTATATTTGTTTACATTAAATTTTTTATATGCATTTATTTATCTTACCACTCATTTGTATATATCCTTTTATATATATAATTTTAAAGCTTTAGCTTTCTATTTATTTCATTATTATATTACTATTTTCAATACCATCATTATGATTAATTTTATTTTCGTTCATATCATTTTACACCTTGATTATTTATTTACGTAATATTAGGTCTTTAACTTTTTTTTTGTTTTGTGTGTTGGTTATTTTTATTTGTTATTTTATTTATATTTTGCTTATTTTATTTTATTCTCGATGCATTTGTTATTTTGTTACGCATATTAACAACGTGATTTATTTTTATATTTTTACTACAAATTCATATCGCATTAATTTTTACCCGAATTCGTAAAAAAGGAAAATTTTCAATAACAAGACAATATTTCGTGTTTAGAAATTCGAAAAATCGTGCCCTAACGTGCTGGGTTTCGATTTTTCGTTTGACCAAATGACCAAACACCCTTTTTAAATTTCCGTCTGTGTTTTTTCAATAAAAAAAGGCAATATTTCGTATTTGAAAATTCGAGAAATCGTGCCCTAACGTGCTGGGTTTCGATTTTTCGTTTGACCAAATAACCGAATATCCTCTTAAAATTTCAATGCATGAATTTTGGAAATTATGAGATGATCTTGGTATCGAGGGTTTGAAATGTCATATCCTAACGTGCTGGATATGATATTTTATTTCTTCGGAACAAGAAAATCTCAATATCCACTTTGAGTTATCCAAACATTTTTTTAAAGGGATTGTATTTTAAAATCTTTACAATTTTTTGACATTAGGACATTAATTAATCAATTAGGTACCAATTTTGGGCGTTACGAGGGTGCTAATCCTTCCTCATACATAATCGACTCCCGAACTCATTTTCTTGAATTTCGTAGGCCAAAATCGATGTTTTAATAAAACAAGATATTTTATAAGGTGATCCGATCACACCTAAACAAAAAGGATTGGTGGCGACTCTATATTTCGTTTTAAATTAATCCCCGTTTTTCAAAATAAAAATGGTTTCGACACCTCCGCCGTGCACTCAAAAAGAAGTTTGAGGATTCTTAGAAAGACTAAATTACATCACCTAGTTTATTTCACAACTAACTGAGAAATGCAACCCCATATTTCATCTCCTTAAGAAACACAATCCAGGTGTTTGGGATGATGAGTGCCAAAAGACTTTCGATAAGGTCAAACAATACCTGTCCAATGCCTTAGTGCTGACGCCACCTAGTCCAGATAAGCCGCTAATACTATATTTAGCAGTATTTGAGAATTCTATAGGATATGTGTTTGGCCAACACGATGAGTCAGGAAGGAAAGAAAGGGCGATATACTACCTCAGTAAGAAGTTTACTGAGTGTGAAACGAGATACTTGCCAATTGAGAAGTTAAGTTGTGTTGTGCCTTAATCTGGGCAACCTGAAGATTGTGATAGTACAAATTGTACCACATAACTTGGCTCATTTCGAAATTAGACCCTCTAAAGTACATGATGGAGTCGACTGCTTTGAATAAAAGGATGACCCAATGGCAAATTGTACTTTCTGAATTTCATATAGTCTATGTGAATTAGAAAGCTGCAAAATGGAGTGCAATAGCAGATTTTCTAGCCAGTAGAGCTCTAGAGGATTACGAGCCTTTGAACTTTGATTTTCCAAACGAAGATCTAATGTATGTTGCCACCACTGAAGAAGACTCTCAAGAAGGCCATCCTTGGAAACTAAACTTTGACGGAGTAAATGTTGTGAGTAATGGAATTGGGGCAGTCCTAGTATCCCCAGATGGAGATCATTATCCATTTACTAGTAAATTGGATTTTGATTGCACAAATAACATGGCAGAATATGAAGCATGCATCATGGGTATCAGTGCAGCCATAGAATGGGAGATCAAAGTACTGGAGGTATATGGGGATTCTGCGCTAGTGATCTATCAACTTAAAGGTGAATGGGAGGCAAGAGATCCCAAGTTGATCGATTATCGAGGGTTGGTCATTGAATTAATTAAAAAGTTTGATGATATCACCTTCTGCTACCTCTCGCGAGAAGAAAATCAGGTGGCTGATGCCCTAGCAACTTTAGCTTCCATGGTCAAGGAGAACAAACAAGAGGGTGTGAAACCGATCAAAATGAGTATTTATGAGGCTCCGGCTCATTGTTACAACATCGAAGAAAAAGAAGAAAAGGATGATCATTCTTGTTACCACGATATACTGCGATATGTGAAGAATCGTGAATACCCAGACTAAGCCACTAAGAATGATAAAAAGATGCTGAGAAGACTGGCCAGTGACTATGTCTTGGATGGGGAGATCCTATATAAAAAAAGAAAGAATCAGGTGCTCCTAAGATGTGTAGACGCTAACGAGGCCAAGAAAATCTTGGAAGAAGTCCACGAGGGTGTCTGCGGAACACATGCTAATGGTTTCACAATGGCCAGGCAAACCATGAGGTTCGGGTATTATTGGTCCACAATGGAAGGGGATTGCATCAGTTATGCCAAGAAGTGCCAAATCCATGGAGATAAGATTCACGTGCCTTCTTCACCTTTTCATGTTATGACTTCTCCATGAACTTTCTCTATGTGGGGCACGGATGTCATTAGGCCAATTTCGCCAAAAGCCTCAAATGTGCATCGATTCATTTTTGTGGTCATCGACTACTTCACCAAGTGGGTAGAGGCTGCTTCATATGCCAATGTTACAAAGTTAGCAGTTAGCAAATTCTTGAAGAAGAAAATCATTTGCCGATATGGAATGCCAGAAAGGATCATATCTGACAATGTATTGAATTTGAACAACGGCAAAAATATCAGAAGTCTGTAGTCAGTTCAAGATCAGACACCATAACTCATCACCGTATCACCCGAAAATGAAAGGTGCAGTCAAGGCAGCCAATAAAAACATTAAGAAGATCGTAGGGAAAATGACTAAGACTTATAAATATTGGCATGAGAAGTTACCATTTGCCCTCTATGCTTATCAAACATCTATCAGGACCTTTATCGGGGTAACGCCTTCTCATTGATTTATGGAATGGAGGCAGTTTTGCCCATTGAAGTTGAGATTCCTTCTCTCCGGGTTTTGTTAGAATTGAAGTTGGATGAAGCAGAATAGACTCAATCCTGATATGATCAGCTAAACTTGATTGAAGAGAAAAGGTTGAAAGCCATTCGTCATGGTCAGATGTACCAAAAGTGAATGGTGCGAGCTTACAACAAAAAAGTTCGTCCCAAAGAATTTCATGAGGGGGACCTAGTATTGAAAAAGATCCTACCCATACAAAAGGACTTCAGAGGGAAATGGATGTCGAATTGAGAAAGACCTTATGTGGTAAAGAAGGCCTTTTCTGGAGGAGCATTGATATTGACCGAGATGGATGGAAAAAACCTGCCTAATCCAGTGAATTCAGATTCGGTCAAGAAATACTTCACCTAAAAAAAAAGGAGAGGCCAAGGCGAAAACCCGCAAAGGGTGCCTTGAGACTAAAAGGGTTTATAGTTGAAAACCCAGAAAAGGGAAACTCAAATTTTGATCGAAGATGGGGCATGTGGTAGTCTTGTATTCTCAAAAATAATATTGAAGAAAAACATTACATCTTGGGGCATCAGCAAAGTACTCTAGATCCCCTAAATACATAATCGAGTTCAAAATAGTCATCAAGAAGTTTGTGCAGAGAAGCTCATGCTGCGATATCTGGGGCACTGACTTTCACCTTACCTGCTTTGTACTTTAGTAAAATTTGCTATTTTGATTAATCCTATTCATTTCGAGCTTTGCTTCCAATAAATTTCAGTCTTGTCCATTGTTACAATCTTTTTTAAGCATTTTTTATTGAAATAACGATTAATGGACTCATAATATTCACGTAAAAGGAGTTTTGCATATTGCTCTGAAAAGCTTCTAAATAGTATAGGGACCTGAAACAGGACCAATAGTTAGAACTAACCCAAACCTAAAGGTTGGAAACATTTGAGAAAGAATAGTCTAAATTGTGACTATTTCTTCTGATTTTCTGCCAAAGATACCAGCTGAACAAGAATGCTTGGTAACACATCAGTGACAGAACCTCAATGAGCAACAAACAATGACAACCTAAGCACTAGAAAGAGATTATTCTCAAAAAATGACATTTTGCATTCATGCAAATATCATTCATACACATCTAGTTAGGAGCATTTGATTCATTTTTTTATCATGACATCATAATCACTTGGCATAAATAGGCCCACGAAATGGATTCTACAGGTCATGTTCCCCAGAAAATGGTTGACAGATCAGACGAATCACAAATCCTACACCCCTGAAGTTGCAGCGGGATGGATTGAAGTTATCATAGCAAATCTTATCTCTCTGAAGTTGCAGTAGAGCATACTACAACTATAAACCTTATCTCTCTGAAGTTACAGTAGAGCAGGTTGAAATTACAAGTCTTATCTCCCTGAAGTTGCAATGGAGCAGACTGAAGATAGCGAATCTTATTTCCCTGAAGTTGTAGTGGAACAAATTAAAGCTAAAAATTACAAATCTTATCTCCCTAAAGTTACAGTGGAGTAGATCGAAGATAGCGAATCTTATTTCCCTGAAGTTGCAGCGGAATAGATCAAGCTACAGGTCATAAATCCTATACCTCTGAAGTTATAGTAGGTCGGATCAAACCTACAATGACGAATCTTATCTCCCTGAAGTTGCAGAGGAGTAGATTGAAGCCACTAATCTTACCTCCCTGAAGTTGCATTGGAGTGGATCGAAGATAGCAAATCTTATTTCTCTAAAGTTGCAGTAGAGTAGATTAAAGCTATAAATCTTATCTCCCTAAAGTTGCAGTAGAGCAGGTTGAAGACGACTAATCTTATTTCCTTGAAGTTGTAATGGAATAGATTCAAGTTATAGGCCACAAACCTTATCTCTCTAAAGTTGCAGTAGAGCAGGTTAAAATTACGAGTCTTATCTCCCTGAAGTTGCAGTGGAGCAGACTGAAGACAGCGAATCTTATTTCCCTGAAGTTGTAGTGGAACATATTAAATCTACAAATTACAAATCTTATCTCCTCGAAGTTGTAGTGAAGCAGATTAAAGCTACAAATCTTATCTCCCTAAAGCTGTAATGGAGCAGATTGAAGCTACTAATCTTATCTCCTTGAAATTGCAGTGGAGCAGATTAATGCAAACTAATCCAATACCTCTGAAGTTGCAGTAAGTCGGATTAAATCTACCATAACATGTCTTATCTCCCTGAAGTTGCAGCGGAGCAGACTAAAACCACAAATCTTATATATTTGAAGTTGCAGCGGAGCAGATTGAAGCTACAAGTCCTGTCTCTCAGAAATGGTGGTGGAGTGGATCGAAGCAACAAGATGCAGTGGGCTGGAATAAGGCTAACTGAAGAAGAGGAGCACCAAAGAAGTCAAGACTCAGCACGACAAGGCAAAATTGACCCTTTTTAAAGTCTTTACTTCGTTCTCGTTACACAATAACGAGCAAAGAGAGGTAGCTGTTGTTGGCCAATTCTGCTCGAGGCCCATAAACAAAAATCAAAATAAATTAAGGTCCACAGTCCCATTATAGCCCCAAAAATTAAACCATCAACCCAAATTTCTAATGGCCTAATAGAGGTCCAGAACCTAAACTGATTCAGAAACACTAGGGTTTCTGAAACCCTAGGCGCGTCGCCCCTAGCCTCTGCCTATCCTTCCACCTCTTGTCAGCACCGCCCTCAACTTGCCACTGCCACCTGCAAAACAGCAGTAGAAAAGACAGTGGATTAGCAATATTGAAAGGTTGTATTCGGCTATAAAAAGCCACAAAGAACATGTATTTTTTGGGAACACATATCAAATACAAAAAGAGAAAAAGGCAGTAAAAGAACAAAAAAGTTCAAAAAAGTGTTAAGGTTACCTTTTTATTTTTATTTTTCATTTTATTTTCCTTTTTTTCGAATCTGTTTATATACATATATATAAAAAAAGAGTATAAAAAAGAAAAAAAACTTACCTATTTTTTGATCGCCGAAAAAAAAAAAATCAATTTTATGGTTACCGTATACGGCGGCGCCATCGCCGGCAACCGGCGACCAGTGCATTGGCCAATGGCCGGAGCTTGGCCGGAGAGAGCTTTTTTCAGATTTTTTTTAAACAATGGCTAAATGATTTTTTTGTCAAAAAACTAACTTATATAGGCCCCCAAAACGACGTCGTTTTAGGACTGGCCTCAAACGCCCAAAAAGACGTCGTTTTGTCCTTACTCGACCCAATCCGACTCGGCCTAGGATCTGTGTGTTTTTAAACGGAAGGGCTAATTGCACCTTTAGCCCATCCGCTTTTTAATGTTTTTGTAATTAAGTTTTTTTTTTAATTTTTACCTTATAGTTTATTTCGTTTACATTTTAGTCCCTTTTTGAACGATGCCGTTTTGGAGGAGAAGGGAAAATTTCCCATTTAGTCCCTCCTTGTTAATCGCGCGTTCAGCTTGGTCCATTACCTTTCTTTAATTTTCGATTTCATCCCTAAAATTTGTTTAGCCTCCAATTTTTGTCCTTATTTTATTTTCTCTAAATATTTTTGCATTCTTATTTATTTTACATTTTTATCTATCTATTTTATTTAAATTTCTATTTTTTATATTCATTTTAATTTCACCTTAATTCATAAATTCAACCCTTTTACGTTCTTATTTTCTTATTTTATTTTATTTACTTTTTATTTTATTTATCTGTTTATATGTTTATATTTTGCCCTAAATTCCATTTTATTTCTAAATTGAACCCTTTTTATTTTAACTTTTTATTTATTCCCTTATAATTATTATTTATGTTTATCATCTTCCTTATTATTATTCTACTACTCGTATTAGTATCGTTTTCACTATCTTTATTATTATTATTATTATTATTATTATTATTATTATTATTATTATTATTTTAAACCATTTTACATATTATTTATTTATTTATTGGTTTACTATTAGGTTCTATTATTTTTTTATTTTTTTATTTAGTTTTTACCTATTATTTTTCTTTTTATGTATATAGCTTGTTTGTTTTAGCTCTTTATTTTTTTTATTTTCGTCCTTATTATTGTCATTCATACTACGCATTTATTATTATTTTGTTATGCATATTAGTACCGTGACTTATTTTTTTACATTTTTACTACAAATTTGTATTACATTAATCTTTATCCGATATATAATTTTTTAAACAAACAATGTTTCATATTTTGAGATTCGAAAAGTTGTTCCTTAACTTACGGGGTTTCAATTTTCTCGATAAATCCAAATAAACGAATTTTTTTAAAGCACGGATTTTAAATATTCTCGGGAATTAAGAATTGATCGTGTTCTAACTTACGGAATATGATTTCTTTCTAAAACCGAGATAATCAAATATCTTTTAAAATAAATAAACTTTTTGGAGTTAATTCTCATTTCAAGAATTTAAGGCATAGTGTCCTAACTTACGGGACATAATTTTTTTCTCGATTAACGTGAAATACCCCATTTTTCTCAAAAAAATTTAAATAATATTTTAAAAAAGGATCATATTTTTAAAATCTTTTCAAATTTTTAATTTCTGACACTAAAGACACCAAGTAATCAATTAGGTACCAATTTTGGGCATATCGAGGGTGCAAATCCTTTCTCGTGCGTAACCGACTCCTGAACCCGTTTTCTGGATTTTGTAGACAAAAAATTATCGTTTTAATAAATCTAAATTTTTATTAAAATAATTGAATTACGAGGTGATCCGGTCCCACTTAAATAAAAAGGATTGGTGGTGACTCCCATTTTTCGTTTTCAAAATCAAAGTCGACCCCTTTTACAAAAAAATGGTTTCGACAGCTTGGCGACTCCACTGGGGACCATTAATAAGAGAGTCAAGCCAGGAGTTGATTACTTTTTGTTGAAAATTGAAAACTTGGTTTAAATTTACGATCCTTTTGTTGCATTTCATCTGTCTTTGTTGTGATCTTCATTATTTTGGTTTATAATTACTTTACTGGATATATTTCTGCACATTGCATCGCATAATCGGTCGATTTTACCCTTTTAAGTGGGAGTGAGAAGCTATTCCTTCGTGAGGTCTTCACCTCCGTATAGGATAGCGAATCACTTTCGGGATACATCCATACCTATGTCTTCATGAGATTTTTAGCTCCGTATAGCCATAGAGAAATGTGTTCCCTTAAGCTAAACTCGGTCCATATGAGCCTATAATGGGTGAGGATCGAGGAATCTACTGGTTCAGGTACCTTTACTTTAGAACCAAACCCCATATAGTGAACCTTAAGAACCTACCCTAGGTAGAACCGCACCAAACCCTAGTGGTTACCCGAGTAGGTGCTTTACTTATTATTCTTCGCTTGCTTTAAACTGTGTATGAAGTACTGACTTGTTTTGTTTGCATGGCATTTTCATCACAAAAAGGTGTTGATTTACATTCGGTTGCTAAATAGATAACTTATCATTGTATCATGTGCATTAAATCTCACAAAGAGACCTTAAAATCATGGCAGTTACCCTATAATATTGTTATGGTACACGAGGAAAAACTAAAGTAATGGACCAAAGATTGGAAAGATTAGAGCAAATGCAAAAAGAAATACAAGATCAGCTGCAAATACAGATGCAAGAATAATTAGCCAAAATTCAACAAGACATGAGGGATCAGATGCTAGAATCCTAAAAGAATATGATGATCCAATTAACCCAGTTGCTGACTGGAGGGCTAGAAAAAAGAAAGAACCCTATGGTCAATTCCAGGGATGATAACTAGGACCTTGCTTATCCTCCAAGCTTTACCCCAACAAACACCCAAGCACAACCAAAAGCATATCCACAAAGGGTGTCCGTTAACATTAGACCCCAATATTAGACTGGTACCTCAACACCAACAAACTTCCTGACAGGTTCAGGCTCCAACCCAGAAGACCATCCAACGAATCCCATTGTCCCTGATCTTGATGATATAGTAGAAATAGAAAATACGAGAGTAGAGCTCCCAAAGTAACTTGAAGACCGATGTAGATGGCTAGAAGAGAAATTCAAGGCACTGGAAAACGCTGATTACCATTGTGGAATTGATGCTAAAGACTTGAACCTGGTTCCAGATCTAGTGCTCCCGCCCAAGTTTAAGACCCCGGAATTTGTGAAATATATTGGGACCAGCTGCCCTGAAGCTCACTTTTGATGTTTTGTCGGAGGATGACAGGATATGTTAACAATGATCAGTTGTTAATTCACTATTTCCAAGACAGCTTGACCGGGGCTGCTGCCAAATGGTATAATCTATTAAGTCGTGCCCAAATCAATTCATGGAAGGACCTGGCACTGGCCTTCATGAAATAATATGGCCTTGTAACAGATATGACACCCGACAGAATCACTCTGCAAAACATGGAGAAAAAGCCAAGCGAGAGCTTCAGGCAATATGCTCAAAGATGGAGGGAAGTCGCGATGCAAGTCCAACCACCTCTGCTAGAAAAGGAAACGACAATGCTCTTCATTAATACCCTAAAAGCTCCATTCATTAATCACATGTTGGGAAGCACAACTAAGAGTTTCTCGGACATAATAATGTCCCGTGAGATGATAGAAAATGTAATAAGGTGTGGAAAAATAGAAGCCGGGGAAAACGCTAGGAGAACGGCTCCATTTATTATTTTTTGTGTTACTATTATTATTATTATTATTATTATTATTATTATTATTATTATTATTATTTTAAACCATTTTACATAGTATTTATTTATTGGTTTACTATTAGGTTCTATTATTTTTTTATTTTTTTGTTTAGTTTTTACATATTATTTTTCTTTTTATTTATATAGTTTGTTTGTTTTAGCTCTTTATTTTGTTTTATTTTCGTCCTTATTATTGTCATTCATATTACGCATTTATTATTATTTTGTTATGCATGTTAGTACCGTGACTTATTTTTTACATTTTTACTACAAATTTGTATTACATTAATCTTTATTCGATACATAATTTTTTTTAAACAAACAATGTTTCGTATTTTGAGATTCAAAAAGTCGTTCCCTAACTTACGGGGTTTCGATTTTCTTGATAAATCCAAATAAACAAACGTTTTTTTTAAAGCACGAATTTTAAATATTCTCGGGAATTAAGAAATGATCGTGTTCTAACTTACGGAATATAATTTCTTTTTAAAACCGAGATAATCAAATATCTTTTAAAATAAATAAACTTTTCGGAGTTAATTCTCGTTTCAAGAATTTAAGGCAGTGTGTCCTAACTTACAGGACGTAATTTAAATAAAATTTTAACAAAGGATCATATTTTTAAAATCTTTTCAAATTTTCAATTTTCGACACTAAAGATACCAAGTAATCAACTAGGTACCAGTTTTGGGCTTATCGAGGGTGCAAATCCTTCCTCGTGTGTAACCGACTCTTGAATCCATTTTCTGGATTTTGTAAACCAAAAATCATCAATTTAATAAATCTAAATTTTTATTAAAATGATTGAATTACGAGGTGATCCGATCACACCTAAATAAAAAGGATTGGTGGTGACTCCCATTTTTCGTTTTCAAAATCAAAGTCGACCCCTTTTACAAAAAAATGGTTTCGACATTAAATATATTATCTTGAAAATTTTGTCAAGGGTAAAGTTGTCATAATTTTACCAGGGTAAAGTTGTCATAATTTTACCATGGGTAAAATTGGGATGAGAAAACTATTTAATTAAATATAAATATTGAAGTTTATTTTGAAAATAGAAGAAAAGAATCAAGTTGGATCAAATTACAAAGTCCTAGGTTGAAAAATCCTAGAAGTACTCGTAATTGAACCCAATGTAAGAAAGTTCCAAAATCCCCTCATGGAATATGAAGGGGCGACAACCCTAGTAGGAATACTAGGGGTGTAACGCCCACCCTAATCCTCTTCTAAGTAGAGAGTGTTTTTCTATTTGGAATCAACTTCTCTAATTCAACAATGGTAAATAGATTTCACCGATAGAGCTATTTACACAATTTTAAGATATCATTATTCGGCCTGAAAATAGAGAGAATTTTATCTCTAAGAATTAAATATATTTTCTGAAATAACAAATCTACCAGTTTCTATTTGAGAAGAGAATTTTCATTCTCACTTCAAAAGAAAAGAAAACTATTTCTAGTTTTTGTGTTTGATTCGATTTGGCCGAGCCCACACTCGAGGCAATTCGTGGTACGAGAATAGAAGAGAAGATCATTTAGTTGAAAGCCGGGAATAAAAAGGATCCGTCTATCTGAAAACACAAGTACATTTTGGTTTAGGTTTTTTTGTTATAAATATCACAAACCAGGTTTGTTTTCAAAATTTTTATTTTTCGTTGTGCAAGAAAACCTTTTTCAAACCTAATTTTTCCAACAAGCTCAATCACAATACTATAGTAGAATGATTTCATGACTAAATAATTTATAATTAATAGGCGAAAAGCTAGAATTTAATTATAAATCATTTGAGCCCTAATCACATATGTTCAATCGATCCCTCTGCTAGCTCTTTGAAACCAAAAATGAATTGAATGTTGAATCAAATGAACATAAATGGATAGAAATGATAATATTAGAGAAATGAGTTACATTAAAAAAATGAATGTAGTTTCTCTTCAAATATGAAAATGACTTGATAATTAATTTAAGTTTTTCGAATTATTATTTAATTAATTGAAGTTTGAAAAATGGAATTAAATTGATAAGTATTTGTGAATCTGTAGAATGTAGAAATTAAATATATTTTCTCATAAACTCTTTTACGGTAAAATTTTCATGATTTTAATGGAATAAGAATATGGTTGAGAAAATTATTTAATTAGGAAATTTTATTTATTTAAATTAATTTAATAAATAATGTCTATTTTGAGAGAATAGAAAAACATGTACTAGGTTGGATTAAATTATAAAGTCTTGGGTTAAAAGTCCAAGAAGCACATATAATTGGACCCAATACAAGAGACACCTTGAATCTCCATCATAGCACATATGAGGGTAGGCACACCCAATTAGTCACCCATCTAGCCTAGTTCAACTATAAGATTGATTTTTTTATTAAATAAACATTAAATGCATTCTACTAATTCATCTGTGGTTTCATTTCCTCTCCCTATAATAGATGGTATCGGTAAAATTAAAAATTCAATAAGATGCACAATTTTTGAAATATTGTTATTCTTCTCGAAAATAGTGAGAATTTATTTCTAAGTATAAATTCTATTTTTCAGAAATAATAATTCTACCGGTTTCTATAAGAGAGAGAATTACTTTCCTAGTGAAAGTAAGAACATTATTTTTGGTTTTGTGTTTGATTCATAATTGTTTGAGCCCGCACTCGAAGAAGTTTGTGATACGAGAATAATAAAGAAGACTACTCGATTGAAAACTAAGAACGTCTAAGATCTGTCTCACTCAAAGCACATGTATTATTTCAGGAAAATGTTTATTGCTATAAAGATCACAAACTGACTCGATTTTCAAAATTTTATTTTTTCGTTGTGCAAGAAAACCATTTTCAAACTGGAATTTTTTTCCAACAATTTGTACCAAAGGCAGGGTGTGCTATATTTATAGTATAAACTAATACCGAAATTTCTCTTTTCTTCATGTTTGATGAATTTTTATAAGATTTGGCATTCTTGTAATTATCAACATGTTTAAGGATATGTATGTTATTATTTTGTTATTTATATGATAAAATAATTTTTCCAAAATTGTGATTCCTAGAAATTTGAATGTAGTTATTATTAATTTTCGGGTATGTAATTAGATCGTGGGCTATCATCTCCATGTAAGATTTTTTTATTTTATTATTTTCGGATAATTTATATGAGTCGGAAACAGACATAAAACTTATGTAACCAATATTTTCGACGGAACTCAAAGAATTGAGAAGCATCCAGGCTGATCGAGACGATGCAAACCCAACCCAGCCAAACTGGAAAAAGACCTATGGTCATCTAGCAACGGAGGCTGTCGATGGTCCGATGGTGGCGATTGATGGTGGTGGTCGGCAATAGTAGTGACAAAACAACGACAACTGCAAAACAATGATGACAACAATGTCAACTGGTACAACAACTGATAAGTGTTGCAATTGCAATGTCAGACCGATAGTTGCTACTAATAATTTTGAGATTAAGTCGAACATAATTTATATAATGCAGCAATATGTTCAGTTTGATGGGTTGGAAGATGAAGATCCGAATGCTCATTTGGCTAACTTTCTAGAGATTTGTGACACTTTCAAGATCAATGGTGTTACTGATGATGCCATATGCTTACGATTGTTCCAATTTTCTTTGAGGAGCAAGACAAAATAGTGGTGGAATTCATGTCCACGGGGTTCTATCACAACTTGGGATCATATGATTGAAAATTTTTTATTGAAATATTTTCCACCGGCTGAAACAACTAAGTTGAGGAATGACATGTCTTCGTTTGACCAAATTGAGCTTGAGACGCTATATGATACATGGGAGAGATTTAAGGATCTTTTGATAAGATACCCTCATCATGGGTTACCTTTGTGGTTGCATGTTCAAACATTTTACGATGGTTTGAATCCCTCGACTAGATAGATAATTGATGCAGTAGTTGGCGAAACATTGAATAATAAAACACTTGAGGCAGCCCAAGAATTTATTGAAGAGATGGCAATGTATAATTATCAGTAGTAAGTCATGAGAACAAAACTGATCAAGGTAGCCGGTGTTTTTAATATGGATGGAATTGTTATGTTGGTGCATCAGGTTGAAGCACTGAGTAAAAAGATTGATAGTTTGAGTTACAATAAACCTGAGAATTCGGTAATGCAATGTGATGCGACTGGAGAGGGGATGATCAACCCGGAATGTTTACCATTTGGTTCTAACATGGATCATGAGCAAATTAACTTTATAACTAACAATTTTAGACCTCAGAACAACCCCTATAGCAATAATTATAATCCAGGAAGGAGGAATCATCCAAGTTTTTCTTAAGGTGGTAAAGGAAATCAAAGGTCACAACCTTCTCTAGTTTTTCAGCAACCTTATTAGCAAGAAAAGAAACTAAACCTTGAGAAGATGTTAAGTAAATTTATTTCAGTGTCCAAAAATAGATTTGAGGACACTAAGACAACTTTGAAAAATCAGCAGGCATTGATTCAATTGCTTGAAAATCAGATTGGATAGCTCACTAAACTGGTTTTGGAAAGACAACAAGGTAACTTACCTAGTAACACTAAAACTAACTCAAAGGAGCAAGTCCACGCAATCACTGTTAGGGTTAGTCAAGCATAAAAAAAAGTTGAATCTAGAAGCTATTAAAAAATGATAGGTTTGAGGAAAGCAAGAAAAAGCATAAGTCAGTGGTCAGAGAATACAATCCATGAATTCTATATCTGGCAACAGTGTAAAAAGACCACATGAACGAACAATATGATAAATTTCTTGAACTTTTGAAAAAATTGCATATTAACTTACCTTTTGTTGAAGCCCTTTCGCAGATGCCCGAGTATACAAAAATTTTAAAGAAGTTGTTAACAAATAAAAGGAAGTTAGACAACTTGTCAACAGTAGAGCTCAATAAAAATTGCTCGTCCATTCTCCAAAACAAACTACCCACCAAGCTTAAAGGTCTAGGGAGATTTACTATTCCTTATTTTATTGGTAGCTTAAATGTTGAAAAATATTTGGTGATTTAGGGGATAGTATAAATCTAATACCGTATAAATTGTTCAAACAACTTGGTCTTGGGGAACCAAAACCCACAAGGATGAGTATTCAATTAGCTAACAGATCAATTAAGTATCCTAGAAGTATTATTGAGGATGTACTTGTTAATTTCGATAAATTTGTACTCCCTATTGATTTTGTTATATTGGACTTGGATGAGGATATTAAAATACCCATGATCTTGTGCTGAGGGTAGGTGATGAAGAGGTTACTCTTCAAGCTCATGAGTTTGTGATAGATACTAGTGAGTGAGATGATACTTGTTATTTTGTTAATGTTAGTAATCATGCAACTCGGCATTCTTTGTAGGAAATCACTCACGAAGATGTGTTAGAACTGAATCTTGTTCAAAGTGATTGAAATCAATGGACAGGTGAATAGAGAATGTTACAGCTTGATGAACTAGATGAGTGGCGAGCAAAAGTTTATGAGAAACTAAGAAAGTACAATGAAGAAACAAAACAATGTCATGATGTGCATTTAAAGAGGACTAATCAATTCAAAATTGGAGACAAAGTGCTACTAAACAAGTCAGATCCACGAATATTCCCTACAGATATTAAGCTAAAAGGTCGAATCCATTTGTGGTACAGAACGTATTCTCATACAAAACCAGTGAGGTAATACATCCTGAATACAACACATTTAAGGTAAATGGTCATCTACTCAAACTTTATTTTTGTGGTGATATTGATAATAAGAGAAACAAGTTCCGGCTCCAAGATTTGCCTTAACTGTTAGCTTGAAAAGGGAAGTCAAGCTTAGACTCTAAATAAGGGCTTCTCGGAAGGCAACCCGAAAGTGTTTATTTTATTTTATTTTATTTTAATTAATCTGTGTGCTTAGTATACTTATATTTTATTATTACTTAAAAAATTGAAAAAAATTTAAAAAAAAGTTTAAAGTTTTAAACAAAGTGGTCTACATGGTCTGGGGTGATCCACACGACCGTGTGTCACACATGGCCTGTACACATGGGCATGTCACAGGTCGTGTGAACACTAGAGCTAATTTTTCAAATTTATTTTTTTGACTTGCACAGCCTAGAAAAACGGCCATGTGACCAATACGCCCATGTACACGGGCGTGGGAGAAGTGAACGACAATAACACATGGTCTGGGTGATTCCACACGGTCGTTTGTGACACACGACCTGGACACACGGGCGTGTTATAGGCCGTGTGAACACTGGAGCAAATTTTTAAAATTTTTTAATAAGCCACACAGCCTAACCTAAACCCTATGATGGATTCTGTTGTTTGATTTTTATTTTACGCAATAAATACTTAGGTCTTGTTCTTAATTATATGTGCTTAATTCTTGGTTTGATATTTCAAAATTATTGATTCATGTTTGATGTGCTTATATCAGAGGTGGAATAAACCCAGTTTAAGAGTAGATCTTGCATAATTGAGTGGAGTTGAATGGGATCCTAGAAATAGGATGACATAAATCTACCAGATTACAGTCAAATCTAATAAGGGAATCCATAAATCAAGTTAATGTGATAATAGGGGTTTTAATTAGAAAGAAATTTCAATTAATCATCCTAGAGTCAGTTGCTCTTACTCTTAAAAGAGATATTAGCATAATTTAGGGATTTCTACGGATCAAGTTACTAAGTAAAGAAATTGTGTAATTTAGATTGATAGTGAAAAATGAAATCTAGGTGAATTTTTTCTTAGGTATTGTTTCGCTTCTTGGTTATTATTTGGTTATTTTTCTAATTTGTTCTTTATCGTGTTCGTTAGCAATTAATTTAGTTAATTTTAGTTTTTAATCAATCACTCGAATTTTTCAGTTAAATAATAGGAAGACGACAATTACTAGTACTTTTAGTCTTCGTGAGAATGACATCTTTGCTCGTTGTAACTCTAATATTAATTGATAGGTGCACTTACCTTAGTACAATTTTTAGTTGGTTCTTTGGAAATCAACAATAGAAGTCCATCGCCCAAAGTATCTTTGGGGAGACTTTTGTAATTTTATTATTTTTATAGGATGGAATCACAAAAACTTTGGTTGTTAGGATCATTTAATTATATGCTTTTATTTCTGATAGCATGATGATATTTATTTGACTGCGAATGTATATTCATGCATATGTATGATAAGCATGTCATATATTTTTGGGAAATAATGTTATATGTACTTGTCATATATTGATTAATCATTCATGTTTTAAAAACCTTGCATGTTTTTAAAAGATTGAGTAGGAGAATGTCCCTAAACAAGACTTACGACCTTTATCAATGGTCTATTTTGATGGCATGGCAACTTACCTACCCTTCGGTAGGATTACCATGTGAATCTCACTGAGGAGATTTCCTAAAAGTAAGAATAATTATCTTGTAATTGTATGATAGTTTGTCAGCCTTGTTGTAGGTATTGTCATGCAATATAACAAGAAGTTTTTCTTAAAAGAGGATAACTAGTCACAGCATATCACTCAGTGAGATTGTCCCACGATTATTCATTTTTGGTGCACTTCAGATCTTTTAGTTAATTAACTTCCCACGAAGCTCTACTTAAGTTAGAATGATAGCAAAATATTAAACGATTTTTAGTACATGTGAATGCTGAAGGAATTAAGTTCATGTACTAATTGTATGAAATTCTATTTTCTTACTAGTTGATCAAGACTACCCCCACGGTGACTTGATTCAATGGGTGTAGGAATTATAATTGCAATGGCCTACAAATGTTTTTAAGGTTTAATGTAAGATACACGAATCATCTTAGTGCATATCGTAAGTTACAAAATATTTTCAAAAATATTTGTTTAATACAAATATATTAATGAATGGATATTTTACTTTCAGTTCAAAAATGACACCTACTCCCTTATTAAACATACTTACTGAGAACAAATTAAGTAAAAATAACTATAAGGAATGAAAAGGAACCTCATGATTTTCCTAAGATGTGAGAAACTAAAAACAATCCTTGATAATAAATGCCTTCCGAGATAGAAACAATCAATCTTAGGCTAGAAAATGTTAGGAGGAGTCTGAGATAACTCGTTGCTATATTCTAGCAAACGTGACCAACACCCTTTATAAGCAACTAGAGCATTGTAAGACTATCAATGTAACGAACACGTTTTGATTTGGAGCTAGGTACAGTGATGGATCGGGTCAGGAAATAGTCAAAAATTTTTGAAATTTACTAAATAGGGACTTTTAGTATTAAATTAGAAAGTATTTAGACCCGGCAGGAGCTAGAAAATATTTCCGAGATAGAAAAGATTTAAATAGAAGCTTAGACTAAATTGAAAGAGAATAAAAATTATGGTGGTGTAAATAGGAATTTAGAAAGTTAGGAGATACATAGTGGTAGTAGAAAGGAAGGAATGATTAAAAAGAAATTTAACCAAAGTGAAGTGTGAGTCATCCTAGGAATTATAAAAGATGAGTTGGGAAAAAATGGTAAATAGCCAAGTAGATATTTTAAGGTGTAATAATGATGGGTAAAAGTGTAAATATGGATGGCTTGAGAACATATTAGCAAATTTACCATTTAATAAAAAAGTGAGATATTTTTAGTGGAAATGTGTAGAAAAGTGGAGAAAAGATGAAAGATATCATATTTTCCCAACTTACCAAACCGTCACTCACCCCCCACCAAATCCATCCAACTTTTATTTTATTTTCTTTCATGTCCTTCCTCCATTGTTGAACCATCCAAGCTTCAAAACTTCATTTTTCTTTGAAATTTTGGTAAAAGCTAAAAAGAAGACTAGTTAGCAACTTTATTTCATGAGGAATCTTCCATAGATGGGTTAAAATAGAGAAATACATGAGTTAGGGTTTTGGGTTTTCAAAAAGTTAAGGTAAAAATAATGGAAATTCTCATAACATACATGTTTATTTTCATAATCTAGCATAGAAAAGTTATTTGATTTTAGATTTAACTTATAAATGTTATATGTTGTTATGAAATTGAAGAAAAAGAGAAGAAGTTTGAGGACAAAAGTGAAGGGAAAGGAAAAGAAGTGGCCAATAAGTAGAAGAACTCATCATCCAAATTTTGGTTGTAAGTACTTCAAGTAGTAATTTTGTTTAAGTTATGTTAATTAAATAATTATATTAATTAATTAGTTTAATTATTAAATTAATGATATCATAATAAGTATTTAGTAGGGGTAAGTAATGTAAATGTTATGAATTTTGACTTTAGTGTACCATTATATGATGTATTGTGGTGATAATGAAGAAGGACTAATTTGAAAGAAATTAAAATATGTTATGATATTATGAATATATGGAAAGTGAGTTTAAATGAAGTGATGTAAAAATTATAGTGTTGTATGTGGTAAAAATCAAGAGAATTTACAAGTTTAGTGTTATTCTTGTGATAAGGATTAAATTGTGAAAAATATAAAGTTCTATTATTTTCTATCAAGTAAATGAATAAAAAGATTTAATAACAAGAAAATTCCATGTAGACGAGTTCTGAACTATTGGGATATTGATGGTATGCCTTTAAGGAAAAACTAGCACGCTTATCGTATTATTTCGCACTTTAGTGCTTATCATTGCAAAAATTTGCACTTTGGTGCTTATCATTATTTGCACTTTGTGCTTAGTGATATGTGATATGCATTAACAATGCATTATCGATTTATTTCCTTATATCCTAAGTGTTCAACTAGTCTACATTGGGCTACAGTGTCGTAATTCAGTTATTATCAATTAATGGGTAATGGTAAGTAATGGTAAGTGTGATTTTTAAGAAAAATATATTAAACTTTAGGGACTAATTTGATGAGAATTATATGTCTATAAAATGAATAAAATTTTATTTTATATTATTATTAATAGTAATTTTTTTTAATAATCTTGAAGTACTTACTAAGTCTTCACAGACTTATTGCGTAATTCTCTAATGCATAGGTACCGTAGATCCTATTGAGCTAATATCGAGGTCACGTGCATCCCATCTTAGCACCATTCCAAGAGGCAAAGTTGTATGTTTGAATTTTGGAGTTAGTATGGCATGTACATAGGTTCTTGGTATAGGTGAATGTTAGATGGATTAAAATGCAAACTTTGGAAACCTTATTATTTTGGTGATCTAATGGCATATTTTGTTAGCTTTTGAAAGGAATTTATAATAGCTTAACATATGCATGCATATATGATGTCATTATAGAGATTTTATGGTGAATTTTAATGAGTTTGAGGGTAATTGAATTGGTTTGGAAGTGTTTGAATGTTTTGAATTAGTGTAGGGGGCTTTTTAGTAATTTTTCCAACTATTTTTATGTAATCATAACCCAAGGTATCGATACCTGAGGACCCAAAAATCATTTTTTTGAGAAACAGAGAGCAATTTTGGTATCGTTTTTTAGGTGGGTATCGATACTTAGGCCTAAGGTATCGATACCTTCATCAAAACTTGAATTTTTGGAGTTCCAGAATGCTATTTTGGTATCGACTTTGTGTAGCAGTATAGATACTTTTCATAAAATATCAATACCTTCTGTCTAAGTATCGACATTATGCCCCTGTTTTGAGTAAAAATAATTTTTAAATCATTTCCAAATGCAAATGAACATCCACTAGTAACCCCGGATGTTTATATTAATAATTTTTTAGTTAAATAAGTTCATGCACTATATATAAATGATTTAATTATAGAATGTTGATAATACTCTAGAACATCATATTTTTATGTGCTAATTGCATGTTTATTTTGAGTATGTCCAACTAATTTGGGTTATTTTATGGTTCTTTGTATTGTAGGGACTTAATTGAAGATAAAAGGAAATTTTGGGGCAAAAATGTGAAATTAAAGATGAATTGGGCCAGCATGCGAAGTAGGAGAGAAGTGGTGCCGAAAATGCAAAGTATGGAAGACTTTTGGGGCAAAAATACAAAAGAAGAGATTTTATAGCACAAGACTCTATTTTAATTTCAATTATATTAGGATAATTATTAAGGATTTTTATTTAGATTTAATTTTAGAATTTATCTTTAATTATCTTTATTTATTTGTATTTATCTTTTAGAATTTAATTAGGAATAGGCTAGGTTTTCTAGTACTATAAATAGGGGATGGAGTGGCACATATTGGCCATCTCTTTTTTTTCCTGTAAACACTCTCTCCCAAAAACTCTGTCTTTTGTTCTCTCCATATTTTCTTCAATAAAAAATCTCATTTCTATTATATTTATTTCTTTCCCAAAAATCATGAGCCACTAAACCAATCTAGCCGAAGGTTGTCGAAATTCCCCAAAATGGTTCATGAGGCTTAGAATCTGTGCTTAGCCTTCTCAACAGGGTATTCATCGCTTCTCCGCATTACGGGGCTGATGCTTCCGTCCATGTCCCTTAATAGGTGATCTTTTCAACTTGTGCAAGGAACGACCGCTTTGTACGTTTTGGGAAGGTTGCATAGTCGGTTCGTTGGCTTTCTACATCAGAGGTTGGCGAATCCAAGAGACAAAATGGCATGGTATTCGCTATTGGGAACTGATGATCTAACAGAAGATAGTCCTACAAAAGCGATTATTGACTAAAGTCAAGTTCCGCCAAATCTTAAGTCTAAATTTTTGGAGTTGGTGGTCGTAGGCGTCCTTTTTCACTATAACTGGCTTATCCTGCTCAAGAAGGGTTACTTAAAAGCCAAGGATTGAACCCAAGGTGGATCGAGACGACCGGAGGCTGAAATCTCGCCACATAAGAAACTCTCTCTTTTCCCAAACTCTGTTTATTTTTATATTCTCCATTTTAATTTTCGCAATTTATTTAATTTCACAATTTTAATTCGACTTTAAATTCTGTTTTTATTTTATTTCAAAATTCTTGATTCTATTTTTTATTTTTATTTTTCAGGAACGCAGGTTTTCTTGGCTAAGAAATTGTCTAGGATTTTAAGAAACAAGCATTCGTACAATTCGGTCCCTAAGGATTCGACCCTACTTCCCCTTTACTGTTATTTTTACTATTTTACAAGAAATAGGATATTTTGGGTGCTTTCAATGAGTGCATCAAATTTTGGCGCCGTTGCCGGGGATCGGTAACGTACTAATCTTGTTTTTTGTCTCTTATGACCAGATCTGCTTCAGGTATTCTTGCGTTCGATTCAGAGATTGAAAGGACTGCGAGAGCTAATCACAAGGAAACAAAGCTAAGGAAAAAGCAGTCAGCGGTGGTTGGGACTCAAAGTAATCCACTGCCAGAAATCAGAATCGATGATGAAGAAGAGTCTAGGCTTAACGAAAACCCTACTCAAACTTTTGAAAGAGAAAAAGTAGAAGTCAATTCCCCAAAAGAAGTGCTTAACGCTAGGGTTAACGGAAACCCTAATTTAGCACATCAACCTATGGCTCAGACAATTTGGCAACTGGCTGAAGCGCTGGCAGAACAACCACCACTATGCATCGCGTATCCTACTATGAATATTGATTTCGAACTAAAGTCAGGGTTAATTCAACTACTGTCAACTTTCTGTTGGTTGCAAAACGAAAATCCCCATAAGCATTTGAAAGAGTTTCATATGGTTTGTCTTAGTATGGAACCTCAGGGGGTAACTAAGGACCAAATCAAATTTGCACGCTTTCCCTTTTTTCTTAGTAGATTCTGCTAGGGAATGATTATTTTATTTACCTCTTGGATCTGTAACAACTTGGGCTGATATTTCTCATTTGTTTCTCAACAGGTTTTTTCCAACATCGCGTGCAGCTGAGTTAAGAAGAGAAACCATGGGAATAAGGCAAAAAGATACAGAGTATCTGTATGACCATTGGGAGCAATTTAAAAAGTTGTGTACAAGTTTCCCACAACACGGTATAACGGAACAGTCTTTACTCCAATACTTTTATGAAGGCCTGAAACCCATGGAGATGAATATGGTAGACGCCGCTAGTGGAGGAGCTTTGGTAAACATGACTCCATAACAAGTAAGAGACTTAATCACCACGATGGCTGCAAATACTCAGCAGTTTCGAGCCAATCCTGAACCCTCTAGAAGGGTTCACTAGCTAAGCAATTCAACCTTAGAAGATAAAGTTGATAGACTTACTAATATTGTGAGTTCTCTTGGTGCAAAAAAATCCAAACCAGCCCAAGTATGCAGAATATGTGCTACACCTGAACATACAACTGATGCATGTCCCAGTTTGTATGATGATACTATGGCCCATTTAGATGCTGTGGGAAATTTTCCTAGGCCACCAAAAAGGCGATACGACCCTTACGCTAATACTTACAACCCAGGATGGAGGGATCACCCTAACTTAAGTTATGGGGCCAACCCACGATATAACCAACCATACTAGAACCGAGTTCCACAACAGACACGAGATTCAGGTAATTCTCTAGAAACTTTGGTCAATAAATTAGCAGCTAATATGCTTGATTTTCAATAGAAAACCGAAGCATCTATAAGAGAATTGACCACATCAATTGAGAAGATGAGTTCTCAAGGGAAACTGCCATCACAAACAGAACCAAACCTGAGGCAAAATGTGAATACGGTGACATTGTAAAGTGGAAAGGTACTGGAACCAATTCCTGGCAGGAATCTTGGCCAAGAAAAAGCCCAAGAAAATCCTGAAAAAGACGAATAGGTCCGAGTGAAGCCCCCACTACCGAAAATCCAACCTCCATTTCTAAGACGATTAAATCAGTGTCGAAAAGGTAAGGAAGACAAAGAAATCCTAGAAACATTCACAAATGTCGAGATCAACATACCATTGTTGGATGCCATCAGGAAGATTCCGCGGTATGCCAAATTCCTTAAAGAGCTTTGCACCAACAAATGAAAGTTAACAGGTAATGAAAAGGTAAGTGTTGGTATAGCGAAAAATGCCAGCTAAATGAAAAGATAGGGGTATGTTCGCTATACCATGCAAAATAGGTCATTTGGGAATTAAGAAGGCCATGTGTGATTTAGGGGCCTCCATAAATGTTATGCCTTATTCTATTTATGAATCACTTAATGCAGGTTTTTTGACGAAAACAGGTGTTATAAATCAGTTGGCAGATAGGTCTATTATGCACCCTGATGGAGTCCTCGAGGACGTATTGGTAAAAGTTAACGAACTTATTTTCCCTGTAGATTTTTATGTGATAAAGATGGAGGAGGACAACACTACTGGATCTTCAGACCTCCTACTGGGCTGACCTTTCCTTAGTACCGCTAGCACCAAGATCAACATTTGAAGCGAAACTCTTACAATGGAATTCGATAGGGAGATCGTGAAGTTTAATGTTTACGATGCCATTAGTCATCCAAGCAAAATTTTGAGTGTAAACCGTGTCGACATAATTGACTCATTAGTAGATGAGACTTTTGAGTCAATTTATGAAGATAAATCTAAATTTATATCTGATGATTATGAATTTGTTAATAACTTATTGTCTCCGTCAGACACTAAACTTTTACCTTCTGTTGTGCAGGCTCCAAAATTGGAATTGAAATCGCTTCCCGAACATCTTAAGTGTGCATTTTTGGAGAAAGGTAATACCTTGCCAATCATAGTTTCATACAAACTCTCTAAGCTTGAAGAAGAAAGTTTGATCTAGGTACTAAAAAGTCATAAGGAGGCGATTGGCTGGACCATTGCCGATATAAAAAGAATAACCCTTTTGACATGCACACACAGAATCTACTTGGAGGAAAACACAAAACCGAGGCGAGAGGCCCAAAGGCGGTTAAACCCAAATATGATGGAGGTAGTAAAAAAAGAGATAATCAAGCTGCTGGATGCTGACATAATCTACCCCTTTTCTGACAATAGATGGGTAAGTCTGGTTCAAGTCGTGCCTAAGAAAACGGGCGTGACAGTAAAGAAAAATGTTGAAGGTGACTTGGTACCAACTCGAGTGCAAAATGGGTGACGTGTCTGCATTGATTACAGGAAGTTGAACTCTTACACTAGAAAAGATCATTTCCCTCTTCCTTTTAATGACCAAATGCTTGAATGTTTATCAGGTAAAACTCACTTTTGTTGTCTTGATGGATACTCAGGTTTCTTCCAAATTCCAGTCGCACCAGAGGACCAAGAAAAAACCACTTTTACATGCCCATTCAGCACTTTTGCATATAGAAGGATGCCATTTGGACTTTGTAACGCACCGGCCACGTTCCAGAGATGCATGATGAGGATATTTTTTGAATATGTGGAAAAAGTTATCGAATTTTCTATAGATGATTTTACTGTGTATAGGAATTGTTTTGATGAATGCCTTAAAAATCTCATAATAATTTTGAATAGGTGCATAGAATTTAATTTTGTCTTGAACTATGAAAAGTGTCATTTTATGGTAGACAAACTCTGATTCTGAGTCATGTAGTTTTTTCCAAGGGAATTGAGGTTGATAAGGCCAAAATTGACATTATTAATTCTTTTCCATATCCCTCCACTGTAAGGGAAATTTGTTCTTTCCTTGGCCATGCAGGTTTCTACAGGCGTTTTATAAACAACTTCTCGAAAATAGCTGAACCACTGTGCGAGTTACTATAGAAGGATAAGAAATTTGAGTTTGGCCCAAAATGTAAGGAGGCTTTCGATACACTCAAGTAGAAGTTGGTTTCTGCCCCTATAGTGTAAGCGCCATATTGGAAATACCCTTTTGAAATTATGTGCGACGCAAGCGAACGCAGTATGGGGGCCGCGTCAGGACAAAAGATAGACAAGGAACCTCATGCCATTTGCTGCACAAAGCAACTACACCACTACGAAAAAAGAACTCTTAGCAGTTGTATTTACTTTAGATAAATTTCAATCTTATTTATTGGGATTTAAAGTGATTATTTTTTCTGACCATGCAACTCTTAGGTACTTGATCAGAAATAATGAAGCTAAGCCAAGGCTCATTAGATGGATTTGCTACTCCAAGAATTTGACATCGAGATTTGTGACAAAAAGGGTTGTGAAAACTTGGTAATCGACCACTTGAGTAGGTTAAAAATACATGATGATGACACTCCTATTAAGGATGAGTTCCCTGATGAGAGCCTATTTTTGACCGAGGCTCATTACCCATGGTATGCAGATATAGTGAATCTCTTAACCACAGGTTCACTGCCCGCCGAGTTGGCACGTTCCATGAAGGACAAGCTTAGAAGGGAAGCTCGATATTACATTTGGGATGACCCATACTTGTGGAAACACTGTTCAGATCAGATAATAAGACGATGTGTTCTAGAAATCGAGGTAACCTCTATCCTTACTTTTTGTCATACAAAAGCTTGTGGAGGTCACTTTGGCCCTAAACGGATAGCTCACAAGGTATTGGAGTGTGGGCTATATTGGCCCACAATTTTTCGAGATGCATATAACTTCTGTAAGTCTTGTGATAAATGCCAACATACAGGTAACATCACTAAACGAAATCAAATGCCCCTATCCCCGATTCATGTATGTGAGATTTTTATGTATGGGGCGTCGATTTCATGGGCCCATTTATTTCTTCATTTAGAAACGTATATATAATTCTTGTAGTAGATTATGTTTCTAAGTGGATAGAAACAAAGCTTACTAAAAATGACAATGCTAAAACTGTAGTGGAGTTTCTAAAGCGAACTATTTTTTCTAGGTTTGGCACACCTTGAGCTTTGATCAGTGATCGTGGCACCCACTTTTGCAATAAAGTCATGGAGGCACTCATGAAAAAATATGGCGTTGATCGCCGTATAGCGACGGCCTACCATCCCCAAACGAATGGCCTAGCAGAGGTTTCGAACAGGGAAATCAAGTCTAGTTTGGAGAAAACAGTCAAGCCCAACCGAAAGGATTGGAGTCTTTGGCTTAATGACACACTTTGGTCCTATCGAACGGTGTATAAGGGACCAATTGACATGACCCTATGTTGGCTTGTTTTGGCAAAGCTTGCCATCTTCCGGTAGAGTTAGACCATAAAGTTTATTGGGCTATTCGACAATGTAATATGGAATTAGAGCCAGCAGGGAAGGCAAGGAAATTGGACATTTAAGAATTGGAGGAAATTTGTAATGATGCCTACGAGAATGCTCACATTTATAAAGACAAAACAAAACTGTTTCATGATAAGAAAATAGCTCAGAAGCATTTTTCGGCAGGACAAAAAGTTTTGCATTATAACTCCGCATTAAAACTATTCCCAGGTAAGCTTCGATCTCGATGGAAAGGGCCTTTTATTGTGACCCAAGTATTCACACATGGTGCAGTTGAAATAGAGAGTGAAGAAACAGGGAAACAGTTCGTAGTCAATGGCCAACGGTTGAAGCCATTTTACGAGAATTTTTAGGCCCACCCAGTCGAGAAAATTTAGTTAGAGCCACCATAGAACCATTCACGGCGTTGAGCTAACGACGTTAAATAAGCGCTTGTTGGGAGACAACCGAATTTTTATTTTCATTATTTTTATTTTCATTATTTATTATTTATTATTTGTTATTTTATTTTAATTATCTATTACTTAATTATTTATTTAATTTTTGTTATTAATAAAAATTCTCTTCTTTTAACTAGGTAAACCGAGATGAAAATAAAGAGCAAAAGGAGAGAAGACAAAAACCGGCAACCAAACAGCCTATAACCCTGCAACCAAACAGCTCTTGTTCCATCCCTATTCCGGCCTGGAGTAGCGCGTTCCTGCCCTAGATTACTTAAATCCTACAGCCAAACAGCCCTAATCCTGTAACCAAACACCACCTTTTAGCCAACTAAAAACCCTAAAACCTAAAATTTTTTACCAATCTTTTTCACAAAAATCCCTCTAGCCACCGAAATCATCTCCTCCACCCCTCTCATCACCGATTTGCTGCCGACCATGGTGCGAACGAGGAGCTGCGCCACCCTCGAGCCCTCTTTCACCGTAAACCACTGTCGGCACAGTTTATTCGCTCCTCAAGCCATCGAATTGACCAACGAGGTGTGATCCTCGTCTCCTTCGCACTCTCTACCATCGTCTGCCTCTTCTTCGCCGTACGAAGCCTCCTTCTCTTCTTCCTCTTTGCCGAATGCCTCTCCTACACCATCGCCAAACTTCAACAAAGCCACAACGTTCTTGACCCCTAGACGTGCGTCGCCTTCTTCGCTTCACGCGACAGCGACGCCTTCCTCACCACCACTGTCACCCTCACCTCTACATGTCGAACATCCCCTTCTTTGCCTTCCACCATTGTTGCCCCCACCCCTTGCTGCACACGCCACGACGCCACCACTAGGTTCGACACCCGAACCGTTACGATACCAGCTCCGTCGTAGGACCATATGGCCCTCGGCCTAACCAACAGCCTCAAATTTCGGTCCTTCCTCCCACACCACTGCCGACGCTCCCAAACGGCCCATGCATCCCAATCCCCCATGATGTCGGTCCCATCGTCAACCACCACGCCGTTCGGCCCAACCATCTGAGGCACTCACGAGTTCTTTGTACAACTCTGACACCAGTATCCGTGTCCAGGTCGCACGCTCTAATAACTCCGAGAGTCACCACGACCAGCGACTGCTGCCCACTCGTGAAATTTGTCTTAGATGAGCTCATCATTCATCATTTCATAGATATATATCATATTAATCCCGTTGAGTTTCTAGGAAATCTCAATGGATTATCCATTTACCGTCAATTTATAAGAATGATCAATTCATGTATGCACTCCCGCAAACCTCACATCTTACGGCGGGATTACCAGCCAGGCTAAATCCCCCATAATATAAACTCATAAGGTGATGTCGGGATTACCAATCCAGGCTAAATCCCTTATAGCGACAAACACCCTTACTGAGTTCGGATCTGAATTGCCAGTCCAGGCTAAATTTAGACCCTAATCAGATTACCCGTCCGGGCTAAATCCTTAATGCACATATATTCGTCGGGAGGCTCGATCATTTAAGGAACACCCGTCTGGGCTAGATCCTTTCTATATTTGAGATCAACGGATTACCCGTCCGGGCTAAATCCTTTCTACAACACATACAGGATCTGAAGTCACATATAAATCATGGTTTATCCGTCGAACTTCTTTTTTAACGTTAACCGAGACATTTTTCAACATGTCATTATTAGAGATACATTTCATGTAATTTCATGCCATTATCAAATGCAATTGTCATACATTCATAAATCATGCAATTAGGCATATTATGAGTTTACTTATGCTATCCAAACTTACCTAGTACTCGTCTTGGTATCGTGTTTTGGTTATTCCGAAACCTTTCGTTTTCCTCGATTGACTTTTGAAATTTGTTCCTCGAGGTCTATAACAATAAAAATAAATCATTAACACCTCACATTGTACTTTTTGAGCCTAAATTTCACCCCCGGTCCAAATGACCTTTTTCCCCCTAACCTTTCACATTTTTACGATTTAGTCCCTAGGCTTGTATAATGAAACACATGCAATTTCTATCTTACCCAAGCCTAGATTAATATTTTTCCCTCCTATGGCAGCCCACATTTTTTCAATATTTCTCATTTCTACTATACGTTTTACACCTTTTGCAAAAAGGTCCTAGTAGGGGTTTTTCATGAAAATCACCTAGGAAATGATGTTTAACACACATCCAACATTCATATTCCTCCATAAAACATCAAAATACAAGTAATTCATGCATGGGTAAATTTCTAAACATGAACCCTAGCATGAAATATGGGTAGAAATAGAGAGAGTAAGCTACCGAGATTTCAAAAATACGAAGAACATTAAAAACGGGGCTTGGGAGCACTTACTATTGAGCTTGAAAAGCTTGGAAACCCTAGCTATGGAGAACCCTAAAGTTTCGGTAGCAACAAGAAGAGAATGAGCTGATTTTTTACTTATTTTTTCCATTTTATTTCATTAAAATGTCAAATGACCAAAATGCCCTTAAGCCCTTTCTTTAAGATTTCATCCATACAAGCCCATTTTTGTCCAGAAACTTAGAAATTGGGAAAATTGCTCTCTAGGACCTTCTAATTTATAATCTAAAGCAATTTCATACAAATTGCTTCTAGAATTCGAGTTTTGAAATTTATTCAATTTAGTCCCTAATTTTCAGTTGGACACCTTACTCACATAATTCCTTCATGAAACTTTACAACATGTATATTCTCATATTCTAGACCTCATAATAATCATAAAATAAATATTTTATCGAATCTATGGTCCCGAAACCACTGTTCTGACTAGGCCCTATTTTGGGATGTTACATTTCTCCCCCCTTAAGGACTTTCGTCCTCGAAAGTCTTACTAGTAAACAGGTTCGAATATTAGCTTCTCATGGTTTCTTTTGGCTCTCATATAGCCTCCTCCACACCATGTCGATGCCATAAAACCTTTACTAAGGCCACATTTTTATTTCTCAACTGTTTAACCTCACGAGCCAAAATCTTGAGTGGCTCCTCTCAATAGGTCATGTTTGGTTTAATCTCAATCTTTGCCGGTGAAATCACATGAGAGGGGTCTGATCGATATCATCTTAACATAGATACGTGAAACACGTCATAAATCTTTTCCAGTTCGGGTGGCAATGCCAAACGATAGGCTAATGGTCTAACTCTTTCAGTAATCTCGTACGATCCGATAAATCGCTGACTGGATTTGCCTTTCTGGCCAAATCTCAACACCTTTTTCCATGGAGATAGTTTTAAGAATACTCTATCTCTAACTTGGAACTCAATCTTTTTCCTTTTTAGATCAGCATATGACTTTTGCCTATCCGATACCGCTTTTAAACAGTCTCGTATCACTTTAACCTTTTCTTCAGTTTCCTTGATCAGATCAACCCTGTGAATCTGACTTTCCTTAAGTTCTGTCCAGTACAATGGAGTTCGACACTTTCTGCCATACAAGGCCTCATAAGGCGCCATCTTCAAACTTGTTTGAAAACTGTTGTTGTAAGCAAATTTTACCAACGGAAAATATTTTTCCTAGTTACCCTGGAATTCGAGGATGCAACATCGCAACATATCCTCAAGAATCCGAATCATTCTCTCAGACTGACCATCGATTTGTGGGTGAAAATTAGTACTAAAACTCAATTTTGTACCCAAGGCTTCTTGTAACTTCTTCCAGAATCTTGAAGTAAACCTCGGGTCTCTGTCTGAAATAATCAAAAGCGGTACCCCATGTAATCTCACAATTTCAGATATATACAAGTCGGACAATCTATCAAGAGAGTAATCTGTTCTTACTGGAATGAAATGAGCTGACTTTGTCAACTTATCCACTACAACCCATATAACATCTTTCTTTTTCGGAGTCAATGGCAATCCTGTTACTAAATCCATAGTAACTTTGTCCCACTTCCATTCGGGGACCATCACAGGTTGTAACAAACCTAAAGGTACTTGATGTTCAGCTTTAACTTGCTGACATATCAGACATTTCGATACAAATTCAGAAATGTCTCTTTTCATGTCGTTCCACCAGTACATTTTCTTCAAATCATTGTACATCTTAGTACTTCCCAGATGAATAAACAACCGGCTATCATGTGCTTCTTGCAAGATTTTCCAAATAAGCTCATCATTTTTGGGCACACAAACTCTATCTCTAAACATCAAACATCCATCAGGACTGATCCAAAAATCTAATTTAATGCCTGACTCGTAGGGAGTTCTTTTAGCCTGCAGGTCACTATCATTAGTTTGAGCATCATAGATTTCCTGAAGAAATGTCAGCCTAGCCTCTAGCTCTGCCAAGACTGAACCATCATCAAGCAATGCTAATCGAGTGTCCATGGCTCTCAGTGCAAACAAAGATTTTCTACTTAACGCATCGGCGACCACATTCGCCTTTCTCGGGTGATAGTCAATGACCAGTTCATAATCTTTAATTAATTCTAACCACCTCCGCTGTCTCATATTCAATTCTTTTTGAGTCATCAAATACTTCAAACTCTTGTGGTCTATGAATATACGACAAGTCTCACCATATAAATAATACCTCCAGATTTTCAAGGCAAAAATAATGACGGCGAGCTCTAAGTCATGTATCGGATAGTTCTTCTCGTGTGGCTTCAACTTCCATGAAGCGTAGGCTATCACCTTGCCATCTTGCATAAGTACACAACCCAGTCTGTTTAAGGGTACATCATTGTAGACCACAAACTCCTTTCCCGACTCAAGTAATACTAAAATAGGAGTTTCAGTCAGCAATGTCTTTAACTTCTCAAAAATTTGCTGACGTTTTTCTGTCCATTCAAACTTAACATCTTTCTGTAGCAACCTCGTCATTGAAGTAGCTATTATGGAGAATCCTTTCACAAATATTTGGTAGTAACTGGCTAAGCCCAAAAAGCTTCTAACCTCGGTCACATTTTTAGGCGGTTTCCATTCAACGATGTCGTCATCACATCTCTTAAATGTTTCGCATGCTCTCCCTCATCTTTGGAATAAATCAAGATGTCGTCAATGAACACAACGACAAACTTATCCAAGTATGGTTGAAAGATCTTATTCATTAGGTCCATGAATACGGCTGGTGCATTCGTTAACCCAAACGGTATGTCAAGAAATTCATAATTACCATACCTCGTTCTTAAAACTGTCTTAGGCACGTCCAATTCTTTAACTCGTAGTTGATAATAGCCGGACCTCAGATCTATCTTAGAAAATATGGTGGCTCCTCTCAACTGGTCAAACAAATTATCGATCCTTGGGAAAAGATACTTATTCTTGATAGTTACCTTATTCAGTTAGTGATAATCTATACATAGCCTCATCGAACCATCTTTCTTCTTTACAAACAATACGGGGGCACCCCAAGGTGAAAAACTTGGCCTTGTAAAACCTTTATCCGTCAGCTCTTGCAACTGTGCTTTTAATTCTTTTAGCTTGGTTGGTGCCATCCTGTACAGAGCAATAGAAATGGGAACTATTCCTGGCATTAGTTCAATACCAAAATCGATCTCTCTTTCAAGTGGTAATTCGGGTAATTCTTCCAGGAATACGTCTGGATATTCACATACTATTGGCACAGCCTCAATCTTTAACTCTGTTTCTTTAGTGTTTAATACAAAAGTAAGGTAGGCTTCGTTCCCTTTTCTCATATATCTCTAAGCAACCATCACTATGGCTACAACTGGTTGTGTACCCAATTCTCTTGAATCGTTAAAGGACAATTCTTACAGACTTTATCAACCAGGACTGATTTGCCTACTGGGTTCGACACTCTAATGATAAATTTCATAGGTTCAACGGGTATGTTCATACTAGACACCAATCTCATGCAAATGTATGAATGCGTCGACCCCAGGTCAATTAAGGCAACAACACATGTATTAAAAAGAGAAAAAGTACCCGTGATGACGTCAGGAGCAGAGGCTTCCTCTCGAGCGTGTATTGCATATGTTCTTCCTAGGGCTCAAGCTTCTGATTTTGCAGTGTATTTGGCCGCAACTCGACTGCCACTAGCACTTCCAGGATACCTCAGAGGTCTACCTCATGCAATAAGAGCACTCGATTTCGAGGCTACTTCCACTTCTTTTTCGATTCTCTCTGGGCAGTCCCTAAAAAAGTGGTCAAGAGAATCACATCTAAAGCATGCACCGCTCTTTATTCGACACTCTTTGAAGTGAAATTTGTTGCAGCTCTTACACTTCAGCCTTTAGTCATCTACACTCCCAACATTTGTCACCATCAGGGAGGAAGACTTCTGATTATGTCGTTTGGAGCCTCTCGCTTTACCCGAATATCCTACAGATGAAGTGGAGCGCTCATGTTGGCTCTTTGATTTCTTTATGGAAAATGGGAGCGTCTTACAGCTAGATCTCTTGCTCGAAACTCGAGCCTCTCTCTTCGCTTGCTTTCTTTCATTATTGAGCTCCCCAGCCTTCTTGGCCCGATCAGCTAATGCGGCGAACTCCTGTATTTCAAGAATCCTAATTAACAACTTGATTTCCCAATTCAGACCTTCCTCGAAGCTTTTATACATTTCTGACTCGGTTTGAACCCACTCAGCTGTATACTAACTTAACCTTACAAATTCCCTTTCGTATTCTGCCACAGTCTTATTCCCTTGTTTGAGTTCTAAGAACTCCTTTCACTTCGAGTTTAAGAACCTTTGACTGATGTATTTCTTCCTAAACTCTGCTTGGAAAAATTCCCAAGTAATGTTTTCCTTTGGTACCACTAAAGATACGGTCTTCCACCAGTGGTATATGGTATTCTTCAGAAGAGACACGACACACTTTAAGCACTCCTCGGGTGTGCATGATAATTTATCTAGTACCCGTGTTGTAACGCACCAAAAATCTCGAAATCTTGAATTTTTCTTTTTGTGCTTAGCAATTCAGGTTAAGTGTTAATTACGCGATGATGGGTCTGGGTCAAGGGTTGAGTTCGAATCTAGAGGTAGAAGAAATTATAGTATAATTCTTAAAGAAACCCTGATGGCAAGCAGTTGGGCTTTTAAATAAATATAAGGGAAAAAGGGCATCAAAAAGCCAAATGGAGGAGTGGCAAGTGACGCCACTTAGAGTGTAAGGAGGTGGCGTTAGTGGCCAGCAAGGAGATCCAAGGTTCAAATCCTAGCTTAGTATTTTTAGAAGTTTAATTTTGGCCTTCTATAAGATTGGAAGTGGCGTGAAGATGGACTCTAAGGGGAGTGTTCAGAAAAGAAAAGTTAGGAAATAGATTGAAGAGTTAATAGGGAGAAAAATGAGGAGACGAGAAGGGGGAAGTAATGGAGCCGAATGGGGAATTTAGCCATGAAGAATTCGACTATAAGGGCTATAAATAGGTGCCGAATGCAAGGTTGCTAGGCTAATGCCGAAATCTTTTTCATCTTGTTACCAGAAACCCATTTCTCTTCAAGATCCAAAAAGTCGAAAAGCCTTACTTCTTTCTTTCTTTTCTTATACCGACTTTCATTCTTCCTCTACTTCATTGCTGAATTTTCTTTATTTTTCCTTGGAGCCAAATAACCCTCTTTTGCCATACAAAATCGCAAAGGGCAGAAACTTTCTTGGCTGAATACTCTTTGACCGAATCTAGTGTAAGTGTTTGCTCTTCCAATCGGTTTTTGCTAAAGTATCAATTATTGTTCCTCACTTCTTTTAATCAGTTTTGGGTAGGAATAGGTATCGAATCTCAGTTTTGGATCCTTGCCGATTTGCTCTTCAGGTAAGGGGCATTGGTAAGTACTCTTAATCTTAGTTGGCCGAATAGTCAGAGTTAAGGTAAGGGGACTTGTGTTGGATATGAGTCACCTATTATTCTGGTTTCTAATAATTAAGATTGATGAAGATCTAGGAGTTGATCATGGTTAGTGATTTCAGAAAGGGGTTGTTATAATTATCGCGCAAGGTAAGGTTAAGGTGAGGTTTCAGTTTTAGTAAAGATATGTATTAAGCATGTGGTTAATTGAAAGGTGATATCATTTGTAGGTTGGTGACTAAGGGAATCGCAGCACGCTTGCTTACCAGGTGTGTACATACACTGCACACACAAGGAATCGACAAAAGCTGAAATGCCAAAAAGTCAAAAGTTGGGCTACGGTAGTCTTGCAAGTGCACGAACACACGTGAGGAGGAAACTGATAGGTTGTCTGAGGCCCATGGGGGATTCCATGGACTTGGGCTGCCAACCGTGCCAGAATAGACTTAATGGGCCTAACGGGCTATTGGGCCCATAATAGGAAAAAATTGATAATTGATGCTATGTGATGGAAATCGTATGAGTACATGACTGTATATGTGATTTGGGCCTAATGGGCCATATGAATGTGAGTGGGCCTAGTGGGGCATATGCAGGTATGTGGATTTAACTGGGCTTTGTAAGGGGTTTTGGGCCTAGTATATGATGACTACATAAAACTTAATTAATTAATTGCGACCATGGACAAGTCAAAGGGGTAAAGTGTGGCAACGGGTATATGCATGTCTAGGATTGGATCTAGGGAGATCTTGGTGCTTAAGCGGTCTTAATGACTCACCTCCTCTTCTCTGGAATCCTACCTGGTGCATAGTATTCATTCATCTTAGCTTATGGGATTTGTTAACGGGCAAAGGTAAGTGAAAAATGTAAAGAAAGGGAAATTATCGAAATGCCCCTAAGGACAAAAATGACCAAAATACCCCTAGACGTTGAATGTAAGTTTTATGGATGTGACATGCATACATATGATATTCTGCTTAGGTTGCATAGGGGTTGAAAATCATGGAACGGAGGAAGTATATGAGGATCGCATGTTTGCTTGACAATCGTGGATCCACCTACGGCTTTTAAGCCCAATGTATAAGTGCAGGTAGTTTCGCAACCGGGCTACCATAGATGTGTCGGATAGGTGGGTCGATATTTATATCCCCACATGGTGTGACGGGGGACGGAGCTGGTGTGTAGCAGATGGATTATTGGGATGGGATTGCATTGCATGTGATATATGATGTTTACTGAATGCTTGTTGCTCGTCGAGGGTTGCACACACTGAGTTTGCAAAAACTCACCCCCTCTTTTATTTTATTTTCAGGTGATGCTCAGTAGAAGGTTCAATGTTTGGAGGGACTCTGGGTGGCCAACTAGCAAGGCAACATGGACGTGTTTTTTTTTCTTAAAAGCATACAAGTGTCTATTTTATTAAGTACTTTTCCAGCCAGATTGTAATAAGGCTTCCATTTTGTTATTATTTGGGTTTTTATTTTCATGCGTTGTAATTACAAAATGTTGAACATGGGTTTGCTAAATCATAGTATGTTTTTCTACGCTTCCGCAATAGAATTTTAAAATAACAGGTTTTCATAAAATCATATGTTTTAAACAGGTTTTCGTGATTGAAAAATAAAAAGAGTTTTTATAAGTTAACTAAGGTTTCCTTTATTCTAAGAAGGGTTTTCAATGAAAACATGATTTTCACTAAAATACTTCAATGTGATGCGCCAGATTCGGCCATAACGTCTGGGCCGGGTTTGAGGTGTTACATTTAGTGGTATCAGAGCCTAGGTTGAAAAACTCAAGCAGTGAAGTGGGCCTTATTATTATTTGGTTTCTTTTTCTACTTATTATTTGGATTTTAAAAAAATATTTTGGATCACTATATTTTGGAAAAAGGGAAATCTTATTGTGCGGCACATCGAGCCTTTGACGTCGAACCAAGTAAGTACTTTTATTCTTAAGTATGTTTAAATTGTGATACAGTAGATAGCTAGAGGGCTACTTTAGATGATTTTGTTAGAGTGGAACTGAAGCCCGTAGGAACTTGAAACTATAGAGGATTTTCGAAAACAATCTTTACTTTAAATATTTTTATAAAACATCGGTGTAATTATAAATTAACTAAAACTTCATAAAATTTCTAATCCAGATAATACGCGAATCGGCAATGAGTGCTAAAAGAGGTGCAAGAGGTCGTGGCTGATGTCGTAGAAGTGTTAGGGCTGAATCGTTGGCATCAGGTCATATGTCCGATGTTGGAGTAGAAGGGGCTCCGACCTCACCTGTGGCTGGGAATGGACCGTATGATCGGGCCACGAGAGAAGATGTATTGTCGCAAGCAATGCTGAGAATTTTGGAAAGGGTCGCTGGGCACAATAATGGCACTAGAAATTGGGGGTCCATTCCGGAGCGACTTCAATCGAATGGGGCTGAGATCTTTAAGGGCGTGGCTGGTGTGGCTCCTAACGTGGGGAAATACTAGTTGGAGGCCACTGAAAGGATAATGGAGGATCTGGACTATTCACCAGAACAAAAGCTAAATGGGGCAGTGTCGCTGCTTAGGGAAGAAGCCTACTAGTGGTGGTTGACAGTGAAAAAGGGCACCCAACCAGAGCGGGTCACTTGGGAGATTTTCAAAGCTGCATTCCAAGGGAAGTATGTGGGTGCAAGCTATGTGGATGCTAGAAGGAAGGAGTTCCTAAACTTGACCCAAGGAAACAAATCGGTGGCGGAGTATGAAGTGGAGTTTCTACGCCTTAGTAGGTATGCAAGAGTAATGGTGGCAACGGAATATGAGCGTTGCGTTAGGTTTGAGGACGGACTAAGAGATAGCCTTAGGGTATTGATAGCTCCACAAAGGGAGCGAGTTTTCTCGAAATTAGTGGAAAAATTAAAGATAGCGGAGGAGGTAAAGCAGACTGAGCGCTTAAATCGGGAAAAAAAAGGTAGGAATAAAAGGGAGACTGAGACTCCTGGTGTTGGACAGAGGCCTAGAGCTAGGGCCAAAAATAATGGGCCAGTTAGAGTAGGGCCCCCTGCTGCTAATCTAGGGGTGCCACCTTGTGCTGATTGTGGGAGAAGCCATAGAGGCGAGTGTTGGAAGAGGGTGGGAGCTTGCTTCGCTTGTAGGTCTATGGAGCATAGGATCAAGGATTGCCCCCGAATGCTAGGTCAAGTGCCAGTAGTGGGCCAAGGTGGTGCTCAACCACTAAGGTAAGGTCAACTACTGCCAAAGGGTCGTGGGCAAACTGGGGGTGGTAACGGCAATGGGCGTGGACGTGGAGCACCAAGCAGAAATGTAGGCCCTGTTGAGGCGAGACAGCCAGCTTTGGTTTATGCTGCTCGTCGCCGAGAAGACGGAGATGCCCCAGATGTGATAACATGTATGTTCTTTATATATGAGTTACCTTACATAGCATTGATTGATATTGGATCGGTGCATTCATATGTTGCATGCAATATAAATGAATCTTTGGGTGATATGTTTGAAGTTACTACGAATGAGATGACTGTGATTAATCCGTTAGGGTAGTTAGTAATAGTGAATAAGTTGTTTAGGGAGGTACCCTTAGTAGTCCAAGGGGTTACCTTTTTAGCGGATTTGATGGAGCTGACGTTTAGCGAATTCGACTTAATCTTAGGTATAGATTAGCTGGTAAAGCACCGAGCCACCTTAGATTTTGCTACAAAGCGAATGGTGTTAAGAACAGCGAAAGATAATGAAGTAGTGGTGATTGGTGAACACCGGAACTATCTGTCGAACGTGATTTCTGCATTACGGGCTGAGAAGTTAGTACGAAAGGGATGCGAAGCCTTTTTGGCTTATATTAGTAATACGGATGCTAAGAACCTTATTGTTTAGGAGTTGAGAACCGTTAGGGATTTTCCTGATGTCTTTCCCGAGGAGCTACCTAGGTTGCCACCCAACAGAGAAGTGGAATTTTGAATCGAGTTGTTACTTGGGATGACTCCGGTGTCCATCGCTCCTTATCGAATGACACTAAAGGAGTTGGTGGAACTTAAGGCACAAATCCTGGAATTATTGGATCGAGGATTCATACAACCAAGTATGTCTCCGTGGAGAGCACCAATGTTATTCGTGAAGAAGAAGGATGGAACCTTATGAATGTGCATTGACTATCGACAGTTAAACAAGTTAACTGTTAAAAACAAGTACCCTCTACCGAGAATCGATGATATTTTTGATCAGTTTAGGGGAGCTTCTGTTTTCTCGAAGATTGACCTGCATTCGGGATATCACCAATTAAGGGTTAAGGAGGCATATGTTCATAAGACAGATTTCAGAACTCATTATGGACACTACGAGTTCTTGGTGATGTCATTCGGGCTGACAAACGCACCTGCCGCTTTCATGGATCTCATGAATCGGGTTTTCCAACCCTACTTGGATCAGTTCGTGGTCGTCTTTATAGATAAAATTTTGGTGTACTCAAGAAATGAGGATGAGCATGATGCACACTTAAGGATTGTGTTGCAAATTTTGAGAGAGAAGCAGTTGTATGCCAAATTCAGTAAATGTGAATTCTAGCTAAGGGAGGTTACTTTTCTTGGACATGTGGTGTCAGCTGAGGGGATTAAGGTGGATCCCCGAAAAATTGAACCAGTGTTAGACTGGAAAACACCCAAGTCGGTGTCAAAAATCTGAAATTTTCTGGGCTTGGCAGGATACTATAAGCGGTTTGTTGAGAGCTTTTCAGTAATTGCTGCACCCTTAACTAAGTTGTTGAGGAAGGGGTACAGTTTGTTTGGATGGACAAGCAGCAAGAGAGTTTTGGAAAACTTAAGAAAGTTTTAACTGAGGCCCCTGTGTTGATTCAGCCAGTGCCTGGGAAGGAGTTTACGGTTTATAGTAACACGTCGCATGTGGGCTTGGGATGTATATTGATGCAAGAAGGAAAGGTGGTTGCGCATGCATCGCGGCAAGTTAAGACTCACGAAGTGAACTACCCAACCCATGATTTGGAGTTAGCTGCGGTGGTTTTCACACTTAAAATATGGAGGCATTACTTATACAGGGAGAAGTGCGTAATTTATTCGGACCACAAGAGTTTGAAGTACCTCCTTACCCAAAAGGAGCTAAACCTTAGGCAACGTAGGTGGGTAGAATTGTTGAAGGATTATGATTGTACGATTGAATACCACCCTGGCAAAGCGAATGTGGTAGCTGACGCGTTGAGTCGTAGCGCTAAGTCAGACTTGAGGGCTATGCTCGCCCGTTTAAGCTTGTTGGATGATGGTAGCTTGTTAGCTGAGCTTCAGGTAAAGCTGGTGTGGGTCGAGCAGATAAAGAGTAAGCAGCTAGTGGATGAGACCTTCGGTGCTCGTTTTAGACAAGTGGAGAGTGGGGAGACATCGAACTTTGGGATAAATAGTGAAGGAGTATTATGTTTCCATGGGAGGATGTGTATCCCAAAGGACGATGATCTAAGGCAGTCCATTCTGTGGGAAGCACATAGCGGTCTCTACACAATGCATCCTGGCGGAAACAAGATGTATCAGAATTTGTGAGAGCTTTATTAGTGGCCAGGACTCAAGCGTGACGTTATAGAGTTTGTAAGCAAATGTTTGGTCTGTCAAAAGGTGAAGGCAGAACATCAGTTACCTTCGAGATTGCTTCAGCCAGTGAAGATTCCACTCTAGAAGTGTGAAAAGATCACTATGGACTTTGTTAGTGGGCTACCCTTGATGCCTACTAAGAAAGACTCGATATGGGTTATAGTGGATAGGTTAACCAAGTCTACCCATTTTGTACCGATTTGCACCGATTACTCATTACAAAAGCTGGCTAGGCTATCTGTGGCGGAGATTGTAAGATTGCACAGAGTGCCAGTACCCATAATATCTTATAGGGACCCACGTTTCAATTCGCGATTTTGGAACAAGCTGCATGAGGTGTTGGGTACTAGGTTGAATTTCAGTACGGCATTCCACCCTCAAACTGATGGATAGTCGAAAAGGGTGATTCAAGTATTGGAAGATGTGTTGAGGGGATGCGTGATTGAGTTCTAAGGTAGCTGGGAGGACTATTTACCTTTAGCCGAATTCGCGTACAATAATAGTTATCAAGCAAGCATTGGGATGGCTCCATACGAAGCACTGTATGGGCGAAGGTGTCGAACCCCAACATGTTGGACGGAGTTGGGCGAACTGAGAGGTTTGGGCCCTGAGTTAGTAGCCGATACTAAGGATAAGGTAAAATTGATTCGGGATCGATTGAAGGAGGCCTCGAATAGGTAAGAGTCGTATGCTAACCTTAAGCGTCGAGAAATAGAGTATGCAGTGGGAGACTTAGTTTTTCTGAAGGTCCCTCCATGGAAGAAAGTGTTAAGGTTTGGACGAAAGGGTAAGCTAAGCCCAAGGTTCATTGGGCCATATCGGGCCGTAAGGCGGATTGGGCTAGTCACTTACCAGCTGGAGTTACCTCCTAAACTAAGCCAAATCCACGACGTGTTTCATGTTTCCATGCTATGGCGGTATCGCTCGAATCCTTCACATGTCGTGCTGATTGAAGAAATCGAGGTTAGGCCAGACCTAACTTTCGAGGAAGAGCCCATACAAATAATTGGTCGAGATGTCAAAGAACTGAGAAGGAAGTTGTTCCATTAGTCAAAGTGCTTTGGCGGAATCATAAGGCCGAAGAGGCTACTTGGGAAACTGAGGAAGCGATGCGGCGTCAATATCCTCAACTGTTTGAATCAGGTAAAATTTCGAGGACGAAATTTCTTTTAGGGGGTAGAGTTGTAACGCCCCAAAAATCACGAAATCTCAAAATTTTCTTTTTGTGCTTAGCAATTCAGGTTAAGCGTTAATTTCGTGATAGTGGGTCTGGGTCAAGGGTTGAGTTCGAATCTAGGGGTAGAAGGAATTATAGTATAATTATTAAATGAACCCTGATGGCAAGCAGTTGGGCTTTTAAATAAATATAAGGGAAAAAGGTCATCAAAAAGCCAAATGGAGGAGTGGCTAAGTGGCGCCACTTAGAGTGTAAGGAGGTGGCATTAGTGGCTAGCAAGGAGATCCAAGGTTCAAATCCTAGCTTAGTATTTTTAGAAGTTTAATTTTGGTCTTCTAGAAGATTGAAAGTGGCGTGAAGATGGACTCCAAGGGGAATGTTCAGAAAAGAAAAGCTAGGAAATAGATTGGGGAGTTATCAGGGAGAAAAACGAGGAGATGAGAAGGGGGAAGTGATGGAGCCGAATAGGGAATTTAGCCATGAGGAATTCAGCTATAAGGGCTATAAATAGGTGTCGAATGCAAGGTTGCCAGGCTAATGCCAAAATCTTTTTCATCTTGTTATCGGAAACCCTTTTCTCTTCAAGATACAAAAAGCCGAAAAGCCTTACTTCTTTCTTTCTTTTCTTGTGTCAATTTCCATTCTTCCTCTACTTTATTGCTGACTTTTCTTTATTTTTCCTTGGAGTCGAATAACTCTCTTTTTCCATACAAAATCGCAAAGGGCAGAAACTTTCTTGGCCAAATACTCTTTGACTGAATCTAGTGTAAGTGTTTGCTCTTCCAATCGATTTTTGCTAAAGTATCGATTATTGTTCCTCACTTATTCTAATCGGTTTTTGGTAGGAATAGGTATCAAATCTCAATTTTGGATCCCTGCTGATTTGCTCTTCAGGTAAGGGGATTTGGTAAGTACTCTTAATCTTAGTTGGCCAAATAGTCAAAGTTAAGGTAAGGGGACTTGTGTTGGATACGAGTCACCTATTATTTTGGTTTCTCATAGTTAAGATCGATGCAGATCTAGGAGTTGATCGTGGTTAGTGATTTAAGAAAGGGGTTGTTATACTTATCGCGCAAGGTAAGGTTAAGGTGAAGTTTCGATTTTAGTAAAGATATGTATTAAGCATGTGGTTAATTGAAGGGTGATATCATTTGTAGGCTGGTGACTAAGGGAATCACAGCACGCTTGCTTACCAGGTGTGTACATACACTGCACACACACAATGAATTGGCAAAAGTTGAAATGCCGAAAAGCTAAAAATTTGAAATGCCGAAAAGCCGAAAGTTGGGCTACGGTAGTCTTGCGAGTGCGCAAACGCTCATGAGGAGGAACCCGATATGTTGTCTGAGGCCTATGGGCGATTCCATGGACTTAGGCTATAAATTGGCCAACTGGGCCAGAATAGGCTTAATGGGCCTAACGGGCTGTTGGCACATAATAGGCAAAAATTGATAATTGATGCTATATGATGGAAATCGTATGAGTACATGACTGTAAATGTGATTTGGGCCTAATGGGCTGTATATATGTGATTTGGGCCTAAGGGGCCATATACAGGTGATTTGGGCCTAATGAGCCATATACAGGTGATTTAGGCCTAATGGGCCATATGAATGTGAGTGGGCCTAGTGGGCCATATGCAGGTATGTGGATTTGAATGGGATTTGTAAGGGGTTTTGGGCCTAGTATATGATGACTACATAAAACTTAATTAATTAATTGCGACCGTGGATAAGTCAAAGGGGTAAGGTGTGGCAACGGGTATATGCATGTCTAGGATTGGATCTAGAGAGAGCTTGGTACTTAACCGGTCTTAATGACTCACTTCCTCTTCTCTGGAATCCTACCTGATGTATAGTGTTCGTTCATCTTAGCTCGCGGGATTTGTTAACGAGCCACGGTAGGTGAAAGCCGTAAAGAAAGAGAAATTTACCAAATTGCCCCTAAGGGCGAAAATGACCAAAATACCCCTAAACGTTGAATGTAAGTTTTATGGATGTGACATGCATACATATGATATTCTGCTTAGGTTGCATAGGGGTTGGGAATCATGGAATGGAGGAAGTATATGAGGATCGCATGGTTGCTTGACAATCGTGGATCCACCGACGGCTTTTAAGCCCAATGTGTAAGTGTAGGTAGTTCTGCAACCGGGCTACCATAGATGTGTCGGATGGGTGGGTTGATATTTATATCCCCACATGGTGTGACGGGGGACGGAGTTGGCGTGTAGCGGATGGATTACTGGGATGGGATTGCATTGCATGTGATGTATGGTGTTTACTGAATGCTTGTTGCTCGTCGAGGGTTGTACATACTGAGTTTGCGAAAACTCACCCCCTCTTTTATTTTATTTCAGGTGATGCTCAGTAAAAGGTTCGATGTTTGGAGGGACTTTGGGTGGCCAGCTAGCAAGGCAACATGGACGTATTTTTTTTTTTGAAAAAGCATACAAGTGTCTATTTTATTAAGTACTTTCCGGCCAGATTATAATAAGGCTTCCATTTTGTTATTATTTGGGTTTTTATTTTCATGCGTTGTAATTATGAAATGTTGAAAATGGGTTTGCTAAATCATAGTATGTTTTTCTACGCTTCCGCAATAGAATTTTAAAATGACAGGTTTTCATAAAATCATATGTTTTAAACAAGTTTTCGTGATTGAAAAATAAAAAGAGTTTTTATAAGTTAACTAAGGTTTCTTTTATTCTAAGAAGAGTTTTCAATGAAAACATGGTTTTCGCTAAAACACTTCAATGTGATGTGCCAGATTCGGCCATAACGTTAAGGCTGGGTTTGGGGTGTTACACGTGTAGTATTCTCAAGCCAGAACTCGGCTCTTTCAGCATCATCCTCAATTTTAGCTCTAAATTCCTCAGCCCCATACTTCCTGAGCTTATCTACAAGGGCCTTACCAATTCTTACCGGTTTCATACCTCGTGGTAAATCCTCATCAGGTTGGTTAAGGGCCGGGGGAGGTCGTCGTATGTTGGGGCGATTCCTCAGATAATTCCCAAACCATTCATCCATCATGTTAAAAAAGGCGGCTCAGGCCTCTTCCCAGCCTTCAAACATAAACCTTCTACTATTACTAGATACAGCTCGTTGTACGAAAGCTGGAGCATGGCTCTCGGATCCCTCGGACTCATCTTGTGCTTGATTGGAAGACATTTACTATATTCAAAAACAATTTAAACAGTTAGGAGATATCACACTATCAACGTTCATATAATGGCATGTATAGCGAACCTCAATACTCTCTACGGTAGTTATAGAACCGAGTAAACCCTAACTCTGATACTACTAAATGTAACACCCCTCGCCCTATCCAGCGTCGAGACAGGGTTCGAGGCCTTATCGGGTTAAAATTTCCACGACATACAAATCCGATTCACCAAATTTTGCCCAAAATTAAAACTTTTCAAACACATACATACTGTCACTTATACAGGCCTTCGAGGCCTAAAACATACGTCGGGGAGGTTTGAGACAAAACCAAAAACATTTAATAGACTTTGGGCAACTTAATAAATTTTCTTGCCTTGGAGAGTCACACGCTCGTGTGGGTGGGGCCGTGTGGTCACACACGCCCGTGTGGCTTGGGACACACCTGTGCCCTCGGCCCGTATAACTCTCTATTTATGACATCAGCACGCATTTAGGGGTACACGGCCAAAACACATGCCCTTGTGTCTAGCCCGTGCACTATACCGACTTAAAATTTTAAGTACAGAGGACGCACGACCATACCACACTCCCATAGGGGCGAGCCATGTGTCACAGACGGCCTAGACACACGCCCATGTGTCTACCCATGTAGACCTTGTGAGGCCATTTTCCAAGCATTTGGTCACCCTCTATCAACCAGTCACACTTATAGGTTACTTTAATACATGATAAGGCCAAATTATACACTTATATAAAACCTCGATAAATCTCATTGCATGAAAACCTTATATCATCGGTTTTATACATGCTAGGTTAATTCCCTTTTTGTATTAAGGGTTTCAATATCTCCTTGACACATTCAAGATTGGCTCATTCTTATAACTCATTGCCAATTAAAACCAAGCCATCACATATGAACATAAACATGCATAGATTTGTAGGTCATAGCCTATTTCAAAATGAGCCAATTCCCATGGCCATATACAAAAAGATATGTATATCTTTACATGCCTTCATCTTGGCAAATCAAATGACACATATAATAAAATACTCAAAAGTCCTATACATCTCATTGAGCAAAACAAAAGTGCCTATATACCAAATCTAAACTAGTTGATAGTGTGTTGACTCTCCAACCGTCTTCCAATCTTTGCGAGTCCTCGAGCTTTGTAAGACAGGGAAAAGAGAGGGGTAAGCATTTACATGCTTAGTAAGCCTGAATAACTGGAAAGTAAACTTACCGATTAGTTAGCATAAAGCCATATTAGGCAATAGAATCAACAAGCATGAAAATGGTATCCCTATCACATGCACTTAATTAACAAGTTAGTCACAATAATAATGTACCATGTAATTTGTCTTAGATGAGCTCATCATTCATCATTTTATAGATATATATCATATTAATCCCGTTGAGTTTTTAGGAAATCTCGATGGATTATCCATTTATCGTCAATTCATAAGAATGATCAATTCATGTATACACTCCTGCAACCTCACATCTTACGGCGGGATTACCAGTCTAGGCTAAATCCCCCATAATATAAACTCATAAGGTGATGTTGGGATTACCAATCCAGGCTAAATCCCTTATAGCGACAAACACCCTTACTGAGCTCGGATCTGAATTGCCAGTCCAGGCTAAATTCAGACCCTAATCGGATTACCCGTCCGGGCTAAATCCTTAATGCACATTATTCTTCGGAAGGCTCGATCATTCAAGGAACACCCATCCGAGCTAGATCCTTTCTATATTTGAGATCAACAGATTACCCGTTCGGGCTAAATCCTTTCTGCAACACATGCAGGATCTCAAGTCACATATAAATCATGGTTTATCCGTCGAACTTCCTTTTTAACCTCAACCAGGATATTTTTCAACATGTCATTTTTAGAGATACATTTCATGTAATTTCATGCCATTATCAAATGCAATTTTCATACATTCATAAATCATGCAATTAGGCATATTATGAGTTTACTTAAGCTATTCGAACTTACCTGGTACTCGTCTCGGTATCGTGTTTCGGTTATTTCGAAACATTTTGTTTTCCTCGATCGACCTCCAGAATTTGTTCCTCAGGGTCTATAACAATAAAAATAAATCATTAACACCTCAAATTTTACTTTTTGAGCCTAAATTTCACCTCGTTCCAAATGACCGTTTTTCCCCTAACCTTTCATATTTTTACGATTTAGTCCCTAGGCTCGTATAATGAAACACATGCAATTTCTATCTTACCCAAGCCTAGCCGAATATTTTTCCCTCCTATGGAAGCCCACATTTTTCCATTATTTCTCATTTATACCACACATTTTACACCTTTTGCAAAAAGGTCATTTTAGGGGTTTTTCATGAAAATCACCTAGGAAATGATGTTTAACAGACATCCAACATTCATATTCCTCCATAAAACATCAAAATACAAGTAACTCATGCATGGGTAAATTTCTAAACATGAACCCTAGCATGAAATATGGGTAGAAATAGAGAGAGTAAGCTACCGGAATTTCAAAAATATGAAGAACATTAAAAACGGGGGTTGGGAGCATTTACTTTTGAGCTTGAAAAGCTTGGAAACCGTAGCTATGGAGAAGCTTAAAGTTTCGGCAGAAACAAGAAGAAATTGAGCTGATTTTTGACTTATTTTTCCCATTTTATTTCATTAAAATGCCAAATGACCAAAATACCCTTAGCCCTTTCTTTAAGATTTCATCCATACAAGCCCATTTTTGTCCAAAAACTTAAAAATTGGGAAAATTGCTCTTCAGGACCTTCTAATTTATAATCTAAAGCAATTTCATACAAATTTCTTTTAGAATCTGAGTTTTGAAATTTATTCAATTTGGTCCCTAATTTTCAATTGGACACCTTACTCACATAATTCCTTCATGAAACTTTAACACATGCATAGTCTCATATTCTACTCCTTATAATAATCATAAAATAAATATTTCAACATCGGATCTGTGGTCCCGAAACCACTGTTCCAACTAGGCCTTATTTCGGGATGTTGCAACTTCATCCTCCTTCTGTTTTGTCCCTCCAAGCGTTTACGCCACACCGACTGAACGAGTCTTTCGACGGAAAAATCATGACAATGCATCCGCTCAAGCCCAACCTTTGATGACCGTTGAGCAACGCTTAGAACGCATCGAGGCTCGACTCAACACTTTTGGCCAGCAGCTAGCCAAACTCATTACCATTATGCGCGAACGACAGTAACTACACAGGGAGTTCTTCTAAACTTTTCTTCTGCCTATTTATTTATTTATTCGACATCGAGGACTATGTGTTTTAAGTAGGGGGAGGCATTTCTCATTATTTATGTCGTTTTAAATGCTGATTTTTTTTATTGTTGCCGCTGTTTTGGTCATTGCTGTCCATATATATTTTTTTAAGAATATTTTTCCTCTTTTCATGCCCAAGAATTTGACCACGACTTACCCACTGTTTGACCCACATGCATGATTTTTGTCTACTGAGTTAGTTATGATTTTGCCTGTTTGATTGCATCTCCATTGTTTTATTTCTTTTAGGTTGAATAATTATGATTAATAGAGTTAACCCTAATTTGCTTTTAGTAAATTTGATTAAGTCTAAATGAAAAAAAAGGGACACTTAAGACAATTGCATGCTTAGAATATGTTCATGACTATTGAGGTGGTTGCCGAAACTTATTCTTGACACTTGATTGTTGCTCTTATGTCCTCCTAAATTAAAATTTTGTTTAAAAATAATAATGTTTCCGTGGTTATGAGTACAGCTTAAGACGTGACTAGCTGAGTAACCGAGGTAGGGTGCTTGGGTTGTCATCCTATTTCGCGTCAAAAGGTTATGTGACATGTTAGGTAAAACTCCACTAACTGGAATTAATTATTAAGAATATGTTGGGCTGAGTAACCGGGGTGAGGTGTTTGGCTGTCATCTCTCTTCGCGTCAAAAGGTTCGATATGTTCTTAAGAAAAATAAAAATTAGGAGTATGTTGGGTTGAGTAACCGAGGTGGGGTGCTTGGTTGTCATCTCTCTTCGCGTCAAAAGGTTCAATATATTCCTAAGTAAAATAAATAAATTAATTTCTATTAAAAAACATATTAATAAAGTGTGGGGACTAAAGGTAAAAACGAATAGGGTGTCTTGATAGGTTTGGTAAATTACCTAATTTTCATGAAATAATCCAAGCCGATCTTAATTTCTGTGTGTGTTAATTGCAATACTTTTTCAATTTTACTTAAAGTAAGCTAAGGGTCCTCTTTATTTTTCGTATGCATTTTGACTAATTTTTAAAAAAATTTGGAGTAGAATTTCTTTCATGGCCGGATCTAATTTTCACAGTAGACAGGAACCATACTTGAGGGCAAGCATGGGCTAAGTAGGGGGAATTTGATAATACTCTAGAACATCATATTTTTATGTTCTAATTGCATGTTTATTTTGAGTATGTCCTACTAATTTGGGCTATTTTATGGTTCTTTGTATTGTAGGGACTTAATTGAAGATAAAAGGAAATTTGGGGGAAAAAAGCGTGAAATTAAAGATGAATTGGGCCAGCATGCAAAGTAGGAGAGAAGTGGTGCCGAAAATGCAAAGTATGGAAGACTTTTGGGGCAAAAATATAAAAGAAGAGATTTTATAGCACAAGACTCTATTTTAATTTCAATTATATTTGGATAATTATTAAGGATTTTTATTTAGATTTAATTTTAGGATTTATCTTTATTTATCTTTAATTATCTTTATTTATTTGTATTTATCTTTTAGAATTTAATTAGGATTGTAACACCCTGAAAATTTCTACAGTAAGATATTATCCTTAATATAGTAAAATAAGAAAATAAAGTGACAAGAAGAGGAAAATTGAGTTATGTTAGTGGGAAGTATATTATGACATATTGATTCAAGAAATGACTAAATTGTAAAAGTAAGAAAAGTTTTGTGGCCCAAGAGTAAATACACAAAATTTGAGGGATTAAAGTGTAAATACAAAAAATTTGAAGGACTAATAGTGTAAATATTTTAAGGGTGGAATGATCTAGAAACCAAGGAAAATTGATGAATTGGGACCAAATTGAATAGGTGAAGAATTATGAGGGACTAAATTGCAATTTTACCAAATTAAGTGATGACTCAAGAATGGAATTTTAAAAGATCACGAAAGGCAAAATGGTCAATTGGAAGTAGAGAGAAATCTAGAAAGCAATGATGATGTTGGAGATATTTTAGATTAAATAAATAAATAAATATTAGTTTATTAATATTTTAATTTAATTTTTAAATGATATTTTATTATTTTATTATTATTTTATATAGTATATATAAGGAAAGAAAGATGAAGAATCATCATCTTTTTCCCATGCACCCAACGTATGAAGAGAAAAGAAAGAAAGAAACTTTCTTTTTTTTACAATTTGGTCCTTTCATAAAAAATCTACCATTTTCACTTAGAAATCAAAAGAATTTTCATAGCCATCAAGAGAGAAAGATGACAAGAAGACTATGGGAAGCTAGAATATCAAGTTAGATTCAAGAAATAGAAGCTGGAGGAGAGAGAAAATCAAGTTAAAGATTGGAAACAATAAGACAAGGTAAGAACATCAAGATTTCCATGTATTTTTAAGTTTGATATTATTGAAAAAGCATGGAAATGAAGCTAAAGTAGAGTTTTCTTATATATGGTTCTATGTTCTTGATATATTAGTGAAGAGAAATAAGAGAAAGTAGTGGGAAATATTGTAGAGAAAGAAAATAAGGGTGTTATAAACTTAATAATTAACATTTTGCACTAAAATAGTTTTAGACAACAGCAGTAGGCTAACTTTGAAAAATCACCATAAATTGTGAAAATCGAATTAGAGAATGAAAAAAATATGAAATTAAATATTATTGAATCTATTTTCTTATAGAAGAAACGGTGTAATCAATAGAATTTTTAATTGTGAGAGATAATAAATTTTGTGAGACAATGTCAGAATGATTTTGGGTTTCCCTATTTTGACTTTGAAAAATCATCAAAAATTTGATAAAAATGATTAGGCTCTTAAAGATATATTTTTAAAATCCTGAATGAGTCTATCTTCAATAGAAACAAACTAGAACATCATCCAAATCCTATACAATGAGATAATTATTTTTTAGTAAAGAAGGGTTGGAACTGTCAGACAGCAGAATAAGAGTGAATTTAAAGAATAAACTGTACTTATTGGCTATACAAAAATTTCTGAAAATTTTATGGTAAGAATATATGTAAGTCTAGTTTTATAGAAAATTTGAGGATCTTAATTTCTAGTTCTGTAGCTCAATATATAAATAATTTAGTGACTATAACTCAAATGGACAGTTTTGAATATACATATAAGTAAATAGTGAAATTATTGATAATGTTATTTATAGCATGTTAAATAAATTAAGGATGTGGAATGGAGAGGAGGAGGAGGAAAATATGTATGAATATTGAGCTAGCATGGCTAATTTGCATGTTTTAGGCTCAGGGACTAAATTGAATAAAAGTAAAACTTTATGGGCAATTTTGTAAAAATGTTAAAAATGACCAATTTGCATGAAATAGATTATTTTATTATTTAAAATTACAAAATTGAATGAAATTATTAATTTAGATCAAGATCGGGGAAAAACATGTTTTAAGGATTAAATTGAAAAGTGTTGAAATTATGAAAAATTCTGATATTTTATAGAATTCATGGGTTGTTATCAATTTGAATGAGAGTAACGGCTATAAATAAGGATTAAATTGCAAGAATTTTATTTTTTTGAGCCTAAGGATGAAATCGTCATGAATTAAAAGTTTAGGGATAAAATGGTAATTTTATTTAGAGCATTAATTGAATGTATTAAAACATAAAATAAATGAAAACGACAATCAAATTTATTTATAAAGATCTGAAGGACTCGAATACGAGACTTGAACGTGGAAAAAAAATATCGGATTAATGAAATTATAAACATGAACAAGCAACGAGGTAAGTTAGTGTAACTTGAATTCTATTTAAAAATGTATGGAATATCAATATAATGAATTACCTGATTTATGTTTATGAAGAAATGACAAGAGAATGATATTTATCATGACATGTAAATATGTGATTATATTTGATACATTGATACAAGAAAAATTAAGTATATTGAGACGAGTAATAAATTCAAGTAAAACATGTCGAGAAAAATAAGTATGTTTAAGGGATAATATGTTTGATTTTAATTGGTTCCAAATATGAACGTTAGATGAAATAAAATATCTGATAAATAAATTGGTAACTCCGATAATGCTCCATAACTCTATTCCAGTGATGGATTTGGGTTAGGTGCGTTACAGGAATAGGTTAGGTTTTCTAGTACTATAAATAGGGGATGGAGTGGCACATATTGGCCATCTCTTTTTTTTCTATAAACACTCCCTCTCCCAAAAACTCTGTCTTTTGTTCTCTCCATATTTTCTTCAATAAAAAATCTCATTTCTATTATATTTATTTCTTTCCCAAAAATCATGAGACACTAAACCAATCTAGCCGAAGGTTGTCGAAATTCCCCAAAAAGGTTTATGATGCTTAGAATCCGCCCTTAGCCTTCTCAACAGGGTATTCATCGCTTCTCCGCATTAAGAGGCTGATGCTTCCGTCCATGTCCCTTAATAGGTGATCTTTTCAACTTGTGTAAGGAACGGTCGCTTTGTACATTTTGGGAAGGTTGCATAGTAGATTCGTTGGCTTTCTGCATCAGAGGGTGGCAAATCCAAGAGACAAAATGGCGTGGTATTCGCCGTTGGGAACTGATGATCTAGCAGAAGATAGTCCCATAAAAGCGATTATTGACTAGAGTCAGGTTTCCGCCATATCTTAAGTCTAAATTTTTGGAGCTGGTGGTTGTAGACGTCCTCTTCCACTATAACTAGCTTATCTTGATCGAGAAGGGTTACTTAAAAGCTAAGGATTGAACCCAAGGCGAATCGAGACAACAGGAGGCTGGAATCTTGCCACATAAGAAACTTTCTCTTTTCCCAAACTCTATTTATTTTTATATTCTCCATTTTAATTTTCGCAATTTATTTAATTTCGCAATTTGAATTCGACTTTAAATTCTGTTTTTATTTTATTTTGAAATTCTTGATTCTTTTTTTTTCAGGAACGCAAGTTTTCTTGGCCAAGAAATTGTCCAGAATTTTAAGAAACAAGCAATTGTACAATCCGATCCTTGAGGATTCGACCCTACTTCCCCTTTACTGTTATTTTTACTATTTTATAAGGAATAGGATATTTTTGGTGCTCTCAATGACTGCATCAAATGTCTAGCCAAAACCGGTTTGGCACCAAATGTAATAGTCTTATACTAGGTTCATACAGTCGGACCAGGTATAGGGGTGTTACAGTGAAAGCGATTCTAGACAAACTAGAGGACATGTTGGGAGGCAAAACTGTCTTGGCTTGATAGTCGGCTATAACTAGTTTGATGAATGCCTAGCAAAAGTTTGGTGTAACAACCTAATTTCGACGAAATCGAAACAGTGGTCTTGGGACCACAAATCCGAGTCGAAAAATAAATTTTATTTTTATTTTAATATATGGTCTATATTATGATAGACATGTCATGTGAAAATTTTGATAAGAAAATTTTATCGATTAAGTGTTTAATTACGAAAAGGACAAAATCGCATAAAATGTAAAAGTTAGATTCTAGTAGCTAGAAGGATCAAATAGCTATGGAATTCAAAACTTAAAGTCATTATATGGTAATTAGACCATTAATAAAAAGTATTATATGGTAATTAGACCATTAATAAAAAGTATGTAGATATTTTGGTGACTCATCCATGTAAATTTAGAAAAAGGGCAAGGACTAAATTGAAAAGTGAAAATATTTAAATATCAATTTATTTTATCATCTTCTCCCTCAAAAAAACATGAAAACCCTAGGAGAGAGAGAAGAAACTTTCATGACCAAATTGGGTAAGTTACCTTGGCGCATTATTAGTAATTTTGATATTTTTGAAACAAGGATAGCTTAATCTATCTATTTGGGGGATCAATTTGAGAAGTTATCAAAGTATGGAAAATGGTTCATGGATGTATATGCTAAAAATTAGAAATTTATGGTAGAACATGAAATGTTGTTGATAGATAAACAACTTTTAGAAAGTGATGTTTGATGAAAACATGATATAGAGACTAAACTATAAAGTTGTGAAATTGAAGAAAAATGCTGAATTTTTATGAATACATGTGCTGTAAATTTTATAATGGGATTTTGGTTAGGCTTGGAATAGGGAGTAAATTGCAAAAAAAATTATTTTTCGAGCCTAGGGATTTAATGGGAATTTATGGAAAAGTTAGGTGGAAAATGGTAATTTTGCCTAGGATAAAAATTGAGTCAACTTGAATATAAAATATGATAAATTGATATTGAATTTACTCGTATAGATCCGGATTAACCAAATTCGAAGTTAGAATGAGGAAAGGAGGAAAATGTCGGATTAGTAGATTTATGAATACGAACATTTGTCGAGGTAAGTTCGTGTAACTAAATTGTATATGTTTTTATGCTTGAATTAAATGTTCTATTTGTGAATTGTATAAATGCCATAAATATGTGAAATGATCACATACTCGTTAAAGCCCGATAAATGAAAGTGCCCGATCAATTATAATGCCCGACAAATGATAAATGATAAAAATGTTAATTTTATACTTGAGTTGAATGTGAACATTTGAATTGCATAAATGTATAAATATATGAGATTGACCACATGCTTGATAATGCTTGAAAGATGCTAAATTCTGTATGAAAATGTTACATTTATGCTTGGAATGAATGTGGAATATGATCATTTGAATTATATGAATGATTATAGATGTATGAAATAATCACATACCGGATAATACTTGAAAAAATGTTTAAATCCAGGTTGAATAAATGGAAAATTCAATGGATATGTGATTTCCCGATATAAATGAGATCCTGCATTTGTTGCGGACGAGATTTAGCCCGGACAGGTAATCCTGATATGAGTCCTCTCAAGCATATGTTATGGATTGGATTTAGCCCAGATGGGTAATCCAGATCAAGCTCTTTAGAGCATATGTCATAAAAAGGATTTAGCCTGGACTGGTAATCCTGTCGTATGCATGTATGGCTCGAGAGTGTACTCTCTAATATAGTACCCTATGGGTACCATTGGACATGAATTGACGAATTCTGATTCGTATGCTTCGAGTGTACTACCTGCGTATCCATCGATATTTCAGATAAATTCAACTGGTAAAAATTCTTAACATGAGAAGATATGAATAAGAAATGAGTTATTACACATATTGGCCTAAAATACATGAAAGTGACGATACGTGATAATTGATATACGGAAACATGAAATGATGGTATTGTACATGGAATTTATTTGATGAGTATGTACATCCTTGATTCTAGACTTGTACACCTTGAGTGTACTAATCGTGATCTTCATATCCCGAGTAATAGGGGTAAAGTTCTTATATGAAATGATCTAAACTCGAGATGAACTATTATGAAATTATACTTGTAATATAAAGAGATGATTTATACATGTTAAATGAATACATGTTGTGGAAAGCATATGTGCATGTAAACTTGATTGTTGTTGAGCCCATATATGTTTGTGATGTTATTATGGATTATATGACTAACAAGGGTAATAAAGATATGTGTAGGGCTTGAGGGCAAATTGATTGAATATGTCTTACATAGTTACCTCAAAATAGAATGAATGGTAAGTTAAGTACCATGTTATACGAACTTACTAAGTATTATATGCTTACTTAGTTTTATTTCCTTGTTTTATAGTGAATCGGAAGCTCGTTGGATTGGAAGCTTGGTGGAGATCACTCATACTATCCATCAGCCCATGTCAGTACAATATGGTAAATCAATTATGGTTGTAATGGCATGTGTAGAATATATTGTCCATATTGGCATGTAAATGTAAATGATGCTTGTAATCTAGCCATTGGAATGGCTAGTAATGGTTTGTTTTGATATATTTGTAATGTCATACTATGGTAGCTATATACATGTTAAGTAGTTGATCTATTATGTCTAACATATGGACTAGACTAAGGCAAGACTATGAACAGGTATGCATGTAATGGTATGCCATGTTGAATGATAGAATTTGTTTAATTTGAATGCTTGGAATGGTTGGTATTAGATGTGTGTTTCAAGTGCAGGTCATGGATGTGATTTTGGGTGAGAAATGAAGCTAGAAATGGCTTTATTTTGTCCACACGGGCAGACACACGGGCGTGTGTTTAGACCGTGTGTAACACACGGCCGAATACATGGGCCTGTAGTTAGGCCTGTGTCCCATGCACCTTAAATTTTGAGAAATAGAATGCTCAGAATTGAGCACACAGCCTAGCACAGGGGCGTATGGCATGGCTGTATGCACAAGTCTGAGAGTTACACGGGGTCGAACATGGCCTACAGCACGGGCGTATCCCTTGGACCACAAGGGCGTGCGAGCCCTATAACTTGGAAAAATTTTAAAAATTTAACGAAAATTCTTAGGGTTCTCGATTAAGTCCTGATTCGAATTTAATGTTCATATTAGGCCTCAAGGGTCCATTTAGGGACGTTACAAATGAATTCAAAATTTGAATAATACTTGCATGATTTATTGTAAAATGTTTTGAAAGTTCTGGTAATGCTCCAAAATCCTGTTTTGATGACGGATACTTGTTAAAGGTGTTATATTTAATGGTATCAGAGCTATGGTTTAGTCGATTCTCGAACTGAACGTAGCATAAGTGGAGTCTAGAAATACATGCCATTATATAACCTGTGATAGTGTGATATCTCCTGGCTCTGATGAAAATTGATTTACAAATAGATAGAGATGTTTTACAACTGAGCTAATTCTGATACTGCTGAAAGTGATACACACGTGTCTGAGTAAAAATGTTGCTTATGATAAAAAGGGGACTTGTAAAGGTATGAAATAAATGTTTTATAATAGACATGTTAATGATAAATGTTAAGTGATTTGTGTGTGTATTTATTAAAGTTGAATCTTGAGGCTTACGATTTCTACTCCTTTCCAGTACAGTTTTATACGATGAAATTTAGAAGATTTATATAGATTAAGCTCATAAGTGTGAAAGAAGAGTTCAAAGACTGAATGAATAATAATGTAGTTAGAATGAGAGTGGGTTGGTAAGTAAAGGCGGTATTAAAAAGAGATATCAGATTTTTCTGAAAATTATTCTAAATATCTTATGTCATTGTTAAGGAAGAAGTTATTCATGAGTAAACAACTTATCCAGATATGATATTTACAGAACGGATTAGCCGAAAAATTCTTCCGAATTGACTCTTTCAATGAACTAAATAATGTAAGATTATCGCTGACTTAATTAGCCAATAGAATAGTGATGAAATTGCAAAGATATTTGAAGGTAGCTATTATAATTGAGTATATTACAACAACATCTCCTGGGCACTCTATAAGTTCTGTTATTCTTAGAGGCATATAAAATTGTTCATGTTCAGATGCAATATTTGTCGTATTGAAAGGCTAGTAAATCATGATAGATGGAATTACTGTAAGTCGGGTTGATTTATGAGCAGTATTGCTCTACCTTACTTGGGTTTTCTAATTCATCATGATTGATATAAGATTTGAGGATAAGATTCAAATGATGTTATTTTCTATTTCTACTAATTGAAGCCCTGAATTGCGAATGTGCAAGTTATATTGTCTTAATCACAGTTGTTTCTACTAAGTATGCGTGATATTACTCTTCTGAATTTTCTCTAAGATATCATTAATCTCTTTATTATGTAAACATGAGTTATCTGTAAAAGATATTCTTTGATCGGAGGTAATTACATGTATTTCTATTATCAATATTGACTCGATCATGAGGTATGGTGATAGAGATCACAGATTATAGAAACTGTATTACTGCATATTGGGGCCACTTTCGGCTTTCCCTCTTTTAAGTTGAAGTGCACTATTGATGTTGAAGTGTTGCTTTATCTATACAGCTAAAATGTCAGTCATATTATGCACAATGGTTTTAAATCTATCTGATGGTTGTGCCTTTGGAAAAACTCAAAGCTTCGATGTTAATAATTGAAATAGCTACATTGATGACATAGTTATTACAGGAAGATGTAAGATTTGAATGGACTGACAAATGTTAGTAAAGTTTTGACCAGTTGGAAGCTCTATTGATCAAAGTATTAATTTTGGTTCAGCCTGAATTGGGTAAGGAATTCGTTATTACAGTACTACACCATTGAACAGGATTAGACTATGTTTTGATGCAATAAGGCAAGGTAATAACCTGTACTTTCAGACAGTTAAAAACCACATGGAAAGAGTTACTTGATGCATGATCTAGAATTGACGGTTATTATTTTTGTATTGAAATCTGACAACATTACTTGTTTGTGAAAAATGTCATATATTCACTGATTATAAAAAGTCAAAGTGTCTGATGTTGCAAAAAGATTTTACTTTGAGATAGCGTATATGACTTGAATTGTTGAAAGATTATGATCTGACAATTGTATATCATTTGGAAAGAACGAATGTGGTTACAGATGTTCTGAGTAAAAAATCTCTGTATACTTTGCAAGCCATGGATACCAATTATAATTGTTTGTTAATAGCTCAATTTTAGCTAAGTATAGGGCTTAACCAATGTTTCTACAACAAATCTGTTAAGCCTAGAAAAGTGATAATGAGTTGTAAGTTAAATGAATACAGTGTGAAATAAGTTTTGATTCAAAATTTTAGAATAGATCTAATAAATGTTTTTCATTCAGAGATAGAGTGTGTGTACTGAAGAATTTGGAACTTTTATAGAAAATTTTACATGAACAATCATAGTAGTACTATGTCTGTTTATCTGGGAAATGATAAAATGCATAATGATTTGAAAAAGATGTATTAGTAGCTCAGAATGAAACGTGGTATTTCTGAATCTGTATTTAAATGTTGGATGTGTCAGCAAGATAAGGATGATACTTTCAAGATGGGTATAGTCAGTGAAAATACCGAAATGGAAATGGGACAAAGTTACCATAAATTTTATATAAGGATTATCCCTATCTATGAAAAAGAAAGATACTATTTGAGTAATTGTTGATTGGTTGACGAAGTCTGCATACTCCATTCTAGAATGAGTGGATTTCATACTTGATAGATTGCTTGAATGATCTGTTTTTGAGATTATCAGATTATATGATGTGCTAGCTTCTGTTATTTTTTTATAGAGATCTACAGTTCATATTCTGATTTTGAAACAAGTTACAAGAAACTCTAGGTATACGGTTACATTTTAGTACCGTATTTCATTTTCAGATGGATGATCAATCTGAACATATGATTCAGAATTTGGAACATGTGCTTCAAGGTTGTGTACTTGAAGTTGAAGGTAAATGGGAAAAGTATTTGCCTCTGGTTGAATTTGCTTATTATAACAGTTAACAGTCAAGTATAAAATTGTACCGCATGAGGTTTTACATGATCACAAGTGCAAACTCTATAGTTTTGGACTGAGCTCAGCGAGAAAAGATATATGTAGTAGGTTTGATTCTTTGAAAATGAAGAAAGATGAAAATGATCTAAGACAGTTTAAAAGCAGTATTAGATTATCAGAGATCCGATGAGGATCTAAAAGGAAAAGAAATAGAGTTTTAGATTGGCGACAAAATATTTTTGAAAGTTTCACCATGGAAGAAAGTTCTCCGGTTTGGCAGTAAAGGCAAATTAATTCTATGGTTTAATAGCTTATATGAGATCATTGAAAAGAATTAGACCTGTTGCGTATTGATTGGTATTATTATCAGAGTTCTACAGAATTCATAATGTGTTTATGAGTATAAGTGTTATGATAGTATCGATCAGACCCATCATATGTTATTGTTTTAATAAATGTTAAATTCAGCCTGACACGACTTACAGTGAGGGACTGTTGAAATTCTGGCATGTGAAATGAAAAAAATAAAAAATATAAAGGTAGCTTTAGTAAAACTTTTCTGACAATAACATGTATAGAAGAAGCTACATAGGAACTGGAGGAAACTATGAGAAAATAATGCCTGAATCTCTTTACTAGTAAAATTTTCGAGGATGAAAATTTCTTAAAGGGGGAGAGTTGTAACGGTCCAATTTCGGTGAAATCAGAATAGTGGTCTCAGGACCACAAATTCGAGTCAAAAAATAAATTTTATTTTATTTTAATATATGGTCCGTATTATATCATGTGAAAATTTTGATAAAAAAATTTTATCGATTAAGTGTTTAATTACGGGAAGGACCAAATCGCATAAAATGCAAAACTTGGATTCTAGTAGCTAAAAGGATCAAATAGCTATGGAATTCAAAACTTAAAGTCATTATATGGTAATTAGACCATTAATAAAAAATATGTAGATATTTTGGTGACTCATCCATGTAAATTTAGAAAAGGGGTAAGGATTAAATTGGAAAGTGAAAATATTTAATTAATTAAAAGATGATAAAAAGAAATATCATTTTATTTTATCATCTTCTTCCCCAAAAATACATGGAAACCCTAGGAGAGAGAAGAAATTTTCATGAACAAATTGGGTAAGTTTCATTGGCCCGTTTTTAGTAATTTTGATATTTTTGAAACCAGGATAGTTTAATCTATCTATTTGGGTGATCAATTTGAGAAGTTATCAAAGTATGAAAAATGAGTCATGGATGTATATACTGAAAATTAGAAATTTATGGTAGAAAATGAAAGGTTGTTGATAGATAAACAACTTTTAGAAAGTGATTTTTGATGAAAACATGATATAGGGACTAAACTGTAACACCCCAAACCCGGCCCAGACGTTATGGCCGAATCTGACGTGCCACATCGAAGTTAAAAACCCATGTTTCGTTTTAGTGTTTTAAAAACCGTCTTTTGTTAAGCTAACAAAGTGAATGGAAGCTGGGCACCATGTAGGAATCCGTAACAGAGGAGGTGAGCCATGAAGGCTGCTTAAGTACCAAGCTCTTCGATTGGACCCAATCCTAGACATGCCCACAACCATTGCCACACTTGGTTATACCGAGTTTGAAATTTATTTAAGTGGATATCTTTGATAAATCGAATAATCGTGGCGTTGTGTTATTTTGAAAACAAGTATCGTTTTGAAAACACGTCCTAAGTCTAGCCCATTTAAACTATTATCAACCAGTTTTAAAGTTATTAAAAATAATAATAATCCCAGAAAAGAAAGAAAAAGAAAAGTTAAAATGGCCTTATTACAACCCAAAAATAAATAATAAATACTAAATAAAGTAAACTTAAAGAAAACCAAATACTTAATCAAAAGCCTAAAGGCGATCACCGTGGCCACTCTGAATCCCCTCCGGCTCCAAGTCCCCAAATCAAGGCTCACCTACAAGGTTAAGGAAAGGAGGTGAGTTTGGAAACTCAATGTGCAACAAGCCCCTTTCAAAGCTCAAAACAATATCAGCCTGCTGGGCCTAAGCCCAAAATCCACCTCTATATACTGGGCCGAAGCCTTTTCATATTTCATATCACTGGGTCGAAGCCTTTTCATATTTCATATTACTGGGCCGAAGCCTTTACTGTATACGGTATGGCCCATAGGCCCATTTCAATATCATATGCAATGTCAATGAAAGAATGCAAACCCATTTGGGGAGACTACTCAACCCACCATCCGCTACTCTCCACCCATACCAACCAAGCTCTCAATATGGGGAATAACTCAACCCACCCAACCAAAACTCTCCACTGGCAGCATAACTGCTTTATCATATAACTGGAGGCCTAGCCTCTTTTAATAACTGGGGCAAAAGCCTTTTTCGGTAAACTGGGGCATAGCCCTTTTGCACTTCCTCCATCCATATAAAACCCAACCCAATGCATTATGAATACATCATGTGCATATCATACATATCATGTGCATATTATACATATCATGTGCATATCATATCAATTATGTATATCAAACCCCATGTACCAAATTCATAATTAAACCCTAGGGGTATAATGGTCATTTTTACTTAGGGGCAAAATAAGTCATTTCCATAATTTAGGGGTAATTCCGTAATCTTACCAAATATTAGGGATTTTCCATGTTCCTTATCAGTTACTAACTATTCATTTGTTTAAACTGCGATTCTGGCCCATTTTTAGCGAAACTGAGTTATTGGGCCAAAACCCCTAATGGGCCCTACTTAGCCGTTGTTGTCATCTAGGCCGATTCAGCCTATATTCCATAATGGTGTTACCAGTCTTAACGCACAATTTAACAGGTTTTCATTTTCTACCAATTTTACCCAAATGGGCCGAAAGCCCATTGGGCCCGTTTTTAGCCCCTCGAGGCCCAACTTACCGTGAATGCCAAAAATCATGCTCTTCCCCTTTACAACATTCCCAATCACCATCTTAGAGAATCTAACTAACCAATGAGCGTTCGCTTGCTCACAAGTCCTCGAAATGCTAGAATTTCAGCATTTCGGCTTTTCGGCATTTATCAATTCAAGCTATGAAAAGGGTTCGTTACACACCTGATTTGCGATAATCCTCGACGAGATCTCCTACACGATTTCTCCTATAATCAACCGTTAATATATCAGCTCACAATAATTAAACCAAATCAAGAACCATCTATTATCAACACTTACACATTCGGCCACCCTCCATAATGGCCTTAGGAACCTTACCTTTGCCGAAATTGATGACTAGCTCTAGCCACTCCGATGATCCAAACTAATCCAAGTCAACCCTACGCCTTGCTGCTCCTCCACTAAACAAGCCATAAAAAGATTAAAAGAAAAACCCAATAAGGCCTATACCCACATTTGGCCACCTCCCTAAACTATAGGGGTTTCGGCTTTTGTCAACAGTTACTATTTGAAATCATTTAGAGTTTGAGCACTTACCACAGTTCCCTCTTCTTGAATCCGTCTATGCTTAGAAGATAAGAGAATTGACCACTAAGAAGTGAAAAGAAAAAAAGAGGGTTGCTGGTCAACAAAGAATCGGCACCACCTAGTCTCCACAAATTTCGACTTTTTGCGGTATTTCGGCAGTAGTGGTGGTCAGAAAAACAATAGGTGAACGAAGGGGATTAGTAGGCTGGTTTGGAAGAAGGAAAAGGAAGAAAATATGAATGGGAGGGAGATAGATTCGGCTGGAAAAGAAAAGAGAGAAAAAAGGCTACACCAAAAGGAGAAAACGGCACAACCTAGTCCCTAATGTCGAAAATCCCCAACTAAAACCCCTCTGCCGAAATTCCCTCTCTAATCCCCTCAAATCTGTTAACACTATCCCCCTCTCAAATCCCTAAAATCTCTCCCCTTATCCCTCCTTAATCCATGCATTTGACTGATTCAAACTCTCCCCCAAAGAGTTCCATTCAGCTACAACTCTTGTATGCTCAAAGCATAAAAATTAGCATCATGTTTGCCATCACAGGGAATCGATCCCAGGTCTTCCCTTATCCACCTACACGCCACCTTTATAGCTCCCTAGTGGCGTCACTTAGCCACTTTGCCAGGGGCTCCTTTTTGTGTTACACTTTACCCACAAATTTTAATAAGACCACCTATCCAAGGCCCCTAACTTCTTAAGTCCAAAGTTCAAAAATTTTACTGGGTTTTGGCCAACACATGGGCCTTCCATAAGCCCATTTACATACTCAAACTATGAATTCCACAACCAAATACCAAATTTTAAAAAACTTTACCAAAATACCGAGAATTCGTGAAAAACCCCAAAAATCAGGATGTTACATAAACTATAAAGTTATGAAATTGAAGAAAAATGCTGAATCTTTATGAATACATGTGCTGTAAATTTTGTAATAGGAGGGAGTAAATTGCACAAATTTTATTTTCCAAGCCTAAGGACGAAGTGGAAATTTATGGAAAAGTTAGGGGCAAAATGGTAATTTTGCCTAGGATAAAAATTGAGTCCACTTGAATATAAAATATGATAAATTGATGATGAATTTACTCGTATAGATCTGGATAGACCAAATTCGGAGCTAGAACAAGGAAAGGAGGAAAATGTCGGATTAGTAGATTTATGTACACGAACATTTGTCGAGGTAAGTTCGTGTAACTCAATTGTATATGTTTTTATGCTTGAATTAAATGTTGTGTTTGTGAATTGTATAAATGCCATAAATATGTGAAATGATCACATACTCGTTAAAGCCCGAAAAATGAAAGTGCCCGATCAATTATAATGCCCGACAAATGATAAATGATAAAAATGTTAATTTTATGCTTGAGTTGAATGTGAACATTTGAATTGCATAAATGCATAAATATATGAGATTGACCACATGCTTGATAATGTTTGAAAAATGTTAAATTCTGTATGAAAATGTTACTTTTATTCTTGGAATGAACGTGGAATGTGATCATTTGAATTATATGGATGATTACAGATGTAAGAAATAATCACATGCTCAATAATACTTGAAAAAAATGTTTAATTCCCGGTTGATAAATGGAAAATTCAATGGATATGTGATTTCCCAAAATGAATGAGGTCCTGCATTTATTGCGGATGGGATTTAGCCCAGACGGGTAATCCTAATATGAGTCCTCTCGAGCATATGTTATGGATTGGATTTAGCCTGGACTGGTAATCCTGTCGTATACATGTATAGCTCAAGAGAGTGTACTCTCTGATATAGTACCCTATGGGTACCATTGAACAGGAATCGACGAATTCTGATTCGTACACCTCGAGTGTACTACCTGCGTATCCATCGATATTTCAGATAAATTCAACAGGTAAAAATTCTTGACATGAGAATATATGAATAAGAAATGAGTTATTACACATATCGACCTAAAATACATGAAAGTGACGATACGTGATAATTGATATACGGAAATATGAAATGATGGTATTGTACATGGAATTTATTTGATGAGTATGTACATCCTTGATTCTAGACTTGTACACCTTGAGTGTACTAATCGTGATCTTCATATTCCGAGTAATAGGGGTAAAGTTCTTATATGAAATTATCTAAACTCTAGATGAATTATTATGAAATTATACTTGTGATATAAAGAGATGATTTATACATGTTAAATGAGTACATGTTGTGGAAAGCATATGTGCATGGAAACTTTTGATTATATGACTAACAAGGGTAATGAGGATATGTGTAGCGCTTGAGGGCAAATTGATTGAATATGCCTTACATAGTTACCTCAAAATAGAATGAATGGTAAGTTAAGTACCATGTTTTACGAACTTATTAAGCATTATATGCTTACTTAGTTTTATTAGTTTTATTTACCTGTTTTATAGTGAATCGGAAGCTCGTTGGATTGGAAGCTTGGCGGAGATCACTCACACTATCCATCGGCCCATGTCGGTACAATATGGTAAATCAATTAGGGTTGTAATGGCATGTATAGGATATATTGTCCATATTGGCATGTAAATGTAAATGATGCTTGTAATCTAGCCATTGGAATGGCTAGTAATGGTTTGTTTTGATATATTTGTAATGTCATACTATGGTAGCTACATATGTGTTAAGTAGTTGATCTATTATGTCTAACATATGGACTAGACTAAGGCAAGATTATAAACAGGTATGCATATAATGGTATGCCATGTTGAATGATAGAATTTGTTTAATTTGACTACTTGGAATGGTTGGTATTGGATGCATGTTTCAAGTGCAAGTCATGGATGTGATTTTGGGTGAGAAATGAAGCTAGAAATGACTTTATTTTGTCCACACGGGAGTGTGTCTAGACCGTGTGTGACATACAGCCGAATACATAGGCCTGTAGTTAGGCCGTGTGTCCCATGCACTCTAAATTTTGAGAAACAGAATGCTCAGAATTGAGCACACGGGCAGAGACACGAGCATGTGTCTCAGCCATATGTGCTACTCGGCCTAGCACACAAGCGTGTGGCATGGCCGTGTGCACAAGTCAGAGAGTTACTTGGGCAAGGGTCCATTTAAGGGACGTTACGAATGAATTCGAAATTTGAATTGTAACTTGCATGATTTATTGTAAAATTTTTTGAAAGTTCTGGTAATGCTTCGAAACCCTTTTCCGATGACCGATACTGATTAGGGGTGTTACACATGGCACTCCGGTCAAAGACCGTATCATTACTCTTATGGGATACTTTGTTGAGGTTACAGATAATGAGGCCAATCTAGACCAAAATACGCAAATAGAGATGATTTTCAAAAGCTTGTCCAAGGACTTTGTAGGCTTTCAGGCTGCATATAACCTTAGGAACATGAATCTAACACTTACACAACTCATTAAGGAATTACAATCCTATGAGTTGATGTTGAATGGCGGTCAACCATCCTGAAAAGCAAAAGCAAACTTAATTGTTGGTTCTTCCTCTAAATTGAAGGGAAAGCACACTAAAAGAAACATTGCTAAGTTCTTTAGGCCACCTAAAGTGGAAAAGAAGAGAACCAAGAATCCTAAAAACTTTTCCAAGTCTAAATGTTTCTTCTGCAGCTAGATAGGGCACTTCAAGGCAAACTGCAAAAAGTGGAAGGATTACCTAGCAACTAAGGACAAAGATATGAAACTCTTTATGGTACTAGCTTGCTTAGTGGAAGATTCAATAGACCACTGGGTCACTGATTTTGGAGCCACTAATCATGTGTGTGTTTCTCTATAAGGTTTCAAAGAGATGAAAGATCTTAGAGATAAGAGCCTATCGTTACAGACCGAAAATGAGACAAGTGTGGTAGCTGAAGTAGTGGGAGATGTACATATTTAGTTTGATAATTTTAGGAAGATTATTTTGAATGACATTTTCTATGTACCAAGTTTGAAAAGAGTTTTGATTTATATTGCATGTTTATATAAAAACGTCTTGACCGTGACTTTTAATAATAATAATACAATATTTAGAAATTTTAAACTTATTTGTAATGGATAGATGTCAAATAATCTCTATTTTATCAAACTAAAGATGTACACAATGCTTAAAACTAAAATTTTAAATACAAGACTTAAAATTTTTCACTCTAATGAGGCATACCTTTAACATTTGAGACTTGATCATATTAACCAAGAAAGAATCAGTAGACTTATGAAAGATAGCACCTTAAGTTTGCTTAAGGAAATTGTTCTTCCAGAATGTGAATCTATTGAATCTGGTGTCTTGAGTGTAGTATTTTCATCTAAGTACACTTGTAATTTTTCTGAACAGATTGATTAATAAAAGCAGTTAAATTAATATACTTTGTATTATTATCCTCACATGTTTCTCATTGGTTGTCTAAATGTTTAACTAATACTAAGCGGTATTACGTGGTTGGATCGTTACATAGAAAGACAACTTGTATTAGTAAATGAACCTAAACATATCCTTAGTCTAATAAAAAATAAGCAAACTGATTGAAAGACTAATATTTCATCTATCAAGTCCAATTTGGGAGATGCCTTGTCTTGGGCATCAGAGCGGATGACTCCTAGAAGATAGAGACATAGATGTTACTGACTGGACTGACAGTACATCGGGTAGGACCCAAGAAGAATAGATCTTGAATCCATTTATGGATTTATTCACGTGTGACATACCTAAATCCTGAGTGGATGGCAAACTATGTATGCGTGACTCATACATTTTGATGTAAGTAAAAGCTTGAGGTCAAATAGATAAGGAACTGAAAGTTGATGCATTGGGTGTAAGACTTCTATAGTACGTAGCATCATTCAAAACAGTGGAATTCATAGCCCAAAACATGAGTAAATGATATCTTCTCATTGGCATTACATGGTTCATGAAAAGTAAATGTCTCCACGGGTTGTTTGTCTTTGTAATAGATGACTTGATCACTATTTGATAGTGAGTGACTTTTCATGAAGGAAGATGTAATGTTACCATGGGATAAGATATGATCATATTGGGAGAATGGATATTATCTCAAAGATATTAAAGATATCCTATGAGGGCAACACACTAATGACAAGGTCATTGTACAAACATTAAGTAGTTTCTTTCGTAATGGTATTCGTTGGGGAGAGCTCAGTCATGATACTAGAGTTGAATGACTTCATAACTAAATGAGTTGATAATTAATGGGTGAAAAGTCACAACTTAATTATAAATAATTTGACCCTCAACTTCCTATGTTCAATCGGTCCCTCCGTTAGCTCATTGAAACTAGAAATGAATTAAATGTTTGAATAAAAATGAAGGGAATGAATAGAGAAAGAGAAATGGGAAACATTCAGGAATGATTGTGGTTTTTTCCGAAATAGAGAAATGGAATTATTTGGAAATAAATGTAGGTTTCCAAAAATTGGAATGGAAATAAATGAAAATAAACCATTCGGTCATAATTAACATGTTGAGTTCTGACATTTTGAACAAATTTTCTTGAAATTTTACCAAGGTAAAATTGTCAAAATTTTACTGGAGTAAAATTGGGATGAGAAAATTATTTAATATTTAAATATTAAAGTTTCCTTTGGCAAATAGAAAAACTGAATCAAGTTGGATCACATTACAAAGTACTGGGTCAAAAAGGCTTAAGAAGTACTTGTAATTGGCCCAAAACCCCTCATATAACATGAAAAGGGTGACAACCCTAGTAGAAATATAAGGGTGAGTCGTTCACCCCTCTCTTACTCTAAGTAGAATGTTGTTTTTCTATTTAAAATAAACCTCTACAACTCTACAAAGGTTCTACCTTCTCTTCCTATAAATAGATGGCACCGGTAGAGCTATTAACACAAATTTTAATATATTATTATTCTTCCAAAAAATAGAGAGAAATTATTCTCAACTTATAAACATATTTTTCAAAATAACAATTTTACTAGTTTCTATTAAAGGAGAGAGAATTTCCATTTTCACCCCAAAAAGAAAAAATTTTCTAGTTCTATGTTTTGGTTCAATTGGTTCGAGCCTACACTCAAAATAGTTCATGGTATGAGAATAGCAGAGAAGATCATTTGGTTGAAATGTAACACTCCTAACCCATCTCCTTTGTTGGATTAAGGTTACGAGATATTACGACAGTTAACAAGACCAACAATACAGTGACACAATTTAAAGATTAATTTAAACATCATAAATTATTAAACAATCATCATTCATAGCATACATTCGAAAATGAGACTTAAATTGAGCCTACGAAACCCTAAAATCAATTTCGAAACAAGTATGGACTAATCTAAAACAAAACAGAAAAAATGGTACAAACTAAAAACAGGGGTCACACAGCTGTATGAAAGAACTCATACCGTGTGGCTCAAAAACATGGCTGTGTGGCCAAACCGTGTAACAACCTAAGTCTGTGTAACTTAGGGTCACACAATTGTGTCACCAGGCCATGTTACTCTCTGAGACCGTGTGGACAAACCTGCACCAAAAATCAAATAGACCACATGGCCATGTCATGCAACCATGTGGGGCACATGGTTGCGTGGCAGACCGTGTCATAGACCGTGTGCACCTAAATACCTTCAAAGACAAGTGAATTCACCTACAATTTCTTATACGTCAAGCCATATATTTACCATCACATTAACCTATTCAAAGTGTACCAAAGCATACCAAAATATGTCAAATCACATTCAACCTTTGTGTCTAACCAATATGCCTTCAATGACACCACATTTAAACAAACCAACAATGCACTAAGTTTCAAGCACACCTATGCCATCAAATTCCAAACCAACCAAAATACCATAACGTGTTTAGATCAATACACATATTTTATAATTCGAATACCACAAAAAATTACCAAATGATAACCAACATGCATAAACTAAAGCCCTATTACATGCCACTTATTATAACAACCCGATTTAGACCTAATCAGAACGGTGGTTTCGGGATCACGAATTCGAGTCAAAAAATATTTTTAAATTATTTTTAGTGTTTATTCTGTGTGAATTTATGTCTGTGAAAATTTCGTAATATAATTTTGTCGTTTAAGTGTCCGATTAAATAAAAGGACTTAATCGCGTAAAGTGAAAATTAGGTGGTTATTTCTAAAAGGGGCTAATTTGCACTTGGCTTTTAAAATAGAAGCCTTTAAGTAAATAGCCCAATGTTAAATGAATTGGACGGTAGTGGACATGATATATGTGATTTTATAATTTATTAACTAAGGTTATAAAAGTAATTTAATTATTAAAACATATATATGATATATTAACATAAAATAAACTATGTTTTTCATTCTCTCCTACACCGAAACTTAAGAAAACAAAATAAGAAAGAATAAAAGCTAGGGTTCGGCCTATTTGGAGCTCAATCAAGGTTCGTTTTCTTGTTGGTTTTTGATAATTTCTACGTTTTTGAGATCGTTGCTTCGAGTACTACAAAACCCATGTTTGAATTTTTTTATTTTGATGAATATTTTAAGTTGTGCCATTGTTGATAGCTTGTGATTTTTGTTGTTTGATGATGAAAAATGAAAGATATGTTTTAGATTAACATATTTTGTATTGGAGTTTTTGATAATTTTGAGTAATTAGGAGTTAATTGCAAAAATAATAATTTGAGAGACTAAAATGTGAAATTGATAAAATATATGGACTTGTATAGGCATGGGTACTATTCGGCCAAACATGGTAATTGGAAATTTTGTGTATTTTGTATTTTGTGCAATAGGGACTAAATTGTAAAAATTGTAAATGTTAGGGGTAAAATGGCAATTTGCCCATTTATGTGTTTTTGGACTAAATTGAATGAAAATATGTTTGAATGAGCTTAATTTTAATATATTTAGATCAAGAACCAAAGAAATCGGATTTGGATCGGGGAAAAACGAAAGTTGTCGACTAGCAGCCCCGTCCCATTTTACGACGTCTAAGGTAAGTTTGTAAGCAAATAGACGTGTTTAATTGTAGTTAAATATTAAATATACATGCTGTTATGAAATGTTAGAACTTATATTTGATAATAGTTGAATATGAAAAGGCTTGGTTCCTACGTTTCTGAAATCGTTCCGATCGAGTGGTGACGTCCTAAAGTCCCTTATAAACCTTAGGAATAGCTAGGATACATATGTCATGACATAGGATTTCGATATATGTGTGCGAGTAAGCCCATTGCATCGATTTATGATTTCGATATGTGTTTACGAGTAAGACCCTGTCTGGGACAGTGGCATCGATATGTGGCTACATGTAAGACCACATCTGGGACGTTGGCATTGTACATTTTATGTGATTATCCGAGTGTCCTATCCAATTCCGAATGGTTCATCGAGAAAGGTAAATCGCAATCGAATGTGTAAATAAGTTAAAAACCAGGTATGATTTAGCATGTTAGCTAATGTTATTAAGGTATGTGTGAGACTTGAAATTTAACAAGTTTTATGTGATGCAAAAGACAAATTTATGTAAAATGAACAAGTATTTGATTCGAACGAATGTTATGAATATTATGAAATAAATTTTGGATATATATAATCATACATATATTCGGTCATACTAGTAGTAAAGGTACATGATATTAATAGTTGGATTCTTGTGGTTATGTGAATAAATATCTAAATATATATAATTCATCGTATAGTGATAACTTAATCTAGAAAGTTGATTTTACATTTGGTTAGTATGGTGTCATAGCATTCGGCTATGGTAGTTTTATGCAAGAAAATGCTATTATTTATTTCAGTTGTAAGTTCAAAGTTAAAGTTGGCATTATTAATACAATCCAGCTTAAATTGAAATGAATTGACTATATCTTGAAATTGTTTATTTGCTTTAAACTTACGAAGCTATATTAGCTTATTTTGTGTATATGATTCTTTGTTTTACAGATTTTGGATTCAAGTTACAGGCTCAGGGATCATCAGTAAAGTCTATCACACTATCTACAGCTTCGGTATTTAAATAATTAAACCTGTATTATGGCATGTATATGCTGGTTATTATTTTGAAAATGTTGAAAGTTGGTATTAGTTTGAAAATGTTGAAAGTTGGTTATGTATATAAGCCATGCGAAAATGGCTAAATTATTATATTAGTGATCGGTTATGATAGGTAAGACTTATATTAATCTTGATTACTATGTGGTGTGTTTTGAATGCATAATATATATGATGAGCACTATATGTTTTGATAATGGCTTGCATATTATCTTAACTAGGTTATGCAAATTCTTAGTCAAATGTTTAATGAGTCTATCTATTGATAATTGATGATGGAAGTTTGGATGCATATATCATTTTTAGGCAGCAAAGTTCGGCTTGGAATGAGTATAGGTATAATTTGCGTTTGGTATGTTCATTATCATGTGATGGAAAATATAAAATGTGACATTGTTTCAATGTTAGGTGTTTATATACTAACTTGATTAGCTTGATTAATAACGATAAATAATGTATGTGGTTCATGATTTTAGTTATCGACCATTTGATATATGTGTTGGATGCTTTAATATCAAGTGTGGCCTTGGCTTTTTGGGTAAATGCGTACCTTGCTTGAGCATAAGATGATTATGTTACATAAATACATGTATGCTAGGTTTTATATTGAATCTATATCCAGGACGTAATTTTAATATATAATAGACTTGTCTTGATTATAGGTACATTCGATCATGTAGCCTATTATGTATGACATTGGATTAATATAAATCATAAAATATTAGGTAAAGAGAAAGCCATATGCAAGACACAAATGTAATGCTCATTTATACAATAAGTTAGAACATGCTTACATGCATTTAGCCTTATATGTTAATTAAGTTTTCGTGTGCCTAGTATGAAGAAGTGTTCATATTTATGAATCTCTAATACTTATATGCCAATGGTTATATGAACCTGTTAAATAAGTGTAAATAATGAATGCGTATAACATACATATATTAGCCAGACCAAGGGACAAAGTAAGTTGACTTATTATCAAATGCTTGCTTTTGATAGTATTAATATGTAAAATATATGTCGTTCATAAAGATTTCCATGTTAATTCCATATATATATGGAATTGTTGATGTATTATAATTTAATATTGTTACCTGTGAACGTTATGCCTAAATTTTATCAATGATATGAAATGTTCAAATTAAGAGTTGCGTTAGCTTATGATTTAAATTTTAGTGAATTTTTTCGAGACATATTTTTGTGATTATTTAAAATGTTTATTCAAATGTTTGGAATTGTGTTTTATTCTGTAATGCCCTTATGACATTAGGGGTGTTACACTTATAATCGGCCAAAATAAATGTATAGCTACCAAAAAAGTTGAAGGATAGTGTGATCTCCAAAAGCAATCCAATCGACAGCTTGTATCTGACGATCTACAAAGAAGAAAAACCAAATAGAGTAAGCTTGAGTAAAGCTTAGTTAGTCCGTATTAAACTTTAACTTTAACTTACTGTAACTGTTATAACTAAAACATTTTGCAATAAATTTTATAAACAAGGTCATGAGTTCATTTATTTCCTATACACACCATAAATCTCACATGGTTAGTGAGTTCACATATACAAAACATATAACTTTATCTTGTCATGTAACATCCCTAACCCGTCTCCATCGCCATATTAGGTTTAACTTCAAAACAAGAACAATTATGCAACTTAATATCAACATCTAACAACTAATATAATCATAGTAAAAATACACTTTCGAGCCTTAAATCGAGCCTTTGGGGCTCTAAAATAACTTGGGAATATTTAGGGATCAATTTGAAATAAAATAGAAAATTTTAGAAAAACTTGAAAATTTGGGAAACAGGGGTCACATGGTTGTATGGCCAGGTCGTCTGACATAGCCCAGACCGTGTGGACATTCGAAGTCTGGACACACGGCCATGTCCCAGACCATGTGTCTGCCCGTGTAGGTATTCAAAATAGGGCCACACGGCTGTGTTGTAGGCCATGTGCCAAACTGTGTTACATACTAACTTGAGACACACGACTGTGTATTAGGTTGTGTCTCAAACCATGTGAAACTTGCACCAAAAACAATAATGACACACGGCCGTGCGGGATGACCATGTGTGACACACGGCCGTGTGATAACTCGTGTCCCAGGCCATGTGCTTATCAAAATGACCCTAAAATAAGCCAAAGAATTAACCTTTTCTTGCACAACAAACCATACCATTTCCAATCATTTTCACATGACCAAAACACTTTAAAACATACAAAAAAACATACCAAAACCAACCAACTTAGGTGCCTAACCAATATGCCATCAATTGACACCACAATTCAACACACCAACTTGACCCAATTCAACATTTCGAATTCATTCATTAAGCATAATTCATATATATCAAATAACCATGTCAAAGCATACCATTCAACCATATTTTACCTACTTTCACATGAGCATACATAAATGTCACATACCATATATTTACACTTTCATTTTCAATCTATCAATTAAGGACATTAAAACACATATAAGCTTGGCACAAACTCAAAACAAACCAAGTTACCAAATCAACATTCAAGCCCTATTACATGTCAAAACACACACATATCATTTAATCCAAATGCGTATCCAATATACCCTTATTGGTACCATAATTTAACATCCAAATCAATTCAAATCCAATGCCATAAATTCATACCTTAAACTCACATCACACATTTACCATTTAACCACTTCATTCATATTTCAATGAACGAAAAGCCATCTAAATCTCAAAACATCCATAAGTGACCAAAACACATGCTTACATATTTACATTTATAAGCTAACATCAAGGCATATAGGCAAATAAACTTAAACCACATCACATTGGTAATAACATAAAAACTCTTATTGCATGCCATTTATAATTGTTAGCCGAAATAACCAAAAACTACCAAAATGGTTGATGGGATAGTGTGAGAGAGCTTTGACAAGATTCCAACCGATCGAGCTTTTTGATGATCTACAAGATAGGGAAAAAACAACTATGTAAGCAACTAGTGCTTGGCAAGCTCGTATTAAGGAAACTTAAACTTACTGAACATTTTAGGTTAAACAACCAAGCATAATTTTATTATGTCATAAGCCAACTTTCCTTTCCTATACAGACCACCTCACAAGGTTAGTTGGTGTAACATTGCATATATAAATCCAATGAAAGCATGGCATAAAACATATCTAACATTTCACTTTCATAATTCATCACTCATACATATATATTAAACCATTTTTTCTTTTCAATTACACATTACATCGTAATTCATATCATTACTCAAAAATTATGGTTCTTTTCATGTAATCACATGCCCTTTAAAGCTTTATTTACCAGTTGAACCAAATAGAATATTATCAGATACTCAGGAAAATACTCATATAACCATTTAATTCTCTAAACACACCACAAACACAACTAGATGACATATTTATAGACATATGAAACATATAATTACACCAAGGCAGTAATATTCATTATCCAATTATACTAATCAAAACATTCATCTCATCTTCATACTTATGATACATATCTCACCTGAAACATGTTACCTGAATAGCGAATGGTTGAAGGATGAGATACCGACCTTTTCATTTATATCCTTTTCGACCTTTTCATTTTTTCAAGGATGTCATGGTATCTTTTAACAGAGGTCTTACACAATCCCGAAGTGATGTCATAGTATATTTTAACTATGGTCTTTTCCTTTTCGATTAAAATGCCATGATATCTTTCAATCATGGTATTTTCCTTTTCACAATTCAATAAACCCAATCACCAATTTATAGACATATATATAAGTATCAATTTACTTCTAGAAATCAAATAAATTACTTAATTGAAATACGAACTTACCTCGATTACAACTGTTGTAAAAATAGAGTCGATAACTAATCCGAGACATTAGCTTTTCCTCGATTTAAATTTGATTGTGGAATTTCTTGATCTAAATAATATTTTCATTCAAATAATATCATTTCAGTACTTAAATAAACAATTTTATACAATTAAGCCCTTACAACATCATTTTACAAAATTACCCTAATATTTTAACTTTTATGCAATTTAGTCCCTAAACCCGAAATTCACAAATTAACCTTAATCAATGAACAACCATGTTAGCTGATTTTCCTAGGGGTCCATTACAGCCCATATTTCTAATTGTTTCACACTATTTACATTAAATTTTATCATTTAAACAATTTAATCCCTAAACATTAAAATCACTAAAAATCACTTTACGAAATAGTCATATTTAACTATCAAGCTTGTAAATATATTATCAAACTTCAAAAACACTGCAAATTCATCAATGAAAAGTTTAAAATTTTTTAACAATTTTGAAAACGGAGATATAGGTTAGTTGGACCTAGTTGCAACGATCTCATAAACAAAAAAAATACAAGAAAATGGTGAAAATGGCTTACCATGCATGAGAATATCAATGGTCGAACCTTGGTTCTTCTTGCCATGGCATTTAGGTTGATAAATTCTCAACGAATGAGTTAGTGGTTTTGAATTTATTTTAATTTATGCTTTTATTAATTAAATTACCATTTCGCCATTTATTAACCATTAAATTTCATGAAATTTGCCATCAAAACTTTCCACTATAATGATTAATGGTACATTTGCCATTTAAGTCCCCTTATTAATACTTCTCTAGCCATTTGACACCATTATCTAACAGTAACTTACTTTTGCAACTTTTACAATTTAATCCTTTTCACTTAATTAACTAATTAAACGTTAAAATTTCTTAACCAGATTTTAATATGACCCTAGTAACACTCTATAAATATTTAATAAAATATTTATGGGCTCAATTTATAGAAACGAGGTCCCAATATCTCATTTTCCAAAACCACTTGACTTTAGCGATATACCACTTGAACCTAATTATTCTTTCAATTAACAAAAGTCAAAAAATCAAATTTCAACATAATTCTATATTTGACTTGTAAATATTAAATAATAACATTTAGGGACTCAATCGTCAGATTTGTGGCACCAAAATCACCGTTTTTGACACCACTGAAAAACAGTTGTTACATATCATAAACATTACAAGTAAGCACATTTAAAACTCAATTCAACCATCACCTATTCATTTAACAACTCACATTTATTTCAAATATCTATATCCAATGTTCCATTTCATATATCTATTTTCATATAATTGATCCATATAATTATTTCATGACATGAATCATACACAAGTAATCACATAAAAAAACTCAATTCAACCATCTCATTTTCACTTAACATTTCACATTTTAATTAAAGTATCCATATACATAGTCTTTGTTCACATATTTATTTTCCATGTAACCATTTCTTATAACCCTTTTCCATTATTACATTTATCGCCCTATGAATCAAATGAAACTACATCGGATACATGGGAACGATGCTCACACAAGTTGTAACTGTAATTGTATATGCTCACACGAGCTATGAAATGGCCTACTCACACGAGCTATGGAAAATCCGCAACAAATGCAAGACCTCAGCCATCGGTAGATCCAAGACCAACACCTAAAATGATAAATAACCCTAATGACATGTCATTTGTATCCTAAGCATTCACGAGGCTCATACAGGTCATGTTTCATATCTATATCATTTAGTCATATACACATTATTTCATCACAAGAATTCATCCATGTAGTTTCCCATTTTCAAACATAACCACAAATTTAATTACAGTTACAATTTAGTCTATTTCATCTCTAACCATTTAACAAGTAAATGAACTCAATCACAACATATATTGATAGATACTATATCATAAAAACAACAACTAATTAGTTTAACCAATTTACTAAGTTACCTAATCTCAATAGCTACGAACACTTCAACAACGATTACACAACGACTTTTCCTATCCCGCGATTATCAACCAACCGATCTATTTCTTAATCTAAATATAATATTTTCATTCAATTAACCAATTAAAACAATTTAAAACACTTAAATTCACATATATAACCCTTTATCAACATTTTACACTTTTACCCTACACTTTTACCTTTTATTCAATTTAGTCCATAAACTCAAAACTTTCAAATCTATCACAATTTAACCAAATCAATACTAGAAAAATTTTATAAAGTCCCTATATAGCCCATAGTTATCATTTTCATAAGAATTTCTTATAATTTACTATTTTTATCAATTTAGTCCTGAAAATTAAAACTAAACAAAAATCCCTTTACGAAATAGTCATATTTTACTATCAAGCTTAATAATCTATCATCAAGCTTCAAAAACATCACAAATTCATCATAATCTATCATCAAACTTCAAAAACATCACAAATTCATCAATGGCATAAATCAAAATATTTAACAGTTTTACGAATTAGTCCCTGAGTTAGCTAGATTAAGCTACAACGATCTCAAAAATATAAAAATTACTAAAAACGAGCTTGAATTTCATACTATGCAAGGCGATTAAAGCTTAGTCAATTCTTTGGTTTCTCAAGCTATGGAGGAATTGAATTTGGGAAGAAAATTGATGAAGATGACCATGTTTTCTTTTGTTTATTATTTAACATTTAATTATTATAAAATAAACATATTTCCATCCACTAACTAGCCATTAGTAACATTTAAGCTCTAATTGCATTATAAAACCTTCATTTCATACTTTTATAACATTTAATACAAAATAAACTTATAGCAATTATTTTTTTTGCAGTTTGTACGATTAAGTCCTTTTTCCTTAATTAACTATCCAAACATCAAAATTTCTAAACCAAATTTCAATATACCTTTATAATCGCTCCGTAAATATCTGTAAATATTTAAGAAAAATATTTACAAGCTCAGTTTATAGAAACAAGGTCCCGATACCTCGTTTTCCAAAATCACTTGACTTTAGGGACAAACCACTTGAACTTAACTATTCATTTAAATAAAAATTTATCAAATATAAATTTAATATAATACTATATTTGACTCGTAAATATTAAATAATAATATTTACGGACTCACTCGTCAGATTTGAGGTCCTGAAACCACTGTTTTTGACACCACTAAAAATAGGTTGTTACATGAAAGCCGAAAAACATCAAGGATCCACTTATGAGAAAATCAAAATGCATATTCAGTTAAGGTTTATTGCTATAAATATCACAAACCATGTCGATTTTCAAAATTTTAATTTTTCAAGTGCAAGAAAACTATTTTCAAACTGGATTTTTTCTAATAGAATCTTGCTTAGAAGGTAAGATAACTAAGCTATCTTTTAATGCAAAAGGAACAAAGGCCTTGAAACCCTTAGAACTTGTGCACACTGACATATGTGGCCCCATGAACGTCAGTGTAAGAGGTGGTTACGAGTACTATGTAACATTTATTGATGATTATTCCAGATATAGGTCTGTGTACCTAATACACTGCAAGAGTGAAACATTTGATAAATTCAAAGGTTTTAGTGCAGATGTAGAGAAACAAATAGGTTTACCCATAAAGGCACTTCAGTCTGATTGAGGTGGGGAATATTTATCAAATAAGTTCTTAGGGTATCTCATAGATAATATGATTCTCTGTCCCAATAAACCACACCAAACACTCCACAATAGAATGACGTGGTAGAGAGAAGAAATCAAACTTTGTTAGACATGGTTTGTTCGATGTTAAGTTATTTAAAGCTATCAATCTTCTTTTAGGGATATGCGTTACAAATGACTTTCTATATTCTGAATGATGTACCAACTAAGGCAACAATTAAAACTCCATAGAATTGTGACAAAGCAAGAAGCCAAATCTAAACCATTTAAGGATTTGGGGATGTCTGACCCACGTATTGGATAAAGATGTGAGGAAGTTGCATTCATTGAAGGAATTGTGTATGCTTGTGGGATATCTAAAAGGAACAAAGGATGGTTTGTTTTATAACCCAAAAGAGCAAACAGTGATAGTTTCAACTTATTCTACTTTCCTTGAGGAATGTTACATGAATGACTTCAAACCTTGAAGTAAAGAATGACTCAAAGAACTTTTGAGAAATACACAAAGCCTTATAGAAACTGTTCTCAAACCAACTCCTAATAGTAGACCTATAAATGGTTAGCAACATACGGTGCTTCATCACAATGAGAAAGTTTCTCGCAGGCCTAAGTTATTTTAATCTAGTGAAAGTTTTTTAAACATTGAGACTGCCAAATAGGAAGATGATAACCCACTCACATATGATGAAGTGATGCATAGTGCTAATTCCAAGCTTTAGGAAATAGATATGAAAGCTGAGATAAATTCTATGGATTCAAACTCAATGTGGGAACTTATAGACTTATCGGAAGGGTTAAAACCCATAGTGTGTAAGTGGATCTAAAATAATAGTAGAAATGCTGATGGAAAAGTGAAAAATTACAAGGCCAGACTTGTAGCAAAAGTTTATACTCAGAATGAAGGTATCGATTATGAAAAACCTTCTCTTCGGTTTCCATGCTCAATTCAGTCCACATATTGTTATCCATTGTGGCTGCTCTTGATTACGAGATCAGGCAAACGGATGTTAAGACAGTGTTCTTGAACGGCTATCTTGAACAGAGTATCTATATGATATAAGGAAATGAGCATAAAGTTTGCAAAATGCTTAGATCCATATATAAACTTAAGCAAATATCCCACTCATAGAATCAAAGATCTGATCAAACGATTAAAAATTTTGGATTTGAGCAAAACATAGATGAAATTTTGTTTATAAATGTATTGAGGACGGAGGGGTGGTCTTTCTCATTCTATATGTCGATGACATTCTACTCATTGGAAATGATGTAGGGACATTGTCGTCGGTTAAACTATGGTTAACCCAACAGTTTAGCATGAAGGACTTGGGAGAAGCTAATTTTTTTCTAGGAATTTGAATCATAAAGGATCGAAAGAATAAAGTGATAGAATTATCATAAGATTCATACATGAAAATATATTGGAACGTTATGCAATGACCGATTCTAATAAGGGAACTCAAACCTCTGTATCGGGATTTCATCTTTCTTTGGAGGATTGTCATAAGATAATGAAAGAAAGAAAAATATGAGAAAGGTTTCTTATGCTTCTACGATAGAAAGTCTCATGTATGTTATGTAGTGCATATGTCCAAATTTTATTTTTTTTGCAGTGGGTTTGGTGAGTCGATATCAGGTGAATCCGGGTCCAAGACACTGGCAAGCAACTAAGCATATACTCAAGTATTTATGAATAACCACCAACAAACGTGCGAACGTTCGATTGAAAAATACTACACCATATATATATAATTACAACAGTGCTGTTCGCAAGTATACAGGTCAAATTGTAATATAGTATTGTGTTACAACGAAACACAAAAAATTATTTTGATGATCATACCCAATGGAGGATGAATTATATCTATAGAAAATCTCTTTACAATAATAAATCTAAATAGTAATAATTAAATTATATATTACGATTAATCATAAAAGAGATAATATCATAAACTAAATAACTAAAATAAATAAATAATAACATAAACAAATAACTAAACCAGTTAAACCAATCAGGAATATTAACTTGTTTTAGTGGTTGTAATTAACTTCGTATTCGAATTTTAGGGTGAATTAGTAATTAACTAACTAATTATTACCTCCCAGCCTCTAATTGATTAATTAATCGGTCAATACTTGCCTATCTCCCAACCTTGTTTAACCTTTGATTACTCCATAGGGTTGTCAAGCTTAGGGTTTAAGAACACGTAATTTATACCAACTAATTCTATAGGAAACCCTTATTCCTCTGTTAATCACTCCTACATCCACTCATTAATTTCCCCTAAGGGAATTAGCTACTCATGATATTCATAATCTCAATTTCAATTGAAATAAACATGTAAATAAACACAATTAAATCGAAAGAGAAAAGAGATAAAGAAATAATCATGTCGATGTCGATTGAGTGCAGAGTAGTAAATCTCTCGATTGGGAAAAGGATATTGTCACTTGTAAAGGAAAATAAACTAAAATACTTAGATATTATAAAAGGGATCTTAGATCAAAATTGATTCTAAGATAAAAGAACAAAAGAGTTTCAAAAATCAAAGAGAAAACTAAACTAAAACAAATCCTAAACTATTACGGTTTTTAGATGCGTCCAATAAGACTTGGATACAATGAACCCTTAGCATCATATTTATAGAGGTGTTAGTAGCCCTAACTAGGTCCCCAGCATGTCCTAGGTCTTCGTATAAGTTTGATTGTAGACACGAAAATAGCCTTGAAGGGCCTAGGCTCACGTCAGGTCCTATGTCATTCCATAGACATTGCATTGTAGCGCCCCAAACCTGACTGGGACGGTCCGACTCGAATTTCAAATGTCACATTAGCCATCGAAGTAATTCTCCGTCAAAACACCAAAGAACACACCATTCATCCAATCACACCTCACATATTTATTCATTTAAATATGTAAAATCCTAAAGTCATGCTTTTGCTATAACAGCCCATTTTTTGGTGAGGTCGTAACAGTGGTTTCGGGGCCACAAATCCAAGCCAAAAATAAAATTTTATTTTATTTTTATTTTATGGTTGGCATCATGATAGGAAGGTCACATGAAAATTTTGATACGAAAATTTTACCTATTGTGTGTTTAATTAGGGAAAGGACTAAATTGCATCAAATGCAAAGGTTGGGTTCTAATAATTATAGGTATCAAATAGCTATGGAATTCAAAACTTAAGGTCCTTATATGGTAATTAGACCATTGAAGAGTAGTTAGTAGATATTTTAATGACTCGCCCATGGAAAAATTAGAAAAGGGTAGGGACTAAATTTGAAATTAATAAAATTAATAGATGATAATTAATTAAAAAGAAAAAAACCATCTATTTTCATATCATCTTCCTCAATTTTTATATCGAAACCCTAGGAGAGAGGAAGAAAACTTTTCAAGCTTAAAAAGGTATGAAATCAAGTCCTTTTTTAGTAATTTCTATATTTTCGGAATCGGGATAGTCTAATCTTTCTATTTAGGGGATTTATTTGAAAAGTTATCAAGGTATGAAATTTGGGTCATGGATGAATATGCTGAAAATTAGAAATTTATGGTAGAAAATGAAAAGTTATTCATAGATAAACAACTTTTTCAAAGCAATTTTTGATGAAAATTTGATTTAGGGACTAAAATGAAAAAGTGGTAAAACCCATGGAAAATTCTAAAATTTGTGAAATTTATTTACTATAAATGTAGTGTATAAATTTTGGCTAGGCTTGGAAAAAGGGTTAAATTTCATGAATTTCATTTTCTGAGCCTAGGGACGAAATTAGATTTTTTGAAAAAAAAAGGGGGCAAAATGACAATTTTGCCTAGGATGTAATAGGATGCAAATGTATATGAAATGTGATAGATTAATAGTTAAATTTACCCATATAGATCCAGAAAGACCAACTACGGAACTAGATCGAGGAAAGCAAAAGGTTTTGGATTAGTTGAAATTCAAATATGAACCATTATCAAGGTAAGTTCGTGTAACTTAAATATGGATGTTAATATGCTTGAATTGAATTGTATGATTGTATTGATATGTATGAGATGATATACATAATGAAATAGTCATAAGTTATGAAATATAGACAAATTTTCGTGTTTCGGTTAAATATTGAATTTCGATGGATTATGGTGATTTCTTGAATAAGAATAATACTGCATATGTTGCAGATAGAATTTAGCCCGAACGGGTAATTCTAATGTAAGCCCTCTTGAGCTTAGGTTATAAATTGGATTTAGCCCGGACGGGTAATCTAAATTAAGCTCTCTAAAGCATATGCTACGGATAGGATTTAGCCTGGACTGGTAATCCTGCTGTAAAATGTGCGACTCAAGAGTGTGCCTTTTTATTATGTACCCTAATGGGTAATTTTTCACATGAGTATATTACTAAACATCCATTGAACTTCCAATAGTTTGATGAAAAAGACTCTTAAAGTGTGGAAAGGTGAAATTAATGGATGCTGATAATATGATGAGCTTATCTATGTTTACTTGATTCTTATATGAGGTTATGTGATTAACTTGTTTGATTAAGTGTTTGTGCTTAGGTAAACTCACCCAAAATTTATGGGAAGTATGACTATGTATGTTTGTATTGATAAATATGATTGGTAAGTTTATTTTCTGTTATACGGACTTACTAAGCATAAAATGCTTACTCTGTTCAATTTTCCCTATTTTATAGTGCTCAAAAGCTCGCAAAGGATGGAAGTCGGTCGAAGCAATCATCACACTATCCATTATCACATTTTGGTATAAATAGAAATCTCATTTTGGTATAATTACATGTATAAGCTTTTTTGGCCAATGATAGCTTGTAATTGTTGATTTGTAATCTAGCCATTGGAATGGCTAGTGATGGTCTAAGTTTGGCTATTTCTGAAGTGATGTTTTTGTAACCATATAAGTGTTTATTATGTGTTAGTTGTTGGAATTATGTTAGCATATAAGTTCATGATAAGAGTAAGTTATTACCCATTGATGCATGAGTTAATACCACATGATTGATAGAAAATTTTATGTGAATATGATGTTGGATTGGTGGATATATGCTTATGAGTTTTGGTGAAGGAAAATGATGATTTATGGGTGACAAATAAGGCTAGGAAATGGCTTTATTTTATCCACACGGGTAGACACACGGGCGTGTGTCTTGGCCGTGTGTGACACATGGCTTGTCCCATGGGCATGTGGTTCAGTCATGTGTCCCCTGCATCATAAAAATGAGAAACAAAATGCTTAGAATTAAGCACATGGGCAGAGACACGGGTGTGTGTCTCAGCCATGTGGTTAGCACGGCCTTGGACATGGTCGTGTTACACAGCCGTGTGAAAACTATACCTAAATTTCGAAAATAAAATTTGCCACACGGCCTAGCACACGGGCGTATGACTTGGACGTGTGACTTTAATTTCTTCATGCCTTATAAGTCAGAGAGTTCCACGGGTTAGGGACACGGGCGTGTGTAGTCATATGGCCTGACCACACGGGCGTGTGGGTACTATTTATAAGAAAAATTTTGAAATTTTATGAAAAATTTTATGAGATTCTGGTTGAGTCCCGATTTGTTTTTACTATTCATTTGGGGCCTCGAAGGTCCATTTAAGGGACGTTATCATTGATATCGAAAAATGTTTAGTAACTAGTATAAATTATCTGTAAGTGTTTTGTAAACTCCGGTAATACTTTGTAACCCTGTTCCGGCGACGGATACGGGTTAGGGGTGTTACATTTGCTTCGCTACTCTGATCATCAGGCCATCAGCATAATTCATAAATTGAACTATTAATAAGAAAATATTCTAAAAAGGTTCAATTGAACATTCATGCAAGTGATAACGTATTTAAAAGGTTATATTTGAAAAAATTTTAGAAGTCGTTTTATTTAAAAACAAATGATTAGATCTAAATCATAATGTAGTAAAATGTTGGAAAAAACCATTTCACAAGGTTGAAAATAGTATAATAGAGTAATACGTATAAATATTGTTTAGAAAGAGTCATTAAAACATCATGCGTCTCTTTATAAAATCATCATCATTTAACTAGTTTACATGCCACCTACTATTTAAGTAATTTGTCCAATTTTACATTCCATGCAAACTAAGCTCATGGTTAATTTCCAAATCACACATAAAACATATAAGACTTACATTGATAACTAGTGTCTCTTCAACTTGCACTTATAAGTTAGTCGAACAATTACTCATACCATTTATCAAGCATTCACAATCTACCATTCGATCATCTATCTGAAGCACTAATAAAAGTTCCAAATCAAATCAATTAAAGAGTCCATAATGTCTAATTACAACCCAACAATTATAACTAGTTCTATTTCTAAATCCCATAATTTGGTCCCATATTACTTTCCTCAATTTGATCTGGAAACACATCAACATACCAAGGTATAGCCTCGTTATGGATCACTTGGATGGCTCACTTCCCCACCTCTTCACAAGCTAAATCACTACAATGATGTAAAAGAGTGGGTGAGCTTTTGAAAGCTTAGTGAGTGCTCAAACATACTACAACTAAACACATTAGTCAGGTTAGGTGAAGTAGGCATACTTAAACGATTCACTTTTTATCAAAGCTCACATAAGATAACAGTTCACACGAATTAAATAGCTTACATAGAATAGGCAGTTCACATAAAATAACAGTTCATATGAAATAACAGTTCATGCATAATAATAGTTTATTCAATATAATAATTCATTCATACCACATCGTAACTCATATATCTTAAAAAATGATAAATTGACATTTTTGAGATTATGAAACATATAGGGGACTCTATCACAACCTATAAGTGGACTCTATCACCACACATTGGATAAATAGATCTTCTTATAATGCCTCACTTTTGGACTCAAAGTGCCCTACGTTATCTCCGATTAAGTGTAGCACGAATGCTCACACTCTCCAACACTCTCAACTCATAAAGCCCTACACTGTCTCCAAAATTCTAATTTTATTTTCTGTTAAATTGTAACATTAATGCGTATCTGCTTCAGTGGTTAAGTGTTCTGGGAGTGTCTGAGAGGTCTTAAGTTCAAGCCTTAGCTTTGGCAAAATTTAGAATTTTTCTAATTTAAGCCCTACCCTTGCTCAGTGGGTTTAAGGTTAATTGTGGGTGAAATCATAACAGAATGGGCCTGCTGGTCTGGTGGTTAAGTGGAGTGTAAGGTTTTCTAGAGGTCCTGTGTTCGAGTCCATGCGCAAGCTTAGATGTTTATATTTTTACTCAGGTGGTTGAGAGGGTTTTTGAGTTGGACTAAAAGTCTGAGTAGTGGGAGTAGTGGAGAGATTTGAGGGATATGGAGAGTTGAGAGTTATCCTCATTTTATTTCTTTTTGGTTCTTTTTGAAAAAAATTCTCTCACCTTCTGACATTCTGCTTACCATCTTTCTACTGTTTTTTCCTTTGGAATCTTCCCTTCTTTCTTTGCTTTTGTTTCCCTAAATTTATCTTTTCGCTTAGTAAAGTGGTTTGTATTGGTGTAGGATTGGTAAGTCTTCTATTTTTGTCGTTGTAGTGGTTGCATTATAATTAATTAAGAATCTGACTTCTATTACAATTGATGGTGTAGACGAAGGACGTGAGTAGTGAAACTCGTTGTTTCGGTTTAGTAAGGGTTAACGAAGGTTCTTCTTCGATGGTAAGTAGGGTTTCTGTTAGTTCACTTTTGTCGGAACCCATTAATCAATTGCAAAATCAATGTTGGTTAATCTGGTTTTTAGGTTTCGAGAGGATTAAGAGTGGCTTCACATCGAACCAATACCAGGTGTGTACCAGAAAATAAGAAAATAGGGTTTCGACAAAAACCAAAAACCCCACTGTCAATGCCACACGGGCGTGTGGTTACCCATACGGTAGGCCTTGTGCCATAACACGGGCGTGTGATTGACAAGGCCAGGCGGTGCACGTAGGACACGACTGTGTGATGGCCAGGTAGGCAGTGTGCGACACACGAGCTAGACTGATTTGGGTGGGCCATACGGGTAGTCCACATGGGTGTGTAGAATTCTAGGCCAGGCCGTGTGATCCATACAGCCAAGGCCAAATTGGGCCGTGTGGGCCACACGGATAGGCTACATGGGCGTATGAGCCCATTTAACTGAAATATGTTCTAAGGTTGCACAGGTCGCCCAAGTCGACTGTGAACCTACTGTAGGGTCGGTAAGCACTATTTAGACCCTAAATACGTGAATTGTATGTATGATAATTATATGCATGAATACTAAACTATATGTATAACTGGAATTCGTGTATTAACATGTCATATATTGTATGTTGCATTGCATTGGGTTGGGATGTTGATATTTGGAGGAAGTGTATTGAAAGGCTCTTAAGCCTATTATCTGGCAGCTCAGCTGCAAATTACTGATTATGTGACGCATTCGGTACTACTTGGAATGTAGAGATGGGTAGGTGTTTTAAACCCCACATAGAGTGTAGGGATGGATGGAGAAGGTGTGTAGAGGCTGGTTGGGTAGGACGCTATTTACTTATTGATGCATACCTGATACTAAAACTGAAATTGGCTAAGGCCCGAATTACTACTAAGACTGAAATAGGCTTAGGCCCAGATTGCATTTGACTGATAACTATTGTTTGACAGTATGTACGTTTTCTGTAGGGATTACACACTAAGTTTACGTAAGCTCACCCCTTTCTGTTTTATCTGTACAGGTAATCCCCAAACTTAGACGGTTCGGTGCAGCGGGAGACTCAGCGGTGACCACAAATTTATTGAATAATTATTATCTCTTTAATGGTTTTAATTCATATTTTTTTCTGGGTATTTTTTATGTAATTTGGGACTTTTTGGACTATTTACCATTTTTTGGGGATTTTAACTATTTTCCACGAACTATTGAATTGAATCAAAACTCGATTTTATTAAACGTGACATTGTTCCTAAAAGTAAACGATTTTTTGTAAACATCACAATTTTGAAAGCTTTAGCTACAAAATAGGTTTTGAACGAACTAAATTAATGAGAAAAAGATTTTGAATTTGACGAGAGATAAATAGAAGATAATAAATGAGAACGGTTTTGACTTGGTAATTCGATTTCAAAATTCCATTCCAAGTGACGTCGTCAGATTCGGCCATAACGTCTAGGCTGAGTTTGGGGCATTACATATTTGATTCTGTAGCACCTGGATCAACTAGCAAAAACGAAAAGACTGATGGCAAGTAAAAATACCTACACCTCGTCGATCGAGTCTTGGTCTCCACTAGGTACAAAATCCTAAGTCTGAGCAATCTCAACCTTCTTCGAATAGTCATTCAATCGATGCTCATTTGAACCATATCGGAAACATGCCCAAGTCAACCTCCAACACTGTAACGCCCAAAATTTCTGTAATTTTGGATTTTGCGATTGTTGAGCATGGAAATATCTGAACAACTGGGTCTGTGTTATTTTTGGCTTTAAACATGTTGGTTAAAGTGGTTTTGTGCTCTGGGGTGTATTTGGGAGGTTCTAAGTTTAAGCTTTAACTTGGGCTAAATGTTGGGTTTTCATTTGAATAAAGCCTGACTTTAGGTCAGTGGGCTTATAAGGAATTGTTGGTAAAAACCTAACAGAATGGGTCTGCTGGTCTAGTGGTTAAGTAGCAAGGGATTACGCTTAGGTTCTGGAGTTCGATTTCCTGCAGTAGCGTTGGGATTATTTTTGCTGCAAGTTTTGGCTAAGAGTTGGGCTTTATCAGAAATCTGAGTTGGGGTTTAGGAAAAATTAGGGTTTATTCCCTTCTTTTTAACAAAAGTTTTCTCTGCCGTTTCTTTTTCCCAATTTTCCCTTGCTGCTGAAAATTCTCTTCTCTTTTATTCCTTATTCCCTTCATTTTTCTTCTTTTTCTCGACAAGCTTAAGCATTGCTAGCGGTTCTGTCGTTTCGGTAAGTATCGCTTTAATTAAGTTACGTAATTTCCTTTAGAGATTGTTTAAGAGGGATTTTGGTTGCTGTTTAGGGAATATCCAAGGCTGTAGATCAGTAATTGGGTTCTAAATAGTGAGGAATCACCGTTATTCGTTGAAGGTAAGTAGATCTCTTGTTTCGGGATTTGCCTATTCTTAATAATCTGACTTAAGAGACTAATTTTGGGTTCACTATGATCGATTTTAGGCTTTGGAGTGCTCATGGTTGGATTAGCAGCGAAAACAAACTAGGCGTGTACTCCGATTACGCAGAAATCGAGTTTTGGTGAAAGCTAAAAAGTGGCCTGACGATGCCTCACGGGCATGTGGTCTGCCCGTGTGGTAGCCTACGTTGCGAGACACGAGCATGTCACTGATGATCTAGGTCATGCGAGCGCCACACGGATGCAACCAACACGAGCGTGTGAGGTTGACGAGGCCGTGTGCGAGGCAAGGGCTCAAGCAAATGGGCCGTGTGAGCCCACACGGGTGAACCACACTGGCGTGTGAGAATCTGGGCCAGGCTATGTGATCCACACGGGCAAGGCCAATATGGGTCGTGTGTGTATGAACCCCTTTAATCTGAAATGTTCTGTAAGGTTGCACGGGTCACCCAAGTCGACTGTGAACTGTAGTAGGGTCGGTAAGCCTTATCCAGACTCTTAATTCTGTGATGTATGTGCCCGCATGATATACTTAGCATGATTATCTGACCTATTCCGTAAATAAATGTATGATCTGTTTATCTACATTATAGCATGCCATACTTGTATAATGCATTGCATCGGGGTGGGTTTGACGAAGTGAAAGGAGTATCTAAAGGGCTTCATAAGCCCGTTATCTAGCAGTTATACTGCATACTTATGATATGTGCCGCGATGCAATACCTTTTGGTGTGTAGGGTTGGATGGGTCGATTATATCCCCATATACAGTGTGTAGGGATGGGTGGGTCGATTTTATCCCCACATGGTGTGTTGGGTTGGACGGAGATGGTGTGCAGGGTGGGTGGGCATGATATATCTGATATCTGATCTGTTATGCATACGATAACTGTATGGCTAAGGTCGAATTTCTATATTCTATTATCTGTTTGTATGCATACTGTTTGTGGGGATGTACACACTGAGTTTGTGAAAACTCACCCATTTTATTTATTTGTCTGTTCAGGTAATCCATAGCAGTAGATGGACTGGTGCGACAGAGGGCTCGATGGTGACCACTGGTAGACATTTAATGGTTTTATGAGTAATATTCATTTTACCTATTTTACTTTAAAAGTTGTTTTGGGGATTGATTATGTATTCGGACTCGAACTATTCTTAGGGTAATTTGGGATTTTAATGCTTGATTTAAGAATTAATGACGTTTTAGCTTCCGCATTAATGAAATGTTTTCACTTGATAGTTGGAATAGGGTTTTCACGACTTAAGTAAGGATAACAAACTGGACAATTTTCAACTTGCTAAAGTCTTTCTAAAAAGCAGTCGCATGTAACGCCACAAGATTCGGTCATAGCGTCTAGATTGGGTTGGGGGTGTTACATTTAGTGGTATCAGAGTTAGGTTGTAAAACTCAGCTGTGGATTTGGGTTTCAAAATTTGGTTTCTGTAAAATGATTTGTAAAGCGATTTGAAATAATTTCGATAACGAGTATGTGGTACATCGAGCCTCCAGCACTGATCCTGTAAGTTCTCTGAAAATCTAATATGTATTGTCTGAAAGCATGTTTAAGATGGAATATTGTCTGTATTTGTCTAAGATACTATGTATGTATTGTAAGACTACTATAGGTAGTACTTTACTGAAACATTTAGGAAGTGTAGACTGAAACTGTAGTGAGCTTATTACTCGCGATAACTGACTCTGAAACTCTGATATTGTTTGGCATAAAATATTTTGTTAATAATTATCGAAATCGTAAACTGATGTGCATAAAACTTCTAAATAGAGATTAATTCGATAATTACAATGAGCACACATGGTACTCGTGGACGGGATACTAGAGGCTGAGGTAGAGGCCGTAGAGGGATTCGAGCTGAGTCCTTTGCATCTTATACGATCCTTAATCTGGACACTAGTGAGACGCCGGTGTCACCTGTTACTGAGACTAGTGCTGAGTCTCAGGACTGTGCTGATGGGGACGACGCATTGTCCCAGGCTATGCTGAAGATCCTGGAGAGGGTCGCTAGGGCTAATGCTGGATTTGGAGGCCGTGGGTCGGTTACAGAATGACTTCGATCCAATGGGGCTGAGGTATTCAGGGGCATTGCTGGAGTTGCTCCTAATGTGGCTGAGTACTGGATGGAGGCCACGGAGCGTATTATGGATGATCTGGATTTTACTGCCGAGCAGAAGCTCAATGGGGCTTTTTCATTGCTTCACGATGAAGCATATCAGTGGTGGCTGAAGGTCAGGGATAGCACTCAGCCTGACAGTCTGACGTGGGATTTGTTTAAGCTGACTTTCCAGAGCAAGTATGTGGGGGCCAGTTATATCGATGCTAGGAGGCGTGAGTTCCTGAATCTTACTCAGGGAGACTGTTCGGTGGCCGAGTATGAGGCCAAATTTTTTAGGCTGAACCGTTATGCACGAGGCATGGTGGTGACTGAGCATGAGTACTGTGTTCATTTTGAAGACGGCCTTAGGGATAACTTGAGGGTCCTAATAGCTCCGCAGAGGGAGCGTAAGTTTACCATGTTGGTCGAGAAGGTCAAGATTGCAGAGGAGGTTAAGTGCGCTGAGCGCCACAACCGTGATAGAGGGAAGGCTAAGAGGGATATAAAGTCTTCGAATACTGGGATAAGGCCTAAGAAGAAGGCCAGAGCTTATGGGCTCATGAGAGTTGGGCCTACTGTTGCACCTGCTGGGGTGGCGATTTGTCAGCTTTGTAATAGACACCATCCGGGTGAGTGTTGGAGGTCTATTGGAGCTTGTCTTAGATGTGGGTCTTCTGAGCATCGTGTTAAGGACTGTGTATTGAGGACTAATCAGATGCAAGCTCTAACTACTGAGACTGCACAGCTATCGAGGGTAGTTCAGCAGCCACTTAGGGGCCGAAGCCAGGCTAGGGGTGGTAACGATATGGGCCGAGGACAGAGAGCACCGAGCGAAGGTGCTGAGTCGACTGAGGTGAGACAACCTGCGCTTGTGTATGTTACACGTCATCGTAAGGATAGAGATGCTCCGGACGTCATCACGGGTACGTTCTTGATCCTTAATGTACCTTATGTTGCACTGATAGACATAGGCTCTACACATTCCTATGTTGCATGTTCTGTGTCTGAGACTCTGGGAATACCGTATAAGAGTGCTTCTAGTGAGATTTCAGTGGTGAGTCCATTGGGGCAGTCTGTTAGGGTTAGTAAACTGTTCAGAGACATTCCGTTGGAAGTCCAAGGGACGATATTTCTGGCTGATCTGATGGAACTTTCGTTTGGGGAGTTCGATTTAATCCTGGGTATAGACTGGTTGGTGAAGCATCGTGTAAATCTAGATTGTGCTAAAAAGAAGGTTGTTCTGAGGACCGAAGAGGATAATGAGATAGTTGTGATTAGGGAACGACGGAATTATCTGAGTAATGTGATATCTGCGTTGGTAGCAGAAAAGCTGGTGAGGAAAGGATGTGTGGCATTTTTTGCCTACATCAGTGTTTCTGATTCTGTGGACTTATCAGTTAAGGATATCTGTGCTATGAAGCACTTTCCAGAGGAACTACTAGTTTTGCCTCTGAGCCGTGAGGTAGAATTTGGGATTAAGTTGATTTCTGGTACAGCTCCGGTGTCTATCGCCCCTTACCAAATGGCACCGAATGAGCTGACGGAACTTAAGGCTCAGATTCAGGAGCTGTTGGATCGTGGGTTTATTCGTCCCAGTGTGTCTCCATGGGGAGCACCTGTCCTGTTCGTAAAGAAAAAAGACGATACAATGAGGATGTGTATCGACTACCGTCAATTGAACAAGTTGACGATTAAGAATAAGTACCCACTTTCGAGGATAGATGACTTATTTGATCAGTTCAGAGGGGCTTTAGTGTTCTCTAAGATCGATTTGTGATCAGGATATCATCAGTTGAGGTTCAAGGAGGCCGATGTGCATAAGACGGCATTTAGGACTCGTTATGGGCATTACGAGTTTCTAGTCATGCCTTTTGGGTTGACTAATGCACCAACGGCATTCATGGACTTGATGAACCGTGTGTTTCAGCCCTATTTGGATTAGTTTGTGGTGGTGTTCATCGATGAAATTTTGGTTTATTCTAAGTCTGAGGACGAGCACGATGATTATTTAAGAGTGGTTCTGCAGATCCTTCGTGAGAAACAGTTGTATGCGAAGTTCAGCAAGTGTGAGTTCTGGCTTCGGGAAGTGACATTTTTTGGTCATGTAGTTTCTGCTGAGGGGATTCGAATGGATCCTCGTAAGATTGAGCCTGTGTTGGATTGGAAACAATCGAAGAGTGTGTTAGAAATCTATAGTTTTTTAGGACTAGCACGGTATTACCGACGTTATGTGGAGGGGTTCTCGTTGATCGCAGCGCCGTTGACTAAGTTGTTACGTAAAGGAGTTCCTTTCATCTGGACTAACGCGCAGCAGGAGAGCTTCGTGAAGCTCAAGACAGTTTTGACTCAGGCTCCAGTTCTAATACAGCCTGAGCCTGGTAAGGACTTTGTGGTTTACAGTGATGTGTCACATGTGGGTTTGGGTTGCGTCTTGATGCAAGACGGTAAGGTAGTTGCCTATACGTCTCGACAGCTTAAGACTTACGAGGCTAATTATCCGACGCATGATTTGGAGTTAGTTGTAGTGGTCTTTGCATTGAAAATTTAGAGGCATTATCTGTATGGAGAGAAGTGTACCATTTACACAGATCACAAGAGCCTCAAGTATCTCCTCACTCAGAAGGAGATAAATCTTAGGTAGTAATGTTGGGTCGAACTGCTTAAGGATTATGACTGCAGTATAGAGTATCACCCTGGTAAGGCCAATGTGGTGGTCGATGCGCTAAGCCATAGGGGTATGACCGATCTGAGAGTAATGTTCGCTCGATTGAGCCTTTTTAACGATGGGAGTCTCCTGGCTGAGTTGCAGGTTAGGCCAACGTAGCTGGTTCAGATTAAGGATAAGCAGTTAGGAGATGAGTCTCTTCAGTTGTGATTTTGTCAGGTTGAGACTAGGACTACTACTGACTTTGGGATTAATAGTGATGGAGTACTGTATTTCCGAGGTAGGACCTATGTACCTAATGATGAGGATTTGCGACTGTCGATTCTGAGGGAAGCGTATAGTAGTCCTTACACTATGCATCTTGGTGGAAACAAGATGTATAAAGAGTTTTGAAAGTTGTACTAGTGGCTAGGGTCGCGAGGTGACCGAATTTGTTGCTCGTTGTTTGACTTGCTAGAAGGTTAAGGCTGAGCATCAGTTACCTTCGGGTTTGCTATAGCCAGTAAAGATACTGATGTGGAAATAGGAGCGTGTAATGATAGACTTCGTTAGTGGGTTGCCTCTAACACCCACTAAGAAGGATTCTGTTTGGGTCATCGTGGATCGATTGACCAAGTCTGTACATTTCATTCTGGTTAGGACGGACTTCTCTCTACAAAATCTAGCTAAGCTCTACATTTCAGAGATAGTAAGACTGTATGGGGTTCCAGTGTCGATTATCTCTGATAAGGATCCTCGGTTTACTTCTCGATTTTGGTAGAAGCTTCATGAGGTTTTGGGTTCACGATTTGACTTCAGTACTGCATTTTATCCTCAGACAGATGGTCAGTCGGAGAGAGTGATTCAGATACTAGAGGATATGTTTAGGGGTTGTGTTATGGATTTTCGAGGTAGTTGAGAGGAGTACTTGCCTTTGGCAGAGTTCGCTTACAACAACAGTTATCTTTCTACCATACAGATGGCACCGTATGAGGCACTTTATGGTTGTAAGTGTCGTACTCCCCTATGCTGGACTGAGTTGGGTGAGCGACGAGTTCTGGGTTTGGAGTTGGTATCAGAAACTGAGGATAAGGTCCGTTTGATTCGAGAACGTCTGAAAGCGGCTTCTGATAGGTAGAAGTCCTGCGCTGATCTAAAGAGGAAGGACATCGAATATTCTGTGAGGGATATGGTTTTCCTTAGGATCTCACCATGGAAAAAGGTTCTGAGGTTTGGTCGCAAGGGTAAGCTGAGCCCTCAGTTTATTGGGCCATACCGGATTCTAAAACGAGTAGGGCCAATCGCATATCAATTAGAGCTACCTCTAGAGTTAGACCGTATACATGATGTGTTCCATGTCTCGATGTTGAGACGCTACTGCTCTGATCCTACGCACATTGTGCCCATAGAGGAGATTAAGATTAGATCAGATCTGGCGTTCGAGGAGGAGCCTGTTTAGATTCTAGATCGTGACGTTAAGGTCTTACGTAGGAAGTCTATTCCCTTAGTGAAGGTGCTGTGGCAGAATCATAGCACTGAGGAGGGTACTTGGCAGCTCGAGGATTGAATGCGACAGTAGTATCCTCACCTTTTCTGATCAGGTAAAATTTGAGGACGAATTTTCTCTAAAGGGGTAGAGTTGTAACGCCCTAAATTTCTGTAATATCGGCTTTTGCAATTGTTAAGCATGGAAATATCTGAACAACTAAGTCTGTGTTATTTTTGGCTTTAAACGTGTTGGTTAAAATGGTTTTGTACTCTGGGGTGTGTTTGGGAGGTTCTAAGTTTAAGCTTTAACTTGGGTTAAATGTTGGGTTTTTATTTGAATAAAGCCTAACTTTAGGTCAGTGGGCTTATAAGGAATTGTTGGTAAAAACCTAACAGAATGGGTCTGCTGGCCTAGTGGTTAAGTGGCAAGGAATTACGCTTAGGTTTTGGAGTTCGATTCCTTGTAGTAGCGTTGGGATTATTTTTGCTGCAAGCTTTGGCTAAGAGTTGGGTTTTATCATAAATCTGATTTGGGGTTTAGGAAAAATTAGAGCTTATTCCCTTCTTTTTAACAAAAGTTTTCTCTATCGTTTCATTTTCCCAATTTCCCTTGTTGTCGAAAATTCCCTTCTCTTTTTTTCCTCCTTCCCTTCGTTTTTCTTCTTTTTCTCGATAAGCTTAGGCATTGCCAGCGGTTCTGTCATTTCGGTAAGTATCGCTTTAATTAAGTTACGTGATTTCATTTAGAGATTGTTTAAGAAGGATTTTGGTTGCTGTTTAGGGAATATTCAAGACTGTAGATCAGTAATTGGGTTCTAAACAGCGAGGAATCATCGTTATTCGTTGAAGGTAAGTAGATTTCTCATTTCAGGATTTGCCTATTCTTAATAATCTGACTTAAGAGACTGATTTTGGGTTCGCTCTGATCGATTTTAGGCTTTGGAGTGCTCGTGGTTGGATTAGCAGCGAAAAAAACAAGGTGTGTACTCCGATTATGCAGAAATCGAGTTTTGGCGAAAGCCAAAAAGTGGCCTGTCAATACCACACGAGCGTGTGGTCTATCCGTGTGGTAGCCTGCATCGTGAGACACGAGCATGTCACTGATGAGCCAGGCTATGCGCGCGCCATACGAGTACGACGGACATGGGCATGTGAGGCTGACGAGGCCATGTGCGAGGCACGGGCTTAGGCAAATGGGTCGTGTGGGCCACACGGGCATGTGGGAATCTGGGCCAGGCCGTGTGATCCACACTGGTAAGGACAATATGAGTCATGTGTCCCACACGGGCAAGGCACACTCGCGTGTGAGCCCCTTTAATCTGAAATGTTCTGTAAGGTTGCACGGGTCGCCTAAGTCGACTGTGACCTGTAGTAGGATCAGTAAACCTTATCTAGACTCTTAATTCTGTGATGTATGTGCCCGCATGATATACTTAGCATGATTATCTGACCTGTTCTGTAAATAAATATATGATCTATTTGTCTACATTATAGCATGCCATACTTGTATGATGCATTGCATCGGGGTGGGTTTGACGAAGTGAATGGAGTATCTAAAGGGCTTCAGAAGCCCGTTATCTAGCAGCTATGCTGCATACTTATGATATGTGCCGCGATGCGATACCTTATGGTATGTAGGGTTGGATAGGTCGATTATATCCTCATATACGGTGTGCAGGGATGAATAGGTCGATTTTATCCCCACATGGTGTGTTGGGTTGGACGGAGATGGTGTGCAGGGTTGGTGGGCATGATATATCTGATATCTGATCTGTTATGCATGCGATAACTATATGGCTAAGGTTGAATATCTGTATTCTGTTATCTGTTTGTATGCATGTTGTTTGTGGGGATGTACACACTAAGTTTGCGAAAACTTATCCCTTTTATTTATTTGTCTGTTCAGGTAATCCACAGTAGTAGATGGATCGTTGCGCGACGGAAAGCTCGATGGTGACCACTGGTAGACATTTAATGGTTTTATGAGTAATATTCATTTTACCTGTTTTACTTTAAAAGTTGTTTTTGGGATTGATTATGTATTCGGACTCGAACTATTCTTGGGGTAATTTGGGATTTTAATGCTTAATTTAAGAATTAATGACGTTTTAGCTTCCGTATTAATGAAATGTTTTCACTTGATAGTTGGAATAGGGTTTTCATGACTTAAGTAAGGATAACAAACTAGACGATTTTCAACTTGCTAAAGTCTTTTTAAAAAGCACTCTCATGTAACGCCACCAGATTCGGCCATAGCATCTAGGCTGGGTTTGAGGGTGTTACAAACATTTACCCGAATGCTTACACCCACAATGCTCACAAAGTGACCACCCATTACCACTTTGTATTCGGCCTCTGCCTCTCACAAATGCGATTTTTTGAATTGGACATACTATAAACAATAAATAAACATTACCGAGGAGTGGAAAGTAACCAGTGATCCAAGGCATAATCTGCAAAGAAAACATTTTTGAGGAAGGCAATATGTTCCCATTCCTACCCTAACTCAAGCAATTAATTTTCATGCAAGGGTATTTTCATCCAAAATTTTAATATTTGTAATTTAATTTTAAAATCAGTTTATTTATATTTTCAAAAATAATAGTTTTACGAAACTTGTGCCTCCGCCCGATTTTTATGTAACTTGACTCTGATACCACTAAATGTGGTGCCCCAAACCTGACTGGGACGGTCTAACTCAAATTTCGAATGTCACATTAGCCACCGAAGTGACTCTCTATCAAAACACCACAAAACACACTATTCAACCAATCCACCTCACACTGTTATTCATTTAAATATGTAAAGTCCTAAAGTCATGCGTTCACTTTGTTACTCTGATCATTAGGCCATCAGCATAATTTGTAAATTGAATTATTAACAAGAAAATATTCTAAAAGCTTCAATTGAATATTCATGCAGGTGATAGTGTATTTAAAAGGTTATATTTGGAACAATTTTAGAAGTTGTTTTATTTAAAAACAAATTATTAAATATAAATCGTAATGTAGTAAAATGTTGGAAAACACCAATTCACAAGGTTGAAATAGTATAGTAGAGTAATACGTATAAATATTATTTAGGAAGATTCATTAAAACATCATATGTCTCTTCATAAAATCATCATCATTTAATTAGTTCATAGGTCACCTACTATTTACATAATTTGTCCAAATTTACATTCCATGCAAACTAAACTCATGATTAATTTCCAATTCACATATAAAACGTATAAGTCTGTTATTTCAGTTTCTTTTTATGTGTATATAAATAAACTGGTCAATAATAAAGTCCTAAGAATAATATGATTATTCTTAAAAGGTCATTAGTCAAGTATTATTGTGGGCTTAGACAATAATAATGCTTTGAGACTAATGTGTAATTGATTGATGACAAAGTGTTGTTATTGATATAGAGATGTCAAAATCAATACATGAGTATGTGTTAGAGAACAACATATAGGACTGACCTGCCATGAGTATATTTCTTGGATTATTATGTAATAGTCACAAACATTACTCATAGTGATAACTATGTATATGATCCTCAGACTTGAGATCATCATTGTTTCAACATCGTGAGTTGTATATTTTGATATAGCCAAAATTCTACGGTAACATGTTGAACTATAAATACTAATGTTGGATATACCATAATCCATGTAGTGAGATATGATTGATTTAGATAAGATTTATCCCTCCTACATAAAGGGAGTAATATCTTAGGTCACTTGATAGAGTGAGACTAGAAATGCATAGCCATGCTCAAATAAGATGATATAATATATCACACTTATTTTTTTATTGTAGTCTACTCTGAATATCAAGAAATATGACATTGGATTATAGAAGTGTGACTGTACCATAACTTGTGTCCAATCTAGATATAAAAGATAAAAGAATATGATACATGAAAAGTTTATTACAGAAAGATTATATCGAATCATGACTTATTGTAACTTAGGTAGCAATGTTGCATTGTTAGACGCTACTTATTGCTTGTAGCATTAAAAATGTTCTAGTATTATTATCAATGTTACAATAACCTACAGGGTCACACTCTATGATTAAAGTGAACAGACTTCACGCCAATATAATGGGTGTATACCCTCCTACATATGATTATGGTGGATTCTTATCCTTGGTAGATAAATATCGCCTAGTGGACAAAATAGCCTAGCGAACAGTATTGTTTAGCAGACAGTATTGCCTGTCAAATAGTATCGCCTGGCGGATAAAATAACTTGGTGAATAGAATTACTTGGAAAATAGATTGCCTGGCGGATACGGTTCATATTATCTTTCTAGAGTTAATATTTATGGAAGTTAGTAAACTTTTGGAAAGAATATATTTTCAATATCTTCCATGATTTTCTCTAAAAGTAAAAGGGGAATTATTCTATTTTTAATATACATGATATTAATAAAAGGAATACAATTCCGGATTATGTAGTGTGAGTAATAAAATCAAACTAAGTCTAGCAACCAAAAAGCTTAAAGAGTTTTTTTGTTCATGCTTAACTGGGTGGACTACATAGAGGCCAAGACACTTTGTTGTGGCTAGGACTGATATCGCGCAAAGGATTTCAACCAACAATGTTATTCATTGTTTTTCAATTTTAAGAGGTATATCTTCAACATAGGACAAGTTAGCAGAAAAATTTCTACATATTTTTTTCCCTATTAGGAGAACCATCTAGTTTAGACGCAATATCGCCAACTTCAAGCAATTTGAAGGTGAAACACTATACAATGCATGAGAGCATTTCAAATTAATGCTACGAAAGTGCCCTCACCATAGATTGTAAGAGTGACTTCAAATTCAAATATTCTATAATGATGTAGATAGCAACATCAAGTCTGACATAGATGGAGCAGCCAGAGGATCTCTTATGCACCATACTTATGAGCGACATGACCATGAACTCGTATATGTTGCTGAATGAGAGATTCACGTACAAACTAAAACCTCCAACAATAAAACGATCGGTGAAGAGGATAAATATCAATAAATGTTAGATAAGTTGAACCGTTTAGAGATGACTATCAAGCCTACGAGAGTAGAGTCATACTCGAAAAACTAACCATAGGAGGTGAGCTATATAAGTAATAGAGGTGGAAATCCCTATTCAAACACTTATAATCCTGGTTAGAATGATCATTGAAATTTCAAGTGGGGAGGTAATCAAGAATGAGGAAACCAAGGGCAAAATAGACCTAACCCTCCATACCAACCTCCACATTTACAAAGATCTCAAGAGAAACCTATGGGAAATGACCGCACTATATGTGGTCAGCGATTAGATCAAATCGAAGTGGAGATGCAAGCCATACACTCATAATGTACTCAAACCCGAGCGAAGATGAACGGCATAAAGGAGTAGATGCACCAAATGATGGGTTTGTTACAAAAACAAATTAGTCAAGGTATCCCCAATAACACAGAGAATAACCCTCGGAGAGATGGAAATGAGCATGTAGTGATTGATAACTCTTGAAAGGAGTTATATTTTAGGCTTCTAGATGGAATTAACTATTTGAAATTAAGTAAATACATCTGTATTTTTGGGATAATTTTAGAACATTGCACAACAAAGCTTTGATTGCTCTATATTGGTCCAGTTATTACTTTTATTACTTGGGGAAGGAAATGTTGTGGTTGTGGTTGGACACAGGTGCAGGTTGAAGAAGAGGATGTAGAAAAAAAATAAGGAAAGTGAAACATTACTATGGTAAATGGTGAGATTGATTGTCAACACAATTGCCATGGAAATTATAGGAAGATGACTCAGCACTCTATCCACTCACTCTCAGCCAGCTGGACGTGTACTAGAAAAACCACCTTGAAAAAGAGGAGAAACAAATGTGTGCTGAAAGGGACGAATCCATCTAATAAAATAGGAGAGAGAAGAAGAAAGAGAAGGGAAGAATTAGCGTGACAAAAAGATTGGTGATAGTAATTTTCTCTCTGCGCAAAGAAGAACTCCATTGGAGAATTCCAGAAAAAGAAAAGGGTAGCAGTTTAGAAGAGAGCAGAATACAGATGTGAAGAAGGGGAAGAGAAATCTATCCTTGATTCACGAGCAATCTAAAGAACCAAGAGGAGAAGGACTGTGGAAATAACTTCCTGCAGTTTTGCCTTTATTTTATAGATTGAAATTTCTGTGATTCAAAATTATTTGAGAAATGTTGATGAAAGATTCTATTTTAATGTTTACTTTTCCACCAATGAATTAAATCTTTTCTGGGTTGGAGTTGTTTGGGTGAATGTTTTCTCATTTTTAATGCCTAGGATTTGAGATTGTCTATATCACTGTTACATTCGATTTATGCTTATTCTAAATACATGCATGCAAGCTCTAGACATAGTTGAATGTATGTTGTGTTCTTAGATGTATCTAATTTTGAAAAGGTTAAGAATACTGGATCTTGGATCGTTTGATGCAAGCAAATACTCGACAGAATATTCGTAGCACTTTAGACATAGATGTTGCAAGTTCTACAGAGAGGACGTTCATTGCAATTATCAATCCCAAGTTCTGTAGACGTACATGAACTTAGATTTTTAGCTTAAAATCTAACTATCGAAAGAGGAAGATCATAATAGTGAATCTCTGGGTAGTAGATTAGGCAATATTTTGCCACGGCATAATTTTGATATGAACATTTCACCTAAATAATTCCACCCCTATTCATTCAACAACAGAAATACTCTTGATATTCTCTGTGAATTGAATTGCCACATCATTTTATTTGCCATATCAATTCTTTGTTCCTTATCATTTAATTTCAGTAATTCATTATTCAAGTTTCTTATTTACTGTGAGATTATTTTCTAATATTTTGGTATAATTAACAAGATTATAATAACGTACTCAATTTCTTACCAGTTTCTAATCCTTGTAGAGACAATACTTACTTATCACTTTATTATTTGAATGACATGTACACTTGCACAATTGCAATAGTTATTTTACATGCAACAATAATCACCTTGCGATCAAGTAAGACACTTGATAACTCAAGTACACCCATACATGAAGAAGAGGTTATATCCGAGTTTGTTGATAAGCTTGTGGAGGAAACCGAACATAAAGATCCAATCGAAAAAAATAGCGAAAACGGTGGCTGATTTAGTAATTTCAAAGCCGAGCACAACAAATGTACCATTCCTGTCAAGGTTAAAGGACAAACAGATGAAGGAAGAGGCAGATTTTGTAAGTTTTCTTAACTTATTTAAATCCCGCAATGTTAATTTGTCACTCTTAGAACTCATCGATAAAATCTTGAAATATGCTAAGTACCTAAAAGAAATTATGGCAAGGCATAAGAAATTGAAAAAGAGTGAGCAAATCAATATTCATGCCTTATGTAATGCTATCATCACGAAAAAGTTACCCCCAAAATTAAAGGAGCTGGGTAGTTTTACAATTCCAATAGAGATAGGGGATAGATTTCAAAAAGGCTCTTTGTGATTTAGGTGCCAGTATTAATTTAATGCCCCTATCAATCTATCAGAAACTTGGACTAGGGGAGTTAAAGAATACTTCGATAACACTATAGTTAGTCGATAGGTCCCTAGTACGCCCAAAAGGTGTGCTAGAGGATGTATTAGTTAAAGTGAGAAGCTTCATAATCCCGATAGATTTTGTAGTCCTCGACCTTGAAGAAAATCAAAAGATCCACATTTTGTTAGGTAGACCATTTTTGGCCACATCTAGGTCAACCATCAATCTCGATAAAAGTGAATTAATAATGAAAATGATAGTGAAATAGAAGTGTTCAAATGCAATCATGATTCTCAAAGTGAAGGATTACTAGGGGAGGAATGTTTCATTTTATTCAATATAACCCCTAATAACCTTGGTTGAAGGTACTTGTGTAGTTGTAAGAGTGCAGGTAAGCTAAATTCGAAGGAGTGAGACAAATAGAAAGATCCCGGTTGGAAGGGACTCTATTGGACGGACTGTGATGATCAATAGAGGCAAAAAAAGTCGATTGTAGAACTCAATGAGTTATCGAACTGTTCCGGTGGCAATACATAATTTTTAAACCATCAAATTTCAATTAAATTTGTAAATATTATAAATTAATTTTTGTTTTACAATTTTTTTTGTTTTAGTAATTTTTTATTGACCATTTATGTTAGATTTAGTAGGAAAATGGTTTCAAGGAGCAAGAATTAATTATAATTTTCTATTCTCTTTTTTTCTTTTAGAAAAAAATTATCTAGCAGTTTTCATTGTGGGTGTTTAAAAAATTAAGTTGCCGAAAATATTAATTTTTAGTTGATCGAAATTTTTCAACACTTTATCAAAAAGTGCATTAGTAAATTTTTAAACATGAAATATATTTTTAAAAATTAGCTTTTAATGTTGAGAATATTGAAAATATTAAAAATTAGCTTTTAATGTTGACAATATTGAAAATATTTTACACTAATTTGTTTAATTTAAAATATATTTTACACTAAATTTTGCTAACAAAATAACTAAGCAATAAGGCATTTTGTTGGCACCCAAATACCAAGGTTTAAACCCTACGTGTGGCGTATGCCTTGCATATATCGAACTCTTTGCAGGTAATTAGAAAGAATCGACGAGCAATCGAATAAGGCCCAAAACAGGTCCGATGCGACAACATTTGAAACAGTGAAGCAAAGACGACGTCGCAATGTGTTCCCACAAATATAAGGTTTCTTTTCCTAATTAAACTCTGCAATCTTTTCTTAGTTGAACTCTGATTAATCTATGATATTTTAATTATATTAACACTCCAAATTTAGCCTATTTAATGGGTCTTTGTAACACTATTTAAAGAGTTCATAGATATATCTATTATGTGAGGTTTGATGAAGAATTTTGGAGAGAGTTTTTTAGAGAGCTTTGTTGCATAATGACAAATTTTGCTCCTAACATTTATCCATTTTGCCAATGGGTTCTATTTTTTTGTTACTTTAACTTAAGTTTCAAATTTTAGTCAAATTTCTTTGTTTGGGAAGGAAAATTTTATTAAATTGTTAACATTTTTAGAGAAGTCGACTTGGCATCTTGCATGGCAGTTTACATATACTTTATTGTTGTCATATTTGTTGAATTATTTAATAATTTTTATTTTTTAAATATTTTTATGAAGTACATGTGAATTGTGGTATGAGTTGTCACGTTAGTTTGCTAAAATTTTTATGGTTTAGTCAACTTTACCATCTAGAAAAATGAAATTTGATTAAATTTTAAGAATTAGGACCAAAGTGAAAAAAGGGATCAATATTAGGGGTTAATTTAACCATTATGCCAAAAAAATTCCGAGATTAAAAGGATAGAGATTAAATATTAAATGAGCAAAGAGTAAAGGGACTGAAACCAAAATTAGACCAAACAAACTAAAATTGCAAATCTAATATATATATGAAAGCAGGAAAAAAAAACCCCGAAAAACTCTCATCTAATAGAAGGTAACTCCCTCATCAGTTATCATCTTGGGACCTTGATTATAGGTTTCGTCTTTCATGTTTTTGCATTTTAATCTTTAGTTTAGTGCATTTCTAATTCTGGGTTTATTTTAAAAGTATAATTGGTAAATACTAGATTTCAATCAGACATTGACACCTTCATACTGTTCGATGAAATGCCTAAGAGAGAGTTAGTGTCGACATTGCTTAGTTTTGACATTGCAAAGTCTTTTGCTTGTTTCTTTTCAGATTAAAGGGCTTGAAAATGGGTTCTCAACAAGCTATGGAAGCATTCAAAGTATATCGTGTCCTTCTCAAAGCAGTGAAAAACCACATTGGAAAAGAAGAGTATAAAAAGCATTTTAGCCAATATATAGCAGAGCAATTTAGGAAAAACAGTCAACTTTCAGACCCTTCTTTAGTTGCTCAAAGAATTAAGCTTGCCAATGATTATACTTATTTGCTTAACAGTGTGCATCATCACAAGGTAATTGCTATGTTTCATTGCTTTAATTTTAGATTCACATATCTTATTTTGTCTGCTGGGTTTATACAACATCTAATTGTTGATATAAGTAATATTATGCATTTTCTTAGTTACAAAAGATGATTTCTTTTTACTTCTAATTATCCAAAGATGTTTATTTTTATATTTAAATGCCCTTTGCTTCTTCTTTTTTTGATGCGCCTCGGCTCTGCCAAGAGCCCTACGAGTCCAAGGGATACATCACACAAGTCAAGTATTGTCTTCGGTTGGGGTGTTGTCTCTTGACTTTGCCGAAAGCCTTGGTGGCCTCACAGAGTGAGAGCGTTTCAGAATGAAACCGTGCACAATTTGAAGAGTTTGCTCACAGTTGGACTTAAGCTCATAAGCTATAAGGCTCTCAGCTGAGTTGGGAGACAAAAGTACCGGGGACAATATTGAATTTTTGAGGGTCTAATCCTCAACAACTTTATTTTTCATAAAATAAAAGTTAAACTGCAAAACTAGTAATCAAAAGGAGTATATTTCTCCTAGTTTAGCATTGGCTGTTGCTTGTTAGACTGTGGACTCTGGTGTGAGGGTTGGAATCGGGTTTTGTGCCAAACACGGGTATATTCAATTTTTTAAAAACTTTTCTACGGGTGGTTCTTGGAAGGCTATATCTTCATGTCCATATCCAAACATATTGGATGATATGTTATGGGAATGTGACATGGTTTTTCTAAGATTGAAACAAGCCTTTCTTTTCGGCCAAGGATTAATAGAAGGCTTTAAGATGCTTGTTCATTGGTTTTTCTAATGGGAATATAGCTATAGTGTCCTTGTTTTTTTTCTCATGCTGCTTGTATGGACTATGGTAACTTGTATCAATCCATGCTACCACCGAATGCTTCATTTTGGTGCTTTTGAATGCAAGAAGTTTCCTGAAAGAAACGAATGTGATTTGCTTCCGGTTTTGCTACTTATTTGGCAGGACTTATTGTTCTCATACAACATAGCAGTTGATAGATCAGATGAAATGAAAAGAATACTTGGAAAATCAGCTGCAAGTGTTGGTCTCAAGCTTCCTGAGGTTTATCAGCCTTGATGTCGGTGGATAATAATTTTCATCTTCTTCTTTGTCTAGGGGAGAATAAAATTCTTCATCAGGTATCATTTTATTTCATATAATTCATATGTTAGTTTTTATGAGACAAATTCTTGGTTTATCTTTATCCAAGATGTTCTGCATGATGTGTTGTATTTTTTAATCGAAACTCTTGAAAGTAACGAGGTTTTCATCGTGAGCATAGTCCTCTTGTTTGAGTTTGGCTTTCATATATTTCGATTTCCCAACAGTAATTTTCCTGTTGTGGTTGTTTTGTCAATACCATGATCATGAGTTTTGCATGTTTCAAGACACAAGATAGCATGATTGAAAGTATTCTTCTTACTGACAGAAATCAATTGCTAGCATTTAGGGTCTATTTGTTCAGTGGAAGACTTTTTCGTATTGAATGTTTGTTTCACGGAAGACAGTTTATCGACAACAAATCCCCTGAATGACCCAAGTCCGTAGAACTTGGGGCAGCATTGGGTTCTGCCATTGATGCTGTCTTTGCGTGTAACTTGTTCTTATTGATGATGATGATTAGTAATCGTCGAAGTTGGTGCTGAATAAGCGGAGAATACCGTTATGGGTGGGTCTGGTTGGTTTGGGTCCGATCATTTTAAGTTTAAAAAATATTAGGTTTGGATTATTTTTTAGTTCAAGTTGGGTCATTTCAAATTTGACAGTTGGATTTTTCGAGTTTGGATAATCTTGGATTCCTAAGGTTAATGAATGCTATTATGATGAAAACGTATAGGTACCCAGGTATATTTGGCAAAAGTCACGAACAATGTTATAAGCTAAAAATAGAGTAAAATGCAAATTTATTTATGATTTTCTTGTTATATTTTATACGCAGTTATGAAATTTAATATTATCTTCTTCTTCTTTTTAATTCATTTTAAATTCGTTGACATAATCACATTTAGAATTATAAAATGATTAAATTATTGTATGGACTCATATCTTGTACTATTTTTCTTTTTCTTTCAATTTGTAATGATATAAAAAAGAAAACTATTTGGAATTCAGTCAACAATTGGCTTAAATGTTCAAATTGAGCTCAACATTTTAGAGGTTGTTCATGTAAAGTTTAACTCTTTTAAAATGGTTATATAATGGTTTAATTTTTTATAAAATGCTCAAATGAATGTCAAATCTTTTAAAATGGTTACGAGGTTTCAAATTATGTTTTTATTTTTTTCTTTTTTATGCAGTAATTATGTGTTTTATTCTAAACATGTCATCTTTACTTAATTTTCACTATAAACTGAATTGAAGTGCATCAAAAATTCTTATTTAAAGACTTTTGTGAATGTTAGGTCTTTATATGATCATTTTGAAAGGTTTAGTCCTTAAATGAGCAACTCTTAAAATGTTACATTCTAATTTAAGCATTTAGCCTTAAGCTTTTAATATTTTTAGCTCAAAATAAAAATAAAAATAAAAAGGATACCGTAAACATAAGCAACTCTAAAGTAGATCTATTCATGGGTCGAGCTATTTATCTAGACTTAAAGACCTCTTTGAACTTTGAGAGGGTTTGTGCAAGAATAATTGGCCCGTTTAAAATATGGAGTGGACTTGAGCATTCAAGGTTTGAGCTTGATCAAACCTATTTTTAAGTTTGTAATATTTTATATTATGTTACTTTTATATATTATATCATGTGTAACACATAAAATTTAAATCTATAATAATATATAATACTATTATAATGTGAATATTAAAAAATGTTAAGATAATTTTATATAAAATTTTAATAAATGAAAAAGTATATAAAATTTTAAAAATATAAATGGGCTTAGGTAAAATTTTAAACTTGTATTTCGAGCCAAGCAAAGCTTGGGCAAACATAAAGTGTGTTAATATCATGCTTAAGCCCAGATCGAACTTGGATCAGACTATCTCAACCCGTGAATTAAATTTAAAAATAAAATATTATATAATTTTTTGTCAAACTATTAAATCATTTGAAATTTAAAAAATAAAAAAAAAACCCTTAATATTTTTGTAATTAAATTTAAATGAAATATATTTTCATTAGTAAATAGTAATTCGAGTCAGTTAAATTTGTTAGAGGTCAAAAAAATCCTTTCATCCATGTTTAATCTAAGTCGAGCCCACCTTATTAGATTGATGGCGGATTGTTCGCCTTTTAAACATTTTTCATAAGAGAGGAATTTACTTATATCGGTGATTTTATACTTTTTCATAAATTTTTTATATAATTAATGTTTCAACAATCCAACCATTAAATTTATCAATATATTTGTACTTGTCATGTATATAAAATCAATTCGATATTTCATCTTGTCAATTTTAAAATATTGTCAATATATATATAATGATTGAAAGGTTTTTTCATAAAAAATAAATAGTTAAAATTTTTTAATTTATACCAAACTGAATAGACATGATAGATAAATTATTAAAATATTAATAATATAATTTATTTTTTTGCGTGTGTTTTAAGCAAGAGTTTTATAAATTAATGAACCCGGTCCAAAACTTCCAATTGATTGACACATAAGCCAGATCTATCATGGGTCGGATCAGAGGAATTTGGATTAAGCCCAAACTAAGTAGATCGAACCGGTCCATCTTAAAATTCTCAAAATTCCAATTTTGTCCACAATTAAGCATCAAAATTCCCATTTAAGATTATTATTTCATTTCCCTAAACACGAAGCAGCAGCCTTCATCAGTCATCTCCAAAAAAGTTCTGGAGAAAAAAATATTACGTTTGGGAAGCGAGAAAGTGCGAGAAAATGAGCGGAGCAGGAAAGAAAGTAGTGGATGTGGCTTTCAAAGCAGGAAAGAGCATTGATTGGGAAGGGATGGCGAAGCTTTTGGTCTCCGATGAGGCTCGCAAAGAGTTCGCCACTCTTCGTCGCACTTTCGATGAAGTTAACTCCACTTTACAGACCAAGTTCAGCCAGGTTAGGGTTTTCTATTCTCTCCCATCTCAGTTTTTTTTAATAACTTAGGACCTTTGGGTTAATCTATAATTAGATCTTTAGGGTTTTAGTCTTTTTTGGTTGATTAATGTTTTTTATTGAAATAAATAATCATTTTTGAAGCTTCTATTTGTAATTAAGGGTGATTTTTCATTTGATGCTTGTATTAACTTTCTTGGTGATAATCTGATTCTGTTAAGCAGGAACCTGAGCCTATCGATTGGGAATATTATAGAAAAGGAATCGGCTCGCGATTGGTGGATATGTACAAAGAGGCTTATGAGAGTAAGTTTTTTTTTTTTTTTTTTTGTGTCATGGTTGAATTTTCATTCTATACTATTTCCTAGTTGCCCCCTTTATTCTTAGATCTGTTGTAGGGTTCCTAAAAGCATAAAAATGGTCTACTTGCCTCATGTTTGAGGCACATGGTTGCAGTTTCCTCGATTTGTGAATTGAATTCACTTTTGTTTAAGCTCTGCTTCCTGTTATGAGATTATAATTTTATGATTCGGATGATGATATGGTCACCTTGACTAGCTACGATGTTCCTTTTTCGTTTTTATTGTCTCGGAATAATTAGTGAAGTGTGGAATTTAATTCTGTCCTCCATTCTTCGATTGTGGATATTTTTTATCTTTGTTAAACCTATTCCGATGGCCATATTGCCTATAAGGATGTTGTGTTCATCGATTGTTATATTTTTTATAGGGAAGTTCTTAATATTGTATATAAACGTGATTCTTGTTGTATATAAACCAGATTCTTGTCCAAAACACTGTAAAAGTTTATATAGAACAACTATGATTCTCATTACTCCTATGCTTTGGATGTTTGATGTAAAATAAACTTTAACTCAGACCTTTATTTGTTACAAAAAGAAAAGAAAAGAAAAGAACAATGTTACTCAACCAATGAACTAGATGATTTTCAGGTTTTTTTTACGGTAAGGTGTTTCACGAGCACCTTCTTGGAATTAACTGTGTTAAATGGAGCTGCCTCCTTTTCACTGTTTACTTGGCATATTGGTTGGTTGCAATGTTTTAACTCTTTCTTTAGTGTAATTTCTTTGCTTTGATTATAGAATTTGTCTAACCGGGTTGTCACTTGGCTACAACTTTTGGAATCCATGGTTGTTTATTGTGTGAGTGGTTTCGATGAAGCTGTGGGGAGTTTGCGATTTCATCTATTTTAATTATATCTACATTTTGAGTTATTAACTCTAATCTTTACACATTTTATATGCTTCCTTTCAGGCGTAGAGATCCCCAAGTTTGTTGACACAGTCACTCCTCAATTCAAACCGAAATTTGATGCATTGGTGAGAATCAACAGCATTCTTGATCCTCTTTTACCTGTCTCAGTGGTTTCGGTTTTCTTTTTCATCATCTGGTTTGGTTATATACTTGTGGTTAATAGTTGGTTGAATTGAAAGAAGCAGAAGAGAAATCTTTGAAAGAGTCCGAGCGTTTGGAGAAAGAAATTGCCGACGTTCAGGAACTGAAGGTAATTGCAAAACACTGCCCAAATGAATCTTCTCTTTATTGTAATTGTAATTGCAATTGCAATTGTTGATTTTTGTTCTATTCTTTTTTCTTTATTTGAACAGCAAAAGATCAGCACCATGACAGCAGATGAGTACTTTGAGAAACATCCCGAACTGAAAAAGAAATTTGATGATGAGATCCGCAATGACAATTGGGGCTATTGAGGCATGTTTGGTAATATAAGGGTCAGGCTATAAAACAGTCCCAACCAGTATTTCTGAGTTGGTCTTGTCATTTCTTTTGTTGTTTTAACCCCAAATGATGATTACCGAAACTCTGTTTTTTGTGGTAATTTCATCGGGAACTAATAATATGATAATTCACTTGAGAACCAAAGTGGATATTGTAAGACATGCTTTTCATTTAAGTGGCATCCATTTCATGAGGAACATTCTTTTATTTCATCTGCCTCGTTTGGGATGTGCAAAGCTAATGAATAAGTCCTTATTTTTAAAGTGGAACCACATACAAGTTGTAATGTTGATTCTTAATCTAGCTTAAATAACTTTTGGCATTGCCTTTATGGTTCATAAGTGTGCAAAAAGTATGATTTGTAAATTTTAAGTGGATGATGTTGTGAACGATGTTGTGGTAAGTTAAAATATTCATTTTATAAACATAATATAACAAATACGGATGTTAGGTTGGATTTGGATGGACGGTGCGTTTACTTATAGTTAGTGTAAAAATAGTAGTGGCAGTTAGATGAATGTAAAAACAGTAGTGGCAGTGAAATTAGATCCAAACCCATATTTAATTTGATAATAACAATTACTGTGAAATTAGTTAATAGTATTAAATTAATTAATTTAAGTGATATTTTCAAGTAATTTAATTTAAGTATATAAATTATATATTTGGTATTATTAATATTTTAACAAATACTTTGAACAAAATAATAATAATAACAATTATTATTGGTTTGATAATAACAATTATTTTTAAATCCATGCATTTATGCAATTTAATTATTACAAAAATAATACATAATAATGTTTTCAAATTAAAGTGAACTCATTAAACTACAAGTAATGACATCTTATAGCTTTTATTAATCAAGTGCATTGCCGAATTTACTATCATCATCACTTTCACCATCATGCATATCGTTTGGCTTAGTAATATTTCTCATATACGCTATCATTATTTCCACATTTCATAACATTCATATCATCTAAATCTCGATATTTTCGAATAAAATTGTGTATCGTCATTGTAGCAATAACGATAAACTTTTGTTATTCAAAATTATAACTTGGCATGTCCCTTAAAATTGTCCATTTTTTAAAGTATGTCAATAGTTTGTTCAATCACACTACATAATGATAAATGTGCATGACTAAATACTTCTTCTTTACCAGATATAAGTCTACGTCTATTAAAGTCAGAGTAAATGATATCCTTCTCCTTTATATGGTTCAAGAAAACCTTTTTTTTTTTTAAGATATCCAAAATCAAAAAGATAATATTTCTTATATGTCATTAGATAATAACCAATCAATTAAAATCACATTAAACCATAATGTTTTAAGTTGAGACCCATTTTCGTTCGATCTAAAGAATTTGTTCATTTGGTGAAAGAATTTTTGTAATATGTGTATTATCAATTGCACATATGCAACCCCAAATAAATAATCATATTTAGTATGCATTTACGTATTGACCTAAAAGTACAATCATCAATTACAATTCTATTAATTGCCAACTTTGAAACTTTTTCCGGCATAATTGTAAAGTATTGACTTATTGATCCGAACCTTTGAAATATCCCTTAAGATTGAGAAACTTTTGCACCAACACTCAACATATGCAAAAAAAAAAAAAATCCAATTCATGAAAAAAAAAGTTTCTTAGAACTTTACAAATTATATCGTTTTCAAAACCCTCAACAATCTTCTAACACCATATTTGGTTGGGGAAATGGAATATCATTCCCCCTTATTCAATGAATGGTAAACTATTTTTTTATTTGGTTGAGTGTAATTCTCATTCAATAGAATGATCATTATTTCCACATTATTTGTTTTCTCGAAATAGCTAATTTTTGGAATGGCTATTCCATGCAATACTAAATAACAAAAAAATTTAATTTTTAGATTAGTCCTTTAGAACTTGGACTTAGAAAATATAAAAATAAAATATTTGAAATATTTTAATATAATTTAATATAAAAATAATTATATTAAAAATATTATTAAATTATATTAAATAATAATTATATTAAAATATAATTAAATTATTTATTTTTTTTATTAAATTATTTTTAATGATAATCTTATTAAAATTTTATAACAATAACAATAATCATCAACCTAAAAAAAATTCTGCTAAGGGTACTCTGGTCATTTCAATTTTTTTCCTTGTGCTATTGCAACATCATTCCATTCAACCAAATACAAGAATATTATTACAATTCTATTCTATTCCATTCAACCAAACAGTTGAATTACTGATTACAGCCCTATTCCATTACAACTCTATTCCATTACAGCGAACCAAACGTAGTACAAATACGGTTGATAACATTTTTAAATTAATCATACAACGTGAATCATGACCATCAGGAATCTCTTTGACTTGTGCTTCACCTGATTTTTTCTCATGCATGGTTTTTTCAATAAACATTTCTTATAATATAACTTCACAACAGATGTTGCAACACTGATAACCTATTAAAACTTTTCTTATGGTATCAATACCAGGGATTTAAATAGCGGCACCGTCCGTAATCGCTACTGCCGAAACTGCTATTATGTTTTATAATAAGTTGTGTGAATTTTTAAAAAAAATCACGACTGTAATACCCGCAGTGACCGTAATAGCATCTGTTATGTCCGTAACCGCGACAAACGCAATATGACCGAAAACGTGACCACAACTGCAATTTAAATCCCTGATCAATACTACCATAGTAGGTACCAGTGCCATAACTTGATTTGCTTATGTATTGATACCCGTTCTATGGGTATCAATACCTTTGTTCAATATAAACATGCTTTCTATGTATCGATACTTGATTGCAGGTTAGTCCCAAAACATACATCATACAATTTTAAACTATGCCATATCCATTTTTAACATTAAGCTAGCACAAGTTAAGAACCGAAACAAAGAAAAAAGAAATAACTCATTAAACAACTATCATACCTTGAAGAACCATGTCTGCAATTTTTTTTTTGAAACATGGGTCTAAAAATTGGTTTGGTAGTAACTGGATGTTTGTAGATAAATCCTAAAGTTATGCTTGAATGAAAAAAATTGTTACTTCACTTTGTATTTGGGTAGATATGAATGAGTTTAATGTAATGAATTAGTATTTTCGGCCCCAAAAGCACGTCTTGAAAATGCTTTTGGTTCTAAACCCAACCTATTTGGGTTTGCTGCTGCAATCATAGTGTTTGTAAAAAACATTCTAAAAGTAATCTCGAACAAGCTCTTAAACACACCCTTAAAACCACAATTTTAAATTCAACTTTTTGCAACTTAGAGCTCACTCAACTCGAATTTATTATCGCATGATACCAATTAATATTATATGATTTAAATTTTGTTTTGATCTAAGTGTTTCAATTGTTTTGGTGTACTCATATTCATGACCCGTAGTAGGTAGAACTATCTATGGATTGGGCCACTCGACTTGGCCCAAAAGACTGTCCGAAAAGTGAGAGAGTTTGGATAAAAATATAAATTCAAAAAATAAATTTGGATAAAAAAAAAAGACCTATTTAGAAAACATATTGAGCCTCAAGTAATATTTTTTTGGCTCAAGCCCGGCCCAATCTGAATATACAAATTGCTGCTTTTCCTTAGTTTTTTTTTCTATTCTCTTGTTATTTTTCACTATTTTGCTATTATTTTACTATTATATTGGTATTATTTTGTTGTTATTGTTTAAATATTATATAACTATTGTTTTATTATTAATTTTGTTACTATTTTAGAGATATTTGTTTATTAGATTAGACTTATTTTAGTGATATTTAAGTATACATATATATTTATTTATTTTCAATTTGTTAATAAATATTTATTTTAATGTTTTTAGTATTTTTAATGTACTATATTTTTAAAAAAAAATTATAAAATAAAAAATTAATACGAAAAATTAGACCAAAACTGAATTTCAGTAATTTTATCCGAACTGAGTTTGAACAAAATTTTAAACCGATTTTTTTAGTTAGACCAAACAAACAGTCAGTCTATAGATGCTTCTATCAGGTAAAAAGATTTAATATCTTAAACCAAATATTAGTATTAATTTAATTAACATCTCTATGAATTTGAGAATTTAAGGGTTCTTTAAAAATTGTATAAATATAATATAAATAATTTAATCAAAAAATTAAACAATTAATAATTTTATATTTTAATTTTATATGCATGTAATTGAAATATATTGGGGCTACAATATTTATAAAATATACATGTAATATTTAAAAAAAGTCCATAAACCAGATTCATAAAAAAGGCATTTTCAATCTATAGAAGTGAAACATAAGAACGATATATGAAAACTGGATTTAAGATACAAAAAGTAACCTAAAAGCCCATCAACCAATCATCCCTGGCACTGGCATATACTAAATATATGGTTCAAAAACAAAGGTAGGTTACAAAAATGAGTAGTAAACTGCAATTACATGTCTTTTACCCCAAAAGAAAAAGGTGGTGTCAACAAATTAAATTTGAAGAACTTGCTACTATACCCCAAGTGCACAAAATTTTCTAACCAAAAAAATCCAGAGGTCTTTTGGAAGGATTTGTAGCCTTACTCAGATTTTAGCCAATTTCTTTTGGGACAGTTGATCCTCTTCATTTTTTACCATGGCTTTCTTTGCCAACTCGTAGCCGGCAAAGTTCATGGCGCCTAAGGGAGCAATCCAGAAAAACCGGGGTACTGCTCCTTTAAACAGACCGAGAGGTCCCTCGTGACGGAGTATAGAAAAGGCTACCACTGACATAGATATGGGTCGGCCCCCTGGAGCAGTCATCATTCTAGTTTTCATGACATCAAAAGGTGTAGTGACAACGGCAGCTAACCCTCCAGATACAGCTCCAACGGCAATAGTTTCCCATGCTTCCAGTTCCCGTTGAAGAAGTTGTTGGGCAAGCTAAAACAAGATGCAGAACCCAAATGATAATTCTTATAAAAGGTAAGGAACAAAGTTGTAGATGAAAATAATTTTTGATAGAGTCCATATACCGCGGGAGACTATATCAAGCACCCAAATTTTCTAGGAATATTTTCCAATAAAAGACGGCCTAGACCAACGTCATATAAATCTGTAGTTCATTAGAGACCTATATTCATACTGGTTTTATATGGAGTTTTATAATTATAAGGAACTTGCTTATCTAAGACAAAGCACCTTTTTAGCACTGATGCATGGGTGATACAAACAAAGTTCTAGTGCCTTGAGCATGGGCTTTGACTACACCAACAAATGACTCTCGGGATAAATAAAAATTCTCAATCTCAAGACAAATATCTATAGCACCAACAAATATTGAGTGTAACATAAATGACATTGCACTCCAAAGAGAACACAAGTTCAAACTTGGAGACAACATTCTTGAGAGGGGCACTCACAAATCCCCAAAAGGATTAGTTTTCATGGACCATAGAATGAACATGGAAGATACCTTGGTTATACAAAAAGAAAAAGAAAAAGAGAACAATCAATACCTTTTTGGATTCAGCATAGAGGCCCATTCCAGCAACATAGAATGGCACCTCACGGCAGAGAGTGGCTCCAGTCCCACGGAAAAAACCTTTTAGACCGTCTTGGTTCCAAGTACCAACAATAGCTTCTCCAACGTTGTCAAAAAGACCAGCTTGCAAACGCTGCTTTAGTACCTCACAAGGAATCCGCACCGCTGTTCCCAAAAGTGTACTGCAGAATGATGCCATGGATTGAACCTACATAACATGTAAATACAAATTTTAGCACAGTTAGCAAAAAAAGTGTACCATACTGAAATTGGGAATTTGAGTGGTCAAAGATCAGTTCCTTCAGCATGAGCAAAAACAGAGACAAACCCACAAAAGCACATAAGGATGCACTAGCATACAAAGGAGTGATAAACTTCTTGAGCACAAAAAAAAAAAAAAAAAAAAACAAGAGGATTTGAAAACCAGAGTAATGGGTAAATGCCAACTTGAAGTTAGATGTTACTATTCAAAGTGGTATTGAAGAAAAAAATTGTCTTAAACAGTTTCGAGTTTGCTTTATTCTGTTCCCCTCAAAAAACAAAGTTATGTTCTACTTCATTCATAGAGTGTGTATCAAAAGTGCTTCATTCATAGAGTGTGTATCAAAAGTGCACAATGCATGACCTCAGGAACCCCAGACAAATATTTGAATAAGGTAGCCCGTTCAATATAGCTTACGCAACAAAGAAGAGACTGCAGCTTCAACATGCGACTTTTACTTTTTCTTAGGAACGGCACTTGTAAGGAAATTTGAGCAATGTACGATAAATTCCTTACGATAGGAAAACCAAGGAAAGCTAAAGTTTAGTGTTACAAAGAAACAGGAGAAACCCAACCACAATTTCTCAGGTTGTTTTTTATGTTCGTGCATAGAGTGCACATCAAAAGTGCACCATGCACGACTGCAGGAACCCTGGACAAATATTTGAACCCTGGACAAATATTTGAATAAGGTAGACTGTTCAACATAGCTTATGCAATGAGAAGAAGAAACTTCAGCTTCACAAGCAACTTGTCCATTTTCTTATTTCTAAGGAAATTTGTGCAATGTACGATATTCTTTCCAATGAGAAAACTAAGGAAAGCAAAAGCTTAGTGTTATCGAGAAACAAAAGAAATCCGATCACTATTGTGTATCGAATAATAGTGCAACAAGAAGTACCTGGATGTCTGGGAGGTTTGGAGCAACATTGATCAGTACAAGTTTACTTGCTTCAAATATTCCTGTTCGCAGGCCATGGCTGCAATGTTGAAAGAAAGCCAATCAGACAAATAAATGAAAGAAAACAAAAGCCAAATCGAAGTCAGAAAAGAACAGAAAATATATAAAACCTTGAAAACTGTCCAAGAATTGCAGGGATTGAACCCCGATATAACCCCCGTACTCCAATTTGTGGAAGCTTTGAAATAATTTCAGGGAAGGTAAGCGTTGATGCTTGAACTCGAGTCTGATAAAAAAAAGAAGCAGAAAGAACAGAAAAAAATATATCAAGGAAAGCCCTGTTGATTGTCACAAGATGTATTCCATAAAAGAGAATGGCATAGCCTAATACTAACCAAAAAAACGAAAAAATGAGCTGTTTCAGAAAGAAAGCATGCAAGACTACGTGCATCTTTACGCATAGACACTCCTTTGACCCCTTTTTGAGCTCAAGTGCTTTTTACTATTGATACTTTATTTTGTTTAATCATGAAAAAGGATCGGTGAAGAGTCCGTAGGGGAACTTAGAACTACCAAAAAGATGCCTCTACCAAATGGAGAAGACAAAAAAATCTTATAACAAATATTGAAGTAAACAACATTATATTACATAATAAGCAGGGGCAAGAAGACACGTAGAACCAGTTACACAATAAGTTGAAAATGTTCCATTACTTGCACAACTAGGCCAAAGCCCGAACTATATTTATCAAGGAAAATGGACAAAACTCAGGTACCAGGAAACTGTATCAAATTATGGAGTACTTGAATAAGGCTTCCAGAAAATGTACGTAAAACTGAAAAGCAAGTGTCTAACAGCATTAGCAGGTTTATATTGCACAAAAGCAAGCATAAAAAATTTTAAACAAGACCACATGTGATATAACACAACATATTGTAAGTTTCACAAAGACTATTTCCACCACATGTGAAGGAATATTAATGGTTATGAAAGTGAATGTCACACATGAGCTCTCCAATCTCCATACTCCACACAGACAAATAAACACTAAGATGGCAGATTAGATGTGACCTTGCAGAAGAACAAAAAGATATGATGACTAGATGTTAACAGTTAGTAGATTTTATTATGTAAAACAGCAATCAGCTGAAGAACGTGCCTTTATAGTATCAACTGGGTGCAGTAAAGATGTGGAGAGTGCACATGAAAGACCCCCAGCCAACGCGGATTTAAGAACACTTCCAGCATGTATTTCCACAGGTGGTGCAACAGCAACAACAGTTGCAGCTTCAAACCAGATATTCCTTTATGTAATATAAAAGGAAGGTAATGTCAAAGTGAGTCGCTACAAAACTAGTGAAAAGGAGTGCACATGCAAAGCAAAAAGTACATGTTTACCAAAGGAGAAAGGAAAGTGAAGGTAGCCACTAGTAGTATTAGGCTGCCAAAACTTTAGACTAAACATATGCATGGTTCAATTAGAAATAATAGCTTTTTTAACAAGGTATCCAAAACAGGAAGTACAGAGCAGTACTGCAGTAAAAAAAAAACAATTTCACAAAAAGGACCTACATACAATAACTGGGTAGCCATGATCCAAATTATAAAGTTTTAATTTTGAAAGATACAGCCTGAACAGAAAGGCAATCCAATCATAAATAAAATTAGAACTTGAGCTTCAGCTGCATTTTCTAAATAAGACTAAAATGGAATTATTAATCTTACCGAGGGTCATCTTGAAGTAGGCGATCAGAAGGCAACAGAAGCATAAAATTGCGGAAGTGTCCATATGAAATAGATTCTTCAGTGTCTGCATTCAAAAATCGCATCATAGCAACAGCATTGTCTTCATTTGCAGGAAGTCCAGCATTTTTAAGTGAGGCCAATATTTCACTTTTCTGGAGGGTCCCAGACTTGCTTAAACAGAGAGAAGTATAAGCTCGAAGAATAGTTGGCTCCTTCTGTTCCATCAAAGACAAAAACTGCTTCCAATTGAAAGATTTAGAAAATAGATGACTCCTCGTGCGGCGCATGAATTCCCGAGCATATCTCTGTGGCAATTTTCTTTTTCTCATAGCAACTTCAAGATCTTCTAAAGTTACTTGTCCGTCACCATCTCTATCCAATTCTTCAAAGAACCTCCTCCCTAGAAGAAGAATACATGAGTAAAATTGGTGCATAGCTAGTTTACTGTACTAATCTTAATCACCGTGGTAAATTACCCAACAAGAAATTAATGCTACAAAAACTCAGAGAATATGAACTCATTGAGCAGAAAGTTTGATAAATCTAATGAGTAGAAGACAAATTATCAATGATAAGTCATTAAAACAAAAAATAGAACTTATGTTAAGCTGGAATATTACAATCTGAAAATCAGAATCTTCAAGTTCAATTAGGATTAACGGAAAGGAGTTAACCAAAATCAGAATCCTACATACACAGTTCCTAAACTTCCATCATGAAGAGAAACACACTAACAGATGCTGCAATTCAAGGAACCAAACAAAGTGAAAGCAAAAGATGCAACAGTAGTTATTCACTAAGTTGCCCGAGAAACCATACCTTCAGACTCTGTGTATCTGAAGAAATCCTGCACAGAGAATAATTTCTTCTTGTCAGGATGGTCTTGTGAAGAGCGGCCCAAAAGTGGTAGAAGCTCAACCAATTCTGTCAGTGAGACAGTGGATAAGGTGGATCTCAAACGCTCCACATTTGATAGAGGAATGCTAAGAATCCCACTGGCCAGTTTCTGTGGGGAATTACCAGCCGATTCTTCCCTACGTCCGGTACTAACATCATCATCACCCTCTTCATTCACATGAGAAGCAACTCCAACCATACCTGACGGAACACCTCCCACTCTAGCAAACTTCAAATTTCCCAAAAACCCATTTACATCAGCTTTTTGACCTTCCCAAATGCTTGCCACTACTTTAAAGTAATCAAACTGAGAGGCAGGAGATGGAGTCTGTGGACATTCACAGTGCTTACGATTACTTTCCTGTAGAAGTTGATCAAACTTCTGAAGATTTTGAGTCAACTGATCAAGAATAAGCCCTATAAAACATTCAGCATGTTTCCCATCACTGTGTTCCAAACCCTCATTCTTTGAACTAAACTGAGCCTTTGCCTCTCTATGCTTACACTCAGATGAAGCCTTTGATTTCATGTCATGAGTACTTGAATATCGACACCCTTTATCTTTGTCACCCATTTTCTGAATTCTTTTCCTGCCCGTGTTAAACGAGCTTGGTATAGCCTGAACAAAACCGTTAACCAACACTGACCAAGTAGCAGAAAACTGAAAGCAATTCATACAAGACCCTTCATCTCTATCCACATCCTTTTCTTTCAATCCTTTACTAACCGCCTCAACCTTCTCGTTGTTCTTGCCATTTCCCGGCGAAAACATTCCTATAAAAGCCTTGATCGGAACTTTAACAGACGGCCCTTTCTTTCTCTCTTCACTACCAACACAACATTGCCCGTTATTAAGAATACTACCAAAATTACCATTACTCTTCTTCATACCAAATATTTGAACCTTATCATTCTTATCACTAACATTCAATTGGGGAATCAATTCAACATGCTTTCCTTTATCATTCGACACCCCGAAACAACTTTCGACATCTTTTGCAGCTTTCTTAATACCCAATTCAAGAGGTAAAAATGCTTCTTTTACAAATTGAATCGAATTCGAAATCGATTCAATTGGATCATTTTTAGACAACATTACTCTTACCACCTCAAAAAACTCCTAATTCTTTCAGTACAATTTTCTCCCCTCTGTGGAAATTCAACAAGAACCATATTCAACACACTTATAAAATAAAAACATAATAATTGAAAAACCAAATCTTCAAGCAACTCAAAGGATGAAAAAAGCTTATACTACTAAAAAATCATATCAAAAAATAGATTCGAACAACCCGAAATCTTTATTTTCCTAAAATAAAAAGCAAAATTAGCACTTCTCCTAAGATTCTTACACCAACTTAAAAAGAACCCACCAAGCTAGAACCACAATTTCAACACAAAATAAAAAAACCCAGAAGGAAAACTAAATCTATAGCCAATAAAAAGGATATACAAATGAATTAAAAGGAGAATTTACTTGGGAGGAGGATCCGTTGAAGAAACCGATGCTGCTTCTTAAAGCAAATCAAGCTTATCCATACTGACAAAATAGATAAATGGGGTATTAGTTTCTTGTCTGTTCCGTGGAAGAAGATACCATTTTCACCCCAAAAAAAGAGCAAAAAGAAAAAAGAAAATGATATCTCCAAAATGGGTTCTTCTGAATTCGGAGTTCTCAGTTCCTCTTGAAGTGAAACAAAGGGCTGTTTTAAAAAGGAAAATGGAAATTAAAGGACTAAATGCTAAATTTAACCCCTTTTTTCGATTTTCTTTTAAAGATAGCGAGAGATATGGTTGTGGGGTGGCAAAGCAGGTACCTAAGAAGGAAGAAGAAGAATAGGCCTCTGGTTTTTTGTTTTTATTTATTTATTTTGATATTTTATTTTTATCGAATTATGGAAATGTTTAATTAAATAAAAAAAATTGGGGATAAATAAGCAGGAATGGATAAAAGGCTGACGTAAGGCCCTGTAGGACCTCTGTTAGGACTTCCATTTCTCGAAAGTATAATAATAATTTTATTTAAATTTAAATCTAAAAATCGAAGTATTTATCCATTTGGTAAAAATAAAATTTTTTTGAAATATTGTATAATATTTTGTATCTTTGTCTATTTGTGGTTACTTTTAAGTAAACTTCTATTTTTATACAAAATCAACTATTATTATAATTTTCTTTATTATTGAGTGCTATCTGTGAAATAAATAAAATAATTATTTAATTAAAAAATATTAACTCAATTAGAATTATCGTAAAATTTTAAACTAAATTGTTGTTTATTATAAAAATATTTAAAATATATTAAGAAAAAAAGTTAAGAAACCCAAATATATATGAATAAGAATAAATCTTGCTACATATTCATAAAACATTTTAACAGAAAATAAATTATTATTCAAGTGGAAAAAACATAAAAGCTTTAGTGTACAAAATTATTTTTGAAAATATATGTGTGGGAAAATAAACAAAAGTTGGATTAGTGGCTAAAAATCGGTTGCCAAATAAAAATTTGACATCTACCTTTCTTTTGCACTTGTTATTGACACGTTTCTTTTAAGCACTAATGGGGATTCCTTCTGATTTTTTTTTTTATTTTTTTAACTTCTTTTTCCAAAAATAAAAGCTTTGTTTTTTCATTTATTATTCACAATCGTTTCTTATAAAAATGAAATTTACAGTAAAATCATTTTTGATAAAACTGATTCCACTTTTAATTTTTACTAATAAGCTCTTGGTTTTCGCATAAAAATAAAAAGTTTACTATATAAACATTATTCTTACATATTTTTAACATTTTAGTCCTTATCTTATATATTTTTATTATTTTTATCATTTATCATTAATTTTTATTACATACACTCATTTTAATCATCTAATTTTAATAAATTTTTATTTTCATATTTCATTTTTATCATTTTTAATTTTTTTAAGAATTAATTTTAAACCTGAGTTTTTACGTGAAAAATCTAAATTGAAAAAAACCCTTTATCTTTTTTTTATTTCCTTTTAGAATTAAGGAAGAGAAAATTTATTTGTTTTTTTTTTTGGGGTTTTACAGAGAATTACTCAAGTTTTTATAGAAAAAACTTGAGTTTTTACCTGGAAAACCAATTTATTTGTTTTTATTTTATTTTTTAAAATTAATTTAGTCTTTTCATAAGAAGGAAAAAGATCGGAGTTTTACAAAATTACCTTAATTTTTATAAGAAATTTTAAAATTTTAAAGGAAAAATATATTTTATCTTTTATTTTCTTTTATATATTTTTCAGAATTAATTTTATTTTTTTCAATAAAAGGAAAAAATTTGGAGTTTTACAAAGAATTCTTGAATTTTTACAGGAAAACTTGAATTTTTACATGGATAGGTGAAAATTTTGGTTTCATCTCAATAGCTAAATGACTCGGTTTCTTGTAAAAAATTAAGTTTTATTGAAAAATTAAATTAATTTTAAAAAAGAAAATATCTGACTAAAATGAAAGCTTATTAGAGTTGAGTAATTAAAATAAATGTATGTAATGACAAATTAACAACGGAGACTAAAATGATAAAAGTATGTAATGACAGTGACTAACATGATAAAAGTAGGTAACGCCAATGTCCATTTTGTAAACTTTTTATATTTTATGCCCAAAATATAAATATATGAAAGTTGGGTGACTAAATGTATATTTCATCGTTACAATAATATTTATTATTAAATCTATGATTAAAATAGTTTGTTTTACATATAATTTTAAACAAGAATCGATACTGTAGTAGTCAATTTTGAGCCCAGACAAATAAACAAATAATAAATAAAACCCAAAAAAACATTACAAAAAAAACAAAAAAAACCCCAAACCCAAATTTTAGCCCAAACCTTAAAACCCAATAAGCCCAAATCAGCCCCAGCCCACTACCTTAAAATTTTTCAACAACAAACCCTAGATACCAAAACCCTCAGCCGTCGCTTACTCCCTCAGCCTAGGCCTCCACGCGCACTGCCCCACCTCTTCGCGAGCCAACCCCCAGCTACCATGCCTGCTCACATCACCTGCAAACAAACCAAACACGCAAAATACAAGAAGACAAAGAAAGAAAAAACAAAAAGAAGCAGAAAACAAAGAACAAAAGACAAAGAAGAAACAAACGAAGAATAGAAATAAGAACAAGCATGTATTCGGCTATAAAAGGCCATTTTTCGTTCCCTTTGTTTTTATTACGAACGGATATTAAGCAATAAAAAAAAGGCAAAACAGAAAAGAGGTTGATTTCAATTTCTATTTTCGTGTTCTTTTCATATTTTTATATTTTGTATCATATTTTTCAGTAGATATTTATTCTCTAAACAAAAAAGAGGAAAACACTTACCTGGGTCGCACCGGAGTTGCGCCGTCGGAGCATCATCTCCGTCGACGAAGTCGATTCCAAAAAGGGGAGTAAAAAGATCTCATTTCCCCTCGTTTTTGGGCTGAAAACGTGGCTCTTGAATGGTTTTGAAACGGGGCTGAAAAACACGTCCCTCGTGGCTCTAACCACCACTCACGGTGGAGTCGGGACGGTGGCGGCGATGATGGGTATATAAAGCCCTAGCCAAAAAGAGAGAAATGGGGGAGAAGAAGGGAAGGAGAGAAAGCCAAAAGGCTTTCTGTTTTTTTCAAAAAAAAAAAGAGGCTGAAAATAATAAAAAATGGGTTTGGTTTAATTGATGATGATGAAATGACACCCTTTGGTGTAATGGGGGGTTTGTGCATTTTCCCTAAAAGAGAGATTTGTGCAAGTGGTCCTTCACCTTCGCAACCTCATTCAATTAACCCCCATTTTCTATCTTCTTTTTTTTTTAAATTTGGCCTTCAGATCTTGTTTGGTTTTCGTTTTGATCCCTAATTAACTATCTAATATTTATACTTTTATACCCCGAATTTTAATTTGTTTTTAGCCATGTCCTAAATCTATTTAATTCATTTATTAACTCTTTTTTTTTAATGTTTCATTGATATGTTATTTCAAATATTTTATATGTCGTTTATTTACATCTATTCTAACTTATTTTAATGTATTGTTTATTCAAATTCTTATTATTTATTTAAGCTTACTTTATGTATATATGTCACTTTAATCTATTTTATATGTATTATTTATTTATTTTTATTCCTTACCCATTATATATATGTATACATATAGTTTATTTCAAGCTTTTTATATCTTTATAATTCTTTAAAAATTGTTTTGTTATATATTTATTTCAAATTATTTTATATTTTAAGTTATTGTATATTATATATTTCAAATGACTCTCTTTATATTACCCTTGAATATTACTATTATAAAATATAATTATATTGTCTATTTTTAATTCTTTTACGTATTATATATTTTAAACTTCTTATTAATTATTTTTAAATTAACTTATATATTATTTATTTTAAAATTATTCATATATATGTCATTTTTATTTGCTTTGTGTATTATAGATTTTAAAATGCTTTATACATTATTTATTTTAAACTTGTTTTATGTATTATTCATTTTAAATTGCTTTATTATTTACTTTAATTTTTTCATATGTATTATCAATTTCAAATTTTTATATGTATTATCTATTTTTATATACCATTTATTTTTAAAATGTTTTGTATATTACATATTTTAAATTTCTCACTCCTTAATATTCATTTTAAACTTATTTTCATTATTTATCTTAAATTACCTTACATATCATTTATTTTAAACCCTCTTTTACATAACCCATTTTGAATTATTATATATATGTTAATCACTTTACATTGCTTTTTATTTATTTATTTTAAAACACCTTTTTATATATTATTTTTGAATTGCTTATTTTAAATTTATACAGTGTTTGTTCTTAAACTTCTTTTTGTACGAATCATTTATTTTCGAATTTCCCCATGTTTTTATCTTAAACTCTCTATACATTATTTATATATATATATATATATATATTTATGTTAAGTTTTTTTTATATACTATGTATATTATTTTTTAAATTTATTTTTACGTATTATTTATTTTAGACTTTTCATTAATGATTTTAAATTATTTTCTATCATTTACTTTAAGTTGCTTTTATAGTGTTTATTTTAAACCTTTTACATATATATTTTATATTTAAGATTATCTTATTACTTGATTTAAGTTGTTTTATACTATTACTTCATTTCTATGTTTATTAAGCTTAATGTTAAATAATGTATGTTGTGAAATTATTGCTATTGCATGTATGTAAATCTGCTTACTTGTATTCATATTATTGCCATGCGCTTGTCGAATATTTTATGCATGAATCATCGTTCCATGTCGCGCTATACTTCATTTCATATCATTGCCTCAAATTAAACCCCAATACATTTATCCAATAAATCACTTTATTTTAACCTAAATAAATAACACATGTCGTTTAAATATTGTATTCACCACTATTCAAAAATGAAATTTTCCAAATAAGGCAATATTTTGCATTTTGAAATATCGAGGAATTGTGCCCTAACTTACGGGGTTTCAATTTTCTCGTTGTTTCTAAATAGTTAAATATCCTTTTCGAATTTTGAAACGCATGAAGTTCTTATTTAAATTAAAAGACGACCTTGCGCTCGGGAATTCATGGTATTGTGTCCTAACTTACGGGACGTGATACTCCGATATCTCGATATAAGGAAATCTTTAAACAATCAATTTGACCTAATTTAAGCATTTTTAAAATCGATATTAATAAAAAAGGGATCGTATTTCAAACTCATTCCCGATTTTCAATTTTCGACATTAAGACACTGACTAATCAATTCGGTACCAATTTTTGGGCATGTCGAGGGTGCTAATCCTTCCTCGCACGTAACCTACTCCCGAACTGGTTCTCCTGAATTTCGTAGACCAAAATGCCGTTTTAGTGAACTAAAATTGTTTTAGTAAAACAAAGGTGATCCGATCACACCAAATAAAGATCGGTGGCGACTCCCGTTTTAATTTTTGTTTTCAAACAAAGTCGATCCCCGTTTTCAAAAAAATGGTTTCGACAGATACTATTAATAAAATCTCTAATTGAGTTGATGTTAAGGGTTAACTGGATACCAACTCGGTTAGAAAATAACTAATATACCCTTTCTCTTGAATAACTACTATTATTATTTTTTATGGCTTTTTTGTCTTTTTCATACTTTTATATAGTTTGTAAATAAAAGAATTAAAATTAATATATCTAAGGATTAAACCCATATTTAATGGATTTATAAACAAATTTTTTACTATTATACCAACAATAATTCTTGAGTAAATTAAAAAAATTAACATAAAATGTTTCTTTCACTAAATTGTATATATATACCATTACTTAAGCCCTTGGAAATTATAGAAATATCTTTCTGTAATTACAATAAGTTATATTATTTGAGGGTACCTTAATATTTTTATTTTAAAAAATAATAAAAATATACTTATATGATGGGATTTGAATCCATGCCAGTTACATTAGTAAAATTTAAATTTACCAATAAACTAAAGCTTTATTTTGATTGTTTTATACATCTTAATTTTATTATGCGCATTTTATTACTTCCATCAATTGTAAAGGTTGTTGATTAGGTTATTGTCACAAATTAATTCGGCATTGACTCAAGATTGATGAAAACATTATGATAAACAATTGTACTCATTTAGTATTCTTAACTTGATATATTTATATGTTTAAATTTCATTTTACTCACAATTTAATTTAATTATTTATTTTAATATTGTACATCTTCATGTGTTATTTTTAATTAATTACATTTTATTATTTATTATATATTATTTTTAAATATATTTTTATATTATAAATTTGTAATTTTCACACACATATACGTGTGATAGAATTTTTAGTTTGAATAATTTTAGTATCATAAAAATCGTATTTAAATAAGTAATAATATTATATGTACTATTTTCTTTCTTTTTTTTTAAAGAAAGTTATAGGTCGAATGACCAGTCAATTATTATTCTTTTGTTTTTTATGGAATAACTATTCATTTGATAGTAAGTTAAACTTACCATTAATCACTAAATTAATAATAAGAAGTTGTTTTGGTTACTTAACAGAAAAAAAAATATTATAATTTAGTTATTAAATTATTTAAAAGTTTTTTTTTAAGTTATAAATTTGTTAAAATCGAAGTTATATAATTTTTTCTGTTTACACTGGTTGCATCAATTGAAAGTTCTCTTTTCCATTCTATTTTATAATTTAATTTTTTTTTCATGAAATAGCTTTGAATATCATAAATCTACGAACCAAAATTCAAATAACTTTTTTCTCTTATCTCCGACACTAACCGTTAATTTGACTTGAATCTAAAATATGTACTCCTACTTGTCGATAGATATTAACCAATCATCGAATTATCCCTTGAAACTCGCTGGTTAAATTTTTTTAATAAAAAAATTAATAGTGTAGTGACTTAAATAATTTTTTTTAAGTTCAGTTACTTAAATAAAATTTTTTGAATGATTTAATATCCAATTTGTAATATTTTTAGTTCAGTTTACCCATACAGAATATGGCCATTGAAGATCGGAAGAGACTGCACCTGTTTATCCAGAACCCAATTAGTGTTAGGGTACATTATTAAACGGATAATCCCAACTATACTCCTTTTAAATTATTCGTATTATTTAATACTAAATTATTATACATTATCATTAATTACAAAATTGGCGATAATTTATATGGTTGATGGTTCAAACTCAAACGGGATGGTCAACTGTTTCAGAACCAACCCACTACTGCAATGAGAAATATTGAACTTTAATTTTCTTTTTCCCAAAGGCATTACAATTACAATATAAACGCAAACACAATATAATTTCTAATAATTATAAAATATAATTTAATTAATAAAAAAGTATAATAGATAAAATTTTTGAAAGATTTAGACTAAACTATATATGTATATTGGGACTAAAGATTTACACTTCGTCAGCGGCAAAGCAAAGAGAATAATTTTGGGTACTAATATCCACTTATATAATTTTATAAAAATTAAAATGTAAATTTATTATTGTTGCATTGGGGGCAATTTATAATTTAATCATTTATTAACTTAAAATTTTATAAAATTTCAAGAATTAAAAAGTATAAATTTTCATATTTTTATTTGCCCTTTCCCTTTACTTTATATATCGTAATTACATATGATAAAACTTAAATTTAAGTATACAAAATACCTTTTTAAATTTAAATTATAATAATATATTATTAAATCAGGCTTCCAAAATAACAATGTTATACTAGATTTAATAATTTTAGCTTAGCCAAAAAAAAATACAATATAAAAATATGATACAAACATAATACATTTAATAAACATAAAAAAAATAATATAATAACATATACACTAGGATCTATTAAATTATGCCGCACTTATGATGAAATTGAAAAAAATTATAAAAATGTATATATTAAAAATCTATTTAAGAATCAAATGAAATTTTGATTGAAATGACAAAATTAAAAATTTAAAAAACGATCATGTGTGGATTTATATTATATTTATATAAAAAAATTTAAAAAAAATCCTCATAATAATATAATTAATTTTATAAAAAAATTGTTTTTTAATTAAATTAAAATCTAATTGATGGATGATATATTAACTCTATTAAATGAAATATTTAAAAAGGAAATTTGCATATATCAAAATATGACTTAAGGCATTATCAACAAAAAGAGAAAAGAAGAAGAAGAGATAATTATAAGGGTTTTGGAGCTTACTTTTAACACCGTGGAGCATGTCTGTTTAAGTTTCATGAGATAAGAGTTGAAACACATTCAACCTATACGAAAAAGAGATCTGGTGAAATGGATCTTCACTAGACGGTATAATAATCTTCAGAATTTTTGCCATTAACCACAACCCTATAACAGCCTATCCTCAAACTAACCCTAACCCTAACCCTAACCCTAACCCTAACCCAAGAACTTCGTCTCTCACAAAAACCCAATTTCCACATGAATGCTATTAAAAAATTGAGCTCCTAAGTTTTTGAGATGCAATGTTTTAGAAACTAAATCAATGGTTGAACTCAAGTTGGATTGATTTAATTATTGCTGTAATAGTAATTAAATAAAAAATTAAAATTTACAAAATTAAAAAAATAATTTAAAATAGTAAAAACCCATTTAAGTTATTCAACCATCAAAATTTTTTTTTATCTCAATTCTTTTTTTTAATTTTAAATAGTTCACTTAAAAATAATTCAACTTTTAGCCACTATTTTTAGGATCGAATCAAATTAATTAGTCGAACTAATTAAATTGAAATAAAAAATCTGATCCATTTACCTGCAAATAAATTGAACCCATTTATTTTATTTTTTAAATTCTTTTAATTAACAATTAATGATTTCATCAGGTCTTTGTAGCACACAAATCGCTTCAAACGTAATAGAAAGTAAATTTGAAAAGGAGTGCTGTTTTCTTGAGGAAAAAGAAGATTGATCTTTAAAAGATATTTATTTTGGTAATAGTGTTTAAAAGAGATTTGAAAATATTTTTTCTATTAATTTTGTGTGATGGCACGATAATAAAGGGTGTTTATTACCTCAGATATGATTTTGGTTCAAGTTATGCTATTCACATTGATTATTTTAGTTTTGTCTTATTATTATAGTTCACTAAAAAAATATATATATATTTTTTAATTTTTATATATACCATTGATATTTGTTAGTAAAATAGATAAGGTGAACAGACATTCAACAAAATTTATGATTTGTTCCTATTAGAGAATCTTTGAGCACATGGTGTATTTTTATTTGGATAAATATGGTATTAATCGAATGTTTAATCGTTAATTAAATTAAATATTTTATAAAAACAATTAATTAAACAAAACTAATTAGATATAATTGAATTAAAATGATAATTTTATTTATTTAGTTGAGTTTTGTTTTATAAATGATGTCCACCACCAATAACCTATATACCAAAAAGGCCTAAAAATAAAATGTTGTGCAGCTTGAGTATTGCTAACATTGGCAACCACAACATTTTGGCATGGTAGTTTTTTACTTCAACTTTGTATTAATTCCTCTCATGTAATATGTAACAAAAATAGTGATTAGGTTGATAGGTACAGATACTTCAAGAATTTGCTATTCACGGGATGAGAAACTAAGGTATAAAAGAAAATCTCGATGCCCATGAAAAACAAATTGTGAAAAGTAGTAAAAATTTTAGCCATTTTTTAAATAAAGTGATAAGATGAGTATTTAAAATAGAAGTTATTTAGATGACTTGCATTACCAACTTACGAGTGAAGTTTCTTGGGTGTATGATAGAATCAATTTTGTTCGTGTCTGGAACTCTTTGTTAAATTTGTCATCATTGAATAACCTTGTAATTACTTGCTAAGTAACTATGACAGTGGATAATAAAAGGGACACTTAGATGTAGAAAAGTGAGGTTGTAACTTGATAGTTAAGGAGTTGTGTTTAAATCTTTTTTTTCTTTTTTTTTTGTATTGATAATTGTGAATTGATTCTCTGAATAAGACTCTATAAATGTAGGTTAAGTTTGAACTACATTAATGATCTTTGTGTGCAATTTTTTTAAATATTTTTTGTTGTGGCTACAACTATTATCACAACATAGCCAGGTGTACTTTCAATTCAATTGGAATCTAAGCATGCATCTAATTGGTTTGGTGAAGATCCTACTTCTAGCCAACTGCAATGGAAGTAATGAAGGAAGGAGGATCAATAACTCGGCCATCACTCTTATATGGGTTGAATTATTTCAAGAAAGAACTAATAAGGGTATGCATTAAATCCATTGATGAACAGGCAAGGAAAGTTGCTCCAACAGGATTGGTGCATCCTCAAACTATTGAAAAAACTCTTAAGCCTAAGGCAACCTAAACCACTAAAGAAGACAAGGTACCACTAAAGAAGACAAGGTTGTTAATTACAATTTTAAGGCATTATATACCATATTTGATCGGGCAGATCAACAAGAATTTAAGAGGATATCTAGATATGCATCTACTAAAGAGGCTTGGAACATTTTGAAGATAGCTCATGAAAGAACATCACGAGTAAAAATGTCAAAACTTCAAATGTTCACTATCAAGTTTGAAACTATATGCATGTCTGAATCTGAATGAAGCTCATGCACTTGGTGAGATCTACTCTAAAGTTTAAAAGGTGTTGAGGCCACAATGACAGAAGTTTAATATAAACGTTGTTGCTATTGAAAAAGCCAAAGATATTGGTTCCATGTGTGTTTATGAGCTTATTGGTTCTCTTCAAACATTTGAAATTAATATTGAAGAGTTTAGAAATGGGTGTTCTAAAAGCAATTAAACCAAAAATTTGAATCAAATAAATTGAAAATTTTTGGTAACTAAATTTTAAGGTATTTCAATTAGTTCATTCGATTTAAATAGTTAAATTGATTCAATTTTCAATTTTGGGGTCCAAATAGAAGTAACCAAATAAATCGATTTTGATTTTTGTATAAAATTATTATATTTTTAGGAGGGGCCAAAGTATAATTTTACCTTTATTAATTTAAAATTTTAAAAACTTTAAAAGGCATAAATGGAAAATTTTCCATTTTAGCGGGGGGCCAGGGCCTCTGCCAGCCTCCCTAGGTTCACCCTACTTATGAACTATTGTTCTTGATTCTTCATTTGATCTTTGTCTCTCTTGTAGACTTATTTAATTATTATTTATTTTTAACTCAACTTGATTCTCTTCTTTGGGGTTATAAGAACCAAAAAAATTAATACGATCTGAGCTTGACATTTATTATCCGGGTCAGGCTTGGACAAAAATTTAGGCCCACTTTTTGGGCTGTACAGGGCCCGAGCCTAACAATCAGGACTAAAATTTTGTTATGGCTTGGCTCGAACTCGAACCAGCCCATGAGCACCTCTATACCCAACACACTCACCACTAGACCACCACCACCTGGCGTCTACCATCAAATCTATTCATCATTCGTCCGTCACCATCATCCATCATCTGATCTTTTCGTTCCCCACCATCATCATATGATATTTCCTTTTTCTTTTCTGCCCAACACCATAAGTCTTAATGCACCTTCGCCTTCAAGCTTTAACTCTCTCCCTCCTTTTTCTTTTCTGCCCAACACCATAAGTCTTAATGCACCTTCGCCTTCAAGCTTTAACTCTCTCCCTCCTAACAGACCTAACGCACATTCATTGTTGGATCTCACAAAGGTAACTTGTTTTTCATTTGATCTCATGATCTTTTATGTTTTTTATTTTATTTTTGTCAAAAAAGTTCTTTATTCTTTGTTATAATCTTAAATATTCATTAAGAAACAATGTGAAGTTGAAGAAAGGAAATTGAAGGAGAAAAAAGAGAGTAAAAACATGATTTTGAATCTTAAAGGTTGACTAAAACTATGGGTCAAAATCTATGCATTTAGAAATTCAAGAGTCAAATAGGGAAAAAAGAGTCAAAATTGATAAACCAAACTGAACCGACCTTATTGGATTTGACTAGTCTGGTTCCAGTCCTTAATTCGCTTCGGTTTAATTAGTCTGTATAGATTAGTCTATTTATTCAATTATTTCCATATTAAAATTGAACTGATCAAGTGCAACAGATGTGAAAGGGGTATAAGAAAAAATTTTCCTTTGTTATAAAAGTAACGTGGGCACATTTGTCGACACTATAGATGAGACTTTTATGGCTATTGAAGAATTGCAAGAGCAACTGGCCTTTTTTCACAAGAATTTCAACGAAGTGTTCAATTGAAACTCAAATAAATCGAAAGAAAATGAGAACAAAAGCAACTAGAAAAATTTATTTTCTAAATCAAAATCAAAATAGAAAACAAAAGGGATCCAATGTGATAAGTGTGAAGGATATAGGTATATTTAGGTAGAATGTGCAAACACATTAAAGAAAAATAAGAAGTCCTTTAGCATCACTTGGAGTGATAAATCTAAGATTGATGACTGCGATGATGACCATGTAAGTAACTATGTTGCTTTTTTTTTTTTTTTTTGCTAAACTCTGAGGTTTTGTGCCTATAGGTAGTGACCTCAGTAGAAAATAGTGACAATGATAATGGTGTGGATAAACAATTGGTTGGATCTTAGAAAGTAATACTAGACAAATGGATTCCACCAACACCTTGTGGTATTTTGATAATGGTTGCTCAAGGTATATGATTGGTGATATGATTAACTTAAAAGATGTTGCAAACTGCTTTAAGGGTAAAGTAACTTTTAGAGATGAGAAAAAAGACAGTCTTTGGAAAATGTACACTTTATTAAAGGTTTTCTTGACCTCAAAAATGTATTACTTGTACAAGAAGTGAAAACTAACGTAATAAGCAAAAGTCAAGCATGTGGCCAAAGACTTAATACGTGATTTAACAAAAATAGTTGTGATGTAATTAATGAAAAAAAATTGTTATAATAAGAGAAGCAAAAACTTTTGACAATTGCTACAAAGTTTTTAATGAAGTTATTTGCAATAAAGCTACTATGCAAGATCTAGATGTGTGACATCAAAAGATTGGTGGTGTGAATTATTGAAACTTACTTGATCAATATAATGCAATTAGAAGACTTTCAAAACTCAAAAGTGTTGTGACCAAACTTTGTAGAGATTGTGTTTTGGGGAGACAATACATGGTGTCCAATTTAATTTTGCCACAAGTAGTGACGTAATTAAATGTTTTCTTGACCTTGAAAATATATTACTTGTATAGGGATTGAAAACTAACTTAATAAGCATAAGTCAATTATATGACCAAAAGCTTAATATGATATTCAACAAAAATAGTTGAGATGTAATTAATGAAAAGAATTGTTATAATAAGATGAGCAAAAATTTTTGAAAATTGCTACAAAGTTTTTAATGAAGTTAGTTGCAATAAAGCTACTATACAAGATCTAAAGGTGTGACATCAACAGATCGGTGATGTGAATTATTGGAACTTACAAAGACTTCATCAATATGATATAATTAGAAGACTTTCAAAACTCAAAAGTGTTGTGACAAAACCTTGTGGAGACTGTGTTTTGGGGAAACAACACATGGTGACCTATCTAATTTTGCCACAAGTAGTGACACAATTAAAGATTTTCTTGACCTTGATAATGTATTACTTGTACAGGGTTTGAAAACTAACGTAATAAGCATAAGTCAAGTATGTGACCAAAGACTTAATATGACATTTAACAAAAATAATTGCGATGTAATTAATGAAAAAAAATTATAATAAGAGGAGCAAAAAAATTTGAAAATTGTTTCAAAGTTTTTAATGAAGTTATTTGCAATAAAGTTGCAATGCAAGATCTGGAGGTGTTACATCAAAAGATTGGTGATGTGAACTATCGGTACCTACAAAGACTTGATCAATACGATGCAATTAGAAGACTTTCGAAACCTGAAAGTATTGTGACTAGACCTTGTGGAGATTGTGTTTTGGGGAAACAACACATGTTGTCCCATCTAATTTTGCCACAAGTAGTGACACAATGCCCATTAGAATTTCTACACATGGATCAATTTGGTCCAATGCAAAAAAAAAAAAAAAAGCATAGGAAAGAAAAATATATATGTTTTTATTTGTGTTGATGATTTTTCAAGATTTACTTGGGTTATTTTTTAAAGGACAAATAAGGCGCTTTTTGTGTTATCAAGAGACTAAAAAATAATTGGTAAAAATAATAAGGTGCTTTTAATGATGAGTAAAAGGGGAGAAATAATTGGTAAGATCATTCAAATCAAAAGTGATAATGGCTTAGAGTTTAAAAAATATGAATTTGTAGATTTTGGTGACAATGTTTGGATAACTCATAAGTTTTTAGCTTAAAAAATTCAACATAATAAATCTATGGAAAGTGGAAAAAATGAGACTTTTAAGACATAACAAGAGTAATATTGATTTCAAAGAAGTTGCCACACAAGTTTTAGCCAAAGTTGGATGACCAACGTTGCGATGTGGCTAGTGTTGGACAAATGAAAGAAGCAATTTCAGGTACAACATCGAGATGTCTTGGTCTTGTTGTTGCAACACTAAGGAAGGAAGAAGTAGGGCATGTCAAATTTGAACCCAATGTCACAAGATTGGCCAAACGACGTTACAATTATAAACAATATTATAAATAAAACAATAGTAAATGACATTTTGACATACAAGAAAACTTGTTAATAAAAGATAATTAGGATACCTATTACACGTGTATGTATATAGAAACCATGTATTTAAGATACATGTAACACCCCATACCTAGCCTGGACGTTATGGCCAAATCTGGCGATATTACATGGTAGTGTGTTTGAAAATTGTAGCTTGTGTTGAAAAACTATAACTTTGCTTAAAACATTTTCCGTTTAGAACTCATCATTATCTTTTATTAATTTCAAAGTTGTAGTTTTTATTTAGTCGTTAGTTTTCAAAACATTATACGTTGCGGAAGCTTGTTAAAACAATTTGTGTCATTGTAGGTATTTTGCTAAAACACATGCATTTAAAAAAAAACCCTCGTGTTTTACCTACCTCTAGCAGATTTAAAACATAAAGTAGTATAAAATCCAAATTTAAAAAAAAATCCATAGAGGCCATTATTACAGTAAAATACCCTAGATAAAACTTTAAAAATCTAATTAAGTACAATACAGTGTAAAAAGGGAGCGTGTGGCCACCGTTGAGTCTTCTGCTGCTTCGATCTGCCTAAGTTTGGGGATTACCTGTACAGATAAAACAGAAGGGTGAGTTTACAAAAACTCAGTGTGTAATCCCCACATTAACAATTAGTCAGTATGCAAATATTATAGTCTGGGCCTAAGTCCTTTTTAGAAGCAGTACCAGTTTGGGCTTTAGCCCATTTCAGAACATAAGCAGTCATGCAGTAGGGCATTTGCCCATCCCAATATCAGTAAACAGTAAGGCCTTGGCCCATTGCAGTAATAGTAAACAGTACGAATATGCAATCACAAAATCCTACCCAACCAGCCTCTACACACAATCTCCGTTCAACCCTACACTCCATGTGGGGATATAATCAACCTACCCATCCCTACACTCCAAAAAGTAACGAATGCGACACTAGACAATAGTTTGTATCTGAGCTGCCAGTAAATTAGACTCAAGGCCTTTCAATACACTTCCTCCAAACAATATCAACCCCCAACCCAATGTAATGCAATATACAGTTATGGCATGCTATCACATAATATCAAGCATATAATCAGTGCATACAATATCAAATCAGTGGGGCACTATCATGCTTAATAACATGCATAATTATATTAGTCATACAATCATTTCAGTTAATTAGGTGTCTAAGTAAGCTTACCGACCCTACAATAGGTCCACAGTCAACTCGGGAGACTCGTGCAACCTTAGTAATTGAACAGTGGAAATAGGCCCACATGCCCATGTTGTCTGCCCATGTGGGCCCACACGCTGTGGCCCACACTGCCCAAAATGGCATTGGCTGTATGGATCACACGGCCTGGCCCAAAAATTCTACACACCCGTGTAGGCCCATATGCCTGTGTAGCCCATACGATCCAGTTCGGTTCAGCCCGTGTGTCGCACACGGCCTACCTCGTCGATCACATGTCCGTGTTCCATCACACGGCCTACCACATGGGCGGCCGTACTCCCGTGTGGCATCGACAACCACACTTTTCGGCTTTTTACTGATTTTCATTTACAGTGTTGTGGTTACACACCTGATATCATTTTGAAGTTAAACTGCACTTCGAGTACTCCAAACCTAGATTCAACCCAAAACATTATTTAATCAACTACTTAACTCGTTACTCAATCAAAGCTTAACGAAGTTAAAAATCAATCAACAACCGAAACCCTCTTTTACTAAAAACAACCGAAATCGCTCCCTTAGGTCCTTGAAGACGCACCAACCAACTCTTGGTTTCCACCTAAAACGAAAGTCATAAAACCTTTTCGTTAAACCTTTAATCGAATTTCACTACAAACTTTAATTAAATCATACTTACCGATCAAACACAATCCTTTATTTAGTATCTTATAAAACGAGACAACAAAACACCTAAATCACTTACCCTACTAACGATAGAGTAGAGTGCAATTCGGTAACACAAGAGAAAATGAATCGAAAAAGGGAATCAAAGACTGAAAAGAGGCAAAACCAAAAGGGTGGCAGTAAGAAGAGGAAAAAGAAAACGATGGAAAGGGGAGTGCAAGGCTGAAAGGGGGTAGAAGGAAAAGCAGAACTCACCTAGCAATACTTGGCCAAGGAAAAGAGCAAGATGACGCACAGTCAGCTTGAGGGGAAAGGAAACTAACGTTAAAAATTTGGGAATAGAAAAAGGGGAATCGAATTTTTTTAAAAAAAGGATAGCAAGTGGGGATATTTCGGCTAAAACAAAAAGGAGAAAAGAAGGATGAAGAGTAGAAAATTGGCAGAACACAAAAATAAAGGAGGAAGAAAACTTTTTAGCCCAAAAATTCTATTCTGGCCAAAATTCCTCAAGATAATGCCTATATCCCCCAAAACAATCCCCTCAATTCACAATCCCTAAAATATCTCCTCAAAATCCTCACTACTCACCCACCATAATCTCTTCAATAACCGAAACCACCCTCATTAGCCTCTTAAAAATCGGCTACAACAACCCCACACTCCTCAAATACTCAAAATTTTGGTCAAACTACAAACTCACATGGTACCAGCAGTAAAAATAAATCCCCTTGATCGCGCAGAGATTCGAACCCCAAACCTCCACCCCCTTAACACTCCACTTAACCACTAGACCAGCAGACCCATTCTGACATATTTTATCAACATTTATTAATAAGCCTACTGATTAGAGATAGGGGTTTATTCATTTAAAAACAAAAATTTACCCAAGCTAAGGCTTGAACTTAGAACCTCACACAACACCCAGAACACTTAACCACTGAAGTAGGTACTCAATTATGTTACAAACATACGAAAATAAATTATAAGAGATTTTTTAGGCGTTACAACTCTACCCCCTAAAAGAAAATTTCGGCCTCAAAATTTTACCTGATCAGAACAGATGAGGATACTGTTCAGTGCTATGATTACGCCATAGAACCTTGACCAATGGAATGGATTTTCTTCTCAGAACCTTTACATCACGATCTAAAATTTAAACTGGCTCCTCTTCAAAGGTCAGATCTAGCCTAACTCGATCTCTTCAATAGGAACAATATGCGTGGGATCAGAGCGGTAGCGCCTCAACATCGAGACGTGAAAAACATCATAGATCTGATCCAATTCTGGAGGTAGGTCCAACTAGTAGGCAACCAGTCCCACTCACTTCAGAATACGGTAAGACCCAATAAACCTAGAGCTCAATAAACCTAGAGCTCAACTTACCTTTACGACCAAACCTCAGTACTTTCTTCCATGGAGAGACATTGAGAAAAATGGAGTCTCCCATAGAATACTCTATTTCACGACGCTTCAGGTTTGTGTAGGACTTCTGTCTATCAGATACCGGTTTCAGTCAGTCTCGAATCAGTCTAACTTTATCCTCGGTATCAGAAACCAGTTTAGGACTCAGAATACATCGCTCGCCCAACTCAGTCCAACATGAAGGAGTGCGGCACCTACGACCATATAATGCCTCGTAAGGTGCCATCTGAATGCTAGACTGATAGCTGTTGTTATAAGCAAACTCTGCTAGTGGTAGGTATTCCTTCCAACTACCTTGGAAATCAATCACGCAACTCCTCAACATGTCCTTCAGTATCTGAATCACCCTCTCAAATTGACCATTGATCTGAGGATGGAGCGTAGTACTGAAGCCCAACCATGTACCTAGAGCTTCATGTAGCTTCTTCTAGAATCGCGGCATGAAACGAGGATCCTTATTAGAAATGATCGAAACCGGTACCCCATGCTGTCTTACTATCTCAAACACATATAGTTATCCAGCTTCGGCAGAGAGTAGTTAGTACGAATTGGTATGAACTGGATGGGCTTGGTCAACCGATCCACTATGACTTACACTGAATCCTTCTTAGTGGGTGTGAGGGGCAACCCACTAACGAAGTCTATAGTCACTCTCTTCTACTTCCAAAGCGGAATCTTGACTGGCTGCAACAAACCTGAAGGTAATTGATGCTCAGCCTTAACCTGTTGGCACGTCAGTCACTTAGCCATAAAATCGGTAACCTATTATTTAGGACTTGGCCACCAGTATAACTCACGAAGGTCTCGGTACATCTTATTTCTGTCAGGATGCATAGTATAAGGGCTACTATGCGCCTCTCGCAGTATAGACTACCTCAATTCAGCATCTTTCGGTACAATGATTCTCCCTCAAAAATAGAGTACCCCTTCGTGTTTAGTCTAAAATCCACAATATTCCCACTCTCAACCTGTCAGAAGCGAAGACCCAAAGATTCATCCTCTAACTGCTTACCCTTAATCTACTTAATCCACGTCAGTTTAACCTGAAGTTCGGCCAATAGACTACCATCATCAAATAAACTGAGGCGAGCAAACATTACCCTCAAATCAGTTATAGCCTTACAGCTTAGTGTGTCGGCCACCACATTGCCCTTACCAGGATGGTATTCAATCATACAGTCGTAATTTTTAAACAGCTCAATCCATCTATGCTGCCTAAGATTCAATTCCTTCTAAGTGATGAGGTACTTGAGGCTCTTGTGATCAGTGTAGATGATACACTTTTCCCCATATAGGTAATGCCTTTAGATTTTTAGTAAGAACACCATTGCGGCCAACTCTAGGTCATGCGTCGAATAATTCGTCTCATGAGTCTTAAGCTGACAAGACGCATATGCTACCACCTTACCCTCTTACATCAATACACATCCCAAATCGACATGTGATGCATCACTGTACACAGTAAACTCTTTTCTAGACTCTGGTTGTCTCAAAAGAGGGGCCTCAATCAATACAGTTTTGAGCTTCTCGAAGCTTTCCTGCTATGCATCAGTCCAGTTAAACGGCACACCCTTGCATAGCAGCTTAGTCAAAGGTGCCGCAATTAGTGAAAACCCTTCTACAAAACGTCGATAGTACCCTGCCAGTCCTAGAAAACTGCAGATCTCAGATACAATCTTAGGCTACTTTTAATCCAAGGCAGCCTCAATCTTTCGAGGATCAACTCTAATCCCCTCAGCAGAAACCACATGTACCAGAAGCGTTACTTCACGTAACTAGAACTCATATTTATTGAACTTGGCGTACAGTTGTTTCTCTCGCAGAATTTGTAGAACCACTCTGAGATGTTCATCATGTTCATCCTCGGTCTTTGAATATACCAGTATGTCGTCAATAAATACCACCATGAATCGATCCAGATAAGGCTGGAACACTCGGTTCATCAGATCTATAAAAGTTACCAGTATATTAGTTAGTCCAAAGAGCATTATTAGGAACTCGTAGTGACCATAACGAGTCCTAAATGCCGAATTATGCACATCAGCTTCTTTAACTCTCAACTGATGATACCTTGATTGGAGATCAATATTAAAAAAATCGAAGCTCTTTGAAATTGGTCAAACAGATCATCTATCCTCGGTAAGGGATACTTATTCTTAATCGTCAACTTGTTCAATTGTCGGTAGGCAATACACATACGCATGGATCCATACTTCTTTTCACGAACAGAACTGGTGCTCCCCACGGAGACACACTCAGACGGATGAACCCACGATCCAATAACTCTTGAATCTAAGCCTTAAGCTTCACAAGCTCCTTCGATGCCATTCTATAAGGGGCGATGGACGCTAGAGTTGTACCAGAAAAGAGCTCAATCCTAAGCTTTACTTCACGATTCAGAGGTAACCCAAGTAGCTCTTTAGGAAAAATATCTGAAAAGTCCTTAACCGTCCTGATATCCTTAACCGAAAAATCTTCAGAATCTGAAACACTGATGTAGGTCAAATACGCCTCACATTCCTTACGAACTAACTTTTTTGCCCTCAGTGCAGAAATCACATTCGATAAGTAATTTCGACGTTCCCCAATTATGACTACCACGCTGTCCTCCACCGTTCTCAGTACAACCCTTTTTTTGTGGCACAATCTAAACTCACTCTGTGCTTGACCAACGAATCCATTCCCAGTATCAGATCAAACTCTCCAAAAGGCAGTTCCATCAGATTAGCCAGAAAGATAACCCCTTGAACCTCTAGAGGAACATCTCTAAATAGTTTGTTAACCCTTATTGACTGCCCCAACGAACTCAGTACAGTGACCTCACTCGTAGTGCTCTCAACCAGTATACCCAAGTTTTCAGATACGGTACAAGCTATATAGGAGTGAGTGGATCCTATATCTATGGGTGTAGTATAAGGTACATTATAAATAAAGAACGTACCCGTAATGATGTCCGGAGTATTTCCATCCTCTCGGCGACGTGCAGTATAAACCAAAGCCGATTGCCTAGCCTCAGTATGCCCAACACCTCTGCCCGGTACTCTCTAACCATAGCCCAAACCATTCTCGCCTCTAGCCTGACCACAACCTCTCGATGGCTATAGAACTACCCTCGATGATGGTATAGTACCCATGCCAGAAGCTTGCATCTGATCAGATCTCCGCGGACACTCTCTAATACGGTGCTCTAATGAATTGTACCTCAAACAAGCCCTAGTTCTTTTCCAACACTCGCCCTCATGGCGTCTACCATAGTCAGTACACGGCAGTTGTCTAGTAGCAGTAATAAGAGCCCCAACTCTGATCGGCCCATCAACTCTGGCCTTTTTCTTAGGCCTCTAAACGAAACTTGAGGGCTCTGACTCCCTCTTTCTCCTAGCTCTTTCTCGGTTCTAGCATTCAGCGCACTTCACTTCCTCGATGATCTTTACCTTATCAACCAGCGCAGCAAAGTCTCGCTCCCTCTGTAGAGGTATCAGAACCCTTAGATTATCCCTGAGGCCATCCTCAAAGCGAACACATCGGTCGTACTCAGTCGCCACCATACCTCCCGCATAGCAGCTCAGTCTCAAAAATTCGGCCTCATACTCAGCCACCGATATATCTCCCTGAGTTAGATTCAGGAACTCTCACCGACGAGCATCCACGTAACTGGCACCCATATACTTTCCCTGGAAAGCAGTCTTAAAATATTTCCAGGACAATCGTTCGGGCTGAGTGCCCTCCTTAACAGTGAGCCACCACTGATATGCCTCATCACGTAGCAATGGTACAGTACCCTTTAATTTTTTCTAAGGGGTGCAGTCCAGATCGTCTATAATCCTCTCTATGGCCTCAATCTAGTATTCAACCACATTAGGGGCAACCCCAATAACACCCTTAAAAATCTCGGCTCCATTAGACCGGAGTCGTTTCGTAACCGATCCATGGTCACCATCTCCAGTATTGGGCTCAACGACTCTCTCTAGAATCTGTAACATAGCCTGGAATAGTGCTTCGTCCCCAGCTGCCCGATCATGAGACCCAGTCTCAGTCATAGGTGAAGTCGGTGTCTCATTAGTATCCAAATTAGGTAGATTGCTAGATGATGAGGACCCAGCTCGAGCACCTCTACTGCCTCTAGCACGGCCTCTTATGCCTCATCCACGAGTATCTCTGGTGCTCATTTTCTAATTGCATTTTATCTGTATTAACAGTTTTATGTATCAGTTTACAGTTCCAGTGTTTATTAACAGATATTTTATGAAAATAGTATCAAGGGTGTAACATTTGTTTCTAGCATCGTAGTGTCACTCAATGTCTATCGGTTTTACTACAGTATCAGTATATACTATCTTGAGTGTTTTCAGTCCAATCTATCTGTTGTAGTCTCGGTACATACTATCTATAGTATTTTCAGTTTTTAAACAGATAACAGTTCAGAGGACTTACAGGATCGGAGCCGGAGACTCGGTGTAACACACATTTTGTAAAAATATTTCAAATCATTAGGAAATAGTTCTTAAAACATCAAATCTTAAAACCCCAAATCCATAGCCAAGTTTTGCAACCTAACTTTGATACCGCTAAATGTAACACCCCAAACCTGGCCTGGACGTTATGGCCGAATCTGGCAATGTCACATGGTAGTATGTTTTGAAAACTAACGACTGAATAAAAACCACAACTTTGGAATTAATAAAATATAATGACGAGTTCTAAACGGAAAATGTTTTAAGAAAAGTTACGGTTTTTCAACACAAGCTACAGTTTTCAAACATACTACCATGTGACATCGCCAGATTCAGCCATAACGTCCAAGTCGAGTTTGGGGTGTTACAATACATGTGTGCATTTGAATATAACATACAATAAATAATGAAATCGTAAGGTTTAAAATTAATTAGTAATAACACATGCAATACATATAATATTAAATTGAATATTTAGATTAAATTGTGAGTAAAACAAAATTTAAACATATAAATACATCAAATTAAGAATATTAAATGCACTACAAATGTTTATCATGGTGTTGTCATCAATCTCAAGTTGATATTGAGTTAACTAGTGATTCCAACTCAATCAATAACATCATCAATATTAGAAATTCTATAACCTACTTATGTGTGTGGAAACTATGTACTTAGAACGCAAATACTAGTTTAAAAATAACATATAATAAATAATGAAATGTATTATTTGAAACTAATTATTAATAACAATTAAATATGTAAAATAAAAATAGATTAAATTGTGAGTAAATTGTGAGTAAAATAAAATTTAAATACGTAAATACATCATATAAAGAATACTCACTACAATTGTTTATCCCAATGTTGTCATCTATCTTAAGTTAGCGTCGAGTTGGCTAGTATACCTATCACACATGTATGCGGGTGAAAATCATGTATTTAAAATACAGACGTGTGTTTGAATATATCATACAATAAATAATTAAAATGTAAAAAATAAAACTTTGGTTTAATGGTAAAATCAATATTTTATTAATATAAATAATACAAGTTCAAATCCAACCACATGAAAATTTTTATTGTGTTTTTTAAATTAAAAGACTAAAATAACCTCAAATAATATAATTTTTTTTAATTACAAAAGGACATTTTCGTAATTTCTATTATCGAGTTGGTGCTCGGTTGACTCGTGGCACCAACTCAGTCATGAGTTTAAATAATAATATAGATATACAATTGATAGATATAATAAATTGTGCATAATAAAATTAAAATGTAATATATATATATATATTAAAATAAAACTTTGGGTGAGTGGTAAATTTAAGATTTTTCTAATGCAATTAGTGTGAGTTCAAATCCCTCCATATGAATATATATTTTTTATTATTTTTTAAATAAAAAGGCTAAAATACCCTTGAATAATACAACTTATTTTACATATGAAAGGACATTTCTGTAATTTTGCTAACTAACTGAGTTGGTGCCCGATTAATTCGTGACACCAACTCAGCTAGAGGCTTAAATAATAGTATAGATGATACATTTTATAGTTATGATTGTAAATTTTGTATACCTTATTAATTAAATAACAATACATTTTAAAATTATTTATAAATATCAATTATATAATATTTAATTAGAAATATATTTATATTGAAAAAATTAAATATATTAAACAACTCTCTAGTCCCTCTCAATTTCAATATTGAGCAAGTTAATCTCTTTAAAAAAAAAAAGCAGAGTAATTTAATCATTGACAATTTCAAAAGTGAGCAACTGGACAATTAATCATGATAATTAATATTTTTGTCAATTGTACATAATTTCGATTGACATAACAACAAATTAAGTCCTCAATATTTATATATTCTACCAATTTGATTCTGATTCTACAAAGAATGCCTGAAAAAATGTAAAAAAAAATATAATATATAAAATAATATATAAAAAAATTTAGCTTCAAATATGTATAATAGACAAAATGTGAAAACTTTAAGGGTTAAATTTGTTACTATACCAATCAAAATTATATAAAATTGATAGAAAAACATTAATGTTGTGATTATTTATCCTTAGATACTTACTTTCAAAATAGACAAGGAATAACAACTTTAATTTTTTTGAGAAGAACCAATTTATTCAATATTGAACTATGAGAGATTGGAGTGGTCTTTTTCCTTTACCATTATACACAAGTTTGCAAATACATAATTTCTTTTGGTACAATGCAAGAAAAGGTTATGGCCATGAGAAACTGTTAAAGGCTTTTGAGGCACATGTTACCTATTACTTTGCTTCTTTACATTTTTGGTTGTTGCCTGATGGTTGATGTTGAATGGTGACAAATTGGAAGAGTTGTCTAACTTCTTCATGAGTTTTTTGGAGTTTCCAATCTCTCTTAATGTGTCCCAGTATAATGTTTTACCATTTTTTGTCATTGCCAAGAAGCCTACAAGAAGCAATATTGTGAGCTTTAAGAGTTAAAAGAATAGAGCATAGAATTAGAAGCCTATTCTAGAGTTTGCTTGCAAATTTAAAGCTTTGGATGGAAAAACCTAAGGGCCTTCGGGGTCTTGGGCAATTGCAGTTCCGCTAATCATACCATTTTGGTTATTATAAGCAATGCATAAAGAATAACCCGATTTTAGGCGGTGTCAAACAATGTAGTTTCAGAACCTTATTTCCGTAAATCGAGGCCATATAGACAAAATAGGGTGATATATGAAGTTAATATGAAAATATAAATAAGATCAATTAAGTAATTTAACCGAGACAATCGTTAACTAAAGCTCAAAGACTAAATTGTAAATGTCCTATTGCTATTAAGTTTTAATTTAGAAAATGCTTAGGGACCTAGTTAGCAATTACCTAAAGGACTAAAATAGTTATTAAACCATTTTTTTCATTTTGATACTGGGAAATGATGACAAATTGCACTTAGTTTTAATTTATACTTAAAAATGTAAAAAAATGACATAACTAATGAATTAACCATGATTAATGAAGTTTAATTAACTAATTAATCCTAGTAAATATACTTATGTTAGTGAAAGATGAAAACATCATCTTTCTCATTTAGTTCATGTCGTCCAAACAAAGAAGAAAATAAAACCTTTACTTCAATTTCAATTTCAGTTCAATAATTGCCAAGGTAATCAAAGCTAATTCTTTGAAATTTTTATAGATTCTTGATCATGGGAGCTTGATTTAGCTAGCCCATGTTACACACGAATCTCTCAAAAACCCAAGCTTAGGGAAGAACCGAGGAGCCGATTTTATAGCGATAGAAATTTATGGACTCTAATAAAATATTTAGAAACTTAAATGGCTAGTTTGGGAATTATTAGATTCCAATATTGGTTTAATTAGATTGAAATCGATTGGTTCTATAGTAGGAGATAAAATGATAAAATTGAGTGGCAGTAATGGCTTGTGGAGACCATGTCACTGGAGTATATATATAGGCGTAAGGAAACAAAATTTCTTCTCAATTTTGTTTCCCAAATCTTTCTTTCTAAGCATATTTTCTATCGCACTGGAGAAGAAAGGGCCATATTGTGCAAGACCATAGCTTGGCTATGACAGCATATGGACTCCGCTGGGACAGTAAACATGGGGTAGTCCACCGAGATAGTAAAATCAGGGTTCATAGGTGAATACCTTAGCTTAGCTAAGGCAATTATCAGAGCCCATCAGGACATTCAACTAGGGTGCTATATCAAGTAAGATCAAAGCTCGATGATGGTGATAGCTAGAGATTGCCAAATGAGAGGAACTCTAAGACTGATAGAACAAAAAGGACTAAGGGGTCACGGAGAAGGGACAACTTTAGGCGAAATAGTTTGCTGAGATCTACACAAAGATTAAGTCATTCTGATTAATTGAAGAAGGAATTCGCTGAAGACTAATTTGGGACAGACAGTCGGTCAGGAACAATGGAGGATACGAATTCTAAACCTAAGGAAGTAAATGCAGGATGACCAATGGTAGACATTGAGCGTTACATCTAAGGTTGCGAGAGAATAAAAAGTGAGGTTGAGGCATAATCAAGTTTGTGCCCTGGAGGACCCGTACCTTAAAGAGACACGTGTGTATTGTAATAACCCGTTTTTCAGTGGTCTCAAAAATCATGGTTTTGGGGCCACCAAATCCGACGAATAAGTTTTTAAATATTATTATTTAATATTTACGAGTCAAATATGGTTTTAAAAATATTTTTGATATGATAATTTATGATATTCGAATGATTAATTAAGTTCAAGTGGTTCTAGAAAATGAGGTATCGGGACCTCGTTTCTATAAACCGAGCTGTAAATATTTTTATAAATATTTATGTAGCGTCATTAAGGTGGTAGTAAAGTTTCGTTAAAAAATTTTAACGTTTTGATAGTTAATTAATTAAAAAAGACTAAATTGTAAAAGATGTAAAATTTAATCACTATTTGATTTGAGTGATTAAATGGTTAATTGAATAAAGGAAAGAGGACTTAAATGGTAATTAAGCCATGGTCAAAATTTCCAAGCAGTGGTGTTATGATTGAATCCACTAGCTTTTGGATTAATGTTTCTTTTAGTCCTAATTAGTTTGGGATTAAATTGTAAATAAGTTTATAAGTTAGAATTTAATTAAATTGAAGGACCAATTATGAAATTAAACCTTCCTTTGATGGTAGTTATGCCATATATTTATGTGATGGACAAATATGGACATGAATTTGGTGTTTTATTTATTTATTTATCCAAGGGCAAAATGGTAATTTGATAATTAAATAAAATTAAAATAAAACTAAAATGTTTTGTATTTATTTTGGTGTCATCTTCTTCACGAGTGAAAAGAAAAAAAAGAAACCATTAAAGCTTCAAGTTTCGGCCATTCTTTTGATGGTGCATGTAAGTTCAATTTAGCCCAATTTTTAATAATTTTTATGTTTTTTATATCGTTGCAACTAAGTCCAGCTAGCCCGTACCTTTGATTTTGAAACTGTTAAAGATTGTGTATGTTGCCATTGATGAATCTATATGATTTTAGTTATTAAATGATGAAATTGAGATGTTGGTTGATATTTAAAAGTATTTTGTTAAGTAATTTTGATGAATTTTTCGATTAGGGACTAAATTGTTGAAATGGTAAAAATACAAGGGTTTGTTGTGAAATTAAATTAAAAAATGGACTGTGATGAATGCCATAAATATTTTGATAGCATGAGTTTGCATTAAAAATGGTTAATTTGCATGTTTTAGGCTTAGGGACTAAATTGAATAAAAGTAAAATGTTAGGGGCAATTTTGTAAAAATGTAAAAACATAAATTTCATAAAATAATTTTTTTATTATTTGAATTAAAAAATTTAATGAAATTATTAATTTAGATCAAGGTCGAGTGGAAAATCAAGGAGAATGGAAAATTACCAAAATGTCCTTGTACTTTGACATTTCTGCAATTTAGCCATTTAAGTTCGTGCGGTTAGAATTTAATATCAACATAAATTTTTGAGTAGATTAACATGGTATAACTTGTATATTTATTTTTTATTTTTTATAATTAATGATAATTTAATATATAATATTGAATTTGATTACTTGGATTGAATTGAACGCGGGATATAGTACAGTCGTGAATTGGTGTGTTGGAGGGATTGGCTCTTGTGAGCATCTGGTGTGTTTGGTTGGACTGACAATGTACTCATATCCGTAAGTCGTTCTTCGTATGGAAAATCTCGGTAAGGTAAATTGTTTAATGAATTTGAAAGATTTGTTATTTATTGAATATTGACCTGAACATAAATGAAAATGAGATATGTTGTGACTAAATGAGATACATGAGTTATGTACTCATGAATTGAGTATTGAATGGATAATGCCAATGTATAAATAATTGTTGTTTGATATGTGAATAGCTATTTATATAACAATTATGTGAATTGGGACATTGTTAATCAAATAAAAGATGTTAGCATGTGCAATTTGAGTATAGTACGAAATGATGTTGAAATGATGTGTTAATATGTGTTTATATTTCAATTGTGCATTTTGTATTTCTATAATCTGAACCTAATTGTTAATTTTTGTAATTTAATTTAATGTACATGGTAAGTGTTTGAGGTGAGTATTTGACATTTTGATAGTTGATTGAAATGGATTGATTTGGTATATAAATTATGAATGTGTTGATTATTTAAATTGAAATAAATATATATATGTATAAATGTGATAATGTGCAAATATGATAATTGGATATTGGTTGTATTTGGAAGTGAATTGGAACCCTATTAACTGTATCAGGCTGAGTCGGATATAGATGGCATGCCAAAGGATAAGAAGAGTTCAGATATTTCTTCGACTTCGAGTCGATGAGGCACTAGGTGTCAATTTACTTCGGTTCAACCTATGAGACACTGGATGTTAATTTATATAGCGTTGGGCGCAGTTACTACTTTGAATTTATCCAATAAAGCACTGGGTGCCAAACTGGTATGTTGGCCGAATTCGTGTATCCGTCCGAGTTTGAGTCGTGTTAATAGGGGTAATTAAATAAAATGGTACTATGATTGATATTAGATGATATTGTATGAGAATTGAAAATGGGATAGTGATTTGAAACATAAAAATGAATTATATACATAAATGCACTAACTTGTGTATTAATGGTGATTAGGCTTATGTCAAGCTTGAGATTATGATTGATGTATATGCTTATGTCTGGTATTATATGTAACAGCCCGATTTTGGGTATAGTCGGAACAGTGGTTTTGGGACCACAAATCCAACGAGAAAAAAAATTGTTTTTACTATTTTTTATGGTCTACGGTTTCATGGAATGATTTCGTGAAAATTTTGTTCGAAAATTTTGACGTTTGGGCACACAATTTAGTTAAAGGACTAAATTATAAAAAGTACAAAAGTTGAGTTCTACATGTTAGAGGTGTCCAATTGTTATAAAATTTTAAATTGGAGGTCCTTAAATGGTAATTAGACCATTGGTTAATTTGTTGGAGAAAAATGGACATGAAATAGGTGAAATAGAATATTTTTAAGTTAGGGGCATTATGGTTATTTAGTAATTAAAATGAATTAAAAACAAAATTAAAAGCCAATTTTTGTCCATCTTCAACCCCATGGCCGAATTTCATAAGGAGAAACCATGGCTAGGGTTTTTCAAGCTTCCAAGCTCGATTGTAAGTCCGTTCTAACCCCCTTTTTAATGATTTTTACATTTTTAATATCCTCGTAACTCGGTTTAGTTATTTCTACCATTATTTTGAGCTGGGGTTTGTGTTTAAAATTTACCCATGGGTGACATACATGTGTTTTGATGTTTTATGGAAGAATATGAAAGTTTGGAGTGTGATAAACAACTTTTACTAAGTGATTTTTTATGAAATTTCATAAAAGGACCTATTTGTAAAAGTTGTAAAATATGTGTAGGAAATGTGATTCAGTGAAAAATATGGCTGCTATAAGAGGAAATATGAATTGTCTAGGCTTGGATATTGAGAAAAATGGATACAATTCATTTTACAAGCCTAGAGGCAAATTTGTAAATATGTGAAACTTTAGGGATAAAAATGTAATTTTGTCATAATATGATTTTTGGATTGATTTGAATAGTATAATAATTTAATAAGTCGAATGTGATATTGTAGATCAGGAAAAAACGAAGTTCAGACTTAGAATGGGGGAAAAACGAGTATTGGACGATTTGGTCCTTTTCGTCATTTTAGGTCGAGGTAAGTTTGTATGTTAATAAACATTATTGATTTGTGTTAATTATGCAATATTATTATATATTTGATTAAATTGTGAAAATTAAAGTAAACGTTCGAATTGAGTAAAAGTCCAGGATCGATCACGATCGTTGCGTAATGAAATATGAATTGACGGTAAAAGACCATGATTGGACCATGGCAATGTGCTAAGTGAAATAAATGATTCGCATGTAAGACCATATGTAGGATATGACATTGTGCTAAGTGAAATAAGACCATGACATCTAAGTGAAATAAGTTCATGGCAATGTGCTAAGTGAAATAAGTCCATAGCATCTAAGAGAAATGAGTCCATGGCATTGTGCTAAGTGAGAAATTTCCCGGTTGAACCTTCGGAATAAAATAGCTTTGGACACAAGTGTGGTACTATGTGAAGGCCACTTTGTGAATATAATAGCTTTGGACACAAGTGTAGTACTATGTAAAGGCCACTTTGTGAATATGATAGCTTTGGACACAAGTGTGGTACTATGTGAAGGCCACTTTGTGAATATAATAGCTTTGGACACAAGTGTAGTACTATGTGAAGGCCACTTTGTGAATAAAATAGCTTTGGACACATGTGTGGTACTATGTGAAGGCCACTTTGTGAATAAAATAGCTTTGGCTACAAGGGTGGTACTATGTGAAGGCCACCGTGTATCCATTATTATTCCGATGTGTTCAACGGGAAATGACTAAGTGTAAACGAATATGATTATGTGATGATTAAATGTGAAAGAATTATGAACCAATAATATTATTTGATGTTGAATTGAAATAATGTGTTTTCTTTGAGGTTTAAGTGTATCAACTGACATAGCCAAGATAAAAAAATAAAAGTATAACTGATTTAAGCGATACAGGTACGTACGAAATCTATGTGAATGTTAAATGAAAGTTAATATAAAGAAAACGTGAGAGAGTAAAATTAGCAATAAAATAGTTTTGGACAGCAACAGTTGTGTGACTTTGAAAAATCATCAAAAATGGTGGAAATCGAATTAGAGGTTGAATAAGATATGAAATTAAATTTTATTGAGTTTATTTTCACTTAAAATAAACAATGTAAGTAAAAAAATTTCATATTACGAGATATTTGAATTTTTGTGAGACAGAGTCAAAATGATTTTGAAATCCCCTGTTCTGATTTGGGAAAATCATTAAAAATTGTACAAAAATAATTATGGGTTATAATTTATATTCTAAAAATCCTTAATGAGTCTATTTTCAAAAAAAAAAAAAAACAAATAGAAACATCATCTGAGTCCCGTATGAGGAGGTAATTAATTTTTAGTGAAGAGGGGTTGGAACTGTCGGATAGCGAAATAGGGGAGACTTTAAAGAATAAACTGTACTTATTGGCTAGACCAAAAATTCTAAAAATTTTATGGTAAGAAGATAGTGAGTTCAGTTTCAAGAAAAATTAGCAGATCTTAATTTGGAGTTTCGTAGCTCAAGATACAAATAATTTAGTGACTGTGACTTGAGTAGACAACTTGAGATGAACAAGAGTAAATAGTGGAACTATGTGCAATTATGGTTGTATTATCTTGAGAACAAATTGTGAGAATTGGTAAAAACATGTTAATAAATTTCTTATTATTTACATACCAACTTACTAAGCTATATAGCTTACTCCGTTTATTTTCTGTGTTTATAATGTCCTCAGGTTAGCTCGGGTTGGAAGTCGCCGGAGAACCTATGACACTATCAAACTAACAAATTGGGTATTGATAATTCTTATACTTAAGGTCATGGCATGTATAGGGGACTTGGTTATTTTTGTATGTGTCATAATTGTTTTGGCCTAAAATGTTGGCCTATGCTATTTGAAAGTTCATTGTTGTGTAAGGCCATTTGATGTTGGTATATTGGCTATATTATAAGTCCATGATGATGCGTTTCAAGGATATGTATGCTTACATATGTGGATGAATGAATGGTGATCTCTATGTGTGACGTAAATTTGTTCGCAATGGCAAGTCAGATAAGTGTACGGGGCTAGGGACATGGCCATGTGAGCCACACGGCCGTGTCCTAATATCACACGGGAGTGTGCCCCTGTTTTTCATGAAATTTTTCTAAGTTTTCTAAAGTTCTCAATTTGGTCCCGAACCATTACCAAAGCATGATTTGGCTTCGTAGGCCTATATTAGGGACTTTAAGATGAAATGTGAAAATTTTTAAATTTGAACGCAAATTTATGACCCGATTTTCTACGATTGCATGTATTTATGTCTGGTAATGCCTCATACCCTGTTCCGGTGTCGAACATGGGTAAGGGGTGTTACATTATACAAATGAAATAGTAGGTTCATAATTGAAATGTGATATGATTAAAAAGGGATTGATAAGTTGAATAATGTACTTATGTATGAGAAATTATTTATGTTATGGTTGAACTTACCTATGTTATGAATAAATATATTAATTAGTTAATTTATGTTGTTATTCAAGTTTATATTTAGTAATTGGAATGGAAAGTAAGTAAAGGAAGTTATTCGTAGTTTTATGAAAATGTTAATGATGGTGTAAAACATTTTATAAAATCTTATTATGTTAGGAATGAACAGATATATGATGTTGATAGACTTACTCATTTATGAGTTAGTGGTTATGTAGTTGATAAATCCTGAGGCATTGGTATAGTTTTATATTTATCATATAAAGTTTATTATTGAATTGAAATATTATGTTTAACGTTTGTACGAGCTTACTAAGCATTCATTGCTTACGTAGTTGTTTATCCCTTACTTTACAGATTATCAGTAGCTCAATCGGGTTGGAGCTAGCTCAGCCTATAAATACTTAGCTCATTTCACCTTGTAAGGACTTTTGCTCATTTTTATGAACTTTATACTATTTGTGAGTGTTCATACTCTCCCTGTTCTCTCTAGGACTAAATTGACTTATCAAGACTAGTCTTGTGGCGTCATTCCTTCCTTTGTTTCAAACTTATCACTTGTCTAAGTGTGGCGTTTGTTTATACCTGTGGTTCCTATCTGATATAAATAGTGGGCCAAGGTTCACTTTCTCTTCCATCACCATTTCCATCGACTTCACCTAAGTGTTGTTTAAGACTTGGGTCAACAATCATCTATATTGTTGGTTTAATCTTAGCCTTAGCCGAATTCACCCATACATCTTCACAACCATCTCTTACCCTTTGTTTTTGAACCTAACTCTCAGTCTTTCCTAGCTTACTTTGAAACAACTCAACACTTGCTTAATATAATGATCGGGCAAACTAAATGACTTGAATCAACACCGAACCGAGTCTGTATCATTTGGTATTAGAACTAGCCAAAATTAAGTAAATTCTTGATGTTTCCTCACTCCCAGAATTAAATTTTTTTTTAAAAATTCAAAAAAACTCATGAAAAAAAAGATAATATATATTTGTAGTACAAATTTGTGAATATTAAAAAAAAGGGTTATGAAAAAAAAAAGAGAAGAAGAGAAGTTAGTTCATAATAGTTTATTTTTTCTGCCCGATTCTATTTCTTTACCACTCTACCAATTTCGGCCACACTTGAAACACCCTCACTTTGTTTCTAGCCTACCCTTTTGTCTTAACATCAATCCCTATCCAAACCGAACATTACTTTTGCAAATCGATTCCACAATGATTTCTGTTAAGTCTAAGTAGCCCATTGAAAACTTAGAGAGGCGACTTGAGTGGAAAATGGCAAGAGTGCGATGAGATCAATCGAGCGAGTAAAAGCCAAAGTGTGCGAAATTCCTTTGTGAGAGGAGTTGTTAGGTTTGTTGTGTGTTAAACCCTATGTCAAGAAGTCCAGAAAGAAATTCAATGGACGATGTTGGTATGCGTCCTGTGAGAAGTCCAACTCCTGGTGGCGATGTGCTAGACTTGGCACATCAAGCTTTAATACGCGAGATGGACCGATTGCTTCAGCAACGACTAGAACCTATACATGAGCATTTGGAGCAATTGGATGAACAAGTCCAACATGAGAGGACACCACAAAATGCAAGGCAAGAGCACAGACGTCCTAGGCAAAACCGAGAAAATCTTTATGAGCCTAGTGACAATGAAAGTGACCAATCTTCTGTTTGAAGTTTAAGGTAACAAGGCCATAGAAATCGAGGCCTTTGATAAAGAGATCGTGTAGACGATAGTCTCAAGAACATCAAGATGGCCATTCCCCCGTTCCAAGGGAAAAATGACCCCGAGGCGTATTTGGAGTGGGAGAAAAAAATTAAACTTGTCTTCGAGTGTCACAATTACTTGGAGGACAAGAAAGTGAAGCTCGTGGAAATAGAGTTCTCGGACTATGCTATAGTATAGTGGGATCAACTTGTCACGATCGAAGAAGAAATGGGGAGAAACCTATCTCAACTTGGGCCGAGATGAAGGCAGTCATGAGGAAGCGATTCATTCCATCTTACTATCACCGAGACTTGTACCAGCGCTTGCAAAATCTCACCTAAGGCAATAGGAGTGTCGAGGACTACTACAAGGAAATGGAAGTGGCCATGATCTTAATCGATATCGAGGAAGACCGTGAGGCAATGATAGTTAGGTTTCTTGCTGGTTTAAACTATGACATCACCAACATAGTGGAATTACAACACTATTTCGAAGTGATGGACATGGTCCATATGGCCATCAAAGTCGAGAAGAAATTGAAGTGTAAGGAGCTAGCCGACCTTATTCTAATGCCTCAACCACAAAGTGGGGTTAAGGAGCGAACAAAGCCCCAATTCAATCCAAAGAGCCTATTGTAGCCACCAAGTCCAACCAATCTAGTGGTGAAATGAGCAAAGGTAAGATAGAGTCATCCCCTCAACGTTCGAGGGATATCAAATGCTTCAAATTCCAAGGAAGGGGACATATTGCTAGCCAATGTCCCAATTGACGAGTCATGGTGATTAGGGCCGATGGTGAGTTCGAATCCGAGAAGGAAAATGAGGACGAGCCCAAAAACCTCGCCGATGAAGAAAAAGAATTAGAGTACCCTGTTAAAGGTGAGATTCTTGTTATGAAGAGAAACCTAAGTATACAAAGTGCTGAAAACGAGCAGCAAAGGGAGATTATATTTCACACCCATTGCCACGTCTAAGGCAAGGTTTGCAACATGATAATTGACGGAGGAAGTTGTACCAACGTCACGAGAAGCATGCTAGTGGAGAAGCTTGGGTTAGCCACAACCAAGCATTCAAATTTGTATAAGTTACAATGCCTTAACGACGGTAGCGAACTCAAAGTGACCAAGCAAGCTATTGTGGCGTTTTCAATCGAGAAGTATCAAGATGAGGTGGTGTGCAATGTGGTGCCCATGCACGCGAGACATCTTCTTTTGGTTTGTCCTTGGCAATTTGATCGACGTGTAATTCACGATGGATATACAAATAGATACACATTTAAACACTTAAGCAAAAATGTAACTTTAGCACCCCTCACCCCGAAATAAGTGTACGAAGATCAACTAAAATTAAAATAATCTGTAGAAAAGGAAAAAGAGAAAGAACAAGAGAGAAAGAATGAAAAAGAAAAAGAAAAGAAATTAAAAAAAAGAAAGGAAAAAGTGAGAAAAATAAATCAAAAAAACGAGTGGAAAAAGAAAAGAAAAAAGAAAAAGAGAATGAAAAAATAGTGTTTTTGAAGGAAAAGAGAAGTGAGGAAAATGCTTTTGATGAGACAGCCTATTCTTGTACTTATGTACAAAGAATGTCTTTTTGAAACTAACCAGCTTGATGAAAATATACCCTCTTCTGTTGTTTCCTTGCCTCGAGAATTCGAAGACATATTCTCAGAGGAAGTGTCGAGTAGATTGCCTCCCATTCGAGGCATAGAACATTAGATAGGCCTTGTGCTCGGAGCCACGATCCCGAACCAACCAGCCTATCGGAGCAATCCCGAAGAGACTAATGAGTTACAATGTCAAGTGGTTGACTTGATGAAAAAGGGCCACATATGAAAAAGCTTGAGCCCATGTGCAATGCCCATTCTTCTAGTACCCAAAAAAGATAGCTTTTGGTGAATGTGTATAGATTGTCGCGCCATTAACAAGATTACTGTCAAGTATAGGCATCTCATTCCTCGGTTCTATGATATGTTAGGTGAACTTAGTGGAGCCAAAATCTTCTCCAAAATTGATTTGAAGAGTGGGTATCATTAAATCCACATGCGAGAAAGGGACGAGTGGAAGACGACATTCAAAACAAAATACGATTTGTATGAATGGCTAGTAATGCCATTCGGCCTTACTAATACCCCTAGCACATTTATGCGTCTAATGAACCATGTATTGCGTGCTTTCATTAGTAGGTTTTGCGTGGTTTACTTTGATGATATTTTAATATATAACAAATCTTTGGAAGATCATGTTCAGCATTTGTGTGCTGTGTTGGAAGTTTTGCGTGCAAGAAAGGGACGAGTGGAAAACGACATTCAAAACGAAATACGATTTGTATGAATGGCTAGTAATGCCATTCGGCCTTACTAATACCCCTAGCACATTTATGTGTCTAATGAACCATGTATTGCGTGCTTTCATTAGTAGGTTCTGCATGGTTTACTTTGATGATATTTTAATATATAGAAAATCTTTGGAAGATCATGTTCAGCATTTGCGTGCTGTGTTGGAAGTTTTGCGTAAGGAAGTTCTTTATGCTAACCTTAAGAAATGCTCCTTTTGTACTGAAAAAGTTGTGTTTTTAGGGTTAGTGGTAAGTGCTGATGGCCTTGAGATGGATCGAGAGAAAATTAAAGCAATCCAAGATTGGCCACGTCCCACAAACATCAGCCAAGTGAGGAGCTTTCATGGACTTGCAAGCTTTTATAGCAGGTTTGTTCTGAATTTTAGCACATTAGCTGCCCTCTTAATGGGAATTATAAAGAAAAACTCTTCATTCTCTTGGACTGATGAACAAGAAGTTTCTTTTAATAAAATTAAGGAATGTTTGACTAGCGCTCCTTTGTTGTGTCTGCCTGATTTTAATAAAACCTTTGAAGTTGAGTGTGATGCTTCAGGAATAGGAATCGGGGCGGTCAAGATGTGTAACACCCCTAACCCGTATCCCTCGTCGGATTAGGATTACGAGGCATTACTTGACATATCGGAACAATTCGCAACCACTTCACAATCATAAATTATACATCATCATATCATAGTCTAATATCATCATAAAGTCCCTTTCCTAGGTCACGAGACCTTAAACATGCATTAGGAAAAGGTTGGGACTAAGCCGAACACATACAAAATTTTTTACGAAACTTTGAAAATTTTCTAAGTTACAAAGGTCACATACCCATGTGAGCAGGCCGTGTGCCTCACACGGCATTAGACACGCCCGTGTGTCTAGCGTGTCTAGGCCGTGGCGAAACAAGGCATACATACTGACTTGTCCACACGGCCACAAGACACGCCCATGTGTCTGGCCCGTGTGCAAGTCTGACTTGATTCGAAACTAAACATTTAAGGACACGATCGAGATAGACGCCCGTGTGCTCAACCGTGTAGGCAATTATAGGCCATTAGTAAGTCTAATTTGCCACCCAATAGGGTCCTCCCTACAAGTCCAAAATCAATCATCATATATACAACATTTTCAGCCAAATTCAACTTCAAACATGTATCAATCAATCCATAATATCATCATCAAATTTCATGTTCATTCTCTATACCAAAACATACCAAAATTTCATGCCAAATTCATTAACTCATACATGATCAACATCTTAAAATTATCATATCAATCTCATATCAAGATTATACCAAATCCATAACTAAATCATGAAACATACTTCCCAAAATGAGCTTAATACATAACCGAATATACACAGCATTAGCATCATGATCAAGCCATTTTCGCATGGCTATATACATATATATAAATCAAAATGAACCATATCAAAACTAGCCTATACATGCCACATAACAAAAAACTCAAAGCTTTTATTTACCAAAGCGATAACTGGATAGTGTGATGACATCTCCAACGACTTCCAACTCGAGCGAGTCTCCGAAACTCTATAAACATAGGAAAAAACACACACAGTAAGCTTAGAAAGCTTAGTAAGCCATAAGCAAATAAATCATTGCAATGATATTTATAATTCAATTTAATCAGGTCAAATTTAGCAAATCTCAACCACATATATATTCATCATACTCGTAAATTCATATGTCCATATTAAGTAACTCCACTTATCTTATTTATCAATGAACATATAACCATGCTTTCAAATTCAAATAACAACCGTTAGCTCAATCATATAAATCAAGCTCGCACATATTCATTACATCGCCAACCAAACCGTGGTCATTTATTATAAATCATACATAAAGTTATATCAACTTCTTTATAAACACTTCCAAACTCGGACATCATAATTCCCTTATCACATAAACCAAATCCGCATACATGAATCATATAATCAACCAAGATTAACTTTATTTTTACTAATCATATATTACATATAAAGCATACACCAACTCAACCATTTTAATTTCCTTATCTATTCAAGTTTTCGAACCAAGCATTCATACATCAAAGCTATGTTTCATGATTCATAAATTTCATGTCCAAAACATAGGACCACAATTTCATATAACGAGCGTGTATAACACATCGTTCATTTATATACTTTCATATTATTCGTTGCCATATAATTCATATATGGTCATATGATACATACTCACCTTTCATTTCTGAATTTCATAAACAAATCACACGTACCTGAATTAGATACAATTTCATTTAGTTATTCATTTCTCGGAATGCTCATTGAACCGTCCGGAATCAATAAGGATACTCAGATAGCTTATAAGCTCATACAATGCTAGCGTCCCAGATGTGGTCTTACATGTAATCAAATATCGATGCCACTGTCCCTGACAGGGTCTTACACGAAATCATATACGATGTCAATGTCCCAGACATGGTCTTACACGTAAATCACAAATCGATGCCAACGTCCCAGACGTGGTCTTACACGATAACACACATCGGGATCCTATGTCATGACATATGTATCCTAACTATTCCTATGGTTCGTACCGAGCTTTTTAGATGTCGTCACCTTATCGAAACTTTCTCAATTTCACATATTCAATCAATCCACACTCGGAACAGATTCTCCAAAGCTCAATTCAATTCAGCAACATATATATATATTTACAACTCAATTCGGCACATATAATGCACATACATTTCAATTTAACAATATTTATTTACTTATGAACTTACCTCATACTAACACGAACGGTCCGAAACGATTAATCGACAATTTCTAACTTTTCCCTATCCAAATATGATTTCCTCATTTCTTGATCTAATTCAATACAAATTTGACTTGTTTAATAACATATTCATTCAATTTCATCCAAAAATACATAATTTGGACATTTTGCATTTTAGCCCTTAACATTTCACATTTTTACAATTTAATCTCTATTTCAAAACAACACAAAATACTTAAAATTTCACTATGCCCATGTTAGGCCGAATTCACCTTGGGTCCCTAACAGCTCATTAATTTAATTTATTTCACATTTTGACCCCTCAATTTGCAAATTTCTTAATTTAGTCCTTAATACACATTTTTATCAAAAATCACTTAATAAAACTTGTTAATCTATCATCAAAAATTCATATTTCATCATCAAGCATTCAACAGCTCAAGTACTCATCAATGGCATTTCACAAAATCATAGACAAATTCAAAAATTAAGGCATGGGCTAGTTAGAACACAAAACAATGATCTCAAAAACGTAAAAATTATCAAAAAACCGAGCAAAGAACATACCTTAATCAAGAATTTAAAAGGTCAAACCCTAAAACACTAAAATGGATTCTTCTTCTTCTCCATTCGGCTGAAACAAATGTTTTTGCATGCTTCCATTATGTTTTCTTTATTTTAATACATTTTATTCACAATTTACAATATTAACCTTTTAATTTAAAACAAATTTCAACAATACCAACTCCCATTAAAGTCCACTAACACTTAAATTGTATAATTACCATTCAAGTACTCAAACAATTAAAATCTATAATCATTTAATGCATTTAACTTATATAATTCAACTTTACGCTTTACGCAATTAAGTCTTTTTCATAAAATCGAGCACTCAAACGATAAAATTTTCACACGAAATTTTCACACATATCACATATCATGTTGCAAACATAGAAAATAATATTAAAATAATTTTACAGCCTCAAATTTGTGGTTTTGAAACCACTATTTTGACTAGGGTCTAAACCGAGCTATTACAAGATGGATGCCTAGTTGCCTACTTCAGCGAGAAACTCAACGGGGCTACACTCAATTATCCCATATATGACAAGGAGATGTATGCCTTCATCCGGGCATTGGAGACATGGCAGCACTATCTTTGGCCTAAAGAGTTTGTTATACATACTAACCATGAAGCATTAAAGCATCTTAACAGACAAAACAAGCTGAACAAGCGTCATGCTAAGTGGGTGGATTCCTAGAATCTTTTCCCTACGTGATCAAATACAAGAAAGGTAAATAAAATATTGTTACTGATGCATTGTCACATAGGTATGCTCTTATTAATCATTTAGATGCCAAACTTCTTGGGTTTGCTTACTTGAAAGATCTTTATGAAACTGACATTGATTTTGGTGAAGTGTATAAGTCTTGTGAACAAGGAACTTTTAAAAAGTATTTTTGACAAGATGGTTACTTATTTCGCGAGGGTAAGTTATGCATACCCCAAGGTTCGGTTCAAGATGTGCTAGTCAACGAGGCACATAGCGGAGGAATTATGGGCCACTTTGGCATAGCCAAAACCTTGGCTACCCTCTAAGAACATTTTTATTAGCCAAAGATGAGGCGCGACGTAACTAAAGTGTATGAGTATTACATTGCTTGCAAGAAAGCCAAGTCACGAATCAAGCCACACGGTTTGTACACACCACTGTCAATACCGAAAGCACCGTGGGTAGATATCTCTATGGATTTCGTTCTAAAGCTTCCTAGAACCAAAAGTGGAAAAGACTCTATCTTTATCGTTGTAGATAGATTTTTTAAAATGGCCCATTTCATTGCATGTCATAAAACTGACGACGCTTTAAATATTTCTAATCTATTTTTTAAGGAAATAGTTCGACTGCATGGAGTCCCAAGGACCATCGTCTCCAATCGAAATGCTAAGTTTCCCATTCACTTTTGGAGGACATTGTGGGGCAAGCTCAGCACTAAGATTTTGTTTTTTACAATGTGCTACCCCAAACGGATGGTCAAACAGAGGTAGTCAATTAGGTCTTATCGACCTTACTGCGAGCCATTATTAGGAAAAAGTTAAAGACGTGGGAGGAATGCTTGCCACACATCGAATTCCCTTACAACCGTTCGATTCATTCAACTACTAAGCATTCTCCTTTTGAAGTGGTATACGATTTCAATCCTTTAACTCCTTTAGATTCAGTTCCTTTTCCTTCTAATCAACTAGTGCATGTAGATGGCAAGAAAAAGGCTAAATTTGTGGGACAGTTGCATCAAAGAGTTAAGGAGAATATTGAGAGGAGAACCGAGCAATATACTCATAGCGCGAACAAGGGACGCAAACGAGTCATATTCGAACCCAATGATTGGGTTTGGATCCACATGCACAAGGAAAGGTTCCCTGCACAAAGGAGGTCCAAGCTAATGCCAAGGGGTGACGATCCTTTTCAAGTCTTGGAAAGGATCAATGAAAATTCTTATAAGTTAGACCTTCCGGGCGAGTATGGAGTAAGTGCTAGCTTCAATGTTTCTTACTTATCCCCTTTTGATATAGGTGATGATTTGGGGACAAATTGCCTTGAAGAGGGAGGGATGATGCGATCCTAGCTAAGGAAGCTGCTTTCGACCCCATCGAGTTGCCCTTAGGTCCCATCACTGGGTCACGATCCAAGAAGCCCTATCGAGCTACATTGATCGAGCATGGGGAGAAGAAGTGGCGAGCCTTGTTAATCATTCATGGAGTATAGCTATATGCGTCTCATGAAACTTTCTTAATGCTGAATTTTAGTTTTTTTTCATGTTTAGTTAATCGGTTGCTGGAATAAACTTTAATAATACTTAGTTACTTTAGTTTAAGTATTTAATGTGTTTTAATTAGATTCAACAATCAATATGTCTTAAGTTAATTAATGCGTTCTAATTAGTTCAGCCATTTAATATGTCCTAAGTTTATTTAATATGTCTTAGTTAATACAGCTACTTAATGTGTCATAAGCTTAGACAATTTAAATGAGCTATTGATTGTGTCTTTAACCGAATTTATTGGTATTTATAGGTGTTCACACCAGCTGAATCAGCTAGCTCAAATTCAAGGAACGACATTAAAGAAAGAGCATGTATTTGGCAAGTGCATTGAGTTGAATTAAAGACCAAGCTGCTATTTTCTCTTTTCTAAGTGTCTGTTCGTGGAGATCAATGGATAAGGCTGTTCACATTAGTCCATTCAGCTACCAAGTGTTTTCACACCTTGGTGGTTGATCAATTTCGTCCATTCACACCTAGAGGCTCAACAAATCCTTGTGTTCACACCATTGGGGTTGTTCGTGCGCCACAACACATTCAAGAGGGCTGCTGCACATTCAACTTCCCAAGAGAGGATTAATTGGAGCTCATAACTCCTTGGTTGATCAATCATTGAAGAATTTAGCTCAGCTTATTTAGTTCATTTAATTACCTGAATTGGGAATGCTAAACAAGCTGTCTATTGGCATCACCTAGGTCTAGGATTTGTTAAAAGCCTTTTTAATTATTTTAAAAGTTAAGTTAGCTTATTAATAGCTTAATTGAGCTGAAACAAGGTGTCTATTCTACTAGAGCTAGCTCAGCCTATAAATACTTAGCTCATTTCACCTTGTAAGGACTTTTTCTCATTTTTATGAATTTTATACTATTTGTTAATGTTCATACTCTCCTTGTTCTCTTTAGGACTGAATTGACTTATCAAGACTAGTCTTGTGGCGTCATTCCTTCCTTTGTTTCGAACTTATCACTTGTCTAAGTATGGCATTTGTTTATATCTGTGGTTCCTATCTGACATAGATAGTGGGTCAAGGTTCACCTTTACTTCCATCACCATTTCCACTGACTTCACCTAAGTGTTGTTTAAGACTCAGGTTAACAATCATCTATATTGTTGGTTTAATCTTAACCTTAGCCGAATTCACCCATCCATCTTCACAACCATCTCTTACCCTTTATTTTTAAACCTAACTCTCAGTCTTTTCCAGCTTACTTTGAAACAACTCAACACTTGCTTAATTTCACGATCGGGAAAACTAAACGACTCAAATCAACACCGAACCGAGTTTGTATCAAGAATCCAATCAAGTTATAAAATTATCAAGTTTAAATGTCAAATTTTAAATAGAGTCGTAAAGTAGTAACTTTAATAGATGTATATGATAGTATAGGTTAATGTGTATATTATACAATCGAGAATGAAATAATAATTAATACAGATATGTTTGCCAGTTATTCAGATCCTTGTATCATCCGGGACTAGGACTTAGTGGAGAGTTCGAGCTTAGGCTGTTACAGCCCATGTATCAATTTCTTCAATTATTTATTTTTTAGCAAGTTGTCAAAAAAATTGATGATTTTCAGCTCAGTTTGAAGAAATTGGCAGTTAGTAAACTTAGATTTTGATAAGGACTAAGTTGGAAACTAAGTTAAACTTGTTAAAGAACTTTGTGACATTAGGGACTAAATTGAATAAAGTCAAAATTGTCATGAAATTATGCTATAGATAGGAAGTATAAGGTCTCTAATGAAAGAATGTGAAATTGGATTTTGATCCGATGTTAGATATTAAAAAATATGAGTATCTTGGATATAGGGATTAAATTGAATAAAATAAAAAATATGTTGATATTGTGTTTTAATATGATTTAAGTGTGAACTGATATACTTTTTTATGATTAAGTTTTTGAACGTGGCTGAAGATGTTGCCGGGCCATCTCGAGAGTAAGGAAAAGCGAAAGTTGTAGATAAGTGACGAAAATTCGATTTGTAATTTTATAATTCGAGTTCAATAAATTAACACATATACATATGCATATGCATGCATACATATATGATTATTGTAAAACTACCTGTTGAGGTAAGCATTTTACTATCGTATGACTCAATTTATACATGATGGTATCAAATGTCGAGATTTGGATTGAATTGAATGTAGCATAAACAAGCACGGTATAAACTATGATGTGTGATTACGATGTGTATTGATTCATTGGTTACCTAATTAACTGCCTCGAGTAGAGTCGAGCTTAATTGGCATGCTACAGGGTCATCGATATATTGATTTAAAACCATCATTGTCAGGCTACCCGAGATGGTAGAATTTGCAAATTGTAAAAACCATCATTGTCGGAACACCCGAGATGGTAGAATATGCAAATAACCACCTGGGATAGTAGAAGATACAAATAGTGAAAGTCATCATTGTTAGGCCACTCAGGATGGTAGAATATTCAAATTCTAAAAGTCATCGTTGTCGGATAGCTCGAGATGACAAAGTAAAATAAAGACTATGAAATATTGATGAGATTGGTATAACATGTTTACACATATAGATAAAATGTAATTTGTTATTGAAATAATTGTAATATGTGCATATGGATTGTAAAATGGGATTGCGCATTAATTTAGTATATAAGACTTGAATAGGTGAATTGAAATGGTTAATAATCGATCATGTATTGATTGTATCCTTAACATGTTAATGCTTTGTATTATTGACTTGAATCATGAAAATACCACTGAGCATTATCGTTCAGCTTACGATTTATTTATTCTGTACAGATTCTCGTAGATTTTGAAGTTTCTAAAAATGAAGCAGTATCTAGATCGTAGCACTCGACTTCACAATGTTTGTATAGTTTATTACGTTTTCAATATATGGCATGTACTTAAGTTTTGAGTCGGCTTTGTATCATGTATGGCCATTTTGATAATTTGGATAGTAAATGTGGAACTGAGTATAAGTAAATGGTATTGCCTATGGTTTGTTAAAGTATGTATGTGAATGATAGAAGGCTAAAATGGTTGAAATGATGCAATTGGTTATTTGTTTTAGGTGTTGTGAATTGGTACTCAATGGATTTTGTGCAAATAGTAGGTGACGTCGCAACAACAAACCTACAACATCGCAATGTGAAATTAATAAAGTGGCGTCGCAACCACAAACCTCTGGTGTCACGACGTCACTCACTATTTTGTCAAAGCCACGACATGACACCCTCAACATCGCAATGTCAATCCAATAGTTTTGAAAATGCTACATTTTAGTCTGCAAAAGACCTCGAGCTATTGGATGAGATTTTGTAAGCTTGTTTAAATCCATAATTTGACTAAATATTATATTATAATTAAGTATTAGCCCTAATGAACTGCATAAGCTATTTATTTGATATAAAAGAAAGTTGTAATTGCCCAGGCAACAAATGTGGCATGCCGTAGCTCATACTCGGCAACCGAGTTGGGTATGGGGTATTACAAGTCCAATGAGAGAGGTTCTCGAGCAAAAACATATGCTTGAGTTCTTGGATGAGAGGCTTGAAAAGTGTCAAAGGGGTAGGCACTTAGAATAGACAAGTGGAGATAATGAATCCTTCTAATTGCAACAGATGGCATAGGATCAACTTTTCAAAGATGAGTTCATTCATTAATTTCCACATAATCCAGAGAATGCATGCCACAGTGGTGTAAAATCTCCTTGAGTTCATTAATTGATTTTCAGATGATCTAGAAAGTACTAATGTTATTTGATTGGAGCCAATGGAAAAGCCAATTGGATAAGGAAGAAACATGGGGGGAACCAAAGTGGAGAACAAGAGAAGAACCAAACCAAACAGACTTGGTAAAATTCCAATAAAGGAAGGGGTGGTCAGCAGTTTCTCTATTGGTCTTGTAGAAAGAACATAGATTGTCATCAAAACATAGTCTTCTCGAGAGAATATCTTTAGTTGAAAGACAATTATTGTAAATTATCCATAAGAAAATAATAATTTTGTAAGAAAGTTTGAGTCGCCAAAGGTTGGTCCAAGCCTTATATGGAACCAATTGAGTACAAGAATTTGGGTCTGATCGATGATGAAAAGCATACACATTCTTTATAGAAAAAAGTCTACTGTAATTGAATTTCTATACTAGGGTCGATTAAATTTAAATATTTCTTTTGGTCCTAGTTGTTGACATGAGGGTAGAGGCATGACTGGACTTCAATACCCGACATAGATGGTTTGATAGTTTACACGAAGGGGAATCGATGTTTGTGCTAATCCAACAACTTTTGTTGTCCCAAATTTGAACATCTGTTCCTTGTATGCAGATATCCTCCCATTGAGAATACCTTTCTAAGCTTAGGAATCTATAAGATTGGGCTTGATGGATTCGAAGGGGTGTTGATTGCAATATTTGGATAATAAGGCTCTTGTGAGAAGACAATTTTGATTTGTCATGATGCACCAAGCATTTTTTTGAAATGAGGGTTTCATTGAAAAGACTAGTTTTCCGAATTCCCAGCCCCCTTTCAGAAAAAAAAAAAAGGCACAAATTTAGTCCCAGCCATAGGGGTGAAATTTCCTATCAGTGTCGTGGCCCCATCAAAAGGCACGAATGGCTTTTTCAGTGTTATCACAGACGTAGTTTGGGGCCTTGAAAACATATAAGGGGTAAAAGGGAGCGAAATCAAAGTAGATTTTATGAGAATGAGTTTCTCACCTGATGAGAGACACTTAAACTTCCACGAAGTGAGTTTGTTGTTCACCTTAAAAATTCTTTAAACTTCCACGAAGTGAGTTTGTTGTTCACCTTGAAAATTCTTTTTTCCTATGTAAATCTAGATATTTCCCGGGTTGGTATTTTTTGGCTTGTGGTCTAGTAAAAGGACTGAGAAAGAGCTTCAATTTATAAAAATTAATTTGAAGTCTTGATAAGAAGCAGAACTTTTTGAGCAAAGTCTTGAGAGATATGCAAGTTTGTACGGAGGAAATATAAAAAATAGAAAATAATTAATAGGGACATTCCTAAAAATTTTGATTCCTCGTATGAATCCATTTGTTTCAATTTTTTGAAACATATGCATAAAACAAAGAGATAAAGTGAAAGAAGATCTTTTTACGCAAACCTCTCATCAAGTTAAAGCTTTTATAGAAAGAGCCATTGACCATAACGTGATAAACGACCGTGAAGGAATTGTTTCGCATCTTCAAGAGTTGATTAGAGTTTTCATCCTATCTTATATTTTGAGCAAATACATAAAATTGATTAATAAAATATTATCATCACATTTAAACAATTTACGTGCAAATTTAGATAAAAATAAAGATCATATATTTTTTTCTATTGATATTAAGATTAAAGTTCTCTTGTTATATTCATTTACAATTTAAATTTTAAATTAATACAATACAAGAAAAACAATTTAATTATATTCTATAGAAAATATTAAATTAATTTACCGTATTACGTATTTTTATAATTTTTTGTACCATTAAACGTAGTCTACATATAGATATCGAATGTGTTTTGCGAAGACTGTTTCAAGGTCTGGCAAACTAATAGTTGGTAGCAAGAAACCATTAGCTGTTGCATTAAGCAAATTTGAAAGTTAAATGTTTAAATAATAATTTTGGACCAAATACATTTTAACTCCAAATACAATACATAAACTACTGTTACATTTCTGCATATCAGACATTTTTCAGTTAGCCTGGCAAGCAACTGTCATGGCTACAAGGTACCAAACATGCAATGCTCCTTCAAGACTGTTACTAAGCATAGGAGTGATGTCTATGACGATCTTTCTCCCTTGAAGAATACGATGAGCCACGATAATCACGATCTGGGAAAAGAGGCAGTTTCAGATCACGAACTAATCTATATAACAAAGAAATTACAGTGATTGAAAACTTCGTGGAAAGCTAAAACCATACCGCGTGATGAGTGGTGCCTTGATTTTTCAGAATGCCCCCCTGCTACAAAATCATAGTGGTTAGTAAATAGGTATACGAGATATGGTAATCAAAATCAGAAATATTTAATCCATTCCCGTAACGAGAATAAATGGAACAACCTGAATCCTTTGTTCTATCCTTTGATCGATGACCTCGATCCTTGACTTTATCTCTGTCCCTTTCAGTCTCATCTCGCTCTCTTTCCCGGTCGGAATCTCTGCCCCTGTCACGATCCCGGGCCTTTGCTCTCTCTCTGTCTCTTTCTCTGTCCCTCTCCCTTTCCCTTTCCCTGTCCCTGTCCTTGCTCTTTTCTCCGCTTGATTCTGTCTTGTGCTCAGACTTGGATTTATGCCTTGGTTCTTCTCTTGCATCACTGTCTGTGGTAGGCATGTTCTTCGATTCATCATCACTCTGCTTGGATTCTTTCAGCTTGTCAAGAGCAATCTTAATCTTAGCTTCTTTGGCTCCCTCGGTTTCTACATCAGCTACTGCTACAGTAGTGTTGGAAACGTTGGCATTATTATTAGCTGGCGGGCTAAGCGGAACTTCCTGCAAAATGGTGAGAAAATTTCAATTCCACCTTTGATTAGATTAATCTAAAGAGCTCATATATGTTGAATTTAGCTTAGTTATATAAAAAAGGGAAGTTCAGGAATTCCTCAATTCTATCCCCCTTGCTCTTTCATGCCATAGGAGCAGTTAAGAGAAGAGATTATGTGCTTGGAGATTTAATATAAATATTTTAGCAGCACATCCGGCCCATGAAACTTCAAAAAGAATGGAAGGTGAGAAACTAAAAGTCGGATTCACCTTTGGAGGTGGCTGAGATTGTGAATCAGCAGGTCTGGTGGAAAATGTGAATGGTTTTCCATCCTTGCATACAGGAATGTATTGAGCCTTGGGAAGGCTGTACAAACGAGCCAGAACCCTACAAACCTCATCGATCCCAGATTTATCTGCATCAAAAGCCTTCCACCATGGTGGGTTCTCAGGAAGGGGAACTTGGAACCTGCGAGCAGCAGCATATACAACTCCACATGCCACAACTTCACTCTTGAATCGAACGCACAAGGTTGTACGTAAGCTACTCCAAAGAGAGTTGATGAACATCAGCACAGAAAATAGTACAAGTTCCACCAAGAGAAAGAATAACTTATGCTAGTTTCAATGAACAAGACATTGACAACACAAACTAAAATTTAGATGCGGTAGAACTTCCATGTAAATGCATAGAATCCAAATATAAACACTAGCAGTGGCTTTTCTAAGGCAGTTCATACATAATGTCATCCAAATATGGAACTAGAAATATCAACTCATACAAGAACATTTATCTGCAGAAACTTCAGAACATTACAACTCAAGGGAGATAAAAAAAAGCATTAGAAAAGATTTATCTGCAACCATAATTTCAAAGCAATCATAATTTAGCTACACCATCCATGTCTATTTCTATGTCAATAGTTGGCATGAACCTCCAGGGATCCAAAAAAAAAAAAAAGGTTAAACACTTAGGGTGTGCTTGGTTGGGTGAAAAAGTGGAGGGATGGGCGGAGGGAGTGGAAAAATAAAAAAATTTGAAGTGTGCTTGGTCAGGAAGAAAAGTAAGAGGAAAGAAAATAGGAGAAATGATCAATTTCCTCCATCCTAATGCATAAAAATCAATCATTCCAGATTCAAATGATATGTTAGTTCAAAATTATGCATTTTTCAAATGTTTTATTTTCTTTCCTTCCATTTTTCAACTCTACCAAGCAATGGATGAAAAGAAAATTACTTTTTCTTTCCATTTTTCCATCTTTCATACCAAGCACATCTATGGAAAGAAAAATTATGTTTTCCATCCATCTAGTTTTCTACCCTTCGATTTTCCATCCTTCCAATTTTCTTTTCACTCTACCAAGCAAAGCCTTAGCCTTGAAGCAAAGGCTCTTACTCCTTAGACCAGAATCATGTCATTCTTACCAACAAGTTACAAAAAGTGTTGCATTCTCATGTAATGATTGTTCTTGTGTCTCACAACTACTCCATATGCATATTATCATTCCCACCATTGTTACACTATCTTCCTTCCACTCACCCTCTCGCTAGTTCTTCTTAACCACATGTAGCACTATTAATCAGTTTTAAAAAGGTATAAGCATAATGACCCTCAATAGTTTTCTTGAGAAGAAAAGCCAGAATAGAAGCTAATATCACCAAAAGTAAAGAAATTCCATCGCTAGGCTCTGTCAAAGAATGTTTTGAAGCCACAATAAATAAACCAAAACTGCAAACTATAATATTTTCCAATATGGATTCATAGAACCACTTGGAATTCAAATTTATCTTAATGAAACCTTACAACCTACATTTAATTTGTAATCAACCCTCTATTTGTTTTATGGTTTCTAAAATTTTGAATCTCTTCTAAAGAGTTGACGCACAATCCAGCAGATATTAGAAATTCTCCCTTCCAGAAATATCATTTTCCTATCTCCAATTACATACCAAGATTTCTACTTCAGAAACGTTATGCTCAATGTTAGGTTTGTCATATCAATGCCCCACTGTTATTGCATGAAATTGTTAGGTTCGTTGAAAGGACTCCAACAGAATAGTAAGAACAGATTCCAATATCTATATCCACTGAGTTATCAATTGGGAATTAAACTTGCCATCTAACTTCAACTATAAACTGGTCATAATAGCAGAACCTTTTTGATTTGCTTATGAACCTAAGTGTATAGAATTAATACTAAGAACAGTAATTACTATTAATTACCTAGAATAACTAAATGAGCAAATAAAACATGCACTAACAAGATGAACATTGTGAATAAAGGGTGGTGCTGTTGCAAAAGTACCTATCATTTGCTAGATTCCATGCTTCCTGCCTCAACTCAGGAGGTGTTTCAAGGGTAGCAAGATAGTTAGATATGAACTTATGGGGATGTTCAACATGACAAACAAAACCCATCTCTTTCAGTATGTGCCTTTCGGTTCTGCTCAATTCTGCTTTCAAGTCTGAAAATTTCTGCAAATAATGAACAGGAAGTTAGAAACAGCCACTAGGAATAAAGCCTAGACAACCTGCCTTAAAAAGGAAGTGCTGAATTTGTTAAAATATATGAACTAATCAATCTCACCTTTGAATATAGATCCAAATGCTCTATCGGTAAGTTCTCTCTTCTACATTCCATTCTGTGGAAAACTATGATTACTTGCCTTGCTCTCCGAGGACTTTCCTCTAATTTTGATGCAAGCCACAAAGAGCTAGCTGCAACTATCTACAAAGAAATTTAAATGTCAAACAAGGATAGATTTTTGCAATCTTGAAAAAATTTGGAAGGGAAATCAGTAGGAAACACCCACTACAACTCAAATGTACCACAACTAATTGATCCTACACAAAAACAAAATCATAGGTAATTAACACTAATTCTTCTCTTCCTCCCAATTTAATAAGTTATCAGCAGCCTAAGAAAAGAAGAAAAGAGATTAACCTTGACATCAAAGCGGGCAAATGACTTCTTGCAATAAAAACGATGGAAAAGAACCTGGCCAGTAGCCATGACAGCTTGAGGCCTGTATGTACAAAATTAAAGAAACATAAAGCAATCAGAAAATTCCTTATAACATATGATTTATAGAACTAAAATTGACCACAAAAAAGTAAAGAAATAGTTACAATTTAAGTAATATTCCGCTTTCTTGGATGAGATCACAGCCATAGATTCTTAGTGTAGTTTCAGTTGCTTCATCTATGCCATCTTTACTTGAAGGTGAGTTCTTTAGCTGCTCATCCGTTAAATAGAAGTTGTCAATCGCCGTATAGATCATTATTTCCTTAACAAACTTCAATTAACTGTCACAAACGAAAAAAGAAAAAAAAAAGGTCAAATTTCTGCAGCCTGAGGGTTTCAAATAGCGGAGGCAGCGGTGTGGGCTACGGTGTGAACAAATTTCACACCAATAGCACTGCGGAATCGCAGCCGCAAATAGCAGTGCAACGGAAAATAGAGGCGAAAACGGTCCGCTGCTTCAGCAACCGATTACTTTAAAATAATTTGGCCTTATCAACGAAGTAAACAAAATCTTATAACTTAAGTGGAAATCAAATCTTCAAATTAAACTTAGGGTTTCAAAAACTACCTTAATTTCCTGGTCCGTCGGAAGCTGGAATAGAAGGGTTGCGTCCTAAACTGGAGGAGGACACGAAGGCGGTGGCGGAGGGAATGTGTGAAGAGAGATGAGAGCGGGTCGGGAATTTTTGAAGAAAACTTTATAAATCCTTTTTGAGATATATAATATTATTTGGAGAGAGCGTTAATAATTTTATTACAACTCAAAAGCCTTTATTTAAATAATGGTTGATTCAGAGTTAATTGTATCAAACACCTCAAATTATTACTCATATTTTAAATTCATCCTAAAATTTAAAAATATTTTAATTATATTATATTAATTTGATTCTTTTATTATTAAAATTATTAATTAACATGTCAAATCTTATATAGTATAATTTAAAATAATTTTTTTAAATAAAATATTATCAAATAATTTTTTAAAAATTAAAAATAAAGTAAAACTAAAAAAAGAGAATGAACAATAAAATTTTTGTAATAGTTTTGAAAGCCTCAAAATTAAGATTTTTACTACATCTATTTTTACTATATACTTTTAAAAGTTTCATTTTAAATTATGTCATACAAGATCAGACGTGCCACTTAACAGATAAATTAATAGTTCTAATAATGAAAAGATCTCATTGATATAATCTCAATAGTTTAAAGATATAATTAAAATATTTTTAAGCTTAAACATTAATTTAGAATGAAAATAGTAAATTAATTCTTTAATTCACCATTTGTTAATGAAATATAATTCACATTGTACCTAATATTTTTTACTCTTCTTCTTTTTTTTTCTTTTTTCTTTTTTTTTACTTTTCCGTCTATATAGATTTTGGTCTACTTCTTAATGCCATTAAAAAGAATAAGTGATAGTTTTGCCCAAAAAACATATCACATGACGTTTTTATCAAATATATATAATATTAAAAAAATTTAAAATAAAAAAATATAAAAATTCATAATATATAATCTAAATATATAAAAGAAATTATGTTAATTTTATTTAAAAGAAAGAACATGTTATTATTGTTACGTGCCTTACATCAACCTTACATCAACAATTTTTACATTAATTTTCTTGATTATTATGTAAAAATTCATCTTTAATTCCTCTCAATTTTGATATTAAATAAATTGATCCATTTAAAAAAATCAGAACAATTTAATTACTGTCAATTTTGGAAGTGAGTAACTAACACTAGTTAATCACAATAATTAATATTTTCTGCCAATTGTATATAATTTTGATGGATATAATAACAAATTAAGCCTTCAATGTTTACATAATTTGTCAATTTGATATTGGTTCTAAAAAAACCTAAAAAAATTCAAAAAGAATAAATAAAAAAACTTTAGCTTCAAATACATATAAACAATTAGACAGAATGTGTAAACTTTGAGTACTAAATTTGTTATTATACAAATCAAAATATATAAAATTGACGAAAAACATTAATATTGTGATTAATTATCATTTGATGCTCACTTTTGAGATTGACAAATATTAAATTACTTCAATTTTTTGACAAAAATTAATTACCTTAATATCGAAATTGAAAAGGACCAAAGAGAAATTTTACTGTATTGTGCAAAAACACCTCTTTAGTCCACTCAATTTCTTTCGCCCCATTTAAAGATTTAAAAAATGCTAACAATTTAAAACAAATATTTTCTTTTTTATACATATTAAAATTGGTTTTCTTAATTATTTTGGTTCAAATTCTTTTTCACGGTCTTTCACCTCATTTAAAAATTTAAAAAATTCTAACAAGGCAAAATATATATATAAATTAAAAATTTTAGGTTAATAACTCATTTCATTACCATACCCCATTTACCTAACACTATCATATGTCAATTGTACTACTTGCCTAGCATTACCATGCGCCTAGAGATGTTTATGGGTAACGCCTGAGCTGCACCTATACATTATATCAATATCATATGTAGTTGCCCAAATTCGATAAAGCCTAAAATAAGAGTTTTGAATCTTGACCAAGTCTATTCATATTTGTAAATGGTCAATTCAAACCCATTTAGATTTATCCATATTATTTTTTTTTATATTTTTAGAATATAATTATTTTTATTTAGTATTTATTATATATATATTTCTTGTTATTAAAATTTTAAACATAAACAATTTAATATATTTCTAATATTTATATTATCATATAGTACATTTAATTTTTCTTATGATATAAATTACATAATATATAAAATAAATCAAAAACATACTGCAAACTTGAAATTGGGTTGGGCGGTTGCCCAAGCTCAGTTTTCAAACCTAATATTTGTGTCCAAACCCTTCCAAATTTCAAGAGGGTCTTTGAGCTTGAGTGAGTAACCCAACCTTTCAATAGGTCTACACATGCAAATTGTCCCACCTACTTAGCACTACCTCGAAAACATCATTCACATGTTGCTCCAACACAACCCAGGATCGCCTTGCACAACTCTATTCATTTGTGTGACGCACTGCTTTAGGTTACTACTCTACTATTTGCGCCTATTGCACGATGATGGTCAAAGATCATCAAACTTGTTGTCTAAAACCTATGGATGTTGCTTTTGTAGCATTCCATACTCAAATTGGTCGTTGACTCCTAGATACAAGATGTTGCATTCGTTGCCGGAGCAATTACAACTTCATTTGCATGTTAAATAAATAGTTTATAAAAGTCATTAGGATAAATTCGGGAGACTATGTCGGTGAAGACCGCCTAAGTTGCAAGACTTAAATCTAATAGGGTTGGTAATTGGAATGACAGAATGTGCAAGTGTACACAATCGCAACAAGTAATAAAGTGACAAGTAAATGTCGAGTTATCGCACCCACAGGGACTGTGAAAAGAATTATTTATGAATGCTATTTAAAACACTTTGGTGAAAAAAAATATTTTGTTTAAAGAGGGTGATTAAAAATTAAGATTTTAAACTAAGTAAACTAAATAAATAAATCTCAAATGCACGATTTCAACATACGATTTTAATCAAGATGGCATAATTGTGTTAGATTAATTACATTTCTTAACTTAGAATTATTAACTCATGTTTATATTGTTACGAATAAATTTACGGCAACTCGGTAATTTGCTAACTTATGAACATATTTACCTACCAAAATCCATTCATCTCTTGACTATATCCCTATGTCAATTGGACTGATTAAACAAATCTTAATAGGCAAATATGTTATTGCACATACATACTTATTAAATCAAAATAATCTCTTGTAGATATCCCTATGTCAATTCAAATGATTAATTAAATCTAATAAGTACATAAAAGACTACATGAGGTAACAAGGTATCCCTACCTTGAAACAGTTTAATCACAATAATCTTACAAGTTATGCGAGGTAAATGTATCGTCAGATACTGTTGCTAATTTAACCCTCAGCTACCTTAGATGATTAAACATGCACTGATTAAGTACTGTGTCCATTAATTACAATTTCAATCCGTTTAAATAATTAATTCATTAGCTACCTCACAATTGTAATGCAAGAATAACTTAGTCCTGATTTTACTTAATCAAGCATCTTACCGAGGTCTATAACAACATAAACACAATTTTAACAATTTTAGCAAACGAAATGCGATCAACCTAACACGAATTAAATTCAAGCTAAATTGATTAAATTAACCATTCCAACAACATAAATATCCATAGATATATTCATCATAACAACAACAAAAATTAAAGAGATAGGGAATCAAGAATCAAATCCGGTGTTTTTCCGTGGCTTGATTAGTTTGCTCTATTCTTCCTTCTCTGTTGTCCTCGTCGACCAAGGCTGCTATGAACACTTAATTGCTGCTCCAAATGGCTGATGAATGCTCATTTTCCAATAGGAGAAATCGACAAGAGAGCAAGGGAATTTGGAATGGAAAAGAATAGAGAAAGTGGAGAGAAGAGAGAAAAGATGTGAATGCTTGAGATGTGTTTCAAATGACCAGCCTAAGGGGGTTTTTATAGCTGAAGAGGGCTACTAAAAATAGCTAAAATTATAAGCCAAAGAGCCCTCCCTTGGTCGGCCACACATATGGCAAGATTGATAGTTTCAACTTTGCTAATTTAGGCTTGGGGCAAATCTATAAAGCCACCAATTGTGGAGGGGTTTGATTGCAACTTGAACAAGTCTTCAAGGGCCTCTTTGCAAGCTAAATGATCAGCCAATAAGCTTATTTGGGTCAGCATATGGACGGTTTTGGGCTGTCCACTTCTTGGTCGGTTCGGCTCAACTGGACCACTTTTTCATAATTAATTAATAATAATTTATTTAATCTAAATTAAATTGGATATAAATTAAAATTAATTATATCATGAATTAATACACATAATTGGACCAACTTAGGCTAAAAATTAATTTGCCTTGATACTTCAAATTGCTTCTATGTTTTGATCTTCTACCAGTGTTTGTTGAGCCAATTTTCGCCTTTTGTGCAAATCTGTCGAAAATAATAAAAAATAATCAAAATTTATTATAAAATTAATTAAAATTCATTATGTTAATAATTTAAGTACAAAATAATTATTTTATAATATTTATATATTTTTCGACAATAATTTTACCGAAACTGTATGAATTTGAGTTAAAAAGGGCATGAAAAATGTGTGTATATTTTTGTGTTTTAGTAACATCATGGTGGAGTGCTACGAAGAATTTTGCCAAAACTGCGGAGTATCAGTCTGAGTGATAACGAGATTATAGTTAGGGCAAGGACTTTATCAGGTAGACTTTCTCACTAATAAGATCACCACCCGTGTTTTAGTGTCATTACTTAAGTAAGTACAATGGCTTGTAGGATACGTTTAAGTCACCTGACAACCTAGTTGAGGCAACGTGTCAGTAATTATGACACTTGTAAAGCCTCGTAGGATGTGATTAATTAGTGGAAGCGTGCAAGAACGAGTAATGATTAAAAATAATCCTGATTGGGATTTGGACTTTGGGTTATCTATAAATAGGATAGCGTGATACTGAAGAGAAGATTTCTGATTCATCTTCTCCATTAAACTTTGTTATCATCGAAGAAACTAGGAGAGTTATTCTTTGCTAACAAGGGTGTTAACTGTAAAAGCTTAGGGAAACTTCCGTGCTAGTTATTTACTGGTAAGTTCTTAAACATTCTTTTAAGCTTTACCAGATAAATATAACTAATTTAAGAAATGATTTACAGGAATTTCTTGGAATACTGGGTAGGACAGAAACTTTTACCAAAAACTATTTGCATGTCTATAGATTCTTGAAGTTTTAGTCATTTTCGATTATTAAAGAAGTTGTTTATTGTTTTAGCTAAAGAAATGGGAGAAGGTCCAAGTAACAAAAGGAAAGAACCAGTAGAGTAGACAAAGCTCCAAGTAAAGTATTCAGGTGAGTTCCTCTATACCTTATGTCTTGTAACGACCCAAAATCCGTGGGTACCGGAAAAGTGTGTTATCGGACATCCGTCTTAGTGAAACGGGTTTGTAAATAATTATTAGGAATAATTATAAGTCTAGTAGTGTGTTTAATTAGGTTTTAATTAAGTGAAATTAGCTCAATTTAGAGTAATTAGTAAAAAGGACTAAATTGAATAAGAGGTAAAAGTTTAAATCTAAAGCAATAAAAAGTAAAAGGTCCAAAATGGCAAATATGCCATTAAGTAATGGTTGAGGCGGGCATAAATGTATTAAAAATCTAAGATTTTATTTAGATTATTTATATATTATATTACATAATTGATTATTATAATTATTAATTGTTATGGTTTTATATTATTATTAGTATTATTATTAAATAAATTAAATAGTAGAGAATTGTATAGGAATAAAAATATTGATACATTTGTAATTTAAATACTTAAATTACTTATAATTTAAGTATAAAGTTATTTGTTAATTAAATAATTAAATTATGATATTTTTGCACAATAAACAAATTGAATAATGACGATTGTAATAAAAACATTGGTACATTCGTATAAATAGATACATGTGCACTTGTTATAAAATAATTTGTTTACTTAATATTAAAGTAATAGATAATTAGATTAAATTATTAGATTTTTGTGTGGAAAAAAAATAAAATAAATAATGACAAGTGTATGGTATTGGTGGTGTACATTTATATGTATTTGATTAAATACTTAATAGATATTTAAAATAAATATATTATAATATATGCTAATTAAATAAATAAAGTAAATAAAAGATAAAAGAAAAAGAAACAAACATTATAGGAACAGAAAGCATTCGAAAACAGGGAGAAAAAGAGGAAGAAAAAAAGAAAAGAAAAAGGAAAAACTAGAGATTTGAAGTTTGAAGTTTTGATTGGTAAGTCAATTAAGTCCTTTCTAGTTAAATTTGATGTTTTAGAAGCTTTAGAACAAAGTTTTGTTGAAATCAAGTTGAGGTTTTGGAAGTTTTTAGGTTTTTTGAACATAGTTCATGTTGAGGAAAATAATGAATTAGGGATTTAATTGAATGAATTTTAAGTTAGAATTGATTAAAGGATTAAATTGTAAATTAGGCTATAAGTTTTATGTTGTAGGGACTAAATTGATAGAAATTACAAATTATGAAAATATGATGAAAACTTGATAGTTAAATGTAAGTTTGGTAGGGAATTGAGTAATAAAAAGATATGAATTGAAGAAGAAAAATATATGAGTTTAGTTAGGATTAAATTAGAATTAAAGTAAATGTTAAATAAAAATTTCAGCATTTAAATTGTGTTATGCTAATAATTGTGAAATTATTTTAATTGTTTGTAGCTGATATCGAGCCTGAAGCATCGGCCCAAAAAGGAAAAGAAAAGATCATCGAGGATTAAATTCGAAGAAAATTCTAGTTTGTATCACTATAACTCAAGCTTTATAATTAATATGTGTTTAATTTAATATGTATGTGTGGTAAGTATTTTAAGATAAGTATTTAATGAATGATAAAATTTGTGACTGGGTATTAAAATTGAGATTGATACTGAACTGAATTATGGGATACTGAATATTGTTTTGGATACCGAATTGAACTGTGAAATTACTGAATATTGTTACGTATAACGCATTGAATCAGTAAAATTTCGATTTAAACAATTATCAGACATCGTGAAAAATTGATCGAAATAATAAATTATAATTAATATTGAATCAAAATGGGAATTGTACTGGAAAATGATTTGAATACCCTATTACTGTTACCGTTACTATTATCGACTTGACACTTTGTGTGTCGAAATCGTTATCATATCTTTATTCTGATTCAACACTTTGTGTGTTGAATATCATTCATCGCTACCGTTATCGATTCTTGTTAAGGCACAATGTACCGTACTGGTGTGTTGGTTGGAAGCCGTGTATCCGCCGAGTCCGAGTCAAGTTAATAGTGATAAATGAAATAAATTTACTGATGAAACTAAATTTGAATGATATGGCATATGTGAAAGGTTAGAATTGAAATAAAGAAATAAAAATGGTATGTATATATATTCAAGTGATAACATAAAAAGATTGAATTGTTCATTAAGTGATGATAATTGTAATGTAAAAGTATGTGTGTGATTTAATGTATTTAATTATAAATTGAATTATAGTGATACCACTGAGTATATGCATACTCAGCGTACGGTTATTTTCGTGTGCAGGTTGTAGAAGTCAAGTACTGAACCAGCATCCAAAGCCAGACTCGACTTCAGCAAACTTTTGGTGATGTATATTTTCTTTTGATAATATGGCATGTACATAGGATGTGTATAAAGGTTATTATGTTTTGAATATAAATGGTTAGAAATGTTAGTATAAGTCTAAGAATTATAATGAAAAAAAAAAGTTATTCCATTTCAATTTAATTAGTACATTGATAAATTTAAATTGATATTATATTGATTGAGTTTGATTGGAAGGTATTTAGAATAGAAAATGAGTATATGAAATGAGTTGGTTGAATTGGTTATGTTTGAAATGGATACGGTTTTAATTGCAGGGGGTTTTATGTAAAAATAAGCAGAAATGTTGTTGAAATTTATAAAAAAAAATTCCAGAGTACTTGAATGAGTCCCATTTCACTTTTAATACATGTTTTAGACTTCGAGAGTTCATTATAAGGTTTTAGTTATTAAATTATACTATGAATGTTATTTTATTTGTAAATTATTTGTAAGTTGTCTGATATGTCCAGTAATGCCTCGTAATTCTATTCCGGCGACAATTCGGGGTTAAGGGGTGTTACATGTCTGGAATTTGTGTTAATCTATTTACTCCTAAATACTGTACAACCAGGTAAGTGGCTTTGTCATTTGTCTCTGATGTTCATGTCTAAGAAAACCCATTCAAGAGTCAGTGCATGCATGGTTAAATACAGTTAAATAGACCCGAAAAAATGGTATATACACATTATAAGTACTCCTTCCTTGGTACACAAGCTCCGTATCCAGGTAGGTATAATGAGGTAACGGAGGGATGTTATAATAATGATAAAAAAGGTACAAGATAATATGATTTGTCTCTAATATGACACTTTGTTGCAAACCATGATTGGTGAAAACCCGACCTTACGGGGGAACACCTATGTGCTCATACAAAGAGGAGAGTTAGGAAGATATAAAGGTGATGTTGTTATATAGCTCAGATGAGTGGATATAAAGTAACAAGAAAAATTGGTTTTTCGAGAACCGAGGATCAGAAGCTAGCACAAGGAATGGAGTACATTGAAAAAGGGTGCGTGTGGTAGCGCATGTTGTATGGAAACCTAAATAGAAAGTCTATTAGTCATAAATGGTAGTCCACACAAGTAGTATATTCACGGAGCAAATGTGCCCGTGACTGTCATATATGAGTTTAGAAACCAATGTTTTTCACCAATAGGCTGAGTTTCATTATGGTATCATTTGACAGTTGATCTACAGATCGAATAATGTATCTGCCAACTATGGTGAACTAGTCGGATCCCTTTTCTTAATGTCTACTAGTAATTATGGTAAGATTATTCCTCCCAGGAACTCCCTAAGTTCTTACGAGCTTATCGATTTTCTTCTTCCTTTCAAGTTCTTAGGTTAAGCATGGTAATCGAAGGGATAAAGCCAGATTTGATGCCATTTGTGAGCCTTATTATTTTCGGGGTTAACATATATTTGCTCGGATTGTTAGGCCAACTATTAGAAACTGCCATTTTGAAATTTTAATATGTATTGAATGTTACTTTAAACACTTCAAATGTTGAATAGAAGCCTTGACGGCATAACGTTATTTATGACTCACTGATGTAAATTTAAGTAGTTTCCAAAGATTAATCTATGCATCTTTAAATCTTTAAATGTGGTGGGTTGTTATTTTAAATTCGCACTTTCAAATGAAAGTGGTCTTAACCCAAGGGAATACCACCTTAGTAAAGGGGGTATCCACCAAAATTGATAATGGTCTTTTCTTTATAGAAGGGTGGAAGGTGTGTTCTTTAATTAGGTTAACTTGTGTCGCTCCATACTTGAATTCGATGATCGGGTTGGGCGTGGGGTGTCACACAATATACAAAGGACATTAATGTAATTCATGAATAATTTTATTAACCAGTCTGATCGAAAAAATTACAAGTGTACATTGACAAAAATATACACTTAGGGCACCAGATCCAACAAGTGTTACATGCCAAATTCATACACTATCTCAATTGACAATTTAATATGAACATATCATACCATGCTTTCTAACAACAAGATACATTAATTTTCATTTCATTTCATACCATTTACTCATGTCATTATTCCATTTCTTTCTTGAATCTATTGATACATTCGTATCCATATCGACACTCAAAGCTCATTTTTAACTGGTTTGCATAATCTTTCACATGCTATCATTTGTCTCATTTCATATATACACAAGTTATACCATTTTTATCATCATTTCATATCACATATCATTTAGCAAGTTCATGTTTTATAACCCCTATTAACCAGACATGGACTCAAGATAAATACATGGATAATCCAACCATCACACTAATTTGGCACCTAATGTCTCATCAGAATGTTCGAAGTATAAATTGCGCTCCACGGCTTATCGATATACCCAAAGTAAAATGTGCTTTGCACCTCATCGGACATCCAAAGTATAATATGCACCCTGTGCCTCATCGGTATAAACTAAAGTATATCCCGTACACTAATCTTATGGCATGCCAACTATATTCGACTCTACCCAAAACAGTTAATAAGGTAACTGATGTTCCAATTACATAGTATATTCATGTTCATGATCACATATATAGTTTCATATCATGCTCAATTATGTTATTCACATCTCAATTCAATTTTCAACATATTATATCATCAAACACGAATAAATTCATGAGACAAGTGATAACCTTACTTTAATAGTTATTTTGCAACATTCATGAATATATATGTTGAACTCGAATAAAAAAAGTACAAATCGAATTTTCGTCACTCGTCTACAACTCTCGTATTTCTTTTCTTTCGAGACTACCCAAAGTTTTCTTTAGCTACATTTGGTTCATTTATAAAAACAATGTTAGTTCACATCCAAATCACATTAAAATAAAAGGTTAACATATTTTGCATTTTATTCATCTTAGTGCCTATATATGGGATACTCATATTTTTCCATATCTAACATTGGATTAAATTATGATTTCACATCCTCTCATTAGGGACCTTATACTTTCTATCTATAGCATAATTTTATGAAAGATTTCAACTTATCCAATTTAGTCCCTAATGTCACAAAATTCTTCTAACAAGCTTAACATTATTTCTAACTTAGTCCTTAATATAATTCAAGCTTTCTAACTACCAATATTTTTATATTCAAGCCTAATTCATCAATTTCACTTTAATGACAACTTGTTAAATACCTAACAATTGAAGATATTGATACATAGGCTAGTTAACCAAGCTCCCATGATTCAAAATCTAAAAAAAAAAAATTTAAGGGAATGACTTGTTTAGCTTAGGAATTTCAATGGTCGAATGTTTGCTTAAAAGCTTGAAGTTTTCTTTCTTTTTCAATGGCATAGACGGTGAGAGAAGATGACAACTTTATCTTTCATTCCACTAATTTGCTATTTATACTTAGGTTAATGATAGTTTAAGTTTAATTAATCATGTTTAATCCATTAATTTAACATATATTTATTCCTTAATTACACTTATATCAATTAATGGCTATTGTCATCATTTCCCACTATCAATATCAATTAGGTACTGAAGTATTTTCTAAATTAAAACTTAATAGCTATTAGACTTTTACAATTTAGTCTCTAAGCTGAAATTAACGATTTTCTCAGTTAAATTACTTAATTGTTCTTTAATACATTCTCATACTAACTCCATCATTATTCTTATTTTATCTGTACGGACTAGATTTACAAAATTAAAGTTTTGAGACTGCATTTTTTTACACTAGCAAAAGTTGTGTCCTTACAGCTTTGCTTTGCCCTTTTAGTCATTCGAGTGTCCGCCAATTTTGACCAACAACCCCATGAATTTCTTCTTCTTCTTTAAACTTATATATAGATATTTTATATATACTTCTTACACTTTTGTATATTTCTTTCTATTTTATATATTTTTAAAATTTATATATTTGATAAAAGAACATCTTGTGACACGTATTCATTATATGAAATTGGCACTTTTTTAAATGATGTTAAAAAATTAGACCAAAACCTATAACTGATGAATACTTTAGGTACCAAAATGGGAAAAAAATAATTACCAAAGTCAGAAAATGAATATAATTAAAGGGCCAAATTGTAGATTAAACCTATAAATAATTTAGGTATATATTTTTTTAAAATATCATCTGTATCTTTTATTCATAAAAGCAAAACCCAAAGTCAAGCCCAAATCAGGCAAAAACACAAGAGCAAACATTAACAATCGTTCAACCTATAAACAAGCCCAAAAACCAAATAGAAAGAAAATAAAAACAAAATTAAAACAAACCAAACACAAAGATCCAGCTTGCAGAAAGGGACGCTCTAGAGACATCGTCAACCAGCTATTATCCATTAAAACCCCACTCCTCAAAAGCAACAAAGCACCTGGGAAGCCGCATAGACTTCATCGTTACTCTTCATTAATTTTCAATAGCAGCTATCGCTTTCCATAGAAAATATCTTTGGAAAATACCACACCCCCTAACTCTTCAAACCCTTTTCCAAAATTTTCCTTCAGCAATCTAGACGGTTCATTCCCTCATGGAAACTGTCCAACTTCGATTGGCGACCACTGCTTCCTCCACACCAGAAGTAACCTTATTCAACAGATAAGTTGTCTATCTCTTTTGGAGTCCCTCTTTAGCTATGAGATGAGCAACCTTGTTAGATTCTCTATGAATAAACCGAAAAATGCAGAACTTAAAACCTAAACTCAGTTGCTTTAAATCTTTTATAAAAACTTCAATTTTTGATCTATATTCTTTCTCCTCTTGCAGTTTTCGGATCATCGAATGGGAGTTAACTTTAATCTGAACCTTCCTCAGCCCGAGATATAACCCAAGATTGAGCGCCTGAAAACACACCATTGTTTCTGCTGTAAAAACAGATAATATATTCACATGTATAACTGTTTTTGAACAAATCACCTCCGCTTTTTCATTTCGTACCACTAACTCGGAGCATGACTCATTTCTTTGCTTGTTGAACGCTGCATCAAAATTGATTTTTAACCTCAGACCATTCGAAGCGACTCATCTACCCATATTAAACCGTCTCGCTGGTAAGTTAGTATTCAACCCATCCTGTTCTTTTAGGTAGTTACTCACAAAATCTACAATTTGAGAACTCGGTTTTATTTCTCCTTTATGAATGAATCTGTTTCTTGATGTCCAAATTGCCCACAAAGCACATGCTATCATCCTGAACTTGGCCAGAGAGTTTGACTCAAAAATGTTTTTAAACCATTTTTTGAAATTTGTATTTTCCTCTGTAATAGGCCATGTAACACCTAACTTCTCCCATGTCTCATTTGCTATAGGACACTCCCTGAACAAATGCTCTCTTGTTTCTGCTCCATTCTGACACCTTTGACAAGTTGTGGATCCCAGTAGTCTTCTAAAAAGTAGATTACAGAAAGTAGGCAAATAGTTACAAGATAACCTCCAGTTTGTAATTTTAATTTTTGGGGGTAGACCTAAGCTCCACAATCTTTTGTAAAATTGTTTGTAGTTAGATTGTATTTGATTCTATCCATCATGTAAAAGAAATTTGTGCACGTTACGAACCGTATACTCCCCTGTCGGCTCACCTCGCCAGATTAAATGGTTCTCATATGGATTCATAGACAAAGGAATACATAAGATTCACTCTGCATCCTTCTCCAAAAAGGTACTATAATCAGTTCAATTTTTTTATTTTCTTGTATTGGCATCAATTAAATCTACAACTATTGATATACTCGAATTAGCATTCAAATTCTGAACTCTAAAATCATCACTTCTAGGAACCCATGCATCCCCCTAGATAGAGACATTCTTCCCATCGCCAATTCTCCAGCCCAAACCTTTCAGAAGGGGCCCTTTTGCAGTCCATAAACTTTGCCAGGTAAGAGAAGGTAAATTTCCTAACCTAAAGTTTTAAAAAAAATCTGAATCCTTAAAATATTTGGTCCTCAAAATACGTACTAGTAACAAATTAGGATTACGTAACAAATGCCAACCTTGTTTGGCTAGTAATGTAATATTAAAAAAAATTCAAATTATGAAACCCCATACCACCCTCTTCCTTAAGCACACATAACGACTTCTAGTCACACCAGTGCATTACTTTCTTCCCTCGATTTTTTTCCACCAAAAGGCCCCTATTATATTTTCTATCTCCACACAAAAAATTTTTGGCAAAAGAAAGCAAGACATCGTGTATGAGGAATTGCTTGTAAAATGGCTTTGATAAATACCTCTTTGCCACCTTGTGAGATATGCCTTATACTCCAACTATTAATCTTCTGGTTCAATCTGTCTTTCAAGGTTTGGAATGTCATTTTCCTTCTTTGACCCACCATATTCGGTAACCCCAAATATTTCTCTGGATCAGTCGAACAGTGAACATTAAGTACTTGGAAAGTCAAGTTCTTATCCTGATCATTCACATCCGAACTGAAAAAAATCGTGGATTTTTCAAAGTTTACACATTGGCCCGAGCAAGATTCATATTCTCTTAGAATATCTCTAATCACATTAATCCCCCTATCGAAACCTCTCTAAACAGTATACAATCATTCGCAAACAAGAGATAGGTTATTGGTAGGGAAGATCTACATACCTTTGCTCCTAAGATTTTCTTTTCTTGGCTTGTAAGTCTCATCAGTGCAGATAAACCCTCACCACAAAACAGAAATAAGGGCTTAAAGGATCCGCTTGACGCAACCCTCTTGATGGATTGAAACTAAGACCTTCTTCAACATTAAGTAAAATTGAAAAATGGACCAAACTAATACAGTAAAGTTAAAATCAATAAATGGATCGACAAAGCCCAATTTTGACATCATAGCTTTAAGAAAAGGCCATTCCACTCGATCATAAGCCTTGCTCACATCCTGCTTTAGAGGTATAAATCATTTTCGGCCTGATCTTTTGTTCTTGAAAGAGTGAAGTACCTCATACGCCAATAACATATTGTCAGTTATAAGCCTACCCAGCACAAAAGCACTTTGAGAGTCATCAATACAGACATCCAATACCTTTAGTAAATGGTTAGCAACTGACTTGGCAATAATTTTATAGATAACCGTACAAAGGCTAATAGGACGAAAATTTTTCAAATTGAAGAGATTTGTAATTTTTGGAATTAAAACCAATTGAGTTCTGTTGATTTCTTCTAAAGATTTGCCATTATTCAAAATATCCAAACAGAAAGCACTAGTATCTTTACCAATAATATGCCAATACTTTTGGTAAAATACTGCCGGAAAACCATCTGGACCTGAAGCTTTTGTAGGCCCCATTCCTTTCAACGCCTCAATAATTTCCTCTTTTGTGTATGTCGAAACCACCCATTTTTCAAATATTTTAAAATTTTAAATTTAATGAAAATACGGGGGAATCGACTTTTGAAAAACAAATACATGGAGTCGCCACCGATCCTTTTGTTTTGGTGTGATCGGGTCACCTAAGAATTTGGTTATTTTAATAAAACATTTTTGGCTTACTAAAACAACGATTCTGGTCTACGAGAATATGAGAAAACGGGCTTGGGAGTCGGTTACGTATGAGGAAGGATTAGCACCCTCATTACGCTCAAAATTGGTACCAAATCGATTAAATACTGTCCTTATGTCTAAAATTAAAAATGTTTTTGAAATATGGTTCTTTTTGAGTAACCCGAGTGAGTTGCCAAAAATCCTCCTGTTTTGACTTTCAAAAGTTTATAATTCAAAAATTACAAAAGGGGTGCCCGACTATTTGGTCCCTCAAAAAATCGAAACCTAGCACGATAGGGCACGATTCCTCAAATTTCCAAACATTGAACATTTCCTTGCCTTAAAAAATACGAGTGAAATTCCGAAGGGATCTTTGATTGTCTTGAGCAAATGAAAAAGCGCAACCCAGCACGATAGGGCACGATTCTCAAATTGCCAAACATCGAACATCGCCTTCATTTTGAAAGGTTTTTAATAAACATGAGTAAAAACCTAAAGGAATATTCGATTGTCTTGAATAAACGAGAAATCACAACCCAGTACGATAGGGCATGATTCCCGAATTATCAAACCCCGAGTATTGCCTTCATTTTAAAGGATTTTTAAAAGATATGGGTGAAATTTTGAAGGGATCTTTGATTACTTTGAGCAAACGAGGAATTGCAACCCAACACGTTAGGGCACGATTCCACAAATTACCAAGTATCGAATATCGCCTTCGTTTTAAAGGAAATTGTGAAACTAGCTTAAAACGCATTAATTTTACTTGAAATAAAGCAAAAAACTTAGTTTCAAAGAATTGAAAGTTATAAAGCAACATTTCATGAATCAAAAGGAAAACAATGATCACGAAATGACATATACATATAAAATACAACATTTGGTAAATGAAGATAACATAATCTTATTTAGCCCATCAAATCGAACAAACAACTAATTTAAAATAACAAAATTTACAAGCATGGGTGAACAACAAATGATATAATAATACGTAAGAAGGCAAATTAATAATGTGCAACCAATATACATGAAATAACATAAAACAATTACCACATAATGTATCAAACAAGATAAAACCAATATGATACAAAACAATTACAAAGGTGATGAACCGATGAACGAATACTACATGCTCGAATTTGAAATAATTTACATGGATAAAAATACTATATAAATAATTATTAAAAATGATTTTGAATCGCATAGCATGCAAAATAATACATCTATTTTAAATCGACAATATACATACAAAATGAAAGAAAACTTAAATAATATACAAAACATGAAAGGTTCTTAAATAACAAAAGAATATATAATAGAATATGCTCCTATGTAGTGAACTATATACATAATAGATTTTTTTATATATACATGTACGTATATATATATATATATATATAATTGATTTAAAAGGAAATATACAATGAAATAGATTTAAAGGAAAACACATAAAACAATAGAAGATCAACAATGCATGTAAAAACACGATGATCAACCATTTAAAACTGATAATATAAGAAACATTTACGTATATATAAGTATGAAAACAAATTTATAACAAAACAATATAAACAATATGCAAAACAACATGGAAACAATTTGAAAACTATTTAATATGAAAAATTACAAATGAGCAACATATGAAAGGGTTTGAAATGATTTGCATATATAAAAATAAAACTAATAAATAATATTAAAATAAACATTGTTAAAGAAGAGATTTGGAATAAATGACATGCAAAAATATTTAAAAAAAACATATCTATTTAAAGGTGATGATATACATACAATAATGAAAAGACAATATAAACCATATAATGAAGATATAATAGAAATAAAGAAATGACAACGTACATGACAGAATGACAAGTTAATATAGTGTATAACAATATATATATATATATATATATATGAAATAATCTTAAATAACAAGAAAATAATAAAACATATTTTTTCAAAGAATAAACTATATACGAAATAAATTTGAAGGGAAATACAAATAAATAGATTTAAAAGAAGTTATATGTGTAAAATAACATGAAACTAGTAATGTGTATAAAAGAAAACTAATTTTGTCATAAATCATATATGTATTAATATAAATTAAATATAGATTAAATATTATACAAAATTTTGACAACATGATATACAAAGTAATTTTAAGATAATAGTCTTATAAAAAAGGAGTGAATTGTCAAAGTAATTTAAAATGTATATAAAAATAAAATAGATGCTAAACAAATTAAAAAGATAATGAACTATACAAATTAAAAGGACTCAATTGAAATACAATTAAAATGAATGGGCTAGTTTATAAACAAAATAATCAAAAGTGGGCCAATGCGTGATGCGCGTCAATGTGAAAGGACCAGAACTGGAAATAATCCAAGTTCTAAAACGCGGAGCAAAGACGCGGACTAAAGCGCAAATACGCGCAAATCACAGAGAAAATGTAAGAAAAAAACAAAACACGATTGACGCCTAATTAGAGATCGATGCAGGAGGGTAGGGACTACGTGCGCAAATATTCCTTTTAAACAAGATGCACGGATCCTCACGGTTGTGGGTCGGGTTGGAACGGGTCGTCCTATACGGCACCGTTTTGAAGCCATTGAGACAGGCCCTAAACGGTACCGTTTCATACACATATATAAGTTGAAATTTACCCTAAAAAGTTTATTTAGTAGACTGCTTTCTCAAAAAAAAGACTTCAAAACCCTTTCTTTTACTCTCTTAACCTCCTCTCGGCAGGCTTATGGGTCTCATTGGCGTTCGATACGCTCCTTCCCCCTTACCGTGGCTGATTCGCGAACGATAGTGGTGCCAGGTATGCCCCGTCTCCGTCACAACTATAAACGGACCCCTAAGGATCCGTATGCTTCTTGATCTAGAGAAGCGGCCAGCAACTAGGTCGACGCCGATCGACAGGTAAGAAATTTTCCCTTTTTTTGTGTGTGTGTGTGTGTGTTCGTCTTAGTACAACAGATACAAAATAGGCGAGAAATAAAAGGAAAATAAAAATAAAAAAGGAGAACGGCGAATGAACCACCTTAAAAAATATTTGCTTTCTCTTTGATTGCTTCCTATTCGTGTGTTTGATATGCGTTTCCTTTCCCCCCGAAAAGAAAGGAACCCCTTTACAATCGAAACTAATAGGCTTTATAGCCGAAATCAAAATAAAAATAAAAATAAAAATAAAATACAATTTTCTTTTTTTTTGTTTGCTGCTGTTGCTCTCTTGTTTGCTTGTAGGTGTGGAGGTACGGGGCCAGCTGTGGCGTACGGCTCGCTGTCGTGGAGGCGTGGGCGTGGCTACTGGAGGCTAGTTGCGGCGCTAGGGTTTCTGCCCTAACTTGTGTTCTTGGGCCAGGGTAGTTGGGCTTAGGATTGGGTTATTGTAAATGGGCTTGGATTTTGGGCTATTGGGTTGTATTATTTTTTTGTTTTTTGTTTTTGTGTTGTAACAGGCCGGGTAAAATTTGGGCCTTACAGTGTAAGTAGCCATCAAACTTTGATTCATGCTGTCAGAAATGCAACGTGGTACCCCTGATAGAATGTGATCCAAATTGCCAATTCCTCTAGAAGTGAAAAGGTCCAAGAAATATTCACGAGCAATATTCCTAGTTTCGATACAATCAGTAGCTAAAGAATCATCATTCCTTTGTAATCCTCGAATGTGATTAGTACGCCGTCTCTGAGAAGCAAACTTGTGAAAAAAGAAGTGTTCTTATCATCTTTTTTCAACCAATTCGCTCTGGCTCGTTGCTCCTAATATCTTTCTTCCTTATCTATCTTCATATTCAGGTGTAATTTGACATCAACAAGTTCAGCCAAAATTTCTTCCGATCACTTAGAACAATTTAACTCCTCCAATCTCTTTATTAATCTTTTAATGACCTCGTGTGTGTTTAATCTTGCCCGCCCAACATTTCAAGCCATTAGCAAAAGTTAAAATACGATTTTGAAAAGAACCCGAAGTGCCCTCCCTTAGCTTTTTTATCTCTTCCTCACAAGACTCCTCCAAAACCTGCCATACTTCAAAATGAAACCTTCTAGATCTTTTATCCCTTCCTCCAATCTCCGTCTCAATAAGCAATGAACAGTGATCCGAGAAAGAATGAGAAATATGCCTCAATGAATAAGTTGGAAAGAGTTGAATCTATGCGTCAGTAGCAACATCTCTGTCAATTCTTTCTCTTATATTATTTTCCAATATTCAGCCCCTAACCATGTCCCAGAATACCCAATGTCCTCCAAACGACAAGTCTCCAAAGTTCTATGAAAAGCCTTTATTCTAGCCTCATCCTTTAAAATCCTTCCCTGTTTCTCATTTGCAAAAATAATATCATTGAAGTCCCCACCAACCAGCCATGGTAGCAAATTATTTCTCTCCAATTGTCAAAGCAAATCCCACGTCACGGCTTTATCTTTTAAATCTGGAGCCCTAGAGAAATCCGTAAATCTCCAGCGTAGATTGCCTTCCTTTTCTTGAATTTCAACATCAATGTAATTTTTAGAGAAACTATTCAAAGTAACTAAATGACCTCTATTACACCCAATACTTAAGCCTCCGTGTCTCATCCGCAGGGACATCAACACCATTAAAAAAACCACACCGTCTCCTAACATTCTCCATTCGATTAGCATTCAATTTTGTCTCCATAAATAAGACAATTTGGGAATGATAAATTTTCAATACATGCTGAAGTCTTCGTACTGCTCGTAGACTCCCCAATCTGCGAACATTTTAGCAAAAAAAAATTATTTTTTCCTGTAGGCATACCCACTAGTAGCCGCCGATAATTGCTTAAGATGGACTGAATGCCCACCACTAATCTCCAATGAATCCTGAACAGTGGAAATATTAGAAATCAAAGAATCAAACCTTTGTCTTTTTTTATTGTCCTCATTAGCGATTGGATCCTCTTTTAACTCACAATCCATTCTAGACAAATCCAGCCCATTAGTAGGGCCCACATCAACCGGAGCTTTCCTTATTTCCACCCTATTCAAACTAGTCTCCATCTGTTGACTTTTACAAGGCTCTAAATCTTTCCCAAAAATGTGACGTGATTTTTGCCTCTGTACTAAAACATTTGTAAATTTGGAACCTTCCAAATTAATTCCAATAATAGGGTTAAAATCTGCCCATGATCCTCTCCCATGACTGTGCTTTGAATTTTGGCCAGATTGCTGCTCAATACGTTTCTTTCCAAGAAAAGTGTTTTCTTCCTCTTCTGTTAGCCAAACGCTGCTTACAGTGGTGGCTTTCCTCGGCTGAGCTCTTAATGTCAAATCCTAACCCATTTCCATTTCCTGCATCCCACATTATAACCTCATCGAGCAGAAACTATCACCATGCCCAAGGCAGCCACATAAAAAACAAAACAAAGTTAATTTTTCATATTTGAATTTTGCATAAGTAAAATTTGACTCAGAGATCATGATTTTTTTCGTCTTTTCAGAGGCTTTCGAACATCCATTTGAACATGAATGCGCAGAAAATTTTTGTAACCATTGGATAACTACTTCATATCATATTCCAAATATTTGCCAATGAAATTGCCAAATTGCACCACCATTGATTCTCTAATAAACCCCGGAGGCAACTCATGAATCTGAACCCACCAATTTGAGTACACCAAAGGAATAGGCATCGGATCTTCATTCTCCTAGATCTTATGGAAAATCAATAGATGATTATTGAAAGTCCAATGAGCTCCTGTAATAACTCAGTGAATATCCACTTCACTAAAAAATTTGAACAGAAAACGTTTTTCCCCCAAATTCAAAATTTGCACACCCTCTAAGAGGTGCTAGATATTCGCCATTGTATTTCTCATGGCTGAGAAATGGATTACACTAGCAGTTAATAAGCATCCCACCAAACAGAAACTATACGTTGAACTCTGTACTTCAGCCTCAGTCGGAATAGAAAAAGCCTCCTCTTCACCATCCTCCAAACTCAGATCCGCCAGACCTTTTTCTATCACTTTCCTCACAAAGCGAAATACCTTTCTACTCAACAGAATACCAATACCAATAGCAAGGAATCATAAGGAAAATAAAAGAAAAACCAGAGAAAGAAAATTTAAAAAAACGTGCTAGTCGGCAGACAGAGACGTGTTAGAAGACAAACCTTTCCCATGACATAATTTAGGTATATTTATTATTTAAATATTTATTATATACTAATTTTTCATTTTATATTAAAATTTGAGTAATATTTTTATTTTGTATTTATAGTGTTTTAATTAAATTTGTACTTATTATTTAATATGCAATTCAATAAAAATACTTTGTATTTTATTATTATTTTTATTAGGGAAAAAATGCGGTAAATAAAAATAAAAATAAAAATTTGTTTTTAATAATGAAAACGTATAAATATTCCTATAATAAAAATTTGAGAAATAAAATAAAAAATTCTGTATTTATATGATTCAAAGGGTAATAAGTTTGACATATTTATATTGATTCATATAAGTTAAAAATAATTTTTTATTTATATGTATTTAAACTAGCGTGAATTCATTTAAAATTTTATTTTATTTTTTTAGAATAAAGTTAAAAAATCATTGTTTTTATTTTTTATTTTTAGTTTTAGAAAATATGCAAACAATTCACTATTGATTCTAATTTTCACATATTTTAATTTTTTTAAATAATATTTTTTTAATATTTTCATTATGATTTTGTTTTTTTAAGCCAAATGAAACATAGTACGACATTTTAAAATTGTGTTTAATAAGTTTAAATTTCGCTTAAATTTTTGTAAAAAAATATATAAATTTAAATATATTTAATTATAAAATTATTAAAATTGATAGGAAATATTATAATAGTTTATTTATAATTTTTGGTCCAGATTTATAAACAAAAGAATCTCAAAATCATCCTATTTTAAAATCTTCTTTTAACATTTCCACTAAATCTAAAATGTTCGTCCAAGTTTCAAATTAAGTCAGCCGAGGTGGATCCTCTTGGGCGGAGCAATGGATTGGCAGCAGCCTTCCAGGGCCCGAATCTACGGAAATATTTTTAAATCTAAAGAAAGTTGTATTTTTATAATTTTTAATAATCTTTTAGTAAATTCTTTATAATTTTATGTAAATTTAATATTTATAGATTTTTAAAATTTTACATTTAATGGGTGCTAATTTGATATTTAAAAATATATTAGAAATGGTATATTTTTTTCTTGTACCCAAAGATAACATTTTTCTTAAAAAAATTCTAATATAATTTAAATAAAGCCTTAAACATATTGAAGAAGGAAATTCCTGATTTTTTTTTTTATGAAATTGATATAGGAAATAAATTTTTAGATGGTAGATATTTTTTAAATAAAAATATGTTATATAAAAGCTTAAAAATATATGACTAGAAGCTCCAATTTATCTTTCTTTCTAGATAAACTTTATTTTATACTTTTTGAATTATGTTTGTATTATTCTTTCCTAGTAACTTTGTCAATTCTTCCCCTATTCTATTAAGTCTTCTCCCACTACTGTATCTCTGACTTGCTATTTGCCACCGTCTTCCTCACTCCATCTAGAAGCCTTCCTAACAAAGCAATTATATTTCCTTAATTCTATATATTCCCTTTTTTAACCACTTTCTAGAAGCCCAAACCATACATGTATATAAACGAATTTTGTCTTGCCAAACCTTTTCAAAACCATACCATCATTCATTCAAATTTCTCTTCTTTTTTTCCCCTCTATTTCATTCTATAAAAAACCCCTTTTTTTAACCTCAAAACCCTTCAAAAATATGGATATAAAGGATAGTTATAAGATCAACCAAGAAGAGCTTGACGAAACTCTTTCCTTGTGTGATCTTTCACTTGAAAATTACCAAGACCTTGATGATACTTCTCATCACTCACCAAACTCTCCTTCTTATGGTCATCAATTTTTTGAGTTTCCCATCATTCCAAGTACTCCGTTAAACAACAACAAAGCAAATGACATTGTTTTTTGTGGTAAACTCATCAAAGAGCAAGGGTTTGTTCATGGTGATAATGGTGATCAAAGTAGGTATCTTTTCCATTTGTCTTCGACCAAGAAATTCAGCAACAACAAAAAGGACTTGGGTTCTCTTTATTTAGTGAATCCTAAGCCAAATTCTACCAAAAGTTTTAGATCTCAAAGTAGTTCTTTTAGAAAATACAAGGTTTTAATAGGGATATCAAAGATAGAACCAAAGATGGAGCTAAATGATATGAAAAAAAGGCAAAGTAGAAGAAACCACCCATTACCCATGTTTCCTCCAGTGGCCCCTGGTGATATGGCGGTGGTGGAAGCCGGTGACGGTTGTGATGCCGGTGAGAAAAGAGGCCATCGTTGGAGCTTGTTGAGGCCCTTGAAATTTAGCGTATTGCCCAAGGTCTCCTTTACATGTATTCCACGCGTGTGAAGCTATTTTTTCATTGATTTTATGAACTTACATTTTATATAAGTTTTTCATTATTATTAGGTATAGTGGCTGATATATAAATATTATTATTCTTTTCATTTTTTACTATTCATTTAAACGTCAATCTTAGCAATTTGACACACTAAGTTTGAATTTTTCCCCTCCAATTAACTGGTCCAATCCATCGTGTAACTAAAATAATAATGATTTATAATTTATTTTAAAAATGAATTTTATTTTATCCATATTTGATGTAAAATAATAATAGTACATAGATTTGATAAAAATTATAATATCCATATATTATTGATCACAAAATCAATCTGTGGATTTTAGTTTCATTGTAATGGCATGTATATATTATTTAAAAGGTTTAATTAAATTAGTGTTACAAAATAATCAATTAATTTAATTAAAAATTATTATTATTTTTATATATTTATTATAACAGTGTTTTAATTTTATTTTATTTTATATAGAATTTTAAAAAAAATATTTTAAATCCAAAATAAACTCACAAATGTTGCACAAAAATCCCGAATGCCACAATTTTGACGTTAAAACCAAAATATCGTTTATTTTTACTTATTTTTTATAACTATTTTTTAATAATTATTTTATACATTGACAGTGAAAAAAATTCAATTCCACAAGCGAAGTTAAGTATTATGTGTTTTTAAATTGTATTTAAAAAATGCGAGCATTTGGTAAACAGGCAATATTTTTTTATTCAACAAATAATTCTTAAAAATTTGTCATGTGTCTTTTTTATAAGTGAGCGTTCGATCGAATCGAGTGAAAATTTTTGAGTTAATCGAGTTGACGAGTCCTATTTTATCATACTAACTTAATTTGAATTTTTTTCGAATCGAGTCGAGCTGAATCGAAACAAATCAAATGAAATTGTTCGAGTTAGATTAAAAAATTAAATATGTCAAATTAAAATCTTGTTACAATATAATTAATTCTATATTAGAGCTCATAAATTTGAAACCATATATATTTGAAATTTTTTTCAAAATAAAATAAAAAAATACTTTAGTATGATAAACTTATTTTTGTCCCTTAAATTATTATTATAAAAAAATTAAATTTTTAACATTCTTTATATATTTTTTTAGAAATTTTTATAATTTTTTAGAAAATATAAATTTTGGAATTTTTATAAATATTTTGAATTTTTGAATTTTTTTGAATTTTTTGTTAAGAGAGAGATCAATTTGTTCAATTTCAAACTTGACAATGATCAAAAAGGGTATTTACACAAATCTATTATTCGAGTTATTTAAATTGTAAAATTCAACTGATTCAAAATCGAAACTCGAATTACTTATTCGAGTTTACCTAAATAATTCGAATAAGTTGAATAACTCAATTTGATTAACTCGAAATTCAATTTTTTTTTATTTTTTTCGAATCGAATCGAGTTTTGCTCACCCCTAATCTTTTTTTAATATTTATTTTTAATATTTTACTAATTTCATATAGGAAACTTGTCAACCCCTGACCCCCCGTTTGTGAAGTCTAAAAACTTTACTAGTAGTGTATAGATATTTTCCCTTTACAAAAATTAATAATTAAGACATGTGGTAAACTCTTAACTTTTATTGTGGAATTAGAATTTTCTATTGCATGTGCCAAATAATTATCGTTTTTTTGACCCACATATTAGCCAATAAATCATACTATCAATTTGATATAATTTTATATTTATTTATTGCATATATATTAAATTATAATTAATGTGTATAATTATATTAAATTAAAACACCTTACACATCAAGTTAAAATTTATATACAATTTTGAGATTTATTCAAAAGTTAAATATATAAATTAAATTAAAATTATATATATTAAAGGGAAGAGATCCACCCATACCTACTTAAAATTACACAATTTTTAAAATGTTAGATCAAAATAAATTAAAAGTTAAGATTAAATTAAAGCTCTCTCTTTCTTTTAACATTAAAACATTCCTTCAACAACAAAAATAAAAAACCATTAAAACATTTCCTTTCCTATACTGATTACTTAAAAAAATTTCATGGTCTCTTTCCTCTTTTCTTTTTCCTGATTTTGCTACCCATTGCCTAATCAATCAAAGTTTAAAATATTCTTCTCCTATTGTTTCATCATAGAAAAGATTGTTGAAATTGAGATTAGCCACCATGATCAAATTCATAATCTATTTTGATTTGGTGAAAGCTTATAAGAAGTGGAGGGTGGAAAGATGCATTTATGCAAATGGATGAGAACCATGAAAACATCCTATGAGCCGAGAGTATTCAACATTAGCAAATATATTAATAAGGTGCCTTACCGGTCTTTAATGATCAGTGGAGAGTGATTTTGCCAAATAATGTAACCCCCCAAAACTTGTAGATTATATTTATTTTCCCTGGTGACTAAGAATATGAGCGCTTAAAAGAGATAAATACATAGAAATAGTGAATCTGTTGCAACAAAAGCATTTGCAGAATCAGTTCCATTATATATTTATCATTTCAAATATATAGTGCATCCTTTGACTTTTTTTATTCTTTAAAACTTTCATAGTATTAGTGCACCATCCAACTTCCGTGGAATCCTACCTAATCACCATTCCTTTCAAGTTAAATACAACATTAAAACTTCCGGTTGTTAATTCAGTGATATAATAAAAATGAGGAGATATGAAAGAGAGTGGTAACTGTTACGGAGGTCGGTTCACCTAGTTAAGGCAGAGAGTCGGAGGTTGCAAAGAGTAAAGGAAAATGTCAAAGCTAAGTGCTGAAGGTAAGTTGGCAGAATGTAGGCTAGTTATCTTTGGAGAGTCGATCCTTTATTCATCGTTCCTAGAGGTATTTATAGGTTGGGGTCCCGTGTAAGGTGGTGTTAACGTGTTGAACTTCCATCTAGCCATCATTACAGAACACATGGGGCGGATGTCTTTGACAAAATGATGATGTCTATGATTGGACAAATCTTGTCATTCATTCTGACTTAATGATATAGAGCAGTTGAACCCACATGGTATTTGGTGGCCAATGACATCACATTTCTTATGAAAGCAAGGGCTTGTGATTGAATGGAGTCTACTTGTCCAGGTGGTTATGCCAAAAGGTGGGTTCTTTTGGTTTTTTTCGATTGGTTTGCTACTTCGATGGCCTCCAAGCTCGCCACATGTCTCCATACGGATGGGGACACAATCATATTCTCCCCATTCAAGTCGAGACGGGGGGTTCTAAAGTGGCCTTCCTCAAGATAGCTTGTTCTGTTGTTCCTTTTCATTTAACAACTTTTCTACTGATGGTGGTCTTGTTTGACAATGACAGGTTGTGACAAAAACTTTTGAGATTCTGTCATATTTGAGGACTGTATTTTTAGGGAATCATGATAATGATGAACAATAACCTTTTTAAATAGGTGGTGAGTCATCATTAGGTGCCGCTTATTTTTCAAAACGATGCGTTTTAGGAGGTAGGTCTATATATTCTTTGGTTTTTCTTTTTCGAGGTTATTTTGCCTATTTCATTTTTTAATTTTTGTAATTATTTTCATCGATTTTTTGGCTTTGGTTGATTTCTAAAGCTTTTGAAGAGTGCTTATACTTCGATTCATCCTATAACTGTAACACCCCTAACCTGGTCTGATAGCTAGACCCGAGTTACAAGATGCTACATCAACCAACGAAACTTAATCGCATGCATATACGGTTTCAAATAAGAGCAGCATCTACTAAAATTAACATTTAAAGAAAAGTTCATGGCTAATTTAAACATTTAAACGACAATACAAATAGTTTTAACCGTAAATAAGGTTCATTTTTAATAAATCTCCAAAAAACCATATAGGTATCCATATCGAATGAGTAGGTATCTATATTTTTATCACGAGTATCGATATTCATAAACAGGTATTAATACCAAAGTTGGATTCTATCAAATTTTGAAAATGTCCCAACTTCGAGGTATCGATACTCGTATCCCGAGTATCGATACATTTACCCAAAATACAAAAAATTAACGAGTTAAAATGTTATCCATGCTCAAAACAATGTTCTACTCAACACACAATTATAGTCTAATTTAACTGAACTTATTAACATCCTTTAAACATTTATTATGCCACATTTATACATTTAAATAAGAATATCTAACATGTATAATCAATATTAATCTCAAACGTCAATTTAGTCGCAAACGAAGTCCAAAACAACATCCATATTTTGTTAATCCAATACCAAGATAGAATTAATAAAATGATGTTAATAATCAAAACTAAAACTCTAACCCACATTGCCTTTATTCAGTGAGTTTAAAAGAATCATAAAAACCACCTACTCAAAAATATTGCCTTACTAAAATCACTTCCTTTTCCACTCCACTCACATCGAAAAGAAACTACTTATCTGCAAATATGTTAATATGGAGTGTGTGAGCTTAAACAAACTTAGTGAATGTCAGAATAACCACAAACCATACACAACGTCAAAGGTTAAGAAAGAGCATACTAAACACATTCACAATAATATTCTAATCGAGTCAAAATTACGTGTTCATACTTCATTAATTCATAAAAATAACATATACTTTCAGATATAATTACACACAATATATCTCATGTATAAGTCATTTAATGATAATTTGACACCTTGAGATAATGAAACACAAAAGTGGGCTCTATCACCACACATTGGATAAATGGATCTCCATCACACCAGTGACTCAAAGAGTCTAACATATCTTGGTGAATGGAGCATAGCTCGATATTCCTTTATCTCTCAAATCTGTCCCAACCTTAATACCCAAATCACAACACAAAGGTGAGTACTCACAATCCTATGGCATGCCAACTATATCCAACGGTTTTGAGAGATCACAAGGCCAAAATACCTACAAATACATGCATTTAATTATTGTTTTAATGCATATAATCTCTGTTCATAAGCATCAATTCATATCACAAATTTGTACACAATGCATGCCTACCGGATTCACATTTATTTGCACTTTTAGTGCCACAACTATACTCATTGAGCCATCACATATCCGTTCACACATGAATGCATTAAAATATGATTATCACATACCACATACCACGTACTAGTATTCACTTACTTTACCTGTCACATCAGCATCACATTCCACAATTCGACATACATTATGTATATTTTCATAACAAGACAAAAAGTATAAGAAAGGCTTACACTCGAAACTTAGGATAGGGTTTTATACTATTCCTAATCTCCCAATTAATGCTATGAATCACACATACCAACAGGGACTCTGGAGACTCACCAATTACACTTTCGCTTACAAGTCGAAAGCTCAAACAAACTTTTCTTTACCTTTAGACTTGCTTGAAGTGGCTCCCGATTGATCCGAAACTTAACACACATAACAAACACATTCCAAAATCATTAAAAACAACCTTGAACAAAACCAAATGGCAAGAAATGTACAATTCAAGCCTCTCATTTTTCACTACCGAAAACTAGCTAGTTTTGCCAAAATTGAAGTTTTGACACCCTAACCTCGTTTCTAATCCTCTATTTTTGAGTTCAAACATCTTAAATAACATTTAATTTCATAACTAAACCATTAATTCCACCTAAATTTGTGGTCTAAAATTTTCTAAAAAATTGAAGCTTTTAAGAATATAAAAAAGGGGAAAACTCTTGATTATTAAAAATTCGATTATGAACTATAAAATTGAAGTGAAATACCTTCTAATTAAGTTAAAAATGAATCAAAAATAAATGTTAAAACACAAGTTTATTCAAGATTTTGAAATCTACCATTATTGAATCCAAACACACATTAAAAACATCAAACCCGAATATACCCATTTAAAACTTGATTTGAATTAACAAAACTCCTTATTTAACCATAAAAAGTCATAATATTATATTGATTTGATGAAAAAGATGATCTACAACTCTAATTTGAGATTTGAACTCAAGAAGAACAATGATATTTTTGGGGAAGAAAACACATTTTTCGTTTAAAATTGGGGGTTGTTTTGGTGTTTGGAAGGTTAATAAATCCAAAAGAATGAAACAATTTTGAAGAAACTCTCTGATTTTAGGTTTTAGAAAACTTTTGAATGATTTGGGGTTTTTAAAAAGAAAGGGAAGATAGTGGGTTTCTCCTTGTAGGAGATTAATTTCAAAATTTAGGCAATTTGCCCTTTTGGTCACTCCTAATTCTTTCCTTGTTCAAAAAGGTCCTTATAAGAGTGATTATTATGTATACGATCCTCAGACTTGAGATCATCATTATCCCAACATCGGAGTCGTATATTTTGATACAGTCAAACGTCCACCGTAACTGGTTGTTCTATAAAGGCTGATGTTGGATATACCACAATCTATGTAGTAAGATATGGTTGATTAATATAGGATTTGTCCCTCCTAGATAAAGGGAGCAATATTTTAGGCCACTTGATTTAGTGAGGCTAGAAATGTATGGCCATGCTTGAATAAGTTGATATGAGATATCATACTTATTTGTTTATCATAGTCTACTCAGGATATCAAGAAACATTAGATGGACTATGCAAGTGTGACTATTTCATGACTTGTGTCAATTCTAGATATAAAGGACAAAATGATTTAATACATGAAGGGTTAATCACAGAGAGGTTATGTCGAATTATGACTTCTTGTAGCTTAGGTAGCAATGATGCATTGCTAGATACCACTCATTGTTTGTAATATTAGATTCATTCTAGTATTACTGCTAACGTTACCAGAACCTACAAGGTCACACTCTATGGTTGAAATGAACAAAATCCAAACATAGTTGGTATTGTTTTTAGCTATCACATGGATTAAATTGATTGTAGAATAAATTTAATTGGGTAGTTAAATATCGAACGAATTATATATACAATTATGTTGTACACATAATGAGAACATGGTTAAATTAATATATATGAATTTGATTCATATAAAATTTAACTAAACATAATTTACCAAAATCCTTGTTATAATTATTGTAATTATAATTTACGATAGAATATTATTATAATTATTGTAATTGTAATTTTTCGGTCAAACCTTATTATAATTATGATAATTATAATTATTATATTCGGTTAATTATTATAAAAAATTTTGATTCATATTAACAAATTAGGAAATATAAGGTTTTTAAGAAAAACCTAATATACCTAAAATAAAGAGAGTGAGGTCTAGTAGCTGTTATATAGTGAATTCTCTTTGAAAAGTTTAAGAGAGTTCTTACCATTTGTTGCCACACTGGGTGGATTACGTAGAGGCCGAAACTTTTCGTAACGGCTTGGAATCGATATACAATTGCATATTCAGTTTCACAATAGTTATCTTTAGTTTTCAAGATGATTAAAGGTAATCTTTCATACCCTTCTTACCCTGATTCTTTCCTTGCACATGGATCCCTGAATGTGATCACCAGATTTAATTTTTTTGCTACGCCATAAGATGTACCTGTGCTCTTACAGACTGTTGCAACATAACCTACTAGAAATAGATCTTCCATGAGAGAATCCTTTGTTCGAGGACCACTCGAAAAAAATCACCTCCAACAGTACGAATAGCACAAATCACCAACCCGTTGGCAAATCAAGAGAAGACATTGTATGACTATTTAATCCCTACTTTGGATGCTATGTGAGGCAACACTGATAGACTGACTATAAAAGCTAACAATTTCAAGATAAAATTGACAATTAATTCAAATGATACAAAGTAATTTGTAGTTTTGAGGCTTTATGAATGAGGACATGAACCAACACTTAAAATGCTTCTTTTAATTATGCGATACTTTTAAATTTAGTGGGAGTCACCGATGATGTTATTCATCTTTTGTTGTTCCCTTTTTTCTTATGCTATAACTTGTCTACTTGGTTAGATTCGTATGCTCCAAATGCGCAATGCATGATAGTATATGTCTATGGAAATGGAACATGTGAGAAAGAAGACGAGGTTCTGGACAATTAAGAAATATAACGCTCCACATACTTGTGTTGTTGCAGGAATGTCACAGGATCACCCAAAATTAAATTCTGACCTAATCGTTTACATTTTCTTACTTTTTTTGAAATACTCATGTTGTTGCAAGTATGTCACAGAATTATCTCGAATTGGATTCTAACATGATCTCTAACATTATCTTACCTATGGTGAAAGCGAGTCCTAGGATTTCGGTACCAGTTTTGATTACTAATATTCATAGTCAATACAATTACACCGTGTCGTACTACAAGACATGAGTTGCAAAATAGAAGGCTATAGAAAAGATGCATAACGGGTGGGATAAATCATATAATGATTTGTGGTAATGGTGTTAGGTACTAAATTAGTACATCCTAGGTACTGTCATAGATCTACAAACAGAACCTGCGTATTATGACAATCGAATGGTCCTAGGGAAAAGAGTTTTTCATTGTCTTTTTTGGACATTCAAGTAATGCATCGTAGCATTCTGGTACTGTAAGCCATTAGTCCAAATTGACTGCACATTCATGTATAGGAGATAAGAGCATAGGTTCCTGTTTGTTGCTGTACGGGATGGTAATAAAAAAGCCTGCCAATAGCTTTTACAATAACAGAAAGAGAATCCTCTGATGCTTGATATTTCTTCTTGACTAATTTGAGAAGGCATGTTGTACCACAACCTGATATATGCATCATTTCTGATAGGGGACCCAAAATATAGGCTACAATTAATCGACGTGGAAGCCTCTAAGACTCTACATGCCATAGGTATTGTATATGTCATATAGGGTCTAATTACATGGGTCGATATCACAAGGATGCTAAGTGATAACATGTTATTAACATGGGTACGTAGCATTCATTATTTTCTATATTATTCTTTAACATATACATTGTTTGCATTCATAGATATACTCTTTATTTTCTTCAATTAGGTACGAGCTCGTCCAACATTGTTTTCATGAAATGTGAGAGAACTTGCGAGCTATAAACAAAGAAGGTGTGGAATACTTCGATGGGATACCTAAGGAAAAATGGACTCAATCATATGATGGAGGTCTACGATACGAGCACATGACAATGAACCTTGTGGAATGCATAAATTCCATATTGAAGGGGCATGTCATTTGTCGATAACCTCGGTAATCAAAGAAACATATATCCACTTATTAGGTTTGTTACCAAAGGGAGCGAAAAAATATGTTAGATAGATAAAGGGCGGTTACATTTGGTGTGAGGAGGTAATAGATTATATTAGAGAAAATACAGAAAGAGTGAACTTTATTTCAAGAGTGTGTCACTTGTCCAAATCAAATATTTTGGGTTACGGAGTTCCATAAACACCACAAAGGTATTATCGGGGGATCATACCGTGTATACCTAAGATGAAGGACCTTTTACTGTGAGAGATTTCAAGCACTTTATTTTCCACTTGCACATGCAATTGTTGCATGTGCCTTGGCATGTTTGGATTGCATGAGCTATGTTGATGAAGTTTACAAACTAAAACACATATACAAAGTATGGAAATCTAAATTCCCACCAGTCTCAAGTGAAAGTATGTGGTTGTCTATCTAGAGTGCTTCATTCAAGTTGGTATTGGATATTACGTTGCGTTGCAAGTCAAAAGGACGACCGAATTCTACTCGGATACATGACAATATGGATATTTAGGTGGGGATAGACCAATTAAGGTTATGTAGTTAATGTAGAATCTCGGGGCATAGTAAGCCAACATGTCCACACTTGGGAGCAATATTGAAGAGAAGACCTAATTAAAACATTTATTCATTTTTTTGATAAATATAAAAAAAAAACAATTTGTTCATTTTTTCATTGCTTTTCATTTTTTTGGTGAATTGTAGATAATGATATATTACGCACCTAATATAAATTTCAAATCCTTACATAAATATTATATAATTAAAAAATTTAAAAACTATTCACGAGTTCTGATCGTTGATCTAACAATAACTAGATATCTTCGAGCTCGTCCAATATACCCACATGACTCGCATCATTTTTCCACCTATTCAAATAATATGTTGTTTCAAAAATAAAATAATGAAAAAAATATTATGATACTTATATTATTAAATGAATTTTACCTTATTACGAGTGGAAATCCATAAGGGGCATTTATTTGGGGACGTAAAAATAATAGTAGTTATCATGCCCATGACTGTAGAAGAAGTATGCAACCACTGATTTTAATTTTTTATGTTTCCATTGCCCGACACATCTCTCAGTACAATGCTGCTAACATAGTTGATCCCTATTTGAGTCGACCTTGTAACAACCCGTTTTTAGTAAAATTGGAATAGTGGTTTCAGGACCACAAATTCGATGAGTAAATTATTATTTTATAATTAATTTAGCATCTATGAGATGTTTGTATGGTCATATAAAAATTTCGTTAAGAAATTTTGACGTTTGCATACTTAATTTAATGAAAATGACTAAATCGTAAAAAAGTACAAAAGTAGAGTTGTATTTGTTAAAGGTATCAATTAGCTATGAAACTCTAAAGTGGATGAACTTATTTGGCAATTAGACCATTAAAAATGTTAGTGGACATTTATGGACACAATTTAAGTGATTTTTAAGTTATAAGTCAAGGTTAAATTAGTAAATTTACAAAATTAACTTAAAATTAAAGTAAAGAAAAGATGTATCATCTTCTTCATGCTTTGTTCTCACTAAAATTTTGAAGGAAAGGAAGCCATTTTAGGTTTTAGGCATTCGTTTTACTTCCTCTCTTGCATGTAAGTGTTTTCGAGCCTTTTTTTTAATGATTTTTATGTTTTTGAAGTCATTTTAGCTTAATCTAACTAGCCCGGGGTCAATTTGTAAAACTGTCAAAAGTTGAGGGTTATACCATGAATGATTTTTTTAATTGTCTTGATGTTTAGTGATAGATTCTGAGTCCTTGTTGATAAATAAACAAGTTTTGTAAAGTGATTTTTGATGAAAATTGTATTTAGGGATTTATTTGTAAAATTGATAAAAGTTCATGGTAAATTTGTGAAATGATGATTTTTATGGATTTTTTTAGGTCCTTAGAGAATTTCGATAACATGAGAAGAGGATTGAAATGTTTAAATTTCAACTTATGAGCTTAAGGACTAAAATATGAAAAGTTAAAATGTTAGGGACAAAATAGTAATTTTGCAACAATATGAAATGTGGACTAAATTGAATGCTAGGGATATTAAATGGATTCAAATTGTCTATTTAGATCAAGATAGACCACATACGGATCTAGATCAGAGAAAAGCCAAAGCCTCGGATTAGTCGATCTTATTTCTACACCCTAGTCGTCAAGGTAAGTTCGTATGTATAGATTACTATGTTCATGTTATTCAATTGTATGATATTATGTATTTATAATGTTATTAATCGATGTATATCCAAAGGAATGCCATGACGATTTTCGAGTCTCGGTTGAACCTTAGGACTTCGTAGGATACAAATGACATGTTATTAGGGATTTCATATTTCGGGTGATGGTCTTTAATGTTCTACCGATGGTTGAGGTCTTGCATTTGTTGCGGATACTCCACAGCTCATGTAAGTAGCATCGTGTAGCTTACATTCTGATCCACGGCTCATGTGAGTAGCATCGTGTAGCTTACATTTCGATCCACAGCTCGTGTTAGTAGACCCATTTCACAGCTATTGTCAGTAACGATGTAAAGGAAAGGTTACGGTTATATGTTTAAGCACACTTCGAGCGAGCTTTCCTGAGTATCCGATGATATTCTAAATGGTTCAAAGAGCAATGAAAAGGATTGAAAAGGTAGGTTCCCAAATGGAATTATGCTTATGTTCATGAAAAGATGAATGAATCAAATGATGTATATTCTCATAGAAATGAATTACCATATGATTAGTTCAAATGAATTATGTATGAGTGTACTAAATTGTGTATTGATGATGGTACTTAGGCTTGTGCCAAGTTTGTGTTTGGATTACATTATGCTTATACTAAATGTAACACCCCTTACCTGTATTCATCGCCGAAATAGTGTACGAGGCATTACCAGAGTTTATCAAATTAATTTTTCGTTAATACAAGTTAAATACTATTCATTTACTAAAACATGTCATGACGTCCTTTAGATGGGCCTCCAAAGCCTAAAACATACTTCGAGACCAAACCAGAATTAAATCGAAACCATAAAAAATTTTTCGCAAAATCCCAAAGTTTTTTTTTGTTCAATATAACCCCTTTATAAATATCTAACCTTTCTTGCAAATTTTAAAACCGAGACTAATCCAACCAACCAATTCATTTCAATCAATTTGATACCAAATTATACTTCTCCTATAATCATACTATTTAACATATTTATCATTTTTTTTTACTTTAATGTATATTCATTAAACAAGTCTTAGCATTTATATAATCATCAAACCTTATACATGCCATATAAATCAAAAAGAAAATTTACAAAAGCTACCGGAGATAATCTGGATAGTGTGATCCTCTGTGTTGATCCGATCCTTCGTATACTTCCACGTCAATCTACAAGAGACATTGAATACACTCAAGTAATCTTATAGAAGCTTAGTAAGTTCATAGGCATAAAACATAAATCTTACCAAATATTTATACACTTATACAATATACACAATTATTAAGTTCACCTGTCAACCACAGTCATTGGTGAGTTCCCTTGTATAAACTTAGTACCACTTATCCATTTCCTTTAATTCTTTTGGGCCCATTTGTCACATATCATTTTTTAACCAAATTAGGGAACGATTACGGAAAATTGAGTACTTCACTTTCACTTTGCCGTAGTATAACTATGGTCTTGCGTATGATCACTTATCACTTTTTGAAGTCATAGTCCTGCCACGGTCTTACACTGATCACATTTATCACTTGTCACTGATCAGATAAGTGTAGCTAAAACTATCACTTATCACTTATCACTTATCACTTGTCACCGATCAGATAAGTGTAGCTAAAGCTACCACTTATCACTTATCACTTGTCGCTGATCAGATAAGTGTAGCTAAAGCTACCACTTATCACTTGTCACTTATCATCGATCGAAGTACTCAAACCGACGTTCCGCTCAATTTGATCATTTATTCGATTTTCGGGTTGTTATTTTATTCTCTATTCATCAATAAATATATTTCATCATACATTATATAATTCATAAAATTAACATATAATCATTAAACTTCAACCATATGAACTTACCTGGGTCGATTTGCAAAATTTGTGAAAGTTTAGGGACTAATCAGCTACTTTTTCTTTTCCTCGACTTATTTCGGGTTCTCGATCTATCATTGTAAAATCATTCACTTATCAGTATTGACTTCATCTTCAACCCGCTTATAAGTAATATTATCTATAATTTCATTATTTACTTATGTATATTCCAATGTTGTCCATCCGTGTCATAGTCACTAAATTATTTTTATCTTTAGCTACAGAACTCAAAATTAAGATTCGATAATTTTTCCTAAAACTAGACTCACATATCTTCTTACCATAAAAATTTTATAATTTTTGGTTGGGCCAATTAATACAGTTTATTCATTGAAGTCTCCCCTGTTCTGCTGTTTGACAGTTCTGACCCTTCTTCACTAAAAATTAATTATCTTCTCGTACAGGATTCAAATGATTTTTTGTTTCTTTCTCTTGAAAATAGACTCATTCATGATTATAAACATATAAATTTAAGCCCATAATTATTTTTATTCAATTTTTTATGATTTTTCAAAGTCAGAACAGGGGAACCCGAATTCATTCTGACATTGTCTTACAAAATCTATTATATCTCATGATTTACAATTCCATTGCTTACAACGTTTCTTCTATAAGAAACTAGACTCAATAAGATTTAATTTAATATTTTATTCATTCCATAATTCGATTTCTAAAATTTTTGGTGATTTTTCAAAATTAGACTACTGCTGCTGTCCAAAACTGTTTTAGTGCAAATGTTGATTTCGATTTTTGCCCCAAATTTCACAGTTCATACAATTCAGTCCTTGCTCAATTAACCCCTCAATGAAGATAATTTTTCCCAATTAATGCTTTATCTAGAAATTATAAGTTATTTCACAATTATTTAAATTCAGAATTTCCACATAAAACCCTAACTTCAAACTCTTTCACCATTAGGTCCCAAACATTCACTTTCTATTCAATTCTTTCAATAAAATCAGCAAATAAACAATTTAAAGCTCTAATTCCATGCTAAATCATCATATACTTCCATCACATATTCATAGAAACTTCCAATTTCTTTCATAAAATAAAAAACTAATGAATTCAACAAGTGGACCTAGTTGTAAAAGTCATAAAAACACAAAAATTTCAAGAAATAATCAATAATTGAACTTACTTGCAGTAAAAATATGAAAAACCAGCTTAAGGAAACCCTTCTATGGTGTTTTTGCTGATGAGAATGCAGAAAAATAAAGAGAAATCTAGATAATTCCACTTTAGTCCTAGCTTTATTAAGTAAATTTTGTAATATTCCAAATTTGCCCTTAATTCATCAATTTTCCTGCTGATTTCATGCCCCTTGCCGTCCAGCCCAAAACATTTTGGGTCTATTTTCCTTTTAAACCCTCTTTCTTTTATCATTTAAGCCATTTAATCATTTCCCATAATTTTACATTTGTTATAATTTAGTTCTTTTATTCAATTAATTAACTATCGGAACTTTAAAATTTCTTGTGAAACTTTAATACTAACTTATTAACACTCCATAAATATTTATAAAAATATTTATGGCTCGGTTTAAAATTTTTAAAGTCTCGATACCTCGTTTTTGATTCTAATTATTTTAATATTTATTTCTAGTACACTATTCGCTATTTCAAAAAAATTTCTAACTTCACATTTAACTTATATTCACTAAATTTCTACTCATTTGTCGGATTTAGTGATCTCGAATCACTGTTCTGACACCACTGAAAATTTAGGCTATTACACTAAATGTTATAAAATGAAATGGTAAGTTATGTTTCATGTTTTACGAACTTACTAAGTATTATGTGCTGACATAGTTTTCTTTTCTATGTTTTATAGATTATCGGAAGCTCGATTGGCTTAGAGGCTCATCAGAGATTTATCACACTATCTAGTATAAATTTCGGTAGTTTTTGATGTTTTGGTCAAGGTTATAATGGCATGTATAGGTGGACTTGTATTGGTATTTAGTTGAATTTTAGTTGATGATTTTGGCATGTTTAAGTTGTTTGGTTTTGGTATCTTTTGTTGCTTGCCAAAATATGTCATTTTGGGTACTTATGATGCATGAATGGTATGGCTCAAATGATATGTTTGAGATGAAGTGTTAATGCTCATATTTGTGGCATAATTTGTTAGAAGTTGAATTATGTTTGATGATGGAAATTGAACAAGTATGCATGTGTAGGTAAGCTTTGATGTTTGCTTGTGAGGTGCCTTGAAATGACATATTGGTTAATTGATTTAAGGTTGTTGAATTGGTCATCATATGTATGTTTTGTTAAGGTTTTGATGCACTGTTTAGGTACATAAGAGGTCTATAGGTATATGCATGTTATGGTGTTGGAAATGATTTGATTTTAGGCAAATTCAAGTTCACACGGCCTAAGACACAAGTGTGTGACTCAGCGGTGTGCCCACTGTAGATTTTATTACATAAAAGTCAAGCAGTTACATGGCCTAACACATGGCCTGACACATAGACATGTGGGGCTCTTTCGAGAGTTACACGGCCTGGAACACAGGCGTGTGACACAGCCGTGTTACCCTACTCAGTGAGTTACACGGGCGTGTGTCTCCCTGTAGTCAAATTTTTTTTAACTTTTTCTTAAACTTTCCAAATGTTTCCAGTTTGGTCCCAAATCGTTTCTAAGGTATTTCTTAGGCCTCGAGGACTCGATTTAGGGGCAATATTTATGTGAATTATTGTTGTATGACATGTTTATGATTATGTATGAGATGTCTACTTAAATGTTTTGATTGTATAATAATGCTCTGTAACCCTAATCCGGCGACGGATACGGGTTAGGGGTGTTACAAACCTACTTCTTTTAAGTTGGCTAATTGTAGTAGTGACCTTAAATGTACCAGATCTTGAGATTTATTTGGCATTAGAAGATCCCCAATTAACCCTACTATGAATGCTCACACATATTATTGTCTTTCAACGGCATTAGTTGAGTTGTCAATATAATTGAAATTGTCTGCTAACCATTTCATCTCTATCCGAATACCACTAAACTTGTCTGACACCTTGCCTAATAGTTGCTCGCAAATTGTGCTCTAATTGCCAACGCTTGCAAATTTCACTCCAATTGCCAATGCTCACAACCCTGTAACGATTGCCTCATCAACTAGTAAACTGAGTTGTAAAGCTATGGCTTCGAATGTAATTGTACACTCACCACAAGAAAGATAGAATGTATAGGTTTCAGGTCTCTATTTTTCTACCAAAGCGTTGATAAGTGTGGGATCCAATTTACTCCCCTCAGGCATACAAGACACATGTAAGAATCTTTCCTATTGTAAGTGTTGTTCAATAACACATGGTGCCCTAGCACTTAAATTGTGTATGTACGTGTCGAGTACCCGATCTTTGGTCTAATTATATAAACATAAAAAATTATAAAATTAATAGTGTTAACAATTTAATAATAAATTAATTGAATTTAATAATATTTTCTTACCATTTACAATTGAACACAGAAAATGTAATTGCCATGTTAGGAAATGTGCCCATATTATAATAAGCATGTTACTATTTTCTATTTATTTGAACGATGAATAAATAAATAAAGTTAATTTCACATTTCACTATTATGTCTTTTGTATTTCTGTCTTTCATATTTTGCATGAATAGTGAAATTATGATAAGAAAATATTAGCTCATTGATTGTCTAAGTTCAAACTGATAATAAGTGGCACTGTAAGAACATTTACATTGCGAGAAAGACAACTTAATTCATAGATAATTTTAACGAGTCCATAGCCTCGGAACAGTGGTTTCGAGACCACAAATCCGAGATAAAAATATTTATTATATGATTCTATGAGGTTTAAGTTATGAATGCATGCTTATGTGAAAGGTTCATGATGAAATTCTATGCATAAAATGTCTAATTGAATTTTAGGGACCAAATTGAATAAAAGCCAAAACTTACATTCTAGAAGCTTTAAGCATGAAATTGCTATAGATTATAAATTAGAGGGTCCTAATTAGCAATTTGACCAATTTCTATAATTTTGGAAAAAAAATGGACATGCATAGGAAAAATTGGAAAGAGAAACCATAAGGGCATTTTGGTCATTTGGTAATAAAAAGAATAAAAAGGGAAAAATCAAGTTAAAATGTTGTCCATCTTCCTCCTCAGCTGCCGAAATACCAAGACACAATAGCTAGGGTTTTGTTCAACATTTCCAAGCTCAATAGTAAGTGTTTCCCTAACCCATTTTTAATGTTCTTTGTATTTTTGAAGTCCCGGTAACATGATCTACCCATTTCTAGTTATATTTTAAGCTAGGGTTCATGTATGAAAATTGACCCATGTGTAACATGCATGTATTTTTTTGATTAATGGAGGAATATGAATGCTTGAGACATGGTAAACATCTTTTACTAGGTGATTTTTAGTGAAAACACCTAAATAAGGGACTTGGTTGTAAAAGCGTAATGGGAGGTAATAATGTGAAACAAAGGAAAATATGGGCTGATATGGGCCTAGTAAAGGTTCGACTAAGCTTGGGTAACAAGGAAAATGTATGCATTTCATTTTACGAGCCTAGGGACTAAATCGTAAATAAGTGAACAGTTAGGGGTAAAAGGGTAATTTTACCAAAACATGAGTTATGGACTGATTTGAACAATGTGAATAATAAATGAGTTAAATTTGGCATTATAGATCAAGAAAGACATGAACCGAGTCTTGATCGAGGGAAGAATAAAGTATACGACGATTAGGCTCGATTATTATCATTTTGTACCGAGGTAAGTACATATGTAAATAATGTGAAAATGTAATGTGTTTTAATGTATTGTTATTCCATGATCGTTATTATGTTAATATTGTATATGTTATGTTTATTAATGACATTGCAAGCATGAGAAATCTTATGGATGTTATTCCGACACTACGAGCAAGTGCAACCGAGATTTTCATGTACCAGTGAAGAAGTTACTATTATGTGAAGAAGAAATCCCGTTTGAACCTTAGGAATAGTTTAGGATATAAGTGACATGTCACTAGGAAATTATGAAGTCTGAACTTCTTGAGCAATCTAAGTTCGTGACGTATATGATATCCGAGCTCGTTGAGCGGTTCGAGTTCGTGAAACATGTGGTTAATCTGAACTTGTTGAGTGGTCCAAGTTCATGAGATATGTAGCATTCGAGCTCGTTGAGTGGTCCGAGTTCATTATGGATGTGGCACATGTGATTGGGTTCTACCCATGTTTATTTGGCACTTAGGTGCAAGGTTCCGTGTATCCATTAGTATTCCAAGAGTTTAAAGGGTAATTCAACGAGTAAGTCCAATGGTTGATATAAAAGAGGATACGATGAAAGTCCCGAGACGGGCATGGTAATGAAGGTAAAATTTTTGATTTGCTACGAGCATGTATAGGTACGTATGATGTACTCAATGATTCCTTGTGAAAGAATGATACATGAAGAGTGAGCAAGTTTATGTACGTGTATACATATGTGTATGTGAATATTTGATAAATGAGTTAGAATGCCTATGTGATGAATAATCTTGACAGACATGTTATTATACCTTGAATGGTCATGACATAATAATATTATTGCATATTATTTGCATGTGGACTTACTATGCTTAAATGCTTACTGCCCTCTCCTTTTCTTCCTTGTAGTTCCGCCAAGCTAGCTCGGGGATCAGATGTCGTCGGAGTGTTTGATCACACTATTAAAGGATCATTTGGTATAGTGAATGTGTTATTTTGAGTATGGCATGTATAGGGGACTTGGTTATTTTGAGATATGTGTCATGCCATTTAGCCATATTGTGATGGCCTCTGAAGTTGATGATTTGTTTTGTAATAGCTAAGTGTTATGGCCTATGATTGATCATTGGGTTGTAACCTAATTACCCGTGCATGCATGTGTTAATGCTTCGATGATATGATATGTTATTGCTTGATGGATGCATGATAATGTGTTAGTTATGTGTTTAAAGATAAGGGATGACTTGATGTTTTAAAATGACTATAGTCATGAATGCATAACTTGAAGTTTTGGGTAACAAGTATAACAACGCATGAAATTGGTGTGGAATGATTCTAAATAGTATAGTAAAATGAATGGACAATAAGATGACATTATGTTGATATGAAAGTGCTATGGAATCGAATATTGGAGTAACTAAATATGCCATATTGCATGTTATGAATTATGCCTAAGTGTATGAATAAATGAGGGTGACTATTGGCTTGGAGAATAGCCTTAAAATAGTCCGCAAAGGTAGACACACGGGCATGTGTCTGGACCATGTGTGACACACGGATAGCCCTATGGGCATGTGGTACAGCCGTGTGTCCCCCGCACTCAAATTTTCTACGTCAGTATGGATGGTAGTAAACACACGGGCAGAGACACGGCCGTATGTCTCAACTGTGTGGAGGACACAGCCTAGTAAACGGGCGTGTGCCTTGGCCGTGTGCCTGAATTTGAATGATGACATCATAAATAGAATGTCTAGGTTTTTGGACATGGGCAAACACACGGGCATGTCGAGGTCGTGTGACGGACACGGGCTAGGGACACAGGCGTGTGCTCAGCCATGTGAAAACTCGTATAGGTTCAAAATGAAAAATAATTCTACATGGGTAAGAGACACGGGCGTGTGCATTGCCTGCACATGGGTGTGTGAGGCATAACATAGAAAATCTTCTAAATTTTTCTTAAGTTCTTAGTTTGATCCTAGACCACCGTTAATGTATGTTTTGGGCCTCGTAAGCCCATACTAGGGACAATTTATGCATATATGAATGAAGTCTTTTAATGAAAAAATTTTATAGCCCTATTTTTGCATGAGTGATTATGTATGCCTTTGGTAATGCCTCGTATCCTATCCCGATCTCAGGTATGGGAAAGAGGTGTTACATTTAGTGGTATTAGAGCTATGGTTTAGTCAGTTCTCTGACTAGCCTAGCGTGTTTGAGTCTAGCTATACATGTTATACATATGTGATGATAGTGTGATGACTTCTGACAACATTAAAATGTGTTTTCATATAGTAAATGGATCTTGACCGAGCAGTGGCAGATGATGTAGAAAGTAACACGCCTGCTCCAGCTGAAGGAGCGGTGCCATCTGAAAGTAGACTTGAAACTGTTAGTAAAGGATATGGAGGCAGATAAGCCTTTCTCCTCATGATGAGCGCATGGTATACAGAGTTCGTTCGTACGAACCCTAATGCTCAACCTCCCCCATCTCCCCCAAATCCTCAACCCGCACCCATGATGCCTCAAGGTATGGAATTTATGAGATTTTTCAGAACACCAGTTGATGAAATTCGAGAGCAAGGTGTTGAGGAATTTAGGGAAATTCTAATGATGATCCTAAAATGGCAGAGTTCTGGTTAGAGAATTCGATAAAGGGTATTTGATGAATTATCTTGTACACCCAAGGAGTGCTTAAAATGTGCCATGTCCTTATTAAGAGATGCAGCATATCACTAGTGGAGAACTTTGATATCGGTGGTACCTCCAGAGAGAGTTACTCGGGATTTCTTTCAAGAGGAATTCCAGAAGAAGTACATTAGTGAGCAGTTGATAGATCAGAAGCGTAAGGAATTTTTGAATTTGAAACAGGGTCGTATGACAGTTAGTGAATATGAGAGAGAATTCGTCAGACTCAGTAAGTACTCTCGGAAATGTGTATCTTCCGAAGCTAAGATGTGCAGAAGATTTGAAGATGGTCTTAATGAGGATATAAGGACATCAGTGGGCATTCTTGAGTTAAAATAATTTGTGGTACTTGTTGAACGGGCTTGTAAAGCCAAAGAGCTGACTAAAGACAGGGGGAAAGCCGAGTCTGAGGCTAGAGATACTAGAAAAAGGTATATGAGTAAGTCATTGCCATATCAGTCTAAGAAATCTAGAGAGGTGTAGTCTCGTTCACATGTGTCAGCTGGATATTCATACGAGAATCGTAGAAAGTAGAATTCAGGTTTTAGACCCCAGGCTACATCCGTGGCAAGTATGGGTAATGCTATACTTTCCGAGGTTGAATGCCAACAATGCGGTAGACATCATTCTGGTAACTATAGAGTGAGTGAATGATTTTGTTTTAGATGTGGTTTTCTAGACCACTTTATTAAAGATTGTCCTGAGAGGATGGAGAAAGAAAGAATTCAAATTGCTAGGCAGAGTGGCGTAGTTTCTAAGGGAAGTCCTCCGAGAAATACCAGGAATGGGTCTAGTAGTAAAAATGTCGCAAGAGAAACAATAGTAAGATTTGAAGCTAGGGCTCCGGCTAGAGCCTACGCTATACGTGCATGTGAAGATGCAACTTCTCCTAATGTAATTACTAGTAAATTTTCTCTCTATGATACTAATGTTATTTCTTTGATAGACTCTGGCTCTATTCATTCGTATATGTGTATGAAATTGGCATCTAGTATGAATATACCTGTCGAGTCTAAAGAATTTATGATTAAGGCATCGAACCTGTTAGGAAAGCATGTGATAGTTGATAAAGTATGTAAAAAGTGCCTTTTTATGGTTAGAAGTCATTGTTTTCCGACCGACTTGATGTTGTTGCCGTTTGATGAATTTGATGTCATATTGGGTATGGATTGGTTGACACTATATGAGGCTATAGTGAATTGTAGACAGAAAGTTATGGAACTGAAATGTGGAAATGGTGAGATTCTTCGGGTTGAATCAGATGATGCAGGTAAGTTGCCAATGGTAATTTCTTCAATGTCTGCTCAAAAATGTATGAAAAAAAAGGTATAGAGCTTATTTAGCATATGTATTGAATACAAAGGAATCTGGGTTTAAAATCGAGTCAGTGCCAGTTGTGTGTGAGTACGCAGATGTATTTCCAGAGGAATTGTCAGGTTTGCCTCCAAATAGAGAAATTGGGTACTAAACTGATGCCAGGGACAGCACCTATTTCTATTACTCTGTATAGGATGGTAAAAGAATTGAAATCATAGTTGCAAGAGTTGACTGACAAGGGTTTTGCGAGACCGAGTTTTTTGCCATGGGGTGCTCCTGTGTTATTTGTGAAAAAGAAGGATGGTTCTATGAGGTTATGCATTGACTATCGACAGCTCAATAAGGTAATAATTAAAAATAAGTATCGTCTTCTAAGGATTGATGATTTATTTGACCAGCTAAAAGGAGCGACATGGTTCTCTAAGATACACTTGAGGTCTGGATATTATTAGTTACGAGTTAAAGAGTCTGATCTGCCTAAGACTGCTTTTAGAATAAGGTATGGTCACTACAAGTTCCTTGTTATGCCGTTTGGATTAACGAACGCTTGTACCGTGTTTATGGATTTGATGAACTTTGGATAAGTTTGTTGTGGTTTTTATAGATGATATTTTGATTTATTCTAGAGATGAGGTAGAACACGCCGAACACCTGAGAACTGTTTTGTAGATTTTGAGAGATAAACAGTTATATGCCAAGTTTAGCAAAAGCGAGTTTTGGCTATGAGAAGTTGGTTTTTTAGGCCACCTTATTTCGGGAGATGGTATACGAGTCGATCCCAGTAAAATTTCTGCTATTGTCGAATGGAAACTACCAAGGAATGTGACTGAAGTTAGGAGCTTTTTGGGTTTGGCTAGTTATTATAGACGATTTGTGAAAGGATTTTTTATAATAGCCACTCCTATGACGAAGATACTTTGAAAAGATGTCAAGTTTGAATGGATAAAGAAGTGCCAACAGAGGTTTGAGAAGCTAAAGGCATTATTGACAGAAGCACCAGTGTTAGTGCAACCGAAATTAGAGAAAGAGTTTGTGATTTACAGTGATGTGTCCTTGAGTGGACTAGGCTATGTGCTTATGCAAGAAGGCAAGGTAGTAGCTTATGCCTCGAGACAATTGAAGGTACACAAGAAGAACTATCCTATGCACGATCTAGAGTTGGCTGCTATTGTTTTTGTGTTGAAGATTTGGTGACATTATTTGTTCAGAGAAAAATGTCATGTCTATACAGATCATAAAAGTCTTAAATATTTGATGACTTAAAAGGATTTGAATTTGAGGCAACGAAGATGGCTTGAATTGTTGAAAGACTATGAGCTCGTGATTGATTATGACCCCAGTAAGGCAAACATGGTTGCCGATGCCTTGAGTAGAAAGTCTTTGTTTGTGTCTAGAGCTATGAATGCACGATTGACCTTATCCCATGATGGTACAATTTTAGCATAACTAAGAGCTAGACCGACCTTTCTTCGACAAATTTGTTATGCTTAGGAAGTTGATAAAGAGTTACAAGCTAAGAAAGCTCAGTGTGAGTTGAGCAGCGGATCAGATTTTCAGATAGATTCCGACGGTTGTTTGATGTTTTGTGATAGAATCTGTGTTTCGAAGAATGATGAGTTGATTCTGAATATTTTGCATAAGGCTCATAACGGAAGCATGTCAGTTCACCCAGGTAGCACGAAAATGTACAATGACTTAAAAAAAATGTATTGGTGGAATGGTATGAAAAGAGATATCTTTGAATTTGTATCGAGATACTTGATTTGTCAATAAGTAAATGCCAAACACCAGGTACCTTCAGGTTTGCTTCAGCCTATTTTAGTTCCTGAATGGAAATGGGACCGGATCACTATGGACTTTGTGACAGGCTTGCCATTGACACTGAGAAATAAAGATGCCGTATGGGTTGTGGTTGACAGATTGACTAAATCGACTCATTTTATACCGGTACGTGTTGATTATTCACTTGATAAGTCAGCAGAATTGTATATTTCTGAAATTGTGAGACTTCATGAAGTGCCTTTATCGATTATTTTGGATAGAGATCCGAGATTCACTTCACAGTTTTAGAAGAAGTTGCAAGAAACATTGGGTACAAAGTTAAACTTTAGTACTACTTTTCATCCACAGACTGATGGACAATCCGAGAGAGTGACTCAAACACTTGAGGATATGCTCAGATGTTGTGTTCTTAAATTCCAAGGTAGTTGGGAAAAATACTTACCTTTGGTTGAATTTGCCTACAACAATAGTTATCAGTCGAGCTTGAAAATGGCGTTCTACGAGGCATTGTATGGGCGTAAGTGTCGTACACCCTTGTATTAGACTGAGCTTAAAGAGAACGAGATTCATGGAGTTGATTTGGTTAAAAAAACCGAAGGAAAGGTGAAAGTAATTCGTGACTGTTTAAATGCGGCATCGGATAGACAAAAGTCATATGCAAATTTAAAAAGGAAAAAAATCGAGTATCAGGTTGACGACAAAGTATTCTTAAAAGTATCTCCATGGAAAAAGGTTTTGAGATTTGGCAGAAAAGACAAGTTAAGTCCTCGTTTTATAGGACCTTATGAGGTTACTGAAAGGATAGGACCTGTTGCTTATCGGCTAGCTTTACTGATCGAGTTAGAAAATATTCACGACATATTTCATGTATCTATGTTGCGCCGATATAGATTGGATCCTTCTCATGTGATTGTGCCGGCAGAGGTTGAAATCAGACCAGATATGACCTATGGTGAAGAACCGGTTAATATCTTGGCTCGAAAAGTCAAGCAATTAAGAAACAAAAGTGTTGCTCTAGTGAAAGTTCTATGGCAAAGGCATGGGGTTGAAGAGGCTACATGAGAGCCTGAGGAGGCTATGAAGAGACAATACCCAAACCTTTTTACCAGTAAGATTTTCGGGGATGAAAATCCCTAAAGGGGGAGAGTTGTAACATCCCGAATTAGGGCTTAGTCGAAACAATGGTTTCGAGACCATAAATCTGAGATAGAAATATTTAATATATGATTCTATGAGGCTTATGTTATGAATGCATGCTTTTGTGAAAGTTTCATGATGAAATTCTATGCATAAAATGTCTAATTGAATTTTAGGGACCCAATTGAATAAAAGGCAAAACTTACATTCTAGAAGCTTTAAGCATGAAATTGTTTTAGATTATAAATTAGAGGGTCCTAATTAGCAATTTGACCAATTTCTATAATTTTGGACAAAAATGGACATGCATAGGAAAAATTGGAAGGAGAAACCCTAACAGCATTTTGGTCATTTGATAATAAAAAGAATAAAAAGGGAAAAATCAAGTTAAAATGTTGTCCATCTTCCTCTTTAGCAGCTGAAATACCAAGACACCATAGCTAGGGTTTTGTTGAACATTTCCAAGTTCAATAGTAAGTGTTTCCCTAGCTTGTTTTTAATGTTCTTTGTATTTTTGAAGTCCCGGTAACATGATCTACCCATTTCTAGCTATATTTTAAGCTAGGATTCATGTATGAAAATTGAACCACATGTAACATGCATGTATTTTTTTGATTAATGGAGGAAAATGAATGTTTAAGACATGGTAAACATCTTTTACTAGGTGATTTTTAGTGAAAACACCTAAATAAGGGACTTGGTCGTAAAAGTGTAAATATGGGTGGTAATAATGTGAAACATAGGAAAATATTGGCTGATATGAGCCTAGTAAAGGTTTGACTAAGCTTGGGTAACAAGGAAAACGTATGCATTTCATTTTACGAGCTTAAGGACTAAATCGTAAATAAGTGAAAAGTTAGAGGTAAAAGGGTAATTTTACCAAAACATGAGTTATGGACTGATTTGAACAATTTGAATAATAAATGAGTTAAATTTGTCATTATAGATCAAGAAAGACTTGAACTGGGTCTCAATCGAGGGAAGAATAAAGTATACGACGATTATGTTCGATTATTATCATTTTGTACCGAGGTAAGTACATATGTAAATAATGTGACAATGTAATGTGTTTTAATGTATTGTTATTCCATGATCGTTATTATGTCAATATTGTATATGTTATATTTATTAATGACTTTGCAAGCATGAGAAATGTTATGAATGTTATTCCATCATTACGAGCAAGTGCAACCGAGATTTTCATGTACCAATGAAGAAGTTACTATTATGTGAAGAATAAATCCCATTTGAACCTTAGGAATAGTTTAGGATACAAGTGACATGTCACTAGGAAATTAAGAAGTCCGAACTTGTTGAGTGGTCCAAGTTCGTGACGTATATGATATCCTAGCTTGTTGAGCGGTCCGAGTTCGTGAAACATGTGGTTAATCCGAACTTGTTGAGTGGTCCAAGTTCGTGAGATATGTAGCATCCGAGCTCGTTGAGTGGTCCGAGTTCATTATGGATGCGGCACATGTGATTGGGTTCTACCCATGTTTATATGGCACTTAAGTGCAAGATTCCGTATATCCATTAGTATTCCAAGAGTTCAACGAGTAATTCAATGAGTAAGTCCAATGGTTGATATAAAAGAGGATACGATGAAAGTCCCGAGATGGGCATGGTAATAAAGGTGAAATTATTGAATTGCTACGAACATGTACAGGTACTATGATGTACTCAATGATGCCTTGTTAAAGAATGATACATGAAGAGTTAACAAGTTTATGTACGTGTATACATATGTGTATGTGAATATTTGATAAATGAATTAGAATGCCTAAGCGATGAATAATCTTGACAGACATGTTATTATACCTTGAATGGTCATGACATAATAATATTGTTGCATATTATTTGCATGTGGACTTATTATGTTTAAATGCTTACTCCCCTATCCTTTTCTTCCTTGTAGTTCCGCCAAGCTAGCTCGGAAATCGGAAGTCGTCAGAGTGTTCGATCACACTAACAAAGGATCATTTGGTATAGTGAATGTGTTATTTTGAGTATGGCATGTATAGGGGACTTGGTTATTTTGAGATATGTGTTATGCCATTTAGCCATATTGTGATGGCCTATGAAGTTGATGATTTGTTTTGTAATAGCTAAGTGTTATGGCCTATGATTGATCATTGGGTTGTAACCTAATTACCCGTGCATGCATGTGTTAATGCTTCGATGATATGATATGTTATTGCTTGATGGATGTATGATAAAGTGTTAGTTATGTGTTTAAAGATAAGGGATGACTTGATGTTTTAAAATTACTATAGTCATGAATGCATAACTTGAAGTTTTGGGTACAAGTATAACAACGCATGAAATTGGTGTGGAATGATTCTAAATAGTATAATAAAATGAATGGGCAATAACATGACATTATGTTGATATGGAAGTGCTATGGAATCGAATATTGGAGTAACTAAATATGTTATGTTACATGTTATGACTTATGCCTAAGTGTATGAATGAATGAGGGTGACTATTGGCCTGGAGAATAACCTTAAAATAGTCCATACGGGTAGACACACGGGCATGTGTCTGGACCATGTGTGACATACGGATAGACCCATGGGCGTGTGGTACAGCTGTGTGTACCCTGCACTCAAATTTTCTAAGTCAGTATGCATGGTAGTAAAGACACAGGCAGTGTAACACCCCTCGCCCGTATCCAATGTCGGGACATGGTTTGAGGTGCTACCGAACTTAAACTCAACCAATATTAGAAAATCGGGCCATAAAATTTTGATCAACTTAAAACTTTTTATCTCATAGGCAATCTATCCCTTGATTGGGCTTACGAGGCCCAAAACATACATTCGGGGTGGTTTGGGACCAAACTGAGGGATCAAGAAAAACTTAGAAAATTTCATGCTTTAGGGCCCCACACGCCCGTGTGGGTATATGGCACACGCCCGTGTGCTAGGGACATGCCCATGTCCTGCACCCGTGTGGCTAGTTTGATTTTTACAATTTTTCATAAAAAAAGTGCAGACTTCACACAGCCTAGACACACGCTCGTATCCTTTGCCCATGTCCTTTCACACGGCCACGACACGCCCGTGGCACAGCCCGTGTGCAAAAACCTGGGTATTCTATTTCTTACGTCAGCATTACACAGCCATGACACACGCCCATGTACTAGGCCCTGCCCTCCACACAGTTGAGACATACGGCCCTGTCTCTGCCCGTATGATAAATACAATGCATTCTGACTTAAAATTTCTAGGTGCAGGGGACACACGGCCTTCTCACATGCCCATGGGGTTGTCCGTGTGTCACACACGGCCTAGACACATGCCCGTGTGTCTACCCATGTGGAAAATATGAGGCTATTTACTAAGCCTCATTGCCACCCTAGTATGTCTATTTTCATGTCAACACCAACCAATACCAAATCAAGCATGATAGACATTTATTTAACCATGAAGATGCATCTATTATAGACTCAAAATGAATGTTACCCTCATTCAAGGCTTAATGTAAAATGTGGAAACTATTTCAAGCGAACACATTTGGCCAATTCTCAAAGACACAAAATAAAAAGATCTAGCCCTATACATGCCATAATCAAAAATATAAATCCAACTATACCGAGTATTATGACTGATAGTGTGATCGATATCTCTAACTTCAAGGGATCCTTGAGCTAATTAAGCGGCACTGAAAGAAAAAGGAAAGGAAAGATAGTAAGAACAAAGCTTAGTAAGTTACATATAAACAAATATACAACAACAATTTCAACATTAGTCATCATGCTCATAGCTCAAAGGTAAGCATAAACTTGACTTACTCATTACTGTCTACTCAAGTCACATTTTCTAATTTGAGCTCATTACTCATGCATACCAAATAGGTACCTATACCACTCACAACATTATTATACATTCCTTATTAAATCACTTTCGTAACCTTTAAAGTTGAACCTTTCGAAATACTACTAGATATTCTATAAGCCATAAACATGTGATAAGTTGCCGATGCTATGTCCAAAACATGGTCTTACACTGGCTATCATCATCGAAGCCGATGTCATGTCCCAGACATGGACTTATACTAGCTCTCATATATGCGTGCTGATGCATGTCCTAGACACGCCTTACACTGGCTATCATCGTCAAGGCCGATGCATGTCCGAGACATGTCTTGCACTGGCACTCATCTCTACACCGATGCCATGTCCCAGACATGGTCTTACACTGGCTCTCATAATGTGGCCGATGCATGTCCCAAACATGTCTTACACTAGCACACAAGTAACCCGAATGTTAAGGCACAAATATCCGGTTTGTTTCCTAGGGTTCCAATGGGATCTTTCAACTATCTCAATTATTTCTATGCATTCTCAATTCACAATCTAGCTATTCATGCTATATCAATTCAATGACAATTCGAATACATGTATTAACAATGTAGTTATATTAATTATATACAACTTACCTCGATTTACAAAATGTACTCGACTAGTCGATTTAGTCGATTTGCTTGGCTTTCCCCCAATCTAGGCTCAGATTTGGAAAAACTTGATCTATAACAACAAAATACCCTTATTTAATCACTAAATACAATTAGGAATTCATAAATTCACTTATTTGGTAAAATGACCATTTTGCCCCTAAACCTTGACAAAATGATCATTTTGCCCCTATGCTCGAAATTTGATTTTTATCGAATTTATTTATTTTTTAAGGCTATATGAACCTCTTTTAATCTTAAAGAAACTCCAAATTCCTACTATTTCACACATTTGTCACCTATTTTGTAACTTATGCAAAATAGTCCTCTTAGGTGTTTTCATGCTAACACCCTTCACAAAAGTTGTTTAGAACTCTTTTAAGACTCGTATTCTTCCATATAAACTCAGTAACTATTATAAATCCATTCATGGCAAAGCTCTAAACTCTTAATCATTTTGCAACCTAGACCCCTCATTTGAAAGCTCATGCTTCAAGGGTCTCAAAAATGCAAAAATCTTCAACAAAGGGTATAGAAATCACTTACTTGTGAGTGCTTTACGTTGCTGAAAATTTTAAGCTCTTAAAACCCCCTTAAATGGCTTATTTTCGGTAGAGAAAGAAGATGAAAAAGAGATGATATCATCCTTCCTTGATTTATTTCTATTTTAGTCAAAATAAGCCACCTAACTCACCAAATTTTAAGATTTTTGTCCCCTCTTTAACTCTATGGCCGGCCAAGCATTCTAAAAAGGGTCTAGTTGCCCTTTAAAAACCTCAAATTTTAATTCTCTTGTTAATTAACACATTTGGGTTCTAAATTGTAACTTTTTCCTTTTATGTGATTTAGTCCTTTTTCGCAATTTGGCTCTCAAAGGTCAGAATTAACTTACCAAAATTTTCATGCACTAATGTAATCTTACTATAACCTCATTATAATAATAAATAATTTTCCCAATTTTGGATTTGTGGTCCTGAGACCACTGTTCCGACTAGGCCCTAGTTTGGGCTGTTACATTTCTCCCATTTTAGGGATTTTCGTCCTCGAAAATCTTACCTGTGAATAAGTTTGGGTACTGCTCTCTCAAAGACTCCTCGGGTTCCCATGCGGCTTCCTCGACTCCATGTCTATGCCACAATACCTTCACTAGAGGTATATTCTTATTTCTTAACTGTTTGACCTCTCAAGCTAAGACCTTGACCAGCTCCTCACCATAAGTTATATCCGGAAGAATCTCAACTTTAGTTGGTGCAATTACATACGAAGGGTCTGATCTGTACCGGTGTAACATGGACACATGAAACACATTGTGGATCTTTATTAACTTCGGTGGCAAATTCAATCGGTAGGCAATAGACCCTACGTTCTCGGTAGTCTCATAAGGTCCTATGAAACAAGGACTCAACTTGCCCCTCTTTCCAAACCTGAGGACTTTCCTCCATGGAGAAACTTTCAAAAATACTTTATCACCTACTTCAAACTTAATTTCCTTTCATCCCAAATCCACGTAGGATTTTTGTCTATCCGATGTGGCTTTTAGACAGTGACGAATCACTTTAAGTTTCTCTTCAGCCTCTTTGACCAAATCAACCCCATGAATCTGATTCTCTCTCAACTTAGTCTAGTATAAGGGCGTTCGACAGTTTTGCCCGTACAAGGCCTCATAAGGCGCCATCTTCAGACTTGACTGATAGCTGTTGTTGTAGGCGAATTCAACCAATTGCAAGTATTTTTCCCAACTTCCTTGAAATTCGAGAACACAACATCTCAACATGTCCTCTAAGATCTGTATCACTCTTTCCAACTGTCCGTCAGTTTGCGGATGAAAAGCCATACTGAAACTCAGCTTGGTTTCCAAAGCCTCTTGTAACTTTTTTCAAAACCTTAAGGTAAACCTCGGATCTCTATCTGACACAACCGACAATGGCACTCCATGACGCTTTACAATCTCAAGGGAGTAGTTGGTACGCACTGGTACAAAGTGTGCTGACTTAGTTAATCTATCGATAATAACCTATATTGCATCTTTTTTTTTCGGGGTTACTGGAAAACTGGTAACGAAGTCCATAGTGGTACGATCTCTTTTCCACTCAGGGACCATAATAGGTTGAAGTAAACCCAAAGGTACTTAATGTTTAGCCTTTACTTGTTGAGACACTAGGCACTTGGAAACAAATTCTGAGATGTCTCTTTTCATACCCGACCACTAATACATTTTCTTAAGGTCATTGTACATTTTTGTACGACCCGGGTGAACAGATAAGCAACCACCATGAGCCTCACTCTAAATCTTTTGAATAAGTTCATTGTCTTTGGGTACACAAACTCTGTCTCTGAACGTTAAACATGCACCGGTACCGATACGAAAATCTGATTCAATTTCTGACTCACACTGATTTCTCTTGGCTTGCAACATCTCATCACTTCTCTGAGCTTCTCGGATCTCGTGTAAAAATGTCGATCTAGCCTTCAACTTGACTAGAACCATCATTAGATACAGTCAACTAAATACTCAAGGCTCTTAAGGCAAATAACGACTTCCTACTCAGGGCGTCGGCGACTACATTCGCCTTTTCCGGATGGTAGTCGATAACTAACTCATAATCTTTTAACAGCTCAATCCATCGGTGTTGCCTCAAATTCAATTCCTTTTGAGTCATCAAGTACTTAAACTCTTATGGTCGGTGAATACCCTGCATTTCTCTCTAAACAAATGGTGTCTCTAAATCTTCAAAATGAACACTACAGCCGCAAGTTCTAAATCATGGGTTGGGTAATTTCTCTCGTGTTGCTTTAGCTGTCTCGAGGCATAGGCTATAACCTTGCCTTCTTGTATAAGTACACACCCCAAACGAATTAAAGAGGCATTACTATAAATCACAAACTCTTTGCCCGACTTTGGTTGCACTAACACTGGGGATTCCGTTAATAAGGTCTTTAATCTCTCAAAACTTTGTTGACATTTTTCGGTCCATTCAAACTTGACGTCCTTTTGCAACAGCCTAGTCTTCAGGGTAGCTATCATAGAAAATCCATTTATAAATCGTCTGTAGTATCCGACTAAACCCTAAAAGCGTTGAACCTCCATTACATTCTTTGGCGATTTCCAATCCACAACAGCGGAAATCTTATTTGGATCAACTCAGATTCCATCACCCAACACAATATGTCCTAGGAACCTAACCTCTTTAAGCCAAGACTCACTCTTGCTGAACTTGGTGTATAATCTCTTGTCTCTCAAGGTTTGCAACACAACCCTCAGATGCTCTGCGTGCTCTCTCTCATCACGCGAGTAGATCAGTATGTCATCGATAAAGATGACAACAAACTTATCTAGATACGACCTGAATATATGGTTCATCAAATCTATAAATACCACTGGGGCATTAGTCAAACCAAAGGGCATGATTAGAAACTCATAATGCCCATATCTTGTCCAAAACGTAGTCTTCGGCACATCTCGCTTTTTAACCCTTAACTGATAATAACCAGACCTCAGATCGATCTTAGAAAACACGGTAGCTCCCTTCAACTAATCAAACAAATCACCGATCCTTGGTAAAAGGGTATTTGTTCTTCATTGTTACCTTGTTGAGTTGCCCAGAGTCAATGTATAATCTCATCGACCCATCTTTCTTCTTCACAAAGAGTACCGGAACACCCCACGGAGAATAGCTTGGTCTCGCAAAGCCCTTGTCTGTCAGATCTTGCAACTATGCTTTCAACTCTTTTAGCTCTTTTAGGGCCATCGTATACGGAGTGATCGAAATAGGTGTCGTACCATGAACCAATTCAACTTCAAACTCGACTTCTTTCACTAGGGTATTCCAGGTAATTCCTCTGAAAACACGTCCGTGAACTCGCAGACTACTGGCACTGATTCTATCTTTAACTCTGACTCTTGAGTATTCAGTACAAAAGCTAAATAAGCCGTATACTTCTTTTTAAAATATTTCTCAGCAGTCAATGATGATATTACCATAGGCAGGTTATCTGACTCATCTGGTCCAACTCGAAGAACATCCCCTTCCTCACATCTTAACTCAATTACTTTTCTTCCACAGTCTACTACGACACCATGGGAGGTCAGCCAATCCATCCCAAGAATTACATCGAATTCATTAAACGGAAATAACATCAAGTTGGCTGGAAAACAATGGCCTCTAGTAATCAAGGGACAATCTCTACATACTTGGTCCACTAATACATGCTTGCCTAACGGGTTGGACACTTTTATTACAAACTTATTGGACTCTACTAACATGTTTATATGAGGCATCAATTGCATACAAATGTAAGAGTGGGTAGACCCCGGGTCAATTAAAGCAACAACAGTTATATCATAGATAGAAAAGGTACCCGTGATCACGTCGGGGGACTCTGCCTCTTCTCGGGCACGTATAACATAGGTCATCGCTGGTGCTCTACCTTCAGACCTCGTCGTGGCATCTCTTGACGCGCCTCTACCACTAGTCCCACTCTCTGGGTTCTTTTGTGGCCTACTCTTCAAGGGAGCACTACTTGCTTTCATATCTTATTTTCTTCCTCTCTTGTCTATCTGAGGACAATCACGAATAAAGTGGTCAAGTGACCCACACTTGAAAGAACCCTTCTCGTTTACTCGGCATTCACCTAAGTGATGTCTCCCACATTGAGTACACTATTGCCTATTTGGCTGAGTACTACCAACACTAATGACTGAAGTAGTCTGAGCTTTAGATGCCATATTCTGTTGATTCTTGTTTCTCCTCAAATACTCCACCAAAGCATTCAATTGGGTAGTAAATTATTTTGATTGCTTAGATGATGATTGATGTGCCTTACCCATCTGTCTTTTCTTTAGATCCTGCGACTCAATGGTCATTTTCCTCCTCTCTTTTATCAGCTCCTCTGCCTTGCACGCTCTCTCGATGAGCACCACCAATTCTCTTATTTCTAAGATGCCCACAAACACTCGGATATCTTCATTGAGGCCATCCTCAAACCTCTTACACATGGTATCTTCAGTGGATATGGATTCCCGCACATACTTACTGAGTTTTACAAACTCACGCTAATATTCTGTCACGGTCTTATTGTCCTACTTCAACTCTAAAAATTCCTTCCTTTTCTGGTCTATGTACCTCTGGCTAATGTACTTCTTTCTAAACTCTTCTTGGAAAAATTTCCAAGTTACTTTTTCTCTCAGTACCACAGACACGAGGGTATTCCACCACTGATAAGCCGAATCCCATAGGAGTGACGTCGCACACTTCATGCACTCATCAGGTGTGCATGATAATTCATCAAATACTCTTATGACATTTTCTAACCAAAACTCTGCCTTCTCTGGGTCATCATCTAAGTTAGCCTGGAATTCCTTGACCCCTTGTTTTCGGATCTTGTCAATCGGAGGCTTCTCTCTTTTAAGCATGTCCGCACCTTGCGGAGCTACCAAGGCATACTGAGGAATCGGAGGAGGTGGGAGAGGTGGAGTGTTCAGGTTTACACGAACAAACTCCATATACCAAGCGTCCATCATTCGGAGGTAGGCTTCTCTAGCCCCTTCGTATTGGTCCATACTCACGGGCTCGCTCTTTACAATTTTAAGTTTCTGAGAATTTTAAGCTCTTAAAACCCCCTTCAATGGCTTATTTTCGGTAGAGAAAGAAGATGAAAAAGGGATGATATCATCATTCCTTGATTTATTTCTATTTTAGTCAAAATAAGCCACCTAACTCACCAAATTTTAAGATTTTTATCCCCTCTTTGACTCTATGGCTGACCAAGCATTCTAAAAAGGGTCTAGTTGCCCTTTAAAGACCTCTAATTTTAATTCTCTTGTTAATTAACACATTTGGGTTCTAAAATGCAACTTTTGCCTTTTATGCGATTTAGTCCTTTTTCGCAATTGAGCTCTCAAACGTCAGAATTAACTTACCAAAATTTTCATGTACTAATGTAATCTTACTATAACCTCATAATAATAATAATAATAAATAATTTTCCCAACTTTGGATTTGTGGTCCCGAGACCAATGTTTCGACTAGGCCCTAATTCGGGCTATTACATGCGGAGACACGGCCGTGTGTCTCAACCGTGTGGAGGACACGGCCAGGTAAACGGGCGTGTGCCTCAATTTGAATGATGACATCATAAATAGAATGTCCAGGTTTTTAGACATGGGCGAACACATGGGCGTGTCGAGGCCGTGTGAGGGACACGGGCATGTGCTCGGCCGTATAGAAACCCCTGTAGGTTCGAAATAAAAAATAATTCTACACGGGTAAGGGACACAGACGTGTCCCAAGCACACAGACGTGTGCATTGTGTGAGGCATAACATAGAAAATCTTTAAATTTTTCTTTAGTTCTCGATTTAGTCCCGAACCACTGATAAACCATAATTTATACATATTTTTATCCCATTTTTGGCATATTTATGGATGATTTATCATTAGTTTTAATGAATTCAATGCTCCTCATCCTTTAATTTTATGTTTTATATTCAGATAAGTATAAGAAAGTGAAAAGTGCAAGAAAAAGGCCAAAAATGGACAAAATAGGTTTATTTTAGTACTACACACGGTCTAGACACTTCCACATGGGTAATCCACATGCCCGTGTGAGACACAAGGGTAGGCCACACGCTCGTATGTCATGGCTGTGTCGACTTAAAACCATGTCAAAATTACACACGACCTGCGCACCATCACACGGGCGTGCCATACGACCTTGTCCTTGTCGTGCCCAAGTCTAATTCTATTCGGAAAAGGCTAATTTTGGGCTACTTTGGGCATTCCAAAGTCTATATAAACACCCTAGAAGAGGATCAAAGGGGGACACGAAGAATAAAAGGTAGAGAATACTCGAAGGCAGCCATCTGATGTGCTTATTTAGTGGAGCAAAAGTCTCTATTTAAGAGTAGATCTAGCATTATTAAGCGGAGTTGAATGCAATCCTAAACATAGGACAACGTAAATCTGTCGAATTAGAGTCAAATCTAATAAGGGAATCCATAGATCGATTAATGCGATAATAGGAGTTTTAATTAGAAAGAGATTTCAATTAATCAACCTAGAGTCAGTTGTTTTTAGTCTCGAGATAGATATTAACATAAATCTAGGATTTTTACGGATTAAGTCAAGTGAATAAATCGTCTAATTCAGAAGTAATAAGTGAAGTCTAGGTGGATCCTTCCTTGGGTATTACTTCTCCATCGGTTTTCCAACAGTGTTTTCCAACTTTTACCTCTATCGTGCTCTTAGTTAATTAAATAGTTAATCTTAGTTTAAAAACATCCATTTTATTCTTAGGCTAGATAATAAAAAGATAGTAATTACTAGTACTTTTAGTCCTTGTAGATATGATATTTTCGGTCTCATCATAACTATACTACTGTTCGATAGGTGCACTTGCCTTAGTCGAATTTTTAGTTAGTTTAGCGACCATCAAGTTTTTGGCGCCATTGCTGGGGACTAAGATATTAGGAAAGCCTAATTTTTATTACTTTAGCCCTTTTTTTTATTGCAATTTATTTTTACTTTTAATTTACTAATTTTTCTCCTAGGAACGCCTAATTTTTATTACTTTAGCCATTTTTTTATTTTTATTGCAATTTATTTTTACTTTTAATTTACTAATTTTTCTCTTATTTGCTTCTAGTAGGTTTTTATAGTTTATGGCTAGAAGAAACCCGTCAGGGCCTCTACTTTTTTACAGTGAAATTGAAAGCACAGCTCACAGAAACCATAGAAAAATAAGGCGGAGCTTACAGTATATAGAGGAAGAACACGAGGACGATACCAATACTACCGAGGAGATGGCTAAAAACCAAAATAATCCGCTACCTCCTGTGGTTGCTGCAAATGCTATAAATCAGAATCCTGCTCCTCGTACTATGTATGATTATGCTAAGCCTACTTTAATGGGAACTGAATCACGTATTGTTAGACACGTTGTTTCTGCAAATAATTTTGAACTAAAACCTAACATGATTCAAATGATACAACAGTTTGTTCAGTTTGATGGTTTGCAGGACGAGCATCCAAACACTCATTTAGCAATTTTTTTGGAATTCTGCTACACCTTTAAGATCAATGGCATTTCTGACGATATCATTTGCCTTCAGTTTTTTCCCTTTTCATTACGGAATAAGGCTAAACAGTGGTTGAACTCGTTACCATGAGGGTCCATTACTACTTGGGAACAAATGATCGAAAAATTTTTGCTTAAATATTTTCCGCCAGCTAAAACGGCTAAATTGAGGAATTATATCTCTTCTTTTGTGCAGATGGATTTAGAAACACTTTATGATGCATGGGAGAGATACAAGGATTTATTGAGAAGGTGCCCTCACCATGGGTTACCTTTTTGGCTACAGGTTCAAACTTTCCACAACGGTTTGAATCCCTCAACTAGACAAATGATCGATGCAGCTGCTGGTGGAACCATCAATAATAAGACACCTGAAGAGGCTTATGAGTTCATAGAAGAGATGTCACTAAACAATTATCAGTGGCAAGTCATGAGGATAAAGTCGACAAAAGCAGCCGGTGTTTTTAACGTCGACTCGATTACTATACTTTCAAATCAGGTAGAACTTTTGAATAGAAAGATTGATGGTTTATTTGGTTTTACAAGGTACATCCAGTAATGTAATGTGATGCAAGTGGAGATGGAACGAGCAATTCAGAATACCCACCCTATGGTCCTAACATAGAGAATGAGCAAATGAACTATATGGGTAATAATCCTCAACCTCAAAATAATCCTTACATTAATACTTACAATGCAGGTTGGAGGAATCACCCAAATTTTTCATGGGGAGGACAACGAAATCAAAGACCACCACCACCGCCAGGCTTTCAGCAACAACCTTTTCAACAGAAAAAGAAACTAAACCTCAAAGAAATGTTGGAAAAATTTATTTCGTGTTAGAAACTCGCTTTCAGAATACTGAATCTGCACTTAAAAACCAAAAACATCAATCCAAGGGCTCGAGACCCAAATTGGTCAACTCGCCAAACTGATTTCTGAACGACCACAAGGTAGCCTACCAAGTAACACTGAAACTAACCAAGGGAGCAACTTCATGCCATTACTGTGCACAATGATGAAGGGTTAGTTAAAGGTGAACCAAAACCGAGGCAAGACAATGTGGTAGATAAAGGTAAGGTTGAGGTAAGTAATGATAAATAGAAACTAGGTAAGTAATGATAAATAGAAACTGGTAAGCAAAGAGTATAAACCTCGTTGCCATACCCCAATGCGACAAGGAAAGACCACATGGACGAAAAATTCAATAAATTTCTTAAATTATTAAAAAAATTACATGTTAACTTACCGTTTATTGAAGCTCTTTCGCAGATGCCAAACGCAGTTAAATTTTTAAAAGAGTTTTTATCAAACAAACGGAAGTTAGATGAGCCATCACATGTGGAGTTAAATGCAGTCTACTCAGCTATTCTACAAAACAAGCTACCCAACAAACTGAAAGATCCAAGGAGTTTTACGATTCCTTATTTAATTGGTAGTTTAAATGTTAACAATACTTTAGCTGATTTAGGGATAAGTATTAATGTTATGCCTTATAAAATGTTTAAATAACTAGGTCTTGGGAAACCCAAACAAACTAGGATGAGCGTTCAATTGGCTGATAAAACCATTAGATTTCCTGGGGGTATAATTGAATATGTGCTTGTTAAAATCGACAAGTTTATATTTCCAGTAGACTTTGTTGTTTTAGACATGGATGAGGATAGTGACATTCCTTTAATTTAGGACGACCCTTTTTAGCAACTACTAGGACTATTATTAATGTCGGTATAGGTGAGTTAATACTTCGGGTAGGCGATGACATGATTAAACTCCAAGCTCGTGATTCTGTCAGAAAGACTAGTGATCGAGATGATTACACAAGTTCTTTTAATGTGCGTAACCTTGTTGTTCAACCCTCTTTGCAGGAAAAACTTTCGAGAAGTACAAAGGAGCCACGTTCCAGTTCATGTAATGACAAGACTATCCATGAAGAGCGAAGGCTACAGATCGAGGAACTAGATGAATGGCGACCACAGATTAAGGAGAAACCGAGAATACACGATGAATCAAGGTAGTGCCATGACAAACTTAAAGCTGAATCGAATCAACTTAAGGTTGGAGACAAAGTACTGTTAGATGAAGCATACCCTCGTGTTGCCACTTCTGAACCTAATGGAGCAATCCCTTTTGGGTACTCAACGTTTTCCCATACAATACAGTAGAGGTAACTCATTCCAAATTCAGTACTTTTAAGGTAAATAGTACTCGTCTAAAACCTTATTTTGATAAGATTGATAGCAGGAATGAAGAGTTTCAACTCCTCGAACCACCATGACCGTACAAATATGAGGTGATTCGAGCTTAGACTTTAATTAAGTACTTCTCGGGAGGCAACTTGTAACACCCCTTGCCCGTATCCAAAGTCAGGATAGGGTTTGAGGTGCTACTGAACGTAAACTCAACCAATATTAGAAAATCGGGCCATAAAATTTTGATCAATTTAAAACTTTTTATCTCAAAGGCAATCTGCCCCTTGATTGGGCTTATGAGGCCCAGAACATACGTTCGAGGTGGTTCGGGACCAAATTGAGGGCTCAAGAAAAACTTAGAAAATTTTATGCTTTAAGGCCTCACACGCCCGTGTGCTATGGACATGCCATGTCTTGCACTCGTGTGGCCAATTTGATTTTTACAATTTTTCATAAAACAAGTGCAGACTTCACACCACCTGGACACATGCCCGTGTCCTTTACCTGTGTCCTTTTACACGGCCACGACACGCCCGTGGTGCAGCCCGTGTGTAAAAACTTAGGTATTCTATTTCTGACGTCAGCATTACACGGCCATGGCACACATCCGTGTACTAAGCTGGCTCCATACGGTTGAGACACACGGCCGTATCTCTGCCCATGTGATAAATACCATGTATTCTGACTTGAAATTTCTAGGTGCAGGGGACACACGGCCGTGTCTCTACCCGTGTGATAAATACCATGTATTCTGACTTGAAATTTCTAGGTGCAGGGGACACACGGCCTTCCCACATGCCCATGGGGTTGTCCGTGTATCACACATTGCCTAGACACATGCCTATGTGTCTACCCGTGTGGACAATATGAGGCTATTTACCAAGCCTCATTGCCACCCTAGTATGCCAATTTTTATATCAATACCAACCAACACCAAAACAAACATTATAGACATTCATTTAACCATGAAGATACATCTATTATAGACTCAAAATGGATGTTACCCTCATTCAAGGCTTAATGTAAAATGTGGAAACTATTTCAAGCCAACACATTTGGTCGATTCTCAATGGCACAAAATAATAAGATCTAGCCCTTTACATGCCATAATCAAAAATATAAATCCAACTATACCGAGTATTACGGCTAATAGTGTGATTGATATCTCTGACTTCAAGGGATCCTTGAGTTAAATAAGCGGCACTGAAAGAAAAAAGAAAGGAAAGAGAGTAAGCATAAAGCTTAGTAAGTTGCATATAAATAAATATACAACAATAATTTCACCATTAGTCATCATGCTCATGGCTCAAAGGTAAGCATAAACTTGACTTACTCATTACCGTCTACTCAAGTCACATTTTCTAATTTGAGCTCATTACTCATGCATACCGAATAGGTACCTCTACCACTCACAACATTATTATACTTTCCTTATTAAATCACTTTTGTAACTTTCAAAGTTGAACCTTATGGAATACTACCAGATATTCTGTAAGCCTCAAACATAGGATAAGTTGCCGATGCCATGTCCCAGACGTGGTCTTACACTAGCTATCATCTTCGAGGCCAATGCCATGTCCCAAACATGGTCTTACACTAGCTCTCGTACATACGTGTTGATGCATGTCTCGGACATGTCTTACACTAGCACAACTCTTAGTCGATGCATGTCCCAGACATGTCTTACACTGGCTATCATCATCGAGGCCAAGGCATGTCCCAGACATGTCTTACACTAGTACTCGTCTCTATGCCGATGCCATGTCCCAGACATGGTCTTACACTGGCTCTCATAATGTGGCCGATGCATGTCCCAGACATGTCTTACACTGGCACACAAGTAATTTGAATGTTAAGGCACGAATATCCGGTTTGTTTCCTAGGGTTCCAATAGGATCTTTCTACTATCTCAATTATTACAATGCATTCTCAATTCACAATCTAGCAATTCATGCTTTATCAATTCAATTAAAATTTGAATACATGTATTAGAAATGTAGTTATATTATTTACATACAACTTACCTCGGTTACAAAATGCACTCGACTAGTCGATTTAGTTGATTTGCTTGGCTTTCCCTCGGTATAGGCTCAAATTTGGAAAAACTTGATCTATAACAACAAAATACCCTTATTTAATCACTAAGTACAATTAGGAATTAATAAATTCACTTCTTGGGTAAAATGACCATTTTGCCGCTAGACCTTAGCAAAATGACCATTTTGCCCTAATGCTCAAAATTCAATTTTTATCGAATTTCTTTATTTTTTAAGGCTATCCAAACCTCTTTGACTCTTATAGAAACTCCAAATTCCCACTATTTCACACATTTATCACCTATTTTGCAACTTATGCAAAATAGTCCTTTTAGGTGTTTTCATGCTAACACCCTTCACAAAAAGTTGTTTAGAACTCTTCTAAGACTACAGTCACTAGCTCCAAATCATGGGTTGAATAATTTCTCTCGTGTGGTTTTAGCTGTCTCGAGGTGTAGGCTATAACATTGCCTTCTTGCATAAGCACACATCCTAAACCATTTAAAGAAGCGTCGCTAAAAATCACAAACTCCTTGCCCGACTCTAGCTGCACTAACACTAAGGCTTCCGTTAACAATGCCTTTAATCTCTCAAAACTTTGCTGACACTTTTTCGTCCATTCAAACTTGACATCTATTTGGAGTAGTTTAGTCATCGGGGTAGCTATCATAGAAAATCCATTTACAAATCGTCTGTAGTATCCAGCTAAACCCAAAAAGCTTCGAACCTCCGTTACACTCCTCGACGGTTTCCAATCCACAATAGCGAAAATCTCATTTGGATCGACTCGGATTCCCTCACCCGACACAATATGTCCTAGAAACTTGAACTCTTTAAGCCAAAACTCACTCTTGCTGAACTTGGCGTATAATCTCTTGTCTCTTAAGGTTTGCAACACAACCCTCAGATGATCTGCGTGCTCTCTCTCATCACGTGAGTAGATCAGTATGTAATCGATAAAGACGACAATAAACTTATCTAGATATGGCCTGAATATATGGTTCATTAAATCCATAAATACCACCGGGGCATTAGTCAAACCAAAAGGCATGAGGAGGAACTCATAAATCCCATATCTTGTCCGAAATGCAGTCTTCGGTACATCTTTCTCTTTAACCCTTAGCTGATAGTAGCCAGACCTCAGGTCGATCTTAGAAAACACGGTGGCTCCCTTTAATTGATCGAACAAATCATCAATCCTTGGTAAAGGGTATTTGTTCTTCACAGTTACCTTGTTGAGTTACCTATAGTCGATATATAATCTCATCGACCCATCTTTCTTCTTTACAAAGAGTACCGGAGCTCCCCATGGAGAATAGCTTGGTCTTGCAAAGCCCTTGTCTATCAGATCTTGTAACTGTACTTTCAACTCTTTCAACTTGGTTGGAGTCATCCTATACGGGGTGATCGAGATGGGTACCATTCTAGGAACTAATTCGATCTCAAACTCAACTTCCCTCATTGGAAGTAATCCGGGTAACTCTTCCGGGAACACATCTATGAACTCGCAGACTACTAACACTGATTAAATCTTTAATTCTGACTCTTGAGTATTCAGCACAAAAGCTAAATAAGCTTCATACTTCTTTTTCAAATATTTCTCAGCAGTCAATGACGACATTACCATAGGCAGGTTATCTGACTCATCTAGTCCAACTCGGAGAACATCCCCGATCTTCACATCTTAACTCAATTACTTTTCTTCCACAGTCTACTACAACACCATGGGAGGTCAGCCAATCCATCCCAAGAATTACATCGAATTCATTAAACGGCAACAACATCAAATTGGTCGGGAAACAATGGCCTCTAATCATCAAGGGACAATTTCTACATACTTGGTTCACTAATACATGCTTGCATAACGGGTTGGACACTTTTATTACAAACTTAGTGGACTCTACTGACAAATTTATAAGAGGTATCAATTCCATACAAATGTAAGAGTGGGTAGATCCCGGGTCAATCAAAGTAACAACAGTTATATCATAGATAGAAAAGGTACCCGTGATCATGTCAGGAGACTCTGCCTCTTCTCGAGCACGTATAGCATAGGTCCTCACTGGCACTTTACCTTCAAACCTTGCCGTGGCATCTCTTGATGCACCTGTACCACCAGTCCCACTCCCGAGATTCTTTTGTGGCCTACTCCTCAATGGAGCACTACTTGCTTTCATATCTTATTTTCTTCCTGTCTCATCCATCTCAGGACAATCACGAATAAAGTGGTTATGTAACACCCCTCACCTATATCCAACGCCAGAACAGGGTTTGAGGTGCTACCGAACTTAATCTCAACCAATCTTAGGAAATCGAGCCGTAAAAATTTGCTCAATTTGAAAAATTTTCATTTCATATTCAATTTGTCCTTTAATAGGGCTTACGGGGCCCAAAACATACCCTCAAGGTGGTTCGAGACCAATCTGAGGGCTTTAGAAAAACTCAGCGAAATTCATGCTTAAAGGCTCCATATGCCCGTGTGGGTATATGTCACATGCCCGTATGCTATGGACATGCCCATGTCTTGCACCCGTGTGGCCAATTTGATTTTTACAAATTTTCATAAAATAAGTGCAGACTTCACACGGCCTGGACACACGCCCGTGTCCTTTCACACGGCCATGACACGCCCATGGTGCAGCCCGTGTGTAAAAACTTGGGTATTTTGTTTCTGACGTTAGCATCACACGACCATGGTACAAGCTCATGTACTAGGTCGTACCCCTCCCCATGGCTGAGACACACGGCCGTGCCTCTACCCGTGTGACCAATACCTAGCATTCTAACTTAAAATTTCTAGGTGTAGGGGACACACGGCCTTCTCACACACCCATAGGGCTATCCGTGTGTAACACACGGCCTAGACACACACGCTTGTGTGTCTACCCGTATGGACAATATAAGGCTATTTACCAAGCCTCATTTCCACCCTAGTATGCCCATTTTCATATCAATACCAACTAATACCAAAACAAGCATGATAGACATTCATTTAACCATGAAGATGCATCTATTATAGCCTCAAAATGAATGTTACCCTTATTCAAGGCTTAATGTAAAGTGTGGAAACTATTTCAAGCCAACACATTTGGCCAATTCTCAAAGACACAAAAATAATAAGGTCTAGCCCTATACATGCCATAATAAAAAATATAAATCCAAATATACCGAGTATTTTGGCTGATAGTGTGATCGGTATCTCTGACTTCAAGAGATCCTTGAGTTAAATAAGCGGCACTAAAAGAAGAAGGAAAGGAAAGAGAGTAAGGATAAAGCTTAGTAAGTTACATATAAACAAATATACAACAATAATTTCACCATTAGTCATCATGCTCATGGCTCAAAAGTAAGCATAAACTTGACTTACTCATTACCGTCTACTCAAGTCACATTTTTTAAATTGAGCTCATTACTCATGCATACCGACTAGGTACCTGTACCACTCACAACATTATTATACTTTCCTTGTTAAATCACTTTTGTAACTTTTAAAGTTGAACCCTTCGTAATACTACCGGATATTCTGTAAACCTCAAACATGAGATGAGTTACCGATGCCATGTCCCAGACATGGTCTTACACTGGCTATCGTCTTTGAGGCTGATGCCCTGTCCCAGACATGGTCTTACACTAGCTCTCGTATATACGTGCTCTCAGACATGTCTTACACTGGCTATCATCATCGAGGCCGATGCATGTCCCAGACATATCTTACACTAGCACTCGTCTCTATGCCGATGCCATGTCCTAGACATGGTCTTACACTGGCTCTCATAATGTGGCTGATGCATGTCCCAGACATGTCTTACACTGGCACACAAGTAATCTGAATGTTAAGGCATGAATATCCGGTTTGTTTCCTAGGGTTCCAATGGGATCTCTCTATTATCTCAATTATTACAATGCATTCTCAAATCACAATCTAGCAATTCATGCTTTATCAATTCAATGACAATTTGAATACATGTATTAGAAATGTAGTTATATTATTTACATACAACTTACCTCGGTTACAAAATGTACTCGACTAGACGATTTAGTCGATTTGCTTATCTTTCCCCCGGTCTAGGCTCGGATTTGGCAAAACTTGATTGTGAGTGCTTTAAGTTACTGAAAATTTTAATTTCTTAAAATCCCCTTCAATGGCTGATTTTAGGTAGAGAAAGAAGATGAAAAAGGGATGACATCATCCTTCCTTGATTTATTTATATTTTAGTCAAAATAAGCCACCTAACTTACCAAATATAAAAGTTTTGTCCCCTCTTTGACTCTATGGCCGGCCAAGCATTCTAAAAAGGGTTTAATTGCCTTTTAAAGACTTTAAATTTTAATTCTCTAGCTATATAACACCTTTGGGGTACTAAATGCAACTTTTGCCTTTTATGCAATTTAGTCCTTTTTCGCAATAGAGCTCTCAATGTCAAAATTAACTTACCAAAGTTTTCATGCACTAATGAAATCTTACTACATCCTCATAACAATAAATAAAATAAATTTTCTAACTTTGAATTTGTGGTCCCGAGACCACTGTTCCGACTAAGCCCTAAAGCGGGCTGTTACAGGTCAAGTGACCCACACTTGAAACCACCCCTCTCGTTCACTCGGCATTCGCCTAAGTGACGTCTCCCACATTGTGGATAGTCTTGCCTATTTGGCCGAGTACTGCCAACACTAGTGACCGAAGTAGTCTGGGCTTTAGATGTCATATTATGTTGATTCATGTTTCTCCTTGAATACCTCATCGAAGCATTCGATCGGGTAGTAAATTCTTTTGATCTTTTAGATGAGGACTGATGTGCTTTCCTCATCTGTCTTTTCTTCAATTCCTGCTACTCAGAGACTGTTTTCTTCCTCTCTTTTACCAGTTCCTCTACCTAGCACGCTCTCTCGACGAGCACCACAAATTCTCTTATTTCTAAGATACCCACAAACACTCGGATATATTCATTGAGGCCATCTTCAAATCTCTTACACATTGAAGCTTCAGAGGATACGCATTCCCGCTCATACTTATTGAGTTTCACAAACTCACGTTCATACTCCGTCACAGTATTATTGCCTTGCTTCAACTCTAAAAATTTCTTCCTTTTTCGATCTATGTATCTCTGGCTAATGTACTTCTTTCTTAATTCTTCTTAGAAAAATTCCCATGTTACTCTTTCTCTCGGTACCAGAGACACGAGGGTATTCCATCACTGATAAGCCAAATCTCATAGAAGTGATGTTGCACACTTCACGCACTCCTCAGGTGTGCATGATAATTCATCAAACACCCTCATGGTATTCTCTAACCTAAACTCTGCCTTCTTTGGGTCATCATCTAAATTAGCCCAGAATTTCTCGGCCCCTTGTATTCGAATCTTGTCAACCGGAGGCTTCTCTCTTCTAACCATGTCCGCACCTTGCGGAGCTACCGGGGCATACTAAGGAATCAGAGGAGGTGGGGGAGGTGGAGTGTTCACACGAACAAACTCCGTATACCAAGTGTCCATCATTCGGAGGTAGGCTTCTCTAGTCCTTCCGCCTTGGCCCATAATCACGGGCTGGCTCTCTACTGGCGCGGTCCCTTCTACGGTAGCCGACGCATTACTTTCCACGTCATCCGCCATGGTTCTATCAGGATCCATTTACTATATAAGAAAAACATAATTTATTTTGTCAGGAATCTTCACACTATCAATAAGTTTTTATGGCATTTATAGCTAGACTCGTACTCTAGTTAGGTTAGTCCTAGAACCGACTAAACTATAGCTCTGATACCATTAAATATTACACCCTTCACCCATAACTAATGCCGGGACAGGGTTTGAGGTGCTACCGAACATTTTGACTTGAAATTTCTAGGTACAGGAGACACACGGCCTTCCCACACGCCCATGGGGCTATCTGTGTATCACACACGGCCTAGACACACGCCCGTGTGTCTACCCGTATAGACAATATGAGGCTATTTACCAAGCCTCATTGCCATCATAGTATGCCCATTTTCATATCAATACCAACCAACACCAAATCAAACATGATAGACATTCATTTAACCATGAAGATGCATCTATTATAGACTCAAAATGGATGTTACCCCCATTCAAGGCTTAATGTAAAATGTGGAAACTATTTCAAGCCAATACATTTGGCCAATTCTCAATGACACAAAATAATAAGATCTAGCCCTATACATGTCATAATCAAAAATATAAATCCAACTATACCGAGTATTATGGCTGATAGTGTGATCGGTATCTCTGACTTCAAGGGATCCTTGAGTTAAATAAACAGCACTGAAAGAAAAAGGAAAGGAAAGAGAGTAAGCATAAAGCTTAGTAAGTTGCATATAAACAAATATACAACAATAATTTCACCATTAGTCATCATGCTCATGGCTCAAAGGTAAGCATAAACTTGACTTACTCATTACCGTCTACTTAAGTCACATTTTCTAATTTGAGCTCATTACTCATGCATACCGAATAGGTACTTCTACCACTCACAACATTATTATACTTTCCTTATTAAATCACTTTCGTAACTTTTAAAGTTGAACCTTTCAGAATATTACCGGATATTCTGTAAGCCTCAAACATGGGATAAGTTGCCGGTGCCATGTCCTAGACATGGTGTTACACTGGCTATCATCTTCGAGGCTGATGCTATGTCCCAAGCATGGTCTTACACTAGCTCTCGTATATACATGCTGATGCATGTCCCAGACATGTCTTACACTAGCACAACTCTTAGTCGATGCATGTCCCAGACATGTCTTGCACTGGCTATCATCATCGAGGCCGATGCATGTCCCAGACATGTCTTAATTAGCACTTGTCTCTATGCCGATACCATGTCCCAGACATGGTCTTACACTGGCTCTCATAATGTGTCTGATGCATGTCCCAGACATGTCTTACACTGGCACACAATTAATCTGAATGTTAAGGCACGAATATTCGGTTTGTTTCCTAGGGTTCCAATGGGATCTTTCTACTATCTCAATTATTACAATGCATTCTCAATTCACAATCTAGCAATTCATGCTTTATCAATTAAATGAAAGTTTGAATACATGTATTAGAAATGTAGTTGTATTATTTACATATACCTCGGTTACAAAATGTACTCAACTAGTTGATTTAGTCGATTTGGTTGGCTTTCCCCCGGTCTAGGCTTAGATTTGGCAAAAATTGATCTATAACAAAAAAATACCCTTATTTAATCACTAAATACAATTAGGAATTCATAAATTCTCTTCTTGGGTAAAATGACCATTTTGCCCCTAGACCTTGGCAGAATGACCATTTTGCCCCTATGTTCGAAATTTTATTTTTATCAAATTTTTTTATTTCTTAAGGCTAGACAAACCTCTTTGACTCTTAAATCAACTCCAAATTCCCACTATTTCACATATTTATCACCTATTTTGCAACTTATGCAAAATAGTCCCTTTAGGTGTTTTCATGCTAACACCCTTCACAAAAAGTTGTTTAGAACTCTTCTAAGACTCCTATTCTTCCATAAAAACTCATTAACTATCATAAATCATTCATGACAAAACTCTAAACTCTTAATCACTTTGCAACCTAGATCCCTCATTTGGAAGCTCATGCTTCAAGGGTCTCAAAAATGCAAAAATATTCAACAAAGGGTATGGAAATCACATACTTGTGAGTGCTTTATGTTGCTGAAAATTTTAAGCTCTTAAAACCCCCTTAAATGGATAATTTTTGGTAGAGAAAGAAGATGAAAAAGGGATGATATCATCCTTCCTTGATTTATTTCTATTTTAGTCAAAATAAGCCATCTAACTCACCAAATATAAAAGTTTTGTCCCCCCTTTGACTCAATGGCTGGCCAAGCACCCTAAAATGGGTCTAATGGCCCTTTAAAGACTTCAAATTTTAATTATCTAGCTATATAACACATTTGGGTACTAAATGTAACTTTTTCATTTTATGCGATTTAGTCCTTTTTCGCAATTGAGCTCTCAAACGTCAAAATTAACTTACCAAAATTTTCATGCACTAATGAAATCATACTATAACCTCATAATAATAATAATAATAATAAAATTTCTAACTTTGGATTTGTGGTCCCGAGACCACTATTCCGACTAAGCCCAAAATCGGGTTGTTACACAACCTGAGCACTAACACCACTAACCTGTTTATTTTATCTATTTTTCATGTTTTTATGTAGGTACAGTGACCCACACATCCTGGACACACAGGCGTGTCCTTGGCCGTGTGGAAACAGGGCTAAAATTTCCCAAAAATTGACATGCACACGGCCTGCGATAAATTTATACGGCCGTGAGAAGTACACAGCCGGGACACACGGGCGTGTCCTAGGCCATGTAAAACCTAGAGCTTAATTTTTTGAATTTTAACAAGTCAGAGAGTTACATGGGCAAGGCCCACGGCCATGTGCGAAACACGGTCGATCCACAAGGGCGTGTGCGCGAACCACACAGGCGCGGAAGAAGTGAAAAAGATAGAGCAAGACCGTACAACACGGCCGTGTGATAAAAGTCATTCAATTTTTGAGATAAATACGGGCTGGACGCGAGCCATACGGCCATATGGCCCAACATGGGCCTCACACGACCGTGTCCCCTTAAAACCCCAAATTTCCCCCTTTCTCACTTATTTTTTTTCTTCTTCTTCTTCAAGCCCGTACCGCCGAAACTCCCTTCACCCTCTCACTCCCACAATGTAACCACCGAGCCTCTGCCACCGTCCATACCTCCGACCACCATCATCATTTGGTACACCATGTCAAATCTTCATGGTAAGACTAAGACTGCTATCCCCGCTTTGAAAAAGCGGAAGGGCCCAGGCGCAACCTCCTCGAGCGCTTCGGCCGCAACTCGCCACCCTTTGCTCCAATTTCCATCGAGCAACCAGGAGTATTTATATCAGCTTCTTAGTGTATGACCCATCAATGTAGGTTGTTGCATTGATTGGGTCGCGCTAGAGCAGGTCCGTTTGGTTGATGATGTACGAACGATAATTACTACGTCCCCGTGGGATAGGTTCTTCACCACCATCGAGCTCACCTATTCAAAGCTCACCTTAGAGTTCGATGCTGCTTTGGGACTTTCTTCAGCTTCATAGACATATTCGTTACTCACCTTCATGATGTTGGAATGAGCTCATAGGCAGCCTAACTAACTATGAGCGAGTCACTCGAAGGCGATGCACCTCTTTTCGGCCCTACAGTATATTCACACCCTACTAGCTCACACTTTGACAGGTCGGAGAGAGAGCACATGAGTGGTTAGTACTTATGACGCCTATTTCCTGTGGAGCATGACTACAGGACATGTGTTTGATTTAGCGTATTTCATCGCACTTGCTTGCCGTAACCAAACTGAACGTTATAAGAAGGTCCCCATCTTTCTAGACCCTTACGTGACTCGTCTCGCTCGACACTTCGGTCTCTTTGACACGCCAGAGATGTCATCGACACTCACACTAGTAGGCCAGATGTCTCCTCAAGGAATTTCTAGTATGATCCACATGAGGATGATCAAGCGACATCATGGATTCGATCCCCCTCAGCACCGGTTAGCTCGTTCTGATGGTCAGAATGATCCAGAGGACATTACTGATAATATTCCTCCCCTTCATAAGGACCTACCTCCACCACCATCACAGAGTCACCGCCCCACTACTGCCACCTTGACAGATATATCCGAGTGACTCACTCACTTTGAGCAGCAATGTTTTGAGCGGTTCGACAGCATCGATGCCACTCTTCGACAGATTTGCCACCACATTCACATCTCTCCTTCGGTACAGTCGACCATGAGGCATCCGATAATGAGGAACTTTGAGTCCATTTATTTTATTATTTTTTTATTATTATTTTTATTATTATTATTATTATTTTTCTTTTATTTATTTTTGAAGACTTATGTTTTATATTTTGAACTATGTTTATCTTTATGGTTATTATCAAGTAATCCCTTAATTCTCTTCCACAGTTGTGTTTATTTTCTTATTAGTAACTCAGAATCATACATTTCCTTGGCCTTATCTACAATTCTAGCATTCGTTATTCCAAGGATTTCATCTAAAAATTCAGGGCAGTTTCGCTTCTCTCCCTCTCTTCTGATATTATGCTTATATTGTTATTATCTATCTTTGTACATTGAGGACAATGTACATCGTAAGTGTGGGGAGGTTATTTATATGATTATCAGAAAATCCCTGAATTTTTATCTCGTTCTCAAATAATTTTCTCATATTATTATTAGAGTGAATTCTGATTGATTTATAATTTTATTGATATGTTTTGAATTAAATCATAGGTAATTGTGCATTGATTGTTTAAACTTTAAGACATTAGAGAATCAAGCATGATAAGTTGACTTTTGAGAATTAAAATTGCTAGGTTGTTTCCCTGAATTGAGGTATTATCTTAAAGTTTTGAATTTATAGGATTGACATCAAATACCCATAATTTTCGTGAGATTTTGAGCCTTTTAGAGCATATATCTTTCTTGCTCACTTATTTTATTAGTTATGAGTGTGTCAACATTGATTTGTTATTCTAGAACTTGCGTCGATTATACATGTCGAGACCACACCTTTGATTTGATATACTGAGATGATGAAGGCACTTAGGTTTTAACCCACTCACCCCATAAAAAGCCTACCCACATAATTAACCCTTAGTGAACCCTTTTGAGCCTTAAACACCATTTCTTGATATTTCCCATTAAATCTTAACCCATAACTTAACCCCTTTTTGATTCATTAAGAATTTCTCACTTTTTATTGACTCCCCTTTTATCGAGATTTGACTTGATTAGGTATCTAACTAATTTCGTCCATTTCAGTTGCTGAATTATTTCTTATTATGTACTTTCTACTTGTTCTTATTCTTAAAAAAAACCGTATAGTTATATTCATATAATTACATATTGTTATAAAGAGCTTGGATAAGTTAAAGTTATTATATTGAGAAAAAACTCACTTCATTAGTTTTAGATAGTTTTAATTCTGACACTTGTTTGTAATTCAGTAATTAGCTTTATTTTTCTAAGTTTGGTAATTTATTAAATTAATCTCAATTCTAACCCTCTTTTTCAGCCTTTATCCACACCTTTAACCCAAGCCCCATTACAACCCTGTTAAAGACCTTTTGATTTGTGTATCATCTCATTTTTAGTGGTGGAGATTTGATTTTCATGCAAGCCTATGGTAATAACTTTTCATGTTTGACTATTGAGTGCTTAATTATTGAACCTTAAACACTTTGAGTGATTTGAGTGAATTTTTAGGAAGGATGTCAACCCTTGTCGATTTGGAATAAAAGGTAATTACTTAGATAAAGAGGGATACCTATGATCTTATGATTAAAATGCTCAACTTGGATTGTTTGAAACTTTAATGTTCTTTTAGTTGAATTCTCAATGTATGATCACTTGTGGATTACTTCAAAACATTTTTTATGAGAATTATAAGTTGAGAAGATTTTATTTTAATTGTGAGTTGAGGATTTTGCTTTAGGACAAGCAAATGCTTAAGTGTGGGGATATTTGATAAACCATAATATATACATATTTTATCCCATGCTTGGCATATTTATGGATGATTTATCATTAGTTTTATTGAATTCTATGCTTCTAATCCTTTAATTTCATGTTTTATATTCAGATGAGCATAAGAAAGCGAAAAGTGTAAGAAAAAGGCCAAAAATGGACAAAATAGGTTTATTTCAGTACTACGCACGGCCTAGACACTTCCACACGGGTAATCCACACGCCCGTGTGAGATACACGAGTAGGTCACACGCTCGTATGTCATGGCCGTGTCGACTTAAAACCATGTTAGAATTACACATGACCTAAGCACCATCACACGGGCGTGCCACACGGCCGTGTCCCTGTCGGGCCCAAGCCTAATTCTATTTAGAAAAGGCTAATTTTGGGCTATTTTGGGCATTCCAAAGTCTATATAAACACCCTAGAAGAGGATCAAAGGGGGACACGGAGAATAGAAGGCAGAGGATACTCGAAGGCAGCCATCGAAATCAGCTCGGAGGTAGGATCTACTTCAAGACTGACGATCTCTATTTAATTTCCTTAGAAGTTCTTTGGGTTTCTTTATGTTTTGTTGTTTTCCCAATTTTGAGATGTTTTCCCCCATCGTTATGAACTAAACTCCCTAAATACCTAAGGGAGATGAAACCTAAGACAGATCTTATTACTATTTAAATTATATGATAAATACTTGTTCGTATTCTTAATTATGTGTTCTTAATTCTTACTTTAATATTTTAGGATATTAATTCAAGTCTGATGTACTTATTCAGTGGAGCAAAAGTCCCTGTTTAAGAGTAGATCTAGCATAATTAAGAGGAGTTGAATACAATCCTAGGCATAGGATGACGTAAATCTGCTGGATTAGAGTCAAATCTAATAAGAGAATCCATAAATCGAGTTAATGCAACAATAGGGGTTTTAATTAGAAAGAGATTTCAATTAATCAACATAGAGTCAGTTGTTTTTAGTCTCGAGAGAGATATTAACATAAATCAGGAATTTCTATGGATTAAGTTAAGTGAATAAATCGTCTAATTCAGAAGTAATAAGTGAAGTCTAGGTGGATCCTTCATTAGGTATTGTCTTCTCCATCGGTTTTCCAACAGTGTTTTCCAAATTTTTCCTCTGTCACGTTCTTAGTTAATTAGATAGTTAATCTTAGTTTAAAAACATCCCTTTAATTCTTAGGCTAAATAATAAAAAGATAGTAATTACTAGTACTTTTAGTCCTTGTGGATACGATATTTCCAATTTCACCATAACTATAATATTGTTTGACAGGTGTGCTTGCCTTAGTCAAATTTTTAGTTAGTTTAGCAACCATCAACCACCGTTAATGTATGTTTTGGGCCTCGTAGGCCCATACCAGGGACAATTTATGCATGTATGAATGAAGTCTTTTAAAGAAAAATTTTTATATCCCGGTTGTTGCATGAGTGGTTGTGTATGCTTTCGGTAATGCCTCGTATCCTATCCCGGTCTCAGGTATGGGAAAGGGATGTTACAAGCATCTTATCCATGTTATTGTTAATATACTTGAAATTTATCTTGCTATGATTGTATTGAATTATATGTTGATGATATTGAGTATAAGAAAGTGATGTCAAATGTTAATAACATTTATGTGATGATTGGATACATTGGAAATTTGATGGAATATGATATTCCATTGAAACGAGTAAGATGTGCGTAAATATTACAACTTTATCGCTATTATGCATTTAATGATTAATTTTGCATAAAATGTTTGAATGTGGCTATGAGTAATGTATGATGAGATTAATACGGGAAACTCCCGATTGAACCGTAAGAATAGATCGGATATTCATGCTACGATGCTAAGGAGATATGAGAGCTAGTGTAAGACCATGTCTGGGATATGGCATCGGCCTCGAGATATGAGAGCTAGTGTCAGACCATGTTTGGGACATGGTATCGGCTTGATATGTGTCAGTATAAGACCATGTTTGGGACATGGCATCGACACTGATAGATGAGAGCCAGTGTAAGACTTTGTCTGGGACATGGCATCGACCTCGATATACGAGAGTCAGTGTAAGACCATGTCTGGGACATGACATCGACTTTGATATGTGAGCCAATGTAAGACCATGTCCGGGACATGGCGTCGGCACCTTACCCTATGCTTGAGGCTTATTGAATATCCTGTAGTATTTCAAATGGTTCAATGGGGAATTTATGGTTTATGTTAGAATAAGAGAGGTTATGACCATGATGTGAGTAATATAGGTACTTAAATGAAATTCATGAAATGCGTGCTCAATGTATGTTGTATGATTAGTAAGGAATGAAATTGAGTAAGCTATGTTTATGATCATGTTGAAAGGGGATAGGTATGTACTAAAAATTCATGAGTGATGAGCTCGATGTATATTGGACTTTTGGTAAGAATGTAAATGAGTAAGTCATACCAATGAGAATGACTTTGTGACGACCTTGTAAATATTAGGTTGATACCTATGGTGTATAATTATGTGGTAAATTTGATGGATGATTATGTGTAAGGCTTTCAGGTAAAATTAAATTGGGACATGATATGTTTATCCCTTCACCTTGTAGCCTAATGAATATGAAAAGAGAAATTGATTGGCATGAAAGCCTATTTAAAGATAATTACGAAAGGGTAAAATTAACATTGAAACAGTTTTGGACAGCAGCAGCAGTCCGAATTTGAAAAACCACCAAAAATTATGGAAATCAAATTAAAGGCTGAATAAAATATTAAATTAAAGCTTATTGAGTCTAGTTTCATATAGAAGAAAAGACGTTAGCAAAAGAAGTTCATATTGTGAGATATTTGAATTGTTGTGAGACAGAGTCAGAATGATTTTGAAATCCCCTGTTCCCATTTTGGAAAATCATTAAAAATTGTACAAAAATAATTATGGGTTATAATTTATATGCTTATAATCCTTAATAAGTCTATTTTCAAAATAAACAAAAGAGAACATCATTTGAATCCCGTACGAGGAGATAATTAATTTTTAGTGAAGAGGAATCGGAACTATTAGACAGCGAAATAGGGGTGACTTTAAAGAATAAACTGTACTGCAAAAATTCTAAACTTTTATGGTAAGAAGATATGTGAGTCTAGTTTCAAGGAAAATTAGTAGATCTTAATTTAGAGTTCCATAGCTCTAGATATAAATAATTTAGTCACTGCAACTCGAGAAAATAGCTTGACTTGAACATAAGCAAAATCACAAATATTGTGGTAATACTTTGAGAAACAAGTTGATAAATTGCTTATTAATTTCATACGGTCTTACTAAGCTATAAAGCTTACTCCCTTCCTTTCCTTTTCTTTAGTGTTGACAGGTCAGCCCGGGGTTAGAGGTCATCGGAGGTAGCACCACATTGTCAAACCATCACCTTTAGAATATTGATATATTTATGCTAAGCGTCTTCAAGTGAGTCGCATGTATAGGGACTTGGTTGTTTTTTATGATATGTGTTAACATGACTAGCCAAATGTATTGGCCTATATTGAGTTATTTGTGTATGGCCATGAAGGGTGTCTCATATTGATTATGGTTTGTGAACCTATCTATCTATGCTATTTTCTAATGCTTGTGATGTGGTTATGCTTGTTATCCATATATGGTTGGTGTTATGAAATATGTGCATGATGAATGTTTTATGACCAATCTAAATGGTCATGGCCATGAATTAAATGTGTATTATGGAAATAAAGATGTGAAGGATTAAGAGTAACTTAAAGGCTTGGAAAATAGCCTAAGTGTTAGCTACACGGGCTGAGACACGGCCGTTTGTCTCAACCGTGTGGGGGACACGGCCTTAGCACACGGGCGTGTAGCTTGGCCGTGTGGTCTAAATTATTCGCTGACGTCATAGTCAGAGAGTTACACGGCCTAAGGACACGGGCTTGTCGAAGGCACATGGGCATGTCCCTGTGTCCACACGGGCGTGTGACCTTGTGTCATGGAAAAATTTTCTAAGTTTTCCCAAAACTTTTTAAGGTTCTCAGTTTAGTCCCTAACTACTTTCAATGCATGTTTAGGGCTTTATAGGCCCATGTATGGAACATTATGCATGTGTATGACAAGTTTTGATACGAATGAAATTGTAGCCCGATTTTTCATGTTTGTGAACGATTAAATCTGGTAATGCCTCGTACCCTATTCTGGCGTCGGACACGGGTAAGGGGTGTTACAAGTTGACTCCATAGGTAGAGACATAGATGTATTCATTGATTGAATTAATTCACTTGTGATATTCATGCTGTGGTTTACCTAAATCTATTTTTGAATTAGTCCACTTGTGACATTCATAGTGTGATTTACTTAAATCCTGAGTTAGTCACTAACCATGCGTATGTAACTCATGTGTTTTGATATAAGTGGAGGCTTATGCTCTAAAGATGATCGAGTCGATAACCGATATGTTGGGTACATGACTTATGTATGGTTTGACTTTACTAGCGACAGTGGAATTTATAGCTCAATTAAAGAGTTAACGATATCCTTTCATTTACATTGTGTGGATCGATAAATATAGAATGTGACCATTGGTTGCTTGTTCTCGAACAAGCAATTTGTCACAGTCATTTTTTTGGCAATGATCACATTAATCATTAAAAATACAAAATGATGACAATAAGATAAAATAGGATTGTATTGAGTGAACAGATTTAACTCAAAGGAATCAAGAATATCATATGAGGGTAACATACACATGATGATGTCATTGGACAAAGCAGTTGGATGAATTGCTTCCGTAAAGAGTATAAAATAAGGAGTTTTCAATTATGATACTTCTTGTGAACTGAGTCCATGATTAAGTAATTGTGAATTATCGAAACAATACTTCTGGACATAATTGTAATTACTAGAGCCTAATTGTATATGCCCGATTGGTCCCTCCGCTAGCTCAACAAAAGCCCGATCGGACTGTATTTGAATCAGAAGAAAATTCTACGAGTTTGGAAATAATTTAATTGAGTCAATTTATTTGATGTGGAATTAAATTGGACGGTCGTAAGAATTGTTCATGTTAGAATTAAATGACCCAAATCCTTATTTAAATAAAATACAGTGGTAAAATAAAATAAAAGAAGAATCCATATAGAATTACACTTCTTTTATTTTATTTTAGAATAAGGTTTTTTAAACCTTATTAAATTCCATCTATTTGATATTGATTAGAATAAGGTGTTTCAGTCTTACTAGAATCTGATTTTACAAGACTAAAAATAGACATAGTCTATTTCTCTTGTAAAAAAAATTCAAATTCGACATAGTGAATTTTCTTCTCCTCTGCCCGTGGTTTTTTTCCCAAAAGGGTTTTCACGTAAAATCTGTGTGTTCTTTATTTTTTTTACTTTATTCTATTTTATTTTATTTTTCACAAATTGGTATCCGAGCTTCCGGGTTGTTCATCTCGATCACAGTAATGGCGTTTTTGAAGTATGAAATTCCGCTGTTGGATCATAACACCAGATTTGCGTTGTGGCAGATTAAGATGCAAACAGTTCTTGCGCAAATGGATTTTGAGGATACCCTGCTAGGGATAGATAAGATCCTTTGACTTTAACATATGAAGAAAAGAAGCGTAAGGGTCGAAAAGCATTAACACAATTACATCTGCATTTGTCCAACAAAATTTTGTAGGATGTAATGAAAGAGAAGACCGCCGCTGTATTATGGAAGAGGCTAGAACAAATATGCATGTCGAAAACTCTAACAAGCAAGTTACATATGAAGCAGCGTCTTTGTGCTCATCGTTTGGAGGAAAGTGCGTCTTTACACGAACACTTAACAGTGTTTAAAGAAATTCTCTCAAACTTGGAGGCCATGGAGGTTCAGTTGATAAGGAAGATCTAGGGTTGATTCTACTTTGTTCGTTGCCCCCGTCTTATTCAACCTTTAGAGACACGATTTTATATAGTCGCGAGTCTCTCACAGTTGATGAGGTTTATGATTCTTTGACCTCGTATGATAAGATGAAGAATCTTGTGGTTAAACCTGACTCTCAGGGAGAGAGTCTTATTGCTCGTGGGAGACAAGATCGGAATGCTGATAATGATCATAGAAGGACATAGAAACGGAATCCTCGCGGTAAATCTAAGGGTAGATCGAAGTCTTCAAACAGAGGTAAAATTTGTAACTTCTGCAAAAAGAAAGGGCACATTAAATCTGAGTGATATAAGCTACAGAATAAGATTAAAAGGGAGGCTCCGAATCAAAAGGGAAAACAACCGTAAAAATTCGTGAAGCTGATGTTGTAGAAGACTACAGCGATGGTGAACTTCTAGTCGCTTCTGTCAATGATTCTAAAGTAAGCGAAGAGTGGATACTTGATTCAGGCTGCACCTTCCACATGAGTCCCAATCAGGATTGGTTTACAACTTACGAAATAGTGTCTGAAAGTGTTGTTTTGATGGGAAATAATGCTTCGTGTAAAATCATAGGTGTTGGAACAATTAAAGTTAAGATGTTTGATGGAGTTGTCAGAACACTTAGTGACGTGCGACATGTTCCAGAATTGAAGAGAAATTTAATTTTGTTAAGTACTCTTAATTCAAAATGGTACAGATACACAGCTGAAAGTGGGGTTTTAAAGATTTCCAAAGGTTCCCTTGTTGTGATGAAAGGGCAAAGAAAGACTGCCAAGTTAAATTTTTTGCAGGGTTCTACTGTTACTAGTGATGCAGCTATCGCTTCCTCTTCCTTGTCAGATGATGATATTACTAAACTTTGGCATATGCACCTAGGGCATATGAGTGAGGATGACATGGTAGAATTGAGCAAAAGAGGACTTCTTGATGGGCAAGGAATTTGCAAACTAAATTTCTGTAAGCACTGTGTTTTTGGAAAGCAAAAGAGAGTTCGATTCACTGGAGGAATCCATAATACAAAGGGAACGTTGAAGTATATTCATTCTGATCTTTGGGGGCCATCTAGAGTGCCTTCGAGAGGTGGAGCTAATTATATGCTAACTTTTATTGATGATTTTTCTAGAAAAGTTTGGGCGTTCTTCCTGAAGCAGAAAAGCGATGTGTTTTCTGTATTTAAGTCTTGGAAGATTATGATTGAAAAGCATACAGAAAAACAAATAAAATACCTCAGCACAAACAATGGCTTAGAGTTCTGTTCTAATGAGTTTAATAGATTGTGCAAGTCAGAAGGGATCGTGAGACACTTGACAGTTCGCCATACTCCACAGCCAAATGGCGTTGTAGAACGAATGAATAGAATGATCATGGAGAAGGTTCGATGTATGTTGTCAAATACCAACTTACCAAAGTCGTTTTGGGCAGAAGCGACCTTTATTGCATGTTTTTGATCAATCGATCTCCATCCATTGCCATTGAGAAAAAGACTCCACAAGAGGTATGGTCTGGTAATCCTGCTAAGTATTCTGATTTAAAGATCTCTGGGTGTCCTGCGTATGCTCATGTTGATAATGGAAAATTCGAACCGAGATCAATTAAATGTGTTTTTCTTGGTTATAAAGCTAGTGTAAAAGGGTATAAGTTGTGGTGTCCTAAAAATAGAAAAGTTGTGATTAGCAGGGATGTTTTTGATGAAACTGCTATGCTACCTAACTTATCTCTTAAAGACTCTTCCAATAAAGAAAATCAAAAGCAGTTGGAGCATCAGATTAATACAGAGTCGACTCCTCAAGCTAGTACAAAAATTGAGAATAGAGTTGCTTCTTCACCACAATATTCTATTGCCAAAAACAGAACTAGAAGAGAAATTAAACCTCTAAAGAAGTATGCCGAGGCTGATCTAGTTGCTTATGCTTTAGATGTGGCTGAAGATATAGATGCAAACCGAGAGCCATCTAATTATTCGAGCGCGCTTTTGTGAAGACTCGAGAAAAGTGGATGTTTGCTATGCAAGAGGAGATGGAATCACTTCACAAAAATATAACATGGGATCTTGTAAAACTTCCTAAAGGTAAAAAGGTTGTTCGTTGTAAATGGGTATTTAAAAAGAAAGAAAGGACTCTAAGAGTTGAAGAACCCATATATAAAGCAAGGCTTGTTGCAAAGGGTTACAGTTAAATTCCAGGAGTAGACTTCACAGATGTGTTCTCCCCAGTTATGAAGCATAGTTCGATTCGAGCTTTGCTTGGTATTGTGGCCATGTATGATTTGGAGCTTGAGCAGTTAGATGTAAAAACTGCATTTTTGCATGAAAAACTTGAGGAGGACATTTACATGCAACAACCAGAGGGTTTTACAGTCTTAGAAAAAGAGGACTATGTTTGCTTGATGAAAAAGTCCCTTTACGATTTGAAACAATCACCAAGACAGTGGTACAAGAGGTTTGATTCCTTTATGACTTATCATGATTTCAAAAGAAGTAGTTTTGATAGTTGTGTTTACTTTAAGAAAAACAGTGATGGTTCTTTTGTGTATCTACTTCTTTATGTTGATGACATGGTTATAGCAACAAAAGATAAATGAGAGATAAGAAATGTCAATGTAACGCCCCCTTACCCGAGACCGTCGTCGGAGTCGAGCACGAGGCATTACTAAATATCTCCTGATATAAAAGTCTTTTGCTTACACCGTTTCTTCTATGTGAAACTAGATTCAATAAGCTTTAATTCAATATTTTATTCAACCTCTAATTAGATTTTCATAATTTATGGTGAATTTTCAAAACCAACTACTACTACTAATCAAAAACTGTTTTAGTACAAAATATTGTTAACTAGTTTATAACATCTTTACTTCAATTCATTTAAACTCTATACATGCCATATAAATCTTTAAACATAAAACAAAAGCTTTGGAATTGATCTCGGATAGTGTGTCTTGTTGTGTTGATCCGATCTACCAACTTCACTTCAATTCAATCTACATAAGAATATCAAACACACACAAGTAAGCTTATTGAAGCTTAGTAAGTTCATAGGTTTAAAAGTAATGCTTATCAAACATAATATTTCCAAGCAATACCAAAACATTCCCAAAAGTTTCCTGCCATTCACAACCACTGTTATAATACTTCACGTAGTTGAGCTCAATATTAACAACTATTCAATCTTTTTCATTTGGTTCACTTCTCTTGTATTTCTTATTATCAAATTAGGAAACGACTTACGAAATTGAGTACGTCGTCGTTCAGTGCCACGATTCATAACTCAGTATGGTTTTCCTCATTGAAATACCATACCTACATTTTACATCTCGGTATGGAAAATACCATACCTGCGTTTCTTAACTCAGTATGGATTTGATAATACCATACCTACATTTCACAACTCAGTATGGATGATACCATACCTACATTTCACACTTTGCCATGGAACAACCATGGTCTTATCTGTCAATTCATTACATGTCACGATACGAACGTACTCAATCCTGCGTTTTTCCTAATTTGCATTTCCACATTTATTCTTTCATTAACAAAATTTTCACAATCCCACAACAAATTCATATATAATAACACATTATATCATTCAATCATTCACAAATAAACATCTAAATTCAACCATATGAACTTACCCAGCTAATTTGTAGAAGATATTGAAATTTAGGGACTATTCCGCAACTTTTTCTTTTCCTTGTTCTTCTTTAGATTCTTGATCTATAATATAAAATATTTTCACTCATTAGCATTTATTTGATTTCTATTTCACTTCACAATTCATGCTCTTCAACTTTCGAAATTGCACTTTTACCCCAAAATTTTTAGTTTTTACAATTTAGTCCCTGCTCAATTCACCCATCAATTGAACCAAATTTTCTCAATTAACACTTTATTTTATCATTATAAACTATTTCAAAACCTTTGACATTCTGAATTTCAACACCAACCTTCAATTCACAACTTTTTCACAATTAGGTCCTAAATACCATTTTGTAACAAAATCACTTAATAAAACCACCTTAATATGAAATTAGAACTTAAATTTCATAATAATTCATCATAAACTTCCCTTACCCACCCATGGTAACTTCCAATTTCACCCATAAAATCAAAAACTAATGAATTCTATAAGTGGACCTACTTGTAAAAGTCATAAAAACATAAAAATTATCAAGAAAAAGCAAGAATTAAACTCACATGATGTAAAAATATGAAAAAACAACTTTCTCCTGACCTCTTATGGCATTTTGGCTGAGAAAATATGAAGAGATCTCTAGATCTTTCAATTTTGTCCTTATTTTATATGTTAAAATTATAAAATTTCCAATTTTTCCCTTATTTCCCTTATTTTTCTGCTGATTTTCTTGCCCTTGCCGTCCAGCCTATTCACTTTTAGGCTTAATTGCCCTTTAAATCCTCTTTCTTTTAACACTTGAGCTATTTAATCATTTTAGCAAATTTTATTTTTATTACAATTTAGTCCTTTTTATTTAATTGACTACCCAAACGTTAAAATTTTTCAACCAAACTTTAATACTAGCTAAATGACACTTCATAAATATTTATAAAAATATTTATAGCTTGATTTTCAAATTTGAGGTCTCGATACCTCGTTTTTGACCCGTTTGACCTAATAAATTCTTTTAATTCACAAATTCTTCTAAACTCTTACTTGACTCATAAATATTTAATTACTATCTTGTTCAATCTTACTTGTCGGATTTAGTGATCTCAATTCACAATTTCCGACACCACTGAAAATTAGACCGTTACAACTCTCCCCCCTTTAAAAATATCGTCCTCAAAATTTGTTACTTGAAAATAGATTTGGATACTGTGATCTCATTGACTCCTCTGTTTCCCAGGTTGCCTCCTCCATACCATGTCGATGCCATAATACTTTAACCAATGGTACTCTTTTGTTCCGTAATTCTTTAACTTTACGAGCCAAAATCTTCACTGGTTCTTCTGAATAAGTCATATTTGGTTGAAGCTCAATTTCAGTATGAGGAATTACGTGTGAAGGATCTGACCTATACCGCCTTAGCATAGACACATGAAACACATTGTGAATCTTCTCAAGTTCCGGAGGTAATGCCAACCGATAAGCTACAGGACCAACCCTTTCCACAATTTCATAAGGCCCTATGAATCTTGGACTTAATTTTCCTTTTTTACCAAACCGTAACACCTTTTTCCATGGTGAAACTTTTAAAAATACTCGATCACCCACTGCATATTCTATGTCTCTTCGTTTTAAATCCGCATATGACTTCTGACGGTCTGAAGTAGCTTTTAGGCTATCTCGAATAATCTGGACTTTCTCTTCGGTTTCCCGAGTCAAATCAACCCCAACTATTTTTGATTCACTCAATTCAGACCAACACAATGGAGTCTTGTATTTTCTACCATAAAAAGCCTCAAATGGTGCCATTTTTATACTAGACTGATAACTATTGTTGTAAGCAAACTCAGCCAACGGTAAATACCTTTCCCAACTGTCACCAAACTCGAGTATACAACATCTTAACATATCTTCTAAAATTTGAATCACTCGCTCTGACTGTCCATCCGTTTGAGGATGAAATGCTGTACTAAAATTCAAACTATTGCCTAAAGCTTCTTGCAATTTGTTCCAAAATCTTGAAGTAAACCTCGGATCTCGGTCTGAAATAATAGATACTAGAACTCCATGTAGTCTTACAATCTCTGACACATACAATTCTGCTAACTTCTTAAGTGAAAAATATGTTCTAACTGGAATAAAGTGTGCTGACTTTGTCAATCTATCAACAATCACCCATATCGAATCTTTCTTTCTTGGAGTCATAAGCAATCCTGACACAAAATCCATTATAATATGTTCCCACTTCCATTCAAGAATCATAATGGGTTGTAATAAACCCGTTGGCACTTGATGCTCTTCTTTAACTTGCTGGCAAATCAAACATTTTGCAATAAATTCTGAAATTTCTCTTTTCATACCAGGCCACCAATATGTCTTTTTCAGATCAATATACATTTTTGTACTACCCAGATGAATAGAATACATACTATTATGTGCTTCAGAAAGAATATCATTCTTTAAATCATAATTATTTGGAACACAAATCCTATTATGATAACGCAACATACCTTCATCATCAATACTAAACCCTGAATCTAAATTATCCCGAACCATTTGCCGTTTTAGCACCAGTTTTGGATCTTCATTCTGCAGCTTCTGAATTTGTTGAAGGAACATTGGTTTTACTTTCAATTCTACTAATACAGCACCTTCTTCATTAAGAACCAAATGAGCATTCATTTCCCGAAGTGCAAACAGGGATGACTTTCGACTAAGTGCATCAGCAACTACATTAGCTTTCCCTGGATGATAGTCAATAACCAAATCATAGTCTTTTAGCAACTCGAACCATTGTCTCTGTCTTAAGTTCAGTTCCTTCTGAGTCATTAAGTATTTCAAACTTTTGTGATCCGTATAAATATAACACTTCTCACCATATAAATAGTGTCTCCAAATTTTTAAAGCAAAAACAATTGCAGCTAACTCAAGATCATGTGTAGGGTAATTCTTTTCATATGGTTTTAACTGCCGTGAAGCATAAGCCACCACCTTTCCTGACTGTAATAACACACAACCCAAACCATTTAAAGATGCATAACTGTACACAACATACGGTATACCTGATTCTGGTTGAGTCAAAACTGGAGCTTCTGTTAATATTTTCTTTAACTGATCAAAGCTCACGACATTCATCGAGACACCACAAACTCAACATTCTTACGTAATAAACGAGTCATTGGTGAAGCAATCATGGAAAAATTCTTTATAAAAACAAATGATAGTATCCTCGCTAATCCCGAGAAAACTTAGACTTCGCTTATATTCTTGGTGTTTTCCAATTCACCATCATGAAACTTTACTTGGATCCACATGAATTCTTTGGTGATACAATATGACCCAGAAATCCAACCTCATGAAGTCAAAACTCACATTTACTAAATTTTGCATATAACTGCTTTTCTCTCAAAATCTGTAGTATAATTCTCAAGTGCTGTGCATGTTCGAATTCCGTCTTTAAATAGACCAATATGTCATCAATAAATACCACCACAAATCTATCCAAATAAGACTGAAAAATTCGATTCATTAAATCCATAAATGTAGCAGGGGCATTTGTTAAACCAAAAGGCATTATCAAAAATTCGTAGTGACCATACCGAGTTCAAAAAGCAGTTGTTGGCACATCACACTCTTTAACCTTCAACTGATAATACCCAGATCTAAGGTCTATCTTTGAGAACACTGCAGCACCTTTCAGTTGATCAAACAAATCATCAATATGAGGTAATGGATATTTATTTTTAATTGTTACCTTGTTCAACTGTCTGTAATCAATACACAATCGCAACGAGCCATCTTTTTTTTTCACAAATAAGACAGTGCGCCCCAAGGTGATGTACTCTGATCGATGAACCCTTTATCCAATAACTCTTGCAATCGTGTCTTCAACTCTTTTAACTCTCGGTAGGTGCCATTCTATACGGTGTTATTGATATCTGAGCTGTACTTTAATTACATCAATTACAAATTCAACCTCACGATCCGGGGTAAACTGTAATTCTCAGAAACACATCAATAAACTCATTAACAACTGGCAATTGTTCCATCTTCAATTCAGAACTCCGAGTATCAAGAATATAAGCTAAAAATGCTTCATTACCTTTCCGAATCAATTTTCGAGCTGCAAAGGCTGAAATAATTCTGACATTATTCTTTTTATCCCCAAACTCAGCTAAAACTATTCTGACATTTTAAATCAATTCGTTTTTCTCTACAAGTCACTATGGCATCATGTTTAATCAACCAATCCATTCCAAGAATAACATCAAATTCTCGGAAAGGTAACAACATTAAATCAGCAGAGAATTCACAGCCTTGTATTTTCAGTGGACAATTCCGACATATTAAATTAACTAACACACTTTGCCCTAGTGGATTAGTGACTTGTAAATCAAGGTCAGTGGACTCAACAGTCATTTTCTTTTCTGACACTAATGCAGTGCAAATATATGAATGCGTAGATCTAGGATCAATTAAAGCATACACAGAATCATTAAAAAGATATAAATTACCAGCTATCACATCTGGAGCAGAAGCTTCTTCCCTTGCCCGGATAGCATATGTACATGCAGGTGCTCTTGTTTCTGATCGGGCTGCAGTATCTCTCGTTCCCAAACGAAGCACCCCAGCTAGATCGCTTTGACACGAACGTTTACTTTTCTAAGGAATATTTGCCTGCTTCTCCCCTTGTTCTCTGTCTTCTTTTAACAATTGAGGACAGTCCCGAATAAAATGATCAGTTCCACCATATTTATAGCAAGCTCCGGTTCTCCCCCAACATTCACCAATATGAAATCTACCACAATTTTTGCATTTCGGTCTCGGAATATTTTGCACACTACTAACATTAGCTGCTGGTTTCTTAGTTATCCGACATCTTGTTGAGTTGTTTTACTTTTATTCGATCGTTCCGGAATTGTAACAGGTCTACTAGAATCGTCTCTGAACTTTTTAGCCGGAAAAGTCGAAATTGGTCTAGAGAAACTTCTTTTGTATACCTCTTTACCTCTTCTTTCTCTTTGTATCTTTCTGTTATACACTTCTTCCATCTTTTGAGCTGATCAGACAGAACCACAAATTCTCGAATCTTTGTGCCTCCAATCATCATTCTAATTTCATCATTAAGCCCTTCTTCAAATCTAATGCATATTTCTTCCTCTGTCGGTACAACATCCCGAGCATATCTACTGAGATACACAAATTCTCTTTCATATTCGGCCACTGTTTTATTCCCTTATCAAAGACCAAGAAATTCCCTCTTCTTCTTATCTAAATATCTCTTTCTCACAAATTTCTTTTTAAATTCGTTTTGAAAGAATTCCCAGGTAAGTTTATCTGCAGGTACCACTGCCTCAATAGTTTCCCACCAATTATACGCTTCTTCTTTCAATAATGAAACTGCACATCTCAGATAGTCCTCCGGAGAACACATCATCTGTTTAAAAACTCTCTCCAAACTCTTTAACGAATACTCTGCTTTAACTGGATCATCGTCCGATCTCCCTCGAAATTCCTCAACTCCGAAATTTCTGAGTTTTTCAATCGGTGTTCTTTTGCTAGATTCATCTATTAAAGGAGGAGCAACTAGGGTTGTAACTGGTGGTACAGTAGGGGGAGGAGGAGGCTGTTGTGCCTGACTTCTTCCTTGTAGTGTTTCACGATACCACTGATTCATTAACCTGTAAATCATATTTTTAAGTTCGTCCTCTCTCATTAAAGAAATCGGAACATTACCACCTGTTCCCTGCTCAGAAGTCTGTATTCTACTATTAACTTCCTCTTCTTAACCAGCACCCTCAGGTCTATCAGACATCTTTACAATCTATAACAAAAATTAGTAGTTAGATCGGATCATTCACATCACACTATCACAGATTTATATGGCATGTATTTCTAAACACTTTACACATCACATTTGTTCCGAGAATCGACTAAACCAAGCTCTGATACCAATAAATGTAACGCCCTCTTACCCGAAACCGTCGCCGGAGTCGAGCACGAGGCATTACTAAACTTATTTGAGCACTTAAACAAATTCAAACAATTTATATCATACTTTCGGATAAGTTGTCCAATCTGCGTCCACGATCGCTAAAAAAATCATATCTCGAGTTACAAAACTCAAAATCTAAATTCGTAAATTTTCCCCAAATCTAGACTCATATAAATACTTACTAATTTTTTTCTAGAATTTTTGGTTGGGCCAATTAGTACAGTTTATTAGTTAAAGTCTCCCTTGCTTTAGGGTTTAGCTACTCTGACCCCTGTGCACTACGAATAAAATTTCTCCCTGTACAGAATTCAAATAATCATGTAGTTTGTTTCTTTTAAAAATAGACTCAATAAAGAATCCATACATATATATTATGACTCCTAATTATTTTTGTACAATTTCTAATGATTTTTACAAATCAGAACAAGGGAGCTTAAAATCAATCTAACATTATCTCACAAAAATTTAAATATCTCCTGATATAAAAGTCTTTTGCTTACACCGTTTCTTCTATGTGAAACTAGATTCAATAAGCTTTAATTCAATATTTTATTCAACCTCTAATTAGATTTTCATAATTTATGGTGAATTTTCAAAACCAACTACTACTACTAATCAAAAACTGTTTTAGTACAAAATATTGTTAACTAGTTTATAACATCTTTACTTCAATTCATTTAAACTCTATACATGCCATATAAATCTTTAAACATAAAACAAAAGCTACTGGAATTGATCTGGATAGTGTGTCTTATTGTGTTGATCCGATCTACCAACTTCACTTCAATTCAATCTACATAAGAATATCAAACACACACAAGTAAGCTTATTGAAGCTTAGTAAGTTCATAGGTTTAAAAGTAATGCTTATCAAACATAATATTTCCAAACAATACCAAAACATTCCCAAAAGTTTCCTGCCATTCACAACCACTGTTATAATACTTCACGTAGTTGAGCTCAATATTAACAACTATTCAATCTTTTTCATTTGGTTCACTTCTCTTGTATTTCTTATTATCAAATTAGGAAACGACTTACGAAATTGAGTACGTCGTCGTTCAGTGCCACGATTCATAACTCAGTATGGTTTTCCTCATTGAAATACCATACCTACATTTTACATCTCGGTATGGAAAATACCATACCTGCGTTTCTTAACTCAGTATGGATTTGATAATACCATACCTACATTTCACAACTCAGTATGGATGATACCATACCTACATTTCACACTTTGCCATGGAACAACCATGGTCTTATCATCAATTCATTACATGTCACGATCTGAACGCATTACTCAATCTCTGCGTTTTTCCTAATTTGCATTTCCACATTTATTCTTTCATTAACAAAATTTTCACAATCCCACAACAAATTCACATATAATAACACATTATATCATTCAATCATTCACAAATAAACATCTAAATTCAACCATATGAACTTACCCGGCTAATTTGTAGAAGATATTAAAATTTAGGGACTATTCCGTAACTTTTTCCTTTCCTCGTTCTTCTTTGGATTCTTGATCTATAATATAAAATATTTTCACTCATTAGCATTTATTTGATTTCTATTTCACTTCACAATTTATGCTCTTCAACTTTCAAGATTGCACTTTTACTCCAAAATTTTTAGTTTTCAATTCACCCATCAATTGAACCAAATTTTCTCAATTAACACTTTATTTTATCATTATAAACTATTTCAAAACCTTTGACATTCTAAATTTCAACACCAACCTTCAATTCACAAATTTTTCACAATTAGGCCCTAAATACCATTTTCTATCAAAATCACTTAATAAAACCACCTTAATATGAAATTAGAACTTAAATTTCATAATAATTCATCATAAAATTCCCTTACCCACCCAAGGTAACTTCCAATTTCACCCATAAAATCAAAAACTAATGAATTCTTTAAGTAGACCTACTTGTAAAAGTCATAAAAACATAAAAATTATCAAGAAAAAGCAAGAATTAAACTCACATGATGTAAAAATATGAAAAACCAGCTTTCTCCTGACCTCCTATGGCGTTTTGGCTGAGAAAATATGAAGAGATCTTTAGATCTTTTAATTTTGTCCTTATTTTATATGTTAAAATTATAAAATTTCCAATTTTCCCTTATTTCCCTTATTTTTCTACTGATTTTCTTGCCCTTTCCGTCCAGCCTATTCAATTTTAGGCTTAATTTCCCTTTAAATTTTCTTTCTTTTAACACTTGAGCTATTTAATCTTTTTAGCAAATTTTATTTTTATTACAATTTAGTCATTTTTATTTAATTGACTACCCAAATGTTAAAATTTCTCAACCAAACTTTAATACTAGCTAAATGACACTTCATAAATATTTATAAAAATATTTATAGCTTGATTTTCAAATTCGAGGTCTGGATACCTCATTTTTGACCTGTTTGACCTAATAAATTCTTTTAATTCACCAATTCACAAATTCTTCTAAATTCTTACTTGACTCATAAATATTTAATTACTATCTTGTTCAATCTTACTTGTTGGATTTAGTGATCTCAATTCACAATTTCCGACACCACTGAAAATTAGGCCGTTATAGTCAAAGCCCAACTAAGTGAAGAATTTGAGATGAAAGATTTGGGACCAGCAAAGAAGATACTTGGAATGGAGATTCTCAGATATAGAAAAGTAAGTAAATTGTACCTAAGTCAAAAGGGGTACATTGAGAAAGTTCTTTGCAGGTTCAATATGCAGAGGGCTAAGCCTGTTAGTACTCTTTTAGCAGCCCATTTCAGACTTTCATCGGCCTTGTCTCCACAATTAGATGATGAGATTGAGTACATGTCACATGTTCATACTCTAGTGTAGTGGGATCTCTCATGTATGCTATGGTTTGTTCACGTCTAGATTTATCATATGTAGTCAGTGCAGTTAGCAGATATATGGCGAATCCCGGTAAAGAACACTGGAAAGCAGTTTAGTGGATTTTAAGATACTTACGAGGTACTACTGATGTTTGCTTACAGTTTGGAATAACTGAAGATGGAGTCATTGGGTATGTTGATGCTGATTTTGCTGGAGACCTTAATAGAAAAAGATCTCTCACAGGTTATGTCTTTACAATCGGAGGTTGTGCAATCAGTTGGAAAGCCAATTTGCAAACTACAGTCGCTTTGTCTACCACTGAAGCTGAGTACATGGCGGTTACTTAGGCTTGTAAAGAAGCTATTTGGTTGAAGGGACTCTTTAGTGGACTTAATGAAGACCTTCAAATCAACACAGTATTTTGTGACAGTTAGAGTGTCATCTTTCTTACAAAAGATCAAATGTTTCATGAGAGAACAAAACACATTGATGTTAGGTATCATTTTGTTCATGATATTATTGCTCGTGGTGATATTGTTGTGAGCAAAATTAGTACTCATGAAAATCCTGCTGATATGATGACTAAGTCACTTCCTATAACCAAGTTTGAACATTGCTCAAACTTGGTTGGTGTTCATTGTTGAATTTAAACCCTTAAGGGGTTTTATGGAAGAGGTGGAGAACTTGTTCGTTGAGAGTTCGCGATGAAGAACTTGTTCATTGAGAATTCGTGTCAAGGTGGAGATTATTACAATTAAATGACCCGAATCCTTATTTAAATAAAATATAGTGGTAAAATAAAATAAAAGAAGAATCCATATAGAATTACATTTCTTTTATTTTATTTTAGAATAAGGTTTTTTAAACCTTATTAAATTCCATCTATTTGATATTGATTAGAATAAGGTGTTTCAGTCTTACTAGAATATGGCTTTACAAGCCTATAAATAGACATTGTCTATTCCTCTTGTAAAAAAAATTGAATTCGACATAGTGAATTTTCTTCTCCTCTGCCCGTGGTTTTTTTCCCGAAAGGGTTTGCACGTAAAATTTGAGTGTTCTTTATTTTTTTTACTTTATCCTATTTTATTTTATTTTTCACAGTTCAACTAGAGAAGTTGATAAAAGAATTTTCTTGACAAATTAATTTGGAAAATCTAAGTGATTTTTGGGAAAATTAATTTTGATCAAGTAAAATTAAATTAATCAAATTAATTAAAATGAATATGATATTTTTGGAAATTAATTTTCAAGTTAGACAATTGACCCAATGGGTAATTGAACTTGAAAATTTGACCTGAATGAAGCCTAAGACCGAGACCAAGACCCAAAAACTAGTTGAATCGGGGCCTGATATGTGAAACCAGGCCGACACCAATTGATGGCTAGACCAGACCGATCGGGCCATTACTAGCCCAGACCGAATTGACAGTAACCGAACCAGCTCGGGGTGCCAATAGCGGTATTCCGTGGCCGGCAAATGATCGACGGCGGTGGGTCTTTAGTAGTTGAGCAATGGAAGAATTATACTCCTATTTGGATTTTACGAGAGAATTTGATTTCAAATTAATTATTCCAAAAATAATATTATTTTAATAGATTTAATATTAAATTAAATTTAATACTTATCTTAATAGTATTTTATTAATTTAATTTTAAAGTGATTATCTTAATATTAAATTTAATCTAATATTTATCTTGATAAGTATTATATTAATTTAATATTAAAGTGATTAACATTAATCATAGTTGAAACTTTCTAGACTCTCTTATATAAATAGAGCCTTGGGTCATTATTTGACAACACACTTAAATTCAAGAGAAATTTGTAGAGAGAAAATTATCTAAAAAATTATTTTAGAAAATTTCTAAAGATATTTTTTTATGTACAACTTAGCCCAAAAGTTTAGAAAAATTACAAAATTATCCTAGTTGTAATTTTTGTGAATTAATTTTTTGATTCGAAGTGAGCCCATACTCGACAGACATGAGCTTGAGGATAGCGGAGAAGACTACTCGGTCGAAGTGTTTATATTAGACGAACAAAAAAATACAAATTTGACTAAGTGTTTATTACTTTAGATAGGATAACCAAGTTCTTGTTTTAGAAATTTTTTTATAACTTTGGCTTTTCCCTGAATTTATTTTTCGCGGCGTTTTCCAAACCTGATTTTCCAACATGTCATTCAAACAAATAAGTAACATTCGCATTTTTAAAATTATAAAAATCAAATAAAAAATTACGAAATATAAAATTAAAACAACAAGAATTTGAGAGAAATTGAAAGAAAAATTGAAAACAAAATAGTTGAGAGAATAGATGAATAGAAATGAGAGAATTGAAAGATTTGAGAGAGTATAATTTGAATGCAAAAGAAAGAAAATGAGTTGGGTTTATATAGCAAATAAACTAGCTATTAGAAAAAAAAATTTAGCCATTTGAAAAAAACGGTTGAAAAATTAACAGTTGGATTACTTGATTGTTGGGAAAAGTTACCGTATGATAAAACGCGTTCAGCAAGACGCGCTTTTAGTTAAGGTGTCAGAAAACGCACCTTATGCTTTTGCAACTAAGGTAGCGACAGGTATACTGAAAACGTGTCCTACATGGCTCACATTTTGTCACCTCAATTGAAAACACATCTTGATGAAAGTAAACTACTTCGTTTTTAATCCTATGGTATAAATTTATATATGAGAGGTATACATTTATATTAGTATAAAATAAAATATTTTTACATTTTCTTATAATTATTACAATTAATATTTTAATAATTTAAATTTTCATTTATATAAATTATATATGTTGGAGTTATTTTTTTAATTATTTATTTATACAAAAGAATTTTCAATTGTTAAATATATTAATATATACGATATTTTAAATTAATATGATACAAATATTGCCTGGTAAAAATTAGATAATTACATTTTTACCCTTTAAAATATATAAAATTAATAAATTAGTAATGATAAATGTAGACACTCAATTTTGCCCGGCCCATTTCAGTATTTAAAATAATAAACCCCCCAAAAAAACGAAGTCCAAGTTCAGTCTAGAATTACAAATATAATTTGGCCCGATTGGAATGGCCCATTATTTGAAAAGATTTAAGGTCCATCTACAAGTTTGACTCATATAGAAATATAATCTTCAATGATATGCAATCTTAGATGTGATATGCAATCTTAGATGTGATACAATCTTAGATATGATTGCAATCTTAGATATGATATACAATCTTAAAAGATATGATTTTGTAATCTTGGAGATTTAATTTATAGATATCCTTTAATCTTAACCGTTGATATAATTGATCTGTACCGTTGGATTTGGGGAGACTCAAATATAAATAGAGGCCTCTCCCCTCATTGTAAAAAAACGGGGGGAAAACAACTGGAAAAAGAACTGGAAACACTTGAGTTTTGGGGAAGCAACAAAAATTCTTGAGAGCTTTCACTCAAATTTCTCTCCCTCTTACGTTCTTATTTTCTGCGGTTTGTTCTTATTTTATTCTTAGTTTATCTTCGTTTTTTCAACCTTTTTTATTTTGATTTAATCCATGTTTCCCTATTTTTTTATATTTTTTAAATAATCTTAGTATCATATAAAACTATTTTTTTTGAGTATTTTTTTTAAATATTACTCTTAGTAAATTGTTTTTTTAAATTTTACTCAAATCATTGTTCTAAAAAATATATTTCATTTAATTGTTATTTTTATCCAAAAATTGTTTTTTTTTAAATTAAAGGCAATATTTGGCATTTAGGATTTTCGAGAAAAAGTAGTGCCCTAACTTATTGGGTTGCGATTTTTCTCGTCAAATTCGAATATCTAAGTACCCTTCTAAATGTTTTGAGTTTTAAAATATAAACAACTATTCTTGAGATTTCAAAACATTGTGTCCTAACTCTTTGGATATGGCGTTTTGTTGTTTCAAGATAGAAATTTTTCAAAGGCAAGCTTAGCTTCAAGATTTTGAAATATTGCGCCCTAACTTCTTGGAAGTGATGTTTTTGATTCGTTTGAGATAAGTGAGTCTTAGTTTTCAAGTTCGCGGCATTCAAATAGGTTTCTTTCAAAAGAGGATTGCATTTTAAAATCTTCAAATTTCCGACATGAAAGACATCAAATAATCAATTAGGTACCAATTTTTGGGCGTTACGAGGGTGCTAATCCTTCCTCGTGCGTAACCGACTCCCGAACCCATTTTTTTAAATGTTCGTAGACCAAAATGTTTTACAAGGTGATCCAATCACACCTAAAAAGATTGGTGGCGACTCCCATTTTCGTTTTTAAGTCGACCCTATTTTTTTCCAAAACACATAAAAAATAGTTTCGACAGCTTGGCGACTCCACTGGGGACTAATAAGAGAGTCAAGCCGTGTAATTGATTATCTCTTGTCTTAATGTCGAAAATTAAAAATTTTAAAATTTAATCCTCTTTGCATTACATGTGTTTGTATTATTGCATGTGTTGCTATATTCTGATACGCATTGCATTTGCATGACCGTTGTGGTCACACCCTTAAGTGGGAGTGAGAAGCTACGCCTTCGTGAGGTTTTCACCTCCGTGCAGGATAGTGGATCACTTTCGGGATACATCCGTACCTATGGTTTCGTGAGATTTTCATCTCCGTAGCCATAGGGAAATGTATTCTCGACCGAACTCGATTCAAATGAGCCTATAATGGGTGAGGATCGAGGAATTTGCTGGTTCGGGTACCTCAAACTTTAGAAACAAACCACATATAGAAAAATCGTAAGAGCTCAACCTAGATAGAATTATACCGTAATTATTACCCTTGCAGGTTATCTTTGAGTTTATTGTTATCATGTGATACTAACTATTTCCTTTCTTTTGTTGCATATCATTTCGCATTTAAAAGGTATCGATTCACGGTCAGTTTCTAAGTTAGAAAGTTTTATTATGGAGAACGGACTTCTTGATAGAGTGGAAGACAATGCTAACGTCCATAAATGGTCAAAGGAAATGCTGAAGGATACACATCAGAATTATGGGGTTACACTCGCATCAGCATGGCGCAAAATAATCTCCAAGAGTTAAAGGAAATATGGGATCAATGGAGTAATAAAGCCAAGCAGTTGTTCTACAATAACTAAGGGAACTTGCAGTATTTGCTTGACAGGAGGATAGATGAGCAATTCAAAGTGAGTGTGGGAGTATTGATGGACACTTCTACCATTATAGTATTTCTCTTTCATATGAAGACGGTTGCCATATGGATGGTAAGGGTATTGGAAGGAAATGATTGATAGAGTGCATGAGACCTACAAAAATGAGTTGGAAAGAATTTTGCTTATAATGGTAAAAAGCTCGTTTACTATAGGACCGCTACCAAACAACAAGTATGAGTTTACTATGTTGCACTTATCAGAGACAATGGAAATGCAAGCCCTGGTGGTTTGTCAAAATGGACGCAAAACAATGAGATTAAAGAAGACCATATCATTTAAAAACTTTTAAAGTAGATATTAGCTATGCTACGAGGATACCCATACAAGCAATGCTCTGCGGGAGTAGAAATCTGAAAACTCTCAAGAAGCATTGAGGATATAGGATATCATTTTAAGGCAGCATACTGCGGAACAGTGATGTCTGCTTGTTCACTATTTTCTCTCTCAGGATAATCAAAATAATTTCACAGGTATTGGAGGAGGTGTCCCTAGCTGCACGGATTACCCCACAAGTGAGGTCGTAGCTCAAACTCAGGAGGTAGCTGATTATTTACAGACATTGGCGGTACAGGCTGACATATTGAGCACCAATATGATATACAATCAGATCGTGGCTAAGAGTTTGTTTTAAAGCTTTGGGCATTAGGGCGAAAGTGTATTTGTAATCCATTTATATGTAAAGATATTCTTTTCTAAATAAAGTTTTCTAAATGAGATTGAATCGAGATCGATACCTTTTTGCATTCATGCATTTGCATTACATTACATCAAAGAAAAGAAGGTGTTGATTTGAAATTTGATTCCTAAATAGAATAGTTTGTCATAAGGAAACGAATTTCTTGATAAAATAGATTATAGTGCGGTCGTCTGAATATAGTCCAAATAAACGACGAGAGAAAGCTGATAGTCCATGGAGGAATACATGATGTGATTGCCAGAGATTCAAGCCAACAAAGGTTATCCAAGAGCACGACGAGAGAAAGCCAGAAGTCCACGAAGGAATATATGACTTGATTGCCAACGAAGATTATCCAAGAGCCAGCATTTTTTGATAAGTATCATGGAGATAAGCGAGCAAGAGATCGAGGCTCAGGTTAAACAGCAAGGAGCTAGCAAAGGCATCTTTAGAGAATTTACAAGATTCGACCATGAAGAAAAGATCAGCGTTTACATGGACTATGAAGGGCAAGACCACATATGTAATCTATTTTCATGTAAAGAAATCTGTTTTCTAGAAAAGTTATTCTAATGGAATTGAATTTAAGATCAACATCTCCTTTTCTTTTGCATTCATGCATTTGCATTGCATCACATCACATGCATTTAAATCCATAAAAAAACCCTAATTAGTTAAAGTTATTAAGAGAAAGAAAGAGAGAGAGAGAGAAGAGGGTCACGGCTGAGTGAAAAAGAAGTTGAATGGGAATTAACGATGTTCCCTTACATATCCCCGACTTTTGTATCAGGAAGGATAGCTTACCCAGAGAAGGGGGTGTTTGGAAATAAAAATCATCCCATCAATGTCATACGTGAGGAAGGGACTGAACAAAGAAACCTTGAGGGCATTCGCCCTTACGAATCGGGAAGTTCTTAAACAATTGGACTGCAGAAGAACTTCCTGTAATCTTTAGGAATTTTACGGAGTAATATTTAGAACACTCTTGTTACTCTAAAGCCTAGGAGTAATGAGATTTCTTTTGAGAAGTGGGCTCATGTTCAGACATTTTTATTTTCAATAAAACATACTTTTATTATTTATCCGAGTAAATATTCTTTCATTCGATTCTTTTGACCTTTGACATTCTTTATAAATTTTCATTTCATGTAAATAGTCATTCTTGAAATTAATTTATTCCTTGTATATTCTTTTGTGTGCCTATCATAGATCCCTAGATATTAATGACACGCAACGATACTCTGATTCGAGTTCCTTTTGAGTGCGATATGTGTTTAGAGGAATCTCAGTACTTTGAAGGTGACAGAAATTGTGACTTGTTTTTGAATTTGTTGAAAATGATTTTTACCCCATGAAGTGGTGGCCTTAGAGGAAGGAAAGATTGCGAAATTGGAATTAGTTGAGGAGACAAAACAAGATCTTGTTCAGACTATTATGGGAATTCAAAAATGTGGTCTAAAGACGCATGCAGGAGGATTTGCAATTGCCAGGATAAACATGAGGTTTTGGGGGCACTATTGGTCCACTATGGAAAGGGATCGCATCAGTTGTACAATGAATGCCAAATTTAAAGGAGTCAAGACTTATGGGGCATGTATGTTATGGGCCGAGCTCGTCAAAAGTTTCAAGCTGACAATGACTCATCTTTGTGGACGTCAACTACTCCATTAAGAGAGGGAGATAGCTTCATATGCCAATATTACAAAGTCAAAAGTCATCCATTCAAAAAAAAAGATTATATATAACTACACAATGCCAAGAGTTTGCAGTCTTTTCAAAGATAATGTGCCATACCACAGTACAACAAAAGTTGCCAAAAGAAAAAAAACAAATTACAGAAGATGACTGAGATTGGTAAAATTGGCATAAGAAACTACCGCCTACTTTCTATGCTTACGCTGGGGCAAACACCTTCAATTTCAGTTGTTTCAAAGGTTCCAACCATCATCCTTGGAATGGGTGCATTGTTTGGCTTTCCTGAGCAGTCTAATGTGCCGTCAATAGTTACGATGGTTAGCTCCAGGCGGTTGCCATTGATTTCCAGCTATGGGGCATCAGGCCGTACACAGTCTCTGAAGCTTAAAATGATAGATTCTTTCTTCAAAACCAGTTTCTGACAAAATGAATGACGGTATCATGAAGGAAGACTTCTATACAAGTTTAAGGAAGAGGAAACCTGATCAAATCATTATTTTCAGGGATGAGCAGGGATCTTTTAACAATATGCTACATGGTATTGTCATTGACAACAAAGTATGCCATCCAAAGAACAATTTACCTTGGTACCCATGCTGGAATGATTAGAATCACGAGGCAGACCCACTATCATGTTCTCTTAGACCAGGCTGGGTTTTCGGCTGATGATCTGCAAGAGTTTGTTCATTCTCTACCCTATATGTATCAAAAGAGCACCACAGCATATTTGTTGTGGCTCCTATTTGCTACGCTCATTTGGCAGCTTCCCAGTTGGGGGCAATTTATGAATATTAGGGATGCTTCAGAAACATCATCAAGTCATGGTGGGATGTATGCTCCGGGAGTAATCTCTGTACCTCAACTTTTTAGGGTTTGACAAATAACAGCCAGGACTATTGCTGAGGCAATCCTTTTCTCATGAATCAAGATTTTTCCTCCAAGCCTTGATGGAGTCAAGAATTGAATGCCTCTAGTAAACTTAACTTGAAAGTATTCATCCTAAGCAAATGTACCAAGAATGGATGACACAGACTTATGACAAAGAAGGTTCGTCCAAAAGAATTTCATAAAGGAAACCTTGTGCTGAAAGAGATCCTTCCCATGCAAAAGGATGCCGAATTTGGAAGGGCCATATGTTGCGAAGAGGGCTTTCTCTAGAGGTGCACTGATTTTAACAAGAAATGGATAGGAAGAATTTATCTGATCCAATGAATTCGGACTCGATCAAGGAGTACTTTGTCTGAAGGAGAAAGGAAGCCAAGGTGAAAACTCGCAAAGGGCACTTTGGACTTCTATTTCAAAAAAAAAAAGAAAAAGAAAAAGAAAAAGAAAAAAAAGAAAAAATGGAGAGGCCAAGGTGAAAACCCGCAAAGGGCGCCTTGAGACCAAAGGGGTTTTGAGTTGAAAACACGAAAAAGCGCTCAAATTTGGAAAGTCGCATACGGTAATCTTGCTATATCTCGATTCAACGAAAAGTGAGGCGCGTTGCATATCGGGGCATCGACAAAGTACTTTGGGTCTTTTAAACACATGTTGAACTCAAGAAAGTCTTCATGGAGCTGGTGTATAGACGCTCAGGCGGCGATATCTAGGGCATCTAATTTCTGTTCTATTTACTATCTTTGGATTCTTTTTCTTCGCAAAGATATGTTCTCAGGTTAATCTTTTTGCATTCCTTCCAATAATTTGTCCAAATCTAATTATCCTCATGATCAATTTATTTGTCTACCATTATTCATAAAGCATGTTGCATTGAAATAATGATAGATGAACTAAAATATCTTCACAAACGAAGTTTTGCATATTACTCTGGAAATTTCTAAATAATGCAAGAAATCGAAACAAGACAATTGTTTAAGGAATTCCCATATGTATGGGTTGGAGATACTCGAGAGAGATTTTCTTCTTGATCTAAAAGGTGGTTGGATGTTTTAAGCAATATTGACCCTAAGAGAGGTCATTTCACAAATATCTCCAGAGGTCGTAACATTGGGAATGGTACAATGGACCAAATTGATGGGAGAAATACAAGACACACAAGTAGAGTATGATTGATACGTCGAGAACAACGAAGTGGAAATCTCGATAGATGAATGAGTGATAACATATGAAATAGGAATCATTCTTATGACATTTATTGCATCATAGTATGTTTAATTAGGAAAGCATTTGACTCATTTCAATCATGGCATCCTAATAATTAAGCATAAGCATTCTACGAGTTATGTCCTCAGGGACAATGTAGATCGAAAATTTCAGCATGGCGTCCCCTGGTTTAGGAGGAGCGGTGAAAGATTTCAACATGGCATCCTTGAGTTTGCAAGGAGCAAAGTTGAAGAAAGCAGATCTTGACTTCCTGAGTTTGCAGTGAAGCAGATCGAAAATTTCAGCATGGCGTCCCTGAGTTTGCAAGGAGCAGGTTGAAGATTTCAACATGGCGTCCTTGAGTTTGCAAGGAGCAGGTTGAAGAAAGCAGATCTGACCTTCAGGTGTTTACACCAAAGCAGATCCAAGATGATTTGGTATTCTTGTGTTTACAAGAAACAAATTGAGGACATAACAGATTTGGCTCTCAGATGTTCTCAAATATAGCAGATCTAACCTTCAGATGTTTAGACTGAAGCAGATCCAAGATGATTTGGTATTCTTGTGTTTACAAGGAACAAATCGAGGACATAGCAGATTTGACTCTCAGACGTTCTCAGATATAGCAGATCTAACCTTCAGATGTTTAGACTGAAGCAGATCCAAGATGATTTGGTACTCTTGTGTTTACAAGGAACAAATCGAGGACATAGCAGATTTGACTCTCAGATGTTCTCAGATATAACAGATCTAGCCTTCAGATGTTTATACTGAAGCAGATCCAAGATGATTGGGTATTCTTGTGTTTACAAGGAACAAATCGAGGACATAGCATATTTGACTCTCAGATGTTCTCAGATATAGCAGATCTAGCCTTCAGATGTTTATACTGAAGCAGATCCAAAATGATTTGGCATTCTTGCGAGGACATAGCAGATTTGACTCTCAGATGTTCTCAAGAAGATCCAAGATGGTTTAGCATCCTTGTACTTACAAGGAATACAAATCGAAGATATAGCTGGTGTGGCTTTCACGTATTTACGATGAAGCAAATCTAAGATGATTTGTCGTCTTTGTATTGTCAGAAAACAAATCGAAGTCAGGCATCTCCACTTCAACAGCGTGAGACGATGCAGCAGATCTAATCTTCAGATGTTTCACTGAAGCTAGATTCAAGATGATGTAACATCTCTACAAATTAAAGAAGCAGACTCGATGTCTCTATGTTCGGCGGAAAGTAGATTAAAGATATCAACATAACAATCCTGAGTTTGCAAGGAGCAGATTGAGGACCATGAAGTCTGAAGCTAGCGAGCCCGGGCAAAATTGATCCTTTTATAGTTTTTGCTCTATTCTGCATACAAAGAATGAGCAAAGAGGGCAATTGTAGACACTCAATTTTGCTGGCCCATTTCAAAGTATTTAAAATAATAAAACCCCAAAAAACGAAGTCCAAGTTCAGTCCAGAATTACAAATATAATTTGGCCCGATTGGAATGACCCATTATTTGAAAAGATTTAAGGTCCATCTACAAGCTTGACTCATATGGAAATATAATCTTTAATGATATGCAATCTTAGATGTGATATGCAATCTTAGATATGATACAATCTTAGATATGATTGCAATATTAGATATGATACAATCTTAGATATGATTGCAATCTTAGATATGATACAATCTTAGATATGATTGCAATATTAGATATGATATACAATCTTAGAAGATATGATTTTGTAATCTTGGAGATTTAATTTATAGATATCCTTTAATCTTAACCGTTGATGTAATTGATCTGTACCGTTGGATTTGGGGAGGCTCAACTATAAATAGAGGCCTCTCCCCTCATTGTAAAAAAACAGGGGGAAAAGAACTGGAAAAAGAACTGGAAACACTTGAGTTTTGGGGAAGCAACAAAAATTCTTGAGAGCTTTCATTCAAATTTCTCTCCCTCTTACGTTCTTATTTTCTGCGGTTTGTTCTTATTTTATTCTTAGTTTATCTTCGTTTTTTCAACCTTTTTTTATTTTGATTTAATCCATGTTTCCCTAATTTTTTTATATTTTTTAAATAATCTTAGTATCATATCAAACTATTTTTTTTGAGTATTTTTTTAAATATTACTCCTAGTAAATTGTTTTTTTAACTTTTACTCAAATCATTGTTCTAAAAAATATATTTCATTTAATTGTTATTTTTATCCAAAAATTGTTTTTTTAAATTAAAGGCAATATTTGGCATTTAGGATTTTCGAGAAAAGTAGTGCCCTAACTTACTGGGTTGCGATTTTTCTCGTCAAATTCGAATATCCAAGTACCCTTCTAAATGTTTTGAGTTTTAAAATATAAACAACTATTCTTGAGATTTCAAAACATTGTGTCCTAACTTATTGGATATGGCATTTTGTTGTTTCAAGATAGAAAATTTTCAAAGGCAAGCTTAGCTTCGAAGATGTTGAAATATTGCGTCCTAACTTATTAGATGTGATGTTTTTGATTCGTTTGAGATAAGTGAGTCTTAGTTTTCAAGTTCGCGGCATTCAAATAGTTTTCTTTCAAAAGAGGATTGCATTTTAAAATCTTCAAATTTCCGACATGAAAGACATCAAATAATCAATTAGGTACCAATTTTTGGGCGCATGAGGGTGCTAATCCTTCCTCGTATGTGAATCGACTCGAACCTATTTTCTCAAATGTTCGTAGACCAAAATGTTTTACAAGGTGATCCAATCACACCTAAAAAGATTGGTGGCGACTCCTATTTTCGTTTTTTAAGTCGACCCTATTTTTTTCCAAAACACATAAAAAATGGTTTCGACAATAAAATTATATTTTGATCCTAAAAATGTTAAAATTTTAATTTTTTCTTTTAAAAAATTATAAAAATATTAACTAATACAATGGTGAAATTACATTTTAATTCTTATTAATATTTATAACTTTCTATTTCCACAAAAAAAATTCTAGCTTCATCATTAGAATATTAAATCAATTTAAAATTTTACATGCATAATAAATATAATTATATTAATAAATTTAATATCAATAATTAGAGTGTTAAAATATCATTGATAAAAAAATTACAAAATGATATAAAAGCGTATTAAAATTAGGGAATGATATAAAATCGTATTAGTTTTACATATAAGTGATTATTTTCTATTTATTTATTTGTTTTTTTACAATATTTATTTATTTTTATTCTACATCGTATACATAATACATTCTACGTATATATGTAAAAGTTATATAAGTCAAAATATGCTATATACACTCAAAACCTTCGTCATTAAGTTGTACTCCTTTCTCAGCACTGAACAACTTTGTTGTCTTTTTTGTTGGTATAAATTCAGATGTTCTAACTCTCTTCCGTCTATCGTTACGAAAGCAGGAAAAAACCGAGCATCCTCCATTTACACTTTCAGTTTCTCATTGCTTTTTTCAAGTCCTTTACAAGTTGGCATTTTCAACATTGTTTCAATCTCGCGTATGTTCTTGATTCTTTGGCTCTCTTTTTGGGTTGTTCTTAGATTCTTTCTTTTTTCTTTTTATCATCACATCGGTATTTGATTTAAGGAGAGAAATATAAGTTGGGTTTTCTTGTGATAATAATTTTTGGGTTCTTGGCGGTGGGTTGCGAGAACTAGCCGGAGAAAGGGCCCGCGAGATAGATTGCAGTCGAAGAAGTGTGGAGGTGGGACTCTGGACTTGTTCTGATATAAGTCACCCAGGTTTTATATTTATGTCAGCCAAAAAAAAAAATATTTTTAAAAGAAGGTAGTGTCAGAGAATAATAAAATACTAGAATGCTAAAGAATGTGATTTAGGATTTTGTGTTTTAACTTCAGACTTATCATGTTTAACCGAGAATGGTTGGGATTGTATTTTTTTTTTATTGTCATATTGAATCGGCGGCTGAATCCTGTCTTATACTTCACTCAAGTGAATACTGGGCATAAGTTTGATTTCCTTTTGAACGTCATGTTGTTAGAGAAAAATAAGAAATGGGTTTTCTTGATTTCACCTTTATCCGTGTTATAATTCTGAACATGTTTTTTCTTTGCATTGACGGACATGAGTGAATTCTTTGTTATGGTAGTGTGTTTGCTTTTACAGGCAGAAAATATTAAATTGATAAATGGAGCCAGTTGGCATGGAGATGAACATTTCCCAACAACACTCTTCTGATCCTCTCCCATTTGCCAGGAGGTGTTTCCTTCTCATTTTCTTTTGATCAGATTAGCTAACGATATGGGATGCATTTCTTTCTCTTTATTTTTTATTTTCTTTTTATTTCTGTACTCAAGTCACCCTCTGTTTTGTCAAGAACTAATGTAAGAAGTCGTAATGTTTCCTTCATTTGTTTGTTTATGCAACAGCTATCAGCTTGAAGCACTAGAGGAAGCTATCAAGCAAAACACAATAGCTTACTTGGAAACTGGCTCTGGCAAGACACTGATTGCCATCATGCTTCTCCGCAGATATGCCTACCTTATTCGCAAGCCTTCACCTTTTAATGCTGTCTTCTTGGTTCCCCAAGTTGTCCTGGTTGAACAAGTATGTCAAATTACATATCGTTCTTTTTAATTCATGCTATTACTAAAAAAATCAGGAAATCAGGGTGGTTTTGTTGTTGAGACTTTTTGAATAGTATCTGTCCCATGTATATTTCTAGCACACAGGAAAATTCAAGTTCAGAGGGATTCCCATGGTCTAATTGCATTTTTATGTCTGCAATTAGTTAGAGAATCCTGAAATAAAGAATGAATTTGAGTGTGACAGTACAGAATAGTGCATTTCTTTTCATATAATGAGAATTGCATAACATCTATGAACTATTTGTGTATGGATTTTAATGGGGGGTTTTTATTTATTTACTTATAAACCTTTTAATTTGTTGTTTCACTTATTGTTTTACGTAATGATTAGCAAGCTAATGCTGTGGAAATGCATACGGACTTGAATGTGGGCAAGTATTGGGGAGATATGGAGGTTGACTTTTGGGATGATGCGAAATGGAAGCAGGAAATTGATAAATATGAGGTGGGTATATGTATTATTTAGTTGATATGGCAGTGATGCAGAGCAACTACTTCTTTTTCTCATCATTTAGATTATGTATGTTGTGCAATGTACTGGCTACTTCACTATCTTTTTTTCTAATTATGATTTCAATTGTATAATTTTTTCCGTTTCTAAATTTATTTATCTGTTTCATTGATTGATTTTACATTTTGGTTTTCACTATTTCAAGTTTATAAAAGCTTTTCTTTGAACTATTAGTCTACAAATTGTACAATATCCTTAAACATTGGTAGATAGACTGCAGTTAGAGTTGTTATTGATTGACAGGTTATCAAAGTCAGTTTTTTAAGCTTAAAATATACTTATTGGTCATTAGTCTGTACTGGTAATACTTTTAAAATGGAGCTTCTGGTTTTGCATGTATCTCTCCCTATTGATCACCAACACCAAGGTAGAGCCTGCAAAATAGTTTCTAGCATGTAGAAGTTTATGTTGTCACACTTCCTTTGTCTGTTCGGTCAAAAAGGGAGCCATAAGAAGTTTATCCAAGCCCTCAGTTTACTCTCAGGTATATATTGGAATAGTTCAAGTAATTATACTTTTTAATGGTGATGAACAGTGAGGCTTGTGGTTTCAGAAGTAGCCTACATGTTATTGCAAAATTTGTGAAGTGCGAAGCATTATTAACTTTATCATAAAAAAAAAAGAATGGTTTGCTCATTCACTGGCACAGGCTTCTTTTGTTGACTGGTACTATAGTTTCAAGTCAAATAACCGTGTTTCTTTCTTCCTTCTTAGATATGGTACATGAGTCTAGCAATAACATTTCTTTCTTACCAGGTGCTTGTGATGACACCTCAAATTTTACTTAATGGATTGAGGCATGGCTTCTTCAAGATAAACATGATTAAGGTTTTGATAATTGATGAATGCCATCATGCCCGAGGAAAGCACCCTTATGCTTCCATTATGACAGTGAGTTGTCTTTCTATTATTCTTTTTTTAGATTTTAATTTTGTTTACTCTAATCATCATCACTATGCTTGATGCTTATCATATGGAATGGCAATCTGATTCACATTTAGTTAGAATTGCATCTTGGTAACTAGATGGGGGAAATGAATTTGGAGGACCATGAACTTTGAGGATTTGTTTGCATTGCAGGAATTCTATCATCGGCAATTAGAAGCTGGTGTATCTGATCTTCCTAGGATTTTCGGGATGACTGCTTCCCCTATAAACACAAAAGGTGCTTCATTCAAGCTTTCAGTTTAGTTATTGGTTATTTGTGTTTCCTTTTTTACAGTACTTGAACTTCCCCCCCACTCTATTATCCCAGGGGCAAACTCAGCTGATGGCTATTGGCAGAAGATCCATGAACTAGAGACGATTATGAATTCAAAGGTTGTTCTTTTTTTTTTTTTCATTTCTGTTGCAAAGGAATTTTTCTAATTTAGTTTCCTTATTTTACAAGTTCATCTTGGATTGGAGTTATATAACTTCATTGAGGGTTTGTTTAAGTTAGGGGTGTTTGTTAATTGAAAAATGGAAAAGAAAGGAAAGTCTTGAATCAAAGTATTGATTGAAAGAAAATTGATGGGAAAGCTGTCCAAAATGTATAAACAAACTAAATTGCGTGTGACCTTGAGCTTTGGCTCAAATGGTCACATCCCTACTTCTGAGGCGGGGCTGAGCCCCAGACCCTGCTAAAAGAAAGGTTTACACTCAATCATGAAATCCCAGAAAAAATTCCTTGAACCTTATTTCATTCTTTCATACTTAGGTTTAGGGTTATTTTCAACTTTATCAACGGTTGATTGTCAATCATACAACTTTCTTTTACAAGCTTGGTTGTATGGGGCCTCATCCATGGTATTTGGGAATGTTTGGATGTTTTTCCTTCTCTTCTATAGGTCCTAGGAATGTTTAGATGGTTTTTCTTCTTTTCTATAAGACTTACACATATCACATATTGACCTTCTCTTTTGTATCTTCAAGTAAACGAACTGATCTTCTGGGCAGACCATTTTAAATTTTTTATGTAATTGTCCCTTCGGGTCTTAATTGTGAACTTCAATATAAACTATCTATTTCTGATAAAAGTTCATGTAATTCTTGCTTCTTTCACATTTTTTCTTCTATATGGTTTTTCACATGATATTTTGATGCAGAGAAATTTATTATAAAATTTTGCATTTCTTGCCTCTGCTTATGATTTGTTTCTTTGAGACATAATTGTGTTGTTTAAGGAAGATGACATTATGATATTTAAATGGTACTTTTTTCCTCCATTAAAAGGTGTATACATGTGTAAGCGAATCAGTGCTTGCTCAGTTCGTTCCATTTTCGACTCCAAAGTTCAAGTTTTACCAAGACATGGAAATTTCATATGTTTTATATGCACGCTTGGTACATGAGTTGAATGTTTTGAAAGTAAAGGTGCGTATTCTTTGTTGAAACTTTTTGCTCTGTTGCCAGCTTTTTTTTATTAAAGAACAAGTAGTTCTGATCATGTTCATATTGGAAGGTAACAACATGGAAAGAGGAGTGTAAAATAGTTAGAGAAGCAGAAAGAAAAATAATTACAATTTTCTTACCAAGGAAAGTAGACTGTGGATATTCACTTAAATCATGGGCAGCTCAAAACCAGCCCAACCTCTTCTTGATGGCATCCCTTTTTCTTATGCTTTCAGTGTTTGACACCGATATAGGCTAGGCTAGGAAACCTTATTTGATACGGTGAGACAGGTAAACAAAATAAGGCCTGGGTTGAGAGCCCATTTCATATTCTCCGTTTCCATTCCTGATCGAGTTAGCCAATTGATTAATCTTTCCTCAGGGAGAAAGCAGCAGAAAGAGAAAAGAGTACTAGATAGATTCTGAAGGCCTTTGCTTCTGATGCCACTTAGACTGGTGGCTACAGTACAGTCATCAGTGTGGCAATTTCTCTTAAAAGGCAATATGCTTGTGATAATTTATCAGAACATTTTTGAAGAAACTTAGAAAATAGATTCTTATTTTTCTGCTAATTAGTTTACACCTATAAAGAGAAGAATTCACACAAACAAGGAAAAAACATCCAAAAATCGTAACTTCTTAAGAATCGGTGGATCGAGATTAGTTTCTATTTACAAGAGATCTCCTAGTAATAAGGTAAGTTTTGTCCTTAATTTTAGGAGTTCCAACACTCCCCTCAAGTTGGAGTGTAGATGTTTATCAAACCTAGCTTGCCAACAACTTCTTCAAACATGTTTCTGATTTCAAACTTTTAGTTAATACGTGCGCAACTTGTTGTCTAGTAGGTAGGTAGGTGATGCACACTTCTCCCGAGTGTATCTTTTCTTTTATAAAGTGGCGATCTATTTCCACATGTTTGGTGCGATCATGATGCACAGGATTATGTGCTATGCTCTTGTGATTGCCTGGTTGTCACAGTACATTTTCATAGGCACAGTGTAAGACACTTTTAGTTCCCCATAAGTCTTTGTATCCAAACTCCTTCGCATATACCATGAGATAGTGCTCGATACTCCTGCCTCTGCTGCTGCTGCTGCTACTGCATTGTTTTTGCTTCTCCACGTCACGAGGTTACCCCAAACATAACTACAATAGCCACTTGTAGGCGTCTATCGTTAACAGAAACGCCCGATGCATCAGTGTAGACTTCCACATTTTGGTTTGCAGTTTTCTTGAAATGCAGGCCTTTACCAGGAGTCCCTTTCGGATACCTTAATATTCGATATGCGACTTCCAGTGCTTCTCCCTCGGGCATGCATGTCTTGATCGATAACACTTACACTAAAGGCTATGTCCGGGCCGGGTGTGAGATAGGTAGATGAGTCTTCCTACTAGTCGTTGATATCTCCCCCGCGATTTCTTCTCCATCCTCATCGATTGCCCAATTTAAGGTTAAATTCCATAGGAGTTTCGGCTGGTTTGCACCCATCAAACCAACTTCCGACAGTAGATCAAGAACATATTTCCTTTGGGATATGGAAATACACATTTGGGACTTTGCTACCTCCATACCAAGAAAGTATTTAAGATTCCCCAAGTCTTTAGGCTCGAACTCTGTGCAAGGAATTCTTTCAACCTCACAATTTCGCTTGAGTCATCTATCTTGTTAATATTATATCGTCCACATAAACGATGAGGATGCAGCATTTTCCCTTTTCCGAGTGCTTGTAGAACATGGTGTGGTCTGCCTGCCCTTGAATGTAATTTCTGCTGGTCATAGCTTTTGCAAATCGGCTGAACCACGCCCGTGGAGATTGTTTCAGCCCATACAAGGACTTCTTCAACTTACACACTTGGCCCTTGCTTTCTTGAAACCCGGGTGGGAAATCCATGTACACTTCCTCACTTAATTCTCCGTTGAGGAAAGCATTTTTTACATCCAATTGAGTCAAGTGCCAATCAAGGTTGGCAGCAAGAGATAGGAGGACTCGAATGGTGTTTAGCTTGGCAACTGGTGCAAACGTCTCGTCGTAATCAAGACCATAAGTTTGAGTGAAGCCCTTAGCCACAAGTCGAGCCTTGTATCGGTCAATACAGCCATCGGGTTTAAATTTCGTAGTGAAGATCCATTTGTATCCTACTGCTTTTTTTCCTTTAGGTAGATCCGAGACTTCCCATATTCCATTATTTTTGAGGGCCTTCATTTCTTCCATCACAGCTTGTCTCCACTCAGTTGATTCAAGAGCCTCTTCTATATTTTTTGGAGTTTTTACAGAATCAACATTAGTCACAAAAGCTTTGTAAGACTTAGATAAATTTCCATAGGATACAAACCGAGAAATAGGGTGTTGAGTGCAGCTCCTTGTGCCCTTTCGAACTGCAATTGGAAGATAGATGGTGACGGAGGTGAGACTTGCTTTTGAGCAGTCCTCGATTGGGGATGCAATTGGCTTTCTTTGTGTCGCTTTTGGGGAGAAAGATTCCGTCGAGAGTAAACCTGTATTTTGGGAACCTGTTTTTGCTGTTTTCCTTGATCAGGGGGTTGTACTTCGGTGGTGGTATTGTTATTGGGAAGGATCGGGCTAATTTCTTGTTGCTGCACAGAGGAAACAGTCTCTAAATTCTCTAAATCTGGGATTACCACAGCACCTTGGTTGTTAGACTTGTTTGTGATAGTAGTTGTAGGATCATGAGGTATAATGAGGAGCGTATTAAGGGTCTCATCTTCATTAAAAGTCTCCCCCTGAAGATGAGTTGTTGCAAAGTATGGTTCATTTTCAAAAAAGGTAACATCCCGAGAGACAAACATTCGGCGTAAGGTTGGTGAGTAACACTTATAGCCTTTTTGTGTGGGGGAATATCCAATGAAGATGCAGGTGTGGGCTCGAGGATCAAGTTTGGATTGATTTTGTTGATGGTTATGGACAAAAACTTTGCAACCGAATATTTTGGCTGGAAGATTAGGAACACGAAATAGAGGAAAGGACTTTAGAAGGGTATTTAGAGGTGTTTGGAAATTGAGGACCTTTGATGGCATTCGGTTTATGAGATAGCGAGCGGTGAGATGACCTCTCCCCACAAATATTTTGGAACATTCATGGTGAACATTATGGCTCGAGCTACAAAGCAAGGAGATGACGACTTTTTCTCGGAGATCCCGTTTTGTTGAGGAGTGTCGGGACAAGAGCTTTGGTGTATGATGCCTTGGTCGAGAAAGGTATGGGCTTAGGACGAGTTAAAGTATTCTCTCCCATTGTCGGTGTGAAGAGTATGTATGGTAGAGTTGAACCTGGTTCGAACCATTGAGTGAAAATTTTGGAATACTTTGGGTGTTTGATTTTTCTTTGAGAGATAGACCCAACATATCCTAGTGTGATCATCAATGAATGTTATAAACCACTTAGCCCCTGTAATATTTTTCACTCATTTGGCTCCCCATAGGTCACTTGTGGATTAATGAAAATGGTTGGGATTTGGATATATGGTTTTAATGGGTATGGCACACGGGTATGTTTGGATAATTGGCAAATTTCACACTTCAAGGAATTAATACTTTTATTTTGAAATAACAGCGGAAGATGTTTCTTCAAATACAAAAAATTTGGATGCCCTAACCTACGGTGCCATAACATAATTGTGTCCTCTTTTGAAGTGGATAGAGCCAATCCTCCTTGTGTGCTGTCTTTATTCCAAACATATAGTCCATCATCAACTTTAGCAGTGCCAATCATCCTCCCGATTTGCCTCTGTATCACACTACCAATTGCGAGAAAATTCAGCAAAAAGTTTTTCATCCTTAGTAAGTTTACTGATTGAAAGTAAATTGCAGGACAAGTTTGGGACATGTAGGACTTTATTGAGAAAAAAATTCTCTGTTATTTGTACTTCTCCTACTCCAGCCACAGGTGAGTAAGAACCATCAGCTATGCGGATTCGGGACTTGTCATGACAAGGGGTGTAGGTGTGAAACAAAGTGGAGTTACTGTCATGTGATCGGATGCACCGAATCGAGTATCCAAGAGGATTGATTATTTGATTCAAAGGCAATATTGAGGGGTGACCTTGGGTGGCTAGAGATCCATGAGCGAGTGGAAGTACCAATTATCTTATGGAGAGTCTCAAGTTGGGTTTTGGTTAGGCGAACATCGAGAACATCATCTGCAGCAGCAGGTGGAGGATAACGAGGCGATCTTATTATCCTTACATTTTTTTTCAGGATAGCCATGGAGTTTGAAGCACTTTTCCTTTGTATGACCAACACGGTTGCAGTGGTTACACCATGGCCTGGTTGATCCAGAATCATTTCCAGCACGTGGTTTTTGTGGCTGTGGACCTCTGGAGATGAGGGCAGAGGTCTCAGTAGACCGGTTGCCAAGAGTTGTCACATGTTTAGGTTCCTTTGAGTCTCCCATCATGACAAGACGACGCTTTTCTTCTCTTCTAACTTTTGCAAATGCTTCACCGATAGTTGGTAGAGGTGATCTGCCCAGAATTCGACCACGGACCTCATCTAACTCACGATTCAGTCCTGCTAGAAATTCATAAAGACGTTCATTGTTGAGATGAGTCATGAACTTGGTGTGTTCCAATCCTTCACTCCAATCTGCCTCATAGTACATATCCAGTTCCTGCCACAAAATTTTCAGATTGTTGTAGTAGTGAGTTACTTCGAGTGTCCCTTGTCGGATATCCTTTAACTTAAGCTTGATCTCAAATACTTGGGAGGCGTTTCCAAGATCCGAGTAGTTTTCTTTGATTGCATCCCACATGTCTTTTTTGCGTTTTGAAAAAAGATAAGTGCGGCTTATATGGCCTTCCATCGAATTAATTAGCCAAGCCATTACTATCGAGTTGTTGAGTTCCCAAGTGGCATAAGTCGGGTCAGCTGTGGTTGGTCGTGGAATTTCTCCATTGATGTATCCTAATTTGCCACGACCACGAATCACCATAAGGACCGATTGAGACCATTGTAAGAAGTTCTTCCCATTTAGTCGATGATTGGTGATTATAAGGGAGGAATTAAGTTCACCTTGAGTGATTCCCAGATTGACATTCTGAGTTATTTGTGAAGTCTCAGTTTCAGACAGAGTTTCATTGACGTCACCCATTGAAGGAGGACTAAACCGGAGGGATTTTTAGGAAGTGAGATTAGAGACGAATGAGCAGGATCGAATGAATCCTAAAGCTCTTGATACCATGAAGAAACTTAGAAAATAGATTCTTATTTTTCTGCTAATTAGTTTACACCTATAAAGAGAAGAATTCACACAAACAAGGAAAAAACATCCCTAAAAATCAGTAACTTCCTAAGAATCAGTGACTGAGATTAGTTTCTATTTACAAGAGATCTCCTAGTAATAAGGTAAGTTTTCTGTCCTTAATTTTAGGAGTTCCAACAATTTTACATATATATTTATGCGTACATGGTATGGGAGATGCATTAGATATATATGATGGTTCCATCTAGCTAGTTTAGGAATCCTAGTTACCTACCACATGCTTGGGCTAAGAGGAATGAAAAATCGTATTCTCATGGAATATTATTTATCCTTCTGGGTGTCTGTTGAAATTTGAAGGCATGAATGTGATTCTTTCTCATACTTGGATATGCATTTGTTTTTACTATTAGGATAATGACAATAGATGTACTGGTTTTCAGCATGAATGTTCATTGGACAATTTGGATCTTGAAGCTTCTGCAGCAGAATCTACGAGAAGGAAAATATCAAAGATGCATTCAGCTTTAATACATTGTTTGGACGAGCTTGGTGTCTGGTTGGCTTTAAAGGTACCTTTTTAGACAATAATTTCTGCCAAAGTGACATATATGTATATCATTGAGTTTGTTACTGTTGTAATAGGCTGCAGAGTACTTGTCATGTTATGAAAGTGAGTTTCTTATGTGGGGGAAATTGGATGTCTTTGGCGAGAAAATTGTTAGGAGTTACAGTGTGGATGCTTTCCATGCCATTAGAACATGCATACCATCTGGTACTTGTATATTCCTCTTATGGCGAGTTAGTAATATGTTGTTCTATCATTTTTCTTAAATGCTCTCTCTCTCTCTCTCTCTCTCTCTCTTGTTTCATCATATAGATCCAGATTGGACCATCGTTAATGATGTTAAAGCCAGTGTGGATGCTGGGTTTCTTACCACAAAAGTTTTATGCCTTATTGAATCTCTTTCCGAATACAGGTAACACAGTGTTTACTAAGTGGTAAGATAATATTGTCTCCCTTGAAAGTTATCCTTCTGCATTCCAATTATTTGACGTTTATTTTGGGACGATAGTCTGATGCATTAATGTCTTTAATACAGAAACGATTTAAGGAATGGTTTGTTGTGTTTTTTTTTTTCACTGTGGTTATAAAAAACATTTTGCTTGGATTTTATTTACTTTAAAACATAAATAACTTAATTTAATGAGGTCAATAATATAAATGTATAAAGGGTTTTAAGAACTGAATTTGAAAAAACTGATCTACAGCCCCATTCATTCCATCTCCCTCATTTTTGCTCTGTTTTGCGATGTTTCTTCTTGTTTCATTCTGTTATGTGCTACAATGCAGGGTGTTGAAAGACATAAGGTGTATAATTTTTGTGGAGAGAATTATAACAGCAGTTGTGCTTCAATCACTATTCAGTGAATTGCTTCCGAAGTACGGTAACTGGAAGACTAAATACATTGCAGGAAATAACTCTGGATTGCAGAACCAGACTAGGAAAAAGCAAAATGAAATTGTAGAAGAATTCCGAAAAGGCATTGTATGTTTTTTTCATGTACAGTAGAAAATAATATATTTGTCAGCAGCTGCATTTGAACAATGATATTCCATTCCTGCAGGTAAACATAATTGTTGCAACTTCGATTCTTGAGGAAGGCTTGGATGTTCAAGCATGCAACTTAATTATCAGATTTGATCCTTCGCCAACAGTTTGTAGTTTTATACAGTCTCGAGGACGTGCTAGAATGCAGAATTCAGATTATCTATTAATGGTGAAGACGTAATAATCTATATTTCTATTCTTTCCCATATATTATTTCTCAAGTGTTAAAAATCTTTATTACCGGTTCTACCAAAGACAACTTTATTATTTGTTGTTTATATATAAGGTTACCACAATCACACTTGATAAAAAAATTGGACTACTATAAATTTGCTTGATTTTCATACTTTTGAGAAAATGATATCATGGATCTTATTATGTCCTTAACAATGCTTCTGGTTTTGATTATTGTAGCGGGGATTTTTCTACACATTCTCGACTGAAGAACTATCTTACTAGTGGAGATGTAATGAGAAAGGAATCTTTGTGCCATGCATCTGATCCTTGTTCTCCTCTAAGCAATGACTTATGTGATGAAGAGTTCTACTATGTCGCAAGTACAGGGGCATTTATGACTCTTAGTTCTAGTGTTGGTTTGATATACTTCTATTGCTCACGCCTCCCTGCAGACGGGTTAGTGATTATTAGCATTGGTTATTGTACATTCTATTAAAATTTAGTAACTTTTTTTTATTTTATTTTATTTAGTTAGGCTCTTATTATCATTATGTCCATGGCTTAATGTTTTGACTTCTTTCCGATGTTTGTTTGTTCTCTCTAGATATTTTAAACCTACTCTGAGGTGTATCATAGACAAGCAAATGGGGATTTGCACCCTCCATCTACCCAAGAGTTCCCCTAAACAAACTGTTTGTGTTAAGGGAAACTTCAAAAGCCTAAAGCAGATGGCATGCTTTGAAGCATGCAAGCAACTCCATCAAATTGGTGCTTTGACAGATAATCTTGTGCCTGATATTGTTGTGGAAGAAAATTATGCTGAAGAAATTGGTAATAATAATGGATGACTTTACTTTCTTTATCTTCAATGACTTATGTATGTAATTTCAAGATATTTAAAGTTGTTAAAACAAGTATATGATTTTCCTCTATTGTATTTAATTATTTGATTTGTAGGAAAGGAATCCTATAACGATGATCAACCGATTTTTTTTCCTCCTGAACTGGTGAATCAAGATTCACAGGAGTCCATGACAAAATACTACTGCTACTTAATGGAGTTGAAGCAGAACTTTGGTTATGAGATTCCTGTTCATAACATCATACTCCTTGTCAGGAGTCAGCTTGATATGGAAGCAAAAAATATTGAGTTAGAAGTTGATAGGGGCACTCTGACAGTTAACTTGAAATATATTGGACCGATACGTCTTTGTTCTGACCAGGTACTATATCTTATTTTTATTTTTAATTTTATTATTGCTCTAAGGTGGTAAAATTGAAAATATATTGTAATGCATTCATATTTTAACTTTTCACTCCTTGCGCTTTTTCATGTTGGTAGGTTATCTTGTGTAGAAGGTTTCAGATTGCTCTTTTTCGAGTTCTTATGGATCATAAAGCAGAAAAGTTGACAGAGTTGTTATCTGACCTTACGTTAGGCAACAATTCTGAAATCGATTATCTTCTTCTCCCATCAAATTACATGGGCCAACCCGTGATTGATTGGTTGTCAATTTCTTCCATCTTATTTTCTTATGAGAAGGTCTGGAAGAATCATGTGAACTGCGATGCTGGCATGATACAGACCAAAAGTGGTCTGGTGTGCACTTGCATGATAAAAAATTCGTTGGTCTCTACTTCTCATAATGGTCAAACATATATTGTTGACGGTCTTTTAAATAATATAAATGCAAATTCACTTTTGACACTGAGTGATGGAGGAGTAATGACCTACAAGGAATATTATGAAAAACGGTAAGCATTTTTTGGTAATTTTGCAAAGAACTAATGTGGAACATGTGATACTTATGTTTCTTGTTAGTAACCCAATTCTCATGTGACATTACAGACATGGTATCCATTTATGTTTTAGTCGAGTCTCTTTCCTTGCTGGGCGACACATTTTCCCCGTGCAAAATCACATTCAAAGGTGCAAAAAACGGAAAGAGAAAGGCATGTTTATCTCTTATCATCTCGTCTTCTAGAGATTAGGAATGATAGCTTTAGATGATTTTTGTGAATGAATTCAACAATGAAGAACTAGTTTTCGTATTGGAGTTTTTTTTTTTTTTTGTAGAGAAAGGAAGATAGTTCATAATATTTGGGTGGTTTTGTCCTTCAAATGTTCACTTAGTGAAAGGGAATGCATTCACTTGTCATCTTTTTTCATTATCAAGTGTTAAGTTCAGTTCATTTTATTTTTACTTTGCTTTTATTTATTTTGCAGAATCCAGTAACGCATTTGTAGAATTGCCTCCTGAGCTTTGTGATGTAATAATGTCTCCCATATCGATTAGCACATTTTATTCTTTCACATTTCTTCCATCAATCATGCATCGACTCGAGTCTTTACTCCTTGCTACCAGCTTGAAAAAGATGCTTCTCGATCATTGTGTGCATAATGTTGCTATTCCGACCATGAAGGTGAGCTAGCATACTTTTGAATTCCTCTTTCTAGAACAGCCTATGCTTTACAGAAAATTGTTGTCTTCCTCTTTAGTTGACTTGGCTCAACTATTCTTGGTAGGTTTTGGAGGCTATTACCACAAAAAAGTGCCTGGAAAGTTTTCATTTGGAATCACTGGAGACTCTTGGTGATTCTTTTTTGAAGTATGCTGTTTGTCAACATCTATTCAAAAAACATCAGAATCATCATGAGGGCCTTCTTAGTATTAGGAAGGACAAAATGATTTCAAATACAACCCTTTGCATGCTGGGATGTGACAAGAAACTTCCGGTAAATTTTCTTTTAGACATTTATTTAATTTATCCAATCATGTTATCCTTAGGGTGGTTTTATGCCTTATGTGGTCAGTTCTCTCTTTAATATGCTTCCAAACACTGCAGGGATTTATCCGTGATGAGCCTTTCGATCCCAAAGGTTGGATGGTTCCTGGTTATAATTGTGGAAGATATACATTAAATGAGGAGACATTGAATACAAGAAAAATATACGTTAGTGGGAGAAGGAAGCTGAAGAGTAAGAAGGTTGCTGATGTTGTTGAGGCTCTTATCGGTGCATATCTTAGCATGGGAGGTGAAAGAGCTGCATTATTATTTTTGAATTGGATTGGTATAACTATTGATTTTAGAAATATACCGTACGAAAGACATTTCGAAGTGCAGGCTGAAAAGTTTGTTAATGTCCAACATTTAGAGTCTCTTCTTAACTATTCATTTCAAGACCCTTCTTTGTTAGTGGAAGCACTGACACATGGTTCTTACATGCTTGCTGAAATTCCAGGATGTTATCAGGTTAGTCCGGTGATAATCTGCTATGCAGATGACATATTAACAGTGCAATATATATTTTGTAATTAGTTGTATCTTAATATCTTTATTATTCTATGTCATAAGTTCCATTTTCTCTTTTGGTTTTAAATTGACCATAATTAAATTCTTTTCTGTGCAGCGGCTGGAATTTCTAGGGGACTCCGTTATAGATTATCTTATCACTCGGCATTTATATAATAAATATCCTGGGATCTCACCAGGATTATTAACGGATCTGAGGTCAGCATCTGTTAACAACAATTGCTATGCATTATCAGCTGTCAAGGCTGGATTGCATAAGCACATTCTCCAAAGTTCACAGAAGCTTTACAAGCATATAAAAGAAACTGTTGAAAGTTTTCAGGAATTATCGTTGGATTGCACTTTCGGTTGGGAATCTGAAAAATCTTTCCCCAAGGTTTGTTATTAAAAGCTTTATTTTTGTCATTATTGCTCAGCTCATAAATCATTTTCAATGTTTCTTAAATTATCCAAATATCATTGTTAATGCAGGTACTGGCTGATGTGATGGAGTCACTTGCTGGGGCTATATTTGTTGATTCAGGATACAAGAAGGAAACTGTATTCCGGAGTATTAGGCCACTGTTGGAGCCCCTGATTACTCTAGAGACTATGACGGTTCACCCCGTGAAGGAGTTGAATGAACTCTGTCAAAAGAAGCATTATGAACAAAGAAAACCCATTGTTTCACATGACAATGGGGTTTCTTCTGTTACCATAGAGGTTGAAGCAAATGGCGAGGTATTAAAGCACACATCAACAGCTTCTGATAAGAAGATGGCCAAGAAACTGGCTTCCAAAGAAATTTTGAAGTCCCTAAAGGGAGCCAATTTTTGCTAGATTTTGCAGTTGACCTCAATGTTAGCTACTCAAAGAGCTTGGTTTAGACATTCAGCCTTCTTCTCAGTAGAAACTACTTGATCAGAAAAGAAAAGGAAAAATGCATCTTAATAATTTTTTCTGGCATCTGAAAAAGCTTGTTTTAGTGATGAGAATGGTGTCCATTAATGCATCTTACTCGTTGCTGCATGCAATGCTTCAAGAAGTTGAGAGCAGGTAATTTTTTGTTTAATGTTGTTGCTGGTTCATTTTTGGTACTAATTGATCTGCCATTTGGGTTGGAACACATCATAAGGTCTTTTGCTCATCTTTGTAAATCTTGTTCTTGCACTTTTAAACACTACTGTTATTCCATCTTAATGGTTTTCTTATCATGATTCTTAAATTTACATATTTATTAATTCTGGAAATTTGTGTACTCATCATTTCTATAATGCCAGGCCAGTGTTTGAGTTTTATTATTATTATTATCAGTATTGTTGTTATTATGGTTAAAACATTGAAAAAGAACGGAAATTGATTAAATATTTTTCTCAGACTTAGAAATAGAATTACACTGAATCATTTGTTGATTGTTTTAGGAAGTTACAAATTATAGTTTCTTATTACGCAATCCAAACCAAAATATGTTCAATAAAATTAAAAATTAGAAAATCACGGTGGTATGTCTAATTTTTAGGGAATTAGGATTTTGTATAATATTAATCGAGTTCGGATTTAGTTTTTAACTTGGGCTCGAGTTTGGATATTATATTTTTATGGGTTTATTTTGGGTTTGGGTTATAGTAATATATTTTTTAAGGAAATTGGGCCATTCATTGATGAAGGCAATCAGGACAAACAAATGTTTGAACAGAGAAACAAAATCCAAAAAAAACCTTAGTCCGAGTAGCTCCCAAGCTGAACAAGAAATGCATGTCCAAACCCTAAAAGTATCTAACTTCCAAAAACGCTTTGGTATTTAGCAACCAAAGTCGGGCCGAATGGCACCAAGCTCGATTGACAATTAGAGCGGAGAGCAAGAACCGAAAAACTTCAATAGCGTCTAGTTGTACAAAATTCACCATGCAGCCCAGATCTGCAGATTCCTTGGAGGTGAAGCAAACACGTCCCTTTCTTGCAATCGAACCAGTGGACCCTAGAGCCAAAGACCCATTCTGAAGAACTAGATTTGCATGAAACTGCCTTAGCCACCATGCTTGTTCACCCTTATAGCTTGACGATCCCGCTCCACCACCAGTGAAGCATATTCGGGCACGACACCGCTCAAGTAAGAATAGCCACTGTAACAATCCGTTTTTAGTCAAATCGGAACAGTGGTTTCGGAACCACAAATTCGAAGTTGAAATATTTATTTTATTATTATTTTAAGGTCTACAACATGAATATATGATTGTGTGAAAGTTTCGTTAAGACATTTTATCGTTTGATTGGTAAATTTGATAAAAAGGACTAAATCGCGTAAAGTGCAAAAATGTTGTTCTAATAGTTAAAGGTATTAAATAGCTATAGAACCTTAAAGTTAAGGTCCTTAAGTGGTAATTAGACTATTAATATAATAGTGGATGATAGTGGCTTGGTAAATTTGAAATAATTAATGTTCATTAAGGTTATAATAGTAATTTGGAAATTGAATGATAATTTAATAAAACAAATACACAAAATTGTAAGTCCATTTCTGTCCCGTTTTTAATGATTTCTACGGTTTTGAGATAGTTGCAACTAGGTCTAGCTAGCCCAGGGACTAACTTGAAAAACTGTTAAAGGTTTAGGATGTTGCCATTGATGAATATGTATCAGTTTTGAAGTTTCTTGATAGATTATGAATGTTTGTTGTGAATTATACAAGTTTTGTTAAGTGATTTATAGTAAAAATAAAAATTAGGGATTAAATTGTGAAATGTGAAAATTTTGTGGTTAAAATGTGAAATAAATGAAAAACATGGGCTTCTAGGGACCTAATTGAAATTCGGCTAGCATGGGTTGTGGTTAAATTGCATGAATTTGTGTTTTAATGTAATAAAGACTAAATTGTAAAGGATGTGAAATATTAGGGGCAATTGTGTAAAAATGCCTTAAAGTGAATTTTGGACTAAATTGAATAGATAGATAATTAAATAAGTTAATTTTGATTACACATAGATCAAGAAATGCGAAACTCGGATCTAGATAGAGGGAAAGACAAAGTTCTCGACTAATCAATCAATTTAGCCGTTTTTACATCCGAGGTAAGTTCGTATGTAATAAGTTTCATTGTAAATATATTTTAAATGCTTTGATATTGCATAAACTATTAATACGAGACTACAGACATGTTTGACAATGATTCAACGACGATTCGATGTTAGAAATCCCGGTTAAACCTTAGGAATAGACTTGGATACTAGTGACATATCATTAGGGGATTATTGTGATTATGTGATCCGGGTGCTGGTCCTGTACGTCCTACCGGTGGTTGAGTATACCGGCATGTGTTGTGGATACTTAACAATTTGTGTGAGCAGCACCGTGTAGCTACGTCTCGACTGACAGCTTGAGTAAACAGGCCCGTTGATAGCTCTAGTGTGAACAATTTATGTGATATGAGATTGAGATAACTTCGACTATATATGTGGCACTTCGGGTGTGAGTTTCCCATGTATCCGATAGTATTCCGAATGGTTCAACGGGTAAATGAAAGACGTGGTTGTGTATGAGATTGATACGAGATGGTACAAGTATGTACATGAACTATATAAGCTTAAAACGAAGAAGTTGTGAAGTTCATATATAAGATTATGATTGAAAATGTGAAAGGTTTGTTAGTTAAATGAACTACATGTTGATATATTCAATTTGATAATTTGTATATTTATGTTAAGATTGAGTTTATTTCATACGAGCTTACTAAGCTATATTGCTTATTTTGTTTATTTTATTGTGTTTTATAGTGATTTCAAAGCTAGCTCGGATTTGGGGATCGTCGGAGACTTCGTCACACTATCCTACTATCACTTTGGTACCTTTTGAGCTCACGTTTTTAGTATATGGCTTGTATAGGTACTTTGGTCATTTTGGTATATTTGGTAATGTATTGTGCCATTTGAAATGACTTGTAAATGTTTATATTTTGGTTTGTATATATAGCCATGAGTGATGGCTTATTTTGGGTTATTTTGGTATTTTTGAATATTGTATATATATGTGTATATGACTTGTGTGATGTTTTGAAAGTTGGACATGTGATGCTAGTGGATAGTTAGCATAATAGATATCTAATAGCCAAGTTTTGATTGATTAACATGCTTGAGAAAATAGATCAAATGATGCATGGTTGATAATGGTCATATTGATGAATTAAGGAAGTATATAATGTGCATGATTTACATTTGAATTGGTTGGTTTAAATGCTTATTTATGCTATGTGTTGGTGCCAATTAATGTGGTGTAGGTACAGTTTGGGTGGCAAATTTGGCTTGGTAAATAGCCTATTTTTGTCCACACGGACAGAGATATGGGTATATGTCTCAGCCGTGTGTGACACACGGTTATGTTACACGGTCCTGTGTCCCTTGGTATTGAAATTTAAATCAAGTCAGTATGCTCCACACGGCCTCACACACGGGCGTGTGACTTGGCCGTGTGGCATAAGTTAGTATACCCTACAGGTTTGGCACGGCCTAGCACACGGCCTGACACACGGGATTATATGGCCATTTTTAGGGCACACGGGCTAGCCACACGGGCGTGTGTGTTGGTCATGTGACCCAAGTCAGAGAGTTACACGGGGTCAGACACGGGCTGACGCACAGCAATGTGCTTCCATTTCAAATGTCCACACGGCTTGTGACACGGGCGTGTCTATTAGTTGTGTAAGACACACGGCCAGGCCACACGGGCATGTGCCCCCTTTTTTGAGAAAATTTTTCTAAGTGTTCTATAAGTTTTCAAAGTTATCGGTCTAGTTTTGAACCACTCCCAATGCATGTTTAAGGCCTCATAGGCTCGTATTAGGGACAAAATGTTTGGTTGAGAATGGAATGTATATGATTTGATTAATTGTATGTGAAATGTATGTTTAAATGTGATAATGCTCTGTAACCCTATTTCAGTGTTGAATACGGGTGAGGGGTGTTGTAGCCACCACATCGCAATACTGTTGTAGCCAGGAGATAAGCCACAGTGTTACCATCACGAGAGGCATGAGCAAAAAAACAGCAGTGAAACAACGGAGCCATCGCTTTCATATCTTGGATGTAAGCCCCAATGGATGATGCATCGTACAGAGGGGAACGAACTTTGCGAATAACAGAGTGGATCACCCTTAATAGTCACCTCCTGCAGATCGAGATCCAAAGCCAAATGAACGATGTGCGAACATGGCAAAGCCTTCGCTGCAAAATCCGTAGGTATGTGCGTGGCGGGCATCGATTGTGATCAGAAAACTCTGCCCAAATTATCCCTAATTACTATTCTCGAGCAGGACAACATGGAATTCGCATTGAAGGCAGCATCAAAATTCACCTTCAACATAGTGCCTTCTGGAGGCTTCTAGCGCTCAACCCCAATAAGGCAACCAGGTAACCTCTCTTGCACCACATCCAATTCCATGATATAGGAGATGACCTTGTGAACAATATCCTAGACTCGAACAATAGCATTAACATGTACCCGTTGATTTCTGGCATGGCATATATATCATAACACACACCGCTTACCTAGAAACAATAATATTAGAAACAACTAAAACATAATAAAACCAGTCCTGGAATGATATTCCAGAGAAATCATTAGGCCATATGATTTGCAGGTCGTCCCAAACCCTAACAACCAAAGGATAATCACGAAAAATGTGCTCCAATGTTTCAATCGGTATTTTTTTCAATTATAGTTTTTACAAAATTAAATCAATTTCTAAAAATAAGTTTTAAATACCTTTAATTTTAAAAATAGGACTGGAAACATGAAAATATATACACTTTTTCATACCCTTTTTAACTCAAATTCATGCAAATTCGTATTAATTCTTGTCAAAAAATATATAATAATTATAAAATAATTAAATTGTACTTAAATTATTAACATGTTGAATTTTAATTAATTTTATAATAAATTTTGATTAATTTTGATTATTTTCGACAGATTTGCACAAATGGCAAAAATTAGCTCAGCACACACTACTAGAAGCGCAAAATCGAGAAGCGATTTATGAAGCATCAAGGCGAATTAAATTTTCAGCCGAAGATGGTACAAATTATGAATATTAATTCATAATATAATTAATTTTAATTTTAATCCAAATTATTTTGGGTTAAATAAATTATTGTTAATTAATTATGAAATGAGGCCCAATTAAGCTGAACCGAGAAAACCGATCCGGCCGAGCACTGGGCAGCCCAAAACCGTCATGCCTTTCTAGATTTGCCCCTACCTTAAAATAGCAAGTTTGAAACCTTCAAATTTGCCACATGTGTGGCCGGGGATGGGGGGACTCTATAGTTACTGATTTTTTCTATTTTTAGCTCAACCTATAAAAACCCCCATTAGCTGCTCATGTAACAGCCTGTTTTTAGTGAAATCAGAACAGTAGTTTCAGGACCACAAATCCGATTTAGAAAAATTAATTTTTATATTATTATATGATCTAAAGCATGATAGTGATACAGTATAAAAATTTCGTTAAGAAATTTTACCGTTTACATGTTCAATTCGATAAAAAGGACTAAATTACATAAAGTGTGAAAGTTGTGTCCTATTAGCTAAAGGTATTAAATAGCTAAAGAACTTTAACGTAGAGGTCCTTATTGAGTAATTAAACCATTAATTGAGGTAGTGGATGTACATGGATTTCAATCATGAAATTTAAGATATTAGGTTGGTATTAGGTGTGGTAAAAAATAAATTAATAATGAAGAAAAAGAGAAGAAAGCTATCATCTTTTTCATTTTCTCCTTCCCCAGCCACTTCTAGTAGAAGAAAATAGCCATGGAAGCTTGAAAATTTCAGCAACATAAAACCCTTGCATGTAAGTGATTCTTTGTCCCGTTTTTGTTGATTTTTACGTTTTCGGGACCGTTGTAGCTTAAGCTTGTAACACCCCTTACTCGTGTCAGATGCCGAGACAGGATACGAGGTATTACCGGACTTAAACATGCGCATACATGTAAAACTAGGTCATAAAATTTCAATCATATCAGAATCATTCGATCACATGCAAAATGTCCCATACAGAAGCCTTCGAGGCTCTAAACGTGCATTAAAAGCAGTTTGGGACTAAACTGAGAACTCACGAACATTTTTACAACACTTAGAAAATTTTCATGTTTGGAGAGTCACACGCCCATATGGGTAGGCCGGGTGGTCTCACACGCCCGTGTCCTCAGCTCGTGTAACTCTCTATTTATGACGTCAGCAAACATTTAGGGTCACACGGCCAAGTCACACGCCCGTGTGCTTAGGCCGTGTCCTGCACACAGTTAAGACACACGACCGTGTCTCTGGCCGTCTGGTCAACACTTAGGCTTTTCCAAGCCTTTTTGTTGCCTTAATCTTTCACATACTTAAATACTTTAAAGACACATATCATGGCATCATTTCAATGATTTAGCATGCCTCACTAAAACACATTTTTAACAATCAACCATAACATATTACCCAATAATTAATCTCCACTTATTCAGCAAATGTCCATGTTCAATCATTATCAACTTAATGCCAATTTACGCGTTTATTCCATAGCCATGACCACCCTGAATAGTCCTAGGGCATTCTCGTGCACATATGTTATTTACTATTCATTCATGGCAGACAATTATAATCATATTACAAAGCATCAACACATGGCAAAGATAATTAGGCTTACAAGCTAAAACATTATAAGCCATATCTCATGGCTATATACAATGAATCAATATAAGCCAATACATTTGGAAAAATCATAGGAACTGTAACACCCCTCGCCCGTATCCAACGCCGAGATAGGGTTCGAGGCGTTACCAGTAATTCATCTTTACAAACTTATACAATCGGGTTACTGAATTCGTTCGTAATTTAAAACTTTTCAAACGTGTGCACTTTGTCTCTTATACAGGCCTCCGAGACCTAAAAATATTCCTAGAGGCAGTATGGAACAAAACCAAAATTGTTCGATAGACTTGGGACACTTTAGGAAATTTTCCCTTAGTTGAAGTGTAACATGCCCATAGGGCATAGAACACGCCAGTGTCTTTTTTCCAGTATGCAACACGGCCAAGGCACACGCTCGTGGGCTTAGCCCGTGTGCTACAACCTCACCATTATGTTAAATAAACACGGCCAAGGCACAAACCTGTGTGCTTAGCCCGTGCTCTATGCTGACTTAAAATTTCAGGTGCAGGGGACACACGGTCATAGCTCACACGCCCGTGTGTCTACCCATGTGGGCCTTATTAGGCTATTTTCCAAGCCTTAAGTCACCCTCTACTAGCCAATTATACTTATAGATTACTATAGTGCATATTTGGGCCAAATTATCCATTTATAAGTATGGAACTTTGATTAACCTCATTGCATGTGAACCTCGTATCATTGGTTTCATACATGCTAAGTTAATTCTTATCTTGCATTTAATGATTTATATGTCTGCTTGACATATTAAGATTGACTCGTTATTATAAGTCATTGCCAATTATAACTAAGCCATCGCATATGAATATAAACATGCATAGATTTGTAGGGCATAGCCTACTTCAAAAAGAGCCAATTCCCATGGCCAAATTCAAAAAGGATAAACATAATTTTACATGCCTTCACTAGGAAAACCAAATGACATACATAAAAAAATACTCAAAAATCCTATACATGCCATTGGACAAAATAGAAATGTCTTTATACCAAAGCTTGTCTAGTTGATAGTGTGTTGACTCTCCAATTGTCTTCCAATCCTTATGAGTCCTTGAGCTCTAAAAAGCAGGGAAAAGAGAGGGGTAAGCATTTACATGCTTAGTAAGCCCGTATAATTGGAAGGTAAACTTACCGATTATTTAGCATGCAACCATATAAGGCAATGAAACCAACAAGCATGAAATGGTTTCCCTAACACATATACTCAATCATCAAGTTAGTTACATAACAATGTACCATGTAATTCATCTTAGATGAGCTCATTATTTAACATATCATCTATATATATTCGTTGTGATAGTCCCGTTGAGTTTCTAGGAAATCTCAATGGATTATCCATTTACCATCAATTCGTACGAACGATCGTTTCAGTATGCACTCCTGTAAACCTCACATCTTACGACGGGATTACCAATCTAGGCTAAATCCCCTGCAATATAAACTCATAAGGTGATGTCGGGATTACCAGTCCAGGCTAAATTCCTTACGCGACAAACACCCTTAATGAGCTCGGATCTGAATTACCATTCCAGGCTAAATTCAGACCCTAATCAGATTACCCATCCGGGCTAAATCCACAATGCACACATATTCTTCGGGAGGCTCGATCATTCAAGGAACACCAGTCCAGGCTAGATCCTTTTTATACTTGAGATCTTCGGATTACCAGTTCAGGCTAAATCCTTTTCTGCAACACATGTAGGATCTCAAGTCTCATGTAAATCATGGTTTATCCATCGAATTCCCTTTTCAACCTCAACCGAGACATTATCCAATAATTCATTATTAAAGATGAAATTCATGCATTTTCATGCCATCAACAATGCAATTATCATGCATTCACAAAATATACAAATATGCATGTTATAGGTTTACTTTCAGTTATCCGAACTTACCTGATATTCGTTTCGGAACTATGTTTCGGTTATTCCGAAACCTTGCGTTTACCTCGATCGACCTCCGAAATTTGTTCCTCGAGGTCTATAGCAACACAATTATATCATTAGTTTACTACATTACACTTTTCAAGTTTAATTTCTACCCTCGGTCCAAATGACTGTTTTTCCCCTAACCTTTGACATTTTTACGATTTAGTTCCTAGGCTCGTATAATGAAACACATGGAATTTTTATCTTACCCAAGCCTATCCGAACACTTTTCTCTCTTATGGCAGCCCACATTTTCCATTATTTTCTCATTTCTACCACATATTCAACAACTTTTGCAAAATGTCCTTTTAGGGGTTTTTCATGAAAATCACTTAAGAAAAGATGTTTAACACACCTTCAACTTTCATACCCTTCCATAATCCACCAAAATACAAGCAAATCATGCATGGGTAAATTTTTAAACATGAACCCTAGCATGAAATATGGGTAGAAATGGAAAGATCAAGCTACCGAGATTTCAAAAATACAAATAACATTAAAAATGGGGCTTGGGAGCACTTACTATTGAGCTTGAAATGTTTGAAAACCCTAGCTATGGTGACAAGAGAATTTCGACAGCTATGGGGAAGAACATGGCTGATTTTGGCATGATTTTCCCATTTTATTTCATTAAAAAGCCAAATGACCAAAATGCCCTTATGCACTTTTTTTTGAAATTTCATCCATGCAAGCCCATTTTTGTCCAAAAACTTAAAAATTGGGGAAATTGCTCTTTAAGACCTTCCAATTTATAATCGAAAGCAATTTCATACAAATTGCTTCTAGAATTCAAGTTTTGTAATTTATTCAATTTAGTCCCTAATTTCCAATTGGACACCTTACTTAAGGAATCTCTTCATGAAACTTTAACAAATGCATAAAATCATATTCTAGGTCTCATAATAATCATAAAATAAATATTTTGATGTCGGATTTGTGGTCCCAAAACCACTGTTCCGACTAGGCCCTATTTTAGGATGTTACATTTCTCCCCCTTAGGGACTTTCATCCTCGAAAGTCTTACCAGTAAATAGGTTCGGGTATTGGTTTCTCATGGTTTTTTCTGGTTCCTATGTAGCTTCTTCCACACCATGTCGGTGCCATAGAACCTTTACTAAAGTCACACTTTTATTTCTCAACTGTTTAACCTCTCGAGCCAAAATCTTGACTAGTTCCTCTCCGTAAGTCATGTCTGGTCTAATCTCAATCTCCTCTGGTGAAATCACATGAGAGGGGTCTGATCGATATCGTCTTAACATGGATACATTGAACACATCATGAATATTTTCCAATTCGTGTGGCAATGCTAAGCGATAGGCTAATGGTCTAATCATTTCGGTGATCTCGTAAGGTCCGATAAATCGCGGACTCAGTTTACCTTTTCGACCAAATCTCAACACCTTTTTCCATGGAGACACCTTCAAGAATACTTTGTCTCCAACTTGGAATTCAATCTCTTTTCTTTTCAGGTCAGCATATGACTTTTGCCTATTCGATGCCGCTTTTAAACAGTCTTGTATTACTTTAACTTTTTCATCAGTTTCCCTAATCAGATCCACTCCATGAATCTGATTTTGCTTAAGTTCTGTCCAATATAATGAAGTTAAGCACTTCCTGCCATACAAGGCCTCATAAGGTGCCATTTTCAAACTTGTTTGGAAACTATTGTTGTAGGCAAATTCTACCAATGACATGTATTTTTCCCAGCTATCCTGAAATTCAAGGATGCAAAATCGCAACATATCTTCAAGAATCTGAATCGTCTGTTCAGACTGACCATCGGTCTGAGGGTGAAAAGCTGTACTAAAACTCAACTTCGTCCCCAAGGCTTCCTGTAGCTTTTTCCAGAATCTCGAAGTGAACCTTGGGTCTCTATCTGAAATAATCGATAATGGTACTCCGTGCAATCTTACTATCTCAGAAACGTATAAGTCGGCCAGTCTATCAAGGGAATAATCTGTCCTTACCGAAATAAAATGAGTCGACTTGGTCAACTTATCCACTACGACCCATATATCATTTTTCTTTTTCGGAGTCAAAGGCAATCCTGTCACGAAGTCCATGGTAACTCTGTCTCATTTTCACTCGGGAACCATCACAGGTTGTAACAAACCTGAAGGCACTTGATGTTTAGCTTTAACTTGCTGACATACCAGGCATCTTGACACAAACTCAGAAATATCTCTTTTCATACCATTCCACCAATATATTTTTTTCAACTCGTTGTACATCTTGGTACTTCCTGGATGAATAGACAAACGACTACTATGTGTTTCTTACAATATTTTTCGGATAAATTCATCGTCTTTAGGTACGCATACTCTCTTTCTGAACATCAAACACCCATCAAGACTAATCCAGAAATATGATTCAGTCCCTGACTCACATTGAGCCCTTTTTTCTTGTAAGTCACCATCATTAAACTGAGCATCATGAATTTCCTGCAGAAATGTTGGCCTAGCCTCCAGCTCTACCAAGACTGAACCATCATCAAGCAATGTCAAACGAGTATCCATGGCTCTCAAAGCAAATAAGGATTTTCTGCTCAGAGCATCAGCGACCACATTCACCTTTCCCGGATGGTAGTCAATGATCAGATCATAATTCTTAATTAATTCTAACCATCTCCTTTGTATCAGATTTAATTCTTTTTGAGTCATCAAATACTTCAGACTCTTGTGGTCTGTAAAGATACGACACGTTTCACCATATAAATAATGCCTCCAAATCTTTAAGGCAAAAACAATCGTAGCAAGCTCTAGGTCATGGGTAAGATAATTCTTCTCATGAGGCTTCAATTGCCGTGAAGCATAGGCTATCACCTTGCCATCTTTCATAAGCACACAACCCAATCTATTTAAGGATGCATCACTGTAGACCACAAATTCTTTTCCCAATTCAGGTAGCACTAAAATAGGAGCTTCAGTCAGCAATGTCTTTAATTTCTCAAAACTTTCTTTGACACTTCAAAATCCATTCAAACTTAACATCCTTCTGTAGCAACCTCGTCATTGGAGTCGTTATCATAGAAAATCCTTTTACAAACCTTTTATAGTAACCGGCCAAGCCCAAAAAGCTTTTAACCTCGGTTACATTTTTAGGCGATTTCCAATCAACAATAGCAGAGATTTTACTTGGATCAACTCGGATACCTTTACCCGAAACAACATAACCTAAAAATCCAACTTCTTGGAGCCAAAATTCACTCTTGCTAAACTTAGCATACAGTTGTTTTTCTCGCAAAGTCTGCAATACAATTCTTAGGTGCTTCGCATGTTCTGACTCATTTTTGGAATAAATCAAGATGTCGTCAATGAACACAACAACAAATTGATCCAAATATGGCCGAAAGATCCTATTCATTAGATCTATAAATACGGCCGGTGCATTCGTCAGCCCAAAAGGCATAAAGGAATTCATAATGACCATCCCTCTTCTTAAAAGCTGTCTTTGGCACATCCGATTCCTTGACGCGCAACTGATAGTAGCCAGACCTCAAGTCCATCTTAGAGAACACAGTGGCTCCTCTCAAATGATCGAATAAATCATCAATCCTTGGTAAAGGATACTTATTTTTGATGGTTACCTTATTCAGTTGCCAATAATCAATACATAATCTCATTGAACCATCTTTCTTCTTTACAAACAACACGAGGGCACCCCAAGGTGAAAAACTTGGCCTTGCGAATCCTTTATCCGCCAACTCTTGCAACTATACTTTTAACTCTTTTAGCTTGGTTGGTGCCATTCTATACGGAGTGATAGAAATAGGAGTTGTCCCAGGCATCAGTTCAATACCAAACTCAATTTCTCTCTCAGGAGGTAATCCTGGTAATTTTTCCGGGAATACGTCTGAATACTCGCATACTATTGGCACATATTCGATCTTCACTCTGTTTCCTTAGTGTTCAGTACAAATGCAAGATAAGCTTCGTACCCTTTCCTCATATACCTCTGGGCAACCATTGTCGTGATTACATTTGGCGGTGAACCCAGTTCTCTTGATTCGACCCGTAAAGTCTCACCATCCAGACATTTTAACTTAATATACTTACTACCACAATTCACAGTTACATCATGAAGGGCTAACCAATCCATACCAAGTATTACATCAAATTCATCAAATGGTAGCAATATAAGGTTTGCCGGAAAACAATGACCTTGAATCATCAAAGGACAATTCTTATAGACTTTATCAACTAGAACCGATTTGCCTAACGGGTTCGACACTTTAATAAAAAATTCTGTAGGTTAAACGGGTATATTCATACTAGACACCAATCTCATGAAAACGTAAGAATGTGTCGACCCCGGGTCAATTAAAGCAATAATACTCGTATTAAAAAGGGAAAAAGTACCCGTGATGACATCAGGAGCAGAGGCTTCCTCTCGAGCGCGTATTGCATACGTTCTTGCCGGGGCTCTAGCCTCTGGTCTAACAGTATCTTTAGCTGTGGCTCGACTACCACTAGCACTTCCAGGGTATCTTGGAGGTCTACCTCGTGCCATAGGAGCACTCAACTTCGGAGTTACTTCCACTTCTTTTTTCGTTCGATCTGGGCAGTCTCTGAGAAAGTTGTCAAGAGAACCACATCTGAAACACGCACCACTTTTTACTCGGCACTCTCCGAAGTGAAATTTGTTGCAGCTCTTACATTTCGGCTTTTGATCATCTACACTCCCCACACTAGTCATCATCGGGGAGGAAGACTTTTGACTTTGTCGTCTAGGACCCTTCACTCTACCCGAATATCCTACTGATGAAGTGGATCGTTCATGTTGGCTCCTAGCTTTCTTCGTGGAGAAAGAGAGAGTTTTACCACTGGTCCTCTTGCTCGCAACTCGAGCCTCTCTCTTTACTTGCTTCCTTTCGTTATTAAGCTTCTCGGCTTTCTTGGCCTGATCAGCCAATGTGGCAAACTCCCGTATTTCAAGAATTTCGATCAACAGATTATCGTACAGTACACTTTGTGTGTACTACCCGCATATCATACGATATTTTAAATGGTTCAATGGGCATAATGTTATTACGTGATTATACAAGTTCGATACGAACTAGTGCAGGTATTTACATGAAAATGGTATGTATATGATATACGGATACACGATATAAATATGTTACATGTACATGAAACTTAATAATTGATAAAATCATACATAATTCTGTTACAAGTTTATATGAGATCAATACGAACTAGCACAGGTATTATGCAATTACATGTAAATGGTTTGTATATGGTATATGAATATATGGCTAATTTGGTAAATGGTTTAGGGACAAGGTTCTAATATGATATGACATGAGTTCAATATGAACTATTATAGGTATAGATATGTATTACATACAAAATGATATTAAATGATATATGGATATATGAAATAGATGATACATGTGTAAGAAATTTGAATAATGATTGAGTTTATCCATGTTTTGGTTTATATATGTTGTTTATATGACTATATCGAAACTGAATAAGACCATAGTTGAAAGAAACTATGGTATCATACTGAAAATGAGTAAGACCATAACTGAAAGACGTTATGGCATCACGATTCTAACGAGTAAGACCTTAGCTGAAAGACGCTATGGCATTATGAATCTGACGAATAAGACCATTGTTGAAAGACGCTATGACATCCTTTAACTAATTATTATTCAGTGAACATGTTTTAGGTGAGGTATGTATTATAAGATTAGTACAGGTATTTATAGGAAATATATGGGAATTTAATTAATTGTTGAGTTCATCCATGATTGTTGATTCATAGGTGAATTTACATGACTAATATGATTGGTATATATGTGCTTAGGCTTTGGCTATGTTGTAGTTGGATTATACCACATTAAACTTATAAGTTATGCATTGAAATGATAATTGCCTAAATGGAAATATACTTGTGATCATGAAAAGGGGATTTTCGGTTTTATATGAATACATGGCTATCTTGATTGATGATTATATGTTAGGCTTTCGAGCCAAATTGAGTTGAGGTATTTAACCTTGAAAGGTTATTGTTGTTTAGGCTCAGGCCAAGTCATGAAGGATCGAGTTAAATGGATTATGCTTATAAATTTAAGCGGTGTAATTTATGTTTTTTTAGTTTGTAAACTTACTAAGCTAAATTTCTTACTTTGTTTATTTTTCCATGGTTTGTAGATATTGGAAGCTCGTTAGGGTTGGAAGTTTTCAGAGATTTCATCAAACTATCTATCGGCTATTTTGGTACTTATGGTTTTATAATTTTGGTTATAATGGCATGTATAGGTTGTTTGGTTAACGTAGCCTATATGATTTGGTCAAGTATTTAGCCATTTGATTTGGCTTGTTTTGATACATGTTGTTATGTAAATATATACGTAAATGGTCTTGTCATATTGATATACGTATCATGATGGTATGTGATATTATAATATGTTATAAGCTTGATATTGTTTGGCTTTGGATGCCTAATTATGCCAAGATTATATGCAAATTGTTGTATTTAGGTCGTTACCAATTTGGGTGAGAAATATGGCTTGGAAAATAACCTATTTATGTCCACACGGGCAGAGATGTGGGCGTGTGTCTCAGCCGTGTGTGATACACGGCCATGCGCCCGGGCGTGTGGTCTAGCCGTGTGTCCCTTGCATCTCTAAAATTTAGAAACAGAATGCTCAGAATGGTTCACACAGGCAGAGACACGGGCGTGTGTCTCAGCCATGTATGGCAGATTGCCTAGCACATGGGCATGTGGCTCGGCTGTGTGACCCAAGTCAGAGAGTTACACAGGTATGGACACGGGTTGGTACACAGCCGCATGCCTTACATCGAATGCCCACATAGCCTAGGACACGGGCGTGTCACTTGGCCGTGTGAGCCACACGGCATGGACACACGGGCGTGTGACCCCTGCACCTTGAAAATTTTTCATGTTTTTTTGAAAATTTCTTGAGTACTCGGTTTAGTCTTGATTTCACCTCAAAAAACTCTCATCCTTTCACTTGTCTCTTACTTTCTCTTTTCAATTTCCTTCCGTTGTTCTTCATTTTCTTCCCCATTCCCTTGACGATTTTACCTCTTGAAAAAGAGTCCTTCAACCACCATTTGGAGCAGCATTCAAGCGTTCGTGGAAGTCTCAGTTCAACAAGAACTAGCGGAGAAGGAGGAGCAGAGCAACTTAGTTAAGCCTCGGAGAAACACCAGATTTGATTCTTGTTCCTTATCCTTTTAATTTTACTGTTGTTGTTATGAACATGTCTATGAATACTTGTGATGTTGATATGTTTAATTTAATTAATATGGCTGAAATTTAATTCGTGTTAGGTTGATTGCATTTTGTCCACTTAATTTATTAAAATTGTGTTTGTGTTGTTATATGCCTTAATAAGATGTTTGATTAAGTAAAACCATAACTAAGTTATTCTTGCATTACAATTGTAAGGTAACTAATGAATTAATTATTTAAACTGATTGAAATTATAATTAATTGACACGATTCTTAATAAGTGCAGGTTTAATCATCTAAGGTAGCTGAGGATTAAATTAGCAACGGTATCCAACGGTACATTATCCTTGCATAACTTGCAAGATTATTGTGATTAAACTATTTCAAGGTACGAATACATTGTTACCTCACTAATCTTTTATGTGCTTATGAGATTTAATTAATTGTTTGAATTGGCATAGAGATATGTACAAGAGATTATTTTTAATTTCATAAGTATGTATGTGCATTAACGCATTTGCTTATTAGAATTTGTTTAATCGGTTGAATTGACATAGAGATATAGTCAAGAGATAAATGGATTTTGGTAGGTGAGTATGTTCATAAGTTAGCAAATTACCAAGTTGCTGTGAATTTATTTGTAACAACATGAACATGAGTTTAGTAATTCTAAGTTAAGAAATGTAATTAATCTAACACAATTATGTCATCTTGATTAAAATAATCTTTTGAAATCGTGCATTGGAACTTTTATTTTCTCTTTATTTATTTTACTTAGTTAAAAATCTTAGTTTTTAATCACCTCCTCAAATCAAAATATTTTTCTTCACCAAAGTGTTTTTAATTGCATTCATAAATAATTCTTTTCACAGTCCCTATGGGTATGATAACTCGACATTTACTTGTCACTTTATTACTTGCTGCGATTGTGTACACTTGCACATTTCTGTCGTTCCAAGTTTTTGGCGCCGTTGCCGGGGACTGTTTTAAAGGTCATTATTTGTGAATTTTGTGAATTTTTCATTTTGGCTTATTTTTCTGTTCAATTTTAACTGAATTAAGTTTTTTCTATGTTGTTTTAGGCGTTTATGAGTATTGATCAAATTATCAATTTACGTCCTTGTAGACCCTGAGATTGAAAGAACTTTTCGACAGTGAAGAAGACAAGAAAGTCAGAGAAGGACCGAAGAGTTGAATTTCAAAAATCTGAATCAAGGAAACGGAGCAAACCTTGCTCAAAATCCTATCCTTATTGCTGATGATAGGGATAGAGCTCAAAGACAGTATGCCATGCTAGTGTTTTATGATCTTAATCCGGGTATTAGGAGGCCCAAAATCGAGGCAAAACAATTTGAGCTGAAGCCAGTCATGTTCTAGATGCTTTAGACAGTGGGCCAATTTAGTGGAATGCCTATCAAAGATCCTTATATTCACTTAAGATTGTTTACGGAGGTGGGCGATTCTTTTAAATTAGCTGGAGTGCCCGAAGATGCGCTACGTGTAAAGTTGTTCCCATATTTGCTAAGGGATAAAGCTCGAGCCTGGTTGAATTCATTGCCACCAAATTCTATTTCAACATGGTAAGAGTTAGCAGAAAGATTCCTTATGAAGTATTTCCTACCTAGCAAGAATGCTAAGTTGAGGAACGAGACCACTGCTTTCCAACAAATGGATGATGAGTCCTTGTATGAGGCATGGGAAAGGTACAATGAATTATTACGGAGGTGCCCTCATCACAGAATCCCTCATTGCTTCCAACTTGAGACATTCTATGATGGTCTCAATGCTCAAACAAGGATGGTAGTGGACGCTTCTACTAATGGTGCTCTCCTTTCTAAGTCTTATAACAAGGCTTATGAAATCATTGAGAGAATTGCCAGCAACAATTATCAATGGCCAACCAATCGAACAGTGTCAGGAAGACGAGTTACTAGAATACATGAAGTGGATCAAGTCACTTCATTCACATATTAGGTATCTTCGATTTCTTCAATGCTTAAAAATTTTACCACTAATGGGTTTAATAGTTTTGCAGCTTAGCCACCTAATCACTGTGAAAATATAGCCTGTGTCTATTGTGGGGAAGGACATTTGTTTGAAGAATGTCCATCAAACTTAGAATCCATATATTACATTGGTAATTAGAATTAGAATCGAGGAAGGCAAGGACTACAATCCAATTTTTACAACCCATCATGACAAAACTACCCTAATTTCTCTTGGAGTAACCAAGGGGCTGGAACCAGTAACACTTATGCCCAACCTAGACCAAGCCAGCCTCCTATTTTTACTCAGTAAGTTTAGAAACAACCTCAAGTTGAAACTTCCAATGGCTTAGAAAACTTATTGAAGGCATACATAGCCAAAAATAATGCCTTAATCCAAAGCCAAACAACCACATTTAAAAACCTGGAAAACCAAATGGGCCAGCTTGCCACTGAACTCAGAAACCGTCCACAAGGTGCTTTGCCTAGTGATACGAAGAATCTGAGAAATCTGGAGAAAGAGCATTGTAAAGCATTAACATTGAGGAGCGGAAAGACATTACAGCCCAACACTGTCGAAGTTGAAGAGGAGCCAGTTGATGCTCAAGACTCAGTGGAAGTTCAATCGAGTGTTGAAATTTTAGTTTCATCGGAACCAGAATCAGTAAAATCTGATAAGGTAACTTTTGAACCAGTTAATTTTGATAAACTAACAACTTCGTTTGACGTAGAATTGCCACAAAAGATGAATCAACCAGTTCAAGTAAAGAACCGTCCACCACCTTACCCTCAAAGACTTCAAAAGCAGAAATAAGAAGTCCAATTCAAGAAGTTTCTAGACGTACTCAAGCAACTTCATATCAACATTTCGTTGGTAGAAACACTTGAAAAAAATGCCAAATTACATCAAATTCATGAAGGATATCCTGTCCAAGAAATAAAGACTAAGAGAATTTGAGATGGTAGCATTGACGAAGGAATGCAATGCATATCTTCAAGACAAACTACCCCCAAAGTTGAAAGATCTTGGATGTTTTACCATACCTTGCAACATTGGAGCAACTTATTGTGGTAAGGCACTATGCGACTTGGGTGTAAGCATCAACTTGATTCCCATGTCCGTATTCAGAAAGTTGGGGATAGGTGAAGTTAGACCTATTACATTTACACTTCAATTAGAAGATCGATCCTTAGCACATCCAAAAGGAAAAATCAAGGATTTATTGGTACACGCAGACAAATTTACTTTTTCTGCTAACTTTATTACTCTAGACTTTGAAGTAGATAAAGAGGTGCCAATCATCCTAGAAAGGCCTTTCCTAGCAACTGAAAGGACCCTTATCCATGTACAGAAGGGCGGGCTTATTATGCGTGTTTAGGACGATCAGGTAACATTTAATGTTTTTAAGTCTATGAGATTTCCTAACACACTTGATGATTGTTCTACAGTATTCGATTTAGAGGAATTAATCATGGAAAAGGAACTCAACTATGTTGAGGACCCATTGGAGCAAATTTTGACATCAGACCCTCAAAGTGATGAAGATGGGGATGAATACTTAGCTTTGCTAGAAGCTAATCGAAGGGGATTTAAATCGCAATGCCGCTTTGAGTCTTTGGAGTTAGAGAATAGGGATTATGCCCAACCAAAAGCATTAATTGATTAACCACCTAAACTAGAACTGAAGGTACTTCCTTCACATTTAAAATATGTTTATTTAGGTAACGCTTCTACTTTGCATGTGATTGTTTCAGCAAAATTGACCTAAGAGTAAGAAGAGAAACTCGTCCCAGTGTTGAAACAATTAAAGAAGGCTATTGGATGGACCATAGTCTATATTCATGGCATTAGTCCGTCTGTATGCATGCACAAGATCATCTTGAAAGATGGCAAGAAAGGGACGATTGATGGACAATGAAGACTGAATCCCATCATAAAGGACGTGGTAAAGAAAAAAATTATTAAGTGGTTAGATTTTGTATAATTTACCCCATCTCAGATAGTTCATGGGTAAGTCTGGTCCAGTGCATGCCAAAGAAATGAGGTATTACGGTCATAGATAAAGAAAACAATGAGCTAATACCAACCAGAATGGTTACGGGATGGAGAATTTTCATAGATTACCAGAAGCTGAACAAAGAGACAAGGAAAGATCATGTTCCTTTACCGTTCTTGGACCAGATGCTGGATAGACTCGCGGGGCGAGACTATTACTATTTTCTTGATGGATACTTGGGGTATAATCAAATTACAGTAGTGCTAGAAGATCAACACAAAACAACATTCACATGCCCGTACGGTACATTTACATTTGGACACATGCCATTTGGTTTATGTAATGCACCTACTACATTTCAAAGATGGATAATGTCTATTTTTACTGACATGGTTGAGAAGTATTTGAAAGTGTTTATAGATGATTTTCAATATTTGGAGATACATACGATGATTGCTTAGACAATCTAGCCAAACTACTAAGGTGATGCGAAGAAACAAACCTCGTACTCAACTAGGAAAAGTGTCATTTCATGGTACGAGAAGGTATTGTTCTAGGGCATCGAATAACGAGACATGGAATTGAGGTAGATAAAGAAAAGGTAGATTTTATTGAGAAACTCCCACCTCCAACATCTGTAAAGGGTGTTAGGAGCTTTTTGGGCCATGCCAGTTTCTATTGAAGATTTATCAAGGAATTCTCCAAAATTGCTAAACCTTTATGCAAATTATTGGAGAAAGACATGATGTTCAAATTCGATGAGGAGTGTTTAAAAGCTTTCAATGATTTTAAAAGCTGATTAGTTTTAGCACCAATCATCGTCACACTGGACTGGGATTTGCCATTTGAACTGATGCGTGACACAAGTGACTTCGCGATAGGAGCTGTGATGGGCCAGCGAAGGAACAAACTTTTTCATCCCATCTACTATGCAAGTTGAACTTTGACAGGAGCTCAGTTGAATTATACAGTAACAGAGAAAGAGTTACTTGCTATTGTGTTCGCTTTTGACAAGTTTCGATCTTATCTTATAGGTCCCAAAGTGACTGTCTATACAGACCATTCGATAATTAAGTATTTACTTGCCAAGAAAGACGCTAAGCTAAGATTGATCTAATGGGTACTTCTACTTCAAGAGTTTGATCTAGAAATTCAAGATTGAAAAGAAGTAGAAAACCAAATAGCAGACCACTTGTAACGCCCCCACGCCCGAGACCATCGCCGGAGTCGAGTATGAGGTGTTACTAAACTTAATTTAACATTTTTAGAACTTTGAATTATTTGTTTCTACATTCACAGCTTTCAAGCTACTTGCATCACAGTCACAAGAAAAATCATATCCCGAGTTACAAAACTAGAAATCAAGATTCGTAAATTTTCCCTGAATCTAGACTCATATACCCATCTACTAAATTTTTTCTACAATTTTTTGGTTGGGCCAATTAGTACAGTTTATTAGTTAAAGTTACCCCTATTACAGGACTTGACTGGACTGACCTCTATTTACTACGAAGCACATTTCTCTCTGTAAAAAATTAATATGATTATGAGGTTTGTTTCTCCTGAAACTAGACTCAATAATAATTCTGAGAATATAAAATAAACCACCTAATTATATCTGTACAATTTATGGTGAATTTTTAAAGTTGGAACAGAGGATCCAGAAATCACTCTGGCCCTGTTTCACTAAAATTCAAATATCTTCTAACATATAATTCCTTTACCTGTTTAATTTGTTTTATGTGAAACTAGACATATTAATATTCAATTTCATATTTAATCCATCACCTAATTTGATTTCTATGATTTTTAGTAAATTTTCAAACTCACGTCAGTGTTGCTGCAATATTCTGTTTATGGCAAATTTCATCCCTTTTTATGAGTTTTCATGCACTAAGTATCTTAATAACTTTCCATAACATCAAACATAATTTAAACTAACCATTTCCATAACTTATCATTATCAAACATTTTCTCAACCATTCCATCACCATATCATAAGATCATTTACACAAAATAAGTATATTGCTATACATGCCATACTTAAATTTACAAGCCATTTACCAAAAAGTCTTAGGATAGTGTGGTGAGCCTTCGACCTATCGACTCTGAGCTGGCTTTTCCAAAACTACAATGAGTAAGAAGGAGGAGTAAGCATAAATGCTTAGTAAGTTCATATGCAAATAATAAGTAACATAACAAACAATCAAACCAATCAACATTAGCATATATCACCAAAACACATATCACATTTCTAATCATTTTTCATCATCTCATTACCTTATCGTGGTTGTATCAATACTCAACTCGAGGGTTAAATACATACCTGTCCAAAATATCCATTTCACATCACTTACCAATACGTCTCTTTACATCTTGAGTTTTCCTCCATTTGAGTAGAACTTTACCCGTTGAACACATCGGAATATAATTCGGATACATGGATAACTTGCACATAAGTGCCATATATGCAATCAAGCAATCATGTAACCCGCCCATAAGCGAACTCGGACTCAACTCAACGAGCTCGGGCGTTCGCATCCATAAGTGAACTCGGACTCAACTCAACGAGCTCGGATGCATAGTTACATCTCACGAACTCGGACTCAACTCAACGAGTTCGGACATTCGCATCCATAAGTGAACTCGGACTCAACTCAACGAGTTCGGATCCTTAACCATCCTAGTGACATGTCACTTGTATCCTAATCTATTCCTAAGGTTCAAACGGGATTTTCCTCGAATACATATCCTTGCCGTCTTAGTAGAATGCCGAAATCAATACTCGGTAATAATTATATTTAGCAAGTGGCACACATGATTTGCATTTTGTTTGAAAATAACCACAAAGCATATATTTCATGATAAAAATCAGCATATCACATAATTGACATCAATGACTTAAAAATAACAATTATGCTACATTATTTACACATGAACTTACCTTGGTACCAAAATACAAAGATTTTGCAATTTAGTCCACAATCTTTTCTTTTCCTCGATAAATTCGATTCCACGTCTTTCTTGATCTAAAATAACACATTTAGCTTATTTAATACTCACATTATCAAATTAATCCTTAATTCAATTTTTGGCAAAATTACAATTTTACCCCTAAACTTTTGCATATTTACACTTTTGCCCCTAGGCTCGGGATTAAAATTTATTCCTTATTCTTAGGTTTTATAACATGCTGATCACTTTTCTCTTCTATGGAAACATCAAATTCTCACTCTAACATGTACTTGTGACTATTAGGTATTTTCTGGAGATTAAGCCCTTTATTCGTTTTGCTTAAAATCGAGAGTAGTGCAAGTTGTCTAACATAATTTAAAACTTCATATTCTATCATAAAACATCAAAATACAAAAATTTCACCTATGGGTATTTTTCCAAATATAAACCCTAGGTTAAATTATTGCTAACATAAACTTTATCGAGTTAAGGGATCTCAAAACGTAAAAATCATTAAAAACGGGGCTTAGAATCACTTACTATGAAGCTTGAAAGTTGAAGAAACCCTAGCTATGGTGAGAGTGAATTTCGGTAGCAACTAAATGAGGAAGATGACTATTTTGTGTTATTTTTCCCATTTTATTTCATTAAATATCCAAATGACCAAAATGCCCTTAATACCTTTCTTTGAAAATTTTCATGTACAAGCCCATTTTTGTCCAACATTTTAGAAATTGGTCAAATTTCTATTTAAGACCTCATAATTAATATTTCAAAGCAATTTCATACTAAAAACTTCTAGAATGCAAGTTTTGTAACTTTTTCGATTTAGTCCCTAACTTTAAATTAAACTCGTTATGCATAGAATTTCTTCACAAAATTCTCACACAATCATGCAATCATATCATAAACCTCAAAATAATTATAAAATAATTATTTCTATCTCGGATTTGTGGTCACAAAACCACTATTCCGATTAGGCCCTAATTCGAGATATTACACCACTTGTCTAGATTAGAGCCGTAAGAAGGGAATTCTCTACTTATACTCATTCAGGAGACATTCCTAGATGAACACATACTGAAGGTAAATCATGTCCATAATACCCCTTGGTTTGCCGATATTACTAACCTTTTAGCTTATGGTTTGATGCCGATTGATAAGATGTATCATAAAAAGAAAAAGTTTCTTCACGATGTGAAGTACTATTTTTGGGAAGAGCCATATTTATTTAAGAAATGTGCAGATCAAATGATCAAGAGATGTGTGGTAGAAAATGAAGTGCATAAGATTTTATATCATTGTCACACAACTCCAAGTGGGGGACACTTCAGAGGTACATGTACTACAGCCAAAGAATTGCAAGCCGGATTCTTTTGGCTAACACTATTCAAAGACGCGAATACTTATGTAAGGAGTTGTGATCGATGCTAGAGGGTTGGAAACATTACCAATAGAAATGAGATGCCCTGAACAAACATCATTGAGGTAGAATTATTCAATGTTTGGGGTATTGACTACCTTGGTCCTTTCCCTCTGTCTTTTGGTCACAAGTACTTATTGGTAGTAGTAGATTACATGTCTAAGTGGGTTAAGGCCAAGGCATATCCGACAAACAATACTAAGGTTGTGATGAAGGTTTTGCAGAAGCATGTATTCACAAGGTTTGGAACCCTGAGAATTATCATCAGTGATGAAAGGTCCTATTTTATGAACAGATGGTTCAAATGGTTACTCGAAAAACATAGAGTGTAAAACAAGGTTTCCATAGCCTACCACCCTCAGATGAATTGGCAAGCTAAACTAGCAAACAAAGAGATTAAAGGCATACTCGAGAAGGTAGTTTGCCTGAACCGACGAGATTGGTCCAAAAGACTGGATGATGCTTTATGGGCCTACAACAAAGCATACAAGACACCTTTAGAGATGTCATCCTATAGGTTGGTCAGTGGGAAAACCTATCATTTGTCCTTAGAGTTAGAGCATAAAGCTTACTGGGCTCTCCAACAGCTCAACTTGGATCTTAAACTTACTAAAGAGAAACGGATGCTTCAAGTCAACGAGTTAGAAGAATTCCTAATGTTTTCATACGTGAATGCCAAATTACTCAAGGAAAGACTTAAAAGATGGCATGACAAGCACATTCGAGCTCGAGAATTTGAAGTAGGTTAGTAAGTCTTGTTATTCAATTCCAGATTAAGGTTCTTTCTAGGTAAGTTAAAATCACTTTGGTCTAGTCCATTTACGATTCACCAAGTTTATCCATACGGAGTTGTCGAACTTCAAAGTAAGGGGATAAAATTGAATGGGATCAAATCTCATTCATTTTAAAAGTTATTTAATTTTCTCATTTTTCTTTTTAAATAAATGATTTAGGGTATATTTTCAGGATTAGCATGTTTAAATAAATTCTGTCTAGGAGATTGGAACTTAAGCGGGACCGCTTGTGACCCCTCCAATCTTTCCTGAGAATTGATTTTAACAGAATCTTTCGAGAAATTATTTCCTAAATAGAAAAACAAATATTTAGTTTTTCAAATAAAGAAAGGGTCAATTTTGATCCAAGTTTTAATTGCAACTCAATTTCAAATTTTCTTTAAGTCTAGGTACTTAATTGAACTATTTTCAGAATTTGGTTGCTCTTTTTGTAAATATTAAAAATTAGATGTCTCTTTTTTAAATATTTTCAAAGGCATCCAGAATAAATGTTTTTAATTTAATAAATAAGATGATAAGTAACTAGTATATAATTATATTTATTATTATATATGTTAATTATTATCAACTTTGCATAGAATTAGGATTTGTTCAAAATTGATCATATTAATAGTTTTTTCAATAAATTAATAGCAAATAATAAAGTAATATGCATTATATTATTTATTAATTGTTATTAACTTTGTGTAGAATTAGAACTTAGAATATTTTAATTATTAATTTGTTCTAAGAATTCTAATTGAACTCCTACCCTTTTTACTATAAATTCCAATCACCATCTATACTTTCTCACATAACCTAAACCAATCTCCATCCTTCCTTCCAACACCCACCGTCGGCACCCTTAGCAACCTTGTCGCCCAGCAGCCTCCCTCGAACGCACCTTGCGACCTGCCCCATCGCACATGTCGCTAGCCAGCTCAAAAGTCACTCATGCCCACGCTTGCTTCAACCGACCATCGCGTGCTGTTGCTGCCTTGCATGTCTTGCTCCGTGTGCATCATTGCTACTCTCAGTTGTAGCCCGTGCATGCCAACTTCCCAGCAGCTTCCGCACCAGCTCGCGCACCCAGCAGCTCTCAAGGCCTTTCTTGTCGCACCTTTTTGTTACCCAGCATCCACGTGGCACACGCGTGCCCCTCTGCCCATGCAAGGCTCCGCACATTGCTACTGCCTTCATCGCATCAAGCCATACACTGCTGCTACCTTGTGTGTTGCTACTGCCCTTGCCTCTAACCGCACACTCTTGTCACTTGTGTACCATAAATCCATCTTATATCGCCACCAATCACCCTTCCAACAATCCCTCAATTAAATTCTTTTGCTTCTAATTTTATTTATTGAGTTCTTAATTTCTATATAAAGGAGGTAAGACAAATTTTTCTCCTAAATTTCAATTTTATTTAATTATTTAATTTTTCAATTTATTGAATTATTAATATTTTATACTAATTAATTTTTTGAAAAAAATATTTGTTTTTATCTTATGTTCATGTTAATCATGCCTCGTAAGAGAACTCATGCCTCTGTCTAAATTGACGGATCCCAAAACAAATTTCACTATGAAGAAGCCAAAGTAAGATACGAAAGCATCTTCAAGAATCAACAAATGCACATTGAAAAAAGCTTTACACTGAAAGAAAGCAACTATATTGATTTCATAGCGCGCATTTGACAAATTACTGAAGCTCTCAATTGGGAGTTGTTTTGTGAGAAAAGATCGAGTGCAGATAAGGAATTAGTTCATGAATTTTTTGTGAATTTGACCTCAAATGAATTGATGAAAATTTCTGTCCGAGGAATCAAGGAACCAATAACCTCAAACACTATTAATGAATTCTTTGAATTACCTGATTTCGAAGATGATGAATAGTCTTCCTTGATGAGAAATATTGAGACTAAAAATCTACAAGAAATTCTCGAGGAACTTACAGTTCCAGGTTCTAGGTGGACTTTGTCAAAGTAAGAAATTCACACTTGTCGCAGAGAATATTTGACACCACTAGCAAAGGTATGGTTCTATTTCATTCAATTCAGCCTTATGCCTATTTCACATGGGACAACAATTTCATTAGAGCGAATGGTCTTATTATACTCGATTTTTACTGGAAAGACCATTGATGTGGGAAAAATCATTCTGTGAGAAATACGGAATTGTGCTGCTAGACGTTCTGGCCCAGCTTACTTTCCCTTTACGATAATAATTTTGTGCTTGAAAGTTAAAGTTCTTGCAAACGTAAAGAAGACAGGTTATAGCCAGGGCACAATCACAGATTGGGACCTCTACTGAATAGCCGAAGATTTTATTCTCCAGCAATGAGTTAAAGAGAGCGGGATCCCGAAGAAGAAGAAGAAGAAGATCTCACAGAGATCGAACCAATGCAGTCAGTTGAAATCCCTAATAAGTCAGAACCAATAGAACCAACAATCGAAAACCTTATTGTTTAGAACTCAATTGCCTCTCCCAGATCTTCGAGATGAGCTGTCAAAATTGATGGACATAATGCAACATATGCAGTGGCAGAAATAAGCTTATTAAAGATATTCAAAAATACGGGATGACTCAATGAGAAGCGCTCTTACAAAAATATACAATGACTCATTTATTTTTGTGCCTGAGTTTCCAGAGTTCATATTTGAACCATAGAGTCCACTATCGAAGATGGAGCAAAGCGATTCATGCAAAAACAAAGATGATGGAGCAAAAGATGAGTTGGATTCTGAGGGATCTACAAATGAATAAAAAAGGGGAATCTTAACTTTATTTTATTTTCGTTTTTAGGTTATTTAATGTTTCAGGATTAGGTTCTATTAGAATTTTTTTAGCGCATAATAAAACAAGAGGTGGAAATCATAAATAAAAATGAAAAAGTTGTAAAGTACAATGTGTGACAATAGGTATATATATGTCTAGGATTGGATCTAGAGAGAGCTTGGTACTTAAGCAGTCAAAGTGACTCACCTCGCTTTTCTAGAATTCTACCTGGTGTATAGTATCTATTCACTTTTAACAATGAGGACATTGTTCATCTTAAGTAGGGGGACTGAAAAATTGAAATTATTTCCTCTTAGAATAAAATTTTCTTTTAATTATGATTAGGTTATATCTTGTTCAAAAATTTGAAATTTTGTTAAGTATGCTAAACTTCAGTATGAATAAAATTCTATTATTTCAATAATTGTTATGTTGGCTAAATTATGTCATAAATGTATTCTTAATAAAGCATGCAAATCATACTATAAATTTTTTAGTTCCTTAAGAAAGTTAGGCATGCATGAAAGTTTAAGTCTCTAGAATTGACTTAGTAATTTCTCGAGGCAAAATGCTAGGAGGTATGGAATGTTGAAAATGATTTAGGCAACTTCTATTTGGACTGTTTGAGCCTTTCAAGCCAACCTTGATGAATTTTTAACCCTTGAAAACTTTGAGACTATATGACCTAATTTTATTTGAACCTTTGCAATATTTAGCTGTCATTTCTCTCTTAATCATTTTTAAACTGTCCCAAACACTAGACTCAGTAATATTCTCAATATTCTTTTAAAATAAGTTTGGGGAATTTGAAAAGAAGTACCAATTGGTCAAAAAATTTTAGCATATACAACAAAATGCTCGTGAAAAATAAAAGAGAAGAGCATACGCACTTGAAAGAAAATAGATGTACAAAAGAGCATGTGAGAGCAAAATAAGTTGGTTATTAAAGGTAAATATTCCGAAGGTTTGATTGAAGCTGAGTTTAGGGTTTTAAGTCTAAATTTATCTATCTATTACCAACCTCTAGCCTAGCTATATTACAACCTATTTAAAAGACCTATTGATTCAAGTTTCTATGCTACCTATATTAGTGGAGAGAAATTGCTATGCTCAACATATGAAGGTATAAATTAAGCTTGATGATTTTAGCTTAATCTTAAATTAAACATGTCTTTATCGATAAAGAATTTAGTCTATTTTTTCTATCATAATAATAATAGAGATTAATTTGAATGATATGTATACTTAAGTAGCATAAATATTAAATTTCTTGTTCTTGAGCATAAGTATACTAAATTTATAATTTTGGGAATAATGTTTTTTTGAAGGAATTTTTCAAAGGTGTTTCTAAGAAATTATTTTCAATTTGTGCATTACTCAGAACGAGCAATGAATTAAGTTTGGGGTGTGGAAACATGAAAATATACACATTTTTCATGCCCTTTTTAACTCAAATTCATGCAAATTCGTAGTAATTCTTGTCAAAAAATATATAATAATTATAAAATAATTAAATTATACTTAAATTATTAACATGTTGAATTTTAGTTAATTTTATAATAAATTTTGATTAATTTTGATCATTTTCGACAGATTCGCACAAAGGGAGAAAATTGGCCCGGCAGACACTACTAGAAGCGCAAAATTGAGAAGTGATTTTTGAAGCATCGAGGCGAATTAATTTTTCAGCCAAACACTATACAAATTATGAATATGAATTAATAATATAATTATTTTTAATTTTAATCCAAATTATTTTGGGTTAAATAAATTATTACTAATTAATTATGAAAAGAGGCCCAATTGAGCTGAACAGAGAAAACCAATCCGACCGAGCACTGGGCAGCCCAAAACTATCCCACATGCTGACCCAATTGGCTTGTTTGGTTGATAATTTGGCTTGCAAAATAACCCTTGAAGACTCATTGAATTTGCATTCAAACTCCTTCACTCATGCCTTTCAAGATTTGCCCCTACCTTAAAATAGCAAGTTTGAAACTTTCAAACTTGCCACACAGGCCATGGAGGGACTTTATGGTTGTTGATTTTTTTTATTTTTATCTCAACCTATAAAACCCCCCTTGGCTGCTCATTTGAAAAACATACCAAAAACCTTTCATCCTTTCACTTCTCTCTCACTTTCTCTCTTCAATCCCCTTCCATTGTTCTTCATTTTCTTCCCCATTCCCTTGCTGATTTCACCTCTTCAAAAAGGGTCCTTCAACCACCACTTGGAGCAACATTAAAGTTTTTGTGGAAGTCTTAGTTCAACAAGAACAAGCGAAGAAAGAAGAGCGGTGCAACTTAGTTAAGCCTCTGAGAAACACTAGATTTGATTCTTATTCCTTATCCTTTTAATTTTATTTTTGTGGTTATGAACCTGTCTATGAATACTTGTGATGCTGATATGTTTAATTTAATTAATATGGCTTAAATTTAATTCATGTTAGGTAGATTGCATTTGTCTACTTAATTTATTAAAATTGTGTTTGTGTAGTTATAGGCCTTGATAAGATGTTTGATTAAGTAAAACCATGACTAAGTTATTCTTGCATTACAATTGTAAGGTAAATAATGAATTAATTATTTAAACGGATTGAAATTGTAATTAATTTACACGATACTTAATCAATCTATGTTTAATCATCTAAGGTAGCTGAGGGTTAAATAGCAACGGTATCTAACGGTACATTAGCCTTGCATAACTTGCAAGATTATTGTGATTAAACTATTTAAAGGTAGAATACATTGTTACCTCACGTAATCTTTTATGTGCTTATGATATTGAATTAATTATTTGAATTAGCATAGAGATATGTACAAGCGATTAATTTTAATTTCATAAGTATGTATGTGCATTAACGCATTTGTTTATTAAAATTTGTTTAATCGGTTGAATTGACATAAAGATATAGTCAAGAGATAAATAGATTTGGGTAGGTGAGTATGTTCATAAGTTAGCAAATTACCAAGTTGCTATGAATTTATTCGTAACAACATGAACATGAGTTTAGTAATTCTAAGTTAAGAAATGTAATTAATCTAACACAATTATGCCATCTTGATTAAAATCATCTCTTGAAGTCGTGCATTGGAACTTTTATTTTCTCTTTATTTATTTTACTTAGTTAAAAATCTTAGTTTTTAATCACCTCTTCAAATCAAAATATTTTTCTTCATCAAAGTGTTTTTAATTGCATTCATAAATAATTCTTTTTACAGTCCCTGTGGGTACGATAACTCAACATTTACTTGTCACTTTATTACTTGTTGTGATTGTGTACACTTGCACATTTCCGACATTCCAAGGACTAATTTGTAAAAGAATCAAAATTGAGATATTTTATGAAGCAATTTAACCAGATTTAAAATCCAAGCTAAATAACCTCCATTTTCCAAGTTATTTCACATAAAAACAACCCCAACATTTGTGCTTGCTATCCCTTGTTCTCTCTTTCTATTTCAATAAATTTTGAAGTCCAAATCCTAATTCCTTTTGATTTCTATCATCTCTTAAGTTACAAACCTCTATAAAAACCAAGAAAAGCACCCAAAACACCATAGTTTACTCCATTGTCAAGCTTGTGAGGGTTTTTAGGTTTTCGATCAAACGCTTGATTTTTTGTCATCTAAGATAAGAATTAGATTCCTTATGAGTTTTTAATGATATCTAGTTTTTAAAACTGAATTATTAGCCATTAAATCGCATGTTTTAAAGAAAAGCCAAAAATTGGGTTGTTAATGGCGGATTTTGGGATTTTGAGTGAAAATGTGGTTTCAATGTGTTTTTCAATTAGTTTTGACATGATTAAGAGGTTTCTTAGCTTAAAAGTTTCGCTAAGGATTTCTAAGGATTTAATGAAATTTTGTGAAAATTGCCATAAATATGTCAAAAATTTTGATACCATGAATTGGGTAGTTTTGAGTAGTTTAAAGGTTGAGAATAAGTTTTAGGTGAATAGTTAGATGAATGGAATTCGTTTTAGGCAAAAATATTAAGTATAGACCAAGATATTTGAGTTTTAAGTTTGTCAGTAAAATTTTAGTTTCTTGAGGAATATAGCTTAGACTTGCATTTTTGGTTGGTTTAAGTGAGTATTTGGCTGAATTTTTATAGTATATATTGTGTGGCTAATATGTGTGAAGAATTGGAACCGTTGGAACCTTCTTCGAGCAAGGCGAAAGGCAAGGAAAAGAAAGTTTAAGCTTTCGACTTTTCAACAAAAACGTAACTGGTGAGTGTTTGGAGGTGCTACTTGTAGACATGATTCTTCATGTTGATTGGGAGCTTAGGAATAGCCTAAACCTCTATCCTAAGTTTCGAGTGTAAGCTTTCTATTTTCCTTGTTTTATTTTTGACAAATTATGCAAATATGTGAATAACTATGAATTGATTATTATGATGCAATATTATGAATTGTATTGTATTGTGGGTATATTAAATATGTTGAATGATAGTAATGATGTTGTATTAGCGATACAAAAATGTGTTGCATTATGAAATATGATGCTAATGTAATAGGTTTTTGTATGTGATAAATTGATTATAATGCACTCATATGTTGACGGATATATGATGGCTCAATGAGCATTATTATGGAACTTTAAGTGTAATTAAATGTGAATTTGATAAGCATACATTGTGTATAAGTTTGTGATGTGAATTGACGAATATGAACAGAGATGATGTGCATTAAATTAGTAATTAAAATTATGTAATTGTGGATACTTTGGCCTTGTGACCTTATGAGACCGTTAGATATAGTTGGCATACCATATAATTGTGAGTACTCACCTATATGTGTTTTGTGATTTGGGCATTGAGGCCCTGTTACATGTTCGGAGAGATAAGGGAATATGAGCTAAGCTCCATTCAATGAGACATGTTTGGTCTGTTGGAGAGTGCTCGCTTTATGCTTCACTTTTTGGGATATGTTCGAATCTATAAGTCAATTGATGTGTTGGAGAGTGTTAGTTTTATGCTTCACTTATAGGACATGTTTGACTTTATGAGTCTATTTGGTGTGATGGAGATCCGTGTATCCGATGAATGGTGATAGAACCCACTTTTATGTTTCATAACCTCAAGAGCCAAACTATCATAAAATGTGACTGAATGTGATTAAACATGATTTATATGTGCTGTGATATATGCTTATATATTCATGTGATTAATGTGTAAAATAATTCTTGAAAGATGACTAAATGTGTGAATTATGATGTGTATCCGATGAGTGATGATAGAGCTCACTTTTATGTTTCATAGCCTCAAGTGCCAAATTATCTTAAAATGTTTATATGTGTAATGTGATGTATGCCTAAATGATGATGTGGTTGGTATGCCAATTTATCGTTTAGACAAGATCTTATGTTATGATAATACGACAAGAGATGGATGCTTTTAATTGTGAATAATATGTTAAATGAGTTAAGCTAAGTTATATGAAAACATTAGTATGTTCTCATAGTAAATAGCGTATGTAATTGTGTATTGGGTTGTTTTCATATAACTTATGAATGCCTGTGAATATATAAGTTAAACTTGTGTGTTTTTAAAGCATGTATATGTTGTTTTAGTCGTGACGAATTATTGTTAAATAAATTAATGAAGCATAAACATGTAATTTTGACTTGAATGGAATATGGTTCTGAATGTGTTGTAGTATGCTCTTGATTGACCTTTGATATTGTGTGTACATTGTGGTTACTTTGAGTATTCACTAAGCTTGCTAAGCTCAAGCACTCCCTTCTTAAACTTTGCAGTTTAGTTGTGTGTCAGTGTGGTTCTGAGGGGTGATCCAAGTAAGTCCATTTTCGTTATTCGTAGGTGTTTTTTATTTGGTTATGTTTTGGGAATAAGGCAATGTGGTAGTCTTTGTGCTAGTATTGGATATGATATTTTAAGTTGTCTCCATGATTTAATTGCTTTTAGGATTTTGGGATTTATTGCTCAGATTTCCTTTTGATGTTTGAAACTATTATTATGGCCGTTTCGGTGTTTATTTGATGATGATATGATAGCATGTTGAATTGGTACGAGTTGGAATGACTTATATGCTTTAAAATGTTATATTTTTTGGGTATGGAGAAGAGGTACCGATATTCGTATGTTAAAAATGATACCTCTGAAAAATTTGAAGTGCATGAAGTCAGTCTTGTTAATCGATATCGATACCTTGGCTCGAGTATCGATACTCGGAGGAAAAATTATCAATACTTTGGCAGGGGTATCGGTATTTTTCGATAGTTGGGTTTTTGATTAAGAATCAATAAGCAATTTTGGTATTGATTTTCCAAGCGGTATTGATACCTCTTGAGCAAAATATCAATACCATGTCTTTAGTATCAATACCTACGTTGATGTTTTGAGATTTTGCTAAAACAGACCATATGCATGTTTAATTATTATTTTAAAGCTATTTGATATATGTTAGCATGTAACGACAATAAATAAAGCTTAAGATACACTCTAAACCTATACGAATGTTAAAATGGAAGACATTTTATGGAGAATGAGTTTTTACCTTTTGTATCTGGCATGACACGATGGTCTGGCACCTTAATATTCGGGCATGGCGACCAGACTGGGTATGGGGTGGGACAGATCGAAAAGATAAATACGACATGTAAAAGTCCTAAGTAGCCTTTGAAACCCGATGAATCCATAACCCCCTTCAAAAGATTCTAATTTCCCTTCCAAGAAAGAAAACTTGGCAAGAAAAAGCCTGAAGATGATCCCCACAATCTGAAAAGATTGTTAAAACTATTCTAAAATAAAACTCAAGAGAAATTCGTAAAAAGAAAACTCAAAGACGATTTTATTAACTCAAAGTGAATAATAAATGAAATGATTTTTGTGTACAATGAAAAGATCTTTATTTAGGCTAGCTAAGTAAATCCAAATAAAACTCTTAAATGATGAAACTCTAATTAACCTTGTAACACCCCAAACCCGGCCTAGACATTATGGTCGAATCTGGCGGTGCCACATTGGAGTGCTTTTCAAAAACTTACTCTTGTTGATGAAAACCCATTTGGAAATATAAAGCCTCGTTGTTAGATCTCAAATCAGAATAGCTATCTGTTATTCATTTTAAATTGTTATTACTTTAAAAACATTGTTTGTTGCAGAAGCATTTCAAAAGTGTTTTGAAAACGTAGTGTTTTGAAAATAGTTATCGTTTAGGAAAATTGCGTTCTACTTCTAACAGATATAAATCATAATAAAATTTAGAAAAATTAGAGAGGCCTTATTACATAATTTAAAACCCTAAACGATATCTAATAGCAATTAGACGCCAAATAAAAGAAAACAGGAACAGTAGTGTGACCGTCTCCAAGTCCCTCACAGCATCGATCCGCCTAAGGATTACTTTTACAGTTAAAAAAATTTGGTGAGTTTACGAAAACTCAGTGTGTAATCCCCAAAAAAAAATAAACAAATAGTAAACAATACAGCCTGGGCCTAAGCCCATATCAGTAACAGTCTGGGCTTGAGCCCATTACGGTAATAGTATAGTACAATTATGCAACCCAACCCAATCCAGCCAACACACCACTCCGTACCACCAACACACCATGTGGGGGCCGAGTCGACCCACCCAGCCAACACACCAGTATCGCAGCATAGCTATCAGTAATAATATCGCAGCAAAGCTGCCAGTACCAGTAACGCAGCAAAGCTGCCAGTATCAGTATATGGCACACAACCATGAATAGCGACACGAAGCCATCAGTAACATACCGACACAAAGCCATCAATAACATATTGGTACAAAGCCTTCAATAGCATATTGACACAAAGCCATAATAAAAATAACACGCTAAAGGCCCTAAGTACAGAATCTTCCTCCATAACAGTGTCCCAAACCTATGCAATATGTCGTGCATGTAGAATGTCATGCTCACTCATTACACGTGTATGCAGTATGGCCATGCTTAGAACAATCATTTACATACATATCATAAGCACATCAGTCATACTTAACACAAATTAAATAGTCATTTTACCTCTAGGGGTATATTGGTTATTTTTACCTAATAGGGGTAAAACAGTCATTCTACCTTATAGGGGTATTTCAGTAATTTACCCTACAGGGGTATTACGGTCATTTACTGACCTCTCAGAAGGTCTACAGTCGCCTTAGCAACTTATGTAATCTAACTGGTCATGACAGTGTAAATGGGCCCAAGGCCCATTACTCAGCCCAAGTGGGCCCACACGCTCGTGTGGCCCATTTAGCCCAATTTTAGGCACGGCTATGTGAACAATGCAGCCCAATCCAACATTTACCATAAATTGCAGATTTTATCCGTGTGGGGCCAACAAGCCCGTTGGGTCCACACGGCCCATTTCGGCATATCGAGGCCCATAACGGCCTCTACAATCCTACGCCTAAGATTTGTAGGCTCGAATCACCATACGTGCGATTGCACTCTCGTATGGCATCAAACGATGTATTTTGACTTTTCGTCTTTTTGACTTTTTGGCTTTTTAGCTTTTGTCGATCTACAGTCCAATCAGCGTGGAATACACACCTGTTGAAAAAATTGCGGTAAGATCCACAAGCTCCGAACCCCGATTCAGTTAAGATATACCATAAGTCTCCTAACAATAGGATTTTAACACTCCCTCTCTATCCCACTTAATGAAGAGGTTCTAATCACCTACCTTGGTCGATCGCCTGCAAATCTCACACTTAATCCATTACAAGAGATAGTCTACAGACCCCCTTTAGAGATATCCTGCAATACAACTGAGACTTTAACAACCGAAACCATTTATTGACTGATCAAAGGTTTGCACCAACTATATAACACTTACTAAAGTGTTGACCAAAAGTGAAGAGATACCACTAATCGGCGAACCAGAGTATGCCTTTACACCAAGGCACAAAAAGGGACACCCACCCCTGAGATGGAAGATTCAACTACTCCCAAAAGTGAAAAGAGAATAGAAACTTGAAAAAAAAAATAGAGTTAGGGAAACAGTATTCGGCCTAGATACTTAGAGAAAGAGATGATAATAGAAAGAATAGAAATTAAACAACTCACTGATTGACCGAAGATCAACTGTAAAAATTGAAAGCAGAAGTAGGGAGAGAGCAATGCGGTAACTGCTCGAATATTAATGGTGAAAGGATGACAAGAAGAGAGGAGATGATAAAGTTTATTTGGCAAGATATCAAAAGAAAAGAGAAATAATTTGAGGGCTAATCGAGAGGAGAAGTATGGGTAATTAAACACTAAAAGCAAAAATGGAGAAAAAGAGAGACGAAAGAGGTGGAAATGGCATAATCAGCTAGAGGGAGAACAACCGAAAATGTTGATTGGAGACGGAGAGTTAAGAGCAAAACGGTAACAAGGAAACCAAAAAGTAGTGAAAAGAGCACAAAACGAAAGAAAATACCCAAAAATCAACACTACATTCGGCTTCAGAACAAAGAGTAGCCAAAAACCCAAAATGGAGAGTCACACTCCCACTACTAAGCCGAATTCCTGAGTGGTTGATGTCCACCAACGTCCACAACTCTTCCCCTCATCAAAAATCCCTTAATTTTCTCCCCCTATCCATCAAAATCCTCCTTAATCTCCTCCTTGATTTACTCCACCATCTACTCTTTGACCAATTCAAATTCCACCTTGCAGAGAAAATAAATACTCTTTTTACCTTGCCAAGACTTGAACCTTAGACCTCAAGAAACTACCACACGCCACTTACCATAGGACCACAAGCTCATTTGTAACACTTTTTAACCACAATTAAATATAAGGCTCACCTACTAACGCCAGAATTCATTTAAGAGGGAAGCTAAAAATTTTGCTAAAGCCCAGATTTGAACTTAGGACTTCTAAAACACTCCCAACTACTCCTAAATTACTTAACCAATAAAGCAAACATTTTATTTGTGATATTTCTTGCACACATAAACTTTTATGTGTAGTCTCTTAGCGGCTCCCATGCATAAGGCCCAACACTTCTAGGCCCAAAAATTCGGAGCGTTACAAACCTAAATAAAAAAGTAGTTTTAAACTAAACTTTCTTGTTAACATAAAACTCCTAATTAACTTAAAATACTTAAAAGTTATCAAAAATTCCAAATAAATAATAAAATAATAAAACTTAATAAATACAATATTGGGCTCAAATATAATAAAAATTAAGCCTGAAACACGAACCTAATATTATTAAAACTCGAATAAAAAGCCTAAAACTCGTAATTTTTGTAATAATCCCATTTAGAAATTTTGCTCGCCTAGTCTTGTAAACTCTAAATTATATAGGTTTTTTATAGTAGTGTTTACCACATTTTTACTTAAAAATAATAATTATCCTGAGTATTTGTTAATTAATTAAGTGAATTTTTCTTATATTTCGACAATGAGCATGAATTTATAAATATGCAAATTTGTTCTTTATTATGATAATTTTGTGCATAAATTAAATTATTTCATGTTATTTATTAATGTGCTATACTTAATTAATGTAGTGGGACCATGAAGTTGATTTAATAAAGAGCTTATTATAATTTTTGCATGGACATGAGCAATTCTACCTTAGTTGGATGGAAAAACCATGCAAATTGTGTCATGAAGATGTTGTTTTGACCCAGTGAAAAATGGTGCTACATGGTGGACAAGTCTGACTATTAAATGGGTCACAAAACCGTTCAAACAAGGAGAAGAGAATCCCAATTCGACAAGGATATTTTGGCAGCCAAAAATTCACATTTGGGATAATTATTTAGGGGTCCCTACACTTGGAAGATTATTGAAAATCAGCACACTACATTTGTTCAAGAAACTGTCCACCCTTTACAAGATTCAAGCATGATTTTATGATTGAATCAAGCAACCAACTCACCCTCCTTTCCACATATTATGGCCGGCCAAAGGTGGGAGAAATCTAAGGGATCTTTGATGCCATATTTAGTAAACTCCTTCACCAACCTCAAGTATAAATACCCACTCCCATCTCACATTTCAATCATCCCTTGTTCATCCTTCATTTAACATTTCTCTTCCATTCAATTATTCTCTCTGTAACAACTCGTTTTTAGTTAATTCAGAAAAGTGGTTTTGGGACAAAAAATTCGAAGACAAAATATTTAATTTATTATTATTCTAATGTCTACATCATGATAATATGATTGTGTGAAAGTTTCGTTAAGAAATTTTATCGTTTGGTTGGTTAATTCGGTAAAAAGGACTAAATTGCAGAAAATGTAAAAGTGGAATTCTATTAGCTAAAAGTATCTAATAGCTATAGAACCTTAAATTTAAGGTCCTTATGTTGTAAATGGACCATTTTTAAGGTAAATGGACATTAATGGACGTGAAATGGATGATATAAATGTTTTATTATTAAGGATAATTTCGTAATTTATCAAATAAGGTTAATTAAATAGAAAAAAAGAAAAATCTATTTCATTCTCTTCATCCTTAGCCGAATTTTACAATCTTGGAAGCCATTGTTAGGGCTTTTCAATTGGCCAAGCTTTTGTTGTCTATTAAGGTACGATTTTTGTCCCGTTTTTAATGATTTCTATGTTTTTGTGATCGTTGCAACTAGTTCTAGCTAGCCTAGGGACTATTTTGCAAAACTGTTAAGGATTTCGAATGATTCCATTGATGAATGCATGTGTATTTTAAAGTTTCTTGATAGATTATGAATGCTTGTTGATAGATATACAAGTTTTGTTAAGTGATTTTTAGTGAAAATGCAAAATAGGGATTAAATTGAGAAATGTTGAAACTTTGTGGTTAAAATGTGAAATAAATAAGAAATATGGGATGCTAGGGGTATAATGGTAATTCGGCTAAGCATGGGTGTTTTGAAATTTGCATGAATTTGTGATTTGTGTAATAAGGACTAAATTGTAAAAAAGTGCAAGTTTTGGGGCTAATGTGTAAAATCGCTCAAATGTATATTTTGGACTGAATTGAATAAATCTATGATTAAATGAGTTGAATTTGATATTATATAGATCAAGAAAAATGAAATTTGGAATTGGATCGGGGAAAAGATAAAGTACTCGACTAATCGACTCATTTCATCGTTTCCACATTAGAGGTAAGTTCGTATGTTATAATTTCATTTCAAATGTATTCTATATGCTTTGATATAGCATAAATTGTGATTATGTCACTACAGACAAGTTTGGAAATGATTCGACGATGATTCGACAGTTGGAATCCCAGTTGAACCTTAAGAATGGTTTAGGAGACTAGTGACATGTCATTAGGGGATACAGTGAGTTGGATTTGGGCCATGATATAGCACTTCGGGTGCGAGTTATACCAATTTAGCTTTGGGCCATGCATATCGACTGATTTGGCTACGGGCCATGATATCAGTACTTCGTAGATAAGTTACCTTGATTTGGCTACAGGCCATGGTATAGGTACTTATCGGGTGAGACCCTTGAGTATCTAACTTCTATTCCGAATGGTTCAACGGGTGAATGAAAGATGAGAATGTGTGTGAGATTAGTACAAGATGGTACAGGTATGTGCATAAACCATATTAGCTTTGATTCGAAGAAATGGTGAAGAAAGTATATAGTTTTGTGAATGAGTAACTAAGAGGTTTGTTAATTGATGTGAATTTTTATCCCTATGATCAATTGTTGAATTATGTGTTTATGATTATATCGAATTTATGTCATACGAGCTTACTAAGCTTTATAGCTTACTTTGTTTATTTTTCTTGTGTTTTATAGTGATTTCAAAGCTAGCTCGGATTTGGGGATCGTCGAAGACTTCGTCACACTATCCAATTATCAATTTGATACTTTAGAGCTTATGTTTTGAGTATATGGCATGTATAGGGACTTTGGTCATTTTGGTTATGTGTTAGTAATGGATTTGTTCACTTGAAATGTCTTGTAAATTTTAAATATTTTGTTTTGTGCATAGCCATGAGTTTTGGCTCATTTTGGGTTGTTTTGGATGTATATATATATATGTGCAAATAGCCTTTGATGTGTGGCTTGTGATTTGATTGTACATATAGCCATGGATGTAACATCCTGATTTTCGGGTTTTTTCGTGATTCTCAAGATTTTGGTTAAGTTTTAAAATTTTGGTATTTGGTTGTGAAATTCATAATTGGAGTGTGTAAGTGGGCTAATGGAAGGCCCATGCGATAGCCAAAACCCAGTAGAATTTTTGAATTTTGGATTTAAGAAGTTAGGGGTTTTGGATATGTGGTTTTATTAAAAATTATGGGTAAAATGTATTACAAAAGAGCCTCTGGCAGAGTGGCTAAGTGACGCCACTAGGGTGCTAAGAAGGTGGAATGTAAGTGGTTGGGGGAAACCTGGGATCGATTCCCTGTGACGGCAAATGTGGTGTTATTTTTATGCTTTGAGCATGCAAGAGTTGTAGCCGAATGGAACTCTGTGGGAGAGAGTTTGAAACAGTCAAATGCATGGATTAAGGAGGGATAAGGGGAGAGATTTTAGGGATTTGAGAGGGAGATAGAGTTAGCCGAATAGAGGGGATTAGAGAGGGGATTTCGGCAGAGGGGTATTAGGTTGGTACTTTCGGCATTAGGGACTTAGGTTGTGTCGTTTTCTTCTTTAGGATTAGTCTTTTCTTTTCTTTTTCTTTTCTAGCCGAATCTACCATCCTTCCATTCATCTTTCCTTCCTTTTCTTTTTCTAAAACCAGCCCACTACTCCCTTCTGTTCATCTACTTCTTTCTTTACCTCCACTTCTGTCGAAAAGCCGCAAAAGCCGAACCTGTGAAGCTTGGTGGTGCCGATTCTTTATTGACCAGCAACCTTCTTTTTCCCTTCACTTTTTGGGGTGGCCAATCCCTTTATCTTTTAGGCTTTAAATGGATTCAAACTGTGGTAAGTATTCGTACTCTAAATCGATTTCAATAGTAACTGTTGACAAAAGCCGAAACTCCTATAGTTTAGGGAGGTGGCCGATTGTAGGTATAGGCCTTATTGGGCTTCTTCCTTTGATCTTTTATGGTTTGTGTAGTGGAGGAGTAGAAAGGCGTGGGGTGTCGATTTGGATTAGCTTGGATTATCGGAGTGACTAAATCTAGTCATCAATTTCGGCAAAGGTATGAACCCTAGGGCCATGGTGGATGGTGGCCGAATATGTAAGAGATGATAATAGATAGTTTTCAATTTGGTTTAACTATTAACATGATCTAATCTATAGGTGGTTGATTAAAGGAGAAATCGCGTAGAAGATCTCGTCAAGGAATATCGCAAATCAGGTGTGTAACGAACCCTCTTTCGTAGCTTAAATCGATAAATGCCGAGAAGCCAAAATGCTGAAATTTCGACATTTCGAGGACTTGTGAGCATGCGAATGCTCATTGGTTAGTTAGATTCGCTAAGTTGATGATCGGGATCATTGGAACATGTAAGAGCACGATTTTCGGTATCACAGTAAGTTGGGCTTCGAGGGGCTGAAATCGGGCCCAATGGGCTTCCGGGCCCATTTGGGTAAATTTTGGTAGAAAGAGGAATCCTGTTAAATTGTGCATTAAGACTGTTAATATTGCTATGGAATATAGGCTAAATGGGCCTAGATGACCAAATCGGCTAAGTAGGGCCATAGGGTTTTTGGCCCAATAACTCGGTTTCGCTTAAGAATGAAATTTGGAATCATTTGTCAAAACACTCGAAATTGTTAGTAACTGATAATGAACATGGAAAACCCTAATATTTGGTAAAATTACGGAATTACCCTTATAATATGGAAATGACTGTTTTGCCCCTAGGTATAAAGGACCATTATACCCCTAGGGTTTAATTATGAAATTGATGCATGAGATTTTGATATACGTGTTTTGACATGATATGCACATGATATGTATGATATGCACATGATGTATTCATTTATGCATGGGTTGGGTTTTATATAGATGGAGGAAGTGTAAAAGGGCTTTGCCCCAGTTTATCGAAAAGGACATTGCCCCAGTTTATCAAAAAGGGCTTTGCCCCAGTTATTAAAAGAGGCTAGGCCTCCAGTTATATGATAAAGAAGCTATGCTGCCAGTGGAGAGTTTGGTTGGGTGGGTTGAGTTATTCCCCACATGGAGAGCTTGGTTGGTAAGGGTGGAGAGTAGCGATTGGTGGGTTGAGTAGTCTCCCCAAATGGGCTTGCATTCATCCTTTGATATTACATGTGATATTGAGATGGGCCTATGGGCCATACCGTTTATAGTAAAGGCTTCGGCCGAGTGATATGAATTATGAATAATGAAAAGGCTTCGGCCCAGTGATATGAATAATGTAAAGGCTTCGGCCCAGTATATGCTGTGATTGAATTTGGGCTTAGGCCTTGCGGGCTGATATTGTTTGGGCTTTGAAAGGAGCTTGTTGCACACTGAGTTTCCAAACTCACCCCCTTCCTTAACCTTGTAGGTGAGCCTTGAGGTGGGGACTTGGAGCTGGAGGGGATTCAGAGTGGCCACGAATATCGCTTTTGGACATTAAAATAAGTAACTGGTTTTCTTTAGTTTATCTTATTTATTATTTATTTTTGGGTTGTAATAAGGCCACTTTAACTTTATTTTCTTCTCTTTTCTGAGATTATTTTATTTTTAATAACTTTAAACTGGTTGATGATAAATCAAATGGGCTAGACTTAGGGTGCATTTTCAAAACGATACACGTTTTCAAAATAATACAACATCACGATTAATTGGTTTATCAAAGGTGTCCCCTCAATAAATTTCAACTCGTTATAACCAAGTGTGGCAATGGTTGTGGGCATGTTTAGGATTGGATCCAATCGAAGAGCTTGGTACTTAAGCAGCCTTCATGGCTCACCTCCTCTGTTTTGGATACCTACCTGGTGCACAGCTTCCATTCACTTGGTTAAGCCTTTTCAAAAAGACGGTTTATTAAAGCACTAAAACAAAACGTGGATTTTTAACTTCAATGTGACACGTCGGATTCGGCCATAACATCTGGGTCGGGTTTGGGGTGTTACAATGGAAGTTGGCTTAATTTGGTTGGTTTGGTTGTGTGTTTATATTGCTTGATTATGTGTTAATTGATGAATATGTTATACTGTGAGATTAGACCAATTTTGCATATTTGAGATAGGTTATATTGATGTTTATGATAGTGGATTTTGACATGAAATTAGATGGCACATTGTGAGATTTTATATCTTGGATCAAATGGTATTAGAAATGGTATGAAATATGTTTGTTTGGAGTTGATCTAGATACTCATAAATGCTATGTTTTGGTGTTATTGAGTTTGGTGTAGGTGAGCATAAGATAAGGTGGCAAAATGGCTTGGGAAATAGCCTATTTTTGTCTACACGGGTAGAGACACGGGCTTGTGTCTCAGCCGTGTGTGACACACAGTCAAGTACAAGGCCGTCCCCTGGTGTCGATTTTGAAACTAAGTCAATATGCTCCACACGGCCTCACACACGGGCGTGTGACTTGGTCGTGTGGCATAAGTCAGTATACCCTACAGGTTCAGTATGGCCTAGCACACAGCCTGGCACAGTGGTGTATGTGGCCATTTTTAGGGCACACGGGCTAGCCACATAGGTGTGTGTGTTTGCCGTGTGACCCAAGCCAGAGATTTACACGGGGTCGGATACGGGTTGGGACACGGCCATGTGCTCCCATTTCGAATGCCCATACGACCTGTGACACGGGCATGTCTGTTTTGAGAAAATTTTTCAAAGTTTGTGTAAGTTTTTTAAGTTATCGGTTTAGTTCTGAATCACTCTCAAAGCATGTTTAGGGCCTCGTAGGCTCGTGTTAGGGACAAATTGTTGAGATTGAATGATGATTATATGAAATGGATAAATGTATGATAAAAGTATGTATAAATGTGTTGTAAGTCCGGTAACCCTATTTCAGTTTTGAATACAGGTGAGGGGTGTTACATTTATTGGTATCAGAGCTACAGTTTAGTCGATTCTAGGACTAACGTAGCGTGTGTGAGAGTCTAGCTATACATGCCATATATAAACTATGATAGTGTGATGACTCTTGAAATTTTAAAATGCGTTTTTATATAGTAATAGATCTCAATAGAGCTATAGCCGATGAGGTTGAAAGTAATGCACCCGCTCCTGCTCTCACTCAAGGGACATCGCTGTCTGATTCTAGACCCGTGTTGGGTAGCCAAGGAGGAGAGACTAGAGAAGCCTTCTTCCAAATGATGAATTCGTGGTTCACCCAATATATTCGGACGAACCCGGCTGCTCAACAACCTCCACCCCCTCCTAATCCCCAAACAGTTCCCGTAGCTCTTCAAGGTGTTGAGCTTTTAAGATTGAATAAGCCTCTAGTTAACAAGATCCGTAAACACGGGGCTTGTAACACCCCAAACCTTGCCTGGACGTTATGGCCGAATCTGGCGATGTCACATTGAAGTGTTTTTCGGAAAGAATGATATCGTTGAAAAACCTTTTCCACAATTACCTTTGTTGTGTGTTCTTAATGCTGATTTTAAAAAATGTCATTTATTTTTCAACTGTGAGTTGTTTGACGATAGTCAATCATATTTATACGTCCTTAATTTAAAAAAAAATGATGTTTCTTGCAGAAGCTCTTAAAACATGTTGTGTAAACGTGGGGTTTTGAAAACATTTATTTGTATGAAAACCTGTGTCCTACAGTTAGCAGATATAATCAAAATAAATAAAACCCCAAATTAAAGATTAAAAATAAGAGAGGCCTTATTACATAAAAGTACCCAAATTAAATTACTAATAAAAATAAGGCAGATACGATAGAATTATGCAGTGGTGTGGCCACCCTTGATTCCCTCGTAGCATCGATCTACCTAAGACTAGGGATTACCTGCGCAAATAAACAGAAGGGTGAGTTTACGAAAACTCACTTTGTAATCCCTTAGTAAAAAAAAGTCAATCATACAGTGAACAAAAATAGTCTGGGCCTAAGCCCGTATCAGTAGTAGTTTAGTTCCAGTTTGGGCCTTAGCCTAATCTGATCCACGATATCGGTGTAGCAACAATAATCGAGCAGTAGTAACAAAATGTCGGTGCAAGAACAATTTAAACAGCATGCAAGTCCTACCCAACCAGCCTCTACACTCCACTCCGTCCAGCCCTACACTCTATATGGGGATAAAATCAACCCACCCATGCCTACACTCCAAAATAGCATCGGTTGCGACACTAAACAGTATTTGCAGTAGAGCTGCCAGTATAATAGGCTTAGAGCCATCAGTGGTTTCTGATGAGAGCCGCGAAGACAAAGACACTTCCTCCAATCATATATAAACCCATCCCCATGCAATGCATCATGTAACATGTCACGTCATATCATAATATTAAACATGTACTCAATACAGTTACAAATAGCATGCTAAAATATAAACATATATCACAAAAGGACAAAACAGTCATTTTACCACTTAAGGGCAAAACAGTCATTTTACCTCATAAGGGAAAAATAGTCATTTTACCACTTAAGGGCAAAACAGTCATTTTACCACCTAAGAGAAAAACAATCATTTTACCTCATAAGGGCAAAATAGTCATTTTACCAATTAGGGGTCTAGGCACACTTACTGACCCAACATAAGATCCACAGCCGTCTTGGGCGACCCGTGCAACCCTAACATTCAAACAGTGAAAATGGACCCAAGGCCCATAATGCGGGCCCATGTGGGCACACATGCCCGTGTGGCCCACAAAACCCAGATGTGGCCTTGGCCATGTGGATTACACAACCCGGCCCTATATTGTGCACACATTCATGTGATTTACCCGTGTGGGGCCCACACGGCCCATTTCGGCCCAACGTGACCCAAAATGGCCTAAGCCCATGAAATCGCTCATAGTGGCCTCTACAATCTAACACCCACGTTTATGTGTTCGAATGACCACACAAGCGAGTGCACGCCCGTGCAACGTCAATGGTCACATTTTCTGGCTTTTGCCGAATTACGATTGGGCAGTGTTTACACACCTGTTTGCGAAAAGGCACAGAAGCCCACGAGCACCAAACCTAGATTCAATAATAGCATATCATTAGCCTCAACACGATAGGGTTAAAATGGCCCCTCTAAAAATATTTATCCAAAAGATCAACACCACTTGCCTCAAACAACCGATTTAGGCTTGCCCCCTTCAACCGTTGCAAAACTGATAACTAGCCCTTAGAGGACACCTGCATTCCAACTGAATCCTATTAACCTTAACCAATATCGATACATCAATAGTTTGATCCAAACACGTATCATCTTACCAAAAGCGCGAATCTTAGAATAGAGGAAAGACACATTCGACCCACCCCTAAACAATAGCCAAAGGCATGCGATACACCAAGGTAAAAGGTAGCACAATCACACCCTTGGAAAAACGGCAGTGAAAGAAAATGTTAGATACAAGACCAACATCGTAGAGAGAGAAAAAGAGAGCGCGAGCAACCATACACTTAACCTGATTGATCAAATGACAATGCCGAAACTGAAAGAACAGGGGGAGGAGAGATAGTGTATTTGGCTAATCCTTGAGTGAGGGAGCGAAGCGCAGAGAATCGACCAAGGCGAAACTGATTGAGAGGGAAGAAGAAGGAAGCAATCGGTCAAGGAATTAAGAACTAAGAGCCGAAAGAAATGGAAGAGAGGGAGAGGAGCAATAATCGGCAAAAACAAAATAAAGTAAAGAGAGAGAAAGGAGAGATAATCGATCAGTAGGGCATTGTGAAAGAGTAAGCCGAGACAGACCAAAAATGAAAGGTACTTGAGATGCACTAATCGGTCTCAAAGAGGAAAACATAACAAACCGAAGAATGAGCAGCCCCCAAAACTTGAAACACAAATTCGACACCCAAAGAAAGAGAAAGAAACCAAAAGTTGACAGCCACCGAAAATGAAAAGAAAAATGCCAACCCCAAAACCGAATTTATTGGGTACCTACAATCCCAATTCGGCACCAACACTCTTTCCAGTTCAAATCCCCTTGATTTTCTCCTGAAATCCCGCCATCAATATCCCTTCAACCACCAATTCAAACTCCACTCAACTAAGCAGAGTTCCAGTCAACCTCAACTACTCACACGACAAGAGCAGCAAAATAAAACACTCCACTGCCTTCACCAGGATTCGAACCTCAATCCTCTAGCATAGGTAACACGCCACTTACCCCCTAGACCAACAGGCTCTTTATGTCGTGCTTCACCCATTTTTATTTAAAAGCCTACTGACTAGAGACTGGTTTTATTCCTTTAAAAACAAAACTTTTGCACAAGCCAGGGCTTGAACCCAAGACTTCTCAGACACTCCCAGAACACTCAGAACACTTAACCACTGAATTAGATACATAGTTGTGTAACTTTCTTGCATAACTAAACATTTATGTGCAGCCTTCTAATAGTTCCCATGCTCAAGACCTAATACTTCTAGGCCCAAAATTTGGGGTGTTACAGGGCTGAAGAGTTTAGAGCTAATGTTGATGATGAACCTGAGAGAGCCGAGTTTTGGCTTGAAAACACTATTAGAGTATTTGATGAACTTTCTTGTACACCGGCTGAATGTTTAAAGTGTGCTATATCACTTCTGAGAGACACTGCATACTAGTAATGGAATACTATAGTATATTTTGTCCTTGGAGAATGGGTTACTTTGGAATTCTTTCGGACCAAGTTTAGGAATAAATATATAAGCCAACGGTTTCTGGATCAAAACCATAAAGAGTTTTAGAGCTAAAACAGGGCCGTATGATCGTAACCGAGTACGAAAGAGAATTTGTGTGGTTGAGTAAATTTGCTCGGGAGTATGTTTCTACTGAAGAGATTATGTGCAAGTGATTTGTTGACGGGTTGAACGCATCAAAGAGATCCCGAGATTCGTATAGTCAATCGAATGTATCAATGGGACACTAGAATAAAGATCGTGGAAATCAACATGTGAGTCCTAAAGCCCAAGCTACTTCTGTCTCGATTGTTGGCAGTGTGAGAAATAATAAACCCAAGTGTCAACAGTGTAGGAGACGTCATTTTGGATAGTGTTGGAATAAGTGTGTTAAAGCCTGTTTCAAATGTGGCTCACCAGATCACTTTATTCGAGATTGCCCAGAGTTATCTAAGAAAGATAAATTTTAGAATGCAAGACCGAGTAATACGACTGAGAGAGCGAGACCACCGAGAAATACGGGGAATGTGTCCAGTGGTAGAGATGTGACTAGGGATTCAGCTGTGAGATCCAAAGCTTGAGCACCAGGCGTGTTACCACTTATCAAGTTTTTTAGAATACCAAAACCAAGTTTTAACATGCTATTATCACTTATCAAGTAAATTAACAAAAGTCATATTCAATACTAATTTAATATTTACATATTCGGTTAAATATATATAAATCCATATAGTCAAAACAATCCAGCTTTAATATCAAATACATGTCATCCAAATTATCTAACAACCACCGAAAGTTAATTCACTTATTTTCCAAATCAAACATAGTTGTTTTATAAGCTTTTCATTACACATAATATCATATTTACAATCAATGATTAAAGACATACAAATATTATCCATACCTATCTCATCATATAATCAAATATCAAAGCTTCCAATCTTAACCACTTACCTAATATATATTCCACTTATATATTAAGCATATCATACAACAAAATATGCAACCACAATTTCACATCTAACCAATGATACCAAACAAATATACTTTGGAATAATTCCATCAACATTGACAAATATGTATTAACCATGATTTACATGTAGATATATATAATGACCAAAACATCAAACCACAACCAAACATATCCATGGTATATTCAAACCTAAAACCGAACTTAATATAAATAAACAAGCCGTTTTCGCATGGCTTATATATATACATAAACTAAAATCCAACATTTTAAAATATAATCTAGCCTATACATGCCATAAGTTTGAAAATTCAGCTTATAAAATACCGAAGACAGTCGATAGGGTGATAGACTTTGCTGACGATTCTCGAGCCCATAACTAGATCTCGAAATCTATAAAATAGATGCAAACATAACACATAGTAAGCTCTTAAAGCTTAGTAAGTCATAAGCAAATAACAACTCAATCACATTATCAACTTATTTTAACCAAATCAAGTTATACTATCATAGTTACATATAGTCTCGAGATCCAAAGCTGTAAGATCCAATGCCATTTCTACGCTATGTGGCCACACAGGCGTGTAGGCCCACGTGGGCCGAAATATGGGCCGTGGGCCCATTTTCACTGTTTGACTGTTGAGGTTCTACGGGTTGCCTAAGACGACTGTAGACCTACCGTTGGGTTGATAAGTGTACCTAGACCCCCTAATTGGTAAAATGACCGAAATGCCCCTACATTGTAAAATGACTGTTATGCCCCTATGAGATGTATGACTATGTTTGAGCATGCCATTATATATATATTGATCACACGTATGATATTATGACATGATGCATGACATGTTGCATGGGGATGGGTTTATTATGATTGGAGGAAGTGTACTGTACTGGCAGCTCTGCTGCAAATACTGTTTAGTGCCGCAACCAGTACTACCTGGAGTGTAAGGATGGGTGGGTTGATTTCATCCCTACATGGTGTGTAGGGTTGGACGGAGATGGAGTGTAGAGGCTGGTTGGGTAGGATCTATTGGTTGCATATCTATACTGTACTATCACTGAGATGGTGTAACACCCCTAGCCCGTATCCATCGCCGGAATAGGGTTATGAGGCATTACTGATCATATTATAGATCATACAAATATGCATTACATATTACAATTCGAGATTTTATTCACATCAATGCTCGTAATTTAATCAAATATAAAAATTTAAAATTATATCATTTATCAGATAGCATAGTTAATACTTAATCCAACACATATCAAAACAAGTATTACGCATACAGAGCATATAACAAATCAACAATTTTGATAATTGGATATCAGACCTATTTTACATAAGTTATGCGCATGTACAAATTATGCATCATTTGAAACAAATTTCATTACCAACTTTTTCATTTATTATTGCAGCATTAATAGATTAATCTATGTGTAATTTATATGTTTTGCATATTAACACAAGTTAAGAACAAGCATCCGGTTATTTATAAAGCCCCTCTCATTCTTTTAACAACTCGGCCAACATAATTCATTTATACATATTCGTAAACTTACAAGTAACCAACGAATTTATATAGCTAAACACGTAAACATATCATCCATAATATAAGCACACACACATATATATATATAATATGTTATCATGAAACGTGGTTGAGTCAATTAAATACACTTATGAATATACATATATATATCATAGCTGATTTTTCATCCACATAAACATATATACCCGTAATTATCAACCAACTCCAAAACATATATCACATGAAAATAGTAACCGAATACCAAAATTAACATGGCCAATTGTATAAACAACCATTAGCATTATAATCAACCACATTTCACAAGAATATATATATGTACCGAACTAATATCCAAATATATATTCATTATCTCATTTCAACATTTAACCGAATGTACTTGTCTACCAAATGGAATTATTATTATTATTACAAGTCATAGCCAAACCATTTAAATCAAGAGTAACATAGCAAATATAGTTCATACTTATAAGTACACTATAGCCGAATCTTTCAAACCACACCCAAATTACCAATCAACTTCAATGGACAACAAAACACATATCACAAATATCATTCATCCATAGCATAAGATACCATAGCCAAAATAAACTCAAACCATAAGCAAACATAACCAAAATCAAACATGGAAATTAAGCCATTTTCGCATGGCTCAAATTATACAGAACCAAAATCCAACATTCCAAAAGATAATCCCGCCTATACATGCCATAGATTTGATAGTTCATTTATAAAGGTACCAAAAATAGTCGATAGTGTGATAGAATTTGCTGACGATCCCCGAGCTCGTAACTTGAATCCAAAATCTACAAAACAGAAGCAAATATACACACAGTAAGCTATCTTAGCTTAGTAAGTGATAAACAAATAAACAACCCGATGACATTATCAGCTCAATTAAACTAAACCATAATATATTATCGTTACCACATTTAGTCTCACACTACCAAGTTTCATAAATAATACATTTTCATATTCGAACACTACCTTGGCTGAATGCTCATATAATCAAAATAATTAATTATCATCCAAGCTTCAAAATCAAGATGTCAATATATAACCAAATGTACATACACAAGCTAAAAAATCGTAATATAACATCATGTACATGAACTATCTATATGGCTGAATATACATGGTCTTGTATACATATATTCAAAGACCAATTCCATAATATTCATATCATTCGTTCATAATACCGAATACACATACCATAATCACATATATACTTCATTTGCATCACACATGATTTGTAACAAATAATCAAGTCACTTACTTACCTTATTTTAAGTAGGTAAAAAGTTAATTCATACCTGGCCATTTAGCTCATTTTACACAATTGAACACAACCTATCTTTGCCCGATGAACCATTAAGAATTGGATAGGACACTCGGATAATCACACATATCATACAATTCCAACGTCCCGGACGTGGTCTTACATGTAATCACATATCGATGCCACTTTCCCAGATAGAGTCTTACTCGCACACATATATCGGAATCACATATTGATGCCATGGTCTTACTCGCACATCACATATCAGAATCTTATGTCATGACATATGTATCCTAACTATTCCTAAGGTTCATACGGGGCTTTCGGACGTCGTATCTCGGTCGAAACGAACACATGAACATGGTAGCTAAGCTTATACACATTCGGCAATAGCATATATATATTCTCATATTTCATTTTAGCATACATAATTTGCATTTAATTAAAATTAGTACATCTATTTGCTTATAAACTTACCTCAAACGATGTAAAATGAAACAGGACAGCTAGTCGACAACTTTCGTTTCCCCCGATCCAAACCCGATTTCTTTGGTTCTTGATCTAAACATATTCAAATTAAACTCATTCAAACATATTTTCATTCAATTTAACCCAAAAACACATAAATGGGAAAATGACCATTTTACCCCTGTCATTTACACTTTTTACAATTTAGTCCCTATTATACAAAAAACAAAATATGCAAAATTTCAACACACCCATGTTAGGCCGAATCTTACCCATATTCATACAAGTCCATATATTTCATTTATTTCACATTTTAGTCCCTCAAATTATTTTTTTTTGCAATTTAGTCCTAATTACTCAAAATCATCAAAAACTCCAATACAAAACATGTTAATCCAAAACATATCTTTCATATTTCATCATCAAACAACAAAAATCACAAGCTTTCAACAATGGCGTAATTCAAAATATTCAGCAAAATAAAAAATTCAAGCATGAGTCTTGAAGATAACTTAGCAACGATCTCAAAAACGTAAAAATTATCAAAAATCGAGCTAGAACTTACCTTGATTGAGCTTTACAAAGTGCCGAACCCTAGTTTCTTTTTTCTTTTATTTTGTTTCAGCAAGAACACAAATATAAACACATAAATTAGCTTTATTTTATGTTTTATGATATATATTATAACTTATATTAACTTAAGGTTTAATTTACATATATAACCTTAATGAAATAATATAAAAACTATATAATATATTCCTAATACCGTCCAACCAATATGTCAATGGGCTAATTGCAACATAAATCCTCTACATTAAAAGAACAACCACTATTCGGCCCTTTTAAAATTAACCACCAAATTTTCATTTTACGCGATTAAATCCTTTTATTTAATCGGACACTCAAAAGACAAAATTAAATCACAAAAATTTCACACACACAAATTCACACATAATAAACACAGAAAATAATTTTTAAATATTTTTATAACTCAGATTCGTGGTCTCGAAACCACCATTCCAATTAGGGTCTAAATCGGGCTATTATAGATGGGCTCAGGCCCACACTGATACTAATACTGTAATGGGCTAAGGCTCCAATTGAAACTGAATCGTTACTGAATTGGGATTAGGCCCAGACTGTATATACTCACTGATTGGTTATTTGATATGGGATTACACACTAAGTTTTCATAACTCAACCATCTGTTTATCTGTACAGGTAATCCCCAGGCTTAAGTGGGTCGGTGTTGCAAGGGACTCAAAGGTGACCACACAACTGCACAGACTTTCTTATTGGGTTTTAAATTATAAATAGTTTATTTTGGGTGTTTTTAATGTAATAAGGCCTCTATAATTTTTAATATTTAAGTTTGGGGTTTTATTTATTTTGATTTATATCTGCTAGTAGTAGGATGCGGGTTTTCAAAAAGATAAATGTTTTTCAAAACACCACGTTTTTGCAACATGTTTTCAAAGCTACCTCAAGAAATAACGTTTTAAAATTAATAACAACTTAATATGATTAGCATTCGACAATGACTTGTTTTTGGAAACTAAATAACATGTTTTAAAATTATCATTAAGAACCCACGACAAAGGTAAATAAGGAAAAGATTTTTCGACAATATCACCCTTTTTGCGAAAAACACTTCAATGTGACATTACCAGATTCGAACATAATGTATAGGCCGGGTTTGGGGTGTTACATTTTTTATGTTATAATTTCATTTCAAATGTATTCTATATGCTTTGATATAGCATAAATTGTGATTATGTGAATACGAACAAGTTTGAAAATGATTCGACGATGATTCAACAATTGGAATCCCAGTTTAACCTTATAAATGGTTTAGGATACTAGTGACTTGTCATTAGGGGATACAATGAGTTGGCTTCGACCATGATATAGCACTTCGGGTGTGAGTTATACCAATTTGGATTCGGGCCATGTATATCGACTAATTTGGCTATGGGCCATGATATCAGTACTTCGTAGATAAGTTACCTTAATTTGGCTACGGGCCATGGTATAGGTACTTATCGAGTGAGACCCTTGAGTATCCGACTTCTATTCTGAATGGTTCAATGGGTAAATGAAAGACGAGAATGTGTGTGAGATTAGTACAAGATGGTACAGGTATGTGCATAAACCATATTAGCTTTGATTCGAAGAAATGGTGAAGAAAATATATAGTTTTGTGAATGTGTAACTAAGAGGTTTGTTAATTGATAGAGGTTTGTTAATTGATGTGAATTTTTCTACCTATGATCAATTGTTGAATTATGTGTTTATAATTATATCGAATTTATGTCATACGAGCTTACTAAGCTTTATAGCTTACTTTGTTTATTTTTCCCGTGTTTTATAGTGATTTCAAAGCTAGCTCAGATTCGGGGATCGTCAGAGACTTTGTCACACTATCCAATTATCAATTTGGTACTTTAGAGCTTATGTTTTGAGTATATGGCATGTATAGGGACTTTGGTCATTTTGGTTATGTGTTAGTAATGGATTTGGTCATTTGAAATGTCTTGTAAATGTTAAATATTTGGTTTTGTGCATAGTCATGAGTTTTGGTTTATTTTGGGTTGTTTTGGATGTATATATATGTGTAAATAGCCTTTGATGTGTGGTTTGTGATTTGATTGTACATATAGCCATGGAGGTTGGCTTAATTTGGTTGGTTTCGTTGTGTGTTTATATTTCTTGATTATGTGTTAATTGATGAATATATTATATTGTGAGATTAGACCAATTTTGCATATTTGAGATAGGTTATATTGATGTTTATGATAGTGGATTTTGACATGAAATTGAATGGCACATTGTGAGATTTTATATCTTGGATCAAATGGTATGAAATATATTTGTTTGGAGTTGATCTAGATACTGATAAATGCTATGTTTTGGTGTTATTGATTTTGGTGTAGGTGAGCATAAGATAGGGTGGCAAAATGGCTTGGTAAATAGCCTGTTTTTGTCCACACAGGCAGAGACATGGGCTTGTGTCTTAGCCATGTGTGACACACAGTCAAGTACATGGCCATGTGTCCCCTGGTGTTGATTTTGAAACTAAGTCAATATGCTCCACAAGGTCTCACACATGGCCTCACACACGGGCATGTGACTTGGCCGTGTGGCATAAGTCAGTATACCCTACAGGTTTAGCACGGCCTAGCACACGGCCTGGCACACGGGCGTATGTTAGCATAAATATTTTTGGTTAAGTATTTCCCACTTAGAAAAAATGCTAAGTTACGAAATGAGATCACCACTTTCTATCAATTTGATGTTGAGTCTTTGTATGAGGCGTGGGAGAGATTTAAAGAAGAACTTCGTAAGTGTATGTCGTGTGTGAATATGATATGCGAGTTGTTAAAGTATACATGTCGGATCAAGTAATAAAGTGATAAGTGATATCATCTCCACAAGGATCAGATTTGGTATACAAATGGTAAAGTTATTATAATAAAGTTAGATTAATGTTATATCAAAATAATGATAAGAATGCTGTGGTAAAAAAAATGAATATTAATGTGAACAATATTTGTAACTGATGAATAATTGAAAATGTTATGGTAAGGCAAGAGTAAAAATGCAATAGTAATTACGAAAATGCTTATATGAATAATATGAAACTGAACAAGAAAAAAACTAGGATGCAATGGAAAAGATAATATAGAAAAAGGCTAAGGGATATACGGTGTCAATTTGGAAGGTCAAGATTACTAAGAATATACCTTTACTGTTAGTAATATCTCAACAAAATCGTAATCAATCTATTGCTCAGATGAGCTCTAAAGTGGCCTACTTCTTTCGAGAGCAGAAACTTCAAGTTACCTTGCCCATGTTTATAGGCCTTTAATACAATACCCTTCATTGTTTCTTTCTGTATGAACACTACTCTATGTCTAGAGTCTACTACAAGTATCAATAGACTACTTGCTCATATCATTCAATTTCGGTCTAGTTAATCCAACCTTTTCAGAATTAAATTAGTTTATGGGTATTCTACACAGCCGTCTATGTTTAGAGACTATACGTATAAAATTTAGAAATAAAAACAATTGAATGAAACAGTAAATTAATTTAGATCTATGCTTCAACCAGTAAAGGAAATAAATGTTTCATCAAGTAATCCCAACCCTATGAGATTTAGCTCATGGGTTGGCAAATAAAATTCAAAACCAAAATACCATTCAACATCATTTTTATCAAATCAATTCACGGAGAAATAGTTAAGAAATAATAGAAGAACGTTGGGAAGATAGCTTTTGCATGTCTAGTTCACACTCCAGCAGCACAATGTCCTGTGGTGGCTGAGAGGGACTGCCTTCGTCCTCCTCTCTCCATCTCTACTCACCGCTACCCTTTAGTTTTGCCTTTGGATCTCCACCCTTGTATCTTTTTGGGTTTCCTCCTTTGACTTTTTATAGGTTTTTCCCTAGGGTAAATCCAACAACCTAAGAAATATTCTCCTTTTTTTAGATTTTTTTTGGTTTAAAATCCCTTCCTTTAGGGTAGGTGGTCCCATGGTCTCATGATCCTTTTTCCTCTTTTTTAGGCTAATTTTTCTGGTATGTGTAGAGTTGGCTAAGACTTGGTATGCATTGAGTGTTGACTCGGTCATCTTCCTGGAATTGCCACGGCTTACAAGTTGGCAAACTATCAAACCTTTTGCCCCGACAAACCTTCACTCCTTTATTTCTTTCTCCACATCCTTCACCTGCCAAACCACCAAACACAACCCTTCTATATGCAATTAAAAGTAACAAAAAAAGTAACAGATAATAATATTTAAGCACTACCCAAGCTTCTTATGCAATGTTCTAAAAATGCTAAAACAATATCCTAAAATGCAACTAAGTTCACTTAAGTACAGACAATTGACCCAGTCTAAAGGCATAAATTATAACTCTTTTCAAGAGTTATCACACCCCCAAACCTGAGTTATTTCTTATCCTCAAGCAAGATATTGATGAATGCATGAACGTAAAAATTGCCATAGCAATATAATCACGTTTCAATTGTGAGACCCTTAAGAGAGCATTTTGTACTTTTTTTCCAAACAATCTTCTATGTCTAAAATTTGATCAAGTTTCATAAGCTTATTTAGCAAAGGCAGTGCAGAAAATATTGCCCTAAAAGAAAGAAAAATCCTAAGTATTCATGCAATTTCCACTATAGCAAGTATCTCATAATTTACTTAGTTCATCTTGTAACTAACTCAGTTTTCTCTTCTTCTTTTTTATGTGGCCTTATACATACTCAATTACATACATATCCATTTATTGTGCCTATATTTTTTTACTAGGGGATTAAGCTCGTCACATGATTCTTTGACTCGACAATTACAATGGAGCATACACTAAATTTTCGAATACTCAACCATGTCATGTGAATACTTATGAAGCTAAGGCTTTTGACTAAAAAGATGGATGGAGTAAACAACTACCTCCTTAGCAACTCAGCCTGTTACTACAGTGGAGTGCCTCTAATTTTCTTTTCTTTATTACACACTCTTACTTGGATTCACCTTTCTAGCCAACAACATGATAGAGCAAACAAAGTGGTGTTAACTTACTTGAAAATTCTAAGCATTGGAGTATTTATGGCATTTTTTAGATTTTTTTCCTTTTGAATTTTCTTAAGCGTTGCCACTTTATTCATTGTTGAGTATTACCATTGTACTGAATTTGGGTTCAAGAATCTCTAAGTTTATTAAAAGAAACTTACTATAGATCAATTGTAATTGGAATTAGGACATCCTTATTTTAGGGACCAATTTACAAGCAAGCTATCCTAAGCTAAAATCACCTAATCCACTGTCACAACTTTCTAAGTTTATAGAAGAATTAAGCTCCTCATCGAACATTACAGACAAAAACACACTCATCAAAGTTTAAAAATTCCTGGCAGTTATGTGTGCCATGGCAAAATGAATGCCAAATGAACAAAAAAAAAATACGAAATCAACATGCTCAACTAAATATCTAGTGCAGTTTAGATGCACAATACACCCCAAACCTAAAGATGTATTCTCCTCAATGCATGTACAAATATGAATCATGAATGTAAGAACATATATATGTACATAATGAGATGTAATAAAGGGATAAAAATTCCCGAGCTTGGAACTAAATTGTGGTACTTTAATTGCAGCGAGTTATCTTTCATGCACTATTTTATAATGCATTGGCCTTTTAAGTAAATTGAGTGGTACATCATCATCTTAATTATCAAATTTGGTGAGTTCATTAATAGTCTGATCGATCTCACGATCCTGTTCAATCATCAGTTCAGTAGAAGGAGGTGGAACAGCCGCAATGATGTCCACTGGTGGTGCAACTGAAGGATTGCTTCTTCTTTGGTCTCACGGCAGTCTCAATGCTGATAGACTTTATTTTCTCTGGTTCTTTCCCTGGTGCTTTGGATGCATTCTCTTTATTGCTAGGATTCGTCTCAATAAGCTCCACGTCACCTACCCCTTCCCCTCCTGTAGTTTATTAAACAAAGGAAATGAAATAACTAATAGAAATTTAAATTGACAAAATGAAATAAAAACAAAAAGAATTTTTAAGATGTTGAAGTTAAATATCTTGAAGATCAATAGGCTATTTGTCTTGCTCTACATGAGCAGCCAAATAGTGCTTCAAGCATTGTCTATTAACTTTAAATGTGTCCCTCGTTTTATTGACATCAACAGTTCTATGCGTATACACGTGAGCTAGCAAGCATTGTTCATCAAAATTGAAATGTCTATTTTGCTCCAACAAAGTGCATAAAGGTCTCCGCTTAAATGATTCTTCATTACTATCAGATTTGCTGTGACAAAATCTCATAAACTCTTCCTCCACTGTTGCTCTTATCAACTCAATGCACGACATTTTTCATTCTCATCAGCACATTTCAGCGCATTAAATACATTGAATGTGACCTACTAATCATTCATCCCCATGGTCAGTTCACCTTTCTGCACATCGATTAAAGTTCTACTTGTAGCAAGAAAAGGTCTTCTAAGAATAATCGGTACATGTTTGTCAGCTTCACATTCTAAAATAATGAAATCAGCTGGAAAAATAAGCTTATCTACTCTTACCAATACATCTTCAACTTTACCTTTCGAATGTGCGTAATACTGATCATCTAGTTGTAACATGACTGTTGTGGCTCTTGCCGTCCCAATTCCCAACTTCCTGAAAATAGACAGAGGCATTAGATTTATAGTTGCCCCTAAATTACATAATGCCTTACCAATATAATGATTTCCAATTAAACATGGGATAGTGAAATTCCCTAGGTCCTTCAACTTTGGAGGTAATTTATTGGTCAACATTGCTGTGCACCCTTCAATAAGAGTGACAGTCTCAAATTCTCCCAATCTTCTCTTTTTTGACAATATATCTTTTGTAAATTTCACATAGTTGGGCATCTACTCCAAAGCTTCAACCAGTGGTATGTTGATGTGGAGTTGCTTTAAAACATCTACAAACCTTTTACACTAAATATCCTGTTTAGAATTTTGGAATCACTAAGGAAAAGGTAAAGGTGGTCGTCCTTCAGGTTGCTGATATTTTTTTTGCCATGGCATATCTATTGGCAACCCGATCTGATTCTGTCACAACATTCTTTATGTACCCTTTTTAGGTGCTATTTGCCGTTCAGTAGGTTCTGAGATCTTTTCCTGATTGCGGCTGGATTTGTCTTCCTCTGCATGGCATATTGAACAACTTCATCCAATTGAGTCCTACTTCTAAGTGTGATGGCCTTGCACTACTCCTTCCCTTGGGTTCTCAAATTTTCAGTAACACTTAGAAATGCTCATTGTGGCCTTGAATTTAGAGCGTTCGTTATTTGCCCCACTTGATTCTCAAAAGCTCAGAGAGACGCAGCCTGACTCTAAATCACGACATCATTTTTGGCCATATACTCATTCCAAGGCTTCAATAGATGATGATGACGACAATGATGTTGATGATGATGATGAAGTCGATGCCTGACCTTGCTAGACATTTTGCCTCGGCGTAGGTTGAGTACAACCAAACGGTGCACTGTTGGCAGTTTGTCTCACAACATTGTTTAGATTCCCCACACCTTGATTATTCCAACTAAAATTTGGTTCCACCCTGGATTGTAGGTGATGGAATAGGGGTTATTATCCTGGTTAAAATTACCTATATAGCACACATATGCTGGGTTTGATTGGCATCCATCAAACACATGGTCTTCACCACAATAAACACATGCTAGCTCAACTACTTTCATCTCCTAAACTGTAGTTGGTCTCTTCATTGTCTTAATCATATTAGTTAAAGATGATACCTGAGCATTCACTGAAGTGATTGCATCAAGCTCTATGGCACCATCAGCTTTCTTGTACGTCTCAACTCTTGTGGTAGGGTACTGATTGTCATTATTGGCAATCTTTTCCAAAATTTTTGTAAGATTTATCCAACAATTTACCATTGGAAGATGCATCAACTAACATTCTTGTATGTGCATTTAACCCATTATAGAATATTTCCATCAGTGTCTTGTGCTGAAATCCATGCATCAGACATTTCTGAATTAAATCTTTAAATTGTTCCCAAGCTTCATATAATGTTTCATCCACTAACTGCCAAAAAGATGTGATGTCATTTTTAAGCTTGGTATTCATATTCGGTGGATTATATCGTAGCAAAAGCCTCTAGCAAAGATCATCCTATGATGTCACTTTCCTCGATGGCAGAGCATTAGTTATGCTCGCACACAATCTCTTAAAGAGTATGGAAGCAATTTAAGTCTCATGGCGTCTTTAGGCACACCCTATTCCCTAAATGAGTCACAAACCTATAGAATAAGTCATAAATGCAATCTTGGATCTTCAGTAGGCAATCCACCAAACTGTCATACTATTTGCAACATCTAGAACATTACCAATTTCAACTTAAATTGTTAAGCTTGTATTTGTCAAGCAATAATGTGCAAGCGTACACTGTCGATGCAAGTATAGTAGACAGATATGAGTCCATCGGATATCGATCCCACGAGGATAGTTGTCATTTGTCTATCAATGACAGTGCATTAAATAAATAGAAACAAGATAAATTGTGAGAGTAGTTGGTGAAACAATAACTTGAAAATAATGAGATACAATATGATAATGATAAACTGGGATCCCCAACGTGAACATTCAACGGAATACTAAGTGCTCACAAGGTATAAAAGGATAGCTGATTGTCGATGCATTAAATTGCAATGAATATCTTACCAAGCTTAATTTCTATGTTTAATCTAAGACTTAAACATGCATATTAGCCACACCTTCCGATGATGGCAGTGGAACACAATTAAAAACAAAGTAGATTAAATTTCTCTAATCCTTAAGCAACTTCTGTTGTCATGCTTGCTAGCTTGAACTGTCGCTGAACTTTCCAGTGTTAATGACCGCAATAACACTTCCATGCTAAAAATATTCAAACCCAAAGATTAAACAGTAGAAGGAATAAAATAACATTTAACCTAGAAATCATGTACACTTCCGTAAAAACATGAAATAGAAACTAATCACCAGAGTTTAGAAAATAAATATAAAAGAAACAAGTGGAAAGTACTATTTCTAAAAATCTCGACTTGATCTCTCAACTCCCTCTTGTGTCGTACTCAGGGCTCCCCGTCAAGAGCTAATATACATCCCTTTCATGTCAGGTCACCCGTAGGAGGCTTAAGCCGCCATAGCCGAAAATTTTCAAAAGATAGGTTGAAGAAGATAATACCCCCCAAAAGCCTCATTTTTCTCTTTTTCACGTGAATATTTGTTTTCTTCCAAATAGCACAGGTGTCCTTTCATCAGAATCATGCTACCTCTGTACGTGCAAGTTTGTTATACCAGACTAGACAGCTCACACATTTTTGTTCTTATCCAAACAGCTGTCAGGTGCGGCGACAATTCTGGGTGCAATTTAGAAATACTCATGCAGCGACATCAGTAACAAAACATGACGAAATTAAGGGAAAATAGGTCAAGATCCACTGAGTTATAAAATGCAATTTACTGAATTGAAAATCCTAAAATATGTGCTAAAGATAACTAAATGGGGACAAATTAACCAATAAGTAGGGAGAAAACATATGTTCTTTCTAGTGCTATCGCACCCCCAAACTTGAATTTTTACTTGTCCTCAAGTAAAATAAAAACTATCAAGGCAACACAAGAATTCACTAAGGCAAATGATCATTCTAGCAACTTGAATCACTTAAAATCCTAATGAATGAGTCATATTCAGATGACAGAATATTGCATTGACAATACATAAGTATAAATGAATAAGGTTGCAGCTTCATCAAAACCATTATCATGCTTTAAATCCTAAATTCTATCTACCAAGACAACATTTATTATACAATATATGTCACTTTCTTTTTTTTGTGAATAAGGGATATCATTGCATTACTGTACCCTTGTTCATGAGAAGTAACGATAGAGTGCAACAAACCCTCAGAGAGTATGTAATTGCACTGACCCACACTCATGCAATGACAGCCTTTGGGCAGATTCATTTTTCTAACGCTTGCATTGGAGTGTTCCCTCTTTAACATTTCACAATACATCCACTTTAGAGTGTCTCTTATTCATAACTATATATATATAAGCAGCTATAAAAGGCAGATTCATTCAAGATTCAAGGAATGCTACTAGTCATCCATTACTAATGCAACCTAAATCATTCATCAAAGAATTGAAGATACAACATTCAGTCAAATTTACCCAACTCATTCATCGATAATTCACATGATTCAAGAATTAAGCATCGAATGTAACAAAAATTTTCAAACACATTTGCGTTAACCACAAATAAACCTTGCATGCTTCATTAAACTCAATTTTTTTTTGAAATGTAAGTGTATTTCCAAACCCCATATGCATTCCCCCAAACTTAAAGTTTGCATTGTCCCCAATGTACTAACATTAAAATTCAATAACAATAAAAATGCAACGACGATGTGCACTAACAAAATGAAAATTATAGCTACATGCAATTCATGAATACTACAGCTAAAACTTAAAATAAACTAACTCATTTTTCCTCGGCCATCAATGTGGCTGCACGATGTTTCTTCTTCCTCCTCTTTTTCTCATCCTTCTTGAACATTTTATCTTTGGAACGCTTTTTCTTCTTTTCTTTCAGCTTCGTAGGGTCCTCGGATCACTCCTCAATTTCCAGCGCTGCCTTGGTATCATCAACTACTTCTTGTGTAGGAGGGCTCACCTTGAGTGGCCTGGTATAGACCTCTATTGCTAATGATTTGTGGTGCTCCTCACTAGTTACCTCTGTAGCTTTCGCCGGTCTAGCTCCATCTCGCTGCAAATTATCAATAGTTACACCCACAAACTTGGATGCATTGACAATGTTCTCAACAGATTCTTTCTCAGCAATTTCTTTCTCAATATTTTTTAACTTGGCCTTCTCGTTCAAAACTGCAACACAAACTTTTTCCTCTCCCTCATCAATTTCCTCCTCAACAGCAGGTACCGCTTGACCATGTAACACCTTTAACCTGTAACAGTCGCTGGACTAGGGTTAAAGGTGTTACCAGATAAATCAGAATATTTTTCAAAAAATTCATAAACATTATCTACAGTCATAGTCAAACATTATCATAGAGTCCCTTATATAGGTCATCGAGACCTTAAACATGCATTAGAAAGAGGTTGGGACTAAATCGAGTTTAAAAAAAATTTTTGAAACTTAAACAATTTTCAAAGTTGTATAGGTCACACGCCGGTGTGAACAGGCCGTGTGCCTCACACGGCTTTAGACATGCCCGTGTGTCTAGGCCGTGTCAAAACAGGGCATACATACTGACTTGTCCACACGGCCACAAGACATGCCCATGTGCCAGGTCGTGTGAAAATTAAGGAGGCTACTAACTTGGCCACACGGCTGACCACACGCCCGTGTGTCTAGCCCGTGGTCGAAACTGACTTGGCCACACGGCCTAGCACATGCTCGTGTGTGCGACCGTGTGGTTTGCCCACGCTAATTTTGAAATGGCCCTCGAGCAACACGGCTGAGAGACACGCCTGTGTCTCTACCCGTGTGGGCAAAAATAGGCCATTGGTAAGGCTAAAATACCACCCATTAAGGGTCATCCCTACAAGCATCAAATTGGCACCAAATGCACACTAAATGTTCATCCATTTCTCAACTAATACATACACCAATCATGCTATAACATTATCAACCAATTTCATGCTTAATAGTCATACCAAATTTTGCCAAAGCATAAGACAAAATCATATCTAAACATTTGTTTCATAACCTCATTCCAAAACTTACCAAAATTGACCATTTCATTTGGTCATTCATAAACACATCACAAAAGCATAATTTGCATCACATATCATATACCAAAATCAAACCATAAGTTCAACCACAAACTAGCCATATCACATGGCATGATATATACATTACAAAACATATCCAAATACTTTTAGCCTATACATTCCATACTTTTATACTCACAATGTCAAAAGGCACCAAAATAAGGTTCAATAGTATGGTGATGATCCTCGATGATCCCCGAGCTTCCGGTAGCTTTGATATCTATAAATCAGTTGAAAAACACACAAAGTAAGCTTTCAAAAGCTTAGTAAGCCATATACAAATAAACTTAACATTCAAAACATGAAAGCATCATCGAATTACATATACTCTATGGCTAAGTACTATCTCAAACCACATAGTTCATATACATTAACATATTCCCAAATCATGTACACATATAGCATATTTTCTCATACTTATAACATATATCATCACTTGTACATATACTTACCTTTTATTCTCAAACATAGTATACATTTCGAACATGCCAAAATTGGATATGCATCACATATAATTATTCGTTTCTCGGAATGTCCATTGAACTGTTCGGAATCATAAGGATACGCGGATAACTCGAAAAGCTCATACAATGCCAACGTCCTAGATGTGGTCTTACATGTAATCAAATATTGAAGCCACTGTCCCAGATAGGGTCTTACACGAAATCAAATACAATGCCAATGTCCCAGACATGGTTTTACACATAAATCATAAGTCGATGCCAACGTCCCAAACGTGGTCTTACACAAAAACACATATCGGATCCTATGTCATGACATATGTATCCTAACTATACCTAAGGTTCGTATGGGGCTTTTTAGACATCAGAACTTTGTTGATACTTTCTCGGATGTCTTATTTTTCTCAACTCATATATTCATTCATTATTTTTAAATAGCATATAATTGATAGTAAATCAAATAGACTTACCTCGTACGGGTATGAACAGAAACAAACGGCTATTCGACGACTTTTGACTTTCCCTGATCTAATTTTGTTTTCTTTAGTTCTTGATCTATATAAATTCAAATTTAACTCTTTTATTGACCAAATCATTCAAATCAATCCACAAACACACATTTAGGGAATTTACAAATTAACCTTCCTATTTTCATATTTTGACAATTTAGTCCCTAATCACAAAAATCACAAAATACACAAAATTTGCATATATCCATGTTAGGCCGAATTCTCATAATATTCATATAAGTCCATATATTTCATTTATTTCACATTTTAGCCCCTCAATTTACAAATTTCACAATTTAGCCCAAATTACTCAAATTCATCGAAATTTCAAAGACAAAACTTAGTAATCTAACACATATCTTTAATTTACTATCATCAAACTTCATAAAGCTCATAGTTTTATAAATGGCATAACTCAAAATCATCAAAAAAATAAAAAATTGAGACATGGGCTTGATACTATACAAAGCAACGATTAAAAAACGTAGAAATTATCAAAAGCCAAACAAAATCCATACCTTAATCACCAAATCAATGTGCTGAACCCTAAAAATCTTTTTCTTTCTCTTTTCTTTGGTGATTTTCGGCAAATATGAGTAAAAATGAAGCATAATTCATGTTTTGTTTAATTTAATTAACATAATATACTAAATACCAATTTTGCCCTTTTATTAAACCACTTAATAAACCATTATATTAAGGACATAATTCTCCACTCATGCTTTCAATGGTCTAATTTCATCATAAGGACCTCTCCTTAATAAAAAAATCAATTAAGCGCTTTAACAAACAGCAGACAACTTTTTCATTTTACGCGATTAGATCCTTTTATCAAATTAAGCACACAAATGATCGAATTTTCATGGGAAACTTTCACACATGTAAATTCAAATATTATAAGCATGGAAAATAATATTTAAATATTTTTACTCGAATTCATGGTCCCAAAACCACTATTCTGACTCAGGTCTAAACTGGACTATTACAGACCAGCAATGAAGTGACCCTCGACCGGGCTATCAATCTTTCGCATGCACTCCTCAATGTCCCTTTAGTCCTCTTCTTTCTCATCATCAGAGATGTGCACACTGGGAGAGGATTCTACCAATCTGTCTCAGTCCCCTAAGTCATCTTCCTCGGATGAGGGTTCATAATCTCAGATGATCGGTGGGAACACTGGAAACTCTAAGAGTGGGGTCAGGCTTAACTGACTTAATGCGGCTACAAAAGAGTTGTTACAGGCCTTGGTATAAGTGTAGAACAAATTTTGTGATTTGTCCATATAATCTATTGTAGCGACAAGCCTGGACTGCTTATTGCTGATGGAATTGTCCAACTTCTCGATATCATGCATTTTGCGCAACAATGATGTCTCTACAGTCAAGTTTGTTCCCTTACTTTCTGCCTTGGTTTTGCCCTTCCTTGTCTTGCTGGTCTCTACCTCCTTCATTGTTAGTGTATTCTTACCATGAGTCATTCTTCAATAGAGGCTTCATTTATCGGGCCCTTATTCTCCAGGACCTCTTCATCATCATGGGGCACAATCCCTTTCTGCTGGCACAGTAGTATCACCAACGATGGGAAAACTAAAATTTCAGTTTGACATGCGGCGTAGTCAGTAATTTTCTGGTGGAGTATTGTGTCGACATCAATCTTTCTGCCTTTGACAATTGAATGTATTAGGCACATTCTATCGAGGTTGACTATGGTGCTATGAGTAGAGGGTAATATCCTGCAGTTGACAAACTGAAACCCAATTTTGCTTTGCAATGTCAGGAAGCGGCGATGTATCGTATAATTCTTTTTATGTGAACCCGTCCACAATGCTCATTCGATACATAAATCCTTTACCAACAAGTCCCTTTTGTCATCTGTGATATCCTCAATAAACTTGGAGTGTTCATCTACATCCACTTTAGAATTGTACAACTTATTGATTTTTTTAGCATCCTATGGGATTAAGCCTTCTCAAAAAAAGATAAGCTCTAACTCATGGTCAGAAAGGTTAGCGTAAAAGCCAATGAAAAGAGAATAGCTTCCAAGATGAGTGCAGAAAGTCTCCCACTTTAGCTTAGAGATGGTTTTGTAAACTTGTTTGCCTAAGTCTTACTATTGCAAAAAAAGAATACCCATTTGGGTGGAAGTTTTGCTTCAAAATGTTGTATTGAAATCGGTCCTTGGCCGCTTTCATTAAAAAGGTCACCAGCTCTTTTTTCTCCATTGGCATGTAGGATTTTGATTCACAAACTACAGCTGCAGAGGATGACTGTTCTTCAATAGGCTTGGTGGCTTTCTTAACTGATCCTCTTGTTCTTGCCATATTTTTTTTTGTTTTGTGGAGTGAAGATTGTTTAAAGTTGTGCCCGTTCAGATAAATTAGATAGCTAGGTCATTTTTGATCAAATGGTGGTATCTAAAAATTTTGATTTGCCTTCCATTCGTGGTGAGTCATATGTGACAATATAATAGTACGAACTGTGTTGACAATAAAGCCCAAATGCATCGACAATGATATCTAATTATTTTACAAAAACAAAAAAATAAAAAAAGAGAGTAAAACAAACTTGAACAGAAACAAAAATAAAATAAAATTACATAATAATAAATTCCAAAAAAATTAAAATTTTTCTACCAAATTAATGGTCTCTGCCTGCTTTTGATCAATATTCTCAAAATAATGTTTCAATCGCTAGCCATCCACTTTTAACTGGTGTCCATCATGTAAATCTTTAATTGTGACCGCACCATGAGGAAATACTTCGACAACTTCAAAAGGTCTAGACCAACGAGAGTGCAATTTACCCGAGTGCAGTTTCAGTCTAGAATTGAATAATAAAACTTGTTGACCCGCGATAAATTGTTGTTGCAAAATAATTCTATCATGCCATCGTTTGGCCTTTTCCGTGTAAATTGCAACATTTTCATAGGCATTTCGCCTAATCTCCTCTAGTTCAGTGATATCCAACAACCATTTCTTTCCCAGAAACTTCATAATCCATGTTCACTTGCTTAATTGCCCATATTGCTTTGTGCTCCTATTCAACTGTCAAATCACATACTTTCCTAAAAACCAATTGATACGATGACATCCCTAATGGAGTTTTGTATGCTATCCGTAATACCCATAAAGCGTCATCCAGTCTGGAAGACCAATCTTCCCTCGAAGGGTTCACAACCTTTTTAAGAATGTTTTTAATTTGTTGATTCGATACTTCAGCTTGTCCATTAGTTTGCGGATGATAAGTAGTAGCCATTCTATGATTATCCATATCTCTTCAGCGCGGCTGCCACTTGGTTGCAATGAAATTGTGTAGCTTGATCACTAATCAATGCCTTTAGTGTGCCAAAGCGGGTGAGTATATGCATGTGAAAAAATTTAAGCACTATTTTTGCATCATCCTTTGGAACTGCAATAGCTTCAACCCACTTCGAGACATAGTTAACTGCTACTAATATATAAAGATTTCCAAATGAACTTGAAAATGGTCCCATAAAATACATTCCCCAAACATCGAACAATTCAACCTCTAAATTGGTAGCTGCAACATTTCATTACATCGAGATATAGAACCAGTGCGCTGACACCTATCACATTGATTCACAAAATTGTGGGTGCCTTTGAATAATGAAGGCCAGTAGAATCCTGATTGGAGAACCTTAACAGTTGTTCGCATGCCACCAAAATGACCTCAATAAAGAGCATAATGAGAGTGCTTCAGGATTGAAAGCATCTCGTCTTTCGGACCACAACATGAATAATGTTGTCATTGAATACATTGAATAAATATGGCTCATTCCAATGATACTTCACTGCTTCACAAAGAAATCTTTCTTTTTTATGGCCTGTGACACCTAATGGGAGTTTTCCACATACTAGATAATTAACCAAATCCACATACAAAGGGGTTGCATATACAAAAAATAACTTATCATCTGGGAATGCGTCGATAATTTGAATTATGTTTCCATCTTCACTACCAACTTCCAATCGAGACAGATGGTCTGCAACTTGATTCTCTGAACCCTTGTGGTCTTTTATCTCGATGTTGAATTCTTGCAATAGTAAGATCCAGTGTATCAGTCTTGGTTTTGCATCCTACTTCATAAAAAGATATCTCAACGCTGAGTGATCAGTAAATCCGGTAACCATTGTGCCAACAAGATAAGAATGAAACTTGTCAAAAGTAAAGGCTACAACCAACAATTCTTTCTCTGTAATGGTATAATTAATTTGAGCCTCTGTAAGAGTTTTGCTAGAACGACACCCATAGCAAATTCCCTTGCATTACACATAACTTCAAAAGGTTGAGACCAATCTGGTGCAACGACAATGGATGCATTTACTAGCTGCATCTTTAATTGAATGATTGCATCCAGACTTGCATCGTCAAAGATAAATTTTTTATTCTGTTCTAGTAATGAGCATAAGGGCTTTGCAATTTTCGAAAAATCTCTAATAAATCTTCGGTAAAACCCCGCATACCCAAGAAAACTGTGAATACCTTTCACATTTGTAGGTGGAGGTAATTTCTCAATGATTTCCACTTTAGGTTTGTCTACCTCAATGCCTTGACCAGAGATGCGATGGCCTAATACAACGCCTTCAGTTGCCATGAAATGGCATTTTTCCCAATTTAGAACAAGATGTGTGTCTTCACATTGCTACAATACTTTATCCAAATTGTCAACGCAATGATCAAAATCATTCCCATAGACTGAGAAATCATCCTTAAAAACCTCTAAAAAATCTTCAATCATATCCGAGAATATTGCCATCATACACATTTGAAATGTGCTTGGTGCGTTGCAAAGATCGAAAGGCATACGATGAAAAGCAAAAGTTCCAAAGGGACAGGTGAAAGTTGTTTTCTCTTGATCCTCCGGTGCAATAGCAATTTGATTGTACCAAGAATAGCTGTTTAAGAAGTAGTAATAGGCTCTTCCAGCAAGCTTGTCCAACATTTGGTCAATGAAAGGAAGTGGAAAGTGGTCCTTCCTTGTGGTAGTATTAAGTTTGCGATAATCCATATAGACTCGCCATCCCGTAGGAAAGCATGTAGGAATCAATTCGTCTTTGTCATTGTTAGCCACAGTGACGGCTCTCTTTTAGGACCGCATTGCATTGGACTTACCTAATTGCTATCATAAATAGGGTAAATAATTCCAACATCAAGCCATTTTATAATTTATTTCTTAACAACTTCCTTCATCTTCTCGTTTAATCTTCTTTGTTGCTAAATCGATTGCTTGCCTTCATCTTCCAAGTTGATCTTGTGCATGCAAAAAGATGGACTAATGCCTCGAATATCAGCAATACTCCAATTAATAGCTCGTCTATGTTGCTTAAGAATATGGACCAATTTCTCTTCTTGAGTTTCATCCAGTGTTGCGGAGACAATAACTGGGAGAGTATTGTTATCACTAAGAAAGACATGTTTAAGATGAGTAGGTAGAGGTTTCAATTCCAGAGTAGGAGCTTCATTGATAGATGGCTTAAAAATTGGAGTTGTTCTATTGGCTAAGTCTAAGGATTCAATCTGCCATACATGCCTGAGTTTAATATTATTAGCTTCAACCATGCTATCACAATTATCTAAGAATTCATCATTAGATGTCACTGCAAACTCCTCAGAAAGTATTGTGCTTTGGCAATTGAATTCTTCTTTAATTAGATCATCCAACACATTGATAGTATGGCATTCTTCTTTATCCTTGCAGTGAATAGATTCGAAAACACTAAAGGTAACGTGCTCATCATCAAGTCGCATGGTCAGTTCACCTTTGTAAACATCAATAAGAGTTCATCCGGTGACTAAAAATGGTCGTCCCAAGATTATGGGAACCCTCTTGTCTACCTCGTAGTCAAGTATGATAAAATCAGACAGAAAAAAAATTTATCCATACGAACTAATATTTCTTTGATTTGCCTTTCAGGTTAAGCCAATGATCAATCAGCTAGTTGCAATGTCACTACAGTAGTTTTCATGTGACCAATTCCTAACTTTCTGAAAGTAGATAGTGGCATTAGGTTGATGCTAGCTCCCAAGTCGTATAAAGCCTTGCCCAAATAATAGTTGCCAATTGAACATGGCATAGTAAAGCTCCTAGGATCTTTCATTTTGAGGGCAACTTATTTGTCAAAATAGCACTACAACCTTCTGTGAGTGCAATAGTTTCCATATCACTAAGCTTCTTCTTCTTGGACAATAGCTCCTTCATAAATTTCCCATAATTCAAAATTTGAACAAGAGCGTCTACTAAAAGAATATTGACCTAAAGTTGCTTCATTGTGTTCAAGAACTGTTGGTCTATTTATCCTGCTATTCTCCCTGAATCTTTGTGGAAAAGGTAAAGGTGTAGATACATCTAATTGCGCCGACACCTTTGATTGCGTCGACAGTTTTGAGGGTCAGACATTAGGCATGTGAGTGAGAATTTGTGGAACTTCTTTGTTTGGTACATCGAAAAACTCTTCAGATTCAATCTTCTCACTAGGGATCACTTCACCAGTACCTTGAGGTTCTACAGTAGAGCCTGTAGTTTGCTCGTCAATTTGTTTACCACTCTTGAGAGTGATAGCCTTGCAATGTTCTTTCCTCCTTGGACTAGGATTTTCCATGTCACTAGGTAATGTGCCTGGTCACCGAGTATTTAGATTTGACGCAAGTTGTGCTAATTATACCTCCAACGCCTGAATAGAAGATGAATTCCCTTGCACAATAGCTTCTGTGCGGGTCATATGCTCCCATATCAAAGCCTCAAGAGCTGCTAAGGGGTCAGAATGAGAAGCTTGCGTGTACTACTGTTATCAATGTTCTTGAGCATGCTGATTTGGCATTGAATAGTGTTGTGGTTGCGTCTGATTCTGATGTGGATGTATCTGGCTTTATTGTGGATGCATCTGAGTGTGCTGATTATAGTTCTGCTATTGTTGATTGTAATTCCCTTGTCTATAATTATAATTTCCTTGAGTGGATATATTCCCATATCAGAATGTCACAACATTTTGTCCAGCATTTTAAGTTCCCCAAGACTATTGATTCTATGTAGAATTATTATAAGAGGTGCCATAGGAATTTTTGCAGATGTTATTGACATAAAAGGCATTCTCTGTGGACAATCTTCATAACTGTTGCTGTTATTGCAAATCTCACAATAAAAGGTAAGAACATTAACTTGTTAAGCGACTTGTATAGGTGCAACGTCACTAGTCCCTTGCATATTTTCTTTATCATATTTGCAAGAGAAGAAACTTGAGCATTAACTGCAGATATTACGCCCAATTCAATAACTCCTAGAGTAGCTTTTGCTTGTGCAGCTCTAGAGATAGGATATTGATAATCACTTTGAGCAATTCTCTCAAGAATTCCAATAGCACCATTATAAGTACAATCCATCAAAGGACCATTAGCTGATGCGTCGACAAGATTCCTCGTGTGTGAATTTAGCCCATTATAGAAAATCTCAATTTGTATTTCCTGTTGAATGTCGTGCATGGGACAAAATTGAAGTAAAGATTTATAACATTCTCATATGGTGTGAAGATTCTCGTCATCCAGCTGATGATAAGTTGTAATATCATTTCGCAGACGAGTACTCATTTTTGGCGGGTTAAATTGCAAAACAAACTAAGTTGCTAGTGTATTATAAGAAGTAATAGATCCGGTAGGTAGCCTAAGGAACCAAGTACGAGCTCTTCCTTGCAAGGAATAAGGAAATAATTGCATCTTCAAGGCATCATCAGGAAGGCCTTGTTGATTAAAGGAAGCACAAATCAATAAAAATGATTTAAGATGTTCTCGTGCATCTTCATATGGCAGTCCAGCATATTGCCCATTAGAATTCAACATTTGAAACATTGCTAGCTTGAGTTAAAAATTTCCAGCTTGAATTGTTGGCTTAACAACTCCCGGTTGTAAGTCATCCAAAACAGGTGCTACAAAATCTCGTATAGTCCTGTTTTGCATTTAAGCGTCTTGCGACAAAAGTGGATAATTAGCATTTTGGTGCTGCATCGGGGGTATGACTTCATAGTTTCTTGGTAAAGAGATATTCCTTTGTTTTCAAAGTCTCCTCCGAATGGTTATTTCAATTTTTGGATCAAAATCAGCAATAAACTCCGAATTACTTCAAGTCATACAACACCTAAAATAAATTGTGAAAACAACGACAAAAAGAAAATGAGTTAGTGAAAACTAAATATTATGAAATAAAAACAAACAAAAATAAATATAAAACAAATGCCATCCCCAACAACGGTGCCAAAACTTGATCGGCTGTTTAATGTCACAGCAATAATGTGCAAGCGCACACTGTTTATGCAAGTATAGTAGATAGATATGAGTATATAGGATATCGATCTTATGAGGATGGTTGTCTTTTGTCTATCAATGTCAATGCAATAAATGGATAGAAATGAGATAAATTGTGAGAGTAGTTTTCGAACTAATAACTTGAAAAAAATAAGATAAAATATGATAATGATAAACTGAGATCCCCAACATGAACATTCAACAGAATATTAAGTGCTCACAAGGTATAAAAGGATAGGTGATTGTCGATGCATTAAATTGCAATGAATATCTTACCAAGCTTAACTTCTATATTTAATCTAAGCCTTAAACATGCACATTAGCCACACCTTCCAATAATGGCAGTGGAACACTATTAAGAACAAATGGATTAAAGTTCTCTAATCCTCAAGCAACTTTTGTTGTCATGCTTGTTAGCTTGAACTGCCGCTGAACTTTCTAGTGTCAGTGACCGCAATAACACTTCCATGCTAAAAACATTCAAACTGAATGATTAAACAGTAGAAGAAAGATTGAATAAAATAACATTTAACCTAGAAATCATGTATACTTTCGTACAAACATGAAATAGAAAGTAATCACCAACGTTTAGAAAAAAAAATAAAAGAAACAAGTAGAGAGTACTATTCCAAGAAAATCTCGACTTGATCTCTCAACTCCCTCTTGTGTCGCACTCAGGGCTCCTTGGAAAAAGCTAAGCTGCATCCTTTTACGTCAGTTCACCCGTAGGAGGCGTAAGCTACAATAGCCAAAAAGCTTCAAAAGATAGGTTGAAGAAGATAATACCCTCCAAAAGCTTTATTTTTCTGTTTTTTACATGAATATTTGTATTCTTCCAAATAGCACAAGTGTCCTTTCACCAGAATCATGTTGCCTCTGTACGTACACGTTGGTTATACCAGACTAGACAACTCACACATTTTTATTCTTATCCAGACAGCTGTCAGGTGCGGTGACAATTCTGGGCGCAATCTAGAAATACTCATGCAGCGATATCAATATCAAAACATGACGAAATTAAGGGAAAATAGGTCAACATTCACTGAGTTATAAAATGCAATTTATTGAACTGAAAATGCTAAAATATGTGTTAAAGATAACTAAATCGGGACAAATTAACCAATAAGTAAGAAGAAAACATATGTTCTTTCTAATACTATCAAATGCCTCTTCCTATGCATTGATGGCAAACCTGTAGAAATTAAATTAAACTATGTTAAATTAAACTAGTGGAATTAAGTAAAATAACCAAACCAAACTACGCTGAATTGTCGATTCTCGGCAACAGTGCCAAAAACATGTCACGTATGAATATGATATGCGAGTTGTGCAAGTATACATGTCAAATCGAGTAATGAAGTGATAAGTGAGATCGTCTCCATATGGATCGGATTAGGTATACAAATGGTAAAGTTATCATAATAAAGTTAGATTAATGTTATAGCAAAATAATGATAAGAATGCAATGGTAAACAAAAGGAATACTAATGTGAACAATATGTGTAATTGATAAATAATTGAAAATGTTATGGTAATGTAAGAGTAAAAATGCAATGACAATTACGAAAATGTTTATATGAATAATATGTACTAAAAAAGTAAACAACTAAGGATGCAATGGCAAAGATAATACGGCAAAGGATAAGGGATATACGATGTAGATTTGGAAGGTTAGGATTACTAAGAATCTACCCTTACTATTAGTAATGCATCGACAAAATCGTAATCAATATACTGCTTAGAAGAGTTCTAAAGTGATCTGCTTCTTTCGAAAGCAAAAACCTCAAGCTACCTTGCCCATGTCTATAGGCCTTTACTATGGTACCCTACATTGTTTCTTTCTGTATGAACACTGCTCTATGTCTAGAGTCTACTACAAGTATCTGTCGAGTACTTCCTCATATTATTCAATTTCGGTCTAATTAATCCAACCTTTTCAAAATTAAATTAGTTTACGGGTATGCTGCACATTCTTCTATGTTTAGGGGCTATACGTGTAACGCCCCGTACCCGAGACCGTTTCCGGAGTCGAACACGAGGTGTTAACAGACTTAATTCATTGCTTAAACAGCTCAAACAATTTAATTTTACAAATTCCAGACAAGCTGGCTAACTGCGTCACATTCACTTAAAAATTCATATCTTGAGTTCTGAAACTCAAAATCCAATTCCGTAAATTTTACCTGAAACTAGACTCATATATCTATTTACTAATTTTTTTCTAGAATTTTTGACTTGGCCAATTAGTACAGTTTATTAGTTAAAGACTCCCCTGTTTTAGGGTTTGACTGCTCTGACCTCTGTGTATTACAAACTAGATATCTATCTGTACAGAATTTCAATGACTATGAAGTTTGTTTCTCTTAAAACTAGACTCAATAAGAAATATTTACATATAAATTATGAGTTCTAATTATTTTTATACAATTTATGGTGAATTTCCAAAGTCAGAACAGGGGATCCAGAAATCGCTCTGGCCCTGTTTCACAAAAATTTAAACATCTCATAAAATATAACTCATATACCTGTTTTGTTTCTTCCATATGAAAATAGACTCATAATTCTTCAATTCCATGTTTTATTCATCATCTAATTATATCTCTACTATTTTTAATGATTTTTCAAATTCATGTCACTACTGCTGTCTGAATCTATTTTATGGTAAATTTTACCGATTTCATGGTTTCCATGGATTAACTAGCAATTTGACATACATAATACCAAATATGATCATAATTAGCCATTCCAATGGCTAATCATTACCAAGCATTTTTATACTACTCAATAATCATATCATAAGACCATATATACAAAATGATTATAATGCTATACATGCCATACTCAAAATATACAAGCCATTATGCCAAGATGGTATACGGACAGTGTGAGCGTGCCTCCGACCGTTCCCGATTTCCGAGCTGACTTGTTAACACTACAAGGAATGAAAAGGAGGGAGTAAGCATAAATGCTTAGTAAGTTCACATGCAAATAGCAAGTAACATAACCATATAAGCAAACATAAAACATCATTTGCATAATCATCACCAAGACATTCATATCATATTTTCATTTATCATCTTACCATATTGTTGTTATATCGATTTTTCAACCCGAGGGTTAAGTACATATCTGTTCAAAGTATCCATTTCACAACACTTACCAATACGTCCCTTTTATCTTGAGTATTCCTCCATTTGAGTAGAACTTTACCCGTTGAACACATCAGAATATAATTCGGATACATGGAAAGTTTGCACATAAGTGCCACATATGTAGCCAAGCTACTATGTAACCCGCCCATAAGCGAACTCGGACTCAACTCAACGAGCTCGGGCATTCGCATCCATAAGTGAACTCGGACTCAACTCAATGAGCTCGGGCGTTCGCATCCATAAGTGAACTCGGACTCAACTCAACGAGCTCGGATGCCCAAATATCCCAGTGACATGTCACTTGTATCCTAATCCATTCCTAAGGTTCAACGGGACCTTTTTCCCAATCATGTGTCTCAACCATCTTCTACGGAATACCGATACCGATACTCGGTAGTATTTCACATTTTTCCAAGTATATCACATAATTTGACATATTATCAAACAATTATCACGAGTATAATATTTCATAATAATTATCATATCATTTAAATAACATAAAAACATTTAAAATAATAACTATGTTACCAAGATTTACATATGAACTTACCTAGTATGCGAAAATGGCTACTTTTACCATTTCGTCCACAACTTGGTATTTTCCCCATTTTAGCCCGAATTTCAGTTTTCCTTGCCCTATCTTTTAAAATATAGTCTAATTAGGACTCACATTATTCAAATTGACCCAAAATCATATTTTGGAAAAATTACAATTTTGCCCCTAAACTTTTGCATATTTACACTTTTGCCCCAAAGCTCGTAAATTAAACTTCAGCCTATTTTATTATGTTTTATGACATGCTGATCATTTTTCCCTTCTATGGCAACATCAAATTCTCACTCTAACATGTACTTATGACTATTAGGTATTTTTACCGATTAAGCCCTTTTACTCGTTTTCACTTAAAACCGAGTAGTAGAAGTTGTCTAACATAATTTAAAACCTCATATTCTATCATAAAACACCAAAATACACAAATTTCACCTATGGGTATTTTTTCAAATATAAACCCTAGGTTGAATTATTGCTAGCATAAGCTTAATCGAGCTACCGGGACTCCAAAAACGTAAAGAACTTGAAAAACGGGGCTAGAATGGACTTACAATCGAGCTTGGAAGCTTGAAAAACCCTAGCCATGGTTTCTCCTTGCTATATTCGGCCATGGGGTTGAAGATGAGCAAAATTGGCTTTTAATTTTGTATTTTAATTCATTTTACCCCTAAATGACCAAAATGCCCTTACTACTAAACTTTCCAAAAATTCCATCCATGTCCAATTTTTGTCCATAAACTTAGAAATTGGTAAAATTTCTATTTAAGACCTCCTAATTAATATTTCAAAACAACTTCATACTAGGAACTTCTAGAATGCAAGTTTTGCAAATTATTCGATTTAGTCCCTAATTTCAATTTAAGCACTTTAGGCATAAAATTTCTTCACGAAAATTTCACACAATCATGCAATCATATCATATACCTCAAAATAATCATAAAATAATTATTTATATCTCGGATTTTGTGGTCACGAAACCACTATTCTGATTAGGCCCTAATTCGGGAAATTACAATACGCATAAAATTTAGAAATAAAAATAATTGAATGAAACAGTAAATTAATTCAGATCTATGCTTCAACCATCAAAAGAAATAAAGGTTTCATCAAGTAATCCCAACCCTATGAGATCTAGCTCATGGGTTGGAAAATAAAATTCAAAACCAAAATATCATTCAACATTGTTTTTATCAAATCAATTCACGAAGAAATAGTTAAGAAATAACAGAAGAATGTCCGGAAGACAGGTTTCGCATGTCCAGTTCACACTCTAGCAGCACTTTGTCCTGTACTGGCTGAGAGGGACTGCCTTCGTCTTCCTCTTTCCATCTCTACTCAACTGCTACCCTCTAGTTTTGCCAATGGATCTCCACCCTTGTTCCTTTTTGGGTTTCCTCCTTTGGCTTTTTATAGGCTCTTCCCTAGGGTAAATCCAACAACCCAAGATATATTATCCTCTTTTTTAGATTTTCTTTTTGGTTTAAAATCCCTTCCTTTGGGGTAGGTGGTTATCAGCCCATGATCTTATGGTTATTTTTCCTTCTTTTTAGTCTGAGTTTTCCAGTACAAGTAGTGTAACAGCCCATTTTTTGGGTCAAATCAAAATAGTGGTTTCGGGACCATAAATCCTAAGTATAAATACTTATTCTATTATTATTTTAAGGTCTATAGTATGATTGAATGATTTTGTGAAAATTTCGTTAAGAAATTTTATCGATAGAGTGTCTAATTTGACTAGAAGGACTAAATTGCAATAGGTGCAAAACTTGAGTTCTCTATGTTAAAAGTGTCTAATTGCTATGAATCCTTAAATTAGAGGTCCTTAAATGGTAATTAGGCCATTATACTCTAGGGTGGACAAAAATGGACATGGTTAGGTGAAATTTTAAAGTTTTTCATTAAGGGCATTTTAGTCATTTAGTAAATAAAGACAAAATTTGACAAATAAAAGATGTCATCTTCTTCAAATTAGTCCCCCATGGCTGAATTTCACAAGGAGAAGACATAGCTACAGTTTTGGCCACTTTCAAGCTCGATTGTAAGTCCATTCTTGTCTCGTTTTTAATGATTTTTATATTTTTGAGATCGTTGTAACTTGATTTAGCTATTTCAAGGACTAATTTGAAAGAAAGGTGAAATTTAAAATTTTACCCATGTTGAACATGTATGTATTTTGATGTTTGATGGTAGAAAATGCATGTTTGTTGTTTGTTAAATGACTTCTGTAAAATGATTTTCGGTTAAAATGACAAATAAGGACTTATTTGTAAAAGTCTATAAAATGAGTAGAAAAATGTGAATAAATGAAAAATGTGGGCTGTGATGAGCATGAAAAAGGTTTGAATAGGCTTGGGTTGTGATGAAACTGAAATAAATTCAATTTACGAGCCTAGGGAGAAATTGTAAAAATGTCAAAAGGTTAGGGGTAAAAATGTAATTTTTGCCATAGTGTGTTTTTGGGCTGAATTGAATAATGCGATGATTAAATAAGTTAAATTTGATATTATAGATAAAGAAAAACAAAGTTGGAGTTTAGACCAAGGAAAGAACAAGGTTGTGGACTAAATTAAACTAATAGTCGTTTTTGTAACCGAGGTAAGTTCGTATGTTAAATAAGCTTTAATATAATTGTATTTGAATGCTGTAATATTGCATGAACATTATGATTGATTAAGTGGACAAGTTTAGCTCTACGGACGAGTTCGACGATGGTTCAATAAACAAGAAATCCTGTTTGAATATTAAGAATAGATTAGGATACAAGTGACATGTCACTAGGGTTACCATGTGTTATGTGATTATGTGATCCGGGTGCTACTCTTGTACGTCCTACCTGTGGCTGAGTATACCGGCATATGTTACGGTTACTTGACAGCTTGTGTGAGCAACACCGAGTAGCTACGTCTTGACTGACAGCTTGTGTGAGCAGGTCTGTTGATTAGCTCGAGAACGAGCAATTATGCGATATGAGATTGAGGTAGCATTGGCTACATATGTAGCACTTAGTGTGCAAGATTCCCAAGTATCCGGCATTATTATTCCGAGTGGTTCACGGGTATGTCAAAGATGAGAATAAGTGTGAATTCGTTATGAGATGGTATAGGTATGTACTCGAAGCTTATGATTATTAATTCGTGAAATGACGATTTCAAGGTAAGTTGTGGTGGAAGTGAACTATGATAATGAGATTATGGTAAATTATGTTATCTTATGTTATATTACTTGCATGATTAATGTATGGTAAGGTTGCTTATTTTTTCATATGAGCTTACTAAGCTATATAGCTTACTCCATTTTATTTTCAATATTTTATAGTGTCACCAAGCTAGTCGCATCACACTATCAAACTGTCCTTTGGTTACCAACAGTTTTAAAAAAAGTTGAAAGTATGGCATGTATAGAGACTTGGTCATTTTGTTATATGTGTCATTTGATTTGGCCAAATGTATTAGCTTATATTTGTTTAAGATGATTTGGTATTTAGCCATGTAATTGGCTTATTTTGGCTAAAATGATCGTAAGCCCATTTATATAAGTATATGTGTTAATGCCTTCTTATTTTTTGGTGTTTTGTAATGGGTTGCTATATATTTATTATGGTTAAATGACTTGTTCTGAAATAGAAGAGATGAGTCCTTTGGTGTGCTAGGAAATCTAAGTTAAATTATGCATGATGAAAGTATTCATATTGGTACTTGTGACTGTGAATTGGTAGGAATTGATTTGGTAAATTATGCTATAGTAAATATGTTAAGTGTTGGTAATGAATGATACGATTTAGCCTAGATTATGGATGTTTTGGTTTCTTAAACATGCCATGGATTATGCCATTGAACTTGTGTGTGTGTAGGTGTAAAAGAGGGTGACAAATGGCTTGTAAATAGCTTTTATTTTGTCCACACGGGTAGACACACGGGCGTGTGTCTAGTCCGTGTGTGAGACATGATCTGCCCTATGGGCAGTGTTCTGGCCATGTGTTTTGGTCATCCGAACCTGTTTCAACTCCAGAAATTCTTTGCGCTTCTGGTCGATAAATCTCTGGCTGATATATTTCTTACGGAACTCAGTCTGAAAGAACTCCCAGGTCACCCGCTCTTTCGAAACCATCGATACTAGTGTATTCCACTTGTGATATGCGGTGTCTCGAAGCAAAGATATGGCACATTTCAAACATTCATTCGGGGTACAAGATAGCTCATCAAACACACGGATAGTATTATCAAGCCAGAATTTAGCTTGCTCAGCATCATCATCATCAGTAGTGTAACGCCTTGAATTTGGGCCTAGAAGGAATGGGCCTTGAGTATGGGAACGCATAAAAGTTTAGGTGTACGAGAAATATCACAAATTATGTGTAGCTTTAGTGGCTAAGTATTTGGGCATATTTGGGAGTGCTTGAGAAGCTTGAGTTCAAGTCTGGGTGTTTGCAAAATTTTAATTTTTGGGCTTTTAAATGAACCTGGATGTTAGTTTATAGGACTTATAATAATTAGTGTTTGTTTTATGACACAAAGAGTGAAGGGCATAGAACATTCTCGAAGCATCGAAACTCGGTCTTTCAATATTGGGTTAAGGTAATTTCGATACCTTGTTGGTTTGGGTATAGGTCGATTACTCTTAGTTCTTTAAGTATTATCTTTATGGGTTTTAGGCTATTTCTTAACGGGTTCTATCTATTAATCTCTTATGTGTGCAGTTAGGTGTCAGGGTACGTGTGATCAGCTTTAGCCAATCTAGGTGTAGTTAGCCACACTCTTTTCGGTCAAGGCTTTAGGTGTGAGCAGTTCTCTCAACTTCACAAAGAGGTGTGTGTAACTGTATGCCTTGTTTTGATAATCGGCTGAAAAGCCAAAAATGTGTGTGTTGTTTACTCTGCTATGACTGTAGATCGGCAAAATGCCGAGAAGCCAAAAATATGGCATATGATGCCACACGAGCGTGCGATTGCGCGTGTGGTGAACCGACCTCACGGAACGTAGGCGTACGACGAGAAGGCCACCATGAGCGAATTTGTGGGCTTAGGCCATAGTGGGCCACTTGGGCCACGAAATGGGCTGAATAGGCCTAATAGGCCCGTGGGCCCGCTTGTGTCAAATCAACTGCTAGGTGGAATATGGTTGGGCTTGTCATGTCGCCTACTTGGCATAGGTCGTTCTAGGCCACGTTGGCCGGACTGGGCCGTGTGGGCCCAATGGGCTTGTGGGCTCACACTGATAAAACGTATGTTATGTGGTATGTTTTGGACTAGGCTACGTCGTTCATACAGCTGTGAATAGTTCTGGGTTAAATTGGCCGTATGGGCCCAATTGACCGTGGGCCCGTGTGGATAAATTTCGCTATTAAGCGGGAAGTAGATGGACTTGTTATGTCGCGCACATGACTTAGGTTGTTTTGGGCCTCGATGGGCCAAAATGGGCTATGTGGGCCTAATGGGCTCGTGGGCCCACACGGATAAAATCTACGATAAGTGACTATTAATGAACCGGGCTATGGTGTACACATAGCCGTATCTAAATTTGGGCTAAATGGGCTACACGAGCATGTGGGCCCACTTGGGCCGAGTATTGGGCTTTAGGCCCACTTTGCACCGTTATGTCTGTTTAGGTTACTTAGGTCGCTCGAGGTGATAATGGACCCTTGGTTGGGTCGTTAAGAGCTCTGATTTGTAAAATTACTGAAATACCCTCAGGTTGTAAAATTACTAAAATACCCTTAATTTGTGAAATTACCGAAATACCCTCAATTTGTGAAATTACTGAAATACCCCCGATTTGTGAAATTATCGAAATACCCTTGGTTTGAAAAAATATCAAAATACCTCTGTAGGGTAGGATTATCGAAATACCCCTGTAGGGTAGGATTACCGAAATACCCTTGTAGGGTAAAATGACCATTTTGCCCTAAAGAGTAAAATGACTATTTTGCCCTTGTGGGTAAATGACTGACTTGGGCTATGACTGATTTGACTGTGAATGTATGACTGCATTTTAATTGACTTGATTGTGGTTGTATGACTGATATGCTTTTAATATATGTTTAAATGACTGTTACTGAGTATGGCCATTCTGCATACACGTGTGATGATTAAGCAAGACATACACGACATATTGCATGGGGTTGGGACGTTGATATGGAGGAAGTTCTGTTCTGATAGGCTCGCACGAGTCGCACGAGACGACTGTAGACCTAGTATTGATCTGTTAAGGTCACACGGGTCGCACAAGACGACTGTGGACAGACGGACGGCTTAAAGCCACGTAATCTGATTATGGCTCTATGCCATCTTGACTATGGCTTTGTGCCAAACGTATTTACCCGTGGCTATGTGCCTAACATACTTATTGATGACTCTGTGTTGATCATATTGACCCAAGGCTGTGTGCCGGTTATATTACCGTCGCTGATGGCTATGTGCCAAACATAATACAGTTACCGATGGCTTTGTGCCAATTATAATACCGCTATTGAAGGCTTAGAGCCGCATATATACTAGTAGCTTTGCTGTGATTTCGGTTAGTGCTGTAACCGGTGCTAACATTGCTGTGCTGGCAGGGTGGGTCGATTTTATCCCCACGTAAGTGTAGGGTTGGTACGGGTGGTGTATTGGCTGGATCGGGGTGGAATGCATCCTCATACTATTGCATATCTGTTTATGAGATCTGTCACTGTATTGGGCTTAGGCCCACTTGTTGTGTGATTGGTTTGGGCTAGGCCCAATTGATTCTGTTATAGGCTGTGACCCAAATGATATTGTAGTGGGCTTCGGCCCACGTATGCTCTGAACTAGACTGCTTATCGTTATTGTTAAAAGGGCTTTGGCCTGCATATTTTCGATTTTAGTTTCAGATATCGATCGCTACTCTAGTAAAGGGATTACACACTAAATTTTCATAAACTCACCCCGTTTATTAACTATGCAAGTAATCCCCAGTATTAGGAGGATCGGTGCTGCGAGGGACTCGAAGATGGCCACACGACTGCCTTTGGACTTTATTTATGTTTTAGATTACGTTTTGGGTTTTTAACTTTTGTAATAAGGCCTCTTAAAGTTTCTGGATTTTAACTTTGGATTTTATTTACTCCGATTTATAACTGTTTTTAAACAACACTACGTTTCCGCAACATTCTCGGAACGGTTTCGTAGCTTAGTTTTTTTTACATCACGTTTTTGTAAATCAGTTACTTTTAAAATTAGCTTCCGCAACTTAAAAGAAATTTTGGGAATAGAATTAATAACTTTTCAATGTACCACTTAATAAAATAAACTAACGTAACTGGGATTTTACTCAAGTTTTTAAATAAGAAGGGTTTTCAATGAAAACATGGTTTTCGAAAAACATTTCAATGTGACACGTCAGATTCAGGACTAACTTCTAGTGCGGGTTTGGGGGTGTTACAAGTAGCTCTGAATTCTTCAGCCCCGTGTTTTCTGATTTTATCAATAGGAGGCTTATGTAATCTCAACGAATCATTCACTTATGGCATAGTAAGTATCGGAGAAGGTGTAACACCCCAAACCCGGCCCGGACATTATGGCCGAATTAGGCATGTCACGTTGCATTGCTTTTCGAAAATATGAACTCTGTCGGTAAAGACTTGTTTGATTAGTTAAAGTCTCTTTGTGGTTTGATAAAAACTTTAGTATGTTAAGTTCCTTGTTATTATCCAATCAGCTAGTCAAAACATTAGTCATATTATATTGCCCTTATTTTATTACTCTGATTTAAATGTGGAGCTTTTCCAAACTTTGAAGGTTAAATCGTGTGTTTTTGCAAACAATCTATATTTTGAAAACTCGTCTTCCCCTAGGCTAGCAGTTTAAAGTAGGCAAGTAAATGCCCAATTAAAATTTAAATCCATAAAAGGCTTTATTAAAAAATTAAAAACCCAAAACAAAAATGCAGATAAAAGTAAAATCATGTATAGCATAATTACAGTCATGTGGCCACCTCCGAGTCCCTCGTAGCACCAAATCCTCTAAAGTTGGGGATTACCTACACAATTAAAAATAAGGGTGAGTTTACAAGAAACTCAGTGTGTAATCCCCTATCTAACAGTCTGAATACGGTACGCAGTAACAGTCCAGTATACTTCCTCCATAAATAATATCCCCACCCCATGCAGTATGTCATTTCATAATCACATACGTGAATGCAGAATGTCATGCTCAGAGAGAACAATCAAATCATAACACAAATCAGTCTTTTACCCTCGAGGGGTAAAATAGTCATTTTACCCTATGGGGGTATTTTGGTCATTTTACTTGCCTTGGGGTCTAGATACTTTTATCAACTCATCAGAAGGTCTACAGTCGCTTTGAGTGACTCGTGTAACCTCAACGGTGCTAATAGTGTAAATGAGCCTAAGGCCCATTTGCGGCCCAAATAGGCCCACTGGCCCGTGTGGCCCATCAAGCCCAAAAGTTACCACGACCATGCAAGTTACACAGCCCAGTCCAGTAATTAGCATATATTGCGGAATTAATCCGTATGGAGCCCACAAGGCCATTGGGCCCACACGGCCCATTTCGGCCCATCGTGGCCCAGAACGGCCCAAACCCATGAGAATGCTTATGACGGCCTCTACAGTCTAACACCCATGTTTCATGGGCTCGGTTCACCATGCAAGTGATCGCACTCCCATGTGACCTCAATCGCCATATTTTTTGGCTTTTCGGCTTTTGTCGATTTATAGTATAAGTGGTAAGATTACACACCTGCTATGGATTTGCATCTGGAATGCTTTCGAAACCAAACACCTATGAACACAAAAACCCCATCATTAGTTCATATACACGGTTAATCCAGACCATATCATTGGAGATACCAAACTCTAATCATCACTACCTACCAACTGCACAATCCCAGAACCTCCACTTGAACCCTAACCAACACAATCTCCCCAATGCTTAACCTTCACCCAAAATAGTTGTCTGATTCATAAGAATCTATACCCTACATAAACAAATTGAGAACTTTAAGTGCTTACCACGAGTGAGAGGATCACTTGTCGAGAGAGAACAATCGGCCTAATCCTTAGGCTACAGCAATCGAATCCCCTAGCAATATTCGGCAGAACCACAGTGTTAAATGGAAACCATAGCTACGGCAGAAGAGGGAAGGCATAAACAAAACAAAACAAAATAAACAGTATTACCACCAAAGTAGACAGATAAGAACAAGAGAAAGAATCAGTTTCCGAAGGGACAATACAAAAACAATATTCGGCCAACAAAAGTTAAGTTGCACTCAAAAAGTGGAAGGAAGAGGAAATGAGAAACTCGGTCACCTCAGGCTAAAATCGAAATGGTCAAAAAGGAAAGAAACAATAGATATTTGGCCAAAAAGGAAAGCCATTTGAGAAGAGGTGTGAGGGAGAAGACAAGCCGTGAACACAAGATTAGATGAAGCAGTAGAATTGTAGGCCACTAATGTAATGCCCCCATGCCCGAGACCGTCGCCGGAGTCGAGCTTGAGGTGTTACCGAACATAATTTATCAAATTAAGAACTTCGAATCATTTGTTTCTACATTCACAGCTTTCTAGCTACCTGCGTCACAGTTACAAGAAAAATCATATCTTGAGTTACGAAACTCAAAATCAAGATCCGTAAATTTTCCCTAAATCTAGACTCATATATCTATTAACTAATTTTTTTCTAGAATTTTTGGTTGGGCCAATTAGTACAGTTTATTAGTTAAATTTACCCCTGTTTCAGGACTTGACTGGACTGATCTCTGTTTACTACAAACCATATTTCTCTCTGTGAAAATTTTATATGACTATGACGTTTGTTTATCATGAAACTAGGCTCAATAAGGATTCCAATAATATAAAATACATCATCTAATTATTTTTTTAAAATTTATGGTGAATTTCTAAAGTTGGAATAGGGGATCCAGAAACCGCTCTGGCCATATTTCACTAAAATTCAAATATCTTCTAACATATAATTTCTTTACCTGTTTTGTTTGTTTTATGTGAAACTAGACATATTAGACTTCAATTTCATATTTAATCATCACCAAATTCGATTTCTATGATTTTTAGTAAATTTTCAAACTCACATTAGTGTTGCTGCAATGTTCTGTTTAAGGCAAATTTCATCTTTTCATGAGTTCTTATGGACTAGATAACCTATTAACCTTCCATGACATCAAACATGATCTAAATTAGCCATTTCCATGACTAATCATTGTCAAGCATTTTCTCAACCAAATCACCACCATATCACAAAATTATTTACACAAAATAGGTATATTGCTATACATGCCATACTTAAGTTTTACAAGCCATTTACCAAAATAAAAGTCCTTCGGATAGTGTGATCGAACCTTCGACTGTCCCGATTCCCGAGCCGGCTTGTTCAAAACTACTGATGAATAAAAAGGAGGAGTAAGCATAAATGCTTAGTAAGTTCATATGCAAATAACAAGTAACATAACAATACAATTATACCAAACAACCTTAGCATGGTATCACCAAAACATATATCACATTTCTAAACATCATTCATCATCTTACCACCTTATCGTTGTAGTATCTATTTTCAACCCGAGGGTTAAGTACATACCTATCCAAAGTGTCCATTTCACAACACTTACCAAAACGTCACTTGCATTTTAAGTGTTCTTCCATTTCACTAGAAATTTTACCCGTTGAACACATCGGAATATAACTCGGATACATGGATAATTTGCACATAAGTGCCACATATGTAATCAAGCAATCATGTAACCCGCCCCTAAGTGAACTCGGACTCAACTCAACGAGTTCGGGCGTTCGCATCCATAAGTGAACTCGGACTCAACTCAACGAGTTCGGATGCCTAGTTACATCTCACAAACTCGGACTCAACTCAACGAGTTCGGACATTTGCATCCATAAGTGAACTCGGACTCAACTCAACGAGTTCGGATGCCTAGTTACATCTCACAAACTCGGACTCAACTCAACGAGTTCGGACATTCGCATCCATAAGTGAACTCGGACTCAACTCAACGAGTTCGGATGCTCAACCATCCTAGTGACATGTCACTTGTATCCTAATCTATTCCTAAGGTTCAAACGGGATTTTCCTCGGACACATATCCTTGCCATCTTTCGTAAAATACTGTAACCAATACTCGGTAGCACTTTATATTTAACAAATAATACACATAATTTGCATTTTATTCGAAAATAACCACAAAGCATATAATTCATGATAAAAATCAGCATATCATAAAATTAACATCAATAACTTAAAAATAACAATTATGCTACATTATTTACACATGTACTTACCTTGGTACCAAAATATAAAGATTTTGCAATTTTAGTCCACAATCTTTTCTTTTCCTCGATTGGGGTCGATTCCACATCTTTCTTGATCTAAAATAACACATTTAGCTTATTTAATACTCACATTATCAAATTAGTCTTTAATTCAAATTTTAGCAAAATTACAATTTTACCCCTAAACTTTTGCATATTTACACTTTTGCCCCTAATCTCGAGATTAAACTTAATTCCTTATTCTTATGTTTTATAACATCCTGATCACTTTTCCCTTCTATGGCAACATCAAATTCTCACTCTAACATGTACTTATGACTATTAGGTATTTTTACCGATTAAGCCCTTTTTCTCATTTTCACTTAAAACCGAGTAGCACAAGTTGTCTAACTTAATTTAAAACCTCATATTCTATCATAAAACATCAAAATACACAAATTTCACCTATGGGTATTTTTCCAAATATGAACCCTAGGTTAAATTATTGCTAGCATAAGCTAAATCGAGCTACCGGAATTCCAAAAACGTAAAGAACATTAAAAACGGGGCTTGGAATCACTTACTATGAAGCTTGAAAGTTGAAGAAACCCTAGCTATGGGGAGAGGGAGCATTCAGCAGCAACTAAGGAAGATGATAACCAATTTTGTGTTATTTTTCCCTTTTTATTTCATTTAATATCCAAATGACCAAAATGCCCCTCCTTACTAAACTTTCAAAAATTCCTTCCATGTCCTAATTTTGTCCATGAACTTAAAATTGGTCAAAGTACCATCTAAGACCTCCTAATTAATAATTCAAAGTAATTTCATACTAAAAACTTCTAGAATACAAGTTTTGCAACTTATTTGATTTAATCCCTAACTTTAAATTAAACTCGTTATGCCAAAAATTTCTTCACGAAATCTTCACACAATTATGCAATCATATCATAAACCTCAAAATAATTATAAAATAATTATTTCTATCTCAGATTTGTGGTCACGAAACCACTATTCTGGTTAGGCCTTAATTTGGGATATTACAACTAAGGCCTAATAGGTACTTCCCAATAGCATGGTAAAGCTTCAGAAGCAAAAGAAAAACCCCAAATAGCACAAACCTGAGAGAAAAAGAAAGAGACAAAAGAACCCCAACAGAGCAATCAAAACTGAAAGTCCTAGGGAGGAGTCACTCAGCCGAAAGTTACTATACACAACACCCTACATTCGGCACAACTGCACTAAACCTCAACCTCCCCTTTTCTCTCCCCTAAAATCTCTCCACAATCCTCTCCTTGATTCCCTCCACATAACACTCCCTGACCAAGTCAAATTTCACTTAGCAGAGTTTCAAACAACCTCTACTTCTTGCACGGCAAGAATAGAAAAATAAATACTCTTTTACACTACCACAACTTGAACCTTAGATTTCCAACAACTACCACACGCCACTTACCACAGAACCACAAGCTCATTTGAGTCACATTTCAACTACAATTATTTATAAGATCTACATGCCAATGTTCAGATTCATTCAAGGTAAAAACCAAAAATTTTGCTAATGCCAAGACTTGAACCCAGGCTTCTCAACACTCCCAAACACACTCAAATCACTTAGCCAATAAAGCAAAAAAATAACTTGTGTCATAACATGCGCAATTACAAGCGTTACATTTTTGGGGCATTACAGAAGGATTAATCGGGGGTAAAGGTTTTTGTACAGCTGGATTCGTCCGGATATACTGAGTAAACCAGTCATTCATTATTTGATAAAAGGCTTGCTTAGCCTCTCCCTCTTAGTTACTCGAGGTTGGTCGAGAATCAATCGGCGCTGTCCCTTGCGCGGGAGCAGGCACTATACTCTCGACATCATTAGCTACGGCTCTGTCGGGATCCATTTGCTATACGAAAATACATTTTCAAGTGTCAGAAGTCATCACACTATCACAGGATATAATATGGCATGTATAGCTAGACTCACATGCGCTACGTTAGTCCTAGAATCGAATAAATTATAGCTCTAATACCAATCAAATGTAACACTCCTAACCTATATCCATCGTCGAAAATGGGTTACGAGGTATTACCAAATGAATCACAACTTTCAGACATTCATGGATACACATAGAAATTAATCATTCTAACTTACCATATTTGAACATATACTAAACCAAACCAAATATTTTGAAGTTACACATAAATTAAATAACATTCAAATATAATCATTATCAAATGGCAGGATATAAACATATGGATTAAAACATCTCGTTATTCACTCCATAAGACTGAACATATATGCAACCTTATTACAAATTTATCTAAACCAACTTACTTCTAATAATAGAACCTAAGTTACTATTTATATGGTCACTTTCCTAAACATTAGCCGAACATATATAACATGCTAACCACGTATGTCTTATTTAATGTCAACTTTATGCTCAAACACTTTACACGCATGAAACATTTCCAAGAACCAATCCGAATAATCAAACATATTATTTTACCAATCACAACATCACATCATTTATATATGTATAGCTACAATACATAATAACTATTCATCCAATATTTTTAGCATACCAACACCAAGTTTTAATGTAATGCCCCGTACTCGAGACCGTCGCTGGAGTCGAATACGAGGTGTTAACAGACTTAATTCATTACTTAAACAGCTCAAACAATTTATTTTGAAAAATTCCAGACAAGCTGGCTAACTGCGTCACAGTCACTTAAAAATTCATATCTCGAGTTTTGAAACTGAAAATCCAATTCCGTAAATTTTCTCTGAAACTAGACTCATATATCTATTTACTAATTTTTTTCTAGAATTTTTGGCTAGGCCAATTTTATTAGTTAAAGTCTCCCCTATTTCAGGGTTCGACTGCTCTGATCTCTGTGTATTACAAATCAGATATCTCTCTGTACAGAATTTCAATGACTATGAAGTTTGTTTCTCTTAAAACTAGACTCAATAAGAAATCTGTACATATAAATTATGACTTCTAATTATTTTTATACAATTTATGGTGAATTTCCAAAGTCAAAATAGGGGATTCAGAGATCACTCTGACCCTATTCCACCAAAACTTAAATATCTCATAAAATATAACTCATTTACCTGTTTAGTTTCTTTCATATGAAAATATACTCATCAAGCTTCGATTCCATAACTTATTCATTATTTAATTCCATTTATACTATTTTTAGTGATTTTTCAAATTCACGTCACTATTGCTGTCTGAATCTATTTTATGATAAATTTTACCTATTTCATGGTTTCCATGGATTAACTAGCAATTTGACATACATAACACCAAATATGATCATAATTAGCCATTCCAATGGCTAATCATTACCAAGCATTTTTATACTACTCAATAACCATATCATAAGACCGTATATACAAAATGATTATAATGTTATACATGTCATACTCAAAATATACAAGCCATTATGCCAAGATGGTATACGGATAGTGTGAGCGTGCCTCCGACCGTTCCCGATTTCCGAGCTGGCTTGTCAACACTACAAGGAATGAAAAGGAGGGAGTAAGCATAAATGCTTAGTAAGTTCACATGCAAATAGCAAGTAACATAACCATATAAGCAAACATAAAACATCATTTGCATAATCATCACCAAGACATTCATATCATATTTTCATTGATCATCTTACCATATTGTTGTTATATCGATTTTTCAACCCGAACTCGGACTCAACTCAACGAGTTCGGACATTCGCATCCATAAGTGAACTCGGACTCAACTCAACGAGTTCGGATGCCCAAATCAGTGACATGTCACTTGTATCCTAATCCATTCCTAAGGTTCAACGGGACCTTTTTTCCAATCATGTGTCTCAACCATCTTCTACGGAATACCGATACCGATACTCGGTAGTATTTCACATTTTCCAAGTATATCACATAATTTGACATATTATCAAACAATTATCACGAGTATAATATTTCATAATAATTATCATATCATTTAAATAACATAAAAACATTTAAAATAATAACTATGTTACCAACATTTACATATGAACTTACCTCGTATGCAAAAATGGCTACTTTTACCATTTCGTCCACAACTTGGTATTTTCCCCATTTTAGCCCGAATTTCAGTTTTCCTTACTCTATCATTTAAAATATAGCCTAATTAGGACTCACGTTATTCAAATTGACCCAAAATCATATTTTGGAAAAAATTATAATTTTTCCCCTAAACTTTTGCATATTTACACTTTTACCCCAAAATACACAAATTTCACCTATGGGTATTTTTCCAAATATAAACCCTAGGTTAAATTATTTCTAGCATAAGCTAAATCGAGCTACCGGGACTCCAAAAACGTAAAGAACTTGAAAAACGGGGCTAGAATGGACTTACAATCGAGCTTGGAAGCTTGAAAAACCCTAGCCATGGTTTCCCCTTGCTATATTCGGCCATGGTGAAGAAGTTGAGCAAAATTGGCTTTTAATTTTTTATTTTAATTCATTTTACCCCTAAATGACCAAAATGTCCTTACTACTAAACTTTCCAAAAATTCCATCCATGTCCAATTTTTGTCCATAGACTTAGAAATTGGTAAAATTGCTATTTAAGACCTCCTAATTAATATTTCAAAACAATTTCATACTAGAAACTTCTAGAATGCAAGTTTTGCAAATTATTCGATTTAGTCCCTAATTTCAATTTAAGCACTTTATGCATAAAATTTCTTCACGAAAATTTCACACAATCATGCAATCATATCATAGACCTCAAAATAATCATAAAATAATTATTTCTATCTCAGATTTTGTGGTCACAAAACCACTATTCCGATTAGGCCCAAAATCAGGATATTACAACTCTCCCCCCCTTTAGGGATTTTCGTCCCCGAAAATCTTACCAGAAAAGTGGTCTTCACTTTTAATCTCATATTCGGTGCCGAAGAACTTTCACTTAGGTTGTACCTCCAATACATCTCTTTAATTTCTCATATGATCTGAAAGCTTACAGTCTCAACTCTCAACTGTTCTTAAATTTTCAACCTTTCTCAGTTTCCCATGATATCATGACATAAAACCCGGATCTTAACTTGATTAATGGAGACCGGAATTCCAAGAAATCCAACAATCAAAGAGACCTGAATTTCTATGAATCGATGAGTAGGAATTCATTCAATCTGAATATGATTTATAGATCTCGCCAAACATTTAACAATAGGATATATCACATTTTCTCTCTTTACGCCATGGAAATAATTTCGATATGGCCTCAAGAATAATCCTTCTCATTTCCATCCCAATATCAACACTGACAAGGATAATTTTGATAGATCCCAATGCTCGGCTTTAACCCCTTTAACAACTCCGATTTTATGTAACATCGAATGCTCTAAACTATCACATTACCTCACTGTTTTGAAACACATCACAATTCATACAACAATATATTACTGAAAGTCAGGAAGTCTTTACTCAATGTAGACTAGTCTAGTTCAGACGCTTCGGTTACCAATATTCTCATCTATCCGAATTTTGTCAACATGTAATAAACTTTTCAGCTTTCACAAAATGAAAACCTTATCATTCGTAGTGACTTTAACTAATATCAAACTTTTTCTAATAAATATACACTTCTCGTTCAGACTATTTACTCTTTTATCCGTACAAAATGAAATTTTATTATTAGACTTGGGAAGAATAATCCTGACATAATTGTCACATGAAATCTTTCAAATAAATAATTCACCATACCGACTGAAACTCGCGCTTTTATCACTTATGCCTTTACTGATGTCAAATCCTTACACAGAAATTAGAAAAAAATCCCAATACTAAAATCACCACATTATCAAGATCAAATTAGAAGTATAGTCATATTTGACATGATTATCACGAGCTGAAAAACGCACTTCGAACACGAGTCATAATTGACAAATTATGGAACAAAGATAACAAGAAAACCGAATAAAGAAATCCAAGATAGAGAAATCCAGAATAAAGAAATCCAGAATAAAGAAATCCAGAATAAAGAAACCCAAGATACGATACTATGCTGGAGAATCAAAAACCAAGCCGGAGAATCGAAAACCAAACTCATAGAGAAAATACGGAATACCCCGATAATTCTTCAAAGAAAGAAAGTCCGAAAGAAAACATCATTTAATCCTACTGGAATCAAATATAACAAGAACAATATATCTTCCCATACATATATATCAGATGAAGCATCAAGTAGAAGAAACAAAATCATAATATCATATGTATTCTCTCATCAATTTTTATCAGACAAAATGAAATAGAATACCCGATGAAATAGAGCAATATAAATTATAAACCAGTCAGACTACCAATGCTTTCATCCAACACCAGGATTAAAAGACATTCCCATATAACAAGAATTTCTTCAGAAGATCAATAGCCATAGAAATATTTCTAAGAACGGGTAAACACATAGAACATCTCAAAAGAGACTGCTAAATCTATCCAGTCATAACTGTCACACTCAGATAGTTCACATTTCAAATATCATTTCCCCAACTAGTTCTGCCATCACAAATTTCATATTAAACCATTCACTAAAGAAGGCCAGTTCTAAATAAATTTTACACTTTTCTCGACCTTGCACCTGAGTAATTCGGTTTACCAAGGAGAATTCCTTTTCTAACTGGGACAATGCATAATTCCAATAATCTTTACGTCAATCCGATACTTTTATCGGCTCGACTTTACTTATCAGCTCATTTTCAATCATCGATCATACTTATAATTATTCTATCATCTGAACTCTTTGGGTTCTCAATCGGAAACTTATTCAATACAAATCTCATGAAATTCCATTATAAGTACCATTTTGTAAGAGAGGAGGGGTTGTAGGACCTCTCGACTCGACTTTCTTATACATACACATATGACACACTTCCATCATCATAGCAACATCATCAAAATCATGTCATTCATTCATGTTGGCTTACACCAATTTTCCTATTGTCCCATTTAGACAATATACTTATGCATACATTCTATGTTTTCTAGATAGCTTTACTTATCCATTCATTTAATTAAATTAAGTCATGCTCATGACATCATATAAGGCCAAACAAACATAGATATTTGCACCACAATCATAACTTTCATTTCGTGCATCATCATGTAGATATCATTACAATCATATAATTCAGTCCAACAATTTAACATAGATAAGTTCATTTCATTATAATCCTTTATCTCATAAAAATTATATATCATTAGCATTCATCAACATTCGACGTCCAAATCAAGACAATGACATTTTCATTCGTATCATAATATTATGACCTTTATTCATACCTCTACTACTTTCTATTTATTCCGTTCATCTTATCAAGTAAGCCATATACACTACATCATATGAGCATTAAGCAAATATGAATATTTATCACATATGTATCATAAACCTTTATTCATACTTTTCTGAACCGATACTTATCATAATCATAATTTTACTCAAATACCTTCACATAACATTGAACATGGTCGGCGCAACTCGGTTGGAGAGAGACTGTCTCAATAAGACAGTACTCATATGGCGTCGGAAGACATCACACTATCACAGATCAGTGGCATGTATAGCTAAACTTTTACACATGCTAGGTTAGTCCGAGAACTGACTAAATCTGCTCTGATACCACCAAATGTAATGCCCCGTACTCGAGACCGTCCCTGGAGTCGAATACAAGGTGTTAACAGACTTAATTCATTACTTAAACAGCTCAAACAATTTATTTTTAAAAATTCCAGACAAGCTGGCTAACTGCGTCACAGTCGCTTAAAAACTCATATCTCGAGTTCTGAAACTGAAAATCCAATTCCGTAAATTTTCCCTGAAACTAGACTCATATATCTATTTACTGATTTTTTTCTAGAATTTTTGGCTAGGCCAATTAGTATAGTTTATTAGTTAAAGTCTCCCCTATTTCAGGGTTCGACTGCTCTGATCTCTGTGTATTTCGAATCAGATATCTCTCTGTAAAGAATTTCAATGACTATGAAGTTTGTTTCTCTTAAAACTAGACTCAATAATAAATCTTTACATATAAATTATGACTTCTAATTATTTTTATACAATTTATGGTGAATTTCCAAAGTCAGAACAGGGGATTCAGAGATTGCTCTGACCCTGTTCCACCAAAACTTAAATATCTCATAAAATATAACTCATTTACCTGTTTAGTTTCTTCCATATGAAAATATACTCATCAAGCTTCGATTCCATAACTTATTCATTATTTAATTCCATTTATACTATTTTTAGTGATTTTTCAAATTCACGTCACTATTGCTGTCTGAATCTATTTTATGATAAATTTTACCTATTTCATGGTTTCCATGGATTAACTAGCAATTTGACATACATAACACCAAATATGATCATAATTAGCCATTCCAATGGCTAATCATTACAAAGCATTTTTATACTACTCAATAACCATATCATAAGACCATATATACAAAATGATTATAATGTTATACATGTCATACTCAAAATATACAAGCCATTATGCCAAGATGGTATACGGATAGTGTGAGCGTGCCTCCGACCGTTCCCGATTTCTGAGCTGGCTTGTCAACACTACAAGGAATGAAAAGGAGGGAGTAAGCATAAATGCTTAGTAAGTCCACATGCAAATAGCAAGTAACATAACCATATAAGCAAACATAAAACATCATTTGCATAATCATCACTAAGACATTCATATCATATTTTCATTGATCATCTTACCATATTGTTGTTATATCGATTTTTCAACCCGAGGGTTAAGTACATACCTGTTCAAAGTATCCATTTCACAACACTTACTAATACGTCTCTTTCATCTTAATTATTCCTCCATTTGAGTAGAACTTTACCCGTTGAACACATCGGAATATAATTCGGATACATGGAAAGTTTGCACATAAGTGCCACATATGTAGCCAAGCTACTATGTAACCCGCCCATAAGCGAACTCAGACTCAACTCAACGAGCTCAGGCGTTCGCATCCATAAGTGAACTCGGACTCAACTCAACGAGCTCGGATGCCTAGTTACATTTCACGAACTCGGACTCAACTCAACGAGTTCGGACATTCGCATCCATAAGTGAACTCGGACTCAACTCAACGAGTTCGGATGCCCAAATCAGTGACATGTCACTTGTATCCTAATCCATTCCTGAGGTTCAACGGGACCTTTTTCCCAATCATGTGTCTCAACCATCTTCTACGGAATACTGATACCGATACTCGGTAGTATTTCACATTTTCCAAGTATATCACATAATTTGACATATTATCAAATAATTATCACGAGTATAATATTTCATAATAATTATCATATCTTTTAAATAACATAAAAAAATTTAAAATAATAACTATGTTACCAACATTTACATATGAACTTACCTCGTATGCGAAAATGGCTACTTTTACCATTTCGTCCACAACTTGGTATTTCCCCATTTTAGCCCGAATTTCAGTTTTCCTTGCTCTATCATTTAAAATATAGTCTAATTAGGACTCACAGTATTCAAATTGACCCAAAATCATATTTTGGAAAAATTACAATTTTGCCCCTAAACTTTTGCATATTTACACTTTTACCCCAAAGCTCGTAAATTAAACTTCAGCCTATTTTATTATGTTTTATGACATGCTGATCATTTTTCCCTTCTATGGCAACATAAAATTCTCACTCTAATATGTACTTATGACTATTAGGTATTTTTACCGATTAAGCCATTTTGCTCGTTTTCACTTAAAACCGAGTAGCACAAGTTGTCTAACATAATTTAAAATCTCATATCCTATCATAAAACACCAAAATACACAAATTTCACCTATGGGTATTTTTCCAAATATAAACCCTAGGTTAAATTATTGCTAGCATAAGCTAAATTGAGTTACTCGGACTCCAAAAACGTAAAGAACTTGAAAAACGGGGCTAGAATGGACTTACAATCGAGCTTGGAAGCTTGAAAAACCCTAGCCATGGTTTCTCCTTGCTATATTCGGCCATGGTGAAGAAGTTGAGCAAAATTGGCTTTTAATTTTGTATTTTAATTCATTTTACCCCTAAATGACCAAAATGCCCTTACTACTAAACTTTCCAAAAATTCCATCCATGTCCAATTTTTGTCCATAGACTTAGAAATTGGTAAAATTGCTATTTAAGACCTCCTAATTAATATTTCAAAACAATTTTATACTAGAAACTTCTAGAATGCAAGTTTTGCAAATTATTCGATTTAGTCCCTAATTTCAATTTAAGCACTTTATGCATAAAATTTCTTCACGAAAATTTCACACAATCATGCAATCATATCATAGACCTCAAAATAATCATAAAATAATTATTTCTATCTCGGATTTTGTGGTCACGAAACCACTATTCTGATTAGGCCCAAAATCAGGATATTACATTTTACATGCTATTATCACTTATCAAGTAAATTAACAAAAGTCATATTCAATACTAATTTAATATTTACATATTCGGCTAAATATATATAAATCCATATAGTCAAAACAATCCAGCTTTAATATCAAATACATGTCATCCAAATTATCTAACAACCACCGAAAGTTAATTCACTTATTTGCCAAATCAAACATAATTGTTTTACAAGCTTTTCATTACATATAATATCATATTTACAATCAATGATTAAAGACATACAAATATTATCCATATTTATCTCATCATATAATCAAATATCAAAGCTTCCAATCTTAGCCACTTACCTAATATATATTCCACTTATATATTAAGCATATCATACAGCAAAATATGCAACCACAATTTCACATCTAACCAATGATACCAAACAAATATACTTTGGAATAATTCCATCAACATTGACAAATATGTATTAACCATGATTTACATGTAGATATATATAATGACCAAAACATCAAACCACAACCAAACATATCCATGGTATATTCAAACCTAAAACCGAACTTAATATAAATAAACAAGCCATTTTCGCATGGCTTATATATATACATAAACTAAAATCCAACATTTTAAAATATAATCCAGCCTATACATGCCATAAGTTTGAAAATCCAGCTTATAAAATACCGAAGACAGTCGATAGTGTGATAGACTTTGCTGACGATCCCCGAGCCCATAACTAGATCTCGAAATCTATAAAATAGAGGCAAACATAACACACAGTAAGCTCTTAAAGCTTAGTAAGTCATAAGCAAATAACAACTCAATCACATTTTCAACTTATTTTAACCAAATCAAGTTATACTATCATAGTTACATATAATCTCGAGCTCAACATTTCATATTTAACATATGCTTTCATAAATAACCTTATCTTAACCGATTGTACATATATACACATTCAAAGTATCATTCAATTTCAAAGACATAACATCATTATATAATCGAATGTGTTTACACACGTATACATGTACTTATGAACCAAAATACAACATCAGATACATATACATAACCTATAGCCGAATATACTTTGCAAGTGCACATATGTTCACATTAATAACTTATATGATTTGCATCACATATCAAATGGTCAACTTACCTTATTTTCAAATAGGTAATCAACTAACTCATACCTGATCATTTTAGCTTGTTTTACACCTTCGTTCACAACTTATCATTGCCCGTTGAACCAGTCGGAATTGAATAGGATACTCGAATAAACACATATATCATACAATCCCAACGTCCCAGACGTGGTCTTACATGTTATTTCATATCAATGCCACTGTCCCAGACAAGGTCTTACACGAATCAAATACGATGCCAATGTCTTAGACATGGTCTTACACGTAACCACATACATCGATGCCAACGTCCCAAATGTGGTTTTACACAAAAACACGTATCGGATCCTATATCATGACATATGTATCCTAGCTACTCCCAAGGTTCGTATGGGGCTTTCGGACATCGTAACTCGGTCGAAACAAATTCGTAAACATAGTTCCCAAGCTTATTTGCATTTGGCCAACATATATATAATTTCACATATTTCATTTCAGCATATAAATCTCATATTTATTCAAAATTAACAACACGCATTTGCTTACAAACTTACCTCGGTCGATGAAAATTAGAACGGGACGACTAGTCGACAACTTTAGTTTTCCTTTGATCCAAATCCGATTTCTTTGGTTCTTATCTAAACATATTCAAATTAAACTCATTCAAACATATTTTCACTCAATTTAGCACAAAAACATAAAAATGGGCAAATTACTATTTTACCCCTGACATTTTACACTTTTTCCAATTTAGTCCAAATTGCACAAAACACAAAACATGCAAATTTTGCATATACCATGCTTAGGGCAAATCTTCCTTATGTTCATAGAAGTCCATACATTTCATTTATTTCACATTTTATTCCCTCAATTTATTATTTTTGCAATTTAGTCCTAAATACTCAAAATCATCAAAAATTCTAATACAAAACATGTTAATCCAAAACATATCTTTCATATTTCATCAACTAACATCATATAGCTCAAATATTCATCAATGGAATAACTCAAAATATTCATCCAAATAAAAAATTCAAGCATTGGCTTTGTAGATAACTAGCAACGATCTCAAAAACGTAAAAATTATCAAAAATAGAGATAGTTACATACCTTGATTAAGCTCCAACAATGGACGAACCCTTAAACACTTATTTCTTTTCTTTTCTTTTATGTTTCGGCAAAACCAAGCATTATGAAACCATATATTAATTTTTATGTTTTACTATAACATATGTTATTTAATAAATTACATAATTATCCTTTATAACATATTATAAAATCTTTATAATGGTTGTCTACAACCGTCCAACACCTAACATTTTGGTCTAATTTCAACCTAAATACCTCCATTTTAAAAGACAACAACTATTCAGCCCTTTACAATTTACCATCAAATTTTCATTTTTCGCGATTAAGTCTTTTTATTTAATCGGGCACTCAAACGATAAAATTAAAGCATGAAAATTTCACACACACAAATTCACACATAATAAACACAGAAAATAATTTTTAAATATTTTTCTGACTCAGATTCGTGGTCTCAAAACCACCATTCCGATTAGGGTCTAAATCGGGCTGTTACAACTCTCCCCATTAGGGATTTTCATCCCCGAAAATCTTACCTGTGAATAGGTTTGGATAACGCTCTTTCACTGTATCCTCTGGCTCCCATGTTGCTTCTTCAATTCCGTGTTTATGCCACAATACTTTAACTAACAGAATTTTCTTATTTCGTAATTATTTAACCTCGCGAGCAAGAATGCGAATCAATTCTTCTTTATATGTCATATCAGACTTAATCTCAATCTCTGACGGACTAATCACATATGAGGGATCAGATCAATATCTACGAAGCATCGAAACATGGAATACATTGTGGATCTTTTCTAGCTCAGGTGGTAACAATAGTCTATAAGCAACCGACCTGATACGCTTTATAATCTCATATGGCCCAATAAATCTCGGACTCAATTTGCCTTTACGACCGAATCTGAGTATTTTCTTCCATAGTGAGACTTTCAAAAAGACTTTGTCCCCAATTTGAAACTCTATATCTTTTTGTTTCAAGTCCGCATACAATTTTTGACGATCTGATGCTGTTTTCAGACTTTCACGGATTACTTTCACTTTCTATTCAGTCTCTCTAATCAAATCAACCCCATGTATCTTATTTTCACTGAGCTCAATCCAATACAATGGTGTACGACATTTACGATCGTACAAAGCCACGTAAGGTGCCATTTTGATACTCGATTGAAAGCTATTATTGTATGCAAATTCAATCAGTGGTAAGTATCGTTCCACGTACCTTCGAACTCGAGAATGTAACATCTTAACATATCCTCAAGTATCTGAATGATTCGTTCGGACTGACCGTCTGTTTGTGGATGGAAAACAGTGCTGAAATGTAATTTTGTACCTAATGCATCTTGCAGTTTCTTCCAAAACTGTGATGTAAACCTCGAATCTCTATCCAAAACAATAGAAATAGGCACTTCGTGTAATCTCACAATCTGAGAAACATATAATTCAGCAAGCTTGTCAAGTGAATAATCTGTACAAACCAGAATAAAATGAGTTGATTTAGTCAATCTATCCACAATAACCCAGATTGTATCTTTCTTGTTCGGTGTCAACGGTAAACTGGATACAAAATCCATTGTGACTCTGTCCCATTTCCATTCAGGTATCATGATTGGCTGAAGCAACCCAGAAGGTACCTGATGCTCGGCTTTTACTTGCTGACAAACTAAACATTTCGAAACAAAGTCAGAAATGTCTCGTTTCATACCATGCCACCAGTAAAGCTGTTTTAGATCATTATACATCTTCGTGCTACCCGAGTGAATAGATAACCGACTACTGTGAGCTTCGTTTAAAATCATCTGAATCAACTCTGAATTCCTCGGGACACATATTCTGTTTCTGAACCTCAGAAAACCCTTAGTATCAACTCGAAACTCAGATTCAACATTCGAATCACATTGAGCTCGCTTTGCTAACAAATCGTCATCAACTTTTTGAGCATCACAAATTTGTTGAACAAATAATGGTCTTGCCTTTAATTCAGCTATTATCGAACCATCATTAGACATAGCCATATGCGCATTCATTGCACGTAAAGCAAAATAGTGACTTTCGGCTTAGAGCATCAGCAACAACATTAGCCTTTCCCAGATGGTAGTCAATCCAAAGCTCATAGTCTTTTAGCAACTCTAACCATCGTCGCTGTCTCAAATTCAGATCTTTCTGAGTTATCAAATATTTCAGGCTTTTGTGATCAGAATAAACATGACATTTCTCACTGAACAGATAATGACGCCATATTTTCAATGCAAACACAATAGCTGCCAAATCTAGATCGTGTGTCGGGTAGTTCTTTTCATGTGGCTTTAACTGTCTCGAGGCAAAAGCTATAACTTTGCCTTCCTGCATCAAAACACAGCCCAAACAATTTAAAGATGCACCACTATAGATAGTAAATTCTTTACCTGATTTTGGTTGAACTAGCACTAGAGCTTCAGTCAAAAGGGCTTTCAAATGATCAAAACTTTTCTAGCACTTTTCTGACCACTCGAATTTAACATCTTTCTGTAATAGCTTCATCATTGTGGTTTCAATCATAGATAAACCTTTCACAAATTGTCTATAGTAACTGGCAGGTCCTAGAAAACTTCAGACTTCAGAAACATTTCTCGGAGGTTTCCAATCAAGTATAGCTGAAATTTTACTTGGATCAACCTGAATACCTGATGCTGATACAACATGTCCCAGAAAACTAATTTCGCATAACTAGAACTCACATTTACTAAACTTCGCATACAGTAGTTTATCTCACAAAGTTTGTAACACAAGTTTTAGGTGTTCAGCATGCTCAGTTTCATCACAAGAGTAGATCAAAATGTCATCTATGAACACAACCACAAACTGATCTAAATACTGTCTGAAGATCTGATTCATCAAATCCATGAAAACAGCAGATGCATTAGTAAGTCCGTAAGGCATAACTAGAAACTCATAATGTCCGTACATCGTTTGAGAAGCAGTTTTTGGCACATCAGAGTCCTTAACTCGTAACTGATAATAGCCTGATCTCAAATCTATCTTCAAAAACACTGTAGCCCCTTTCAGTTGATCAAACAGGTCATCAATCTGTGGCAATGGATATTTATTCTTAATAGTTACCTTATTGAACTGTCTATAATCGATGCACATTCTCATAGTTCCGTCTTTCTTTTTCACAAATAAAATTGGTGTACACCAGAGAGAGAAACTAGGTCACGCAAAACCTCTATCTGTCAACTCTTGCGACTAAGCTTTCAATTCTTTTAATTCAGTAGGTGCCATTCTGTATAGAGCTATCGATATCGAAGTCATCCCTGGCACTAACTCAATACCAAACTTTACCTCTTGAATAGGTTGCAAACCTGATAATTCTTCAGAAAACACATTCGGATACTCGCACACAATTGGTATTGATTAAATCTTCTTTTTTTGCAACCTTTTCTCACATATTTAACATCGAAGAAATCACTGCCGGTAAACCATTCAGATCATTAGATTCAATCCTAATAATCTCATCATTCTGGCATCGTAAATCAATAGTCCTTCTATTGCAGTTTACGACAACATCATGCAAAGTCAATCAGTCCATACCCAGAATTATGTCAAACTCATCAAATGACAACAACATCAAATCAGCCGGAAAACACAAATCTCGAATCATTAAGGGACAATTGTTACACACTTTTTCAACCATAACACACCGGCCCAAGGGGTTCGATACTCTAGTCACAAACTCAGTAGACTCGACATGCAAAGTTTTACTAAATACTAAAGTCTCACACACATAAGAATGAGTCGAACCAGGATCAATCAATGTAATTACACTAGTATCATAGAGAGTGAATGTACCAGTAATAACATCTGGGGATGAGGCCTCCTCGCGTGTGTGAATAGCATAGGCTCTGGCAGGTGCACGAGCCTCGGATCTAATGGCTATATCTTTATTCCCTCTCTGACTGCTACTAACATTACCCGTATTTCTGGGTGGTCTACCTCGAGTTGCAGTGTTACCCGATCTCGTATTCTGTATTGGATTTTGTTTAGCTAACTCGGGGCATTCACGAACGAAATGATTCACCGATCTACATTTAAAACAGGCTCGATCATGCAATCTACAACTGCCAGGATGTCATTTACCATAATGTTTAACTCGGGTTGATTCGATCTAACATTACCAACACTAGATACTAAGGTAGCTCTCAAGCTCACAGGTAGTCTATCCCGATCCCATCAAGAATAACCAGAAGTAGCCTTAGAACGGCTAAAATCATCTCGAAACTTCTTTTATGCCGATTGAAATGACTTACTCGATGATCTCTTACGTGAATCTCTAGCTTCAAAGTTAGCTTTTCTTTTCTCTTTCCCAAGCTCTTCGACTTTCCAGGCTCGCTCAAGCAGTACTACAAATTCTTTTATTTCAAGTATGCCAACTAGTATTTTAATGTCTTCGTTCAACCCGTCTTCAAATCTTTTACACATGATAGCTTCGGTCGAAACACACTCTTAGGCGTATCGATTGAGTCTCACAAATTTTCGCTCATATCCGTACCTGTTTCAACTCTAGAAATTCTTTGTGCTTCTGGTCGATAAATCTCTGGCTGATATATTTCTTACGGAACTCAGTCTGAAAGAACTCCCAGGTCACCCACTCTTTTGGAACCACTGATACTAGTGTATTCCACCAGTGATATGTAGTGTCTCGAAGCAAAGATATGGCACATTTCAAGCATTCATCTGGGGTACAAGATAGCTCATCAAACACATGGATAGTATTATCAAGCCAAAATTTAGTTCGCTTAGCATCATCATCAGTAGCTCTGAATTCTTCAGCCCCGTGTTTTTTGATTTTATCAACAGGAGGCTTATGTAATCTCAACGGATCATTCACTTGTGGCATAGTAGGTATCGGAGAAGGATTAATTGGGGATAAAGGTTTTTGTACAGCTGGATTCGTCCGGATATACTGAGTAAACCAGTCATTCATCATTTGATAAAAGGCTTTCTTAGCCTCTCCCTCTTGGTTACTCGAGGTCGGTCGAAAATCAACTGGTGCTGTCCCTTACGCGGGAGCAGGCGCTATACTCTCGACATCATCAGCTACGGCTCTATTGGGATCCATTTACTATACGAAAATACATTTTCAAGTGTCAGAAGTCATCATACTATCACAGTATATAATGTGGCATGTATAGCTAGACTCACATGCGCTACGTTAGTACTAGAATCGAATAAATCGTAGCTTTGATACCAATCAAATGTAACACCCTTAACCTATATCCGTCGTCGAAAACGGGTTACGAGGTATCACCAAATGAATCACAACTTTCAGACATTCATGGATACACATAGAAATTAATCATTCTAACTTACCATATTTGAACATATACTAAACCAAACCAAATATTTTGAAGTTACACATAAATTAAATAACATTCAAATATAATCATTATCAAATGGCCAGATATAAACATATGGATTAAAACATCTCATTATTCACTACATAAGACTGAACATATATGCAACCTTATTACAAATTTATCTAAACCAACTTACTTATAATAATAGAACCTAAGTTACTATTTATATGGTCACTTTTCTAAACATTAGCCGAACATATATAACATGCTAACCACGTATGTCTTATTTAATGTCAACTTTATGTTCAAACACTTTACACGTATGAAACATTTCCAAGAACCAATTCGAATAATCAAACATATTATTTTACCAATCACAACATCACATCATTTATATATGTATAGGTACAATACATAATAACTATTCATCCAATATTTTTAGCCTACCAACACCAAGTTTTAACATGCTATTATCACTTATCAAGTAAATTAACAAAAGTCATATTCAATACTAATTTAATATTTACATATTCGGCTAAATATATATAAATCCATATAGTCAAAACAATCCAGCTTTAATATCAAATACATGTCATCCAAATTATCTAACAACCACCGAAAGTTAATTCACTTATTTGCCAAATCAAACATATTTGTTTTACAAGCTTTTCATTACACATAATATCATATTTACAATCAATGATTAAAGACATACAAATATTATCCATACCTATCTCATCATATAACCAAATATCAAAGATTCCAATCTTAGCCACTTACCTAATATATATTCCACTTATATATTAAGCATATCATATAGCAAAATATGCAACCACAATTTCACATCTAACCAATGATACCAAACAAATATACTTTGGCATAATTCCATCAACATTGACAAATATGTATTAACCATGATTTACATGTAGATATATATAATGACCAAAACATCAAACCACAACCAAACATATCCATAGTATATTCAAACCTAAAACCGAACTTAATATAAATAAACAAGCCATTTTCAAATGGCTTATATATATACTTAAACTAAAATCCAACATTTTAAAATATAATCCAGCCTATACATGCCAAAAGTTTGAAAATTCAACTTATAAAATACCGAAGACAGTCGATAGTGTGATAGACTTTGCTGACAATCCCCGAGCTCATAACTAGATCTCGAAATCTATAAAATAGAGGCAAACATAACACACAGTAAGCTCTTAAAGCTTAGTAATTCATAAGCAAATAACAACTCAATGGCATTATCAACTTATTTTAACCAAATCAAGTTATACTATCATAGTTACATATAATCTCGAGCTCAACATTTCATATTTAACATATGCTTTCATAAATAACCTTATCTTAACCGATTGTACATATATACACATTCAAAATATCATTCAATTTCAAAGACATAACATCATTATATAATCGAATGTGTTTACACACGTATACATGTACTTATGAACCAAAATACAACATCAGATACATATACATAACCTATAGCCGAATATACTTTGCAAGTGCACATATGTTCACATTAATAACTTATATGGTTTGCATCATATATCAAATGGTCAACTTACCTTATTTTCAAATAGGTAATCAACTAACACATACTTGATCATTTTAGCTCGTTTTACACCTTCGTTCACAACTTATCATTGCCTGTTGAACCATTCGGAATTGACTAGGATACTCGGATAAACACATATATCATACAATGCCAACGTCCCACATATGGTCTTACATGCTATACAATGCCAACGTCCCAGATATGGTCTTACATGCTATCTCATATCGATGCCACTGTCCTAGACGGGGTCTTACACAAATCAAATACGATGTCGATGTCCTAGACATGGTCTTACATGTAACCACGTACATCGATGCCAATGTCCCAGACGTGGTCTTGCACGAAAACACATATCGAATCCTATGTCATGTTATATGTATCCTAGCTACTCCTAAGGTTTTTACGAGGCTTTCGGACATCGTAACTTGGTCGAAACAAATTTGTAAACATATTTCCCAAGCTTATTTGCATTCGGCCAACATATATATAATTTCACATATTTCATTTCAGCATATAAATCTCATATTTATTCAAAATTAACAACACATATTTGCTTATAAACTTACCTCGGACGATGAAAATCAGAACGGGATGACTAGTCGACAACTTTAGTTTTCCCCCGATCCAAATCTGATTTCTTTGGTTTTTGTTCTAAACATATCCAAATTAAACTCATTCAAACATATTTTCACTCAATTTAGTCCAAAAACATATAAATAGGAAAATTACTATTTTACCCCTGACATTTTACACTTTTTACAATTTAGTCCAAATTGCACAAAACATAAAACATGCAAAATTTGCATATTCCATGCTTAGGCCAATTTTTCCTTATGTTCATACAAGTCCATACATTTCATTTATTTACATTTTAGTCCCTCAATTTATTATTTTTGCAATTTAGTCGTAAATACTCAAAATCATCAAAAATTCCAATACAAAACATGTTAATCCAAAACATATCTTTCATATTTCATCAACTAACATCACATAGCTCAAATATTCATCAATGGCATAATTCAAAATATTCATCAAAATAAAATATTCAAGTATGGGCTTTGTAGATAACTTAGCAACGATCTCAAAAATGTAAAAATTATCAAAAACTGAGCTAGTTACATAGCTTGATTAAGCTCCAACAATGGCCGAACCTATAACACCTCTAACCCGTATCCAATGCCAGAATGGGGTTACAAGGCATTATTGGAAAAGATACAACTTGCATACATTCATACAATCACTCAGATCATAATCAAAGGCTTACATTTGTAACTTTAGTTTAACAATTCTGGAATTATTAATACACATGACATAAACAATTTTATTAAATTCGTATAACCAAACCAATACGTCAATCTTCATTTGCATTTCACATTAAACACATCACAAATTTGCGTTTATATATATATGTAACCTAACAAACACTTACCTAATGATATAAGATATAGAAGCTGAATTTAAACATGATAATAACACCTAAATTTGCAAGCTAATAACATGTATAACCATTATTTATTCAAACAATCTTTTAACCATTTTTAAATTAATTACCAAATCAAAACATACCAAAATGTATATGCTAGCATAATGACAAAATTACAAGTACACAACCTATTCACTTGTTCATCTATTCGACTATCAAAATCAACCAATTTAGTCATACCAATTCCACCATTACTTTTAAGTTAAACTAACCATATAATATCCGAATACATGTATCAACTTGTCACATAAATATCAAACCACCAACATATATTATAACGCCCCAAAAATCTCGAAACCCAAAAATCTCGAAATCCCAAATTTTTTTTCGATTTTGATAAAAAAATGTGCTAGGTATTTTCGATTAAGTAGGTGATAGTAGGTCTTGGCTAAGGTTTAAGTCTGAACTTAGGGGAAAAGAAAATTATGCGTTAATAATTAAAAAGATCTTGTTGGCAAGTAGTTGGGCTTTTAAATAAATATAGGGGGAAATGGCATCAAAAAGCCTTGTGGTGGAGTGACTAAGTGACACCACTTAGAGTGTAGGGAGGTGGCGTTAGTAGCTAGCAAGGAGATCCAAGGTTCGCATCCTAGCTTAGTATTTTTTAGAAGTTTAATTTTGGCATTCTAGAAGATTGGAAGTGGCATGAAGATGGACTCCAAGGGGAGTGTTCAGAAGAGAAATTTGAAGAAAGGATCAAGGGGTTATCAGGGAGAAAAATGAGGAAATGAGAAGGGGAAAGTGATGGAGCCGAATGGGGAATTGAGGGTCAGGCAATTCGGATATAGGGGCTATAAATAGGTGTTGAATGCAAGGTTTCCAGGCTAATGCCGAAATCTCTCTCATTTGTTATCGGAAACCCTTTTCTCTTCAAGATCCAAAAAGCCGAAAACCTTTGTTTCTTTCTTTCTTTTCTTGTGTCGATTCTTCTTCTACTCTTCTTCTATAAACTGTGCCAAATACACTTTATTCACCATACTAAGCTTGAAAGCGAAATCTCCCAAGGGCCGAATACTCTTTGGCCGAACACTCTTGGTGCAATTACTACTCCTTCTACTTTGGTCAAATCTAGTGTAAGTGTTGTTCTCCCAATCAATTTTGCTAAGAATCTATTACGCTGTTCTTTCCTCACTCTTTCTAATCAACTGTGGTAGGGATTTAGTATCGGATCTCGGATCTTAGCTTTCTGCCGAAATTATTCCTAGGTGTTTGCGATTTTGGTAAGTATTCCTCTTCCATTGGCTAAGGTGGTCGAATGTTCATAGTTAAAGTAAGGGGACTTGGCCGAATGTTCATAGTTAAAGTAAGGGGACTTGCGTTGGATACGAGTCACCAACTATTCTGGTTTTGATAGTTAAGATTGGTGCAGATCTAGGAGTTGATCGTGGTTAGTGATTTAAGAAGGGGCTGTTATACTTATCGTGCAAGGTAAGGTTAAGGTGAGGTTTCGGTTTAGTAAAGATATGTATTAAGCATGTGATTAATTGAAGGGTGATATCGTTTGTAGGTTGGTGACTAAGGGAATCGCAACATGCTTGCTTACCAGGTGTGTACATACACTGCACACACACAATGAATCGGTAAAAGTCAAAATGTTGAAAAGCTGAAATGCCGAAAAGTCGAAATTTGGGCTATGGTAGTCTTGCGAGTGCGCGAACACTCGTGAGGAGGAAACTAATAGGTTGTCTGAGGCCCATGGGCGATTCCATGGACTTAGGCTGTGAATTGGCCAACCGGGCCAGAATAGGCTTAATGGGCTTGATGGGCTATTAGGCCCATAATAGGCAAAAATTGATAATTGATGCTATGTGATAGAAATTCTTATGTGAGTATGTGTATAATGTGATTTGGGCCTAATGGGCCATATGAATGTGATTGGGCCTAGTGGGCCATATACAGGTATGTGGATTTGACTGGGCTTTGTAAGGGGTTGTGGGCCTAGTATATGATGAGTACATAAAACTTAATTAATTAATTGTGACCATAGACAAGTCAAAGGGTTAAGGTGTGACAACAGGTATATGCATGTCTAGGACTGGATCTAGGGAGAGCTTGGTACTTAAGCGGTCTTAATGACTTACCTCTTCTTCTCTAGAATCCTACCTAGTGCATAGTTCTCATTCATCTTAGCTCATGGGATTTGTTAACGGGGCAAGGTAAGTGAAAACCTTAAAAATAGGGAAAATTACTGAAATGCCCCTAAGGGAGAAAATGACTAAAATACCCCTAGACTTTGAATGTAAGTTTTATGGATGTGACATGCATACATATGATATTATACTTAGGTTGCATATGGGTTGGGAATTTTGGAACAGTAGAAGTATATGAGGATCGCATGGTTGCTTGATGACCGTGGATCCACCGAAGGCTTTTTAAGCCCATTATATGATTAGCAGCTTGCTGCAATGAAGGTAGTTCCGCAACTAGGCTACCATTGAAGTGTATCGGTTGGGAGGGTCAATATTTATATCCCCACATGAAGTGTACCGAGGGATGGAGTTCAAGTGTAGGGGATGGATTATTGGGGTGGGTTGCATTGCACTACATTGCATGTGTGATTTTATGATGATTGATGAATGCTTGCTGCTCGACGAGGGTGTACACACTGAGTTTGCAAAAACTCACCCCCTCTTTTATTTTTCTCAGGTAATGCTCAATAGGAGGCTCGATGTCTAAAGGGACTCTGGGTGCCTAGCTAGCAAGACAAATTGGATTTGTTTTAAAAGCATATAAGTTCCTAGTTTATTAAGTAATTTTTAGTCCGGATTGTAATAAGGCCTTTCCCTTTTTTTTATTATTTGGATTATTATTCTTATGCATTGTAATTGCGAGAAGTTGAACAGGGATTTTCTAAACCATAGTTTTTATAAACTATGTTTTTGCAACCAAACTTTTAATTGATAAACTTTCTTAAATCAAATGTTTTAAACAAAGCTTTCACAACTGAAAAGAGTGTTTTCATAAGTTAACTAAGGTTTCATATCTTAAGGAAGGGTTTTTAATGAAAACAAGGTTTTCGCTAAAACACTTCAATGTGATGCGCCAGATTCGACCATAACGTCTGGGTCGGGTTTGGGTGTTACATATATGTCATATGCATACATATCTAATGTATCTATCATTAGCCGAATATGCATAGATATCATTTACCAGTTCTAAGCAAAGTTTACACAATAAATTATATATCAAATTTTATATCAATAATAGACCACTCCAAATAACCAAATTCATAATATAGCAAAGTCATTTCATAGCTTATCAAAACATGTAATACATATAACATATTAATCCATTTTCAAATGTAATTGCCAAATACATCCATCCTTGATAACATGCATATCACACACATATTTTATATCAGTAAGACATACATTATCTTTGGACATGATCAGCTAAAATCATTCATTAGGCATATTACTCAACCATTAGCAAATATGTCAAACACCTCACACACATATATATATACCAAGACCAAAATTTACTTAAACTTAAACATTATACTTAGCCATTTTCGCATGGCTTTATATACATACACAAACTAAAATCCAGCATTCCAAAATATAACCTAGCCTATACATGCCATAAGTTCAAAATTCAGCTTACAAAGTACTGAAACAGTCGATAGTGTGATGGACTGTGCTGATGATCCTCGAGCTTGTAACTTGATTTCAAAATCTATAAAACAAAGACAAACGTACACACACAATAAGCTATTATAGGTTAGTAAGTCATAAGCAAATAAACAACTCAATGGTATAATCAACTCATTTAAACTAAACCAAATTATAATATCATTATTACATTTAGTCTTCAACACATAATTTCATATATATATAACATATACTTTCATACATAAATGTTACCTCGGCTGAATGCTCATATATAAATATTAACAAAATATCATTCAACTTTCGAAACCAAAATGTCATTATATAACCAAGTATACTTACACTCATATATACAAGCTCATGAATCAAAATATAACATCATATACATACACTTATCATATGGCCGAATATACTATACCATGCTTATATGTTTACTTTAGTAACTTGTATACTTATATTTCATATCAAATAACCAACTTACCCTATTTTCAAATAGGTAATTAACTAACTCATACCTGATCATTTTAGCTCATTTTACATCTTCGATCACACTTATCCTTGCGCGTTGAACCATTAGGGATCGAATAGGATACTCAGATAATCACATATATTGAACAATGCCAACGTCCCAGACATGGTCTTACATGCTATCTCATATCGATGCCACTGTCCCAGACAGGGTCTTACACGAATCAAATACAATGCCGATGTCCCAGACATGGTCTTACACGTAACCACATATATCGATGCCACGTCCCAAACGTGGTCTTACGCGTAACCACATATATCGATGCCAGTGACCCAGACATGGTCTTACATGTAACCACATATATCGATGCCAACGTCCCAAATGTGGTCTTACACGAATACACATATCGAAATCCTATGGTTCATACAGGGCTTCCAAACATCATAATTCAGTCGAAACAAATTCGTTGACATAGCTCCTAAGCTTATTTACATTCGGCTAACACATATATATATTTCCAAATAATTCATTTCAGCATATAAAACTCATATTTATTTAAATTTAACAGTATCTATTTGCTTATAAACTTACCTAGGACGATAAAAATCGGAACGGGACAACTAGTCGATAACTTTGGTTTTCCCCCGATCCAAATCCGATTTCTTTGGTTCTTGATCTAAACATATTCAAATTAAACTCATTCAAACATATTTTCACTCAATTTAGTCCAAAAACACATAAATGGGCAAATTACTATTTTACCCCTGACATTTACACTTTTTACAATTTAGTCCAAATTGCACAAAACACAAAACATGTAAAATTTGTACATACCATGCTTAGGCTAAATCTTCTTTGTGTTCATATAAGTCCATATGTTTCATTTATTTCACATTTTAGTCCCTCAATTTATTATTTTTGCAATTTACTCCTAATTACTCAAAATTATCAAAAATTCCAATACAAAACATGTTAATCTATCACAAATCTTTTATTTTTCATCATCAGACAACAAAAATAAAAAAAATTCAACAATGGCATAACTCAAAATATTCATTAAAATAAAAAATTCAAGCATGGGCTTTGTAGATAACTTAGCAACGATCTCAAAAACGTAAAAATTATCAAAAACTGAGCTAGTTACATACCTTGATTAAGCTCCAACAATGGCCAAACCTATGGAAACCTTATTCTTTTTCTTTTCTTTTATGTTTCGGCAATAACCAAGGATTATGAAAGCTTATTTTAATTTTTATGTTTTATTATTACATATATTATTACATGATTTATTAAATTAACCTTTATAATAATATATAAAACCATTATAATTCATGGTCATTATCGTCCAATCAATTTGTTAATGGCTTAATTGCATTTTAAGTGCTTCACATTCCAAAGACAACAACAATTAATCACTTCCACATTTAACCTTCAAATTTTCATTTTACGCGATTAAGCCTTTTTTATTAAATCGACACTCAAACAACTAAATTAAATCACGAAAATTTCACACATATAAATTCACACATAATAAACATAGAAAATATTTTTAAAATATTTTTTGACTCGAATTTGTGGCCCCGAAACCACCATTCTGAATAGGGTCTAAATCAGGCTGTTATAGAACCCTTAAACACTTATTTCTTTTCTTTTCTTTTATGTTTCGGCAAAACCAAGCATTATGAAACCATATATTAATTTTTATGTTTTATTATAACATATGTTATTTAATAAATTACATAATTATCCTTTATAACATATTATAAAATCTTTATAATGGTTTTCTACAACCGTCCAACACCTAATATTTTGGTCTAATTGCAACCTAAATACCTCAATTTTAAAAGACAACAACTATTCAGTCCTTTACAATTAACCATCAAATTTTCATTTTACATGATTAAGTCCTTTTATTTAATCGAGCACTCAAACAAAAAAATTAAATTACGAAAATTTCACACACACAAATTCACACATAATAAACACAGAAAATAATTTTTAAATATTTTTCTGACATGAATTCATGGTCCTGAAACCACAGTTTTGATTAGGGTTTAAATCGGGCTGTTACACAAACCTTCACTCATTTATTTCTTTCTCCACATCTTGCACCTGCAAAACCACCAAACACAACCTTTCCACATGCAATTAAAAGTAACAAATAATAATATTTAAACATCGTCCAAGCTTCTTATGCAATGTTTTAAAAATACTAAAATATTATCCTAAAATGCAATTAAGCTCACTTAAGTACAAACAATTGACCCAGTCTAAAGGCATGAATTATAACTCCTTTCAAGAGTTATCTGTATCATCATCATGGGATTCTACATTCCATTCAGTTGGATATATTTTATAACGGTCTCAACGCACACACAAGATTGATGATAGATGCTTCTACGAAGGTGCTCTCTTGTCGAAGTCTTATAATGATGCTTACGAAATTATCGAGAGGATTATTGGTAACAACTATTAATGACAAACAAATCAAGCAACATTGGGAAGACGTGTAGTCGGAGTTCATTGTAACGCCCCCTTACCCAAGACCATCACCGGAGTCGAGTATGAGACATTACTAAACTTATTTTAGCATTTAAACAAGTTCAAACAATTCTCATAGTAAACTGTCTATCTACGTTATAGTCGCTAAAAAAATCATATCTCGAGTTACAAAACTCGAAATAAAATTCTGTAAATTTTTCCTGAAACTAGACTCATATATCTACTTACTAATTGTTTTTTAGAATTTTTGGTTGGGCCAATTAGTATAGTTTATTAGTTAAAATCTCCCCTATTTCAGGGTTCAGCTACTCTGACCCCTGTGTATTACGTATCAGATATCTCCTTGTACAGAGTTTCAATGACTATACCGTTTGCTTCTCATAAAACTAGACTCAATAAGAATTTCATACATGTAAAGTACAACTCTTAATTGTTTTTGTACAATTTATGGTGAATTTCTAAAGTCATAATAGGAGATTCAGAGATTGCTCTGACCCTATTCCACCAAAACTTAAATCTCTCATAAAATATAACTCATTTACCTGTTTTGTTTCTTCCAAAAACATAAAGAACATTAAAAGCGGGGCTTGGAATCACTTACTATGAAGCTTGGAAGCTTGAAAAAAACCCTAGCTATGGAGAACCCTTGAAATTTCGTCCTAATGAAGAAATGGACATATTTTGCCATCTTTTTCCTTTTTTAATCTTTTAATTACCAAATGACTAAAATACCCTTCATTACTAAACTTTCAAAATTTCCATCCATGTCCATTTTTTTTCCAAAACTTAGAAATTGGTCAAATTGCTATTTAAGACCTCCTAATTAATATTCCAAAGCAATTTCATACTAAAAACTTCTAGAATGCAAGTTTTGCTACTTATTCAATTTAGTCCCTAATTTCAAATTAATCACTTTATGCATAGAATTTCTTCACGAAATTTTCACAAATCATTCAATCATATCATAGACCTCAAAATAATCATAAAATAATTATTTCTCTCTCAGATTTGTGGTCCCAAAACCATTATTCTGATTAGGCCCTAATTCAGGATATCACATTCATGAAGTCGATGCCCTCACTCCACTCTCAGCTCAGGTATTGTCTGTCTCTTCAATGTTAAAATAGTTTAATACTAACGGTGTGAATAATTTTGCATCTCAAACATTGAGTCAGTTCGATGTAGTTTCCTACAAAGATTGTGGGGATGGCCATTCTTTTGAGAATTGTCCATCAAATCCCGAGTCAGTTTATTATGTAGGGAATCAACATAAAAATAGATGTGAACAAGGATCACAATCCAACTTCTATAATATTTCATGGTGAAAACATCCAAACTTTTCTTGGAGTAACCAAAGAAATGGACCAAACAACACTTACACACAGCATAGACCAAGCCAATCCCAAGGGTTTAATAAGCAAGTTCCTAAACCACCTCAAGTTGAATCATCGAACAATTTAGAGAACTTTTTGAATTTATACATGTCGAAGAATAATGCCCTAATCCAGAGTCAATCAACAACACTAAAAAATTTGGAGAAACAAATGGGTTAGTAAGCTATGGAGCTTCGTAATAGACCATAAGGAGCCTTGCCAAGCGACATAGAAAATCCAAAGAATTTGGGTAAGGAATCCAAGGAAGTTGTGGTAAGACTTTGGAACCCAAGGAAGTTGTAGTTGAAGATGAACCTATTGAAAGGAGGAAAGTCAACCAACAGTTGAAATTCCTACACCAGAAGAGCCAAAACTTACAAAGTCTAATAAGGTAAAATCTAAACTAGTGAATTCTGATAAGCTAACATCTTCTTTAGATACAAATTTATCCCCTCAAAAAAGTTATCTAGTCTAATCCACAGTTTCATCACCTTTGTATCCTAAAAAATTCCAACCAAATAAGCAGAAATAGGAGGTGCAATTTAAGAAGTTTTTGAACGTTCTACAGTAACTTCACATCAATATCTTGTTGATAGAGGCTTCAAAACAAATGCCCAACTATGTCAAGTTCATGAAAGACATCCCATGCAAAAAGAAGAAGCATAGTAAGTATGAGACTATCGCTTCAACGAAGGAGTGCAGTGCATTCTTACGGAACAATCTACCTTCGAAACTAAAGGACCCTGGAAGCTTTATTATACCTTTTAATATTGGAGAATCTTATTGTGGTAAAGCTTTGTGCGACTTAGGAGCAAGCATCAACTTGATGCCCAAATCTATTTTCAAGCTATTGGGAATAGGTGAAGTAAGACCCACGTCTATGACATTGCAACTAGTAGATTGATCTTTAGCATAATCCAAAGGAAAGATCGAGGATGTTTTGGTAAGAGTTGATAAATTTATTTTTCCTATTGATTTTATTATCTTAGATTTTGAAGTAGAGAAGGAAGTGTCGATCATCCTAGGACGATCTTTCCTAGCCACAGGAAGAACATTAATAGATGTACAAAAAGGTGAACTCACCATGAGAGTTCAAGATGATCAAATAATGTTTAACGTTCTTAAAGCGATAAAATTTCCTGATTCAACGGAAGAATGTTCAGTGATGGAAGAGTTAGAAACTTAAGTTTCTATAGAATAGGAGAACAATTTTGTAGAGGTCCCATTCGAGAAAACTTTAAGGTTTAAGCCAATAGAAGAAGAAAAAGGTAATGAAAACATGGCTTTGATGGAAGCCAATCCGAGAGGCTATGTTCAATTGGCATGGTTTGAACCATTGGAGTTGGAAGCGCGTGAATACACACAACCCAAGTTGTTAATTAAGGAACCGCCTAAACTTGAACTTAAGGTACTTCCTTCCCATTCGAAATACATTTATTTAGGTAAAAATTCTACTTTGCCTGTGATTATTTTAGTAGAACTAAAAGAGCACTAAGAGGAGCAACTAGTGGCTGTTTTACAGAAATTTAAAAGGGCAATCGGTTCGACCATAACTGATACTTGAGGAATAAGTCATTCCTTTTGTATGCATAAGATTATTGCAGAGGAGGGTGAAAGAGCTATAATTTATGGGAAAAGAAGACTTAACCCTATCATGAAAGAGGTAGTGCAAAAGGAAGTGGTCAAATGGTTAGGTGTGGGAATTATCTACCCCATCTCAAATAGTTCGTGGGTAACTTCGGTACAATGTGTGCCGAAGAAATGTGGAATCACGATTTTTGAGAATGAATGTAATGATTTAATCTTGATGAGAATTTTCACGAGTTGAAGAATCTTTATAAACTACAGAAAATTGAACAAAGCTACACAGAAGGGCCATTTCTTATTGTTGTGACATCCCGAATTAGGGCCTAGTCAGAATAGTGGTTTTGAGACCACAAATCTGAGATAAAAATAATTATTATATGATTATTATGAGGTCTATGATATGAATGCATGCTCATGTGAAAGTTTCATGAAGAAATTCTATGCATAAAATGTCTAATTGAATTTTAGGGACCAAATTGAATAAAATGCAAAACTTGCATTCTAGAAGCTTTAAGCATGAAATTGCTTTATATTTTTGAATTAGAGGGTCCTAATTAGCAATTTGACCAATTTCTATAATTTTGGACAAAAATGGACATGCATAGGAAAAATTTGAAAGAAAAACCCTAAGGGCATTTTGGTCATTTGGTAATTAAAAGAATAAAAAGGGAAAATCAAAGCAAAAATGTGTCCATCTTCTCCCTGTGCTAGCCAAATTTCTCAATAGCCATAGCTAGGGTTTTTTTCAACATTTCCAAGCTTGATTGTATGTGCACCTAGCCCCGTTTTTAATGTTCTTTGTATTTTTGAAGTCTTTGAAGCATGATCTACCCATTTCTACCTATATCTTGAGCTAGGGTTCATGTATGAAATTTGACACATGTGTAACATGCATGTATTTTGATGATTGGAGGAATATGAATGTTTGATGCATGATAAACATCTTTTACTAGGTGATTTTTAGTGAAAACACCTATAAAGGGAACTTGTTTGTAAAAGTGTAAAAGTGGGTAGTAATAATGTGAAATAAAGGAAAATGTGGGATGATATGAGCATGGTATAGGTTCGGCTAGGCTTGGGTAACAAATAAAATGCATGCATTTCATTTTACGAGCCTAGGGACTAATCGTAAATAAGTGAAAAGTTAGGGGTAAAAAGGTAATTTTACCAAAGCATGAATGATGGATTGATTTGAATAATTTGATTAATAAACAAGTTAAATTTGGAATTATAGATCAAGGGAAACGTGAACCAGGTCTTGATCGAGGAAAGAATAAAGTATACGACGACTAGGCTCGATTACCATCATTTTGTATCGAGGTAAATGCATATGCAAATAATGTGGTGTTGTAGCATGTTTTTAATGTTTTGATATTATGTGATAAATGTTTTCTTATTATTATGAGTTATATACTTATTGGTTGTTATGAAAGCATAAATGATAATTGGCCGTTACATACGATATCACGAACAAGTACGAAAAAGTATGCCTTGTGCAAGTGAGGAAAATCCTGTTTGAACCTTAGGAATAATCTAGGATACAAGTGACATGTCACTAGGAATTTAGAAATTCAAACTCGTTGAGTTGGTCCGGGTTCGTGATATGTATGAGGCATCCGAGCTCGTTGAGTTGGTCTGAGTTCATTATGGATATGATACATGTAATTAGGTTCCAGGCAATGGTCTTCTGTATCCTATCGGTGGCTAGGTAATCCTTGAGTTGGTCGGATACTTGACAGCTCGTGTGAGCAGCCCATGTAGCTATGCCTTAATCGATAACTTTTGTGAGCAAGCCCGTGAGTAGCTCTATTGCAAGCGTTATAGGTAATGAGGTAGCTTTGGCTACGTATGTATATGTGGCACTTATGTGTAAGTTTTCTACGCATCCAATTGTAACACCCCAAACCCGGCCCAGACGTTATGGCTGAATTCGGCATGTTACATTGAAGTGTTTTAGCGAAAACCGTGTTTTTATTGAAAACACTTCTTAAAATAAAAAAAACCTTAATTAACTTAAAAAAACTCCTTTCAATCACTTGTTTAAAACATATGATTTTATGAAAACATATCATTTTAAAATTTAGTTGAGGAAACGTAGAAAACATACTATAATTTAGGAAACCCATGTTAAACTTTGCGTGTTTCCAACGAATATAATAATAATTCAAGTAATAATAACATAATGAAATCTTGTTACAATCTGGTCTGGAACATACTTAATAAAATAAAAACTTATATGCTTAAAAAAAACCAAGTCCAAATTATCTTGCTAGCTGGCCACCTAGAGTCCCTCCAAACATCGAACCTTCTACTGAGCTTCACCTGAAAATAAAATAAAAGAGGGGGTGGGTTTTTGCAAACTCAGTGTGTACAATCTTCAACACAAAAAAAAAGCATTCCAAAAACCATCATACATCAAACATGCAATGCAATTCCATCCAAATTATCCATCCGCTACACACAAGCTTCTTCCCCCGTCACACCATGTGGGGATATAAATATCGACCCATCCAACCGACACACCAAGGGTAGCCCAGTTGCGAAACTACCTTAATTTACATATTGGGTTTTAAAAGCCGTCGTTGGATCCACGATTATCAAGCAACCATACGATCCTCATATGATTCCTCTGTTCCATAATTCCCAACCCATATGCAACCTAAGCAGAATATCATATGTATGCATGTCACTTACATTCAACACCTGGGGGTATTTTGGTCATTTTTGCCCTTAGGGCTATTTCGGTAATTTTCTCTTAATTAAGGTTTTCACTTACCTTAGCCCGTTAACAAGTCTCGTGAGCTAAGATGAAAGAATACTATGCACCAGGTAGGATTCCAGAGAAGAGGAGGTGGGTCATTAAGACCGCTTAAGTACCAAGCTCTTCCTAGATCCAATCTTAGACATGCATATACCCGTTGCCACACCTTAACCCTATGACTTGTCCACGGTCGCAAATAATTATTAAGTTTTATGTAGTCATCATATTCTAGGCCCAAAACCCCTTATAAGCCCAATCAAATTCACATACCTATATCTGGCCCATTAGGCCGAAATCACCTATATATGGCCCATTGGGCCCAAATCACATTTATTTGGCCCGTGAGGCCCAGCAACTTTTATATTCACTCTCATATACAAATTTCTATCACATAGCATCAATATTCAGTTTTTGCTTATTATGGGCCCAATAGCCCATCGGGCCCATTTAGCCCATTCCGGCCCATATGGCCAAATCACAACCCAAGTCCACGGAATCGCTTGTGGGCCTCAGGAAACCTATCAGTTTCCTCCTCACGAGTGTTCATGCACTCGCAAGACTACCGCAGCTAAACTTTCGACTTTTCGGTATTTCGGCATTTCGGCATTTTGGCTTTTTGACTTTTGCCGATCTACTTGTGTGTGCAGTGAATGCACACACCTGGTAAGCGAATATGCTGCGATTCCCTTAGTAACCAACCTACAAACGATATCACCCTTCAATTAATCGCATGCTTAATATATATCTTTACTAAAATCGAAACCTCACCTTAACATTTCCTTGTGTGATCAGCCCCTTCTTAAATCACTAACCAAGATCAACTCCTAGATCTGCACCAATCTTAACTATTAAAACCAGAATAATAGATGACTCGTATCCAACCCAAGTCCCCTTACCTTAACTATGAACATTCGGAGGAATACTTACCAAAATCGCAAGCACCTAAAAGCAATTTCGGCAAAGAGCTAAGATCCGAGATCCGATACTAATTCCCTACCACAGTTAATTAGAAAGAGTGAAGGACAATAATCGATACTTAGCAAGGAAAATCGATTGGAAGAGCAATACTTGCACTAGATCCAGTCAAAGAGTATTCGGCCCTTGGGGGATTTAGTTTTTCCAGCTTTCAACTTATTATGGTGAATAAGGTTTATTTGGCACGAATAAAAGAAGAAGAGTAGTAGAAGAAATCAGCAAAGAAGATTTTGTAGAGGAGAATAGAAATTGGTAAAAATAAAAGAAAGAAAAGAGTTTTCGGCTTTTAGGGAAGAGTGCTTCTGGCATACCCTTGTATTCGGCACCTATTTATAACACCTATGGCCGAATTCCTCAAGCCCAAGTTCCCATTTCGGCTCCACTTGCTCCTTACTTCTCATCTCCTTATTTTTCTCCCTGATAACCCCTTGATCCTTTCCTTAATTTTCTCTCCTGAACACTTCCCTTGGAGTCCACTTTCACGCCACTTCCAACCTTCTAGAAGGCCAAAATTAAACTCTAAAAATTACTAAGCTAGGATTCGAACCTTGGATCTTCTTGCTTGCCACTAACGCCACCTCCCTACTCCCTAAGTGGCATAACTTAGCCACTCCTCCACAAGGCTTTTTGGTGCTATTTTCCCCTATCTTTATTTAAAAGCCCAACTGCTTGCCAACCCTGATTCTTTTAATAATTAAACGATAATTTCTTCTACCCCTAGATTCGAGCTCAAACCTTAATTAAGACCTACTATAATTATCACTTGCTAGGAATATAAAACACAATTTTTATCAAAATTGAAAACAGAGAAAGTTCAGGATTTCGAGATTTTTGAGGCATTACACCAATAGTATTTCGAGTGTTCAACGAGTAATGCAATGGATGTGATGAAAGTCCCGAGGAGGGCATGTTAAAGAGGTATGGTTATATGATACACTACGATGAGTACAGGTATGTACGCTAAACCTATGAATAATGCCTTGGTAAAGAATGATTTGTGATGAGAAAGTTTATGTGTACATATGATAAGTAAGTCAAAAGATTTAAGTGATGAATAATCTTTATGTATATGTTACTATGTCTTTGCATGTTGATTGCTTACTACCATTGCATATTATTTGCATGTGGAGTTACTAAGCTTTAATGTTTACCGCCTTTCCTTTCCATCCTTTGTAGTTTCGCCAAGCTAGCTCGAGGATCGAAAGCTGTTGGAGTATTCAATCACACTATCAAAAGATTATTGGGTATAGTGAAATTGTTATTTTGAGTATGGCATGTATACGGGACTTGGTTATCTTGTGATATGTGTCATGCTATTTGGCCAAATTGTGAAAGCCTATGATGTTGGTGATTCATTTTATAATGGCCATGTGATATGGCTTATATTTGATCATTGGGTTGTAATCTAATTACCCATGTATGCATGTGTTAGTGTCTTGATGATGTGATATGTTATTACTTGGTGAATGTATGATAAAGTATAGATTAGATGCTAAAAGATAAGGGATGACTTAATGGCTTAAAAATGACTATAGTCATGAATGCATAATTTGAAGTTATGGTAACAAGTTTAGTAATGCATGAAATTGGTGTGGAATGCTTCTAAATGGTGTAACAAAATGAATGTGCAATAGGGTGACATTATGAATATGTGAGAGTGTCATGGTGTTGAATATTTGAGTGTCTAAATATGTCATGTTGCATACTATGAAATATGTTTGAATGTATGAATGATTAAGGGTGACAATTGGCTTGGAAAATAGCCTTTAAACGGTTCACACGGGTAGACACATAGGCATGTGTCTAGACCGTGTGTGACACACGGTCTGCCCCACGGGCTTGTTGAATGGCTGTGTGTCCCCTGCACCCTAATTTTTTGCAAGTTAGTATGCTCAATAGTAAACACACGGGCTAAGACACGGTCGTGTGTGTTGGCCGTGAGAGACACGGCCTACCCATATGGGCATGTACTTTGGCTGTGTGAAGTTTGCACCTTTTAATGAAAAATTCATTTAATTTTAATTGACCACACGGTCTTGCCACGTAGGCATGTGATGCGACCGTGTGACTCTAAATTAATGCTAACGTCATAGTCAGAGAGCTACACGGCTGGAGGACATGGGTGTGTCCCCTGTCTCACACGGATGTGTGGCTTTGTATTAGGGAAAACTTCTCAAACTTTTCTAAAGTCTTCAATTTAGTCTCAAATCCCTTCCAATGGTTGTTTTTGGCCTCGCAGGCCCATATCAGTGACAAATTATGTATGTATAAATGAAGTTGTTTTAAAGAAAAAATTTTATATCCCAATTTTTGCATGAATGACTATGTATGTGTTAGGTAATGCCTCGTATCCTGTCCCAGCTTCGGGTACGGGTAAGGGGTGTTACATTTAGTGGTATCAGAGCTACGGTTTAGTCAATTCTTAGACTATATAACATGTGTTTAAGTCTAGCTATACATGCCATACATATGTTATGATAGTGTGATAACTTCTGACAAATTTTAAAATGTGTTTTCATATAGCAAATGGATCCCGACAGAGCAGTGGCGGATGATGTAGAAAGCAACGCGCCTGCTCCCGCTGCCCTAATTTTTTATTTTGATGATGAATTTGAAATGTTCCATGGATAAATTCATGAGCTTTATGTTGTTATATGATGAAATATGAAAGTTTGATGTTGGGTTTATATGTTGTCTTTGGATTTTTGATGATTTTGAGTAAAATGGGCTAAATTATGAACTTTGTAAATTGAGGGACTAAAATGTGAAATAAATGAAATGTGTGGACTTGTATGAGTGCTATGAATATTCGGCCAAGCATGAGTATATGCAAATTATGTGTATTTTGTGATTTTGTGAATTAAGGACTAAAGTCTCAAAAAGTGAAAATGTGAGGGCTAGTTTGCAAATTACTCTAAATATGTATCTATGGATTATTTTGAATAAATTTGTGATTGAATAAGTTAAATTTGAATTTATTTAGGTCAAGAATTAAAGAAAACGGAATTAGATCAGGGAAAGTCAAAAGTCATCGAGTAGTTGATTCTGTATATCCGAATCTGAACGAGGTAAGTCTATAGACAAATAAATGCACTTGAATTGATTTATTTATGCTTATATGTTATTGAACTATGATGAATGGCTTTATGCCTTGATTACTAGACATATGAGAAAGTATCGATGAATTTCCGACGTCTGAAAAGCCCCATACGAACCTTAGAAATAGTTAGGAAACATATGTCATGATATAGGATCTGATATATGTTTTCGTGTAAGACGACGTCTGGGACATTGGCATCGACTTATGCTTTACGTGTAAGACCACGTCTGGGACGTTGGCATCGTATTTATTTTCATGTAAGACCCTGTCTGGGACAGTGGCATTGATATTTGGTTGCATGTAAGACCACGTCTGGGACGTAGGCATTGTATATTTTATCGAGCTATCCGCGTATCCTTATGTTTTCGAACGGTTCAAACGGGCTTTTCGAGAAAATGAATCAGTATGAGAACATAAATTCGATTCAGTTACGTTCGATATAAGTATCATATTCGATATAGAAAGGTAAGTATATGTTCTTTAATGAACAAAAGATGATATATGGTAGAAGCATGAGAAATTTTGCTATATGTGACATGGAAATTGGAAGATATGAAATGTATATGAATATGGAAGTTATGATAGTTATTACTTGAATTATATGTGATTTGATGATGACTTAATGTTTAATGTGTTAAGTTTATTTGTATATGGCTTACTAAGCTTTTATAAGCTTACTCTGTGTGTCTTTTAACTATTTTTCATATATCGTAGCTACTAGAAGCTCGGGGATCATTGTGGATCATCACCACACTATCGAATTATTTTGGTACTTTGAAATTGTATATATTAAAGTATGCCATGTATAGGCTAGAAGCTATGGGAATATGTTTTGTGATGTACATATCTAGCCATGTAATATAGCTAGTTTGTGTTAAAATTGTAGTTTGATAATAGTATATGATAAGTGATGTTAATGTGAAATTATGGTATGTTTTGGTTGGCCAAAAGAAATGGTAAATGTTGAAAATTTTTGGTAAGTTTTGAGCATTTGATTGATTGATGAATTGAGATTGAAATTTGTTGATAATGTAATGGCATGAATAATGTATGTTTGGTATTGAAATTGGCTGAAATTATGTTTGAAATATGCTTGGTTTGGTGCTTGTAGGTTTGACCCAAATAGGGTTGCAAATTGGCTATTCAAATGGCCTATTTTTATCCACACGGGCAGAGACAGGGGGTGTGTCTCAGTCGTGTGCAACACACATCTATGTTGCACGACCGTGTGTCCTCTGGTGTACCTTACAATTGTAAGTCAGGCTCAAGCACGACCAAGACACACGGGCATGTGGCTAGCCGTGTGGCCTAAGTTAGTGTCGACCATGGTTAGGGCACACAGGCGTGTCTTGTGGCTGTGTGTATAAGTTAGTATGTATGCCCTTTTTTGACATGGCCTAGACACACGGGCGTGTCTAATGCCGTGTGAGGTACACGGCCTGTTCACACGGGCGTGTGACTTGTACAACTTTGAGAAATGTTTAAGTTTTGAAAAAAAATTGTATGAGCTCAGTTTGGTCCCGACCCTTTTCTACTGCATGTTTAAGGTCTCGATGACCTATATAAGGGACTCTATATTGATAGTTGATCTCTGATTCTATGATAATTGTAGCAGCCCGATTTAGACCCTAGTCAGAACGGTGGTTTCGGGACCACGAATCCGAGTCAAAAAAATATTTTAAAATTATTTTTTGTGTTGATTATGTGTGAATTAGCATGTGTGAAATTTTTGTGATTTATTTTTGTCGTTTGAGTGTCCGATTAAGTAAAAGGACTTAATCGTGTAAAAGGAAAATTGGGTGGTAAAGTGTGAAAGGGCTGAATAGTTGTTGTTCTTTTAATATGGAGGTTTTATGTTGCAATTAAACCATAATTTATAATGATGGACGGTTGTGGACAACCATTATAAATGTTTTACATTAAAATACCAAGGTTAAATAAGTAAATTAGGTAATAAAATGTATATAATATAAACATATAATTAAAAAGCCGAAGTCTTATTTTATTTCTCATGACTGACTATGAAAACATAAAGAAAAGAATAAGGTTTCAAGGGTTTGGCCACCTTCCAAGTTTGATTCAAGGTTCGTTCTTACTCAGTTTTTGATAATTTTTACGTTTTTGAGATCGTTGCTTCGAGTACTACAAAACCCATGCTTGAATTTTTTATTTTGATGAATATTTTGAGTTGTGCCATTGTTGAGAGCTTGTGATTTTTGTTGTTTGTTGATGAAATATGAAAGATATGTTTTAGATTAACATGTTTTGTATTGGAGTTTTTGATGATTTTGAGTAATTAGGACTAAATTGCAAAAATAATAATTTGAGGGACTAAAATGTGAAATAAATGAAATATATGGACTGGTATGAACACTAAGAACATTCGGCCAAACATGGGTATCTTGAGATTTTGCATATTTTGTGTTTTGTGCAATAGGGACTAAATTGTAAAAAGTGTAAATATTAGGGGTAAAATGGTAATTTTCCCATTTATATGTTTTTGGACTAAATTGAATGAAAATATGTTTGAATGAGCTTAATTTGAATATGTTTAGATCAAGAACCAAAGAAATCAGATTTGGATCGAGGAAAAAAAAAGTTGTCGACTAGTCGTTTCGTTCCGTTTTACATCGTCCGAGGCAAGTTTATAAGCAAAGACGTACTTAATTTTAATTAAATGCAACTTATATATGCTGGAATGAAATATGTGAATTTATATCTACAATAGTTGAATGTATACAAGCTTGGCTACTATATTTATGAATTTGTTTCGACCGAGTTACGACGTCCGAAAGCCCCGTATGAACCTTAGGAATAGTTAGGATACATATGTCATGACATAAGATTTTGATATATGTGTGCGAGTAAGACCATGGCATCGATATGTGACTCCGATATATGTGTGCAAGTAAGACCCTGTCTGAGACAGTGGCATCGATATGTGGTTACATGTAAGGCCACGTCTGGGACGTTGGCATTGTACGATATATGTGTGATTATCCGAGTGTCCTATCCAATTTTGAATGGTTCATTGGGCATCGATAAGTTGTGATCGAATGTGCAAAAATGAGCTAAAATGATCAGGTATGAATTGGTTTATTACCTATTTGAAATAAAGTGAGTAAGTTACTTAATATTTGTTGCAAAACATGCTTGAAGTAAAGTAAGAATATATGTGAATATGAAAGAAGGTATTCGGCCTTGTGAATAAATAATATGAATATTATTGAAATGATTTTTGAATATATGTAATTGGTGGTATATTCGGCCATTGATATAAATATATATATGATTGTTATACTTTGACTACGAGTATATGCATATATGTGTATGTGTATTTGGTATGATAAAGATGTTTTGGCTTAACCATTGAATGATAGTTTGTTAATGTATCTTTATATATAAAAGTGTTCATTTGGTCATTACTATGCTTATGCATAAGAAGCTGTATTTTAATTCATGAGTATATGTATATGTGTATACATGTATGTGGTCACTTAATGATCGAGCTTTGAAATTGAAAGATGCTTTGATAATATATATATGTATACGGTCATAAATAAGTTATGTGTGGAGTATAAGATAAATGTTAAATCATAGGATTGAAGTTTAAATTGATTATGATAGTATAATTTGGTATAGTTTAACTGAATAGATTATGTTCTTGAATAGTTTATTTGCTTATGACTTACTAAGCTATAAAAGCTTACCCTGTGTGTATGTTTGTTTTTGTTTTATAGATTTTGGATTCAAGTTATGAGCTCGGAAATTGTCAGAGAAGCTTATCACACTATCGACTGTCTTCGATATCTATGAAGTGAACTTTCGAATCTATGGCATGTATAGGCTAGATTTTACTTTTGAAATGTTTGAGTTTGGTTAATGTAACCATGAGCCATGCGAAAATGGGTTAATAATTTATTGTGCTTAGATTTAATGCTTCGTTTTGATAATGGTTGTGTTCTTGGTGGTTCGGCTTTATATATTTTCATGTGAACCATGGTCGGATATAATGGTCATAAAATGAATTAAGGTATTTGATATATTAGTTAGATAGAAATCAAGATATGTGCATGAGGTATATACGGTGTTCTTTCATGGTCAATATTAGTGATATGTATAATTTATGATTGGTTATTATGGTTTAAGTTTATTTGGATATAATATTATGTGTCTAGAATGGAAGGTATTTGTGATATGTGTTTCATAAATTGAATGTGGTTAATGACTTTGAATATGATTAGATTGAACTGGTCATGGTATAATTACAAGTATGTTTTAAGCTTGGTATGATATTTCTGGTTGAATGATTCGGGTATAATGCATGCATAGATAGACATGTATGTGATTTGGTACCTAAGAGTAATCGGCTATATTTTAATGAGAATAAAATTTATTTTGGTTTAGGTAATATATGATATGTTTATATTTGAAAATGGATTACTAAATTTGGCTTTGTATTGAAGTGAAATGATTATGATATGTATATATGTTTAAATGGGTACTAGTTATTTAAATTCAGTGGCCATAGTAATGTATAATCATATACACATATGTGCATAAGTCATGGTTAATATTATAATGAATTGGCCAAGTAGAGACAAGTTGGATATGCTTTTTAGATTTATTTATATACTACTTTGTGGTTCGGCAAATATGATTAAAATGGGTCAATATGCCACTTGTATGCTTGTGTTATATTTATGGTTAAGTAATATGTATTATAAAGATTGGTAATATATGATAAATGAAGTGGACATTGTGATATATGTTATTTATATGAAGTAAAATGATGTATGAATTTATTAATTAAAGTTGGTGCGTATAAACCTTAAGTTGATAGATTAGTTCATATGTAAACCATTCATATACTTTTAATGTTAAGTTTGCAAATATGATTTGAGTATGAAATGAATTATATTGGGTTATAAGCTAAGCATTTAATTTCTATGATTATCTATTTGTATTGTATTAGCAATAATTTGAATAATTAGATAAATGGTATGATCGTAACATGTTAATTCATTTTTAAAATTTTTATTAGATGGTTTACTTTGTAATGAAAGTCTATTTTGAATTGTCTTATGAACGGTAATGCCTCGTAACCCCATTTCGGCAATGGATTTGGGTTAAAGGTGTTACAATAATTATGGAATGATGTTAAATGTTCCATTTTGTTCGGTAATGCCTTTAACCGTAGTTCAGTGACGGATACGGGTTAAGGGTGTTATATTTGGTTGGTATCAGAGCTATAGTTTAGTCGGTTCTAGGACTACCATAGCGTATGTGAGTCTAGCTATACATGCCATATTTATGAACTGCAATAGTGTGATGAATCCTGACATTGAAATGTACTTTTATATAGAAAATGGATCCCGATCGAGCCGTAGCGGACGATGTCGAAAGCAATACGCCTGCTCCAGCGCAAGGGACAGTGCCATCCGATTCTAGACCAATTACGAGTAACCGTGATGGTGAGGCTAAACAAGCCTTCTTTCAGATGATGAACGATTGGTTTAGCCAATATATTAGAACTAATCTGGCCGTATAACAACCTCCACCCCTGGTCAATTCTCCGCAAGCTCCTGTTATACCATCAATGAATCCGATTTAGTTATGTAAGCCTCTGGTAGATAAGATTAGAAAGTATGGAGTCGAAGAGTTCCGAGCTACAACAAATGATGATGTTGAAAAGGCTGAGTTCTGGTTAGAGAACACAATAAGAGTGTTTGATGAATTGTCTTTGAATTTCGAAGAATGTATAAAATGTGCCATTTTACTTTTGAGAGATACGACGTACCATTAGTGGAAAACTTTGATATCGGTAGTTACGAGTGAGCGAGTCACCTAAGATTTCTTCCAAGTCGAATTTCGAAAGAAATACATCAATCAGAGATTCATTGACCAAAAACATAAAGAGTTTCTCGAGCTTAAATAAGGCCGTATGTCTGTCACAGAATACGAGGGGGAATTTGTAAGACTGAGTCAGTATGCTCGTGAATGTGTATCTACGGAAGCAATAATGTGCAAAAGATTTGAAGATGGTTTGAATGAGGATATTCGTTTGTTAGTTGGGATTCTCGAGATTAAAGAATTTGTTGTGCTTGTTGACCGAGCATGTAAAGCTAAAGATCTCGAGAATGAGAAAAGAAAAGCTGATTTTGAAGCTAAAGAGGTACGAAAGAGATCATCGGGCAAGTTATTTCAATCTGCATCAAAGAAATTTTGAGATGATGATAGCCGTTCAGAGGCTAATGTGGGGCATTCGAATAGAGATCATTCTAGATCGCAATCGAACTTCAGAGCTCCAGCTACATCCGTTGCCAGTGTCGAAAATGCTAAATCTGATTGCCATGAGTGTAAGCATTATGGTAAAAGACATCCTGGTAATTGTAGACTGTATGATCGGGCTTGTTTCATATGTAGATCATTAGACCATTTTATCCGTGATTGCCCTGAATCTGTCGAGCAAGAAAGTGTGCAAAATTCGAGACCGAGTGGCAATGCTTCTCGAGGTAGGCCTCTTAAAAATATGGGAAATGTAAGTGGCAGTCAGAGAGGGACAAAAGATACAGCTGTTAGTTCCGAGGCTCGTGCACCTGCCAGAGCCTATGCTATCCGAGCTCGTGAGGAAGATTCATCGCCAGATGTGATTGCGGGTACATTTACTCTTTATGATACTTCTGTGATTGCTTTGATAGATCCTAGATCAACACATTCGTATATATGCATGAACTTAGTGAACAGTAAGACTTTGCCTGTAGAGTCTACTGAATTTTTAATTAGAGTTTCGAACCTCCTAGGCAGATGTGTTTTGGTTGATGAAGTCTGCAAGAATTGTCCGTTAATGTTTCAAGACACTTGTTTTCCGGCTGATCTGATGCTATTACCTTTTGATGAATTTGATATAATTCTGGGCATGGATTGGTTAACTTTCCATGATGTTGTTGTGAACTGCAAACGAAAAACTATTGATTTAAGATGCAAAAATTATGAAATAGTCCGAATTGAATCTAGTGATTTGAATGGATTTTCTGCTGTGATATCTTCGATGAAAACTTTGAGTATTGTAAAAAAGGGTTGTAAAGTCTATTTTGCTTATGTGATTGATTCGAGAGTATCAGAAAAGAATGTTGAATCAGTACCTGTTGTATGTGAAATTCCTGATGTGTTTCCTGAAGAACATTCGGGTTTATCTTCGGTTAGAGGAGTTGAATTTGGCATTGAATTGGTACCTGGTACTACTCCGATTTCGATAGCTTCGTATAGAATGGCTTCGACCGAACTAAAAGAATTAAAGTCTCAGTTGCAAGAATTAACCGATAAAGGATTTGCTAGACCGAGTTTCTCACCTTGGGGTGCTCTTATTCTGTTTGTGAAAAAGAAAGATGGAACGATGAGAATGTGTATCGATTATTGTCAGTTGAACAAAGTGACTATCAAGAATGAGTATCCTCTGCCCCGTATTGATGATTTGTTTGATCAGTTGAAAGAAGTTACTGTGTTTTCAAAAATAGATTTGAGATCAAGCTATTATCAGTTGCGAGTGAAAGACTCAGACATTCCAAAAACTGCTTTCTGAATGAGGTACGGACATTATGAATTCTTAGTTATGCCTTTCGGATTAACTAACGCACCTGTTATCTTTATAGATTTGATGAATAGAATTTTCAGATCGTATTTAGATCAATTTGTTGTCGTATTCATTGATGACATATTGATTTATTCACGAGATGAAACCGAACATGCCGAGCATTTGAGAATAGTGCTACAGACTCTGCAAAATAAACAGTTGCATGCGAAGTTTAGCAAATGTGAATTTTGGTTACAAGAGGTTGGTTTTCTGGGTCATATTGTATCAACATCTGGAATCCGAGTTGATTCGAGTAAGATTTCAGCTATTCTAGATTGGAAACCTCCGAGGAATGTCTCTAAAGTCTACAATTTTTTAAGACTTACCAGTTATTATAGACGTTTCGTAAAAGGCTTCTCGATGATTGTGACTCCGTTAACAAAACTGCTTCAGAAAGATGTGAAGTTTGAGTGGTCTGAAAAATGTCAGAACAGTTTTGATCAGTTGAAAACCTTGTTGACTGAAGCTCCGATATTGGTACAACCCGAATCGGGTAAAGAATTTGTGATCTATAGTGATGCTTCGTTGATCGGTATGGGATGTGTTATGATGCAAGAAGCTAAAGTCATTGCTTATGCTTTGAGACAGTTGAAGCCGCATGAAAAGAATTATCTAACACACGATCTTGGGTTAGCCGCGATTGTGTTTGCTCTAAGGATTTGGGGCCACTATCTATTAGGAGAAAAATGTCATGTATATTCTGATTATAAGAGTTTGAAATATCTGATGACTTAAAAAGATTTGAACCTACGATAGAGAAGATGATTAGAACTGCTAAAAGACTATGAACTTGTGATTGATTATTATCCGGGAAAAGCAAATGTTGTTGCTGAAGCTTTGAAATCATTATTTACTTTGCGTACGATGAATGCTCATTTGGTTCTGTCCAATGATGGTTCAGTGTTAGCTGAATTGAAAGCAAGACCTTTTTTCTTACAACAGATTATCAAAGCTCAGAAGATTGATAATGAGATTTTAGCCAAACGAGTTCAGTGTGATTTAGAGTCTGATTTAAATTTCAGAGTTGATAAAGATGATTGTCTGAGATTTTGAGATAGAATTCATGTCCCAAGAAATCTAGAGTTAATTCAAATGATTTTGAATGAAGCTCACAGCAGACGGTTATCTGTTCATCTGGGTAGTACGAAAATGTACACTGATCTGAAACAACATTACTGGTGGTCTAGAATGAAAAGAGATATCTCTGACTTTGTTTCTAAATGTTTGATCTGTCAGCAAGTTAAAGCTGAACATCAGGTGGCATCTGGTTTGTTACAACCGATTATGGTTCCGGAGCGGAAATGGGATCGAGTGACAATGGACTTTATTTCGGGTCTGCCCTTGTCTTAGAGAAAGAAAGATGCTATCTGGGTTGTAGTTGATTGTTTGAAAAAATTAGCTCATTTTATTCCGATACGATCTGATTACTCACTTGATAAATTTGCTGAGTTATACATTTTCGATATTGTGAAATTGCATGGTGTGCCATTATCTATTGTGTCAAACAGAGATCCGAGATTTACATCGCGATTTTAGAAGAAGCTGCAATATGCTCTGGGTACTAAATTGCATTTTCGTACTTCCTTTCATCCACAAACAGACGGTCAATTTGAGTGAATTATTCAGATAATCGAGGATATGTTAAGATGCATTCTTGAGTTTGAAGGTACGTGGGAACAGTATTTGCCTTTGATTGAATTCGCTTATAATAATAGTTTTCAATCGAGTATTAAAATGGAACCTTACGAAGCTTTATATGGTCGCAAATGCCGTACGCCTTTGTATTGGACTGAACTCAGTGAAAATAAGATTCACGGAATTGATTTGATTAAAGAAACCGAATAGAAAGTAAAAGTGATCCGAGATAGCTTAAAAGCAGCTTCCGATCGTCAAAAATCTTATGTGGATTTGAAAAGAAGAGACATTGAGTTTGAGATCGACGATAAAGTGTTTTTTAAAGTATCTCCGTGGAAGAAAGTACTTCGGTTCAGTAGAAAAGACAAATTGAGTTTGAGGTTCATCGGGTCGTATGAGATTATCAAGTGTATTGGGCCCGCAGCATATAGATTGTTATTACCATCAAAGTTAGAAAAGATTCATGATGTGTTTCATGTATCAATGCTTCGACGATACAGATCTGATCCTTCGTATGTGGTTTCTCTATTTGAGATTGAAATTCAGTCTGATATGACTTATGAAGAAAACCTGATCCGTATCTTAGCTCGTGAAGTTAAAGAACTAAGAAATAAGAAAATTTCGTTAGTAAAAGTGATGTGGCACCGGCACGGTAATGAAGAGGCCGCTTGGGAGCTTGAAGATGTTATGAGACAACAATATCCGAATCTATTTAACGGTAAGATTTTCAGGGACGAAAATCCCTAAAGGGGGGAGAATTGTAACAGTTTGATTTAGACCCTAGTCAGAAAAGTGGTTTCGGGACCACATATCCGCATCAAAAAAATATTTAAATATTATTTTCTGTGTTTGTGATAAGTGAATGAGCATATGTGAAAGCCTCGTATGAAAATTTGAATGTTTGTGTGCTTAATTTTGAAAAAAGGACCTAGTCGCGTAAAATATAAAAGTTGTCTGCTGTTTGTTAAAAGTGCCTATTTGATTTGGCTTATTATTTGAGATGTCCTTATGTGGTTAATATTCCATTTACATGGTTAATGGACACTATTGGCCTTGTGTTTATTGATTTATTAGTTTTATAATAAAGGGCAAATGGTAAAGTAATTATAAAATGAATTATAATTAAAATAAGGTATGAAAATAAGTCATTATTCATGTTCTTCAACCGAAAATCATAAGAAAATAAAAGAAAAAGACTACCTAAGGTTTGACCATTGAATTCCTTGATTAACGTATGGATTTCATTCGGTTTTTGATAAGTTTTTTATGTTTTTATAATCGTTGCTTTGTGTTTTACTAAGCCCATGCCTCAATTTCTGATTTAGATGATGAATTTGAAATGTGCCATGGATAAATTCATGAGCTTTATGTTGTTATATGATGAAATATGAAAGTTTGATGTTGGGTTTATATGTTTTGTCTTTGGATTTTTGATGATTTTGAGTAAAATGGGCTAAATTGTGAAATTTGTAAATTGAGAGACTAAAATGTGAAATAAATGAAATGTGTGGACCTTTATGAGTGCTATGAATATTCGGCCAAGCATGAGTATATGCAAATTATGTGTATTTTGTGATTTTGTGAATTAAGGACTAAAGTGTAAAAATGTGAAATGTGAGGGCTAGTTTGCAATTTTTCATAACTATGTATCTATGGATTGTTTTGAATGAATTTGTGATTGAATAAGTTAAATTTGAATTTATTTAGATCAAGAATTAAAGAAAACGGAATTAGATCGAGGAAAGTCGAAAGTCGTTGAGTAGCCGATTTCGTATATCTAAATCTTTACGAGGTAAGTCTATATACAAATAAATGCACTTGAATTGATTTATTTATGCTTATATGTTATTGAACTATAATGAATAGCTTTATGCCTTGATTACGAGACATCTGAGAAAGTATCGACGAATTTTTGACGTCCGAAAAGCCCCGTACAAACCGTAGGAATAGTTAGGATACATATGTCATGACATAGGATCCGATATATGTTTTCATGTAAGACCACGTCTGCGACGTTGGCATCCTATTTATTTTCATGTAAGACCCTATCTGGGACAGTGGCATCGATATTTGGTTGCATGTAAGACCACGTCTGGGACGTTGGCATTGAATATGTTTTCTGAGCTATCCGTGTATCCCTATGTTTCCGAACGGTTCAAACGGGATTTTCGAGAAAATGAATCAATATGTGAACATAAATTTGATTCAGGTATGTTCGATATAATTATCATACTCGATATTGAAAGGTAAGTATATGTTCTTTAATGAACAAAAGATGATATGTGGTAAAAGCATGAGAAATTTTGCTATATGTGACATGGAAATTGGAAGATATGAAATGTATATGAATATGGAAGTTGTGATAGTTATGACTTGAATTATATGTGATTTGATGATGACTTAATGTTTAATCTATTAAGTTTATTTGTATATGGCTTACTAAGCTTTTATAAGCTTACTCTGTGTGTCTTTTAACTATTTTTCAGATATCGTAGCTACTAGAAGCTCGGGGATCATTGTGGATCATCACCACACTATCGAATTATTTTGGTACTTTGAAATTGTATATATTAAAGTATGACATGTATAGGCTAGAAGCTGTGGGAATATGTTTTGTGATGTACATATTTAGCCATGTAATATTGCTAGTTTGTGTTGAACTTGTAGTTTGATAATAGTATATGATAAGTGATGTTAATGTGAAATTATTGTATGTTTTGGTTGGCCAAAAGAAATGGTAAATGTTGAAAATTTTTGGTAAGTTTTGAGCATTTGATTGATTGATGAATTGAGATTGAAATTTTTTGATAATGTAATGGCATGAATAATGTATGTTTGGTATTGAAATTGGCTGAAATTATGTTTGAAATATGCTTGGTTTGGTGCTTATAGGTTTGACCCAAATGGGGTGGCAAATTGGCTATTCAAATGGCCTATTTTTGTCCACACAGGTAAAGACATGGGCGTGTGTCTCAGTCGTGTGTGACACACGGCTATGTTGCACGACCGTGTGTCCCCTGGGGTACCCTACAATTGTAAGTCAGGCTCAAGCTCAGCCAAGACACACAGGCGTGTGGCTAGCCATGTGGCCTAAGTCAGTGTCGACCACGGTTAGGGCACACGGACGTGTCTTGTGGCTGTGTGTATAAGTTAGTATGTATGCCCTATTTTGACATGGCTTAGACACACGGGCGTGTCTAATGTCGTGTGAGGCACACGGCCTGTTCACGCGGACGTGTGACCTATACAACTTTGAGAAATGTTTAAGTTTTGAAAAAAAATTTGTATGAGCTCAATTTGGTCCGACCCTTTTCTACTGCATGTTTAAGGTCTCGATGACTTATATAAGGGACTCTATATTGATGGTTGATCTCTGATTCTATGATAATTATGAAATGATGTTAAATGTTTCATTTTTTTCTAGTAATGCCTTTAACCCTAATCTGGCGACGGATACGGGTTAGGGGTGTTACAATGAGCTTGTGATTGATTATCATCCCGATAAGGTAAATGTGGTTGTCAATGCCTTGAGTAGAAAGTATTTATTTTTTTTGAGTGCTATGAACGTACGATTAACCCTATCTAATGATGGTACAATTCTAGTAGAGTTAAGAGCTAAACCGACTTTTCTTCAACAGATTTGTGATACTCAGGAAGCTGATAAAGAGTTACAAGCTAAGAAAGCTCAGTGTGAGTCGAGTAATGAATCAGATTTTCAGAGAGATTCTGATGGTTGTCTGAGGTTCCGTGGAAGGATTTGTGTCCCAAAGAATGCTGAGTTGATTCGGAATATTTGCATGAGGCTCATAACAGAGGTATGTCATTTCACCCGGGTAGCACGAAAGTGTACAATGATTTAAAGAAAATGTATTAGTGGAATGGCATGAAAAGAGATATATCTGAGTTTGTGTCGAGGTGCTTGATTTGCCAGCAAGTAAAGGTCGAACACCAGGTACCTTCAGGTTTATTCCAGCCTATTCTAGTTCCTGAATGGAAATGGGACCGAATTACTATAGACTTTGTAACAGGCTTGCTGTTGACACCAAGAAAGAAAGATGTTGTATGGGTTGTGGTTGACAGATTGACTAAATCGGCTCATTTTATACCAGTATGTGTTGATTATTCACTTGATAAGTTAGCCGAATTGTATATTTCTAAAATTGTGAGACTTCATGGAGTACCTTTATCGATTATTTCGGATAGAGATCTGAGGTTCACTTCGCAGTTTTGGAAGAAGATACAAGAAGCTTTGGGTACAAAGTTGAATTTTAGTACCACTTTTCATCCACAGACTGATGGACAATCTGAGAGAGTAATTTAGTCACTTGAAGATATGTACAGATGTTGTGTTCTTGAATTCCAAGGTAATTGGGAAAAGTACTTACCTTTGGTTGAATTTGCTTACAACAATAGTTATCAATCGAGCTTGAAGATGGCACCCTATGAGGCATTGTATGGGCGTAAATGTTGTACACCTTTTTATTGGACTGAACTTATGGAGAATAAGATACATGGAGTTGATTTGGTTAAAAAAACCGAAGAAAAGGTGAAAGTAATTCGTGATTATTTAAAAGCGGCATCAGATAGACAAAAGTCGTATGCAGACTTGAAAAGAAAGGAAATTGTGTATCAATTCGGTGATAAAGTATTCTTGAAAGTGTCTCCATGGAAAATTGTTTTGAGATTCGAAAAAAAAGGCAAGTTGAGTCCTCGTTTTATAGGACCGTATGAGATTACCGAGAGGATAGCCTGTTGCTTATCGATTGGACTTGCCGACTGAGTTAGAAAAGATTCACGATGTGTTTCATGTATCCATGTTGCGCTGATATAGATCCGATCCTTCCCAAGTGATTGTACAGAGAGAGGTTGAAATCAGACCAGATATGACTTATGGTAAGGAACCGATTAAGATCTTGGATCAGAAAGTCAAGCAATTGAGAAACAAAAGCGTTGCTCTTGTGAAAGTTTTATGGAAAAGACATGGGGTTGAAGAGGCTACATGGGAGCTCGAGGAGGCTATGAGGAAACAATACCCAAACCTTTTTACTGGTAAGATTTTCGAGGACGAAAATCCCTAAAGGGGGAAGAGTTGTGACATCTCGAATTAGGGCTTAGTCAGAATAGTGGTTTTGAGACTACAAATTCGAGATAAAAATAATTATTATATGATTCTTATGAGGTCTATGATATGAATTCATGCTCATGTGAAAGTTTCATGAAGAAATACTATGCATAAAATGTCTAATTGAATTTTAGGGACCAAATTGAATAAAATGCAAAACTTGCATTCTAGAAGCTTTAAGCATGAAATTGCTTTAGATTATAAATTAGAGGGTCCTAATTAGCAATCTGACCAATTTTTATAATTTTGGACAAAAATGGACATGCATAGGAAAAATTTGAAAGAAAAACCCTAAGGGCATTTTGGTCATTTGATAACTAAAAGAATAAAAAAGGAAAATCAAAGCAAAAATGTGTCCATCTTCTCCATGTGCTAGACAAATTTCTCAATAGCCATAGATAGGGCTTTTTCCAACATTTCCAAGCTTGATTGTAAGTGGTCCCTAGCCCCGTTTTTAATGTTCTTTGTATTTTTAAAGTCTTTGAAGCATGATCTGCCCTTTTCTAGCTATATTTTGAGCTAGGGTTCATGTATGAAATTTGACCCATGTGTAACATGCATGTATTTTGATGATTAATGGAGGAATATGAATGTTTGATGCATGATAAACATCTTTTACTAGGTGATTTTTTGTGAAAACACCTAAAAAGAGGACTTGTTTGTAAAAGTGTAAAAATGGGTAGTAATAATGTGAAATAAAGGAAAATGTGGGATGATATGAGCATGGTATAGGTTCGTCTAGGCTTGGGGTTACAAAAAAATGCATGCATTTCATTTTACGAGCCTAGGAACTAAATCGTAAGAAAGTGAAAAGTTAGGGGTAAAAAGGTAAGTTTACCAAAGCATGAATGATGGATTGATTTGAATAATGTGATTAATAAACAAGTTAAATTTGGCATTAGAGATCAAGAAAAATATGAATCGGGTCTTGATCGAGGAATGAATAAAGTATACGACGATTAGGCTCGATTACCATCATTTTGTACCGAGGTAAGTGCATATGCAAATAATGTGGTGTTGTAGCATGTTTTTAATGTTTTGATATTATGTGATAAATGTTTTCTTATTATTATGAGTTATATACTTATTGGTTGTTATGAAAGCGTAAATGATAATTGGTTGTTACATACGACATCACAAATAAGTACGACAAAGTATGCCTTGTGCAAGTGAGGAAAATCCCGTTTGAAACTTAGGAATAATCCAGGATAAAGTGACATGTCACTAGGAATTTAAAAATCCAAACTCGTTGAGTTGGTCTGGGTTCGTGATATGTATGAGGCATTCGAGCTCGTTGAGTTAGTCCGAGTTCATTATGGATGCGAGCATTCGAGCTCGTTGAGTTGGTCCGAGTTCATTATGGATACGATACATGTAATTGGGTTCCAGGCAATGGTCTTGTGTGTCCTACCAGTGGCTAGGTAATCCTTGAGTTGGTCGGATACCTGACAGCTTGTGTGAGCAGCCCGTGTAGCTACACCTTGACCGATAGCTTTTGTGAGCAAGCCCGTGAGTAGCTCCATTGCGAGCGTTACATGTTATGAGGTAGCTTTGGCTACGTATGTATATGTGGCACTTATGTGCAAGTTTTTTGCGTATCCAATAGTATTCCGAGTGTTCAACGGGTAATGCAATGGATGTGATGAAAGTCCTGAGGAGGGCATGTTAAAGAGGTATGGTTATATGATATACTACAATGAGTATAGGTATGTACGCTAAACCTATGAATAATGCCTTGGTAAAAAATGATTTGTGATGAGAATGTTTATGTGTACATATGATAAGTAAGTCAGAAGATTTAAGTGATGAATAATCTTTATGTTTATGTTACTATATCTTTGCATGTTGATTGCTTACTACCATTGCATATTATTTACATGTGGACTTACTAAGCTTTAATGCTTACACCCTTTCCTTTCCATCCTTTGTAGTTCCACCAAGCTAGCTCAGGGATCGAAAGCTATCGGAGTATTCGATTACACTATCAAAAGATTATTGGGTATAGTGAAATTGTTATTTTGAGTATGGCATGTATAGGGGACTTGGTTATTTTGTAATATGTGTCATGCTATTTGGCCAAACTGTGAAGGCCTATGATGTTGATGATTCATTTTGTAATGGCCATGTGATATGGCTTATATTTGATCATTGGGTTGTAATCTAATTACCCATGCATGCATGTGTTAGTGCCTTGATGATGTGATATGTTATTGCTTAGTGAATGTATGATAGAGTATGGATTAGATACTAAAAGATAAGGGATGACTTAATGGCTTAAAAATGACTATAGTCATGAATGCATAATTTGAAGTTATGGTAACAAGTTTAATAATGCATGAAATTAGTGTGGAATGCTTCTAAATGGTGTAACAAAATGAATGTGCAACAGGGTGACATTAAGAAGATGTGAGAGTGCCATGGTGTTGAATATTTGAGTGTCTAAATATGTCATGTTGCATTCTATGAAATATGTTTGAATGTATGAATGATTGAGGGTGACAATTGGCTTGGAAAATAGCCTTTAAACAATTTACACGGGTTGACACATGGGTATGTGTCTAGACCGTGTGTGACACACGGTCTGCCCCACGGGCGTGTTAAATGGTCGTGTGTCCCCTGCACCCTAATTTTTGCAAGTCATATGCTTAGTAGTAAACACACGGGCGTGTGTCTTGGCCGTGGGAGAGACACGGCCTACCCACATGGGCGTGTACTCTGGCTGTGTGAAGTCTGCACCTTTTTATGAAAAAATCATTTAATTTTAATTGACCACACGGACGTGTGATACGGCCGTGTGACCCTAAATTGATGTTGATGTCATAGTCAAAGAAATACACGGCTGGAGGACATGGGCCCGTCGAGAGCACACGGGCATGTCCCCTGTTTCACACGGGTGTGTGGCTCTGTATTAAGGAAAATTTCTTAAACTTTTCTAAAGTCTTTGGTTTAGTCTCGAATCCCTTCCGATGATTGTTTTGGGCCTCGCAGGCCCATATCAGGGACAAATTGTGTACGTATGAATGAAGTTGTTTTAAAAAAAATTTATAGCCTGGTTTTTGCATGAATGACTGTGTGTAAGCTCGGTAATGCCTCGTATCCTGTCACGGTCTCAGGTATGAGTAAGGGGTGTTACAGTTTCCTTTTATAAATCAGATGTTATATTGATTGGCGGGTAACAAATTTTACTGTTTCTTTGATGAATATTTGGGATATAACCAAATAGTTGTAGTCCTAGAAGATCAACACAAAATGACTTTTACTTGCCCGTAAGGTATGTTTGCTTTTAGGTTAATGTCTTTCAATATATCTAATTCTCCTGCAACATTTCAACGATGCACGATGGTAATATTTACTTCTATGGTTAAAAATTTTGTTAAGGTTTTCATGGATGATTTTTCTATTTTTTGTAATACTTATGATGTTAGTTTGAATAACATGGCTAAGGTACTGAAAAGATGCGAGGAGACAAATCCTGTCCTTAACTAGGAGAAATGCCACTTTATGGTTAATGAGGGAATTGCCTTAGGACACAAAATTTCCAGAAATGGGATCGAAGTTGATAAAGTGAAGGTGGATATAATTGAAAAATTACCACCACTAGTCATTGTTAATGTAACACCCCTAACCCATATCCGTTGTCAGAACAGGGTTTCAGAGTATTACCGAAACATTCAGAATATTTTCAAATAATTCTTATAAATTACTATTCATCTACCGAGATCATTCAAAACGTCTCTTAATTGGACCCTTGAGGCCAATATGAGCATTAGAATCAAGTCGGGACTTAATCGGAAACTCATAAAATTTTTCGTGACATTTCAAAATGTTTCGAAGTACAGGGCTCACACACCCTTGTGGTCTAGGGACATGCCCGTGTGGTCGAGCTGTGTATTATACACGCACGTGTCCCCCACCCCGTGTAACTCTCTGACTTTTAAGGCATAAAGAAATTGAAGTCACACGGCCAAGTCATACGCCTGTGTGCTAGGCCGTGTGGAAAATTTTATTCTCGAAATTTAGGTGCAGTTTTCACACGACCGTGTAACACGCCCGTGTTCAAGGCCATGTCAACCACATGGCTAAGACACACGCCCGTGTCTCTACCTGTGTGCCTAATTTTGAGCATTCTGTTTCTCATTTTTAAGGTGCAGGGGACACACAGCCGGACCACATGCCCATGGGACAAGCCGTGTGTCACACACGGCCAAGACACATGCCCGTGTGTATACCCGTGTGGACAAAATAAAGCCATTTCCTAGCTTCATTTGTCACCCAAAACTTACCATTTTCCTGCACCAAAACTCACAAACATATATCCACCAATCCAATATCATAATATTCACATAAATTTAGCCATCAACCATGTGGTATTATCTCATGCATCAAAGGATATAAACTTACTCTTATCATACACTTATATGCTATCATAATTCCAAAACTAATACATAATAAGCACTTATGTGATTACAAAATGTTACTTCAAAAATAGTCAAACTTAGACCACCACTAGCCACTCTAATGGTTAGGTTACAAAACAACAATTACAATCCATCATTGACCAAATAAGCTTATACATGCCATTATACCATAATGAGATTTCTATTTATACCAAAATAAGATAGTGGATAGTGTGATGACTGCTCCAACTGACTTCCAACCTTCTCAAGCTTTAAGCACTATAAAACAGGGAAAATTAAATGGAGTAAGCATTTTATGCTTAGTAAGTTCGTATACGGAAAATAAACTTACCATTCATATTTATCAATACAAGTATACATAGTCATACTTTCCATAAATTTTGGATGAGTTTACCTAAACACAAACACTTAATCAAACAAGTTAATCACATAACCACATATAAATATCAAGTAAACATAGATGAGCTCATCACATTACAAGCTTCCATTAATTTCACCTTTCCATACTTCAAGAGTCTTTTCTGTCGAACTATTGAAGTTTCAATGGATGTTCGGGTAATATGCACATGTGCAAAAGTTTCTTGAGCTGTACATTTTGCAGTAGGATTACCAGTCCAGGCTAAATCCTATCTGTAGCATATGCTCTAGGGAGCTTAATATGGATTACCCCTCCGGGCTAAATCCAATTTATAACCTAAGCTCAAGAGGGCTTACATTAGAATTACCCATCCGGGCTAAATTCTATTTGCAACATATGCACTATTATTCTTAACCCATCGAAATTCAACATTCAACCAGAACATGATAATTTGTCCATATTACACAACTTAAGACTATTTCATTTTGTATATATCATCTCACACATATCAACACAATCATACAATTCAATTCAAGCATATTAACATACATTTTTAAGTTACACGAACTTACCTTGAAAATAGTTCGTATTTGAATTTCAACTAATCCGAAACCTTTTACTTTCCTCGATCTGGTTCCATTGTTGGTCTTTCCAGATCTATATGGGTAAATTTAACTATTAATCTATCACATTTCATATACATTTGCATCTTATTACATCCTAGGCAAAATTACCATTTTGCCCTTATCTTTTTCAAAAATTATGATTTCTTCCTTAGGCTCAGAAAATGAAATTCATAAAATTCAACCCTCATTCCAAGCCTAGCCAAAATTTATATATTACAATTACAGCACATACATTTCACAAATTTCAAAATTTTCCATGGGTTTTACCACTTTTTCATTTTAGTCCCTAAATCAATTTTTTATTAAAAATTTCTTTGTAAAAGTTGCTTATCTGTGAATAACTTTTCATTTTCTACCATAAATTTCTAATTTTCAGTGTATTCATCTATGACCCAAATTTCATACCTGATAAATTTTTAAATAAATCCCCTAAATAGAAAGATTAGGCTATCCCAGTTCCAAAAATACAGAAATTACTAAAAATGGTACTTGATTTCATACCTTATTGAGTTTGAAAAGTTTTCTTCCTCTCTCCTAGGGTTTCCATAGAAAAAATTGGGGAAGATGATATGAAATTAGATGATTTTTTCTTTTTAATTAATTATCATCTATTAATTTTATTGATTTCCAATTTAGTCCCAACCCTTTTCTAATTTTTTCCATAGATGAGTCATTAAAGTATCTACTAACTACTCTTCAATGGTCTAATTACCATAAAAGGACCTTAAGTTTTGAATTCCATAGCTATTTGATACCTATAGCTACTAGAACCCAACTTTTTCATTTTATACAATTTAGTCCTTTGCTTATTTAAACACACAATCGGTAAAATTTTCTTACCAAAATTTTCATGTGACCTTCCTATCATGATGCCAACCATTAAATAAAATAAAATAAATTTTTATCTTTGGCTCAGATTTGTGGTCCCGAAACCGCTGTTCCGATCTCACAAAAAAATGGGCTATTATAGTTAAAGGAGTTCAGATTTTCTTAGGCCATATTGGATTTTACCGACGATTTATAAAAGGTTTTTCAAAAATTTCTAAGCCTTTGTGCATGATGTTAGAAAATGATACTATTTTTGAGTTTGGCAAAGTATGCTTGGAAGCTTTTGAAAAATTTAAAAGTCGGTTAATCTCAACCCCAATAATTGTTATACCTGATTGGAACTCTCATTTTGAGTTAATGTGTAATGCAAGTGATTTTGTTGTTGGAGATGTGATGGGTCAAAGAAGGAAAAAAGTATTTCACCCTATCTACTATCCAAACAAAACTTTGACAGGAGCCCAACTCAATTACACGGAAACTGAAAAAGAACTCTTTGCTATAGTTTTTGCTTTTGACAAGTTCCATTCTGATATCATAAGTACGAAAGTCATTGTTTTTATTGACCATGGGACCATTAAATACTTACTCACAAAGAAATATACTAAACCAAGGCTAATTCGATGGATACTTTTTCTCCAAGAATTTGACCTTGAGATCCAAGACAGAAGAGGTGTTGAAAATCAAGTAGCTGATCATCTGTCAAGGTTGGAATAAAATGAGGTAACTCATTCACTTGTTCCAATTAATAAAAAATTTCCTGATGAGCACATCTTTGAGGTAAGCCGAATCATGAAATACTTTGGTTTGTTGATTATGCAAATTATTTAGCATGTGAAATAATACCTTAAAAAATGACATACCAAAAAAGGAAGAAATTCCTTCATGATAATTAGTATTTATTTTGGGAGGATCTATTTTTGTTTAAACAATGTGCAGATAACATAATCAGGAAGTGCGTAACCGGAAGTGAAACTAATGAAATCTTGTACCACTAGCATTTATCTCAAAGTGGGGGACACTTTGGTGGTTCTCGTACTACAGCGAAGATTTTACAAGTAGGATTCTTTTGGCCTACAGTGTTTAAGGATGCGTATGCATATATGAAAAATTATGATAGATGCCAAAGGATCAGAAACATATCAAGGAGGAACGAGATTCCCTTAATAAACATTTTAGAGGTAGAATTATTTAACGTATAGGGCATTAATTTTTTAGGCTCGTTTTCTTCTTATTGTAACAGGTATATCTTAGTAGTTGTGGATTATATATCCAAGTGGGTTTCAGCTGAAGCATACCCAACGAATGATGCTAAGGTTGTAACATACCGAAATAGGGCCTAATAAGGACAGTGGTTTTGGGACCACAAATCCGACATCAAGATATTTATTTTATGATTATTCTAAGACCTAGAATATGAGATTATGTATGTGTTAAAGTTTCATGAAGAAATTTTTTGAGTAAGGTGTCTAATTGGAAATTAGGGACTAAATTGAATAAATTGCAAAACTTGGATTCTAGAAGCAATTTGTATGAAATTTCTTTAGATTATAAATTAGAAGGTCTTGGGGAGCAACTTTCCCAATTTTTAAGTTTTTCCACAAAAATGGGCTTGCATGGATGAAATTTTAAAGAAAGGACTTAAGGGCATTTTGGTCAATTGGCTTTCTAATGAAATAAAATGGAAAAAATAAGCCAAAATCAGCCATTTTCTTCTCCATAGCTGCCGAAAATTTCATGCTCTTCATAGCTAGGGTTTTCAAGCTTTCCAAGCTCAATAGTAAGTGCTCCCAAGCCCCGTTTTTAATGTTCTTTTTATTTTTGGAATCCCAGTAGCTTACTCTCTCCATTTCTACCCATATTTCATGCTAGGGTTCATGTTTAAAAATTTACCCATGCATGAGTTGCTTCTATTTTGGTGGATTATGGAGGGATATGAAAGTTGAAGGTGTGATAAACATCTTTTCGTAAGTGATTTTCATGAAAAGCCCTTGTAGGGACCACTTTGCAAATGTTTTAAAATGTGTGGTAGAAATGAGAAAATAATGGAAAATGTGGGCTGCCATAAGAGAGAAAAATGTTCGGTCAGGCTTGGGTAAGATAGAAATTCCATGTGTTTCATTACACGAGCTTAAGGACTAAATAGTAAAAATGTCAAAGGTTAGGGGCAAAACGGTCATTTGGACCGGGTAGAAATTAAACTTGAAAAGTGTAATGTAGTGAATTAATGATATAATTTTGTTGTTATAGACCCCGAGGAACAAATTTCGGAGGTCGATCGAGGTAAACGCAAGGTTTCAGAATAACAGAAACACAGCTCCGAAACAAATACCAGGTAAGTTTGGATAACTCAAATTAAGCCTATAAAATGCATAATTGTATGTTTTCTGAATGCATGATAATTGCATTGTTGATGGCATCAAAATGCATGAATTGCATCTTTAATAATGAATTGTTGGAAAATGTCTCGGTTGAGGTTGAAAAGGGAATTCGATGGATAAACCATGATTTACATGAGACTTGAGATCCTGCATGTGTTGCAGGAAAGGATTTAGCTGGACTCGTAATCCGAAGATCTCAAGTATAAAAAGGATCTAGCCTGGACTGGTGTTCCTTGAGTGATCGAGCCTCTCAAAGAATATGTGTGCATTGTGGATTTAGCCCCGTCGGGTAATCTGGTTAGGGTCTGAATTTAGCCTGGATTGGTAATTCAAATCTGAGCTCATTAAGAGTGTTTGTCATTATAAGGGATTTAGCCTGGACTGATAATCCCAACATCACCTTAAGAGTTTATATTATGGGGTTTAGCCTGGACTGGTAATCCCGCCGTAAGATGTGAGGTTCGCAGGAGTGCATACGGAAATGATCATTCGTACAAATTGATGGTAAATGGATGATCCATCGAGATTTCCTAGAAACTCAACGGGACTATCACAAGGAATATGTATAGATGATATGTTAAATGATGAGCTTATCTAAGATGAATTACATGGTGCATTGATATATAACTAACTCGATGGTTGAGTGCATGTGATAGGGAAACTATCCTATGCTTGTTGGTTTCATTGCCTAATATGGTTGTATGCTAAATAATCGGTAAGTTTACTTTCCAGTTATACGGGCTTACTAAGCATGTAAATGCTTACCCCTCTCTTTTCCCTACTTTTCAGAGCTCAAGGACTCATAAGGATTGGAAGACAATTAGAGAGTCAACACACTATCAACTAGACAAGCTTTGGTATAAAGACATTTCTATTTTTGTCCAATGGCATGTACAGGATTTTTGAGTATTTTGTTATATATGTCATTTGATTTGCCTAATGAAGGCATATAAAAATATGTTTATCTTTTTTTTTTTATGGCCATGGGAATTGGTTCATTTTGAAGTAGGCTATGCCCTACAAATCTATGCATGTTTATATTTATATGCGATGGCTTAGTTATAATTGGCAATGAGTTATAATAACGAGCCAATCTTAATATGTCAAGCAGACATATAAATCATTAAATGCAAGATAACAATTAAGTAGCATGTATGAAACCAATGACATGAGGTTCACATGTAATGAGGTTAATCAAAATTTCATATTTACAAATGAATAATTTGGCCCAAATATGCACTATAGTAATCTATAAGTGTAATTGGCTAGTAGAGGGTGACTTAAGGCTTGGAAAATAGCCTAACAAGGTCCACATGGGTAGACACACGGGCGTGTGTCTAGGCCGTGTGTGACACACGGGCTACTCCCATGGGTGTGTGCTATGACCGTGTGTCCCCTGCACCTGAAATTTTAAGTCAGCATAGAGCATGGGCTAAGCACACGGGAGTATGCCTTGGCCGTGTATATTTAACAAAATGGTGAGGGTGAAGACAGTGTAGCACACAGGCTAAGCCCACGGGTGTGTGCCTTGGTCGTGTTGCATACTGGAAAAAGCCCCACAAGCGTGTTCTAAGCCCCACGGGCGTGTTACACTTCAACTAAGGGAAAATTTCCTAAAGTGCTCCAAGTCTATCGAATAATTTCGATTTTGTTCCGTACTACCCCTAGGAGTGTTTTTAGGCCTCGGAGGCTTGTATAAGAGACAAAGTGCACAGGTTTGAAAGGTGTTAAATCACAAGCGAAATTCAGTAACCCAATTGAGTAAGTTTGTAAAGGTGAATTACCGGTAATGCCTTGAACCTTATTCCGATGTCAGATACGGGTGAGGGGTGTTACATTTAGAGGTATTAGAGCTACGATTTTGTCAGTTCTAGGACTACCGTAGAGGATGTTAAAGTTTGCTATACATGCCATATTTTGAATCTTGATAGTGTGACATCTCCTAAATTGTTTAAATTTTTTTGAATATAGTAAATGTCTTCTAATCGAGCACAAGATGAGTCCAAGGGAGCCGAGAGCCATGCTCCAGCTTCCGTACAACGAGTTGTATCTAGTAGTAGTAGGAGACTTATGTCTAACGGCCGAGAAGAGGCCTGAGCTACCTTCTTTGATATGATGGATGAATGGTTTGTGGATTATCTAAGGAATCCCCCCAACATACCACGATCGCCCCCGTCCCCTAACCAACCTAATGAGAATGTACCACGAGGTATAGCACCGGTAAGAATCGGTAAGGCCCCTGTAAACAAGCTTAGAAAGTATGGGGCTGAGGAATTCAGAGCAAAAGTCGATGATGACACTGAAAAAGTCGAGTTCTGGCTTGAAAATAATACACGGGTGTTAGATGAATTGTCATGCACACCCGAGGAGTGTTTGAAGTGTGTTGTGTCCCTCTTGAAGGATACTGTATACCACTGGTGGAAGACCGTATCCTCGGTAGTGTTGAAGGAAAATATTACATGGAATTTCTTCTAAACAGAGTTTAGGATGAAATTTATTAGCCAACGGTTTTTAGACTCGAAGCGAAATGAGTTCCTGAAACTCAAACAAGGGAACAAGATTGTAACGGAATATGAGAGAGAGTTCGTACGGCTAAGTCAGTACGAAACTGAATGGGTCCAAACTGAATCAGAAATCTATAAACACTTCGAGGAGGGTCTGAATGAGGACATCAAATTGTTGATCGGAATTCTTAAAATACGGGAGTTCACCGCATTGGCTGGTCGGGCCAAGAAAGTCGAGGAGCTTAATAACGAAAGAAAGCAAGCAAAGAGAGAGGCTCGAGTTGCGATCAAAAGGACCAGTGATAAAACACTCTAATTCTCCACAAAGAAAGATAGAAGCCAGCATGAACACTCCACTTCATCAGTAGGATATTCAGGTAGAGCGAAGGGTCCTAGACGACGAAGTCAAAAGTCTTCCTCCCCGATGATGACTAGTGTGGGGAGTGTAGATGATCAAAAGCCAAAATGTAGGAGCTGTAACAAATTTCACTTCGGAGAGTGCCGAGTAAAAAGTGGTGCGTGTTTCAGATGTGGCTCTATTGACCACTTTCTTAGAGACTGCCCAGATCGAACGAAAAAAGAAGTGGAAGTAACCCTGAATTCGAGTGCTCCTATGGCACGAGGTAGACCTCCAAGATACCCTGGAAGTGCTAGTGGCAATCGAGTCGTAGCTAAAGATACTGCAAGACCAGAAGTTAGAGCCCCGGCAAGAACGTATACAATACGCGCTTGAGAGGAAGCCTCTACTTCTGACATTATCACGGGTACTTTTTCCCTTTTTAATACGAGTATTATTGCTTTAATTAACTTGGGGTCGATGCATTCTTACGTTTGCATGAGATTGGTGTCTACTATGAATATACTCGTTGAACCTACGAAATTTGTTATTAAAGTGTCGAACCCATTAGGCAGATCGGTTCTAGTTGATAAAGTCTGTAAGAATTGTCCTTTGATGATTCAAGGTCATTGTTTTCTGGCTAACCTTATGTTGCTACAATTTGATGTAATACTTGGTATGGATTGGTTAGCCCTTCACGATGTAACTGTGAATTGTGGTAGTAAGTATATTAATTTAAAATGTCTTGATGGTGAGACTCTACGGGTCGAATCAAGAGAATTGGGTTCACCGCCGAATGTAATCACGACAATGGTTGCCCAGAGGTACATGAGGAAAGGGTATGAAGCTTATCTTGCATTTGTACTGAACACTAAGGAAACAGAGTTGAAGATCGAGTCTATGCTGATAGTATGTGAGTATTTAGGTGAATTCTTAGAGGAATTACCAGGATTACCTCCTGAGAGAGAAATTGAGTTTGGTATTGAATTGGTGCTAGGGACAACTCCTATTTCTATCGCTCCGTATAGAATGACACCAACCGAGCTAAAAGAGTTAAAAGCACAGTTGCAAGAGTTGATGGATAAAGGATTCGCAAGGCCAAGTTTTTCACCTTGGGGTGCCCCCGTGTTGTTTGTAAAGAAGAAAAATGGTTCAATGAGATTATGTATTGATTATCGGCAACTGAATAAGGTAACCATAAAAAATAAGTATCCTTTACCTAGGATTGATGATTTATTCAATCAGTTGAGAGGAGCCACTGTGTTCTCTAAGATAGACTTGAGGTTTGGCTACTATCAGTTACGTGTCAAGGAATTGGATGTGCCAAAGATAGATTTCAGGATGAGGTATGGTCATTACGAATTCCTTGTTATGCCGTTTGGGCTGACGAATGCACCGGTCGTATTTATAGATCTAATGAATAGGATCTTTCAGCCATATTTGGATAAGTTTGTTGTTGTTTCATTGACGACATCTTGATTTATTCCAAAAATGAGACAGAACATGCGAAGCACCTGAGAATTGTATTGCAGACTTTGCGAGAAAGGAAATTGTATGCTAAGTTTAGCAAGAGTGAATTTTGGCTCCAAGAAGTTGGATTTTTGGGTCATATTGTTTCGGGTGAAGGCATCCGAGTTGATCCAAGTAAAATCTCTGCTATTATTGATTGGAAATCGCCTAAAAATGTAACCAAAGTTAGAAGCTTTTTGGGCTTAATCGGTTACTATTGAAGGTTTGTAAAAGGATTTTCTATGATAGCGACTCCGATGACGAGGTTACTACAGAAGGATGTTAAGTTTGAATGGACGGAAAAATGTCAGCAAAGTTTTGAGAAATTAAAGACATTGCTAACTGAAGCTCCTATTTTAGTGCTACCTGAATTGGGAAATGAATTCGTGGTCTACAGTGATGCATCTTTAAATGGATTGGGCTGTGTGCTTATGCAAGATGGCAAGGTGATAGCCTATGCTTCACGGCAATTGAAGCCTCGCGAGAAGAATTATCCGACCCATGATCTAGAGCTTGCTACGATTTTTTTTGCCATAAAGATTTCGAGGCATTATTTATATGGTGAAACGTGTCGTATCTTTACAGACAACAAGAGTCTGAAGTACTTTATGACTCAAAAAGAATTAAATTTGAGACAAAGGAGATGGTTAAAATTAATTAAGGATTATGATCTGATCATTGACTACCATCCAGGAAAGGCGAATGTGGTCGCCGACGCTCTGAGTAGAAAATCCTTATTTGCTTTGAAAGCCATGGATACTCGTTTGACATTGCTTGATGATGGTTCGGTCTTGGCAGAGCTAGAGGCTAGGCCAACATTTTTACAGGAAATTCATGATGCTCAGTTTAATGATGGTGACTTGCAAGCAAAAAGGGCTCAATATGAGTCAGGGACTAAATCAAATTTCTGGATTAGTCCTGATGGGTGTTTGATGTTCAAAGAGAGAGTATTCGTACCTAAAGACGATGAACTTATCCGAAAAATATTGCAAGAAGCACATAGTAGTCGTTTGTCTATTCATCCGGGAAGTACCAAAATGTACAATGATTTGAAGAAAATGTATTAGTGGAACGGTATGAAAAGAGATATTTCTGAGTTTGTGTCAAGATGCCTGGTGTGTCAGCAAGTTAAAGCTGAACATCAAGTGCCTTCAGGTTTGTTTCAACCTGTGATGGTTCCCGAATGGAAGTGGGACAGAGTTACCATGGACTTCGTGACAGGATTGCCTTTGACTCTGAATAAAAGTGGGTCGTAGTGGATAAGTTGACCAAGTCGGTTCATTTTATTCCGGTAAGGACAAATTATTCCCTTGATAGATTGGCCGACTTATACGTTTCTGAGATAGTAAAATTGCACGGAGTACCATTATCGATTATTTCAAACAAAGACCCAAGGTTCACTTCGAGATTCTGGAAAAAGCTACAGGAAGCCTTGGGGACGAAGTTGAGTTTTAATATAGCTTTTCACCCTCAGATCGATGGTCAGTCTCAGCGGACAATTTAGATTCTTGAAGATATGTTGCGATATTGTATCCTCGAATTTCAGGGTAGCTGGGAAAAATACCTGTCATTGGTAGAATTTGCCTACAACAATAGTTTCCAAACAAGTTTGAAAATGGCACCTTATGAGGCCTTGTATGGCAGAAAGTGTCGAACTCCATTATATTGGACAGAACTTAAGGAAAATCATATTCATGGAATGGATCTGATTAGGGAAACTGAAGAAAAAGTTAAAGTAATACAAGACTGTTTAAAAGCGGCATCGGATAGGCAAAAGTCTTATGCTGATCTGAAAAGAAAAGAGATTGAATTCCAAGTTGGGGACAGAGTATTCTTGAAGGTGTCTCCATGGAAGAAGGTGTTGAGATTTGGTCGGAAAGGTAAATTGAGTCCGCGATTTATCAGACCTTACGAGATCACTGAAAGGATTGGACCATTAGCCTATCGCTTGGCATTACCACCCGAATTGGAAAAGATTCACGACGTATTCCATATATCCATGTTAAGATGATATCGATCAGACCCCTCTCATGTGATTTCACTAGAGGAGATTGAGATTAGACCAGACATGACTTACGGAGAGGAACCAATCAAGATTTTTACCCGAGAGGTTAAACAGTTGAGAAATAAAAGTGTGACTTTAGTAAAGGTTTTATGGCACCGACATGGTGTGGAAGAAGCTACATGGGAACCAGAAGAAACCATGAGAAACCAATATTTGAACCTGTTTACTGGTAAGACTTTCAGGGACGAAAGTCCCTAAGGGGGGAGAAATGTAACATCCTGAAATAGGGCCTAGTCGGGACAGTGATTTTGAGACCATAAATCTGACATCAAAATATTTATTTTATGATTATAATGGGACCTAGAATATGATATTATGCATGTGTTAAAGTTTCATGAAGAAATTCCTTGAGTAAGGTGTCTAACTGGAAATTAGGGACTAAATTGAATAAATTGCAAAACTTGGATTCTAGAAGCAATTTGTATGAAATTTCTTTAGATTATAAATTAGAAGGTCTTAGGGAGAAATTTTCCCAATTTCTAAGTTTTTGGACAAAAATGGGCTTGCATTTATGAAATTTTAAAGAAAGGACTTAAGGGCATTTTGGTCAATTGGCTTTCTAATGAAATAAAATGGGAAATATAAGCCAAAATCAGCCATCTTCTTCTCCATAGATGCCGAAAATTTCATGCTCTCCATATCTAGGGTTTTTAAGCTTTCCAAGCTCAATAGTAAGTGCTCCCAAGCCCCGTTTTTAATGTTCTTTGTATTTTTAGAATCCCGGTAGCTTATTCTCTCCATTTCTACCCATATTTCATGCTAGGGTTCATGTTTAAAAATTTACCCATGCATGAGTTGCTTGTATTTTGGTGGATTATGGAGGGGTATGAAAGTTGAAGGTGTGATAAACATCTTTTCCTTAGTGATTTTCATGAAAAGCCCTTCTAGGGACCATTTTGCAAATGTTTTAAAATGTGTGGTAGAAATAAGAAAATAATGGAAAATTTGGGTTGCCATAAGAGAGAAAAATGTTCAGTCAGGCTTGGGTAAGATAGAAATTCCATGTGTTTCACTACACGAGCTTAAGGACTAAATAGTAAAAATGTCAAAGGTTAGAGGCAAAACGGTCATTTGGACCGGGGGTAGAAATTAAACTTGAAAAGTGTAACGTAGTGAATTAATGATATAATTTTGTTGTTATAGACCCCGAGGAACAAATTTCGGAGGTCGATTGAGGTAAACGCAAGGTTTCGAAATAACCGAAACAAAGCTCCGAAACGAATACCAAGTAAGTTCGGATAACTGGAAATAAGCCTATAAAATGCATAATTATATGTTTTGTGAATGCATGATAATTGCATTGTTGATGGCATGAAAATGCATAAATTGCATATTTAATAATGAATTGTTGGAAAATGTCTCGGTTGAGGTTGGAAAGCGAATTCGATAGATAAACCATGATTTACATGAGACTTGAGATCCTGCATGTGTTTCAGAAAAGGATTTAGCTTGGACTGGTAATTCGAAGATCTCAAGTATAAAAAGGATCTAGCCTGGACTGGTGTTCCTTGAGTGATCGAGCCTCCTGAAGAATATGTGTGCATTGTGGATTTAGCCTGGACGGGTAATCCGATTAGGGTCTGAATTTAGCCTGGACTGGTAATTCAGATCCGAGCTCATTAAGGGTGTTTTTTCGTTATAAGGGATTTAGCCTGGACTGGTAATCCCTACATCTCCTTATGAGTCTATATTATGGGGGATTTAGCCTAGACTGGTAATCCTACCATAAGATGTGAGGTTCGCGGGAGTGTATACTGAAACGATCATTCGTACAAATTGATGGTAAATGGATGATCCATCGAGATTTCCTAGAAACTCAATGGGATTATCACAAGAAATATGTATAGATGATATGTTAAATGATGAGCTTATCTAAGATGAATTACATGGTGCATTGATATGTAACTAACTCGATGGTTGAGTGCATGTGATAGGGAAACTATCCTATGCTTGTTGGTTTCATTGCCTAATATGGTTGTATGCTAAATAATCGGTAAGTTTACTTTCCAGTTATACAGGCTTACTAAGTATGTAAATGCTTACCCCTCTCTTTTCCCTACTTTTCAGAGCTCAAGGACTCATAAGGATTGGAAGACAATTGGGGAGTCAACACACTATCAACTAGACAAGCTTTGGTATAAAGACATTTCTATTTTGTCCAATGGCATGTACAGGATTTTTGAGTATTTTGTTATATATGTCATTTGATTTGCCTAATGAAGGAATGTAAAAATATGTTTATCTTTTTTTTTGTATATGGGCATGGGAATTAGCTCATTTTGAAGTAGGCTATGCCCTACAAATCTATACATGTTTATATTTATATGCGATGGCTTAGTTATAATTGGCAATGAGTTATAATAATGAGCCAATCTTAATATGTCAAGTAGACATATACATCATTAAATGCAAGATAAGAATTAACTTAGCATGTTTGAAACCAATGACATGAGGTTCACATGCAATGAGGTTAATCAAAATTTCAATTTACAAATGGATAATTTGGCCCAAATATGCACTATAGTAATCTATAAGTGTAATTGACTAGTATAGGGTGACTTAAGACTTGGAAAATAGCCTAACAAGGTCCACATGGGTAGACACACGGGCGTGTGTCTAGGCCGTGTGTGACACATGGGCTACTCCTATGGGTGTGTGCTATGACCGTGTGTCCCCTGTACTTGAAATTTTAAGTCAGCATAGAGCACGGGCTAAGCACACGGGCGTGTGCCTTGGCCGTGTATATTTAACAGAATGGTGAGGTTGAAGTCAGTGTAGCACACGGGCTAAGCCCACGGGCATGTGCCTTGGCTGTGTTGTATACTAGAAAAAGGATACAAGCGTGTTCTAAGCCCCACGGGCGTGTTACACATCAGCTAAGGAAAATTTCCTAAAGTGCCCCAAGTTTATCGAACAATTTCAATTTTGTTCCGTACTACCCCTAGGAGTGTTTTTAGGCCTCGGAGACCTGTATAAGAGACAAAGTGCACACGTTTGAAAGGTGTTAAATCACGAGCGAAATTCAGTAACCCGATTGAGTAAGTTTGTAAAGGTGAATTACCGGTAACGCCTTGAACCCTATCCCATCATCGGATACAGGCGAGGGGTGTTACAAAGGTAGTCACGTGATTCCTACATAAGCATGTGTTTACATGGTTTGGGACTCCTAGAGCTATAATTAGCTATGAAAGATCTCACTTTGTGAACAAATGGCTTAAGTGGTTGCTTAACAAGGACGATGTGAAACACAAAATTACCACTACCTATCATCCACAATCAAATGGGCAAGTTGAGTGGGTAAACTGTAAGATCAAAGGTATCCTTTAGAATGTAGTATGACCTAATAGAAAAGATTGGTCTCAAAGGCTCGATGATGCTCTATGGGCCTATCGAACTGCTTTTAAGACACCGTTAGGAATAACTCCTTATCGATTAATCTTCAGAAAGGCGTGTCATTTGCCACTTGAGTTGGAGAATAAAGCTCATTGGGCTTTGAAATAATTAAATTTGGATCTTAAGCAAGCAGATGAGAGAAGAATGTTACAGCTTGATGAGTTGGTAGAATTGAGGTTATTTTCATACGAGAATGCCAAATTGTGTAATGAAAAATCTAATAAATGGCATGATAGTCGTATACAACCTCATGAATTCAAAGAAGGTTAGAAAGTATTGTTGTTTAATTCAAATCTAAGGTTATTTCTTGGAAAGCTCAAATCCCAATTTTGCCACCACTTTCCTTCCCTCCTTACCTTGCTGCCCAAGCATCTCTTGTAGCTAAATTTTTTGCTAAAAGTTCACCCTAATTTACTACTATATAAACCCTTCTCTACTATCGTATTCCTGACACTATTCAAAGCAATCAAATTCAAACCCTAGCCACTTATTTCTTTTTTCTTGCCGTCTGCCTCAAATCTTGAAGAATCTCCCCAAAATCTCCCTTTTGTTGCAAAACTCTCCTATCACCGCAACAACCTTCTCGTTGGAGCACCTATCGCCAGAGCAACCCTATTGTCGGAGCAACCCTATCGCCAAAGCAACCCTATTATTGGAGCAACCCTATCGCTTCTACAAGCTTATCGCCGCTACAACCTCCTTGCTACCATCCATTGCCGATTTATTCTCCCTTCCTTTTGCCAAAATTCTGCCTATTTTTTGGGAAAAGTCACCATGTCTCACAAAAGAACTAGATCTTCCAATACCCTTGCCAAAAATCCAATTTTGATTAAAGATGAGGAAGAAAAAGAAAGGTTTGATTCCATCTTCAAAAATCAACCCATGATGCAGAAAAAGGTTTCAACTTGGAGAGTGATGACAAGATGCTTGTACCCTTGTCAATTCGAAAGACAATTGATGCTCTCAATTGGAACTATTTATGTGTTGCACGATCACCACCTGAAGAGGAATTAGTTCGAGATTTCTATGGCAATTTAACAGTGTCAGATTCTACTAAAGTTCTTGTTCATAAAAAAGATGGTACCCCTTACATCTAACTCCATTAATGATTTGTTTAATCTGTTTGATGTTGAAGAAGATGAGTACTTTGCCATAATTAAAAATATAAATTAAGATTTTCTTCAACAAGTGCTTAACGTTGTTACAAATTCGGGATCCAACTGAATGAACCAACCGAAGTAGAAACTAATGAGTCGTCAAATAAATTTGAACCAGAAGCTGACTAAGTTGATGAGACAGAAGAAGCAGAATCTGAAGAAGAATCGAACAATCCTGAACCGATAAAGAAACTAAACAACTTTGAACCAAGTGTGAAGCCGAATTCTGATGAGCTAGTTGAACCAAGTGTTGATCCTGAATTGACTATTCCTATGCCCACTTCTTCAAATACTATAAAGAAATTAGAATTTTCAATTATGATGGATATGTGGAAATTTATGCATAACCAAAAATAGATTTACTGGAAATATGTGGAGATTAGAGATGATTCAATCAAGAATACTTTTAAGAACATCTCTAATAGTTTTTTTTTCCTCAGTTCTCTGATCATATCTTCGAACCATGGAAGGAAGAGGATGATTATGTAAGTGGGAACAAGGATGCAAAGGAGGAAGACAAGAGGGATAAGTCAGATAAATAAAAGGGGGAATTTCTTGTCCTTAGTATTTATTTCTAGGAATCCCTTTTTATTTCTTAGTTAGTATTTTGCTTTCGCATAATAAATAGGAAATTGTTATCGCATGTGAATATGGTATGCGAATTGTGAAAGTATACATATCGAATCAAATAATAAAGTGATAAGTGAGATCGTCTCCACAAGGATCGAATTTGGTATAGAAATGGTCAAGTTATGATAATGATTAATCTTATGGAAAAACCGAGTTAGGTATGTATTTATAAATTAAAATAATAAGGATGAGTGCAAAATGTATACTGACTAATATTGGAAAATGCTAAGGTAAAGAAAGAGTAAAAATGCAATGAAAATTACAAGAATGATAACATAACTATTAATAAGTATATGAACAAGCAAACAACTAAGTATGCTATAGTAAAGATTCTATGGCAAAAGATAAGGGTTATGTGATGTTAAATGGAAAGGTGGGGATTACTAGGAATCTACTTTTCTTGTCAAAATTCAACTCAAACATCATTTTCGTCATTGTAATTCATGATGGAATAGATTAGACATAATGAAAGAGCATAGGGAAGACAACGTTCGCTTTCCATTCCATATTCCAGTTGCACAGTGTCCTGCGATGGTTGAGAGGGACTACTTTCGTCTTCCTTTTTCTGTCTCTACTCAACTGCTACCCTATATTTTTACCTAAGGATCTTTTTCTTTCTTTGTCCATCCTTTAGGGTTTCTTTCTTTGGCTTTTTATAAGCTTTTTCCCTAGGGTAAATCCAACAACCTAAGTTTATCTTCTCCTTTTTTAAATTCTTTTTCAACAACCCATGATTATCTTCTCCTTTTTTAAAATTCTTTTTTCTAGGATAAAAACTAATAGCTCAGGATTATCTTCTCCTCTTTTTTTTAGGCAGACTTTTTTGGTATAAGTATAGTTGAGCTAAAATTGGTATGCGTTGAGTGTTGACTTGGTCTTATTAGAATTGCTACGACATTCGTACTGACAAAATGTCCAGCCTTTTGCCCCACCAAACCTTCACTCCTTTATTTCTTGTTCCTTAACCTACACCTACCAAACCACCAAACACAGCCCTACCACAAGAAACTAAAAGTACCTAATATTTAAACGTAGCCCAAGTTCTAATACAATGCTAAAAATACTAATGAAATGACTTAAAATGCAACTAGATGTACTTAAGTACAAACAATTAACTACATCTAAAGGCATGAAATATAACTCTTTTCAAGAGTTATCACATCCACAAACCTGAGTTATTACTTGTCCTCAAGAAAAATATGCATGCATGCATAAATGCCAATAGTTTTCCAGTGCACCAAACCAACTCATACTGCCAGGCTATTCAAATAACAACAAGTACATCAGTTCTCAGCAATCTGCCTTTTTCCTAAAACTTGTTTGAGTGTCAAAGGGTTGCTCAACAAAGGCAGTGTAAAAATTTCTTCCTAAACAAAGAATCTCCTAAGTACTCATGTATTCTCTCTTTTGGCCTATAGTAACCATCTTCTAATTTACTTAGTTCATTTATTACCTAAACATAAGTTACTTGCTTTAAACCCACTTAGAATATATTAATCATATTTATGTTTTTCTCTTCTTCTTTTTTTGAATGGTATGATTATTACAGGATTCAGCATGTCACAAATTTTTTTGACTTGACAATCATAGTGGAGCATACACTGAATTGTCGAGTACTGTCGAGTACCCACTCATGTTACAATTTAAACCAAAAGTCAACCATAAAGCTCAAAATTTTGACTAAAAAGATGGATTGAGCATACAACTACCTCCTTAGCTACTTAGTCCTTTTTGCTACAGTGGAATGCCCCTAATTTTATTTCCATGAAACACACTCTTGCTTAGATTCACCTTTCTAATCAATAGCACGATGGAGCAAAAAATTTAATGCTGACCTACTTGACAATTCTAAACATTGGAGTGCCTATTGTTCTTTATTTAAATAATGTTGTGGTAATAAAACTAATGCTTGGCTTTAAAAATCCCTAAGTTCATTAAAAGATACTTACTATATGCCCTCTAAAAAAAAAGCAAACATATTAAGTATAAGACATCCTATTTTTAGGAATTAATTTTCAAGCATATTAACCTAACCTAAATTCACCTAATCCACTGTCACATGTTCTAGGTATATCGAAAAATGTAAACTCATTATCGAACATCATAAGTATAAAGTGTCCTTCTAATAGACAAAACAGTACTTCGATTGTTACAATGCAATGGCAAAACATCTATATTATATAAAGTGTAACCTAAATGCACAATACACCCCCAAACCGAAGGGATGCATTGTTATTAATGCATGTGCATGCAACAAAAATATAGCTATGGACAGACAAATGTCATGGCAAAATGAAATGAAATGCATGATCATCAAAAGAAAAAAATTATCTGGCTTGGACTATATTGTAGGTACTTTACTCAGTTCTTCGTGTGGACTTGTGGGCACTGACCTTGTACCTCATCTTCCTTTTCATAGGGGATACATCTTCACCTTCCTTCCCGGTTTCTGTGGGATTATCAATCAACTGATCAATTACACGATCTTGTGCAATCACAGAGGCTGGTGGAGATCGTGGTATAGAAGTTTTCCCTTTTGTGGTGGCAGGAGTTGTAGTAGTAGTAGGGTCATTCTATCCTTCCTTTCCTTCTTCTTTATCCTACCTAGGCTCAACGGATGTTGACTTCTCGGTTTCCTCAGCAGTTTGTCCAACATCAGCATTTGTCTTTTCATTTACTGAGCCAGGTCTGACAGTAGTAAGAGCTGGTTTTGCTTCAGTCTTAGCAGGTGGGAGCAAAGTTGTGGGGAAGATTGTAACACCCCAAACCCGGCTTGGAAGTTTGGCTCGAATCTGACGTGTCACATTGAAGTGTTTTTCGAAAACCATGTTTCCATTAAAAACCCTTCTTAATAATTAAAAACTTATACCCTTTTTAAACCTTGTTAGAAAACCTCAGCTGAATAACATTCTTAACAACTTTGTAAAAATCTTGGCAGTTGCAGAAGCTTAATTTAAAAACAATTGCGGATACGTGATGTTTTGAACAACAATAGTTACTTTGGAAAACCGTGTTCTAATACTAGCAATTATAAGATCAATAAATAAAATTCCAAATTTGAAATCCAGAATATTACAACGACTTTACTACAACCCACATAAAAACATTTAAAAGTAATAATCAAAACTGTAACATAAATAGTGTGTGTGGCTTCCTCCGAGCCCCTCGCAGCTCCGATCCATCTAAGGCCGGAAATTACCTGAAAGGTTAATACATGGGGTGAGTTTACAAAAACTCAGTGTGAAATCCCCTACTATATAAAAGGAACAGTCAGTCATATAAAAGAATTAAAAGTCTAGCCCTAGCCCTACTTAAGTTTCAGTATCAATTAGGCCTTAGCCCATTATAACAGACAGTACCAGATGGGCCTTAGCCCATTACAGAGTAAGAAACATTATCAGAACTAGAATCAAAATGAGAATCAGAATCAGAATCAGGTGACAGAATCAGAATTAGAATCAGAATCAAAATTAGGTGATGTAATCGAATCGTGTCGTGCATGTAATCGAATCGAATCAAAATTAGGTGATGTAATCGAATCGTGATTGGCAATGTAATCGAATCGAATGTGAATGCAATCCCAACCCATATCCATCCATATACACCCCCGTACCAACCTTAGACCATGTGGGGAGACAACTCGACCCACCCATCTACTACACACCATAGAATTTGCAGCATGGCTACCAGAACAGATATTGTGACAGTCACCAGATACAGATATTGTCGCAGAGCCACCAGAACAGATATTTGTGGCATAGCCACCAGAACGCTTCCTCCATCAATATAACCCAACCCATGCAACATATCATGTATGCAGAATTTCATGCCCATATTTTAATCAAACAATCACAGTCAAGTCATTCATATCACCAACATGTATTCACAATCAAATCTGTCAACCACACAGTCCAAGTCAGTCACTTGCCCACAAGGGCAAAATAGTCATTTAACACCCTAAGGTCTACCCTACAGGGTATTTCGGTATTTCTACCCTACAAGGGTATTTCGGTAATTCTACCCTACAGGGGTATTTCAGTAATTCTACCCTATAGGGGTATTTCAATAATTTTACCCTACAGGGGTATTTCAGTAATTCTACCCTACAGGGGTATTTCGGTATTTCTACCCTACAAGAGTATTTCAGTAATTCTACCCTACAGGGGTAGTTCGATAATTCTACCCTATAGGGGTATTTCAGTAATTTTACCCTACAGGGGTATTTCGGTATTTTTACCCTACAAGAGTATTTCAGTAATTCTACCCTACAGGAGTATTTCAGTAATTTTACCCTACAGGGATATTTCGGTAATTCTACCCTACAGGGGTATTTCGGTAATTCTACCCTACAGGGGTATTTCAGTAATTCTACCCTACAGGGGTATTTCAGTAATTCTACCCTACAGGGGTATTTCGGTATTTCTACCTTACAAGGGTATTTCAGTAAACTAAAGTATTCTAAATAGGGATAACAATACGAATGGGCCTAAAGCCCATTCTCGGCCCAAATGGCCCACATGCTCGTGTGGCTTTTTTAGCCCAAATCTAGCCACAGATATGAGATTCACCTAGCCTAGTCTAATATTTACTACATAATCAAACAACTTATCCAATTGGGCCCGTAGGCCCATTGGGCCAACATGGCCTCTTTCGGCCCGAAGTAGCCATCCTACAGCTAGAGTAGTGAGAAATACACACCTAATAGGACACTGGAGTTAATCCGTGCTTCGAGAACTCTTACCTGACGCCCAACCCAAACGAGCACGCCATAAAGCAAAAGGGATCAGCCAAGAAAGGTACCTTTACTCTCCTCATGGTTCTCTCTATTTAAAGCCAGCTTCGCATCCACTCTTATGTTAGCTTCCCGATGTGGGATCCCTCCATCATCAGAGTTTAAATTCAACACCAACTCTTGCCCCGTTAGCAAAATAAATGCTCTTTGATTGCCATGAGTTTCGAACCCTGGACCTCCTTGCCAACTCTATGATGCCACCTTCCTGCCTCTTATGTGGCGCTACTTTGCCACTAGACCACAAGGCTTTTTGTGGCACAATTTCTCCAACAATATTCTTAAGGCCTACCTACTACACCCAGCTTTTGATTCACCTTAAACAAAAATTTTTGCTGGAGTCCAGGTTTGAACCTAGGACTTCTCCAACACTTCTCAGCACACTTAACCACTAAAATAAGCTTTCATTAACGAAATTTACATGTACAACAAAATATTATAAGCTGCCTTCAACTGCTCCCATGCTCAAGGCCCAAAACTTCTAGGCCCAAATTCAGGGTGTTACAAAGATAGGAAATTCTGGCATTGGCTTCGAGAAATTCTTTTGCAAAGATCGCTTAACTGCCAAATCCCTATCCCTCACGTATGACCAATACTGAGCTTGCAGCTCTTTAGCCTAGACCAACTCTTCAGCTAGTTGGTACTATTGACTTTCAAACACAAACATCCTTTGCTCTAGCTGCTTAAGGGAATTCAATATTTTCCTGTCAAATAAGCCCAGAGTGACTGAAGATGCTACTGTGGGAACGCGCGTAGTAAAAGCCTAACTTTGTTGAGTTGTCGAGACAGTATTAATGCCTCGGAGCTTGGCAAAAACTTCCTTTTTTAGTCCACCCTTATTAGGGGTAATATCCTCAGTATCAGTAAGAGGAACATTAGCAGTCTTGCATAATGCAGTAATGAAAGAAGGAAATTTTCAACTTCCAATATTCTTCTTAGGACAGCGATGGACTTCTTGAAAAATGATCTTCCCCACATTAATCGTTCTTCCTTTTATAATAGAATGCAACAAAAGCATCATTTCCTTGGAAACTATGGTATTGTGTGTGGATTACATAAGTCGACTTTTCAAGAAATGATACCATACTTTCCCAATTGGTTTTGGTGAGGCCCTTTCAACAATGTAGCATTCCTGACTAGAGAAAATCCATTGTGTGCCTTCAACACATAAATCCTTCAAAAATTGTGTCAAACTCCTGGTTGTGATGTTATCTACAAACTCGGTATGTTCATCTTGTACCTCTCTAAGGCCAAGCTGGGCATTTATATGGTCCTCATCAAACAGTACTGAAGTGCCCCGCACGTAGATGAATGGAGAATTAGGGGAGTTCACATGGGCATAGAACTCCCGAACTACTCTGCCCAAGATATCCTCTAGGTGTAAATAGAAAATGCCCCACCCATTCTGCTTTACTATCAATGATACAGACTCGTCATATCCCATGTGGGGTTAGTCCTTAAATAAGAATCCCTGCTCAAAACAAAAGGGATGTTTTAGAATATTATTTGAGTACCTTATGGTCGCAGCAGAGTTGAAGAATGTCTTTGGTTGGGAAACGCCAGTGCGCGATGATTCATCGCTTTTAGAAAGTATTATTGACATGAGCCATTAAGAAAGAATAAAGAGAAATCTTTGGGAGATGTAGTGTAAAGAAAATTGAGTAGAGGATGAAGACAAAGAAATAGTAAAGATGGGAGCTCTATGAGAAACATAAAACGTGAACAGTTAGGGAGAGGGCAATAAGGGGGTTAATAATGACAGTTTTAGAGAAGATGAAACGTGCTAGGAAAGCTTGTGATGAGGTGAGAAGAAAAGAAAGAAATTTTTGGGGAGAAAAGATAAAATGACCTAGCCCTACAATATAAGTTGTCTTCCTAAGGCTTCCCAAAAAAATTATTAAGTTAATCTACTCAAGGAACCTCTTATTTAGACTTTCCTACCCAGTCAACCCTTGATAATTTAACACCTCATCACCCAATTTGCCACAACATAATGCTCCTCTGTAATGCTACGACAATCATCCTCCCAATACACACTAATAAGTTTGGTCCGTTATCCTACCTTTGAAAAACTGCCTAATGTATAAATTTTAGAAATGAAATGACATGAAATAAAAAAAATTAGCAGATAATCGATGAACAGAAATAACTAAAAAAATGAATTCAAAGTAAGGCAAATAAATAAAATAAAATAAAAAATTTCTAACCAAAGCATTTCGAAGGTCAATGTTTTGCTTGTCATGCTCCACATGAGCACCCTAGTATTGCTTCAAGCGTTGTCCATTAACTTTGAATGAAACACTCATTTTCATGTCTTACATAATAATAGCTCCATGTGAGAATACTTGAACTACTTCAAAAGGACCTAACCAGCAAAATTTTAATTTACCAGGGAATAATTTGAGTCCAGAATCAAATAGTAATACATGTTGTCCTGGTTCAAATTGTTTTGGCATAATTATGTTATTATGCCATCATTTTGTCTTTTCCTTGTATAGTTTAGCATTTTCATATGCTTGTGCCCAAAATTGTTCCATTCCATTCAACTTTAACAATCTTGTATTGCTAGCAGCAACCCAGTCTATATTTAGCTTCTTGATACCTTAAAATGCTTTGTACTCAAGCTCAACAGGTAAGTTACATGGCTTACCTTACATATTGGAATCCTATATCATTTCATTGTTATTTCTATTTCTCTCTTTCTCTCATCCTTCTATTTATCCACATACTTTTTATTTTGCTTCACAATTTCGATCTATTCATAATCAGATTGGTTTTGTCTTTTACTTAATGCAAAAAAAATTCAGTTGCTATAATGATATGACCAATATATCATATCTTGACTGATTCTTTGGATCCAGATAATCTGAAGCGATGAGTTGGTTATTAGTGCTATAGTTATTAGCTTTAAACGCAGTCTGATAGGCCTATAAAGCTTCATCTAGTCTAGTGGATCAATCCTTACGAGATGGGTTCACTACTTTTTCCAAAATTTGTTTAATTTCTCTATTAGAAATCTCAGCTTGTCCATTTTTCTAGGATAATATGCCATAACAATCTTATGATTCACCCCATAACTACGCAAGGCATTGGCCATCGATTTACAATCAAAATGGGATCCTTCATCGTTGATAATAGCTCTAAGTGTACTAAATTTTATAAAGATATTCTTACGTAGGAACTTCAGTACTGGCTTAGCATCATTAGTAGCTAGGGCTACTACTTCTACCCATTTAGAAACATAATCTACTGCCAAAAGTATGTACAATTTGCCTACTGATAGTGGAAATGGACCCATAAAGTCTATTCCCCATATATCAAATAACTCAACCTCCAGTATACTTTGTAGCGGCATTTCATGTCTCCTAGATAGATTCCCCATTCTCTAACAACAGCCACACAATTGACAGAATTCATGAGCATACTTGAATAGATTTGACCAATAGAATCCTGACTGAAGTACTTTAATAGTGGTTCTCATTCCTCCAAAACATCCTCCATAAGGAGCTAAATGACAATGCTACAAAATATAGTGTATTTCGTTATCAAGGACACACTTTTGAATGATTTTATCAGCACAATGTTTAAATAAGAAGGGTTCATCCCAATAATAGTGCTTAGCATCATGAAAAAATTTCCACCTTTTATGGGTGTTTAAATCAGGCGGCATCACACCACATACTAAGAAATTCACTATATCGGCATACCAAGGTAATGCCTTGGCAACTAACAATTATTCTTCTGGAAAATATTATTTAATGAAGTTACTACCATCTTCATTACCCTATTCTAACATTGATAAATGATTATCCACTTGGTTTTTTGTCCCCTTTCGATCCCGAATTTCCAAGTCAAACTCTTGTAGTAACAGTATCCACCTAATCAATCTCAGCTTGGCATCTTTCTTACCCACCAAATACTTAATGTTTGAGTGATATGTGTAAACTATGACCTTGGTACCCACTAGATAAGGACAAAATTTATTGAACATGAACACCACAACTAACAACTCTTTTCCGTGGTGGTATAATTAAGTTGTGCATCAGTTAGAGTTCTGCTATCATAATATATTGTACGTATTATTTTGTCTCTCCTCTGCCCCAACACTACCCCCAGGGCATAGTCGCTGGCATTGCACATGAGTTCAAATGGCAAGGTCCATTCTAGTGCTACTACAATTGTTGCTACTACCAATCTTTTCTTTAATTCCTCAAAAGTAACTAAACAGTGTTCATCAAAATCAAAGGATCTATTTTGCTCCAATAGTGTGGACAAGGGTTTAGATATCTTTGAAAAATCCTTAATGAATCTTCTATAGTGTGTTCAATAGTGTGGACAAGGGTTTTGCTCCAATACTTCTAACACCTTTGACACTGGTGGGAGGTGGCAATTTTCTACTACTTCAATTTTTGCTCTGTCTACTTCAATTCCTCACTCTGATGTCCTATGCCCTAAGACAATTCCTTCATGAACCATGAAGTGACATTTTTCCTAGTTCAAGACAAGATTTATATCTTTATAGTGGTACAGAACCAATTCCAGATTTTTCAAACAATCTTCTAAATCATTGCCAAATACAGAGAAATTCTCCACTATATCTGAGAATATGACCATCATACAACGCTAAAAAGTTATCGAGGCATTACATAATCTAAATGGGATTCGTCTAATCACAAAAGTGCCATATGGACACGCAAACAGAAATCAAATTATACCCTGAATAACCGTCCAAAAAATAGTAGAAAGTTTTCCCTTCTAACCTGTCCAACATCTGATTAATAAATGGAAAGGGGAAATGGTCCTTCTTAGTTGCCTTGTTAAGCTTCTGATAATCCACGCACACTCTCCATCCTATGACCATGCGAGTTGGTATGAGCTCATTATTTCCATTGCTAACCACTATGACACCTCCTTTTCTGAGGACACATTATAAAGAGTTTACCCATGAGTTGTTTGAGACTAGGTAAATAATGCCAGCATCAAGCCACTTGATAATCTCTTTCTTGACAACTTCTTTCATTATAGGATTCAATCTTCTTTGCTGGTCAATAGACTTGCTGTGGTAATCCTCTAACAAGATTTTATGCATGCAAAACACAGGACTAATTCCCTTTTATATCAGCAAGGGTTCATCCTAACACCTTCTTAAATTATCGTAGGACTTCCAACAACTTGACCTCTTGTTCAGATGTCAATTCCCTAGAAATCACAAGCAGCAAGGTGCTGTTATCTCCCAAGTATTCATATTTTAAATACTGTGGCAAAGGTTTTAACTCCGGTGTAGGAGGTTCCTCTATAGAAGGTTTAGGAGGCTTGAACAAATGCTTCGATAAATCCAAAGAGTTAAACTTTTTCCCTAGTCTCCCCACTATCTGTTTGGCTTCTATGAATTCATCGAGTTCTTATAAACTTATTTCATCAATCCTTTCTAATAAGTCTTTGTTACTATCAGAATTGTTACGGCAAAGTCTAGTGAATTCCTCATGGCCAGCTCACCTTTCTGTATGTCAATTAGAATTCTACCTGTATCAATAAAAGGTCATACAAGAATAATTGGCACATTTTGATCAGCTTCAAATTCTAAAATAAGGAAATCAATAGGAAAGATTGTAACACATCTAACCTATATCCGTCATTGGATTAGGGTTACGAAGTATTACTGATCAACTAGAAACCTTTCCTTTACATCATTGCTCACACGAGCTGTGGGTCAGAATGTAAGCTACACGATACTGCTCACACGAGCTATGGAGTATCCCTAACAAATGCAGGACCTCAGCCATTGGTAGGACATTCCAAACCAACACCCGAAATATGAAATCCCTAATGACATGTCATTTGTAACACCCCTAACCCATATCCGTCACTGGATTAGGGTTAAAAGGCATTACCGAACATATCAGAACTGTAATAGCCTAAATTTTCAGTGGTGTCGGAATAGTGATTCGAGATCATTAAATCCGACAAATGAGTAGAAAATATTATTAATTTAGTGAATATAAGTTAAATGTGAAGTTAGAAATTTTTTGAAATAGCGAATAGTGTACTAGAAATAAATATTAAAATAATTAGAATCAGAAACGAGGTATCGAGACTTTAAAAATTTTAAACTGAGCCATAAATATTTTTATAAATATTTATGGAGTGTTAATAAGTTAGTATTAAAGTTTCACAAGAAATTTTAAAGTTCCGATAGTTAATTGAATAAAAGGACTAAATTATAACAAATGTAAAATTATGGGAAATGATTAAATGGCTTAAATGATAAAAGAAAGAGGGTTTAAAAGGAAAATAGACCCAAAATGTTTTGGGCTGGATGGCAAGGGGCATGAAATCAGCAGGAAAATTGATGAATTAAGGGCAAAATTGGAATATTGCAAAATTTACTTAATAAAGCTATGACTAAAGTGGAATTATCTAGATTTCTCTTTATTTTTCTGCATTCTCATCAGCAAAAACACCATAGAAAGGTTTCCTTAAGCTGGTTTTTCATATTTTTACTGCAAGTAAGTTCAATTCTTGATTATTTCTTGAAATTTTTGTGTTTTTATGACTTTTACAACTAGGTCCACTTGTTGAATTCATTAGTTTTTTATTTTATGAAAGAAATTGGAAGTTGCTATGAATATGTGATGGAAGTATATGATGATTTAGCATGGAATTAGAGCTTTAAATTGTTTATATGCTGATTTTATTGAAAGAATTGGATAGAAAGTGAATGTTTGGGACCTAATGGTGAAAGAGTTTGAAGTTAGGGTTTTATGTGAAAATTCTGAATTTAAATAATTGTGAGATAACTTATAATTTCTAGATAAAGCATTAATTTGGAAAAATTATCTTCATTGAGGGGTTAATTGAGTAAGGACTGAATTGTATGAACTGTGAAATTTGGGGCAAAAATTGAAATCAATATTTGCACTAAAACAGTTTTGGACAGCATTGGAATATACATAAGTAAATAATGAAATTATAGATAATATTACTTATAAGCGGGTTGAAGATGAAGTCAATACTGATAAGTGAATGATTTTACAATGATAGATCGAGAACCCAAAACAAGTCGAGGAAAAGAAAAAGTAGTTGATTAGTCCCTGAACTTTCACAAATTTTGCAAATCGACCCTGGTAAGTTCATATGGTTGAAGTTTAATGATTATATGTTAATTTTATGAATTATATAATGTATGATGAAATATATTTATTGATGAATAGAGAATAAAATAACAACCCGAAAATCGAATAAATGATCAAATTGAGCGGAACGTCGGATTTGAATACTTCTGATCAGTGATAAGTGACAAGTGATAAGTGGTAGCTTTAGCTACACTTATCTGATCAGCGACAAGTGATAAGTGATAAGTGGTAGCTTTAGCTACACTTATCCGATCGGTGACAAGTGATAAGTGATAAGTGATAGTTTTAGCTACACTTATCGATCGATGACAAGTGATAAATGTGATCGAGTGTAAGACCGTGGCGGGACTATGACTTCAAAAAGTGATAAGTGATCATATCATGCAAGACCATAGTTATACTATGGCAAAGTGAAAGTGAAGTACTCAATTTTCTGTAAACGTTCCTAATTTGGTTAAAGAATGATATGTGACAAATGGGCCCAAAAGAATTAAAGGAAATGAATAAGTGGTAGTAAGTTTATACAAGGAACTCACCAATGATCGTGGTTGTGAGATGAACTTAATAATTGTGTATATTGTATAAGTGTATAAATATTTGGTAAGATTTATGTTTTACGCCTATGAACTTACTAAGCTTCTATAAGCTTACTTGAGTGTATTCAATGTCTCTTGTAGATTGACGTGGAAGTATACGGAGGATCAGATCAACACAAAGAATCACACTATCCAGATTATCTCCGGTAGCTTTTGTAAATTTTCTTTTTGATTTATATGGCATGTATAAGGTTTGATGATTATATAAATTCTAAGACTTGTTTAATGAATATACATTAAAGAAAAAAAATGATAAATATGTTAAATAGTATGATTATAGTAGAAGTATAATTTGGTATCAAATTGATTGAAATGAATTGGTTGGTTGGATTAGTCTCGGTTTTAAAATTTGCATGGAATGCTAGATATTTATAAAGGGGTTATATTGAACAAAAAAAAAACTTTGGGATTTTGTGAAAAATTTTCTATGGTTTCGATTTAATTCTGGTTTGGTCTCGAAGTATGTTTTGGGCTTTGGAGGCCCATCTAAAGGACGTCATGACATGTTTTAGTAAATGAATAGTATTTAACTTGTATTAACGAAAAATTAATCTGGTAAACTCTAGTAATGCCACGTACCCTATTTCGGCTATGAATACGGGTAAGGGGTGTTACAAGAACATTTTGCATTCATTTCACAAGCATCATGTCATCGTAGTCAAACATTAACACCCTTTTTTAGGTCAACAAGACCTTAAATGCTTTAGAAAGAGGTCAAGACTAAACCAAACACATACAAAATTTTTCGAAACTAAACAATTTTTCTAAGTTACAAAGGTCACATGCCTGTGTGAACAGAACGTATGCCTCACACGACATTAGACATGCCCGTGTGTCTAGGCCGTGGCAAAATAGAGCATACATACTAACATGTTCACACGACCACATGACATGCCCGTGTGCCAGGCCGTGTGAAAATTAGGGAGGCTACTAACTTTGATCACACGGCCGACCACACGGCCATGTGCCAGCCCGTGTGCCACACACGACCAATAGACATGCCCGTGTGTCTAGGCCGTGTCAAAACTGTAGGGTATACTGACTTAAAATCGTAGGGTACCCTAGGGGACACACGGTCTTGTAACATAATCGTGTATCACACACGGCTGAGACACACACTCGTGTCTCTGCTTGTGTGGACAAAAATAAGCTATTTGCAAAGCCAAATTACCACCTATTAAGAGTCCTCCCTACAAGCAACAAATAGGTAACAATTGCACCACAAATTCAACCAACTTCAATCACATAACATACATTCTTCATGTCATATAATTACCAACCAATTTCATGTTTATATCCAAACCAAAACATACCAAATCATAAGCCAAAGTTATACCAAAACATATGATTCATAATCTCAATTTACTTCATACATTCACACGCCAAAATCTTACCAAATTCCAAAATAGGCACATACCACAACTTACCAAAATGACCAATTCTATTAACCATTCATGAACACATTATCTTGACCATATTACTTCACATAGCTTATACTCAAAAGACATTTATAAACACAACCAAAACCAAGCCATATACATGGCTAGATATACACATTACCAAATATATTGAAAATACTTCTAGCTTATACATGCCATACTTCAATATACACATTTTCAAAAGGTATTGATAAAAAATAAAAAAATGTGTGGTAATGATTGGGTACAACTGTATTAATAAAAAAATACATACACTTGTAATGCTTGTATTTAAATATTAATAGATATTAATTATTTATAAAAGGTATTTATTAATTAAATAATTATATTATAAGATTTTTATGTGAAAAATAAATAAAAAGTTGACAAGTGTATGGTATGTATAGTGACATGTGTAATATTAGTATATGTACATTTGTGAAATACATGTATATTTACTTATTATATAAGTATATTATTAAATTATATATTAATATTAAGTAAAAGATATTTATATAATAAATAGATTAAAGAAAGACAAATGTAATAATATATGTGTATACAAATGTAAAATAGATATTGGATATTAAATAGATATTTTATAGCTATTATTAAGTTATTATAATATATATATATATATAAAGTAAAAGGAATAAAAAGAAAAAGAGAATGAAATGAAACAGAAAGCAGGGGAAAGAAAGAAGGAAGGAAGAAAGAAAGAAAGAAAAAGGGAAAAATTGGGATTTCAAGGCTTAAAAGTTCAATAGGTATGTCAATTTAGCCATTTTTACTTGATTTTGATATTTTAGAAACTTTAGAATAAGGTTTTGATGAAGTTAAGTTGATATTTTGAAAGTTATTAGATTATTAGACATTGTTCATGTTGAACAACAAGATGAATTAAAGGGCTAAATTGATAGAAATTCAAGTTAGAAATGAAATAAGGATTGAATTGTAAAGTGATTCATAAGTTTTATGCTTTAAGGACTAAATTGAAAAAATTTCAAAATTATGGTTTTGTGATGAAAAATAGATAATTATGTCTAAGTTTAGTTAAAAATTGAGTAGAAATAAAGTATGAATTAAGATAAAAAATAAGTGAATTTAGTTAGGATTAAATTGAAATTAAAGTAGAAAATCAACATTTTGCATTAAGACTGTTTGGGACAGCAGCAGTAGTCTAAGTTTGAAAAATCACCAAAAATTGTAGAAATTGAATTAGAGAATGAGTTAAATATGTAATTAAATATTATTGAGTCTAATTTCTTATAGAAGAAATGGTGTAAGCAATTGAATTGTAAATTATGAGATATAATGAGTTTTGTAAGACAAGGTCAGAATGAATTCGAGTTCCCCTGTTCTGACTTTGGAAAATCACCAAAAATTGGAGAAAAATAATTAGAGGCTTAAAGTTATATGTTTAGAATCCCTAATGAGTCTATTTTTATGAGAAATCAACTGGAATATTATCCAAATTCTTTACTGTGAGATAATTAATTTTTAGTGAAGAAAGGTCGAAACTATCAGACAGCAGAATAGGGCTGAATTTAAAGAATAAACTGTACTTAATGGCTAAACCAAAAATTCTGAAAATTTTATGGTAAGAAGATTTGTGAGTCTAGTTTCAGGAAAAATTAGCGGATCTTAATTTAAAATTCTGTAACTCAAGATATAAATTAGAAATATATTAATGATTATGAATTGTATTAATTTCGTAGTCAATGTGGTATCGGAAATCTCGGCTAAGAAAGGACAAGACAAAGTCAACGGGAGTCAGCTCAAAAATTACGGTTTGTATTTCTATAATCCGAACTTAATACTTAAATTTTTGAATTTATTATTTAATATATATATATGTAGTAGGTGTTTTGAGATGATTATTTGAATTGGATTGAATATTGATTATATTGAATTGATTTATGAATATATATATATAAATGTTTGAATTGAAATGAATATTGATGTGGAAATTGAATAATAAATATTTGTTATATTGGAAAATATATGTAGTTGGAAGTGTGATGAAATTGATAGAAAATTGTGATTATTGTGAAATTAAATATTTATTAGTGAAAAGTGAATGAAATTATATTGAATTGAAAATATATAGTTAATTAATTAAAATTTAAATTAATTGAAAACTGAAAAGTGAATTAAATACCCTATTAACTAGTCGGGCTAGTCGGATATAGTTGGCATGCCATAGGATATGGAAGAGTACGGGTTTTTGCCGGCATCGATCGAGCACTTATGTGCCGAATATCATATCGGTTACGTTACGTTCGCTATTTATTGTTATCGATTCGGCACTTTGTGTGTCGAATACTGTTACTGTTACAGTTATCAATTCAGCACTTTGTGTGTTGAATACTATTATCATTATCATTCATCGTTCGAATTTGTTCCGATGAGGTACTCGTGTGTACCGCATCGCCATCGTTATCGCTCCGCCCGCCGATGAGGCTCTATGTGCCATACTGGTGTGTTGGTTGGATCCGTGTATCCGTCTGAGTCCGAGTCATGTTAATAGGGGTAAATAAAGGTATAAAATAACTGATTATTACTGAATAATTGATCATTATTGGATATTAGATCATTATGAATAATCGAATATTATGAATAATTGATCATTCTTGAATAATCGATTGTCATTGAATGAATGATCGTTATCTTGAATAACTTAATTGTTCTTGAATATCGATTTTTCTTGAATAATTGATTGTTACTAGATAACCGATCAATTGATCGATACTGAATAACTGGTTATTATTGAATAATTGATTGTTACCGAATAATTGACTGTTACTGAACAAATAATTGTTCTGAGTGTTAATGAACATTACTGATTGATTAATTGCTATTGAAAAATAATAAATGATTTTGAATTTAAAGTACACCAAAACATTGGTTGGAAAGTGAATGTTTGAATTCTCATTGAGTTTGAATAGTTCAATATATATATAAACTAATATGTTTTGTAATTGTTTAAGTGTTCAGATTATAGAAATACCACTGAGTGTATACTCAGCGTACGGTTTGTTTTCGTGCGCAGGTTAAGTTAAGGCTAGACTGTTGAATCAGCATCCCAGGTCGATCCCGAATTCAATGAGGTAAAGTATGTTGAGTATTGGTAATGGCATGTACCTAGGATGTTTTATGAGAGTCATTTAGGTTGTAAAAGTATTGATGAAATGAGTAAATTATGGTTGGCAACAATATGTAGTATGAATTTTGAAATTTACTAAAAATTTGTAGTGATTCTAAATTAGTCTCGAATTGAATTTACTGTTCATATTGGACCGCGAGGGCCCATTAAAGGGACAACATCTTAAAACTAGGATGTGTATGAATATTTATTTTAATTAATGACCGGAATTGGACTGTACTGACTGGTAATGTCTTGTAACCCTGTTCCAGCGACGGTATAGGGTTAGGGGACGTTACAGAAGACATAGCAAATTTGGCTTTCACGTGTTTACGCTGAAGCAGATCTAAGATGATTTGGCATCTTTGTACTATCAGAGAACAAATCGAAGAAACAGATTTGGCATCTTCATATTCGACGGAGAGCAAGTCGAAGACATAGCAGATCTGACCTTTATAGAAGCAGATCCAAGATGGTTTGGCATCTCTGTATTAGACGGGAGCAGATCGAAAACACAACAGATTGGACCTTCATTGAAGCAGATCCAAGATGATTTGACATCTCTGTATTAGACGTGGAGCAAATCGAAGACATAGCAGATCTGACCTTCATTGAAGCAGATCTAAGATGACAGATTTGGCATCTTTGTATTAGACGGGGAGCAAATTAGAGATAACAGATTTGGCATCTCTGTATTAGACGGGGAGCATATTGAAGAAGCAGATTTGGCGTCTCTGTATTAGACGGGGAGCAGATCGAAGATAATAGATTTGGCGTCTCTGTATTAGACGGGAAGCAAATCAAAGATAGCAGATATCGCCTTCCTGAGTTGCAGTGAAGCAGATTGAAGCCGTCAAGAGGCCATTTAAAGAAGATCAAGGATAAAGAACTCAAGACTCGGTGAGCCCGGGCAAAATTGGTCCTTTTATAGTCTTTGCTTTATTCCTGTTACACAGTAATGAGCAAAGAGGGGCAGCTATAGACACTCAATTTTGCCCGGGCCCAGAAATAAGTCCAAAAACAAAAATAATAAACCCAAAAAAAACGAAGTCCAAGTTCGGTCCAGAATTACAAATATAATTTGGCCCGATCAGAATGGCCCATTACTTGAAAAGATTTAAGGTCCATCTACAAGCTTGACTCATATGGAAATATAATCTTCAATGATATACAATCTTAGATATGATTACAATCTTAGATATGATATGCAATCTTAGATATGATTGCAATCTTAGATATGATATGCAATCTTAGATATGATTGCAATCTTAGATATGATATGCAATCTTAGAAGATATGATTTTGTAATCTTAGAGATTTAATTTGTAGATACCTTTTAATCTTAACCGTTAATGTAATTGATCTGTACCGTTGGATTTGAGGAGGTTCAACTATAAATAGAGACCTCTTCCTTCATTGTAAAGACGAGATTTTTGGGAAACAATAAAATTTTTGAGAGCTTTCACTCAAATTTCTCTCCCTCTTACGTTCTTATTTTCTACAGTTTGTTCTTATTTTATTCTTTGTTCATCTTCGTTTTTCAATCATTTTTTATTTTGATTTAATCCATGTTTCCTTGATTTTTTTATATATTTTAATTTTTTTTAATAATTTTAGTATCATATCAAACTATTTCATTTTTTAATAATTTTTTTTAGTATTACTCTTAGTAAATTATTTTTTAAATTTTACTTAAATCATTATTTTAAAAAATATATATTTCATTTAATTGTCATATTTTATCCAAAAGTTTTTCTAAAATGAGGCAATGTTTTTCGTATTTAGGAATTCGGGAAATAGTGCCCTAACATGCTGGGTTGCGATTTCCCGTTTGTCTAAATGTCTAAAGTATCCTTCTAAATAGATTTTGTAAATCACGAGATGATTTCAGTTATAAGAGTTTAAGAATATTGTGTCCTATCATGCTGGATGTGATGTTTGTATTCTTTTGGAGCTAAGGAATCTCGATTTTTCAACTTAAATAATTTCGATTTTAAAAAAGGATCCTATTTTTATATCCTTTCAAATTTTTGACATTAAGACAGAAAACTATTCAATTTGGTACCAATTTTGGGCGTTGCGAGGGTGCTAATCCTTCCTCGTACGTAACCGACTCCCGAACCTATTTTCTTAATTTTCGTAGACCAAAACGTTTTATAAGGTGATCCAATCACACCTAAAAAAGGTTGGTGGCGACTCCCGTTTTTGTTTTTCAAAAGTCGATCCCCGTTTTTCGAATATTCCTTTGAAAAATGGTTTCGACAAGCATTTTATAAAATCATTATTTCATATATTTCATTTCTACATCCCAATTCAATAACTTATTTTATTTCATATCTAAAACCTTACGACGTTAATCTTTCAATACTTATTTAAACCAACATTTTTCAATAAAAATAATTATAATTAATTCATAAGTTTATATTCAATTAACTCATACACTATTTCATTATTTCCAATTCATTTTATTTTCACTTCTTATTTCGATATCTCAATTTCAATTCACATTTCAATTCATAATTTCTTTCTTATATATATATTCAGTATGATCAATCAAATTTATTTAATTTTCTCACTTCAGTTATTCACCCTATTAACAAACCAGGACTTTGACGGATACATGGATTCCAACCCAAACACACTAGTAATATCCAACCAAAACACACCAGAATAATCATGTAATCCTCCCAAACACACCAGAATCACATAGTCCTCCTATCCGTATCCGTTGCTGGAATAGGGTACGAGGCATTACTAGGATTTACATATCATTTAACAAAAATTTCAATTAAATACTTACTGTTTCTTCATAAGTATATATCGTTCATTTCATTATATCAATATTTCATGCACCACCATTTTCATATATTTTATGTATATTTATTCCGGTAATAGTTCATATCAAACTTAACATAAATTATATTCCTTGGACTTATACTTATTTCATTTATCTATCTTCATAATTATTTCATGCAACTATTTTGTACATATATTTCCATATGATCAATTTCTGTAAACATTTCACACAACCATTTTGTATAACCAATTCATATAACCATTTGTCATCTGGTACATATTAGTTGTTCAACAGATGTTTTGGCGTCTCTCATCCACGATCTTATTTATCTTCGACATGATGCTATAGTGTCTTTCAACTATGGTCTTACTCATTTTCTGTCAAGTTGCCATGGTATCTTTCAACCATGGTCTTATTCATTTCCCCGTCATGTTGCCATGGTATCTTTCAACCATAGTCTTATTCATTTCATGTCACGCTGCCATGGTATCTTTCAACCATGGTCTTACACATTTCATATCATGTTGCCATGGTATCTTTCAACCATGGTCTTACACATTTGAATCGCGATGCCATAGCGTCTTTCAGCTATGGTCTTACTCATTTCTGGTATGATGCCATAGTCCAACTACGGTCTTACACGTCTATTGCCATGGCCTAGCCATGGTCTTACACTCGTGGTGCCATATCCCAGATATGGTCTTATCATCAGGATGTCATAGCCTAGCTATGGTCTTACACATATATTGCCATGGCCCAGCCATGGTCTTATTCGTCAATTCATCACTGATCACTGAATGGTCATATTCAATTTAACGTTCTACTCCATTTGAACTTTTAATCTAATTTCCATAATTTAACAATATTCATAATTCAATAGCAAACATATGAAATAATACATTATATCAGTCATAATTTAGCAAATAATCATGAAAGTTCAATCATATAAACTTACCTGGCTAAATTGCAAAAATACCAAAATTTAAAGGCATTTTAGAAATTTTCTATTTTTCTCTATTTTCCACCCGATATTTATCTAAATTGATAATTTCATTATTAAACATTCAGTGGTTCATTACTCATTAAATTAATATTCAGTGTTGTCGATTCAGTTTTCATCTAGTTCACGAGACTCTTTGTCTCCAGTATATATTTCATGACCAATACTATCAATATGTTCATCTAACATTTTCAACTATAAAACAGGAACAAACAAATATATCAGCATCTGATCCCGATTCAATTTCAACTCAACTATGGCATGTACCCCTAGACTCAATTCTGAGCTAGATTTAGTCCGAGAATTGGTTAAACCTGAATAGCTCTGATACCATTAAATGTAATGCCCATAACTTGAATCCGTCACCTGAATAGAGGTACGGAGCATTACCAAAGTTACCGATTTATTTATCAGATATTTTATTATTTCATCTAATATTCATATTTAGAACCAGTTAAAATCAAACATATTGTCCCTTAAACGTACTTATTTCTCTCGATATGTTTTACTTGAATTTATTATTCGTCTCACTATACTTAATTTCCTTGTATCAACGTATCAAAGATAATCACATATTTACATGTCATGATAAATATCATTCTCTTGCTATTTCATCATAAATATAAATCAGGTAATTCATTATATCGAAAATACAATTCAAGTTACACTAATTTACCTCGTTGCTTGTTCGTATTTATAATTTCATTAATCTGATATGTTACAGGCCAATTTTGGCCCAGATACAATAACCCCCCAACACCCAATATATTAAACCCCAACATAACCCACAACCCATTACAACTACCCAAACCCAAGCCTAAATTAACCCTAATAGCCCAAAATCAAAAAAAAGAAAAAAAACCCTAGCCTTCCCCTAAGTCAAGCCGCCGCTCCAAGCCTCTGCCACCACCAACTCTCTCGACGCCTCGCCACCGCCACTGCTCCGTTCAACGCGCCTCCGCAAAAAAAAAAAAAGAAGATAGGACAGAAACAATAAAAAATGGATGTAAAAAGGGTTATAAAACCCAAATCAGAACACTTTGTAAAGGGGGGATTTTTCATTTTTTCGGAGATTCAAAAAAAAAAAACAAAAAAACAATACAAACAAAAAAAAAAGATTGAGAAGCAATCAAAGAACAAAGGTGATTTCTTTAGTTTTTTTTCGGTTCCTTTTATATTTTTTATTTTCTTTTTTCTTTATTTTCTAATCATATATATATATATATTAAAATATAAAAAAATATAAAGCAAATAATTTAAAAAAAAAGAAACTTTTTACCTTTCCGCCACACCAGTGTACGGTGGCGCCGCCAAGCGACGAACGGTGGTGGCGCATACCGCGGCTGATTCCCTTCCCCCTCCCTTCTCTCTCCCTTCTCTCTTCCCTCTCTCTTCTTTTTTTTCTTTCCCCATCACCAAATGATTTTTTTTTATTATTTTAGGCCTTATATAGCCCACCAAAACGACGTCGTTTTGGGGTCGCACTTAAGCCCAAAACGGCGTCGCTTTGAGCCGACCCGCATGTTGACCCGACCCGCTCCTAGGATCCGCGTGTTTTTTGAGCGGAAAGGCTAATTGCGCTTTTAGCCCTTCCGCTTTTTCATGATTTCGCAATCGAGTTTTTCGTTATTTTTAATTTGGCCCCAAATGTAATCTGCTTTATAAATTGATCCTTTTCACGCGCATGGTGTTTTAATGATTGGGAATTTTGCACTCTGGTCCCCACATTTTCCTGCGTATTTAAATGAGTCCTTTCCTCTTTGCTTTCCTTTAAAATTAGCCCCAAACTTTGTTTTTTAATTCGATTTAGTCCTATTTGTTATATTACTGCTTATTTTTAAATTATTTGTTTTTTTTCATTTTTCCGTTATTTATTATTATTAATTATAATCTTTATATTTTTTATATTCCCTATATTTTATATATGTTGTGGTGTATATTGTATTATGTACATATATGTATATATATTTAATATATTTATATATTTATGAAACATTATTATTAGTTCTTTTAAAATGTATATTATGTGGATATTTTAATATTGTATTCTATATGTATATTTCTCATATATTAAAAATATGTGTTCTCAATATAATTATGTGTATTTTAGTGTATACCTATATATTTTGGAATATTGTCAATAGTTTTTATTATTATTTTTAATGTGTATATATTATGTATATTTACTAACATTATTTTTTTATGCATATATTTTCTTAACATGTATTTTGTGTACACATTTTCTAATTTCTTATATATATTATGTTTTTTTTATGTTATTTGTTTTATGTTCCTTTTGCCTTTATTATTATTAGCCTCCACACATATTCTATATATATAGTTTTATTTTCATATATTATTATACTTATTATTTCCACTTACTATTTTATTTCAATATTATTATATGTTATTGGGTACACATATCCTTTATGTATATATTTTTGTATACCTATAGTATTCATGTTTTATGTACATATTCTTAATGTCATTGTTATGTATATGTTCATCGTTTTTATCTCACCTTTAATTTTAGTATTGCATTGTATCTTTATTGTTTATAACACTATCGTCACACTTACACTTGTTTCAATACACCTCTAGATCCGTCATTTATTTATATTTATTTCTATTTCATGTCAATTTACTTTATATTCAAATAGAAATCTTTTTTCCAGTTAATTTTCAATAATCGAGGCAACGTATCGATTTAACATTTAAAGTCATCGATTTCATCGCTATGTTGGGTGAATATCAATTGACTCGTGTTAAAACAGTATTTCCTTCTCAAAAAATCAAAAAAATTACAAATTCTTGTGTTTCAATCGGGTCAAGACTAAATGTTATTTTGAACTCGTATTTTTGAAAATTAAGAAAACGCTTGTTTAACAAGATACCAATTTTGGGTGTCGCGAGGGTGCTAATACCTTCCTCGCGCGTAACCGACTCCCGGACCCTACTTTACTCTGATTTTGACGTAGACCTAAATTTGGCCTTTCTTTTGTTCCTAAAATAAATTTGTTAGGTGTCCGATCACACCTAGAAAAGATCGGTGGCGACTCCCCCTTTTTGTATTTCAAAAATCAAACTTCAATTTTCAGGTTTCAATAAATCGCCACAATTAGCGACCGAGCTAAATTTTTTACGTCGCTACAGCTGGCGACTCCACTGGGGACCGCTTTTTGAGAGTCGTGTCTGGAATTAAACTCGCGTTGTCAAAATTTTCAAGTTCCTTGTTCAAATTAATATTTAGCCATGATCTTCAAATTGTGTTTTCAAAATGTCATGCATTCGCATTATGTTGTAAATGTTTTTCTAACTCATTTCGTTTGTTCTATCTTTCAGCTTTAAATTTTTGTGGTTTTAGTTTTGGTTTAGTTTTTAAATAAAACTTAAAGGTTTGTGAGTTTCTCCCCACACACCGTGCACGTGCATCTTTGCATAACATAAGCTCTATACCCGGGCTCCGTCCGTTTAAGTGAAAGTAAATGCTACGCCTTCGTGAGTTAACTCGTCCCTCCGCACAGGCTAGTGAATACTTTCGGGATACATATGACTTATGCTTTCGTGAGTTAACTTGTCCCTCCGCATAGGCATAAGTAAATGTAATCCCTCGAATTGATCTCGTAAGCCTATGATGGGCCATGTCCGAGGTTCTGTACTAATCTTAGTAGATGACAGTACAGACGATTCGAGTACCCATCTAGAACCAAAACCGCATATAGTGAACCATACGAGCCATCCAACTAGAGCCATGCTGAACCTCCGTCCGTTTACTAGTCATCATAATAAGTACACGGGAAAAACACATCTTACATTCTGTTTCTTTTACATTTACGCTTTCTATGCAAGGGAATCGAGTCTATTGGTCCAACTAGCTTGATTTGTTAGATTTTCCACAGTTTTTCTCTGTTCATATGTGTTACGCTAACCAAGGTTGTTTGTCTGTATTTCTATTTTTCATCATGCATCATAGGCATCTTGTTAGGAAGGTGTTGATTAGAGATGGGTTGCCAAAACGGGTTTCTGATGGAAGAGTCAATTACACGAGTGACCAAAACATTGTGTAATAGACTCTTTTGATTAAGAAAATGCCTAAATAGGGGCTATCTTGAAATTAACACCAAATTTTTTCATGACTGACATTCATTTGACATTTATTCATCTATCCATTCATTGCATGTACATGTCCCTTAATCATTCACTGAGGCTGAAATCGTATAATCTACAGTTGTAACGCTACGAGTCTGACTGGAATCACGTCATTCGTATAGAACGCATCGACAAGCTAGAACTATGGAGGTCAAATTCAATGAGAGAATTGAAAGAATGGAAAGGGCCCAAAGGGAATTACAAGAACAACTGGCTAAGTCACAGCAAGAAACGAGGGATCTGATAGTGAGATCTCGAGAGGAATCACTTGAACAGAAGGATCAAATGGCTAAGATGATGGAAATAATGTCGACTTTGGTCAAAAGAAAAGGACCCATGCAGAACCCCGACGTTATGGAACCTCAATCAAGAATTAATCACGATCAGGATCCGCTCTATCCCTCAGGATTCACTCTACCGCTCGCCCACGCAACACAAAGACGGTATACTCAAAGGGAACCCACAGGCTTGGAACAACGACCTATGCCACCTGCTCATGTAGGGCAAAGAACGTTTGTGTCAAACCCCGGAGCTACTTCTACCAATCCTGCAGTTTCGAATTTAGACGACCCAGTAGAGATAGCCAAGTTGAAATTAGACGATCATGATGTTTGGGACAAGTATAGGAGCTTGGAAGAAAGGCTCAAGGCAATAGAAGGTACTGAAGTCTTCTCTGCATTAAGTGCCAAGGAGTTAAGTCTGGTGCCCGATCTGGTTCTGCCTCTGAAGTTTAAGGCACCAGATTTTGAAAAATACGACGGAACGAGATGTCCAAGAATGCATCTTGTCATGTTTTGCCGAAAAATGACGAGTCACGTGAATAAAGATAAGCTGCTAATACACTGTTTCCAAGATAGCTTGGTCGGATCGGCTCTTCGATGGTATAATCAACTTAGTAGAGAAAGGATCCGATCATGGAAGGACTTGGCATCAGCATTTTGTGAGCAGTACAAGCATGTATCGGATATGGTGCCTGATCGAATGACTCTACAATTGATGGAAAAGAAACCAGCAGAAACCTTTAGACAGTATGCGCAAAGGTGGAGAGATATCTCGGCCCAAGTGGAACCTCCACTGACTAAGACTGAGATAACGGTCATTTTCATCAACACGTTGAAAGTGCCATTCTATGACACACTGGTGGGAAGTGCTGCGAAAGACTTTGCGGACATTGTGATATCCGGAGAACTTATAGAGAATGCCATAAAAAATGGAAGGATGGAAGGCCCCGATAGCTCAAAAGAGCAGCACCTATGAAGAAAAAGAGTCAGAAACCCATGTGGTGGGAATTGAAAGCCACTATACTTCTAATTCGTACCCAACTCAACCACAACCTCGATATCACCCACCTCCGAACTTCATATACTTGGGAGTGTTTTGAACAATGGGACAGTGGAAAAGATTCGTGTACTTTTAAAGCTAATCTAGAGTAATATTCAAAACATACTTATTGCCTTAATACCTAGAGGTGATAAGACTTCTTTTGAGAAATAGGTTTCGGTCCAAGATTTTTATTTCAATGAAATGCATCTTTTTGAGTAAATTTTCTTCTATTTATAGATTCTTTTATTATTTGGACATTCATTCTTTTATTTTACATTCATGATCATCCTATACAAATAATCATCCTTAGAATCATTTATTCTCTGGAATTTGCCTTCGCATTACCCATGATGAGGTCCCAGGATATCAATGTCACGAGCGACAACATTACTAATTCCCTTTTGAGTAAGATATATGTCTAGAGGGATCTCAGGACTTCAAAGATGACAGAGATTGTGTCTATCCTCCAATTCGTGAAGGATGACAGAATGAGATGAAAGACATACCCTAACTTACAAGGGGTCAGCTGACATTGTGAGCTTGGGGAAGAGATGAAGATCGAAGCCTAGCCCACCGCAGAAATAAGACAGGACTATTGAGTTATTTCCAAGAATTCAAGGATGTTTTCGCACGATCATATTAAGACGCACTTAGGAACATCTTGAAAGAGGTCCATAAGGATGTCTAAAGAACACATGACAATGGTTCTGCAATAGCCAGGCTAATCATGAGGATCGAAAATTATTGGTCCATCATGGGAAGGGAATGGCATCAGTTATGACGTCAAGACTTACGTGCTTCTTCTATCTCTTTACAATCTTTTCAATATGTTGGGCAAAGATGTTCTAGGGATGATCTCGTCGAAAGCTTCTAGTTGACATCATCGTCGTGGCTGTCAATTGCTTCACTAAGGTGAATGTTGCTTCATATGCTAATATCATAAAGTCGACAGTCATGAAAAGGAAAAGAAAAAACAAAAAAAAAAAGAAAAAAGAAAAAAAACAAAAGACAAGAAAAAAAATAAAAAAAAGAGATCAAATGCCAGAAAGAATCATGTTTTAATGCGTAACTGTGCAGTGTCATATCACAATGCAACAAAGGCTGCCAAAATAAAATAAAAAAAATCAAGAGAAGTTATGGAAGGTGACTGAGACTTGTAAATATTGGCATAAGAAGTTACCCTTTACTCTTTGTGCTTATTAAAGTTGACCAGGACCTTCACTAGGGCATTAGAAGTGGTTCTATCCATGGAAATTAAGATTCTTTTTCTCTAAGCTTTGATTGAATCAAGAATTGGATGAAGTAAAATGTCTCCAGTAAACTTGACTGCAGAAAAGGGTTTGAAAGTCAAACGTGTACGATGCTGAGTTATGACGAAAATGGTTCACCCAAAGGAATTTCATAATAGGAACTTGGTATTACAGAAGATCCTTTCTATACAAAAGGATTTCAAAGGAAAATGAATGCTTAAGAACTTTATGAGGTAAAGGAGGCTTTCCTCGGAAGAACATTAATCTAATCCTAAATTCGGATTCAGTCCAGAGATACTTGAAAAGGAGAGGCCAAGGTGAAAACCTGCAAAGGGCGCTTTGTGACCTTCATTCATTCAAAATCAAAAAAGAAAGAAAGAAAAAGAAAGAAAAGAAAATGGAGAGGTCAAGGTGAAAACCCGCAAAGGGCGCCTTAAGACCAAAGGGGTTTTGAGTTGAAAACCTGAAAAAGGCAGCTCAAATTTTGTTCAAAGATGAGGCATATGGTAGTCTTGCTATACTTGAATTGACAGTGAAGAAGTATGCTACGTCTTGGGGCATCGACAAAGTACTCTGAATCCCCTAAACACATGTTGAACTCAAAATGGTCTCAAAGGAGTTTGTACAGAGAAGCTTAGGCTGCGATATTTGGGGCACTTAGCTTTCCATTTTACCCATTTCTGAATTTATCTTTGATTATCTTAGTCTTTTCAAAATGGGCTTCCAATAAACTTGCATTTACTCTCATTGTTTAACTTGTTTGTTTCATACTCTTAATCAATTTTCTTCTTGTCCATCAGTTCGATCCTTTTCAAGCATTTCGTATTGAAATAATGATTAATGGACTGATCATACTTTCGTAAAAGGAGTTTCGCGTATTATTCTGAAAGCTTTTAAATAGTACAGGAACCTGAAACCAGTCGGTTGTTTAAGAGCTCACCAAGTGTAAGGATTGGAAATATTTGAGCTCAAATTGAGTTTAAGGATTGGAAATATTTGAGCTCAAATTGAGTTTATCTCCTTGGATTTTCTGTCAAAAAATGTCAGTCGATGGAACAAGTTACAGATCATACACCCTTGAGTTACAGTAGGATACAGATCCTATAGCCAGGAACTGCGGTGGAATGTTTTAAAGATAGTGCCAACCTTGTGTCCCCAAATTACAGTAGAATGGACCCTGAAGTTATAGTGGGGCAAGATGGTAGAGCAAAACGCGATTATTTCCTCAGATTTTGGGTCGAAATACCAACCGAGCAATAGGGCAGCGTACTACGTCAGTAATAGAGCCCTGATGGGAAATGAGTGATGACGCCTAAAAAAAAAGATCAAGATGAAAGCCTGAAAAGGGCATCTTGATAAACAAAAATTAGAATGAAAACCCGAAAGGGCGTCTTAATGAAGCAGGTTTGGGCCCAAGGAGTAAAAAGATTCAAAAAGTGAGTCAAACAGCAGGACCACAGTATTTGAAGCATTTTCAGCAGCTCGAAAATTTCTACGCAAGAAGACATACTCAAAAAAAAAAATTCTTGATTAAGAAACGTGGAAGAGTTCATGCGTTGAAGATCTAGAGTATTTTGAAATGACATGCTCCAAACAAAAGAAATGTTGAGTATCACCTGGATGAGAATTTGATAAGTACAAGAGCCTCAAAGCAAGGACAAAGTTCAACCAGGGGCAAAAGAGCGATATCTGAGAAACGCAGATTATTCGTGAAGCTTGAGGACGGGTACAGGGCCTGAAGAAAAAGTCAAGAGTCAAAGCAATGGACACAGATCATCAAAAATCATGACGGAAAAGGACATATGACAAACAAGCCCAAGGCGCATAGCATAATCATGTAGGCATAAAGGCATTTAAGACCAACATGTGCATATCATGATAACATCATGCATGACATATACAGGTACTCCAGTAGAGCAAGAGGATGTGATGATAGCTGTACTGAATCAAAGGAAAAGACACCTGAGCTCCACCAGTTGATATCTTTTGATATTTTGATGTTTTAATTTCTGTTTCAAAAAAATCAACTCATATTGCGAGAGGTGAGTTGAGCCTCAAGACACGTTGAGGTATTTTCAATTTCTGTTCTTCAAAAAAATTAACTCATATTGCGAGAGGTGAGTTGAGCCTCAGGACACGCTGAGGTATTTTTAATTTCTATTTTTTTTTAAAAAAAAATCAACTCATATTGCGAGAGGTGAGTTGAGCCTCAGGGCACGCTGAGGTATTTTCAATTTCTGTTTTGCAATTTTTGCTTTTCAATTTATATTATTCAGAAAAATCAACTCATATTGCGAGGTGAGTTGAGCCTAGGGGCACGCTGAGGTATTTTCAATTTCTACTTTTCAAATTCTGCCTTCAAAAAATCAACTCATATTACGAGAGGTGAGTTGAGCCTCAGGACACACTGAGGTATTCTCATTATCTGCTTTTCAATTTATGTTTCAAAAATCAACTCATATTGCGAGAGGTGAGTTGAATCTCGGGTTACATGCCGAGGTATTTTTTAATTCTAATTTCAACTATTTGTTTGTAAAAAAAAAATCAACTCATATTGCGAGAGGTGAGTTGAGCCTCGGGGCACGCTGAGGTATTTTCAATTACTGTTTTTCGAAAATCAACTCATATTGCGAGAGGTGAGTTGAGCCTCGGGTCACATGTCGATGTATTTTTTAAAAGCTGCTTTTCAAGATAAGTTTCAAAGACTAACTCATATTGCGAGAGGTGAGTTAAGCTTTGGCTCACGTGCTGAGCTATTTTCAATTTCTGTTTGTAATGTCTGTTTTTAAAGAATCAACTCATATTGCGAGAGGTGAGTTGAGCCTCAAGATCACATGCTGAGGTGTTTTCAATTTTCGTTTTTAATTTCTGTTTGTCAAAAAAATCAACTCATAATGCGAGAGGTGAGTTGAGCCTTAAGACACGTTGAGGTAATTTCAATTTATGTTTTTCAAAAATCAACTCATAATGCGAGAGGTGAGTTGAGCCTCAAGACACGTTGAGGTAATTTCAATTTATGCTTTTCAAAAAGTCAACTCATATGGCGAGAGGTGAGTTGAGCCTCGGGGCACGCTGAGGTATTTTCAATTTCTGTCTTCAATTTATGTTTTTCAAAGATCAACTTATATCGCGAGAGGTGAGTTGAGCCTTTAATTTCTGTTTTTCGAAATCCACTTTTCAAATTATCAACTCATATTGCGAGAGGTGAGTTGAGCCTTTTAATTTCTGCTTTTCAAAAATCGACTCACATTGCGAGAGATGAGTTGAGCCTAGGCTCACATGTTGAGCTACTTTCAATTTCTGTTTTTAATGTCTGTTTTTATGAGTCAATTCATATTGCGAGAAATGAGTTGAGCTCAAGATCACATGCTGGGTAAAAGAATAAAGATTGGAGTTGATTGAAGACACCAGATTTTGTCTCCCTGAAGTTACAATAGAACTGATCGAGGATATCAGATCTTGCCTTTCTGAAGTCACAGAAGAAAAGACCATAAACCTTATCTCACTGAAGCAATTGAAGAGCAGATTGAAGCTGTAGATCTCATCTTTCTGAAGCTGCATGGAAGCAGATCGAAGCCACAAATCTTATATTCCTGAAGTTACAAGGCATATATCAGAAGATGCAGTGAATTGAACCAAAGCTACAAGATGCGATGGACTGGAAAGAGACTACCTGAGCAAGAAGAGCGCCAATGAGGTCAAGATTCGGCAAGACGGGGCAAAATTGGCCTCTCATTTTGTCTTTGCTCTATTTCCATTACACGACAATGAGCAAAGAGGGGCAGCTGTTACAGGCCAATTTTGGCCCAGATACAATAACCCCCCCAACACCCAATATATTAAACCCCAACATAACCCACAACCCATTACAACTACCCAAACCCAAGCCTAAATTAACCCTAATAGCCCAAAATCAAAAAAAAGAAAAAAACCCTAGCCTTCCCCTAAGTCAAGCCGCCGCTCCAAGCCTCTCGCCACCACCAACTCCTCTCGACGCCTCTGCCACCGCCACCGCCTCCGTTCAAGCGCCTCTGCAAAAAAAAAAAAAAAAGAAGATAGGACAGAAACAATAAAAATGGATGTAAAAAGGGTTATAAAACCCGAATCAAAACACTTTGTAAAGGGGATTTTTCATTTTTGGAGATTCAAAAAAAAAAAAAAACAATACAAACAAAAAAAAAAGATTGAGAAGCAATCAAAGAACAAAGGTGATTTCTTTAGTTTTTTTTCGGTTCCTTTTATATTTTTTATTTTCTTTTTTTTCTTTATTTTCTAATCATATATATATATATATTAAAATATAAAAAAATATAAAGCAAATAATTAAAAAAAAAAAGAAACTTTTTACCTTTCCGGCCACCGTGTACGGTGGCCGTCGCCGGCGACGAACGGTGGTCGGCGCCCTGGCCGGATTCCCCTTCCCCCCTCCCTTCTCTCTCCCTTCTCTCTTCCCTCTCTCTTCTTTTTTTTCTTTCCCCATCACCAAATGATTTTTTTTTATTATTTTAGGCCTTATATAGCCCACCAAAACGACGTCGTTTTGGGGTGCACTTAAGCCCAAAAACGGCGTCGTTTTGAGCCGACCCGCATGTTGACCCGACCGCTCCTAGGATTCGCGTGTTTTTGAGCGGAAAGGCTAATTGCGCTTTTAGCCCTTCCGCTTTTTCATGATTTCGCAATCGAGTTTTTCGTTATTTTTAATTTGCCCTGAAATGTAATCTGTTTTATAAATTGATCCCTTTTCATTTGCATACGGTGTTTTAATGGTAGGAATTTTGCACTCTGGTCCCCACATTTTCCTGCGTATTTAAATGAGTCCTTTCCTCTTTGCTTTCCTTTAAAATTAGCCCCAAACTTTGTTTTTAATTCGATTTAGTCCTATTTGTTATATTATCGCTTATTTTTAAATTATTTGTTTTTTTCATTTTTTGTTATTTATTATTATTAATTATAATCTTTATATTTTTATATTCCCTATATTTTATATATGTTGTGGTGTATATTGTATTATGTACATATATGTATATATATTTAATATATTTATATATTTATGAAACATTATTATTAGTTCTTTTAAAATGTATATTATGTGGATATTTTAATATTGTATTCTATATGTATATTTCTCATATATTAAAAATATGTGTTCTCAATATAATTATGTGTATTTTAGTGTATACCTATATATTTTGGAATATTGTCAATAGTTTTTATTATTATTTTTAATGTGTATATATTATGTATATTTACTAACATTATTTTTTTATGCATATATTTTCTTAACATGTATTTTGTGTACACATTTTCTAATTTCTTATATATATTATGTTTTTTTTATGTTATTTGTTTTATGTTCCTTTTGCCTTTATTATTATTAGCCTCCACACATATTCTATATATATAGTTTTATTTTCATATATTATTATACTTATTATTTCCACTTACTATTTTATTTCAATATTATTATATGTTATTGGGTGCACACATATCCTTTATGTATATATTTTTGTATACCTATAGTATTCATGTTTTATGTACATATTCTTAATGTCATTGTTATGTATATGTTCATCGTTTTTATCTCACCTTTAATTTTAGTATTGCATTGTATCTTTATTGTTTATAACACTATCGTCACACTTACACTTATTTCAATACACCTCTAGATCCGTCATTTATTTATATTTATTTCTATTTCATGTCAATTTACTTTATATTCAAATAGAAATCTTTTTTCCAGTTAATTTTCAATAATCGAGGCAACGTATCGATTTAACATTTAAAGTCATCGATTTCATCGCAATGTTGGGTGAATATCAATTGACTCGTGTTAAAACAGTATATCCTTCTCAAAAAATCAAAAAAATTACAAATTCTTGTGTTTCAATCGGGTCACGACTAAATGTTATTTTGAACTCGTATTTTTGAAAATTAAGACAACGCTTGTTTAACAAGATACCAATTTTGGGTGTCGCGAGGGTGCTAATACCTTCCTCATGGCGTAACAGGACTCCGGACCCTACTTTACTCGATTTTGACGTAGACCTAAATTTGGCCTTTCTTTTGTTCCTAAAATAAATTTGTTAGGTGTCCGATCACACCTAGAAAAGATCGGTGGCGACTCCCCCTTTTTGTATTTCAAAAATCAAACTTCAATTTTCAGGTTTCAATAAATCGCCACAATTAGCGACCGAGCTAAATTTTTTACGTCGCTACATGATATCTTTTCTTTTCCACGTTCAAGTCTCGTATTCAAGTCATCTGAATCTTTATAAATAAATTTGATCGTCGTTTTCATTTATTTCATGTTCTAATACGTTCAATTAATACTCTAAACAAAATTACCATTTTACCCTTAAACTTTTAATTAATGACGATTTCATTCTTAGGCTAAAAAAAATAAAATTCTTGCAATTTAATCCTTATTTCCAGCCGTTATTCTCATACAAATTGATAACAACGCATGAATTCTATAAAATATCAGAATTTTCCATAATTTCAACACTTTTCAATTCAATCCTTAAAACATGTTTTTCTCCTATCTTAAACTAAATTAATAATTTTTGTTCAATTTTGAAATTTTAAATAATAAAATATTCCATTTCATGCAAATTTGTCATTTCTAACATTTTTACAAAATTGCCCATAAAATTTTACTTTTATTCAATTTAGTCCCTGAGCCTAAAACATGCAAATTAGCCATGCTAGCTGAATATTCATACATATTTTCCTCATCCTCCTCTTCATTCCACATCCTTAATTTACTTAACTTGCTATAAATAACATTATCAATAATTACACTATTTACTTATATGTATATTCAAAACTATCCGTTTGAGTCATAGTCACTAAATTATTTATATCTTGAGTTACAGAACTCGAAATTAAGATCCGCTAATTTTTCTTGAAACTAGACTTACATACCTTTTTACCATAAATTTTTTAGGATTTTTGGTTTAGCAAATAAGTACGATTTATTCTTTAAAGTCACCTCAGTTCTGCTGTTTGATATTTTTGACCATTCTTCACTAAAAATTAATTATCTCCTCGTACAGAATTCGAATGATGTTCCCGTTGTTTCTATTAAAAATAGACTCATTCAAAATTCTAAAAATATAAATTTAAGCCCATAATTACTTTATCCAATTTTTGATGATTTTTCAAAGTCAGAAAAGGGAAACCCAAAATCATTCTGACCTTGTCTAACTAAATTTGTTATATCTCACAATTTACAATTTTATTGCTTACACTGTTTTTTCTATGAAAAACTAGACTCAATAAGATTTAATTTCATAGTTTATTCAACTTTTTATTCAATTTCAAAAATTTTTTGTGATTTTTCAAAGTTAGACCACTGCTGTTGTCCAAAACTATTTTAGTGCAATATATTAATTACCATATTTATAACACCCTTATTTTCTTTCTCTACACTATTTCTCATCATTTTCTCTTATTTTCTCTTCACTAACATATCAATAACATAGGACCATATGTAAGGAAACTCTACATTAACATCAATCCCATGCTTTTTTAATAATATCAAACTTAAAAATATATTGAAATCATGATATTCTTACCTTGTTCTATTGATTTCAATCTTCATCTTGATTTTCTCTCTCCTTCAACTTCTATTTCTTGAATCCAACTTGATATTTTAACTTCCCATAGTCTTCTTAACATTTTTCTCTCTTCGTAACTATGAAAATTCTTTTGATTTTTGGGTGAAAATGATGAATTTTTGGTAGAAAGACCAAATTGTAAAGAAAAGAAAATTTTCTTTCTTTTCTTCTCTTTCAACGTTGGTTGCATGGAAAGATGGATGGTGTTGTTCCCTCTCCTTTTTTTTTTCTTTCCATACACATATATATATACTAAATAAAATAATAAAATAATAATAAATATCTTATTAAAATATTAAATAAATAATAATTATCTAATTAAATAATTAAATAATTACAAAAATATTACCAACATCATCATTACTTTCTAGATTTCTCTCTCTTTCAATTGACCATTTTTCCCTTTGTGATCTTTTAAAATTTCATTCTTGAGTCATCACTTAATTTGGTAAAATTACAATTTAGTCCCTCATAATTCTTCACCTATTCAATTTGGTCCTAATTCATCAATTTTTCTTGGTTTCTAGATCATTCCACCCTTAAAATATTTGCACTATTAGTCCTTCAACTTTTTCATATTTACACTTTAACCCCTTAAATTTTGAGTATTTACTCTTGGGCAACAAAATTTTTCTCACTTTTACAATTTAGTCCTTTCTTGAATTAATATGTCATAATATACTTCCCAATGACATAACTCAAATTTCCTTTTCTTGTCACTTTATTTCCTTATTTTACTATATAAATGATAATATCTTACTGTAAAAATTTTCAGGATGTTACACTCAATCTTTAATAGTTTTACACATTAACACTCAAGCTAGCTAGATTAAGCTAAAACGAACTCAAAAGCATAAAAATCCTTAAAAACGGGGCTTGAAATCACTTACATGCACCAAAGAGAGCTTGGTTGAACCTAACCCTCTCCTTCAATGGTGATTTTCGATGGTGTAGTGTGAAAATGAAGAAGATGAACATAATTTCTTAGTTATTTTAGTTTTATTTACTCATTTACCATTTTAACCTTTAAAATTTATCATAATTTCATCAAAACTATATCCATAAGTATCCACTAATTCATCAAATGGTTCCATTACCATTTAAATCGATTTTATTTCCTTTCCATAATCTTTTAGCGCTTTTAACTATTAGAACTCAACTTTTACACTTTTTACGATTTAATCTTTTTCACTTAAGCATCCAAATTTCTTTACAAAACTTTAATATGACCTTAATAATATCTCATATACCTATAATAAATAATAAAATAAAATTTACCTATTAGAATTGTGGTCCCAAAATTATTGTTTTCGATAACACTAAAAATGGGCTATTACAAGGATAAATTGATCTACTCTTACCAGCACGTCCTCAATTTTACCTTCCGGATGGGTGTAAGATCGATTAGCTAATTGCAAAGTCTCCATAGTAGGTCTTGCTTTCCCAGTTCCTAGCTTCCTGAAAATAGACATAGGCATTAGATTTATACTCACTCCTAAATCACATAACGCCTTACCAGCATAATGATTTCCAATTGAACAGGGGATAGTGAAACTCCCTAGATCCTTTAGCTTCGGAGGTAGTTTATTCATCAACATTGTTATGCATCCTTCAGTGAGAGAAACAGTCTCAAACTCTTTGAATCGCACTTCTTTGACAATATGTCCTTCATAAATTTCACATAATTGGGCATCTACTCCAAAGCTTCCATTAACGGTATATTGATGAGGAGTTGCTTCAAAAAATCTAAAAACCTTTTAAATTGAATATATTGTTTAGAATTCTGGAAGCGCTAAGGAAAAGGTAAAGGCGGTCTTCCTTCAAGTTGTTGATATTTTTTTGCTGTGGCATTTTTGTTGGCAACATGATATGATTCTATCACAACATTTCTCTTTGTGCCCTTTTTAGGTGCTATCTATTGTTTAGTAGGTTTTGAGATCTTTTCCTGGTTGTAATTGGATTTTTCTTCCTCTACCGTGGCATCTTGAACAACTTCACTAAAGCTATACTCTTATTTCTTCACTCTTTAAATTTTCGAGCTAAAATTCTGATCTGTTCTTCACTCTTTAAATTTTCGAGCTAAAATTCTGATCTGTTCTTCACTGTATGGCATATCTGACTGAATCCTGACATTTACAGGTGATATCACAAGTGAAGGGTCTGATCATTATCGTTGTAACATCGATACCTGAAATAATTATGGATTTTCTCTAATTCCGACAGTAAAGCCAACTGATAGCCACTGGTCCAATCCTCTCAATGATTTCATACGATTCGATGAATCACGGACTGAGCTTCACTTTTCGGCCAAAACAAAGAACTTTTCTCCATGGTGATACTTTTAGAAATACTATGTCACCAACTTGAAACTCTATCTCTTTCCTTTTCAAATCCACATAGGATTTCTGACGACCATAAGCAGCTTTCAAACTATTTCGTATTACTTTAACATTTTATTCAGTTTCTTTAATTAAATCAATAACAAAAAGCTATTTCTCTCTCAGCTTAGTCCAGTACACTAGAGTTCGACATTTCTGACCATACAAAGCTTCGAAAGGTGCCATCTTAATGCTCATTCTTAATGCTCATTTGATAACTATTATTGTATGAAAATTCAAGCAACGGAAGAAATTTCTCCCAGTTACCTTTAAACTCTAAAACGTAACATCGTAGTATATCTTCGAGTATCTGAATACTCGATCAGATTGACCATCAATTTGTGGATGAAATGCTGTCCTGAAATTCAGTCGAGTACCTAGAGCTTCATGTAATTTACTCCAGAATCGAGAAGTAAATCGTGGATCCCTATCATGGATAATAGACATCGGCACACCATGCAGTCTCACAATCTCAGAAACATACAACTTTGCCAACTTTTCAAGTGAATAATTTGTGTGTACTAGAATAAAATGCGTAGATTTTGTCAAAAGATCCACAATGACTACTAGGACGAATCGATAAGCTACTGCTATGAGCTTACTATAAAATCTTCTAAATGAGATAAGAATTTTTCAAACCACAAATCTGTTTCCATTTAGTGGTTAATTCAATGTCACTTTTTTTAGCTTCACAAATCTGTTACAAAAAAGTCAGTCCAGCTTTTAACATAGCTAAAATAAAACCATCATCAACCAACGTCAATTGTGTATTCAAAGCTTGTAAAGCAAACAAAGATTTTATACTTAGAACATCAACAACGACATTAGCTTTTCCCAGGTGATAATCAATAATCAAATTGTAATCTTTCAGTAATTCAAGCCATTTATATTGTCTCAAGTTCAAATCTTTCTGTGACATCAAATATTTCAAACTTTTGTGATCTGTGAAGATATGACATTTTTCTCCACACAAATGGTGTCGCCAAATCTTTAAAGTAAAGACAATAGCTGCCAACTCCAAATCATGAGTAGGGCAATTTTCTTATGCATTTTCAACTGTCGGGATGCAAAAGCTACCACTTTTCTTTCTTACATTAAAACACAACACAAACCATTTGATGAAGCATCACTATAAATCACAAATTCTTTAGCGGATTCTAGTTGAACCAATACAAGGGCTTCGGTAACGCTTTCAACTATTCAAAACTTTGTTGACACCTTTCAAACTATTCGAATTTAACATCTTTCTCAGATGCTTCTAGTCAACTATGGTTGATATTTTACTCGGATCAACCCTAATACCATCTGTCGATACCACATGTCCCAAAAATCCAACTTCTTGGAGCTAGAACTCACACTTGCTAAACTTAGCGAACAATTATTTTTCACACAAAGTCTGCAAAACAATTCTTAAATGCTGGGCATGTTCTATCTCATCTCGTGAATAAAGTATGTTATCAATGAACACGACAACAAATCTGTCTAGATATGACCTGAATATTATGTTCATTAAATCCATAAATACAGTAGGTGCATTGGTCAAACCAAATGGCATAACAAGAAATTCATAATGTCCGTACCTGGTTTATAAAGCAGTCTTTGGCACATCTGAATCTTTAACCCATAACTGATAATAACTAGAATGATATCAATATTTGAAAATACTATCGGGCCTTTTAGCTGATTAAACAAATCATTGATACGTGGCAATGGATACTTATTCTTGATCATAACTCTGTTGAGCTGCCAATAGTCAATACACAATCACATTGACCCATCTTTTTTCTTAACAAATAACACAGGAGCACCCCATGGAGAAAAATTGGGCCAAACAAAACCTCTGTCTATCAACTATTATAGCTGTGCTTTTAATTCTTTCAACTCAGTAGGTGTCATTCTATACGAAGCTATCAATATCAGAGATATCCTGACACTAACTCAATAGCAAAGTCAACCTCTCTGACCTACGGTAAACCTGGTAACTCTTTTGGAAACACATTTGTGAACTCACAAATAGTTGAAACTGATTCTACATTCAATCTTGAAACCCTGGAATCAAATATGTAAGCTAGATACGTCTCATAGCTCTTTCAAACATATTTTTGTGCTGTCATAGCTGAAATCACATTAGCTATACTGTCATTTTTATCTGATTCAACTCAAATCACTTCACCATTATGACATTTCAATTCAATTAGCTTTCATCTACAGTTCACAACAACATCATGCAGTGTTAACCAGTCCATACCTAGAATCATATCAAACTCATCAAATGGCAAAAACATCAAATCAACCGGCAAGTTGTAATCTCGAATCATCAAAGGAAAATTTTTACAGACTTTATCAACCAATACATACTGACCTAAAGGATTCATTACTTTGACCACAAACTCAATAGACTCAAAATGTATTTTCTTATCCGACACAAAAGTTGTGCATACATATGAGTGCATTGACCCCAGGTCAATCAAAGCATTAACATTAGTATCAAAGATAGAAAATGTACCAGTGATCAAATCAAGTGCTAAAGCTTCCTCTCGAGCACAAATCACCTAAGCCTTAGTTGGTGTCTGTGCCTCAAATCTAACAGCAGAATACTTTGCTCCACTCTGACTGTTACTTGCATTTCCAGTATTTCAGGGTGGTCTCCCACTCGCAGTCGTACTACTCGAACGAGTATTTTGATCTTTCTCTTTATTTGATCTTTCAGGAAATCTCTGAGGAAATAATCGTAAGAGTCATACTTAAAACACGACCTGTCTTTCAATCTACACTCTTTGAAGTGTTTTCTGTTGCATTGTTGACATTCAGGCTTGTTGTTCCTGACACTACCCATGCTCGCTACAAATGTAGCTTGAGGTCTTGAACTTGAATGTTGCTTCTCTTTATCTCTCCTCGAGAATCCTACTGAACCTGACGAACGACTATGAAACTCCTTTTATTTCTTCGATGGAGATGAGAATGATTTTCCTATAGTTCATTTTCTCGTATCACAAGTCTTAGAATTAGCTTTTCTTTTGGGGTTTACTGAGTTCTTCGGCCTTGTGTGCCCTATCAACCAAAATCGTTAATTCCTTCAATTTTAGAATCCTAACTAATAGCTTTATATCCTCATTTAAACCATCTTCAAACCGAGTACACATAGCAACCTCTATTGGTACACACTCTCAATCATATTTACTGAGTCACAAAAATTCTCTCTCATACTCAGCTATTTTCATACGACCTTGCTTCAATTCTAAAAATTCTTTGCATTTTTTATCGAGAAATCACTGGCTAACATATTTCTTTCAGAACTCTATTTGGAAAAATTCCCAATTTACACAGTTTTTAGGTACTACCATGATCAATGTATTCCACCACTGATATGCTAAGTCTTTCAATAGAGAAACATCACACTTTAAACATTCAACAAGTGTACAAGATAATTCATCAAAAACTCTCATTGTGTTTTCTAACTAGAACTTGGCTTTCTCTGGATTGTTTTCAGCTGTACCACAAAACTCTTCAGCCCCATATTTTTGGATTTTATCAACTGGAGGCTTGCTTACACATATTGGTTCCAAACCATGAGGAATAATGGGGACAGGTTAGGGTAGGGGTGGGGGTGTACATTGTTGAGCCAACGGGTTCGTTCTTACAAACTCTATGAACCATTCAGGCATCATCTAGAAGAAGGCTTCTTTAGCCTCACCTCTTTGGCCCTCGATTACGAGCCTACTACCACTAGAAGTTACTCTGTGAATGGAGGCTTGCGCGTTACTTTCAACCCCATCAAAATCGGCTCGGTTGGATGACATCTTATTTATATGAAAACATAGTTCAATTTGAGTTAGGAGTTATCACATAATCACAGGTTATATAATGACATGTATTTCCAAAACCTACTGAACGGTAAATAACACCTGAAAAGGGTACACAGAGAAATGTTGTGACAAAATCAAATCATGTTGTCAACAAAAATGCCACAGCAAAAAAATATCAACAACCTAAAAGACAATCACCTTTACCTTTTCCTCAGTGGTTCCAGAATTCTAAACAATATATTCAATTTAAAAGGTTTTTAGATTTTTCGAAGCAACTCCATATCAACATATCGTTAGTGGAAGCTTTAGAGCATATGCCCAATTATGTGAAATTTATGAAAGACATACTATCAAAGAAGCGCAGATTGGGAGAGTTTGAGACTGTTGCTCTCACTGAAGAGTACACAGAAATGTTGATGAATAAACTACCTCCGAAGCTGAAGGATCAACAGAGTTTCACTATCCCCTGTTCAATTGGAAATCATTATGCTAGTGAAGCGTTATGTAATTTAGGAGCGAGTATAAATCTAATGCCTATGTCTATTTTCAAAAAGCTAGGAATTGGGAAAGGAAGACCTACTACGGTGACTTTGCAATTAGCTAATCGATACTACACCCATCCAGAAAGTAAAATTGAGGACGTGCTGGAAAGAGTAGATAAATTTATCTTTGTAATAGCCCGTTTTCAGTGTTGTAAAAAATAATGGTTTTGGTACCACAATTCTGGTGAGTTAATTATTATTTTATTATTTATTATAGGTCTACGGGATATTATTAAGGTCATATTAAAGTTTTGTAAAGAAATTTGGATGTTTAAATGGTTAATTAAGTGAAAAGGACTAAATCATAAAAAGTATAAAAGTTGAGTTCTAGTAGTTAAAAGGGCTAAAAGACTATGGAAAGGAAATCAAATTGATTTAAATGGTAACTAAACCATTTGATGAATTAGTGGATAGTTCTGGATATCGTTTTGATGAAATTATGATAAATTCTAAAGGTTAACATGGTAAATGAGTAAATAAAGCTAAAATAACAAAACAATTACGTTCATCTTCTTTATGTTCACACTACACCACCAAAAATCACCATTGAAGGATAGGGTTAAGTTCATCCAAGCTCTCTTTGGTGCATGTAAGTGATTTCAAGCCCTATTTTTAGTGATTTTTATGCTTTTGAGTTCATTTTAGCTTAATCTAGTTAGCCTGGGGGTTAATTTGTAAAAATATTAAAGATTGAGGGTTGTGACATGAATGTTTTGAATGATTTTTTATGTTAGTTGAAATATTATGAATCTTGGTTTAAAAATAAATAAGTTTTGTTAAGTGATTTTTGATGAAAATGGCAATTGGGGATTAATTTGTTAAAGGTGTAAATTCTAGGGTTTTATTGTGAAATGATGGTTGATATGGGTGTTTCAAAGTCCCTTGTATTTATGCTTAACATGGATTTAGATTAAAACGGTTAAATTGCAAGATATGAACTTAAGGACTAAATTGTGAAAAGTTAAAATCTTAGGGGCAAATTCATAATTTTGTATGAAAGTGAATTATGGATTAAATTGAATTCTAGAAGTACTTGATTGATTGAAATTATCTATTTAGATCAAGATAAACCCCATTCGAATTTAGATCAAGGAAAAGCTAAAGCTACGGATTAGTTCGATCTAACTTCCATGCCCTAGTTATCAAGGTAAGTTCTTATGAACAGTAATTGTGTTAATGTTATTTAAATTGAGTATTTACAATGTTATGTTTAGCGTAAATGGATTGATATATATAAATGTCTCAATAATATGACGAATTGACGGATATTGAGTCCCGGTTGAATCTTAGGAATTCTTAGGATACAAATGACATGTCATTAAAGATTTCATGTTTCGAGTGCTAGTGTTGAATGTCCTACCGATGGTTGAGGTCCTGCATTTGTTGTGGATACTCCATAGCTTGTATGAGCAGCATCGTGTAGCTTACGTTCCGATCCATAGCTCGTATGAGCAAGCCTATTTCACAGCTTGTGTGAGCAATGATGTAAAGGAAAGGTTTCTATTTGATCGATAATACTCCGTAACCCTAATACAATAATAGATATAGGTTAGGAGTGCTATATTTATTGGTATCAGAGCTACGATTTAGTCAGTTTTCAGACTAAATGTAGCATGTATAGAAGCCTCGGTTCAATAAAAACAAACGGAGAAGGAGGAATGGAGTAAACTAGTCAAGCTTCGAAGAAACATCGAATTTGATTCTAGTTTCTTATCCTTTAATTTTTATTTCTCATGTTATGAACATGTCTATAAATATTTGTTTTGTTGTTATTCTAAATTTAATTAACATGGCTTAAATTTATTTCGTGTTATATTGATTGCATTTTGTCCACCTAATTTATTAAAATTTTGTCCGTGTTGTTATAAGTCTTGGTAAAATGTTTAGTTAAGTAAAACCATGATTAGGTTATTCTTGCATTACAATTGTAAGGTAACTAATGAATTAATTATTAATCGTATTGAAATTGTAATTAATTGACACAATACTTAATCAGTGCATATTTAGCCTTCTAAGGTAGCTGAGGGTTAAATTAGCGACGGTATTAAACGGTACATTAGCCTTGCATAACTTGCAAGATTATTGTGATTAAACTGTTTCAATGTAGGAATATATTGTTACCTCACTTAATCTTTTAGTTGCTTATTTAAATTGATTAATTGTTTGAATTGGCATAGTGATATGTTCAAGATATTAGTTAATTTAGTAAGTCTGTATGTGCTATATTTAACAAATTACCAAATTGCCATGAATTTATTTGTAACAACATGAACATTGTTTTAGTAATATTAAGTTAAGAAATGTAATTGACCTAACACAATTATGTCATACTGATTAAACTTTTTTTTTCAAAAATCGTGCATTGGACTTTTTACCTTTTTAATTTTCTTAGTTAATTTACTTTGTTAAATCTAGTTTTATTAAACCGTTTTTCAAAACAAACGATTTTCCTTCACCAAAGTGTTTTTAATTGCATTTCATAAATATTTCTTTGCACAATCCCTGTAGGTACGATAACTTGACATTTACTTGTAACACCCCTAACCCATATCTGTCACCAGAGTAGGGTTACGAGGTATTACCGAACAATTCACAATATAAAGCATACATTTATCAAATATAAAGCATTCATTCTCATAAATCATTCAACACAATCACATTTTCCCTTATAAGGGCCTACAAGGCCTTAAACATGCTTTAGAAGTGGTTCGGGACTGAACCGATAACATACAAAAACTTTTAGAAACTTAAAAAAATTTTAACCATACAAGGGTCACACGCCTGTGTGAACAGGCACACGGCTCTAGACAAGCCCGTGTCTCTAGCCATGTGGAAATAGGGCATACATACTGACTTGGGTAACACGGCCGACCACACACCCGTGTGTCTAGCTCGTGTGCCCTTCGAAGTGGCTACACATGCCTGTGTGCTAAGCCGTGCCAAACCTATAGGGTATACTGACTTATGCAACACGGCCAAGTCACAGGCCAGTGTGCTAGGCCGTGTGCCAATTAGGGGGTATACTGACTTGTACCACACGGCCAGTCACACGCCCGTGTGTGAGACCGTGTGAAGCATACTGACTTCAATTCAATTTCAACACCAATGGACACATGGTCGTGTAACATGACCGTATGCCACACACGGATGAGACACACACTCGTGTCTCTCCCAATGTGGACAAAAATAGGTCTTTCACAAGGCCAATTTGCCACCCCAACTTCAAAGTACCTATACAAGACAAAATGGTACCATTTCATTATACAATTTGGTAGCCAAAATCATCAACCAAATGCACAATTCATACTATTATAATTTCATCTATTCCAATTCTCAAATCACTATCATTTACTTAGCCAAATACATGCCAAAACAATATCAAACAATATGGTTCTTTTATCATAATTCACATAACCATTTTAACTTCCATGATGTCTTGGTTACAACCATGCCAAAACAAACCAAAATAAGCCATCACTCATGGCTATATTTATACAAACCAAAACATATACATTTACAAGCAATTTCTAATAGCCAAACACACATCAGTATTAATATCATTTACAAGCCAAATCTCATGCTATAATCACAACCAAAATACCACATCTAGCCTATACATGTCATATACCATAAATGTATAATTCAAAAGTACCAACTTAGATGTTTGATAGCGCGATGATGTTCCCGACAACTTCTGGATCCAAGCTAGCATTGATTCACAATAAAACATAGAAAAATAACACGAAGTAAGCTTCATAGCTTAGTAAGCTCGTATGTGAATAACTTAATTCATCAAATCAATGCAAATCAACTAATTACACATGACAAAACCATATACACATTAACTACAAACCTTTCTCACGTCTCAAAACATGATCAAATACCATCTCGTCGAACTTTCACTATTTAATACTTGAATAGGTTCTGTACATACTTGTATCGCCTCGTACTAACCTCTTTCTCAACCACATCATTTGTTTACCCGTTGAACCATTTGGAATAGAAATTGGATACTCAGGAGTCTTGTACGATAAGTACCTATACCATGGCCCATAACCAAATCAAGGTAACTTATACGAAGAACTATTATCATGGCCCGAAGCCATATCATTTGATATGCATGGCTCGAAGTCAAATCGGTAAAATACGCACCCAAAGTGCTAATATCATGGCCCAAAGCCAACTCAATGTATCACTTACTGACATGTCAATAGTATCCAAAACTATTCTTAAGGTTCAACTGGGCTTTCACACTTTCTATTTCTATCATCGAATGTAATCGTAGAGTCGTTTTAACAATTCATACATTATCCATAATCTTGTTTTAACAATTTATGTAACACCCCAAACCCGGCCTAGATGTTAGGCCCGAATTTGGTGTGTCACATTGAAGTGTTTTTTGAAAACCATGTTTTCATTGAAAACCCTTCTTAATATTTTAAAAAAACTTTTGGTCATTAAAACTTGTATAAAACCCTAGTTTACGTTAGCTTAATTTCAAAGTATGGTTTATTGGAAACTACATAATTTTATTCCCAAAATCTCTTTTAGTTGCGGAAGCTAGTTCTAAAATAATTACTAAAACTTGATGTTAAAAAGTTAAGTTGTGAAAGCATTTTGAAAATGTTGCCATAGAAAAGAACAGAACAAAAAGGGAACCGAAAGAAATCGCAAAGAACCATCTAGCAAAAATTCACAAAGAACAAAATGGCAGACTTGAGAAGTAGAGGAAAACTATCGTCTATAATTTTTTTGGGAAAAGAATGGGAACCGAATTCTTTGAACAGAAGATAACAATGACCCATATAAAATCCCATATTTTACTCCTTAAATCTCTCCATAAATCTTGATTTACTCCAACTCCCCATTCAAATTCAATTCAAATTCTTATGACTAATTCAACCATAGAGTTCCAGTCCAATTCCAACACCTCCCCAGCTCAAGCAGCAAAATAAACATACAATTGCACACACCATGCCTCGAACCTCAGACTCCTTGCCACACATGTAGCGCCACCTTGCCACTAGAACCTTTCTCTCTTTGTGTCATAAAACAAACACTAATTATTATAAGTCCTATGAGCTAACATCCAGGTTCACTTAAAAGCCCAAAAATTAAAATTTTGCAAACACCCAGACTTGAACCCAAGATTCTTAAGCACCCCCAAATATGCCCAAATACTTAGCCACTAAAGCTACACATAATTTGTGATATTTCTCGCACACCTAAACTTTTATGTGTTCCCACGCTCAAGGCCCATTCCTTCTAGGCCCAAATTCGGGGTGTTACAACTCACCCCTCCCTAAAAAAAATTTTGTCCTCAAAATTTCCAACTATCAGTACAGCCATATAACGCAGAACACTACGCTGCCACTGGACACTCTAATTCCAAAACATTACCTTTTACGCACACCCAAACTACCTATCCACTAGAGGAGACAGATATCACACTAACACAATTTTTATATCCAAAACATCACACAGAATAAATACAAAATCTAAATTTAAGTATCACAGTACAGTCTAGTATCTAAAGTAATCTCGGTACTTCCTATCTATTGCATTTTAGTAACAAACAGACAGTAGTATTCAGAAAACTTACGGATTCAGCGCTGGAGGCTCGGTGTGCGACATAATCAGTAGAACATTTTCAATTCTTCAATTTATTTGAAACAGTTCTTTCAAAAATTTAAAATTTCAAAAACCTATTCCACAGCCGAGTTTTGCAACCTGACTTTGATACCACTAAATGTAACACCCCAAACCCCGCCTAGATGTTAGGCCCGAATTTGGCGTGTCACATTGAAGTGTTTTTCGAAAACCATGTTTTCATTGAAAACCCTTCTTAATATTTAAAAAAAAAACTTTTGGTCATTAAAACTTGTATAAAACCCCAGTTTATATTAGTTTAATTTCAAAGCATGGTTTATTGGAAACTACATAATTTTATTCCCAAAATCTCTTTTAGTTGCGAAAGTTAGTTTTAAAATAATTACTAAAACTTGATGTTAAAAAGATAAGTTGTAAAAGCATTTTGAAAATGTTGCCATAGGAAAGAACAGAACAAAAAGGGAATCAAAGAAATCGCAAAAAACCATCTAGCAAAAATTGGCGAAGAAAAAAATGGCAGACTTGAAAAGCAGAGGAAAACTATCGTCTATAATTTTTTTGGGAAAAGAATGGGAACCGAATTCTTTGAACACAAGAAAACAATAACCCACAGAAAATCCCATATTTTCCTCCTTAAATCTCTCTATAAATTACTCCTTGATTTACTCTAACTCCCTATTCAAATTCAACTCAAATTCTTATGACCAATTCAACCACAGAGTTCCAGTCTAGTTCCAACACCTCCCCAGCTCAAGTAGAAAAATAAACATACAATTGCGCACGCCATGCCTCGAACCTCAAACTCCTTGCCACACATGTAGCACCACCTTGCCACTAGATCCCTTCTCTCTTTGTGTCATAAAACAAACATTAATTATTATAAGTCCTATGAGCTAACATCCAAGTTCACTTAAGAGCCCAAAAATTAAAATTTTGCAAACACCCAGGCTTCTCAAGCACTCCCAAATATGCTAAATACTTAGCCACTAAAGCTACACATAATTTGTGATATTTCTCGCACACTTAAACTTTTATGTGTTCCCACGCTCAAGGCCCATTCCTTCTAGGCCCAAATTCGGGGCGCTACAATTTATGCAATATTAAAGCATTTTAACATACGTTTATAATGTAATCGTCACATACGAACTTACCTCGTATTCGAAATTGACGAATCGGGTCGACTACTCGATAACCTTGTTTTTCTCCCGATCTAAATCTGAATTCTTTCTTTCTTGATCTATATGAATTCAAAATTAACTTATTTAATCAACCATTCATTCAATATAGTCCAAAACATACATTTAGGCCTATTTGCACATTAGCCCCTAAACTTTTACACTTTTAACAATTCAATTCTTATTTCACAAAACACAAAATTCACATAATTTCAATAAACCCAAGCTTGGCCGAAATATTTATAGTCCCTAGCAGCCCAAAACTTTCATTTATTTCACATTTCAACCACACAATTTGCACATTTCAGAATTTAATCCCTATTATGCATTTTCATCAAAAATCACTTTACAAAACATGAAAATCTATCATCAAGCTTTCATATTTCAACATTAAACATCAATGAACACATAGATTCAACAATGGCAACTCTCAAAATCTTTAACGATTTCGAAATTAAAGGTACGGGCTAGCTAGATTGAGCTGCAACAATTACAAAAACATAGAAATCCTCAAAAATCAAGCTAAAACTGTACCCTAATAAAGCTAGGAGTGTACCGAAACTTAGAAAGCTTCAAACCCTTTCTTTTTCCTTCGATATTCAGTCACCAATGAAGACAATGAACACAAATTCATGTTTTGTTATATTTTAATTAACTTAATTTATCAGTTTACTATAATAACCCTTGTTATAAACATATAAAAACATATAATGGATGGCCATAACTGTCCACTTACACTATGTAACATTCCGAATTAGGACCCAGTCGGAACAGTGGTTTCGAGACCATGAATTCGACAAAATAAAATTCATTTTATTATATTTTTATGGTTTAAAATTCTATGGAATTGTTTTTTGAAAATTTCGTTTGGAAATTTTAACGTTTGGGCACTCAATTTAGTCAAAAGGACTAAATCGCAAAAAGTGCAAAAGTTGAGTTCTACATGCTAGAGGTGTCCACTTGTTATGAAATTTTAAATTAGAGGTCCTTAAATGGTAATTAGACCATTGGTTAATTTGTTGGACAAAAATGGATATGAAATGGGTGAAATAGAATATTTTTAAATTAGGGGCATTTTAGTCATTTAGTAATTAAAATGAATTAAAAACAAAATTAAAAGCCATTTTTTGTCCATCTTCAACCCCATGGCCGAAACTTGCATGGAGAAGATATAGCTAGGGTCTTTCAAGCTTCCAAGCTTGATTGTAAGTCTGTTCTAGCCCCGTTTTTAATGATTTTTACGTTTTTTAAATCCTCGTAACAAGATCTACCTATTTCTACCATTTATTTGAGTTATGATGAAGGTATAGGGTTTGACCTATGTTATAAATTTGTGCATTTTGATGTTTAATGGTAGATTATGCATGTTTATAGTTGGAGAAACGACTTTTATTAAGTAGTTTTCGGTGAAAACGCTAAAAAGGACTAAATTGTAAAAGTTATAAAATTTGTCATAAAAGTGTGATTTTGTAACACCCCAAACCCGGTGACGTTACGATCGAATCTAGTGTATCACATCTGAGTGTTTTTTGAAAACCCTTCTTATTTGAAAACTTGGGTGAAATCTCAATTACGTTAGTTTATTTTCAACACGTGGTTCATTGAAAAATACATAATATTATTCCCAAAATCTCTTTTAGTTGCAGAAGCTAGTTTTAAATTAATTACTAAGACTTGATGTAAAACAAAATTAAGTTGCGAAAGCATTTTGAAAATGTTGCAGAAACGTAGTGTTTGAAAATAGTTATTATTTTGAAAATTCAATGTTCCTACTCTAGCAGTTTAGAATATGAAATAAAAAGCCCATTAAAAGTTAAAAACCCCCAAATGGCCTTATTATGTAATTAAAACCCAAATATGAAAGCTTAAATAAATTGAATCATTAACAACCAATCTGCGGACGTGTGACCACCACTGAGTCCCTCGCGGCTCCAAATCGTCTAAGGCTGGGGATTACCTACACAATTAAAAGAAGGGTGAGTTTACAAAAACTCAGTGTGTAATCCCCTATCGGGTCAACAAGAATATGTATACAGATGGTGTGCGGGCACGAGCCCTATTCAACAACAGTATAGTCTGGGCCTAAGCCTTATGCAGTAACAGTGTGGGCCTATGCCCAAAATAGTATAATCACAATACAGGTATGCAACCTAACCCAATCCATTCTGCTCACCACCCGAACCAACCAACTCACCATGTGGGGATTAAATCGACCCACCCAGCCAACTCACCAATATCGCAACATAGTTGTTAAAAGTAGTGCAATAAAGCTGTTAATAGTAACGCAGCAAAGCTGCTAATAGCGGTAAACATGGTGTAGCCACTAATATGAGAATATGTGGCAAAGCCACTAGAATAGTACTTCCTCCAAATCAGTATCCCAACCCCAATGTAGAATTTAATGTCATAATATTTCGTGTATGCAGGATTTTATACTTAGATACTGTCATGCATATATCATACACTCATCAATCAACCTATCTCTAAGGTATAATAGTCATTTCCACCCATTAGGCACAGAATAGTAATTTTTACCCCTTAGGGGTATTTTGGTCATTTTATCCTTTGGGGTCTCGGTACAGATAATCGACCTCTTGAAAGGTCCATAGTCACCTCGAGCGACTTAAGTAACCTAAACAGACCTAACAGTGTAAATGGGCCTAAGACCCATTATTCGGCCCAAGTGGGCCCACACGCTCGTGTGGCCCATTTAGCCCAAATTTAGCTACGGTTATGTGACCTACATAGCCCAGTCCAAGATTTATCACTTATCGTGGATTTCATCTGTGTGGGGCTCACGAGCCCATTGGGCCTTCACGGCCCATTTTGGCCCAACAAAGCCCTTAACGGTTTACGTCATGCACACGACATGACAAGCCCAACTACTTTCCACCTAACAGTTAGATTTACACAAGCGGGCCCATGAGCCCATTAGGCCTATTTGGCCCATCGAGGCCCAGTACACGAGAATGCTCGTGCCAGCCTCTACAGTCTATCGCTTATGGTTTGTGGGCTCGATTTACCCCACGAGTGATCGCAAGCTCGTAAGGCCTCAAATGCCGAAGTTTTGGCTTTTCGGCTTTTGCCGATTTCCAACAAATAAAGGCGTGAATACACACTTGTTTATGAGAAGGCCTCTACAGTCTTAATCACTTTCCCCCTCACCAACTCATCTGGTTCGCTCTATTTAAAGCCAGCTTCTCACCAATTCTAATGTTAGCTTCCCGATGTGGGATTGCTTTCAACCATTAGGGAAATTCCTCATTTTTATGACTATTTCAACCACAGAGTTCCAGTCCAACTCCACCTCCTACACAGCTCAAATAGAAAAATAAATACTCTACTGCGCATCCCAAGACTTGAACCTCAGACCTCACAGTTACACAACACGCCACATTGCCACTCCACCACAGGCTCTTTCTGTGTCATATTTTATCCTTAATTAATTATAAGGCTTATAGGCCAAAGTCCAAGTTCCTTTAAAAGAAAAACCAAAATAATTTACAAGAGCCAAGGTTTGAACCCAAGCTCCCTTGCAACCTTAATGACTCCACAACCACTAAACCACATGCTTCCTTGTGTCTTTTACTTAACACAGTAATTTAAAATGCCATCATCCAAGCATCCAGGGTTTTATTCACTTAAAACCAATATTTTTGCTAAAGCCCAGGTTCAGACCCAGGACTTTTCCAACTCCACTCAAGACCCTTAACCACTAGAGCAGACATTTAATTGTGTAATTTCCTTGCACAATTAAATACTTATACACAACCCCCTTACGGACCCATACTCAAGGCCCAATACTTCTAAGCCCAAATTTGGGGCGTTACAATTCTACCCCCTTTAAGAAATTTCAGCCTCGAAATTTACCTGTTTAGAATAAGTGAAGGTATTGCTGTCGCGTCGCCTCCTCAGGCTCCCACGTGGCTTCCTCTGAACTGTGATTACACCAAAGCACCTTGACCAGTGAAACAGATTTCTTTCTTAATACCTTAACATCACGATCCAATATTTATATCGGTTCCTCATCGATAGTCAAATCAGGTCCAACCTCGATTCCCTCAACTGATACAATGTGCGAGGGATCAGAACGGTACCACCTCAGCATTGAAACATGAAACACGTCATGAATCCTATCCAACTCTGGGGGAAACTCAAGTTGATAAGCGACCAGTCCCACCCGCCTAAGTATTCGGTAAGGTCTAATAAACCTAGGCCTAAGCTTGCCTTTCCGCCCAAACCTCAAAAAATTTTTCCATGGTGAGACCTTGAGAAAGACATAATCCCTCACGAAATACTCGATCTCTTTACGCTTTAAGTCTGCATAAGACTTCTGTCTATCAGATGCTTCCTTTAACCGGTCTTGAATCAGTTTCACCTTATCTTCTAAATCAGAATTAATTCTGGCCCCAGAACTCGCCGCTCACCCAGCTCAGTCCAACAAGTAGGAGTACAACACTTACAACCATACAACGCCTCGAACGGTGCCATTCGAATACAGGACTGGTAGCTGTTGTTATAAGCAAACTCTGCCAACGGCAAATAATCCTCCCAGCTGCCTCTGAAATCAATTACACAACCTCTTAACATGTCTTCCAGTATCTGAATCACCTTCTCTGACTACCCATCCGTCTGAGGGTGGAACGCAGTACTGAAATCTAGCATTGTACCCAAAGCCTCGTGTAACTTTTTCTAGAACTGAGATGTGAATCTAGGATCTCTGTCAAATATGATAGAAAATGGTACACCATGCAGTCTCACAATTTTGGCCATATACAACTTGGCCAACTTCTATAATGAATAATCCGTACGGACCGGTATAAAATGGGCAGATTTAGTCAACCCGTCCACAATCACCCATATCGAATACTTCTTAGTCGGCATCAAGGGTAGCCCACTCACAAAATCCATGGTTACCCTCTCCCACTTCCAAAGTGGAATTTTAACTAGTTGTAGTAACCCAGAAGGTAATTGATGCTCAGCCTTAACTTTCTGGCATGTCAGGCACTTACACACATACTCAGTAACTTCGCGTTTCAACCTTGGCCACTAGTACAGCTCACGAAGATCTCGGTATAACTTGTTTCTGCCAGGATGCATAGCATATGGACTGCTATGCGCCTCTTGCAGTATAGACTGCCTCTTATCAGAATCCCTCGGTATACATACTTTTCCACGGAAGCATAATACTCCTTTCTCATTTAGCCCAAAATCCATGGTCTTGCCATTCTCAACTTGTTGAAAATGAGAAACTAGCGACTCATCTAGCAACTGTTTCTCCTTAATTTGATCAATCCAAGTCGGTCTCACTTGCAGTTCAACTAACAAGCTACCATCATCGAACAGGCTTAGACAACCAAACATTGCACTCAAATTAGATACAACCCTACGACTCAGTGCGTCAGCTACCACATTAGCTTTACCAGGTGATACTTAATTGAACAATCGTAGTCCTTAAGCAACTCTATCCACCTTCGTTGCCTAAGATTCAACTCCTTTTAGGATATTTGAGGCTTTTATGATCTATGTAAATAATTGTCTTTTTACCGTATAAGTAATGTCTCCAAATCTTCAGTGCTAAAACCACAGTAGCTAATTCCAAGTCATGAGTGGGGTAATTTGTCTCGTGAGGCTTGAGCTGACGAGACGCATAAGCAACCACCTTACCCTCTTGCATCAACACACAACCCAATCCAATGTGCGACGCATCACTGTAAACTGTAAATTCCTTTCCAAATTCTGGTTGTATCAAAATAGGGGCCTTAGTCAAAACATCCTTCAGTTTCTCAAAACTCTCTTGCTGCTTATCAGTCCAATTAAATGGTACCCCTCTACGCTAACTTAGTCAGAGGTGCAGCAATGAAAATCCTTCAACAAAATGTCTGTAATACCCAGCCAGACCCAGAAAGCTTCGAATCTTAAATACCATCTTTAGTGGTTTCCAATCCACTATAGCTTCAATTTTTTGAGAATCCACCCTGATTCCCTCTGCCGACACTACATGTCCCAAAAAATGTCACTTCTCGCAGCTAGAATTCACACTTGCTGAACTTTGCATAAAACTGCTTTTCCCTCAGAACTTGCAAAACAATACAAAGATGTGCATCATGCTCCTCTTCGATTCTTGGATACACCAAGATGTCGTCTATAAACACAACTACGAACCAATCTAAATAAGACTAGAATACTCGGTTCATTAGATCTATGAAAGTCGCTGCTGCATCCGTCAAACCAAACGGCATCACTAGAAACTCGTAATGACCATAACGAGTTCTAAACACTATCTTATACACGTCAGCCTCCTCAACCTTTAGCTGATGATACCCAGACTGAAGATCTATCTTAGAGAAAACCATAACTCCTCGCAATTGGTCAAACAAATCATCTATCCTCGATAAAGGGTACTTATTCTTGATAGTCAGCTTGTTCAATTGACGTAAATCAATGCACATGCGCATGGATCCAGCCTTCTTCTTCACAAACAACACCGGTGCTCCTCACAGAGACACACTCGGTCGAATGAATCCTCGATCCAATAGCTCTTGAATTTGAGCCTTTAGCTCCACCATCTCTTTCGGCACCATCCTATAAGGGGCAATGAACACCGGAGCTGTTCCAGGTAGGAGTTCAATACCGAATTCAACCTCACGATCTGGAGGCAACCCCGGAAGCTCTTCAGGAAATATATCCGAAAAATCTTTGACGGTTCTAACATCTCTCACAGAAGGACCTTTAGAATCAGAAATACTAATATATGCTAGGAACGCCTCGCAACCTTTGCGAACCAGATTCTTGGCCCTTAACGTAGAAATCACATTAGACAGATAATCTCTTCGCTCCCCTATCACAGTCACCTCCTCATCCTCCGTAGACTTCAACACCACACTCTTTGCAGCACAATCCAATTTTGCACGGTGTTTCACTAGCCAATCCATGCCCAATATAATATCAAATTCCCCAAACGGCAGTTCCATCAAATCTGTCGAAAAGACCACCCCTTGGACTTCCAAAGGCACATCTTTGAACAACTTACTCACCCCAATCGATTGTCCCAGTGGACTCAACATAGTCATTTCACTAACTATATTTTCAGACTGAATACCCAACATCTCAGACATAGTGCACACAACATACGAGTGTGTAGACCCAATATCAATTAAAGTAGTGTATAGTACATTATAAATCAGGAACGTACCAGTTATGACGTCAGGGGCATCCCCATACTCTCGTCGACGAGTAGCATAAACCAAGGCTGGCTGTCTTGCCTCAGTGTTTCTAACACCTCTGCCTGGTGCTCCACGACCTCGACTAAACCCTTTTCCACCTCTGGCCCGACCTCGGCCTCTCGGTGGCTGTGACCACCTCTTATAGGCTAAACATGGCCCTATCCTGCAACTTGCATCTAAGTAAACCCTTGAGTACAGTTCTTAACCTGATGATCCATAAACCCACATCTAAAGCATGCCCTAATTCATTTCTTACACTCATCCATGTGAGCTATCCCACAATCGGCGCAAGGATGCGGTCTTGCAACAATACCAGGAACTGTTCGAACTGGCCCATCAAACCTGGCCCTCTTTACAGGCCTTCCAAAATAACTTGAGGGTCGAAAAATCCCTTTTATTTTTACCCTTATCTTTCTCGTTATTCTGGCGCTCAGAGCACTTTACATCCTCAGCAATTGTTGCGTTTTCCACAAGGGCAGCAAAGTTTCACTCCCTCTGCGGGGCTATCAGCACATGTAACTCGTCTTAGAGGCCATTCTCAAACCACACACAGTGTTCATATTCAGTTGCGACTATCCCACGTGCATACCGACTCAACCGCAGAAACTCTGCCTCGTACTCCGCCACGGTTTTATTCCCCTGAGTCAAATTCAGAAATTTCTTCCTTTGGGTGTCTACATAACTTAAGCCTACATACTTCCCTAAAAAGGCTGCTTTGAAGAAATCTCATGTCAAACGGTCAGCTTGTGTACCTTCTCTCACAGTGAGCCACCACTGGCAAGCCTCATCACGCAGTAAAGACACTGCCTCTTTTAATTTTTGCTCTGAAGTACAGTCAATATCATCCATTACTCGTTCGGTAACCTCTAACCAATATTCTGCCACATTCGGGGCTACACCCAAAACACCCCTGAAGATTTTCGCTCCATTAGATCAAAGTCACTCCGAAATTGACCCTCGGCCTACAGATCCAGTACTTGCTCTAGCAACCCTTTCAAGAACTCGTAGCATTGCTTGAGATAATGCATCATCCCCAGCTGCTCGGTCATGAGACCCTGTCTCAATTATTGGCAAGGCTGGTGCCCCCCTAGCCGGCATGTGGCCCGATGCTGAAAACCCAACTCTAGCACTTCATCGGCCACTTCTACGGCCTCGTGTACCCCTTCCGCGAGTACCTCTTATGCTCATATTGATAGCGAATTGTCTATTTTAAAGTCTTATGAATCTGTTTATAATTTCAATAATTATTAACAATGTGTTTTAAATAATAGCAATTAGAGTTTGTTTTTACAGAATAGAATCTTTTAAAGTTGTCAGTCTTCTATAATCTCAGTTTACTCTAACTACAGAGTTTCAGTATAATTCTACTACCTATGGTAGTCTTCAGTAATACATTTCAGTTCATAACAATAATCAGTGTCAGAAAACTTACCGATTTGGTGCCGGAGACTCAGTGTGCCATTTTTCCAACAACAACATTTAACATTAAAATCCACAAAAATCTATTACACAGCCGAGTTTTGTAACTTGGCTTTGATACCACTAAATGTAACACTCTAAACTCGACCTAGATGTTACGTCCGAATTTGGTGTGTCACATCTGAATGTTTTTCGAAAACCCTTTTTATTTAAAAACTTGAGTGAAATCCGAGTTACGTTAGTTTATTTTCAACATGTGGTTCATTGAAAAATACATAATATTATTCCCAAAATCTATTTTAGTTACAAAAGCTAGTTTTAAATTAATTACTAAAACTTGATTTAAAATAAAATTAAGTTGCGAAAGAATTTTGAAAATGTTGCAGAAATGTAATGTTTGAAAACAGTTATTATTTTTAAAATTCGATGTTCCTATTCTACCAGTTTAGAATATGAAATCAAAATCCCATTAAAAGTAAAAAACCCCCAAATGGCCTTATTACATAATTAAAACCCAAATATGAAAGCTTAAGTAAATTGAATCATTAACAACCAATCTGTGGACGTGTGGCCACCATTGAGTCCCTCGCGGCTCCAAATCGTCTAAGGCTGGGGATTACCTGCATAGTTAAAAGAAGGGTGAGTTTACGAAAACACAGTGTGTAATCCCCTATCAGTCAATAGTAACAGTGTATAGAGTAACAGTCTGGGCCTGAGCCCTATTTAACAACAGTACAGTTTGGGCCTAAGCCCTATGCAGTAACAGTGTGGGCCTATGCCCAAAATAGTATAATCACAATACAGGTATGCAACCCAACCCAATCCATCCTGCTCACCACCCGTACCAACCAACTCACCATGTGGGGATTAAATCGACCCACCCAGCCAACTCACCAATATCACAGCGTAACTGCTAACAGTAACGCAGTAAAGCTGCTAATAGCGGTAAACGTAGTGTAGCCACTAATATCAGAATACGTGGCAAAGCCAAAAAGAACAGTACTTCCTCTAAATCAGTATCTCAACCCCAATACAAAATGTCATGTCATAATATTTCGTGTATGCAAGATTTCATACTTAGATACAGTCACGCATATATCATACACTAATCAATCAACCTATCTCTAAGGTATAATAGTCATTTCCACCCATTAGGGGTAGAATAGTAATTTTTACCCCTCAGGGGTATTTTGGACATTTTATCCCCTAAGGTCTCAGTACAGATAATCGACCTCTTGAAAGGTCCATAGTCACCTCGAGCGACTTAAGTAACCTAACAGACCTAACGGTGTAAATGGGCCTAAGACCCATTATTCAGCCCAAGTGGGCCTACAAGCTCATGTAGGCCATTTAGCCCAAATTTAGCTACGGCTATGTGACCTACATAGCCCAGTCCATGATTTATCACTTATCGTGGATTTAATCTGTGTGGGGCCCACGAGCCCATTGGTCCCTCATGACCCATTTCGGTCCAATGAAGCCCTTAACAGCCTATGCCATGCACACGACATGACAAGCCCAACTACTTCCCACCTAACTGTTAGATTTACACAGGTAGGACCACGGGCCCATTGGGCCCATCGAGGCCTAGTACACGAGAATGCTCATGGCGACCTCTACAGGCTATCGCCCATGGTTTGTGGACTCAGTTTACCCCACGAATGATCACAAGCTCGTGAAGCCTCAAATGTCGAAGTTTTGGCTTTTCGGCTTTTGCTGATTTCTAACAAAGAAGGGCGTGAATACACACATGTTTATGATAAGGCCTCTACAGTCTTAATCACTTTCCCCCTCACCAACTCATCTGGTTCGCTCTATTTTAAGCCAGCTCCTTACCAATTCTCATGATAGCTTCCCGATGTGGAATTGCTTTCAACCATTAGGAAAATTCCTTATTCTTATGAACGCTTCAACCACAGAGTTCCAGTCCAACTCCACCTCCTACACAGCTCAGATAGCAAAATAAATACTCCACTGCGTATCCTAAGACTTGAACCTCAGGCCTCACAGTTACATAACACGCCATATTGCCACTCCACCACAGGCTCTTTCTGTGTCATATTTTATCCGCAATTAATTATAAGGCCTATAGGCCAAAGTCCAGGTTTCTTCTAAAAGAAAAACCAAAATAAATTACAAGAGCCAAGACGTAAACCTAGGCTCCCTTACAACCTTAATGACACCACAACCACTAAACCACATGCTTCCTTGTGTCATTTACTTAACACAACAATTTAAAACGCCATCATCTAAGCATCCAAGGTTTTATTTACTTAAAACCAAAATTTTTGCTAAAGCCAAAGTTCAAACCCAAGACTTTTCCAACTCCTCTTAGGACCCTTAACCACTTGAGCAGACATTTAATTGTGTCATTTCCTTGCACTATTAAATACTTATACACAACCCCCTTACGGACCCATACTAAATGCCCAATACTTCTAGGCCCAAATTCGGGGCGTTACAGATTTAGTGGAAATTGTGGGCTACTATAGTTATGAAAATGATTCGGCTAGGCTTAAAGTGCAAAAAAAATTGAATAAAAATCATTTTACAAGCCTAGGGGCAAAAGTGTAAATATGATTAATTTTAGGGGTAAAAATGCAAATTTGTAAAAGTATGATTTTTGGGTCAATTTGAATAATGTGAATAATAAATGAGCTATATTTGAAATGTTAGGTTAAGAAAACTGAGATTCGGGCCTAAATCGTGAAAGTTCGAGATTATGGATTAAATTGGAATAGTTGGACGTAATTGCATTTAAGGTAAGTTCATGTGATTAAATAAGCATGATATTCATGTTATTGTTATTACACTTGAAATCTATTTTGCTACAGTTGTATTGATTTATATGTTAATGATGTTGTGTATGGGAACGTGATGTACCCATGAAGTAATTGATAGCTCAAATGTCGATAACATGTTATGGGATGATTGAATATAATGGAAATTTTATGGAACATGATATTTCTTTAAAATGAGAAAGTTTGTATGTAAATAATATATCATTTTTACTTATCTTATAATATTTTGTTATTATATGAGATGTGATTGTATATTGAATGATCACTTGATGTAAATTATGAATTTAAGTTGATTATGGATGAATTGGTAAAATGTTGAAAAGTGAGGAATTTCCCGGTTGGACATTCGGAATAGAAAAGATACGAATGATCCGTTGTGAGAACACATGTGTAGTACTATGTGCAGGCTACTATGTGTTTAAGATGGTTTTAGGTCACGTGTGTAGTACTAAGTGCAGGCTACTGTGCGTACCTAATAGCTTCGATCACATGTGTGGTACTAAGTGTAGGCCACTATGTGTAAGAGACGGTTTTGGTCACAGATGTAGTACTAAGTGCAGGCTACTATGTGCACCAAATAGCTTCAGTTACAAGGGTGGTAATATGTGCAGGCCACCGTGTATCTGTTATTACTCCGAAGAGTTTAACGGGAAATTGACTAAGTGAAACTACATGTGATCATGTAATGACTAGTGTAATTGAATATGACTATGTGATGAATAAGTGCAAGTATATGTGTGTGAAAATTTATGAGCAATGTGCTCGATAGTTGAGCGAACTTTCGGTAAGATGGAATGGAGTAAGTGAGATTATATAAGAGTGAAATTTGTAATAAAACAGTTTTGGACAATAGCAGTTATGTGACTTTGAAAAATCACCAAAAATGTTGGAAATTTAATTAGAAGTTGAATAAGATATGAAATAAAATCTTATTGAGTCTATTTTCACATAAAATAAACGGTGAAAGCAAACGAATTTTTTATTCTGTGATATTTGATTTTTGTGAGACAGGGTCAGAATAATTTTGGAATCCCCTGTTCTAACTTGGAAAAATAATTAAAAATTGTACAAATATAATTATGGGTTATAATTTATATGATTAAAATCCTTAATGAGTTTATTTTTGAAAGAAAAAAACAAGAACATTATCTAAATCTTGTACGGGGAGATAATTAATTTTTAGTGTAGAGGGGTTGGAACTATTAAACAGCGAAACAGAGGAGAATTTAAAAAATAAAATGTACTTATTGGATAATCCAAAAATTCTGAAAATTTTATGATAAGCAAATACGTGAGTCTAGTTTCAGAAAAAATTAGCAGATCTTGATTTGGAGTTCCGTAGCTCAAGTTATAAGTAACTGAGTGACTATGACTCAAGTAAACAACTTAACTTGAATATAAGTAAAAGTGCAATTATGATTATTTTACCTTGGAATCATGTTGTAAGAATTGATGGAATCATGTTGATAAATTGCTTATTATTTTTATATGGACTTAATAAGCTATATAGTTTACCCCTTTCTTTTCATTTCTTTAGTGCTGTCAGGTTAGCTCGGGGTTAGAGATCGTCGGAGGCAGCATCACACTATCAAGCTATTAATAGGGGATATCGATAAGTCTTAAGCATCTTCAAGTGAGTGACATGTATAGGAGCTTAGTTGTTGATATGTGTTCTTATGATTTAGCCAAATGTATTGGCTTATATTGATTCATTGTATATAGCCATGAGATATGGCTTATAATGTTTTGGCTTGTAAGCCTAATTATTCTTGCCATGTGTTGATGTTTTGTGATATGATTATAATTGTCTGTCATGAATGAATAGTAAATAACATATGTGCACAAGAATGCCCTAGAACCATTCGGGGTGGTCATGGCTATGGAATAAATGGGTAAATTAGCATTAAGTTGATAATGATTGAACATGGACATTTGTTAAATAAGTAGAGATTAATTATTGGATAATATGTTATGGTTGATTTTTAAAAATCTGCTTTAGTGAGGCATGATAAATCATTAAAATGATGCGCGCCTTTAAAGTATTTAAGTATGTGAAAGATTAAGGCAACAAAAAGGTTTGGAAAATAGCCTAAGTGTTGACCACACGGGTAGAGACACGGCTTGTGTCTCAGCCGTGTGGAGGACACGGCCTTAGCACACGGGCGTGTGACTTGGCCGTGTGACCCTAAATGTTTGCTAACGTCATAAACAAAGAGTTACACGGGCTAAGGACACGGGTGTGTGAGACCATCCGGGCTACCCACACAGGCGTGTGACCCTCCAAACATGAAATTTTTTTAAGTGTTGTAAAAATATTCTTGAGTTCTCGGTTTAGTCCTAAACTAATTTTAATGCATGTTTAGAGCCTCGAAGGCTCGTGTATGGGACATTTTGCATGTGATCGAATGATTCTGATATGATTGAAATTTTATGGCCCAATTTTACATGTATGTGCATGTTTAAGTCCGATAATGCATCGTATCCTGTCCCAGCGCCGGACACGGGTAAGGGGTGTTACATTTAGTGGTATCAGAGTTATGGTTTAGTCAGTTCTCAGACTAACCTAGCAAGAATGATATTCTAACTATACATGCCACCAATCTGTGATAGTGTGATGTCTCCCGACGCAAATAAGAACCATCTCGTTTAGACAGAGGTACTCTCCAACGGAGCTACGCCGACCATGTTAAATGTGATGCTAAGGTATTCGGGTAAAGTATAGTCATGATAAGCCTGGATTCAGAAAATTATGAATAAAAGTTCATGATATATGTGATAACATGTGAGATGAAAGTTTATGTTACGATGAATGTTCATGCTTATTTGATGTTCATACGATGATGTACACTTGGCTTATTTGATTAAGTGGATGTGGTAAATAGAAATTCATAAAAATATGAATAAAGGGTTCATAATAGCATGATATTAGCAAAATGTTACTGCCCCAATTGGACGTTGAATTTCGATGGATTATAATAATTTCTTGAAAAGGGGTATAATGATACAAAATGAGATTTAGCTCGGATGGGTAATCTTGAGACGAGCCTATCGAGAATATGTTTTAGTTAGAATTTAGCCTGGACTAGTACTTCTACTGTATGATACGTGATTCGAAAGAATGTACCCGAAAGGTACTACTGGACATGAGTTGATGAATGATTAACGTATATACCCTGAGTATACTACGTAGGAATCCATCAAAATTGCAATGTTCCAATGGGAGGCATCCTTGAAATATGGAAAAGTGAAATGAGACAAAAGATTATGATGTAATGAGCCTACCTATGTTTAATCGATAATTCCATGATGTATATGATTGATTTACTTGAACGAATGCGTGTATTTAGGTAACTTACCAAAAATATTGATGAAATAAATGTCCACGTATGCTTGTTTGAATAAGTATGACTGGCAAACTCTCATAGTCTAAGTAAGTGTGCTAAATTGATTGAATTGAGAGATATGATTATAATGATATGCATATGTTGATGTGCTAGATGAGAGCTCAGATTGTGATACACTCATCCATGTTTGTTTGGCCCTCATATGATGTTATGTGCCTCACCTATTTGATTGAATAAAAATGATAAGTAAAGTTATTCAGAATTCATAGAATGTATGTATAAGTACATTTGTTTAAATAAATAACTGAAAAGTCTGTGTAAAGCAAACTTTAATGTTAGCTTGTCTGAAGCGAATGATATGTTGGTAATAATATGACTATAATGGTGAAAGTTATATGGTATATACATGAGTATGAGAGACGAGTCAGGGATCTTACAACCCCACCCCCTTACCAGAGTGGTGTTTATAAAGGATTTCATGAGATTTGTGCTAAAATAAGCTCACAAGTATGAGGCCAAAAGAGTTCAGCGGTAGAATGATTGTAAATATGGACAGAGTTTGAGAATGATCTGATAAGTAAAGACAGAATTAGAAAAGGTATCAGATTGATTTAAATATTTTTTCAGTTTACGAAATATCACAATGAGAGAAGAAATTAACCTTGGCAAATCAACTTGTTCAGACACAACATTGAAAGAATGTAGTAATCGAAATTCCTTCTGAACTTATTTTCTACAGTGAGAGAAATAGTACGGGATTAGTGATGACATAAACAGTTGAAGGAATAATATTTGAAAGGTAAGACATTGAGTGTGACAGTTATGGCTGAACAGATTTTGGACAGTCTCTTTTGAGGTATTTTATATGTTTAATTGTTCTCAGGAATATTCCTATTGCTGTTACTCTTCTGATAAAATTCTTATTATATGAGAATGTTTTCTAATCATGATGTATAGATGAAAGTATTAATAACCTAATTGGTTTATAACCAGCACTGCTCTATTTCTCTCTGGTATTCTGTTACAATCCATTCATTGGAATTTTATAAGAAATACACATGGTGTTATAATTCTTGGATTTTTCTATCTCGGATTTCTTTATTTTGGTCTTCTTGCCATCTTTATTCCAAAAATTATTAATCATGACTCGTATCTAAAGCGTATTTTTGGGCCAATGATGACTATGTCAATTATGATTATGCCTCTGGGTTGATAGTAGTAACGTGATGATTCTAGTATTCGGATTTCTTTAAATTTTGTGTAAAGTTTTGACCTCAGCAAAAGCATAAGTGGCGAAACTACGAGTTTCGATTTGTATGGTGGATTTCTTCTCCCAAGTAAGTTAATTAAAGTTAATGCCCTCAATCAGGATATTCTTGTTATTTTGAGCTAAAGCAATGGTAAAGGTCTTTGATATGCATGATAAGTGAATTTTAAATGATTGCATGTTGAACGGTTTTGTCAAATGAAAGGAAGGATTTCCTGAAGCTTTATCAACTAATAATTAAGATCGACTTGGTTGTTCAGTTTGTATGGGTTATTGTTTGAAAGATTTAATGAAACAATTATGTCTGAATCGTTTTTCTCAAGCTAGAGAATAAGATTTTATCTTTTTCAGGTAAAAGAAAAATAGTCTAAATGGAAAGTGTATGTATCTTAGAATACTTTGATACAATTTAAAGCTGCTATGAATGATAAAATTTTCGTTTTGTGAAAATTGAATGGTCTTTTACATGTTAATTAGTAAAACTTTGAGTAGACGAGGACACTGTTAACCGGAGCCTTTGAACTGGTTTAGTTTACATTGAGCAAAGACTTTTTGATTTTCAGTGATGTGTTTTAAGACAAGAAAGGTAGTGTGACAGCTCAATGTAACTGATGTTATAGACAGATTTAAGTTTGTGATAGTGTAGCTGACTTGAATTGTTAAAGGATGATAAGATAGTTATGGTATGATCTTTGAGAAAGAGTTACTATGGATTTCATATACGAATTATTCCTGTCTTTAAAAAGGAAAGATGTTATGTGGCTTGTATTAAGTGTTTGATGAAATCTGCAAATCATTTCGATATATGTTAAATTTCTACCTAACGGGTTAATGGAATTATGTATCTCTGAGATTGTCGGATTCTTGGAATGCTAGTCCTGGTTAATTGGATTGAGATCTAGATTCTATATTATGAGTTATTGAGAAGCTAAATAAGACCCTAGTTTTTAATAAAGGCTAAAGTAAAAGTTTTTAAGTAATGTTTATGAGATAGTAGAGTTTATGAGGAACTAAACCACTCTTCTGGTAAGATTTTCGGGGACGAAAATCCCTAAAGGGGGGAGAATTGTAACATCCCGAATTAGGACCTAGTCGGAACAGTGGTTTTGAGACCACGAATCTGACGTAATAAAATTTATTTTTATTATATTTTTATGGTCTACAATTCTATGGAATTGTTCTTTGAAAATTTCGTCTGGAAATTTTGACGTTTGGGCACTCAATTTAGTCAAAAGGACTAAATCGTAAAAACTACAAAAGTTGAGTTCCACATGCTAGAGGTGTCTAATTGTTATGAAATTTTAAATTGGAGGTCCTTAAATGGTAATTATACCATTGGTTAATTTTTTGGAGAAAAATGGATATGAAATTGGTGAAATAGAATATTTTAAGTTAGGGGCATTTTGGTCATTTAGTAATTAAAATGAATTAAAAACAAAATTAAAAGCCAATTTTTGTCCATCTTCAACCCCATGGCCGAAACTTGCATGGAGAAGACATAGCTAGGGTTTTTCAAGCTTCCAAGCTCGATTGTAAGTCTGTTCTAGGCCCGTTTTTAATGATTTTTACGTTTTTGAAATCCTCGTAACAAGATCTACCTATTTCTACCATTAATTTGAGTTATGATGAAGGTTTAGGGTTTGACCCATGTTAGAAATTTGTGCATTTTGATTTTTAATGGTAGATTATGCATATTTATGGTTAGAGAAACGACTTTTACTAAGTAGTTTTAGGTGGAAACGTTAAAAAGGACTAAATTGTAAAAGTTATAAAATTTGTCAAAAAAGTGTGATTTAGTGGAAATTGTGGGTTGCTATAGTTATGAAAATGATTCGGCTAGGCTTAAAGTGTAAAAAATTGAATAAAAATATTTTATGATCCTAGAGGAAAAAGTGTAAATATGATAAAGTTTAGGGGTAAAAATGTAAATTTGTAAAAGTATGATTTTTGGGTCAATTTGAAAAATGTAAATAATAAATGAGCTATATTTGAAATGTTAGATCAAGAAAATCGAGATTCAGACCTAAATCGGGAAAGTTCAAGATTATGGACTTAATTGGAATAGTTGGCTGTAATTGCATTTAAGGTAAGTTCATGTGATTAAATAAGCATGATATTCATGTTATTGTTGTTACACTTGAAATCTATTTTGCTACAGTTGTATTGATTTATATGTTATTGATGTTGTGTATGGGAACGTGAAGTACCCATGAAGTAATCGATAGCTCAAATGCCGATGACATGTGATGGGATGATTTAGTATAATGGAAATTTGATGGAACATGATATTTCTTTGAAACGAGTAAGTTTGTATGTAAATAATATATCATTTTTACTTATCTTATAATATTTTGTTATTATATGAGATGTGGTTGTATATTGAATGATCACTTGATGTAAATTATGAATTTAAGTTGATTATGGATGGATTGGTAACATGTTGAAAAGTGAGGAATTTCCCAGTTGGACCTTCAGAATAGAAAAGATACAAATGATCCGTTGTGAGAACACGTGTAGTACTATATGCAGGCTACTATGTGTTTAAGATGGTTTTAGGTCACGCGTGTAGTACTAAGTGCAGACTACTACGTGTACCAGATGGTTAGGTCGCATGTGTAGTACTAAGTGCAGGCTACTATGCGTACCCGATAGCTTCGATCACATGTGTGGTACTAAGTGTAGGCCACTATGTGTAAGAGACGGTTTTGGTCACAGATGTAGTACTAAGTACAGGCTACTATGTTCACCAAATAGCTTTGGTTACAAGGGTGGTAATATGTGCTAGCCACTATGTATTTGTTATTATTCCGATGAATTCAATGGGAAATTGACTAAGTGAAACTACATGTGATCATGTAATGACTAGTGTAATTGAATAAGACTATATGATGAATAAGTGCAAGTATACGTGTGTGAAAATTTATGAGCAATGTGCTCGATAGTTGAGCGAACTTTCGGTAAGATGGAATGGAGTAAGTGAGATTATGTAAGAGTGAAATTTATAATAAAACAGTTTTGGATAGCAGTAGTTGTGTGACTTTGAAAAATCACCAAAAATGGTGGAAATCGAATTAGAAGTTTAATAAGATATGAAATAAAATATTATTGAGTCTATTTTTACATAAAATAAACGGTGAAAGCAAAAGAATTTTGTATTTTGTGATATTTGAATTTTTGTGAGACAAGGTCAGAATGATTTTGGAATCCCCTATTCTGACTTGAAAAATCATTAAAAATTGTACAATTATAATTATAGGTTATAATTTATATGATTAAAATCCTTAATGAGTCTATTTTCGAAAGAAACAAACAGGAACATTATCCAAATCTTGTATGAAGAGATAATTAATTTTTAGTGCAGAGGGGTCGGAACTGTCAGACAGCAAAATAAGGGAGACTTTAAAGAATAAAATGCACTTATTGGCTAACCTAAAAATTTTGAAAATTTTATGATTAGCAGATACGTGAGTCTAGTTTCTGGGATAATTAGCAGATCTTGATTTGGAGTTTCTTAGCTCAAGTTATAAGTAACTGAGTGACTATGACTCTAGTAAACAACTTAACTTGAACATAAGAAAAAGTACAATTATGATTATTTTACCTTGGAATCATGTTGTAAGAATTGATGGAATCATGTTGATAAATTGCTTATTATTTTCATGTGGACTTACTAAGCTATATAGCTTACCCCCTCCTTTTCATTTCTTTAGTGTTGTCAGGTTAGCTCGGGGTTAGAGATCGTCGGAGGCAGCATCACACTATCGAGCTATTAATATGGGATATCGATAAGTCTTAAGCATCTTCAAGTGAGTGGCATGTATAGGAGCTTAGTTGTTGATATGTATTCTTATGATTTAGCCAAATGTATTAGCTTATTTTGATTCATTGTATATAGCCATGAGATATGGCTTATAATGTTTTGGCTTGTAAGCCTAATTATCCTTGCCATGTGTTGATGCTTTGTGATATGATTATAATTGTCTGTCATGAATGAATAGTAAATAACATATGTGCACGAGAATGCCCTAGCACCATTCGGGGTGATCATGGCTATGGAATAAATACGTAAATTGGCATTAAGTTGATAATGATTGAACATGGACATTTGTTGAATAAGTAGAGATTAATTATTGGGTAATATGTTATGGTTGATTGTTAAAAATGTGCTTTAGTTAGGCATGCTAAATCATTAAAATGATGTTATGATATGTGCCTTTAAAGTATTTAAGTATGTGAAAGATTAAGGCAACAAAAAGGCTTGGAACATAGCCTAAGTGTTGACCACACGGACAGAGACATAGCCGTGTGGAGGACACGGTCTTAGCACACGGGCGTGTGACTTGGCCGTGTGACCCTAAATGTTTGCTGACGTCATAAACAGAGAGTTATACGGGCTGAGGACACGGACGTGTGAGACCACCCTGCCTACCCACACGGGCATGTGACTCTCCAAACATAAAAATTTTCTAAGTGTTGTAAAAATGTTCGTGAGTTCTAGGTTTAGTCCCAAATTGCTTTTAATGTATATTTAGAGCCTCGAAGGCTCGTGTATGGGACATTTTGCATGTGATTGAATGATTCTGATATGGTTGAAATATTATGACCCATTTTTACATGTATGTGCATGTTTAAGTCCAGTAATGTCTCGTATCCTGTCCCGGTGTTAGACACGGGTAAGGGGTGTTACACACTAATCATGGACTAATAACATTATAAGGACCTTTGATTTATTAAATCATAGAAATTAAACACCTTTAACAAGCAGAATGCAACTTTTATATTTTACGCGATTTAATCCTTTTTATCAAATTAACCAACCAATCGATAAAATTAGCTCACGAAATTTTCATACATATTAAATAACATGCTGTAAATATCAAAAATAATATTAAAAAAAATTTTTGAAATCAAATTTGTGGTTTCAAAACCACTGTTCTGATTTAGCTAAAATCGGGCTATTACATTACTTGTCACTTTATTACTTGTTGCGATTATGTACACTTGCACATTTCTATCATTCCATCACTGTCAACAAATGATTGTGATAAATTGCTCGTTTGAGAACAAGCAACCCTTGGCCACGTTTTATATTTATCAATCCCCAAAATGTTAATAAGAGGATATCATTAACTCTTTAATTGAGCTATGAATTTCACTATTTCTAGTAAAGCCATGCCATACACTAGTCATGTACCTAACATACCAGCTATGGGCTCAATCATCTTTAGAACATAAGCCTCCACTTATATCAAAGCATATGAATTGCACACGTATGGTCAGTGACTAACTCAGGACTTAGGTAAATCACACCTTGAATGTCACAAGTAATTCACAAATGGATTCAAAATTAACTCTTCTAGGGTCCAGTCCAATGTATCATTCTACCAATGAATACATCTATTTTTCTACTTATGGAGTCAACTGCTCTAATAACCAAGACTAGCCATCTCCCCAATTGGAATTGTAGAAGACATAATAATTATTTTCAGTATTTGAATAAAATGCTCACTTTGATTCATTTACGGGATTACAGGCTCATTTAGGTTATCTACTGAAGTAAGTCATCTTTCTCACAATCTAAACGTTCTTTACAATGTCACTTATCTTCAGTTTGAACTTTAGACAATCAATGAGCTAATATTTGCTTGTCACAATTTCTCTATGCATGCAAAATATAAAAGACAGAAAATTCAAAAGACATAATAATGAAATGTGAAATTAACTTTAATTATTTATTCATCGTTCAAATAAATAGAAAGCAATTATATGTTTACCACAATATGGGCACATTTCCCAACAAATAGTGTGGCATACCTAAATATTGAGTGGATGGTGGACTATGTATATGACTCGTACACTTTGATGTAAGTAAAAGCCTGAGTTCAAATAAATAAGAAACTAAAATCTGGTGCATTGGGTTTACGACTTCTGTAGTATATAGCGTCATTCATTATAGTGTAATTCATAGCTCAATACATGGGTAAATGTTATCCTCCCATTAGCATTACATGGTTGGTGAAAAGTAAACGTGGTCACAGGTTGTCCGTCTTTGTGATGGATGACTTGACCATTATTTTATAATGATTGACTTTTTGTGAAGGAAGATGTAATAGTTACCATGAGATAAAAAAAAGGATCATATTGGGAGAACATATATTATCCCAAAGAGATCAAAGACATCTTATAAGTGTAACACACTTATGATAAGGTCATTGGATGAGCACTGAGTAGTTGCTTTCATAATGGCATGCCGTTAGAGAGAGCTCAGTCACGATACTATACAGGAATGACTTCGTAATTAAATAATTTTATAATTAATAGGAAAAATGCTGGAACTTAATTATAAATCATTTGAGCCCCAACTACATATGTCTAATCGGTCCCTCCGCTAGCTTTTTGAAACCATAAATGAATTGCGTGTTTGAATAGAAATGAACGGAATGAATAGGGAAAGAGAAATGGGAAAAATTCAAGAATGATTATGGTTTTCTCCGAAATGGAGAAATGGAATCATTTGGAAATGAATGTAAGTATCCAAACATGGAAATGGAAATGAAAATGAAAATGATCCATTTGCAATCCTATATGGATTACTTAAAACATGATCAGAAGAATGAGTTTATGTTTTTGGACTATTGTAAAGCCCAAAAATGAAAATAAATCATTCGATCATAGTGAACATGTTGAGTTGTGAAATATTGAACATATTTTCTCAAAATTTTAATAGTGGCAAAATCGTCAAAATTTTACTAGGGGTAAAATCATCAAAATTTTACTAGGGGTAAAATAGGGTTGAGAAAATTATTTTATATATAAATGTTAAATTTTATTTTTGGAAATAAAAAAACTAAATCGGGTTGGATCACATTACAGAGTACTAGGTCAAAAAGGCTTAAGAAGTACTCGTAATTAGACCCGATGTGAGAGAGACCCAAAAACCCTTTATAGACATGAAGGGGGGGAAACCCTAATAGGAATACTAGGGTGTGTCGTCCATCCTAGTCCTATTCTAAGTAGAATGTTGTTTGTCTATTCGAAATAAACCACTACAACTCAACAAGGGGTCTACCTTATCTTCCTATAAATAGATGGCACCGATAAAGCGATTAACACAATTTTGAAATATTGTTATTCTGTCTAAAAATAGAGAGAATTTATTCTTAATTATTACTTATATTTTTCCAGAATAAAAATTTTACCGATTTCTATTAAGAAGAGAGAATTTTTGTTTTCACCCCAAAAGGAGAGAAAAAAACTTTTTCTAGTTTTGTGTTTCCATTTAATTAGTTCAAGCCTACACTCGAAGCAATTCATGGTACGAGAATAGCTGAGAAGATCATTTGGTTGAAAGCCGGGAGCAACAAACATCTACTAAGCTGAAAACACAAGTACGAATTTGGTTAATGTTTATTGCTATAAATATCACAAACCACGTCAGTTTTCAAAATTTTAATTTTTCACTATACAAGAAAACTATTTTCAAACGAAGATTTTTCTAATAGATAGGAGGTCCAACCATTATGCGAATGCAAGAGGAATATGTGAAAAGCCTTATGTGTAGACATGCGTGGAAAAAAAAAGGTATTTCCTTTAGAGTATGTGCAAAAAAGTATTTACCATTAATAGTCCACCAAAAGTAACGAATAAACCAATATTGGTTGTGAGAAAGCGAGACGGTTCTTCAGTTTTTATTTCTAAATATTTTTTAGGGAAGAGGATGCCAGAGAAAGGAAGTCCGCCAAGGACTATCTTAGGTGGAATGTCCACCAAGGATTAACAGAAGAAGAGGATGTTTGTTGGGACTATCTAGTGTTAGGGAACATGTTAAGGACTATATTATAAATGGAAAGTTTGCCCCTCATGATCTAGCGAGAAGATAGTCCACTAGGGACTATCTATTGCTAGGAAGTCTATTAGAACTACCTAATTAAGGAAATATCTGTTCGGACTATGATGATGAGGGGAAAATCCAGTTGGGACTATCTTACAGGTATAATTTCATAATGAAAGAGTAGTGCTTAAATATCCGCCAAATCTTATATTTGATAGCCATATACGAAGACAGAAGTAAATGGGTTTCCTTTTAAAAATGGTATACACACAAACTTAGTTATAAGGAAGCGGATGATGGAATAATATAGTAAGTAGAATTTGGATTTGACATGAAATGAAGGAATCAGGGTAATAATCTACCATTTTGGCGAATCGTCTACAAGTCTGCCAAAATTAGTCGAAGATTTGTGCACCTGTTTACGTGGCTATCTTTTGATGAGTCAAACCAGCAAGATAGAATAGAAGTTTGAATTGGAGCTTAACAAGATAGGTCTCAAAAGGAGGTTGTCAAAAGAGAATGAATGTGTCCAAATCTGCACTGATATATCCGACAATGATATGTTCAAGAAGAATGTACAGGCGTTGTCTACGCCAGTCGAATTACAGGACCTTTTATCTTGTTTAGGGAGTTTAATTTTGTGCATTAATTCTTATTTACCCGAAAATTTGAGATTCTTTTATGAATACTGCTGTACAAGATCTCACTAAGTTCGTTTGAACTTACAAGTGTCTTACCTTAAATACAAGGGCAAAAAATGACACTAGGATTGTGTGAAGGGACCAAGCCAGACACCGCTAAGCCCACACGAATGGTATCGTAGCTGTATCATGCATATAGAAAGGCACCCTTAAAGGCTACGCCTCATGGTTCAAATAAACAAATTTTTATATAAATTTTAAGCTCTAGGTCATTGTAAATATATATACCTGCTCATTAAGGCAAAATGATTATAAGAACCCCATCCATTGTATAATAGAAAATTTATTCAAATTTTAAGTATTGAAACATGTTAATATCTAAGTGTTTAAGATTAATTTTTAGGGTACATATGGATTAAATCTGGTGCTGTTAATTTTTGTAAATAAATCAATTTAGAATGTTGATAAGTAATGCGGTTTATTTGTGACATTTGGTACCCGCACTAGGCGATTGGGTCAGGTATAGGTTGTTATAGGAGATTTGTGGAGGGTGCCTTGCATTTTGGCCAAAACAGAGTTAACGTCGTGATGAGGAAGAGTCGACGTCCCAACGACGTGACACACAACATCTCAACGAGAAGAAGTTAACGTTTAGATGACACGATGTGTGACATCACGATGTGGCGACGTGTTCCCTATTAAATCGAGTTTTTCTCTTAGTTAAATTTGATTATCTTTTTCTAGTAGAACTCTAATAACTCTAAGGATATTTTAATCAGATTAGCCCACAAATTTTAGTCTATAAATAGGGCTTTTAGCAACCCTAGAGAGTTTGATTCAACAACACAAATAAGAAAGAGTTTTGTGAGAATTTCGGGAGAACTTTGTGTTTTGGGTTTGAGATTATTTTTGTTCTCGATATTGTACTCATTTTTCGATATTTTTCATTTTATTGAAGTTTTCTTTACTCGTTATTTTTTATCCTCTTAAGAGTAGTTTTTCCACATAAATATTTGTGTCTAATTTTCTTTATCCTTTCATGTTCTGTAACAGCCCGATTTTGGGCCTAGCCGGAACAGTGGTTTCGGAACCACTATTTTAGAGCCGGAGAAATTATTTTTAATATTATTTTGGTGTTATAGCATGATTTTATAAGTGCATGAAAATTTTGATAAATTAATTTTAGTATTTGAGAGCTTAATTGAGAAAAAAGACTAAATCACATAAAGGGCAAAAGTTTTGTTTTGCTACCTAAATGTGTTAAATAGCTAGAGAACCAAATTGGGGGTCTTTAAAGAGAAAATAAACCTTTAAAAATAGGATGGTCGACCATAGGGGACAAAAAAGGTTGAAAAGTCAAAATTTGGTGAAGTTAGGTGATAAAATTGAATAAAATAAAACAAATAGAAAAAGTTGTCATTTTCTCATCTCTCTCCTTCTTCCTCCACCAATTTCTCTTCAAGAAAACAACCATGGAAGCTTGAAATTTTCAGCAACCTTAAACTCTTGCAAGTAAGTCTTATTTGTGGCATTTCTTGATAATTTTTGTGTTTTTGGAACCACTAAAGCTTAATCTAGCTATTGAGGGGACTATTTTGCAAAATGGTTGAGAGTCTAAGGTTTTGCCATGTGAATACTCATGTTGTTTGCTGAATTTTTATGGAAGAAAATAAGTCATGGTTGTGTAATAAACAACTTTTGTGAAAGAAGTTTGCATGAAAACACCTAAAAAGGGCTATTTTGTAAAGTTGTAAAATAAGTTGTAAATGTCTGAAATAATTGAAATTGTGAGTTTTTATAGTTATAAAAATAATTCGGCTAGGCTTGGTAAATGAGGAAATTAGATAAAAATCGATTTACGAGCCTAAGGGAAAAATCATAATTTTTGTAAAGTATAAGGGAAAAACGGTCATTTTGCCAAATTGTGAATTATAGAATGTTTTAATTAATGTAATAATTAAATGAGTGAATTTCATCATGTTAGATCAAGAAAATCGAGAATTGGACTTAAATCGGAAAGTACGAGGTCATGGACTAAAATGGAGTAATTAGCTGAAATTGCATTGGAGGTAAGTCCGTGTGACTAAATAAGCATGTTATCTATGTTATTGTTAATATATTTGAAATCTATCTTGCTTTGGTTATATTGAATTATATGTTGGTGGGGTTATGTATGAGAAAGTGATGCCAAATGTTAATAAAATTCATGTGATGATAGAATACATTAGAAATGTGATGGAATATGATATCCATAGAAACGAGTAAGTTGTATGTAAATAATGCAACTTAGTCATATTGATGCATTGAATATTTGATTATGTATATAATGCTTGAATGTATCTATGAGTAATGGTATGATGAGACTTATCATGATAAATTCTCGGTTGAACCTTAGGAATAGATTGGATATTCATGCCATAACATTTGGGTGATATGTGTGCTAGTGTAAGGCATGTCTGGGACATGCATCGGCATTGAGACGAGAGCTAGTGTAAGACATGTCTGGGACATACATCGGCCTCGAGATATGCAAGCTAGTGTAAGACCTGTCTGGGACATGGCATCGACACCGATAGATGAGAGCCAGTGTAAGACCTGTCTGGGACATGGCATTGACCTTGATATATTAAAGTTAGTGTAAGACCTGTCTAGGACATGGCGTCGACTTTGATGTGCTAGCCAGTGTAAGACCATGTTTGGGACATGGCATCAGCATTATACCCTATGTTTGAGGTTTAGTGATTATCCTGTGGTATTCCAAATGGCTCAACTGGAAATTTAATGTTTAAGTTGAAATGATAGAGCTTATGGCTATGTTGTGAGTGGTACAGGTGCTTACATGAAATTGATGAAATGTGAATTCAATTCATGTTGTATGATTAATAAGGAATGATTATGAGCATGTTGAGTAGCACAGGTATGTATGCCAAGCTTATGAGAAATGATTTCGGTTTAAGATGCACATTTGGTGAAGATGTAAATAGGTAATTCATGCTATGAGAATGATTTTGTGATGACCTTGTGATTATAGGTCTATACTTATGATGTATGAATATGTAACTTTACCAATGTGGTGAAAATGAATTAATATGGTGTGATAAACTTAATATCGTTAATTTACACTAAAACAGTTTTGGACAGCAGCCATAGTCCGAATTTGAAAATCCACTAAAAATTGTGGAAATTGATTTAGAGGTTGAATAAAATATAAAATTAAATATTATTGAGTCTAGTTTCAAATAAAAGAAATAGTGTAAGCAAAATAATTCCATGTTATGAGATATTTAAGTTGTTGTGGGATAGAGTTAGAATGATTTTGAAATCCCCTGTTCTGATTTGGGAAAAATCATTATAAATTGTAAAAACATAATTACGAGTATAATTTATATGCTTGGAATTCTTAATGAGTCTATTTTCAAGAGAAATAGACGGGAACATCATCCGAGACCCGTATTATGAGATAATTAATTTTTAGTGAAGAGGGGTCAGAACTGTCAGACAGCGAAAAAGGGTCACTTTAAGGAGTAAACTGTATTAATTGGCCAAACCAAAAATTCTGAAAATTTTATGGTAAGAAGATATGTGAGTCTAGTTTCTGGAAAAATTAGCAGATCTTAATTTAGAGTTCCATAACTCTAGATATAAATAATTTAGTGACTGTGACTCGAGAAAACAGCTTGACCTGAACATATGTAAAAAGGCAATCATGATAGTATTACTTTGAGATCATGTTGTAAGAATTGGTGGAAGCATATTGATAAATTGCTTATTATTTTCATGTGGACTTACTAAGCGTGAAGCTTACTCCCTCTTTTCCATTTCTTTTAGCTTGTCAGGTTAGCTCGGGGTTGGAGATCGTCGGAGGCAGCATCACACTATCAAGCCATCACCTTTGAAGTATTGACCCATATTTGTTAAGCGTTTCCATGTGAGTGGCATGTATAGGGACTTAGTTTTTATGTTAGCCATTATTATGATTAGCCAAAGGTATTGGCTTACATTGAGTTACTTATATATGGCCATGATGTGTGGCTCATATTGATTATGGTTTGTGAACTTATCTATCTATGCTATGTTCTAATGCGTGTAATGTGATGATGTGATTATGCTTGTTGGCCATATATGGTTGGTGTTATGAATTAGGTGCATGATGAATGCTTTATGACCCATTGAAATGGGCATGGCCATGAATTAAATGTGTAATATGGAAATAAGATGACGATTATGAAAATTTGGTAAAAGTGGTCATTAAATGACAAGGCTAATGAATAGGTATTATTGTGTCTCGACTTGATATTATATGAGTATGTGAAATGTGTGAACGATAATATGTTAATGTCATGAATGTGTCTTAATATAGGATGCTAAATCATTAAAATAATGTCATGATATGTGTCCTTGGTGGGTATAAAGATGTGAAGGATTAAGAGTAACATAAAGGCTTGGAAAATAGCCTAAGTGTTGGCCACACGGGCTGAGAATCGGCCGTGTGTCTCAATTGTGTGGGGGAACACGGCCTTAGCACACGGGCGTGTGGCTTGGCCTTGTGGTTCAAATTATTCGCTGACGTCATAGTCAGAGAGTTACACGGCCTGAGGACACGGGCGTGTCCCTATGTCCACACGAGCGTGTAACCTTGTGTCATGGAAAATTTTTTTAAGTTTTTCCAAAATTTTCTAAAGTTCTCAGTTTAGTTCCTAACTACTTTCAATGCATGTTTAGGGCTTCGTAGGCCCGTGTATGAGGCGTTATGCATGTGTATGAAAAGTTTTGATTAAAAGAAATTTTATGGCCCGATTTTTGTATGTATGTGTATGTTTAAGTCTGGTAATGCCTCGTACCTTATCCTGGCGTCGGACACAAGTAAGGGATGTTACATGTTCGTTGCTTAATTTGAGTTTATCCTTAACAACCAACATTAAATAGTCACTTGGATGACTCAACTAATATATGGATGCTCATAAATATGATATGAGATGTCAAGATGATGTAAAATCATGAAAACTCACCTTAGTATTCACTTTCTCACTCTAACTAAGTTTTCGCTCATAAGCCATTCAAAACCCTAGATGTGGGTGATGAAGATAATGGTGAAATGATGATGATGATGAAGGATTTTGTAAGAAAATAGAAGAAAATGGTGATGGATTTGAAAAGAAAAATGTAAAAGAGGTGAGGAAAAGAAAAAAAATGGATAGCTTCTTCTTTCTTCTAAATGGTCAGCCAGTACAATAAGAAAATGGAGTTTCTTTCCCCTTTTTATCATTTTTATACTATTATCATTATCTGGTCAAAAGGTAAAATAAATATCATGTCATGTGGTTATGGTTTATTTTTAAGACAAAATTGAGTTTTAGTATTCTAAAAATCATCTTATCACCATACAAATCTATGAACACAAATATTTAATCATAATTTCTCTTCAAATGATTAAAATATCCTTTTCGATAAAATTACTATTTTACCCTTCAACTCGTATTTTTACTCAATTAAGCTCAAAACTTTAAAAATAGCTTAATATCATTTCTAATTACTTCCAACAATCTAAAATTAATTAATTTTGTAAAAAATGAATTTCCTCATCGGATACACGAATAAAGTTCTTAAAAAAGTCTTGTATAGAAAATCAAAAAATTTAAGGCTTTATGATGACTAAATATTCATGATGATTTTATTTAGAGTATGTTAGGAAGTGTTTGAGATTAAAACTTCATACCTTAAATTGATATTGCAATTGTTTTATGTTAGTATTTGTTTAAGAGGATTTGGAGTGTGTTTGTGGTGACTTCTATGGGAAATTTTGGTCCCTTGTAATAAGGTATCAATACTATTATTGTTTTTATCAGCACTTTGCAAGTTAATGATAAAAAAGTTGATCCAAGGGGTCCAAGTTTCAATACCCTCATTTAAGTATTAGATTCAAGTTGACAATAGTTAAAAAGTTATGGTAAATAAGACCAGGTGCCTATACCTAGCACCTAAGTACCGATACCTAAGCTTAGGTATAGAACATGGTGACTCAGAGATTAACACCTAGCCCTTAGGTAGGGCTTTTGCATTATTTTGGAAATTTTGGACTCGTTGAAATAAAGCTCGATTTCGGTTGCGAACACTTCCATTTACCAATGGATTTTTCCTAAATAATTTCAACTTAATTTTTAAACCTCCAAATTAACTTTACTACATTCATAAGAATTTATTTAATTGACTCAACAATTTTAAATCTCAAGTATTTTCAAGCTTTTATTTGATTTTTATAAGAGAGGTAATAGTTAATGGAATAGTATATGCATTTTTTTAAAAAAATTATGTGTTTTTTTAAAAAAATTTAGGATTTTTATTGAAAATATAAAAATCTTATTTTTTGAAATTTTTTTGTATGTTTGAAATATAAAGATAAAATTGACAAAAATTATAAACATTGATGATTAAAATAAGTGATTCTAGTTTCCTTATAATTGTAGACAAATGACTTACAATTTTTAAATAAAAAAGAATAAACACTTAATGTCTCAAAATGAAAATAGATGAACTAAAATTTAAATTTCAAAGAGCATATAAAGCTCTGGCATATTTAAATAAAAAAAAAAGTAGAAAGAGGGGGCCAATTGCAAAGGTTGAAAACTTATAAAGCCAAATATGTAAATGAAATGAGTTCAAAAGAAAAAATTGTGAAGGTACAGGTGTCGCTCCCTCTAGATTTTTGACCGGGCGGAGCCACCGGGGGAGTCTGAAGATCACTCACCACAACAAATACTTGGAATTATTAATTCCAATTATTGCAAAAATGAGAGATTTCAATTTTCAACCAAACAAAAATTATAATAATTAAAAAAGGGCGAAAAATTGCCATTTCATTTCCCTTTGCATTTGAGTTTCATTTCAGACTGCTCGTTTCTCTTTCTTTTTATTCTCCTCTTTTAGCATTTTCATTTCTAAGCAGCGCTGCGATCCAAATAAGTAACCACCAACGCTTGGCGGATCAAAATCAACCGATCCGACCGCTTTTGTTTTCTTTGTGTTTGTTTATTTTTTTCCACGATTTTGCGGTCAGTGGTGAAGGGGGGAATTGGGTGATCGGACGGTGGAGGAACAAGGATGCCGTCTCAGGGAGATCTGGATCGTCAGATCGAGCACCTGATGGAGTGTAAGCCGCTGTCTGAGGCGGAGGTGAAGGCGTTATGCGAGCAGGCACGAGCAATACTAGTGGAGGAATGGAACGTACAGCCTGTGAAGTGTCCGGTAACGGTATGTGGAGATATTCATGGACAATTTTACGATTTAATAGAGCTGTTTCGGATAGGAGGGAATGCGCCTGATACAAATTATCTCTTCATGGGAGATTATGTAGGTATGTTTGTCACTTTTTCATAGGGTTCTTTCCCTGTTCTTTTAACTTTTTGGTGGATTATTTGAAGTTTGTTGTATTGATTTAAGAGCTGTCCGTTTTCCTCGTCCTTCCTCTTTTTTCTTTTAATTTTCTGAACAATATTTGCTGAGTTTGTTTTTGTTTTAAGAGTTGGAACTCATGAAAAACATAAGGTTCGATAAACCTCTAGTTTTTGAAATCTATTAATTAGAAAATAATAGGTTGGCTGTAAATCTATTTTACACCTTATTTATAGTAGGATTGCAAATAAATTTTTAACCCTAGTGTTAAATTAAAATTCTTGGGTAACTTATTATTCTAACCATCGATATGCCTGATAATTAACAAGACTGATAATATAATAGCATAATGAACCAAAAAAAAATGCTCCATAGAATAGCATAACAGTGGTAGCTTCCGTGTTATATTATCATGTTACTAAAATTGAGAAAACAAAAATGCCTTTCAGCATCGCCCCTTAGATGCTTAAAACTGCTGAGAATTTTGGGTAGGAATGGTGTTTGAGCTTGCCCTGCTTGGTCTAAACTGTTGGCTGTCTTTTTTATTAGTTTCTTACCTCTGAGGTGGAGTTGTACTGTGAGACTAAGTTCTTGGACTAAGTTTGGACTTTCAGCTTTTTAGGGAATTTTTCTATGTACTAGAAATAATAGCCACTATTTCGTCAATCCTTATAAATGTGAAGTTGTAGCTACCTTGTCTAAAGCTTTTAGATGGTAAAGGGAGTGGGATGTAGGTAGAAGTCAGGACATTTTATAGTGCCTATATAATTTCTGCTGTATGCAAATCCATATTTATGAATTGGAAAAGGGTTTTATTTTAACCTTATTGCATATGTGCAGATCGTGGGTACTACTCGGTTGAGACTGTCACACTCTTGGTGGCACTAAAAGTCCGTTATAGAGATAGAATCACAATTCTTAGAGGAAATCATGAGAGCCGTCAGATTACACAAGTGTAAGATCTTTTCACCTGCATTTCCTTCTAACATTTATGGTTTTCTTGGTACGAAGGATGAAAGGGGTGTAGGATAAAACATTGTTGATCCAATGGTTAAGTTACAATTAACATACAGCAATTGAGCAGCTTTAGTTAATCAATCATCTTAAAATTACTTCTTATATTTGTTTGAGTTGTTTTGCTAATTTCATAAATCCCTGGGAGGATTTAGCATGCACGTCTATGTCACATGCATGTCAGAGATGGGTTGTTGGTTTGATTAGTAAAATCTGTCTTGAAACAAATCACATGATCAGTTGTTAGCTAATTATTAATTATTGGCCATTCACAATGTTCTGATGATATGCTCTCAATTTAGTCTTGCACGAGAAGCATGTTTATTAACTGTTAGATTGGGGCCAACCACCTTGCACTTATGATGTCAAAACCCCCTCTGCCTTTTCACTTTTGTATGCGTTTCACCTATATTACCTTGACTCTTCATTCTTTTTTGAAGTACCTGTGTTTGACATATAGTATGGAGATTTGATCCTCTGAAAGACCCTTCAAAAACATGAAAACGGAACATACCCATGTTGGACACATACCCATGTTCAACACTTGCATCCGAGCCTGAGTTACATAGCTTTTCACTTCTTAAATTTCTTTATTTCCAATGGAAGAAAACTACAGAGCATTGCTAATTGGATGCCTGCTTAGATACCCCCTCCCCACCAGACCTCTTTTTCCTTTTTGCATTTCTCCATATGCTTTTAACTTCTTTCTCTATTTCCAATGGAAGAAAATATGTAGTATGACTATTTAGATGCTGCGAAATGTTTGTTTAGCTGCTTTTTTTTTTTTTTGGTTGTTTAATCATATTTATACTCTTATTGAGTACCTGGACTTGTGGAAGAAACAAGAACTGTAGGTGTGAGGCTCTATGTTCCTGCTGGCTGTCTCGTATTACTATATAAAACTAATTTACACATGTTAAAGGAGGTATGAAACAGATTTGGATTGTGATTAGTCAACTTTCTCAATGTTAAAATCATAATAAAGTCTTTGAATGTCCTGAGGCTGAAATCCCATGGACTGGAGCAATGTATAGATAATAGGAATAAGGATGTCAAATTTGACATGAACCAATAGTTACAAACATCATGGTGGCTCATGAATACTTACAAAAAATCGTTGGATTTCATCTATTAAGGTTGGAAACTTGCTCACATTGTATGAGGTGGTATATTGGGTTCTATATTTATGGTTTCACAACTTAAGGTCTTATTTTCCCTCCTTTTCAGGTATGGCTTTTATGATGAATGCTTGAGAAAATATGGAAATGCTAACGTATGGAAGCATTTTACAGACCTGTTTGATTATTTACCCCTCACAGCTCTTATTGAGAGTCAGGTTTGACTTTAAACTGTAGTAGACTGTTTTAAGTTGATTAATATCTTTACAGCTTATTACAGCCATGGAATTTGACATCACAGATATTTTGTTTGCATGGAGGACTTTCACCATCGTTGGACACATTAGACAATGTTCGAGCATTGGATCGTATACAGGAGGTATATAACTGATTCTCTCAACTTTTTTTAATCACTTTGTTCCATGTCCATGGGGAGTACTGCTAATTTGCCATGTACTTTGAATCGTGCACAACCAGTTACATGAATGAGGACTTGTTAAATTATTATTGATGGGATAGTTGAGAAAATGGGCAAGAATTGGGATCTTAGTATTAAAATTATTTTCTCCTCTGGTGTTGAGGATAGAACTGATTTGTAGTCAAGTTGCCTCAGATATTTGATGCATTACTTTGAAATTTTATGATAGCTATTGATTACTTGGTTGGTTCATTGGTGTGGAATTATGTATTTATGGATAGGTTCCTCATGAAGGACCAATGTGTGATCTCTTGTGGTCTGATCCTGATGACCGCTGTGGATGGGGTATATCTCCGCGTGGTGCTGGTTATACGTTTGGACAAGATATTGCAGCTCAGTTCAACCATACCAATGGTCTCAGTCTGATTTCAAGAGCCCATCAACTCGTCATGGAAGGATACAATTGGTGTCAGGTGTGAAACCCAAAATGAAACAGTTTAGCCTGGTTTTAGAACAATGTTTGCTTTTTATACATTTTATTATTAATATTGTAAATAATATTATAATATCATGTGATCTCTTTCAGGAGAAGAATGTGGTGACTGTCTTCAGCGCCCCAAACTATTGTTACCGATGTGGGAACATGGCTGCAATTTTAGAGATTGGTGAGAATATGGACCAGAATTTTCTTCAGTTTGATCCGGCACCCCGGCAAGTTGAACCTGACACCACACGCAAGACTCCTGATTATTTTTTATAATTCTTTTTTAATTCATATAATATATACTACATATAATATATATTCCTGCTATAGCTGTTTCTAGCCCCTGTTTGGAAGCGAGAAGCTATTTGTTGGTTTAAGTTGAGGTTCATCGACAAGATCATTCATTCATTGGGTTTGTTAATTTTGCTTTAGAATCGCATAGCAGTACTGATGAAGGTTCTCCAATGGGCCATCGTCTGCATATTTCTTAGAATTAGGGAGGAGCATCAATAACGTGTTTATCATGTGTTCTGTAGTTTTGCAGTTTGCAGGGTGAGTTTCTAGCATTATCATTCGTACAGCTATTTGTCTGGCTCCCCGGGATTACACCAGTAAACATAAGACACCAAAACCAAAGTTACGCCAATTAGACATCCGTTCTATTTATTTGTTTTGTTTCTATCACCGGAAATAACTTACAATTAATGGTTTACCTTCAATCAATCAAAATATATAACGGATGGTACTTACTGATGTTCAAATGTGTTTTGTCCATGAAGGTTCCTTCAGCCTTCAAATGTGTTTTGTCCATGAAGGTTCCTTCAGCCCATTTAGCTTTTATTACACACTTAGATTCTTTTGAATGTAGGCTGAGATGGCCTTGACTGAGGTTTTGTGGGAACAATTTCTATTCTTTTGAATGTAGGCTGTGATAGCCTTGGCTGAGATTCTGTGGGAACAATTTAAATAAAACGTAAGATTCCATCTAGGAATTGGTATGGAGTGATGAGATTGATGATGAAGGATTGAAGATGGCCTGAGACTGGTGGAGGGGTTATGGTGATCGTGGAAGAGCTGGTGATGGTGGAGGTGAGTGATAAGGTGGATAAAGATTTTCCGGGTTTGCAGAATTTAGAAGATTTTTTTTTCTAATTTTTTTAGATATTTGTGTTTGAACTTGGACGAAGCCTAAATTTTAGGGTAGTAATTTCACCCTTCAGCAATTACAAAAAGATTTAATTTATATGTTTAATTGATAGAATGTAATTGCACAATTATTTCTTATTTTGTGTTTGCTTGCACAAAAAGTAATTACACAATTATATAATATTAAATTCTAAAAAAATTAAAATTAATTATTATACAAACCATCAATAATAATTGAGAGAAACATTTATTTAAACGAGTAATAATGCTTAAAATCAAATTGTTGTACATAATATGGTAGTACGAAAAAAAAAGCATTTGAGCTATTCCTTCTCTAAAATTAAATATACATCTTTTGTCATCATCGGTTGGTTCTTCATCATGAATAAATAATTAATATAAATATTATATAATTTAGTTAAAATTAGTATAAATATTTTATAATAAATATTATGTAAATAATTAAATATTTAATAGGTAAAAATGTATATAAAATTATCTGTTAACAATAAAATTTTTAAATTATTTAAATAAGGTTAGTAAAATGAAATATAATTTATTTTTAAAAGAATATATGTTTTAAAATCAAAGTACTAATTTTATTATATAAAAGTAGCTTTTTAGATTTAAATGATGTATGAGTATGTTTTTAAAGTCTTAAGATAATTGAATTTATGTGCAACTGTTTGTAATTATTTACATAATTACTCAAATTCTCGTCTTTAATTGGGGTGTTTTAATTACACAATTCATTGAGACCAACTAATTATTATGGTTAGTAAAACATGTTACATATGTGTAATTAGACTCAACTCCAAATACTATATGACTTCATCATTTTCTAATTTTCTAATATTTTTAAGTAATATATATTTAAAATTTGTATATTTTTAAATAAAAAATAAAGTGATTGATATGTATAATCCCATAGTATCATGTCATCACCATATAGTAAAAACTTTGACAAAATTAAGATTTTAAGTTCCAATCTAGTAAAAGAAAAAGTTTGGGAAAGCCAAACCCAAGGGGTGAAAAACTAAAAAGCACAAATACTTGTTTTCATCTATATATGGCACCTAGTGTGCGATTCGAAATAGCTTCGGCTATAACTGCCACTTAGTGTGCGAGACCGAGATAGCTTCGGCTATGAAAGGCACTTAGTGTGCGAGATTAAAATAGTTTTGGCTATGTTTTGGCACTTAGTGTGCGAGAATTTAAGTATTCAACATTTTTCGTTTGGATATAAGTTTGTTACGAATTGGTACAGGTATGTACGAAATACTATTTGAATATTGAAATTATGTAGTTGATGAATTCTTTGGTAAGTTATATGAATGAGGTATTGATAGCTTTGAGGCTTAATTGAATTGTTGTTCATTGATTTCAAACATTTGATTGGTAAACAATTGATGAGATTTTCTTATCGTTTTTCATATGAACTTACTAAGCTTTATAGCTTACATTGTTTTATTATGTTTTATAGTGATTCAAAGCTAGCTCGGATTCGGGGATCGTCGGAGACTACGTCACACTATCTAACCATCAATTTGGTACTTTTGAGCTTATGGTTTGGTCATATGGCATGTATAGGATTATGGTCATTATGATATGTATCTTGGTAGTGAGTTTTGCCATTTGGAAATGGCTTACGAATGGTTATGTTTTGGTAATGATGTTGGCCAAATGAATTAGCATTATAAATGTCTACATTTTGGTTTGTATAGATATAGCCATGAGTGATGGCTTAACTTTGGTATAAATGGTATTTTTGAATTATGTGTATATATATGCTTATGTCTTGTGTATAATGAGTTGGTTGTGATGATTGATGATAATAGGCATATTGAATATTAAATGGATGATTTGTGAAGATCTAGTTTGGCATGAAATTATATAGTTTATTATGGTATTTAGTGAATTGTAATGATGAGTAATGAAATGGTATGAAATGTGTTTGGTATGAGATTGATTTAATGTCTATTATGCTTTGAGTTGGTGCCTTTGAATTGTGGTGTAGGTGCATGAAATTTGGGTGACAAATTGGCTTGGTAAATAACCTATTTTTGTCCACACGGGCAGAGACACGGGTGTGTGTCTCCTGGTGTTGAAATTAAAATGAAGTCAGTATGCTCCACACGGCCTCACACACGGGCGTGTGACTTGGCCGTGTGACATAAGTCAGTATACCCTACAGGTTTGGCACGGCCTAACACACGGCCTAGTACACGGGCGTGTGTAGCCATTTCTAGGGCACACAGGCTAGCCACACGAGCGTGTGTGTTGGCCGTGTGACCCAAGTTATAGAGTTTCACGGGGTAGGACATGGGCTAGGACACGACCATGTGCTTCCATTTTGAATGTCCACACGGCCTGTGACACGAGCGTGTCTGATGACCGTTTGAGACACACGGCTTGGTCACACTGGCGTGTGTCCTCTGTTTTGAGAAAAATTTTATAAGTGTTCCAAATGTTTTAAAAGTTATCAGTTTAGTCCTGAACCAATCCCAATGCATGTTTAGGGCCTCGTAGGCTCGTATTAGGGACAAATTGTTTGAGTTTGAATGATGAATGTATGAAATGATGTTATGTATGCTAAATGGTTATTTAACGGTTTTGTAAGTTCGATAATGCTCCATAACCCTATTCAGGCATTAAATACGGGTTAGGGGTGTTACAGTTCATGTTGTAATATAGTTACAATGAAGTAAGTACTCCAAGGATTGTACCCAAGTGATTGCAGTTTGCGAAAAATTGCTATCAAGCCAATTATTGGGGATAATTACTAATTTACTTGAGTTATGAATTAGTAGTGTTCATATAGAAGCAATATGATAATAATATTGTTAAACTGAATAAATTGAATTAAGCCTAAATCTACTCCTAAGTTCATGTATCGACTTCTTCTATCATGTAACAACCCGTTTTTAGTGAAATCGAAACTGTGGTTTTGGGACCATAAATCTGACGTGAAGATATTTATTATTATTATTATTATTATTATTATTATTATTATTATTATAAAATCTATAAAATGATAGTAGTGTTGTATAAAAATTTCATTAAGAAATTTTATCGTTTGCATGCTTAATTTAGTAAGAAGGACTAAATTGTAAAAGGTGTAAAAGTTACATTCTATAAGCTAAAGGGGTTTAATGGCTATGATATTAAATGGTTGAAGGATTTATGTTGCTATTAGACCATAACTATTTTTAATGGACAAATATGGACATTAATTAAGTGGCATTAAGATTTATAACAAAGGTTATATATGCAAATTAATAAATAAAGTCAAATTTAAGTAAATCAATTCCACTTTTCTATTCATTCATCTTCTTTGCTAAAATTGTAAAGGGAAATAACACCACTTTAGGGTTCTTGAGCATTCGACCAAGTCTTCTTGTGCATGTAAGTGTAATTTCGTCCCCTTTTTAATGATTTCTATGTTTTTGAAGTCGTTATAGCTTAATTTAGCTAGCCCAGGGACTAAATTGCAAAAAATTTAAAATTTTAGGGTTTTTTCATGAATTTATTATGTGGTTTTTGACTTTTGATGGAAGAAATTGAATTCTTGTTGATTTATAAACATCTTTTATAAAATGAATTTTGTTGAAAATGTCAAATAGGGATTTAATTGAAAAATGTGAAATATTCATGGTGAAAATTTTTAAATAATGAATTATATGAGTTGATATGGACATATATAGTATTCGGGTAGCTTGGGTTAGGGATGAATTTGCATGAATTTCAATTTACAAGCTTAATGACTAAATTGTAAATAAATCAAAACAATAGGGACAAAAGCGTAATTTTTCAAAAATGATTTTTGGATTGAATTGAATTGAATAGAATAATTATTGAATGGATTAAATTTTATTATTTATATCAAGTTAAGCCTCGTATGGATTTAGATCGAGGGAAAGATAAAGTGTCGGATTAGTCGATCCTATTTCATTGTTTTGTGATCTAGGTAAGTTCGTATGTTTAAATAGCATTTTAATGTATTTGATTCAGATGTTATTATATTATTTTTCATATAATGTCACGACAGAAAATCCAACGATGATACGATGACTATTGAGCTCACTTGAACCTTAGGAATATATACGATGGAAATGACATGTCATTAGGGTTACCATGTTTCGAGTGTTGGTCTTAAACGTCCTACCGATGACTGAGTTTTAGCATTTGTTGTAGATACTCATCAGCTTGTGTGAGCAGCATCGTGTAGCTATTTTTGATTGTCAGCTTGTGTGAGCAGACCCTTTTATGGCTCGTAGGAGCGTTTACGTAAAGGAAAAGGAAAGGAATGGTTTCGACCATGTGTTAGCACATTATGTGTGAGCTTCCCATGTATCCAAATATTATTCTAAGTGGTTCAATGAGCATGAAAAGGGATGAACCGGGAAGGATTCCGATTGATTTCACTATGGAATTATGGAAAGGTTTGAAGTATTAACGATCAAGTTTGTATAGCTATGATACAAAAAGTATGAGTTCATATGTATTATGTTCATGAAAATTACCTTACCATGTGATGATATTGTTAAGTTATGTGTTTAATCACTAACTTGTGTTGTTGATGATTCTTAGGCTTGTGCTAAGCTATGTTAGATTGATTCATGTTTATTTTTAAGCTTATGCATTGAAATGGTAAGCATTGTTCATGATTTACGAACTTACTAAGCATTATATGCTTACGTTGTGTTTCTTTTCTATATTTTATAAATTATCAGAAGCTTGATCAATTTGGAAGCTCGACGAAGACCTATCACACTATCTAGTGACTATATCGATAGATTTTGATGTTTTGAGTCATGGTTATAATGGCATGTATAGGTGAATTGTGTTTAATGAGATGGTCATTATGTTTGGCTTGTAAATGTGGTATTTTGGTTGATGAACTTTTGGCAAATTAATACTTTGATGGTTGATGTTGAAATGGTCAAGTGAATGTATGTTTTGAATGAAAAATTTGGTATGTTTAGTTGTGGTTTGGCATATGGTCAATTGTGCTATGTTTTGGTATGGAAAATAGGTAGTTATATATGGTTTATTCATGGATAAGTATGTTATGTTAAGTTGATTGATGATTGTGGTTGAGGTGCCTTTTGGCATATTGGTTGTATGGATAGATACCATATTGAACTAGCTTTATTATGCATGGTTTAGGTACATTTTGAAGCTTGAATATATGTGCAAATGGCTTGTAGGTGTGAGCATGGTTTGGGTGAAAGAAATGGCTTGAAAATGGCCTATTTCTTGTCCACATGGCCTAAGACACGGGCGTGTGTTTCAGCATGTGTGACACACGGCCATGTGTCCCCTGTAGGTTTTAAAGGGTTACAAGTCAGTTAGTTACACGGCCTAGTACACAGCCTGGCACACGGGCGTGTGAGGCCATTTCGAGAGTTACATGGCCTGGCACACAGGCGTGTGGCTTGGCCGCGTGACCCAAGTTAAATAGTTACATGGGCATGGACACGGATTAGGACACGGCCATGTGTCCCTACATCGAATGTCCACATGGCCTGAGACACGGGCGTGTGTCTCAGGCTTGTAAGTCACACAGCCTGGCCATACGGCCGTGTAACCCCTACAATGTGAATAATTCTATCTTTTTTGACGAAGTTCTAAATGTTTCTGATTTAGTCTTGAATTATTTCTAAAGTGTTTCTAAGGCCTCGAGGGCTTGAATAAGGGACGTTATGCATGAGTTTGATTGAATTATGCCATGATTTATAAAATGGTTGAAATTGAATGTTTTAAGTTAAAATTTTTCTGTAATGCTCCATAACCCTATTCCGGCGATGGATACAGGTTAGGGTGTTACATTTAGTAGTATTAGAGGTACGATTTAGTCGATTCTTAGACTGAATGAAGCGTGTACGAGTCCAAAAAATAAATGCCATTATATAACCTATGATAGTGTGATAACTCTTAACTTGTTTGAAAAATAAGCTTTCATATAGAAATGACATCAAACCGAGTTGACTCCAATAAAGTTCAAAGTAACGCTCAAGCTTCCGTTCACGAAGCAACATCAAGTGGCACTAGGCTCGTATCTAAGGGCTAGGGAGGACAGGCTAAGGAAGCCTTTTTCTATATGATGAACGAATTGTTTACTGAGTTCGTACGAGCAAACCCCGGTAGTTCAATGACCTCCACCCCAACCTACTCCCTAGTTGGTTCCCATAGTTCCTGAAGGTTTGGAACTAATGTGAATTAGTAAGCCGCCAGTTGATAAAATTCGTAAATATGGGACTGAAGAATTTAGAGCCACGACTAAAGATGATCCAAAGAGAGCTAAGTTCTGGTTAGAAAATACTATCATGGTTTTTGATGAGTTTTCTTGTACACCAGCAGAGTGTGTTAAATGTGCTGTATCTTTACTAAAAGACTCAATTTATTAGTGGTGCAAGACTTTGGTTTCAGTAGTGTTGAGAAAGCATATAGATTGGGAACTCTTTCAAACTGAATTCTGAAAAAAGTATATAAGTAAGAGATTTCTTGATCAGAAACATAAAAAGTTTCTCGAGGTTAAATAGGGTCGAATGACAGTATCCGAGTATGAGAGAGAATTTGTTAGACTGAGTAAGTATGTTTGGGAATGTATTCCAACTAAAATTGCCATGTGTAAATGATTTTAAGACGAGTTAAATGAAGACATAAAGTTATTAGTTGGGATACTTGAACTGAAAGAATTTGTTGTTTTAGTTGATCGAGTACATAAAGCGGAAGAGCTTAGCAAAGAAAAGAGGAACTCTGATTATGAAGCTAAAGATTCAAGAAAGAGATTATCAGGAAAGTCATATCAGTCGTCATTGAAGAAGTCGAAAGAACATTATAATCATTCAACAGCTTTAGTGGGATATTCCAGTAGAGACAGAGGTAAACAACATGCGAGTTCAAAACCTCAAGCTATGTCTATTGCGAGCGTAGGCACCGATTGTCAACAGTGTAGACGTTGACACTTTGGTGAATGCAAGATGAAAGTTGGTGCATGTTTCAAATGTGGTTCATATGAGCATTTTATCTGAGATTGCCCAAAGAGATCTAAAAAAGAAAAGGCTTAGACCATTCCACCGAGTAACACGGCTGTGAGAGGGAGACCTCCAAGGAACCCTGGAAATATGAGTAATAGCCACAATGGGACCAATGACTCTACTATGAGATCCGAGGCACGAGCACCGGCTAGAGCTTATGTGATCCGTGCACGAGAGGAAGCTTCAGCAGCAGATGTTATTACTGGTACATTTTCTATCTTTGATATTGATGTTACTACTTTAATTGATCCAGGATCAACACATTCGTATGTATGCTCGAATTTAGTGTCAAGTAAGAATTTACCTGTTGAGCCCATTGAATTTGTGGTTAAAGTAATGAACCACCTAGGTCTGTATGTGCTAGTTGATAAGATTTGTAAAAACTGTCCTTTGATGATTCGGGGTTGTAATTTTTTGACCGATTTGATGTGGTTTCCATTTGATGAATTTGACATGGTTTTGGGTATAGATTGGTTGACTCTGCATGATGCCGTAGTAAATTGTAGACAAAAGCTTATTGTGTTAAAATGTTAGAACGATGAAAAGCTTCAGATTGAGTCAGATAGCTTGAGTGGTATACCTAATGTTATTTCAGCTATGTCACCATAGATAGGGGTGTGCAAACTTCGGGAAAAACTGAAAAAATTCGGTTAACCGACCGAATTCGGTTAATTAGTCAGTTAACCGAATTAATTCGGTAGGGGGTCGGTTAATAATTTTTTGAGTTTTCGGTTAACGGTTAATTCGGTTCGAAACCGGTCGGTTAATCGAATGTTTTCGATTTAACCGAAAATATTAATAAATAAATTTATAATATATAAATAGCCCACTATTTATTCAAACCCAATTCAACATAAAATCCAAATACCCAATCTAATATATATTAACCCAAGTACCCCACCCAACCCAATCATAAAAATTACAAATAATTTAATAAATAAAAATAAAAATTTAAAAATAAAAATAAAAATAAAAAATATCATTTTATACAAATAATTCAGTTAATTCGGTTAATTTGGGTAATTCGGGTAATTCAGGTAATTCGGTTAATTCGATTAATTCGATTAATTCAATTAATTCAGTTAATTCAGTTAATTTTATACTTATTTTAACCAAAAATAAAAAAAATATAATTTTCGGTTAATTCGGTTAACCGATCGAATTAATCGAAAAATTTCGGTTCGGTTAATTTTTTTGAAAAAATTTCGGTTCGGTTAACGGTTAAAAATTTTGAAGGGTCGATTAATTCGGTTAATGTTATTTCGGGTTGGTTAACCGATTGAACACTTCTAACCATAGAGATATGTTAGAAAAGGCTGTGATGCGTATCTTGCGTACATATTTGATTCTATAGTTTTTGAGTTGAAGCTAGAATCAGTTCTAGTGGTTTGTGAGTATCTAGATGTGTTTCCAGAAGAGTTACCCAAGTTGTCGTTGATCCAAGAGGTTGAGTTTGCTATTGAGTTAGTACTGGGAACATTTTCGATATCGATAGCTCCTTACAGAATGGCACCTACAGAGTTGAAAGAGTTAAAAGCCCATTTGCAAGAGTTGACAGATAGAGGTTTTGCTTGACGCAATTTTTCTCCTTAGGGTGCACTTGTCCTATTCGTTAAGAAAAAGGACGAATCTATGCGATTATTTATTGATTATCGCTAGCTTGATAAAGTCACGATCAAGAATAAGTATCCATTGCCACGTATTGACGATCTATTTCATCAGTTGAAAGGTGCAATAGTGTTCTCAAAAGTTGATCTGCGTTCTGGTTATTATCAGTTACGAGTTAAAGATTCAGATGTGCTGAAAATTGCGTTTAGGATCAGGTACAGAAATTATGAATTTCTTGTGATGCCATTTGGTTTGACTAATGCATCTGTAGTATTTATGGATTTGATAAACAGAATTTTAAGACTATATTTAGACAGATTTGTTGTGGTATTCATCGATGATATTTTGATTTTTTCACGAGATGAGTCAGAGCATGCCGAGCACTTGAGAATTGTTTTCCAAACTTTGCGTTAAAAGAAATTATTTGCTAAGTTTAGCAAATGTGAATTCTGGCTTCAGGAAGTCGATTTTTTGGGACATGTTGTGTCATCCGAGCGCATCAGAGTTGATCTAAGTAAAATTTCAGTTGTTGTTGATTGGAAACCTCCAAGAAATGTATCTGAGGTTAGAAGTTTTTTGCAATTAGCCGGATATTACAGAAGGTTCGTCAAGGGATTCTCGATGATTGCTACACTGTTGACAGGATTATTGCAGAAAGATGTGAAATTTGAGTGGTCTAAGAAATGCCAACAAAGTTTCAATCAGTTGAAAGCATTGTTAACCAAGGCACTGATGTTAGTTCAGCCTGGTTCGGATAAAGAATTCGTGATTTTCAGTGATCCATCTTTAAATGGTTTAGGCTTTGTTTTGATGCAGGAAGGTAAGGTGATAGCTTATGCTTCTAGACAGTTGAAATCACGTACGAAGTATAATCCGATGCACGATTTAGAGCTTGCGTCTATTCTTTTTGCATTGAAGATTTAGCGGCACCATTTGTACGACGAAAAATGCCATATCTTTATAGATCATAAAAGCTTGAAATATTTGATGTCATAGAAAGATTTGAATCTGGGACAGCGCAGGTGGCTCGAGTTATTGAAAGACTACTATTTGATTATTTACTATCATCCACGTAAGGAAAATATAGTTGTTGATGCTTTGAGTAGAAAGTCTCTGTTTGCTTTGTGAGCATTGAATACCCGATTGACGTTGTCTGATGATGGTTCGATCTTAGCTGAGTCGAAAGCTAAACTGATGTTTTTACAACAGATTTATAAGGCTTAGAAATGTGATGATGTATTGTTAGCTAAACGAAAATAGAGTGAGTCAACTCCTGATTTAGATTTTCAGATTAAATCCGATGATTTTTTAAACTTCAAAGGCAGAGTTTGTGTTCTGAGAACTTTAGATCTCATTCATAAAATTTTGCATGAAGCTCATAATAGTAGTATGTCTATTCATCCTGGTAGCAACAAAATGTACGGTGATTTGAAACAAATGTACTAGTGGCCAGGTATGAATCGAGGGATTTCTGAGTTCATATCAATAAGTTTAGTATGTGAGCAAGTTAAAGCTAAACATCAGGTACCTTCTAGTCTGTTACATCCAATGATGACTCCAAAATGGAAATGGGAGCGCATCACAATGGATTTTGTATCGGATTACCTTTAACTTCGAGAAAGAATGATGCAATATGGGTTATCGTTGATTGTCTGACGAAGTCCACATATTTCATTCTAGTGCGTATAGATTATTCTCTTGAAAGATTAGCTGAGTTGTATGTTGCTGAGATTGTCAGATTGCATTTCTAATAGAGACCTACGGCTTACGTCTCGGTTCTGGAGCAAGTTGCATAAGGCTTTAGGTACCCGTTTTCATTTTAGAACCGCGTTTCATCCTCAGACCGATGGTCAATCAGAGCGAGTGATACAAATACTTAAAGATATGCTTTGATGTTGTGTTTTAGAGTTCAAGGGAAATTGGGAGAAATTTCTACTGTTAGTTGAGTTCACGTACAATAACAGTTATCAATCGAGCATAAAGATGGCACCATACGAAGCCTTGTATGGTCGTAAATTCTGAACTCCGTTGTATTGGATTGAACTCAGTGAGAAAAAAGATTCACAAGGTTGATTTGGTACGAGAAATAGAAGAAAAGGTAAAAGTAATTTGAGATAGTTTGAAAACAGCTTCAGATCAACAACCCAAGACGTAAAGTGTAACAGAACCGAGATGTAAAGTGTAACAGCTGCATACTTGAAAAGAAAAGACATTGAGTTTCAAGTCAGCGATAAAGTGAAAGTGTTGCCCTGGAAGAAAGTTCTTTGATTCGATCATAAAAGAAAGCTAAGTTTGCGATTTATCAGGCTGTATGAGATTATCTAGAGAATCGGACCAGTAGCTTAAAGATTATCTTTTTCATCAGAGTTAGAAAAGATCCATAATGTGCTCTACGTATCTATGTTACGGCAGTCCCGATCAGACCCTTCGCATGTTATCTCACCAGTGGATGTCGAGATTCAATCTGATATGACGTACAACGAAGAACTAATCAGAATTATAGTTTGAGAGGTTAAAGAATTGAGAAATAAAAGCATAGCTTTAGTGAAATTCTTTTGGAAATGACATGACATAGAAGAGGCCACATAAGAACTTGAAGAAGCTATGAAAGCACAATACTTGAACCTCTTTTCTGGTAAAATTTTCGGGGATGAAAATTCCTTTAGGGGGAGAGTTGTAACAGCCCGTTTTCAGTGAAATCGGAACAGTGGTTTCAGGACCACAAATCCGATGTGAAAATATTTATTTTATTATTATTTTAATATGTACAGAATCATAGTAGTGTCGTATAAAAATTTCATTAAGAAAATTTATCATTTGCATGCTTAATTTATTAAAAAAGACTAAATTATAAAAGGTGGAAAAATTACATTCTATAAGCTAAAGGGGTCTAATGGCTATGTTATTAAATGGTTGAATGATTTATGTTGTTATTAGACCATAACTATTTTGAATGGACAACTATGGACTTTAATTAAATGGCTTTAAGGTTTATAACAAAGGTTATATATGTAAATTAATAAATAAAGCCAAAATTAAGTAAAACAATTCCAGTTTTCTATTCATTCATCTTCTTTGCCAAAGTTGTAAAGGGAAATAACACCATTTTAGGGTTCTTAAGCATTCGATCAAGTCTTCTTATGCATGTAAGTGTCATTTCATCTTGTTTTTAATGATTTCTATGTTTCTGAAGTCGTTGTAGCTTAATCTAGCTAGCCCAGGGACTAATTTGCAATACTGTTAAAAGGTTATGGTTTTGCCATGAATGTATTCATGTGGTTTTAAATGTTTGATGCAAGAAAATGAATCCTTGTTAATTTATAAACAACTTTTGTAAAGTGAATTTTGTTGGAAATGTCAAATAGGGATTTAATTGAGAAATGTGAAATATTCATGGTGAAAATCTTGAAATAATGAATTATATGAGTTGATATGGACATATATGGTATTCGGCTAGCTTGCGTTAGGGATGAATTTGCATGAATTTCAATTTACGAGATAGAGGCAAAAGCATAATTTTGCAAAAATATGATTTTTGGATTGAATTGAATAGAATAACTATTAAATGGATTAAATTTGATTATTTAGATCAAGTTAAGCCTCGTACGGATTTAGATCGAGGGAAAGATAAAGTGTCGGACTAGTCGATCCTATTTCATCATTTTGTGATATAGGTAAGTTCATACGTTTAAATAGCATTTGATTCAAATGTTATTATGTTATTTTTCATATAATGTTATAACAGAAAATCCAATGATGATACGATGACTATTGAGCTCGTTTGACCCTTAGGCATATATAGGATACAAATGACATGTCATTAGGGTTACACTGTTTCGAGTGCTGGTCTTGAACGTCCTACCGATGGCTGAGTTTTAGCATTTGTTGCAGATACTCATCAGCTTGTGTGAATGACATCGTGTAGCTACGTTCCAACCATTAGCTTGTGTGAGCAGGCCCATTTATGGCTTGTAGGAGCGTTTACTTAAAGGAAAAGGAAAGCAATGGTTTCGAGCATGTGTTAGCACACTATGTGTGAGCTTCTCGTATATCTGATATTATTCTAAGTGCTTCAACGGGCATGAAAAGGGATGAACCGATAAGGGTTCCGATTGATTTCACTATGGAATTATGGAAAGGTATGAAGTATTAATGATCAAATTTGTATAGCCATGATATGAAAAATATGAGTTCATATGTATTATGTTCATGAAAATTACCTTACCATGTGATGATATTGTTAAGTTATGTGTGTAATCATGTAACGCCCCAAGTTTTAGTAATATTTTTTGCGTGCTTGTTGCATGTGGCTTGCTTGCTTTGTTTGTTAAGGGAGTTCTAAGAGGAGCGAGAGGTCTTGGGTTCAAACCTAGGTTCTAACAAATTTTGTTTTTATAAGTAGCCTTTGTTTACTGCTAGTGGACTCTTAAGTTAAGGAGAATGGTGCAAGACATGAAGGGCGTGTTAGCCAGGTGGCTAGGAGCGTATGGAGTGTTCTTGTGGTCAAAGGTTCAGGGCTTAGCAATGCTTTTAGGTATTTTATTTTACTAGGTGCCGTGGAAGTGTCCCAAGTTGACTGGAATTGTTGGGGTTTGAATGAGTTGTTGAGAGGTGTTTGTTGGAGGGAGTTGTAGACGGATAGGGGGAGTGTTTTGAGGAGTGACGAGGGGAGATTTTGTAGGGGTTGGGTTAGTGATCGGTTGGAGATAAGGTAGGAGCCGAATGGGGGGGGAGTTAGGGTGCCGTTTGGAAAAAAAAGAGAACAATTGGTAAAAATCAGTCATTTTGATTTGGGGAGTACCGAATTGACTCTTTTGGGGAGCCTTGTTTTGGAGAACCGATTAGTGCTTAGGTTTGGTGGCTGGTTTCTTTTCATTTGACATTTGAAGACTTCGTGTGTTCGTTATTCTTTTTTTATTTTCCTTCTTGGCTGAACATCTCATTCCTTTCATCTTTTACCTTTTTGTTCTTCCTCTTTTGATTGAATAATCTAGCTTCCTCTCTTTTTACTCTCTCATTTGCTGAAGTTTGATTGACTCATCTAACCTTAGAAGCTGAATATTCTTCCCCTTGTTGTGCGAGTTGGTGTTGTTCTTCAACATTTTGGTAAGTGATTTTGCACACAAAAGCCGCATGTGATTTTCTCATTGCCGATTATTATTCTATTTTCTTACTACGTTTGGAGTGTCACAATTATTTAAGTTCTTTGGAAGTATGGTAGTTGCCATAAGTGCCGAGCAGTTGATTCTTTCTCCTCTCCCTCAAGTGCTTGTTTTGGCCAAATATTGGTAGGTGCATCTCTTTCCCTTGTTCGGTTTTTCCCTCGAAGGTTCGGTTAATCTTCTTTTTAGGCCAAATGTTTGTTGTCCTTTCTTATCAAGGGGAGACGTCTTTCGTTTTAACACTCATTTTTTTGCACGATTGTGGCTAGGGATTCAATCTCTTTAGCAAGAGGAGTGGAGCCGGTTGTCCCTTTTCAAGTGACCCCTCCGTGATTGGTAAGTGTTAAAGACTTAGATGTGTTTTCTGGGGATCGCAAATCCTTAATAATCGATTAACCGTTTTGTGATGGATCAAGTGTTAGGAAGGGGGAATGGTTGGAGAAAGGAGGGGCTAAAATGGTGGTTGGGTTCTTTATTCCTGTGGCAGTTCAGCTACAAGCTTAGAACAGGTGTGTAATCACACCCCTTTTACTGTAAAGCAGCAAATGCCGAAAAATCGAAAGAGTGGCGACAATTTCTACACGAGACTGTGAATGCACGTGTGGAGGTTCTGTTGTGAGAATGGAGGCCACCATGAGTGAATTCATGGGCTATGGCCGTAATGGGCAACGTTGGGCCAATATGAGTCGTGTGGGCCCAATGGGCTTGTGGGCCCCATATGGATGTAAACTGTGGTAAGTGGCAAATCGTGGGATAGGCTCTGGTATTTGCATAGCCATTATTAAATTTGGGTTAAACGGGCCACACAAGCACGTGGGCCCACTTGAGCCTAGTAATGGGCTTTGGGGCCCATTTACACCGTTTGACCATCTAGGTTACTTGGGTCGCGCGAGACGACTGTGAACCCTTTTTGTTGGGTCAGTAAGCGTATCTGATCCCTAATTTGTGAAATGACTATTATACTCCTATTTGATAAATGATTATATGAGCATGCCATGTTTATTATATGTGTATCTATATTTTATTGCATTGCACGGGGTGGGATTTATGATATTGGAGGAAGTGTACTGAGAGGCTATACGCCTATTACTGGCAGCTCTATTGCAAACACTGTTAGTACCGTAAACTGTATGTTTGTGGAGTGTAGGGATGGGTGGGTCGATTTATTCCCCACGTGGAGTGTAGGGCTGGACGAAATAGAGTGTAGAGGATGGCTGGGTAGGTTTTACCTATGCATGATTGATACTGTATTGAAATGGGCCAAGGTCCAAATTGATACTGTTCTGATTCAGGCTTGGGCCTAGATTGTTATTCACACTGAGTTTTCATAAACTCACTCTGCTATTTGAGTGCGCAGGTAATCCATAGCTGGGTCGGTGCTGCAAGAGTCTCGAGAAAGGCCACACCACTGTTATAATGCGTACTGAGTTTTTAAATTTGGTAGTTTTTTTTGGGTTAAAATTTTATGTAAATCGGTCGTTTTAAGTTTTAACTATAATTGGAGATTTACTTTGATTGGCTCGTAACTACTAACAATAATAATCAAGTTTTCAAAATAAAAATGTTTTCAACAATCATTTTCCGCAACATGTTTAAAAAAAAAAACTTCTGCGACGCTCAACATGTTAAATTATGACATAGAGTTGGTAAGACACATATTTTTGCTAAGTGAACCGGTAACTATGGCAGTAAATTAAATAAATCAGTTTTCAAAAAGACCTCTTCAAGGTTAAACAAATGAACTTGTTTTCTTTACTCTCTCTTCTTTTCTTCTAAATAAACTAAGTTTTACAAAGCCCACTCCAATGTGACACCACAGACTCGGCCATAGCATCTAGGCCGGGTTTGGGGTGTTACAAATCACTAACTTGTGTTGTTGATGATTCTTAGGCTTATGCTAAGTTATGTTGGATTGATTCTTGTTTATTTTTAAGCTTATGCATTGAAATGGTATGATTTATGAACTTACTAAGCATTATATGCTTACGTTGTGTTTCTTTTCTATGTTTTATAGATTATTGGAAGCTTGATCAGTTCGGAAGCTCGACGGAGACTTATCACAGTATCCAACGACTATATCGATAGATTTTGATGTTTTGAGTTATGGTTATAATGGCATGTATAGATGAATTGTGTATAATGAGATGATCATTATGTTTGGCTTATAAATGTCGTATTTTGGTTGATGAACTTTTTGAAAATTAATGCTTTGATGTTTGATGTTGAAATGGTCAAGTGAATGTATGTTTTGAATGACCACTTTAGTATGTTTAGTTGTGGTTTAGCGTATGGTCAATTGTGCTACGTTTTGGTATGGAAAATAGGTAGTTATATATGGTTGATTCATGGATAAGTATGTTATGTTAATTTGATTTGATGATTGTGGTTGAGGTGCCTTTTGGCATATTGGTTGCATGGATAGATACCATATTGAACTAGCTTTATTATGCATGGTTTAGGTGCATTTTGAAGCTTGAATATATGTGCAAATGGCTTGTAGGTGTGAACATGGTTTGGGTGAAAGAAAAGGCTTGAAAATGGCCTATTTCTTGTCCACATGACCTAAAACATGGGCATGTGTCTTAGTCGTGTGTGACACATGGCCATGCGAGACAGTCGTGTGTCCCCTATAGGTTTTAAAGGGTTGCAAGTTAGGTAGTTACACGGTCTAGCACACAGCCTGGCACATGGGTGTGTGGCTTGACCGTGTGACCCAGGCCAGAGAGTTACAGGGGCACAGACACGGACTGGGACACAACCATGTGTCCCTACTTCGAATGTTCACACGGGTTGAGACATGGGCGTGTGTCTCAGTCGTGTGAGTCACATGGCCTGGCCACATGGCCGTTTGACCTCTGCAGTGTGAAAAATACTATCTTTTTCCATGAAGTTCTAAATATTTCTGATTTAGTCCCAAATCATTTCTAAAGTGTTTCTAAGACCTCAAGGGCTTGAATAAGGGACCTTATGCATGAGTTTGATTGAATTATGCCATGATTCATAAAATGGTTGAAAGTGAATGTTTTAAGTTAAAATTTTTTAGTAATGCTCTGTAACCCTATTCCGGCGACGGATACAGATTAGGGGTGTTACATATCCCTTGTTTCGACTATGTGAGTTCCTTCAGCCTAGATCCAATTAATTTACCAAATTAATTATTGATGTAGGGTTCTAATCAATCAACTTGTCGATACCCTAGTAGGATCTTTCGATACGTCCATTAGAATAATGAGTCAACATCTTCTGACCTCACAGTCCTGATCGGCTTAAGGTTAAGGTGTTTACAGATAGGCCATACCAATTTTGGGTTAATTCCCACCTAAATGGCTTCCTAGGGTTGTCAAGCCTAGGGTTTAAGTTCTTCCTCTCCCAAATAACTGATCTGTTAAGAAACTTTATCCTTCAATCAATTAATAAGATTAGAACAATTGATTCTAATCTTTACACAAAAATTCAATTAAACAATGTTAAAGAAAGAGATATAAAGAATATAATAATGGAAAAGAGATGCTCATGGATTTATCGATAAAAGTGTGGCTTTGGAACAATCTCCACTCGCGAGAGTCTCACTTCGAAATAGGATATTATAATTACAAGAACATAAAATACCCTAAGTAAAAACTAAGAATGAAATAAAAACCCTAAGTATATTTTCTGCCTCCCTCCAAATTATGCATCTAAACTAATTGCAGTGGCCTTTATATAGGCTAAACTTGGACTATTAAAGTGCCTAAAATATTCTTGAAGTCTTTGGAGTTCGACTAGAAAAAATACTTCTAATTTCCTTAAAAAATGAAACTATTATGTGTAGGGACTTTTTGGGCTACGCAGGGGCAAGTTGCAGACAGGCCTGCAGTGTTGCAACATCGGAGTCTGACATCGCAACATAGGAGGGCCATGTCGTTACATCAAGGGCAATTTTGCTCCAGAACTTATTTTTGGCTTTAGTCTTCGATGTTGAGACATCAACGTCTTGGTGTTGCGACATAGGCATCAGTTGTGGCCCGAATATGCATCATTAGCTCCTAACTTGGCTCCCAACTTGGCCTACAAGACCATGTAACCTTATTTAGATATATAAAATGTAATAAAAACTACTACAAAACATAAATTACAATAATTATGAAAAACCTAAATATATACTAAGAGGCTTTGATTTAGCTATTAAACAAGCCAAAGTTGTGTAAAAATGAGGTAAATAATAGTGTAATTCATGGTAAATCACCAAAGTAGCAACGAAGTGGGTTATTATGCATATAATGGAAAAGTGACGTATTGTGGGCTTTCACCCTAAGAGTCTATTTTTAATAAATGTTGTATTGTAAAGGTTTTGAGAAAGGGCTGATGTAATATTCTATTTTATTTTAATACTTTCCTTTGTTTTAGTTATTTAGTCTTTCCGTTAAAATAATATGAAAAATGTTTTCATTAAAGTGAAATTTTCAATTGTTTTGATATTTTGTTAAGTATTGTGTAGTAACACCCAAGATCCAGACTCAGAAAATCAAGTCGAGTTGAGGGATTACATATGCAAGTCCCCATTCCGTGAAATTTCATACTTACATAATGATCTAATAGGACCTTTCCTACTTCTGGTTATCCTTCCATGACATCCCCGAGGTGTTAGATAGTACCCAACAACTAACTCTTCCTTAAGATTTCCCTTGGCGAACTCATTTGATGTTCCCAAGATCCCATTCCATTCCACCTTCGGCGAGTTCCCTTATTTTCCTTGTGGTCTATGCCTCTTGGGCATGCCTCTCTTATGCGTACCTATAAATTTATCATGTCATTCACGTTGCCCTTTCTATCTTAGCCCATGACATACCACCTGTGTCATGAACTCCCTTATGAGGGTCCAATATCTTTCATTTTGGCGATTCTTTATGCACCATCTTGACGGACTTTCCATAATGTCGTAATGCCATATCACCATGGTCTGACTCAGCATAATCCCCATGTTTAATGTTCTAGCGAACCACCTGCACTAACATACTAGCAGACTCTATTGGTTGCCTTATCTAAGCTAAGGTCTTACACCCTTCTCGCCACATATTCCCTTGGTCTTAGCAGACCACCCATGTTTACTATCCTAGGGGACTATTTATTTTGTGTTTACTATCCCAGCGAGCTATCTCAATGGATTCCATGGAGTCTTTCATCTATGGTCTTACAATGATTCACCATCTTATCGTACTATCATATGATGCCTTAGAGTCATTCATCCATAGTCTTACTCATTATACCTGGCTGCTATAGCCTCTTTCATCTATGGTATTATACCATATACCTAATACCTTGTACCATGCTACCATGGCATCTTTCATCCATGGTCTTACACTACATACCTCATGCCAAAATGCTATAGCCTTTTTCATCTATGGTCTTACACCATATACCATCATCACAGTGTCGCCTCGAAGGACCAGTCGATACTGCCGTTGCAATAAATACCTTTCCATAATTTTATTTCCCAAATCCTCCTCCCATTACCTTCTTTACACCACCTAAAATTGATTCTCGAACACCGTAGTGTTTCATCTGTAAGGCCCGAAGCTTTGTCCGAGATGGTAACTAATAGGTTTACTCCCTATTTTCCCTCCTAACTTCATTTAACCCATTGAGGTTTTTCCCACAGTTACCATGCAAGGCATGCATATTTTGTCATACATAATAATAGCATGGAGTAAACTGAACCTCTAAATCATACCATAATTATTACATGCATATAGACATGCAGTAGTGAATTTTAACGTTACTGATAGTACTAGAAAGAACATATGTTTTCTCCCTACTTATTGGTTAATTTGTCCCTATTTAGTTATCTTTAACACATATCTATCATTTTAAGTTCAGTAAATTGCATTTTATAACTTAGTGGATCTTAACCTATTTATCTTTAATTTCATCATGTTTTGGTACTGATGTCGCTGCATGATATTTCCATATTGTCCCCAAAATTGTCGCTGCACTTGATAGCTGTCCGGATGAGAACAAAAATGTGTGAGCTGTCTAGTCTGGTGCGACCAACTTGTACATATAGAGGTTGCATGATTCTAATGAAAGGACACCTGTGCTATTTGGATAAATATTAATATTCACGTGAAAAAAAGTATAGGAGGCTTTTTGGGGGGCATTATCTTCTTCAACCTATCTTTTGAAGCTTTTTGGCTATGATGCTTAAGCCCCCAATGGGTGAATCGACGTGAAAGGGATGCAGACTAGCTCTTGATGAGGAGCGTTGAGTGCGATACAAGAGGAAGTTGAGAGATGAAGTCGAGATTTTCTAGGAATAGTACTCTCCACTTGTTTCTTTTATATTTCTTTTCTAAACACTGGTGATTACTTTCTATTCCATGTTTGTATGGAAGTATACATGATTCCTAGGTTAAATGTTATTTTATTCAATCTTGCTTCTACTATTTTAATCTTTGGGTTTGAATGTTTTTAGCATGGAAGTGTTATTGCGGTCACTAACACTGGAAAATACAGTGACAGTTCAAGCTAACAAGCATGAAAACGGAAGTTGCTTGAGGATTAAAGGAATTTAATTCACTTGTTCTTAATAGTGTTCCATTGCCATCATCGGAAGGTGCAACTAATGTGCATGTTTAAGTCTTAAATTAAATATAGAAGTTAAGCTTGGTAAGATATTCATTGCAATTTAATGCATCGTCAATCACCTATCCTTTTATACCTTGTAAGCACTTAGTATTCTATTGAATATTCACGTTGGGGATCCCAATTTATCATATCATATTTATTTTATTATTTTCAAGTTATTTCTTCAACAACTACTTTCACAATTTATCTCATTTCTATCTATATATTGCACTGACATTGATAGACAAAAGACAATCATCCTCATGGGATCAATATCCAACAGACTTATATCTATCTACTATATTTCCATCGATAATGTACGCTTGCACATTATTGCTGTGATGTTAAACAACCGATCAAGTTTTGACGCTGTTGCCGGGGATGGCATTTGTGTGATGTTTTTTTTATTACATAATATTTAATTGTTACTAACTTGTTTTCTTTTTGTAGCTATTTTCATATTTTATTTTAGGTGTTGTATGACCCGAAGCAATTCAAAGTTTATTACTGATTTTGATCTAGAAATTGAAAGACCCATTCGGATTGGACTTCAAAAACAAAGGAATATGGCTTTACCAAGAAACTATGAAGTCATACCCCTAATGCAACACCAAAATGCTAATGACCCACCGTTACCGCAAGACACTCAAATACAAAACAGGACTATATGAGATTTTATAGTACCTATCTTGGATGACTTACAACCGGGAGTTATTAGGCCAGCAATCTAGGCTAGAAATTTTGAACTCAATCCAGTAATGTTTCAAATGCTGAATTCTAATGGGCAATATGCTGGGCTGCCACATGAAGATGCACTAGAACATCTTAAATCATTTTTATTGATTTGTGCTTTATTTAGTCAACAAGGTGTTCCTAATGACGCTTTAAAGATGCAATTATATCCTTATTCCTTGTAGGGAAGAGCTCGTACTTAGTTCCTTGGGATACCTGTCGGATCAATCACTTCTTGGAATACACTAGCAACACATTTTATTTTGAGATTTAACCTGCCGACAATGAATGTTCGTCTTCGAAATTATATTACAGATCATCATCAGCTGGATGATGAGAATCTTCACACCACATAAGAACCTTATAAATCTTTGCTTCGACTTTGTCCCATACACGATATTCAACAGGAAACACAAATTTAGATTTTTTATAATGGGCTGAATTCACACACGTGGGATCTTGTCGACGCATCAACCAATGGTCTTTTGTTGGATTGTACTTATAATGATGCTATTGGAATTCTTGAGAGAATTGCCCAGAATGATTATCAACATCCTATCTCTAGGGCTACATAAGTAAAAGCTACTCCTGGAGTTATTGAATTAGACGCAATATCTGCACTTAGTGCTCAAGTTTCTTCTCTTGCAAATATGATAAAAGAAATATGCAAGGGACTAGTGACATTGCACCTATACAAGTCGCTCAACAAGTTGATGTTCCTACCTTTTATTATGAGATTTGCAGTGACAACCATAGCTATGAAGATTGTCCACAACATGCAGAGAATACCTTTTATGCTAGTAACATTCGTAACAATTCTTATGACACTCTTATAATAATTCTACTTGCAATCAACAGTCTTAGGGAATTTAGAATGCTGGACAAAATGTTGCGACATTCTGATATGGAAATATATCTACTCAAGGCAATTATAATTCAAGACAAGGGAATTACAATCAACAACAGCAAAACTACAATCAGCACACTCAGATGCATCCACAACAAAGCCAGATGCATCCATACCAGAATCAGACACAACCACAACACTCTTCAATGTCGAATCAGCATGTTCAAGAAGATCGACGACAATAATACACGCAAGCTTCTCCTTCTAACACGTTCACAGCTCTTGAGGCTTTAATGTGGGTGCATATGATTTGCACGTAAGCTATTGTACAAGGGAATTCATCTTCTATTTAGGCATTGGAGGCACAATTAGGAGAACCTGTTTCGAATTTGAATATTCGACCACCGGGCACACTACCTAGTGACACGAAAAATCCCAGTCCAAGAGGGAAAGAACACTGCAAGGCTATCACTATTAAGAGTGGTAAATAAATTGGCGATCCGACTACACACTCTACTGTAACACCTCAAGATACTGGTGAACTAAACCCTGGTGAGAAGGTTGAATCTGAAGAGCTTGTCAATATACCAAAAAAAGAAGTTCCTCAAATTGTCACTCATATGCCTAATGTCTAACTCTAAAAATTGTCATCGCAATCAAAGGTATCGGTGCAATCAGATGTATCTTTACCTTTGCCTTGTCCATAAAGATTTAGGGAGAATAAGCAGCAAAAGTAGTACCAACAGTTCCTGAACACACTGAAGCAACTTCAGGTCAATATTCCTTTAGTAGACGCTCTTGTACAAATTTCAAATTATGGGAAATTTATGAAGGAGCTTTTGTCTAAGAAGAAGAAGCTCAGTGATATGGAAACTATTGCACTTACAGAAGGCTGTAGTTCTGTTTTGACAAATAAGCTGTCCCCCAAAATGAAAGATCCTAGGAGCTTTACTATCCCATGTTCAATTGGCAACCATTATTTGGGAAAGGCTTTATGCGACTTGGGAGCTAGCATCAACCTAATGCCACTATTTACTTTTAGAAAGCTGGGAATTGGTCACATGAAACCTATTATAGTGACATTGCAACTAGCTGATTGATCCTTGGCTCAATCTAAAGGGAAAATCAAATATATCTTAGTTCGTGTGGATAAATTTATTTTTCCAGTTGATTTTATCATACTTGACTATGAGGCAGACAAGGAGGTTCCCATAATCTTGGGATGACCATTTTTAGCCACCGGACGAAATCTTATTAAAGTTTACAAAGGTGAACTGACCATGCGACTTAATGATGAGCACGTTCCCTTTAGTGATTTCGAATCTATTCAGTGCAAGGATAAAGAAGAATGTCATACTGTCGATGTGCTAGATGATCTAATTAAGAAAGTATTCAATGAGCAAAGCACAATACTTTCTGAGGAGTTTGCAGTGACATCTAATGATGAATTCTTAGATAATTGTGACAACATGGTTGAAGCTAATAATATTAATCTTAGGAATGGATGACAGATTGAATCCTTATACTTAGCCAATAGAACAGCTCTAATTTTCAAGCCATCTATCGACAAAGCTCCTACTCTGGAATTGAAACCACTCTCATCTTAAATACGTCTTTCTTGGTATTAACAATACTCTCCCAATTATTGTCTCTGTAACGGTGGATGTAACTTAGGAAGAGAAATTGGTCCATATTCTTAAGCAACATAAACAAACTATTTCTTGGAGTATTACCGATATTCGAGGCATTAGTCCATCTTTTTGCATGCACAAGATCAAGTTGGAAGATGAAGGCAAGCAATTGATTGAGCAATAAAGAAGATTTAACGAGAAGATGAAGGAAGTTGTTAAGAAAGAAATTATAAAATGGCTTGATGCTGGAATTATTTACCCTTTTTTTATAGCAATTGGGCAAGTCCAATGCAATGCGTTCCTAAAAAGAGTGGCATCACTATGGCTCACAATGACAAAGACGAATTAATTCCTACATGCATTCCTAATGGATGACGAGTCTATATGGATTATCGCAAACTTAATGCTGCCACAAGGAAGGACCACTTCCCATTTCCTTTTATTGACCAAATGTTAGACAGGCTTGCTGGAAGAGCCTATTATTGCTTCTTAGACAGCTATTCTGGGTACAATCAAAGTGTTATTGCACCAGAGGATCAAGAGAAAACAACTTTCACCTGTCCCTTTGGTACTTTTTCTTTTTGCTATATACCTTTCGGTCTTTGCAATTCACTAGCCACATTTCAAAGGTGTAGGATGGCAATATTATCATATATGATTGAAGATTCTTTAAGGTTTTTATGGATGATTTCTCAGTCTGTGGGAATGATTTTGATCATTGCGCTGACAATTTGGATAAAGTATTGCAGCAATGTGAAGAAACACATCTTGTTCTAAATTGGGAAAAATGCCATTTCATGGTAACTGAAGGCATTGTGTTAGGCTATCACATCTCTAGTCAAGGCATTGAAGTAGACAAAGCTAAAGTGGAAATCATTGAGAAATTATCTCCACCGACAAATGTGAAAGGTATTCGCAATTTTCTTGGGCATTCGGGGTTTTACCATTTAGAGATTTCTCAAAAATTGCAAAGCCCTTATGCTCATTACTGGAACAAAATAAAAAATTCCTCTTTGATGATGCATGTTTGGATGTCATTCAATTAAAGATGCATTTAGTAAATGCACCCATTGTCGTTGCACTAGATTGGTCTCAACCTTTTGAAGTTATGTGCGATGCAAGCGACTTTGTTGTAAGTGCTGTTCTAGGACAACACAAGGGAAAAATATTTCACGCTATCTATTATGCTGGCAAAACTGTTACAGAGGCTCAAATCAATTATACCACTACAGAGAAAGAATTGTTGGCTATAGTCTTTGCTTTCGACAAGTTTCGTTCTTATCTTGTTGGTGCAAAGGTTACCGTATTTACTGATCACTTGGTGTTGAGATATCTTTTTGCGAAGAAGGATGTAAAACCAAGAATGATACGCTAGATCTTATTGTTGCAAGAATTCGACATCAAGATAAAAGACTGCAAAGGTTCAGAGAATCAAGTTGTAGACCATCTGTGTCGATTAGAAGTTGGCAGCGAAGATGAAAACATACTTCAAATTGTTTATGCATTCCCTGATGAGAAGTTATTTACTATAGATGCAACCCCTTGGTATGCGAATTTGGTTAATTGTCTAGTGTGTGTGGAAATCTCCCATTGGGTGTCACAGGCCATAAAAAGAAAGATTTCTTGGTGAAGTAGTGAAGTATCATTGAAGCCAATCGTATTTATTCAAGGTATGCAATGACAACATTACTTAGCGTTGTGTTCCAGAAAAGGAAATGCTTTCAATCCTGAAGCACTGTCATGATGCTCTTATGGAGGTCATTTCGGTGGCATGGGAACTATTGCTAAAGTTCTCCAATCAGGATTTTACTGGCCTTCATTATTTAGGTGTCAGCGCACTGGTTCTATATCCTGATGCAATGAAATATTGCAGCAACCAATTATGGAGGTTGAATTGTTCAATGTTTAGGGTATGGATTTTATGGGAACATTTCCAAGTTCATTTGGAAATCCTTATATATTAGTAGCTGTTGAATACATCTCGAAGTGGGTTGAAGCTGTTGCAGTCCCAAAGGATGATGCAAAGACAATACTTAAAATTTTTCACAAGCATATACTCACCCGCTTTGGCACACCAAAGGCATTGCTTAGTGATCAGGGTACACACTTTCATTGCAACCAAGTGGCAGTACACTGAAGAGATATGGAGTTAATCATAGAATGGCTACTACTTATCATTTGTGAACTAATGGACAAGTCGAAGTATCAAATCGACAAATTAAAAACATTCTTGAGAAGGTTGTGAACCCTTCGAGGAAAGATTGGTCTTCTAGACTGGATGACGCTTTATGGCCATTGCAGACAACATACAAAACTCCATTAAGGATGTCACCATATCAATTGGTTTTCGGAAAAGCATGTCAATTGCCAGTTGAACTGTAGCACAAAGCAATGTAGGCAATTAAGCAAGTGAACATGGATTATGAAGCTATTGGAAAGAAAAGGCTATTAGATATCACTGAACTAGAGAAGATTAGGTGAAATGCCTATGAAAACACTGCAATTTATAAGAAAAAGACCAAACTATGGCTGACAAAATTATTTTGCAGCGACAATTTATTGAGGGTCAACAAGTTTTATTATTCAATTCTAGACTGAAACTGCACTCGGGTAAATTGAGCTCTCGTTGGTCTGGACCTTTCAAAGTTGTCGAAGTATTTCCTTATGGTGCAATCACAATCAGAGATTTACATGATGGACACTAGTTCAAAGTGAATGGCCAATGATTAAAACATTATTTTGGGAATATTGATCAAAAGCAGGCAGAGACCACTAAATTAGTCGAAAAAAATTTAATTTTTATGGAATTTATTATTATGTAATTTCATTTTATTTTTGTTTCTGTTCAAGTTTGTTTTACTTTTTTTTTGGTAGAATAATTAGGTACCATTGTCGATGCACTTGGGCTTTATTGTCAATGCAGTTCGTACTATTGTACTGTCACATATGACTCATCATGAATGAAGGGCAGATCAAAATTTTTAGATCCCATCGTTTGGTCAAAAGTGACCTAGCCGTCTGATTGGTCTGAATGGGCACAATTCTCATTGGGCACATTTATTCCCGCCAACTTTATATCTCTTCACATAAAAAAATCACGTCTTTCCATCTTCTTCTTTCATTCGCTATAAACCCTCCTTCACTGTGCCAACTACAACACATACAAAGTAACCATTTTTATTCACTTTCTCTTCCCCATGCTAATGTAAACCACCTTCACTCCACAAAACAAACAAAATATGGCAAGAGCGAGAGGATCAGTCAAGAAAGCCACCAAGCATGTTGAAGAACACTCATCCTCTGCAACTGTAGTTCGTGAATCAGAATCCTCCATTCCAAAGGAGAAAAAGGAGCCGATGATCTTTTTAATGAAAGCGGCCAAGGATCGGTTTCAAGACAACATTTTGAAGCAAAATTTTCACCCAGAACAGGGCATTCTCCTTTGGCAACAGTAAGACTTGGGTAAGCAAGTCTACAAAACCATATCTAAGCTGAAGTGGAAGACTTTCTGTACTCATCCTGGAAGCTATTCTCCTTCATTGGTATGTGAGTTTTACGCTAACCTTTATGACCATGAGTTAGAGTTTATCTTTGTTCAAGAAGGCTTAATCCCATGGATGTTAAAAAAATCAATGAGCTGTACAACACTAAAGTGGATGTAGATGAACACTCCAAGTTTATTGAGGATATCATAGATGACAAAAGGGACTTGTTGGTGAAGGATTTATGTGTCGAAGGAGCATTGTGGAGGGGTTCACATCAAAAGAATTATATGATGTACGCTGCTTCCTGACACTGCAAAGAAAAATTTGGTTTCATTTTGTCAACTGCAGGCCATTGCCCTCTACTCACAACACCACAGTCAACCTCGATAGAATGTGCCTGATAAATTTAATTTTAAAGGGTAGAAAGCTCGATTTCGGCACAATACTCCACCAGGAAATTGCTGACTGCGCCGTTTGCCTTACGAAATTTTGGTTTTCCCATCATTGATGATGCTACTATGCCAGTAGAAATGGATCGTGCCCCATGATGATGAAGAGGTCCTAGAGAATAAAGGCTCGATAAATGAAGCCTTTATTGAAAGAATGACTCGTGGTAAAAATACACTGACAATGAAGGAAGAAAGGATTTATGTGTCGAAGGAGCATTGTGGAGGGGTTCACATCAAAAGAATTATATGATGTACGCTGCTTCCTGACACTGCAAAAAAAAAAATCTGGTTTCATTTTGTCAACTGCAGGCCATTGCCCTCTACTCACAGCACCACAGTCAACCTCGATAGAATGTGCCTGATAAATTTAATTTTGAAGGGTAGAAAGCTCGATTTCGGCACAATACTCCACCAGGAAATTGCTGACTGCGCCGTTTGCCTTACGAAATTTTGGTTTTCCCATCATTAATGATGCTACTATGCCAGTAGAAATGGATCGTGCCCCATGATGATGAAGAGGTCCTAGAGAATAAAGGCTCGATAAATGAAGCCTTTATTGAAAGAATGACTCGTGGTAAAAATACACTATCTGGAAGACTTTTTGGTAAATGGCTTGTAAAATCTAAGTATGGCATGTATAACAATATACCTATTTTGTGTAAATGATCTTATGATATGGTGATGGAATGGTTGAGGAAATGCTTGATAATGATAAATTATGGAAATGGTTAGTTTAGATTATGTTTGATGTTATAGAAAGTTAATAGGATACCTAGCTCATGAAAACTCATAAAAAGGATGAAATTTGCCATAAACAGAATATTGCAGCAACACTGATGTGAGTTTGAAAATCTACTAAAAATCATAAAAATCGAATTAGGTGATGGATTAAATATAAAATTGAAGCTTATTATGTCTAGTTTCACATAAAACACACTAAACAGGTAAATGAATTATATGTTAGAAGATATTTGAATTTTAGTGAAACAGGGCCAGAGTGATTTCTGGATCCCCTGTTCCAACTTTATAAATTCACCATAAATTGTAAAGATATAATTAGGTGGTGTACCTTATATTATCAGAATCCTTATTGAGTCTAGTTTCAGGATAAACAAACTTCATAGTCATATGAATTTTTTACAGATAGAAATGTGGTTCGTAGTAAACGGAGGTCAGTCCAGTCAAGTCCTGAAACAGGGGTAACTTTAAATAATAAACTGTACTAATTGGCCCAACCAAAAATTATATAAAAAAATTTGTAAGTATGTATATGAGTATAGATTCATGAAAAATTTACAGATCTTGATTTCGAGTTTTGTAACTTGAGATATGATTTTTCTTGTGACTGTGACGCAAGTAGCTTGAAAGCTGTGAATGTAGAAACAAATAATTCAAAGTTCTAAAAATGTTAAATTAAGTTTAGTAACACCTCATACTCGACTCCGGCGACGGTCTCGAGCGTGGGGGCGTTACATTTAGTGGTATCAGAGTAGGTTTAGTCGATTCTCGAACTACGTGTTGTATGTACGGATTTTGCTATACATGCCATATGTATAAATTGTGATAGTGTGACGACTTCTGACCTTTTTAAATGATTTTTTATAGTAAATGGATCCCGATCCAGTGTGGCGATGAAGTAGAGAGTAATGCATGATTCCGCTGAAGGAGCAGCGCCAACTAAAAATCCACCTCCTACTGTTGGTCAGGGAGGAGGAGAAAGGGATCAGGAAGCCTTTCTCCAAATGATGAGTGCATGGTACACTGAGTTCGTTCGTACGAACCCAAATGTACGACCTCCCCCACCTCCCCCAATTCCTCAACCTGTACCCTTGGTGCCTCAGGGTGTGGATATGATAAAATTTCACAAACCTCCAGTTGATAGAATTCGTAAATAAGGGGCCGAAGAATTCAAGGCAAATATTGATGATGATGCCGAGAAAACAGAGTTCTGGCTTGAAAATTCTATCCGAGTATTTGATGAATTATCTTGTACACTTGAAGAATGTTTGAAATGCGCTATATCTTTGTTGAGGGATTCAGCCTATAATTGGTGGAAGACTTTGATTTCGGTGGTACCGAAAGAGAGAGTAACACTGGGAATTCTTTCAAGAAGAGTTTGGAAGAAATATATTAGTGAAAGATTTATTGATCGAAGCGTAAAGAATTTCTTGAGTGAAGCAAGGTAATATGAGTGATTCTGAGAATATGAAAGAGAGTTTGTTCGATTAAGTAAGTATGCCAGAGAGTATGTTCCTACAGAGGCCAAGATGTGCTGACGATTTGAAGACGGACTCAACGAAGACATCAAGGTATTTGTTGGAATTCTTGAATTAAAAGAAATGGTAGTACTAGTTGATTGAGCTTGCAAGGCTGAAGAACTACTTAAAGAGAAGAAAAAGGTAGAGGCTGAGACTAGAAATTGGAGGAAAAGACCGATGAGCAGTTCATTCTCACAGCAACCTGGAAAGTCAAGAAATATGAATCCTCGTTCCCAAACTTCAGCTGGGCAATCATATGGGGATTATAAGAAGCAAAATGTGGGTCATAAGTCCCAGACTACTTCGACAGCCAGTGTAGGGAATTCGAGAATTGTTAAACCTGAGTGCCAGTGGTGTGGTAGAAATCATTTTGGTCCGTGTAGAGTAAATGAATGTTTTCGATGTGGTTCTCCGGATCATTTTATTAGAGACTGCCCAGAGAGAGCTGAAAAAGAAAAATTTCAGAATACAAAAACAAGTGGTGCAGAGTCAAGAGGAAGATATCCAAGAAAAATTGGGAGTGAAGCAAGAAGTAAAACTGTAGCCAGAGATGGACCAGTTAGACCTGAAGGAAGGGCTCCGGCTAGAACTTATGCTATTAAAGCGCGTGAAGATGCTTCCTCACCCGATGTGATTACCGGTACATTTTCTCTCTATAATGTTAATGTTATTGCTTTGATTGATCCTGGTTCTACTCATTCATATGTGTGCATGAAATTGGTGTCTAGTATGAATATACCTGTTGAGAACACAGAATTTATGATTAGAGTGTCGAATCCGTTAGGCAAATGTGTGATTGTTGATAAAGTATGTAAGAAATGTCCTTTAATGATTCGGGATCATTTTCGGCCGACTTGATGTTGTTGCCGTTTGATGAGTTTGATGTCATTTTGGGTATGGATTGGTTGACATTTCATGATGCTAAAATAAATTGCAAAGAAAAGGTTATAGAATTAAAGTGTGAAAGTGGTGAAATTCTGCGGGTTGAATCAGATAAATCAGAGGCATTGCCTAGTGTGATTTCTTCAATGTAGGCTCAAAGATATTTGAGAAAGGGTTATGAAGCTTATTTGGAGTATGTAATTAATACAAAAGAAGTTGAAAAGAAAGTTGAATCGATCTTAGGTTGTGTGTGAATTTGCGGACGTATTTAAGAAGAATTGCCTGGGTTTGCCTCGGTCAGGAAGTAGAATTTGGTATTGATTTGATACCGGGAACAACTCCGATTTTGATTGCTCCATATAGAATGGCACCTACAGAGTTAAAAGAATTAAAGTCGCAGTTGCAAGAGTTGACTGATAAAGGTTTTGTGAGACCGAGTTTTTCACCTTGGGGTGCTCCGTGTTATTTGTTAAAAAGAAGGATGGTTCTATGAGGTTGTGTGTTGATTATCGTGATTAAATAAGGTGACAATAAAAACAAGTATCCGTTGCCAAGAATTGATGATTTGTTTGATCGCCTAAAAGGACCGACATGGTTTTCAAAGATTGATTTGAGATCAGGTATTACCAGCTCGGGTAAAAGAGTCGGATGTGCCTAAAAGCGCTTTTAGAACAAGGTATGGTCATTATGAATTTTTAGTTATGCCATTCGGATTGACAAATGCTCCGCTTTGTATTTATGGATTTAATGAATCGCATATTTCGACCATACTTGGACAAATTTGTTGTGGTGTTTATAGATGATATTTTAATTTATTCAAAAGATGAGACAGAGCATCTTTGAGCATTTGAGGATAGTTTTGCAAACTTTGAGAGATAAGCAGCTGTATGCTAAGTTTAGTAAAAGTGAATTTTGGCTCCGGGAAGTTGGATTTTTGGGTCATATTGTTTCAGGTGATGGTATACGGGTTGATCCTAGTAAAATTTCAGCCATTGTTGATTGGAAACCACCGAAAAATGTAATTGAAGTTAGAAGTTTCTTGGGGCTAGCTGGGTATTATCGGCGGTTTGTAAATGGATTTTATATAATTGCTGCTCCTATAACTAGACTACTCCGAAAGGATGTTAAATTTGAATGGACGGAAGAATGTCAACAGAGTTTTGAAGAATTGAAAAAGTTATTAACAGAAGCACTAGTGTTAGTACAGCCCGAATCAGGTAAAGAATTTGTGATGTATAGTGATGCTTCTCTAAATGGTTTGGGGTGTGTGCTCATGCAAGAAGGAAAAGTGGTGGCTTATGCTTCGAGACAGTTAAAACCTCATGAGAGGAATTATCCTACTCACGATTTGGAATTGGCTGCGGTGGTGTTTGCTTTGAAAATTTGGCGACATTATTTGTATGGTGAAAAATGCCGGGTATATACCGACCACAAAAGTCTTAAGTACTTGATGTCACAAAAAGACTTGAATTTGAGACAGCGAAGATGGTTGGAGTTATTGAAAGATTACGAGCTTGTTATTGATTATCATCCGGGAAAAGCGAATGTGGTTGCCGATGCTTTAAGCAGAAAGTTATTGTTTGCATTGAGAGTTATGAACACTCAATTGAAAATGTCGATGATGGTTCGATTTTTTAGAAAGAGTTAAGAGCAAAACCGATGTTTTACAAGAGATTCAAGCTCGAAAGATGATCAAGATTTGCAAGCCAAGAGAAAGCAGTGTGAAGTTGATACAGAGTCAGATTTCAGAATCGGTTATGATAGGTGCTTAATGTTTAAAGATCTGATTTGTGTACCAAAGAATGAGGAATTGATTCAAAAGATCCTACAGGAAGCACATAGTAGTTGTTTCTCGATTCATCCGGGTAGTACGAAAATGTATAATGACTTGAAGAAAATATATTGGTGGAATGGAATGAAAAAGGATATATCAGAGTTTGTGTCCAAATGCTTAACTTTTTGTGTCCAAATGCTTAACTTATCAACAGGTGAAAGCTGAACACCAAGTGCCTTCGGGATTACTTCAGCCTATTATGGTTCCTGAATGGAAATGGGATCGGATTACTATGGATTTTGTATCAGGATTGCCATTGACTCCAGGAAAGAAAGATGCCATCCGGGTAATAGTTGTGATTAACTAAGTAGGCTCATTTTATTAGAAGACGCACGGATTATTCTCTTCACAAGTTGGCTGAATCAGTATGTTAGAGAAATTGTTAGACTACATGGAATACCATTGTCGATTATTTTGAGATAGAGATCCAAGGTTTACCTCGCGGTTTTGGCAAAAGTTGCAAGACGCGCGTTAGGTGCAGTTAAATTTCGAGATCGCTTTTCATCCACAAACTGATGGACAATCAGAGAGAGTAATTCAGATTCTTGAAGATATGCTCAGATGTTGTGTATTGGAATTTCAAGGAAGTTGGGAAAAATATTTACCGTTGGTAGAATTTGCTTACAATAATAGTTATCAGACGAGCTTGAAAATGGCACCTTATGAAGCATTTTATGGTCGTAAATGTTGAACGCCATTGTATTGGACTGAACTCAAGGAAAATCAGATTTATGGAGTTGATCTAATAAAAGAAACCGAAGAAAAAGTGAAGGTAATTCGAGATTGTTTGAAAGCTGCTTCAGATAGACAGAAATCTTATGCAGATCTAAAACGAAAGGACATTGAATTTCAAGTTGGTGATAAAGTATTTTTAAAGGTGTCTCCGTGGAAGAAAGTTCTTAGATTTGGACGGAAGGGCAAATTAAGTCCGCGTTTTATTGGGCCGTATGAAATAATTGAAAAAGTTGGACCCAGAGTAGCATATCGGCTAGCTTTACCACCGAATTAGAGAAGATTCATGATGTGTTCCATGTATCTATGTTACGTCGAGATCGTTCGGATCCTTCACATGTAGTTTCATCGATGTAAATTGAACTACAACCGAGATATGACCTATGAAGAAGAACCGATTAAGATTTTAGCTCGAGAGGTCAAACAACTAAGGAATAAAAATATTGCACTTGTGAAGGTGTTGTGGCAAAAGCATGGAGTAGAAGAAGCTACATGGGAATCAAAGAAAATATGAGAAATCAATACCCACATCTCATTTTTACGGTAAGATTTTCGAGGACGAAAATCCTTAAAGGGGGGAGAGTTGTAATATCCCGAATTAGGGCCTAATTGGAATAGTGGTTTCGTAACCACAAATCTGAGATAGAAATAATTATTTTATAATTATTTTGAGGTTTATGATATGATTGCATGATTGTGTGAACATTTTGTGAAGAAATTCTATGCATAAAATGCTTAATTTGAAGTTAGGGACTAAATCGAATAAGTTGCAAAACTTACATTTTAGAAGTTTTTAGTATGAAATTGCTTTGAAATATTAATTAGGAGGTCTTAAAGAGCAATTTTACCAATTTAAAGTTCATGGGCAAAATTAGGACATGGAAGGAATTTTTGAAAGTTTAGTAAGGAGGGGCATTTTGGTCATTTGGGTATTAAATGAAATTAAAAGGGAAAAATAACACAAAATTAGTTATCATCTTGATAGTTGCTGCCGAATGCTCCATCTCTCCACAGCTAGGGTTTCTTCAACTTTCAAGCTTCATAGTAAGTGATTCTAAGCCCCGTTTTTAATGATTTTTTTACGTTTTTGAGATCCCGGTAACTCGATAAAGCTTATACTAGCAATAATTTAACCTAGGGTTTATATTTGGAAAAATACCCATAGGTGAAATTTGTGTATTTTGATGTTTTATGATAGAATATGAGGTTTTAAATTATGTTAAACAACTTGTACTACTCGATTTTAAGCAAAAACAAGTAAAAGGGCTTAATTGGTAAAAATACCTAATAGTCACAAGTACATGTTAGAATGAGAATTTGATGTTGCCATAGAAGGGAAAAGTGATCAGCATGTTATAAAACATAAGAATAAGGAATAAAGTTTAATCCCGAGCCTAGGGGCAAAAGTGTAAATATGCAAAAGTTTAGGGGTAAAATTGTAATTTTGCCAAAATTTGAATTAAGGATTAATTTGATAATGTGAGTATTAAATAAGCTAAATGTGTTATTTTAGATCAAGAAAGACGTGGAATTGACCCCAATCGAGGAAAAGAAAAGATTGTGGACTAAATTGCAAAATCTTTGTATTTTGGTACCAAGGTAAGTTCATGTGTAAATAATGTAGCATAATGGTTATTTTTAAGATATTGATGTTAATTATATGATATGCTGATTTTTATTATGAAATATATGCTTTGTGGTTAATTTCGAATAAAATGCAAATTGTATGAGCTACTTGTTAAATATAAAATGTTACCGAGTATTGATTTCGGTATTCTACGGAAGACGGCAAGGATATGTGTTCGAGGAAAATCCCGTTTGAACCTTAGGAATAGATCAGGATACAAGTGACATGTCACTAGGATAGTTGAGCATCCGAACTCGTTGAGTTGAGTCCGAGTTCACTTATGGATGCGAATGTTCGAACTCGTTGAGTTGAGTCCAAGTTCACTTATGGATGCGAACGCCCGAGCTCGTTGAGTTGAGTCCGAGTTCGCTTATGGGCGGGTTATATGATTGCTTGATTTCATACGTAGCACTTATGTGCAAATTATCCATGTATCCGAATTATATTCCGATGTGTTCAACGGGTAAAGTTCTACTCAAATGGAGGAATACTCGAGATGAAAGAGACGTATTGGTAAGTATTATGACATGGATACTTTGAACAGGTATGTACTTAACCCTCGGGTTGAGTATTGATACAACAACGATAAGGTAATAAGATGATGAAAAATGATTAGAAATGTGATATATGTTTTGGTGATACCATGCTAATGTTGTTTGGTATGATTGCTTTGTTACGTTACTTATTATTTGCATATGAACTTACTAAGCATTATTGCTTACTCCCTCCTTCTTACTCATTGTAGTTTTGGATAAGCCAGCTCAGGAGTCGGGATAGGTCGAAGGCTCAGTCACACTATCTGGAAGACTTTTTGGTAAGTGGCTTGTAAAATCTAAGTATGGCATGTATAGCAATATACCTATTTTGCGTAAATGATCTTATGATATGGTGATGGAATTGATAATGATAAATTATGGAAATGGTTAGTCTAGATTATGTTTGATGTTATATAAAGTTATTAGGATACCAAGTTCATGAAAACTCATAAAAAGGATGAAATTTGCCATAAACAGAATATTGCAGCAACACTGATGTGAGTTTGAAAATCTACTAAAAATCATAAAAATCGAATTAGGTGATGGATTAAATATAAAATTGAATATTATTATGTCTAGTTTCACATAAAACACACTAAACAGGTAAAGGAATTATATGTTAGAAGATATTTGAATTTTAGTAAAACAGGGCTAGAGTGATTTCTGGATCCCCTGTTCCAACTTTAGAAGTTAACCATAAATTGTAAATATATAATTAGGTGGTGTATCTTTTATTCTCAGAATCCTTATTGAGTCTAGTTTCAAGATAAACAAATCTCATAGTCATATGAATTTTGTACAGAGAGAAATGTGGTTTGTAGTAAACGGAGGTCAGTCTAGTCAAGTCCTGAAACAGGGGTAACTTTAAATAATAAACTGTACTAATTGGCCCAACCAAAAATTATATAAAAAAATTAGTAAGTATGTATATGAGTATAGATTCATGAAAAATTTACGGATCTTGATTTCGAGTTTTGTAACTCGAGATATGATTTTTCTTGTGACTGTGACGCAAGTAGCTTGAAAGCTGTGAATGTAGAAACAAATAATTCAAAGTTCTAAAAATGTTAAATTAAGTTTAGTAACACCTCATACTCGACTCCGGCGACGGTCTCGGGCGTGGGGGCGTTACATAAACTCATAGCCAAGTGCATTTTGTTTCATAAACTTATCAGATATGTATAATTTAACATTTATGACCTTTGAATAATGCAAATGTAAAATATCTTATAATCATGCAAAAGTTATGCGCATACCATGTGCAAGCAAACACATCATTTCGTTTCATATAATGAAAACATGCCATAATAGCATTTGCTAGCCCATTTACAACATTTACATTTCATGAATAAATATTTATATTTAAATCACCAACTCAACCAATTAAACTACTCAAGTAAACCAACCAAAATGTTAAAATAATGTACCATTAAAGACCAATACAATACCATATTAATCTTTCATTTATTCGGCTAGCATAGTTTACCTTTTCAACCGTAAGCATATGCTAAACACAATATGCATATATATAACATCCACATTATTAACTAAGGCTTTACACATTTCAACTCAAAATACATTCATCCTTTACACCTTACCGAAACACAATTTAAAAATCACCACACATATATATGTTTCTTGCGATCACGTACATGCATATATCAATATCACATTATATATCAAAATATTAATATGGACAAGTACTGAATCACAAGTCAAGTCAATTCATCATATGCATAAATAGCTACTTAAGCATATACCAAATCTCATGTTCGAATATAACCAATTGACCTTTAATGCCAAACCATATAATAATACCTTAATTGAGCACATCAACCGAATTCTCACACATACTTTATCTTAATATGAATCATATTCAAAACAACCAAACATATCTAAGTATATATTACGGCCAATACATTCATACCACATCCAAGTCATTAATCAACTTCAATGCTCATAACACATATCATAATTGTCTCCCATCTATGGCACGTAGCATTATAGCCAATAATGAGCTCAAACCATAATCAAAACATACTTGATTTCAAGCAAAGAAATAAATCCATTTTCACATGGCTTATATACATAACCAAAATTCAACATTTCAAAAGTATGTTCCAGCCTATACATGCCATAACTCGAGTTCAACTATTTAAATACCGAAACCTTAGATAGTGTGATTAACTTTGCTGACGATCCCCGAACTCGTAACTTGATCCAAAATCTTGGACGATATAAAAAGGAACAGGACAACTAGTCGACAACTTTCGTTTTCGCCTGATCCAAATCCGATTTCTTTGGTTCTTAATCTTGAATCAAGCTTGAGAAACGACCGAACCCTAGCTTCTTTTCTTTTTCTTTCTTGTTTAAGTTTCCGTCAAGTGTAAAATATAATGAATATGACTTTATTTTATGATTTATTATAATATATGTTAACATATAACTTAATTACTTATTTATCCTTTATAATAAAATATCAAACAATTATAAACAAGGGCACTACCATCCATCACACTTGATTATGGTTTATTTAAAACTTAAAGGCTTCCATTTCAAAATCCAATAGCAATTCGGCCCCTTTTAGAAATAACCACCAAATTTTCATTTTACGAGATTAAGTCCTTTATTTAATCAAACACTCAAACGATAAAATTGAAGCATGAAAATTTCACACATAATAAACACAGAAAATTATTTTTAATTATTTTTCTAACTCAAATTCGTGGTCTCGAAACCACCATTCTGACTAGGGTCTAAATCGGGCTGTTACAGCAAGGGCGTGTGTCTCGACCATGTGAAGTCTACACCTATTTTATGAAAATTAAATTAACCACACAACCTAGCACACAGGCGTGTGACTTGGCCGTGTGACTTCAATTTGCTCATGCTTTACAAAATAAAGAGTTACACGAGTTAGGGACACGGGTGTGTGTGACCTCACGGCCTGCCCACACAGGCGTGTCCCAAACCACACGGGCGTGTGACCCTTGTTCATAGTAAAAATTTTCTAAGTTCTGTAAAATTTTCCTAAGTGCTCGGTTTAGTCCCGAATCATTTCCAAAGCATGTTTTGGGCCTCGTAGGCTCGTATTAGGGACTTTATGATTGAATACAAATGGTTTTAATTGGGAAGTAAATTTATGACTCGATTTGTATGTTTGCTTGTTAAGTAAGTCCTGTAATGCCTCATATCCTGTTCCGAAGTTGAATATGAGTATAGGGTGTTACATACTTAGGGGACCGAGATAGATCGGTGGAATCCCCTCCCATTGTGCACGTCTCTGATGATGATAAAGAAGGGGACTTAAGGGACATTGAGGAGTGCATGTGAAGGATTGATAGCCTGGTCGAGGGTGGCTTCATTGCTGGTCAAGAAGAGCCTGTTGTTGAGAAGGAAGTCCGTGTTGCAGTTGTGAACGAGAAGGCCGAGGAAGAAAATACTGAGAAAGAAGCTGCTGAGAAAGAATCTGCTGAGAACATTGTCAATGCATCCGAGGTTGTGGGTGAAACTACTGATAATCTGGAGTGAGATGGAGCTAAACTGGTGGAAGCTGCAGAAGTAACGAGTGAGGAACACCACAACTCATTGGCGATAGTAGTCTATATCGGACCACTCAAGGTGACCCCTCCTACACAAGAAGCAGCCAATGATGCCGGGGCAACACTAAAAATTAAGGAGTGATCCGAGGACCGTGTGAAGCCTAAAGAAAAGAAGAGAAAGCACTCCAAAGACAAAAAAACAAAAGAAATAGGAGAAAAAGAGGAAGAAGAAACATCGTGCAGGCACATTGATGGCTGAGGAAAACTGAGTTAGTTTATTTTCAATTTTAGCTGTAGTATTTATGCATTGCATGTAGCTGTAATTTTCATTTTGTTAGTGCACATTGTCGTTGCATTTTTATTGTCATTGCATTTTAATGTTAGTGCATTGGGGACAATGCAAAATTTAAGTTTGGGGGAATGCATATGGGGTTTGAAATACACCCACATTTTAAAAAAAATAATTTGAGTTTAATGAAGCATGCAAGGTTTATTTGTGGTTAATGCAAATGTGTTTGAAAATTTTTGTTACATTTGATGCTTAATTCTTGAATCATGTGAATTATCGATGAATGAGTTGGATAAATTTGACTGAATGTTGTATCTTCAATTCTTTGATGAATGATTTAGGTTGTATTAGTAATGGATGACTAGTAGCATTCCTTGTGTAACACCCTGATTTTGGGCCTAGAAGTAGTGGGCCTTAAGTTTGGGATCTGTTAGAAGGCGGCTTGAATAAAAGAAAGGTGTTTAAATATTTTATAATTGTGTGTTTATTTTAATTGTTAAATTATTTAGGAAGGATTGGTAGTGTGGGAAAAGTCCTGGGTTCGATCCAGGGCTTTAGCAAAATTTTGCATTTTTTTTACTAAAGAACCCTGAGCATTAGGTGGAAGGCTTATTAATAAGGCCTGGTAAAATTTGACACAAGGAAACGTTTGGCCTAGTGGTAAAAGGCGTGGGTAGTAAGCATGAGGTCTAAGGTTTAAGTCCTGGCCTTGGCGAAATTTTTTTATTGCGCATAAGATTAGTAGGGAAGGTAGCGTTTAGGCTTTATAAATATGTTAGGTGGGAATACGACACAAAGGATGCGCTTGGCCTAGTGGCATGATGGCGTTAGGAGTAAAAAGAGGTGTTGGGTTCAGGTTGTAGCATGAGCAAAAGTTATGGGTTTTTTTTAGACAACCTGGAGGTCGGCAGAAAGACTTTATAATTAATTGGGGAGGCGAAATGACACAAAAGAGCTTGTGGCTTGGTGGCAAGGGACGTATAGCGCAGCCAAGAGATCAAGGGTTCGAATCTGAATGGTAGCAAATATTTTTAGGATAATCAGGTTGCGGGTTAATAGGCCTGTAATGCCCCAAAAATCTCGAAATCTCAAATTTTCTTTATTTTCGATTTTGATAAAAATTGTGTTTAATATTCTTATCCAAGCGATAGTTTTACTAGGTCCTAGCTAAGGTTGAGTTCGAATTAAGGGGTAGAAGAAATTATAATTTAATTATTAAAAGAATCAGAGCTGACAAGGAGGTGGGATTTTGAATAAATGAAGAAACAATTGGACACAAAAAGAGCCTGTAGTGGAGTGGCTAAGTGACGCCACATAAGGTGTAGTGAGGTGGCGTTAGTAGCTAGCAAGGGGGTCCATGGTTCGAATCCTAGCATAGTATTTTTTAGAGTTTAATTTTGGCCTTCTAGAAGGATGGAAGTGGCGTAAAGATGGACTCCAATGGGAGTGTTTAGAAGAGAAAATTAAGGAAATGATCAAGGGGTTATCAGGGAGAAAAACGAGGAGATGAGAAGTGAGGAGTAAGTGGAGCCGAATTGGGAACTTGGGCTTGAAGAATTCGGCTATAGGGCTATAAATAGGTGCTGGATGGGAGGGTTGAAAAGTTAATGGCAAATTTCCCTTCACTTTATGCCAGAAACCCTTTTCTCTAAAAAGTCGAAAACCCTTTTTTCTTTTCTTTCTTTGTGCCGAATTCTTATCCCTCCTCTACTCAATATTTTCTTTACTTTAGCTGATTCTTATTCCTCTCTTCTTTGGTGCTGAGTAATCAATTGTTGCCATTCAAATCTCTAAGAGCCGGATACCCTTGGTGCTGCCACTACTCTTTCCACCCAGTCGATTCTAGTGTAAGTGCTCGCTCTCCCAATCGATTTTTGATAAGTATCGAGTATTCGGTCCCTCACTTCTTTCTAATCGAATTTGGTAGGGAATTAGTGTCAGATCTCAGTTTTTTATTCCGGCCGATTTGCTCTTCATATTTGAGAGATATACGTGATTAGTGACCAAAGTGGAAGCTAGTAAAGGCTTAGCGTTCAGGTAAGGTTAAGGTGAGATTCTGGCTTTTGGTAAAGTATTCGATAAGTATGTAAGATTAATCTTTGAGTGATATCTATTGTAGGTTTGGGCTACGAAAATCGCAGCACGCTTGCTTACCAGGTGTGCACATACACTGCACACACACAATGAATCGACAAAAGTCAAAAAGTCGAAAAGCCGAAATGCCGAAAAGTCGAAAGTTTGGCTACGGTAGTCTTGCGAGTGTGCGAACACTCGTAAGGGGGAAACTGATAGGTTGCCTGAGGCCCACGGGTGATTCCGTGGACTTGGGTTGTGATTTGGCCATATGGGCCAAAATGGGCTAAATGGGCCCGATGGGCTGTTGGGCCCATAATAGGGAAAAACTGAATATTGATGCTTTGTGATAGGAATTTGTATGTGAGCATGAATATGAATGTGACTGGGCCTAACGGGCCATATAAATGTGATTTGGGCCTAATGGGCCATATATAGGTGATTTGGGCCTAATGGGCCATACAAATATGATTGGGCTTAATGGGCTAGATACAGGTATGTGAAGTTGTTTAGGCTTTTTAAGGGGTTTTGGGCCTAGTATATGATATCCACATAAGACTTAATTAAAATATTGCGACCGTGGACAAGTCAAAGGGTTAAGCTGTGGCAACGGGTATATGCATGTCTAGGATTGGATCTAGGGAGAGTTTGGTACTTAAGCGGTCTTAATGACCCACCTTCTCTTCTCTAGAATCCTACCTGGTGCATAGTATTCATTCATCTTAGCTCACGGGACTTGCTAACGGGCCAAGATAAGTGAAAATCGTAATTAAGGGGAAGATTACCGAAATGCCCCTAAGGGCAAAAATGACCAAAATACCCCTAGGTGTTGAATGTAAGTTTTGTGGATGCAACATGCATACATATGATATTCTGCTTAGGTTGCATATGGGTTGGGAATTATGGAACGCAGGAAGTATATGAAGATCGCATGGTTGCTCGACAATCGTGGATCCACCGACGACTTTTAAAGCCCAATATGTAAATGAAGATAGTTCCGCAATCGAGCTACCATGGTGTGTGGGTTGGGTGCGTCGATATTTATATCCCCACATGGTGTGACGGGGGACGGAGCCGGTGTGTAGCGGAATGGATAATTGAATGGGATTGCATTGCATGAATGATGAACGATGAATGATGTTTTTTTTTTGAATGCTTGTATTCTTCGAGGGTTGTACACACTGAGTTTGCAAAAACTCACCCCCTCTTTTATTTTATTTTTAGGTGATGCTCAGTAGAAGGTTAGATGTTTGGAGGGACTCTGGGTGGCCAGCTAGCAAGATGATTTGGAGTTAGGTTTTTTTTAAAGCATTTAAGTATTTATTTCTTTTTTAAGTATGTTCCATACTAGATTAGAATAAGGTTTTCATTGTGTTATTATTACTTGAATTATTATTTTCAATGTAATTGTGAGAAGTTGAACATGGATTTCTTAAATTATAGTATGTTTTCTACGTTTCCATATCTTAGTTTCTTTTAATCAGATGTTTTAAACAAGGCTTTCGTAACTGAAGGTATTTTTTTAAAGTTAATTAGGGTTTCTTTTATTTTAAGAAGGGTTTTCAATGAAAACACGGTTTTTGCTAAAACACTTCAATGTGACACACCAGATTCGGCCATAGCGTCTAGTCTGAGTTTGGGGTGTTACATTTAGTGGTATTAGAGCCCAGGTTGCAAAACTCGGGCTGTGAAGTAGGCCTTATTATTATTTGTCTTCTTTTTGGATTTTAAAAATATTTTGGATCGCGATGCTTTAGAAAAAGAGAAATCTTACTGAGCGACACACCAAGTCTCCGATGTCGAACCAAGTAAGTAATTTTATTTTTAAATTTGTTTAAATTGTTATACAGTATATAGTTAGAGGGCTACTTTAGATGATGGTTAGAATGGAACTAAAGCCCGTAGGATTTGAAAACTGTAGAGGATTTTTGAAAACGATCTTCTCTTTAAATATTTTCATAAAACATTAGTGTAATTATTAAACTAACTAAAAATTCATAAAATTTGTAATCCAAATAATACGTGAATCAACGATGAGTGCTAGAAGAGGTGCGAGAGGCCGTGGCCGAGGCCGCGGAAGTGTTAGGGCTAAATCGTCGGCATCGGGCCATATGTCTGATGTTGGAGTAGAAGAGGCTCTGGCCTCACCTGTGGCTGGGAATAGACCGTATGATCGGGCTACGGGAGAAGATGCATTATCGCAGGCAATGCTAAGGATTTTGGAAAGGGTCGCTGGGCTCAATAATGGCAGCAGAAATTGGGGGTCTATTTTGGGACGACTTCAATCAAACGGGGTTGAGATCTTCAAGGGCGTGGCTAGCGTGGATCCTAATGTGGCAGAATATTGGTTGGAGGCCACTGAAAGGATAATGGAGGATTTGGACTGCTCACTTGAGCAAAATTTGAAAGGGGCGGTGTCATTGCTTAGGGAGGAAGCCTACTAGTGGTGGTTGATAGTGAAGGAGGGCACCCATCTGGAGCGGGTCACCTGGGAGTTTTTCAAAGCTACATTCCAAGGGAAGTATATGGGTGCAAGCTATGTGGATGCTAGGAGGAAAGAGTTCCTAAACTTGACCCAAGGCAATAAATTGGTGGCGGAGTACAAAGCGGAGTTTCTACACCTTAGTAGGTATGCTAGGGTAATGGTGGCAACGGAGTATGAGCGTTACATTAGGTTTGAGGATGGGCTTAGAGATAGCCTCAGGGTGTTGATAACACCACAAAGGGAATGAGTTTTCTCGGAGTTGGTGGAGAAAGCAAAGATAGCGGAGGAGGTAAAGCACACTGAGTGCCTAAACCGAGAAAAGGAAAGGGGTAAGAATAAGAGGGAGGCTGAGACCCTGGGTGTTGGACAGGGGCCAAGGGCTAGGGCCAGAAATAATGGGCCAGTTAGAGCAGGGCCCCCTACTGCTAATCCAGGGGTGCCACCTTGTGTTGGTTGTGGGAGAAGGCATGGAGGTTAGTGTTGGAAGAAAATGGGAGCTTGTTTCGCTTGTGGGTTTATGGAGCATAGGATCAGGGATTGCCCTCGAACGCTAGGTCGAGAGCCAGTAGTGGGTTAAGGAGATGTTCAGCCACCAAGGGGTAGATAGCTGCCGCTAAGGGGTCGTGGACAGGCCAGGGGAGGTAACAACAATGGACGTGGATGCGGAGCACCGGGAAAAAATACGGGCCATGCTGAGGCGAGATAGCTAACTTTGGTTTATGCTGCTCGTCGTCGAGAAGACGGGGATGCCCCAGATGTGATAACAGGTATGTTCTTTATATATGAGTTATCTTACACAACCTTGATTGATATTGGATCGACGTATTCATTTGTTGCATGCAATAAAACTGAGTCTTTGGGTGATATGTTTGAGATTATTGCAAATGAGATGACTGTAATAAGTCCGTAAGGGTAGTCGGTAGGAGTGAATAAGATGTTTAGGAAGGTACCCTTAGTAGTCCAAGGGGTTACCTTTTTAGCGAATTTGATGGAACTACAGTTTAGCGAATTTGACTTAATCTTAGGTATGGATTGGCTGGTGAAGCACCGAGCCACTTTAGATTGTACTGCAAAGCAGATGGTGTTAAGAACGGGGGAAGATAAGAAAGTAGCGGTGATTGGTGAACGCTGAAACTATCTGTCGAACATGATTTCAACGTTAAGGGCTGAGAAGTTAGTACGAAAGGGATGCGAGGTCTTTTTGGCTTATATTAGTGATACGGAGGCTAAGAGCCTTACTGTTAAGGAGTTGAGAGCAGTTAGGGAATTTTCGGATGTCTTTCCTGAGGAGCTGCCTGGGTTGCCACCTAGTAGAGAAGTAGAATTTGGAATCGAGTTCTTACCTGGGACGACTTTGGTGTCTATCGCTCCTTATCGGATGGCACCGAAGGAGTTGGTAGAACTTAAGGCACAAATTCAAGAATTGTTGGATCGAGGGTTCATCTGACCAAGTGTGTCCCATGGGGAGCACCGGTGTTATTCGTGAAGAAGAAGGATGGAACCTTATGAATGTGCATCGATTATCAGTAGTTAAACAAGTTAACTGTTAAGAACAAGTACCCTCTACTGAGAATCGATGATCTTTTTGATCAGTTTAGGGGAGCTTCAGTGTTCTTGAAGATTGACTTGCATTTGGGGTATCACCAACTAAGGGTTAAGGAGGCAGATGTTCATAAGATAGCTTTCAGAACTTGTTATGGGCACTACGAGTTCTTGGTGATGCCATTCGGGCTGACAAATGCACCTGCCACTTTCATGGATCTCATGAATCGGGTTTTCCAACCATACTTAGATCAGTTCGTGGTAGTCTTTATAGATGGCATTTTGGTGTACTCAAAAGATGAGGATGAGCATGATGCACACTTAAGGATTGTGTTGCAGACTTTGAAGGAGAAGCAGCTGTATGCCAAATTTAATAAGTGTGAATTTTTGCTAAGGGAGGTTACTTTTCTAGGACATGTGGTGTCAGCCGAGGGGATTAAGGTGGATCCTTAGAAAATTGAAGCGGTGTTAGACTGGAAAACACCCAAGACGGTATCGAAAATCTAAAGTTTTCTGGGCTTGGCAGGATACTATAGGCGGTTTGTTGAGGGCTTTTCCGTAATTGCTGCACCCTTAACTAAGTTATTGAAGAAAGGGGTACCGTTTGTTTGGATGGACAAGCATCAAGAGAGTTTTGGAAAACTTAAGAAATTTTTAACTGAGGCCCCTGTGTTGATTTAGCCAATGCCTAGGAAAGAGTTTACGGTTTATAGTGACACGTCGCATGTAGGCTTAGGTTCCATATTGATGCAAGAAGGAAAGGTGGTTGCGTATGCGTCATGACAACTTCAGACTCACGAGGTGAATTACCCAACCCATGATTTGGAGCTAGCTGCGGTGGTGTTCGCACTCAAAATATGGAGGCATTACTTATACAGGGAGAAGTGCATAATCTATTCGGACCACAAGAGTTTGAAATACCTCCTTACCCCAAAAAAACTAAACCTTAGGCAACGTAGGTGGGTGGAGTTGTTGAATGATTATGATTGTACGATTGAATACCACCCTAGTAAGGCGAATGTGGTAGCCGATGCTTTGAGTCGTAAAGCTAGGTCAGACTCGAGAGCTATGCTCGCTCGTTTAAGCTTGTTGGATGATGGTAGCTTGTTAGCTAAGCTTCAAGTAAAGCTGGCGTGGGTCGAGCAGATAAGGAGTAAGCAATTAGTGGATGAGACTTTGAGTGCTCGCTTTAAACAAGTGGAGAGTGGGGAGACATCAGACTTTGGGATAAATGGTGAAGGAGTATTGTGTTTCCGTGGGAGAATGTGTATACCAAAGGACAATGATCTAAGGCAGTCTGTTCTATGGGAAGCACATAGCGGTCTCTATGCAATGCATCCTGGAGGAAACAAGATGTATTAGAATTTGCGTGAGCTTTATTGGTGGCCTGGACTTAAGTGCGAGGTTATGGAGTTCGTAGGTAAATGCTTGGTTTGTCAAAAGGTGAAAGCGGAACATCAGTTGCCTTCGGGATTGCTTCAGCTAGTGAAGATTCCACTCTGGAAGTGGGAAAAGATCACTATAGACTTTGTTAGTGGGCTGCCCTTGACGCCTACTAAGAAAGACTCGATATGGGTTATAGTGGATCGGTTAACCAAGTCTGCCCATTTCGTACCGGTTCGCACCGATTACTCGATATGAGTTGTAATGCCCCAAAAGTCTCGAAATCTAAAAATCCCAAAATCCCAAATTTTCTTTATTTTTGATTTTGATAAAAATTGTGTTTAATATTCTAATCCAAGCGATAATTTTAGTAGGTCTTAGCTAAGGTTGAGTTCGAATTAAGGGGGAGAAGAAATTATAATTTAATTATTAAAAGAATCAGGGCTGACAAGGAGGTGGGCTTTTGAATAAATGAAAAAACAATTGGACACAAAAAGAGCCTGTGGTGGAGTGGCTAAGTGACGCCACATAAGGTGTAGTGAGGTGGCGTTAGTAGCAAGCAAGGGCGTCCAAGCTTCGAATCCTAGCTTAGCATTTTTTTAGAGTTTAATTTTGGCCTTCTAGAAGGATGAAAGTGGCGTGAAGATGGACTCCAAGGGGAGTGTTCAGAAGAGAAAATTAAGGAAAGGATCAAGGGGTTATCAGGGAGAAAAACGAGAAGAAGAGAAGTGAGGAGTAAGTGGAGTGGAATTGGGAACTTGAGCTTGAAGAATTCAGCTATAAGGCTATAAATAGGTGCCGAATGGGAGGGTTGAAAAGCTAATGACGAATTTCCCTTCACTTTGTGCCAGAAACCCTTTTCTCTAAAAAGTCGAAAACCCTTTTTTCTTTTCTTTCTTTGTGCCGAATTCTTATCCCTCCTCTACTCAATATTTTCCTTGCTTTAGCCGATTCTTCTTCCTCTCTTCTTTGGTGCTGAGTAATCAATTGTTGCCATTCAATTCTCTAAGAGCTGAATACCCTTGATGCTGCCACTACTCTTTCCACCCAGTCAATTCTAGTGTAAGTGTTCGCTCTCTCAATTGGTTTTTGATAAGTATCGAGTATTCGGTCCCTCACTTCTTTCTAATCGACTTTGGTAGGGAATTAGTGTCAGATCTCAGTTTTGGATTCCTGCTGATTTACTCTTCGGATCTTAGAGATATACGTGACTAGTGACCAAAGTAGAAACTAGTAAAGGCTTAGCGTTCAGGTAAGGTTAAGGTGAGATTCCAGCTTTTGGTAAAGTATTCGATAAGTATGTAAGATTAATCTTTGAGTGATATCGAATGTAGGTTTGGGCTACGAAAATTGCAGCACGCTTACTGACCAGGTGTATACATACACTGCACACACACAATGAATCGACAAAAGTCGAAAAGTCGAAAAGTCGAAATGCCGAAAAGCTGAAAGTTTGGCTACGGCAGTCTTGTGAGTGTGCGAACACTCGTAAGGGGGAAATTGATAGGTTACCTAAGGCCCACGGGCGGTTCCGTGCTTGGGTTGTGATTTGGCCATATGGGCCAAAATAGGCTAAATGGGCTTGTAACGCCCTCAACCCAATCCGATTCACTAGATCTGGATCTCGAGTGTTACAATACACATACAAACTTCTTCTTAACTTGCTTATGTTTGCTTAAAAACTCGATTGAGAATAATCTTTCAACTATACTTCATTTGATTGCGCTGGACTTTATAATACGAGGACTTAGAACTGAATATGGTAATGTTATTACATAGTTCTATATATTTTTCCTCTAAGTGATTACTATCCACAATTTTTCTATCCACGTGTCTGATATACATTACAAGGACGTACAAGCAAATATCTTGTCTTGTTTATAATACTCCTATAAACTCGACCACGCCAACCCTATCTCGCTCTATATGCATAACAACTTGTCTCACCATTTCTTGAGCGTAATCTTGGTGTTGTCCCTACTGGTGTAGTCTCACGACTACATACCTATGAGATTAAACACAAAGGTAAGTTCATGAGAACTTAATGAGTAAACCCTCCATTACTTGAGTCGTATTCGAGATTTTAATTATCTATCTCTTTGTTCTTATCCTTGCTTAGGCAAATAAGTCATTAAGCTCCATTCTTTTTGTCATTGAAGCAATACCTTACCCTGAGATCATAACTTACGTTTCACACCTTTGTTACCTCTTTCATGTTCTTCATCTTACCTCTTCCTGATTTCTTACCCATTCATACTTCTGAAAGCCACACAAACAAAATATTTTTGATTAATTTGTTTTATAAGTCCATTTAACTCACTAATTCACCATATATTCTGGCACGTTCCAACTTCTCTGTTCATACCTTAAGATTATGCAAGATTTACTATAAAATTTCATATGAAGCCTAACTTTCAAAATTCGTTGTACACATTATTCCTTCAGAGTTAACCATACTTACCACTCCTTTAGAGTTAGTCAAGAATACCATTTCTCCCTTTTAGAGTTCGCCATAGAGGCTTCTATTTTAGATACACTACAAAGTCTTCCATTTCAGATATGCCACAAAGGCTTCCATTTTAGATATACCACAAAGACTTCCATTTCAGATATGCCACAAAGGCTTCCATTTCAGATATGCCACAAAGGCTTCCATTTTCTAATGTGTTTTCGATAGGGATTCGCCTAGACTCACATTATGTGAGGTTTGGCCCTCATTATTCGGGATCACATAGAAACCTCATTCGATAATAACCTTTATTTAGTTCTTCCCATATGATGCCATAACCCACCAGTTATGGTCTTATACGTTATAGTGTTTCCATATGACATAATATAGCTCACCAGCTGTAGTCTTACACAATATGGTCCTTTCATTTGAAATATCATGGCTATGGATTTTTCCTTTTAGAGATTCATGTTTAAAGTCCTGACGAACCCCTTTAGACGACTCTAGAGACAAATACAGACTCATCACTCATACTGACTCATTCATAATAGACGTATTCCATAGCATGTTTTCAGACACATACATGCGTACATTTCAATCTTCAGATTCCTATTATACACTTAGACCATCAAATTTCAAGCAATCCATACACACAAGTCCATAATTCATACATTTTTTTATCAGAATCATCACATTATACTTTCCTAGCCTAAATCTCATGGTTTTATCTATTTTCATTGAAGTATCTAAAATGCATAACAACATGTAAGAGTCAGTTTAGGGACTCACCTGACATCCACGAATGACAACTTGGTCTCCAGATCTCAAACATCCAGCACAATAACTCATAAGTCATTGTTTATAAGACATATAGATGCCATTAAAACTCATTCATATAACTTTTATTATCATCAGAACCCCTTTTAACTTTTATTATAACAGTCCGTTTTTAGTCAAATCAGAACAGTGGTTCTGGGACTACAAATTCGAAGTTAAAATAATTATTTTACTATTATTTTAATGTCTACAGCATGATAATATGTTTGTGTGAAAATTTCATTAAGAAATTTTATTGTTTGAGTGTTTAATTCGATAAAAAGGACTAAATTACGTAAAGTGTAAAATTGATGTTCTAAATGCTAAAGGTATTAAATATCTATGAAATTAAATAGTGGAGGTCCTTATGTGGTAAATATACCATTTTTACTATGAGTGGACAATTACGGACATGCATTAAGTGATTTTAATGTTATATAACAAAGGTTAATTAAGTAAATATGTTAATAAGCATAAAATAAATAAAACCAAATTAAAATTATCATCTTCTAATGTTCTTTCACCAAAATTTAACGAGAAGAAAAGCCATTCTTTTAGGGTTTCATTCGGCCATGCTATCTTTGCTCAATTAGGTACTATTTTTGTTCTGTTTTTAATGATTTTTATGTTTTTGAGATCATTGTAGCTTAGTCGAGCTAGCCCAGGGACTAATTTGCCAAATTGTTAAAGGTTTAGGGTTTTCCCATTAATGAATATTGAGGTATGTTGATGTTTAATGGTAGAAAATGCATGCTTGTTGTTAGATAAACAAAATTTGTAAAGTGATTTTTGACAAAATTGTCAATTAGGGGGTAAATTGTGAAATGTGTAAGCTTAGTGGTTAAACTGTGAAATAAATGGAAAATTTGGACTGCTTGGGACCTAATTGAAATTTTTCTAGCATGGGTTTTGGTTGAACTGCATGAATTTGTAATTTTATGAAATAAGGACTAAATTGCAAAAATGTGAAATGTTAGGGGTAAAAATGTAAAAGTGCTTTAACGTGTGTTTTTGGATTAAATTGAATAGGGAGATTATTGAATAAGCTAAATTTGAAATTATTTAGATCAGGAAAGGTGAAATACAGATTTAGATTGGGGGAAGAATAGAGTTTCGGATTAATCGATTTTATTCCCTTTTTTGCATCCGAGGTAAGTTTGTATGTATTAAACATTATTATAACTGTGTTTTAAATGCTTTAATATTGCCTAAATTGTAGATACGACACTGCGGTCATGTTCGACGACAATTCAGCAAGTGTGAAATCCCGATTGAACCTTAGGAATAGATTAGGATACGAATGACATGTCATTAGTGGTTATTATTGTTTTGGGTGCTGGTCCATACATCCTATCGATGGCTGAGTTATCCAGCATGTGTTGCAGATACTCATCAGTTTGTGTGAGCAGCACCATGTAGCTTCGTCATGACCGTCAGCTTGTGTGAGCAGACCCATTGATAGCTCGAGAGTGAGCATTATTGAGATATGATATTGAGATAGCTTCGGTTGTATATATGTGGCACTTAGGGTGCGAGTTTCCTAAGTATCTAATAGTATTTCAAATGGTTCAACGGGTATATCGAAGGCAAGAATGAGTTTGAGACTAAATTGAGGTGGTACAGGTATGTACATAAACCGTACAAACTTTGAATTGATGAATTGTACATTTAGTAATATGATTAAAGATGTGAAAGGTTTGTTAGTTAATATGATTTATATGTTGATATATATGCTCAACTCTTTGAATTGTGTATTTATAATTAATTGATTTTAATGCTATACGAACTTACTAAGCTTTACAGCTTATTGTGTTCATTTCCCATGTTTTATAGTGAAATCAAAGCTAGCTTGGATTCGGGGATCGTAGGAGACTTCGTCACACTATCCTACTGTAACACCCCAAACCCAGCCTAGAAGTTAGACCCGAATCTGGCGTGTCACATTGAAGTGTTTTTCGAAAACCATGTTTTCATTAGAAGCCCTTCTTATTTAAAACGTAGTACATTGAAAACTTCTTAATTTTATTTCAAAAACTCATTTTTACTTTGCGGAAGCTAATTCTAAAAGCAATCGATTTACGAAAACGTGATGTTTTAAAAGTTAAGTCGCGAAAACGTAGTGTTTTGAAAACAATTGCTGTTTTGGAAAATCGTGTCCTACTTCTAACAGATATTAGACATACTAAATAAAATTTCCAAATAAAAGGTTAAGGAAATAAAGAGGCCTTATTACAACCCAAATCAAAACCAAAGTGCTTAACTAAATAAACAAAATAGAAAAACATGTACAGTTGTGTGGTCGTCTTTGAGTCCCTCTGTGACATCGATCCACCTAACGCTGGGGATTACCTGCACGGTTAATAAACGGGGTGAGTTTACGAAAACTCAGTGTACAATCCCCTTACTAGAGTAACAGTCAGTATACAGAAACAAAAATAGAAACAATCTGGGCTAGAGCCCGTTAACAGTAACAGTATAGTCCAGTTCAAAGCATACGTGGGCCAAAGCCTATTACAATGTCATTTGGGTTACAGCCCATAACAGAATCAATTGGGCCCATCCCAAACCAATAATAGAATAGAATGTGTGAATGCATGGGTGCATGCTATCCCATCCCAATAATCCAACCGTTATACATCAACTCCATCCCCTGGTACACATCATGTGGGGATATAAATATCGACCCACCCATCCGATACACATCAATGGTAGCCCAGTCGCGGTACTACCTTCATTACAGCAAAGCTGCTAATCATATATTGGGATTAAAAAGCCTTCAGTAGCGGTATTATAATTGGCACAAAGCCATCGGTAACTGTATTATGTTTGGCACATAGCCATCAGCGACGGTAATATAATTGGCACACAGCCTTGGGTAAATATGATCCACACAGAGTCATCCATAAGTATGTTAGGCACATAGCCACAGGTAAATACGTTTGGCACAAAGCCATAGTCAAGATGGCATAGAGCCATTTTTAGGTTGGCACAAAGCCATAATCAGAATAATTGGCTTTAAGCGATCGATAGCTGTTTCATGTTAGGCACATAGCCATCAACGACGGTAATACAGTCGGCACACAGCCTCGGGTAAATATGATCAACACAGAGTCGTCACTAATCATATATTGGGCTTAAAAGCCACCGGTGGATCCACGGTCGTCAAGCAACCATGTGATCCTTAATTGGTGGATCCACGATCGTCAAGCAACCATGCGATCCTCAATTTCTTCCTTCGTTTCACAATTCCAACCCCATGCAATATGTCGTGTATGTCATGCTCAATCATCACACGTGTATGCAAAATAGCCATGCTCAGTAGCAATCATTTAAACATATATTAAAAATATATCAGTTTTACAACCACAGTCAAGTCAGTTAAAACACAATCATACAATCACAGTCAATCAGTCAAATTCATAATCCAAGTCAGTCATTTACCCACAAGGGCAAAATAGTCATTTTACCCTACAGGGGTATTTCAGTAATTTTACACTACAAGGGTAATCCAATAATTTTACAAATTGAGGGTATTTTAGTAATTTTACAAATCGAATGTATTTCGATAATTTTACAAATCGGGGGTATTTCAGTAATTTTACAACCAAGGGTATTTCGATAATTTTACAAATTAGGGGTATTTTGATAATTTTACAAATTAAGGGTATTTTAATAATTTTATAAACTGGAGGTATTTCGACAATTTTACAAATTGAGTGTATTTTGGTAATTTTACAAATCGGGGGTATTTCAGTAACTTTACAAATCGAGGGTATTTCGATAATTTTACAAATCGAGGGTCTTAACGACCCAACAAAAGGTCCACCGTCACCTCGAGCGACTTAAGTAACCTAAATAGACCTAACAGTGCAAATGGGCCTAAGGCCTATTACTCAGCCCAAGTAGGCCCACACGCTCGTGTAGCCCATTTAGCTCAAATTCAGTTACAGCTATGTGACCTACAAAGCCCAGTCCAACATTTATCACTTATCATGGATTTAATCTTTATGGGTCCCACGGGCATATTGGGCCTACACGGCTTATGCCATGCACATGACATGACAAGCCCAACTACTTCCCACCTAACAGTTAAATTTACTCAAGCGGGCCCACAGGCCAATTCGGCCCCAGTATACGAGAACGCTCGTGGCGGCCTCTACAGTCTATCGCCTATGATCTGTGGGCTCGATTTACCACACGAGCAATCGCACGCTCGTGAAGCCTCAAATGCCGAAGTTTCGACTTTTCGACTTTTGCCGACTTCTAACAAAGAAAGGCGCAAATGCACACATGTTTATGAGAACGCGCCAAAGTCCGCGATCAACAACCTTGGCACATCCTGCATTGAGTCTTTCTCCCCAACTCATCTGATTCGCTATATTTAAAGCTAGTTTCTCACCAATTCTCATGTTAGCTTCCCGATGTGGGATTGCTTTCAACCATTAGGAAAAATTTCTCATTCTTATGACCACTTCAACCACAGAGTCCTAGTCCAACTCTACCTCCTACACAGCTCAAATAGAAAAATAAATACTGCACTGCACATCCCAAGACTTAAACCTCAGACCTAACAGTTACACAACACGCCACCTTGCCACTCCACCACAGGCTCTTTCTGTGATAAAAACGTCCATAATTAACTTTAAGACATATGTGCCAGCGTCCAGATTCACTTAAGATAAAAACCAAAATGAATTGTAAGAGCCAAGACTTGAACCTAGGCTCCCTTGCAACCTTAATGACTCCACAACCACTAGACCGCATGCTTCATTGTGTCATTTATTTAACACAATAATTTAAAAAGCCATCATCTAAGCATCCAGGGTTTTATTCACTTAATACCAAAATTTTTGCTAAAGCCCAGGTTTGAACCCAAGATTTCTCCAACACTTCTCAGGGCCATTAACCACCATAGTAGACATTTAATTGCGTCATTTCCTTGCACAATTAAATACTTATATACAACCTCCTTACGGACCCAAACTCAAGGCCCAATACTTCTAGGTCCAAATTCAGGGCGTTACACCTACTATCACTTTGGTACTTTTGAACATAAGTATTTTGAGTATATGGCATGTATAGGGATTTTGGGTCATTTTGGTATATGTGTTGATAGTGAATTTAGCCATTTGAATTGGCTTGTAAATGTTTAAATTTTTGCTTTTGTATATAGCCATATGAGTTGGCTTAATTTGGTTTGGTTGTGTATGTATATGTGCATATAGCTTTGGTTATGTGTTATATAATGGATATGTGATGTTTAATGATAATAGGTATTGTGGATGTTAATTAGTTGATGAATTAAGAATTAGTATGCTTGTGAGTTTAGAAAAATTGATACATGTTTGAAGGTGTCTATATAGTTGAATTGTGAATGTGATTTTGGATTGTAATGGAATAGCATATTGTGGTTCATGTGAGGCTTGTTCTTGTTGGTGCCTATATATGCTATGTTTTGGTGCCAAATGGGTTGGTTTAGGTGTGTGCAAGTTGGGTGGCAATTTGGCTTTGTAAATAGCCTATTTTTGTCCACACAGGCAGAGACACAGGTGTGTGTCTCAGCCATGTGTGACACACGGTCAGGTTGCACAGCCGTGTGTCCCTTGGTGTTGAAATTGAAAACATGTCAGTATGCTCCACACGACCTAGCACACGGGCGTGTGTGGCCATTTTTAGGTCACACGGGCGTGTGTGTCAGCTGTGTGACCCAAGTTAGAGAGTTACACGGGGTCAGACATGGGCTAGGACACGACCATGTATTTCCATTTTGAATATCCATACAGCCGTGACACAGGCGTGTCTTTGGCTGTCTGAGACACACGGCTGGGTCACACAAGCGTGTGTCCCCTGTATTTTGTAAAATTTTCTAAGTTTCCCTGAAATTTCATAAGTTAACGTTTTAGTCCTGAACCACCTCGAATGCATGTTTTGGGCCTCTTAGGCTCGTAATAAGGACAATATTATTGATGTTGAATGATGATTACATGATATTGGAATATTTTTTTGAAATGTACATTTATTAGTGTTATAAGTTCAATAATGCTCCGTAGCCCTATTCTGGCATTGAATACGGTTGAGGGGTGTTACATTCATGTAAAGCCTTACTTCTTCATTTAGTATCTAAGCTCGTAAACAGACTTACTCGACCATAAGTCCACATGCAATTCTAGATTACTTACCATAAATATGAAACAACCATTTGTAGGAACTCCAATCCTTAATTTTATTTTAGAAAAAAAGATCCTTAATCAGCTCCAAAGTAAAAATAGAATGGTGTTTTTAAATAGAAATAAGAAGATAACTCTCTCTTTCTTTCCTCTTTCTCTAGCTCATATCCAGATATATAAATATAGAAAACCCATGTTTTAGTAGTGGAACTTAACACGTGTCATTGACCTTCAATACCATTCTCTCAAGGGTCAACATCTGTAAAAATTTGTATTCAAGAGTCCATAATCTTTATGTACCTTTGTTTTACCCCATCGTTAATTCTTGACTATCTCAGTAGAAAGTAACTTGCACATTAACTAGACATACTTGGCGTACCTTACATTTGGCAACATCTTCATTACCCAAAGAACCCTTAATACTCTTACCTTTCCCTTTATTTTCACATAACCACATCATTCAGAGAACATTCCTTACCTTATACTCTATTATCAACTAAATGCCTTAAGTATACGCTAATGGCATTAATTAGGCAGATAGGATCGCGACACTCAGATTTCCTTTGGGCTACTCGCCCAACGTAAGACTTGCCAATTCTGGCTGTTACATTGCTTCAACATTCACCAAGGCTGTGAACCAATACTTAGAGACTAGGCTCTAGACTTTCATTTAGACCAAAGTTTTATTCTGGTGAAAAATAAAGTTCCCAACGATTTTGATTTAGCCACGAGGTGGTTTTTTCCTACCGAGTCCACTTACCACCAATCCCAGCCCTTGAACATAGAAGTCACAACTGCACAACTTGAAAGGTTGAGTCCAAGGTGGACTCTAAGGTTAAGGAAGATCCTTACGGTTAGGAATGTCTTCTGTTATTACTTGGATAGTAAGGGCCTTAATGGTTGGCATGTATTCGACCATTAACATGGTGTGAATCTGATCTGCAGTAAATCGGTGTAGTAGATTAAACTAGTTTTCTCACTTTAAAAACTTGAACATAAGCATTTTAGTTAAGTTTTTATTATATTTTCGTAAAATTAGTTTAGTTAAGTTTTAATTAGATTTTTGTAAAATTAGTTAAGTTCAATAAAGTGTGATTTGAGTCTTTTATTGACCTTAGAGGCCAGATAAGGCCTAAAGGTGAGCATGTAGGAGACTATTAGAAGGCATGATGACTTGATACTGGTCTTTAGGTTATAACACAAAACATTAGATGTCACAAAATAGGGATCAACATAGAAGAATTCCAAGATTGCCTTTGATGTCAAGACATAGACTGAGGGTGTCGTGACATACTCCTAAAGACACCCTAAAGATAAGCATACTACCCTCAATGTCGCGACGCAGGACCTAATGTGTCGTAACATCGCCTCTGTATGGGAAATAATTATGAGCTAGGGGTGTTTTGGTCTGTACAATCAAATGTTAAGCACAAGGACGGAAGCTAACCTTGGGTTAAGGACGGCAACCACCCTAAAGTCTATAAATAGGCTTATTTAAAACATGTCATGGATAGCTTTCGTATTGTATAATTTTCTCTTTAGATCTAGTCTTTAGTTCTTCTCTTTTATTAAGTTTTAGATTTTATTTTAGTTCTTATTATTTGCCTTTGTGGGAGATCAAATTTGTGAAACACTATCAAACTTTATGAGGATTTTACACTTAAATTCTAATACAAATCAGATTTCTTCTGAACTCTATTCTCTGGAATTGTTCTTCATGTTTATTTTTTCTATCAAGTTTATATTGTTTATTAGATCTATGAGGAATTAATCCTCCTATGGGGGATTAACGAGTGAAGGTAAGATTATTTAACTGTTTTGTAGGGGTTTCTTAGAGGAAGAACCTAAACCCTGTGCCTAACAACCCTAAGAAGTTAATACAGTGGGAATTAACCCATATTTGGTATGGCATATCTGTGAACACCTTAACTCTGAACTGGTCTGAACTGTAAGGTTAAGAGATAAGTAGTTCTTGTCGACTGTTATTCTAGTTGATTGGAAGATCTTGCTAGGATATCGACTAATTGATTGAACAGGAAAACCTGAAGTGACAGTTGGTTATGATTATTGAAGCGAGCTAATCACCCATGATCAGATTTGATATATATTTTACTTGTTGATTTCTTGTGTTTTATTTATTTATTTACTTTCTTTTATTATTATTATTATTAGTATAGATCACCAAAACCTTTTTATTTATTTATTGTAATATAATCCATTTAAAGTACTAATTAGATCTATTTATGTTTAGATTAGAAATAACTTAGTGCTCCCCTCCATTGGGTATGATCCGTGAAGTAACTATATTACAACCTGACTTGTATACTTACGAATTCTACTTTTCATATCTTTTGTGCAAGATTTCTATTCTGGACGTTGGTATGTCTGAAAACGGTCAAGTTTTTGGTGTCGTTGCCGAAGAGGCACTAGAAAGGATAATCTAAAGGAATTGCCGACAACAACAACAGTAATAGCCAATGTAGAATCCACTACCTATTGGAGGTAATTTACCACCACGTGAGAACCCATTTTATCGACAAAGTAAACAATAACAACCTAGAAGATCCACCACCACCACAGCTACCTATAAATATTAACATGACGCGTAACGAGAGGACTCTAAGGGAATATGCATTGCCGAATCTTGATATGGTTCAAGGGAGTATAAAGAAGCCAACCATCATGACCAATAATTTTGAGATTAAGCCAACTATGATCCAGATGATCAAGAATAATTTGCAATTTTGAGGAACAATGACAGAAGATCCGAGTCAGCATTTCAAACGCTTTCTCCAGGTTTGTGATACCTTCAAATACAATGAGGTCACTAATGACTCTATTCATCTTCTTTTGTTCCCTTTTTCATTAAATGATAACGCCTTTTCTTAGCTAGATTCACATGCACCAAAATCAATCACGACATGAGATGAAATCACAGGGGAATTCCTATAAAAGTTTTCCCCATTAGCAAGATGAGCCAACTAAGAAGGAAAATTTTGATGTTTAAACAGTTAGAGGGGGAAAGCTTTCACAAAGCATATGAGCATTTTAAGACACTAATTCATAAATGCCCACATCACAAATTACCTGAGTGGTTACGACTGCAAATTTTCTATAATGGGTTGGATGTGCATTGAAAGACAGGTTTAGATGGAGCAGCAGGAGGTGTCCTAATGAAAAGAACGTAAGTGGACGCGTAAAAATTAATAAAAAATATGGCGATGAACTCTTGCCAATGGCCAACTGAATGATATACATATGGCCAAAGACCATCTACGGTTAACGCTGTTCAGGACGATGACATATATCAACAATTAAAAGACAGAGTCAACTGAATAGAGGCTGAGAAAAATACATTGTCTATCTATAGAGGAGACAGACCACTCTTCCACTACATTAACAATCCCTCCGAGGATGTGAACTACATCGAAAATAGAGGTGGAAATCCCTATATGAATACATACAATCCCGAATGGAGAGATCACCCAAAATTGAGATGAGAAGGAAATCAAGGAGGAGGTAATACTTCTAACCAAGTTAAAAACACTAACTATCAACCTCCTTATATACAAAAACCTCAAGAAAGGGCCAACCTAAATGACCATACTGTATGTGGTCAACATTTGGTTCAAATCAAAGGCAAAATGCAGTCAATGAGGACGGACGTAAAGCAAGTGCAGTCTCATTACACTAATTAAATAAAAATATTGACTAAGTTAGAAGATAATATGAGCCAATTGATAAGTATGATGGGGGATATTAGAAGGCAAATTGGCACTAGCATTCCGAGCAATACTGAAAATAATCTTCAAAAGAAAGGGAAGAAGCATGTAAAAGAAATCGCGCTCCACTTGGGCAAAATCTTGAGTAGCCTGGAGAACCCAACTCAGGAGGTAAATAGAAGGAATGCTGGTGATCTTCAAAAAGAACCCTTGCAAGTTGATGATGAACCAGAACCAGAAGGGGTAACTAAATCATCAGCTAAGTTGGAGAAAGTGCTGACTAATGAACCTGCTATAATACCGGTACCATTCCCTTCAAGGTTGGAAGAAAAACAAAAATGGGATGAAGACAAGTTTGTAGGCTTTCTAAATTTGTTCAATACATTAAATGTTAACCTACCTTTAATTGAATTAATTGAAAAAGTCACTAAGTACACCAAATTCCTAAAAGAAATTGTGTCTAGGCGTAGAAAATTAAAGTAGGTGAACAAGTTAATATAAGTGCTTCTTGTAGTGCTATTATTCCTAGAGAGGTACCCCGAAATCTGAAAGACCCGGGAAGCTTTAAAATTCCCATAGAGATAGGGATTATTCATTTTAACAGAGCTTTATGTGGCCTAGGAGCTAGCATTAATTTAATGCCTTTATCTATTTATGAAAAACTTGGGTCAGGGGACCTCAAGAATACACAAATTACACTACAATTGGTTGACAGATCTTCAATACATTCGAAAGGAGTATTAGAAGATGTGTTAGTCAAAGTGCGCAGCTTTATCATTCCAGTAGATTTTGTAGTCTTAGACTGTGATGAAGATCGAGAGATACCCATTCTATTTGGTGGACCATTTCTAGCTACATCAAGGTCTGTTGTTTATCTAGAGAAAAATGAATTAACCATGAAGATCAATGGTGAAATAGAAATTTTTAAATGTGGTCACCAACAGTGCAGAAAAGATAGGAGGAAGTTAGGAGAGCAGTGTAATGAAATATCTATCCTTAAAACTATCCTAAATCAAAGGATGTACTCTCTATGACAACCTTATCCCATTTCCATTGCCGGAATAGGATACAATATGTTACCAGTCAAGTTGGAATAGTTAATAACTATTTATATTCAATAATCAATTCAATTCCATAATATAAGTAATATTCAATATAAAAGAGACCATTCAATTCAGGCATTAAATTGAGCTTTTAAAGCTCTAAAAATAAATTACGAACACTTAGGGACCAAGTCGAAACAAATCAAAACATTTAGGAAGAAATTAAAAATTTTCAAGTTAGAGGTCACAAGGCCATGTGTCCAGGCCGTGTGACAGAGCCCATCCCATGTGGCTCTAACATGGCCGGGTGACTATCCCACGTGTCCGTGTGCACAGACCGTGTAACTCTCTGATTTGGATCACACGGACGTGTCACAGGCTGTGTTGCAGCTCGTGTAACAATTGAAATACCCTCACACAGTGGTGTCGCGGGCCATGTGTCTGCGCGTGTGAAATTTGCACCTATACTGCTTTTGCAATGCTCTGGGCACACTCTATTATGGGTTTCCTGTGTGCTTCACACGACCATGTGACAGCTCGTGTCCCAGGCTGTGTGTGAACAAAAATGTCCAATTCCAAGCTCAATTTTCATCCATATGCTTAAGTACCTAAAACACATTCAATCACACAATTAAATAGACCAAAACTAACTTTAATCACACTCAAACATGTCAATAAACTCAACCAATACGTCAACCGAAGTGTTATCATTAACATCTCAATACATTTCATCTCATTCCATTTCCAATTTGCATTTGAGCTCAAATGAGTAATTCAGTATATCTGTAGATATTACTCATTTGATGTAACACCCCTAACCCATATCCATCACCGGAAAGGGGTTACGAGGTATTACCAGACGAAACATAACTTCCGAATAATCATATGCATAATTTTATTGAAACTCTTAAAACAGATAATTATTAATAAAAATAAAAATAAATACCAAATCGTGATTAATTTACCAACATAATTCTTATCCATTTCTTTACTTAATGAAAGATTTTTAATAAGCTAACACATCCATTATATATAAATATCATGTCTTAAACATATATCTCTTACGCGGTAATAATTATTAATAAAATAAAATAATCTGAAAACACACAACAAATCATCCAAATTTACTATTCAAATGGTCAAAACCCAAATACAATTGCCGAATATAAACAAATTAAATTCATATGCTTTAAAATTCATACAAGAATTATACTTTTTCCAAATCACAAGAACGTATTAAGTCATTTTATATTCAGCTATTCAATGAAAGTACACTAAGAATCAAATTTTATATCTATCATTATAAAACCAAAGTTTTAGCCGTATATGCACAAAATCCCATTTCTCAATAAAACCAAATATAAGACATATTTGAATCAATAAACTCATGAGTAAAATATCAAACATAACCATACTTATATATACCAAAACCAAATCAACCAAAACCACAACCAAATATAATCATCAAGCCAAAGCATAAATTCCAAGATTAACAAAATGGACAAGCCATTTTCGCATGGCTTATACATATATATACAACTTCAACCATATTCGAAAAGTAGTATAGCCTATACATGCCATAGGTTTCTAATTCAACTTTTAAAAGTAATGAAATCAGTCGATAGTGTGATAGACTTTGCTGACGATCCCCGAGCCTGCAACTACTCACCAAAATATATAAATAGAACTAAAAATACACACACAGTAAGCTATCTTAGCTTAGTAAGTGATAAGCAAATATTAACTCAATAACAATAATAATTTAATAAGACATAACCAAACCATACTTGTAAATTCAAATATCCACATATAACTAAACATGAATTAAGTTTTTTCCAAACATGCATTCGTTCTTTATCCAAAATCATCTTTCATACTCAATATCAATAAAAAATTCACTTGACCGAATACATACTATCATAATACATTTATACAATTCACATTTCCTTAGTCATAATTTCACATTCAATTACCATATAGACAAATGCACATATAAACTTTGGCATAAGTATGAAATTCACATTTCCATATCATTCATATATATATTGTTAAACCGAATATGACCAATCATATATTTAAACATATAGTTTCATTCACTTCATTCATAGCTCAATCATTAATTCAAATATTATCTCAATGGCATTGATAATTTATAAAGGCATAACCAAGCGATACTTATGAAATTTAATTACCGAACATTTATCTATACATAAATTATAACATTTCCAAACAAACATTGATTCATTAACATGTTTAATATCACATAGACCTTACTTTGCCGAATATATATACTTCCCTATAAATACGTTCAAGGTTCACATTTCAAATACCTACTAATCGAATGCACATAAATCCTTTAATATCAATATGAATTTCACATTTCAATTTATTCCTCATGCAACATTAGGCTGAATATAAGCTCAAAAATCAAACATTAATATCACATACTTATACATTAATCCACATATAGATTTTCATATACACAATCACTACCATTAACGTCATTTATAACTTGTATCACATATCAAATTATCAACTTACCTTATTTCCGAAAAGGTAATAAATTGTCACATACCTGTTCACTTTAACTTGTTTCCACATTCATTCATAACTTATCCTTGCCTGTTGAATCATTCAGAATTAAAAAGGATACTCGAATTATAACACATATCATACAATGCCAACGTCCCAAACGTGGTCTTACATGTAATCAAATGTCGATGCCACTGTCCCAGACAGGGTCTTACACGAATCACAATTACGATGCCGATGTCCCAGACATGGTCTTACTTGAAATCACATATCGATGCCAACGTCCCAGATGTGGTCTTACACGAGGACACATATCAGAAATCCTATGTCATGACATATGTATCCTAGCTATTCCTAAGGTTCGTACGGGGCTTTTCGGACATCGAATCTTGGTCGAATCGAATCGTAAACATAGTTCCCAAGTGTACACATATTTGGTTATCATTTATACATTCTCCAATATATCAATTCAGCACATGTAACTTACTTTTATTAAAAAAAATAACTACGTTTATTCGCTTATAAACTTACCTCGGACAATGGTAATCGAAACAAGACGATTAATCGACAATTTTAGTTTTCCTCTGATCCAAATCCGATTTCTTTAGTTCTTGATCTAAATGTATTCAAAATAAAATAATTCAATATAATTTCATTCAATTTAGTCCAAAAACACATAAATGGGCAAATTACCATTTTACCCCTGACATTTACACTTTTTACAATTTACCCCCTATTGCACAAAACACAAAATACACAAAATTTCAGCATACCTATGTTGAGCCAAATTTTACCGACTCTCAAAAAAATCCATATATTTCATTTATTTCACATTTAGTCCCTCAAATTATTATTTTTGCAATTTAGTCCTAATTACTCAAAATCATCAAAAACTCCAATACAAAACATGTTAATCTAAAACATATCTTTCATATTTCATCATCAAACAACAAAAATCACAAGCTCTCATCAATGGCATAACTCAAAATATTAATCAAAATAAAAAATTCAAGCATGGGTTTTGTAGTACTCGAAGCAATGATATCAAAAACGTAGAAATTATCAAAAATCGAGCTAAACACATACCTTAATCAAGCTTCTAAAGTGCCAAACCCTTAAACCTTTTATTTTCTTTTTCTTTTCTTCAATTTCAGTCATGCAAAGAATATATGAAGACTTGGTTTTATTTTATGTTTTATTAATACATATTAAATAACATTTTAATCATTTTACTTAAATAACCTTTATAATTTAATATATAATCCTTATAATGGTTGTCCACAACCGTCCATCACTCTATATTATGGTTAAATTGCATCTTAAATGCTTCATATTATAAAGACAAATTCAAATAAGCACTTACACAATTAACTAGCCACTTTTACATTTTACGCGATTAAGTCCTTTTATTTAATCGGGCACCTAAACGACAAAATTAAATCATGAAAATTTCACACACACAAATTCACACATATTAAAAACATCAAATAATTTTTAAATATTTTTTTGACTCAGATTTGTGGTCTCGAAACAACCGTTTCGACTAAGGTCAAAATCGGGCTGTTACATTTGAGCTCCATTCAGTATAACAGTAGAATTTTCTCATTTGAGCTTCACATTAGTATAACAGTAAAATTTGCTCATTTGAGGTACTTTCAGTAGAATCATTAGGTATGGCTCGATAAAGCATACATTCAGTAGAATTAGTAGGTAAGGCTCAATAGCACATACATTTTAGTGGGATTAGTAGGTATGGCTTGAAAGCGCATACGTTTCAGTAGATTCAATAGGTATGGCTTGAAAGCACATACGTTTTAATAGATTTAATAGATACCAATCAAAAGTACATACGTATGAGTAGATTTAGTAGGTATGGCTCGAAAGCATATACACTTCAGTAGATTCAATAGATATCGCTCATCTGAGCACCAGTCAGTAAATAACTGGATGACGCTCATTTAAGCTTCATTCAGTATACTAGTGGATATCACTCGCTGAACTGCATTCGATATATAATATAATATTCAATAATAGTATACTAACCAAGAATCTAAGAATTATTAGAAGCATAAATAAATGCACCGACTCATAGTATTTTAATCAGTGATCGATGTCATTTCAATTCATTATTTCCATTTCCAATTGCACACATCAATGTAATCCAACATTATGCTACTAATTTCATATAATACATATGTAAATGTACTAAAATTAAACTGAAAGAACTTACCTGGCTAAATTGTAGCAATGACAAAGGTACAAGGACTATTCGGTACTTTTCTCTTTTCCTCGGTTTTCCACTCGTTCTTGATATAAAAATAATATTTTCATTCAATTAACTAATTCCAACAGTAAAATTAACTCATTTTATGAAATTAAGTCCTTTTTGGCATTTTTACAAAATTTCCCCTAATATTTCACTTTTATGCAATTTAGTCCCTAGCTCAAAACATGCAATTTAACCATTTTTATTCAAATTTCAACTTAGCCAAATATTCAAGGGTCATTCTACAGCCCATTTTTGTAATTATTTTGCATCAAGTCTTTGTACTTTTACTATTTTCACATTTTAGTCATTGAACATTAAAATCAACAAAAACCACTTTACAAAATAGTCCTATTGAGCAACCAAGCTTAATATTCTATCATAAAAATTCAAGAACAACTCAAATTCATCAATGGCACAATCCATAACATTTGAAAATTTTACAAATTAATCCCCAGGTTAGCTAGATTGAGCTAATACGAGTTCAAAAACATAAAAATTGCTAAAAACGGATGGAATTTACTCACCCAAATAGAATCAAGTTAGCCGAAGGTCCCTCCCATGGTTTCTTAGGGTTCGGTTTCAATTAGTTAAGAAGAAGATGAAATTAAAATGATTTTTAACTTATTTTATCTATTACATTTAACTTAATTACTAATTTATCAAATTGCCCTTTTAATTACTCGTTAATTTCGACATTTTAAAGCCCAGTACCATTCACTATATCTTCTAATGGTATATTTACCATTCAAAGAGGGTTTAATTGTAACGCCCAAAAATCCCAAAATCCCGAATTTTTTCAGTTTTGATAAATAAAATGTGCTAGGTATTTTTCGGTTAAGTAGGTAATAGTAGGTCTTGGCTAAGGTTTGAATTTGAACTTAGGGGAAAAGGAAATTATAGTTTAATAATTAAAAGGACCTTATTGGTAAGTAGTTGGGCTTTTAAATAAAAATAGGGGAAAATGGCATCAAAAAGCCTTGTGGAGGAGTGGCTAAGTGACGCCACTTAGGGAGTAGGAAGGTGGCGTTAGCAGCTAGCAAGGAGATCCGAGGTTCGAATCCTATCTTAGAGTTTTTAGAAGTTTAATTTTGGCCTTCTAGAAGGATGGAAGTGGCGTGAAGATGGACTCCAAGGGGAGTGCTCAGAAGTGAAAATTAAGGAAAAGATCAAGCGGTTATCAGGGAGAAAAACGAGGAGATGAGAAGGGAGAAGTGATGGAGCCGAATTGGGAATTGGGCATGGAAAATTCAGCTATAAGGGCTATAAATAGGGGCCGAATACAAGGTTGCTAGGCTACTACCGAAATTCTTCTTCACCACCCTTTTGTTTTTCTTTCTTTTCTTTCTGCCGATTTATATTCTCCTCTACACAATCTTCTTTGCTGATTTCTTCTAGTACTCTTCTTCTTTTATCCGTGCCAAATAAACCTTATTCACCATACTAAGTTTGAAAGCCGAAAAAGTCAGATCTCCCAAGGGCCGAATACTCTTTGACCGAATTTAGTGTAAGTGTTGCTCTTCCAATCGGTTTTCCTTGCTAAGTATCGATTATTGTCCCTCACTCTTTTTAATCAACTGTGGTAGAGAATTAGTATCGGATCTCAGATCTTAGCTCATTGCCGAATTGCTCCTTAGGTGTTGCGATTTAGGTAAGTATTTCTCTCCCATTGGCTAAGATGGCCGAATGTTCATAGTCAAAGGGGACTTGTGTAGGATTCAAGTCATTTATTATTCGAGTTTTAATAGTTAAGATTGGTGCAGATCTAGGGAATACGTGATCAAGGAAAAACGATTAAGGATTGGGCTCAAGGTAAGGTTAAGGTGAGGTTTCAGTTTTTGAGTAAATAAGTATTAAGCATGCGAATAATTGAAGGGTGATATCATTTGTAGGTTGGTGACTAAGGGAATCACAACACGCCTGCTTACCAGGTGTGTACATGCACTGCACACACATTATGAATCGATAAAAGCCAAAATGTCGAAATGCCGAAAAGCCAAAAGTTTGGCTATGGTAGTCTTACGAGTGCGCGAACACTTGTAAGGGGGAGATCGATAGGTTGTCTGAGTCCCACGGGTGATTCCGTAGACTTGGGTTGTGATTTGGCCATATGGGCTGGAATGGGCTAAATGGGTCTGATGGGTTGTTGGGCCAATAATAGGCAAAAACTGAATATTGATGCTATGTGATAGGAATTTGTATGTGAGCATGAATATGAATGTGACTGGGCCTAACGAGCCATATAAATGTGATTTGGGCCTAATGGGCCATATGAATATAATTGGGCTTAATGGGCCAGATACAGGTATGTGAATTTGATTGGGCTCTGTAAGGGGTTTTGGGCTTGGTATATGATGACTACATAAAACTTAATTAATTAATTGCGACCGTAGACAAGTTAAAGGGTTAAGGTGTGGCAACGAGTATATGCATGTCTAGGATTGGATCTAGCGAGAGCTTGGTACTTAAGCGGTCTTAATGACTCATCTGCTCTTCTCTAGAATCCTACCTGGTGCATAGTATTCGTTCATCTTAGCTCACGAGACTTGTTAACGGGCCAAGGTAAGTGAAAACCGTAATTAAGGAAAAATTACCAAAATGCCCCTAAGGGCAAAAATGACCAAATACCCCTAGGTGTTGAATGTAAGTGACATGCATACATATGATATTCTGCTTAGGTTGCATATGGGTTGGGAATTATGGAATGAAGGAAGTATATGAGGATCGCATGGTTGCTTGACAATCGTGGATCCAACGGCGGCTTTTAAAGCCCAATATGTAAATAAAGGTAGTTCCAAAACTGGGCTACCATTGGTGTGTTGGTTGGGTGGGTTGATATTTATATCCCCACATGGTGTGATGGGGATGAAGCTGGTGTAGCGGATGGATAATTTGGATGGGATTGCATTGCATGTTTGATGTATGATGGTTTTTGAATGCTTGTCTTTTTTTTTTTTTTTGTTGAGGGTTGTACACACTGAGTTTGCGAAAACTCACCCCTCTTTTATTTTATTTTCAGGTGATGCTCAGTAGAAGGTTCGATGTTTGGAGGGACTCTGGGTGGCCAGCTAGCAAGATAATTTGGACTTATTTTTTTTAACCATATAAGTTTTTATTTTATTAAGTATGTTTCAGACCAGATTGTAACAAGGTTTTCATTATGTTATTATTACTTGAATTATTATTATTATTTTCATTGTAAATACGAAAATTTGAACATGGGTTTCCTAAATTATAGTATGTTTTCTACGTTTCCACAATTAAATTTTTAAATGATAAGTTTTCTTTAATCAAATGTTTTAAACCAGGCTTTCGCAACTGAAAGGTGTGTTTCTAAGTTAATTAAGGTTTTTTTTATAAGAAGGGTTTTCAATGAAAACGCGATTTTCGCTAAAACACTTCAATGTAACATGTCGGATTCGGCCATAACGTCTGGGCCGGGTTTGGGGTGTTACATTAATTGTACAATTGGTCCTTCAATTTTATTAAATTTTAACTAAACAGGCTTATTTTCAATTTAATCCTAAACTAATTAAGACTAAAAGAGCAAATAGCCCAAAAGTTAGTGGATTTAATCATATGCACCACCGCTTGGACTTTTTGACCATGATTTAATTACCATTTTGGTCCCTTTACTATTTTAAAATATAGCAATTAACTTTTACCTCTTTTACAATTTAATCCTCTTACCTTAATTTAGAGTAAATCATCAAAATTATCGAACCAAGCTTCAATTCACATATAATACAACTCTATAAATATTTAATAAAAATATTTATGGCTTTAAATAACGGAAATGAGGTCCTAATACCTCTTTTTCAATAACCACTTGACTTTTGAACCGAACCATTTATACTTACTTTTAATTCAATAGGTTAAATTCATCAAATCAAAATTCAATATAAAAATTATTATTGACTTGTATAATTTAAATAATAATTATACGAATTCACTCGTCTTATTTGTGGTCCTGAAACCACTATTTCTGACACCACTGTAAAAAGGGTTGTTACACTCTTTGTAACTAATTCAGGTCGAAAAAATAGGTTCACGGAAAGAGAAAAACGGAAGAAGGTCAAATGGCACAATAGGCAATGTACTTGTAATATCCCGAATTAGGGCCTAATCGGAATAGTGGTTTCGTGACCACAAGTTTGAGATAGAAATAATTATTTTATAATTATTTTGAGGTTTATGATATGATTGCATGATTGTGTGAAAAATTCATGACAAAATTCTATGCATAAAGTGCTTAAGTTGAAATTAGGGACTAAATCGAATAATTTGCAAAACTTGCATTCTAGAAGTTTTTAGTATGAAATTACTTTGGAATATTAATGAGGAGGTCTTAAATAGAAATTTCACCAATTTCTAAAATTTTGGACAAAAATGGGCTTGTACATGAAAATTTTCAAAGAAAGGTATTAAGGGTATTTTGGTCATTTGGTAATTAAAAGATTAAAAAAGGGAAAAATATGGCAAAATATGTTCATCTTCTTCATTAGGATGAAAATTAAAGGGTTCTCCATAGCTAGGGTTTGTTTCAAGCTTCCAAGTTCCATAGTAAGTGATTCCAAGCCCCGTTTTTAATGTTCTTTACGTTTTTGGAGTCCCGGTAACTTGATTTAGCTTATGCTAGCAATAATTTAACCTAGGGTTCATATTTGGAAAAATACCCATAGGTGAAATTTGTGTATTTTGGTGTTTTATGATAGAATATGAGGTTTTAAATTATGCTAGACAACTTGTGCTACTCAGTTTTAAGTGAAAACGAGTAAAAGGGCTTAATCGGTAAAAATACCTAATATTCATAAGTACATGTTAGAGTGTGAATTTGATGTTGCTATAGAAGGGGAAAATGATCAGCATGTCATAAAACATAAGAAAATAGGATGAAGTTTAATTTACGAGCCTTGGGGAAAAAGTGTAAATATGTGAAAGTTTAAGGGCAAAATGGTAATTTTGCCAAAGTTCGTACTAAGGGCTGTTTTGATGAATGTATGTATTAAATAAATTAATTTGGTATTATATATCAAGAGAAACAAGATTCAAGTCGTGATCGAGGGAAAAACAAAGTTTATGAGGAATAGGCTCGATTGCTAATATTTTGTATCGAGGTAAGTCCATGTGTAAATAAGGTAACATAATTTTTATTTTAAGTGATTTAATGTTATTTATATGATATGATACTTATTATCATGAAATATTATGCTTTGTGAATTATTATTTTGTAATATGCAAATTATGTGAACAACTTGATAAGCATGGCGATCAAAATTTGTAATTGAGAAGAATCTCATTTGAACCTTGGGAATAGATTAGGGTACAAGTGACATGTCCCTAGGATGGTTGAGTTCCAAACTCGTTGAGTTGAGTCTGAGTTCGTGAGATGTAACTAGGCATCCGAGCTCGTTGAGTTGAGTCCGAGTTCACTTATGGATGCGAACGCCCGAGCTCGTTGAGTTGAGTCCGAGTTCGTTTATGGGCGGGTTACATGGTAGCTTGACTACATAAATTTAAAAAGCTATTGAGCTTGTTTAGCTATGAGTATAGCACTGAAGTGCACACTATCTGCGTATCCGAAATTATATTCTGATGTGTTCAACGGGAGAATCCTAAGAGAATAGGGAGAGTATTTAAAACGAAAGTGATTGACGATGAATGTGTTGAAGAAGTGAAAATGGACAGGTATGAGTTTAATCCTTGGTTGAGAATTTGGTAAGACAAAATTGTGGTAAGATAGTAAGTATTCTTATGACATGAGTGTCTTAATGATGTTTATGTTGGATTGCATGATCATGTTACTTGTTATTTGCATGTGAACTTACTAAGCATTTATGCTTACTACCTCCTTTTCATTCATTGTAGTTTTGACAAGCCGGCTTGAGAATCGGGATAGGTCGAAGGCTCGCTCACACTATCCGAAGACCTAAATTGGTAAAATGGCTTGTATATTTTGAGTGTGGCATGTATAGCACTATACTCACTTTGTGTAAATAATCTTATGATATGGTTATGGTTTGGTAAGAAAAGGTTTGGAAATGATTAGCCATTGGAATGGCAAATCTAGATCATATTTGATGTCATGTATGTTTAATGTGTTACTTAGTCCATGGAAAACCATAAAATGGTGAAATTGGTTATAAAACAGAATCACACAGCAGCAGTGACGTGAATTGGAAAAATCATTAAAAATAGTAGAAATAGAATTAGGTGATGAATAAAATATGTAATTGAATCCTAATTAATATATTTTTATGTGGAAGAAACAAAATAGGTAAAAGAGTTGTATTTTATAATATATTTATATTTTTGTAAAATAGGGCCAGAGCGATTTCTGAATCCCCTGTTCTGAATTTGGAAATTCACCAAAAATTTTACAAAAATAATTAGAACTTATGCTTTATATGTACATATTCCTTATTGAGTCTAGTTTTAAGGGATACAAACGGAATAGTCTTTTGAGTTCTGTACAAAGAGAAAAGTGGTTCGTAGTGAACAGAGGGCAAAGCAGTCAAATGCAGAAATAGGGTAAAATTTAACTAATAAACTGTACTAATTGGCTCAACTAAAAATTCTAGAAAAAACTTAGTAGATATATATATGAGTCTAGTTTCAAGGAAAATTTACGGATCTTAATTTTGAGTTTCGTAACTCGAGATATAAATTTTTAAGTGACTGTGACGCAGTTAGCCAGCTTGTCTGGAATTTCTAAAATAAATTGTTTGAGTTGTTTAATTAATGAATTAAGCCCGTTAACACCTCGTGCTCGACTCCGATGATGGTATCGGGTACGGGGTCATTACAGTACTAATACTGAAAGAACTAGAAAATCATCCTTATGTGAATTAATGGTGTTCTCGGATGAATCTGATAGTAAAACTTGATTATTTAAATTGATGTTTAAATTTTTTTTGTAAATTGTTGTATATTTAACTAACTGTTAGTCTAGATTTTAATTTTAATTAAATATATGTTCTATAGGAACCGTGACACTCTGGAAATTGGAAATTTGGGTAGAAACAGAGCCAATGTCACAACATAGCAATCCTATGTTGCAATGCTAAGGCCAGAATTGATGAAATTGAGAAAATCATCTCGATGTCGTGACACTAAAGCCAGTTTACCCAGAAATCTAAAATTCTAGAGTGTGTTGTGACATCGAACCTCGATGTCGCAACAACGGCAACTTGTTAGGGGTGTTGCAACACGAAACCCTTGTATCACAACATTGCTACAATTTTCTGCAAGGTTGACCCAACCCATTTGCACAACCCGATAGATTAATCCCTAATTATACTCGATTTTAAGCCCAAAAATATTTATTTTAAACTCCAGAAACACTATTAACCATTACTTGAAACCTCTTTTACTTCTAATTCTTTCAAAATCCTTTAAACTCTTAAAACCCCAAAATCCTTAAAACCTCCAAATCTCCTTTTGTTCCAAAGATCTTTGTTTTGTAGCTCTTATTTATGGAATAGACTCACTCGGTGCAAAGACTTGAAGATGGAGCAAACAAGATTTCAAAAGGGAATTCGATGAATTTCCATTTAAGGTTAAGGGTTCCTAACTCTTATTTTTACTATTGAATTGGAAACTTTGCTTGCTAGTTCAATAGTTTCTAAATTTAAACAATATTCAAAATGCCTCCATAAAAAGATAAAAGAACTAATGGACCAGAACCCTCGACGATTCCAGACCTCTTTAATTTTTTGATCCAAATGTTGAAAAATATTTTGTAGAACTTCAAGGAAAAACGTTTATTCAAGAGAGGGGATTTGAACCATCGATGGTTCTCTGTCAAGAAATATGGCCTTCAGTTAGATACCATATATGGGAATTTTTTGTACGATCCCAAAAGACTCTACTTTGGTCCCTGTAGTTCAGGAATTTTATGCATCTTTATAAGACTAGGAGTCTAGAAAAATTGAAGGTCGTACATGGGAACAATACCTGTACGAAGGAACGATGTACGAATCACCCCTCGAGTTATTTGTGAATTTTATAATGCTCCATTTTATGAAAAAGATTTTATGGAAGAAACTATTTTGAAATACTTTAGAGACATAAATATGGACAATATTAAAAACTTCCTAACAGAAGTGAGAGGTGAATGGAAATGTTGCCCAGGCACTGATATCCCAACCTCATTTAATCAAGCAATAATGTTTCCTGAAGAAAAAATATGGATTCAATTTTACTTTAAATGTTTCTAATGTCAAGCCCAATTTTTCAGCAATTTGCACGGAAAAACATTATTAGGGTACCTAATTCTACACCAGATATGTTTGGGTTGACATATCTAGAGTAGGAAGAAGAGGAGCAGGAGAGGGGAGAGGAAGAAGGAACTGAGGAGGGGGAGGACGATGGTGAGATGGATTTAGAGGAGGATGATTGAACTTTTAATTTTAATTTTAAAGATTGTATTAAATTTGGGACGATTTTGTTTAATTTATTTAAGTTGTTAGGAGTAGGAGTAATTGTAGATTAGTAGCTATTTTGTGTTTAAATTTTCTATTTAGGAACCACATAAGGAAGAAACACAACGATTTTGAGCTTTTAATGATGAAAAGAGGAGGCACCCACCAATACCCAAAAGAATTACCATGGTCAATCGAGTAACCTCTTTCCGTATCCTTAGAAGGGCTACACATTGAGGATAATGTGTTTCTAAAGTGTAGGGGTAATATGATTTTATTTTTGAAATTTTATGCTTTTCTTTGATTTTTCTTGTCAATTGTGTGCTTAAGCTTGTATAAATACAAGTGATTGGTTAGGAGAATGTACAAAGGTTAATTGTATTTAAAATTAATTTGGCATGAGGATAGGTGATTTTTAGTTTTTTATTATTAGACTATTAAGTTCTATATATTACATTGTAAATAGGTATTAAGTAATAGAATGTGCCAAATGATACAGAGATACAAAGAAACGAGCATGCTGGTATGGAAGATAAATTGTTGAATTTTTTATTGTTTGGTTGATTAGAGTTGTGAATATTGAGATACCTAGGGATGACCTAAGGCATTGTTTGGTATACACCCAGAGCTAAAAACCTAACATGTATTTATCTATCTTTAGTACCTATTTTGAGCCAGAAAACACTTCTTGATTAATCTCTATATAAAACCTGAGCTAAAAATGATAATTTGTGCTTACCTTTCTCTTTGGTCTTGACCTGTATGATTATAAATGTCTAGCCATACATATTGAGGGTTAAGTAGACACATTACGTTGGTTTTGTAAAAACAGAGTGATAGGAAAGATTAGTAGAGTATAGTGATTATAGGTTAGTCTAAAAAGTGCAAAAAAAATCAAAAAGAAAATGTAACGAGTAGAAAAAGTACGTGAAAAGTAAAAGCAATTGTGAGTGAGGTACCTTGAGAAAGAAAGAAAAAGTGACAAAGTCAAAATAATAGAAACCTCGTTCATTATTGCACAAAAACTCGTGAGCTATCCGTAGTTACTGTATGATACTGAGATTCCCTATAATGAGATAAAAAGAAGGTGAGAGAAGGAGAAATAAGGTGGTTAGCGGGAAAGGGTCACCAAGGGGGAGAATAGGGGACAATATAATGTGTCAAACTATTTTTGTTCTTGAAACTATTTGATGCTTACTATTCTTTAAATCCATACCTATCCTAAGCCTTAGAACATTACAAGTTGAAAAGCCCTATGCGATCTAGGTAGACTTATTCACAATTTGAATTCATACTGAATAATTGCAGTTATGACTATTTGTATTCTGCTAGGATAATCAAATTACTTGTATAATTTATTGATGGATTCTTACATTTGAGACCCTTAATGCTTGTATGCTTTATAATATACTGAACTTAAGTGTTTGATATCAAAAGTGGTAAGTCAACTATATCTCATGCCAAGATTATGTGTGAATATGAAATACGTATTCATGTGCTCTAAAGCTAACACTTGTACCATTTTTGCTCAAGGGTTGTCTTTTCATTTACTGTTTTTGTTTCTTCTACCTGAGGACAAGCAATGACTTAAGTGTGGGGGAGTTTGATCTGCTATAATTTGGTGTAACAAATTAAACTAGTTTTCACACTTTAGAAGCTTGAACATAACCATTTTAGTTAAGCTTTAATTACATTTTCATAAGTTTAGTTAAGTTCAATAAAGTGTGTAATTTTATTCTTTTATTGACCTTAGGGGTAGAATGAGGCCTAAGGGTGAGATAATATACTTTATGAGCATGCAAGAGACCATTAGAAGGAATGATAACTCGATATTGGTCGCTAGGTTGCAACATAGAGCATTAGATGTCGCAACATTATAAGCATCATAGAAGAATTCCAAAAGTGCCTTTAATGTCGCGACAAAGGCTGAGGATGTCGTGACATACCGTTGAAGAGACCTTAAAGATGAGCATATTGCCTTCGATGTCGCGACATGGGACCTAGTGTGTCGCGACAATGCCTTTGTACGAGAAATAATTACGAACTAGGGGCATTTTGGTCCACACAATAAAATGTTAAGCATAAGGACAATAACTGACCTAGGGTTAAGGATGGAAACCACCTTAAAGTTTATACATGGACTCATTTAACACATGTTATGGACAACTTTCGTATTCTATAATTTTCTCTTTAGATCTAGACTTTAGTTTTTCTCTTTTCTTAGGTCTTAGATTTTATTTTAGTTCTTTTGCCTTTGTGGGAGTTCAGATTTGTGAAACACTATCAAACTCTATGAGGATTTTATACTTAAGTTCTAATACAAATCAAGCTTATTCTAAAATATATTCTCTTGACTTGTTCTTCATGTTTATTCTTTCTATGAAGTTTATATTGTTTATTAGATCCATGAGGAACTAATCCTCCTGTAGGGTATTAGCAAGTGGAGGTATGATTAATTAACTATTTTGTAAGGGTTTCTTAGTGGATCAGTTATTCAGGAGAAGAATAACCTAAACCCTATGCCTGACAACCCTAGGAAGTCATTATGGTGGGAATTAACCAAAATTTGGTATGGCCTATCCATGAACACCTTAACTCTAAACCGGTATAGACTATAAGGACGAGAGATAAGTAGTTCTTGCCAACTCATTATTCTAGTAGAAGATCAAAAGATCCAATTGGGTATTGACTAGTTGATTGAACAAGAAAACTCGAAGTAACAGCTAGTTATGACTACTAAAACGAGCTAATCACCCATGATCAAATTTGATATATATTTTACTCTTTGATTTCTCATGTTTTATTTATTTCTTTTTATTATTATTTTTATTAGTATAGGTCACCAAAATCATTCTTTTTATTTATCATAATATAATCCATTTAAAATACTAATTGAGTCTATTTATGTTTAGATTAGAATTAACTTAATGCTCGCCTCCCTTGGGTACGATCCTCGAAGTACTTACTTACTCTATTGTAACTATATACAGCATGATTCGTATACTTACGAATACTGCTTTTCATATCTTTTGTGTAGGATTTCTATTTTGGACATTGGTACGCCCGGACGCAGTCAAAATCCTAAAATGGTTCAGCTCACTGAAGAGGCGTGGCCGTTTGGGGCTGAGTGGAGAGTTGGTTGGGGATCTTGTAGGAAAATAGAGGGAGCCCACAAACTTCTTCTATACCATTTGCAACATTCCACCCTGCCCCTGGCTTGTATTAACTCCAGGATTCAAGGGTGAGCCTTCTAGTAGGAACTTAATTGAAGGCGTTGTTGATCTTGTTTTTCCTCTTGTAGGTCCCATTGGTCTCTTGCCCCCAACAGCCTTGCCTCAACCCAGGGTCAAGGACATCTAGGCATTGTTTGGGAGTGTGTAACAAGCCATGGGTATGATTGCCTCAAGTGCACAAGCTGGTAGCAACAACCCACTACAGGAAAATAGACTTTTACCGGTATTTTTTTTCCTTTAACGGCGCTACTATTTGCGGCGTTTTCACAAGCGCCGCAAAAAAGCCACTATAGAAAACACCGCAAAAATTTACAACATTTATTTGAAAAAGACGCCACAAAAGATCATGACTTTTAGTGGCATTTGCGAAAAAAGCACCGCTAAAAGCCATGTAAAGCGCCGCTAAAAGTCATGGCTTTTAGCGGCGTTTGTGGAAAAAGTGCCGCTAAAAGTCATTGCTTTTAGCGGCGTTTGTAGGTGAAACGCAACTAAAAGTCATGACTTTTAGCGGCGCTTTTGTTACAAATGCCGCTAACTTTGGCAGATTTGCAATGTACATTTTTCACCAATATCCAACCCTTCCTGCATTAAATCCAACCAAAAACAGCAAATATAACATGAAATCCAACCAAAAAAGAAAATGTAGCATAAAAAATATAACAAAAAACGTTAAATCAAAATGATACTTCAAATTCAACGAAAGATATATGATGTAAATTAACAAATGAAGTATAACTCAAAATATTCTTACAATAATGTTAAATGTGACAATGTTAAAAATATTCTTACAAGGAGAAAACAAAATGTCTAAGTTGGCGGCTTTTACGACTGCTGAAACATCTTCATCATATGCTGAAGCTATAGCTAGAGCTCATCGTACTTTTTGCTCTGCTCTGCTACCATCGCTGCTACCTCGCCTCCTCGCTCATCGCGATCGCCTCCTCATTCTTTGCATCCGCTCTAAGTTGTTGCTGGAGTTCTTCATATTTTCTTTCAACCTCAGAAATTTGCTCAACTATGCTCACTTGCATCTAAGCTATCTGGTCTCTTAACCTCTGAACTTCAGCTTGAGCTTGACTCTCGGAAGGCATGTATTGCTTGGAGCTGGATCCAAAACATTGGGTTAGGGTAACACTAGATCCTTGAAATCGAACCCGACCATACCTTTCAGGACCCAAAACTTTAGTAATAATTCTGTTATCAATGTTCTCAAGATTAACAGAACTATCAGTCGAAGTAATCGCTTCATACTCCGCCTTCTTCTCCTTTAGTTTCTCTTAATAAATCAATCAAAAAGTTAGAAAGGAAATATATAATAAAAAGGAATGCAACATAACTTAACATTATTTAAAACTACTAATGACGAATTAAACCATTATAATTAAACACTATAAATATTTATAATAAATCAAATTTTATTAAGTAAATATACAATAATTTGTCCAGCTTCAGACGTCATAGGAGATCCATCTTTCTTTCTATGCGTAATCTCAAAAAGCTGAAGGCGTACAACTTTTTAACCAGACGAGACTTCCTACAATATAGTTGTAAAAATATTATTTAATAGTAGAAAGTCATTAATATTTGATAGAATTAATAAATTTATAATACCTCCTCAGCTACAGAAGCGAAACTTCTCGACCCTGCTGTGTGCGTGAATTTTTGTTTTTGCCTGCTGCTTGTTCCAACTCGCTCACGGTCCTACATAATAAAATTATTATTACGTATATAGTAAAAACTATATACTGAAAAATTTATAAGAATTTGGAAGTACATAACTTTGAATTCCAGAATCTAACCGCATCTTCCCATTGGTACCTCAGCATTCCCGGCGGGACATTTCGTAATTTTTCTTCAAGGCTTATGTCTTTCTTAAAATATTGTTTTTCCAAAGTGCTTTTATGGTCTCTCTATTTTTTACCCAATGCCTTCTTGATATAGTCATCCGAGACCTCTAAAGCAAATCTCTCCTAAAAAAACACAAGTTTAGAATGTAAATATAAATGAAACTTAAACCAAAGTATTATAAATAACAATTAGATGTTTTGTTATCTTAATATTATCGAGAGCTTGATTTTTGTTGCTATCAGGCATGTGATGCCATGATTCGTAGTTGATGGGCAACATATTGACATTTCGTGCTATAATGCCCAAATAGCTAGCTAAAAGTCGAGCTTCAGATCCAACAGGCTGACCATGACTGTTTCTACTTACTTTGACACACTCGACAGGATTTAAGTCGTATAAATCTTTAAGTAGCGTACGTCCTTGACCTCTACGCGTCCCACCACTTTCAGCTGAAAAACGATATGTTAGTATTTATATTAAAATTGAAAAATAAATCAATAATAAAGTTCAACATACATGTAAAATAAACTTAACATTACTTTGAAATTCTGCAGGCTCGTTAAGTGTCTCCGGCACATTCGAAGATCCAATAACTGTCTGCTGTTCACTATTTGCTTCTTCTGAATTTGGAGTATTCTGAACAATACTTAAATCTCGTAATCTTCTTCTACGCATTTTTCCTGCAATACACATAAAATAGTTGAAATTTTAGTAACAAATTACAATAATAATAGTACATATAAAATAGTTAAATTATATAACATGAGCAAGATTAAAATTATAATAATCGTAAAATCTTACTACATCATAATTCATAAATATCTTCATCCACATCCTGATGAACCCATTGAAATTGTGTACTAGTACTAGGGATATTTTCATTTAATTTTTGTTCTGGAAAAGGCAAAGTTTCCGATCTTTCGACGATGTCATCTCTACTTCCATTGCCCATGTCAAACAAGTCTCTAGGGGTATTTCGGAGTACAACGTACAAACCCTCATCAGTTGGATCTTTCGAGTAAAAAACTTGTTTCACTTGAGAAAAAAATACATAGGGCTCGTCTATCAATTGTTCTCCAGTGTGAATCAATCGAGAGAAATTCACCATTATAAAACCAAATTGATCGTTTTTAATTCCGCGAGCAGTATTAACATCAGCCCAATCACATCGAAATAAGACAAATTTCCATTTTCCATAGTAATCTAACTCAATAATATCAGTAAGAAGTCCGTAATACTCCACATTTCCCTCAACGGGATTACTGTCCCTAGCACTAGCATAACTTGTAATTGAAGAGTTAACAACTATTCCACAATTTTTGAGTTCTTCTCAATCTCTCGCGATATTTTGTATGAAATCTGAATCCATTGATGATAAAGGAACTATATCTTTTTACTACTCTATTCGGGCCTTGGGAAAGCCATTTAACTTCGTCATTAACATCCTTCCCACTCCAAACCTATTGAATCAAAAGTAAATTGAGTAATTATAAATGTTATGAGAAAACATTATAATTTGTCAATAAAAGGTTAAGTTGCATTCCGTTTGGCTTAACCATTCATGGAAAGATTCTGTGAATAACTTATTAATCTCTCGTTGTTGTAATCTTCGGGAGCGTGAACGAGATCTCAAGATTCATTTGTACTCACTATGTTAAAAAGAGGTTTAATTGGTTAGAAAATAAACAAATAAAAAAGATGAATATTTATCATATGCTAGAACTTACTTGCGTAATGGTTCAATTGAATCGTGATGAAAAAGAACATATCTATGTGCTTGTACCCAAGATCTTTCATCTAATTCTGCAATTTCAACTTTACCGATTGGTTCTCCATAACTTCGAAATAAATAAGTTTTGGCAAAGTTGAGATCATTGAGCCCAACATTTCTACTTGGTCTATTCAATCTTGTTTCAACATCTTCTAAATATCTTGAACAGAAGGTCATACACTCCTCTGCCAAGTAGCCTTCAGTAATTGATCCTTCTGGGTAACGCTTATTTCAGTAATAAGACTTCAATTTGCTTAGGAACCTAAACACGATATACAACATTATCAAAATTTGTAACTAAATGTATAGAGGTGAATGAATGAATACTTTACAAATAAATTAGCACCTTTCTATAGGATACATCCATCGATAGAAAACCAGTCCTCTAATTATTGCTTCACGAGGGAGATGGATTACCAAGTGCACCATAATAGTGAAGAAGGAAGGTGGAAAGATATTCTCCAAATTACATAAAGTCAAAGCGGCTCGATCTTGTACTTTCTCAAGTTCTTCAACATCCAAAACTTTGCCACAAATAGCTTTCATTATATTGGAAAGTTCAATTATACAGGATGTAACCTTTTTTGACATACAACACCGTAAAGCAAGTGGCAATAAATCTTGCATCAAGATGTGATAATCATGTGATTTTAAAGAATATAGCCTTTGATCTTTAAGACTCGCACATCGAGATATATTTGATGCGTACGCATCTGAGACCTTTATATCCTTCAACACTGTGCAGAACACTTATTTCTCTTCCTTCGACATTGCAAAAATTGGAGCGACAACTGATATTTCCCATCCGGAAGTACTTGGGGATGAAGATCACGCTGAATTCCCATGTCAACTAAATCAAGTCGACTCTAAAGATTGTCTTTTTATTTTCCATCAACATTCAAAATTGTCCCGATGATGTTCTCACAAACATTCTTCTCAATATGCATGACATCAAGATTGTGTTGTAAAATGTGATGCTCCCAATAAGGCAACTCAAAAAAAATATTTCTTTTTTTCCACAAGTTCGCCTCATTAGTATCATCCTCTTCATTAGATTCAGCATCAGATTCATCCCTCGATCTTCTCCTTGTTTGTATGTTGGATGGTTGATTCATCTTCCCATAACTGAAATCCATATCTTTTAACATGAAAAAGATTTCAGATCCAATAGTCTGCTCAGGAGCTTCTCTAAACTCTTCAGTGCCGTCAAATAAAGTCCTCTGAAATCTAAATCTATTATTTCCATCCAACCACCGACGATGCCCCATATAAGAGAAATTCTTTCCATTATATAACCATTTTGAACATGTTTGCGCAGCACAACAAGGACAAGCATAACGTCCTTTGGTACTCCAACCAGATAAATTGGCATAAGCCAGGAAATCATTAATTGCCCATAACAAAGCTGCACGTAAATTGAAGTTCTCCTTTCTCAATACATCATATGTATCAACCCCCGACCATAATTGTTTTAACTCTTCAATAAGTAGCTGCAAATAAATGTCAATATCATTTTTGAGACCTTTCTCTCCAGGGATAATCATAGATAATATAAAAGAAGATTGCTTCATGCAAATCTATTGAGGCAAATTGTAAGGAACAAGCACTACAGGCCAAGTACTGTACGAAGTACTCATGATTTTAAAAGGATTAAAGCTGTCAGCTGCTAGCCCAAGCCTCACATTCCGAAGATCGCTTGCAAAGCTTGGAAATTTACTGTCAAATGATTTCCAAGCTAAAGAATCAGCAGGATGCCTTAATAATCCATCATCAGTTCGTTCATCATTATGCCACCTCATAGAATCAACTATTTTTGATGACATGAAAAACTTTTGAAGTCCTGGTATTAGGGGAAAATATCGCAAAACCTTGACTAGCTTCTTTCTTAACTGTGTCCCACTTTCATCCTCATTCATATCTTCTGTATTCCTATTCATCCAACGAGACTTACCGCACACATGACAAGACTGTTGGTTTTTCTGATCACCCCAGTACAACGTGCAATCATTTGGGCAACTATGAATTTTATCGTACCCAAGGCCCAAATCTTTTATTAATCTCTTCATATCTTGACAAGACTGGGGGATTTTTGCAAACGGAAACATCTCTCTCATAAACTCTAGCAGCATTGTAAAAGAGTTTTCGGTCCTCCCTCCCAAACATTTTAAGTGAAATAGACAAATGCAGAAGGACAATTTTGAATATTTTGATCCCTCGTAAAGTTCTTCGTTCATTTCATTAAGTAAATTGTAGAACTTCGTCGCTTCTTCATTTGACTCCTCATCAAGTGCACTTATTCCCGTTTTGCAAAAAACATTTCCACCAATATTACAATCATCGGATGCAATAAAGTCAGGTGGAAACGATTGCTCACCATGACTGTGCATATTAAATGCATCCCGCAACATACCTTCAATGCCATCTTGTCTAACATACTGATGGTAAGGAGTATTAGGATAAGTCAGATTAATCGTTGAAGAAGTTCCACTAGATGTACACTCTCCATGGAAAATCCATTTCTTATACCCCCGAATAAAGCCATCAACAATTAGATGTTCATAGACAATTTCACGAAAATGCCAATTGATGTTGCCACACTTCTTACACGGGCAAAGAATCATATTCTCTTGGCTTGCATTTTGAAATGCAAAATTTAGAAAAGTTTGTACTCCATTTCGATAGGCGTTGCTTACCCTTGACAAATTCATCCAACCCCTATCCATTTCGTAGTTCTTAAAATCTAAAGTTGACAATATATTACAGTTACTTAAATGTTCTCAATTGATTTAAATCATGTCATTGTACTAAAATAGATAATACATATCAAGTATCAAGTATCTAATGGGTGTAAACTAATTCAGGTAAGTTGTGGGATTTTCAAGTATATATTTATGTATTATGTAAGTTAAGTAAGTTTTGTAAGTTATGTAAGATATGATATGATATATATTTATGTAAGTTATGTAAGTTATATATTTATCTAAGTTATATAAGTTATGTAAGTTATGTAAGTTATGATATGATATATATTTATGTATTATGTAAGTAATGATATGATATATATTTATGTATTATGTAAGTTATGATATGATATATATTTATGTAAGTTATGTAATTTGTGTAAGTTATATATTTATCTAAGTTATATAAGTTGTAAATTGTGTAAGTTATGATATGATATATATTTAACATTAAGATAAATATCATTTCCCTTTAAACAATTTATTTTAATTAAATAATATTTAAAAACTTATTTTGAGATGGGATTTGGATAATATTATTATATTGATAAAAAAATATTTATAAGTTTTAAAAACATTTAAAAATATTAAATATTAAAATCAAACATTATTAATATAAAAAATTAATAAATATGATGTATTACTTTGACAGTTCTACTTATTATTAGAAATATATACAAGGCATGGGATATAATTTGATGAGTAACAAAAAGTAACTTTTCATTTTAAAAGCTTTTAAATCTTTTTTTTTTCAAAAAAAAGAATAGTAATTTGATATTTATATTAAAATAAATTTAAATAATAAGATTGAGTAGTTAGTTGAGATTATAACATATTATAAAAATGTTAAGGTTCGTGTTATTTATAATTATTCTAGGACCTGAACTAAATCAGAGATCTTACATTATGCCTTGAAATTTTTTATTACTAAAATTAATCTTTAAACTTGAAAATTATTTTCATATTAATGATTGAATTTAAGAACTAATTTGAATAAAAAAATTCAAGCGGAACATAAAAGTTTAATTCAATTTTGAACCAACCTTAAATAAAAACAAATATATTTACCTTTCTTTTAAATCAATTAAAGCAAGCTGTTTCGACGAAAATGAAAATAAAAGAAGACAAGAACAGTTAAACTAAAGTCGTGGGTGGAATAGAGACAAGACAAAAGGAGAATGTAAGAGATACGAAAGTGCCTAACAAACAAACAAAACAATTTTACCTTTTAACTTAGCAGTAATTAAATTATGGAGAAATTACAATCAAAGTCACTAAACTATTAATAAATTTATATTTTAATCATTTAACTTCAATATATATAAATATTTAAATTAACTTAGCAATAATTAAATTAACTTGATTTCACTAATTGAACTATTTAAAAAACAACTTAATATACAGAAATATTTTTTTAAAATAATTTAATTATCATTTTATATTTTTTCAAAATTGAGGTTATTAGTTTAGTTACTCGCATGCAGTTTACCTTTAAATTATTCGATTTCAACCCACAGAAATCATAACTATTATATAAAGAGAAAGAAAAAAGAGAAAAGGCAGACATTGACAGATTCAGATTCAAAGAAACCAACCACGGTCTTATTATCAAATGCATTTTCTTAACATTATCAAATAAATTTTCTTAACCAAATACTTTTAGTGAAATTAGAATTCTTACTTATAAATGATAATTTTTTACTAATAATAAAAAAAGCTTCTATGAAAAAAATAGAAAAATAGAGAATACTCATTATCATTTTCATCAATTCAAGAGATTTTGCATGTTTGTTCTCTCTCCCTCTATATATTTTATTTTATTTTATTTTATTTTTTAAATTATAAGCTATAGATGTAGATTATAAATTTAGACAAAAAATAATTTGGTTGGATTAGCAATGCTGCAAAATTTGAGAATAATAAATTGTTAAATTTATAAATTTAAAGTGAAAAATCAAATCCTAGTAGTTGCAATATCGATATGTAATTAATGAAAAAGAAATACAAAAGAAATGGCGTAAAAGAAAAATGAAAATGAAAGAATTTAAAATATAATTTTTAAGTTTATATACGTGGAATGTTATAGTTGACTAAAAAATTTTTAACCGATTTAATATTTTGAGGTATTTGAGTAACGAGGAATAATTTAAGTATTACTACCAACAAAAAAAGAAGCTTAATATTAACAATGTGGATTAATATTAATGAGGAATAATTAATAGCAATTACCACAATGGAGGACCCAAAGCCTTACCTAAGTCAATGTGGATTGAAGCTAAGCAAATTGGATGGCAGAAAACTAGAGAAGCAGCAGAGGGATGCCGACGGAAATATAGCAGAGGGCTGCCGACGACGATACGGAGGACTACCAAAGGTGACGCAGCAGACGTAAACCCAGAATTCTTGACCACATGTCAATATTAACAAATATATATGAGTTCCAGATCAAATAAACAACCCAAGATATATGCATATTGATATATGTATATATATGCATATTGATATATATATACACATTACAATCACGAGGAATAATTGGATTAATATTAATGAGGAATAATTAATAGCAATTACCACAATGGAGGACCCAAAGCCTTACCTAAGCCAATGGAGGCAGAAAACTAGAGAAGCAGCAGAGGGATGCCGGCGGAGATATAGCAGAGGGATGCCGACGAAAATGTAGCAGAGGGCTGCCGATGACAATGCGGAGGACTACCAAGGTGATGCAGCAGACATAAACCCAGAATTCTTGACCACATGTCAATATTAACAAACATATATGATTTCCAGATCAAATAAACAACCCAAGATATATGCATATTGATATATGTATATATATGCATATTGATATATATATATATATATATATATATATACACATTACAATCATGAGGACCAAATCATCAATTACACCATAAGGCAAGTTTTCAAGTAGGCATGAAACTGACATATTTACAAAGTATATTGAGTCTTTAATATGTGCCATGAGAGTCACTGATCATAAATAAAGTTAGTTTCATACTCTTCTAGCCTCACAATGATGTGATGTCCCAAAGGATGGGCCAAGTCTCAAATTAAATCTCCACACAAAAACAACAATGCGTAATAGTGCTTAGTAAGATCTAATGGAAAATTCATTAAGCCTACCTTGATCCAATGAGATATTATCCATGACTCAAGAAAAGTAAGAATGCAATGTTATAGCTATCACACAAACCAATTGAGTTACTTCAATATGCATAATAAGCACAATAAGTCAATATTAACATAACTCATACACATATAGTACATTCCAATAATTTATTCATAAGTTCACTTAATTACATCACTTCATATTTGTTAAGCACTTTATAATTCAAAACATTACTTCTCAAAGTCATATAATATTTAAGGTTCACATAACACTTATCTAGTCACTTCACTTTTTTATTATAAAGTTTAGATGTTTATCCCTTAGCAATGTTAATGACATAAGTTTTGAATACTCAACATTTCAACCAAACACCATTCACTGAATTTAATTAAAATTGCATCCAACCGAATATAAGTGCCATAAATAGCAATAGTTAACTTCACTTAGGGCCCTCAGTATGTACATAAGTGTCATGCCATAATTTTAAAAAAATTTAAATATTGATATATGTATATATAATCACAAGATTATAAACAACAATAGTTAACTTCATTGTAATGAGTAGACTAAATTACAAGAAAATAAATGAAGTACCAAACCAAAAAATAACTATAGATTATTCAAGGATTTCGTACTACAAATTATTAAGAAACCTTATTTTGAATAAACCCTATACATTCACTAAATGATCAATAGCAGAAGTAAAACGAAAGCCCTAAAGCAAATTTTGAAATTTCAAGAAACCCAAACATATCTAAAACCCCGAAAAGAGAGAGAAACACAACAATCTAAGATTACCAGTGTTAGCATGCTAAAGTCTAGGGTTCAAAACAACAACTAAATGAGAGTACCTCGATTTGCTGAACTCCCAAAAGCTAGCCTTCAGTCGGGTTTGATTTCGAAATGAAATACCTTGATCTTTCTGCTTGCTGCAAAAATAAAATAGAAGTGTAACCCACATAAAAAATAATAGAAATGAAATCGAAATGAAACAAGGAGCTTCGGGTTTGATTTGAAATTGAAACAAGGAGCAATTCTAAGACTAACAAAATAAAATGCAATCTAAATCATAAAATGAAATCAAACTTAATAACTTCGTAGCTTTTAAGAGTAAAATACCTCTACAAACCAAATTTCTAGCGGTAACAGAGGAGAGAAGATGCGTCGGTAGAGAGAAGAGGCGAAGAGTTTCCTTCTAAAACCAAGAAGAGAAGATTGGATGTTAGGAAACTAGGGTAAAAAATTTGGGGAAGAAGAAGTTGGGGGAAATTAGGGGGAATCAGGGAAATCCACTATGGCAGAAACTAAAGCAAATTCAGGCCTCACAAAAACGACGTCGTTTAAGTTAAAAATGAGTAAAACTTTGCGGCACTTTTAGAAAACGCCACTAATACAAGCCTTCAGCAGTGTTTCATAAAACTGCCACTAATAAAAAGAATAAAAACGATGACGTTTTGCAACAATCTCCTAAAAGATATTTGTGGCATTTCCTTCAAAAACGCTAGTAATTCCAACCTTTTGCAGCGTTTAATAAAACGCACCACTAATAAAAAGGATAAAAATGATGACGTTTTTCTATCTCTTCAAAGATATTTGTGGCGGTTTCGAATAAACGCTGGTAATTCATACTTTTTGCGGCCTTTGAAAGAAAGCGCCACTAATAACAAAACTCAAAACGATGCCGTCTGCGATCTATTGATAGATATTTGTGGCGTTTTATAGGATACACCACTAAAAAAAGATGTAAACAATGACGTTTCTATTAACAGAACTTTGTGGCGTTTTTGGAAAAACGCCTGTAATTCATACCTTTTGTGGCGTTTTTACTAAAAGCGCCATTAATAACAAAGTTTCAAACGACGACGTTTTGCAGTCGATGGATATTTGTGGCATTTTTGTATAAAACACCGGTAATTTTTAATGTCATTTAGTCTTTATATTTTTATAATATTATTAATTAATCAAAATACTTAATATTATTAACATTAATTAATCAAAACCTAAACCTTAAATCATAAAACTATATCCCCTAAACCATAAACCACAAAACAATAACCCCTAAGCCTTAACCACAAAATGTATGAATTAATCATAACCCTAAACTATATCCCTTAATCCTTAAACCACAAAAAAATAACACTAATTAATCAATACTCTAAACCTTAAACCATTAAACTATATCCCCTACTAAAGTACCCTAAACTATATCCCTTAAACCCTAAACCACAAAATAATAATCCCTAAGCCTTAACCCCTAAACCATTAACCCATAACCCCTAAACCCCTAACCACTAACCCATAACCATTAAACCCCAACCCTTAAACCATAAGCCATAAACATAATTCCTAAACCCATAATCCATAAACCTTTAAATAGTAAATCTTAAACCTTAAACCCTAAATTATATACCCTAAACCATAAAATGGCCAAAAAATGTAGTGTTTTATTTTTTTAAGCTAAATTGATGTTTAATTAATTCGTTATATTTAGGTTTTAACTTGGCCAATAGATTTTTTTTAAATTAAGTTTTAAGCGGTCTAATTTCAAAATTATTTGGGTCTAGTCGAGATTGATTTCAATAAAATTTGCCCCTCTAATATAATTACCAAAATACTTTTATATCTAATATTAGTTTAAAATATATGATGATAAAATTCATATCATTATTTTCTCTAGCATAATGTTATAATTATAAAATGATTAATGATATCGTTAGAAATATAATAAAATTTTAAAAATATTTGTTGTATTTTGATTAAAATATAAAAAAAATTAAAATACATCATAACGTACTTATAAGTTATTTATTCTATTTTGATAAAAATATATTAAAAATTTAAAATCTTGACATATTTGCGGCGTTTACAACCCAAAATGCCACTAACAACAATATATAAAAATGGTAACATTTTTGCTAAATCTTAAACATATTTGCAGCGTTTTAGTGAAAAACGCCGCTAATGACACATATATTGCGGTGTTTTATAACAAACGCCGCTAATGCCAGTATAGCTCAACTACAAACGTTGTCATTTTGCTCATCACATTTGCAGCGTTTTCGTGAAAGCGCCACTACTGCTCGACATATAGCGGCGTTTTCCTAAAAGCGTTTGCTAATGCTTGATTATTTGCGGCGTTTGTTACATAAGCGCCGCTAATAGTGATCTTTGTCGTTTTGCTCATCACATTTGCGGCGTTCTTTTCACAAGCGCCACTATAGCTCTAACCTTTAGCGGCATTTTTCTTCAAGCGCCACTAATGTACATCTGTTGCGGCATTTTTTGTCCAAACACAGCTGAAAACGCTGCTAAAAGTTTATTTTGCTGTAGTGACCGCAGGAGGTTCTGACTAGATGGAGGGTCCTCTAGTGCTAGGGAGAGTGGTGGCAATAGGTTGCCTCATTACTTGCCTTGCAAGCAGACGGTCCTTCTAGAAGGTGAATTTCCTGCTCTCCAGTTAGTTCACAATAGTACACCCTCTCATGCTTGACTCTCCATCGCATGCTTTATTCCCTCTTCTAGCCATTCCCAAACCTTCCGTTAAGTCCGCCAATGTTGCGGACTAGCGTGCCACTACTTCAACTCCTATTCTTTCCCCTATTGGTGCCATTACTTATGCTCCCCATCTATAGGAAGTGCAAACCTTTTTCTCCTAGTGACACCACCTCTGTGCAGGCTGATATCCATAATTAAAAGAGTTCACCTACCCTTTCCCCTATTCTTCTGGTATTCATAAACCCATTTTATGTGAGCTAGCGAGCTCTATTTTTATGTTGTTTGTGAAGGGTAGCTTAGCCATTGAGCATTCCAACAGCTTGTGCTGAAGTTGAGGCCAAACAAGCCGAACTTAGGAGGGCCCTTCTCTCTAGCGAGCAGTCCCTTGTACAACTCTGCCAACAGAATATCAAGCTCACCGAGTCTATCTTCTATTGGGAGACCTAATATTAATCTTTAGGGATTAGAAAAAAAGAGTTAAAGGATAGGGTTCGCCAATTGGAGTCCCATGAGAAACAACTTCTCACCACTATGGAGTGCATCTAGAAGGAGAATAAGGAGTCGTTGGCAATGTACAAGATGGACATCGAACAGGGTATTCAGGATTTCTTGCCTAAGTTTAAGGCTAACCTATTGCTACACGTTCAGGTTGTTACAGGCACCCTTAAATTAAGTTAACTTTAGATTCCTACACCATGTTATCAAGTCTAACCTTGAATTCAATGTTTACAACCTCTCAGAAGCTACCTGGGAAGAATTTCACAGAGAGTGGAAGGAATTTGGAAATCCCTTTTACCATCAAAATGCAGAAGCTACCGACTCTGACTCTCAAGAAGGGTCCACACCAATGGAGAACTGAATGACTTGCATACCTTGTATTTACTTTCTAGCTTATAATAAAATTTACCTTTTCTTCCTCTCTATCTCTCCTTCATGTTTTGCCTCACATTTCTTCTTTTGGCCATGGTAATCCCAACGCTAGTTTCCATAGTTCGCAACATTGCATGTACTTTTCATACTACACATTAACATATAACTTGATAGACTAAGCTAGATCTAAAGCATCATGCATATAGGGGATAACTTCTAACTTTGTACGTCCAGAGGATTAGCTAAACCAAAATTATGATACCACTAAATTGTAACTCCACATACCTGACCCGACCACCGGGCCCAAGAATGAATGCCACAATTACCCATTATTTCCTAACAAGTTCCTAACCGATTATTTGCAACTCTAACAAATTAAATACCCTTATTCGTTACTCAATTTCATAAATAATAATAGCTTCTCATTTTAACATTGAAATAATTTTTATTCCATACATGTAGTAGGTTGATGTTGACATTTCAACTTATGAGACTCAAATAGTTACTATAGCTTAATAAGACTTATGATTTCTCTTTGGTTATATTCAATTATTCCCTGATGCATGGCCTCAAAGAGGTACCCCTCAACATGCATGAAACAGCCTCTACCCTTCACATGGGCATGGTTATGTTTGGCTTGGTCCCCCATCACGGTCCTTGAGTCAACCCTTGACTATCAATCAATTACCATCAGAAAAACTTCAAACTCATTCATGGCAAGTCCCTCAACCTTTTACAACTTTACAAATTAACCCCCAAGCTAGCTAGATTAATCTAAAATGAGCACAAAAACATAAAAATCACTAAAAAAGGACAAATTTACATACCATGCAATTTCAAAAAGCTTGGCCAAAACTTGCTTCCCTCTCTAATGGTAAAATCAATTTTAGATGAAGAAGAAAACAAGATGATCTCTTTCTTTAATCTATTATTTACTTAATTATTCATTTATTTACTAGATTACTACTTTGGCATTAAAATTTCATTTAAACTACCATAATACCTTTCCAAAAACATCCATTAATTTTAAGTGTGGTATATTTTCCACTCAAGTCCATTGATTTACCTTTTTAAAGCTATTTGGTCAATTTAGCTAGTAGAAGTCAACTTTTGCACTCTTTACAATTTAGTCCTTTTTACCTAATTAACCAATTAAACTTCAAAATTTCTTAACGAAACTTTAATACGACCGTAATACAATCTTGTAGACACTAAATAATAAAAATAAATATTCACTCATCGAAATTGTGGTCCCAGAACCATTGTTTCCGACACCACTAAAAACAAGTTGTTATAGGAGGAGATTCCCTTAGAAGAGGTCGAGCATGATGTCCTCGAATTTGATCACAAAAACCCATGTATTATCGTCAACCATCCAGAATTAGATTTTGAAAGTTAACAAGAGTTTGGACCTAGAGACAAGAATTTATTAAATATAACCTGTCACACTTGGATTTCCTTAAGGACTCAAATTTAAAGGAGCCTTGAGAGTAAATTGAGCAAAGTAGAGAGTTGGTGGAATCTATTAGGAATTTTGAAAAAATTTGTAAAAATTGGGTAAATAGTTAAGTTTCAATTCTGGTTTGGTTAGGATGGGACCGGCTGGATCCAAAGTAGGAGACATAATAATTACCGGTGATTAGCTAAAAAAGATTAAGAGACCATGTATAGGAGTTATATATTTGGATGGAAAGAAAAGAATTCTCCTAAATTAAATGGTAATCTCATTCTCATTTGTAATGTCTTCTTCAATTGCTTCGATGATGATAATGAAGTTCAAGAAAGCTTTGCATGAGGTGATAAATGTGAGATTCGAGTATGGGAAGCCGAGAATTTGACAAGTTGGTAAGCCCTTAAGCCTCTCTGTACTTGTGGATTTGAGGAAAGAGAAGTAAAAGTTTCCGAAAAGTTTCTATATAATTATGAATTTCAAATTTTTAAAGCTTGAATACTTTTGATTTAACCGATAAACGATTGTCATGCTTAACTTCTAGGACGAAGGAGGCTCTGGCACTGGGACAAGGTAAGTTGACAAGGAGGAAGGATTTAAGGTGAGTTCCTATACTCTACTTTTGGGAGATCGATGATGTTGTGTTGTTTGCTTGAATTACATATGTGTTTGCTCTGAGTTGTGTCTGAGACCATGATTATGTATGAAAATGGTGAATAGGTATCCTGTGGATGCATAACCTTATATAAGTATGTGATAGTTTGTAAGAATGATTACTGAATGTTTGGTGGTTACCATATGGTGTTTGAATAATTGGCATACTGTGTGTTTTGTAAATAACGCCTTGCTTTTGTATGAAATGCATGTTCATATTATTTGTGGAGTACAGAGGAAATTACCTTGACAAGGTAGATGAAGATAGGAATAATTGGCATATTGGAGAAATGGGGATTCAAAAGAGTTAGGGTGGCATCATGAAATGGTATCTATTGGTTAACTAGAGCGACATTATGACGATGTTCTGTAGACTCTATAGAGTGACACTACGATGATGGTAATCAGGTCCTTCAAGATGACAACTCGGAAGAGGTTTAATTATTCCTCAGAATCAGGAGTCTGTCAAGACATTAAACATGGGATTATATTATGTCAAATTATAGCTCGACTATGGAAATATATGGAGTTCTCTAGGACATTAAACATGGGATCATATTGTGTAAGACCACAGCTCGGCTATGGCAACATATGGAGTCTGCCAGGACATTAAACATGCGATCATATTGTGTAAGACCATAATTCGGCTATAGAAAAATATGGAGTCTGCAGGACATCCCGCCAAGGTACAGAAAAGAAGTCACAGTGTGACTCACGTGACAAGTCACAAGACAAAATGGACTTGGCGTGTTTAAGAATGCAGGAAAATGTAATAAGAAGGGGATTCACCAAAGGCAATAGTGAGTGGAGCCTAGGAAGCTTCTTAACCCAATTATACATAAAAGGAGGGAGAAATTCCTTAGACAAGTTGGTAAATAAAGTGCCCGCTAATAAGAGTCTACCATAGAAGTCACAAAACTTGCATTGTTTAAGTAGATACAAAATGAGTTATTATAAGATAAAATCTTAATTTGGTAATTGTCAAAGAGGTAGTTAGAAGAGTAATTGGACTGCTAAGAGACCCTCATGGGAGGAATTGTTAGCTCAAGGCTGAATGACCAAATAAATCCTCCAGGAATTTATAGGAGAAGTAGGCCCTGTTAGAACTACATAGCACAGGAAAAACCCCAAAGACTAAAAAAAGAGGAAGTTCACTGAGAACTACCTTGGGTAGGGAGTCCACTAGAAAATAGTAGAAAACGAAAGTCCATCAGGACCATGTAGCATGGGGAAGACCTTGTAGGTTTACCAAAGGTGGAAATTGTTAAGGGTTGCATGAGTATGAGATAGTATGTTAAGAGCTACCTATCCATTCGATTATCTTAAAGGATTGGACTAAAAGAATAAGTACAATGGGGTTACATTAGAGGCACGAGTCCACCAAAGAAAAAAGGGTGTTGTTTATCCGAGCACTATATTTGAGTTTGTAAAAAAGGGTATTAGGAAGAGACCTTATTCAGGAAAGGGATTAAATTAAGGATTCGCACTTATGGTGAATACTTAGATAAACACCAATAGTTATCGTCGATCCATAATGACAAATATGGGTAAAAAATGAGGCATATCGAGAAGGGTATAATGAAAGTCTGAAACTATAATAAATCAGGAGTAAAAACCCATGAGAGAATATCTCTAGATAGAACATGGTTATGACTAAACCAGGGATTATGTCTTCCAACAATCGACTCAGAAAGAATGAGACATTGGCTATGCCAACTAAGTTTGCAAATTCTCTTACAAAATCTAAGGAGATTAACTTTGTGCATAGAATCTTATTTCCTTAGAATTTAAGCAGTCTTTTATGAATTTTTATGTATAGACCTCACTAAGTTCTTTTGAACTTATAAATGTTACTGCTTGGATACAGGGTAGATAAAGACTTGGAAATCAAGAGGAGGGACCAAGCCAAAATTAAGAGATGGGCACGAAAGTTGCCTCATGTATATAGAATGGCTTCCTTGGAGGCTACGCCTTAGGGTTTAAGTGGTTGCATCTATAACTGAGTCTTAATTTGAAATTAATAAATAGATGTTGGAATCAAAGTTCTAAGAATTTATTTTTACTTTTGTACAAATTTTAATTGTTAGGTTTTGAAATTAAGTCTTTTAATAATGTAATATAAGTAGAATAAGAAATACTGTTAAGCTATTTGGTTATTGTATCATCCGATACCCGAACCTAGTGATCGAGTCAAGTATAGGGTGTCACATAACTAAAATTGTCTCTGATCCAATAACGAGTTTATCTCATTCTCGTTCAATGATGAAGATAAAGCTTGGGCAACTAAAGCTTCTCGTGACATGGGTGGAAGGAAGTTCAAAACAATAATACCTTGAAAAATGATTTGAAGTTGGCTTGGATTTAGCACCAAGTCGCTCGTGGTGTGGATGTGGTGTTGGTCAAAGATAAGGCAATATCATTGGAATAAACGATTCTACTTCAGATTTATTGACAGTGGAACAATGACGAATCAAAGTGTCGAGGACTAGATGAAATTTTTTCTTTGGGGGCAATATGAATCGTCTTGACTCTGAAAAAAGACTTCTTTTTTAAGTTTTGTTTGATTTTAAACTTTAATTTTCTTTGTTTATTTTTATTTATCTTATTGTAAGCATTTAATTATGCTCATTATTTTTTTTCACAGTAGTTGTGGAGCTCATGTGGTGAATTAAGGTGATTAGGCACAAATCGAGGAAACCGACATGCATTGAAAAGATGAAAATATGATTTTTGGGAGATTTCTAGGTTGTGTCGCGACATAGAACTCCTTGTGTTGCAACACGCAATTTCAAGTCAAAAGATAATGAAAATCCAGGAGTCGTGTTGCGACAAGCACTCCCTACGTCGCAACACATTATGATGAATCAGCCCAATAAAGTTCCAAATGAGCAGATGACGTTGTAATGAGTCAAGATTCCACGTCACAATGATGTTGCTCAAAGTCGTGACACTACTACAAGTTGTCACGACACGCAATAATGAAATGGCCTGGGAACATAGAATTTATCGTAACATGTGACGAGGAGCAGATTCCATCATGACGAGCTTAATGCTATGGGATTCCCACGTCTTGATGCGCTAATTGTCTAGTCGACCCATGTGATTCTCTTTTCTTCTTTCCCGCCATTCACCCCTCTCCACAAACTTAACGACTATAGATTTTATTTATTTATTTAGGTTTATATTTTATTCGTAAGTATTTTCTGTTCACTTTGAGCACAAAAATCTCTAAAGTTCCAAGACAACAAGAATTTAGCCTTTTTAGGGAAGTTTTCTTGTTCACACTTTAATTCTTTTATTGTAACAGCCCGATTTTTGGCCTAATCAGAACAGTGGTTTCGGGACCACGAATCTAACGTAGAAAAAATTGTTTTTATTTCATTTTTATGGTCTACAGTTTTATGGAATGATTTTGTGAAAATTTCTTTCGAAAATTTTGAAGTTTGAGCACTCAATTTAGCAAAAAAGACTAAATTGTAAAAAATGTAAAAGTTGAGTTCTACATGCTAGAGGTGTCTAATTGTTATGAGATTTTAAATTGAAGGTCCTTAGATGGTAATTAGACCATTTTAATTTAAGTTTGACAAAAATAGACATGAGGTAAGAGAATTTTAGTGTTTTAAGAAAAGGGCATTTTGGTCATTTAGTTAATAAAAAGAATTAATAATCAAATTAAAAGTCAATTTTTGCTCATCTTCAACCCTTGGCTGAAAATTTCAAAGGGGAACCATAGCTAGGGTTTGTTCATCTTTTCAAGCTCGATTGTAAGTCCGTTCCTGCCGCGTTTTTAATGCTCTTTACATTTTTGAAGTTGTTATCACTTGATCTATCTATTTCTATCATAAATTTGGAAATGATTAAGGTCTAGGGTTTGGCCCATGTTAGATATGTGTGTATTTTGATGTCTAATGGTAGAAAATGTGTGTTTGGTGTATGATAAACCACTTTTGCTAGGTTATTTTTGATGAAAATGTCAAAAGGACCAATTTGTAAAAAGGTTATAAAATGTGTGTAAAAGTGTGATTAAATGAAAAATGTGGGCTGTTATAAGCATAAAAGAGGTTTGACTAGGCTTTGGAATCGAAGAAATTGAATCTATTTCATTTTATGAGCCTAGGGACCAAAAATGTAAAAATGTTAAAGCTTAGGGGCAAAAATATAAATTTTCCATAATGTAAATTTTGGACTGATTTGAGTAATATGAATAATAAATGAGTTAAATTTGCTATTATAGATCAAGAGAAACAAGGTTCGGACCTAGATCGGGGGAAAAACAAAGTGTTTGACGATTAGGTCCCATTTCTACTATTTTTGTACCGAGGTAAGTTCTTATGTAAATAATACATTGCTTCAATTATGTTTTAAATGCTTTATTATTGTATGAATTATCATTGACCATTGAGCGTGTTCGACAAAATTATGATAAGAGTGAAATCCCGATTGAACCTTAGGAATAGATAGGATACAAATGTCATGACATTAGGGTTACTGAGACTATGTGTAAGACCATATCTGGGATAAGACATCTATATAAGACTTTGTGTAAGACCATATCTGAGATATGGCATCGATATGAGACTTCGTGTAAGACTATAGCTGGGCTATTGGCATTGATACGAGATCCCATGTAAGACCATATCTGGGATATGGCATTGGTATGGTACCGTGTGTGCGGGACTTTCGAGTATCCTTTAGTATTCCAAGTGGTTCAACGGGTAATTTAATGAGTATGCCAAAGATGAATTGTGTGTAAATCCAATTCGAGATGACTCAGGTATGTACAAAAAACTCATACGTGATGAGCTCGTTATATGATGAACCCTCGGTAAAGTTATGAGTAAGTTATGATTTTAAGATCTTAATAATATTTATGCCAATTATCATCATGTTGGTTGTATATTAAATGTTGGTTTATGATGCCTATTATTTGCATGAGAACTTACTAAGCTATATAGCTTACTCCCCTTTTCTTACCCTTGTCTTATAGTGTCACTAAGCTAGCTCGGGAATCGGAGACTGTCGGAGATCCACTCACACTATCAACTAATTATTTTGGTACCAATAAATTTGACATTTTGAGTTATGGCATGTATAGGGACTTGGTTATTTTGTTATGTGTCATAATTGAATTGGCATTAGGGGTTGGCTTATATTGGTTGATAATTCATTTTGTAAATGGCCATATGGAATTGGCTAATATTGGTTTAAGTATATATCCATATGATGATGTTTTCATGGATGTGGAAGTTTGCATGATTGAAGTTGATAAGTAGGTGATGTTGTATATGGTATATAGTAGCATGTGAATGATGTGTGGAGGTCTTGATTGTGGCTGAATTGGTTGAATGTAATTGCTTGGATTGGTGTTATGTTTTGTTGTGTAGGTGTGTGCATAAAAGGGTGACAAAATGGCTTGGTAAATAGCTTTGTTTTTGTTGACATGGGTAGACACACAAGTGTGTGTCTAGGACGTGTGTGACACATGGCTTGCCACATGGGTATGTGTTCTGGCCGTGTGTCCCCTGCACCTTAATTGTTGCAAAACAGAAAGCTCAAAATTGAGAACACGGGCAGAGACACGGACGTATGTCTCAGCCGTGTGGATGACACGACCACAGGCATGGGCGTGTGACTTGGCCGTGTGCCTTCAATTTATTCTTGGGTGACAAATAGAGAGTTACACAGGTTAGGGACACGGGCGTGTGTGACCACACGGGCATGTCCCAAGCCACACGGGCGTGTGGCTCTTAAAGCATGAAAAATTTTTTAAGTGTCGTGAAAATTTCTAAAGTTCCAGTTTAGTCCCGAACCACTTCCAATGTATGTTTTGGGCCTCGTAGGCTCATGTTAGGGAATTTATGCTCGATTTCAAAAAGTTTTAAATTTGGATGGAAATTTACGTCTCGATTTTGTATGATTGCTTGTGTATAAGTCCGGTAATGCCTCATATCCTATTTCGGCGTTAGATATGGGTAATGAGTGTTACATTTAGTGGTATCAGAGCCACAGTTTAATCAATTCTCAGACGAACATAGCATGTAAGAGTCTAGCTATACATGCCATAAATGAACTGTGATAGTGTGATGACTCTTGATAATTTTAAATTGTGTTTTCATATAGTAAATAGATCCCAATCAAGCTGAGGCTGATGACGTTGAAAGCAATGTACTGACTCCCGCTCAAGGGGTAGCACCATTTGATAGTAGACCCCCAACGGTTGGTCAGGGAGAAGAGGGTAGGGAAGTCTTTCTCCACATGATGAACGAGTGGTATATGGAGTTTGTTCGGACAAACCCGAATGCCTAACCTCCACCACCCTCACCTATTCCTTGACCGGTTCTCGTAGCTCCACAAGGTATGGAGTTGGATATTCCCATAGAGAGCGCGGGAAGCAATACTTGAGTGTTAAATCTCAAGCCACTTCAATGGCAAGTGTGGGTAATGTAAGGCCTAACAGACCCAAATGTTAGCATTGTGGAATGAGACATCTCGGTGAGTGTAGGATGAATGACTGGGATTGTTTCAAGTGTGGCTCTCAAGAGCATTCTATCCGAGATTGCTCTGAAATGGCTGAGAAAGAAAATTTTAGAGTGCAAGGCCGAGTAATACTACTAATAGGGGTAGGCCATCGAGGAATACCAGAAATGGAGCTAGTAGTAAAGGTGTGACAAAAGATACTGCTGTGAGATGCGAAGCTCAAGCACCTGCAAGAGCCTATGCCATCCGTGCTCATGAAGAAGCGACATCTCTCGATGTTATCACTAGTACTTTTTCTCTCTATAATACTAATGTAGTTACATTGATTGACCCTAGATCGACTCATTCTTATGTTTGTGTGAAATTGGTATCTAGTAAGAGCTTGCCTATTGAGTTTACTGAATTTGTGATTAGAGCATCAAACTCTTTAAGCAAACATGTATTAGTCGATAGAGTTTGCAAGAATTGTCTCTTGATGATTCGAGGTCACTATTTTTCGACTGATTGAATGTTGTTGCCACTTGATGAATTCAATGTTATTTTGGGTATGGATTGGCTGACAGTACATGATGCCGTAGTGAACTGTAAAAGAAAGATTATTGAACTAAAATGTGAAAATGGTGAAGCTCTTCGAATTGATTCAAATGAGTCGGGTGAGTTAGCTGTTGTGATTTCTTCAATGTCTGCCCAAAAATATGTAAGGAAAGGTTATGAAGCTTATCTTGCTTATGTGTTGAATAAAAAAGTATCTTAATTGAAAATTGAGTCAGTGCTGATAGTTTGTGAATATTCGGATGTGTTTCCAGAAGAGTTGTCTGGGTTACCACCAGTTACAGAAGTCGAGTTTGGTATTGATTTAGTACCAGGGACCACGCCAATATCTATTACTCTGTATAGAATAGCCCCGACTGAATTGAAAGAATTGAAAACTCAGTTGCAAGAGTTGCCGGATAAGGGTTTTGTGAGACCAAGTTTTTCTCCCTAGGGTGCCTCCATATTATTTGTAAAGAAGAAAGACGGATCCATGAGGCTTTGTATCGACTACCGTCAGCTCAACAAGGTGACTATAAAGAACAAGTATCCTTTACCGAGGATTGATAACTTGTTTGATCAGTTGAAAGGAGTAACGATATTCTTGAAGAATGATTTAAGAGCTGGCTACTATCAGTTGTGTAACACCCCTTACCTATATCCGACGCTGGAATAGGGTACGAGGCATTACCGGACCTAAACACATGTAATTATACAAAACCGAGACATGAATTTTCGTCCAAATCAAAACCATTCATTAACATGCATATCATCCCTTATATGGGCCTACGAGGCCCAAAATATATTTTGGGAGCGACTCGGGAATAAACCGAGAACTTTGAGGATATTTGGAAGACTCAGAAATTTTTCTTATTATGGAGAGTCACACACCCGTGTGGGCAGGTAGTGTGGTCACACACGTCCATGTCCTTAGCCCGTGTAACTCTCTGACTATGACATCATCAGTAATAGGGTCACACGGTCAAGTCACATGCCCGTGTGCTTGGCCGTGTGGCGAATTAAATTCCAAAAATCAGGTGCAAACTTTACACGGCCTGGGCACACGCCCATGTCCTGAGGCCGTGTCCTTCACACGACTGAGACACACGGCCGTGTCTCTGCCCATGTATTTACTATTGGACATTCTGTTTTGCATTAATTAGGGTGTAAGGGACACATGGCCGGACCACACACCCATAGGGCAGACCGTGTGTCACACAGTCTAGACACATGCCTGTGTGTCTACCCGTGTAGACAACTTTGAGGTTGTTTTCCGAGCCTTTTGTCACCCTCAATAACACATGCACACATACACATCTCCATGGCATCCAACATGGCAGAAATGAACACTTACACATTCATAACATGATTCATGCATGGAAATTCCTTATCAATTTATACATTTATTTTACTCAATAATGCCTTAGTGCAATTCACTCATAATTCCACCATCAAACATCCATGATCATATCCAGAATTTAGATATGCCAAATACATTTAACCAAATCATGAGTAACCTTAGCACATGCATGCATATATGAATAGGATTTACATCCCCATTGTCAATATGAGCCATATCTCATGGCCATATACAAAATGAATCATCAAATCATTAAAACCTAACACACTTGGCTAAACTGATATGACATATAACAAAACTAGTATGACATATAACTTGATTGAAAACTATTGTTGTAGGAAAATTCCACCAACAGTAAATACTTTTCCCAACTACCTTGAAATTCTAGAGTACAACATCGAAGCATGTCTTTAAAAATTTGAATTACCTTTTCTGATTGATCGTCAGTTTACGGATGGAAAGCGATACTAAAATTCAATTTCGTACCCAAAACTTCTTGTAACTTTTTCCAAAATCATGATGTGAATCTCAGGTCCCTATCCGAAATAATCGACAAAGGCACTCCATGAAGACTCAAAATTTTAGAAACATACAACTCAGCTAGCTTACCGAGTGGGTAGTCGGTACGTATCGAAATAAAGTGAGCCGATTTCATTAATCGATCAACTACGACCCATACAACATCTTTCTTTCTCGATGACAATAGTAATCTCGTTACAAAATCCATAGTAATTCAGTCCCATTTCCACTCGGGAACCATCACAGGCTAAAGTAAACCCGAAGGTACTTGGTGTTCGGCTTTCACTTGCTGACAAATTAAGCATTTCGACACAAACTCTGAGATGTCACTTTTCATACCCGACCACTAATACAATCTCTTCAAGTCATTATACATCTTGGTACTACCTGGATGGATTGACATACAACTACTATGTGCCTCGTGAAGAATTTTCCTAATAAGCTCGTCATCTCTAGGTACACAGACCCTATCTTGGAACATCAAACAATCATCGAAACCAATCTGAAAATTTGATTTAATACCCGACTCACATTGAGCTTTCTTGGTTTGTGATTCACTGACACCTTTCTGAGCTTCACAGATCTCTTGGAGAAATTTCAGTCTAGCTCTCAACTCTGCTAGTATCGAACGACCATCGAACACAGTCAAATGAGTATTCATAGCTTTCAAGGCAAATAAGGATTTCCTACTCAAGGCGTGATAGTCAATCCCCAACTCATAATCTTTTATCAACTCTAGCCACCGCCGTTGCCATAAATTCAAATCTTTTTGAGTCATCAAGTAATTTAAACTTTTGTGATCGGTGAGTACCCGACACTTCTCACCACACAAGTGATGTCTCCAAACCTTTAATGCAAATATAATGGCGGCTAGCTCTAAATCATGAGTCGAATAATTTTTCTCATGCGGTTTCAGCTGCATCGAGGGATAAGCTATTACCTTGCCTTCTTGCATAAGTACACAACCCAATCCATTTAAGGATGCATCACTATAAACCACAAATTCCTTTCCCAATTCAAGTTGTACTAAAACTGGAGCCTCAGTCAACAATGCCTTTAATTTCTCAAAACTCTGTTGGCACATTTTTGTCCATTCGAACTTGACATCTTTCTGTAACAACCTCGTCATCAGAGTAGAAATCATGGAGAATCCTTTAACAAACCATCTGTAATAGCCAGCTAAGCCCAAAAAGCTTCTAACCTCGGACACGTTCCTCGGCGGTTTCGAATCAACGATGGCTGAAATTTTACTCAGATCAACTCGGATCCCATCACCCGACATAATATGCCCCAAAAATCTGACTTCTCTAAACCAAAACTCACTTTTGCTAAACTTAGCATACAACTACTTATCTCTCAGAGTTTGCAAAACAATCTTTAAATGATCGGCCTGTTCAGATTCATCACGAGAATAAACCAAGACATCATTAATAAACACTACAACAAATTTATCCAAATAAGGTCAGAAAATTTGATTCATTAAATCCATGAAAATTGCAGGAGCATTCGTTAGGCCAAAAGGCATTACCAAAAATTCATAGTGACCATAACTCATCCAAAATGCGATTTTCGCTACGTCCGAGTCCTTCACTCTCAACTAATAATAACCGGACCTCAAATCTATCTTGGAAAATACTGTGACTCCCTTCAGTTGATCAAATAAATCATCTATCCTCGGTAAGGGGTACTTATTCTTTATCGTCACCTTGTTGAGTTGTTGGTAATCAATACTTAGCATCATCAAACCATCTTTCTTTTTCACAAATAAAACTAGTCCCCCCATGGTGAATAACTAGGTCTCGTGAAACATTTATCCTTCAATTCTTGCATTTGGGTTTTCAACTCCCTTAACTCAGTTGGATCCATCCTATACGGAGCAATAGAAATAGGTGTCGTACCCGGAATAGATCAATACCAAATTCAACTTCCCTAATTGTAGGCAATCCAGGCAACTCCTCCGGAAACATGTCCAGATACTCACAAACTATCGGTACTAACTCAATCTCCAACTTCGAATCTTTTGTATTCAACACAAAAGCAAGATAAGCTTTGTAATCCTTCCTTATACATTTTTGAGCGGACATTGAAGAAATCATTACAGGCAAGCTACTCGATTCACTTGATTCAACCCGGAGAACATCACCATTTTAACATTTCAGTTCAATAAATTTTCTCCCACAATTTACTACTACATCATGAGCAGTTAACCAATCCATACCAAGAATTACGTCAAACTTATCAAATGGCAAAAGCATAAGGTTAGCTGAAAGACAATGACTCTAATCATCAAAGAACAATTTTTACATAGTTTATTGACTAACACGTATTTGCCTAACGGATTTGAAACTTTTATTACAAATTCGGTTGATTCAACAAGCATGCTCATACTAGACACCAATTTCATACAAATATAGGAATGGGTAGATCCCGGATCAATCAAAGCAATAACAGTAGCATCATAGATAAAAAATGTACCCGTAATCATATCCGGGGATGAAGCCTCTTCGCGAGTGCGAATGGCGTACGTCCTTGCAACAGCTCTGGCCTCGAGTCTCACAGCAAACTCTTTAAGGGCATTCTTACTGCTCGTTCCATTACCTAGATTTTTCTACGGTCTACCTCGAGTAGCAGTGTTACCCGATCTTGCACTTTGATATCTCTCCTTTTTTGCCATTTCGGGGCACTCTCTAATAAAGTGGTCTGGGAAACCACACTTGAAATAGGTCCCGACACTCCCTCAACAGTCACTGGGGTGACGTCTACCGCATTGGGGACATTCCAGTCTACTTGGTCGAGCATTACCAGCACTAGCAATCGAAATGGTCTGGGCCTTAGTACCCAAATACTATTTACCTCTATTTTTATTTGAAAACTCAACAGAAGCATTAGAACGAGGATGGAAGTCCCTTGACTTCTTCAATGTGGAATGAAATGACTTGCTCATAGGTCTTTTCTTTGAATCTCTAGCCTCAGACTCGGCCTTTATCTTCTCTTTGGCTAATTTCTCGGCCTTACAAGCTCTTTCAACGAGTACAACGAACTCTTTTAGCTCAAGCATACCAACAAACATCCGAATGTCTTCGTTTAATCCGTCCTCAAACCTCTTGCACATAATGGCTTCGGTCGACACACATTCCTGAGAGTATTTGCTGAGTCTCATAAACTCACGCTCGTATTCAGTTATGGTCATTCTACCTTGCTTCAACTCAAGAAACTCTTTTCTTTTCTGATCCATAAATCTCTGACTGATATTCTTTTTCCAAAACTCTTCTTGGAAAAATTCCCATGTTACCCTCTCCCTCGGTACAACCGAGATAGGTGTCTTCCACCAGTGGTAAGCCAAATCTCTAAGCAGTGATACAACACATTTCATGCATTTTCAGGTGTGCATGACAATTCCTCAAAAACCCGAGTGGTATTTTGGAGCCAAAACTCTGCCCGTTCCGGATCATCATCGATGTTAGCTCAGAACTCTTCAGCTTATTGCTATCGAATTTTATCCACTAGAGGTCTATTCAATCTCATAAGATCCATACCTTGGGGTGCTACAAGAACAGGCTGAAGGATAGGTGGGATTGGAGGGGGTTGAGCGTCCGGGTTCGTTTGACCGAACTACGTATACCATGCGTTCATCATATGGAGAAAGGCTTCCCTAGCCTCTTCTTTACCTCCCTGACTCACAGTCACGGGTCTACTATCAACTAGCGCTGCCCCTTGAGCAGGAGCTGAGACATTACTTTCTATATCATCAGCTTAAGCTCGACTGGGATCCATTACTATATGAAAACACAATTTAAAAGGGTCAGGAGTCATCACACTATCAAAATTCATTTATGGCATGTATAGCTAGACTCGTACACACGCTAAGTTAGTCTGAGAATCAACTAAATTGTAGCTCTAATACCACTAAATGTAACACCCCTTACCCGTATTTGACGCCAGAACAGGGTACGAGGCATTACTGGACCTAAACTCACGTAATCATACAAAACTAAGACATGAATTTTCGTCCAAATTAAAACCATTCATTAACATGCATATCGTTCCTTATATGGGCCTACAAGGGCCAAAACATACTTTGGGACTGATTCGGGACTAAACCAAGAACTTTGAGGATATTTGGAAGACTTAGAAAGTTTTCTTGTTTTGGAGAGTCATACGCCCGTGTGGGTAGGCCGTGTGGTCACACACGCCCGTGCGGCCTGGGACACACCCGCGTCTTCAGTCTGTGTAACTCTCTGACTATTACACCATCATAAAATAGGGTCACACGGCCAGGTCACACACCTGTGTGCTAGGCCATGTGGTGAATTAAATTCCAAAAATCAGGTGCAGACTTCACACGGCCTGAGCACATGCCCATGTCCTGAGGCCATGTCCTTCACATGGCTGAGACACATGGCCATGTCTCCACCGTGTATTTACTGGCATTCTATTTTGCATTAATTAGGGTGTAGAGAACACACGGCCGGACCACACGCCCATGGGACAGACCTTATGTCAGACACGGCCTAGACACACGCTAGTGTGTCTACAGTGTGGACAACTTTAAGGCTAATTTCCAAGCCTTTTGTCACCCTCAATAACACATACACACATACACATCTCCATGGCATCCAACATGGCAGAAATGAACACTTACACATTCATAACATGATTCATGCATAGAAATTCCTTATCAATTTATACTTCTATTTTACTAGATCATGCCTTAGTTGTTATTATGCCATTCACTCATAATTCTTCTGTCAAACATCCATGACCGTCTCCACAATTTAGATATGCCAAATACATTTAACCACATCATGAGTAACCTTAGCACATGCATGTATATATGAATAGGATTTACATCCCCATAGTCAATATGAGCCATATCTCATGGCCTAATACAAAATGAATCATCAAATCATTAAAACCTAACACACTTGGCTAAACTAATATGACATAAAACAAAACGACCAAGTCTCTATACATGCCATACTCAAAATGTTGAAACTAACTATACCCAAAAGATCTAATTGATAGTGTAAACGTGCCTCCGACGTCCTTTGATCCCTGAGCTAGCTTGGCAATACTATAAGAAATTGGAAAAAAGAGGGAGTAAGCATAAAGCTTAGTAAGCTTGTATGTAATTAATAAGCAATGAGAGTATGCACTTTCATACACATACACAACATAACTTAAAGTATTTCATTCTCAATAATCATTGTAGCCATATCCTATCTCATTCGATTTACATAATGTACAATAGAACTTAATATCATAATTCCTTCATTCCCATCTTATCGAAGTCTTATCATCTCGTAATCTCAATAAATACGAGCTTAGCATACATACCTGTACCCTTTCAAAAAGATCATACCTCGTCATTTCTTTGACAAATCCTTGAACTACTCGTTGAACCACTTGGAAAACTAAGGATACTCGGGATTATCATACACACAATAAGATGCCAATGCCATGTCCCAGACGTGGTCTTACATGGGATCTCACATCGATGCCATATCCCAGATATGGTCTTATACGAAATCTCATTACGATGCCATGTCCAAGACGTGGTCTTACACGAAATCTCATATCAACGCCATATCCTAGATATGGTCTTACATGATAACACATACCGATGTCGATGCCATATCCCATATATGGTCTTATACGGGATCTCATCAACCTAAATGTCATGATATTTGTACCCTAAGTATTCTTAAAGTTCAACCGACTTTCATCACCTCAATTCTTTATCGAACAGCATCAATAATATTCACAAAGACAATTATACAATTCATGCAACATTAAATGTTAAATACATAATAAAATGATGTATCAATTACACACAAACTTACCTCAGTATAAAAATATGGTCAATTAATTCGATTTAGCCCAAGATCTTACTCTTTTCCCGGTCTAGGCCCGGACTCTATTTTTCTTGATCTATAATAGCAAATTTCACTTATTTAATTACCACATTATTCAAAAAATCCCATAAATCATATTTTGGCAAAATTATAATTTTACCCCTAAACTTTTACATATTTACAAATTAGTCCCTAGGCTCGTAAAATGAAATTTATGCAATTTCCTCCCTTTACAAGCCTAGCCGAACCTTATATAAACCTATAGCCCCTATTTCAAAATTTCATACATTTAACTTATAAATTTCACATTTATCCATATAGCCCCTATTTGATAATTTCATCAAAAGTCCCTTAACAAAAGTTGTTTATTACCCAACAAGGTTTCATTTTTCTTTCATTAGACTTCACAAATAACTATCATGATATCATGGAAAATCCTTAGCTTTTCAATCATATTGCAAATTAGTCCCCTATTTAGCTAGCTTAAGCTTCAAGGGTCCCAAAAACATAAAAATCCACAAAAACTAACACCAAAATGACTTACATGTAGAGGGTTTATTGTGCTAAAAATTTCAAGCTTCCATGGAGGTTTTTCTCCTTAAATTTTTGGTGGAAAAATATTTAGAAGAAAGATGACCATTTGTTTTTATTTTATTCATTTAACTTTTATCATCAAAATACCAAACCTACCAACTTTGACTTTCTAACTTTTTCTTTTGTTACACTCCATGTGCAACCATTCACACATATAATAGCCTAATTACTCATTAAGGATCTCAATTTTTAAGTTCTATAGCTATTTAACACATATAGCTAATAGAACACAACTTTAGCACTTTACGCGATTTAGTCCTTTTTCACAAACTAAGCATTCAAACGGTAAATTTCTTAATAAAATTTTTACACAATCATATTATCATGCTGTAGACCTCAAAATAATTCTAAAAAAAATTTTATGACCTCGAATTTGTGGTCCCAAAACCACTATTCCGACTAGGCCCAAAATAGGGATGTTACAACTCTCCCCCCTTTAGGGATTTTCATCCCAAAAATCTTACCGGTAAAAAGATTTGGGTACTGGCTTCTCAATGCTTCCTTGGGTTCCCATGTGGCCTCTTCAACCCCATGTTGTTGCCATAACGCTTTTACAAGGGCAATTCTTTTATTGCTTAATTGTTTGACCTCCCGAGCTAAAATTTTAACCTGTTCGTCGCCATAAGTCATATCTGGTTGTATCTCCACCTCTGTAGGTGAAATCACGTGTGAAGGGTCAAAACGGTAACGGCACAACATAGACACATGGAACACATCATGAATCTTTTCCAACTCAGACGGCAAAGCCAATTGATATGCTACTAGCCCTATCCTTTCGGTAATCTCATATGGTCCAATAAATCGAGGACTCAACTTGCCTTTCGGGCCAAATCTCAAAACTTTCTTCAAAAGAGACACTTTCAGGAATACTTTATCACCAACCTGAAACTCAATATCTTTCCATTTCAAATCTGCGTAAGATTTTTGTCTATCCAAAGCGGCTTTCAAGCAATCATTAATTACCTTTACTTTTTCTTCGGTTTCCTTGACTAAATCGACTCTGTGACTCTAATTCTCTTGGAGTTCAGTCCAATACAAAGGCGTTCAGCACTTACACCCATACAATGCTTCATAAAGTGCCATTTTCAAACTCAATTGAAAACATTGTTGTAGGCTAATTCTACCAACGGTAAATACTTTTCCCAACTACCTCGAAATTCTAGAGTACAACATCGAAGCATGTCATCAAGAATTTGAATTACCCTTTCTAATTGACCTTTAGTTTGCGGATGGAAAGCGGTACTAAAATTCAATTTCGTACCCAAAGCTTCTTGGAACTTTTTCCAAAATCGTGATGTGAATCTTGGGTCCCTATCCAAAATAAATACAAAGGTACTCCATGAAGTCTCACAATTTTAGAAACATACAACTCAACTAGCTTACCAAGTGATTAGTCGGTACGTACTCGAATAAAGGGAGACGATTTCGTTAATCAATCAACTACAACCCATACAACATCTTTCTTTCTCGGTGACAACGGTAATCCCGTTACAAAATCCATAGTAATTCGGTCCCATTTCCACTCAGGAAGCATCACAGGCTAAAGTAAACCCGAAGGAACTTGGTGTTTGGCTTTCACTTGCTGACAAATTAAGCATTTCGACACAAACTCTGAGATGTCACTTTTCATACCCGACCACCAATACAATCTCTTCAAGTCATTATACATCTTGGTACTACCTAGATGGATTGACATACAACTACTATGGGCCTCGTGAAGAATTTTCCCAATAAGCTCGTCATCTCTAGGTACATAGACCCTATCTTGGAACATCAAACAACCATCGAAACCAATCTGAAAATCTGATTTAATACCCGACTCACATTGAGCTCTCTTGGTTTGCGATTCACTGACACCTTTCTGAGCTTCACAGATCTCTTGGAGAAATTTCGGTCTAGCTCTCAACTCCGCTAGTATCGAACCACCGTCGAACACAGTCAAATGAGTATTCATAGCTTTCAAGGCAAATAAGGATTTCCTACTCAAGGCATCGACGACCACATTCGCCTTATCCGAGTGATAGTCAATCACCAACTCATAATCTTTTATCAACTCTAGCCACCTCCGTTGCCGTAAATTCAAATCTTTTTGAGTCATCAAGTACTTTAAACTTTTGTGATCGGTGAGTACTCGACACTTCTCACCATACAAGTGATGTCTCCAAATCTTTAATGCAAATATAATGGCGGCTAGATCTAAATCATAAGTCGAATAATTTTTCTCATGCGGTTTCAGCTGCATCGAGGGATAAGCTATTACCTTGCCTTCTTGCATAAGTACACAACCCAATCCATTTAAGGATACATCACTATAAACCACAAATTCCTTTCCCAATTCAGGTTGTACTAAAACTGGAGCCTCAGTCAACAATGCCTTTAATTTCTCAAAACTCTGTTGGCACATTTTTGTCCATTTGAACTTGACATCTTTCTGTAACAACCTCGTCATCAGAGTAGAAATCATGGAGAATCCTTTAACAAACCATCTGTAATAGCCAGCTAAGCCCAAAAAGCTTCTAACCTCAGACACGTTCCTCGGCGATTTCGAATCAACGATGGCTGAAATTTTACTTAGATCAACTCGGATCCCATCACCCGACACAATATGCCCCAAAAATCTGACTTCTCTAAGCCAGAACTCACTTTTGCTAAACTCAGCATACAACTGCTTATCTCTCAGAGTTTGCGAAACAATCTTTAAATGATCGGCATGTTCAGATCCATCACAAGAACAAATCAAGATACCATCAACAAACACTACAACAAATTTATCCAAATAAGGCCAAAAAATTCGATTCATTAAATCTGTGAAAATTTCAGGAGCATTCGTTAGGCCAAAAGGCATTGCCAAAAATTAATAGTGACCATACCTCGTCCGAAATGTGGTTTTTGACACATTTGAGTCCTTCACTCTCAACTAATAATAACTGGACCTCAAATCTATCTTGGAAAATACTATGGCTCCCTTCAGTTGATCAAATATAACATCTATCCTTGGTAAGGGGTACTTATTCTTTATCGTCACCTTGTTGAGTTATCAGTAATCAATACATAACCTCATCAAACCATCTTTCATTTTCACAAATAAAACAGGTGCACCCCACGGTGAATAACTAAGTCTTGCAAAACCTTTATCCATCAATTCTTGCATTTGGGTTTTCAACTCCTTTAACTCAGTTGGAGCCATCCTATACGGAGCAATAGAAATGGGTGTCGTACCCAGAACTAGATCAATACCAAATTCAACTTCCCTAATTGGAGGCAATCCGGGCAACTCCTCCAGAAACACATCCAGATACTCACAGACTATCGGTACTGACTCAATCTTCAACTCTAACTCTTTTGTATTCAACACAAAAGCAAGATAAGCTTCGTAACCCTTCCTTATACACTTCTTAGAGGACATAGAAGAAATCACTACAGGCAAGCTATCTGATTCATCTGATTCAACTCGAAGAACATCATCATTTTCACATTTCAGTTCAATAAATTTTCTTCCACAATTTACTACTACATCATGATTAGTTAACCAATTCATACCAAGAATTATGTCAAACTCATCAAATGTCAAAAGGATAAGGTTAGCCAAAAAATAGTTACCCCTAATTATCAAAGGACAATTCTTACATAGTTTATTGACTAACACGTTTTTGCCTAACGGGTTTGACACTTTTATCACAAATTCGGTTGATTCAACAAGAATGCTTATACTAGACACCAATTTCATACAAATATAGGAATAGGTAGATCCCGGATCAATCAAAGCAATAACAGTAGCATCATAGATAAAAAATGTACCCGTAATTACATCCGAGGATGAAGCCTCTTCGCGAGTGTGAATGGCGTACGTCCTTGCAGGAGCTCTGGCCTCAGATCTCACAGCAAACCCTTTAGGGGCATTCTTACTGCTCGTTCCATTACCCTGATTTTTCTGCAGTCTACCTCAACTAGCAGTGTTACCCAATCTTGCACTTTGATATCTCTCTTTTTCTGCCATCTCGGGGCACTCTTTAATAAAGTAGTCTGGGGGACCACACTTGAAATAGGTCCTGACACTCCCTCGACACTCACTGGGTTGACGTCTACCGTAATGGGGACATTCTGGTCTGCTTGGTCAAGAATTACCAACACTAACAATCAAAATGGTCTGGGCCTTAGTACCCAAATACTGTTTACCTCTATTTTTATTTGAAAACTCAACAGAAGCACTGGAATGAGGATGGAAGTCCCTTAAATTCTTCGATGTGGACTGAAATGACTTGCTCATAGGTCTTTTATTTGAATCCCTAGACTCAGACTTGACTTTTCTCTTCTCTTTCGCCAATTCCTCAGCCTTACAAGCTCTTTCAACGAGTACAACGAACTTTTTCAGCTCAAGCATACCAACAAACATCCGAATGCCTTCGTTTAATCCATCCTCAAACCTCTTGCACCTAATGGCATCGGTCAACTCATATTCCTGAGCGTATTTGCTGAGTCTCACAAACTCACGCTCGTATTCAGTTATTGTCATTCTACCTTGCTTCAACTTAAGAAACTCTTTTCTTTTCTGATCCATAAATCTATGACTGATATACTTTTTCCAAAACTCCTCTTGGAAAAATTCCCATGTTACCTCTTCCTCAGTACAACAGAGACAAGTGTCTTCCACCAGTGGTAAGCCGAATCTCTAGGCAGTACAACACATTTCATGCATTTTCTGGTGTGCATGACAATTCCTCAAAAACCCAGGTGGTGTTTTCGAGACAAAACTATGCTCATTCCGGATCATCATCGATGTTAGCTCAGAACTCTTCAGCTCCTTGCTTTCGAATTTTATCCACTGGAGGTCTATTCGATCTCATAAAATCCATACCTTGGGGTGCTACAGGAATAGGGTGAGGGATAGGTGGGATTGGAGGGGGTTGAGCGTTCGGGTTCGTTCGAACGAACTACGTATACCATGCGTTCATCATATGGAGAAAGGCTTCCCTAGCCTCTTCTCCTCCTCCCTGACTCACAATCACAGGTCTACTATCAACTGGCACTGCCCCTTGGGCAGGAGCCGACGCATTACTTTCTATATCATCAAATTAAGCTCGACTGGGATCCATTACTATATGAAAACACAATTTAAAAAGGTCAGGAGTCGTCACACTGTCACAATTCATTTATGGCATGTATAGCTAGACTCGTATACACGCTAAGTTAGTCTGAGAATTGACTAAATCGTAGCTTTAATACCACTAAATATAGCACCCCTTACCCATATCCGACGCCAGAACAGGGTACGAGGCATTACCGGACCTAAACTCACGTAATCATACAAAACCGAGACATAAATTTTCGTCCAAATTAAAACCATTCATTAACATGCATATCATCCTTTATATGGGCCTACAAGTCCCAAAACATACTTTGGGAGTGATTTGGGACTAAACCGATAACTTTAAGGATATTTGGAAGACTTAGAAAGTTTTCTTGTTTTGGATAGTCACACCCCCGTGTCATTAGGCCGTGTGGTCACACACGCTCATGCGGTCTGGGACACGTCCATGTCCTCAGCCCGTGTAACTCTTTGTCTATGACGTCATCAACAAATAAGGTCACATGGCCAAGTCACACACCCGTGTGCTAGGCCGTGTGGCAAATTAAATTCCAAAAATCCGGTGCAAGCTTCACACTGCCTACGCACACACTCATGTCCTGAGGACATTTCCTTCACACGGATGAGACAGACGGTCGTGTCTCCGCCCATGTATTTACTACTAGCATTCTGTTTTGCATTAATTAGGGTGTAGGGAACACACGGCCGGACCACACGCCCATTGGGCAGACTGTTTGTCTACCCATGTGGACAGCTTTGAGGCTGTTTTCCAAGCCTTTTGTCACCCTAAATAACACATACACACATACATATCTCCATGGCATCCAACAAGGCAGAAATGAACACTTACACATTCATAACATGATTCATGCGTGGAAATTCCTTATCTATTTATACTTCTATTTTACTCAATCATGACTTACTTGTTATTATAATATTCACTCATAATTCCACCATCAAACATCCATGATCATATCCACAATTTAGATATGCCAAATACATTTAACCACATCATGAGTAACCTTAGCACATGCATGCATATATGAATATGATTTGCATCCCCAAAGTTAATATGAGCCATATCTCATGGCCATATACAAAATGAATCATCAAATCATTAAAACCTACCACACTTGGCTAAACTAATATGGCATATAACAAAACGACCAAGTCCCTATACATGCCATACTCAAAATGTTGAAACTAACTATACCCAAAAGATCCAATTGATAGTGTAAACGTGCCTCAGACATCCTTTGATCCCCGAGCTAGCTTGGCGATTCTATAAGGAAATGGAAAAGAGAGGGAGTAAGCATAAAGCTTAGTAAGCTTGTATGCAATCAATAAGCAATGAGAGTATACACTTTCATACACATACACAACATAACTTAAAGTATTTCATTCTCAATAATCATTGTAGCCATATCCTATCTCATTCGATTTACATAATGTACAATAGAACTTAAGATCGTAATCCCTTCAATCCCATCTTACTGAAGTCTTATCATATCATGATCTCAATAACTACGAGCTTGGCGTACATATCTGTACCCTTTCAACATGATCATACATCATCATTTCCTTGACAAATCCTTGGACTACCCATTGAACCACTTGGAAAACTAAGGATACTCGAGATTATCATATACATAATAAGACGCCAATGCCATGTCCCAGATGTGGTCTTCCATGGGATCTCACATCGATGCCATATCCTAGATATGGTCTTATACGAAACCTTATTTCGATGCCATGTCCCAGACATGGTCTTACACGAAATCTCATATCAATGCCATATCCCAGATATGGTCTTACATGATAACACATACAAATGCCGATGCCATATCCCAGATATGGTCTTATACGGGATCTCATCAACCCAAATGTCATGATATTTGTACCCTAAGTATTCCTAAGGTTCAATCGACTTTCATCACCTCAATTCTTTGTCGAACAACATCAATAATATTCATAAAGATAATTATACAATTCATGCAACATTAAATGTTAAATGCATAATAAAGTGTTGTATCAATTACACACAAACTTACCCCGGTACAAAAATGTGGTCAATTAATTTGATTTAGCCCAAAATCTTGCTCTTTCCCCGGTCTAGGCTCGGACTCTGTTTTTCTTGATCTATAATAGCAAATTTACTTATTTAATTACCACATTATTCAAAAAAGCCCATAAATCATATTTTGGCAAAATTATAGTTTTGCCCTTAAACTTTTACATATTTATAAATTAGTCCCTAGTCTCGTAAAATGAAATTTATGCAACTCCCTCCCTTTACAAGCTAACCGAACCTTATATAAACCTATAGCCCCTATTTCAAAAATTCATACATTTAACTTATAAATTTCACATTTCTCCATCTAGCCCCTATTTGATAATTTCATCAAAAGTCCCTTAACAAAAGTTGTTTATTACCCAACAAGGTTTCATTTTTATTTCATTAGACTTCACAAATAACTATCATGCTATCTTGGCAAATCCCTAGCTTTCAATCATATTGCAAATTAGTCCCCTATTTAGCTAGCTTAAGCTTCAAGGGTTCCAAAAACATAAAAATCCACGAAAATTAACACCAAAATGACTTACATGTAGATGGTTTATTGTGTAGAAAATTTCAAGCTTCCATGGAGGTTTTTCTCCTTAAATTTTTGGTGGAAAAAGATGTAGAAGAAAGATGACCATTTGTTTTTATTTTATTCATTTAGCTTTTGTCATCAAAATACCAACCCTACCAACTTTGACTTTTTGACTTTTTCTTTTGTTACACTCCATGTGCATCCATTCACACATATAATGGCCTAATTACTCATTAAGGACCTCAATTTTTAAGTTCTATAGCTATTTAACACATTTAGCTAATAGAACACAACTTTAGCACTTTACGCGATTTAGTCCTTTTTCACAAACTAAGCATTCAAACGGTAAATTTATTAATAAAATTTTTACACAATCATAATATCATGTTGTAGACCTCAAAATAATACTAAAATAAATTTTATGACCTCGAATTTGTGGTCTCGAAACCACTGTTCTGACTAGGCCCAAAATCGAGATGTTACAAGTTGAGAGTTAAAGAGGCGGATGTGTCAAAAACTGCTTTCAAGACAAGGTATGGGCACTATGAGTTTCTTGCTATGCCTTTCGAACTGACTAATGCACCTGCTATTTTTATGGACTTGATGAATAGAATCTTTCGACCATATTTAGATAAGTTTGTGGTTGTGTTCATTTATGATATCCTGATTTATTCTCGAGACGAGTCCAAGCATGCTGAGCACTTAAGAATTGTATTGCAGACTTTGAGAGATAAGCAGTTGTTTTCAAAATTCTAGTAAAAGTGAGTTTTGGCTCCAAGAAGTTAGATTTATTGGACATATTGTTTCAGGTGATGGTATCCGGGTTGATCCAAGTAAGATTTCAGAAATTGTTGATTGGAAACTATCGAGGAATGTATCTAAAGTTAGAAGATTTTCGGGCTTATCCAGTTCTTATCGACATTTTGTCAAAGGATTTTCAATGATTGCTTTAATAGCTCGATTTTAGGGCTAGTCAGAATAGTGGTTTTGAGACCACAAATCTGACATAGGAAAACTTTTTTATTATATTTTCGTGGTCTACAATTTTATAGAATGATTTTGTGAAAATTTCGTTTGAAAATTTTGACGTTTGGGCACTCAATTTGGTAAAAAAGGACTAAATTATAAAAAGTACAAAAGTTGAGTTCTACTTGTTAAATGTGTTCAATTGCTATGATATTTTAAATTAGATGTCCTTAGTTGGTAATTAGACCATTGGATAAGTTAGTGGACAAAAATGGACATGAATAGATGAAATTTCAAAGTTATGCATTAAGGGCATTTTAGTCATTTGGTAAATAAATGAATAAAAAGGGAAAATAAAGCCAAATTGTTTGTCCATCTTCTTCTCCATGTGCTGAAAATTAGAAGGTCACCATAGCTAGGTTTTTTTCAATTTCCAAGCTTGATTGTAGGTACATCCTCGCCCCATCTTTAATGCTCTTTACATTTTTGAAGTCGTTATCATCCGATCTAGCTATTTCTACCATTAATTTGAGATATGATTGAGATATAGGGTTTGAAACATGTTAGATATATTTTCATTTTGATGCCTAATGGTAGATTATGCAAGTTTAATGTTAGATAAACAACTTTTACTAGGTGATTTTTTTATGAAAATGTGAAAAGGACTTATTTGTAAAAAGATTCCAAAATGTGTGCAATAGTGTGATTTAATGAAAAATGTGGGTTATTAGGGTTTTGCTAGGGTTGGGTCTTGATGAAATTGAATAGAGTTCATTTTACGAGCCTAGGGACCAAAATGTAAATATGTTAAAGTTTAGGGGCAAAAATGTCATTTTTCCATAATGTGATTTTTGGACTAAATTGATTAATGTGGTTAATAAATGAGTTAAATTTTTTATTTTAGATTAAGAGAAACGAGGTTCAGACCTAGAATTGGGGGGAAAACAAAGTCTTTGACGATTAGGTCCATTTCCACTATTTTTGTACCGAGGTAAGTTCGTATGTAAATAATGCATTATTATTTATGCTTTAATTGCACTAATATTGTATGAATTATGATTGAATCCTTAGATGTAATCGATAAAGTTCGACGAGAGAGAAATCCCGGTTGAACCTTAGGAATAGATAGGATACAAATGTCATGACATTAGGGTTATTTGAGATTACGTGTAAGACCATATCTAGGATATGGCATCGATGTGAGACTTCGTGTAAGACCATAGCTGGGCTGTTGGCATCAATATGAGATCCCATGTAAGACCATATCTAGGATATGGCATTGGTATGGTACTCTGAGTGTGAGATTTCTCGAGTATCCTTTAGTATTTCAAGTGGTTCAATGGGAATCGTAACGAAAATTTTAATGTTGAAAAAGACCATGGTATGTTGCAAGATGGTACAGGTATGTACGTAAAACTTATGCTTAATGAGCTCGATATATGATGAATCTCTCGGTAAGGTTATGATATGAAGGTTTTAATAATATCCATGCCAAGTTGGATTATGAGATTTATAATGACATATATGTTAATTCACTTCATGTTAATAGCTTGATAAATGTGTGTTTATGATGCTTATTATTTGCATAGGAACTTACTAAGCTTTAAAGCTTACTCCTTTTCTTTTCCCTCATTTTATAGTGTCACCAAGCCAGCTCGGGGATCGAAGACTGTCAGAGATCCATTCACACTATCAACTTAACATTTTTGGTACCAATAATTTTAATGTTTTGAGCTATGGCATGTATAGGGACTTGGTATTTTGTTATGTGTCATAATTGATTTGGCCAAATGTGTTGGCTTATGTTGGTTGATAATTCATTTTGTAAATAGCCATTGAAATTGGCTAATATTGGTTTAAGTATATGCATATGATGATGTCTTTCATGGATGTGGAAATTTGTATGGTTTGGGTTGAATAGCATGTGATGGTTGTATGTGATAGATGGTAGCATGTGAATGATATGTGGATGCCTTGTTTGTGGCTGATTTGGTGGAATGTATATACTTGAAATGGTGCTATGTTTTGTTGTGTAGGTTTGTGCATGGATGGGTGACAACATGGCTTGGAAAATAGCCTTATTTTTGTCCACACGGGCGTGTGTCTAGGCTGTGTGTGATACACGGCTTGCCCCATGGGCATGTGATCCGACCGTGTGTCCCTTGTACCTTAATTGTTTCAAAATAGAATGCTCAGTGTCGAGCATACAGGTAGAGACACAGGCGTGTGTCTCAGTCTTATGGACAACACGGCCTCGAACATGGGTGTGTGCCCTGGCCGTGTGACTTCTTTTTGTTCATGGATGACATACAGGGAGTTACACGGGGTCTAGACACGGGCGTGTGTGACCACAGGGCCGGCCCACACTAGCGTGTCCCAAGCCACACGGACGTGTGACCCCTGTTTGATGAAAATTTTACTTAGTGTTGTGAAATTTTTCTAAAGTTCACGATTTAGTCCCGAACCACTACCAAAGCATGTTTTGGGCCTCCTAGGCTCGCTATAGGGACGATTTGAATGTATGTGAAAAGTTTTAAATTTGAACAGAAATTTATGTCTCAGTTTGGTATGTTTGCTTACGTTTAAGTCCGGAAATGCCTCGTACCCTGTTCCAACGTCGAATACGGGTAAAGGGTGTTACAATTGCTACTCTTATGACGAAGTTGTTGCAAAAAGATGTTAAGTTTGAATGGTCCAAAAAATGTCAGCAAATTTTTTAGAAGTTGAAAGCATTATTGACTGAAGCGCCAATTTTAGTGCAACCTAAGCCGGGAAAAGAGTTTGTGATTTATAGTGATGTGTCATTGAATGGATTAGGATGTATGTTGATGCAAAAGAGCAAAGTGATAGCTTATGCCTCGAGACAGTTGAAACCGCACGAGAAGAATTATCCGACGCATGATTTGGAATTAGCCGCCATTGTGTTTACTTTAAAAATTTGGAGACATTATTTGTATGATGAGAAATGCCATATCTTTACTGATCATAAGAGTTTAAAATAATTGATGACTCAGAAAGATTTAAACTTGCGACAACGGAGATGGCTCGAGTTATAGAAGGATTACAAGCTAGTGATTGATTACCACCGGGGTAAGGCAAATATAGTCGCAGATGCGTTGAGTAGAAAGACCTTGTTTGCTTTGAGAGCGATGAATACACGCTTGAATTTGTCTGATAATGGTTCGATCCTAGCTGAGTTGAGAGCTAGACTGTTATTTCTTTAACAAATTTGTGAAGCTCAGAAATGTCACAGTGATTTGCAAGCCAAAAGAGTTCTTTGTGAACGGGTAGTGATTCAAATTTTTATACCAGATCCGATGATTTTTTTATGTTCTGAGGTAGAATTTGTGCACCGAAAAATGATGAGCTTGTTCAGAAAATATTTCATGAAGCACATAATGGTCGTTTATCTGTGCATCCGAGTAGTACAAAAATGTATAGTAATTTGAAGAAATTGTATTAGTGGTCAGGTATGAAATGAGATATTTCAAATTTTATTTCAAAGTGTTTGATTTGTCAACAAGTGAAAGCTGAACACCAAGTGCCTTCGAGTTTACTTCAGCCAGTGATGGTGCCCGAATGGAAATGGCATAGGATTAAGATGGATCTCGTAATGGGTTTGCTCTGACACCAAAAAAGAAAAATGTCGTCTGAGTTGCTGTTGATAGATTAATGAAATTGGCTCATTTTATTCTGGTACGTACTAACTACTCACTTGATAAGTTAGCCAAATTGTACATTTCAGAGATTGTAAGATTGCACGGAGTGCCTATGTCCATTATTTTGAATAGAGATCCGAGGTTTACTTTGCGGTTTTGAAAAATCTGCAAGAAGCTTTGGGTACAAAGTTTAACTTTAGTATCGCATTTCATCTGTAAACCGGCGATCAGTCTAAAAGGATGATTCAGGTACTCGAAGATATGCTCTGATGTTGTGTTCTAGAAATCGAAGACAATTGGGAAAATATCTGCCATTGGTCGAATTTGCCTATAACAACAGTTTTCAGTTGAGTATAAAGATGGCACCTTATGAGGCATGGTATGGCTGCAAGTGTAGAACGCCTTTGTATTAGACTGAACTTAGTGAGAAACAGATTCACGAGGTTGACTTGGCTAGAGAAACCAAAGTAAAAGTGAAATTAATTCGTGATTTTCTGAAAGCAACTTCATATCGATAGAATTCGTACACAGATTTGAAAAGAAAAGAGATTAAATTTCAGATCGGTGATAATGAAACATCCTGAAACAAGGCCTAGTCAAAACAGTGGCTTCGAGACCACAAATTTGACATCAAAATATTTATTTTATGATTATTATAAGGTCAAAAATATGAAAATATGCATGTGTTAAAGTTTCATGAAGAAATCTTATGAGTAAGGTGTCCAATTGGAAAATAAGGAGCAAATTGAATAAATTGCAAAACTTGGATTCTAGAAGCAATTTGTATGAAATTGCTTTAGATTATTAATTAGAAGGTCTTAAAGAGCAATTTTCCCAATTAGAAGGTCTTGATAAAGTCTGTAAGAATTGTCCTTTGACGATTCAAGGTCATTGTTTTCCGGCTAACCTTATGCTATTGCCATGTGATGAGTTTGAAGTAATACTTGGTATGGATTGGTTAGTCCTGCATAAAGTAGCTGTAAACTATGGTAGCAAGTATATTGTATTGAAGTGCCCAGATGGTGAGATTCTACAGGTTGATTCAAGAGAATTGGGTACACCAACGGTTGTAATTACACCAATGGTTGCTCAAAGATATATGAGAAAAGGGTATAAAGCCTACCTTGCTTTCGTACTGAACACTAAGGAATCGGAGTTGAAGATTGAGTCTGTGCCAATAGTATGTGAGTATTCAGATGTGTTCCCAGAGGAATTACCCGGATTACCTTCTGATATAGAGATAGAGTTTGGTATTGAACTGGTGCCAAGAATAGCTCCTATTTCTATTGCTCCATACAGGATAGCACCAACCGAACTAAAAGAGTTAAAAGCACAGTTGCAAGAGCATACCTTGGGGTGCTCTCGTATATTTGGAAAGAAGAAAGATGATTTGTTCCACCGGTTGAGGGGAGCCACTGTATTCTCTAAGATAGACCTAAGATCCAGCTACTATCAGTTATGAGTTAAGGAATCGGATGTGCCTAAGACAGCTTTCAGAACGAGGTATGGCCATTATGAATTTCTTGTCATGTCGTTTGGGTTGACGAATGCACCGGCCGTATTTATGCACCTAATGAATAGGATATTTCGGCCATACTTGGATAAGTTCGTTGTTGTGTTCATTGATGATATTTTGATTTATTCCAAGGATGAGACAGAACATGCGAAGCATCTAAGGACTCTGTTGCAGACTTTACAGGAAAAACAATTGTATGCTAAGTTTAGCAAGAGTGAGTTTTGGCTCTATGAAGTAGGGTTTTTGGGTCATATTGTTTCAGGTGATGGCATCTGAGTTGATCCAAGTAAGATCTCTGCTATTGTTGAATGGAAACCACCTAAAAATGTAACTGAGGTTAGAAGTTTTTTGGCTTAGCCGGTTACTACCAAATATTTGTGAAAGGATTCTCCATGATAGCAACTCTAATGACGAGGTTTCTACAGAGAGACGTTAAGTTCGAATGGTCAGAAAAGTGTCAGCAGAGTTTCGAGAAGTTGAAGACATTGTTGATGGAAGCTCCAGTTCGAGTATTACCCGAGTCGGGACACATTAAGTAGGAAATCTTTGTTTACATTAAGAGCCATGAATGCTCGATTGGCGTTGTTTAATGATGGTTCGGTCTTGGCAGAGTTAGAGGCTAGGCCAAAATTTTTTCAGGAAATTTATGATGCTCAGACTAATGATAGTGACCTACGAGCTAAAAGAATTCAATGTGAGTCGGGTATCGAATCAGATTTTTAGATCGATTCTGATGGATGCTTGATGTTTAGAGGCAGAGTTTGTGTACCGAGGAATGATGAAATTATTCAGAAAATCTTACAAGAAGCACATGATAGCCGTTTAACTATTTATCCGGGAAGTACCAAGATGTATAATGATTTGAAGAAAGTGTACTGGTGGAACGGCATGAAGAGAGACATCTCCGAATTTGTATCGAAATGTCTGATATCCTAGCAAGTCAAAGCTGAACATCAAGTTCCTTCGGGTTTATTACAGCCTGTGACGGTCCCCGAATAGAAGTGGGACAGATCCTTTCTATATTAAGATCAATGGATTTCTCGTCCAAGCTAAATCCTTTTCTACAACACACGCAGGATCCCAAGTCATGTAAGCCATGGTTTATCCATCGAATTTCCCTTTTTGACTTCACCGAGACATTTAATATCATGTCATTATTATTAACACATTTCATGGATTTTCATACCATCATTACAACTAATTACCACACATTCATAATACATGCAATTAAGCATATTAGGAGTTTACTTTAAGTTATTCGAACTTACCTGGTACTCGTTTCAGTTTCGTGTTTCGGTTATTTCGAAACCTTTCGTTTTCCTCGATCGACCTCTAGAATTTGTTCCTCGAGGTCTATAACAGTAAAAATGAATTATCAATGCCTCACATTATTCTTTTCAAGCCTAAATCTCACCCCGGGCAAAATGACCGTTTTACCACTAACCTTTTACATTATTTACAATTTAGTCTCTAGGCTCGTATGATGAAATGCATGAAATTTCTACATTATCCAAGCCTAGCCGAATGTTTTTCCCTATTATGGCAGCCCATATTTTCCATTATTTCACATTTCTACCATATATTTTGTACCTTTTGCAAAAAAGTCCTTTTAGGGGTTTTTCATGAAAAGAAAAGATGTTTAACACACATCCAACTTTCATTTTCCTCAATAAATCATCAAAGAATAAACATGTCACATATGTGTCACTTTACATACATGAACCCTAACTCAAAATACGAAAAATATTAAAAACGGAGCTAGAGAGCACTTACTATTGAGCTTGAAAATGTTGAAAACCCTAGCTATGGAGGCTTGAGAAATTTGGCTGGTACAAGGGAGATGTAACGCCCCGTACCCGAGACCGTTGCCGGAGTCGAACACGTGTGTTAACAGACTTAATTCGTTACTTAAGCAGCTCAAACAATTTAATTTTAAAATTTCCAGTCCAGCTAGCAATCTGCGTCACAGTCTCTTTAAAATTCATATCTCGAGTTTCGAAACTCAAAATCATATTCCATAAATTTTTCCTAAAACTAGACTCATATATCTATTTACTAATTTTTTTCTAGAATTTTTTGCTGGGCCAATTCGTACAGTTTATTAGTTAATCTCTCCCCTGTTTCAGGGTTCGACTGCTCTGACCTCTGTGTATTACGAATCAAATATCTCTCCGTACAGAATTTCAATGACTATGAAGTTTGTTTATCTTAAAACTAGATTCAATAATTATTCTAAACATATAAAGTACACCACCTTATTATTTTTATAAAATTTATGGTGAATTTCTAAAGTTGAAATAGGGGATCCAGAAATCGCTCTGGCCCTATTTCACTAAAACTCAGATATCTTATAAAATACAAAACCTTTACCTGCTTTGCTTATTCCATATGAAAATAGACACAATGAGCTTTAATTTCATATATTATTCGCTATCAAACCATGTCTCTACAAATTTTTGTGATTTTTCAAAATCACATTATTTCTGATACTTGAATCTGTTTTTAAGTGACTTTCACATTTTTCATAATTTTCATGTGATAGTTACTACTTAATCATACATACTATTAAACATGTATATCATCAGCCATTATATTAGCTAATCACTAGAAAATATTTACAAATCATTCATTTATCATATCATATAAAAAGAAACCAAGTTCCTATACATGCCATACACAAAATGAAACGTCTAACTATACCAAAAAAGTTTCTTCGATAGTGTGATCGGGTCTCCGACATTTCCTTCGATCCCCGAGTGACTTGATAAAAACTATAAGAAAAAGAAAATAAGAGAGTAAGCACTAGGCTTAGTAAGCTTACAAGCAAATAAATTACAACATTCAACATAATGAATAAATATACATCAAGTCACCTAGCCTCATAAACTTTCTTTACTTCTCATTTTCTACCTTCTTCTTACCTGACCTTTCACTATTCATAAATATAATCTACCTTCCCTTTTTGCTGATAATTCATTATGATTTAACATATACAATGACCCATTGAACACTCGGAATACTAAGGATACCAGGGTCGTTCCTGTCTATCAATATCCTGCCAATGCCATCTCTTCGACATGGACTTACATGAATTATTCCTATCTCCAATGCCATATTTATATATATAATATGGGCTTACATGGCTCATTCCTGTCTCCAAAGCCATATATCTTATATGGACTTACATGGCTCATTTTTATCCTGTCCTGTCAACCCCAATATCCTAATATTCCTAAGGTTCAAACGGGGCTTCCTAATGCTTTTTCTCTGCTACTTCGCCTTTAATTCGACTTTAAATATTCTCAAAAAAATAAGTATATAAATGCTGGAAATTAACAATAATAATGTAAAATATAAGAATATTGTATTTATTTACTGTAAACTTACCTCGATACAAAATGTGACTAAACTTTACAATTTAGTCCTTTACTTTTTCTTTTCCCCGATCTACTCCTGAATTTCGTTCTCCTTGATCTATAATAGCAATTTTAACTTATTTAATATTCGCATTTATCAAAACAGTCCTTTACTCAAACTTTGGAAAAATTACATTTTTACCCCTAAACTTTTGCATATTTACACTTTTACCCCAAATCTCGTAAATTAAACTTCAACCTATTTTCTTATGTTTTATGACATGCTGATCATTTTTTCCTTCTATGGCAGCATCAAATTCATACTCTAACATGCACTTATGACTATTAGGTATTTTACCGATTAAGCCCTTTTACTCGTTTTTACCTAAAACCGAGTAGCACAAGTTGTCTAACATAATCTAAGATCTCATATTCTATCATAAAACATCAAAATAAACACTTTTCACCTATGGGTATTTTTCCAAATATGAACCCTAACTTAAATTATTGCTAGCATAAGCTTTATCGAGCTACCGAGACTCCGAAAACGTAAAGAACATTAAAAACGGGGCTTGGACTCACTTACTATCGAGCTTGAAAATTGAAGAAACCCTAGCTATGGAGAGAGCAAAATTCGGCAGCAACCATATGAGAAAGATGACCATTTTGTGTTATTTTTTCCCTTTTAATTTCATTTGATATCCAAATGACCAAAATGCCCCTCCTTACTAAACTTTTAAAAATTCCTTTCATGTCCTAATTTTGTCCATGAACTTAAAATTGGTCAAATTGCTATTTAAGACCTCCTAATTAATATTTCAAAGAAATTTCATACTAGAAACTTCTAGAATGCAAGTTTTGCAACTTATTCGATTTTGTCCCTAACTTCAAATTAAGCATTTTATGCATAGAATTTCATCACGAAATTTTCGCACAATCATGTAATCATATCATGAACCTCAAAATAATAATAAAATAAATTTTTCTACCTCGAATTTGTGGTTTCGTAACCACTGTTCCATTTAGGCCCTATTTCGGGATGTTACAGGAGAAGAATGGCTGATATTTTCCTTCATTTTACCTTTTTATTTTATTAATTAGCCAAATGACCAAAATGCCCTTAAGCCCTTTCTTTCAAATTTTATCCATACATGCCCATTTTTGTCCAAAAACTTAGAAATTGGGAAAATTGATCTTTAAGACCTAATTAATAATCTAAAGTAATTTCGTACAAATTGCTTCTAAAATCCAAGTTTTGAAACTTATTCAATTTGGTCCATATTTTTCAATTGGACAGCATACTCATAAAATTTCTTCATGAAACTTTAACACATGCATATTTTCATATTCTAGGCCTCATAATAATCATAAAATAATTATTTCAACGTTAGATTTGTGGTTTCAAAAACACTATTTCGACTAAGCCCTATTCTAGATGTTACATTTCTCCCCCTTAGGGACTTTCGTCCTCGAAAGTCTTACCAGTAAATAGGTTTGGATATTGGCTTCTCATGGTTTCTTCTGGCTCCCATGTAGCCTCTTCCACACCATGTCGATGCTATAAAACTTTTACCAAGGCTACATCTTTATTTCTCTGTTGTTTTACCTCACTAGCCAAAATCTTGACCGGTTCCTCACCATAGGTCATGTCCAATCTAATTTCAATCTCTGTCGGTGAAATCACATGAGAGGGGTCTGATCGATATTGCTTTAACATAGATACATGGAACACATCATGAATCTTTTCCAGTTCTGGTGGCAATGCCAAGTGATAGGCTAATAATCCAACTCTTTCAGTGATCTCGTATGGTCCGATAAATCGCGGACTCAATTTGCCTTTTCGGCCAAATCTCAATACCTTTTTCCATAGAGATACTTTCAAGAATACTCTATCTCTGACTTGAAATTTGATCTCTTTTCTTTTCAGATCAACATAGGACTTTTGTCTATCCGATGCGATTTTAAGCAGTCGCGTATCATTTAACCTTTTCTTCAGTTTCCTTGATCAGATCAACTCCATGAATCTGACTCTCTTTGAGTTCTGTCCAATACAATGGAGTTCGGCACTTTCTGCCATACAAGGCTTCATAAGGTGCCATCTTCAAACTCGTTTGGAAACTATTGTTGTAGGCAAACTATACCAATGGCAGATATTTTTCCCAGCTACCCTAAAATTCGAGGATATAACATCACAACATATCCTCAAGAATCTGAATCATCTGCTCAGATTGACCATCGGTCTGCGGGTGAAAAGTTGTGGTAAAGTTCAACTTGGTACCTAGGGCTTCTTGTAGTTTCTTCTAAAAACTCGAAGTGAATTTCGGTCTCTACCTGAAATGATCGACAATGGTACCCCGTGTAACCTCATAATCTCAGATATATACAAGTCAGCCAACTTATCAAGTAAATAATCTGTCCTTACCGAGATAAAATGAGCTGACTTCGTCAACTTATCCACCACAACCCATATAGCATTTTTCTTTTTCGGGGTTAATGGTAATCCTGTCACGAAGTCCATAGTAATTCTGTCCCACTTCCATTCGAGGACCATCATAGGCTGTATTAAACCCGAAGGTACTTAATGTTCAGCTTTGACTTGCTGGCATATCAGACATTTCGATACAATTTCGGAGATGTCTCTCTTCATGTCGTTCCACCAGTACATTTTCTTCAAATCATCATACATCTTGGTACTTCCCGGATGAATAGATAAACGACTATCATGTGCTTCTTACAAGATTTTCTGAATAATTTCATCATTCTTCGGTACACAAACTCTGCTTCTGAGCATCAAGCATCCATCAGAATCGATTTGAAAATCTATTTCGATACCCGACTCACATTGAATTCTTTTAGCTCGCAGGTCACTATCATTAGTCTGAACATCATAAATTTCCTGAAGAAATGTCGACCTAGCCTCTAACTCTATCAAGACCGAACCATCCTTAAACAATGCCAATCGAGCATTCATGGCCCTCAATGCAAACAAAATTTCCTACTTAATGCGTTGGCGACTACGTTTGCCTTTCCTGGGTGGTAATCGATGATCAGCTTGTAGTCTTTAATTAATTCTGACCATCTCTGCTATCTCAGATTCAATTCTTTTTGAGTCATCAAATACTTCAAACTCTTGTGGCCTGTGAATATACGACAGGTCTCACTATATAAATAATGCCTCTAAATTTTCAAGGCAAAAACAATGGCAGCAGGCATCGTGCGTCGGGTAATTCTTCTTGTGCGGCTTCAACTGCCGTGAAGCATAGGCTATCACCTTGCCATCTTGCATAAGTACACAAACTAGTTCATTTAAGGATACATCGCTGTAGACCACAAACTCTTTTCCCGAATTGGGTAATACTAGAACTAGAGCTTCCATCAGCAATGTCTTCAACCTCTAAAAACTCTACTGACACTTTTCTGACCATTCGAACTTAACGTCTTTCTGTAGCAACCTTGTCATTGGGTCGTTATCATGGAGAATCCTTTCACAAATCTTCGGTTGTAACTAGCTAAACCTAAAAAGCTTCTAACCTCGGTTACATTTTTAGGTGGTTTCTATTCAAAAATAGCAGAGATCTTACTTGGATCAACTCGAATGCCATCACCCAAAATAATATAACCCAAAAACCCTACTTCATGGAGCCAAAACTCACTCTTGCTAAACTTAGCATACAATTGTTTTTCTCGTAAAGTCTGCAACACAATTCTCAGATGCTTTACATGCTCTGTCTCATCCTTGGAATAAATCAAAATGTCGTCAATTAACACAACGACAAACTTGTCCAAGTATGGCTGAAATATCCTATTCATTAGGTCCATAAATACGACCGGTGCATTCGTCCACCCAAACGGCGTGCCAAGACATTCATAATGGCCATACCTCATTCTGAAAGTTGTCTTAGGCATGTTTGATTCCTTAACTCACAATTGATAGTAGCCGGATCTCAGGTCTATCTTGGATAGTACAGTGTCTCCCCTCAGCTGGTCGAACAAATCATTAATCCTTGGAAAAGGATACTTATTCTTGATAGTTACCTTGTTCAATTGCCGATAATCTATACATAAACTCATCGAACCATCTTTCTTCTTTACAAATAATAGGGGAGCACCCCAAGGTAAAAAGTTTAGCCTTACAAAGCCTTTATCCATAAGCTATTGCAACTGTGCTTTTAACTCTTTCAGTTCGGTTGGTGCCATCCTGTACGGAGCAAAAACTCGTCTCCAAAAACTTGAGCATTCTTTTTATGACTTCAGCAAGCATTTAGGGGCACACTGCCAAGACACACGCCTGTGTGCTAGGCTGTCTACCCGTGTGTTTACTATCATGCATTCTGACTTAAAAATTTTGTGCTGGGGACACACGGCCATACCACACGCCCATGGGGCTATCCGTGTGTCACACACGGCCTAGACACATGCCCGTGTGTCTACCCGTGTGGACCTTATTAGGCTATTTTTCAAGCCTTTGGTCACCCTCTAACATCCATACACACTTATAGGTTTTAATAATATTTAGCATGGCCTAATTATACTTTTAAATGACCTTGATAAACCTCATTGCATGTAAACCTCGTCTCACTAGTTTTACACATGCTAGATTATCCCTTTTATATTAAGGATTTCTATATCTTATAACACTTTTAAGATTGACTCATTATTATAACTCATTGCCAATTATGGCCTAGCCATCCCATGTGATTTGGTCACACTACATGTATCTAAATGTGGTATACTATATTTCATCCTCACTAGAATAATTGAACATAAACATGCACAAATTTGTAGGTCATAACCTACATCAAAATGAGCCAATTCCCATGGCCATCTACTAGTGAATATGTATACATTTACAAGCCTTCATATCGGCAAATCAAATGACACTTATAACAAAATAATAAAATCCCTATACAAGCCATTGAACAAAATAAAAGTATCTATATACCAAAGCTGGACAAGATGATAGTGTGTTGACTCTCCAATCGTCTTCTAATTTCTACGAGTCCTCGAGCTCAGTAAGATAGGGAAAAGAGAGGGGTAAGCATTTACATGCTTAGTAATCCCGAATAACTGGAAAGTAAAGTTACTGATTAATTAGCATACAACCATATTATGCAATATAACCAACAAGCATCAAATGGTTTCCCTATCAAATGCACTCAATCAACAGGTTAGTCTCATAACAACATATTATGAAATTTTTCTTAGATGAGCTTATTACCCAACATTTTCAATTTTCATACCTCATGTTAATCACGTTGAGCTTTTCAAAAATCTCGATGGATTATCCATTTACCATCAAGTCATAAGAGCGATCATCTTGTGTGTGCACTCCCGCGAACCTCACATCTTACGGTGGGATTACCAGTCCAGGCTAAATCCCCCGTAATATAAACTCATTGGGTGAAGTCGGGATTACTAGTCCAGGCTAAATCCCTTGTGGTGACAAACACCCTTAATGAGCTCGAATCTGAATTACCAGCCCAGGCTGAATTCAGACCCTAGTCGGATTACCCGTCCGGGCTAAATCCATAATGCACACATATTCTTCGGGAGGCTTAATCACTCAAGGAACACCCGTTCGGGCTAGATCCTTTCTATATTGAAATCAACGGATTACCCGCTCGAACTAAATCCTTTTCTGCAACACATGCAGGATCCCAAGTCATATAAGCCATGGTTTATCCATCGAATTTCCCTTTTTGACTTCAACCGGGACATCTAATATCATGTCATTATTATTAACACATTTCATGGATTTTCATACCATCGTTACAACTTATTATCACACATTCATAATACATGCAATTAAGCATATTAAGAGTTTACTTTAAGTTATTCAAACTTACCTGGTACTCGTTTCGGTTTCGCGTTTCGGTTATTTCGAAACCTTTCGTTTTCATCGATCAACTTCTGGAATTTGTTCATCGGGGTCTATAACAATAAAAATGAATTATCAATGCCTCACATTATTCTTTTCGAGCCTAAATCTCACCTCAGGTAAAATGTCCGTTTTACCCCTAGCCTTTTACATTATTTACGATTTAGTCCCTAGGCTCGTATGATGAAATGCATGAGATTTAAACATTATACAAGCCTAGCCGAATGTTTTTTCCTCTTATGGCAGCCCACATTTTCCATTATTTCACATTTCTATCACATATTTTTTACCTTTTGCAAAAAGGTCCTTTTAGGGGTTTTTCATCAAAATCACTAAGGAAAAGATGTTTAACACACATCCAACTTTTGTATTCCTCCATAAATCATCAAAGAATAAACATGTCACACATGGTTCACTTTACATACATGAACCCTAACTCAAAATATGGGTAGAAATGGAGAGAGTAAGCTACCAAGATTTCAAAAATACGAAGAATATTAAAAACAAGGCTAGAGATCACTTACTATTGAGCTTGAAAATGTTGAAAACCCTAGCTATGGAGGCTTGAGAAATTCAGCTTGTACAAGGAAGAAGAATTGTGACAACCCGAATTAGGGCCTAATCAGAATAGTGGTTTTGTGACCACAAATCCAAGATAGAAATAATTGTTTTATAATTATTTTGAGGTTTATGATATGATTTCATGATTGAGTGAAAATTTCATGATAAAATTCCATGCATTAAGCGTTTAAGTTGAAATTAGGGACTAAATCGAATAAATTACAAAACTTGTGTTCTAGAAGTTTTTAGTATGAAATTACTTTGGAATATTAATTAGGAGGTCTTAAATAGTAATTTGACCAATTTCTACGTTTATGGACAAAAATTGGACATGGATGGAATTTTTGGCAAGTTTAGCAGTAAGGACATTTTGGTCATTTGCATATTAAATGAAATAAAATGGGAAAAATAACACAAAAATTGTCATCTTCTCAATTAGTTGCTGCCGAATTTTGCTCTCCTCCATAGCTAGGGTTTCTTCAACTCTCAAGCTTCATAGTAAGTGATTTCAAGCCCCGTTTTTAATGATTTTTATGTTTTTGAAATCCCGGAAGCTCGATTTAGCTTATGTTAGCAATAATTCATCCTAAGGTTCATATTTGGAAAAACACCCATCGGTGAAATCTGTGTATTTTGGTGTTTTATGATAGAATATGAGGTTTTAAATTATTTTAGACAACTTGTACTACTCAGTTTTGAGTGAAAACGAGTAAAAGGGATTAATTGGTAAAAATACCTAATGTTCATAAGTATATGTTAGAGTGAGAATTTGATGTTTCCATAGAAGAGAAAAATGTTTAGCATGTCATAAAACATAAGAATAAGGACTGAAATTAAATTTCTGAGCCTAGGGGAAAAATCATAATTTTGTAAAAGTTAGGGGCAAAAACGTAATTTTACCATAATGTGATTTTTGGATTGAAATAAATAGTATGAGTGTTAAATGTGCTAAATGTGTTGTTATAGATCAAGAAATACGTGGAATCGATCGTGATCGGGGAAAAGAAAAGCTTTCGAACTAAATTATAATATTTCTAAAGTTTGCACCGAGGTAAGTTCGTACATGAATAATTTATCGATTTTTTTTATGTTATTTTATGTTGTTATCGTATGAATTGGTGACTGTCCGTAGAATGATTAAATGATGGAAATTTGTAAATTTAATTAGATTATGAATAAGTGTTAACAGTGAAAAAGGAAAGAATTTTCCGGTTGAACCTTCGGAACAGGAACAATACGAATAACCCATTGTGAATACACGTGTGTAGTAATAAGTGCAGGCTACTATGTGTACCATACTATTAAGTCGCATGTGTAGTACTAAGTGCAGGCTACTATGCGTACTCAATGACCTCGATCACGTGTGTAGTACTAAGTGCAGGCTACTATGCGTATCAGATAGCTTCGGCTATAAGTGTGGAAAGGGGGAAATATGTGTAAACAATGGTATATTTGTTCTTTTTTCGTTGTGTTCAACGGGGAAAATCGATAAAGTGGTAATATGTGAAAGTTATTATAAGGTGGATATGTGCAAATTTATGTTTATGAAAATTTAGGAGCTATGTGCTCGATAATTGAGTGAATTCTGGTATAACAAAAAGGACTAGGTGAAATTATGCAAGAATGAATGTTAGAAATAAAATAGTGTTGGATAGCAGCAGTTACATGATTTTAAAAATTTACCAAAAATCGTGAAAGTTAAATAAAAATGAAAATGATATATGAAAATAAATCTTAATGAGTCTATTTTCACATAAAAGAAATAGGGGAAGCAAACGAATTATATATTGTGTGATATTTGAATTCTTGTGAAACAGGGTCTGAATGAATTTGAGATCCCTTGTTCTGACTTTATAAATGCACCATAAATTGTACAAAAATTATTAAGAGTCATACCTTACATTCATGGATTTCTTATTGAGTCTATTTTTAGGTGAAAGAAACAGAATGATCGTTGGAATTCTGTACAGGAAGAAATTTGGTTCGTAGTGCACAGGGGTCAGAGTAGTCGTACCCTAAAACAGGGGAGACTTTAACTAATAAACTATACTAATTGTCCCAACCAAAAATTCTAGAAAAAAATTAGTAAGTAGAAATATGAGTCTAGTTTCAGGAAAAATTTATGGAATTGGATTTTGAGTTTTTTAGCTTGAGATATGATTTTTTTAAAACCAGGACTCCAAAAAATAGCCTGTCCTGAATATGTGATTATATACTAGTATGACTGTTTTACTTTGATAAATTGAATATCAATTTCGTACTTACTTGCTAAGCTATATGCTTACCTTCTTTTCTTTTTCTTGTCTTATAGAATTACTAAGCCAGCTCGAGATTTGGAGATCGTCGGAGACCCATCCACACTATCAATACTTTTTGGTACTTTGTAAACACTATTTTGGAATTATGGCATGTAAAGAGGGCTGAATCATTTTGTTATATGTCATAATTAATTTTTTTTAAATATTACTTTTCAAAATTTGATAATTTACTTGTACTTATGTAGATTTGTTAATGTTATCTATTTTGTTCAAGCTAGAGGAATTAATTATGTAAGATCAGGTAAATGTGTGATTTCATGTTTTCGTGATCTGTAATATTCTGTACCTTGTTCCGGCTTAGAACATGGGTAAGGGGTGTTACATTTATTAGTATCAGAGCTGAGATTTAGGCAATTCTCGAATTTACATACTGTGTGTGGAAGTCTATCTATACATGCCATAATTATATTATGATAGTGTGATGACTCCTGACAATTTAAATTGTATTTTTATATAGTAAATGGATCTCGAGCGAGCTGTAGCTGATGATGTAGAAAGTAATGCACCGGCTCCCGCACAAGAGACTGTGCCAGTTGAGAGCAGGCATGAGACACATGATCAGGGAGATGGGGCCCGGGAAGCCTTTCTCCATATGATGAGTAATTGGTACACAGAATTTGTTCGGGCAAATCCGAACGCTCAGCCTCCTCCACCCCCTCCTATTCCTCAACCAGTTCCCGTAGTTCCTCAAGGTGCCGAAATGGTAAGATTGAGCAAACCCCCAGTTGATAAAATTCAAAAGCAAGGGGCTGAAGACTTTAGGGCTAATATAGATGATGATCCCGAGAAAGCAGAGTTCTGGCTTGAAAATTCTATCAGGGTATTCGATGAGCTTTCTTGCACTCCCGAAGAATGTTTGAAATGTTCTATATCATTATTAAGGGATTCGACATATCATTGGTGAAAGACACTGGTATCTGTGGTTCCGAAAGAAAGGGTTACATGGGATTTCTTCCAAGAGGAGTTTAGAAAGAAGTATACAAGCCAGCGGTTCATTGATCAAAAACGGAAAGAGTTCTTTGAGCTGAAACAAGGTAGAATGTTTGTGGTAGAATATGAATGTGAATTTGTCAGACTCAGCGAGTATGCCCAGGAGTGTGTGTCCACCGAAGCTATTATGTGTAAGAGGTTCGAGGATGGGCTAAATGAAGACATCAAGCTACTAGTTGGATTTTAGAGTTGAAAGAGTTTTTGGTATTGGTCGATCGAGCTTGTAAAGCTGAAGAACTGAGCAACGAGAAGAGAAAAGTTGTGAATGAAGCCAGAGATGCAAGAAAGAGGCCAATGAGTAAGTCATTCCAATCTCAGTCAAAGAAGTCTAAAGAAATGAATCCTCGATTGACTATTTCAACTGGACATTCGTATCGGGATCGTGGGAGATCATATTTGGGTTCTAAAGCTCAAGCTACTTCAATGGCGAGTGGAGGTAATGTGAGATCTAATAGACCCGAGTGCCAGTAATGTGGTAAACAACATTTTAGGGAGTGTTGGACGATTAGCCGGGCTTGTTTCAAATGTGGTTCCCAAGAACATTATATTAAGGATTGTCCAAAAAGGGTTGAAGAAGAAAAATTTCAGAGTGCCAGACAGACTAGTGCTACTAATAGAGGTAGACCTCTGAGAAATACTGGAAGTGGAGCTAGCAGTCGAAGTGTGACAAAGGAATCAACTGGGAGACCGGAAGCTAGAATACCTGCTAGAGCTTATGCCATACATGCTCGGGAAGAGGCGTCATCTCCTGATGTGATCACTGATATATTTTCTCTTTATGATACTATTGTCATTGCATTGATTGATCCCAGATCTACTCATTCTTATGTTTGTGTGAATTTGGTATCTAGTAAGATTTTTCCTGTAGAATCTACTGAATTTGTGATTAAAGTGTCAAACCCTTTAGGCAAATATGTGTTAGTAGATAAGGTTTGCAAAAATTGCCCTTTGGTGATTCAAGGTCTTCATTTTTCAAGCTAATCTAATGTTGCTACCATTTGTGAGTTTGATGTCATTTTGGGTATGGATTGGTTGATACTACATGATGCTAGAGTAAATTGCGCATGAAAACTCTTGAGTTGAAATGTGAAAATGGTGAAATTCTTGGTGGAAACAAATGAATCAAATAAATTTCCTATGGTGATTTCAGTATATGTCCGCTTTCAATGATATATGCGAAAAGGGTGTGAAGCTTATCTTGCTTATGTATTAAATACTAAAATGTCTGAGTCGAAGCTTGAATCAGTACCGGTAGTCTGCGAGTTCCCGAATGTATTTCCAGAAGAATTACCGGGATTGCCTCCGATCAGAGAGGTAGAGTTTGCTATTGATTTATTACCTAGAACTGCACCAATTTTGATCTCTCCATACAGAATGGCTCCGACTGAATTGAAAGAATTAAAAGCTCAGTTGCAAGAGTTAACAGATAAGAGGTTTGTGAGGCCGAGTTTCTATCCTTGGGGTGCCCCTGTGTTGTTTGTAAAGAAAAAGGATGGATCTATGAGACTTTGTATTGACTATCGACAGCTCAACAAAGTGACCATAAAGAACAGGTATCCGTTGCTGAGAATTGATGATTTGTTTGACCAGTTAAAAGGGGACACAGTATTTTCAAAGATCGATTTGAGATCCGATTACTATCAGTTGAGAGTTAAAGAGTTACATGTGCCAAAAATCGCTTTCAGAACGAGGTATGGACATTACGAATTCCTTGTGATGCCTTTCGATTTAACCAATGCTCCGGCTATCTTTATGGATTTGATGAATCGAATCCTTCGGCCATACTTGGATAGGTTTGTGGTTGTGTTCATAGATGATATCCTGATTTATTCTCGAAACGAGTCTGAGCATGCGGAACATTTAAGAATGGTATTACAGATTTTAAGAGAAAAGAAATTGTTTGCTAAATTCAGTAAAAGTGAATTTTGGCTTCATGAAGTCGAATTTTTAGGACATGTAGTTTCGGGTGATGGTATTCTGGTCGATCTGAGCAAAGTTTCGACAATTATTAATTGGAAACCGCCAAAGGATGTATCTGAGGTTAGAAGCTTTTTGGGCTTAGCTGAATATTATCGACGCTTTGTCGAGGGATTTTCGATGATCGCCTCTCCTATGACTAAGCTGTTGCAAAAGAATGTTAAGTTCAATTGGACTGAAGAATGTCAACAAAGTTTTGACAAGTTGAAAGAGTGGTTGACCAAAGCACCAGTGCTAGTGCAACCCGAGTCGGGGAAAGAATTTGTGATTTATAGTGACGCGTCACCAATTGGTCTTGGTTGGTTTTAATGCAAGAAGGTAAAGTAGTAGCTTATGCCTCAAGACAGCTGAAATCGCATGAGAAGAATTACCCGACGCATGATTTAGAGTTGGCCGCCATTGTCTTTGCTTTGAAGATTTGGCGTCATTATTTATACGGTGAGAAATGTCGAATCTTTACTGATCACAAAAGTTTGAAATATTTGATGAATAAAAAAGATTTGAATTTACGACAATGGAGATGGCTTGAATTATTAAAGGATTATGAATTAATAATTGATTATCATCCCGGGAAAGCGAATGTAGTCGCAGATGCCTTAAGTAGAAAATATTTGTTTGCTTTGAGAGCTATGGGTACAGATTTGGCTATGTCTGATGATGGTTTGATTTTGGCCGAGTTAAGAGTTAGGCCGCTATTTCTTCAGCAAATTTGTGAAGCTTAGAAGAATGACAGTGAATTGCGAGCCAAGCGAGCTCAGTGTGAATTGGATTGTAACTCAGATTTTCGAATCAGACCAAAGGATTGCTTAATGTTCCGTGATTGAGTATGTGTACCGAAAGATGCTGAGTTGATTTTGAAGATTTTACATGAGGCACACAGTGGTTGTTTGCAAGTTCATCCTGGTAGTACGAAAATGTACAACGATCTGAAGAAAATATATTGGTGGAATGGTATGAAGAGAGATATCTCTGAGTTTGTAGCAAAATGCTTGATTTGCCAACAAGTGAAAGCTGAACACCAAGTACCTTCAGGTTTACTTCAACCAGTGATGATTCCCGAGTGGAAATGGGACAGAATTACGATGGATTTTGTGAGAGGGTTGCCTTTGACTCTGAAAAAGAAAAATGCCATCTGGGTAATAATTGACAGACCAACTAAATCAGCTCATTTTATTCCGGTATGTACGAACTATTTTCTTGATAAGTTGGTTGAATTATATATTTCTAAAATTGTAAAATTACACAGAGTACCTATGTCTATTATTTCGGACAGAGATCCGAGACGAGGTTTTGGAAAAAGTTGCAAGAAGCTTTGGGTACGAAATTGAATTTCAGTACCGCATTTCATCCACAAACTGACGGTCAATCCGAAAGAGTAATTCAGGTACTCGAGGATATGCTCCGATGTTGTGTTTTAGAATTTCAAGGCAGTTGGGAGAAATATTTACCTTTGGTCGAATTTGCCTACAACAACAGTTTTCAATCGAGCATACAGATGGCATCGTACGAAGCATTGTATGGTCGCAAGTGTCGGACTCCTTTGTATTGGACCAAGCTCAGTGAGAAACCGATTCACAAGTTGATTTGATTAGAGAAACTGAAGAGAAAGTGAAAGTGATTCGTGATTGTCTGAAAGCTGCTTCAGATCGACAAAAGTCATATGTAGATTTGAAGAGAAAAGAGATCGAGTTCCAAGTGGGTGATAAAGTTTTTCTAAAGGTATCTCCGTGGAAGAAAATTTTAAGGTTTGGCCGAAAAGGCAAGTTGAGTCTGCGTTTCATTGGGGCCTTATAAGGTTATTGAAAGAGTTGGACCAGTGGCTTATCGGCTAGCCTTGCCAACTGAGTAGGAAAAGATTCATAATGTGTTTCATGTGTCGATCTTCATGACGTTACCGTTACGATCCTTCATATGTGATTCCTCTAATGTAAATTGAAATTCGACCGGATATGACCTATGAGGAGGAACCAATAAAAATTTTGGCTCAGGAAATTAAACAGTTGAGAAATAAAAGTATAGCCTTAGTGAAAGTATTATGGCACAGACATGGAATAGAAGAGGCTACGTGGGAACCTGAGGAAGCTATGAGGAAACAGTACCCGAACCTCTTTACCGGTAAGATTTTCGGGGACGAAAATCCCTAAAGGGGGGAGAATTGTGACAACCTGAATTAGGGCCTAATCAGAATAGTGGTTTTGTGACCACAAATTTGAGATAGAAATAATTTTTTTATAATTATTTTGAGGTTTATGATATGATTTCATGATTGAGTGAAAATTTCGTGATGAAATTCTATGCATTAAGCGCTTAAGTTGAGATTAGGGACTAAATCGAATAAATTACAAAACTTGTGTTCTAGAAGTTTTTAGTATGAAATTGCTTTGGAATATTAATTAGGAGGTCTTAAATAGAAATTTGACCAATTTCTAAGTTTATGGACAAAAATTGGTCATGGATGGAATTTTTGGAAAGTTTAGTAGTAAGGACATTTTGGACATTTGCATATTAAATGAAATAAAATGGGAAAAATAACACAAAAATGGTCATCTTCTCAATTAGTTGCTGCCAAATTTTGCTCTCCTCCATAGCTAGGGTTTCTTCAACTTTCAAGCTTCATAGTAAGTGATTTCAAGCCCCATTTTTAATGATTTTTATGTTTTTGAAATCTCGGAAGCTCGATTTAGCTTATGTTAGCAATAATTCGACCTAGGGTTCATATTTGGAAAAATACCCATAGGTTAAATCTGTGTATTTTGGTGTTTTATGATAGAATATGAGGCTTTAAATTATGTTAGACAACTTGTGCTACTCGGTTTTGAGTGAAAACGAGTAAAAGGGCTTAATTGGTAAAAATACCTAATGTTCATAAGTACATGTTAGAGTGAGAATTTGATGTTTCCATAGAAGATAAAAATGTTTAGCATGTCATAAAACATAAGAATAAGGACTGAAATTAAATTTCTGAGCCTAGGGGAAAAATCGTAATTTTGTAAAAGTTAGGGGGCAAAAATGTAATTTTTCCATAATGTGATTTTTGGATTGAAATAAATAGTATGACTGTTAAATGACCTAAATGTGTTGTTATAGATCAAGAAATACGTGGAATCGATCGTGATCAGGGAAAAGAAAAGCTTTCGGACTAAATTATAATATTTCTAAAGTTTGCACCGAGGAAAGTTCGTACATGAATAATTTATCGATTTTTTTATGTTATTTTATGTAGTTATCGTATGAATTGATGACTGTCCATAGAATGATTAAATGATGGAAATTTGCAAATTTAATTAGATTATGAATAAGTGTTAACAGTGAAAAAGGAAAGAATTTTCCGGTTGAACCTTCGGAACAGGAACAATACGAATAACCCATTGTGAATACACGTGTGTAGTACTAAGTGCAGGCTACTACGTGTACCATACTGTTAAGTCGCATGTGTAGTACTAAGTGCAGGCTACTATGCATACTCAACGACCTCGATCACGTGTGTAGTACTAAGTGCAGGCTACTACGTGTATCAGATGGTGAGGTCACGTGTGTAGTGTCGAAACCTCTTTAAAAATGATGTTTAAAAAACAGGGATCGACTTTTGAAAGATGAAAATGGGAGTCGCCACCAATCTTTTAAAGTGTGATTGGATCACTTTATAAAATGTTTTGGTCTACGAAATTACGAGAAAACAGGTTCGGGAGTCAGTTACGTTCGAGGAAGGATTAGCACCCTCGTAACGCCCAAAATTGGTACCAAATTGAATAATTTTGTCTTAATGTCAGAAATTTGAAAGAATTTAGAAATGATATTTCCTTAAAATCGTAATATTTTAAATTAAAAGTATCAAGATTCATTCGTTTCAAAAGAGTACAAACATCACATACAACATAATTGGATACGATATCTTTAAACTTTCGTAACTGAAATCACCTTTTGATTTGTAAAACCCGTTTTAAAAGGATATTTTAGCTATTTAGACAAACGAGAAATCGCAACCCAGCATGTTAGGGCACTACTTCCCGAGTTCCTATATATCAAAACATTGCCTTATTTTTTTAAAAAAATCTTTTTTTTTTAAATTAAATGAGATATAATTTTGGTTTTAAAAGTAATGACATGTTTTGCATATTAAAAGAAATTGAATAAACTTAATTACAATATACATGTTTTATCATTTCATGCAAATATAGTATAATAGCATAAATTATATAATATACATTATCACTTTATGCATATATCATCATAAATGACATAAATGTTCATGCATTTACATGCAAGGCACGATATAATGCATAATAAATACAACAAATATAAATTGCAATATACATATATGATAATGTCTTATGCAAATCACCATAAATAATTAATTACATGCAAATATACAAAAACAAATGATATGTAAAAATTTAACCTACTATATCAAAATAAGAGAAAACTAAAAAAATAAATAAATTAAAATGTATGAAACATAAGTCCAATAAAAAAACAAGATATTTAGAAATATATTAAATAATATAAGATTGATAAAAGAAAACCCTTTTTTTATTTAAAATGATATATACATATATAAGTTGTACTATAAAGTATAATAATATACTAAATATTGATATTACACTTAAGAAAAATTTTAAATTGTATATAATTAATAAATAATAAAGTAATGTATACTTTATAATAAAATAAAGGTAATGTAAAGAAATATAATAAAATATAGTGTATAATATAATTTACAAATAAAATATATAATAATATAAATCATATAATAAATAATATAAAAATATATATAATAAAATTTATATAATAATATATAAAAAAGGAAAGATAAGTATTATAAGGATTACTATAAAATATGATATGTAATAAAAATATATAAATAAATATAATGAAATATAATATGATAAGGAATATATATACAGTAATAATAATAATAATGTAACAAATATTTCGCATAAATATAGTAAAATAAACAATATAAAAAATATATAACATATAATAAATTTATAAACATGTATATAATATTATAGATAATATAAATAAAATAATATATTATTATAAATAACTAATGTTTATTAAAAATACATATATAAGGTATTTTAAATAAATTAAATTAAATATATAAAAGGATTAAAATTAAATTTAATTAAGGAATTTAAGGTTAATTAAAAATAAATAAAGAAAACTGGGCCAAATTGGAACACGGACTAAAACCGAGGGACTCACTAGGTAACTTGCCCTAATCCCAAAACGACATCGTTTCTCCGAATGCAGTTTTAAAGTTACTATGAGGACTAAATTGAAACAACATTAGAACATTAGAGCTAAATTTTAAAAAAAATAAGATGAAATTATAACAAATTAAAAATGCGAGAGGACCAATTGGGCAATTAACCCACTTTACAGAAACACGAGGATCCTCCCCGGGTAATCGGGTCAACACGCGGATCCTTAGCTCTAATACGACGTCGTTTTAGGCTTATTGGATTAAGCTAAAACGGCGTCGTTCTATTAAGGCTATATAAGCCAAATTCCAGTTTTAAAATCATTTCGAAACCGGTTTTTTTTTTTTTAAAACTAAAAAAATTTCTCTGAGAGAGGGGAGAGGAAAGGCCCTCCAGGCTCTAGCCTCTGTTAGGCCAAGCTCCAGCCACCAGGCACACAAGTGCCCACGCGCCACCGTCAACGCCGCCATGTTCGACGGCCAGAAATCGAAACGTCTCGACTTCACGAAGAGATTTCAACGGTAAACTCTATCCTGATCTATTTTAATAATGTTTGCATGCTATTTAGAGAAGAGAAAAAAATAAAAGTAAAGATATATCACCTCTGTTCTTCAATAAATCACTGTGTTTATATTATATCTGTATGCTTTTTTCCCAAAAAAAACCCCCTTTACAGATTAGAAAAAAGGTTTTTATAGCTTTTCTGCAAATATTTACATTTTGGGGAAAGAAATCTTTGATTTCTTTCCATGTTCCTTTCTCTTTTTGCTGTGTTTCTTTCCCTTTGTGCAGGTGTTCGCGAGAATACCACGATGAGGGGATTTAGCAATCATGGACGAATGCTGACAATGGCATATCGGCGTTGATTCGGGCACCAATCACAGCCAGATTTGAGGCCTGGAATCTCGGCACTGACGGTGGGCAACTGAAACGTCGTGAGATGAACAAACGCATTAATTTTGGTGCGATACGAGGCTGATGTCGGTTGCGATTACGAGGAAGCTTTGCGGTGCAAACCCTAGCTAGGGTTTCTCAGAATCTGAAAATAGATTGGGCCAATTGGGCTAGCTTAGTCTGTATTGGGTCAAAAGAGTATTTTGGTTAGTTTAGGTATGGGTGTAATGGGGTCAAATGTAAATGGGTTTAGGTACTTGGACTGTTTATTGTAACTGGACTTTAATAAATAAACATTTATTTATTTATTTTATTTTCGGTTGTAATTATGGGTCCGGGCAGAAACGGGTCATTACAGCTGCCCCTGTTTGCTCATTGTCGTGTAATGATAACAGAGCAAAGACTATAAAAGGATCTGTTTTCCCCGGTCTAACCCAGTCTTTGAAATCTTTCTTCAAATGGTCTTCAACCTATCTGCAACTTCAGAGGTATTGGACCATAAATATGATAGCTTCAATTTGCTTCACTTGTAACTTTAGGAAGGCATTATCTGCTATCTTTAACCTGCTCCCTGCAAACTTAGGGATGCCATGTTGATATCCTCGACGTGTTCTCTGTCCATACAAAGACGCCAAGTTTGCTATCTTCGATCTACTCTCTGACAATATAGAGACGTCAAATCTGCTTCTTCGATCTGCTCTCTGACAATACAGAGATGCCAAATCTGTCATCTTGGATCTGCTTCGATGTAAACAAATGAAGGTCAAATCTGCTATGTCTTCGATCTGCTCCCCGCCTAATACAGAGATGTCAAATCTTCTTGGATCTGCTTCAATGAAGGTCAGATCTGCTGTGTCTTCGATCTGCTCCCCGTCTAATACAGAGATGCCAAATCATCTTGGATCTGCTTCAATAAAGGTCAGATCTGCTATCTTTGATCTGCTCCCTGTATCATACAGAGATGCCAAATCATCTTGGATCTGCTTCAATGAAGGTCAGATCTGTTGTGTCTTCGATCTACTCCCCGTCTAAAACAGAGATGCCAAATCATCTTGGATCTGCTTCAATGAAGGTCAGATCTACTGTCTTTGATCTGCTCCCCGTATAATACAGAGATGCCAAATCATCTTGGATCTGCTTCAATGAAGGTTAGATCTGCCGTGTCTTCGATCTGCTCCCCGTCTAAAACAGAGATGCCAAATCATCGTGGATCTGCTTCAATGAAGGTCAGATCTGCTGTGTCCTCGATCTGCTCCCCGTCTAAAACAGAGATGCCAAATCATCTTAGATCTGCTTCAATGAAGGTCAGATCTACTGTCTTTGATCTGCTCCTCGTATAATACAGGGATGCCAAATCATCTTGGATCTGCTTCAATGAAGGTCAGATCTGATGTCTTTGATCTGCTCCCCGTCTAATACAGAGATGCCAAATCATCTTGGATCTGCTTCAGTGTAAATACTTGAAGGTCAGATCTGCTATGCTTTAGCCTGTTACCCTACTTCTTAGGGGGTCAAGGCGCATCAATCTTCATTGTCCCTTGAAGGACAAAACCTGTGTAATGTGCATGAGTTCATGCCTAATGATTAGGATGCTATGATCGAAATGAGTCAAATGCTCCTAATTAAACCTGTTATAATGCAAAATGAATATGACCCCTATTCTAAACATCACTACGCATTCCTTCGTCGAAGTTTATCCTTATTCCTCTCGAAGTATCATCCCTACTCAGCCTGTGGGTTTGTACCATTCTTCAAATGCTATGACCCACCAAAATGTTGTAAGATGATCCTTTCTTAGGATCGAATCGTTTGATTTGTCCAATCAAAGAATTTCCTTGAGTTCTTTCGAACCTCACTTACGTGAATTCCTCGAACAATTGTTCTGTTTTAGTTTCTTGTATTATCTAGAAATTTCCAAAGTAATGAGCAAAACTTCATTTGTGAAAATTATTTAGTTCATCTATCATTATTTTAATGCAACATACTTTAAGAATAATGGAAGATGAATTTAATCTTGAGAATAAAGAATTTGTAAAAAAATACAAAGGAAGTTAATCTGATAGCCTATCCTTGAGAAGAAAGAGAATCTAAAGATAGCAAACAAGACAAGAGTTAGATGCCCTAGATATCGCCGCTTGAGCGTCTATACACCAGCTCCATGAAGATTTTCTTGAGTTCAACATGTGTTTAAAAGATCCAAAGTACTTTGTTGATGCCCCGATATGCAACGCGCTTTGCTCTTCGTTGAATAGCAAGATTACCGTGTGCTCTTCAAAATTTGAGCTGCCCTTTCGGGTTTTCAACTCAAAACTCCTTTGGTCACAAGGCGCCCTTTGCGGGTTTTCACCTTGGCCTCTCCAATTTTTTTTTACTTTTTTTCGAAAACTCAAGGCTCCCTTTGCAGGTTTTCACCTTAGGTTCTCCTCTCCTTTAGACAAAGTACTTTTTGACTGAGTCTGAATTTACTGGATTGGGTAAACTCTTCCCATCCATTTCCATTAAGATCAACGCACCCCCAGAGAAGGCCTTCTTCATGACATACGGCCCTTCCCAATTCGGCATCCATTTTTCTCTAAAGTCCTTCTGAATGGGAAGGATCTTTTTCAACACAAGATTCCCCTCATGGAATTCTCTTGGTCGCACTTTCCTATCATAAGCCCACATCATTCGCTTCTAATACATCTGACCATGACGAATAGCCCTTAGCCTCTTTTCCTCAATCAAGTTCAACTGATCATATCGCGATTGTATCCATTTAGCCTCATCCAACTTTATTTCTGACAAGACCCAGAGAGACGGATCTCTACTTCAATAGGTAACACTGCTTCCATCCTATAAACCAATGAGAAAGGAGTTGCCCCTGTAGAAGTTCTAACAGACGTTCGATAAGCTAAGAGTGCAAACGGTAATTTCTCATGCCAATCTCTGTAGGTTTCAGTCATTTTTCCCACTATCTTCTTGATGTTTTTGTTGGCTGCTTCTACTGCCCCATTCATTTTTGGGCGATACGGAGAAGAGTTATGATGCTTAATCTTGAACTGACTACAAACTTCTGCTATCATTCTGTTGTTCAATTTCAATGCATTGTCTAATATGATCCTTTCAGGCATCCCATACCGACAAATAATCTTCTTCTCCAAGAATCAACTTACAGCCGACTTAGTAACATTCGTATAAGAAGCAGCCTCTACCCACTTCGTGAAGTAATCAATGACCACAAAAAAAAAGCGATGCCCATTTGAAGCTTTTGGTGATATTGGCCCGATGACATCCATGCCCCACATGGAAAAAGGCCATGGAGAAATCATAACATGTAGAGGTGAAGGTGGTACATGAATCTTATCTCCATAAATCTGACATTTATGGCATTTCTTGGCGTAGTTGATACAATCCCCTTCCATGGTAGACCAATAATATCCAAACCTCATGATTTGTCTAGCCATCGTGAAACCATTAGCGTGCGTCCCACAAACACCCTCGTGAACTTCTTCCAAGATTAACTTAGCTTCCACGGCGTCAATACATCTCAACAGTACTTGGTCCTTTCTTCTTTTGTACAAGATGTCCCCATCCGAAACGTAATCGTAGGCTAATCTTCTTAAAGTTCGTTTATCATTTTCAGTTGCTTGTTCTAGGTATTTACGATCTCTCACATATCGCAATATATCCTGATACCAAGGGTTATCATCCTTTTCTTCAATGTTACAACAGTGAGCTGGAGCCTTAAAGATACTCATCTAAATGGGTCTCATCTCTTCCTCTTTATTCACTTTAATCATTGAAGCCAAGGTTGCTAGAGCATCTGCCATTTGGTTTTCGTCTCGCGGGATATAGTTAAAAGTGATAGGACCAGGCAAAAATATCCTTGAATTCACGTAGCAACTCAATCAGTCCTTGCCTTGTGTCTTTGGCAATAATTTGTGCCAATTTTCACCTTTTTCCCTTCGTCTAGGGCTACATTCTCTACTGCCTCTTTCTCATGTGGCATGATTTGTTTCTCCTCCTGTTTTACCATCCTCAACAGATCCAAAGACACATCACAATCCTGGGCATCCTCAAAATCCTGAGATTCCTCTAAACACATGTCTTGCTCGCGAGAGAAATCAGGATTTGTAATATTAGTGCTCATGTCATTGATATCTAGGGATATGTAAAGTATATAGAATATACAAAGAATGAATGAATTTAAGAATGATTATTTATGTACTATGAATGAAAGAATAAGAATTGTCAAAATTTTAACGGAATTTTGGTTGATAAAAATGAAACAATACTCGTTGAATTGATAAAAGTTATGTTTTATTAAAAAGATAATAAATGATCCTAAGCCCATTTCACAAATGTAATTCTATTACTCCTAGGCTCTAGAATAATAAGAATGTTTCGAGAATTACTCTGAAAAATTCCTAAAGACTATAGGAAATTCCTCCGCAGTCCAATTGTTCAGAGAGCTTCCCGATTCGTAAGGGCGAATGCCCTCAAGGTTTCCTTGCTTTGATCCTTCCTCTTGTATAGCATTAACTTGATGACTTCCTTCAATGAGTAACCCTCTCAATATGAAATTTTGGGATATTGGAGGGAATGTCATCGGCTCCCACTCCACTTCTCTTCTATTAAAGCGTGCCCTTCTTCGCTCTTGGCGCTTCTCAATTTTCTTCCTTCTTTGCTTATAATCTGGTTTGAAACCTAGACCAAAGCAATCCCTTTTCTCTTTAAGTTCTAGGATTTGAGTCCCTCCTTGTAGGTATTTCCCTAATCCTTTTCCTGGTAAGGCTCCCCTTCTCGCCATCATTTGTAGAGTCATCCTCGTAGCTCTTGCTATATTGGGCACCAGTAGCTCACTCCCTTCTGAAATGAAGGTTGCATTTACGAATTCTAAAGAGCGAAAGGAACACTTAATAGATTCTTCGTTTGTCTCGACATAAGGGGCCTTGCTAGTAACTGCAGCTATAATATCCTCCTCCGCATTGATAGTTACTAACCGTCCATCCGTTACTAACTTCAGTTTCTGGTGCAACGATGAGGATACCGCTCCTCCTGAATGTATCCATGGCCTGCCCAATAAGCAGTTGTATGAAGGTTTGATGTCCATCACAAGAAATCTACTTCGTATATATTCGGCCCGATTTCCAAAGGGATGTCAATCCTTCCATCACCTTCCTTTCTATGCCGTCAAAGGCTCTTACCACATTCTGAAATGTCTTCATATGAGAATCGTCAATGGGTAATCTATTCAGTGTGGACAACGGTAGAACATTCAAGGCTGATCCATTATCGACAAGCACAATCGGAAGTGTGTACCCCCTGCATCGAGTAGTAATGTGTAAGGCCTTGGTTAACCCCCTGCCCCCCAGTGGAATTTCATCATCATTAAAGTAGATGAAATTATCATCACTTATGTTATTCACCAACCGGTCCAACTTGTTAATAGATATGTCATGAGTGACATATGTTTCGTTAAGCACCTTCATGAATACCTCCCTATGCGCCTCAGAACTCAATAGTAGAGCCAATACTGATATGCGAGCCGACTGCTTATGCAACTGCTCGACCACGCTATACTCACTATGCTTAAGGAACTTTAGAAATTCCTTAGCCTCCTCTTCCTTTACTGGCTCCTTGACAGGCATTTCAGCTCCTTTCTCCTTCTCCGTACTAACCCTATTTGCTTTTGTGGGCTCATCTTTGACGCCCATTGTATCGTACCGCTTCCCACTCCGTGTATGGGAACCCTCAACTTGTACATCCTTAGATGTACTGGCTATGTCCCCCTTCTCCGGTATTGACACTTGACAGTTATAACTCCATGGTACCCTCTTGTTATCCTTATAAGGAAAGGACATGGGTTTATGGATTATGACCATAGGCACCGTTTGTGCCCCTACTTCATTATTTCCCTGCAAGGAAATAATAATCCTTGGCCGATTGATTCTTTGCTGTTCATCCTCCAGCACACATACTTGTTTCTCACTAGAGCTACCTTCAAAAATTTGTAGTTCTTTATTGTCTATAAAGCCTTGTACCAAGGCCTTGAATTCTTCACAGTTTTGGGTCTCATGTCCCTCTTCTCTATGGAACTCACAGTAGTTCCTCGTTCTTTCTCTTTCACCCTTAGAGGTTACCATCCCTCTCTTCATCATCTTCTCCGAAATCGCCATCATAGGCATCCTCACCTTAGCAACATTTTCTTTCATTCTTCTCTCACTAACTTCGCCAATAGCATTCACTCCTTGATCGCCATGATTTGGCAAAGGGTTTTCAGTATTTGGGGTACTATCAAATTTCACAACCCCTATCTTGATCAACCTCTCCACGACCTTCTTGAATCTGGTACAATTTTCAATCGAATGCCCCGATATTCCAGCGTAGTACTCGCATCTGGCATTTGCATCATACCAAGTGGTTTCAAGTGGAAAGGAGCAATAGCATGCGCATCGTATAAGCTTTGATAAAGCTCACGATACATCATAGGGATAGGTGTGAATTACATCCTTTCAGAATTCTGCCTTGCATTCGACTCCTTCCTTTGAGAACTCTGTTGTTCGACCGCAGCTGTAATATCCTGATTTTGGGCCTAGTCGGAATAGTGGTTTTGTGACCACAAAATCCGAGATAGAAATAATTATTTTATAATTATTTTGATGTTTATGATATGATTGCATGATTGTGTGAAAATTTCGTGATGAAATCCTATGCCTAAAGGGCTTAAATTGAAATTAGGGACTAAATCGAATAATTTGCAAAACTTGCATTCTAGAAGTTTCTAGTATGAAATTGTTTTGAAATATTAATTAGGAGGTCTTAAATAGAAATTTTACCAATTTCTAAGTTTATGGACAAAAATTGGACATGGATGGAATTTTTGGAAAGTTTAGTAGTAAGGGCATTTTGGTCATTTAGGGGTAAAATGAATTAAAATACAAAATTAAAAGCCAATTTTGCTCATCTTCTTCACCATGGCCGAATATAGCAAGGAGAAACCATGGCTAAGGTTTTTCAAGCTTCCAAGCTCGATTGTGAGTCCATTCTAGCCCCGTTTTTCAAGTTCTTTACGTTTTTGGAATCCCGGTAGCTCGATTTAGCTTATGCTAGCAATAATTTAACCTAGGGTTCATATTTGGAAAAATACCCATAGGTGAAATTTTTGTATTTTGGTGTTTTATGATAGAATATGAGGTTTTAAATTATGTTAGACAACTTGTGCTACTCGGTTTTAAGTGGAAACGAGCAAAAGGGCTTAATCGGTAAAAATACCTAATAGTCATAAGTACATGTTAGAGTGAGAATTTGATGTTACCATAGAAGGAAAAATGATCAGCATGTCATTAAACATAAGAAAATAGGCTGAAGTTTAATTTTACGAGCTTTGGGGCAAAAGTGTAAATATGCAAAAGTTTAGGGGCAAAATTGTAATTTTTCCAAAATATGATTTTGGGTCAATTTGAATAATGTGAGTCCTAATTAGACTATATTTTAAATGATAGAGCAAGGAAAACTAAAATTCAGGCTAAAATGGGGAAAATACCAAGTTGTGGACGAAATAGTAAAAGTAGCCATTTTCGCATACTAGGTAAGTTATATGTAAATGTTGGTAACATAGTTATTATTTTAAATGTTTTTATGTTATTTAAATGATATGATAATTATTATGAAATATTATACTCGTGATAATTGTTTGATAATATGTCAAATTATGTGATATACTTGGAAAATGTGAAATACTACCGAGTATCGGTATCGGTATTCCGTAGAAGATGGTTGAGACACATGATTGGGAAAAAGGTCCCGTTGAACCTTAGGAATGGATTAGGATACAAGTGACATGTCACTGGGATATTTGGGCATCCGAACTCGTTGAGTTGAGTCCGAGTTCACTTATGGATGCGAATGTCGGGACTCGTTGAGTTGAGTCCGAGTTCGTGAAATGTAACTAGGCATCCGAGCTCGTTGAGTTGAGTCCGAGTTCGCTTATGGGCGGGTTACATAGTAGCTTGGCTACATATGTGGCACTTATGTGCAAACTTTCCATGTATCCGAATTATATTCTGATGTGTTCAACAGGTAAAGTTCTACTCAAATGGAGGAATAATCAAGATGAAAGGGACGTATTGGTAAGTGTTGTGAAATGGATACTTTGAACAGGTATGTACTTAACCCTCGGGTTGAAAAATCGATATAACGACAATATGGTAAGATGATAAGTGAAAATATGATATGAATGTCTTGGTGATGATTATGCAAATGATGTTTTATGTTTGCTTATATGGTTATGTTACTTGCTATTTGCATGTGAACTTACTAAGCATTTATGCTTACTCCCTTCTTTTCATTCCTTGTAGTGTTGACAAGCCAGCTCGAAAATCGGGAACGGTTGGAGGCACGCTCACACTATCCGTATACCATCTTGGCATAATGGCTTGTATATTTTGAGTATGGCATGTATAGCATTATAATCATTTTGTATATATGGTCTTATGATATGGTTATTGAGTAGTATAAAAATGCTTGGTAATGATTAGCCATTGGAATGGCTAATTATGATCATATTTGGTGTTATGTATGTCAAATTGCTAGTTAATCCATGGAAACCATGAAATAGGTAAAATTTACCATAAAATAGATTCAGACAGCAGTAGTGACGTGAATTTGAAAAATCATTAAAAATAGTAGAGATATAATTAGATGATGAATAAAATATTGAATTTAAGAATTATGAGTCTATTTTCATATGGAAGAAACGAAACAGGTATATGAGTTATATTTTATGAGATGTTTAAATTTTTTTGAAATAGGGCCAGAGCAATTTCTGGATCCCCTATTCTGATTTTGGAAATTCACCATAAATTGTATAAATATAATTAGAAGTCATAATTTATATGTACAGATTTCTTATTGAGTCTAGTTTCAAGAGAAACAAACTTCATAGTCATTGAAATTATTTACAAAGAGATATCTGATTCGTAATAAACAGAGGTCGGAGCAGTCAAACCCTGAAATAGGGGAGACTTTAACTAATAAACTGTACTAATTGGCGTAGCCAAAAATTCTAGAAAAAAATTAGTAAATAGATATGTGAGTCTATTTTCAGGGAAAATTGATGGAATTGGATTTTGAGTTTCGTAACTAGAGATATGAATTTTTAAGCGACTATGACGCAGTTAGCCAGCTTGTCTGGAATTTTTAAAAATAAATTGTTTGAGCTGTTTAAGTAATGAATTAAGTCTGTTAACACCTCGTGTTCAACTCCGGAAACGGTCTCAGGTACGGGGCGTTACAGTAGCTGTTTTTGGTTGACCAACTGTGATTGCCCTTGTATTGAAAGTTCTTGTGTTATTCACTTCATTATCCTTTCTCCTTGGGGCCGATCTTTTGGTCGTTTCACCTTCGATTTTACCACCTCTTATGGCATTCTCAATTATCTCTCCTGCCATAACTATATCCGCAAAACTTTTAGTAGTACTCCCAATCATGTGAGTGATAAATGGAGCTTTTAGAGTATTGATGAACAACATGGTAGTCTCCTTCTTCAACAACGGTGGTTGAACTTGCATTGCCACCTCTCTCCATCGCTGTGCATATTGCCTAAAATTTTCATTAGGCTTTTTCTCCATGTTTTGCAGCGTGATCCTATCTGGAGTCATGTCAGTCACATTATTGTACTGCTGCATGAAGGCATGCGTAAGATCCCTCCATGAATTTATTCTAGCCCGGCTCAATTGATTGTACCACCTGGCTGCCGCTCCCACTAAACTGTCTTGGAAACAATGGATCAACAGCTGATCATTGTTTACGTACCCGGTCATCCTTCTACAGAACATCGTGATGTGGGCCTCTGGGCAGGTAGTACCATTGTACCTCTCGAACTCCGGCATCTTGAATTTGTGAGGAAGCACCAAGTCTGGGACTAAGCTTAGATCTTTGGCATCAACTCCATGATGCCCATCAGCACTCTCTAAAGCTATAAATTTCTCCTCCAACCATCGGCAACGTTCCTCCAACTATTTTGCAGCTTCAGCTCTCAAATCTTCTTTTTCAGCTATATCTAAGTCAGGAATGAGAGGATTGGTAGGGTTATCACCCAAATTGAATCCCAAACCAGTTGGGTAATTCATATGAATCCCAGCATCAACCGGCCCATGTTGAGGCCTTATATTGACAGATGGTCCTTTAGGAGGTGCCTCGGTTTATGTAAGCCCGCGGGATGGAATAAAGCCTGGAAGATGATCTTCCTCCTCTTCACCAGTGATTGCCATAGGGACTTTTCCTTTATCAGTGGCCCTTAGCAACTGAGCCATCTCAGTCATCATATTCTTCTGAGCCTCTAGCATTTACTCCCTCATGTCATTTTGCATCTTGGCCAATTGCTCCTGCAATTGGTCCTGCATGTCCTTTTGTAGCTGTTTGAATCTTTGGTCCATATTCTTCGACTTAGCGCATGTACCGTAAGGATGTGTTGCTTCCAGATTTTCTTTCTCTTACTTTCTTTCTCCCTCATAATTTTAACTAATTAGGGTCTTTCTATAAATTTGAATGCATATGATATGATGAAATGCAAATGCATGAATGCAAAAAGATGTCGATTCTAGTTCAGTTTCATTTTAGAAAATGTTATTTAAGGAACAAAAATCTTTTCATAAAACGGATTACAAATATACTTTCGCCCGTAGGCCTAGAGTCTTAACCCTATCTAATAATAATGCTAACTCTCATCCTTTGTCTGACGATGACTTATACATTGTGCTCAGCGTTCTAGCTTGTATCGCCAAATCCTGCAAGTGTTCAGCAACCTCTCGAATCTGAACTAAGGCCTGTTCCATGACATGATCTCTACCTCTCACTTGATCTCAAAGATGGTGAAGTTCTCCCTTCCACTGTTCTTCTCTTGTCTCGAGCTGCTCAATCTGTAGCTCATAGTCCTGTAGTGCTGCTTCTAACCCTCCAATGTTGTGCTTCATTTCATCGATCTTGTTTAGACTTGCTTTTAACTCGGCTGCGAAATTACAACTTCTATAATGATGAAGAGATCGTTCAAGCTCTATCACCTTAACCTTTAACTCTTGATTTTCCTTTTCTATGTCCTGATTACGCGACTGCATCTCTTAGAACCTTTTCTCCCAATACTCGGCTTTGGCTCTTTCCTCTTGAATCTCATGCTGCCACTGCTCTGAAGATCTCCCTAATCTAACCCTTTTCAAGGTTACTTGAGCCTTCTTGTAGTGCGTCTTTAAATCATCTCGATCTTCTTCAATCTTTCTCTTTTCCTTTTTCACCTTTTCGACTTCCATTTTTTGAACATCGACGTCGAGACTTAAGCACATTTTTTCCTCTTCGAGCTTCTCCATCCTCCTTTCAAGCTCTAAATTCTTTCTTTCAAACTCTTGCTTCATAACTTCCACCTCTGATGGAATCACTCGTAAGCTCTCCTCTAATGATCGAGCTGCTCCCAAGATTGGCCTAGGGACATTATCGTTGACTCTCCTACTAATCCTTTATACTCAGGGGTTGACGTCAATCCTTCAGTCAAGATCTTCATACAGAAAGGCTTCTTCCAAGCCTTAGAAATTTCTCGCATCCTCTTCTTGTAGGGATCTCCTTTAAAAGAGAAATCACTCTGAGCTAGACCCTGTGTAACCAGTATGAACTGCCTCGCTCGATATTGCCTTAGAACAAGCAATGGTGTATATCCGATAACTCCTCAAACTCCTGGTAAAGGGACCCAATCAAAACTACCACATCGGTAAATGACTTCATTAGGAACCAACCAAGGAGCCTTCCACATAACATCCTCCTCTCGAAGATTCTGAAGAATGTCAATCCATCTCTCCTCTAAAATGTCATCTCTCCTAGGCATGTCCACTGCTTCCTTTAAGGGAGAATAACCCTCAAAGAGTACTCGGCAAGGAACCCTATTAAGCTTCCAGAAGTGGCTATGAAACCAAACCAACAGCAACTATGCACATTCAATGAACCTTCCTTCACCAGCTCTTCGACATGCGTTCAAGGATCTTATCGTCTCAGCTAGGATTGCGGGCACAGGTGTGTTCTTACCCAGTCGATCGAATAAATCTGCAACTGCCTCATCTATGTGCCCCAACGCCTTTGGGAAGATCACCATGCCATAAATACTCAAAGCCAGGACGTCGACCCTTTTCTTTACGTCTGGATGCGTCGATATCAAATCCCTCAGAATAGCCCATGAAATGCACTTACTATCACCCTTTTGCTGCACACGAGCTACAGCCCACTGCTCAATCATCCCAGTAATCATTACCAACTTCTTCGTAAAAGTTGGAAGGCTAGCAGGCCTAACATAAGCCTTGTTACCTTGAATCCTCGGGCAACGCAGTAAAGTCGTATACTCCTCTAAGGTGGGTATAAGATCAACATTACCAAATGTAAAGCAACTATAAGCAGGGTTCCAGAATTGTACCATAGCTCGAAACAAGTGCCTATCTACCTTAATGTTTATCAAATAGGGAAGGTCTCCGTAATTCTGATAGAAGAGCTGCTTATCCTCGTCATCCCACCGGGCCCAAATATCTCTCAACTCCTGCAACTCATTTTGCATCGAATTAACACGGGTGAAGTCCAATAACTTTGATGTATACCCCTCGGTGACACTATCTCCTTTCTCTAACTGGGTTTTCTCGACCCAAATGCAGATGAAGCATTGTCCTCCACTTTATTAAGGTATTCGTTCCTCATTACAAAACTTTCTAATCTAGAAATCGAGCCTTGAATCGACACCTTTAAATGCCAAATGATATACAATGACAGCAAAATTAAAATAGGTCAGTATCATATAAGAAAATGATAAACAAATACTTACGGGGTAATTTTCTAAAGATTACCGCTATTTCCCTAGGATAAGCACTTAAAGGTTCACTATATGAGTTTCAGTTCTAAAGTGAGGGTACCTGAACCAGCAGATTCCTCGGTCCTCACCAATTATAGGCTCATATAGACCAAGTTCAGTTCAAGGGGACACATTTCCCTATGGCCATGCGGAGATGAAAATCTCACGAAGACATAGGTACAGTATCCCGGAAGCAATCCACTAACTCATGCGAAGGTGAAAACCTCACGAAAGCTTAGCTTCTCACTCCCACATAAAGGTGCGACCAACAGTCATGCAAATGCAATGTGCGAAATTAAAGTAATAACATATGCAACCAACACATGTAAACTTGATCAATATTTTAAAATTTTCCAAACTTTGGACATTAAGACACAAAAAACCAATTTCTTGGCTTGACTCTCTTATACGTCCCCAGTGGAGTCGCCAAGCTGTCGAAACCTCTTTAAAAATGATGTCTCAAAAACGGGGATCGACTTTTGAAAAATGAAATTAAAGTAATAACATATGCAACCAACACATGTAAACTTGATCAATATTTTAAAATTTTCCAAACTTTGGACATTAAGACACAAAAAACCAATTTCTTGGCTTGACTCTCTCATACGTCCCCAGTGGAGTCGCCAAGCTGTCGAAACCTCTTTAAAAATGATGTTTGAAAAACGGGGATCGACTTTTGAAAAACGAAAATGGGAGTCGCCACCAATCTTTTAAAGTGTGATTGGATCACTTTATAAAATGTTTTGGTCTACGAAATTACGAGAAAACAGGTTTGGGAGTCAGTTACGTTTGAGGAAGGATTAGCACCCTCGTAACGCCCAAAATTGGTACCAAATTGAATAATTTTGTCTTAATGTCAGAAATTTGAAAGAATTTAGAAATGAGATTTCCTTAAAACTGTAATATTTTAAATTAAAAGTATCAAGGTTCATTCGTTTCAAAAGAGTACAAACATCACATCTAGCATAATTGGATACGATAGCTTTAAACTTTCGTAACTGAAATCATCTTGTGATTGTAAAACCCGTTTTAAAAGGATATTTTAGCTATTTAGACAAACGAGAAATCGCAACCCAGCATGTTAGGGCACTACTTCCCGAGTTCCTATATATCAAAACATTGCCTTATTTTTTTTAAAAAAATCTTTTTTTTTAAAATTAAATGAGATATAATTTTGGTTTTAAAAGTAATGATATGTTTTGCATATTACAAGAAATTGAATAAACTTAATTACAATATACATGTTTTATCATTTCATGCAAATATAGTATAATAGCATAAATTATATAATATACATTATCACTTTATGCATATATCATCATAAATGACATAAATGTTCATGCATTTACATGCAAGGCACGATATAATGCATGATAAATACAACAAATATAAATTGCAATATACATATATGATAATGTCTTATGCAAATCACCATAAATAATTAATTACATGCAAATATACAAAAACAAATGATATGTAAAAATTTAACCTACTATATCAAAATAAGAGAAAACTAAAAAAAATAAATAAATTAAAATGTATAAAATATAAGTCCAATAAAAAAACAAGATATTTATAAATATATTAAATAATATAAGATTGATAAAAGAAAACCCTTTTTTTTATTTAAAATGATATATACATATATAAGTTGTACTATAAAGTATAATAATATACTAAATATTGATATTACACTTAAGAAAATTTTTAAATTGTATATAATTAATAAATAATAAAGTAATGTATACTTTATAATAAAATAAAGGTAATGTAAAGAAATATAATAAAATATAGTGTATAATATAATTTACAAATAAAATATATAATAATATAAATCATATAATAAATAATATAAAAATATATATAATAAAATGTATATAATAATATATAAAAAGAAAGATAAGTATTATAAGGAATACTATAAAATATGATATGTAATAAAAATATATAAATAAATATAATGACATATAATATGATAAGGAATATATATACAGTAATAATAATAATAATGTAACAAATATTTTGCATAAATATAGTAAAATAAAGAATATAAAAAATATATAACATATAATAAATTTATAAACATGTATATAATATTATAGATAATATAAATAAAATAATATATTATTATAAATAACCAATGTTTATTAAAAATACATATATAAGGTATTTTAAATAAATTAAATTAAATATACAAAAGGATTAAAATTAAATTTAATTAAGGAATTTAGGGTTAATTAAAAATAAATAAAGAAAACTAGGCCAAATTGGAACACGGACTAAAACCGAGGGACTCACTGGGCAGCTTGCCCTAATCCCAAAACGACATTGTTTCTCCGAATGCAGTTTTAAAGTTACTATGAGGACTAAATTGAAACAACATTAGAACATTAGAGCTAAATTTTTAAAAAAAATAAGATGAAATTATAACAAATTAAAAATGCGAGAGGACCAATTGGGCAATTAACCCACTTTACGGAAACACGCGGATCCTCCCCGGGTAATCGGGTCAACACGCGGATCCTTAGCTCTAATACGATGTCGTTTTAGGCTTATTGGATTAAGCTAAAACGGCGTCGTTCTATTAAGGCTATATAAGCCAAATTCCAGTTTTGAAATCATTTCGAAACCGGTTTTTTTTTAAAAAAAACTAAAAAATTTTCTCTGAGAGAGGGGAGAGGAAAGGCCCTCCAGGCTCTGGCCTCCGTCAGGCCAAGCCCCGGCCACCAGGCACACACGCGCCCACGAGCTCACCCGCCACCGTCAACGTCGCCATGTACGACGGCCAGAAATCGAAACGTCTCGACTTCACGAAGAGATTTCAACGGTAAACTCTATCCTGATCTATTTTAATAATGTTTGCATGCTATTTAGAGAAGAGAAAAAATAAAAGTAAAGATATATCACCTCTGTTCTTCAATAAATCACTGTGTTTTTATTATATCTGTATGCTTTTTTTCCAAAAAAAACCCCTTTACGGATTAGAAAAAAGGTTTTTATAGCTTTTTTGCAAATATTTACATTTTGGGGAAAGAAATCTTCGATTTCTTTCCATGTTCCTTTCTCTTTTTGCTGTGTTTCTTTCCCTTTTTGCAGGTGTTCGCGAGAATATCACGGTGAGGGGATTTAGCAATCATGGACGAATGCTGACAACGGCACATCGGCGTTGATTCGGGCATCAATCACAGTCAGATTTGAGGCCTGGAATCTCGGCACTGACAGTGGGCAACTGAAACGTCGTGAGATGAACAAACGCATTAATTGTGGTGCGATACGAGGCTGATGTCGGTTGCGATTACGAGGAAGCTTTGCGGCGCAAAGCCTAGTTAGGGTTTCTCAGAAACTGAAAATAGATTGGGCCAATTGGGCTAGCTTAGTCTGTATTGGGTCAAAAGAGTATTTTGGGCCTGAAGTTAGTTTAGGTACGGGTGTAATGGGGTCAAATGTAAAAGGGTTTAGGTACTTGGGCTGTTTATTGTAACTGGACTTTAATAAATAAACATTTATTTATTTATTTTATTTTTGGTTGTAATTATGGGTCCGGGCAGAAACGGGTCATTACATGTAGTACTAAGTGCAAGCTACTACGTGTACCGGATTGTTGGTCGCATGTGTAGTACTAAGTGCAGGCTACTATGCGTATCAGATAGCTTCGGCTATAAGTGTGGAAAGGGGGAAATATGTGTAAACAATGGTATATTTGTTATTTTTCCGTTGAGTTCAACAGGGAAAATCGATAAAGTGGTAATATGTGAAAGTTATTATAAGGTGGATATGTGCAAATTTATGTTTATGAAAAGTTAGGAGCTATGTGCTCGATAATTGAGTGAATTCTGGTATAACAAAAAGGACTAGGTGAAATTATGCAAGAATGAATGTTAGAAATAAAACAGTGTTGGACAGCAGCAGTTACATGAATTTAAAAATTTACCAAAAATCGTGGAAGTTGAATAAAAATGCAAATGATATATAAAAATAAATCTTAATGAGTCTATTTTCACATAAAAGAAACAGGGGAAGCAAAAGAATTCTATATTATGTGATATTTGAATTCTTGTGAAACAGGGTCTGAATGAATTTGAGATCCCTTGTTTTGAATTTAGAAATTCACCATAAATTATAAAAAAAATTATTAAGAGTCATACCTTACATGAATGGATTTCTTATTGAGTCTATTTTTAGGTGAAATAAACGGCATGGTCGTTGAAATTCTGTAAAGGAAGAAATTTGGTTCGTAGTACACAGGGGTCAGAGTAGTCATACCCTGAAACAGGGGAGACTTTAACTAATAAACTGTACTAATTGTCCCGACCAAAAATTATAGAAAACAATTAGTAAGTAGACATATGAGTCTAGTTTCAGGAAAAATTTACGGAATTGGATTTTGAGTTTTTTATCTCGAGATATGATTTTTTTTAAACCGGGACTCCAGAAAATAGCCTGTCTTGAATATGTGATTATATACTAGTATGACTGTTTTACTTGATAAATTGAATATCAATTTCGTACTTACTTACTAATCTATATGCTTACCTTCTTTTCTTTTTCTCATCTTTTAGAATTACTAAGCCAGCTCGAGATTTGGAGATCGTCGGAGACCCATCCACACTATCAATACTTTTTGGTACTTTGTAAACACTATTTTGGAATAATGGCATGTAAAGAGGGCTGAATCATTTTGTTATATGTCATAATTAATTTGTTTTAAAATATTACTTTTCAAAATTTGATAATTTACTTGTACTTATGTAGATCTGTTAATGTTATCTATTTTGTTCAAGCTAGAGGAATTAATTATGTAAGATCAGGTAAATGTGTGATTTCATGTTTTCGTGATCTGTAATATTCCGTACCTTGTTCCGGCTTAGAACATGGGTAAGGGGTGTTACAAGACTGGCTGATGTTTGCCTTCATTTTCCCTTTTTTATTTCATTAATTAGCTAAATGACCAAAATGTCCTTAAGCCCTTTCTTTCAAATATTATCCATACATGTCAATTTTTGTCCAAAAGCTTAGGAATTGGGAAAATTGCTCTTTAAGACCTTCTAATTAATAATCTAAAGCAATTTCATGTAAATTGCTTCCAGAATCCAAGTTTTGCAACTTATTCAATTTGGTCCTTATTTTCCAATTGGACACCTTACTCATAAAATTTCTTCATGAAACATTAACACGTATATTTTCATATTTTAGGCCTCATAATAATCATAAAATAAATATTTCAACATCGAATTTGTGGTTTCAAAACCACTATTCCAACTAAGCCCTATTTTGGGATGTTACAAAATCACAGGGGATGGCTAGGCCATAATTGGCAATGAGTTATAATAATGAGCCAATCTTAAAAGTGTTATACGATATAGAAATCCTTAATACAAAGGGGATAACCTAGCATGTGTAAAACCGATGAGACGAGGTTTACATGGAATGAGGTTTATCAAGGTCGTTTAAAAGTATAATTAGGCCATGTTAAATATTATTAAAACCTATAAGTGTGTATGGATGTTAGAGGGTGACCAAAGGCTTGAAAAATAGTCTAATAAGGTCCACACGAGTAGACACACGGGCATGTGTCTAGGCCGTGTGTGACACACGGATAGCCCCATGGGCGTGTGGCATGGCCGTGTGTCCCCTACACCTAAAATTTTTAAGTCAGAATGCATGGTAGTAAACACACGAGCAGAGACACGACTGTATGCCTCAACCGTGTGGTGGACACGGCCTAGCACATGGACGTGTGTCTTGGCAGTATTCCCCTAAATGCATGCTGACGTCATAAACAAAATGCTCAAGTTTTTGGACACGGGTGACCACACGTGCGTGTCTAGGCCGTGTGAAGACATAGGCCAGGGACACGGGTGTGTGCTCGGCCGTGTGAAAACCCCTGTAGGTTAGAAGTAAAATATAAATTCAATTAATTCCACACGGGTAGGGGACACGGGCGTGTCCCAAGGCACACGGGTGTGTGAGACATTAACCTTGAAATTTTCTTAAATTTTCCTTAGGACCCTGGTTTTGTCCCGAACCATTCTCAATGTATGTTTAGGGCCTCATAGTCCCATAATAGGGATGTTAAGATGTGTTTTTATTGGTTTTAATTTGAAACAAAATTTCATAGCCTGTATTTTCAAAAAATGTCCGAGTACATGTATGGTAACGCCTCGTACCCTTTTTCAGCGTCGGATACGAGTATGGGCTATTACAGATAAAGTATTTCTAAAAGTATCTTCTTGGAAGAAGATTCTAAGATTTGGCCGTGAAGGCCCGCTGAGTCCATGTTTGAATGGGCCGTATGAGGTTATCGAAAGAATAGGGCCAGTGGCATATCAGTTAGCTTTACCGATAGAGTTGGAAAGGATTCATAATGAGTTTCATGTGTTGATGTTGTGACAATATCGTTCTGATCCTTCGCATGTGATTTCTCCATTAGAGATTGAGATTCGACCTAATATGACTTATGGTGAAGAATCGATCACTATTTTAGCTCGGGAAGTTAAACAGTTGAGAAATAAGAGCATAGCCCTAGTGAAAGTTTTATGGCGACGACATGGGGTTGAAGAGGCTACATGGGAACCTAAGGAGGCCATGAGAAAATAGTACCCAAACCTATTTTTTGGTAAGATTTTCGGGGACGAAAATCCATAAAGGGGAGAGAGTTGTAACAACCCGATTTTGGGCCTAGTCGAAACAGTGGTTTTGAGACCATAAATTTGACATAGAAAAACTTGTTTTTATTATATTTTTATAGACTATAGTTTTATGGAATGATTTCGTGAAAATTTTGTTCGAAAATTTTGACGTTTGGGCACTCAATTTAGCAAAAATGACTAAATTGTAAAAAGTACAAAAGTTGAGTTCTACATACTAGAGGTGTCTAATTGTTATGAGATTTTAAATTGAAGGTCCTTAGATGGTAATTAGACCATTTTACTTTAATTTGGACAAAAATAGATATGAGGTAAGAGAATTTTAGTGTTTCAAGAAAAGGACATTTTGGTCATTTAGTTAATAAAAGAATTAATAATCAAATTAAAAGCCAATTTTTGCTCATCTTCAATCCTTGGCCAAAAATTTCAAAGGATAACCATATCTAGGGTTTGTTCATCTTTTCAAGCTCGATTGTAAGTCCGTTCTTACCCCGTTTTTAATGCTCTTTACATTTTTGAAGTCGTTATCACTCGATCTATCTATTTCTACCATTAATTTGGGAAATGATTAAGGTATAGGGTTTGACCCATGTTATAAATGTCTTTATTTTGATGTCTAATGGTAGAAAATGTGTTTTTGGTGTATGATAAACAACTTTTGCTAGGTGATTTTTTATGAAAATGTCAAAAGGACCAATTTGTAAAAAGGTTATAAAATGTGTGTAAAAGTGTGATTAAATGAAATATAGGCTGTTATAAGCATAAAAGAGGTTCGGCTAGGCTTGGGAATCGAAGAAATTGAATCTATTTCATTTTACGGGCCTAGGGACAAAAATGTAAAAATGTCAAAGTTTAGGGGCAAAAACATAATTTTACCATAATGAGAATTTTGAACTGATTTGAGTAATGTGAATAATAAATGAGTTAAATTTGTTATTATAGATCAAGAGAAATGAGGTTTGAACCTAGATCGGGGGAAAAACAAAGTGTTTGACTATCAGGTCTCATTTCTACTATTTTTGTACTGAGGTAAGTTCTTATGTACATAATGCATTGTTTTAATCATGTTTTAAATGCTTTATTATTGTATGAATTATGATGGACCATTGAGTGTGTTTGACAAAGTTACGATAAGAGTGAAATCTGGGTTGAACCTTAAGAATAGATAGGATACAAATGTCATGACATTAGGGTTACTGAGACTATGTGTAAGACCATATCTGGGATGTGGCATCTATATGAGACTTTGTGTAAGACCATATCTGGGATATGGCATCAATATGAGACTTTGTGTAAGACCATAGCTGGGCTATTGGCATCGATACGAGATCCCATGTAAGACCATATTTGGGATATAGCATTGGTATGGTACCTTGTGTGCGGGACTCCTGAGTATCCTTTAGTACTCCAAGTGGTTCAACGGGTAATTTAATGAGTATGCCAAAGATGAATTGTGTGTAAATCAAATTCGAGATGACTCAGGTGTGTATGAAAAACTCATACGTGATGAGCTCGTTATGTGATAAACCCTCGGTAAGGTTATGATTGAGTAAGTTATGATTTTAAGATCTTAATAATATTTATGCCAATTATCATCACGTTGATTGTATGTTAAATGTTGGTTTATGATGCCTATTATTTGCATGGGAACTTAGTAAGCTATATAGCTTACTCCCTTTTCTTACCCTTGTCTTATAATGTCACCAAGCTAGCTCGAGGATCGAAGACTGTCGGAGATCCACTCACACTATCAATTGATTACTTTGGGTACCAATGAATTTGACATTTTGAGTTATGGCATGTATAGGGACTTGATTATTTTGTTATGTGTCATAATTGAATTGGCCTAATGTGTTGGCCTATATTGGTTGATAATTCATTTTGTAAATGGCCATATGGAATTGGCTAATATTGGTTTAAGTATATATCTATATAATTATGTTTTCATGGATGTGGAAATTTGCATGATTGAAGTTGATAAGTAGGTGATGTTGTATGTGGTATATGCTAGCATGTGAATGATGTGTGGAGGTCTTGATTGTGGTTGAATTGGTTGAATGTAATTGCTTGGATTGGTGTTATGTTTTGTTGTGTAGGTGTGTGCATAAAATGGTGACAAAATGGTTTGATAAATAGCCTTGTTTTTATCCACATGGGTAGACATACGGACATGTGTCTAGGCCGTGTGTGACACACGGCTTGCCCCATGGGTGTGTGTTCCGGCCATCTGTCTCCTGCACCTTAATTGTCGCAAAACAAAATGCTCAGAATTGAGCACACGGGCAGAGACACGGGCATGTGTCTCAGCCGTGTGGATGACACGGCCTCAGGCATGGGCATGTACCCTGGGCATGTGATGCCTGCACCTATTTTATGAAAAATCATAATTTTTAAATCGAGTACACGGCCTAGCACATGGGCGTGTGACTTGGCCGTGTGCCTTCAATTTGTTCTTGGGTGACAAACAGAGAGTTACACGAGTTAGGGACACGAGCGTGCGTGACCACACAACCTGCCCACACGGGCGTGTCCCAAGCCACACTGGCGTGTGGCTCTTAAAACATGAAAAATTTTCTCTGTGTTATGAAAATTTCTAAAGTTCTCGTTTTAGTCTAGAACCACTTCTAATGTATGTTTTGGGCCTCGTAGTCTCGTGTTAGGAACTTTATGCTCGATTTCAAAAAAAAATTAAATTTAGATGGAAATTTACGTCTCGATTTTGTATGATTTTTTGTGTATAAGTCTGATAATATCTCATACCCTATTCTGGTGTTAGATACGGGTAAGGGGTGTTACATTTATATTGGGACAATATTTGTTCTAAAGTGTAGGGGAAGTACATAGGATTTAATTTTTTCGGTTTGTGTTTTTTATTTAATCATTTATACCAAAAAATTATTTCCCTTCTGTGTCAGAACTCTTCACTTTAGGTGGCACAATATTCTAGAGTTGAACTGGAAAGGGGAGATAGCCAAACAACTCTAGCAATACTTTCACGCCTAAATGGGTAACCTCGTCTCCTTATTGTTTTTCGTGCACATTGGGGACAATGTACCGAACAAAGCGTGGGGATAACATAGACTATTTTAAAATTTTCTATTATTTTTACTTAGTTTTGTTAGATTTTTTGTAGTTAAATTTTTTTTATTTTTGTGTGTTTTGTTTGTGCTCGAGCTTGTAGAAATACAATTGATTGGTTAGGAGCATGTGAATAGGATTGTGTGAATAAAATGTGAATTTAGTTTGATAATAATTGATTCTAGGTTATCTAATTTTAGACTAATTAGTTCATTTTATTACACTGTTGACCTGACGTCAAATGTAGTAGTAATTTCGTCTATTTTCGCACCTAAGGAGCTTGTTTTTTAGCACTTTTATTATTAATTATTACATATTTGGTATTTAGTATTTAGTATTTAGTATTACATATTAGTAAAATAAGTGTTTTTAACACATTTGTGAGTGTTTGTGACCTATTAGGCAGACGCGGGCCTTAAGTAGTTCTCATTTATGTAATTAAGAGTGTACAATGATGAACTATAGGCCTAACGGACATAGGATCAAGGGAAAAGTGAGACACAAGCTTTCCGGGTTGTGAAAGCATGACAGAAACCAAAAAACCCTACAAATCACTATCGTCTCATGCCATGCAAGGCCTATAGCGCGACATAGCATTAACGTGGTGCCCGACTATTTTGGGGCTATTTTTATCTACAAAATCAAGTTTATACGAAGACATAGGATGTGTCGCAGACCTAATTCAAGCTGCCAACACTCTTATAAATAAAAAACTTAAGGGTTTGAAGTAACTAAATCACTTTGGACACATCTAAGAACCCTCGTAGTTTAGGAGTAGGATTTAGATTAAGTCTTCCTTTGTTTCTCATAAATGCTTTGTTCTTTCCACTTGGAACTAGTTTTGATCCAAGAGTTGTTTTATAATATTGAAGTTATTCAGTTTATTATCTTTCACAAGTGACAAGATTCGTTATTCCAATTAAAAGATTCGTTACTCCACGTTTCAATTAATATCAAAATAGGATTATTCTAATATCTTCTCTTTCAACTTATTTGTGCTTTTCTACATGTTTAATTCAATTGAGTTTGAGATTATGAATATCATGAGTGACCAAATCCCTTAGAGAATGTTAACGAGTGGATGAAGACGTGATTAATAGAGGATTAAGGGTTTCTAGATAGGATTAGTTGGTATAAATTACGCGCTTCTTAAACCCTAGGCTTGACAACCCTAGGAAGTAATCATAGGTTAAACGAGGCTGGGAGATAAGTTTTTCCAAGTAAATCATAATTTATCCTGGTTGAGAAAGATAGGTTGGGAGATAAGTGAGTATCAACCAATTACTTAACTAGTTAGAGGCCAAGAGGTTATAATTGGTTAGTTAATAGTTAATCCACCCTAAAGCTCTAATTTAAAGTCAATTACAACCCTTGAAACGAGTTAATCTTCCTGATTTATTTAATGTTTTTAGTCATTTGTGTTTTATTTGTTATTTATTTTGGTATTTAGTTCCCGATATTAATCTTATTTATCATATATTGTAATATAGAATTTAATTACTACTATTTAGACTTATTACTGTGTTCCATTGGATTTCCTATAGATTACTACTATTTTGATAAAGAGATTTCCTATAGATTTAATCCATCCTCCCTTAGGTACGATGCTTGGAATACTTCTCTGTGTTCCATTGTAACACAAATACTATAATACAATTTGACCCGTATACTTGTGGATACCGCTGCTTTAATTTCTTATATTTTTTGTGTGGTATTTTTTAGTCAAACATTCGCACATTTGGCGACTGTCAACTATGAATAGATTAAAAGTGTTAAGTATACCACATGATAAATAGATTTATAAATAGCATGCTTGTTTAATTGAATTATAGGTTGTGAAAATTGATAAACTTGGCTAATTTAATCCATGTATTGAAATACCTTGGAACGACCTAAGTCATTGTTTAGTTCAAGCCAAAAAACTAACCCGATGCATGAATTCTCTAATACCTATTTTGAGCCTAATTTAATTTTCTTAACGAGCTGTCAATGAAACCATGAGTTTATAATATAAATTATTTGATCCTTTATCTGTTTGGTCCCTGCACGGATTAGCCTTTATGCCATTAATATTGAAGGTTAGGTAGATACATCACGAAGTTTTCAAAAAAAAAAAATTGAGAGTGAAACTAAGGAATTGTATGGTATAGTGAGTATTGATTTCTATTGAATGTTTAAAAGAACTTTTGAATTAAAGTTTCATGTTCTTGTTCTATTAATTACTGTAGCATCCCGTAACCCTAATCTGACAATAGAGATGGGTGGTAGATTGTTACAAATTTTGCACTTATGCATGTTTTATATCGCCCGAAGGTGTTGCACTTATAAGCATCTTGGTGTGGTGTAGTTTATGCTATTATGAGCTCTCTGGTGTGATGGAGGGATGCTTTGTGATATTCTATAGTTTATCACTTTGATGCTCATTAGTGTGGTAAAGGAGTCTTGTGTATCTAAGTTGATTTTACTAGAGTCTATGGGCGAAAATGGATTAAAGGTTGATAATCAAATTTCAATGTAACTATAGATGGCTAGAAGCAAGATTAAGGATTATGAGCTAAATGATTTATAACTGAAATGGATGAAAATAAGGTAAATGAACAGACAAGCAAATGAGGATTAAATTGATAAATATAAAAGTTTATGTCCTGGTCTTGGAAATGAAAATGGGATGGATGAATCTAATAGAAAATAAGCACCAAAAATGAGAAATAAATGTCTATGCATGTTTTGAGAAGATAAGAAACAAATACTTTAAAGAATTACGAGGAAGAATAATCCCCATACAAACTTTTCATAAACTATTGCCTAATGAATCATTGAAATGTAAGTTAAGCCCCATAATTTGATTAATTTAGAAGAATTAATTAGTGACACTAGAATGTGACTTAAGTAAATCTACATGACATGCTTAAAGAGACTTAACGGTCATAAGGAATAGGATAAGTAGGTTTATCCTTGGCTATTTATTGAGCTTTTAAAGCTCATGTGTTAGTTGTTTAAAATGCGTAGGTAACAAATCTCGTACGAGAAGCTTAAAGCTTTGTTCGGGAGCATCGCATCACTCATCAAGTTTTTAAGGTTGATATTTAATTAATAAATGCTATTTGTATAGATTATTGGCATGTACATAGAGTCTTAGATTATCATAAGTGTTTATAAGTATTTGGATTTGTAAAACCAGGTGTTGCTTGTAACCTCTTTGAAAGATTTAGAAAAGAACTTAAGCTATAAATTGTTTTGAAATTGTTTATGAATTGGAATTATCATTAAATATGATTTAATGATTTGGAACCATGATTTATGCTTTAATGGTGTTTAAGGATGTTTTAGAGTGATTTTGAAGTCTTTTGAGCATACTCAGTGAGTCACATTTCGATCATGAATTTGAAACATTGTGACTTCAATGTCCAACATCACGACTATGCAATCCTCATGTCATGACTTCATTCCTCAGTAAGTCACACCACGACATCATAAATTCCTTGACACAACATCGTATCCTTGCACTAATTTATATCATTTTGACCTTTCGGAGTCTATTTTGAGTTTTGATTGCCCTTGACCAACTTCCCATCAATTCTAAATATTTTTAAAAATTTTAATTTGACTAAAACATATTTTAATTATTTTAAATAAATTATTTAAGTCTTTAATTTTTAAATAAAAAAAGAATTCTTATTCCTACATACTCCGGTGACATCTCTCATTCGTACCGATCATTCGGGATGGGTCAGGTGAGAAGTGTTATAAATCAGCTACGAAAGAATCTCCATGGGCACCTAGATTTTCCTCAATCACAACCAAATCTTGCCATCGACGATGAAGAGGTGATGGAAGTTCTTACCACAAATTAGTTTTCGTAGTATCAGACTATTGTTATTTGGACTCTCATGTTCAAAGGTAGATAGTGGGTTAACTTGTTAATCAAGTGTACCTTCTGGTTGTCGAAACCATTTTCAAATCGAGTTTTGGAAAATGGGAATCGATTTAAGAAACGAAAACGGGAGTCGCCACCAATCTTTTTAGGTGTGATTGGACCACCTTTAAAACGTTTTGTTTTAAAATCATTAGTTTTGGTCCACGAAATAAAAGAACGGGTTCGGGAGTCGGTTACGTTCGAGGAAAGATTAGCACCCTCGTAACGCCCAAAAATTGGTACCTAATTGATTATCAAATGCCTTTAATGTCGGAAAAAAAATTTAAGATGTAATCCTCTTTAAAATATTTTGATATTTGAAAATTTGGATTCACTTGTATCAAAGTATTGACATTAAAATAGCCTTTTTAGAAATCCCTACCCCAAAACGACAAAATGCTACATCCAATAAGTTAGGACATATCACTTTGCAGTTCCAAGGCAGTCGCTTACATTTTGAAAACCTTTAAAAACCTAGAAGGGTACTTGACTATTCGAAATTAACGAGAAAAGTTGCAACCCAATAAGTTAGGGCACTACTTTTTCGAAACTTCCAAACACCAAGCATTGCCTTTATATTTTTGTGAAAATTTTGGAGCCTTGTCCTTTTTTAAAGATGATGCATGAGGGATTATATTGCATTATAAATCATAAATAATACGTGCATTTAAACAAAATGACGGCAATGATATAAAAATCATGCATTAGATTCATACATATACATATAAAGCAAATATTAATGATATGCATGCAAAGATATATATAGCATGTATCATGAATGAAAAAGCAAAATATACAAACGTACAAAATAATAATTAAATGATGCATGATATAAAAAAAACAATAATCAAATAATGTATGATATACACATAGAAGAAATATAATGTCAATATGCATGTCTACAAAATATAACATATAATAGTAATAATAAAAATAACATTTAACACATACATGTTACATGCAATATAAAAATCTACAAAAGAACTAATAAAAAAATAAAATGATTGATTGCTAACAAAATACACATATAATTAAAAAATAAGACATTTCATAACCATTTTAAAATAGAATTTAATATATAATATATAATATATAATAACAAGAATTATTTACAAAAATAATAATAATAATAATAATAATTATTATTATTATATGGTAATATATTGGTTTGAAAGTATGTAAGAGAATTCATAATATAAATTTAAAATGAAATGATATATATAATAAATAAATAAATACTTAATAATAAAATGCGTATATAATATGAGTTTAAAATGTGATTTAATAATAATAATTTACAAATTTTAAATAATATATATATAATATAATCATAAATAATATAATTGGTAATATGTAATATACATAAAATAATAAGCAATATACAAGTAAAACATAATAAATATTATATAATAAAATATATGGGAAGTAATATAATAAATATAGTATAAAATAATGAAAATTTATATGTAAAAATAATATGTATAAATAAATAAAAAAATATAATAATATATATAAAAATAATAATTATGAGAGAATTAATATATAATAAACAATTATGATACATATAAAAAAAATAACACTTATAAAATAATTTTATGGAAGTAGAATTAAAATAAAATATATATATATAAAATAATAAAATAAATATAGGACTAAATTTAGAGTTTAGCAAAATTACTGGGCGAATTTTGAAAGGAACAAAACAGAAATAAGGTCCTATTTAAAACGTACGCAAAATTAGAGGGACTCACTGGGCAAATTGCCCTATTCCCAAAACGGCGATGTTTTCCAGAATATAATTTAATAGCCCTCGGGACTAAATTAAAACTAAAATAAAATAATGGGCCAAATCATAAATAAAGTAAAGTCTAATTGTAAACGCAAAAAGGGGTATAAGGACCAATTGGGAATTAACCCAATTCTAAAAAATGCGCGGATCCTCCCCGGTTAATCGGGTCAACACGCGGATCCTGGGGTCTAAAACGCTGTCGTTTTGTCAAGGCTATATAAGCCAGATTCTCAGCCTTAAAATCATTTGAAACTCGGTTTTTAAAAAAAGAATTCTCTCTGAAAGAGAGAGAGAGGAGGGAGCTCCAGGCTCTGGCCTCCATTAGCCACGCTCCGGTCACGTGCCCACGCGCCGCCCTGAGGACCACCGTACACGGTGGCTAGGGTTCGAAAAAAAAACCTCTTTTCCTCGTCATTCGTCAGGTAACCCTTTTTCTTTTATTTTTGTAATCTATATTTTGCTAAAACAGTTTATATACAGGGATATGTTACAAAAATAAAAAGCACGATTAAATCACCTTTTCTGAAACTGTATGTATTTCTCTGAACAAATCTGTGTAAGTATATTTCTTTCTCGATCAAAAAAAGGTCCTTTACATTGTTTTTCCTTCGGGCTTTTATAGCCACTGTTTATTAAATAAACTGGAAAGAAATCAAAGATTTCTTTCCATTTCTTGTCTACTATATCATATCTTTGATTGTGATCTCTTTATTTTAGTTTCTTTTTTGCTTTTCGTATCTGTTGTCTTTCTTTCCTTTCTTTGCAGGTGCTCACGAGAAATCCGGCAGTGACGAAGGCTTCGATGATAGCAGTGATGGTCTCGGCCTTTACTGCATTAATGGCCTCGATTCGGGGAGCTGGACAGACGCTCCCCAAAGCTTCCAGAGTCCCTTACGGCGCGAGGGAAAGAAAGTTAGAAAGAAACCCTAAGGTTTGATGTGTATTTGGGGCTCGTTGGGCCTATTAAGCATTCGGGCCATGACTGTATTGGTGTATTGGGTCAAGGGTAGGCTTAGAAATGGGTTTGTAATGAGTTGAGTCTGCCAGGTAGTATTGGGCCTCAGGTGTAATGGGTCTGATAAGTTTGGGCTATTTAAATTTGGGCTTTGTAAAAGGACTTTTTAAATAAATAAACATTTGTTATTTTTAATCTTGGTTTTCAGCCCGGTCAAATTTGTGCTATTACACTGGTAGATGATTAACACTACTCATTTCATTGATAGGTAATAGAGTTTCCTCCAAAGGTAATTCATGACTCCAAACCTAAAATAAAGTAGCAGTGAAAAAGAAGGTAATGTGATGCCAATGCTTAACTGGTTTCGCTCTCATGGCACAACTTTCAGCATAATTTATTTGAGAGGGACTTGATAATTACTATCAACCACTTTTGCATTTGTAAAGTAGCTCTCACCAATACAAAGCACAATTCTTCATAAACAATTATCATGAGGCCAAATACTGGCATCCATGCAAGTATGCCCATATATGTTGTTGCATTCATGTTTGTTTGACTAAGAATAAAACCCTGTGTATTCAATACAAGTCGCGTATAAGACAAAATCAGATTTGGTTCAGTAGAAGCAAACACATTTGCACCCTGAGACTCTGTTTTTCTAATAGAAGGTTGAAGAGAATTATTAATTGCAGACCTTGAGGAAAGTTAACCATGCTGGAAAGGTAGTAGTGATGTCTTCCCACTAGCATTGTAGGTTTGTAAAGAGCGTTCATGTCCTAGTACTATCGCATCTATCATTTGGTCAATTCTTCAAGTAGATTGAATATGAACAACACCAGGACGAAATAGAGTGAAAGATCTATTTGACTCTTGGGATGTTATTTCATCATTAGCAACATAGTGAATCCCATAAGAACTTGACAAACCAGCTTAAAAATGACCTTATTTAGGAAAAACAACTACTTATGCTATGAAGTGACCATCCATACAATGGCGAACCTTGATCACAAATCTGTGAGCTCATCAAATGTGCGAGTTCACCAACAGTGCAAGCTAACCAAATCTGTGATGACATTAAATGTGCGAGCTCTGTCTGGAAAACCCATACCTACAAACTCCTTACTTTTCAAGATGCAAACTTGTCCACTTGCATTGAAACGGTGATGATTTTTTAATAAGTCGTTTTGGTTGTTGATTAGACTAAAATCAACCAATGAGGAAGCAAGTTGTATGAATCAAGTTGCAAGATTAAGAAAAGTTTCAATTATTTTATTATTATTTTTAGCTTATTTAAGCTTACTTGTTCTTATAAACATTGTATTAGTCTTTTCATTAATGAAACAATTGATCACAAGCTAATCTTTCTCCATTTTTGATATTTTTGCTTCTATTTCAATCCTTTCTTCATAAAAGATCCAACAATTTGTATCTAGAACCTCTTATCTTTAAGGGTTTTTTTTCTCAAAAAAATGCCTTCAACAAGATATACACCACCCCCTGTTTTCACAGAAGAAAAGTACCATATTTGGGTAGAAAAAATGAAAACCTATCTTCAAGCCTTTGATCTTTGGGAGGTTGTAAATGCTGAAATAGAACCACCATTATTGAGACAAATCCTACATTGGCTCAAATGAAACAACACAGTGAGGAATGTTCCAAAAAACACAAGACGATGTCTTACCTGCAAAATGGTGTTTCAAACGTGATTTTTACAAGAATCATGGCCTGTCATTCTCCTAAACAAGCTTGGGATAAGCTCAATGAGGAGTTCCAGGGTTCGTAGAAGATAAGGCAGCAACAAATGATAAATATTAGGCGAGATTTTGAAAACCTCAAGATGAAGGAAGCTAAGACTATGAAACAATATTCAGATCGAGTCATGATAGTGGTAAACCAGATAAGACTGCTAAAGGACCAATTTGTGAATAGTTGAGTAGTTGAGAAAGTGATTACCATACTTCCTAAGAGATAGGAATCAAACATATCCTTACTAGAAGATTCAAGGGATTTATCAATCATCTCACTGTCAAAACTAATCAATGCTTTGTATGCTCTAGAACAAAGAAGGCCAAGCAGAGAAGAAGGGCATGCTAGAGTAGCTTTTCAAGCCAAAAATAGAGATGTTGTGAGCTCCTCAAGTCAGAAAGAAAAAATAGAGTTAGTTAGATAAGGAGAAGTCAAAGAAAGATAGTGGAAAGAAAAAATATCAATCATGTTCGCACTGCAAGAAGTTGGTCAGCCTAAGAAATTCTGTCAGTTCAGACCTAATGCCCAATGAAAAAACTGCAACCAGTTTGGCCATGAAAAAAGGGTGTGCAAGAATAAGGGTATGCACAACAACAAACCACTCAGGCATAGATTGCAGAAACAATTCAAGAATAACTAATGTTTGTGGCCTTATGTGAAGCATAGTTTGTGGAATTCTGTGAACCCCCTGCGAAGCCAAGTTCGTTGTGTCATGTAAACCCTCCAATAAAGAAAGAAAAAACTAGTTTATTGATAGTGATTGCACAAGTCATATGACAAGAAAAAAGGTTTTATTCCAAGGTGAAAGTTGGAAATGGCCAGTACATTGAAGCAATAGAAAAAGGAGTTGTTTTGATTAAAACTCCATTAGGTACTAAATTGGTCACAGATGTTGTAATATCCTAATTTTGACCCTATTCGGAATGGTGGATTCGGGACCACGAATCTGAGTCAAAAAATATTCTAATATTATTTTCTATGTTTATTAAGTGTGAATTTATATCTTTGAAATTTTCGTGCTTTAATTTTATCGTTTGAGTGCCGATTTAATAAAAAGGACTTAATCGCGTAAAATGTAAAAATGACTAGATAATTGTGTAAGGGCCGAATTGATGTTGTCTTTGTAATATGATGTATTTAAGTTTCAATTTACCCATGATATAATGATATGGACGGTCATGACCTTATTATATAATGGTTTTATATTAATTAATAAAGCTTATATATGTAAAATGATTAATAATGTTATATAACATAAAACATAAAATAATTAAAAGCCATTGTCATATTTTCTTTCTATGACCGAAACATAAAAGAAAAGAAAAGAAATAAGGTTTTCTTATGTTCGGCCATTGCTCAACTCAATCAAGGTATGTAACTAGCTCGGTTTTTTATAATTTTTACGTTTTTGAGATCGTTGCAGTGTAATGTACAAAGCCCATGCTTGAATTTTTGATTTTGATGGATATTTTGAGTTATGTCATTGATGAATAATTGAGTTTTGTGATGTTAGTTGATGAAATATGAAAGATATGTTTTGGATTAACATGTTTTGTATTGGAATTTTTGATGATTTTGAGTAATTAAGGCTTAATTGCAAAAATGATAATTTGAGGGACTAAAATGTGAAATAAGTGAAATGTATGGACTTGTATGAACATAAGGAAGATTCGGCCTAAGCATGGTGTACTCAAATTTTGCATGTTTTGTGTTTTGTGCAATTTAGACTAAATTGTAAAAAGTGTAAAATGTCAGGGGTAAAATGGTAATTTTCGCATTTATGTGTTTTTGGACTAAATTGAGTTAAAATATGTTTGAATGAGTTTAATTTGAATATGTTTAGATCAAGAACCAAAGAAATTGGATTTGGATCGGGGGAAAAACCAAAGTTGTTGATTAATCATCCCGTTCCGATTTTCGTTGTCCGAGGGAAGTTTATAAGCAAATAGATGTTGCTTATTTTAAATAAATAAGAGTTTATTATGTTGAAATGAATTATGTGAAGTATATATGTTGTTAGCCGAATGTGTATATGCTAGGGAGCTATATTTACAAATTCGTTTCGACTGACCTATGACGATCGAAAGCCCCGTATGAACCTTAGGAATAGCTAGGATACATATGTCATGACATAGGATTTCGATATGTGGTTTGCGGGTAAGACAATGGCATCGATATATGTGTGCGAGTAAGACCACGTTTAATACGTTGGCATCGATATGTGTTTCCGCGTTTAATACGTTGGCATCGATATGTGATTCTGATATATGTGTGCGAGTAAGACCACATTTAATACGTTTGCATCAATATGTGATTTCTGATTTATATGTACGAGTAAGACCCTGTCTGGGACAGTGGCATTGATATGTGATTACATGTAAGACCACGTCTGGGACGTTGCCATTGTACGATATGTGTGATTATCCGAGTATCCTATTCAATTCTGAATGGTTCAACAGGCAATGATAAGCTGTGATCGAAAGTGTAAAACGAGCTAAAGTGACCAGGTATGTGATTGTTGATTACCTATTTAGAGATAAGGTAAGTTGGTTATTTGAGATAGGATGCAAATTATACATAATGCTAATGTAAATATATGTGTATTAGTATGGTTTATTCTGCCGTATGTTATGCATAAATATGTGATATTAAATTTTGATTCAAGAGTATATACTTATGAGTGTATATATATTCGGTTGTATAATGTTACTATGGTTTTGAAATTGAATGTTACTTTGATAATAGATATATATATTCAGCCATGGTAAAATTTATATATGAAAGTATATGTTGTATATGAAATTGTAAGCTTGAAATTAAATGTGATTATGATATTATAAATTGGTTTGGTTAAATTGAGTTGATATCGTCATTGAATAATTTATTTGCTTATGACTTACTAAGCTATGATAGCTTATTGTATGTGTATGTTTGTCTCTGTTTTATAGATTTTGGAGTCAAGTTACGAGCTCGGGGATCGTCAGCAAAGTCTATCACACCATCGGCTGTTTTTGGTACTTTATAAGTTAAATTTTGAACCTATGGCATGTATAGGCTAGATAATATTTGGAAATGTTGGACTTTGGTATGTGTAAATATTTAAGCCATGGAAAAATGGCTTGTTTATTTTATTAGGTTTGGTTTCAAGGTTTGATCGAATTTTGGTTATATTTGATATGGTTGGAGTTTATTTTGGTATGCATATTATATGATATGTATGATTTGTGTTTTGATGTTATGTATGTGATGCTATTATATGATTAAAAATTGAGATGTGTTAATGATGAATCATAATCGGCCATGAAAGTAGCTCATTTTGGATGTATGATTTGTGGTATATTTTATGAGGTGGTTGATTATAAAATTTGGTTTAAGTGATGTTAATATGGTTGATGGATATGTTTTGGTTGTGGTTTTGATGTTTTGGTCATTATATGTTTATATGTGAATCATGGTTGATATATTTGCTAATGGTGATGAAGTTATGCCAAAGTATATGCGTATGGAAAATTTAGTATGATGTGAAATTGTGGTTGGATTTTTTTTTTTGAGTGATATGTATGATATATAAGTGGGAAGTATTAGGTAAATGGTTATGATTTGAATTACTGGTGTTTGGTTATGTGATTAAGTAAATATGGATAATGATTATAAGTTTTTAATCATTAGTTATAAATGATGTGCTTTCATATTCGACTAATGATAAATAAATTAAATATGTGTGCATGTAACATGTTTGTTTGTGGTTTGATATTTAAAGGTCAAGATGATTAGTTTAATGTTTGATTCTTGTTATCTGTATAAAGAGTTAACGGGAAATTATAGAAATAATATGGCTATTTTAATTCGGTACTTATTAGTAAATAAAGAATATGTATGAGGTATATTGTGTTAGCTAAACGGATAGTCATTAAGTGACAAGTTAATATTTGTATTCGGATATGCAAATGGTAAATTTTAACTTAAGATTGAATGGTGGAATTGGTATGACTTTAATGGTTAATTTTTAGTAGCCAAATAGGTGAGCAAATGAATTGATTATGTATTTGTAATTTTTTCATGATGTTAGTATATAAATTTTGGTATGTTTAGATTTGATCATTATGCTTAGAAATGGTTCGTAGATTGTTTGATAATATGATGGTTAGACATGCTATTTAGCTTGTGTATTAATTGATATTATCATGTTTAAATTCGGCCTTGACACTTTATGCACTTTATAGCATTAGACAAGAGTATGTTATGTTATATGTATAAATACAAACTTGTGATGTGTTTGATGAGAAAATTAAATTATGATTGACATATTGATTTGGTTATATGAAATGTTATATGCGTGTATAGTAATAGAGAAAAATGAAAGTTGGCATTGAATAAAATATATGTATTTAGTATGTATTAATATTCAGTTATTGTATTGGAAATTGACCATATGAATAGTAATTGATGTTATACAATCACAAAATGGTTATATGTGAGTTTAATAAAATTGTTTTATGCTTTGTGTATTAATGATTCAAGATTTGGTAAACTGAAGTTATAAAGGTGTACCTTCGAATATGATCTGAGTAATTGTGTGAATGTATGAAAGTTGTATCATTTCTGGTAATGCCTCGTAACCCCATTCCGGCGACGGATACAGGTTAGGGGTATTACAGATGTTCTTTTAGTTCTTGACATAGATCAAAATCTACTGAGTGTAGTTCAGTTTGTGACACCCCCAAACCCGATTGGGACGGACCAGCCCGAATTCGAAGTGTTACATTAGTCACTGAAGTGACTCTTCAGCTAACGACCACCCAGTGCACACCCCAACTTATAACACCTCATTTATCACTAATTAACTGTCATTTATTAATGCGGAAGCAATTTATGAACCATTTTTAAATTTTTTCAAAGTATTTAAACCTAAGGGTATTTTGGTTATTTTACCACCTAAGGTTAAACTATCTCGATTTTATTTCTAAATAGTTATTGACCTTTTTTTTATCCAAATTATGCAAGCCCTAAAAATTTTAGCTTAAATCGAGTTCATTTACTATGTCTAATTCAAGTTTTAATACTAAGGACTAAATCATAACTTTTACAAACTTTTATTACATTTTTCAAATTAAAAATTAAGACTGCTTCTACCAAATATTAACAGTTACAAGTCTAATCCTAAAATATTACCAAGTATCCTTATCATTAAAGGCTTCAATTAATCTAATCAAATTTTAAGACTAAATTATAAATTAAGCACATTAGAATACTAGATTACAAAAACCAAAAATCAAACCCCCAAAAACTCACACGCCCGTGTAAAAGACACACGCCCATGTGCAAACCACTGCACCTATTTTGTCAAAAATTTGTTTTAATTACCCAATTTTACATATTTTATTTACCTATTAAACATGAAGTAGCTACAATTAGTTACCATAAACATCCACACATTTCCATTTTAATTTGTTTACAACAAATATGCAACAATTAATCAAAATTTAACACCTAGTTACACACTTAGCAAACACCAATTAATTCACACAAACTACATACCTCAGGCACAAGTAATCCACTCCATGGTAAGCTTTAAGTAAACATTGTTAGTATAAAATACATGCTTCATACACCGTGTTATCAACCACCATACGAACACTCATCAACATACCATAAATCAAACATCAATTAGACACAAAATCATTTATTAAAGCAATAATAAAATCAACAAAATTAAAGTCCAAAATTTAATATCCAATGTCCATTACAAGTAAACTAACACTAGTCTTAAAAGCATCACAATGCCCCTATATAGTCTCTAAAGTAAATTTCTTAAGTCACTACCAAGCCTTATTCTTGGACCGCCCTTGCACTCGCTTCTCAACCCCTTACACTCGGAAATTCTCTACATGAAATGTGAGGGTGTGAGCTTAAAAAGCTCAGTGAATGATAGTAAAAACATCAAGTAATTTGTACCCAATCATGCATAAATCAAAGTGATTAAGCATTAAATTTTCATTCACAACATGTTAACATTTCACCATAACATCACATGCTATTTCAAGAATTAAGAATCAATTTTTCCATGGCATGTAAAATCATATTTTCACACAAAAACATTCAATTATATTGGCACAATCAATCAATTATATTGGCATAATACATCCATGACAATAAGTAAATGTGTGATCATACATTGGATAAATGAATCTCTAGACTCCCACAAATCAAATACAATCCTCCGAATTGAGCGGCCCAAAGCCACACGCTCCCTTATAGTGCCCCAAATAACCCGATGAGTGGAGACTCAAGCTTAACACTCCCTTGTCTACACTAAACAAATCAGTCCACCAAGAGCCGTATGCTCACAATATCACAAATAATGGTGAGTACTCACAAATCCTATCGCATGTCAACTATATCCAATGGATCCACCATGCAATGTTGTCAATATAATCATACATACAAGGCATAGAATCTATTGTTTAATCACTTAATTTAGGGTGTTAAAATGCAAGTAAAAGCGTGTTGCTAAGCAATTTTAACATTAGTAAAATTAAGCATAGCAAATATCATTTTCCTAATATTCATATACCAATTAGAACACTTTCATCAAATTTTCAATACATCAACAATTCATGCTCTAAATATCAATTTATTGCATACAATTTAATCATGCTAAAATCATAATACACAACTTGCCAAACCAATTGCCATTTTGCTCTTTTATAAAATAAAATCTATTTTTGCAAATCCAACCATCCAATATACAATTAAGTCATTAATAACACCAATTAAACCTTAAATTTAACACATAATCAGGTCAATTTACCAAATTTTCCTTAATATCACTCACCTCCACACTTAGCTCTTTAAGCAAAAATGTGTTCAAACAAGCAAGTTTGAGCTTCAATTCTGATTTGCACGTTCCTCCTCTTGATGTGGAGCTGTAACAGAGACAAATTATGCATTAAAAACTAACAATAGCAACAAGAAACACAAGATTTGATAAAGTATGCGAATCTAAATCATTGCTCTAAACTCCCTTTTCATCATTTAATCTGTTTCATAATTTTTCGAAAAAATCATCCATGTTCTTGATCAAATTCGAATTTCTCCAAATTAATCCATAAAACGTGTTTGATCTTTTGGTTGAAGATTAAAAACCTCTTATTAGACCTATTTTGAGCTTAGACATTCATAATATTTGGATTCCAACTCAAAATTAAAGATCCACCATTGTTGATCCTCAAGTTCACAAAAGAAGAAATTAAAATTGAAAATCTATTATAATCACTTTAATTAACAAATAATGATCAAAATAAACTTAAAAACAAGTTTAGAGATGAGGATTACCTTTAATTGAACTCAAATCATTGATTTGGAAGTTTGAATCAAAATGCTTGAAATCACTTTTTGTCCAACTTTGAAAATTATTTCGAAACATTTTAGAGAGAATTTTGGGAGAGAAAATGTTTAAATCTATTCTCTAATATTTGGTTTATGAAAAAAAGTGAAAGAAATGAGAGAAAAAGCTCTCCATTTAGTTGTAAAATGAGTGAAAAGTGACGTAGTTGCAGAATTTTTAAAACTGAAAACCCCTACCGAATTTTCAAAATTTGGGGAATTTGCCATCAGGCCACTCCCCCTTTTCCCTTGTTTTACAATTTGCTCATTTCCCTCCAAAATTTTGAAAATATGATTTATTTACTATAAAACCTCTTACACATTTCCCTTATTTTTCAAATTAGTCCCATTTAATTAATATTTTAAATCACCCAATTAAACCCCTATTTTAAATTATTTTTAAATTCTAATTTAACCCAAAATATTTATTTTTACCCAAAATTATTTAAAACCATAAAATAAATTTTTCTAAAAATATTTTTCTTTTTTTGAATATTATTTACCGATTTTTTAGATAAAATTAAGCTAACTAATTAAGGATATAAATCGCTAATTAACCCGATTAATTCCCAATTTTCACTCAACTTGGTAAGCTTACCCGAAACTACTAAACCTATTTTTGAGGCCTTACACAGTTACTTGAGAAAAAGTATTTAGTGTTATTCAAAGACAACAACTGCTTAATCTTTGGTCCAAGTGGATGCGAGCTAATTTCGACAAAAATTGTTAATAGAAGCTTTGTTGTCAATTGGAATTTAGCAACTTCAGTTGCATATACCAACTTCAAATGTCAAAGAATAACCTGATTAAAAATTTATCAAATATGGCTAATCATGAATATGTATGCGAGGTGTGCCAGCTTGGGAAACAGGCGAGGTATCCATTTCTTGCGAACACAACATGGTGAGCCACTAAAAGATTGCACTTAATACATATTGACATTTGTGGACCCATGAAAACAAGTTTTCTAAATGAAAGTAAGTACTTTGTGTTGTTTATTGATGACAGTACAAAGTTCTGTTGCATGTACTTCATGAAGAACAAATCTGAGGTAGCTGAAACCTTCTTCAAACTTAAAGCTATAGTTAAAAACCAAAGTGACTGCAAGCTCAAAATGGTAAGATCAAACGAAGGGGCATAATACACCTCAGAAAAGTTTAAAAAATTCTTCGAAGAGTTTGGTGTCCATTGTCATACCCCAAAATAGGGTCTGGGAGTTTTAGAGGTGTTTTAGGAATTTAGGCCTATATGAGCTCGAAACTTCGTAAGGTTGATACTCGATAATGTTCTCGACAATGGTTTTCATAAAGTTAATTCAATTTTTGGAAATGAGTTTTGAATGTCTTTAATTTTGGAAATAGAACTGATTCGTAAAAGAGTCAAAGTTGTGTGTCTTTACGAAGAATTAAACCAATTTTTAAAATCGAACCTACTAAACCCCCAATTTCAGTTTTCTTTCACATTAACTTTGCTCTCTTCTTGCATGTGACGTATCTTGCTCACCTCTTGCTTTTTTTTAATAGTTTTTTATCTTCAATTCCTAATTCTCTTCGATTTCTATCATCTTTGATCTATAAACCTCTATTAAAACCAAGAAAATCACCCCAAAACTTCATCATCTTCCTCACCCTCTCCAACATGTGGGTTCTCGGGTTTGTGTCAAAATCATTGTTTTTCTTGCATTCAAGGTAACTAATCATCTTCCTATTAGTTTAAAATGTTATTTAGTTCTTTAAATCAAATTATTAACTTGTAAAATGCATTATTTAGATAAAAGTTGAAATTTTGGTCATTAATGGTGGATTTTGGATTTGTAGATAAAAACTTGATTTTAAAGTATTTTTCAACTTTTTTTAACATGATTAGAAGCTTACTAAAGAGCTTTGAAGTTTCATTAAGAGATTCTTGAGTCTTAATGAATTTTTATCATAAAGGCCAAAACTTGTCGAAAAAATTTTATACCTTAAAATGCATGGTTTTGTTTAGTTTAAAGGTTGGAAATTAGCTGTAGATGAATATGTAGATGAATGGAATTCGTTAATGGAATTCGTTTCTTACAAAAAGATTAAGCGTAGAGTGAGTTATTTGAATTTTAAGTTTGTTGTGCTAAAGGTTTTGGTTAAAGAAGAATGTAGCTTAGGCTTGTGTTTGTGGTTGTTTGAGGTGATTTATTAACTGAATATAAGTGGTTTGTCTTGTTGAAGTGTCGAAGCCGATAGGACCTTCAATGAGTAGAGATAATGGCAAAGGGAAGCTTATCTAAGCTTTCGATTTTTTGGCAAAAGTAAATATTTCAGTGAGTGTTTTGGAATAGCTGCTCGTAAGCAATTCGTCCTACATTTTGGAATTTAGAGGTAGCCTAAACTCCTTCTCTAAATTTCGAGTGTAAGTGTTCTTTTAACTATGCTAAATATATGATGAATATGTTTGTGAATTGTGATAAAGAAAATTATGATGTGATAAAATATGAACATGTTGTGATGTCTGTTCTAACGATAAATACGAGGGTATGTTATCAACGCCATGTGATAGTATGTATAATGTGCTAATAATATGATTATGCACTAAATGTGTGCGGATGATCTGTAAGTGTGATTTGATGTCATTATGGATTTTTTGCCTTGTGACTTAATGAGATCGTTGGATATAGTTGGCAAGCCATAGAATTATGAATACTCACTTATATGTGTTGCGATATGTTGGGCGTTGAGGCCTAGGGACAGTTTTGGAGAGATAAGGGAATGTGGGCTAAGCTCCATTCACTGGGATATGTATATGTGGTGTGTTGGAGGGGCTTTATCTATATGCTTCGCTTATAAGATATGTTTGACTCTATGAGTTTATGTGTTGTGAGTTAGAGATCCGTGTATCCGATAAGTGGTGATAGCATCCACTTTATGTTTCATAATCTCAATGGTCAAATTATCATATACTGTGATTATATGTGATCATATGTGCTTGTATGTGATTAATACATGTTGGAATATATAATGCCTAAATGTTTGTGTAAGTAATGTGTGGAAGAATGCATGGAATATGACTAAATATACAAATCATGACACTTAGTTAATGATGTTTTGGGAATATGATGTATGTTGTTTGGTTGATGCGTGACGACTTGTTTGCATGGTGGTTGTTCTAAGCATTTACTGAGCTTGTTAAGCTCACCCACTCTATTATATCCTTTGCAGAGTAGTTGTGTTCCCATTGTGAGTGGTGTGGTCGTCAAGGGATTGATCCAAGCCATTCATTACCCTTTACAATAGGTGTTTTGCTTATTCTAGTTTTAGGGAATAAAAAGGCAATGTAGTAGACATTTGTATCGGTTTATTAAGACATATTGAGCATTATTTGTATATTGCGTATGTTTTGGAAGCTTATGAACTTGGACATGGTGTTTAGTTTATTATTTTGACATTTTGATGCACATGCGACTAGGTAAATAAAGCACGATGTTTAGGGACTAAGTTTGAATGATTTAAATGCTCTTATATGCTGAATTTTTGTAACTAGAAGCAACAGTATTGATATTAAGACTTTTAGAACGATACTTCTGTATTGTCAAAAGTGTAAGGAGTCAGAATATCGATTTGGTATCGATATCTTTGCCCGAGTATTGATACACGTGGTGTAATTATCGATATCTTACGAAAGATATTGATATTTTCCAATGTTTTGAAATTTGGCAAGAAACAGAATGCTAGTTTGGTATTGATTTTCCAAGTGGTATAGATACCACTTAAAGGAAATATCGATACCATAAAGGCGATATCGATAACTACATAACATTTTTGGGAAAATTTTCCAAGTGGTCCTAATGCTCGGGATGTAATATCCCGAATTAGGGCCTAATCGGAATAGTGGTTTCGTGACCACAAATCCGAGATAGAAATAATTATTTTATAATTATTTTTAGGTTTATGATATGATTGCATGATTGTGTGAAAATTTCGTGACGAAATTCTATGCATAAAGTGCTTAATTTGAAATTAGGGACTAAATCGAATAAGTTGCAAAACTTGCATTCTAGAAGTTTCTAGTATGAAATTGTTTTGAAATATTAATTAGGAGGTCTTAAATAGCAATTTTACCAATTTCTAAGTTTATGGACAAAAATTGGACATGGATGGAATTTTTGGAAAGTTTAGTAGTAAGGGCATTTTGGTCATTTAGGGGTAAAATGAATGAAAATACAAAATTAAAAGCCAATTTTGCTCATCTTCAACCCCATGGCCGAATATAGCAAGGAGAAACCATGCCTAGGGTTTTTCAAGCTTTCAAGCTCGATTGTAAGTCCATTCTAGCCCCGTTTTTCAAGTTCTTTACGTTTTTGGAGTCCCGGTAGCTCGATTTAGCTTATGCTAGCAATAATTTAACCTAGGGTTTATATTTGGAAAAATACCCATAGGTGAAATTTGTGTATTTTGGTGTTTTATGATAGAATATGAGGTTTTAAATTATGTTAGACAGCTTGTGCTACTCTGTTTTAAGTGAAAACGAGCAAAATGGCTTAATCGGTAAAAATACCTAATAGTCATAAGTACATGTTAGAGTGAGAATTTGATGTTTCCATAGAAGGGAAAAATTACCAGCATGTCATAAAACATAAGAAAATAGGCTGAATTTTAATTTATGAGCTTTGCGGCAAAAGTGTAAATATGCAAAAGTTTAGGGGCAAAATTGTAATTTTTCCAAAATATGATTTTGGGTCAATTTGAATAATGTGAGTCCTAATTAGACTATATTTTAAATGATAGAGCAAGGAAAACTGAAATTCGGGCTAAAATGGGGAAAATACCAAGTTGTGGACGAAATGGTAAAAGTAGCCATTTTTGCATACTAGGTAAGTTCATATGTAAATGTTAGTAACATAGTTATTATTTTAAATGTTTTTATGTTATTTAAATGATATGATAATTATTATAAAATATTATACTCGTGATAATTGTTTGATAATATGTCAAATTATGTGATATACTTGGAAAATGTGAAATACTACCGAGTATCGGTATCGGTATTCCGTAGAAGATGGTTGAGACACATGATTGGGAAAAAGGTCCCGTTGAACCTTAGGAATGGATTAGGATACAAGTGACATGTCACTGGGATATTTGGGCATCCGAACTCGTTGAGTTGAGTCCGAGTTCACTTATGGATGCGAATGTCTGAACTCGTTGAGTTGAGTCCGAGTTCATGAAATGTAACTAGGCATCCGAGCTCGTTGAGTTGAGTCCGAGTTCACTTATGGATGCGAACGCCAAGCTCGTTGAGTTGAGTCCGAGTTCGCTTATGGGCGGGTTACATAGTAGCTTGGCTACATATGTGGCACTTATGTGCAAACTTTCCATGTATCCGAATTATATTCCGATGTGTTCAACGGGTAAAGTTCCACTCAAATGGAGGAATACTCGAGATGAAAAGGGACGTATTGGTAAGTGTTGTGAAATGGATACTTTGGATAGGTATGTACTTAACCCTCAGGTTGAAAACTCGATATAACAACAATATGGTAAGATGATAAATGAAAATATGATATGAATGTCTTGGTGATGATTATGCAAATGATGTTTTATGTTTGCTTATATGGTTATGTTACTTGCTATTTGCATGTGAACTTACTAAGCATTTATGCTTATTTCCTCCTTTTCATTTCTTGTAGTGTTGACAAGCCAGCTCGAAAATCGGGAACGGTCGGAGGCACGCTCACACTATCCGTATACCATCTTGGCATAATGGCTTGTATATTTTGAGTATGGCATGTATAGCATTATAATCATTTTGTATATATGGTCTTATGATATGGTTATTGAGTAGTATAAAAATGCTTGGTAATGATTAGCCATTGGAATGGCTAATTATGATCATTTTTGGTGTTATGTATGTCAAATTGCTAGTTAATCCATGGAAACCATGAAATAGGTAAAATTTACCATAAAATAGATTCAGACAGCAGTAGTGATGTGAATTTGAAAAATCATAAAAAATAGTAGAGATATAATTAGATGATGAATAAAATATGGAATTGAAGAATTATGAGTCTATTTTCATATGGAAGAAACGAAACAGGCATATGAATTATATTTTATGAGATGTTTAAATTTTTGTGAAACAGGGCCAGAGCGATTTCTGGATCCCCTGTTCTGACTTTGGAAATTCACCATAAATTGTATAAAAATAATTAGAAGTCATAATTTATATGTAAAGATTTATTATTGAGTCTAGTTTTAATATAAACAAACTTCATAGTCATTGAAATTCTGTACAGAGAGATATCTGATTCGAAATACACAGAGGTCAGAGTAGTCAAACCCTGAAATAGGAGATACTTTAACTAATAAACTGTACTAATTGGCCTAGCCAAAAATTCTAGAAAAAAATTAGTAAATAGATATATGAGTCTAGTTTCAGGAAAAATTTACATGATTGGATTTTGAGTTTCAGAACTCAAGATATGAATTTTTAAGCGACTGTGACGTAGTTAGCCAGCTTGTCTGGAATTTCTAAAATAAATTGTATGAATTGTTTAATTAATGATTTAAGTTTAGTAACACCTCGTGCTCGACTCCGGCGACGGTCTTGGCTACGGGGCGTTATATTTGGTGGTATCAGAGCAGGTTTAGTCGGTTCTCGGACTAACCTAGCATGTGTAAAAGTTTAGCTATACATGCCACTGATCTATGATAGTGTGATGTCTTCCGACGCGTATGAGTACCGTCTTATTTAGACAGGGTACTCTCCAACCGAGCTGCGCTGACCATGTTCAATGTTATGTGAAGGTATTTGAGTAAAATTATGATTATGATAAGTCTCGGTTCAGAAAAGTATGAATAAAGGTTTATGATACATATGTGATAAATATTCATATTTACTTAATGCTCATATGATGTAGTGTATATGGCTTACTTGATAAGATGAACAGAATAAATAGAAAGTAGTAGAGGTATGAATAAAGGTCATAATATTATGATACGAATGAAAATGTCATTGTTTTGATTTGGAAGTCGAATGTTGATGAATGCTAATGATATATAATTTTTATGAGATAAAGGATTATAATGAAATGAACTTATCTGTGTTAAATTGTTGGACTGAATTATATGATTGTAATGATAAGTACATGATGATGCACGAAATGAAAGTTATGATTGTGGTGCAAATATCTATGTTTGTTTGGCCTTATATGATGTAATGAGCATGACTTAATTTAATTAAATGAATGGATAAGTAAAGCTATCTAGAAAACATAGAATGTATGCATAAGTATATTGTCTAAATGGGACAACAGGAAAATTGGTGTAAGCCAACATGAATGAATGACATGATTTTGATGATGTTGCTATGATGATGGAAGTTGTGTCATATGTGTATGTATAAGAAAGTCGAGTCGAGGTCCTACAACCCCTCCCCTTACCGAAATGGTACTTATAATGGAATTTCATGAGATTTGTATTGAATAAGTTTCCGGTTGAGAACCCAAAGAGTTGATGATAGAATAATTATAAGTATGATCAGAGATTGAAAATAAGCTGATAAGTAAAAGTCGAGCCGATGAAAGTATCGGATTGAAGTAAAGATTATTGGAATTATGCATTGTCCCAGTTAGAAAAGGAATTCTCCTTGTAAACCGAATTACTCAGGTGCAAGGTCGAGAAAAGTGTAAATCGAAATTTATTCAGAACTGGCCTTCTTTAGTGAATGGTTTAATATGAAATTTGTGACGGCAAAACTAGTTGGGGAAATGATATTTGAAATGTGAACTATCTGAGTGTGATAGTTATGACTGGACAGATTTAGCAGTCTCTTTTGAAATGTTCTATGTGTTTACCCGTTCTCAGAAATATTTCTATGGCTATTGATCTTCTGAAGAAATTCTTATTATATGGGAATGTCTTTTAATCCTGGTGTTGGATGAAAGCATTGGTAGTTTGACTGGTTTATAATTTATATTTCTCTATTTCATCGGGTATTCTATTTCATTTCGTCTGATAAAAATTGATGAGAGAATACATATGATATTATGATTTTGTTTCTTCTACTTGATGCTTCATCTGATATATATGTATGGGAAGATATATTGTTCTTGTTATATTTGATTCCAGTGGGATTAAATGATGTTTTCTTTTGGACTTTCTTTCTTTGAAGAATTATCGGGGTATTCCGTAATTTCTCTATGAGTTTGGTTTTCGATTCTCCGGCTTGGTTTTCGATTCTCCAGCATAGTATCGTATCTTGGGTTTCTTTATTCTGGATTTCTTTATTCTGGATTTCTCTATTTTGGATTTCTTTATTCAGTTTTCTTGTTATCTTTGTTCCATAATTTGTCAATTATGACTCGTGTTCGAAGTGCGTTCTTCAGCTCGTGATAGTCATGTCAAATATGACTATACTTCTAATTTGATCTTGGTAATATGGTGATTTTAGTATTGGGATTTTTTCTAATTTCTGTGTAAGGATTTGACATCAGTAAAGGCATAAGTGATAAAAGCGCGAGTTTCAGTTGGTATGGTGAATTATCTATTTGAAAGATTTCATGCGACAATTATTTCAGGATTATTTTTCCCAAGTCTGATAATAGAATTTCATTTTGTACGGATAAAAAGAGTAAATAGACTGAACGAGAAGTGTATATTTATTAGAAAGAGTTTGATAGTAGTTAAAGTCACTACGAATGATAAGGTTTTCATTTTGTAAAAGTTGAAAAGTTTATTACATGTTGACAAAGTTCGGATAGATGAAAATATTGGTAATCGAAGCGTCTGAACTAGACTAGTCTACATTGAGTAAAGACTTCCTGACTTTCAGTAATGTACTGTTGTATGAATTGTGATGTGTTTCAAGACAGTGAGGTAATGTGATAGTTTAGAGCATTCGATGTTACATAAAATCGGAGTTGTTAAAGAGGTTAAAGCCGAGCATTGGGATCTATCAAAATTATCCTTGTTAGTGTTGGTATTGGGATGGAAATGAGAAGGATTATTCTTGAGGCCATATCAGAATTATTTCCATGGCAGAAAGAGGAAAATGTGATGTATCCTATTGTTAAATGTTTGGCGAGATCTATAAATCATATTTGTATTGAATGAATTCCTACTCATCAGATTTATGGAAATTCAGGTCTCTTTGATTGTTGGATTTCTTAGAATTCCGGTCTCCATTAATCAAGCTAAGATCCGGGTTTTATGTCATGATATCATGGGAAACTGAGAAGGGTTGAAAATTTAAGAACAGTTGAGAGTTGAGATGTAAGCTTTCAGATCATATGAGAAATTGAAGAGATGTATTGGAGGTACAATCTAAGTGAAAGTTCTTCGGCACCGAATATGAGATTAAAAGTGAAGACCACTTTTCTGGTAAGATTTTCGGGGACGAAAATCCCTAAAGGGGGGGAGAGTTGTAATACCCCGAATTAGGGCCCAATCGGAATAGTGGTTTCGTGACCATAAATCTGAGATAGAAATAATTATTTTATAATTATTTTTAGGTTTATGATATGATTGCATGATTGTGTGAAAATTTCGTGACGAAATTCTATGCATAAAGTGCTTAATTTGAAATTAGGGACTAAATCGAATAAGTTGCAAAACTTGCATTCTAGAAGTTTCTAGTATGAAATTGTTTTGAAATATTAATTAGGAGGTCTTAAATAGCAATTTTACCAATTTCTAAGTTTATGGACAAAAATTGGACATGGATGGAATTTTTGGAAAGTTTAGTAGTAAGGGCATTTTGGTCATTTAGGGGTAAAATGAATTAAAATACAAAACTAAAAGCCAATTTTGCTAATCTTCAACCCCATGGCCGAATATAGCAAGGAGAAACCATGCCTAGGGTTTTTCAAGCTTTCAAGCTCGATTGTGAGTCCATTCTAGCCCCGTTTTTCAAGTTCTTTACGTTTTTGGAGTCCCGATAGCTCGATTTAGCTTATGCTAGCAATAATTTAACCTAGGGTTTATATTTGGAAAAATACCCATAGGTGAAATTTGTGTATTTTGGTGTTTTATGATAGAATATGAGGTTTTAAATTATGTTAGACAGCTTGTGCTACTCGGTTTTAAGTGAAAACGAGCAAAATGGCTTAATCAGTAAAAATACCTAATAGTCATAAGTACAGGTTAGAGTGAGAATTTGATGTTTCCATAGAAGGGAAAAATGACCAGCATGTCATAAAACATAAGAAAATAGGCTGAAGTTTAATTTACGAGCTTTATGCGGCAAAAGTGTAAATATGCAAAAGTTTAGGGCAAAATTGTAATTTTTCCAAAATATGATTTTGGGTCAATTTGAATAATGTGAGTCCTAATTAGACTATATTTTAAATGATAGAGCAAGGAAAACTGAAATTCGGGCTAAAATGGGGAAAATACCAAGTTGTGGACGAAATGGTAAAAGTAGCCATTTTCGCATACTAGGTAAGTTCATATGTAAATGTTGGTAACATAGTTATTATTTTAAATGTTTTTATGTTATTTAAATGATATGATAATTATTATAAAATATTATACTCGTGATAATTGTTTGATAATATGTCAAATTATGTGATATACTTGGAAAATGTGAAATACTACCGAGTATCGGTATCGGTATCCGTAGAAGATGGTTGAGACACATGATTGGGAAAAAGGTCCTGTTGAACCTTAGGAATGGATTAGGATACAAGTGACATGTCACTGGGATATTTGGGCATCCGAACTCGTTGAGTTGAGTCCGAGTTCACTTATGGATGCGAATGTCCGAACTCGTTGAGTTGAGTCCGAGTTCATGAAATGTAACTAGGCATCCGAGCTCGTTGAGTTGAGTCCGAGTTCACTTATGGATACGAACGCCCGAGCTCGTTGAGTTGAGTCCGAGTTTGCTTATGGGCGGGTTACATAGTAGCTTGGCTACATATGTGGCACTTATGTGCAAACTTTCCATGTATCCGAATTATATTCCGATGTGTTCAACGGGTAAAGTTCCACTCAAATGGAGGAATACTCGAGATGAAAAGGGATGTATTGGTAAGTGTTGTGAAATGGATACTTTGGACAGGTATGTACTTAACCCTCAGGTCGAAAACTCGATATAACAACAATATGGTAAGATGATAAATGAAAATATGATATGAATGTCTTGGTGATGATTATGCAAATGATGTTTTATGTTTGCTTATATGGTTATGTTACTTGCTATTTGCATGTGAACTTACTAAGCATTTATGCTTATTTCCTCCTTTTCATTCCTTGTAGTGTTAACAAGCCAGCTCGAAAATCGGGAACGGTCGGAGGCACGCTCACACTATCCGTATACCATCTTGGCATAATGGCTTGTATATTTTGAGTATGGCATGTATAGCATTATAATCATTTTGTATATATGGTCTTATGATATGGTTATTGAGTAGTATAAAAATTCTTGGTAATGATTAGCCATTGGAATGGCTAATTATGATCATTTTTGGTGTTATGTATGTCAAATTGCTAGTTAATCCATGGAAACCATGAAATAGGTAAAATTTACCATAAAATAGATTCAGACAGCAGTAGTGACGTGAATTTGAAAAATCATAAAAAATAGTAGAGATATAATTAGATGATGAATAAAATATGGAATTGAATAATTATGAGTCTATTTTCATATGGAAGAAACTAAACAGGCATATGAGTTATATTTTATGAGATGTTTAAATTTTTGTGAAACAGGGCTAGAGCGATTTCTGGATCCCTTGTTCTGACTTTGGAAATTCACCATAAATTGTATAAAAATAATTATAAGTCATAATTTATATGTAAAGATTTATTATTGAGTCTAGTTTTAAGATAAACAAACTTCATAGTCATTGAAATTCTGTACAGAGAGATATCTAATTCGTAATACACAGAGGTCAGAGTAGTCGAACCCTGAAACAGAGGAGACTTTAACTAATAAACTGTACTAATTGGCCTAGCAAAAAATTCTAGAAAAAAATTAGTAAATATATATATGAGTCTAGTTTTAGGGAAAATTTACGGAATTGGATTTTGAGTTTCAGAAGTCAAGATATGAATTTTTAAGCGACTGTGACGCAGTTAGCCAGCTTGTCTGGAATTTCTAAAATAAATTGTATGAATTGTTTAATTAATGATTTAAGTTTAGTAACACCTCGTGCTCGACTCCGGCGACGGTCTCGGCTACGGGGCGTTATACGGGATATGTACATTTTATGTTTTTTATAGTGTGTTAGTATGATTAAACACTAAACTAAGCTTGCATGATTTGATATTCTTATAAATGTTAGAACAATTAAAGTAAAACAAAACTGCATGTATTTCAACTCTGATAACTATAATGAAATCAATGTGAGATAGTGGTGTGGCATCTTGATATTCGGCCTGGCGTTCAGGCCAAGTATGGAGTGTTACATCCATCATCAATTGAACAATGTGTACACTCCACAACAGTATAGAGTAAGTGATAGAAAAAATAGAATTGTAATGAACATGTCTCACTACTTGTTGTTTGAAAGTATATTGCCAAATGATTTTTTGGCAGAGGCAGTAAACATTGTTGTTTACTTACTAAATAGGCTACCCACAAAAGTTGTTGAAGAAAAGACACCATTTGAGGCCTAGTATGGTTTTAAACCTTCTGTTTCACACTTAAGAGTATTTGGTTGCACCTATTTTGTTCATGTCCCAGGAGAGAAAGGAAGCAAACTAGACAGTAGATCGTAGCCAGGGATATTTGTTGGATATTCTAGTGTTAAAAATTAATATAGAATCTATAGTTCTTTCACCAAGAAAGTGACTATAAGTAGAGATGTGATGTTTGATGAAGTAAAAATTTGGAATTGGATTACAACTAAGGAGGAGATGTGCGAACAGGGGGTCCTAAAATTGATGTGTGAACCACTGGAGACCAAATTGAAAACGATCCAGTTGATGAACAGCCAGTGCGAGGAATCAAGTCCATCACTGAAATTTATCAATAATGTAATTTGGCGAAGCTAGAACCAGTCACTTTTGAAGAAGCTGCTCAAGAAGCTGAATAGTGAACAACTCTGAAAGATGAAATCACCATGATCAACAAAAATGAAACATGGGAGCTTGTGGATAGACCAGCTCGCAAAAAAAGTGATTGGAGTTAAATGGGTGTTCAGAACCAAGATGAATCTTGGTGGACTAGTCAACAGATATAAAGTAGGTTGGTTGTGAAGGGGTTTAGCCAGTAATATGGAGTGGGCCTCACTAAAACCTTTGCCCTTGTTGTAAGATTAGACACCATAAGGATGCTAATAACTCTTGCAACTCAAAAAGGTTGGAGGATTATCAAATGGATGTAAAATAAGTCTTTCTAAATGGCTTTCTAAAGGAAGATATTTATGTTGAGCAACCTCTAGGGTTTGTAGTACCTGGGTGCGAATCCAAGGTGTACAAACTGTACAAAGCACTGTATGGTTTGAAGCAAGCACCAAGAGCGTGGTATGAAAGAATTGGCAGTCATTTGTAACACCCAAAATAAGACCTAGTAGTTTTAGGGGTATATTAGGGATTTTAGCTTTAGAGTGTTCAAAATTCTGGGACATGGTACACCGTAGATGTTTTCGACTATGGTTTTTAGAAAGTTAAATCAATTTCTGAAAATGAGTTTTAAATACCTTTAATTTTGAAAATAAGACTATTTTTTAAAATACTCAAAACTTAGAGTATTTAAGAGGCAATTAGACTAGATTTTAAAATTCACCCTATATCTTCCCCACCTAGTTTATTTTCATGCTAGTTTTTCTTCTCCTTCATTCTTGTATCGTCTCTTATTTATTTCCAAACTCTAATCTTTTGATTCCTATCAACATCCAAGCCTTAAACCTCCATAAAATTTCTCCATTATCAACCTTGTGGGTTTTTTGAATTTTCGATCAAACGCTCAATTTTTGTCAACTAAGGTAATGATTTGATTCCTAATTAGTTTTAAATGACATCTGATCTTTTAAACGGAATTTTTAGTCATTAAATCACATATTTTAAATAAAAGTCGATAATCGGATCGTTAATGGGGGATTTCGGGATTTTGGATAAAAACGTAGTTTCAAAGTATTTTTCAACTTGTTTTAACATGATTAGAATTTCGTTAAGGATTTCTAAGGTTTTAATGAGTTTTTATGAAAAATGTCTATTGTACGTTGAAAAAATTCATTACCATGAATTGAGTAGTTCTGCGTAGTTTAAAGGTTGAGAATTAGTTGTAGTGACTAAATAGATGAACGGAATCAATTTTAGGCTAAAATATTAAGTATAGACTAAATAGATGAACGGAATCAATTTTAGGCTTGTTAGAATTAAGTGACCCAAATTCTTATAGAATATGATGGAAAATAAAATAAAAGTAAAATCCATATAGAACTAGATTTCTTTTATTTTATTTTAGAATAAGGTTTTTTAAACCTTATTAAACTTCATCTATTTTATATTGATTAGGATAGGGTGTTTCAATCCTACTAGAATATGGCTTTACAAGCCTATAAATAGACATAGTCTATTCCTCTTGTATTGATACAAATTTTTCGACATAGTGAATTTTCTTCTCCTCTCGCTCGTGGTTTTTTTCCGAAAGGGTTTCACGTAAAATTTGTGTGTTCTTTATTTTATTTATTTTATTCTATTTTTTTCACAAATTGGTATCCGAGCTTAGGGTTATTCATCTCGATCACGGTAATGGCGTCTTTGAAATATGAAATTCATTGTTGGATCGCAACACTAGATTTGCGTTGTGGCAAATTAAGATGCAAGCGCTTCTTGCAGATGGATCTCGGAGGATGCCCGCTAGGGATAGATAAGATGCCTTCGACATTAACAGATGAGGAGAAAAAGCGTAAGGATCGAAAGGCATTAACACAATTACATCCGCATTTGTCCAACGAAATTTTGCAAGATGTGATGAAAGAGAAAAAACGCCATTGCATTATGGAAGAGGCTAGAACAAATATGTATGTCGAAAACTCTAACAAGCAAGTTGCATATGAAGAAGCGTCTTTATGCTCATCGCTTTTGGAGGAAGGTGCGTCGTACACGAACACTTAACAGTTGTTTAAAGAAATTCTCTCAAACTTGGAAGCCATGGAGGTTGGTATGATAAGGAAGATCTAGGGTTGATTCTACTTTGTTCGTTGCCCCGTCTTATTCAACCTTTAGAGACACGATTTTATATAGCCGTGAGTCTCTAACAGATTGATGAGGTTTATGATTCTTTAACCTCGTATGATAAGATGAAGCATCTTGTGGTTAAACCCGACTCTCGGGAGAGGGTCTCATTGTTCGTGGGAGACAAGATCGAATGATGATGATGATCGTGGTAGGACACAGAACGGAATCCCTCGTGGTAAATCTAAGGGTAGATCAAGTCTTCAAACAGAGGTAAAACTTGTAACTTCTCGCAAGAAGAAAGGGCACATTAAATCTGAGTGCTATAAGCTACAAAATAAGATTAAAAGGAGGCTGCGAATCAAAAGGAAAACAACGAGAAAATTCCGGTGAAGCTGATGTTGTAGAAGACTACAGCGATGGTGAACTTCTAGTCGCTTCTGTCAATGATTCTAAAGTAAGCGAGGAGTGGATACTTGATTCAGGCTGCACATTCCATATGAGTCCCAATCGGGATTGGTTTACAACTTACTTAAACAATTGTCGAAGGTGTTGTTTTGATGGGAAATAATACCGTGTAAAATCGCAGTGTTGGAACAATTAAAGTTAAGATGTTTGATGGAGTTGTCGAGAACACTTAGTGACGCACGGCATGTTCCGAATTGAAAAGAAATTTAATTTCGTTGAGTACTCTTGATTCAAAAGGGTACAGATATACGGTGAAAAGTGGGGTTTTAAAGATTTCCAAAGGGTCCCTTGTTGTGATGAAAGGACAGAGAAAGATTGCCAAGTTATATGTTTTGCGGGTTCATCATTATCTGGTGATGCAACTATCGCTTCCTCGTCCTTGTCGGATGATGATATTACTAAACTTTGGCATATGCGCCTAGGGCATATGAGTGAGAATGGCATGGCGAATTGAGCAAAAGAGGACTTCTTAATGGGCAAGGAATTTGCAAACCGAATTTCTGTGAGCACTCGTGTTTTTGGAAAACAAAAGAGAGTTCGATTCACTAGAGGAATCCATAACACGAAGGAACATTGGAGTATATTCATTCTCGACTGTGGGGGCCATCTAGAGTGCCTTCGGAGGTGGAGCTAATTATATGCTAACCTTTATTGATGATTTTTCGAGAAAAGTTTGGGCGTTCTTCCGAAGCGAGAAAAGTGATGTGTTTTCCGCATTTAAGTCTTGGAAAATTATGATTGAAAAGCAGACGGAAAAAGCAGATAAAATACCTCCGCATGCAGACAATGGCTTAGAGTTACGCTCGATGAGTTTAATAGATTGTGCAAGTCGGAAGGAATCATAAGACACACGACGATTCGTCATACTCCACAACAAAAGCGGCGTTGTGAGCGAATGAACGAACGATCATGGAGAAGGTTCGATGTATGTTGTCAAATGCCAACTTACCGAAGTCATTTTGGGGCGTAAGCGGCGTCTCATCGCATGTTTTTGATCAACCGATCTCCATCCGTTGCCATTGAGAAAAAGACTCCACAAGAGGTATGGTCCGTAATCCTCGCTAATTATTCTCGATTTAAAGATCTTGGGTGTCCCTGCATATGCTCATGTTGATAATGGAAAATTGGAACCGAGATCCATTAAATGTGTTTTTCTTGGTTATAAAGCTGGTGTAAAAGGGTATAAGTTATGGTGTCCTGAAAATAGAAAAGTTGTGATTAGTAGAGATGTTGTTTTTGATGAAAGCGCTATGCTACCTAACTTATCTCTTAAAGACTCTTCCAATAAAGAAAATCAAAAACAAGTAGAGCATCAGATTAATACAGAGTCAACTCCTCAAGCCATTACAAAAATTGAGAATAGAGTTGCTTCTTCACCACAATACTCTATCGCCAAAAGCAGAACTAGAAGAGAAATTAAACCTCCAAAGAAATATCCGAGGTGATCTAGTTGCTTATGCTTTGAATGTGGTGAAGATATAGATGCGAATCAAGAGCCATCTAATTATTCTCGAGGCGATTACTGTGAAGGCTCGAGAAAAGTGGATGTTTGCTATGCAAGAAGAGATGGAATCACTCCACAAAAAGCAGAACATGGGACCTTGTGAAACTTCCTAAAGGTAAAAAGGTCATTTCGTTGTAAATGGGTATTTAAAAAGAAAGAAGGGACTCCAGGAGTTGAAGAACCCAGATATAAAGCAAGGCTTGTTGCAAAGGGTTACAGTCAAATTCCAGGAGTGGACTTCACTGATGTGTTCTCCTCAGTTGTTAAGCATAGTTCGATTCGAGCTTTGCTTGGTATTGTGGCCATGCATGATTTGGAGCTTGAGCAGTTAGATGTAAAAAGCGCATTTTTGCATGGAGAGCTTGATGAGGATATTTACATGCAACAACGAGTAAGGTTTTACAGATTTGAGAAAAAAGAGAACTATGTTTGCTTCTTTGAAAAAGTCCCTTTACGGTTTGAAACTTGATCACCAAGACAAGTGGTACAAGAGGTTTGATTCCTTTATGACTTCTCATGATTTCAAAAGAAGTAGTTTTGATGATTGTGTTTACTTTAAGAAAAATAGTGATGGTTCTTTTGTGTATCTACTTCTTTATGTTGATGACATGTTGATAGCAAACAAAAGATAAAGAAGAGATAAGAAAGGTCAAAGTCCAACTAAGTAAAGAATTTGAGATGAAAGATTTAGGACCAACAAAGAAGATACTTGGTATGGAGATTCTCGAGAGATAGAAAATCAAGTAAATTGTACCTAAGTCGGAAGGGTACATTGAGAAAGTTCTTTGCGAGTTCAATATGCAGAGTGCTAAGCTGTTAGTACTCCTTTAGTGACCATTTCGGACTTTCATCGATTTTGTCTCCACAATCGGATGATGAGATTGAGTACATGTCACATGTTCCATACTCTAGTGCAAAGTGGGATCTCTCATGTATGCTATGGTTTGTTCACGTCGATTTATCATATGCGATCAAGTGTAGTTAGCAGATACATGGCAAATCCGGTAAAGAACATTGGAAAGCGATTCGATGGATTTTAAGATACTTACGAGGCACTCACCGATGTTTGCTTACGATTTGGAAGAACTAAAGATGGAGTCATAGGGTATGTTGATGCTGATTTTCTTTGGAGACCTTGATAGAAGAAGATCTCTCACGAGTTACGTCTTTACAATCGGAGGTTGTGCAATTAGTTGGAAAGCCATTTTGCAAACTACGATCGCTTTGTCTACCATCAAGCCGAGTACATGGCGACATCGAGGCTTGCAAAGAAGCTATTTGGTTGAAGGGACTATTTAGTGAACTCAATGAAGGCCTTCAAATCAGCACAGTATTTTGTGACAGTCAGAGTGCTATATTTCTTACAAAAGATCAAATGTTTCATGAGAGAACAAAACACATTGATGTTCGGTATCATTTTGTTCATGATATTATTGCTCGTGGTGATATTGTTGTGAGCAAAATTAGTACTCATGAAAATCCTGCAGATATGATGACTAAGTCACTTCCTAAAACCAAGTTTGAGCATTGCTTAGACTTGGTTGGTGTTCATTGTTGAGTTAAACCCTTAAGGGGTTTTATGGAAGAGGTGGAGAACTTGTTTATTGAAAGTTCGCAATGAAGAACTTGTTCATTGAGAATTTGTGTCAAGGTGGAGATTGTTAGAATTAAGTGACCCAAATTCTTATAGAATATGATGGAAAATAAAATAAAAGTAAAATCCATATAGAACTAGATTTCTTTTATTTTATTTTAGAATAAGGTTTTTTAAACCTTATTAAACTTCATCTATTTTATATTGATTAGGATAGGGTGTTTCAATCCTACTAGAATATGGCTTTACAAGCCTATAAATAGACATAGTCTATTCCTCTTGTATTGATACAAATTTTTCGACATAGTGAATTTTCTTCTCCTCTGCCCGTGGTTTTTTTCCCGAAAGGGTTTCCACGTAAAATTTGTGTGTTCTTTATTTTATTTATTTTTATTCTATTTTTTTTTCACAAGGCTAAAATATTAAGTATAGACCGAGACATTCGAATTTTAAGTTTTCTATGCCGAAGGTTTCAGTCAAAATAGAACCTAGCTTGGGCTTGTGCTTTTGGATTGTTTAATGTGAGTATTTGGCTAAATGTTGATTGCGTTGTTGTGTGATTTACTTTGTTGAAGCGTTGGACTCGATAGGATCTTCTACGAGTAGAGATAAAGGCAAGGAAAAGCTAGTTTGAGCTTTCAGCTTTTCGGTGAAAGTGTAATTGGTGAGTGTTTGGAATAATTGCTTGTGGACATGATTCAATGTGTTATTTTGGAATTTAGTAATAGCCTAAAACCCTACTCTAAATTTCGAGTGTAAACTTTCTCATACCTATGTTATCTTGTGAACTATATGCTTATGTGTTTGTAAATATGAGAACTGAGATGAGATGCTATAACATGTGATATGCGGTTATGTTAACTGTTGTGAAAGTGCAAATGTGTACAAGTTATGTATATGTTTAATGTTAGTGACAATGTTTTGCTAAAAATGTAAATATGCAGTGATAGTGCACGGATAATCGGTAAGTGATATGTGTTTGATTTCGGATATTTTAGCCTTGTAATCTTGAAATCGTTGGATATAGTTGGCATGCCATAGGATTGTGAGTACTTACCTATACATACAGTGATTTTGGGCGTTAAGGCCCTGAGACATGTTTGAAGGATAAGGGAATGTGAGCTAAGCTCCATTCAACGGGACATGTGAGAGGAAATAAGGAGAGTGTTAGCTTTATTCTTCACTTTTGGGATATGTTTGACACTATGAGTCTATGTGTTGTGTTAAAGATCCATGTATCCAATGATTGGTGGTAGTGCCCACTTTTACATTTCATAGCTCAAATGCCAATTTATCTATAAACATGTTTTTGAGTATTGTGATATATGCTTAAATGTTATGTGATTATATGTTATATGAGTATTGTGATATATGCATGAATGTTATATGATTATAAGTGTATTGTGATATATGCTTAAATTTTATGTGATTATATGTGTGATGTGATATATACTTAAACGTGAATGTGATTACTGTGTAAATGAACTAGTAAATAATGCATGAGTGAATATAATATGACACTGGAGTTGAAACTGCTGAGGTTTAGTTATATGGTTTTTTCGTTGAAGCTTGATGAATTATTTGCATAGTAATTGTTCTAGGCATTCACTGAGCTTGCCAAGCTCACACACTTCTTTTAAACTCTTACAAAGTAGTTAAGTTTCGGTGTGAACGGTGGTGTGGCATCCTAATATTCGGGCTTGGCGACCGGGCCAAGTATAGGGTGTTACAGTCATTTGATAGATATGGGTTTTGTAAGAAGCATCAGTGAACCCACATTATATGTAAAGGAACTTAGTAATGAAATATTCCTCATTATTTTGTTATATGTTGATGATTTACCTGTGATTTGCAGCAAGAGTGAACCAGTGATTGTATTCAAGAACCAGATGCAAGAAAAGTTTGAAATATCAGACTTGGGAGAAATGACATACTTCCTCAGTCAGGAGGTAAATCAAGCTCATGATGCAATCTTCATAAACCAGAAAGGGTTCACGATAAAAATCCTGCGAAGATATGCATGGAGAATTGTAAACCTGTGAGCACCTCTATCTCTCAAGGTGAGAAACTCACCAACAATGAATATGTCGAAAAGGTTGATGAAACAAGCTATAAAGCTTGGTGGGATGTTTGTTTTACTTCACAACATCCAGACCTGACATAATGTTCATTGTAAGTCTGTTGTCAAGATACATGCATTGCTGCAATGTGAACCACTACATGGAAACAAAAACATTTTTGTGATACATAAGAGGAACTCTGAGCCATAGAGTGAAGTTTGTGAAAAGGTTAAACTATTTGGGTATTCAGATAATGATTAGGCTGGGTCTACTGAAGACATGAAGAGTACCTCAGGTTACTTCTTTACTTTAGGGTCGAGTGTGTTCTGTTGGAGCTTGAAGAAGCAAGAAACAATAGCACAGTCAACTGTTGAAGCTAAGAATTTGACAATCGCAACAGCTGTGAATCAAGCTATCTGGTTAAGGAAACTGCTTAATGATTTGAATTTAAAACAAGAAAAAGCAGTAGAGATTAAATTTCAGAATCAATCTGCTGTTACAATTGCAAAAAATCCAGTATTCCATGAAAGAACAAAACATTTTTAAAATCAAATATCAATTTGTGTGAGAAGTGGAACAAGCGAAGAAAGTAACATTAGTTCAATGCAGTTTACAAGACCAGTTGACTGACATTCTAACAAAAGCACTTAGGAAGAAAAATTTTGAAAAGCTACGTTATGATAATGAGGTTCTCAACGTGGAGGCCAAGGTGGAGTGTTGCGAAGTGACCTTCCATGCAATGGTGAACCCTGATCAGAAATCTGCGAGGTCACCAATAGTGCGAGCTCACCAAACATGTGATGATATTAAAGGTGCGAGCTCTATCAGGCGAACCCATACCTGCGAGCTCCTTAGTTCTTGTCAACTTGCGTTGAAAGAGTGATTATTTTTTAATAAGACTTTTTGGTTGCTAATTAGACTGAAATCAATGAGAAAGTAAATTGTATGAATCAAGTTGCAAGATTAAGACAAGTTGTAATTATTTTATGATTATTTTTAGCTTATTTAAGCTCACTTGTAAACATTGTATTAACTTTTTCATTAATGAAACAGTTGATCACAAATTGATCTTTCTCATATTTGATCTTTTTGTTTTTGTTTCAATTCTTTCTTCATCAAAAATCCAACAACTTAATCTTCAAAAAGGTTGATACGGTTTGAGAACGATAGCCATGTCTGTAATCAACATAGGTAGACGCATTTCGACCTCTATTTAAAGCCTGAATTTTACTTAGAAAGTGCGAAACCATGGGTTGAAATCCAAATCTTTGTTGAATACTTTAAAGTTGTAAAGAAATAGAATCCTCAACTTCATGAAATTGATGAAGACAAACAAAGGCTGAATTTCCAATTCTTCCACAATTCATATAAACTTTATGAATACGTTCATAACAAAAATTAATCCAATCAAGTTTCCCATCATCTCGTCAGATAACACACCCAGGTAGCAGAGGTTCCTAAGGTCTAAGACAGAGGCATACTCGCATGTAACGGATATTCCATGGTGCAATATTTTCCCAATCAATTCTTAGTACCTCCCCTGCAACTTGTGCTATTCGTCTTGCTACAAAAGGTCTGTGATATTCGAGAGGCAAGCCCCAATTATGTACCCACTTATCAACATAGGAAAACAAGTCTCTGTTAAGGTAAACATTAGGTTTCCATCTAGTAACAATCAAGAGGACGACTTCTATAGACCAAGGGCCTTTATTTAGAATATGTTCCATTTCATCTCTACTTTCAAACTAATAACATAAGAATTATCATCCCGACTAATCACAATAATCCTAAATCTCAGACGCCAAATATCACTTAGAGTACCTTGTAAGAAATCCACTGAAAACATACATACATCATGCAGATAAGCAAGAATGCAATTTTTCCATGTTGAGTGATAAGTTAGGTGGTTTGTTTGTTAGTGTTTGTTAAAGAATTGTTAAGTAGTTAGACCTCATTTCCTTCTATATAAAGAGTTGTATATACTGTTCTGAGGCAAGTAAGAGTTTACAGAGTATTACCTCTATTAGCTTTCTATTGTTCTTACTTAAAGATCTCTTCATTCTTCTATTCTTCTAGCATGGTATCAGTAACTCGGTGAGTCTCAGGCATGACTGTCACGCACTCCGCTGACTCTGACTCTGTGGAACATGGAGGCTCTGTTTTCACTGGTGACCGGGTTATTGCTTCGTTTCCTAGACATGAGGTTGTTAAGCTTGATGAAGGATCGTTTGTTCAGTGGCAACAACAAGTTCATTTTATCCTTGCTAGTTACGATTTGCTTGGCTTTCTTGATGGTTCTTTGACTACTCCGACGAGATTCGTTCAAGCTCCCGATGGATCTCTTACTTCAAATCTGGCGACCTCAGTTTTTACTCAACAAGACAATCTTCTTACTTCATGGCTGCTTTCTACCATTTATCCTTTGTTTTTGTCCATTTTCACGGACGTCCGGACTACAAGCGATGTGTGGATCATGGCCTCTAGCTTGTTTGCGGCTGACACGAGCACACAGCAATCTCAACTCTGACATGAGCTTCATTCACTCAAGAAATGTAGCTTATTTATTCGATCTTACGTTGACAAGATTAAAGGTTTATGTGCTCTCCTTGTAGCGTTTGGTTCTCCGATTTCAGAGGCCAAACGATCGGCAGTATTGCTTGCGAGTCTTTCTTCTGATTTTGAGGGAGTCGTGTCATCGGCCTCGTTTTTTTCGACTCCGTTGCCATTTCAATGGCTTGTTGATGCCTTACTTGAGTGTGAAACTCGACAGAGTCGATCGGTTCAAGAGGTGATGGCTGCTGCTCACTATGTTGAAGGATCACCGCCGCTCATGGAAGATGGATCTTCTCGTGGTGGTCGTTCATCGATCCGTGGATGTGGCCGTGGTTTTTTCCTCGGATACAGTGCCAAATTTGTAATCGGTATGGGCATGTCGCTCAGCGTTGCTATTACCGGTATCATCGGGAGGACCAGTCGCCGATGGTGGCACAACAAGGTGGGATGGTTTCTATTATGTTTCATGGCTATGGTCGAAGTTATAATGCTGGTCAAAATTGTTCTCTGCCCACTTTTAATAAATCGATTTTGGAGATGGATAATATGGCTCCACATGGGCCGCATGCTCTTCATGTGCCATTTGGGCTAAATAATACTAGGCCAAATGTTGGTATGCCTTATGCGTATAATGGTGGTCAGTTTGGGTCTCCTTCTATAGGCCTGTATGTTGGTGATGTTGACAAGGGCATGATTGCTCATGTGCGTGGGCCGAATAGCGCTAGTCCTAATTTTGGGCCAAATAATTTTGTCAGGCCTCGTTTGGATGATGGGCAATACTCCTTCAGGCCCAATGCTAATTACGTTCATCTTGGTCCATGTGTGTCACCCGCCGCGCCTGAGGCTCCGTGGTGGACAAAACCGCGTGCTCGTGTGTTTGATGTTAGTTTGTCTCAGTATGATTCATCTCAATTTGTTAGAATACCCCCTCCCCCGAGTTTCTGATTTGCGTGCCTCTAAGTATTCTAATGCCACTGATTATGGTTCAAATTTTAATAACACTGATTCGTATGCGCCATTACCGGCTAGGAACACGTTGTGGTGTCCAGATTCTAGAGCTACTCACCATGTGTGTCAAAATGCCTCTAATCTTCATACCTCCAATCCGTATTCAGGTAATTCGTCTCTTCTAATGGGTAATGGAGCTTCTACTAAGATTTCATTTATTGGGAATACTGCTATACCTACACAAAAGAAAATGCTTCATTTGTCGAATGTTTTATGTGTTCCAAGCATCCGAAAAAATTTGCTGCCTGTATCTAAATTTGCGACTGAGAACAATGTTTTCTTTGAGTTTCATCCGTCTTATTGCGTGATTAAGGACATCCAGACACAGGAAATCTTGTTGCGGGGCCAAGTTCGTGATGGGCTCTATCATTTTTCAGCAGAGTCAATTGCTCTTTGTCTGTCTGCTTACAATGTTGCAGTTTTGGATTGCTCTACGGGTGATGATGTTTTTACTTTGTGGCATAAAAAGACTTGGTCATCCTACTTCTACTATTGTAAAAACTGTTCTTGATCAATGTTAGATTACTTTCAATAAAAAATGTCTTGATCATGTTTGTGTAGCATGTCAGAAAGGAAAATATCATGAGTTGCCCTTTTCCCAATCTCGTACTAAATATACCGAATTATGTGAATTAGTTGTTTCTGATCTGTGGGGACCTGCATCTGTCTCTTGTGAAGGTAACTTGTATTATGTCTCATTCATTAACATGAGTAGTAAATTTACCTGGGTTTATTTGTTAAAACGAAAATCACAAGCGATGGAGTGTTTTCTACAGTTTCAGAAAATGATACTTACTCAGTTTGGGAGGACTATAAAGAAATTTCAGAGTGATTGGGGTGGAAAGTTTCGTGCTTTTGCTTCTGTATTAGCAGATCATGGGATCATTCATCGTCTTACCTGTCCTCACACCTCAGAACAAAATGGTGTTGCTGAGCGTAAACATCGACACATTGTGGAGACTAGTCTCACTCTTCTGGCTCAAGCTAATTTACATGTGGCTTATTGGGGTTATGCTTTCTATAGTGCGGTTCATCTTATCAATCGTCTCCCTACTCCAGTTCTGAAGGGTAACTCTCCGTATCAAAGTATGTTTGGTCATATTCCAACCTATGATCATCTTCGGGTATTTGGTTGCTGTTGTTTTCCATATTTACAACCTTTTGTTCCTTATAAGCTTGATTTTCACTCACAACCGTCTACTTTTCTTGGGTATAGTTCGCAACATAAAGGCTATTATTGTTTAACACCAGATGGTAAGGTCATTATCTCTAGACATGTTGTTTTTGATGAATCTAGGTTTTTATTTCCTGTTAATTCGACATCTGGCGATCTGGATTCTCCGTGTATTACTACATATGTTCATGTTATGCGCTTTGTTTCTTCTACGGAGCCTAGGAAAGTGTTTGACACTGAGGTTACTTCGACCAGTCAGACTCATGTGATGTCTCCCTCTGCTCCATGTAATTCTCCACCAGCTCCTCCATCAGGATCTAGTACACGACTTGATCCTCCATCTCCTAGAAGGGTTCTGTCTTCTTCTGCACAAGTTTATGTTCCTGCTGTTTCAACCAATAATACTCATGATATGGTTATTATATCTAAGGCTAGGGTATTTAAACCTAAGGCGTTGGCTGTGGATAAAAGTGAGTCTGAGCCAGTTTCTGTTGAGGAGGCACTTGCTCATCCAGACTGGCGTCTAGCGGTGCAAGCTAAATATGATGCTTTAATTGCTAATTCAACATGGAAACTTCGTTCTCTTCCTCCTGGTCGTAAAGTGATTGGATGCAAATGGTTGTTTAAGGTAAAGACCAATCCTGATGGATCTGTTGCTCGCCAAAAGGCAAGATTAGTAGCCAAGGGCTGTTCTCAGGTTCCTAGCTGTGACTTCAAGGAAACATTTAGTCCAGTTGTGAAACCGACTACAATACAAACCATTCTATCTATTGCTGTGACTGAAGGTTGGTCTCTACGACAAGTTGATGTGAATAATGCCTTCTTGAATGAAGATTTGACTGATGAAGTTTTCATGCAGCAACCCCCTGGGTTTGTTCAGTCTGGTTCGAGTGGTGAAAGGCTTGTGTGTTGCCTGAAAAAGCCTTTGAATGGCCTACGGCAAGCCCCGCGTGCCTAGTTTAACAAGTTAAAACAATTTCTAGTGTCTGCTGGGTTTGTTCTTTCTAAATCAGATGCTTCTTTATTTGTCAGATTGTCCTCCAATTTTACGCTTTATGTGCTTGTCTATGTCAATGACATTGTTATCACTGGCAATTCATCTGACAAAATTAATTGTTTTGTTCAGCAGTTACGTAGTGAGTTTGCTTTAAAAGATATGGGTGAGCTCCATTATTTTTTGGGCATTGAAGTAAGCCAGTCTTCTTCTGGTAGTCTTCACTTGTCTCAGTACAAATACATTCGAGAGCTTCTTGAACGGGGTTCTATGTCTAATGCCAAAAGTGTTCATACGCCTATGGTGAGTTCCTCTAGGTTGTCTAAAAATGAGGGTGAACTTCTGGTTGATCCAACTGAATATCACAGTCTTGCGGGAGCACTTCAATATATTGTTCTAACTCGACCCGACATCGCGTATGCTGTTAATCGAGTGTGTAAGTTCATATATGTGCCTACTACTTCTCATATGGTGGCGTTAAAACAGATTTTGCAATATCTACGTGGCACCTTTTCATATGGTGGCGTTAAAACAGATTTTGCGATATCTACGTGGCACTCTTTCTCATGGGCTGGTTTTTCGCCGGTTTGATCGCCTCTCTTTGGTCAGTTATGCTGATGCGAATTGGGGTCTTGATTTTGATGATTGGAGATCTACTCCGGGGTACTGTGTCTATTTTGGTCATACCCCTATTTCATGATGTTTTAAAAAGCAGTCGATTGTTTCTCGCTCTATGGCTGAAGCTAAATATCGCAGTCTTGCAGCAGCCACTAGTGATATTACTTGGCTCGTCTCACTGTTAGCAGAATTGAATGTCAAGTTCGTTGATCTGCCGACAGTCTGGTGTGATAATTCTAGTGCTGTGGCTGTTGCAGCTAATCCGGTTCTTCACTCCAAGTTCAAACATTTTGAGCTTGACTTGTTTTTTGTTCATGAAAAGGTGGCTAGTGGCGACTTGGTTGTTGGAAAAGTTCCAACCTGTGACCAAGTGGCAGACGTTCTTACTAAGCCGTTATCTGTGTCTCTGTTTAGTCGTTTCCGTAACTTTCTTCGGGTGCTACCACTCGAGGAAGCTGGGTGAATGTTGAGTGATAAGTTAGGTGGTTAGTTTGTTAGTGTTTGTTAAAGAATTTTTAAGTAGTTAGACCTCATTTCCTTCTATATAAAGAGTTGTATATACTGTTCTGAGGTAAGTAAGAGTTTACAGAGTATTACCTCTATTAGCTTTCTATAGTTCTTACTTAAAGATCTCTTCACTCTTCTATTCTTCTAACACGCCAAAAGGAATGACTTACCAATAATTCATCACGATAAAATAGAATGATCGGCCCCTTACGAATCCTAGAAAACATGTCTCTATTAATCTCTTCAGAATCAAAGAAAGAGAGTTATGAAGCAGAAGAATCCATGTTTGCACTTTCAATCCAATTACTTTCACGATCAAGACCCATAGTCTTAAATTGAGAAACAGGCCACTTAGAACTGGAGTAAGACAATGGTGTTCTACATCTTTTGCATGTTGCCACAGTATTCCTCTTAATAAATAGAGAATTCTTACCTTTGATAGAACACGTGTGTCTCTCTGGAGTAGTCTTAGGAACCCCATCAAATCATAAAGAATCTATCCACTTGTCGTTCTATATACGATAGGGAATAATAGAGAAAGTGGCTATCAATCAAAGAGCACTTGAAAAAGGAGAAAGGAGAAAATATAACACTAATTGGTAGGATCATAGAAGCCCAAAAGCTACCCAAAAGACGAAACAGAGGACCAAAGTGGAGTAATTAAGGAACATAGATTATAATCCGATATAAGTCTTCAATACCCTTAAAATCCAATGATAATCAAGTTATACAAAGCTCCAGAAAGAAGAACCCAAAGAACCCCCAATAACCACAACAGAGACAAACAGAATCAATCCTACCAAAAGAGAATAAAAGCAACTCAAATAGTTAAAACACAAGTAAACCGACATAAACTAACTTACCACCCCCTTACCAGAACTATAGTGGAAATAATACACAATATCCACTGTGAAAGAGTGGAAAGGTATCAATTAGAAAAAAGACGATATGATATCGTAATTTGCAGTAGTCGCGGATTAAGCCTCAAAAAGGAAAACGCTCTCCCTTTCCGAGAGATAATCCATTCAAATTTGTTAATTGCATTGTAGCTGGAACCATAATTACCCCTAACATAAAATTATTTTAACAATTTTTTGTTCACAAGTTGTTTTTAACATGATTTACTAATAGTTTATAAATCCATATAATTTCCTTGCATTAAATATATAAAAAAAACTATTAAGTTTGAAATTCAAACCTAAAAATATGAAGTATCATTTTTTAAAAGTAGCTACATAAAAGGCTAACTTGATCAGATTCTTCTAAAATCCATTATCATCATTATTAAGCTCATTTGGACTTCTGGTAAGAGAAATACATACAAGTACATAGAATACTAAAGTAATTTAAGGTAAATTATCCAAATTCAAAACAATATACATATTATATGTTTCATATTTTCTTTAAACTTGAAACATAATATAATAGAAATGTATTCTCGCAGAAGTTCAGCTTTTTTCCTTTGCTAGAATTTGATGCGTCGTTGCTAATCTATATTAGCTAATAGAAGGGAAGCCTGCAAAAAACAAGATAAAGAATACAGAGAAAAAAATATTTATCAAACATATGTAAAAGAGTGCACATTGTTGCTTATTCTATAAAAAGGAAAGCTAATTCTACTCAATTACATTTGATCATACCAGAACCCTAAGCTTGATTCAATTGATTCATAGTCATTCAATAAATCATATTTGAAACTATAACATCTACAAACCCTTTCTGTCTTCACAAATCATAGCTTTATTTTTCATCCTAAAAAGCCTGATCACAGCCTTTTCCTAGAATTTTTTTTAGTTATCTCCAATTTAATTGTGTGATTAAAAGTAGTAGTAAGCAACTGGTATCTGGCTTTTATCTTTCAAACTTTAATTCTCAAAATTTCAAGCATGCATGTTTTAAGAGATTCTTTTGATTAGATCTCGATTATTTCAGAGTTTACAAATTGGATCTCAAACAAGAGATGTTATCTCTGTACTTATTTTTTACATTTATAAGACCCTGAACAAAATCTTACTTAAGGAAAGCAGAGCTCCTTACCGCTTGATTTCACAAAGAATGGTTGGAAGATATTAAATTTTAGCTTACCCTAGTTTAAGAGAAGTATCTGAGCTATCATCTTCCAATGGAGCGCCACTACTACAACTATAAACATTATTGACAGATTGTGATGACATGCCTTCTTCCTGAGTTGCAACTTCTGAATCTACTAAGACAAGTCTCTTGCCCTTGCACAATGACACCAACTGAAAACATACCTAAAATCTTTTGTCAATAATGCTATAATTAACTTGGAAATTGAAGTATAACATATTAACAGCTATCAAACTACTACTTACTTTTTCTTTAAGTAGCTTGTTTTCTTCCTGCAATTGTGCTCCCTATCATTTTCATTAAAGAGGAAAGTAAACACATCAAGGAAATGAAATTTTCCTAATGACTAGCATAAACCTGACAATGCTAGACATGATAAAAGACAAACAAGAAAAGAAAGAAAGAAAGAAACTAAAACCATGATAGGAGATAAGAACAAAAAGCAAATACATCAAAGGAGTAGTTGGTTCAAGTAATTTGATATTCCTACAAGTTATGTGAGATTTTGACATGACATTCAAACGCTTAGATTCTAAAAATTACCTTATGCTGCTAACTTTATAGTCTAAATAGTGTCACGATTGCAATATATAAAAAGTAATTTCAATACCACCTCTTCCTTACACAACCTTATATTCATTTTATGACAATTTTTTCTAGTTTTAGTCAATTTTACCCTTTAAAACCAAAAAATATCATAATTTATTTAAAAGGAAATTGTGTTTCTCTCATCTTTTACTAAGAAAATATTAGATTTTATTTAAATAATAGAGATCAATTTTAATATATATATGGCCATTTAATTATTATGATGATTTGAATTTGATTTTCTTAATAATAGATGACTAGTGCAAAAATTTTGATTTGTTTAAGTTTCCTAGTTTTATTCTTAAACAATGTGCATGGAACCATTTTTAACTAAACCATTTTAAAACAACTTAAATTTTCTCAATCATTCTCATTTATAAAAATCTCAAAATAAGTCATTACACGCATGGTTCATATACCTTGAGTTCATATTATTTATATGAAGTTCCCTTTAATATTTACAAAAGCTAAATTAGAACGCAATTCATATCCAAAATTATAAATCTAAGTAATTTGTATGTTAATAATTCTTAAAATTATTTCAACTTCTTTTTTTATACACATTAAAAAAATCTTAAAAATTTCTATAACAATGACAATTTTATTAAAATGTGCTTTTAGATAATCTTGCATTCTATCAATTGAATCGAACAAGATAATATAACATACCTAATAATATGTTAAGTAACCTTACATTCTAGCAATCCAATTACCAAAGATAATATTATTTTGTGAACCAAACAATCCATAACATGCAAATCTATGTAACATAAATAATTAACTTATCAAAATTTTTGTAAATATAAATAATTTAAACACAATTATGACATGAGAAAACACGTGATTGTGAAGCCTAAATTTTCACTAAACTTGAATGGTTATAATTGTAAATTGTTGTAGATCTAACATTTGAAGTATTTGTAGCAGCACTCAAATTATAGCTTTTAACATTGGATTGACATCTCAACATGATACATATTTCTTAAAACATATTGTCAAATTGGTCATCTTTATAAAACTACAAAGAAGCATATTTGGAGCAATCCCATAATTATAGTTTTTAACATTGGAATTTTCTCTAAATTGAATCGCAACACCAAATTCGTATAGTGGCAGATTAATATGCAAGTCATTCTTGCGCAAATGGATCAGGAGGATGTCCTGCTAAAGGTAGATAAGATGCATTCGACATTGATAGATGAAAAGAAAAAGTGTAAGGATCGAAAGGCTTTGACGCAATTACATCTACATTTGTCCAACGAAATTTTACAGGAAGTGATGAAAGAGAATACTGTTGTTGCATTATGGATGAGGCTGGAACAGCTATGTATGCCAAAAGCTATAACCAGCAAGCTTATATGAAGCAGCGTCTTTATACTCATCATTTGAAGAAAGGTGTGTTTGTGCACGAACACTTAACAGTGTTTAAAAAAATTTTCTCAAACCTTGCAGCCTTGGAGGCTCAATATGACAAAGAACTAGGGTTGGTTTTGCTTTGTTCGTTGCCCCCGCCTTATTCAACCTTTAAAGACGATTTTGTATAGCCACGAGTCTTTCACAGTTGATAAGATTTATGATTCTTTAACCTCATATGATAAGATAAAGTCTCTTGTGGTTAAACTCGACTCTCAAGGAGAGGGTTTCATTGTTTGTGGGAGACAGAATTGGAATGTTGATAATGATCGTGGAAGGACATAGGATCGAAATCCTTCTAGTAAATTTAAGGGAAGATTGAAGTTTTTAAACAAAGGTAAAACTTATAACATCTATAAAAAGAAGGAGCACATTAAATCTAAATGTTTTAAGCTGCAGAGCAAGATCAAAAGAGATGTTGCGAACAAAAGAGCAAACAAGCGGAAAAATCCTTGATTCGGTAAACTTGTAACTGATGTTGTAGAAGACTATAACGACAGTGAACTTCTAGTCGCTTTTGTCAACAATTCTAAAGTAAGCGAGAAGTGGATCATTGATTCAGGTTGCACCTTCCACATGAGTCCCAATTGGGACTGGTTTACAACTTACGAAACTGTGTCTGAAAGTGTTGTTTTGATGGGAAATATTATTTTGTGTAAAATCGCAGGTGTTGGAATGATTTAAGTTAATATGTTTGACAGAGTTCTCAAACACTTAGTGACGTGCGACATGTTCCAGAATTGAAGAGAAATTTGATTTCGTTAAGTACTTTTGATTCAAAATGGTACAAATACACAGCTGAAAGTGGAGTTTTAAAGATTTTTAAAAGTTCCCTCGTTGTGATGAAAGGGCAGAGAAAGACTATCAAGTTATATGTTTTGTAAGGTTCTACAGATACTCGTGATGCAACTTTCGCTTCCTCTTCCTTATTAGATGATGATATTACTAAACTTTGACATATGCGCCTAGGGCATATGAGTGATAATGACATGACAGAATTGAGCAAAAGAGGACTTTTAGATGGGTAAGAAAATTGCAATCTAAAGTTCCGTGAGCACTGCATTTTTGGGAAGCAAAAGAGAGTTTGATTCACTAGAGAAATTCATAACTCGAAGGGAACATTAGAGTATATTCATTCTGATATGTGGGGGCCATCTAAAGTGCCTACGAGAGGTGGGGCAATTATGTGCCAACACTTATTGATAATTTTTCTAGAAAAATTTAGGCATATTTCCTGAAGCAAAAAAGCAATTTGTTTTTTGCATTTAAATCTTGAAAAACTATGATTGAAAAATAAATTGAAAAATAAATAAAACACCTCTGCACAGACAATGGCTTAAATTTCTATTCTGATGAGTTTAATAAACTATGCAAGTTAGAAGGGATCGTGAGACAATTGACAGTTCGTCATACTCCACAGTAAAACAACGTTGCAAAATGAATGAACATAACAATCATTGTGAAGGTTCGATGAATGTTGTCGAATGTCAACTTACCAAAGTCATTTTGGGCCAAAGCAATCTCTACTGCATGTTGTTTGATCAATCGATCTCCATCCGTTGCCATTGAGAAAAAGACTCCACAAGAGGTATAGTCTTGTAATCCTGCTAATTATTTTAATTTAAAGATCCTTGAGCATTCTGTATATGCTTAAGTTGATAATGGAAAATTAAAACCAAGATCCATTAAATGTGTTTTCCTTGGATATAAAGCTGGTGTAAAAGGATATAAGTTATGGTGTCCTAAAAATAGAAAAGTTGTGATTAACAGAAAAAAATTTTTATAAAACTGCTATGCTATCTAACTTATCTCTTAAAGACTCTTCCAATAAAGAACAAAAGCAAGTGGAGCATCAAATTAATCCAAAAACCACAATAGAGTCAACTCATCAAGCCAGTACATAAATTCAGAATAGAGTTGCTTCTTCACTACAATACTCTATTGCTAAACCTTTAAAGAGGCATGTCGAGGCTGACCTAGTTGTTTATGCTTTAAATGTAGTTAAAGATATAGATGCAAACCAAGAGTCATCTATTTATTCTAAGGCGGTTAGCTGTAAAGACTCAAAAAAGTGGATGTTTGCTATGCAAGATAATATGGAATCACTCTACAAAAACAAAACATGAGATATTGTGTAACTTCCTAAAGGCAAAAATGATGTTCGTTGTAAATAGGTGTTTAAAAAGAAAGAAAGGACTATAAGAGTTTAAGAACCCAGATATAAAGCAAGGCTTGTTGCAAAAGATTACAATCAAATTTTAGGTGTGGGCTTCACATATTTGTTCTCTCTAGTTGTGAAATATAGGTCAATTCGAGTTTTACTTGGTATTGTGGCCATGCATGATTTAGAACTTGAGCAATTAGATGTAAAAATTACATTTTTTATGAAAAACTTGAGGATATTTACATGCAACAACCAGACGGTTTTATAGTTTCAGAAAAAGAAAATTATGTTTGCTTACTAAAAAAGTCCCTTTATGGTTTGAAATAGTCACCAAGACAGTGGTACAATAAGTTTGATTCCTTTATGACTTCTCATGATTTCAAAAGAAGTAACTTTGTCAATTGTGTTTATTTTAATAAAAATAGTGATGGTACTATTATATATCTACTCCTCTATTTTGATGACATGTTGATAGCAATGAAAAATAAAGGAGGGATAAGAAAGGACAAAGCCTAGCCTAGTGAAAAATTTGAGATGAAAGATCTATGACCAGTAAAGAAAATACTTGGTATGGAGATTCTCAGAGATAGAAAAACAAGTAAATTGTACCTAAGTCTGAATGGGTACATTAAGAAAGTTCTTTGCAGGTTCAATATATAGAGTGCTAACCCCATTAGTACTCCTTTAGCAGCTCATTTTAGACTTTCATCGACTTTATCTCCATAATCAGATGATAAGATTAAGTACATGTCACATGTTCCATATTCTAGGGCAATGGGATCTTTCATGTATGTTATGATTTGTTCACGTCTAGATCTATCATATACAGTCAGTGCAATTAGCAAATACATGGTGAATCCCGATAAAAAAAACATTGAAAAGCAGTTCAATGAATTTTAAGATACTTACGAGATACTATTGATGTTTGATTACAATTTGGAAGAACTAGAGATTGTCATTGGTATGTTGATGCTGATTTTGCTCGAGACCTTGATAGAAGATCTCTTACAAGTTATGTCTTTACAATCAAAGATTGTGCAATCAGTTGGAAAGCTACTTTGCAAACTACAATCGCTGTCTACCACTAAAGCTAAGTACATGACAATTACTAAAGCTTAAAGAAGCCATTTGGTTGAAAAAACTCTTTAATGGACTCAATGAAGACCTTCAAATCAATACAGTATTTTGTAACAGTCAAAATGCCATCTTTCTTACAAAATATTAAATGTTTCATGAGAGAACAAAGCACATTAATATTTGGTATTATTTTGTTCGTGATATTATTACTCGTGGTGATATTATTGTAAATAAAATTAGTACTCATGAAAACCCTGTAAATATGATGACTAAGTCACTTTCCATAACTAAATTTGAGCATTACTTAAACTTGGTGTTCATTGTTAAAGTTAAACCCTTAAGGAATTTTTTAGAAGAGGTAGAGAACTTGATCATTGGGAGTTCGTGATGAAGAACTTATTTGTTAAAGAATTCGTGTCAATGTGGAGATTATTAGAGATGTGACCCAAATTTATGATAAAATAAAATACAAGTGTGCAAGAGAAATTCAAATAAAAGTATACTACCTCTGTTTAATGTTGATTTGAATAAGTTATTTTAACCTTACTGCATTACTTCTATTTTATTTTGATTAAAATATGATTTTACACACTTATAAATAGACATAGTCTACTCTTGTATTTATTCGAATTCCATATAGTGAATTATTTTCTCTTCTACCCGTGATTGTTTTCCTCGAAAAGATTTCCACGTAAAATCTACATATTCCTTATTTTTTGTTCTCTTTTCTTTGTGATACATTTTCATTATCGACGTTCACACAAATTTTAATGGCAATCTAAACAGATACAAATCTTGTCTCATTATGAAAATATCCAAGTGTTAACTACCACTCTACTTTCAATCTTATCATGAAATTGACAGCAATTCATTTCATCTTATTACATGATGTACAAAACAATTAGACTCTACATTAGTTAGATGTAAACAATGCATTTCTTCAAGAACATCTTCGTGAAAAAATGTATATGAGACAACTACTAGACTATAAATATCTCAATAATCCCAACTACATCTGTGAAATAAAGAAAGATATTTACAATCTAAACAGACACCTTATTTATCACTCAAATTCTTCTCTGTTATCCGTCACCAAAAAGGTACGCTTGATCATATTTTAATGTATATGGATGATATTCTCTTGGTTGGAAACAACTCTAACATTATTCAACAAGTCATTTAAGACCTTGCAACTTGTTTCTCTTAAAGATCTTGGCTCTTTAACATATTTATTGGACATTATAGTCATTCTAACTATAAATGGAATTTTACTTTCTCAAGTTATGCACATCTCTGATATTTTAACTACCTAAAAAAATTCTGAATGTAAACATGTTTAGACACTTATGAGTGCCAACTTTTCCTTAACTTTTGATGATGGTGCTCTTCGACTTTTCCAACTAATGAAACTCTCTATCATTAGGTTATTAGCAAGCTCCAAAATTTATCACTCACTAGACTTGATCTTAGCTTTACGATCAACAAATTTCCAATTTTATGCATGATCTAATGGCTACACACTATCATTATGTTAAATGACTCCTTTAGCATCTACAATAAACAATCATGACTTGAAAAAAAATAAGCCTACTCCTTGATTTTTTATTTACTCTAATGTGGACTTAACAAGTGATATAAAAAATCATACATCCACTTTTGACTTCATTTAGTTCTTTGGCCATGTTGGTGTGTAGGGATAAAAATAAACTTTGAGAAATTAACAAAGGCTTCAAAGCGTGTATCAATGTCACTTTCTTTAAAGTTTTATTCACCTCCAACTATATTATAGTGTGTAAAAAAATTACTGACATATGAACCACAAGGATAAAATAAAACCCAGTGATTGACTATGTTTTACACTGACGAAAATAGTCCACTAAATATCTACTAAAACATAGCAAAGATATCAATTTTTATAAAAAAATTATTGCAAAATTTTTTTATAAAATAATATAAAAATATAAAAGAAGATGGAAGAATAAAAATAAAATTTGTTTCTATGATTTTTTGAATGTTTCATACAAATAAAATTTCTTATTTATAGGTCTCATGTCTTTTCATAGAAATATAACTACCCAAACGGATAGTCATATCTTTAACAATAAACATAATTATTCAATAGATATTTTTTTAGATAATTATAACTATTTGTTAATAATGAATTAACATAATTTTGAATTTAAGAGACAAATCTTATCACTATAAATAGTAACTTTTGGTTAATAATCAAGTAACATAATTTTTAGATCACTTGTAATTTTACAATTATAACCATTAAAACAATATAAATATTTTGAAATTGTTCCAACAATCTCTCTCATTTTCAAAATATTTTAGATTTTGATTATCTTGAAAATTTTGCATAAATGAAGGTGTCTTATGATTGAATCTTCACTTAGAGAAAACATTAAAATTAATTGAAATTGCATTATAGATTATACTTTGAATCAGCTCTTCCATTTGCTTAATCGAACACATCTCACAAAACAATTCCAACACCAATCAATACACAATATTCAAGGACACTATTATAATCATGTGTCTATAACCTCTTTTCATGAGTGTTGTTAGAGTCAAACCCTTGAGCTTTTAGAAACATACACACTTTCACTCACACAGGTAGATCTCATCAAAAGTGTTCTTGTAATTATAACAATCTAACATTATTATGTTATGAATCTATTAAGAGTATAATACTCTCATCCTTTCCTTATCATTATAGGTACCTAAAACTTTTTAACTTGGGATGATATATATTATTTTATAGTGCTAGTAGTCGCCTACTAATGATGTACTTTGTCTCGTTGAACTTAAGACTTGACATTATACTAAGCGTTAAATTTCCATCATGGATGAGTCAAATATTATAGCCTTGGTACTTCATCCCTAAATTTCTAAAATTTCAACATAATTATATCAATTATCTATCACATGGTGAAACTTTATTTGTATCTAAAATATTCACAAGACCATCATCATCATGTTCAATTACCTATTCTTTCGCAAAAGAATGCTACCAAGAACATCCCTTCTGCTATTGTTAAATTACAGTGATCACTTTATCTTTTCTTATCATGGCAATTTCATATTTAGCTACTTTATTTATTTATTGATGTCCAGAAAAAATTAATTTCACAATCACCAAATATATGAAACAATACATCATATCCTTTTCACCAATTTGTTATAAAACGGTCTCAAATCCCTTAATGAAACTAAACATATTTGCTATTTGTTATAGCTTCTTTTCAAAGTCAGTATATCACTTTAAAACTTTTTTGCATTCATAGTCAAATAACATTTTTCTTAATAGACCATATATTTAGGTGTAACATATATAGTAATTGTCCAATAAGTGAATATAAAATTACACATTAATTCACCCTTCATCATGGAAATTATCAATTATTTTCTAATTATGATCAAAATCATGTCTATCACCTAAATGGGTCACATAACATTTATATTATTATTTTCACATTCACGAGATCTTTGATTCATGCCTTCCAAAGTAAATTTCAAAATTTACATCTTAAAATTTTATAAAACACAAGATTATAAATCATATCCAAACCATCTATAAAAAATCACATGCACCATTGTAAATGTCCATGGTATGATCTCAATTTTAAATATATGATTATCACATTATATTATCACTAGAAGATTTCATGCCAAAATAGTGATATTACCATATAAGAATGTTTTTTACTATTCTACATTGATTAGAAAATTTAACCATGCATATGCATGTGATTTATTTCATTTCAAGTCAAAACTGCTTCTAATCCAAACTTTGTAACATAGAATAAAAAATATGCAATCATATATAAAACTCGTTTAGTTTAAGGTTATTTAACAAAAACAACCAAAATTATTTAAATTATATGATCTACAAACTTTTGTTTTTAGAAATGAAAATGTCTGTCTCACCAATATCATCAAAATGCTAGTTACTAATATCATGATTTAAATAAAAAAATAATTTCACGTCTCAAATTAAAATATATATCATAAAAAAGAAAGAAATACTCTTATATTAAAATTTTCACTCACAATTTGGATGGAATGAATTAAAATTAATTCAACTCCAACCAAACATATATATAATGTACCAATAAGTACATAAGTGCCTTTCTGAAAAGGCATAACTTTTCACGTTCAGAAGTTTACCAAGTAGACAAGATTATTTAGTTTTGAAATCATCAAATAAACATATGTTTTTGGCTTAAGACAACAATTGAAACATTATTCCTTGCATTGCTTAAAAGTTTCAATAACTTGTCTTTTTTTTTTCTCCTTTTCATGATTGTAAAAATATATGCATATCATATATATTATATAATTATGTACCAATGGTAACTATGCATGTCACATCCAAATCTAGAAATAAAGTTTAGCTATATTTGAATTGAAGTCCTTGGGTTATTTTTGAACTCTTTAACCACCCCTAAGACAAGTATTTAGTACCAAGTTATAAATATTTGAACTGCAACGCACTCTAGAGTAATTATGGAATATTAATATGGCCGATTGGGGAATAATTGCAATGGAACTAAATAGTTAAATTGGAACTACACAGTTAGTAATGGAGGACACAATGATCATGTTTGTAGGTTCTAGAACATTAAATTAGAATGGGTGGCATGCAAAGGTCAATATAAATCAAGGTAAATGATATCTTTTATTGGGTTCTTTTCTTTTCTAGGGGTATTTTTTAGTGTTCTCTCCCGGTTACTCAAACGATTGGAAGGAAAAGATGAAATCGTAATTGCATTTTGTGAAAAGACTAGTGATTTAGTTGAGTATTTACAACAATTGCAAGCTAGTAAGTTTTTAAACCCTTCCGTATCTTTCGATAGAAAGAAAATGGAAAAGAAAACTTTTAGATTCTCTGTAAAATCCAAACCGGTGGATTGTAGGAAACCAAGCTTTAGCTAACTTCAAAATTTTTCTGCATTTTATTTTATTTCGGTTTTGATGCACATGAATACTTCCATTTTGTTTGAATTCAGATGATTTCTTTGCGAAGGAAGGGAAGAAGTCCAAGTATCATGGAAAAACTAAATAGATGCAAAAGGACTCAGCCTTCTGGTATTCTGCTGGTGAGTCCCTAAACTCAGACCTTCAATTTTCACCTTGCATGTTTCAATACGGTGATTTGGATTGTGATTCTTGTAAAATTCTGTTGCGTGTTCTACTAATGTTAAGATGTGGCTTTGTTATAAGATGATGTATGTTAAATGTTGGTATGCATATGCATGTCTGGTTGTGAGCACAAGCTTGTGGTATTGATGAGATATTTACTAGGTAAATTGCTACTGATTATGTTGTGTTGTTGAATGGACCATTGGGTTGTAATGTATTTTAACGATTGTGGTAAAATGTTAGTGTCTTCTATTTTGTGCTAGCAAACTATATGATTAGTTGAATGTGTGATTTTGTGAGATGTTTGATAAGTGTTTTATGGATAAAATGAATTATATACGGAGCTTGGGAGGTACGTGATGATTAAGGATGAAAGAATAAAGAGATGTCATGTTGTGCACTTTGTGCCACATGTAAACTTGCTTTGTGGAGGTTCGATTGAATGGTACGAAGAATACGTATGTATGATATTTGGCGTTGTAGAGATTTAGTTGGTCTGTAAGGAAATTTATACGCACAAGTATATGATGACCCTACTAGGGTTCTTCTCGAGTAGGAGACTCTGCGAAGTCTAAGGCTCTAAATCTCATGTATGTATGCAAGTCCCATGGCCATAGGCACACACAAGGTAAGGCAATCCGCTGGACTTATCTAATGATTCAAGTTACGATAGCCCGTTAGACTTATTCTCTAAGCTTTCATGACAAGGTTATTCATGGAAATTCTCCATGTGAAAGTCCACAGAACAATTCACATAAATGAATCCACATCTATATGTAAGTACCTGCCTATGGATCTATATGTATGAGTCTGCCATTTATGAGTTCGCATCCATGAATCTTCCATATGAATCTATATGTATGACAGTCCGTTGGATTTACCTTTATGATTTAAGCTATGACAATCTACTGACCACATATTCATGTTTCAAGTTTAAGAATTCAAGAAGACTATATTTCAAGTAAGAGTCTGCATGGATTATCTTTCAAGTAAAAAGTCCACAAAGACCATCATTCAAACATGAATCCGCGTGGATTTTATCCAAGTATGAGTTCGCAAGATCGTATGCAAGCATGAGTCCGTAAGGACTACCTTTCAAGTATCAGTCCGTAAAGACTATATTAAAAGTTAAAACAATCTGTAGGACTTGCCCTCAAGCTTCAACAATAAGTCAAATCCACTTATACTCCGCTATACGAAAGTTTGAAAAAATAAATCCGCCAAATGCAAGCCTACGTGAACAAATTTGCCTAGTGCGAGTCTGTGTGTCTAAGTCCTCCAAGCACGAATCCACTAGGAATATTTCATCAAGCATGAGACCAAAAGAACTATATGTAAGTATGAACTCATATATAGGAGCTCAAGTATGAGTCTGCTGATATGAATACGCAGGTATAAGTCTGCAAGTACGAGTCCACATGAAGCCATAAGTGTTAATTCACAGGCATGTGTCTGGTGTGTGGTAGCCAAGTATGCTTTCGCAAAGATTTTACATCTTGTATAAGTTTGCCATGGGGCAATCCATCTAGACTTTCCGTAGTACATATGTTTGCAAAAAGTGAAAGCGAACTATCAATTTAAGCAAAGTATATTGTATGCATGTTACATATATTCATACTTGAACTGTCTAACGTATTAGTTGTCTTTATACGTGAATTGTTCCACGCAAGCTGTATGGGTGATTTGTATCATAAGAGTTGTTTATATGTGCAAGTACTATGCCATGTGAACTTGCTTTATGGTGCAAGTTGTTGGTTGTGCAAACCGCTTATAAGTACAAGTTAAATCCCATACGAGTTATGCTAACACGCTAAATGCATCGTTGTGAGAGATGCGGAAAAGTGCGAAATGTGTCAAGGCACGAGTTGTGCCAACATATGAGTTGTACCAATGCGCAAACTTGTCCATGTGCGAGCTGCAACATATACATGGATTGGCCAATGCAATGGAGTAATCATGCCATAAAATCATGTGAGGCAAGTTACATTAGCGAACTCATTAAGTTCATCCTAAACTTACTTTCGCTCCTTTGTCTTTTCAAGCATATAGGCTATTTTGAAACACAAAAAAGGGACTAAGCCAGAATCCTCAGACCTGATGTGAGTCTATTTTCTTTCGCTTGTAGCATGTACATATTGAGGCAACCTATAGACTCGAGTTCTTATGCTCATACTTGTTATGTTTTTTAACCATGAAAATGATGTATAAATTTTAATGTCATGGATGATGTAAAAGATGGGTTTTTTTATGAGTATATCTCACTTTAGTATATGAAATTTATTTTGGCTAGCCTTTATTGAATTGTGGATACTAGATTATATTCTACAAGCTATTTTGAATGTGATAACCCTTCAAGTCAAAATTTAGTTTCGAGTGACATCCCCATTGGTCGGTCGTCTAATCAAAACCTTAGTGGATGTTCCAATGCATATGATAAATTAGCATTTAACTTTATCAAAAACTAATCCATGAGACACTATTACTTTTTGCATAATAAGATTAATCTCAATAGAACATAACCATGAAACTTAATTTATGCAGTAACAGTAAACCAAAAATTTGATGTACCTTTTATTTCTATAAAGATTTCTTCTAAGTCAATAGTTAAATCATTGAACTCAATGTTAAATCAATAGTTTTTTGTTCAACTCTTTTCGAAGTTAATCAAATTTACAGCTATTCTTTGAACTTCATGTTGCCAAATCCACCCATTATAAACTCTAATAATTTGGGAGTTTTTATTTTCTAAGCCATAATAAAATTTTATTAAAACTCCAATAGCTGAAAGCAACTCTACACCAAAATACACACACCAAGCCAAGAAGACGATGAAGAAACATCATATAGCTAAAAGCTACCAACCACAAGGACAAGCCAGAAAGCTCCTAAGCACCACCTACTAACGAAAAAGTTACACGCAGATCAAAATAAACCCCAAAACCACCGAAAACCCCTGTTTGGTGCATCTTTATTCTAACCATGCTAGCTTAAAAGGTATTAAATATGCCAAAGGTGCATCAAAAACTCCCCATAGTTGCAAACATTTACTAAAACCATGAACCTTATATCACAATCATCCTCTCCCTAACAAACAGATTGAAGAAAAAAGCCACTGAACCTCCCCACTGCTACCGAAAGCTCAAAATCGAAAACAATACCACCCTAAAAACAATTACTCTACTTGTCATCCACATCTCCAAATTCAGTTCAAGAAAAAAAATCCATTTCAACAATAATCACCTTTAAAACCTAACTCATGATTCAACACTAAAAACCCTTCCCAATTCACTCGCATTCAAAGGTAAAAACATAGCAGAAATAAAATAGCACCACCACACTGTTACCCCGTCAAGCTTTACAGAATCGTCCCAAGCTTAAGGTCGTTGACACATCCTTCAGTTTATGGGGGTATTTAACACATGAAAAAAAATCTAATTTGTTCTTCTACATAATTTAACTAGGTCTTCCTCTTCAGCAGTCTTATTGGTTCATTTATCTTGATTTTTGAGACATACTTATAGGCTTCTTGTTCATTGGTTGAAATGTTTTGATTTTGAATAATTTTTCCTCTATTATAAGAGATTTTCTAGGCTTTCTTGAGTACAAGAGACCATTCGTACCATCAATAATGTTATACAACTTTTTATCATTTATCAGCTAGTACCTCTATGCATGACATTGAATAATGAACAAAAACCATATTCGAATCAGCCTTCTTTGCATGGATCAAATGGCACTTGTTTTCTAAACATGTATATCGTAGCAACTACTCCTATAATTTTGCGGCTAATAAAGCTTTCCGAACAAAGAAAGATATTTCATGAAAAATATATGGCTATTAATGTTACAAAAAGAAAGGGGTAAGTTCGGGCATTTGTTTAACACAAGTATATTCATTTTTTTTTATGTTTTTCTATATATTTGATCGTACCAAGTATTTCAAGAAAAAAAAAAAATCAAATCCATTGTACTAACCTTGGTTTCAAGTGAAGAGATCTCATTCATAATACGTTCACCCTGAGAGAAAAAACAGAATATATAATATGTTATTACAATGGACAAAATTCAAGAATTTGCTTCGCAAATTAACATATATGAACCTTGGTCTCAAGAACTCGTGTGAGTCCTGATTCCAGTAGTTTCTCTAGTTGTTGCAATTCATCAATGTTCAATCCTTGAAGATCTTCTCCCCTCATCTGCCTATTATATATAAGTAACTATATTTATATGTCAAATTTCCTTCAGCAACAATCAACAAATAACTGATTACTGACCTCAGTTGATGTGTTTTGTCAGCAACTTCCTTGCTCAAACTAATTTCATTAGTGTTTTCCAGCTGCAATTTAAAAGAAAAACAGCAAACGCCATAAAAAGCTGTACATTCTCAATTTGCAAGACTTCAAATACCAAAAGTGGAATACGATGAGGAAAAACAGATTTTGCAAAGAGGGATTTTTTTTTTTGTTTTGGTATTGTATAATTAGTGTATTAGTATTCACTCACACAATACATTCAAAAGGAGCTGTCCAAATAAATGCCTACCATTTACTTCCCGAAAGCTCAAATCCAAGTGAGTTCTATAAGTGAACAACCCTTTGGTCATTAGGCCAAACACAGGAGTTCAGAGAAAGAAGATTGGAAACCTAGAAGATGAGTGTTCTACATATGTATGATTAATGAAAGCAGTTGCATTAATCTTCATGAAATATTCGAAGCCTCCAAAGGACACTCAGAAGGTATGACAAAAAAATGGTTTAAGTGGTCACAAACAACTTATACATATGATATTGGCATGAATATGGTTAATCATGCAACATAAATATACTCAAATTTCTTTTCTCTATAACCCTATATCAACATTCAAATAGGTGTCAGAAACGGACATGGACTTATTGAATTACCCGAAGCTCAAGAGATGGTTGATCCAATTTGTTGGAATGCAGATTATACCTTCCCAATATGTCCTTCATGCTTATAGAGAAAAAAGAAAGGTGAAAATTAGTCAGACGAAAGTATTCTTCGGGTGAAAACCTGAAGCAGGCATCATAAATATGAAATAAACATATAAGCATTTATGGATTTACAGATTTTCTACAAGCTTATTATTCAAATGTTGATGTTCGAGGATCCTTTGCAAGACACTGTTGGCTGGTGGGTGCTTTTCATTTCACTTGTTAACCTTCTCTAGGTTGGTATTGTCGTTTTATTTTTAATTTCCTCTGTGAGGCATATGGTTTTATGGAGTCTGATAGGATCTTTGTGCGATCATTTTGGTGTTTAATTGGCTTTTTAAGTGTCTAGTATGGTGGTGTTCAATGTGAAAGTTTTCAAGAGAGCTTTTAATAAAATTGTTCTATTTTTTATTAATTAAAGAACTAAACTTAAATAGAAAAAAGAGTCATAATCTTAATTGGAAAAATAATTTCTCTATTCCAATAAACTACTAAAACATAAGAGAAAATAATTTCCTAGAATATGAATAAAACTTATCTACCTAAATAAGACCTAAATAAATTTAAAATATATACATATTTCAACACCCTCCTTCAAGTTGGTACAAATATATCAATTATGCCCAATTTGCTTACAAGAAAATCAAAGATTGTCTTAGAGAGCCCTTTGGTGCGTATGTTAGCAATCTGTTGTTTTGAAAGAACAAACGGCATGCACACTAAGTCTTCTTCAATCTTCTCCTTGATAAAGTGTGTATCAATCTCAACATGTTTAGTTCTATCATGCTGGACTGGGTTGTGAGCAATACTAATGAGCAATGGCAGCTTTGCTACCACAGTACAACTTCATTGGTGAAGTTATTGGTTTCCCCAGCTCTTCTATAATTCTTTTTAACCATATCATTTTACAAATTCCTTGAGCCATTGATCTAAACTCAACATCTGCACTACTTCTTACTACGACACTTTCTTTTTTGCTTCGCCAAGTCACAAGGTTTTCTCAAACAAATGTACAGTATCTTGATGTAGATCTTCTATCTGTTATCGAGCCTGCCCAATTTGCATTTATATAAGCTTCAATTCCTCTTTGTTCAGATTCCTCGAAGAATAAGTCATTTTCAGGTCAACTCTTCAAGTATCTTAGAATCCGAAACACTACTTCATGTTTCTCCATTGGGGAGTGCATAATTTGACTCACTAAGCTCACTGCAAAAGCTATGTCTGGCTTTATATGTGATTAGTAAATTAACTTACCAACTAATCTTTGGTACTGCCCTTTATCAAATAATCAACTTTCTTTATTTCTGAATTTTACATTTGGATCAATTGGTGTGTCAACTGAGTGACAACCACTCTTCCCAGCCTCTTTTAAAAAATCAATCACATTTTTTTAAAAGACCACAAGACCCTTCTTTGATGGAGAAACTTCCATTTTAAGAAAATATTTCAAAGGACCCAAGTCTTTGATCTCAAACTCCAATGCTAGATGCTCCTTGAGACACCTTATTTCAACCACATCATCTCTTGTAAGAATGATATCATCAACATAAAGTATAATAATTGTTATTCTACCTTTTTGTGAATGTCAATAGAACATTGTGTGATCAGCTTACCCTTGTGAGCAACCTTGTTTTTTAACAACTTGAGTGAACCGTTCAAACCAAGCTCGAGGGGACTACTTTAAACCATACAAAGATTTCTTGAGTTTACATACTCGAGTTTCAAATTTTCCTTCAAAACCTAGAGGAGGATCCATGTAAACTTCTTCAAGTTTTCCATTTAAGAAAGCATTCTTCACATCTAATTGAAGTAAAGACCAATCAAGATTAACAGCAATTGATAAACGAAATCTAACGAAATTTAGTTTGGCTACTAGAGCAAATGTCTCAAAATAATCTATCTCGTTGTTTAAGTATACCCTTTAGCCACCAACCGGGCTTTGTATCTATTTGTAGATCCATCTGGTTTGAATTTGGTTGTGAACACTCATTTACATCCCACTATTTTTTTCCATACGAGTAATTCCATTGTTTCCCATATACTTACTTTTTTTTTAGCGCGCATCTCCTCTAAAATAACCTCCTTCCACTCAAGAACTTGTAAAGCATCTTTCACATTTTTAGGTATTTTCATAGTATCGAAACACGAAACAAAGGCTGAGAATGTCGAAGACAAGACTTTATAAGATACAAAGTTAGACATAGGATATTTGACAATATTTCTAACACATTTTCTTTTAGCAATTGAAATATCTAAATTAGAAAATTCATTGGCTGGATTGAGCTTTACCTAGACTTTTGACAAGATCTTGCGAATCGGATTCTTAGTATTGAATCTAATGAATTCCACTTTCTTTGCTTCAATTTCTTCTTGAGTAAACAATTAACTCATTTGTTTGTTCTTTATTCTCATAATTACTCTACACCTTCATACTCCTTTTTATTAACAACATTACCATTGATTTGTGTTAATTATAAATTCGCCTTCCCCATTATTAAAATCCCAACGTTGTATATTCCTAGCCTTTTCTTGATTAATTATAGAACCTTCCTTACTATAATTCCCTCCCTGAAGATTAGAATCAAAATAAGATTGCGTTTTAACAAATGACATCCATGGTAACAATAATCTTCCTATCAATTGGATCATAACATTTATAACTCTTTTTATTAGATGCATACCCAACAAAAACACAATTTTTTGCTCTAGGATCTAGTTTACCTTGGTTATAAAGATGAACAAAAACACTACACCCAAAAACTCGAAAGGATAAATCTATGATCAATTTAGATTTAAAAAAGTTATCTTTAAAGAGACGAAAATGAGTTCTATAATTTAGAGTTTTACTGGGCATTCTATTAATAAGATATGCAGTTGTTAACAAAGCTTAGCCTCAAAAATAACGTGGTACCTATCTAGTGAACATCAATGCTCTAGTTACTTTTAAAAGATGTCAATTTTTTCTTTCTGCAATCCCATTTTGTTGTGGTGTATTTGTACGAGAACTTTCGTAGACTATTCCATGTTCGGTTAAGAAAACACCTAATTGGTCACTAAAAATTTCCCACCTTTGTCACTCCCAAAAACTTCTATTTTTACACCAAATTGTGTTTTCACCATAGTATAAAAAGATTAAAACACATTTTTAACTTCAAACTTATCTTTTAATAAAAACACCCAACAAATACGAGTATAATCATCAATAAATGTAACAAACCAACGTTTTCCTGAAAAAATTGAGACTCTTGAAGGTCTACAAACATCACTATGAATTAGCGAAAAAAGATTGGATGTTTTATATTTTTAAAGTGGAAAGAATGATAGATGATGTTTAGCCAATTCACAAAATTCACAGTGATATGAAAGACTTATTTTTTAATAGATTAGGTAACAAATATCTTAAATAGTAAAAATTAAGATGTCTAAGTCTATAATATCAAATCATAACCTTATCAAAATCAGAAACATAATTTAAACATAAAGTAATTGTTGGTTGACTTAGATGGTCGTCATCAAGAAAGTAAACTTCATCAAATTCTTTAGCATTGCCAATCATCCTCTTTGAGACCATGTCTTGAAATTTACACATAGATAAGTCAAATATAACATGACAATTCGAGGACTGGGATAATTTACTGACCGATATGAGATTACAAACTAAATTTGATACATGTAAAATATCATGTAAGCCTAAGAAGACGAAATTTTTCCAATGTCTTTCCTGACAATTGCCAAGAATGACCCAATTACTACCTTGATCTTTTTGTTTACTGCACAAAGTGTGTAAGTTGAAAAAAAAATGACTACTAGTCATGTGATCACTAGCTCCAGAATCAACAATCCACGTGTTTATTTTACAAGATTTAACACTGAAAAAATGAAAAAATCAGTACCTAATTGGGCAAAAAAGGAAGAAAGATAATTGGATGAGTTAAGAATAAAAGAATTCATCCAAAACTATGGTCATTAAAAAAGCTTGCGTAGATACTCTAATTATTCCTTAGTGAATGAAAACCCTTCCAGAAAACTTTGGCCCTCATAATTTTCATTAACTATTTGAAAAACTCTACTATCCCCTGATTGTGAACCACGACCATTGCCACTCTCTTTTATTCCATTGATCGATTTCCCAAAGAACTTCCAACACGTTTCTCAAGTGTGCCAATCTTTTTTGTAGTGATTGCACCAAGATTTTTTTTCTTTTTTCGCTATCATTATCTTTAATAGTTACAAGAGCAGAATTATCATCATTAATTTCAAACTCTGGCCTTAACATTACTTTTCTCCTTGTCTCCTCTCTTCTAACTTCAGAAAAAATCTCACAAATTTGGAAGCGATTTTTTCTCTAAGATCCGAGATTTCACTTTATCAAATTCTTTATTTAAATCAACAGAAACAAATAAGCTTGTTCATTCTCTTCTTTTTGCATAGCTTTAACACCATCTTCGAGACACTCCCATTCATCATTATAACACTGATTCAGTTCTTGCCAAAGAGACATCATCTTACTATAATGAAAAATAACTTCATTTTCCCCTTCCCTAACTTTCCAAAATTTTATTTTTAACTCAAAGATCAATGAAGTGTTTTCTAAATCTAAATAAGTGTCTTGCATAATGTCCCAAACATATTTAGTAATCGGGAGAAAAAGAAAAAGTTTACTTACAAATGCTTCCATGAAATTAATAAGACACGCAATTATCATAAAATTTTCTGACCTCCACTTGCTCATCTTTGGATCAACCACCTGTAGTTGCTTGGCTTCTGCAATTAAATGACTTATCTTGCTGTGCTCATCAATTGTTAATTTTACAGACTGCAACCATTCTAGATAATTTTTACCATTCAGCTTGTGAGATGTCAACTAAAAGAGTGAGATGCCTTTGCCCCTTGAGTCACTGTACTCTCGATTGTTGTTTCAACGGTAGAACTTTTTTTTCTATTTATTTGTTGAATCTCTTATCTCCAGTGAAAGTTGTTTTAACCATGATATTATTATAAATTTAACTTAGCTTAGATGCTATGAAAGTTTTCAAAAGAACTTCAAATAAAAGTGATTTTTTTTTTAATTAAAGAACTGAACTTAAATAGAGAAAAAAGTCTTAATCCTAATTGAGAAAATAATTCTTTTATTCTAATAAACTACTAAAATATAAAAAGAATATTTCTCTTATTCTAAAAGATAAAATATAATATTTCTAGAATATGAATAAAATTTATCTACCTAAATAAAATTTATTTACCTAAATAAATTTAAAATATATACATATTTCAACACAATGTTTGTTATTTTGGTTCGGTGTTTTTATTTTTGGGTGCTTTTTCTTTGGAAATTTTGGAGCTTTGGTAATGAGTTTTTTTACTCATTGTCTCACTAGCATTATGCTAGCTTTGTAACCTTTTTGGTTCTTAAAAAATTTATTGGCTTAGCTAAAAAATAAATATGAAATAAACAACGGGCCAAAAAAAAAAACATTAAAACAAGGAACGGTTTAAAATTATTTCTTCAGCAAAGCTTCCTCTGAGGAATTCACCAGAAATGAAAAGAGTTACGGTAAAAGATGCCTGCTATTACTACTGCGAGCGGTAACGTTGAACTCCAATTGGCAATCAGAGTCCAAAGCATACAGCAAATCCATAGATGCTAGCGGCAAAGCCTAAACATTTACTGCTACTATCGATGAGCCATCTAGCTTCTTTTTTTACCTCAATAAATAAGGGATTTTTTTTAATACAAGGAACCAGAAAGTTTCCCCAAAATCTAAGTTCTTTCCTTTATAAGACATGATAATATATGACTAAAAAGAGCGAGCAACAACAGGGTCCATGAGCATGAAGCAGCACAAATACATGAAAAGATCTTGCAGAGGGTAAAAGTAAACTACTGCAGGAGGAGCTAGATTGTATTTTGCATATTTTATTCAAAAAATAATAAATTAATTTTTATATGTTAAATTAAAAAGTAAATTAATCTTTAATGTTAAAAATTTTATCCATTTCTACTATTAGATACTAACATGACTAATAAAATAACTAAACAATTATACATGAATTAATTTACTTTTTTAGTAAAATAAATAAATTATAATCTAACTTCTAATATAAAATTCTCCATAATTTTTTTATATGTAAGAGATGTGTAAAAATACAAAACAAAACATAATTCAACCGCAACAGAAGTGAAAACAAAACACAGCAGAACAAACAAGAAAGCAACTAGCTATTTAGTAATAGAAAAAATTAGTTGATATTGGATCTCAAACATGAATCCATTTTGTACATTTAACATTCAAACTCGAATGTTAAAAGAATGATTCCGGCATGTATTCATGCTAGAATGTTTCGTTCAATTTCTATTTAAATTTTTCCATTTTGAGATTTTCAAAAAGTAAACTCTTTACTTTAAAACTGAAATAAAAGAAAATGCAATAAACTATTATGCACCTATTTATGGAAAAGGAAGAAGTTTTTTTTGTTTATTTTGAAGATATTTTATTTTTTATAAGAGTTATTATTAATTTTTTTAATTTTAAATTTAAATTTATATTAATTATTATTTTTAGATCTAACTATTGTAATATATGTAATAAATACTTTTTTACTTATCTTATTATAATATACTAATAACCAAAAGAAGCATTAGTATATAATATTCACTCAAAAGGAATAGAGATAGATAACTAAATACTCTTTAATTAATACCCTAACCCATAAATTCAAAAATGAAGTTTTCAATATTCAAAAAATAAATTGAGTACTCAAATATGAAATATTAACAAACAAGTGTATTTTTTTTTTTTTTGGCCAAGTCAAATAATTTATTGAAAACCAAAAAGATTTCAGTACTAGCTACAACCTATTAAAGCAAAAAATAGCATTTTGCAAGCTCTAATATCAACATTACCTAAAAGAAAAGTCTCAACTAAAACCCATTCCAGCCCCAATAAAAATACACAAGAAGGGCAACCAAAAATTAGCATTTTCAAGATTTGTCTCCTGAACTGAAATCATTAGACTTTTACGAACTCAACCTTTTTTAGACATTAACCGGATAAATGGGTTCTTATTTGTAGAATTTATTCGCAATATAAGCTTTAAAAATTTTGTCAACTAACTTTTAGTTTAGTCTTAGTTAAGGTCTAAAGTTTAAGCTTGGACACTGAAGTTCCTCCCCGATTTAATATATAATTTCGTGATAGAACTGGATTTTGGAAAATATATAGAATATTCTGTACGTAATGCAAGAAACTAGACCTAATGCAAAAACTCGTATGCTTGCTTACCAATATATGCTCTTTGCATAACATTGATTAGAAACAGTTTGGAAAATGAGTCGGGATACATTGAAATCAAAGGTAAGATCTGATAACATGTGAGGATTAATATATTGTAAAACATCCAACGCAACTAACTTTGGGGGATTAAACCTCACCCCCTATATTTTAATATATATTGAAACGAATATTTAATAAAAAATAAACATAAAAATCCAAACAAAATATAAATATAATATAATAATAAGAAGTTTGTGGGTAAATTTAAAATGGATATAATCTTTAGCTAAATGTGCCGGTAAAGATTCTCAACATATACCATGGAAAAACAAAGATCTCATACCCCGATAAATCAGTAACCGAAGGGCATAGGAAGATCAAATGCAAAATGCCCAAATTTATCCAACACTTATGAACTAAAACCAATCGATTAATGAATAAAGCCAGGATAAATTAAATCAAAAAGACATCGAGAATTTTTTTTAATTATGAAAAGTAATATTGGTATCTTTTTATAGAGAGCGAGAGTGTGGCTATTTTATGCAAAAGATATCAGTATAGAAGTATAGCCTCCACGATCTATGGAATCCGAACAAAACAAAGATCATGTTACCAGGTTTGTTTAAGACTTAGCTTCTTCTTTTTTTTTTTTTTCATTAAAGGCTTAATTTTTGTTTTGGAAGATCTGTCACAAGATCTAAACCGGACATGGCAATGGAAGCTTACTACAAGTTCCCTTTGCTCTCTCTCCATCTATAACTATGATATAAGTAGACAGAAAGTAAAAGAAGAGAAAGAGTATTATTGGAAGTTGATGGAAAATATACCTGGAGCTAGCAAACTCAAAGAGCTTTCCAGTAGCTGAGAAAATAATGAGAGCAACCTCAGCGTCACAAAGAACTGAAAGCTCTTCAGCTTTCTTGAAAAGCCCTCGCCTTCTTTTAGAGAAAGTCACTTGCCTAGCCGTCAAGTTGTCGATCTTCTTGATCTTGATCTTCTCCCTCGCCATTTCTACCTTAAAAATAACAATATAAAAAAACAAAAAGATAAACAGTTTGCCTTTCCCATGTCTGATTTCTCCTCTCAGAGGAAAAAAAAATAGTAACAATAATACATAAAATGACTTAAAAACAAGAGTGAAAAAGTGGGTTTTCTTGACTTTTTGTGCCAAGTTCATTTGAGGAAATTTTAAGCTGAAGCCCTAGTGAAACACCCCATGTTTCAGATCCAGGTTTCTAAAAGAAGAAAGAAACTGACAGAACTAAAAACTCAAGACATAAAAGGAGTAGGATTGGTGGGTTTACTTTCAATAAATTTACCTTATTGAGATATATTTGCTCAGGAGCTGGAGTTAGGTCTGGTGACAGATATCAAAAGCCTCCCAAATACAGAGTTTTAAACTGAAAAACCATAAAAGATAGAGATAAAGAAAGGCAAAAGCCCTTTGGTTTGGGACTGTTACCTGACTCAAGAAAGGAAAGGTCTCCTCTTCGACCTTGCTTTTTAGAACTACATATAAAGAGAAGCTTTCTATATTTTATCTTCAGTCTTCGGACATTTTGTTTTTGGAAATTAAGAGCCTCACTCCGTTTTATTTTCTTCTTTGTATGGAGAGAAAGGAATAGCCAAAATCAGCTCTGATCACCAATAATAGCAGATTTGATCAAACCAAACAAAACAAAGTAACTACATTTAACTTCTTTTCTTTATTCTGTTTCACTTTTTTTTTCAATAAAATAATCCTTATTTTGGGGATTTTTTTGTGGACGATGGCTTTCCGTACAATGGATAGTAAGCGACTGCCATTGGCCAAAAACCCAAGATATTAACCCCACTTTTACTTTAGCTTCCCCTCTAAGGCCACATCATCGCGTTACTTCCATCAATCAACCGACCGCGATAGCTCCAGAATTCCTTTCTTCCTTTATCACTTCCCACTTTCCATTTATGATTTTTCTCTTACATTTATATATATCAACCCCTACCTCTCTTTTTCTTACAAATTTCCACACGTGTTCCGACAATTTATTGATATAAATTTAAAATTCCATCGTAGTTCTGTTTTTCTTATAAACAAGTTTGTATAAATAAAAAAGAGGGTAAAATACCAATAAAGGCCCATTTCTAATTTTTTTTATAGAAATAGACCGATTTCTTAATTATTTATGGGAATAGGTCGAAAACAGGAAAATCGGGTTTACATCAGCGCGAAGTCAAGGTATTTACCAGCAAAGTGCGTCCCTAAGGAAGCACTTGATCCACATCATCAGAAAACGCTTCCTTGAGGACGCGATTTGTGCTGATGTGGACAAAGCGCTTCCTTAGGGACGCGCTTTGCCCGTGTTTTCAAACAGTTAAAAATTTGACCGTTGGGCCCCCAACGATAAAAAAAAACTATAAAACCCCCCCTCCCCTTGATTTTTTACACAAAAAAGTCCTCCTATCCAAATTCTCTCAAATTCTCTCAAATTCTTTCAAAAATTCTCTCAAATTCTCTTAAATTCTTCCAAAAATTCTCTCATATTCTCTCAAATTTTCTCAAAACTCTCTTTAATTTTTACAAAAAAACTCTATTTAAATTTTTTTTTGAATTAGTTGTATTTTAAATTAAATTTTTGCAATGGAAAGGGAATTAATTCGTCTCGATAATAAACACATCTCTGTCGATCAAATGACAATGGTAAGTGATAATTTTAATATTTCAGTAGTATTTAATATTTTTTTAATTTATGAAATTTTAATTAATTTTTTAATACAATTTAATATTTTTTTCATTTATGCAATTTTAATTTTAATTTTATAATTTTTTATAACAGTCTGTAGATCGGATGTTGCAATGCTATATTCGTAATATGTCTGGTCCTCCATCACCGTTGATAGAGGGTTACCTGCGGGACGCGGATTTTTGGCACGTGGCCACGATAGGCCGGGGGTGCAAGTTGGACCTGAAACTAATCAGTATGTTGATAGAGAGGTGGAGACCCGAGACGCACACTTTCCATCTTCCATGCGGAGAGTGTACTATCACTTTGGAAGACGTGGAGTTGCAATTGGGATTGCAGGTGGATGGGTACGCGGTCACTGAGTCTGCTTATTCTGCTGATTGGGGCGTCGTATGTTACGAGTTTTTGGGTGCTATTCCGGACAATATCAACAGAGGTCGGATCGAGATGGGTTGGTTACGAGACACATTTTCGGAGCCGGATAATGATTCGACTGAACTAGAAAAAATACGATATGCTCAAGCATACATTCTTGAGATGATCGGAGGTTATCTAATGTCGGACCTGTCACAAAACCGCGTACATCTGAGATGGCAGCTGAAACTCGTTGATTTTAGAGCAGTTGGTGAGCTTAGTTGGGGGTCTGCCGTGTTAGCAACATTGTATCGGGAGATGTGCTGGGCGACGCGACCGAACAAAGCCAAAATAGAAGGTTGCCTATCACTACTGCAATCATGGGCACAGTTTCGCCTTCCATTTTTACGTCCTCGAGTGGACCAGCCATATACATTCCCACTTATAACGAGGTAAATTTTAAATTAGATTTTACAATTATTATGTAGATTTAAAATATAATTGTATGCTAAAAATTTATTTAATTAGGTGGAACCATTCGGCGAGTTATGTTGGAATACCTATATCTCTTGAAGATATACGGCTTCTATTAGACCAATGGTCGGAAGCACAAGTAAGTTTTAAATAAAATATATATAGATAATAAAATAATTGTTTCGTATTTAGTATTTAATATTTAGTATTTAGTATTTAGTATTTAGTATTATGTATACAACTAATATTTTTATTATATTCATATAGTTTCAATGGACACCATACGAGGATCCTGCAATTTGGGCAGTAATTCCAGATGAATTATTTCAAAATCCGAACGTTTGGCATGTGAAAGTCCCATTGGTCAACTATGTTGTCATGGAGATGCACCAGTCAGATCGAGTATTACGGCAATTTGGCTTCCGCCAACCGATTCTCGTAGCACCTAGAGTACTCGATGATGAGCACAAAATGGACTTACGGTAATTGCATACGGATCGGCTGAGATTCCACTCAGCATATATCGAAATGTGGGAGAATCGGTATGATTATATACCTACTCGGGAACCGATCATCATTCCTGAGTTAGCGTGCGTGCTAGAATACATGCCATGGTTTAGGATCAATGGGAATGTAACACCCCCTACCTGTATCCATTGCCGGAATAGGGTACGAGACATTACCGAAGTTTACTGAACATTTTCAGACAATTCTGAGTCATTTATTATTCATATTTTGAAAATAATCATAACGCCTCTCTATTGGGCCCTCGAAACCCAAAACACACATTAGAAACCAACCGGAATTAAATCGTGATCATAAAAAAATTCACAAAATCTTAAATTATATTTTCATCTAAGTACTTACCATTTCAATGCTCCTTATAATTAAACATGTTACCATTCAATCAATAGCTTAGCACTTGTCTAAGTGTCAAACAACAACATTGTTAGTATACTTGCACATATTTCATATAAACTCAACATTGATATACTTATTTTCTCGACATATCGCACTTGAGTTTAATAATAGTCTCAACTTACATAATTTCCTTGTATCAACTTATCAAAGATAATCATATATGTACATGTCATGAAACATATCGTGCTCTTACCGTTTCTTCATAAGCATATATCATTCATTTCGTTATATCAATATTTCATACTCCATCATTTTCATATATTTTATGTATATTTATTCCGGTAATAGTTTATATCAAACTTAAAATAAATTATATTTCATGTACTTATACTTATTACGTTTATCTATTTTCATAATTATTTCATACAACTATCTTGTATATATATATTTCCATATAACCAGTTCTTGTAAACATTTCACACAACCATTTCATATAGCCATTCATCATCTGATACATATTACCTGAAAATCAATTGTTCAATAGATGTCATAGCGTCTCCCATCCACGGTCTTACTTATCTTTGACATGATGCCATAGTGTCTTTCAACTATGGTCTTACTCATTTTTTGTCATGTTGCCATGGTATCTTTCAACCATGGTCTTATTCATTTCATATCACGTTGCCATGGTATCTTTCAACCATGTTCTTACACATTTCATATCAGGTTGCCATGGTATCTTTCAACCATGGTCTTACACATTTCATATCGAGAGCACACTCGCTGAACCTCATCCTTACTAAGTGGGATTACGGTCTAGGCTAAATCCCTCAGTAATATAAACTCATAGAGTATTGTCGAGATTACCAGTCCAAGCTAAATCCCCGCAACGACAATTACTCTAATGAGCTTGGATCCAATTACCAGTCAAAGCTAAATTCAGACCCTAATTCGGATTACCCGTCCGGGCTAAATCCATTTTCCACATATTCTTCGGGAGGGCTATATCAGGATAGGATCACCCGTCCGGGCTAGATCCTTTTTACCATCAATTCTTTTTCAGAGATCCATCGAAATTTCCTTTCATTTAACCGGGATTTCTTCCTATTTTATCAAATATATCAATGTTTTATCAATTTTCATACAATGAACATTCAAATTATATTCACATCAATAACATACATTTCAAGCATTTAAGAATATAATTCAAGTTACACGAACTTACTTGGAGAAATTGTAGAAATATCAAGATTCAGGGGCATTTTGGTAATTTACCATTTTCCCAATTTTCACTTGATCTTAAATTGAAAATTTCATTCAATTTATTAATTAGATAATAAAACAATTCATTCCCTTCAATTTGGTCATTTTGACATTTTTACAAAATTACCCCCTGAAGTTTTACTTTTATTCAATTTAGTCCTTAAGCCTAAAACATGCAAATTAGCCATGCTAGCTGAATATTCATATATATTTTCCTCCTCCTCCTCTCCATTCCACATCCTTAATGTATATAACACACTTGTAAGTAACATTATCTATAATCTTTATTATTTACTTTTATGAATGTTCAAGATGTCCATCTGTGTCATAGTCACTAAATTATTTATATCTGGAGCTATATAACTCCAAATTAAGATCCGCTAATTTTTCCTGAAACTAGACTCATATATCTTTTTATCATAAAAGTTTTAGAATTTTTGGTTCAGCCAATAAGTACAGTTTATTCTTTAAAGTTACCCCTGTTCTGCTATCTGATAGTTCTAACTCTTCTTCACTAAAATTTAATTATCTCATTGTACAGAACTCGAATGATGTTCCCGTTTATTTTTATTGAAAATAGACTCATTCAGGATTCTAAACATATAAATTTAAACCCATAATTATTTTTATCCATTTTTTTATGATTTTTAAAAGTCAGAACAGGGGAACCCAAAATTATTCTGACCTTGTCTCACAAAATTTATTATATCTCATGATTTACAAATCCATTTCTTGCATAATTTCTTCTATAAGAAACTAGACTCAATAAGATTTAATTTAATACTTTATTCATCTTATAATTCAATTTCTACAATTTTTGGTATTTTTCAAAATTAGACTATGCTGCTATCCAGAACTATTTTAGTGCAAGATATTAATTACCATGTTTATAATAACCTTATTTTCTTTTTCTACACTATTTCTCATCACTTTCTCTTATTTTCTCTTCACTAACATGACAAGAACATAAGACCATATATAAGAAAACTCTAAATCAACATCAATTCCATGCTTTTTCAACAATATTAAACTTAAAAATATATTGAAATCTTGATGTTCTTACCTTTTCTTATTGACTTCAATCTTTAACTTGATTTTTCTCTCTCCTCCAGCTTTTATTTCTTGAATCCAACTTGATATTCTTGCTCCCCATCATCTCCTTGCTATCTTTCTCTCTTGATGGCTATGGAAATTCTTTCAATTTTTAGGTGAAAATAATGAATTTTTGGTGGAAGGACTAAATTGTAAAGAAATAAAACTTCTTTTCTTCTTCTTCTTCTCTTACGTTGGTTTGCATGGGAAAGGAAAGATGATGATAATTCTTCATCTTTCCTTCCTTTTATACTAAATAAATAATAATATAATAATAAATATCTCATAAAAATATTAATAAAATAATATTTATCTAATTAATTAATTTAAAATATCATCAACATAATCATTACATTCTAGAATTATCTCTCTTACAAATTGACCATTTTGCCCTTAATGATCTTTTAAAATTTCATCCTTGAGTCATCACTTAATTTGGTAAAATTGTGATTTAGTCCCTCATAAATTTTCACCTATTCAATTTGGTCCTAATTCATCAATTTTCCTTGGTTTCTAGATCATTCCACCCTTAAAATATTTGCATTGTTAGTCCTTTAACTTTTTCATATTTATACTTCAACCCCTTAAATTTTGAGTATTTACTCTTGTGCAACAAGACTTTTCTCATCTTTGCAATTTAGTCCTTTCTTGAATTAATATATCATAATATACTTCCCAATATTGACATAACTCAAAATTTCCCTTTTTGTCACTTTATTTCCTTATTTTACTATATCACGGATAATATTTTACTATAAAAATTTTCGGGGTATTACATTTCTCTCCCCCTTAAAATAAATTTCGTCCTCGAAATTTCCTTATTTTCTTTTGATCATGAATTTCATTATTTCTATAATTTTATAGTTTCTTTTTTCACATATTTACCTAGTTTATCATTTATATCCATTCTCTATCCTTTCATTTCACATTTTATTTTCAATTCAATATTTCACATTTGCCTCTCAAAGCTTTTAACAATAGAAATAGAAGATAATATCATATGAATCTTATTATCAAGTATTTTATCACATATATTGGCTTGGAAAACCAAAGAAAGATAGAGTAGTACCACTTGTGAATCAATCAGACTTGCGATAATTTTTTGTCTATTAGCATATTCATCCAACCTTTTCATATATTGATTATAGCATCCAAACATTGACAGTTGCATATACCTGTGAAAATATCAGTACATATAAAATACCCGTATAAAATTCCCAAAAATTTTACTGTAATATACCTATTTATAACAGTTATATTCAAATATATTTGCAATTTATTTACCAATCCATTGACTAGTATAGTCATCAATAATTTCACATTATTCAATTCACTCAAGAAACTAATTCGGAAGGAATTTTCAGTTAACCATTCTGTAAATACCATATTTGAACAAATCAATTTTCCTATAAGTAACTTCTTTATTTAACAGTGGTACTGTATATCCCAGCTAGTTTTCAGAAAAATTTTGATGTCTCTATTCAGAACCCATCTTACCTATTAACTCATTCTCAGTTCCGACTGTATTATCAATTGTTCAACAATTGAACTTTTCACTTTCCACTTCTGAACTTAATCAATATAAATCTCATGAATTTCATTGTATATAACTGTACTAGTAAATGGGTATAAATCATAAAGTCTCATAATTTAATTTTCATATATTTACTCATATAACATTTATCATTTTCAAGTACTATAAAACATTTATCCGTACTTTTACAAGTTTTGCTTCATCATAACTAATATTTTTACTTAGAGATAATCATTTACCTCGTAACGAAAATTGTTTACTTTTTACTTAGCAGAGGCCCAGTAGACTAGATAGAACATTTCGGATATACGAGACTTATACAGAGGTGCATTATTATGCACTATTAAACAGAGAACACTGAAGTGCTATGCAGAGAGTACGAATGTGCTAATAATCAGAAAGCATGCTGAGGTCCCTTAATATCCCATTAGTTCTAATCTTGTCTACTTGGGCAAATTATTTCATGCACGCATATCACTTTTACACCTTTCGCATAATACTTTTACATTCTTTACAATTTAATCCTTATACCAATAATTCATATACTTATATCTTCTGTATCTTCAATACATGTAATATATTTCAAAATTCACTATTCATTCATAATTCTCTAAGAATCCTTATCATGTACTTCATATATTACTTTTATATATTTTGTAATTTAGTCATCAGCACAATATTTCATATAGTAATATAATTTGCTTTTAATAATACATATAACATAATATTCATCATCGACATGTATTATAAAACATTTATTCATACCATTTTTTTATACCGATTCATCATAATCAACTTTCTACTCATATACTTGAGTATCGCTTTTAACATTATCGGAATTAGCTTGGTTGAAAAACATCTCTTTCTATAAATAAAACAAATCTCATCAGAGTCGAGAGATATCACACTATTACATATTATAATGATATGTGTTTTTAGATTTCACATATACTACGTTTGGTCCGAGAACCGACTAAACCGTAGCTCTGATACCACTAAATGTAACACCCTCTACCTGTATCCACTGCCGGAATAGGGTACGAGGCATTATCGGAGTTTACTGAAAATTTTCAGACAATTCTGAGTCATTTATTATTCATTTTTTGAAAATAATCATAGCGTCTCTCTATTCGTGTCCAAAGGGAACGACGAGGCCCTTTAAATCCAAGAAGAAGAGATAACGACCCGGACCCATCAACAATGCCCATACAATCAGCTGGCCCATCAATAGCGCCCACACAGTCACCGAGCCCAACACTTCAACCGACGACACCCATATCACAACCTATTCAGCTTATGCCAGGTGCATATCCTAGCCCTTATATATTTCCTAACCCTTATATGTTTTCTTTTTCCAATCCTATGGCAGGTTGAAATGCATGGTCCGGTTCATCTCCATTCCCAATTACTCATAATCAACCGCCGATCTATAGGCAGCCGTCGTACGAGGTGCTGTCGGGGAACTCTTCTTTTTACCAATCTCCATCACCTTATGAGATTCAAACACCTCCGCCATGGGTAATGCAAACACCTCCGCAATCATTATTCTATCAAGATGGCTCATCCTCCTAACACCTACAACTAGATCTCCAGCCGGATGAACCACAATCCTCACTGGGAGCAACCAAAACCCTCTCCGGAACCTGAACCAAGGAGGAATCCAGCGCGTAACCATCGACGACCCCCATGTGGCATTGATTCCGATCAGCACCAACATTGATTTTTTTAATATACTTGTATAAACTTTTTTATATTCTTTCATTTAATAAAATAAAAGTTGTTTTTAATATTTTAATTATAATTTACTCTTTTATATTTGTAATAAAATAAAAGTTGTTTTTAGTATTTTAATTATAATTTACTATTTTATATTTATAATAGAATAAAAGTTGTTTTTAATATTTTAATTATAATTTACTCTTTTATATTTGTAATAGAATAAAAGTTGTTTTGAATAAGGAAATATTTTTAATGTTTTCCATCATTTTAATAAAATGTAAATAATGCAACATAATTTTATTATAACAACTATCAACTATTTCAATTTGGACATGATCGAGTTATATGACCTGGGTTCCTACACCATCCGCACAACTTGTGTTGGTTGGTTGTTTCTCGAATATCCATATTGTTACGTATTCTAGTCGAGCAAGGTCGACCCTTTGGTTTACGACGCAAATCTCTATCCGGTAACAACTTAAACGGAGCAAGCGATACAGACGACCATTTACGTTCATCTGGGATCGGTGAGAATACGTGTCTCCACACGTTATACATATATTCTATTTTGTACACTTCGTCGACATAGCTCATGGGATCCAGACAGAGATTCTAACAAGCTGCAATTACATGAGCGCATGGATAACAAAGTGCGTCAAACCTCCCACAGTCGCAAGTCCTATTTGTTAATTGTACACGATATTGCCCGCCAATAATACCTTGGTTCGGTCTGTCAAACTCCATCACACAAAACCATAGGTTGTCGCGATTGTGACACACTGTGTGCATGGTGTTGGCCCAAGCCTTCACATTGTTAATTTCTTACAATACCTTCGCACACTATACATGGCCTCCCTGTATTTCGCCTTTATACCTCGCTGCTCGCTTCGGAAATAGTGCTGCTAAACGAAAATATGTCTCTCTTACAACTGATGTTATCGACAAATGACGCGTTCCTTTTAGAACAGAATTTATGCATTCAGCCAAGTTCGAGGTCATTTGACCATATCGTAGGCCGCCGTCGTATGCTTGTGTCCACTATTCGAAAAGTATGTTACAGAGGTAGTCATGGCCTTCTTTATTAACTGAACGCAAAACCGCCAACATCTCATAAAAACGGTTATTATTTATCTCATACCCTGCAAATATAAGATGATAGCAAAAATTACATAACACTCTTCCATTCAGAATAAATTGAATATTACAAAAGAAATTATATTAGTAAAGATTAAATACCCATGTTGGTCACTTGTCGTCGTTCACTTGTAGATCGAAACTGCCCGTAATAGTTTGACGCAACATGCCTTAGGCAATACCGATGGTGTGTGCGATGCCATAGGCTACCCTGACTCTCAATTGAGGCTAGTATTCCAGTGCCCCGATCCGATATAACGCAGATATCAGGTTGGGGGCAGAGATGCCTCCTTAGCCTAGAAAGAAAGAATTCCCAGTCATCAGCTGACTCTCCCGGTGTTATTGCAAACGCAATTGGAAGGATTCTCCCATTGCCATCTTGTGCCACAGCTAGCAGTAGTCGATGGGTATATCTACCATACATAAATGTACCGTCAATTTGTACCAACGCCTTGCAGTATAGAAATGTGTCTCGACATTGCTTAAAGCTCCAGAACAGACGCTTGAACACTTGGCATCCACGGAGCAATCGGTCGTTGTAGTACGCAGGTGCCGTTTCAAGGTCTGTTATACAACCTGAGACATATCTCTCCAGCACCTGACACCACTCCCACACTTCATTATATGAAGCATCCCACCCGCCATGCATATTTTCAATGCCTTTTGCTTAGCTATCCAAGCCTTGCGGTAAGAGGGTGTGTACCTCAATTGGCTACGAATATTGGCAATTAAGACCGGCACTGAATCCTGGGATCTGCCTTCACCGTCGGTAGTATTAAGTCAGCTAACATATCTGAATTCATCTTTAGATGATCTTTTGAAACACCTGTAAACAAAGTACATTAAATAATGCAACATTACGTAATAACAATATTATTCAGAAACCCTAGAAGTTTAGTGAAACTGTACCGCCAACACATGTATGTGGACCTTTGTACTTTTTAATCTCCCACAAGCCTGTCTTTTTCCTCAACGAGCCCATAATTTTCCATGAACATGTGTTGTCTTTCACTGCACACTTGGCCTCAAACTTATCAATTTTGAATTTAACCACGTTGTAGTTAACCCCATCTATGATGCTATGTTGTTTCAATGCACCAAGAAAACTATCTTTATTGGAAAACACCTTACCAACTTCCAGTTCACCCGAATCCAATGATGAACTTGTACGGTCACGCCTTCTGTGTGGTAGATCTGGAAACTCCAACGCATTATCTTGAGATAGATCAATATTATGCATGTAGGCTGGAGGTGAGTATGCCCTGAATCGTGGATCTTTTTCTTCATCATCTGAACCACCTTCAACATCTTCAGGTATGGTTAGAGTAGGCTCCGGTTTAGAAAATAATGCAACTTCTGCACCATCGGGCCCGGGCTCTCGAGGTGGATCCATATCGGACTCATCATCCGACCCACCATCATCTGTAACAAACGAGGTTCCCTCACCGGTGGACATCGTTGGGAGTAAATAGCCCCTTCTTGTGGACATTTCATAACGTCCCCAATCAGATGATGATTGCCAACCACTAGTAGTTGATGTCGTTCCCTAGTATGTATTTTCAGTATCAAACGTCGACCCATCGAGGTGCATGTCCCATGCACTAACGGAGTCTCGGCCAGGGGTTGTGTATTCCATATTGTTACAAAACACGGACGCTTCCGTGTTTTGCCACCCACTAGTAGAGTCTCGGGCAGAGGTCGTGTATTCCTCTTGAACAGCAATAGATGTTGAAGTCGCAAATGCATCATTTGGGGATGCAAATTGTACATATAACTCGAGGTAGGGTGATCCACTAGCAAGATGACTCTCCACCATTGCCTCCAAGCTACGAGGACCTTTGATGTCGAATGAGTCATATCTCACGAGATCAACTGAAGCACAAAATCGATACTTAATAGACAAAACTTTTATTGGCGTCATTCCGAATATTTTACGCCTAATTCTTTTTCGAAGTTCTGTCAAATCTATGTTCTGGTTAAAAACCAGTCGCGCTGTGTTCTCTGATAAAAAAACAACACCATTCTCGGTGTCATGGACCTCACCATCATAGTAAATAACAGCACTAATACGTTCACTCATCTTTAGTTTTTATTCTATTTTAACCTCAGTTTCTCTTGCTGTAACTTAAGCAGCCTGAGAATGAAATTCGACTCATTTATAGTCTAAGGCCAAATAGAAACTACTGTAGAAAAAGAGCGTCTACGTGGGAGCTATTTTCAGTAATTTTACTGAAAGTGCATACTGCATGAAGTGTTTTTGACACTGTTTGTTCAGAAAGGTCATCTCACAATTATTTTTTCATATACCACTGTATCAAAAAAAGTCCACGTGGGAACTTTTTTCAGTACTTTTGCTGACAGTGTATCTTACTTAAAGCGTTTTTTACACTATTTTTTCAGAAACATCTTCTCAAAATTATTTTCTTATATACCACTGTGGAAAAAAAGCCTCCACGTGGGAGCATTTTCAGTAATTTTGCTGACAGTGCATCCTGCTTGAAGCGTTTTGGATACTATTTCTTCAGAAACTTCTTCTTAAATTTTTTTTCCAGATACTAATGAAGAAAAAAAACCAAAAAATTATTTTAAATACACTAATACATAATTTATATTGCATATATTTTTTTCCAAAACCCTAAACACAAATTTAATTATTTAATCCTAAACCTGAATTTAATTGATTTTTTAATTAATATTTAATTTAATTAATTAATCTTACACCCTAATTTAATTAATTAATCTTACACCCTAATTTAATTAACTAAACCCTTACAAAAACCCTAAACCCTAAAAAACCCTAACCCTAAACCATAAAAACCATAACCCACCCTAACCCTAACCCTAAAAAACCCTAATCCCAACAGATGAAAAACACGGGCAAAGCGCATCCCTGAGGAAGCTCTTTGTCCACATCAGCACAAATCGCGTCCTCAGGGAAGCGTTTTCTGACGATGTGGACAAAGCGCTTCCTCAGGGACACGCTTTGCTGGCAAATATCCTGACTTCGCGCTGACGTGGACGCGATTTTCCTATTTTCGGTCTATTCTAGTGAATAATTAAGAAATCAGCCCATTTCCGTAAAAAAAGTTGGAAATGGGCCTTTATTGGTATTTTACCCTAAAAAAGATAATGGTAAATTTTCACATGTACTTTAATAAAAAATTTTAATGTATCTTCCATTAAGATGTTATCTTTTAACTAGAATACATAACTCACTTAAATAAAAGCACGTGTCACTTCTTTTCTATTTTCTTTTTTTATCTTAAAACATGTTAAAAGAACATGAAATTAAATATTTTTTTAACCCAAGAAAAGCCTTGATGGCCTATTTTAATTTAAGCTTTAATAACAAAATTAATTAGTTCATTGTCTTCTAATCATTTTCAACCCAAAAAACTCATAAAGTCATCTTTTCAGTCTTTTTTATGCTAATTTCATACACTTTCTCCCATCATATGATAATCTTCAATTTTTGAGAACTCAAAAATATAAAAAATAAAAACAACCCTCCTGGGAAATTTAGACATCGACTGTAGGGCTTGGTGTTCCGTTGCCGGTGACAAATCCACTTGGAGAGATGAGAAGCGTGTAATGTTTATTGAAGTTTTACGACATGGTTGGTTAGATGAAATGAGATATTTATTTAAATTTGATTCAACGAGTTTAAATAAAACATCTACTTAATTTATTGTAATTGAATATTACGAGTCATATCGTTTTAACTTTTGTTCGACAGGAGGTCTGAATAGCATTCAACGCACCCTCTTCTAAATCTCCAATTCAGGCTAGGAAGAAATAGATGATAAAATAAGATTTTACATTATTAACCGGTTGAATGTGAATGTCGTCTCTAATTCTTCCTTCCCCTTTGGTTTCTATTCTATTCTCAAACCTCCAAAACCCTTCCCTTCACTTCTTTGCTATTTCCCTATTTTAATTCAAAAAGCAGGTCAGTTTCTTTCTTCCCTGTTTCCTCCTTTTAACGATATTTAAATTCTAGTAAACTTTTGACTTAATCCAAGTAGCATTAGTCTAGGTTTTGCTTTTTTGAATAACTGTTTATGTTTTTCATTTCTGTTTGCTAACGGGTCTTGTGAAATTGATTTACTTCTGTTTTAGTAAGCATTTTTTTAGATTCAATATGGGTTTTGTGTTTTCGATTATAGTTATTTTGGAGCTCGAATATATATATATATATATATATTATAATTAGGGTTTTAGTTCTTAAGTTTTGAGGATTATATTTATCATTTTTTTCCTTGAGTGTTAAAACGAGGGAAGGCTTCTATATGATTGCAACGTTGATGGAAATTGTGATAATATGATTGTAAAGTTTCGACAACATGATTTTACTGTACAAAAAATTGATATTTAGATTAAATCATGAGCATGGAAACACACAACAAACTTATTTTTGTAGCAATGCCATGACTAATGTTTTGTTTTAGAACTGTTTTATCTTTTGTTCAACTCGTTCAAGCATAATAATACAAAGATTCAAATATACCATTAATTTTCTATTAGTCTTGCATGTTTCTATTAACTTGTGCTTGCTTGTCAATGTCATTGTAGAGTTACAACTTTGTGTTAGTTGTATTCTAGTTTTTGTTTTTGGATATGCTAAATTGTATATGATATTTGTTTGTGTACTTAAAAAATTGGATAGTTTATGTTTGGTATAATGTCAAATTTAGCACCTAATTTTACATTTTTTTGTTATTCTTTTTTTAGTAAAATTTGATATTCAACATTTAAAAAAAAAGTCAAATTTGTAATGCCTCAAAAATTTTAGTATGACGGATGGTATAATTTTGGCTTGAATGTTGAGAAAATTATGGAAAATTTTATGGAATGACTCAGATAAGGGGCTTTATGAAAATAATTTGATATTGGAGATGGTAATATGTTAAAAGAGTTGTGAAAGTGAAAATATGACAAGAACAACCAAATCATATATTTTGAAAAGTATGAGGACTAAAGTATAATTTGACCTAAATACAAAAATGTGAGTTATTAATGATTAATTAACATGAGAAATATTTAGAATATGCATTGTTATTATGGAAATCAATTTTGAGACTAAATTGAAAAAAATAGAAAGTACAAGGACTAAATTGTAGATTTTCTTTTTTATCGAGAAATGAGCAAAAGTGTAATTCTCTTATCTCTTAGTAGTATATTAAATATTTATTATGAATCATGAAATCGAATTGATCTAAGTATTGAATTTTAAAAAGAAATTGCTAAAAAGGGTAATAAAAAAAGGGGCAAGATAATAATTTTGTCGTAAAAGGGTAATTTGGTCAATTCTTGAGACTTTTATGATGGAAACAATATTCAAATATTAAATTTAAAATCCAAAATTATTTTGAACCATTGGAACCCCATATTAAAGAAATGTGCTTTAAATAAACAAATTTAGACTTAAGTTATTAGACATGAGCCCAAAGCCCACATGTTTTTTTAGGGGTTAAGAACCCCCATTAGCCCCATTTCTATTCTTTTCTAGCCAAAAACAACCTTTACTGTCGTTCTTCTTCTTTTTCTTCTTTGCATTTTCTCTCAAAATTTCCACTACCCACCTTAAAATTTTATTAAAAACTTAGTGGAAACAACCTCCTAAGCTAATTTCATTCATCAATTTCAGCCTAGGGATTATGGAGTTTTAGAGAGAGAAGTCGAAGCTAGAGTGAGACAGTTATATCAAGGTAAAAAAAATGGCTTTCTACACCTCCATTTACTTTATATTTGTTGAGAAATGTTATGAGAAAGCTTGAAAGAAATTTGTATTAATTTTTTAATGTATTTTTATTGTATGAAAATTTGGGAAATGTTTATTTATAGAGTTCCAAGCTTGATTGAAGATGGGTTAAAGTTCATGGAAGTTTGATTTAATGTTGTAGAGCCTCCATTGAGGTAACTATCATGAATACTCTTCTTTATCTTAAATTAGTAAGCTTAGAGTTTTTAGTGGTGCTAATATTAGTGTGAAATTTCATGGCATTATCATATGAGTAAGTCACTAAAACGTGAAGTTGTAATTATGTAGCCATGAGTTGCTTTGTTAATTAAAATTATGACATAAGAAATTTGAGGTGCCAAGAAAGTATTGGTGGACATGTATGAATCATGTCATTAATATGGAAAGATCAAATAAGGCCATTATGGAAAAAAAAATATGTCAAAATGCAAAGTCCTTCTTTAAGTAAACAAGTATCGTTACAAGCTTAAAGTAATGAAATGGCCATAAACTTTTATGCAAGTCTCTTACTATACTTATTGTAACATCCTCAAAATTTTCGGAGTTCGGAACAGTGATAAATACACAGTTGTTATAAAATAAAGAGAGATAGAGAGAATAAAGAACAGAGAAAATATGAGAAGCAACAGAGAATGTATTTTATTAATCAATGGGATGATTACAATATTTCATCCGAGTATCTATTTATAGGCATAAAAAGTATAAAAGAAGTAGAGATCTAATTCTAATAATTATTAGAATTTAAAGTACATTAAAACTTTATATTGATCAAGATGGACATCCACTTAATAAGATATTTATAACACTCCCCGTTAGATGTCCATTGGTAGATAATGTGCCTCGTTAAAAAATTATTAGGAAAAACCCTGTAGGATAAAATTCTAATGGAGGAAAAAGAGTACATAATCTTCTATTACAAGTTGCCTCATTAAAAACCTTTACTAGGAAACCCCAATGGGACAAATCTTAGTTAAAAGAAAAGAGTACAACCTATTTTAGACTCTTCCTAATGGCAACATTACATTACATCTTTGACTTGACGCATTCCAATCTTGTGTAGTAGTCTTTCAAATGTTGAAGTTGGCAATTACTTAGTAAAAAGATCTACTAAATTATCACTAGAACGAATTTGTTGAACATTTATATCACCTTTTTTCTCAAGATCATGGGTGAAGAATAATTTTGGCGAAATATATTTCGTTCTATCACATTTTATGGAACCACCCTTCAATTGAGCTATACATGTTGCATAATCTTCATATAAGATAGTTGGCATCTTTTCCTGTAAAGGAAAATTACATATCTTCTGGATATGTTGGGTCAATAACCTTAGCCAAACATATTGTCGACTTGCCTCATGCATTGCAATTATTTTTGCATGATTTGAAGAAGTAGCAACTAATGTTTGCTTTGTCGAATGCCATGATATGGTAGTACCTCCACCTGTAAATAAATATCTTGTTTGGTATCGACCTTTATGTGGATTTTATAAGTATCCGACATTAGCATAGCCAACTAACAGGGATTTTGAATCATTTGAATAAAATAACCTCATATCAATGGTCCCTCTAAGATATCTAAATACATGTTTAATTTCATTTTAATGTCTACGTGTTGGAGAAGAACTAAATCTTGTTAACAAGTTTACAACGAAAGCTATATCAGGTCTTGTGTTGTTTGTAAGATACTTCAATGCCCCAATGACACTTTGCAATGCCCCAATGACACTTAGATATGGTACTTCAGGACCAAGAAACTTTTCATCATTCTCCACGGACAAAATTGATTTTTATTCACATCTAACGATCGTACAACTATTAGAGTACTTAATAGGTATGTAACAGCCCATTTTTTGGTGAGATCGGAACAGTGGTTTCGGGACCACAAATCCGAGCCGAAAAATAAAATTTATTTTTACTTAATATATGGTCCGTATTATGATAGACAGGTCATGTGAAAATTTTGATAAGAAAATTTTATCGATTATGTGCTTAATTACGAGAAGGACGAAATCGCATAAAATGCAAAAGTTAAATTCTAGTAGCTATAAGGATTAAATAGCTATGGAATTCAAAACTTGAGGTCCTTATATGGTAATTAGACCATTAAAGATATTTTGGTGACTCATCCATGAAAATTTAGAAAAAGGGCAAGGACTAAATTGGAAAGTAAAAATATTTAATTAATTAAAAGATGATAAAAAAAGAAGTATCACTTTATTTTATCATTTTATTCCCCAAAAAATACATGGAAACCTTAGAAGAGAGAGAAGAAACTTTCATGGCCCAATTGGGTAAGTTTCCTTGGCCCATTTTTAGTAATTTTGATATTTTTGAAACCAGGATAGCTTAATCTATCTATTTGGGGGATCAATTTGAGAAGTTATCAAAGTATGGAAAATGGGTCATGGATGTATATGCTGAAAATTAGAAATTTATGGTAGAAAATGAAAGGTTGTTGATAGATAAACAACTTTCACAAAATGATTTTTGATGAAAACATGATATAGGGACTAAAATGTAAAGTTGTGAAATTGAAGAAAAATGCTGAATTTTTATGAATACATGTGCTGCAAATTTTGTAATGGGATTTTGGTTAGACTTGGAATAGGGAGTAAATTGCACAAATTTTATTTTCCGAGCCTAGGGACGAAATGAGAATTTATGGAAAAGTTAGGGGCAAAATTGTAATTTTTCCTAGGATGTAATTTGAGTCCAAATGTATATGAGATGTGTGAATTTGATGTTAAATTTACTCGTATAGATTTAGATAGACCAAATTCGGAGCTAGAACGAGGAAAATGTCGGATTAGTTGATGTTTGTACACGAACCTTTGTCGAGGTAAGTTCGTGTAACTAAATTGTGTTTATTTACATGCTTGCATTGATTGTGTTTATGTAAATTGTATCAATGTCATAAATATGTGAAATGATTACATATCCAATTAAGCTCGATAAATAAAAATGTTTAAATTAAATGATAATGCCTGATAGATGATAAAGGATAAACGATGAGAATGTTACTTATATGCTTGAAATGAATTAGGAATGTGTTTATTTGAATTACATGAATGTTGTGGATGTATGAAATAATCACATACCGATAATTCTTGAGAAAAATGTTTAAATCCCGGTTGAATAAAATGGAAAATCAATGGATATGTGATTTCCCGAAATGAATGAAGTCCTGCATTTGTTGCTAACGAGATTTAACTCGGACGAGTAATCCTATTGACTTCATTACAGAAAGGATTTAGCCCGAATGGGTAATCCTGATATAAGTCCTCTTAAGCACATGTTATGGATTGGATTTAACCTGGACGGGTAATTCAGATCAAGCTCCTTAGAGCATATGACATAAAAGGATTTAGCCTGGACTGGTAATCCTGTTGTATACATGTGTGACTCGAAAATGTATTATCTGATAAAGCACCTTATGGGTACCATTGGACATGAATTGACGGATCCTGATTCGTACACCTCGAAGTATTACCTGCGTATCCATTGATATTCCGAATAAATTCAACGGGTGACAATTCCAGACATGAGAAGATATGAATGATAAAATGAGTTATTACACGTATCTGTCTAAAATAAAAGAAAATGATGATACTTGACAAATGATATATGAAAACATGAGATAATGATATTTGTACATGGACTTTATTTGATGAATATATGTTCATTCTTGATTATAGACTTATACACCTTGAGTGTACTAATAGTGACCTTGATATTCCGAGTAATATGAGTAAAGTTCTGATACAGAATGATCTGAACTTGAAATGAACTATTATGAAATTATACTTGTAATATAAAGAGATGATTTATACATGTTAAATGAATACATGTTGTGAAAAGCATATGTGCATGGAAAGTTGATGGTTGTTGAGCCCATATATGTTTGATGATATTATGGAATATATGACTAACAAGGGCAATGAGAATGTGTGTAGGGCCTGAGGTCAAATTGATTGATTATGCCTTACATAGTTACCTCAAAATAGAATGAATGGTAAGTTAAATACCATGTTATACGAACTTCTTAAGCATTTTATGCTTACTTAGTTATATTTCCCTGCTTTAGAGTAAATCGAAAGCTCGTTGGATTGGAAGCTCGGCGGAGATCACTTACACTATCCATCGGCTTATATCGGTATATATGGTAAATCAATTATGGTTGTAATGACATGTATAGGTTATATTAGCTATATTGGCATGTAAATGTAAGTAGTGCTTGTAATCTAGCCATTGGAATGACTAGTAATGGTTGTTTTGATATATTTGTAATGTTATGCTATGGTAGCTAAATATATGTTAAGTAGTTGATCAAATTATGTTTAACACATGGGTTGAGCCAAGGTAAGATTGTAAGCATGTATGCATGTAATGGTATGCTATGCTGAATAATGAAATTTGTTTAATTTGAATGCTTGGAATGGTTGGATTGTACTTGGTATGTTTTGGTGCAGGAAAATGGTGAATTTGGGTAACAAATGAGGGTAGGAAATGACTTTATTTTGTCTACACGGGTAGACACACGGGCGTGTGTTTAGGATGTGTGTGACACACGACTGAGTACAAGGGCGTGTAGTTAGGCCGTGTGTCCCCTGCACCTTAATTTTGAGAAACAGAATGCTCATAATTGAACACACGGGTAGAGACACAGGCATGAGTCTCAGCCGTGTGTGCTACACGGCCTAGAACACGGGCGTATGTCTTGGCCATGTGAAACCCACACCTAATTTCGAATTGAATTAATTAACCACATGGCCTAGCACACAGGCATGTGGCACGACTGTGTGCACAAGTCAGAGAGTTACATGGGGTCGAACATGGCCTCCAGCACGAGTGTGTCCCAGGGTCACACGGGCGTGTACCTTGGACCACATGGGCGTGTGAGCCTTGCACCTTGGAAAAATTTGTAATTTCGCGAAAAATTCTTTGAGGTCCCGATTAAGTCCTGACTCGATTCTAATGCTCGTATTAGACCTCGAGGGTCCATTAAAGGGACATTATGAATAAATCTCGATTAATAAATAGTAATTTACATGAATTATCTGAAAATGTTTTGAAAGTTTCGATAATGCTTCAAAACCCTGTTCTTACGACAGATACGGGTTAAAAGTGTTACAGAGTGTGCTTTGTCCATGTAAAATTTTTTTAATATCTTTTCCATATAAGTTGATTAATGAGCATGAATTTCATATTTTAAATGCTCGATTTGTAAGCCAAGATAAAACTTTGTTTTTCCAAGATCTTTTATCTCAAATTCTTTCTTTAAATAACTTATTGTTTTTTTAAACTCTTCAGGAGTTTCAGTAATATTTAGATCATCAACATAAACAACAATTATCACAAAATCTGATCCAAACCTTTTTATAAAGACACATGGACAAATTGGATCATTTTTGTAGCCTTCTTTTAACAAGTATTCACTAAGACAATTGTACCACATACGTCCAAATTGTTTTAATCCATATAAACTTTACTTTAATCTGATCGAGCAGTTTTCTCGAGAAACTCTATATCCTTTTGGGATTTTAAATCCTTCAAGGATTTTCATATAAATTTCACTATCAAGTGTACCATATAAATAGGCTGTAACAACATCCATTTGAAGCATGTCAAGTTTTTCACATACTGCTAGACTAATAAGATATCTAAATGTGATTGCATCCACCACAAGAGAATATGCCTCTTCATAATCAATGTCGGGCGTTTGCGAAAATCCTTGTGCTACAAGTCGTGCTTTATATCTTATGACTTCATTTTTTTCATTTTATTTTTGAATAAATACCCATTTATATCCTACCGACTTTACACCTTTAGTTGTTTGGACTACAGGTCCAAAAACTTCACGTTTAGAAAGTGAATTCAATTATTCTTGAATTGCATCTTTCCATTTTGACAAATCTTTTCTATTTTTACATTCCTAAATAGATTTAGGCTCAGGATCCTCGTTTTCTTTTATCATTTCAATAGCAATATTATAAGAAAAATTGTTGTCGACAGCTACATTTTTTTCGGTTCCATCTTTTTCTCTTATTGACATAACTTATCGAGATCTTTTTATTTTCATCATTTATATTTTTACTTTTAAGCACCTAAATCTCTTCTTAAGTTTTATAATTAGTTATGTCATGGGTCTCTTCAAGAATCCCCACATCCATTATATACCATCTTAAATGTTTACTCATTTTCTTTTACGAGGATTTTTATCTTTGGAACCAACTAGTCTTCCATGCTTCAGGCATGAATTACTTTCTTTTGCACTAGCAGTTTACCCTATTAGGACATCAATTTGTATTGGAGCATTTTCAGCTGGTATGTGAGATTTAATGAATTTGACAGTTTATTTGTAAAACGAATTATCTGTTGAACTTCGGGTTCAAATTGCTTTGTAAAAGGACCTTAAACATTGATAATTCATTTCAAGTACTTTATTAATCCAACTTTTTATTCTCTCCCCCTAATGTTGGGAAAACTAACAACTCATGTCATAACTAAATCTCGAATTAATAGCTCAAAAATATTATAAGAAGACTTATATAAATATATATTCTCAATCTCTTATGATAACCCATCTTTATGCGTTGTGGTGGAGCAATTGGAACATATACTGCACATCCAAAAATTGTAATATGGGAAATATTTGGCTCTTGACCAAAAATCAATTGTAGTAGGGAGTATTTACAATTTATTGGCTTGATGTGTACAACATGTAAATCAATAGAATCTCTTGCTAAAATAGGAAGTTTTGTTCTCATAAGTAATGATTTAGCTATTAGTTGGAGGCATTTGATAAATGATTCATCTATATCATTTTATGTGTGAACATGAACTACAGGATTTTCGACTTTTATCCTGATTGACATACAATAATTATTGAAAGCTTGGGACATAAAGTCACCAACATAAGCAAGATGAATTGTTTTAATTGCATAATCTAGAATTAATCATTTAAACAAGCAACTCACAAACAACAGGTTGCGAGTTGATAATGCATGTGATTATTTTGTAGATGCATCTACCAAAATCATATAATATCAAAATCATCCACATGGTGGATGAATGGGGCCATATTCATTTTAGAAATGCAAAATATTAAATCTCAACTTTAACCAGTGAGTTTGTAATAATCAATTATCATTGAGAACAAGCAACACATGAGAATTCTTTAAATTAAAGAATCTTTTGGTTCTTTAATAAATGTCTATATGAATTCTTAATTAATTTTTGCATCATATATAATTTAGAACGGTCTAACTGGTCACGCCAAATAGTAAATGTATTTGTATCAGTAAACTTCTGGTTTACTTAATCATGCTTTTTAATTGTACTAATAATGTAAATATAAATTTTAACAAATAATAATTTTATCATCATTCTTTTTATTTTGTATTCACATATAAGTAATATTGTGACATTTACTTCTGGAAATGTCTACATCAATGTGAAGTCCATAATGTTGTTAACTTAATAAAAGAAATATAATTTGCAAGTAATATTCACTTTAGGGAATATGCCAAAATCTTCAAATATTTTGACCACAAATTTCTTGTTTTTCATTATTATTCTTTTTTTAGTGGTTAGAAGTACCACTATAATAACCACATTGATAATGGTTATTAGAACGTCTCCAACCACATCCTCAATTACAACAACAATCATGATCTCTATATTTTCATTTTTTATAGTTGTTATATACTATTACATTCACTTCAGGGAATGAAGCAAAACTAGTGGGAAGAATTTCATAGTTTTTAATTAGTAACTTATTATTTGCTTAGCCACTAGAAGATATGAGATTATTCAAAAATATTTTTAAAGTCATTTTCACAATATTGCTACTGCAGGAGCACATTAGATATTTCAATCATATAGTGTAATATATTCCTCCGGGAATATATAATATAAATACATGAGTATCTCATATTATTTCTATATGTAACAACCCATTTTCAGTGAAATCGGAACAGTGGTTTCGGGACCACAAATCCGAGCTAGAAAGAAAATTTATTTTTATATTTTTGCATGGTTAGTATTTTGATAGCAATGTCATAAGAAAATTCTGATAAGAAAATTTTATCGATTTTGTGTTTAATTACAGATAGGACTAAATTACATAAAATGCAAAAGTTGAATTCTAGTAGCTAGAAGAATCAAATAGCTATGAAATTCAAAACTTGAGGTCCCTATATGTTAATTAGACCATTAAAGAAAAGTTAGTAGATATTTTTGGTGAATCATCCATGAAAAAATTAAAAAAGGCTAAGGACTAAATTGTAAATAGAAAAAAATTAAAAGATAATAAATAATTAATATGAAATAGAAATCATTTTATATCATCTTATTCCCCAAATATTCCATGGAAAACCTAGGAAAGAGAAAAAAAACTTTATTGGCTTAATTGGGTAAGTATTCAAGTCCTGTTTTTAGTAATTTTTATATTTTTGAGGTTGGGATAGTCTAATCTATCTATTTGGAGGATTAATTTGAAAATTTATTAAAGTATAAAAGTTATGCCATGGATGAATATGCTGAAAATTTGAAATTTATGGTAGAAAATGAAAGGTTGTTGATAGATAAACAACTTTTACAAAGTTAATCTTGATGAAAATGTGATTTAGGGGCTAAATTGTAAAGTTATGAAAATTGAAGAAAATTTTTGAATTTTATAGAGTACATATGCTGTAAATTTTATATTGAAATTTTGGTTAGGCTTAGAATAAGGAGTAAATTGCTTGTATTTTATTTTTTGAGCCTAAGGACGAAATTAGAATTTATGAAAAGTTTAGGGGCAAAATGATATTTTTGCTTAGGATGTAAATTGAGTCCAACAGAATGAGAAATGTGAGAAATTGATGATTAAATTCAATTATATAGATCCAGATAACACAAATTCAACGCTGGATCAAGGAAAAGAGAAAGTCTCGGATTAGTAGATTTTCTTATATGAACTATTATCAATGTAAGTTTGTGTAACTTAATTGAGTATGTAAATATGTTTAAAATTAAATGTTGTATTTGGATTGAATGTAGAATATGTTTGTGTGAATAAATTTATGAAATGATTACATGTTTGGAAATGTTAGAAAAAAGGTTAATTTCCGTTTGAATATTGATTTTCAATGGATATATGTGATTTTCCATATTAATGAGGTCCTACATTTATTGTAGAGGGGATTTTGCTCGGACGAGTAATCCTATTGACCTCATTATAGATGGGATTTAGCTCGGATGAGTAATCCCGAAATAGCCTCTCGAGCATCCTGCAATATAGCTCCTGCGAGCATCCTGATCGGTAGTGATTTAGCATGTGTTGTGCACTACCGTAGCTCTTTGTGAGCGATCTGACATACGATCAGTTGTGATCCTGCATATAATGTGGACACAAACGCAACTCTTCATGAGCTTCCTGTTAAGCTCGCTTGAATTCCCTGTTACCTTATCCGGTGTTTCCTAATAGTATCTCTTCGGAGATATCTAATAAGCTCTATGAGCTCCTTGAGTAGAACTCATATGAGTTTCCTAATAGCCCGAATATGTAACACCCCAAACCCGGCCCAGACGTTACGGCCGAATCCGGCGTGTCAAACTGAAGCGTCATTGTAAAAGTCATGTTCTATCAAAAATCTTTCTTAGTGTTTTAAGAGTATCTTCGTTATAGCTTTAAGTGAATAGAAGCTGTGCACCAGGTAGGATGCCAGTAAAAAAGGAGGTGAGTCTATTAGACTGCTTAAGTACCAAGCTCTCCACGGATCCACTCCTAGACATGGACACAACCATTGCCACACTTTAACTGAGTGGTTGTTCAGGAAAACTATTTCGTTTTAAATCATTTGAAAACACTTATTAATTTTGAGAACGTTTTCATTTACGAAGCTTTGTCTTGATTTATGATATTTTGAAATCAGGTAATTTCTTTTTATCTTTATTTTTCAAAACGCGCCCTAGAGCTATTCGATTTCAAACATTTAAAACAATATCACTCCTAAGCTAACAATCATACTAAAGCAATTAAAAATAATTTAAGCGGCCTTATTACAACATAAACCCAAAATAATTAAGGTAAATAATAACTAATCAAGTCATAAGAAGAAAACCGAGTTTGCAAAACATGTGGCCACTCCGAATCCCTCACAGCTCCAAGTCCACTATGGTTGGGGGTTACCTGCATGGATAAAATTAAGGGGTGAGTTTGGAAAACTCAGTGTGTAAAATAACCTAACCATAGTCCAGATCAGTACAAACCACAGAAACAGATTAAGTTGGGCCTTAGCCCTATACAAAATTCAGAATGAAGCCCATAAGCCCATAACAGATACAGAACAGAAATATCATGTATGTAGAAAACCCAACCCATATCCATCCGTATACACCACTGTACCAACCTTACACTATGTGGGGAGACAACTCGACCCACCCATCCGCTACACACCATAGAATTTGTTGCATGGCTGCCAGAACAGATATTGTGACAAAGTCACCAGATACAGATATTGTGGCAGAGCCACCAAAACAGATATTTGTGGCAGTGCCACTAGAAACAGATAATTGTGGCAAAGCCACCAGAACGCTTCCTCCATCAAAATAACCCTTATCCCATGCAACAAATATACATGTCATGGCATATCGCAAACAAAATTAGAATATCATGCAATTCGGTCAAAATCAACCCTAGAGGTAACGGTCATTTTGCACCTAGGGATATAATAGTAATTTTCATACTTAGGGGTATTTAGTGAATTTACTATTTTAGGGTTTTCATGTATATTACCGCCATCAACGTTTTAACAGAAACACTTACCGAACGTTTTTACCGAATTGAGCCCGTTAGCCCATTAACCCGTTTTCGGCCCATTAAGCCCAAATATACCGAAGTGCACGAAATTGCGCACTCTGCAATCCTACTACTTGAGATTACCAGGATTAACAAACAAACTATCTCATGAGCGCTCGCACACTCACAAGTTCACAAAATGCCGGCTTTTTGACATTTTGGCTTTTCGACTTTTGCCGATCTAGTCTATGAGTGGGTGTCGTTTACACACTTGATTTGCGACAACTGCTACCGAAATCTCCCACGATATCCTACAATCGGTTACTAGACATATCAAATCCAAAATACAATGGCAACCATCATAAACTTACTTACCATAATCGGCCATCAATACCTATGGCCCTTGAGATCCTACCTTTGCCAAAATTAGTGACTAGATTTAGATCTAGTCGTTCCACTTGTCCAAGCCTTCGATCAGCAACCTCTAGATCACTACACCAAACAAATCAATTGTTACAACCCTTAAAGCCTTAAGCTCCAATCGACAACCTCCTTATGCCTTTAGGGATTTTGGCTTTTCTAAATCCCGAAATAAAGAATAGATCTGAGTACCTACCACAGGTTCTTTCAACCAAAACAATTCCACTTCAGTTTCCACTCAGATCTGATGCAGAGCTAGCCCTTAAGCACTAGCAGAAATCGAACCTTAGAGATCTAAAGATTCGGTTATATGTCCCTAAAACCATGGTGTTTTCGGCTTTTGGACTGTGAAGAGGAAGGTGATTTGGTATAGTGGTTTTGCAGTGATATTGCCGACAGGGGTTGGGGTTTAGAGGATGTGAAAATCGGCCAAAAGAGATGAAGAAAATAGAAGGATTTTAGCTAGAAGAAATCGGCACAAGAAACAACTTTGGGATTTGGCTTTTTATGTGTCGGCTATAGAGGTTTAGAAAAGAATGGGAATGAAAGAGGAGATGAGTAGGATGGTAAGAATGTTTCGGCTAGAGAAGAAAAGAAGAAGAAAAGAAAATAGAAGAAGAGAGGAGAATAGAAGGAAGAATTCAGCACTTAGGAGATCTAACTTGCATTTTTGGCTTTTTGCGACACTGATAAGAGAATAGAATGAAAGTGAAGGCTCTAGGTGGCTAACCCTAATTCGGCAAAATAAAAAGAAAATAAAACTTGCCCTAATGGCCATTCAGACCCATGGCCCAACTTTCCTAAAGCCCTAGCCGAATTTCCACTTAAGCTCTATCACATGCCCGGCACATGCACACAAAAATAAAAGTAACAACACGCTTACCTTTTGACTTGAACTCTGGCTCCTCCCTAAACATCCACACGTCACTCCCCAAACACCTAGGTGGCATCACATGCCACTTTACCACAGGTCTTTCTGTGTCCCATTTTACCACCTCAATCTTAAAAGCCCATAACGCCAGAACCCTCTCTCTCTAAAATTAAAAATTTCAAAAAAAATTACCTCGAATTAACTTTACTCTTGGGTCTTTTAAAGGCCACTAACATACTCAGACCCACATCAGACAGTCAAAACACAGTATTTCTAAAATTCATTGAAAATCACAGAAATCCCGAAAATCCCAAAAAATTAGGGAGTTACAGAATATGTGTCCTGTTATATGATTACATGACTCAATTGAGCATTCTGATATGTGGCTCGAGAGTGTGCATCCTAAATAAGTGCCCTACTGGGTACCTCTGATTATGAATTGACGAATTACAGATTTGTACACATTGAGTGTACTATTTGAATATCCATCGATATTTCAATAATTCAACGGATAAAACTCTTGACATGAGAAAATGATGAAATAAATAGAAATATATCTTGAATGCTTCTGAAACATTTGATGAATAATTTATATGATGATCTCATCTATGTTTATTTGATGTATAAATGTTCTATATGACTAACTTGTTTGATTGAGTACATGTGTGTTTAGGTAAACTTGCCAAAATGATGAAAGCATGTTAATTGTATGCTTAATATTATTAAATGTAATTGGTAAGTTTTAATTTCTGTTATACAAACTTACTAAGCATATAATGCTTATTAGGTTTTATTTTCTCTATTTTATAATGCTCAGAAGCTCACAAAGGTTAGAGGTCGGTTGGAGCATTATTACACTATCCACTAGCTTGTTTTGGTATAAATAGTAACCTCATTTTGGTATAATGACATGTTTAGTTAACTTGGCCATTGTTGGCTTACAAATGTTGTTTGTAATCTAGCCATTGGAATGGCTAGTAATGATTATGTTTTGGTATATCTATTAAGGTAATCCTATGGCATTATCATGAGTACATATATTATGGTTTGATTGAGCTATGCTAAATGAATATAACTATTAAAGATAAGATCATAAATAGGTATGTATGTACTGATATACTATGTTAGATGTTAGAATTGGCCTTGTTATAATGCTTGGATTGGTTGGTATATGAATGCAAATTTTGGTGTAGGTTATTGGCAAGTTTGGGTGAGAAATAGAGTTAGGAAATGACTTTATTTTGTCCACACGGGTAGACACACGGGCGTGTGTCTTAACCGTGTGTGACACACGGCTTGACACATGGGTCTGTGGTTTGGCCGTGTGTCCCCTGCATCTTAAAATTGAGAAACAGAATGCTCAAAATTGAGCACACGGGCAAAGACATGGGCCTGTGTCTCAGCTGTGTGTTACACGGTTTAGAACACATGCGTGTGTCTTGGCCTTGTGAACCCTGCACCTAATTTTTGAAAATTAAATTGATACACGACCTACTTACACGAGCGTGTGGCTGGCCATGTGGCACAAGTCAGAGAGTTACACGGGGTTGAATACGGCCTACAGCACGGGCGTGCCTTAGGGTCACATGGACGTGTCCCTGGACCACAAGGGCGTGTGAACCCTGCACCTAGGAAAATTTTAAAAATTTCGCGAAAAATTCTCTAAGATCCCAATTTAGTCCCGATTCGGTTCCAACGTTCATATTGGGCTGTGAAGGCCCATGCAAGGGACAATAAGACCATTTATAGAAATTGAATAGTAAATAACCTGAATTATTTGTAATTGTTCTGTAAACTCCGGTAATACTCTAAAACCCTATTCTGGCGACAGATATGGGTTAGGGGTGTTGCATTATATATGGTTTTAATGTAAAACACGTGAAAGTTTTATTCAACATATATCCTTTTTATCTGAAAAAGAATTATATTTTACAAAAATTTGCATCACAAGGAGGTAAAATATTAGCTCTTAAAGAGCTTTTTACAGTTTGATGCAATATTAGCTCTTTGGGAGCATATAATCATTTTATTATATAACCTTATTGAATGCTTAATTTATTTTAAATAACATATAGTTTCACAATTCTTTTTAACATGAATGAGAAAAAAAATTTCTGATCTTTTTAAATTTTATTTATTCATATAATAATAAAATGAATAGATATAAATAAAACATATATTAAACATAACAAATAATAAATTCATGTTACTAATAAATCATTATGGTTAGATAATATTTTTTTATATATACCATAACACAAAAAAATACAAAATATTATAGTGTCAAATTAAAATAACTTTACAACAATAAAGGTTTAAACATAAACATTTTCTAATCTCCACCTCTTATGACATAATTTCATTTCAAATTTTACAATGATATGAAATTATTATAAACAGGGTAAATATCCCAAAGTTTATGACAAGTAAGTATTTTTACTAGTATTACGTACTAATCAAATATCTTAATCAAAATCAAAATTAAACCAATCAATTCTATTAAAAAATATTTATCTCCACATAAAAATCTCAATAACTAAATGTGTGAAGGGTTTTATAAATTCATAGAGATACAAATAGTGAATTATATAAATTGAACTTTTTAATAGAAATCAAATGACGTTTCAAAAGAAGTTGATTAGATTGACTTACGTTACCATGAATGAGAAGTAGTGATTATAAACATACTTTGTAATGAGGAGAAAAAGGTCATCCCCAATCAAATATCAAAAAGTAAACTTTGAAAGTGGATCTTATTTCTCGATTTCATATAGATAACGGTATCAAATATTTCACCATCTTTAAGAACAAAAAGTAAAATAAGTTAATCAAAACAATGATAACGTATAATGAAAGAAGAATGAAAATTAATAATCGGATATGAAACATTAAATAAAAGAAACTTCTTGTAAAAACTTTGCATCTTACCATCAAAGATATTGGAAATTATGGAGGATAAATTTGATCATCGATAAAAGGAACTATCACTTTGAGCAAGATCGTGCTAATAACGTGTTATAAAATAAAGAGAGATGGAGAGAATAAAGAATAAAGAAAATATGGGAAGCAATAGAGAATGTATTTTATTGATCAATAGGATGATTACAAGGCTTCATCAGAGTCTCTATTTATAGGTATAAGAAGTATAAAAGAAGTAGAGATCTAATTCTAATAATTATTATAATTGAAAGTAATCAAAACTTTCTCTTGATCATGATAGACATCCACTTAATAAGATACTCATAACAACAATAAATTAGTCAGAATTTTGAAAAAGTTAGAAATAAGAAATTTACAGTATTATGAGATAGTTAAAACAGGTGCAGAAGGTATTTGAAAAAGTATGTATGTTGAGAGAAATTAATCTGGAGTATCAACTAAATTGTAAAGGCGTGAAAAGTAATAAGGCCAAAGTGAGAAAATTGAAAGTTATATGATCAAGTTGAATTAATGGAAAAGGAGGAGGGACTAGAGGTGAAATTTTACCAAAAGGAAAGATGAATCATCTATGGAATTATAGGAAAAGATGATGTGAAAATAATAATTATTGGAAAAGATAATTATGGAGTGTAATGATTGTAGACTTCAATTTTAATAAAATGGAAATAAAAGGGTAAAGTGATAAATAGCATGAATGGATTTTTTTATAGATATTTTATATGGAAAAGTGTAGAAACTTGTAGAAAAAGATGGTAAATAGCAATTCAGGCCATGTAACTCTCTGAGTTGCCCCACACGCCTGTGTGCTAGGCCGTGTGGTAGGCCGTGTATCTTACTGACTTGCATACAAAAGACCCTTAGATGACATACGACCATGTCACAAGGTCATGTGCCTCACAAAGCTGAGTCCCGCGCCCGTGTCTCAGACCGTGTGAACCCAAAATGATCCATTTCTTGCTCCATTTCACTCCCTTATTGCGTAGGTACCTACACACTTTCAAATACACATATGGAATGTGCAATTCAACTTCAAACACACTCAATGTGTTTCATCACAATTCATTCCCAACTTATAGCCACAATCACATTTATCTCTGTAAATAAACATCAATTTCATTACAAGCTTAACTCATAGCATATCATTTCATACTATAACCTTTCAAACACATTTAAGTAACAAATATGAGATTACAAGTTGTTCAAGTGCACAACACGTCACAACATATTACTCAAAAGCTAGGCATTTGACATAACAATACAGAGGGACCTAGTACATGCCATATACCAAAACTGAGAAAACAAGTCTACCAAGATTCCTGGATAGTGTGATTCCTAGCGTTGACCCAATCTTTTTAGCCTTCAAAATGTGATCTACAAAATGACTAAATTATAGTTAAATTTAAATGAAGCTTAGTAAGTTTGTTTAGAAATTAATAAACCTTTCCAATCAAATATAGATTTAATCAACATTAAGCATAGAGATTCCCATTATACGCAGCTTATGACAGTAGTTACAACCATTTCAGTAGTTCAGTATAATCAATGGGCATAACTTGATTGAGCTTTTCATCAGTATAATCGTAGATTTCTACTCATTTGAGCTTCACCTCAGTATAATAGTAGAATTTTCTTGATTGAGCATCATTCAATATAACGGTAAGATTTGCTTAGTTAAGCTCCATTCAGTATAACGATATAATTTGCTCGATTGAGCTTCACTTAGTATAACGGTAAAATTTGGCTCGATTGAGCGTACTTTTAGTATATGATACAACATTCATTAAGAGCATATTAACAAGAATGTAAGCATTTTAGAAGTATAAATAAACATATGAACTTACTAAACTGATTTGTAGGAGATTCCAGAGTGTAGGGCCTATTATGCAATTTTACCTTTTTCACGATTATCAGCACGTTCTTGACCTAAAAAATAATAATTTCATTCCATTAAATAGAATAACAACACAATTTGACCAAATCATGCAACTAAGTCTTTTTTGGAAAATTACCTATTTGCCCCTTAACTTTTCATTTTATTCAATTCGGTCCTTAGGCCTTAATCATGCAATTTACCCATTTTTCCTAAACACCCATGATATCCAAAATTTTATAACTTCATATTAGCCCCCTATTTATAATAACTTCACCTCACGTACAAGAAATTTATCATTTAATCAATTTAGTCCCTAAACATTAAAAATCATAAAAAAATCACTTTTCAAAATAATTAAATCTATCAACAAGGTTTCATATTTCATCACAAGTTCTAAGAAATAACTTCATTCATTAATGGAAACTTTTATAACCTTTAACAGTTTCACAAATTGGTCATCGATTTAGCTAGATCAAGCTAATAAGAGTCCAAAAACATAAAAATCACTAAAAACGGGTTAAGATTCACTTGCCCAATTTTAAAGTTTCCAATTGAAGCACAAACCCTAATTTTTTTCTTTCTTTATCATGGGGAGAAGGAATGAAAGGAAGAAGATGAGATTTTTCTCATTTTTTTCTTTGTTTAATTTAATATATATACTATGGTAATTTTGTAATTTTTTCAACTTTCTTAATTAAGCCTTACTTAATCTAAGATTAAGCCTAATTAATCTATTTCCACTAATGAAAACCATCATTCCATTCTACTAACTAAATTTCATGGTTTAATTTTCCCTTTAACCCCTTTTATTTAACTATTTAACTTTTACAGTTTTTATGATTTAGTCCTTTTTACTTAATTAAACCATCTAAATGATAGAATTTCTTTTCCAGAATTTAACATAACTTTAAAGACCTTGTAAATATCCTAATTAAATAATATCCATGAATTATTTCATCAGAATTATGGTCTCGAAACCAATGTTTCCAGCACCACTGAAAATCGGGTTGTTACATATCATGTCAATGCTTTCCGATTAGCACATTTGTGCTCTCTATTTACCTTCTTTCACGGTGCCCCGTTACCTTCTTCGACGGTGTCCTATTCAGTTTCATTTGTCCTATGTGTTCTGTTAAGTCTACTGGGCCTTTATTAAAAGGTGAATTACAGATCTCCCATAATTTGTGTGGCAAATTTATGTCTTTCAGGCACTTAATGAGTTTATTTTTAGTGTTTTTATATGTTCTTATTTCATTTTTAGTTTTTATTATCCTAAGTTTAAATTATGCAAATTAAGCATTTTTATGCAATTTTGAGTTATATTTTGACCTAATGGGCCACTACGGGCCTAGGGATGATCTAACGGCTCTATTTAGTGTGTAGGACACTATTTTCGGGCTTAAAAGACGAATGATGACTGAAACATCACAACACCGAGGAGTGGTGTCGCAACATCGAGATTCGAAGCCAAAACATCTAGAAAATGAAGGCAGTGTCGCAACATTGGTCCTGTGGTGTCGCAACATCGAGAGATGATTAGGAAAATTAAACATGAGTATTTTTGTCCACACCATGTAACTTAATCAGATTTTTGGGTTGTTTAGTAACCCTAATCAGGTCAGATCATAAACTCTATAAATGGGCATGTTTAGCCTTATGTTAGGAGGTTTTGGCCAAGGGACCTATTTAGTTAGTTTTAGGGTTTTTAGTTTAGTTTTTCTTATTTCAATTTAGTCCTTTAAATACTTTTTGTTCTTGTTTATTCTTGTATTCGATTTCGATACAAACCTTTAATTTAATAGTTTTTAGTTATTTCTTTGTAGATTCCAATTACAATCGAAGTGATCTTCGTAACTGTCAAAGGAAATTTTGATTCCGCGCTTAAATCGACATCGAAATAGATTTATTTTTGTGTTCCTTACTTTTATTTAATTTATTATTTTGTATGTTAAACATGAGTTTAGGGATTATTGCATCTAGATTCCATGAGTAGCTAATTTCCTTAGGGAGATTAATGAATGAATATGTGACTAATTAACAGATGAATTAGGGTTTAAAATTTGAGTTAGTTGGCTTAAATTATGTGCAATTAAACCCTAGGAAGTGACGTCCCTATGAAGTAATTTAGGATAAACGAGAGAGATAAGTTTTCCGAGTAAATTATAATTATTTTGGTCAAGAAAGTGAGGCTTAGAGGTTGAGAGGTAATAACTGGTTAATTAATAGCTAACTAGATAAAATCTGAGTATGAAGTTAAGTAGGAGCACTGAAGTAAGTTAATCTCCTACATGTTTCATTGGATTTATTTTGATTGTTAATTGGATTATGTTTAGTTAAATAATTTTAGGTTAATTTAATTAATTTATTTTAATTTGGTTTTTTGTAATATAATTTTAAATTAGTACTAATAAGCCCTGTTAGTGCAGATAGGTAATTTAAGTTTAATTCAACCTCCTTTGGGTACGATCCTCAGAATGCTTCCTGGAGTGTTTCGTTGTAACATTCTTTACTATATTACAATTTGACTCGTATACTTGTGGACACTGCTGTGTAATTCTATATTTATTTGCTATAGTATTTCCAATCTAGACATTCGCATGTTTGACGGTGATCAAGTTGTTGGCGCCGTTTTCGATGAGGTTTCGGCATTAAACTGATTTTAATTTTCTAAATTTTAATAGTATAAATATGAATATTTAGAATTATATATACAAAATTTAATTTTAGTTATTTTCATTTTTTTATCTTATTTAATTTTAAACCACTAATTTTAATTTTTATTTCTTAGAATTAAGAAATTGATTATTTGTGAGAGTAAACAATGACAACTCTCTTGGGACGGACAATATTTGACACAAGCTGGATTTAACCAAGCATAGCAAAGCCTGTTGTTCATGGAACTCACTTTAAGATTAATCATACATTATTAACTTGGGTGTCAATGAGTCTTTAGTATAGTGACGAGGTTGATTTTGATCCAGTGGTATTCCAAAGGAGATTTAAACAGATCTACATTGCAACACCCCCTACCCGTATCCGTCGCCGGTATAGGGTACGAGGCATTACCAGAACTTACGGAACCAATTTCTATTTACCCGAACCAAGTACCATTTACTTATCAAAAATTATTATTACGTCCCTTAGATGGGCTTTCAAAGCCCAAATTATGCATCGGGACCAGACCGGAACCAAATCAGAATCACAGGGAATTTTTCACAAAATCCCAAAATTATACTTACTCTAGTCATACCAATAGCTAGGTTACAAACATCCATTTCCATGTAAACATTGATATTTAGTCTATACATGCCATTCTTTCAAAATAAGTCGTTTTCATATACCAAAAGATATGGGTTGATAGTGTGATAAGGCTCCGACTAATCTCCGACCTTCGATCTCCCAAGCACTACAAAACAGGGAAAATGAGAACAGGGTAAGCACATTGTGCTTAGTAAGTTCATGCAACAAGAATTATACTTACCATACTTATACATCCTTCATTTAACAACACAAGCACACATCCAATTCACATAAACATATACCTATCACATACAAACTCAACTTTTGCATTAGTTAAGCAACATCATATAAATTAAATACAAAGATAAATGATTAATGAGCTCATCAAATTCCAAAATTTTCATGTTCTTCCATTTCTCATATTTATCCCGTTGAATTTCTTGGAATTTCAATGGATATTCAGTAGTACACTTTTGTGTACAATTCCAGGTCCGTCAATTCGTACACATATGAGTATACCCTTTTTTCTAGAGAGCACACTCCCGCGAACCTCATTTCTTATAACGAGATTACCAGTCCAGGCTAAATCCCCTGTATCATATGCTCAAAGAGTATTGTCGGGATTACCAGTCTAGGCTAAATCGCCTGCAATGACAATTACTCTAATAAGCTTAATTTGGATTACCCGTCCGGGCTAAATCCATTTCACACATATTATTCGAGAGGGCTATATCATTAGGATCACCCTTCTGGGCTAGATCCTTTGTATTGTCAATTCCCTTTTCAGTGATCCATAGAAGTCAATTTCATTCAACCGAGATTTATTTCCCCTTATTATCGAGAATTATCAATTTTTCATCAAATATCATACATTGAACATCCAAACCATATTCACATCAATAAACATACATTCCAATCATTTAAGAATATAATTCAAGTTACACAAACTTACCCGTAACAATTTGTAGTAGTTGTTGAGATTTCAAGGACTATTCAGTAACTTTTTCCTTCCCTCGTTTATCTTCAATTTCTTGATCTGTAATATAAAATTTTCCATTTATCAGCATCTAATTTTAATCTAATTTATTTCACAATTTATACCTCTCAATTTTTGAAATTGCATATTTACCCTAAATTTTACAATTTTTACAATTTGGTCCCTACTCAATTAACCCCCCAACTGAGCTTATATTTCCTTAATTAACACTTTATTCTATCATCTTAAACTACTTCACAACCTTTGAAAATCAGAATTTCAGTAGCAAACCTTAATTCCAAACTTTCTTATAGTTAAGTCCTAAAAATCAATTTCTACTAAAAACATTTAGTAAATCCATATTTTGATAAATTTAAAACTTCAAATCCATGTTTATTCATCATAAAATTCCAGTACTCAACCATGGTAACTTTCAATTTCATCCATAAAATCAAAAACTAATGAATTTAATAGTAGGACCTAGTTGTAGAAGTCTTAAAAACATAAGAATTACAAGAAAAAGCCAAGAATTAACTCACTTGATGCAAAAATTATGAAATACCAGCTTAAAGAACCCCTTCTATTGCGCTTTGGCTGATGAGAATGAAGAAAAGTCAAAAGAAATCTAGATATTTCCACTTTAGTCTTAACTTTATTTAGTTAGTTAAGCAATATTCCAATTTTGCCCTTAAATTATCAATTTTCTTGCTGATTTCATGCCCTTGCCATTCAGCCCAAATAATTTTGGTCTATTTGCCTTTTAAATCCTTTCTCATTAGACACTTAAGCTATTTAATCATTCTAGCAACTTTTACACCTTTTTCAATTTAGTCTTTTTTATTTAATTGACTACCAAACGTTAAAATTTTCTAACGAAATTTTAATACCACAATACCAACATTTCATAAACATTTATAAAAATATTTGCAACTCATTTTTACAAGATTGAGGTCTCGATACCTCTTTTTAACCCAATTTCTTCAATAAATTTTTTAAATTTCTTTAATTAACCACTAAATCTGTAAAATTTTTCTATCGATATTTTCTGAAACACCTTTAACTCGTATTCGTAGCCAGAATAGGGTTACGAGGCATTACCGAACATCACAACATAAAATATACATTTTCTCATTCACATCAATCAAATATAATCTCAATGTCCCTTATAAGGTTCTACGAGACCTTAAAACATGCTTAGAAGTGGTTTGGGACTAAACCGATAATATTTGTAAACTTTGAGAAACTTAGAAAATTTTCAAACATATAAGGGTCACACGCTTGTGTGAACAGGCCGTGTGCCTCACACGGTCACCAGACACGTCCGTGTCACAAGCTGTGTGAAAACAGGGCATACATACTGACATATACCACACGACCGGAGACATGCCTGTGTGCCTTGGTCGTGGTCGAAACTGACTTGGGTCACACAGCTAACCACACGCCCGTGTGTTTAGCCCGTGTACCCTTCAAAATGGCCATACATGCCTATGTGCCAAGGCTGTGTGCCTCACACAGCCACCAGACACGCCCGTGTGTCTAGGCTGTGCTCGAGATTGACTTAAAATTTTAAGACTACCGCAGGGGATACACGGCCGTATAACATAGCCATGTGTCGCAGACAACCGAGACACACGCCCGTGTCTCTGTCCGTGTAGACAAAAGTAGGCCATTTGAAAAGCTAATTTTCCACCCTACAATCATGCATATAAATCAACCTATTTGGTACCATTTCAAGTTATTTATAAGTAACCAAAACCCACCAAAACATATACATAACATACCATATAGAATCAACCATTTCAACTAATCATTTCCATATTCAAATTATACCAAATCATTATGCCAAATTTATCACAATTTACCATTATTCAAACATTGATAATTAACTAAAACAACATCCATTTAACCATATCTACCACTATGGAAAACATACCAAAACAAGCCAACATATAAAGGCATTATTTGCATCACATATATCACTTATCAAGCACTTAACTTAAACCAATTTAATTGGCTAAAACATATCAGCATTTACATCGTTAACAAGCCAAATCACATGGCTAACATCATAGTTCAAAACATACCGAAATGACACTAGCCTATGCATGCCATATACCATATATACAGGCTTCAAAAGCACCAACGAATGATCGATAGTGTGACGATATTCCTGACGATCCCCGAGTCCAAGCTAGCTTTGATTATCTATAAAACATAGACAAATAACAGACAGTAAGTTTCACAGCTTAGTAAGTTCATAATTAAGCAATTCAATTCATCAAATAAATATAATTCAGTCTTATACACGTTACCAAAACAATATCTCATTAACACAAACCTTCTTATCATATCTCAAAACATAATTCATTAACATCTCATTGATCTTTCTAAATGCAATGCTCAAATAAGTTTCGTACGTACCTATACCACCCCGTACTAATCTCTTCCTTAAACAAGTCATTATTTTATCCGTTGTACCATTAGGGATAGTAATTGTTCACTCACGAATCACAATCGATAAGTACCTTTACCAGGGCCTATAGACAAATCAAGGTATTATTTGCACACGAAGTGCCGATATCATGGCCTGAAGCCAATACATTAACTTAATGACATTACACAATCATCATCACTGTACTTAAAGATTAACCGAGAAGTTTCGCTTGTCGATTTCATCTTTGAACACTTCCGTATAGTCGTATTCATAATTCAAACATTATCCGCAATCTCATAAAAACATTTTATACAATATCAAAGCATATAACATTCATTTATAATGAAATTAACACCTACGAACTTACCTCGATCGTAGAATAACGAAACTAGCTGATTAATCAAGTATTTTGTTCTTACCTCGATCTAAGTCTGAGTTCCTCTTTTCTTAATCTATATAAATTCAAATTTAACTCTTGTATTTAACAAATCATTCAATTCAATCCATATACACATATTTAGGGCATTTAACAAATTAGCCCTCACATTTTCACATTTTGACACTTTAGCACCTAATTCATAAAATCACAAAATACACATAATTTCATATTACACATGCTAGGCCAAATTTTTCGCTAGCCCATATAAGCCCATATATATCATTTATTTCACATTTTAGTCCCTTAAAATCTCATTTTCACAATTTAGCCCAAATTACTCAAATTCATAAAAAATTCAAATACAAGACATATTAATCTAACAAATGTATTTCATTTTTCATCACTTAACATCACAAAGCTCACAATTTTATTAATGGCTCAACTCAAAATCTTCATCAATTTCTTAAATTCAAGCATGGGCTAGCTAGAGTACTAAGCAACAATCACAAAAACATAAAAATCATCAAAAAGGGATCAAAAACCATACCTTAATCACAAATTTTCTTAGCCGAACCCTAGGAACTCTTTTTCTTTTCTTTCAATTTTTGGCAAAAAAATGAACATATCACCACTTTCATGTTTTCTTTTATTTAATCTTTAATTTATGCATAATTTACCAGTTTACCCTTGGCTATTTAACTTATAATTCATTTAATGATTGTCCATATTTGTCCATGCATATTTCTAATGGTTAAATTACATCATAAGAACTCCACATTATAAAAAAATAACAATATAACACTTTAACAAATAGCTAGTCACTTTTGCACTTTAAGCGATTAAGTCCTTTTGTCAAATCGAACACACAAATGATAAAATTAACACACGAAACTTTCACACATATCACATATCCTGCTGTAAACACAGAAAATAATATTAAAATATTTTTTTGACTCAAATTTGTGGTCCCGAAACCACTGTTTTGATTAGGGTCTAAACCGGGCTATTACAACTCTCCCTCCTTAGGGATTTTCGTCTCCGAAAATCTTACCAACGAATAGATTCGGATATTGCTCCCTTATGGTATCCTTGGGCTCCTACGAAGCTTCTTTGACTCCGTGCCGATGCCATAACACTTTTGTTAATGGAATTTTCTTATTTTTCAATTCTTTAACCTCGCGAGCCAAGATACGGATCAGTTCTTCTTCACAGGTCATTTCGAACTGAATCTCTATCTTTGACGGAGGAATTACATCTGAGGGATCAGGTCGGTATTGTCAAAGCATTGATACATGAAACACATTATGAATCTTTTCTAGCTAAGGTGGTAATAATAATCTATAGGCGACAGGCTCGATACACTCGATAATCTCATACCCGATGAACCTCAGACTCAAAATGCCTTTTCTGCCAAATCGAAGTACTTACTTCCATGGAGATACTTTCAAAAACACTTTATCCCCAATCTAAAACTCAATATCCTTTCTTTTCAAATCTGTGTAAGATTTTTGACGATCTGACGCTGCTTTCAGACTATCACGATTTAATTTCACTTTTTCTTCAGTCTCTCTGATCAGATCGACCCCGTGAATCTTATTTTCGCTAAGCTCAGTCCAGTACAATGGTGTTCGACACTTTCAACTGTATAAAGCTTCATACAGTGCCATTTTTATACTTGATTGAAAACTATTATTATACACAAATTCAATCAATGGCAAGTATTGTTCCCACGTACCTTGAAACTCAAGAATGCAGCATCTCAACATATCCTCGAGTATATGAGTAATCCGTTTGGATTGACCATCCGTCTGCGGGTAAAAAGCAGTACTGAAATACAATTTTGTACCTAAAGCCTCCTTCAGTTTCTTCCAAAATCGCGAAGTGAACCTCAGATCGCTGTTTGAAACGATAAATAATGGCACCCCGTGCAATCTCACAATATCAGAAATGTATAACTCAAATATCTTATCAAGCGAATAGTCTGATCATACCGGAATATAATGAGCTGGTTTTGTCAATCTATCAACTACAACCCAGATCGCATCTTTCTTTCTCGGAGATAGAAGCAAACCCGAACAAAATCCATCATCACTCTATCCCATTTCCACTCGAGAATCATAATCGGCTGAAATAACCCAAACAATACTTGATGTTGAGCTTTGACTTGTTGACAAATTAAACATTTCGAAACAAACTCAGAGATAGCACGCTTCATACCATGCCACCAATAGAGTTATTTTAAATCGTTATACATTTTCGTACTTCTCGGATGAACTGATAGACAACTACTATAAGCTTCATTTAAAATCATCTGAATCAACTCTTGGTTTCTCGAAACATAAATTCTATCTTGGAATCTCAAAAAATTATTATCATCAACTCTAAATTCTGAATCAAAATTCAAATCACACTGAGCTCGTTTTGCTAACATTTCATTATCAACTTTCTGAGCTTCACATATTTGTTGTATAAACAACGGTCTCACTTTCAACTCAGCTAAAATCGAGCCATCATTAGCCAAAGCTAACTGAGTATTCAATGCATGCGAAGCAAATGAAGATTTTCGGCTTAAAGCATGAGCAACAACATTTGCTTTTCCCAGATGATAGTCAATTACTAGCTCGTAGTCTTTTAGCAATTCTAGCCATCTCCGCTGTCGCAAATTCAAATCTTTCTGAGTCATAAGATATTTTAAAATCTTGTGATCTAAATAAACATGACATTTCTCACCGTACAGATAATGGCGCCAAATCTTTAATGCGAAAACAATAGCTGCCAATTCCAGATCGTGTGTCGGATAGTTTTTTTCATGTGGCTTTAACTATCTCAAGGCATAAGCTATGACTTTGCCTTCCTGCATTAAAACACAACCCAAACCATTTGGCGATGCATCACTATATATTATGAATTCTTTACCCGATTCTGGTTGTAGTAACATCGGAGCTTCGGTCAACAAAACTTTCAACTGATCAAAAATTTTCTAGCACTTTTCTATCCATTCGAACTTAACATCTTTTTGAAGTAGTCTCGTCATCGGAGTTACAATCATAGAGAAACCCTTTATGAATTGTCTGTAATAACTAATGAGTCCCAGAGAAATTCGGACTTCAGATACATTTCTCGTGGGCTTCCAATCCATAATCACAGAAATCTTGCTTGGATCAACTCGGATACCCGATGTTGAGACATTATGTCCCAGAAAACCAACTTCACACAACCAAAATTCACATTTACTGAACTTTGCAAACAACTACTTATCACGTAAAGTCTATAACATAGTTCTCAAATGTTCAACATGCTCGGATTCATCATGAGAGTAAATCGGTATGTCATCTATAAACACAACCACAAATCAATCCAAATACTGTCTAAAGATTCAATTCATTAAGTCCATAAAAATAGCAGGTTCATTCGTTAGTCCGAAAGGCATAACTAAAAACTCATAATGTCCGTACCTTGTTCGAAAAGTAGTTTTCAGCATGTCAGAGTCTTTAACTCTCAACTGATAGTAACCTGATTTCAAATCTTTTTTGAAAACACTGTAGCCCCTTTCAACTAATCAAACAAATCATCAATTTGTGGTAGTGCATATTTGTTCTTGATCGTCACTTTATTTAGCTGTCAATAATCGATGCACATTCTCATAGTTCCGTCTTTCTTTTTCACAAACAAAATGGGAGCATCCTAAGGCGAAAAACTTGGTCTTGTAAATCCTTTATCTATTAATTCTTGCAACTGAGCTTTTAGTTCTTTTAACTCGTTCAGAGCCATTCTATAAGGAGCTATCGATATAGAAGTAGTTCCCGGGCTGTTACATTTTCATACAACTTTCCTATCATATTAATGTTCATACAATAATTTTTAAAATAAATATTCTTTTTAAATCAGATTTGTGGTTATGAAACCACTATTCCGATAACCTTGAGTTGAGGCCATTACAACTCTCCCCCTTTAAGGATTTTCGTCCTCGAAAATCTTACCAGTAAAGAGGTTCGGGTATTTTTTCCTCATTGCTTCCTCTAGTTCCCATGTTACTTCTTCAATCCCGTGCTTTTGCTATAGTATTTTTACCAAATTTATCTTTTTGTTTCTGAGCTCCTTTGTCTTTTGTGCCAAAATTTTGATTGGTTCTTCTCTATAACTCATATCAGGCTGAATTTCAACCTCTGTCGAGGAAAGAACATGTGATGGATCTGAGCGGTATCTCTGTAGCATAGATACATAAAATAAATTATGAATTCTGTCAAGCTCTGGTGGTAAAGCTAATCGATAGGCAACCGGTCCAATTTGTTCCGTAATCTCATATGACCCGAAGAACAGTGGGCTTAATTTACCTTTTCAACCAAACCGGGGTACTTTCTTCCTTGATGATACTTTTAAGAATACCTTGCCACCGACTTGAAATTCAATCTCTTTTCGTTTCAGGTCGGCATAGGATTTTTGATGATCAGAGGCTACTTTCAAGCTATTCCAAATCACTTTTACTTTTTCTTCGGTTTCTTAAATCAAATCAGCCCCATATAACTTTTTCTCGCTAAGCTTTGTCCAATACAATGGAGTTCTACATTTTCTACCATACAAAGCACCATACGGAGCCATTGTAATACTGGACTAATAACTTTTATTATAGGCAAATTCAATCAAAGGCAAATACTTTTCCCAGTTACCTTCATATTCTAGTACACAACATCGAAGCATGTCTTCCAATACTGGAATTAATCGTTCAGACTGGCCATCTGTCTGAGGATGAAAAACAGTGCTAAAATACAACTAGGTACCCAGAGCTTCTTGTAACTTGTCCTAGAAACGAGATGTAAATCGAAGGTCTCTATCAGAGGTAATAGAGATTGGCACTCCATGTAGCCTGGCAATCTCAGATATATACAGTTCAACCAATTTATCTAAATAATAATCCATACATACCGGGATGAAGTGCGCTGACTTTGTTAATCGATCAATGTTCACCCAAATGGCATCTTTCTTCTTCGGTGACAATGGTAATCCTGACACAAAATCCATAATAATTCTTTCCCATTTCCATTTCGGTATAGTAATTGGCTGGAGTAATCCCGATGGTACCTGATGTTCTGCTTTGACCTGTTGACATATCAGACATCTTGATACGAACTCGGAAATATCAAGTTTCATACCTGGCCACTAGTACATCTTCTTCGAATCATTATACAACTTATTACTTCCCAAATATACGGCATAATACCACTGTGTGCCTTGTGTAAAATCTTCTGTACAAGCTTTGAATTCTTCGATACACATACTTTGTAACAGTCCAGTTTAGACCCTACTCGGAATAGTGGTTTCGGGACCACAAATCTGAGTCAAAAAAATATTTAAATATTATTTTCCATGTTTATGATATGTGAATTAGCATGTGTGAAAGTTTTGTATGAAAATTCGATCATTTGTGTGCTTAATTTGTGAAAAGGACCTAATCGCGTAAAATGCAAAATTTGCTTTCTATTTGTTAAAGTGCCTAATTGCTATGTCTCTTTAACTGTGAGGTCCTTATGTGGTTATTTGACCATGGAATGTATTAAATGACATTAATCGACATTAGTTGGTGGAATTTTAATGATATTAATAAGGTTATTTAAGTAAAATGTAGATTAATGTTATTAGATTAATTAAACAAACATGAACATTAAGCCATTATGTTCATATATTGCCAAAAATCAAAGAAAAATTAAAATAAAAAGAACCATCTAGGGTTCGGCTAAGCTAAAGCTAAATTGAGGTATGATTTTCGATCGATTTTTGATAATTTCTACGTTTTTATGATCGTTGCTTAGTGTTCTATCAAGCTCATGTTTGAATTTATGGAATTGTTGGTGATTTTGAGTTGAGCCATTGATGAAAATATGAGTTTTATGAAGTTTGATGATAATATATGGAAGTTTGATGTTGGGTTATCATGTTTTGTCTTTAAATTTTTGATGAATTTGAGTAATTTGGGCTAAATTGTAAAAGTGATATTTTGAGGGACTAAAATGTAAAATAAATGAAATGTGGGGGATTATATGAACACTAAGAATATTCAGCTAGGCATGTGTGCAAAGAAATTTTGTGTATTTTGTGATTTTGTGAAATAGGGACTAAAGTGTGAAAATGTGAAAATGTAAGGGCTAATTTGTAAAATGCCCTAAATATGTGTTTTTGGATTGTTTTGAATGAATGTGAGCTTGAATAAGTTAAATTTGAATATGTATAGATCAAGAACCAAAGAAAACGAAATTAGACAGGGAAAAGTCGAAAGTCGTCAACTAGCCGACTCCGTCTGTTCATTTCCGTACGAGGTAAGTCGATATACAAATAAATGTGTTTTGAATTAAAATATTACTGGAAATATAATATTGAACATTGATGAATGGTTATATGAGTTGAGCATGAGACATCCGAGAAAGTATCGACAAAGTTCTGACGTCTGAAAAGCCCCGTATGAACCTTAGGAATAGTTAGGATACATATGTCATGACATAGGATCCGATATGTGCTATCGTATAAGACCACGTCTGGAACGTTGGCATCGACTTATGATTTACGTGTAAGAGCACGTCTGAGATGTTGGCATCGTACTTGATTTCCTGTAAGTCCCTGTCTGGGACAGTGGCATCGATATTTGATACATGTAAGACCACGTCTAGGACGTTGGCATTGTACGAGCTTTTCGAGTTATCCGCGTATCCTTATAATTCTGAATGGTTCAACTGGCATTCTGAGATACGAATAATTATATGAAATGCGTATTCGATTTAGGTATGTTTGAATTGTACACTATGTTGAGAATGAAAGGTAAGTACATGTACCTTTGTGAACATATGATATAATTATGAGAAAATATGTTATATGAGCAAATGGATTGGAAATATGTGAATTATATGTGAACTATGTGGTATATGTTAGTATGTTGGCCATGAAGTATATGTATTTTATGATGTTTATATGCTTAAGTTGATAAGTTTATTTGTATATGGCTTACTAAGCTTTTGAAAGCTTATTTTGTGTGTGTTTGCATTGTTGTATAGATATCATATCTATCGGGAGCTCAGGGATCGTCGAGGATCGTCACCACACTATCGAATTATATTTTGGTACCTTTTGAAAAAGTATATATTAAAGTATGGCATGTATAGGCAAGAGGTAGTTGAATATGTTTTGTGAAGTGTATATCTAGCCATGTGATTTGGTTTGATTATGGTTGTGTATATGAATAAGTTCTTGGTATGAAATATGTGATACAATATGATCAATATGATGTATTTTGAATGGGTATAGAAATTGGTCAAATTGGCAAGTTTTTTAATTGTGCTTATTTGGAAAAAAAGGTAAGATTATGGCATGAGATTGAATGATGAATATTAAGGTTATAAATCATATGTTTTGGTAGGTATTTGGCTTATGGAATGATATGATTTGATATGTGTTTCAAACATGAAATATGTGGATAATGAATTGGTATAAATGGTTGTGAAATGGTTGAAATTTGATGTGCAATTTATGCCTATTTGATGATTGTAGGGAAGAGCCTTAATGGGTGGCAAGTTGGCATTGTAAATGGCCTATTTTTGCCCACACTCGAGGGCCATTTCAAAATGAGTCTGAGCAAACCACACGGTCGCACATACGGGCATGCACTAGGTTGTGTGGCCAAGTCAGTTTCGACCACGGGCTAGACACACGGGTGTGTGACTGGCCATATGATCCAAGTCAATAGCCTCCCAGAATTTTAATATCTTCATTCAACTCGTCAACAACCCGCTTGCACATAATATCTTCGATAGAAACATACTCCTGAGCAAACTTGTTCAACCGTACAAATTCTCTCTCGTATTCAGTTACTGTCATGAGGCCTTGTTTCAGTTCAAAGAACTTTATGCTTTTGATCCAGAAACCGTTGACTAATGTATTTCTTTCGAAACTCGGTCTAAAAGAATTCCCAGGTAACTTTCTCCCTCGGCACCGTGGATACTAACGTATTCCACCACTGATACGCAGTATCTCCTAAAAGGAATATAACACACTTTAAACATTTAACTGGAGTGCAAGAAAGCTCGTCAAACACTCGAATCATATTTTCAAGCCAAAAATCGACTCTCTCAGGGTCATCATCAACATTAGCTCTGAACTCTTCAGCCTCGTGTTTGCGGATCTTGTCAACTAGAGGCTTGTTCAATCTTAAAAGCTCAACTCCTTGAGGAGTTACAGGAACCGGTTGGGGATTAGGAGGGGGTAGAGGTTGTTGAGCAGCCGGGTTCGTACGAATGTATTGTGTGAACCACTCATTCATCATTTGGAAGAAGTTTCTTTAGCCTCTCATCCCTGGCTACCCGTTACAGATCTAGAATCAGATGGCGCTGTCCCTTTAGCAGGAGCGGGCACATTACTTTCTACCTCATCAACTATAGCTCGATTGGGATCCATTTCTATATAAAAGCACATTTTAAAACGTTAGGAGTCATCACACTATCACAGTTTATATATGGCATGTATAGCTAGACTCTCACATACACTACGTTAGTCCTAGAATCGACTAAACTGTAGCTCTATTTTCAATAAATGTAACACCCCTCACCTGTGTTCAATTCTAGAATAGGATTACGAAGCATTATCGGACTTACAAAACCATTTAATAACCATTTAGCATACATAACATCATTTCGTACATTCATCATTCAAACCCAAACAATTTGTCCCTAATACGAGCCTACAAGGCCCTAAACATGCATTGGGATTGGTTCGGGACTAAACCGATAACTTTTGAAACATTTGGAACACTTAAAATTTTTTTCTCAAAACAGGGGACACACACCCGTGTGACTAGGCCGTGTGTCTCACACGGTCACCAGACATGCCCGTGTCACAGGCCGATTGGACATTCGAAATGGAAGCACATAGTCATGTCCCAGCCCGTGTCCTACCCAGTATAACTCTTTAACTTGGGTCACATGGCCAACACACATGCCCGTGTGCTAGGCCGTGTGTTAGGCCGTGCCAAACCTGTAGGGTATTCTGACTTATGTCACACGGCCAAGTCACATGCCCCTGTGTGAGGCCGTGTGGAGCATACTGACTTCATTTTAATTACAACACCAGGGGACACACGACCGTGTGTCATACATGACTAAGACACACGCCCGTGTCTCTACCCGTATGGACAAAAATAGGCTATTTACCAAGCCAATTTGCCACCCAAGTTTCATGCACCTACACCACAATTCAAAGGCACCAAATCAAAGCATAATAGGCATTAAATCAATCTCATACCAAACACATTTCATACCATTTCATTACTCATCATTACAATTCGCTAAATACCATAATAAACCATCTAATTTCATGCCAAACTAGATCTTCACAAATCATCCATTTAATACTCAATATGGCTATTATCATTAATCATCACAACCAACTCCTTATACACAAGACATAAACATATATATACACATAATTCAAATATACCATTTATACCAAATTTAAGCCATCACCCATGGCTATATATATACAAACCAAAATATAAACATTTATAATGCTAATTCATTTGGCCAACATCATTGCCAAAACATAACCATTCATAAGCCATTTCTAAATGGCAAAACTCACTACCAAGATACATATCATAATGACCATAATCCTATACATGCCATATGACCAAACCATAAGCTCAAAAGTACCAAAGTGATGGTTGGATAGTGTGATGTAGTCTCCGACGATCCCCGAATCCGAGCTAGCTTTGAATCACTATAAAATATAACAAAATAAACAATGTAAGCTATAAAGCTTAGTAAGTTCATATGAAAAACGATAAGAAAATCTCATCAATTGTTTACCAATTAAATGTTTGAAATCAATGAACAACAATTCAATTACGCCTCAAAGCTATCAATACCTCATTCACATAACTTACCAAAGAATTCATCAACTACATAATTGCAATATTTAAATAGTATTCCGTACATACTTGTACCAATCCGTAACAAACTTATATCCGAACGAAAAATTTTGAATGTAACACCCCAAACTCGGCCCGGACGTTATGGCCGAATCAGGCATGTCACATTGAATTGTTTTATTGAAAACCTTGTTTTCATTGAAAACCCTTCAAGAGAAAATTAAGTAACATTCAGTTTGTATTTAGTTTCCAAAGCGTAGTAATGACAATGAAATAACATCTAGTGAATAGGCCTTATTACAATCCGAACTGAAATAACTTTAAATACTAGAGATGATATGCTTAAAAAAAAGAAGTCCAAGGCGTCTTGCTAGCTGGCCACCTCAGAGTCCCTCCAACCGTCGAATCACCTATTGAGGATCACATGAGAAAAATAAAAGAGGGGGGTGAGTTTTCGAAAAATCAGTGTGTACAACCCTCAAAGAGTATTAAGCAATCATCAATCACCATAATATCCTACATGCAATGCTGTGCAACCCACCCCGATAATCCAACCGCTATACACCGACTCTGTCCTCTGGTACACATCATGTGGGGATCCGATACACATCAATGGTAGCCCGGTTGCAGTACTACCTTCATTACAGTAAGCTGCTAATCAAATACTGGGCTTAATAGCCATCGATGGATCCACGGTCGTCAAGCAACCATGTGATCCTCATATACTTCCTCCGTTCCATAATTCCCAACCCATATGCAACCTAAACAGAATATCATATGAATGCAACAGGTATACATGTAACATCCATAAGTCTTACATTCAACACATAGTGGTATTTTAGTCATTTTTTGCCCTTAGGGCATTTCGGTAATTTCTCTTTATTATGGGTTTATTACCTACCTTTGCCCATTAACAAGTCCTCGTTGGCTAAAGTGAACATATACTATGCACCAGGTAGGATTCCAGAGAAGAGGAGGTGAGTCATTAGGACCGCTTAAGTACCAAGCTCTCCCTAGATCCAATCCTAGACATGCATATACCCATTGCTACACCTTAACCTTATAACTCGTCCACGGTCACAATTAATTAATTATTTAAGTTTTATGCCTGATTGAGTAGTTACCAAAACTAGATCCACAACCCTTTACTAAAACACTAGCAGATCCACACTTATTCCCTTGGCCCTTTTAGGCCCAATCTCATTTATATGGCCCATCGGCCCCAATCACATTCATAATCATGCAATCATATGATTTTTCATTAGTTAGTATCAAATTTCCAATTTTGCCTATTATGGGCCCTACAGCCCATCGGCCTATTTAGCCCATTCTGGCCCGGTTAGCCAAAACACGGCCCAAGTCCATGGAATCACTCATGGAGCCTCTGATAACCTATCGGTTCCCCCCTTACGAGTGTTCACGCACTCGCAAGACTATTGTAGCCAAACTTCCGGCTTTTCGGGATTTCAGCTTTTCGGCATTTTGGCTTTTCGGCATTTTAGGATTTGCCGGCCTACTGTGTGTGTGCAGTGTATGTACACACCTGGTACTAAGACGTGCCACGATCTCCTTAGCCACGAACCTACAAATGATGTCACTCAACTATTAATCACACACTTATCAAATACGATCACCACAAACCAAAAATCTCACCTTTGCCTTACCTTGAATGACAAGCCTTAATAACCCTTTCTTGATCACTAATCACGAGTATTTCTTAAATCTGCATCCATCTTAATCATTAAAACCTAAACAATAAGTGACTCGCAATCATCTTAAGTCACTTTTAAATCATCCATGAACATTCGACCAACCTTAACCAATAAATGAGGAACACTTACCCAAAACCCCAAAACGCCTAAGGAGCAATTCGACAGAGATCTGAACTCCGAGATTCGATACTAATGTAACACCCCCTAACCCGATTCCGTCGCCAGAGTTGTTATGAGGTATTATCTAACGATCACAACAACCTTTGAACATTCATATAGTAAAATTTAACTGTATAATAATATGCTGCCAAGCCAAATTTAAATATAAATTTAACAACTCATTTGCTTATACTTTCTTACAAAGTCAATTGACCATTTTACGAATTCATTTAAAAACCAAATGCCATCAATGCTTGATATTTACTCAACAAAATAAGGTATATATAAGTACTTAACAAAAATTTATGCGCATGAAGTATCATTTTAACAAGATCAAATGTGCATCATTTCTCATCAATGTTTAAGTAAAATAACCATGTCCATTTCAATCATTTTGAATGTCTATATAAAACCATATATATATTCAATATGCATACCAAAATCATATAGGTAATAAACCGAATATAAATACCAATCATTAAGCTTAAAACATATTCATGCTTGCCATTAACACCGAATATCAATATCCAACCCATAATTGATCAAATTATAAGTAAAATTTTCGATTATAAACCTAGAACATATAAAACAACTCACTTACCGCAACATATACATACCATAATTAATCTTACACCACTATAGCATATAATACTTAGACTCGAATAATGCTCATTATTCCATCATCTTCAAATCTTACTAAACTAATATTATAACCCATATTGATCATTACTATAAACAAATACACCTAATTTAGACATCACAAATAAAGGCAAACTCAAACCACAACCAAACATAACCAAACTTTAACATGTAAAGTAAGTCATTTTCGCATGACTTAACCATTATACATATATAAAATTTAAACATCTCCAAAAGAGTTATTAGCTTATACATGCCATAAATACCAAACCAACTTTTAAAAGTACCAAAATATTGATGATAGTGTGGATGACTTTACTAACAATCCCCGAGCAAGTAACGATCTCCAAAATCTATAAAATAGAGACAAGAAAAACACATCCAAATAAGCTACCATAGCTTAGTAAGTTATAAGCTTCAACAACTCCAAATTAAATTTAATAGGCTAGTATTATCTAATTAAGTTGTACTACTAGATCATTTAATCAACATCTTACCACATTCAAAACAATTTATTAATCATATGGCTAAATTCAACTAAGTCCAATATGCATCTGCTCAACCACAATATACTACATTACTCACAAACACAAAAACCGAATGCATTTAACATTCATCATCGAATAACATTAATATATTCGATCACAAAGCCATTAAAACCAATCTATATTTATACATACTTTCAATTTATAATACTCATCACATGGAATCGATGCTCACCTGCACAAACTTGAGCTATACATCATAGTTGTTCATCAAGAATTTGAAGCTTTAATTTATTCAACCATTTCCGATCTACTCAAAAAAATCTCACACCTAGTGCTAATGTTTACTCGGAAAATATATATATAGTTTGCACACTTAGTGCTCAATATTTAAACTCGCACACTTAGTGCTCAATAACCACATTCGCACACTTAGTGCAAGATTCACATCCGTAATCGTTTACACTCGTACACTTAGTACCTAAATTCTATTACTCAATACACATCAATTTAAATTCATCAATTTCTCAACATCAATTTTTCATGTAATTCAATTCGGTTCATCTACTTAATTTGATTTAATTTTTATCAACAACAACACAAAAATTTGCTTAATAACTTACCTCGGGTATCGACAGACAGTTGAGTTCGGCTACTCAACGATTTTTTATTTTCCCCGATCCACGTCCGATCTTTTTGGTTCTTGATCTAAAAAGTTCCAAATTAAGCTCATTCAAATAAAAATTCATTCATTTAAATCCAAATACACATAATTGAACAATTTACCAATTTACCCCTAACATTATGCACTTTTACAATTTAATCCAATTTTTACAAAACACAAAATATGAAGAATTTGCATGTACAATGCTAAGGCCGAATGTTCACTAGGCTTATATAAGTCCTCCCATTTCACTAATTTCACAATCTAATCCTTCAATTTAATATTTTCAAAATTTAACCCTAAATGCTTAAAATTACAAAAAATTCCAATATAAAAAATGTTAATCTAACACATTTATTTTATTTTTTAACATCAAACTTAAGTTTCATCAAACTATTAACAATGACACTTCATGAATACATAATAAATTTCAAAATTTCAAGCATGGGCTTTATAATATTCATAGCAACGATCTCAAAAATGTAAAAATTAATAAAAACCAAACTCAAATCACTTACCTAATTGAATTTGCAAGGACCAAAAATACCAAAGCTTAAAATTTCTTTTCTTTCTCTTAGTTTCGGCCAAATGAGAATAAAAAGATGAACACTTTCATCTTTTATCAAATATATTATCTTAACATATATTAAAATATATCATAATGTCATAATATATAATAAACAATTCAAGTTACTATTTCATGCATATTGGCCAGCCATTAATTCTTATTTATGGCCAAATTGCAACCTTAATATTCCATAGTATAAAAACAATCATAATTTGGCCCTTATACATTAACCCTTAAATTTTTCATTTTACGCGATTAAACCCTTTTTCATCAATTGACCTCCAAACACTAAAATTTTTAAATGATACTTTCACAAAAGCAACTTCACACATTTTAATCATAGAAAATAATATGTAAATATTATTCTAACTCGGATTCGTGGTCCCGAAACCACTGTTCCAATTAGGGTCAAAATTAGGCTGTTACAACTAATCCCCTACCAAAACCGATTTAGAAAAGGTGAGGGAGAGAAGAAATCGGTACTAGGAAGACCAAATAAAAGAAAGTAAAGCACTTACACAAGAATCGATCGGCCAACATTGAAGAAAAAATGGCGGCACAATAGAATTTTGGCCAAAAGATATTCGGCTTTGGAGAAAGCAACTAGGAGCAAAAAGAAAAGAGTTTGATGTGAAAGGAAGAGAAGAAATCGGCACAAAATAAAAGAGAAAGAACAAAGGATTTCAGCTTTTATATCTTTGGAGAGAAAAGTGTTTTGGGTAACATAAAAATGAGGAATTCGGCTAAAAGAAATGAAGTAATTTTGGCATTACCTTAGAATCCTCAAAATCGGAACCTATATATACTATAGCCGAATTTACCTATCCCCAAATTCCCAATTCGGCTCCACTTCTCTACACCCCTCATCTCCTAACTTTTCTCCCTGATAACTCCTTACTCCCTTCCTTAAATTTCTCCTCTGATCACTCCATTCAGAGTTCACATCGAACGCCACCATTGGCTATTCATTGAGCAAAAATAAATCCTTCTTTTGAGCAAGGAGGGATTCAAACCCCAAACCTCCTTGCCATGCATGTGACGCCACCTTTAAGCCCCACATGTGACACTACTCACCACTCCAACACAAGGCTCCTTGTGTCCAATTCCTCCTTCATTTATTTAAAAACCAAACTACTTGCCAGCAAGGTTCTTTTAAATTATTAAACTATAATTTTCTTCACCCCGAAGTTCGAAATCAAAACTTAACCAAGGCCTATTATCACATAAATAACACTTGACTAGGAATATTAAGCACTTTTTATCACAACCGAAAAAAAAAAGTTCGGGATTTTTTTGAGGCGTTACATTGAATACTCGAATTCTCGCACACTAAGTGCCAAAACATAGCTGAAGCTATTTTAATCTCGCACTCTAAGTGCCTTTCATAGCCAAAGCTATCTCGGTCTCACACACTAAGTGCCACATATAGACAAAGCTATTTCGAATCGCACACTAAGTGCCATATATAGCCGAAGCTATTTCGAATCGCACACTAAGTGCCATATATATATGTATCGGAATCATTGTCAAACATAACTATAATCTCATATACATAATTTATGCATTATCAAAGCATTTAAAGTATAATTGTAACAATGCTTATCACATACGAACTTACCTTAGATATTAAAACGACGAATCTAGTCGATTAGTTGATGATTGTCGTTTTTCCCCAATCCTGATCCGAATTCCATTTTTCTTGATCTAAATATATTCAAAATTAACTCATTTAATCAACTATTTATTCAATTCAATCCAAAATATACATTAGGGGCTATTTTACACATTTGCCCCTAAACTTTCATATTTTTTACAATTTAGTCCTTATCATATAAAATTGCAAATTCATGCAATTTAGTACAAACCCGAGCTTAACAGAATTTAATACATATTACTAGCAGCCCATATTTTCAATTTATTCACACTTTTAACCACCACGTTTCACATTTTCTCAATTTAATCTCTATTTTGCATTTTCACTAAAAATCACTTAACAAAACTTGTTTAACTATCAACAACTATTCAAAATCTATCATCAAACTTCAAAACTCATACATATTCATCAATTGCATCTTTCAAAATTTTTAACAGTTTTGCAAATTAGTCCCTAGGCTAGCTAGTACTATATGCAACAATCGCAAAAACATAGATATCATTAAAAATCGAGTCAAAATCATACCTTAATAGCCAAAAGAAGTTGCCGAAATTTCAAGCTTTAAAATAGCTATGTTTTTGTTCTAAATTCGGTGAAGAAGAATTAAAAGATGATGATTTTATTTTGGTTTTATTATATTAACCTTTACTAAATAAATTACAATTTTAACCTTAGTTTATAAACACATAAATCACTTAATGGTTGTCCATACTTGTCCACTCACCTTTTAAATGGTTTAATTACCATTTAAGACCACCATATTTAAAAACCAAAGCTATTTGACACTTTAAACTAATAGAACATGCATCTTACACTTTACGCGATTTAGTCATTTTTATCAAACTAATTAGCCAAACGATAAAATTACTTCACGAAACTTTCACACATACATACTATCCTACTGTAAACACTTAAAATAATACAAAAATAATTTTTCAACCTCGAATTTGTGGTTCCAAAACTACTATTCTGATTTGACTAAAAACGAGCTGTTACAAGAACTGTATACTTGTAGACGCCACCTCAAATCTATATCTTTAGTTGCAGTATTCACACTCTGGATGTTGGTACATCCGGAGGCGGTCAAGTTGTTGGCGTTGTTACAGGGATTGTGATGGTGATAATTGTTATTGAATCGATTACTTGTAAATAATATTAGTTGAAAAACAAACAAGTTAAATAGTGTACTAAATTTTTATATTAATTAATTATGTTATTTTTTCAATTTCTTTATTTACCTTGTTGACTAGAATATTTAATTATGGAAAAATTTGATTGCAGATGGTTTAATGATGAAAGGACTTCTTGGGATAAAGAATGGAATTACATAATAGGTTGGTTGAACGGAGCCATGATGAACCAATAGAACGATAATAATGGGTGTGAGGACAATGAGTACTCTTATGAACCTCTTTATGAGTCATATGTCAAAGACAATGATATAACCAAACACTCAGATGAATCTCTTTGTGATTTGTATACGATTCCTTCATTTGAAACTACTGAGTTGTCCAACTCCAAAAGACTATCAAACATGTTAAACATGATGGAATAGATGAGGAAAATGCTCCAAGAGATATCTGAGGCGTTACCTCTAAAGGAAGAGGTCGTGCATGGTGTTCCCAACCTTGACCTAAAGGATCCTCATATTATCATTAACCACCCTAAATTAGATAATAGTAGTCAACAAGAGTTTGGAACCAGAGATCATGGGGATGAATTGAATATGACCGAAGCGGTCTCCAATCTAATTGACGTAGAATCAGAGATAACAGTAGATGTATTTGCTGACGTAAAAGTAGCAGTAACCACTAACAGGGAACTGAAATCAAATCTAAATGGAAGTGTAAAAAAGCCAATACACTTTCTAGCCATAGCAAAAAAGGTATCAACTGAAGAGATCGATAAGTTTGACTTATTCTCATCTGACAAAGGCAACAAAACTTGAGTAACCAAAACTTCACGCAGCATGGAAGGGATAAAGCTCAAGGCAATAATACCCCATAAAACAATTTGGGGTTGGCTCGAATTTGGTACCAACTAGCTTGTAATGTAGATGTCACGTTGGTCGAAAATAAGACAACATCATTGGAATCGACTGAAGGGGCTGGTTCATATATATCGATGATGGAACAAATGTTGGATCAAAGTGTCAAGACTTAGCTGGAAGTTCTTCTATGTTGGTGACACGGATCGTCCTGGTTTTTAAAGAACTTTTATTTCCTGCAATAAATTTTTTTAGTTATTAATATTATTTTTATTTGTTAATTTTTTTATTAATATTAGTTGTGTTTAGTTTTTTCCCCATAGCAAATGTAGATACCATGGAGTGACAGAACCAAAAAAAAAAATAAAATTAAAGAAGCCAAAAATTGGGCTCGATGTCATGACATTGCACCCTAATGTCACAACATCTTGTACAGAACGCAACCTTGCAACATTGAAGGGACGAGTTTATCTGAGACATTTTGTCATCCATTATTGACACTTAATATTTTTCTGCTTATTTTTTATTTTTATTACATTATATTTCTTTTTTTTTCTTGTAGTATTTTTAGGTACTTTTTCATCCACTCACTATCTTCTCAGAATGCACTCCCAATGACCCAGATATGGCACACGCAACATAAGAATGAGTAGATCCAATATCCACCAAGGCAGTATACGGCATATTAGAAACTAAAAACGTACCAGTTATGACATCAGGTGCGTCGCCCTCCTCTCGACGACGAGCTGCATATACCAACGCTGGCTGTCGAGCCTCAGCATTTCCGGCTCCCCTGCCAGGCGTCCCTCGACCTCGACCATTTCTATTCCCATTTCCGCCTCTACCTTGTCCACGTCCTCTCGGTGGTTGTGGTCCACCTCTCGCTGGTTGAGTAACCCTCTGTTCTGCAACTTGAACCTGATCAGCTCTCTGAGGATAGTCTTTAACTCTGTGCTCCATAGATCCATATCGAAAACAAGCACCAGAACGTTTCCTACACTCACCCCGGTGTACCTTACCACAGTCCCCACAGATTGGCGGTCCAACCACATTCATCGGAACGGCTCGAACTGGCTCCTCCACTCTCGCCCTTTTGACATTCTTGTTTGCTCCACCCGAAGGTCCAGAATCCCTCCGGAAACGGTTTCGATCTTTCTCACGATTCTGCCTCTCAGTACGCTTTACCTCCTGAGCGATCTTAGCTTTTTCCACTAGAACCACGAAGTCACGTTCCCTCTGCGGAGCAATCAGTACCTTAAGGTCATCTCTGAGTCCATCCTCAAAGTGAACGCTACGCTCATACTTCGTAGCAACTATTCCCACAAAGATACCTACTCACTCGAGAAATTCGGCCTCGCGTACTCAAGACAGCGATTTTGCCTCCTTGGACCAGATTCAGAATTTTCCTACAAGCGTCCACATAACTCGCCCCAACATATTTCCCCTTAAAGGCCGTCTTAAACAGCTCCCAAGTGACCCTATCAGCTGGGGTTCCATCCCTCGCGAGGAGCCACCAGCGATAAGCCTCATCTCGCAAACAACGACACGGCCCTTTAGCTTCACGCTCCACGTAATGCATCCAAGTCATCCATAATTCGTTCGTGGCCTCCAACCAATATTACGCCACATTCGGGGCTACACGAGATACACCCCTAAAGATCTCGCGCTCGTTAGCCGGAGTCGTTCAGAAATTGATCTCGAATTCGTGTTCGAACTTGCCCCGGCAACCTTTGCGAAGTCGAAGCATAGCTCGCGACAGGGCATCATCCCCGGCACCACGATCATGTGATTCCACTTCCGTTCTTTGATGGTATGGTGTGTTTTTCGCGGCCGGCATATGTCCCGAAGACGAAGATCTTGCTCGAGCTCTTCCTCGGCCCGCCCACGGCCTCTACCTCGAGCCGCTCGGCGTACTCATATCGTATTATCTGTTTATGAATTTTATGCATTATTTTCAGCATTCTAGTGATTATTACAGATGTTTTATGATTCAACCAGTAATTCAGAATTGGTTTCGCAGAATCGAGGTCTAGCTATAGTTTCAAACAAATTTTCCTACGGTTTGATAACATCCTATCTAGAGTGTCCTAATAGGGTTTGATCTGAGATAGATAATTCATAGTATATATTCGTAAAAGTTTAAAATACTTACAGGACTTGGGCGGAGATTCGAATGCCACTCACTGCTCTTCGATTTTGAAAAGCAGAGTTTTACTGATCTCAAAAAAATTTTTTTTAAAAAAAACTTTGTTATTGTAAACCCATTCCACAGCCGAGTTGTTGCAACTTGGCTCTGATACCACTAAATGTAACACCCCAAACCCGGCCTAGACGTTATGACCGGATCCGGTGCGCCACATTGATGCGTACAAAACATTCCGTATTACTTAGTTTGGAAAACTTAATTAGTGATGTGAAAGATAATTTTAATGTAGGTTAAAGTGAATGGGAGTGTGCACCGGTAGGAAACGAGAGAAAAAGAGGAGGTGAGTGCGTGGATCGCTTAAGTACCAAGCTCCTTCGGATCCAATCCTAGACATGCACATCGCCATTGCCACACTCTAACATCTCGTATAATTGTGAGAAATCCATTTGGTTAAGTCCATCTTAACTTAAGTTTGAAAATGTTTGCTTAGCGGAAGTCTTACTTGTAATCGCGTTATTTTGAAATCACTTAATGTTTTTGAAAACGCGTCCTAAAGCTAACCCATTTACCTTAGTTATCATAGTTCTTTCATCATAATAAAATAAAAGTAAAACAAAACCATAAAAATAATTAGGCGGCCTTACTACACTTAAAACCCAAAACCATAAATGAAATTAAAAGGGCGCCCAGTTCACGAAAAAAAAACCAGTTCAGTAGAAACATGTGGCGATTCGGATCCTCACGACTCCAAGCCCACTATGGTTGAGGATTACCTGCGAGGATGAAAATAAGGGGTGAGTTTTGGGAAACTCAGTGTGTAATTCAACCCAACCATAGCCTAAATTAGTTCAAACAACAAAGACAAAATAAGTTGGCCTCAGCCCAGAACAGATATCAGAATAAAGCCCATAGACCCAGAACAGATCAGAACAGATATATCATGCTTATGCAGAAACCCAACCCATATCCAACCATGTACACCCCCATACCATCCTTTCACCATGTGGGGAGACTACTCGACCCACCCAACCGCACGCTACACGCCACGAAATATGCGGCATGGCTGCTGCGAGCGAATAATGTGATAGAGTCACCAGAAACAGATATTTTGTGGCAATGCCACCAGAACAGATATACGTGGCAGGGTCACCAGAACAGATAATTTGTGGCATAGCCACCAGGACGCTACCTCCATAATATAACCCATGTCCCCATGCAAAAAATATACATTCATGGCATACATCATACAGATTTAATTCATCATGCTTTTCAGACAAAATTAACCCTAGGGTTATAAAGGTCATTTTGCATACATAGGGGTATAATGGTAATTTTGCATACATAGGGGTATAATGGTAATTTTGCATACATAGGGGTATTCTAGTAAATCTAACTATTTATAAGGTTTTCATGCATATCGTAGCCATTACGTTTAGCTAGAAACACTTACCGAGCGTTCTTACCAAATTGGGCCCGTTGGCCCATTAACCCAGTTTTGGCCCATTAAGCCCAAAGTATCAAAACGCACGAAATCGCGCGTACTGCAGTTTTATCACTTTCGATTACCAGTAATAATTACCCATACGTCTTACGAGCATTCGTACATTCGCAAGTGCCCAAAATACTGACTTTTCGGCATTTAGGCTTTTCGGCTTTTGCCGATCTAGTCTATGAGAGGGTGTCAGTTACACACCTATTTTTGGGATTTCCTCGACGAGATCTACACACGAACTGCCTAAAATTGCATCACCTAATATTACTCCAAATATCGAAATAAAATTGAGTATATAGTCCCTTACCACATTCGGCCAAACATGCCTAAAACCCTTATTGTTCTTACCTTACTGCCGAGAGATGGTTAACTCCAAAGATCCGATCGTTTCACCTGTCTAAGCCCTTGATCAACCGCCTCTAAATCACGCTATTACCAAAACACAATAGTTATTACGACCCCTTAGGGTTACAAGTCCAAATCGACAACCTCCCTAACTTTTAGGGATTTCGGCTTTTCCTTAAATATGTAAGAAGACTAAGTTTTTGAAGACTTACCACCGATTCCTTAGTGACTGATTCCAATGAGTTTCCCACAAAAGTCGAGCTTTCAGTGACTACAGTATTCGGCCAAATCCCTTTTAATGTGGGGTTTTCGGCTTTTTGCAACTTGCGTTTAGAAAGGTAAAATGAGAGGGTTTTGCTATGGTCTTGTCGTCAAAACTTGAGGTTTTAGAGGGCTGGTGAATCGGCCACAAATGATGAAGAGAAGAGATGTGGTTTTGGTTATAAGAAATCGACACCAAAAAGAATCAAGCTTTCGGGATTTCGGCTTTTTATGGCCAAAGGCTATGAAGGTTTTGAAACGGTTGAAGGGGAAAAAATGGAGATGAACAAGATGGTAGGAAGGTTCGGCAATGGAGGAAAGGAGACGAAGAAAAAGTTGATGAGGAGAAAAGTCAGGAAACGGCACCAACTACCCGAAGTGCCGAATTTATACTAGCTCCTTAACCTAGCCGAATTTTGCCCCCTTAAAGAATCCCTTGGCCGGCCACCTCTTGCTCTTTAAGAGTCCAACATTCAGCCAACACATCCTCCTTGATCAGCTCCTAAATCCTCTCCCTTATCCCCTCCTTACTCAATCTCCTGAGCAACTCAAACTCTTCCTGACAGACTTTTACTTCAGTTCCACTACTTACCTTTTCTGTTCATAAAAATTAATCCCTTGATTTGCTGTCATTGTGACTTGAACCTGGGTCCTCCCTAGCTTCCCCAAGCCACTTATAGCCTTCCCTGCGGCGTCACGTGCCACTTCACCACTTGCTTCCTTGTGATCTATTTTACACAATTAATACTTAAAGGCCCAGTTAACCAGAACCCCTTTTTCCCTATGGATTAAAAATTAATTAAAACTATCGGGTTTTATCCTAAGCTTGGGCCTTCTAGAGGCCCACCATCACAATTAAACCTACTCTTAACAAGCAGAACACAGAATTTTTAATTTTACAAATCATTCACAGAATTCCCGAAAATTGGGGCGTTACAAGACCAATGTGACTTAAGCGTTCTCTATGCATAATCTTCTGAAATTGCTAACAATTTTATTTAATGAATTTTTTTGTTCACATGATTTTGTCTGCTACATATCTGTTTGATTTATGTTAATAGTGATATTGTGAAACATTTGGTCATGGGAATTATTCAAATATGTTAGTAATGTAACTTTGTAAACTAATACTAATTTACTTTAAAAATTTTCAAAGCATCAAACTATCAAGATTAAGTTACATGTGCGATAAGGATTGTTATACTTTTAATATTTGACAATCATGTCTTAGTAATAATAAAATTCAAGGGACGTCTTATTATTGCATGCTATGGGTCTAGACTTGGTTTGCTTGAGGATAAGCAAAAATTTAAGTGTAGGGGAGTTTAGGTAAGAGGCTTTTATTTACATCCATCTTCACTAACTTTAGTTTGTTTAAAGAAAGAATTAAGTATTTTTCATATTAAATTTATTTTATTTTTATTTTTCCAATATATGTTTTGGTTGCTTGAGGACAAGCAATAATTGTGAAGGAGTGATCTGCCATGAATTACCTTATTATTTACATCCGTTTTACACATAACTTTAGCTTGTTTAATAGTTGAATCAAAGCATCTTAGTATATATTTAGGTTTTCATACTTAAAGTAGGAATTTATACTTTCTAGTAATTCTTATTACATTTTATATATCTAAATAAGGTTACATGGTCTTGTAGGTCAAGTCGGGATTTAAAGATGCATATTTGGACAAAAAATGATGCCTATGTTGCAACACCAAGACACTGATGTCGCAACATCAAAGACTGAAGTCAAAAACAATTTCTAGAGTGAAACTGCCCTCGAAGTCATGATACGGCCCTCCTATGTCATGACATTGGACTCCGATGTTGCAACATTATAGCCTTGTGTTGCAACATCACCCCTGCACAGCCCAAAAAGTCTCTGCACATAATAGTTGCATTTTTTAGGGAAATTAGGAGTATTTGTCCCAATCAAACTCTAAAGACTTCAAGAATATTTTAGACACTTTAATATTCCAAGTTTAACCTATATAAATGCCATTGTAATCAGTTTAAACACACAATATGGAGGGAGGCAGAAAATATACTTAGTGCTTTTATTTCATTCTTAGTTTTTACTTAGGGTATTTTATGTTCTTGTAATTGGAAGGTCCTATTCCGATGTAAGACTCTCATGAGTGGAGAATGTTCTGGAGCCACGCTTTCATTGATAAATCCATGAGCATCTCTTTTCATTTATTCTCTTATTTATATATCTTTCTTTAACATTATTTAATTAAATGTTTGTGTAAAGATTAGAATCAATTTACGCTTCATGCATATCTCGCATGTTTCAACTGTTCTAATCTTATTAATTGATTGAATGATAGAGTTTCTTAGCGGATCAGCTATTTGGGATAGGAAGAACTTAAACCCTAGGCTTAACAACCCTAGGAAGTCATTTAGGTTAGAATTAACCCAAAATTGGTATGGCCTATCTGTGAACACCTTAACCCCGAATCGTTCTGGATTGTGAGGTCAAAAGATAAGTAGTTCTTGCTGACTCCTTATTCTAATGGATGTATTGGAAGATCCTACTAGGGTATTGACTAGTTGATTAATTAGAACCCTGCATCAATAATTAATTAGGAAAAATAATTAGATCTAGGTTAAAGGAACTCACGTAGTCGAAACAAGGGATAGAACCCAAGATACTCAGAATAACAATAACTTAAATTCCATATGCTTTTAGAAGAAGACATTATACAACTCAGATACGATGGATTCTAGATAGCTCAGTTCCAACCATTACTTAACACCTACGAATTCACATTAATAATTTATTATCTCTTTATTAACTATGATTACATCTATTTCGAACTCTAGCAGATTATTAAGACGGATACATTTTTTAACGTACAAGTACACACTTCTTTTCAATAACTTCCTTAAAACTTATTCGATTTCTTCACCTATCAATTCAACCAAAATTCCTTTAGACATATCATAACCTTACCTTAACAATACTTATTACACAATAATCAAAATTTATCCGAATCTTACCATAGGGCGAATAAGCACATTTTATCAGACTGACTTGGCAAAACATGCCACAAGGGCTATCATACAGAATATTGTGTTTACTATCCCGATGAACTTCATAGAAAGTGCCATGGGTTTCTCCCCCATGGATTTATACATAATTTCATGTATCATGATTTACCAATTTGATTTACACATTATCGAAGGTTCACCATGAACATATACATAGACATATCTTGCCATGGGTCTCAACCTCATGGTTTTACACACATTCATGTATCGTGACCTGTCCGTTGAATCTTCATCTTACTGGAGGCTACATCATGAATATTTTAAATCATATTAAGATGTCATAAGTCTCAACTTCATGGCCTTAAACCATTTCCATATCGTAATCTACCAATCTGGTTAGCAATATAATTGCCCTACGAGAGGCATCATAGAGGGATATTTACACAAAAACTTACCTAGGGTTATTCATATCACTGACCGATTCATACCTTTTCTATCCCCAAACCTTATCTACATACTTAACCATTAACATTCTTTTCAAGCAGAACTTAATACTTATCACAATAAGACATAAATCATTTTTATTCTGCTTCTTACCCATAACAATCATGAGAGATATCATCTTAATTCAAAAAAATTCTATTTGAACAGTGCACATGCAAGAGTCAGATCAGAGGCTTACTGTAGTTCGAAGCTCTAGATTCATCCATCCTTCATAAACTAGCATCAAATGCTTAAAGAACATAATTTCATTATTACAACTCTTATAGATATAATTTACTTACTAACTCAATCTCTGACAACCTCATGCAAAGCCTTGTTCTTAAAATCTTATTGTTTAGATACCTCTTATAGACTTACTCATTCAAAATACCTAACATGCAGTGCTGGGATACTTACCCGAAGATTGAATGATCTTTTATTAGATTCAGAATTATAGTTTCTAGCTAAATAAAAAAGGTTACCTTAATTTAGAAAAGCAACAGAGAGTAATATTTGAGAAAATAAGAAACCCCCTTACAACCCTCCTCAGACATATATATAACTCTCTTAACTTATTGGAATTTAACAAGTGTAACACATCTCAGAATTTGTCTTTCTTAATGTGTAATGACCCTATAGTCAGGGGTGTTTGGAATGAAGGAAATGTACAAGTGTACACAATCACAACAAGTAATAAAGTGACAAGTAAATGTTGAGTTATTGTAACACCCCTAACCCGTATACGTCGCCAGAACAAGGTTATAGACTGTTACGGGAGTTTGCAGAACATTCACAGGTAATTTATACTATTTATTAAACATTTTTTGATATCAATCATAACGTCCCTTAAATGGACCCTCGAGGCCCCAAAATGGATGGTAGAAATATATCGAGACTCAACCGGGATCTCATAAAATTTTTCATGAATTTTCAAAATTTTGCTTATGATCAATACCCACACACTTGTGTGGTCTAGGGACACGCCAGTGTGGTCTAGCCGTGTGACTACACATGCTCGTGTCCCTAACCTGTGTAACTCTCTGACTTGTAAGGCATGAAGAAATTGAAGTCACACGGCCAAGTCACACGGCCGTGTGCTAGGTCATGTGGCAAATTTTCTTTTCGAAAATTAGGAGTAGTTTTCACACACCCGTGTTCAAGGCCATGTCAACCACAGGGCTGAGACATATGCCTGTGTCTCTGCCCGTGTGCCCAATTCTGAGCATTTTGTTTCTCATTTTTAAGATGCAAGGGACACACGGCCAGACTACATGCCTATGGGACAAGCCATGTGTCACACACGGCCAAGACACACGCCCGTGTGTCTACCCGTGTGGATAAAATAAGGCCTTTTCCTAGCCTCATTTGTCACCCAAAACTTACCATTTTCCTACACCAAAACTCACAAGAATATATCCACCAATCCAACATCATATTCATATAAAATTTGACATCAATCATATGGTATTATCTTATGCATCAATGGATATAAACTTACTCTTATCATAAACTTATATGCTAACATAATTCCATCAAAGCAACACCCAATAAGCAATTGTCTAATTACCAAAACATAACTTTTAAGATAACCAAATTATATCATCACTAGCCACTCCAATGGCTAGATTACAAAACAACAATTACAAGCCATCATTGGCCAAATAAGCTTATACATGCCATTATACCAAAATGAGATTTCTATTTGTACCAAAATGAGATAGTGGACAGTGTGATGATTGCTCCAACCGACTTCCAACCTTTGCGAGCTTTGAGCACTAAAATAGGGAAAATTTAACGAAGTAAGCATTTTATGCTTAGTAAGTTTGTATAACGGGAAAATAAACATACCAATCATATTTATCAATACAAGCATACATAGTCATACTTTCCATAATTTTTTGGACGGGTTTACCTAAACACAAACACTTAGTCAAACAAGTTAATCAGATAACCACATATAAATATCAAGTAAACATAGATGAGCTCATCACATTACAAGCTTCCATTAATTTCACCTTTCCACACTTCAAGAGTTTTTTCTGTCGAACTATTGAAATTTCGATGGATGTTTGGTTAGTATACTCATGTGCAAAAGTACTCATTAGGGTACATAATGAAAAGGCTTACTCTTGAGCCACACATTTTACAATAGGATTACCAGTCTAGGCTAAATCCTATCCGTAGCATATGCTCTAGAGAGCTTAATTTGGATTACCCGTCCGAGCTAAACCCAATCTATAACAAAAGCTCAAGAGGGCTTACATTAGAATTACCCGTTCGGGATAAATTCTACCTGCAACATATGCAATATTATTTTTATACAGGAAATCACCTTAATCCATCGAAATTCAACATTCAACCGAAACATGACAATTTGTCCATATTTCACAACTTATGACTATTTCATTATGTATATCATCTCACACATATCAACACAATCATACAATTCAATTCAAGCATATTAACATACATATTTAAGTTACACGAACTTACCTTGAAAATGGTTCGTATTTGAATTTTAGCTAATTTGAAACCTCTTACTTTCCTCAATCTAGTTTCGTGGTTGGTCTTTCCGGATCTATATGGATAAATTTAAATATTAATCTATCACATTCCAGTTACATTTGCATTCTATTACATCCTAGGCAAAATTACCATTTTGCCCCTATCTTTTTCAAAATTTTTGATTTCGTCTAGGCTCGGAAAATAAAATTCATGAAATTTAACCCTCTTTCCAAGTCTAGCCAAAATTTATATACTACATTTACAGCACATACATTTCACAAAATTCAGAATTGTCTATGGGTGTTACCACTTTTTCATTTTAGTCCCTAAATCAAGTTTTTATAAAAAATTGATTTGTAAAAGTTGTTTATCTATGGATAACTTTTCATTTTCTACTATGAATTTCTAATTTTCAGCATATTCATCCATGACCCAAATTTCATACCTTGATAATTTTTCAAATAAATCCCCTAAATAGAAAGATTAGACTATCCCGATTCTAAAAATATAGAGATTACTAAAAATGAGACTTGATTTCATACCTTTTTAAGCTTGAAAAGTTTTCTTCTTCTCTCCTAGGTTTCCATAGAAAAATTAGGGAAGATGATATGAAAATAGATTATTTTTTTCTTTCTAATTAATTATCATATATTAATTTTATTGATTTCCAGTTTAGTCCCTACCATTTTCTAATTTTTCTACTAACTACTCTTCAATGGTCTAATTACCATATAAGGACCTTAAGTTTTGAATTCCATAGCTATTTGATACCTATAGCTAATAGAACCTAACTTTTGCATTTTATGTAATTTAGTCCTTTCTCTAATTAAACACACAATCGATAAAATTTTCGTATCAAAATTTTCATATGACCTTCCTACCATGATGCCAACCATAAAATAAAATAAAATAAATTTTTATTTTTGGCTCAAATTTGTGGTCCCAAAACCACTGTTCCGGTCTTACTGAAAATGGGCTGTTACAACTCTCCCCCTTAGAAAATTTCATCTTCGAAAATTCTTACCAGAAAAGAGGTTAGGGTATTATTTCTTAATAGCATCCTCCGGCTCCCAGGTAGCTTCCTCTAAACCATGCCATTGCCAGAGGACTTTTACCAATGCCACATTTTTATTTCTTAGCTCTTTCTTCTCATAAGCCAGTATTTTAACCGGTTCCTCATTGTAAGCCATATCAGGCTGAATCTCAACTTCTATTGGAGTAATAACATGTAAAGGATCATATCAATATTGCCGTAGCATGGACACATGAAACACATTATGAATTTTATCAAGCTCCGGTGGCAATGGTAACCGATATGCAACAGGTCCAATTTTTTCAATAATCTCATATGGCCGGATGAACTGTTGACTGAATTCTCCTTTACGGCCAAATCGAAGAACCTTCTTCCAAGGTGACACTTTCAAGAATACTTTATCACCAACTTGAAATTCTATCTCTTTTCTCTTTAAATCAGCATAAGACTTTTGACAGTCTGAGGCTGCTTTCAAACTGTCTCTAATTATCTTCACCTTTTCTTCGGTCTCCCGCATCAAGTCAACTCTATGTATCTTTTTCTCACTTAACTCTGTCCAATACAATGGAGTTATACATTTATGACCATATAGAGCTTCATACGACACTACTTTAATACTGGACTGGTAACTGTTATTGTAAGCAAATTCAATCAAAGGCAAGTATTTTTCCCAATTACCTCCAAATTCAAGTACACAACACCGAAGCATGTTTTCTAAAATCTGTATCACATGTTCAGATTGTCCATCTGTTTGAAGGTGGAATGCAGTAGTAAAGTGTAAACGAGTGCCCATAGCTTCTTGCAACTTACTCTAAAATCAGGATGTAAATCGAGGATCTCTATCTGAAATAATAGAGATTGACACTCCATGTAGCCTTACAATCTCAGAGACATACAATTCGGCCAATCTATCCAATGAAAAATCCATACGTACTGGGATAAAGTGTGCAGACTTCATTAAATGATTGACAATTACCCAGACGCCATCTTTCTTTTTCAATGATAAAGGTAATCCCGTTACAAAGTCCATGGTAATTCTTTCCCATTTCCATTACGGTATTGTAATTGGCTACAATAATCCCGAAGGTACTTGTTGTTCAGCCTTCACTTGTTGACATATCAAACACTTCGATACAAATTCAAAAATATCCCGTTTCATTCCTAGCCAACAATACATCTTTTTCAGATCGCTATACATCTTATTACTACCAGGATGAATATACATGTTACCTTTATGAGCTTCATTCAAAATCTTTGGTACACATATTCTGCCTCTGAATAACAAACAACCATCAGTCTCGATCTGAAATTTTGAGCCAGGAGTCGATTCACTTTGTATCTATTTTGCTTGCAACTTACTATCACTTTTCTAAGCTTCAAATATCTATTGCAAAAATGCTGATCTAACTTTTAACTCAGCTATTATTGAACCGTCATCAGATAAAGACAACTGAGTGTTCAATGCCCGTAAGGCAAATAAATATTTTCGGCTCAAGGCATCCGCCACTACATTAGCTTTCCCTAGATGGTAATCAATAACGAGATCAAAATCTTTCAATAATTCCAACCACCTACGTTGTCTCTAATTCAGTTCTTTTTGTGTCATTGAATACTTCAGACTTTTGTGATTCGTAAAGATGTGACATTTTTCACCAAAGAGATAATGCCGCCATATTTTTAACACAAAAACAATAGCTGCTAATTCAAGATCATGTATCATGTAATTTCTTTCATGCTGTTTTAGCTGCCTAGATGCATAAGCCACTACTTTACCATCTTGCATCAATACACATCCGAAACCATTCAATGAGGCACCACTATAGACTATAAATTCCTTGCCTGATTTAGGTTGGACTAACACGGGTGCTTCCATCAATAAAGTTTTCAATCTATCAAAACTCTGCTGGCACTTATCAGTCCACTCGAATTTCACTTCTTTTTGCAACAGCTAAGTCATCGAAGAAGCTATCATTGAAAACCCTTTAACAAATCACCGATAATATCCTGCTAGTGCCAGAAAACTTTTGACTTCTAAAATATTATTCGGTGGCTCCCAACTTACAATAGCTGAAATTTTGTTTGGATCCACCCAAATACCCTCTGCAGATGCAACATGTCCAAGGAAACTAACTTCTTGTAGCTAGAATTCACAATTACTGAATTTAGCATACAACTATTTCTCACGTAGAGTTTGCAATATAATTCTCAGATGCCCAACATGCTCATTCACATCCCGAGAGTAAACCATAATATCATCAATAAAAACAACCACGAACCTGTCCAGGTATGGTTTGAAAATTCTATTCATTAAATCCATAAATACTGCTGGGACATTTGTTAATCTGAATGGCATCACGAAAAACTCATAATGCTCATATTTGGTTCTGAAAGTTGTCTTCGGCACATCTAAATCTTTTACCCGTAGTTGATAGTAACCAGATCGTAGGTTAATTTTCAAAAATACTGTGGCACCTTTTAATTGATCAAACAAGTCACCTATATGAGGCAATGGGTACTTGTTCTTTATTGTGACTTTATTAAACTCTCTGTAATCAATGCACAATCTCAATAATCCATCTTTCTTCTTTACAAACAACACCGGTGCACCCCATTGTGAAAAGCTGGATCGGGCAAACCCTCTATCAATCAACTCTTGCAACTGTACCTTCAACTCTTTTAATTTAGTGGAAGCCATTCTGTATGGTGCTATAGATATCGACGTCATCCCTGGCATGAGGTCTATGGAAAATTCCACCTCTTTAGCTGGAGGCAAACTAGGTAGTTGTTCTAGAAATACCTCAGAAAATTCACAAATAATTGGATTTTCAACTCTGATACTTTGGTATCCAGTACAATAGCAAGATAAGCCTTATACCCCTTTTTAATATATCTCTATGCTGATATTGCTAAAATCACATTAGACAATCCATCCAGTTTCTCAGATTTAACTCGAAGTAACTCACCATTCTGACACTTCAATACAATGTAGTTATGCTTACAATTTACCACTGCATCATGTTGGGTTAACGAATCCATTAACCCTTTATTATCAATGGGCAAGTTTTACATATTTTATCCACCATAACATGCTGACCTAAGAAGTTTGAAACTTTAACCACAAATTCAGTGAATTCAACAATCATATTTTTAACAGACACAAATTCAGTGACCTAAGGACTTTGCGACTTGTTCATTTTTTATTTATGAATTTCACCTCTTGTTTTATTATACAAAAAAAATTCCTAGTAGAACCTAACCCTAAAATATTAAATAACCTAAGAACAAAAATAAAATAAAGTCAAGATCCCCTCTTTTTATTTATTTGTAGATCCCTCTGAATTCGACTTATCCTTTGCTCCATTGTCTTTGTTTTTGCATGAATCACTTTGCTCCCTCTTCGATTGTGGACTCCATGGTTCAAATCTAAAATCTGAAAACTCAGGCACAAAAATAAATGGGTCATTGTATATTTTCGTAAGAGCACTTCTCATTAAGTCATCCCATATTTTTGAATATCTCCAGTAAGCTTGTTGCTTCCACTGCATATGTTGCATTATATCCATTAACTTTGACAGCTCATCTTGAAGATCTGGGCAAGGTGATTGAGTCTCAAACATTGAATTTGCAACGTCAAGTTTGGTTACTGGTTCCATTGGTTCTACCTTATCAGGAACTTCTGTTGATTGTATCAGTTCGATCTCTATGGGATCTTCTTCTTCTTCTTTGGGATTTTTGCTTTCTTCAACTCATGTAGAATAGAGTCTCCAGCTATCCGGTAAAGGTCCCAATCTGTTATTGTACACTAGCTATACCCTATCTTCTTTACATTTGCAAGAATTTTAGCTTTCAAGCACAAAATAGCTATTGTAAAGGGGAAGTAAGCTGGACCAGAACGTCTAGCAACACAATTTTGCATTTCTCTCAGGATGATTTTTCCTACATCAATGGTATTTCCATTTAAAATCGAGTATAATAAGACCATTCGCTCTAATGAAATAGTAGTCCCTTGTGAAATAGGCATAAGGCTGAATCGAATGAAATAGAACCACACCTTCGCTAGTGGTGTCAAATATTCTCTGCGACAAGTGTGAATTCCTTACTTTAACACAGTCCACTTAGAACCTGGAACTGTAAGTTCTTTGAGAATTTCTTGTAGATTTTTAGACCCAATATTGCTCATCAAGGAAGAATATTCATCATTTTTGAAATAAGGTAATTCAAAGAATTCATTAATAGCTTTTGAGGTTATTGGTACCTTGATTCTATGAACAAAAACTTCTGTCAATTTGCTTGAGATCAAATTTGCATAAAATTCACGAATTAACTCCTTTTCTACACTAGATCTTTTCTCACAAAATTGGGAGCTTTAGCAACATGTCTAATGCGTGCCATGAAATCAATATAGTTGCTTTGTTTCAGTGTAAAGCCCTTCTCTGAATGCATCTGTTGATTGTTGAAAATACTTTCGTATCTCGCTTTGGCTTCCTCAAAGTGGAGTTTATTTTGTGATTCGTCAATTTGAGCAGAAACACAAGTTCTCTTGTGAGGCATGATTAACCTGAACGTAATATGGAAACAAATATTTTCTCAAAAAATTAATCAATATCAATAAATTAAAATTTTAATTAATTAAATAAAATTAAAATTTAGGAGAAAAATTTATCTTACCACCTTTTTATAAAAGTTGAGAACTCAAAAATAAATCTAAAGCAAAAGTGGTCGGTTTAGGGATATTTGTAAGGTGTATTGATGCTGTGGTGCAAGTAGCAAAGAGGCAGCGACACGTTAGGGAGTAGCAGGATATGTGTGTACCGCGTAGATGGGCAGCAAGCAGGTAGCAGGCAGCACTATTGGGCCAACAGAAGGGCTAGTGTGTTGGTGCGTACGAGTAAGTGCATGGGAGTCGGTTTGGTACAAGTAGGAGTAGCAGCGTGTGCTGCTGGTGCGCATGTGAGCTGCTGGTCGAATAGGGCCTCTAACACTCTTAACCTGTATTCGTTGCTAGAATAGGGTTTCGAAGCATTACCGAACTTAACAATTAATCAATCATACAATTCTCATATCCAAACAGATATCATTCAAATATAATCATATAGTCCCTAATACGAGCGCTCGAGGCTAAAAACAAGTATTAGAAGTGGTTCAGGACTAAACCGAGAACTCAGGAATATTTTGGAAAAACATAGAAAATTTTTAAAGTACAAGGGACACACGCTCGTGTCACAGGCCTTGTGGACATTCGAAATGGGATCACTTGGCCATGTCCTAGCCTGTGTCCTACCGTATGTAACTCTCTGACTTGGGTCACTCATCCAACCACACGCTCGTGTGACTAGCCGTGTACCCTTCGAAATGGCCTCACACACCCATGTGCCAGGCCGTATGAAAACTGGAGGGTATACTGACTTATGTCACACGGCCAAGTCATACACCTGTGTCCTGGGTCGTGTGGAGCTACTGACTTGGTTTCTAATTAAGTGCTAGGGACACACGGCCGTGTCACCTAACTGTGTGTCATACACTGCTGAGACATAAGCCCGTGTCTTTGCCTGTGTGGACAAAAATAGGCTATTTTCCAAGCCATCTTTCTCACCCAAACTTGCAATCACCTGCACATGCCAAATATCATATAAACATATCATCAATAGGCATTCAAACCAATCTCAACCAAGCCCAAATCATGCTATTCCAATACCAACATCCATAATGCTCACAACATCATAATTCGTCAATTCAAAACATACTAATATCACCTTCAAGAATTCACCAAATTGGTTACTTTCAAATATGCATTATTTTGCCTAATACTTAGCATGCTAATTCATTCTCAAATTCAACCATTTCCTACTTTCATTACCAATTCTCAATAAGGCATTCACAAAGAAAAAAAAAACCACATAACAAAAGGCCATTTATACATGTATATATAACCAAGTATACCAAAATGAGCCAAATCACATGGCTATACACCTAACCAAAACTTACATCACTTACAAGCTAAATAAATTGGCTAAATACATTACCAACATATAGGCCATATTAACCACAACACCTAACATGCCATATAACCAAATACGCAAGTTCAAAAGTACCAAAATGATGGTTGAATAGTGTGATGAGATCTCCGACAACTCCCAATCCGAGCGAGCTTTGAAATCACTATAAAACACGGAAAAGTAAACAGAGTAAGCTATAAAGCTTAGTAAGCTCGTATGGTTAATAATTATAACTTACCATTCATTCACAATTTAAGTAATATAAACATAATATGCTACAAATTAATTTAATCACAAGGCTAACATATATTCATTCACATAGTTAATCATGAAACTCACAAATTTTATGACTTCATTTGCTTATATGATTTACGTACATACCTGTACTGATACGTATCAATCTCTTATCCTTTTATATCCTTAATATACCCATTGAACCATTTGGAATAGTATCAAATACTCGGGAATCTCACACCCTAAGTGTCAATACATGGTCGAAACCATCTCAATATCATATCTCATATGCAAATGCTCATCTCGAGCTATCATCGGGTTTCCTTACACAAGATGATGGTCAAGACATAGCTACACGGTGCCACTCACACAAGCTGACAAGTAACTGCAACACATGTCAAAAAACTCAGCCACCATAGAAAGTACGGACCAGCACCCAAAACACAATAACCTCTAATGACATGTCATTTGTATCCTATCTATTCCTAAGGTTCAACTAGGATTTCACACGTCGGTAAATCTTTGTGAACATTTTTGTAAAGTCACATTCATCAATAATGCAATTATAAAACATTTAAAGCACAATTACATTACTGCTTATTAACATACAAACTTACCTCGATCACAAAAACGACGTTATAGGATTATCTATTCCAAAACTTTATCTTTCCCTCGATCTAGTTCCGTACGAGGCTTAACTTGATCTAAATAATCAAATTCAATCCATTTAGTATACATTCTATTCAATTCAGCTCAAAGTACATTTTTTGCAAATTTACACTTTTACCCTTAATATTTCAACTTCTTTATAGTTTAGTCCCTAGCTCATAAAAATGAAAATTCATGCAATTTAACCCACATCCATGCTAGCCGAATTATATATGTACACATAGAAGCCCATATTTTTCATTATTTCACACATTTTTCACATAATTTTCACATTTTTCAATTTAATCCCTAATTTGCAATTTCATTCAAAATCACTTAACAAATGTTGTTTATCTAACAACAACTATTTATTTTCTACCATCAAACATCAAAATACACATATATTCATCAATGATAAAACCCTAGACCTTTAACAATTTTGCAAATTAGTCCTTGAGCTAGCTATATTAAGCTACAACGACCTCAAAAACATAAAAATCATTAAAAATAAGCAAAATTGCACTTACATGCATGAAAATTAGCTTGATAGAATCTAAGCTCTCCTCCTATGGTGAATTTCGGCTGAACTTTGATGAAATGAAGAAGATAACACCTTTATTTTTAATTAATTTTACTTTTATTTACTAATTTACTTAATTAACCTTAACATTTAACCTTTAAAGTCCATTAATAAGTTTCCATATTTGTCCACTAATATTACTAGTGGTCTAACTACCACATAAAGACATCCAATTTAAAGTTCCATAGCTATTATACACCTTTAGCTATTAGAACACAATTTTTACACTTTACGTGATTTAGTCCTTTTTTTTCAAATTAAGCATGCAAATGTTAAAATTTCTTAACAAAATTTTTATACTATCATACTGTAGACCTCAAAATAATAATAAAATAAATATTTTGACCTCGGATTTGTGATCCCAAAATTATTTTTCTGATTTCACTAAAAACGGGCTGTTACAGGGCTGTCAGGCGATGTTGTGGCTAAGGAGTTGGGAGTTGCGGCACTAGGTGATTTGGTGGGTTTTGGATGCTAGGTTTTATTGAGGGATGAGTGAAAAAAATGGAAAAGGTGGGTGAAATTTGTAATGAGAGGAGTAGGAGTTTAATTAGAATTCTTAGAACAATTTAATACTTAAAATATTCTAAGTTCTAATTCTACATAGAGTTAACAACAATTAATAATTAATATAATGCATATTAAATTGTTATTTTCTATTAATTTATTAAAGATAAATACTTTTTAAATAAAATATGATCAAATTTAAACTAATCCTAATTCTATGCAAAGTTGATAATAATTAATATATATATTATAATTGATATAATTATATATTAATGATTATCATTTTATTTATTAAATTAAAAACATTTATTCTAAATGCCTTTTGAAAATATTTACAAAAAGAGACATCAAATTTTTAGTATTTACAAAAAGAGCAACCAAATTTTGAAAATAATTCAATTAAGTACCTATACTTAAAGAAAATTTGAAATTGAGTTGCAATTTAAAACTTGGATCAAAATTGACCCTTTTATTTGAAAAACTAAAAAATTATTTTTCCTTTTAGGGAATAATTTCTCGGAAAATTATGTTAAAATCAATTCCCAGGAAAGATTAGAGGGGTCACAAGCGGTCCCACTTAAGTTCCAATCTCCTAGACAAAATTTATTTAAACATACCGAAAATATATCCTAAATCATTTATTTAAAAAGGAAAACAAGAAAAATTAATCATCTGATAAAATGAACGAGATTTGATCCCGTTCAATTTTATCTCCCCAGTAATGTTTTAAACGCTAAGCATTAACTTGAAAATTACCTCCCTTACTTTAAAGTTCGACAACTCCGTATAGATAAACTCGGTGAATAGTAAATAGACCGGACCAATATCATTTTAACTTACCTGGAAAGAACCTTAATCTGGAATTTAATAACAAGACTTGCTGACCTGCTTCAAATTCTTTAACTCAAATGTGCTTGTCGTGCCATTTCTTAATTTTTTTTTGAGTAATTTAGCATTTTCGTATGAGAACATTCGAAATTCTTCTAACTCGTTGAGTTGGAGCATCCGTTTCTCTTTAGTAAGGTTAAGATCCAAATTGAGTTGTTGAAGAGCCCAGTAAGCTTTATGCTCTAACTCCAAGGGCAGATGACAGGCTTTTCCAAAGACCAACCTATAGGGTGACATCTCTAAAGTGTCTTCTGCTATCCTATAGGCCCATAAAGCATCATCCAGTCTTTTGTATCAATCTCGTCGATTCGGGCAAACTACCTTCTCGAGTATGCCTTTGATCTCTTTGTTTGCCAGTTTAGCTTGCCCATTCGTCTGCGGGTGGTAAGCTATGGCAACCTTATGCTTCACTCCATGTTTGTCAAGTAACCATTTCAACCACTTGTTTACAAAATGGGACCCTTCATCATTGATGATGGCTCTTGGGGTTCTAAACCTTGTGAACACATGCTTCTGCAAAAACTTCATCACAACCTTAGCATAATTTTTCAGATATGCCTCAGCCTCAACCAATTTAGACACGTAGTCTACTGCTACCAATATGTACTTGTGACCAAAAGACGGAGGAAAAGGAACTAGAAATTCAATACTCCAAACATCGAATAATTATACCTCAATGATGTTTTTTTGAGGCATCTCATTTCTGTTGGTGACGTTTCCAACCCTTTGGCATCGATCACAACTCCTTACGTAAGCAAACGCGTCTTTAAATAGTGTTGGCCAAAAGAATCTGGCTTGCAATACTTTGGCTACAGTACGTGTACCTCCGAAGTGTCCCCCACTCGGAGCTAAGTGGCAATGATATAGAGTCTTATGTACTTCATATTTTACCACGTATCTCCTGATCATTTGATCTGCACACTTTTTAAACAAGTATGGCTCTTCCCAGAAATAATACTTCACATCATGAAGGAACTTTTTCTTTTGATTATACGTCAAATCAATCAGCATCAAACCACAAGCTAAATAGTTAGCAATATCAGCAAACTAAGGGATATTATGGACATGGTTTACCTTTAGTGTATGTTCATCTAGAAATGTCTCATGGATGGGTATAAGTAGAGAATTCCCTTCTTGCGGCTCCAGTCTGGACAAGTGGTCTGCTACTTGGTTTTCTACTCCCTTTCAATCTTAGATTTCTAGATCAAACTCTTGAAGTGGAAGTACCCATCGGATCAGTCTCGGCTTAGTATCTTTCTTGGCAAGTAAGTACTTAATTGTCGAGTGGTCTGTATAGACAGTCACCTTGGTACCTACAAGATAATATCGAAACTTGTTAAAAGCAAATACAATAGCAAGTAACTCTTTTTTTGTTACCGTATAATTTAGTTGAGCTCCTGTCAGAGTTCAACTTGTGTAGTAGATGGGATGAAAAAATTTATTCCTTCGCTAGCCCATGACAGCTCCTATCGTGAAGTCACTTGCATCACACATCAATTCAAATGGAAAATCTCAGTCTGATGTGACGATTATGGGTGCCAAAACTAACTGAATCTTTAAATCTTTAAAAGCTCTTTAGCACTCCTCATCAAATTTAAACGTCATGTCCTTCTCTAATAATTCGCATAAAGGTTTAGCAATTTTGGAGAAGTCCTTAATAAATCTTCGATAGAAACCGGCGTGGCCCAAAAAGCTCCTAACACCCTTTACAGATGTTGAAGGTGGGAGTTTCTCAATAACGTCTACCTTTACTCTATCTACCTTGATTCCATGTCTCGTTATCTGATGCTCTAGAACAATTCCTTCTCGTACCATGAAATGACACTTTTCCCAGTTAAGTACAATGTTTGTTTCTTCGTATCTCCTTAGTACCTTGGCTAGATTGGCTAGACATCATCATATGCATCTCCGAATACTGAAAAATCATCCATAAAGACTTCCAAGTATTTTTCAACCATATCAGTAAAAATAGGCATTAGACATCTTTAAAATGTAGCAAGTGCATTACATAAACCAAATGACATGCGTCTAAATGCAAATGTACCGTATGGGCAGGTGAATGTTGTCATGTGTTCATCTTCCGGTGCTACTGTAATCTAATTATACATCGAGTATCCATTGAGAAAATAGTAATAATCTCACCCCGCAAGTCTATCTAGCATCTAGTCCAAAAACGGCAAAGAAAAGTGATCTTTCCTTGTAACAACCAAATTTTTCAGTGCTGTCGGAAACAGTGATTCGAGATCACTAAATTTGACGAGTAATTTTAGAAATTTTAACAAATAATAATTATAGGCCAAGCGTGAACTTAAAAGAATTGTTTTTAATTAGTGAATTTTGCGATTTTAAAAGAATTAATCAGGTAAATCGAGTGGAAAATGAGGTATCGAGACCTCGAATTCATAAACCGAGCCATAAATATTTTTATAAATATTTATGGAATGTTATTAAGTTAGTATTAAAGTTTCGTTAGAAAATTTTAATGTTTGGTTAGTCAATTAATTAAAAAGGACTAAATTGAAAATAGTGAGAAATTTATTAAATTGTGATTAAATAGTTTAAGTGATTAAAAAGGAGGGATTTAAAAGGAAATTAGACCCAAATTGTATGGGCTGGACGGTTGGGCAAGAAAATCAGCAAAAAAGACAAGGAGAAACAAGGGCAAAATGAGAAATTTTACAAATTAAACATATAAAACAAGACAAAATTGAAAAATCTAGAGATATCATCATTTTTCTTCAGCAAAAACGCCATGCGAGGTCTGAAAGCTGCTGGTTTTTCATACTTTGACATATGTGAGTTCAATTCTAACCCTTTTCTTTGAGATTTTTATGTTTTTGTGACTTTTACAAATAGGTCCAAGTGTTTAATTCATTAGTTTTTTATTTTATGGACAAAATTAAAAGCTATCACTGATAAGTGTTGGCTGTTTATGATGAAATAAAATGAATTTTAAGCTTTGATTTTGTTGTTTGATGATTTTATCAAGTAAATTCAATTGAAATTGATTTTAGGACCTAATTGTGAAAAAGTTGTGAATTAAGGTTTAGTGTTAAAATTCTGATTTTCAAAGGTTGTGTAATAGTTTAGAATGGTGGAATAAAATGTTAATTGAGAAAAATTAGCTTAATAGATGGGCTAATTGAGTAAGGACTAAATTGTATGACCTGTGAAATTTAGAGAAAAAATGGTAATAAACATCTTGAACTAAAACAACTTTGGACAGCAGCAGTAGGTTAACTTTGAAAAATCACCATAAGTTGTAAAAATCGAATTATAGAATGAATAATATATGACATTAAATCCTATTGAGTCTAGTTTCTCATAGAAGAAGCGGTGTAAGCAATTGAATTGTAAATTATGAGATATAATGAATTTTGTGAGACAAGATCAGAATGAATTCGGGTTTTTCTGTTTTGAATTTGTAAAATCACCAAAAATTGGATAAAATTAATTAGAGGCTCAAATTTATATGCTTAGAATCCTTAATGAGTCTATTTTCAATAGAAATCAATGAGAACATTATCTGAGTTTTGTACTGTGATATAATTAATTTTTAGTGAAGAGAGGTCAGAACTGTCAGACAGTGAAACAGGGGAAATTTAAATGAATAAACTGTACTAATTGGCTAAACCAAAAATTCTAAAAATTTTATGGTGGAATGATATGTGAGTCTAGTTTCAGGGAAAATTTACAGATCTTAATTTGGAGCTCTGTAGCTCAAATTATAAATAATTGAGTGACTATGACTCGTGTGAACAGCTTGATGTGAGCATTAATAAGTAAATTGTGAAATCGTACTTACAAGAATGTTATATACGTTAAGGATGTGGAATGGAGAGGAGGAGGAGAAAAATAAATGATATATGTTTATAAGAAAACAGTATGAGAATGATATATATCATGACATGTATATATACGACTAGTTTCAATATGATGTTTGTTGGGTATGAAGTTGGATTGAAATGTCTAAGGCAAGTATTTTATTCTGCGCGTCTAAAATATGGTATTTATAAAGATATGATCTAGCTTTAAATATGAATGCTTGATGATTAAGCTGAAAATATTTGGCAAGATGGTAATCATGGTATAAAAGTATAAGTGGTACCATAATAGACAAGGTAAAATGAGTATGAGAGACACATGTATGATGACATACAAATTCTATGTTTGTAGTTTAATTTAGAATGTTTAATCATTAAATGAATACTACGTTATGTGCTTTTGATTTTGTATAAGTGTGTAAGAGATTAAGGTTGACCAAGGCTTGGAAAATAGCTTAGATATTGACCATACAGGTAGAGACACGGCCGTGTGTCTCAACCGTATATGGAACACGACTTTAGGACACGGGCGTGCAATGTGGCCGTGTGCCCCTAAAATTGATGATGATGTCATAAACAGAAAGCTCCATGGACAAGGGACACGGGCGTGTCCCAAGCCACACGGGCGTGTGGAATCCACACAGCCTAATCACACGGGCGTGTGGGTACTGTTCACAAGTAAAATTTTTTTTAAAAAAATAATAATAAAATTAAGCAAAAAATTTTATGAGAAATCAGTTGAGTTTCGACTTGATTTTAATGTTCATGTTGGGCTTCGAGGGCTCAAATAAAGGTCGTTATATATATATATGATATCAGAAAGTGAATAGTAATGTTTTGATTAATCTGTAAATGTTCTGTATGTACTGGTAACACTCTGTAACCCTGTTTCTACGACGGATACGGGTTAGGGGTGTTACATTCCTAGTCATTTTGTTTAGCTTTTGGTAATCGATGCAAATTCTCCATCCCGTAACCGTTCTAGTCGGTACCAACTCGTTATTCTCATTCTCAACGACTGTAATACTTCATTACTTTGGTACGTACTAGACCGGACTTACCCATGAACTGTATGAGATAGGGTAAATTATATCTGCATCTAAGCAATTGATGATTTCCTTTTTTACCATGTCTTTTATGATAGGGTTCAGTCTTTGTTGTCCATCAATTGTCCCTTTTTGTGTATGTATACAGACAGAATAATACCACGAATATCGGCTATGGTCCATCATATAGCCTTCTTGAATTGTTTCAATACTAGGATGAGTTTCTCTTCTTGCTCAATAGTTAATTTCGCTGAAACAATCATAGGAAAAGTAGAAGCGTTACCTAAATAAACATATTTTAAATGTGAAGGAAGTACCTTGAGTTCTAATTTAGGTGGCTCCTCGATTGACGCTTTCGGTTGGGCATAATCCCTATTCTCTAACTCCAAAGATTCAAAGCAAGATTGTGAATTAAATCCCCTTAATTAGCTTCTAGAAAAGCTAAGTATTCATCATTCTCTTCATCATTTGGAGGGCCCGATGTCAAAATTTGTTTCAATGGATCCTCAACATAGTTGAGTTCTTTTTCCACGATTAATTCCTCTAAATAAAAAACTGCAGAACAATCATCAATTGTGTCAGGAAATCGCATAGGCTTAAAAACATTAAATGTTACCTGATCGTCCTGAACACGCATAGTAAGCTTGCCCTTTTGCACATCAATAAGGGTCCTTCCAATTGCTAGGAAAGGCCTTCCTAGGATGATTTGCACTTCTTTGAAAGTCTAGAACCACAAAGTCAGCATGAAAAATAAATTTGTCTACACGTACCAATACGTCCTTGATTTTTCCTTTTGGATATTCTAAGGATCAATTTGCTAATTAAAGTGTAACCGTAGTAGGTCTAACTTCACCTATCCCCAACTTTCTAAATATTGACATGAGCATCAAGTTGATACTCGCACCCAAGTCACATAGTGCCTTACCATAATATGTTGCTCTAATGTTGCAAGGTATGGTAAAACATCCAGGATCCTTCAAATTTTGGGGTAGTTTGTCTTGAAGATATGCACTGCATTCCTTTGTTATTGCCATCATCTCAAATTTTCCATGTCTTCATTTTTTAGACAAGATATCCTTCATGAATTTGATGTAGCTCAGCATTTGTTCAAGTGCTTCTGTCGAGACCATTTTTAAAATCGAGTTTTGGAAAATGGGAATCGACTTTTAAAAAAAACGAAAACGGGAGTCGCCACCAATCTTTTTAGGTGCGATTGGATCACCTTTAAAACATTTTGTTTTAAAATCATTAGTTTTGGTCTACGAAATCAGAAAACAGGTTCGGGAGCTGGTTACATACGAGGAAGGGTTAGCACCCTCATAACGCCCAAAAATTGGTACCTAATTGATTATCAAGTGTCTTTAATGTCGGAAATTCAAAATTTTTAAGATATAATCCTCTTTAAAATATTTTGATTTTGAAAATTGGGGTTCACTCGTATCAAAGTATGGACACTAAGTTAGCTTTTTAGAAATCCCTATCTCGAAATAACAAAACGCTACATCCAGTAAGTTAGGACATATTGCTTTGCAATTTCAAGACAGTTACTCACATTTTGAAAACCTTTAAAAACTTAGAAGGGTACTTGATTATTCGAACTCAATGAGAAAAGCCGCAACCCAATAAGTTAGGGCACTACTTTCTCAAAATTTCCAAACACCAAGCATTGCCTTTATATTTTTTTGAAAACTTTGGAGCCTTGTTTTTTAAAAATGATGCGTGGGGAATTGTATTGTATTATAAATCATACATAGTAACATATTATTGTAATAGGTAAATAGTAGATGCATTTAAACAAAATGATGGCAATAATATAAAGATCGTGCATTAGATACATACATATAAAGATAATATATATATAGCAAATATTAACAATATGCGTACAAAGATATTCATATAGCATGTATTGAGAATGAATAAACAAAACATACAAACATACAAAGTAATAATTAAATAATGCATGATATCCAAAAAGGTAATAATTAAATAATACATGACATACAAAAAAAGAGTAATACAATATCAATGTACATGTTCATGAAATGTAATATCAAATAATAAATATAAAATAACATATAACACATTATATATGCAATATATGTATAAAAAAATGAAATGAATTATTGTTAACAAAATATACATATAATACAAATAAAGACATAATATTTAATAATAATCTTGAAATAGTATTTGCTATACAATATATAAAACATAATTACAAAATATTTATAAAAGAATAATAATTATATATAAAATATATTGGGTTTAAAAAATATAAAATAAAAGTATGTAAAAGAATTTATAAAATAACACATAATGTCAAAATATCATTTTAAAATAATACATAATAAATAAATAATTAATAATTTAATATGTGTACAATATGAGTTAAAAATATAATTTAATTTACCAATTTTAAAATTTTCAATAATATAATGAATAATATAAACATAAATAATATAATAGATAATATGTGATATATATAACATATAAAAAAATAAGTAATATAAAATAAAAATAAAAATACAATAAATGTTATATAACAAAATATAATTTAAATATATAGGAAATAAGAAATAGATATAATATAAAATAACGAAAATATATATGTAAGAACAATATATATAAATAATTAATAAATATATAATACAAGTAAAATATAATAATAATAAAAAATAATGATGTAAAATAATAATAATTTGTGAAAAATAATATATAATAAATAATAATATATATAATAAAATAATCTTATAATGTATAATATAAATGTAAGGTAAAAAATAAAACAAATAACAATATATAAGAATATATATATAGAATAATAAATATAAATATAGGGCTAAATTTAAAGTTCAGCAAAATTACAGGGCAAATTTAAAAGAAATAAAACTGAATTAAGGCCCTAATTAAAACGCGCGTAAAGCAAAAGGGACTCATTGGGCAAATTGTCCTATTCCCAAAACGGCGACGTTTCCCAGAATGTAATTTAACAACCGTTGGGACTAATTGAAACGATTGTAAAATATTAGGGCCAAATTAAAAATATAATAACACGTAATTATAAATTAAAAGAGGTGGAAGAACCAATTGGGTAATTAACCCAATTCTAAAAAATCACGCGGATCCTACCCGGGTAATCGGGTCAATGCGCAGATCCTAGGGGGTTTAAAACGTCGTCGTTTCGTCAAGGCTATATAAGCCAACTTCTTAGTTTTAAAATCATTTAGAAACCTGGTTCTAAAAAAAAATCAAAGAAATCCTCTGAAATGGTTCCCCGGTCCTCTGAGCTCTGGCCCTAGGCCAATTTGCTCTGTTCATCGGACCTCTGCGTTCAGATCCACACACCGTCACTGACTCCGCCACACACCACGGTCGGAACCTGAAAAGCTTCGCTTTTCAGGGCGATTCTTAAGGTATTTTCTTCCTCTGTCTATTTAATATATTACATATCGATTGTTTGCAATAAAAAATGAAATAAAAACAGAAAAAGAGTAATGAGTCACCTTCGTTTCTCTCGAAATCCTTCTGGTATATTATTCAAAAAATACTCGATGTACAATATATTTTTGTGGTGTATTTTTTCTTATGACTCTGTGTTTTTATCTTTGTATCTCCCTGTCTGTTTTTTCTTTTCTTTTCCTCTTTTTTTCCCTCTCCTCAATCCCCTTTTACAGAAAGGTTTTATAGCCTTAGGCTATTATGTTTTAGGAAAGAAATCCAAGATTTCTTTCCATATTTGCCTTGGTTTTCTGTCTTTGTTTCCTCTTTTGTTCGCAGGTAATCCACGAAAATCTCACTGGATCACTGATGTCTGCGTGCTGATGGAGCCAACGCCGGATTCTGGCGTGTCTTGCGCGTTGATGGTGGCGCGATGTACGACGGCAGAGTGAGAAATCACGGCGTGCTTGGTGGCGATGATTGAGATGAAAGGCCACATCGTTTGAAATGCCCGAAGCTTTTAGAAATTCCTTGCGGCGTGAGGAGAGGGCTGAGGTTTCTAACCCTAGCCGAATGCTTCTAAATTGTGGGCCTCTGAGAGTTTGGGTCAATTGCGCCACTTTAGTTCTGGGCTAGGTAGGGTGTAATGGGTATCGGGTAATTAGCTGGGTTATGGGTTGGTAGGCTGGTTGGGTTTTAACTTTTGGGCTCTGTAACCTGGACCTTTAATGGACTGTTTAAAATAAATATTTATTTATTTTCTATTTTTGGTTTTATTTATTTAAGCATGGACCTGGGTAGATTTGGACTATTACAGCTTCAATCAACGGGATGTTGATATGAAGTTGCTTGAGTACGTCTAGGACCTTCTTGAATTGAATTTCCTGCTTCTGCTTCTGAAGTCTTTGAGGGTAAGGTGGTGGAGGCTTCTTTATTGGAACTGGTTGATTCATCTTCTGTGGCAATTTTGCATCTAACGAACTTGTTAGTTTATTAGAATTAGCTGGTTCAGAAGTTGCCTTACTAGATTTTGTAGATTCAGGTTCTCGTGAAACTAGAATTTCAACACTCGGTTGAACTTCCTCTAAGCCTTGTGCATCAGCTGGCTCCTTTTCAACTTCGACGGTGTTGGGCTCTAATGTCTTTTTGCTCTTTAATGTCAATGCTTTACAATGCTCCTTCCCTGGATTCCTCATATTCTCAATATCACTAGGTAAAGCACCTTGTGGTCGGTTTCTAAGTTCAGTTGCAAGCTAGTCCATTTGATTCTCCAAATTTCTTAGAGTGGCATCATTTTTTGCCATGTATGCCTTCAGTAGGTTCTCTAAACTATTGGATGATTCAGCTTGGGTTGGTTTCTGAACTTGTTGGGAAACCAAATGGCTGGGTCAGTCTAGGTTAGGCATAAGTGTTACTAGTTCCAGCCCCTTGGTTGCTCTAAGAAAAATTCAGGTGGTTTCGCCACGATGGGTTATAGAAATTGGATTGCAGTCCTTGCCTTCCTCGATTTTTGTTTTGGTTACCTATGTAATACACAGATTCTGGGTTCGATGGGCATTCTTCAAACAAATGTCCTTTTCCACAATAGATACAGGCTACATTTTCAAATTGATTCGGTGGCTGTGCTACAAAACTATTAAACCCATTAGTGGTAAAATTTTTAAGCATTGAGGATATTGAGGATACCTGATATGTGAGTGAAGTAAGAGCGTCTACTTCATGTATTTCAGTAACTTATCTTCCTAACACCTCTTGATTGCTTGGCCATTGATAATTGTTGCTGGCAATCCTCTCAATGATTTCATAAGCCTCATTATAAGACTTAGAAAGAAGAACACCATTAGTAGAAGCGTCCACTACCATCCTCGTGTCGGCATTGAGACCATTATAAAACGTCTCAAGTTGGATGCAATGTGGGATTCCGTGATGAGGACACTTCCGTAATAGTTCTTTCTACCTTTCCCATGCCTCATACAAGGATTCATCATCCATTTGCTGGAAAGCAGTGATCTCGTTCCTTAGCTTAGCATTCTTGCTAGGTAGAAAATACTTCATGAGGAATCTTTCTGCTAACTCTTGCCATGTGGAAATTGAATTTGGTGGCAATAAGTTTAACCAGGCTTGAGCTCTGTCCCTTAGCAAAAATGGGAATATCTTCAATCGTAATGCATCTTCGGGTGCTCCAACTAACTTGAAAGAATTGTTCACCTCCATAAACAGTCTTAAGTGAAGATGAGGATTTTCGGTAGGCATTCCACTGAATTGGCCCACTGTTTATAGCATCTGGAACGTGACTGGCTTCAGTTCAAATTTTTGTGCTTCGATTTCGGGTCTCCTAATACCCAGATTAAGATCATGAAACACTAGCACGACATATTGTCTTAGAGTTCTATCCCTATCATCAGTTATAAGGATAGGATTTTGAGCAGGTCTACTCTGTTTTCTTGATTCAAATTTTCAAGGTTCATCTCTTCGGTCTTTCTCTGACTTGCTTGTCTTCTTCGCTATCAAAAAATTCGTTCAATTTTAGGGTCTACAGGGAGTAAATCGATAATCCAATCAATACTCATAAACACCTGAAATAATCACAGAAAGTTAATTAAGTTAAAATTAAACAGAAAAATAAACCAAAATGCAAAACTAACAAATTCACAAATAATGACTTTTTTAAAATAGTCCCCGGTAACGGCGCCAAAAACTTGGAATGACGAAAATGTGCAAGTGTACACAATCGTAACAAGTAATAAAGTGACAAGTAAATGTCGAGTTATCATCTCCATACGGACTGTGAAAAGAATTATTTATGAATGCAATTAAAAACACTTTGGTGAAGAAAAATATTTTGATTTGAGGAGGTGATTAAAAACTAAGATTTTTAAGTAAAATAAATAAAAAGAAAATAAAAGTTCCAATGCATGATTTCAAAAGATGATTTTAATTAAGATGACATAATTGTGCTAGATTAATTACATTTCTTAACTTAGAATTGTTAAACTCATGTTCATGTTGTTACGAATAAATTCTCGGCAACTCGGTAATTTGCTAACTTATGAACATACTCACCTACCAAAATCCATTTATCTCTTGACTATATCTCTATGTCAATTCAACCAATTAAACAAATTTTAATAAGAAAATGTGTTAATGCACATACATACTTATGAAATCAAAATAATCTCTTGTACATATCTCTATGCCAATTCAAACAATTAATTCAATCTCATAAGCACATAAAAGATCATGCGACGTAACAATGTATTTCTACCTTGAAACAGTTTAATCACAGTAATCTTGCAAGTTATGCAAGGCTAATGTATCGTTAGATACCGTTGCTAATTTAACCCTCAGCTACATTAGATGATTAAACATACACTGATTAAGTATCGTGTCAATTAATTAAAATTTCAATCTGTTTAAATAATTAATTCATTAGTTACCTTACAATTGTAATGTAAGAATAACTTAGTCATGGTTTTACTTAATCAAACATCTTACCGAGGCCTATAACAACACAAACACAATTTTAATAACTCAAGTAGACGAAATGCAATCAACCTAACACGAATTAAATTTAAGCCATATTAATTAAACTAAACATATCAACATCACAAACATTCATAAACATGATCATCATAACAACAACAAAATTAAACGGATAGGGAACAAGAATTAAATCCGGTATTTCCTCCGTGGCTTGACTAGTTTGCTCCACTCTTCCTTCTCCTCTTGTTCTTGTCGAACCAAGGCTTCTATGAACACTTGAATGGTGCTCCAAATGGTGGTTGATTTACTCTTTTTCAAGAGGTGAAATGGGCAAGGGAATAGGGGAAGGAAATGAAGAAAAATGGAAGGGAATGAAGAGAGAAAAATGTGAAAGAAGTGAAAAGATGAGAAAAGTTGAGATGTGTTAGAAGTGAGCAGCAAAGGAGGGTATTTATAGGTTGAGATGGCTGTTAAAATTAGCCAAAACCAGCAGCCATAGAGTCCCCCCATGGTCAGCCACACATGTGGCACGTTTGAAGAATTCAAACTTGCTATTTTAAGGTAGGGGAAAATCTATAAAGGCACAAATAGCACTGGGCGTAGTTATTACTTTGGATTTATCCGATGGGGCACTGGGTGCCAAACTAGTGTGTTGGTTGGATCCATGTATCTGTCCGAGTCTGAGTCGTGTTAATAGGGGTACTTAAATAATAAAATTCTATTATCGATATTGAAATGGCAAAATATGTGAATTGGAAATGGAAAAGTGGATCGATATATGAATGGTGAAAATGTTGTGATCATAAATGAGATATACGAGTAATGTACTCATGGATTTAATATAGTTGGTTTATGCCATTGTTAAAATGAGTTGTTGAATGATCTATGAAAAGCTATTTTTATAGCAATTGATATTAATTGAGTTATATGTTAAACCAACTAACGGAAGAATATTTGTAAAGTTGAGAAAATCATGAAATAATTTGGTATTATGCATGGAGTTGAGATGGTGATAAATTACAATTGCTTGTTAGATAGTAATGCGATTATACAATTCAAATTGAGCATTCATGTATCCTTATTTCTTTAAATGCTTGGATTATAGAAATATCACTGAGTTTTACTCAGTGTATGGTATTATTTTCTGTGCACAGGTTAGGTACTTCTCTTTTGATCGTCGACTCAGTATCCAACAATGATCCGGATCTCAAATGTGGTGATGTTTACCTTTTGTGATCCCATGTACCTAGGATGCCTTAATTGATAGTTATTTCATGAATGGATTGTAAATGAAGTTATAAGCATAATGTTGGTTTGATTATATAAATATATGTTTGTGTTTGAAGCCATAAATTGACATGTTCTTTTGGAACCATTGCTTGTAATGTGTATGTGAATTTAAGTTTGATGTTTTATGTAGATATAAGCTAGGAAAAATTGATTAATTTTAGCATGCTTAAAACTTTAATTTGAATGATCCATAGATGATATGTTTTGATAATATAACATGTGGTACCAATGAGGGTACAGTGGTTAGGCATATTAGGTAATGAATTTGGTGTATTTTAGGCATGTTTAATTGTGTTTTGAATAGGTTAAACGATTGGTGGTTGAGGTGTTTAGTGCCCTAGTAAGTAGGAAATGGTAAACTTGAGTTTTAAGGTAATTTTGGGTGTACACGGCATGGCCACAGGGGCATGTGTCAAACACAGACAACACACATGGACGTGTGACCCAAGTCAAAGAGTTACACGGCCTGTCCACACGGGTGTGTGACCCCTGCAGTTGAAATTTTTCTAACTTTTTCCTAAATTTTTCAAATGATCCCGATTTAGTCCTGAATCAGTTCTAAAGTGATTTTAAGACCTCGAGGGCTTGAATAAGGGACGATATGCATGTTTAATGATGGGTTATGTTATGATTATTAAAATGAATGATTTTGGTTACGTTTACTCAATAATGCTTTGAAACCATATTACGGTGATGGATACGGATTAGGGGTGTTACATTTAGTAGTATTAGAGATTGCAGGTTTAGCCGATTTTCAGACTAAATCGAGCTCAGAATTGAGTCTAGAGGTACATGCCATAGTTGAGTTGAATTGAGTCAGGATTTGGATACTGATTATATTTGTTTTTGTTTTATAGTTGAAAATATCGGATGACTATAATAATGATGTTGATTAAGAGATGTATATCAGAGATGATGTCTCTAATGAATTAGATGGAACCGAATCAATAACACTGAGTGTTAATCCAGTTAGTACTCAACAACCTAACGTTAAGCGATGTGATATTGAGTGAGGCGGTTCCTCATAGTTACTTTGAACTATTACTGATGCTCTTCAGCGTGTTGCAAGAATTACATCCGCTACGGCTTCTGCACCTATTATTCGTCGAGCTCCAATAAAAAAGTTACGTAGATAAGGTGCAACTGAATTCTTAGGGTTGAAAGGAGTTGATCCTTTCGCAGTTGAGTTTGGATTAAATCCACTAAATGTATCTTGCAACAACTTGAATGCGACCCGTGTGAAAGTGTAATATGTGTTGTTTCTCTACTGCAAGGAGAAGCATATACCTAGTGGTAGTCAGTGACATGCCACGTATCCACAGATCGGGCTAATTGGGAATTCTTTCAAAAGAAATTTCAAAAGCAATATTTGGGCAAACTGTATATCGAAGATAGAAGACAAGAGTCTTTAATGCTTAAACAAGGTGAAATGTTTGTGGTTGATTATGAACTAGATTTTTCGTGACTTAGTAGGTACGTTGTTGAATTTGTGCCAACTGAAATTGAAAGTTGTAAGCTATTTTTGCGTGGTTTTCGCGATGAGCTTCGGGTGCTGTTAGTATCACATAGAATTACTGAGTTTTCTGAATTGGTTAAAACGAGAAGTTTAAAATTTGAGACATCTAGAGTATTGATAGTGGTGTCAAGTCCATTGAGACAATCTGTGTTAGTGGATTAGGTATGTAAAAGATGTCTGTTAGTGATACAGAACATAACCTTCCCTGTTGAGTTGTTGATAATGCCGTTTGGTGATTTTGATATAATTTTGGGCATGGATTGGCTTATGGAAAATGGAGTGATTCTGGATTACTATAAAAAGAAGTTTGTTGTTTAGAGTGAGGACGATGATATGATTGAAGTAAATGGTGTTAGAACAAGTGGTTCAACTCGTATCATTTCAGTAATTCGAGCTGATAAACTTCTCCATCAAGGCTGTGAAGCTTTTCTAGCCTATGTTATCAACTCGAATTTTGGAGATAGTCAGAGAAGTAAAATCTGAATTATTTGCGAATTCCCTGATGTATTTCTCTAGGAATTACTGAGATTACCACCAGATCGGGAGGTTGAGTTCACAATTGAAGTGTTTTTTGGTACAGCTCCAGTGTCAATGTCACCTTATCGTATGGCACCCACAAAATTAAAAGAATTAAAAGTGCAATTGCAAGATTTACTAGATCGCGACTTTATACACCCTAGTTTATTGCCTTGGGGAGCTCTAGTGCTTTTTATCAAAAAGAAGGATGACCCGATGCGGCTCTATATTGACTATCGGTACTTGAATAAGTTGACGATTAAGAATTAATACTCTCTACCTCCTATTGATGACTTATTTGATCAACTAAAAGGAGCTTCTATCTTTTCAAAGATTGATTTGAGATCAGGTTACTATCAGTTGAAAGTGAAAGATAGTGGCGTACCGAAGACGATGTTTCGTACGCGTTATGGTCATTACAAATTTTTAGTGATGCCTTTTTGACTGACGAACACTTCGACAACATTCATGGATCTCATGAACCATATTTTCCAACCATATTTGGATCAATTTGTAGTAGTATTTATTGATGACATCTTGATCTATTTGAAATCCGAATCCGAGCATGAGCAATACCTCAAAATTGTTTTACAAGTGTTATGAGAGAAACGGTTATATGGAAAGCTTAGCAAATGTGAATTCTAGTTATCAGAGGTTGTTTTTTTGGGTCATGTTATCTCGATAGATGGGATCAGAGTTGATTTAAAAAAGATCAAGGCAATTGTTTAGTGGAAAGCACCGAGAAATGTGTCAAAGGTTTACAAGTTTCTCGGACTAGCTATTATTACCAAAGATTTGTAAATGGATTTTCGAAGATAGCTTTGCTGATGACAAAGCTATTGTATAAGAATGTTCAATTCATTTGGGATGATCAATGCCAAGAATGTTTTGAGAAATTGAAACAAATGTTGACTGAAGTGCTGGTTTTGACTTAACCAGAATCGAGAAAGGATTTTGTGGTATATAGTGATGCTTTCTTGAACGGTCTTGGTTGTGTTTTAATGTAAGATATGAAAGTAATTGCTTATGCGTCTTGTCAACTAAAAATGATTGAACGCAATTATTTGGCGCATGATTTAGAGCTAGCCGCTGTGGTTTTGGCTTTAAAGATTAGGAGACACTACCTATACGATGAAAAGTGTCACATCTATACTGATCATAAAAGTCTTAAATACCTCCTATCTCAAAAGGAGTTGAATTTGAGACAACATCGTTGGGTCAAGCTTCTGAAAAATTTTGATTGCGTTATTGATGACCACCCTAGTAAAGCTAACATTGTAGCTGATGCGTTGAGTAGAAAAATAACAGTTTAATTGCGAGAAATGTTTGCTCAACTAAGTATCGATGACGATGGAAGCTTGTTGATTGAATTAAAGATAAACCAGTGATGTTTGATCGAATCAAGTCAGCGTAGTTAGATGAAAACAAGTTGATGAAGAAAAAAGAAATGGTTCAGAATGGCATATTAGAAACTCTCAGCATTGATGATTGTGATTGCTTGAGGTTTCACAATCGAATCAGTATTTTGAATGTTTTAGAACTAAAAGAGTTGATACTTCGCAAAGCTCATGATAGCCCTTTCACTTTGCATCTTGTATGAACGAAAATGTATCGCGATCTGCAAGAATCCTATTGGTTGCCAAGAATGAAAAGAGACATGGTTGCGTATGTGGCTAAATACTTAACTTGTCAGCAAGTTAAGGTAGAACATCAGATTTCTACCAGATTACTTCAGCCTATATATATTTCTGAGTGGAAATGGGACCGTATCACGATGGATTTTGTATCGGGGTTACCTTTATTATCAAGCAAGAAAAATTTTGTGTGGGTGATTGTCGATCGACTCACAAAATCGGCTCATTTCGTAGCGGTCAAGATTGATTGGTCACTCTAAAATCTTGCTGAGGTTTACATCCAGAAAATTGTGAGATTGCATGGTATTCCTATGTCGATAACCTCTGATCGAAATTCGCAGTTCACTTTGAGATTTTGTAAATAGTTGCACGAATCTCTTGGTATGCAACTTAATTTTAGCACAACTTTTCACCCACAGACAGACGAACAATCTGAATATGTTACTCAGATTTTGGAAGATATTTTTTTTACTTATGTTATTGATTTTGAATCAGGTTGGGAGCCTTACTTAACTTTAGCCGGATTCGTATACAACAATAGCTTTCAATCGAGTATTCAAATGGCTTCATACGAAGCTTTATACGGTCATAAGTGTCGAACACCTGTTTGCTAGATGGAATTAGGTGAAAAGAATGATTGGACCGGAGCTAATTTAAGAAACGAAAGATATTGTTCAGAAAATTCGAGATAGATTAAAGATAGCCTGTGATAGACAGAAATCTATGTGGATTTAAAACAATGAGATATTGAATTTTCTGTTGGAGATAAAATATTTCATAAAGTTTCACTTTGGAAGAAAATTTTGAGATTTGGCTGAAAAAGGAAGCTGAGTCCTCGTTTTATCATATCGTACGAGATTATTGAAAAAGTGGGACCAGTTACGTATCGTTTAGCTTTGCCTGCAGAGTTGCAGAAAATGCATGATGTTTTTCACGTTTCAATGCTTAGAAGGTATCGATCAGATCCATATAATATTATTTCGATAGAAGACATTGAGATTCAATCTGACTTGTCTTACGAAGAAGAACCGATTGAGATCTTAGATCTCGAGGAAAAGAATTGCGTAACAAGCAAGTTTCATTAATGAAAGTGCTATGGCGTAGTCATAGTGCCGAGGAAGCAACTTGGGAATCGGAAGAGATGATGAGATCTCAATATCCCCACCTCTTTTTAAGTAAATTTCAAGGACAAAATTTAATTGAGGGGAGAATTGTAACGACCTTATAGTCAAGGGTGTAGAAAAGTGCATTCTCGGGACTCTGTTCATGTAAATCGGTTGTAAAGTTAGTTGTGTAGTTAATTAAATTTTGGTTAAGTAAATTTGTATGAATTAAGAGCCATTATAGTAAAAGGACTAAATCGCATATAGGGTAAAAGTTGAATTATAGATTAAAAATTAATTAAGGGATTAAAGTAGTAAATATACCTTTATACTATGTAGTTGACGGCATTAATGGGGCATATATGTATATATATAATAGTTTAATATATATATATATATATAAGTTATATATTATAATTAATAAAATGAAATTGATGTGTGTATATATGTATTATATAATAATGATAATTATTATAATAAAACAAAACAAAAGAAAGCAAGAGAACATGCAAATTAAATAAGAAAGAAAAGAAAGAAAATAGGAGAAAGATGCACAGCTATAGGGACCTTAGGGTTCAAATTCAAAATTGGTTAGTCAATTTAGTCCATTTTCTTGTAATTTTTATATTTTTGGACTCCTAGTGTTAAGTACTACCAGACCCATGTCAAAATTTTAACATTGATTAAGATTTTAGATATTGTTATTATTGAATAGTTTTAGTATTAGTGATTTAATTGATAAAATTTTAAGTTACAAATGGAAAAGGATTAAATTGTAAAACAAATTGTAATTTTTGAGTAATAGGGACTAAATTGTGAAAAATTCAAAAAATTAGGGTTTTAATTGAAAATAAGGAGCTAAATTTAGCTTAAAGTTAAATTAGTATAAAAATATAGGATTAAATGTGAAGAATAAAAATTAGTCTCGATTAAGGTACTAAACTGGAATTTAAGCAAATATTGAGTAAAAATTGAAATATTTAATGTGAAATTGAATTGTGTTGTATTGATGTATTTTAATTGTTTTAATTCTGTAGCTAACGTCGTATCGAAATACTAGACTAAAAAGGGAAAGGATAAAATCGACGTCGAATTGCCTGGAATCCACAGTTTGTATTTCTATAAATCCAAACCTAGTTGTTAATTGTTGTATTTTAATTTAATGCATATGGTAAGTGGTTGAGGTGAGTATTTTGGAACTTTGATAATGAATAGAAATTATAGTTGATTGAAATGAATTGAATTGGTATATACATTATAAATGTATTGAATATTTGAATTGAAATGAATAAATGTGTAAATGTGATAATGTGGAAATATGAGAATTGGATATTGGTTGTATTTGAAAAGTGAAATGAAACCCTATTAACTATATCAGGCTGAGTCGAATATAAATGGCATGCCATAGGATAGGAAGAGTTTAGGGATTTCTTTGACTTTGAGTCAATGACGCACTGGGTGCCAATTTGCTTCGGTTTAACCGATGAGACACTAGGAGCCAATTTATATAGCGCTGCACATAGTTATTACTTTGGATTTATCCGAAGAGGCACTGGGTGCCAAACTTGTGTGTTGGTTGGATCCGTGTATCCATTCGAGTCCGAATCGTGTTAATAGGGGTAATTAAATAATAAATTTCTATTATCGATATTGAAATGGCAAAATATGTGAATTGGAAATGGAAAAGTGGATTGATATATGAATAGTGAAAATGATGTGATCATAAATGAGATATATGAGTAATGTATTCATGGATTGAATATAGTTGGTTTATGCCATTGTTGAAATGAATTTTTGAATGATATATAAAAAGCTTTTTCTGTAGCAAGTGATATTAATTGAGTTATATGTTAAACCAACTGATGGAAGAATATTTGTGAAGTTGAGAAAATAATGAAATAATGCGGTATTATGCATGAAATTGAGATGGTGATAAATTACAATTGCTTGTTAGATAGTAATGTGATTATACAATTCAAATTGAGCATTCATGCATCATGTTTTTAAATGTTCGAATTATAAAAATATCATTGAGTTTTACTTCGCGTACGGTTTTGTTTTCCGTGCACATGTTAGGTATTTCTCTTTTGATCACCGACTCAGCATCCAACAACAATCCTAATCTCAAATGTGGTAATGTTTACCTTGTGTGATCGCATGTACCTAGGATGTCTTAATTGATAGTTATTTTATGAATGGATTATAAATAGAGTTATAAGCATAATATTTGTCTGAGTATATAAACATATGTTTGTGTTTGAAGCCATAAATTGACATGTTATTTTGGAACCATTGCTTGTGATGTGTATGTGAATTTAAGTTTGATGTTTTAGGTAGGTATAATCTAGGCCAAATTGATTGATTTTAGCATGTTTAAAACTTTGATTTGAATGATGCTTGAATGATATGTTTTGATGATATAACATGTGGTACCAATGAGGGTACATTGGTTAGGCATATTAGGTGATAAATCTGGTGTATTTTGGGCATGTTTAATTGTGTTTTGAATAGGTTAAATGACTGGTAATTGATTTGTTTAGTGCCCAAGTAAGTAAGAAATGGTAAATTTGAATTTAAAGGTACTTTTGGATGCACACTGCCTGACCACACAAGCGTGTGTCACGCACGGGCAACACAAATGAGTGTGTGACCCAAGTTAGAGAGTTACATGGCTTGGCCACACAGGCGTGTGTCTCAGCCATGTGAGGCACACGGCCTGGCTACACGGGTGTGTGATCCCTACTGTTGAAATTTTTCTAACTTTTCCTAAATTTTTCAAATGTTTACGATTTAGTCCTGAATCATTTCTAAAGTGATTTTAAGGCCTCAAGGGCTTGAATAAGGGACGATAGGCCTTTTTAATGATGGGTTATGTTATGATTATTGAAATGTTTTGAAATGAATGATTTAGGTTATGTTTACTTGGTAATGCTTCGAAACTCTTTTTCGGCAACGGATACGGGTTATAGGTGTTACATAATGGCCTACATACTTCGAAAGAAACATAAATGAGAATTCTGTAGTAATAGATATTAGACTAATTAATATAGTTAATTCCTAACCAAGTAACCTTTCAACCTAATTGCTATAGTACTTCAGACAAACAGGGTGTACTATACCTTTGGCGATACTCATACCATACTTACCTATTTTTTCTTAAGACAACCTTTTTCTTTAAATAGAATAATAATCAAAAATAAAATCCTTACTTACTTACACAGCGGTTACAACACTCCCACACGTGTACGCCAAAAGAAACATTTAGGCAGATTACACTTCTCCAAACAGATTATTTCACTACTACATGCCTAAATCATGGATCTGCCACACCTGAGGTGTAACAGCATAAATGTTAAATCTCCCTAGCAAGAAAAGGTTTTTGCCCTGAAGAAGACCCAAGCAGGTGTCAAACCCAAAGATGAACATAGTAATTGTAACGGGGTAAGAATCCACCAAATTAGGATGAATCATCCGATAGATCGCCACTGTAGTACGTGGAATGCTAAACGCGGCCAAGAAATCTGTGGTGTTCCCAATAAGTAAATAGGGTGTTTTAAAAATTGCATTTCATTTCTTATCTCCTAAACTAGAGAATTTGTATGACATTACTAAATGGAATCTCACTAAGTTTGGATGAAATTATGTTTGAAGTGTATGATTGCAGGGTTAAGGGTTGACTCAAACATTGTGATGGGGACCAAGCCTCACTAACCAGACCCATGTAAAGGGTGGTAGCTATTTCATTCATGTAGAAGGGCACCCTTTTAAGGCCACGCCTCAAAGGAATAATTGAATATTACTGAAACAAAATCATAAGTCTTATTAAGTTGTAGTAACTATTTGGGACTCATAAGTTGAAATGCAACACCAACCTAGTACATGTATGGAATAGAAATTATTTCAATGTTAAATTGAGAATATATTATTATTTATGAAATTAAGTAACAGATGAGGGTATTTAATTTGTTATGGTTGCAAATAATCGAATAGGAACTTGTTAAGAAATAATGGGTAATTGTGGCATCCGGTACCCGAATCCGGTGATCGAGTTAGGTATGGGGTGTTACAATTCCACTGGTTCGTTGAGGCTCTGTTTGATCTACTTGATTGTTGTTTGCTCATATGTTGCTCATACAAGTGCATATATACATCATCATCCATGATTATGTTACTGAACTAATTGTTTGGGCCTCTATCATTCTCCGTCATAGCCCCATTGATTCATCGGATCTCCTTCCCTCTCGGATGTATACTCGTTTGGCTTGGGTGGGAGTTCTTCCGAATTGTAACACCCCTAACCCGTATCCGTCATCGAAATAGGGTTTCGGAGCATTACTAGAATTTACGAATCACCTAAAAAAATTTCAATTAAATACTTACCGAATCAGGGCATCATATAAATAAATATGTTACCATTCAATCAATGGTTTGGCACTTGTCTAAGCATCAACAACAACACTTGTTAGTGTACTTACACATATTTCATTTATCTATCTTTTTAATTATTTCTTTCATCTATTTTGTACATATATTTCCATATGACCAATTCTTGTAAACATTTCATAGAACCATTTCATAGAACCATTCATCATTTGATACATATTACCTGAATATCAATTGTTCAACTGATGTCATAGCATCTCCCATCTACGGTCTTATTTATCTTCGACATGATGCCATGGTGTTTTTCAACCATAGTCTTACTCATTTTCTGTCAGGTTGCCATGGTATCTTTCAACCATGGTCTTGTTCATTTCATGTTTCATTGCCATGGTATCTTTCAACCATGGTCTTACACATTTCATATCAGAAAGCACACTCCGCGAACCTCATCCTTACAATGGGATTACGATCCAGCTAAATCCTGTAATATAAACTCATAGAGTATTGTCGAGATTACAGTCCAGCTAAATCCTCGCAACGACAATTACTCTAATGAGCTTGGATCTGAATTACAGTCCAAAGCTAAATTCAGACCCTAATTCGGATTAACCGTCCGGGCTAAATCCATTTTCCACATATTCTTCGGGAGGGCTATATCAGGATAAGATCACCCGTCCGGGCTAGATCCTTTTTATCGTCAATTCCTTTTCAAAGATCCATCGAATTTTCCTTTCATTCAATCGGGATTTCTTCCCCTTTTTATCAATATGTCAGTGTTTCATAAATTTTCATATAATGAACATTCAAATCATATTCATATCAAAAACATGCATTTCAAGCATTTAAGAATATAATTCAAGTTACATGAACTTACCTCATTACTTGTTTGTGTTTATAATTTTATTAATCCAATATCTTTTCTTTTCCACGATCAAATCTCTTATTTGAGTCGTTCGGATCTTTATAAATAAATTTGATCATCATTTTCATTCATTTCATATTCTAATGTATTTAATTAATGCTCTAGGAAAAATTACCATTTTGCCCCTAAACTTTTATTTAATGACGATTTCATCCTTAGGGTCAGGAAAATAAAATTCTTGCAATTTAATCCTTATCTCCAGCTATTATTCTCATACATATTGATAACAGCCCATGAATTCTATAAGATATCAGAATTTTCCATAATTTCAACACTTTTCAATTTAATCCCTAAAAACATGTTTTTCCCCAATCTTGAACTAATTTAATAATTTCATTCAATTTTGTAATTTAAATAATAAAATAGTTCGTTTCATGCAATTTGGTCATTTCTGACTTTTTTACAAAATTACCCATAAAGTTTTACTTTTATTCAATTTAGTCCCTGAGCCTATAACATGCAAATTAGCCATGTTAGATGAATATTCTTACATATTTTCCTCCTCCTCCTCTCCATTCCACATCCTTAATGTATATAACACACTTATAAGTAATATTATCTATAATTTTTATTATTTACTTTTATGAATATTCAAGCTGTCCATCTGTGTCATAGTCACTAAATTATTTATATCTGGAGCTATAGAACTCCAAATTAATATCCGCTAATTTTTCCTGAAACTAGACTCATATATCTTCTTACCATAAAATTTTCAGAATTTTTGGTTTAGTCAATAAGTACAGTTTATTCTTTAAATTTATCCCTGTTCTACTGTCTGACAGTCCTAACCCTTCTTCACTAAAAATTAATTATCTCCTCGTACAGAATTCGAATGATGTTCCCGTTTATTTATCTTAAAAATAGACTCATTCAAGATTTTAAAAATATAAATTTAAGTCCATAATTATTTGTATCCAATTTTTGATGATTTTCAAAAGTCAGAACAGGGGAACCCGAAATCATTCTGATCTTGTCTCACAAAATTGATTATATCTCATGATTTACAATTCCATTGCTTACATAATTTCTTCTATAAGAAACTAGACTCAATAAGATTTAATTTCATACTTTATTCATCCTATAATTCGATTTCTAAAATTTTTGATTATTTTTCAAAGTTAGATTACTGCTGCTGTCCAAAACTGTTTTGGTACAAGATATTAATTACCATGTTATAACACCCTTATTTTCTTTTTCTACACCATTTCTCATCACTTTCTCTTATTTTCTCTTCACTAACATATCAAGAACATAGGACCTTATGTAAGAAAACTCTACTATAACATTATTTCCATGCTTTGTCAATAATAACAAACTTAAAAACATATTGAAATCTTGATGTACTTACCTTGTTCTATTGATACTAATCTTTAACTTGATTTTCTCTCTCCTCCAGCTTCTATTCTTGAATCCAACTTGATATTCTAACTCCCCATGGTCTCCTTAACATTTCTCTCTCAGTAGCTATGGAAATTCTTTTGATTTCTAGGTGAAAATGGTGAATTTTTGGTGGAAGGACCAAATTGTAAAAAAAAAGAAAATTTCTTTCTTTTCCTTCTCTTCTAGCATTGGTTGCATGCATGGAAAGATGATGAAAATTCTTCATCTTTCCTTCCTTTAATACTAAATAATTAATAATGAAATAATAATAAAATAATAAAATATCTTATTAAAATAATATATATCTAATTAAATAATCATAAAATATCATCAACATCATCATTACTTTCTAGATTTCTCTCTCTTCCAATTGACCATTTTGCCCTTTATTATCTTTTAAAATTCCATCCTTGAGTCATCATTTAATTTGGTAAAATTGTAATTTAGTCCCTCATAGTTCTTCACCTATTCAATTTGGTCCTAATCCATCCATTTTCCTTAGTATCTAGATCATTCCACTCTTAAAATATTTACACTATTGGTCCTTTAAATTTTTTATATTTACACTTTAACCCCTCAAATTTTAAGTATTTATTCTTGTGCAACAAAACTTTTCTCACTTTTACAATTTAGTCCTTTCTTGAATTAATATATCATAATATACTTCTCAATATTGACATAACTCAAAATTTCCTTTTTTGTCACTTTATTTTCTTATTTTACTATATCAAGGATAATATCTTACTATAAAAATTTTCAGGGTATTACACGAATACTCAAGCTTCTCATCTTTGTAATCATAACTCCATTGGCTTGTCGAAGCTCCGTACAGCCAACTTGATTTGGAATGTTCATATACAGACCTATAAAAATCATTGTCCATAGTTAAATATGCTAATCAACAATGTAAATACAAAATAAAAATATTCCATTATGTACAAAAAATTTACAACACTATCTATATCATTTGTCTTTCGATTAATATTATTTTACAGTAATCAATCTAACAAAAATTTCACCGTTGCAATCCCCAGCAATGGCGCCAACAATTTGACCGCCTCCAAACATGCGAACGTTTAGAGTAAAAATCGTGCAAATAAAAATATAAATATTTAAGTGCGGCATCTGCAAGCATAGAGGTCAAATTGTAATATAGTTTTGTTTACAATGAAACACTTGGTATGTATTTTGAGGATCGTACCTAAGAGAATATAGATTGGAGAAATTATTATTAAATTAATTACAGAAAATAATTACTAATCTAATCAAGTCACGAATTATTAGTGTTGATCCAAATTAATATATTAATTAAACTAAACAAATTAACTAACTTAAGTTATCCTACTGGAATTTCCTATTCTTAATGTCAATGATGTGAGCCTCTAGCCTATGATCGATTAAATCCCTAATTATCTAATTAAATAATTAATTATCCTTGATTGAGTTATTTATCACACTTAGCTAAGAATACCCTTCCGGTCTCATCTTCATTAAGGATTACCACCTAAGTCCCCCTTGCAAACACTTTCTGGGCATACGGATACCCTCCCAGTCTCATAGCTTGGCACAAGTTATACACAAAAGGATACCCTTCCTGTCTCACTTGTCTAAATATTCTATCAGGGGCGTCACTCCCTAATATACTAACTACTCTTGAATAAACAACCAATTTTAGATAAATAATCATTTAACAGATAAATCAGCTTAATAACTGAATCATGCAAGATATAAATAAAGCACAATAATCTATCCTAATATTCATAAAAACATTAATTGGCTAGATTAATGAAAGATAAATAACAAAAGAGAAGAGAAGAGATAAGAGAATGCTCATGAATAAATACATTGAAAAGCAGGTTCTAAACAATCTTCTCTCACAAATGTCTTCACATAGGAATAGGATCTTTTGGCTATGAAAGAATAAAATAGTACTAAAACTAAAGAACTAAATAGAGAAAATTATCTAAAAAAATCTCTATATTTGTGTAACAGTCCGTTTTCCTGTGGTGTCAGAAATAGTGGTTTCGGAACCACAATTTTGACAAGTAAGTAAATATTATTTATTTAATATTTATGAGTATTTATTAGAGTCATATTAAAATTTGATTAAGAAATTTCAACGTTTAGCTAGTTAAATAAAGAAAATTGACAGAATCGTAAAAGTTGCAAAACTCAATTGCTATTAGTGTTTTTATGCAAATTGAGTATAAAGGTTTAAGTAGATGGTTTTAAATGGAAATTAAGCCATTTCTCATTGTAGTGGATGACTTTAAGCTTAATAAATTAAGCTTTTGAATAAATTTGATAATAAAATAAGGTTAAAATAATGAAAATAATAAAAGTAAAATGATGAAAACATGGTCATATTCCTCACTTTCAGCCTCTCCACCAAAACTCCATAGATTTTAGGTCTTCAAGCTTCGGTCTTTGCTTATACTAATGAATGTAAGCTCATTTTTCACTCGTTTTTAGTATTTTTTATGTTTTTGTAATAATTTTAGCTTTTTCTAGCTAACCCAGGGATTAATTTGTAAAACTGTTAAATGTTTTGAAAGATGCCATTGATAAGTTTAATTTGTTTTTGAAGTTTAATGGTAGAATATTAAGCTTAGTTGTTAAATGGAATTATTTTGTAAAGTAATTTTGTATAATTTTTAAGTTTAGGGATTTAATTAAAAATAATGAAAATATGACATGTTTTTATTGTACAATTTTAGACTGTGAGGACTAATTTAGGATGGTTATGAATTAGGTTCAATGGGTATAAGGTTTGATTATGAAAATAATCATAATTTTGGTATTAAGGATCAAATGGAATAAAATGTAAAAGTTTGGGGCAAATGTGAAAAAACTATAAATAGGAATTCATATGTATTAAATTGAATATTATATAAAATTATTTTATAGATCAAGAACAAGTAGATAATCATGGAAAAGAGAAAGTTGTTGACTAGTCTCTGAAACCTTTAATATCTCTGCAGTTTAGCCTTGGTAAGTTCATTCGATTTAGCTTAGTATAATTTGAAATGTTATATTGATTGTGAAATTGGTTGTTGAATATTTTTGGTATAATCGATTTGTTATAAACTGTTGTGAATTGAGAAAGTAACTTTTTGAACCTTGTTAAACGATGATGTGTTTTGAGTTGGATGAACATAGGAAAGAGTACAATTGGGATACGAATATGTTATATTGAGCGCTGTATGTAAAACCCTATACCCGGCCTAATCGCCAAGTCGAATACAGGATGTTACACCACCGTCTCATGTCATATACAACAAGTAAAAGATCATTCTAAACGAAACGTCTTCGTCTTCCATTTCAGTATTCATATAGGTTTTAGATCAACTATACTTGTTAGTTATCAAAGTTACATGCTAACCATACATCAAGTAGTCTTATAAAAATAATTAAACATACATAAGGTCCATTTAATAAAATTTTCCAAAATTGATACGTAGGTATTGATACTAAAGGAGTGGTATCAATATTTTCTTTAAGTGGTATTGATACCACATGAAAAATCAATACCAAACTTGCATTTTGTTTCTCACCAAAATTCTTAAACGTCAAAAACTATTGGTACCTTTCGCAAGGTATAGATAAATTTACCCTGAGTATCGATATTCAGGCTAAGGTATCGATACCAATTCTATATTCCGACTCCCTTCACTATCGAAGTTATAGAGGTATCATTTCATTAAACCAAATATCGATATCTCTACTCCAGACTATAAAATCTCAGCATACATCAACATTAAAATCATTCAAACTTAATCCTAAACAACATGCTTCATTCACCTAGTTAAAGTATCATCAAAATATCCGAAATAGCAATCCCAATATCATGTTCAAGTCCACAAACTTCCAAACATAAATAGCATGCAACCAACCCAAAAATTGACTTAGCAAAATTGATATAAAATCTACCATATTGGCCTATCACATTGTCTTTATTCCCCAAACATAAAGAAGCAAATAACACCTACTAATAGAAGCTAATTAATCAGCTTGATCAGGCTCTTGAAGGCCACACCGCTCACACTGACACTACTTATCTGCAATGGTTAAAAAGGAGTGGGTGAGCTTAACAAACTCAATGAATGCTCAGAATAACCACTACGCAAACAAGTCATCATGCACCAACCAAACAACTTATAGCATTTTTCCAGAACGCCTTTAACTTAGAGCCATAACTTACAAATTTTACCATCTTTCATGTATCCCTTTTACACATTTATATACGAATATTTAGGCACATATTCTGGTACATATTTATCACATAAAGTCACATACAATCCAATTTAAACACAGTTTATAATAATTTGCATAGAATCCACATACTTGTGTAGGCATACATCTCATTACACATATATACTCTTTTTAAGATAATCTAGCACTTGAGCTATGAAATATAAAAGTGAACTCTATCATCACTCATTGAATACACAGATCTCCAACACACTACACATAGACTCGTAGAGTTGAACATATCCCATAAGTGTAGCTTATAGCTAACACTCTCAAACATTCCAAACACAAATATCTTGATGAATGGAGCTTAGCTCGTATTCCATTATCTCTCCAAAAACTATCCTTGGGCCTCAACGCCCCAAATATCACAACACATATAAATGAGTACTCACAATCCCATGGCATGCCAACTATATCCAACGGTCTCATTAAGTCACAAGGCCAAAATATCCATATTGTTATCAAATATTACTTTACCGATTATTCATACATATTCTTTGCATAACCATATCATTAGCACATTATACACACTATCACATGGCATGAATAACATACATTCCTATTTACCGTCACAACATTCATCACAACGAATTTATCACAGTCATCACAACATGTTCATATTTCATCAAATCATAATCCTCCTTATCACAATTTATAAACATATTTATCACACATTTAGCATAGGTAAAAGAACACTTATACTCAAAATTTAGAGAAGAGGTTTAAGCTACCTCTAAATTCCCAAATACATAACAAATTGCTTACAAGCAGCTATTCCAAAACACTTACCAAAATATATGATTTTATCGAAAACCACAAACTTAGACAAGATTTTCTTTGCCTTTATCTCTACTCATTGAAAGTCCTATTGACTCTGACACTTCAACAAGACAAACCACATAAACATACAATGAAAAATCAATCATCAACTTCATTAAAACAGTCACAAACATAAGCCTAAGCTACCTTATCTTTTAACCAAAACTTTCATCATAGAAAACTTTAGATTTGAATATCTCGACCTACACTTAATCTTTTTGCTCGAAATGAATTCTGTTCATCTACATATCCATTTATGGCTAGCTATATTTCGATAAAACAATAGGTGTAGAAGATAGTTATTTTATTAAAAGTAAAGGATGGTTTTTACAAATATAGAATGTTTACAAAGAGAGAATATTGAAAGTAAAAGAAAAGATTTCTAAACTATTTTTCGATGCCTTGTTTAGGCTTCTTACTTTGCTATTTATATTAAAATTCCTAAACTCTATTTAATTTTTTCTTCAATCCCGAACAGTGTTTCTGATAAGGATGAATTTATTGTAGCTTCCACGTATCCTGGCATTTGTCCCATCATATCTTTGTTTGTACATAGAAGCCTTGTTTTTCAAGTTACTGCCAATCTTGAAAATCTTCTTGTATTTCCACGTGGTAGCTAATTTATCCTTCTTGGATGTTATCGAGATTCCAAGTCTCTATCTCACCCAGGTGTAATGATTCTAGTGACAGTCTTGGTGAATTCCAAGTCTCCCACGTGTTTCTGATTTCATTGATTATGTAAGATGGATAATCATCAATCTCTATATCAACTATCTTTTTAATAGCTTTATTGATTCTTCATCTTTATTTCTCTGGATATGTCCAATCTGATCAGCAACTATTCTTCTTCCATCTGTCCATAGATTATAACATTGATTTTGTAGTAGATGCTGAGCTGTTGATATTAAATCAATTCCTGCTTGGATTTGCTAATAGTTAAAATTATTATAACACTTGTCAATAGTTTTTGTCAAGTGTTCTTTATTTTCTTTTACAGCTGATAAGTGGGGGCTTCCAATCATCCCTTGAATAATCCAGATTTGATATGGCTGATAAAATCTTTATTTTTCAGCAATACCAATAAGACTACTCATTTGAATATAAAAATAGTGATAAAAATCGTCTTGATTTATTATTTTTGATAATAGAGTCTTAATAATTGCAGGAAAATCTTTTAGTAAATTAAAAGAAAAATTTTGAACAACTATTTCTTTAACAAAACCCCCATTTAATACTGCTTATATCAAATGGTTCATGATCAAGTCTAAATTTTATAGTAGGAATTTCTTCTCCTAATTCATTCATAAAAACATATGCTTGTAAAAAGTTTTCGGAAAAAGTTTTTTGGAATTGAGTTTGCTGATTGCAAACAACTCTATTTATTTTTGCAAAAATTTCTATTGGTAAAATTTTTCTAGCTTTATTATATAGACATATTCTAAATACTTTATTCATAATAGGACTATTTGTTCCTTTATGAATAAAATATTGAAATATATCAAGAAGATTATTTATCTCCTTAATATCCATTTATTCTATATCAAGCTCTTCCTAATCTTTATATAAAATAGATTTTAGTAATAATTCATGAGCTTCATTTTCTTTAGTTGTTTTTTCAACTAAAAATTGTGAAAACTTTGTAAGAGCTCTTCTAAAATTTGCTCTTTGTTCTAATATATGGGTTTTCCATATTTCATTGATAAATTTATAAATTTCACTAGGTAATCCTGGATTGTAAAAATATTTTATTTCTAGAATTTGTTATTGTTTCAACAAATTTTCTGCTCCTTTAATCATTTCAGCATAACTGGCTTGAAATGTCGAATTTGGATCTTGAGACCAAAGGTATTAACTTACCATTCTTGGTGAAGAAGATAATTGAGTTCCAATTGGTGGTCTTACCATTGGATAAGGAATATAGTATCCTTGATTAGAATAAAATGATAGTTGTGGAGATATTTTGATAAATCCTTGATTAGGATTTATTGTCTTCCCTTTGTTGGGTTTTTTTATGGAAAGTAGTCCATTCTCTAACTTTTTCTAGAGGTTTTTTTACTTCTATCCATAAGGCCTGCTAAGATAATCAGCGAGAATATTATCAGAACCTTTTACATATAATACTTCAAAATTAAAGATACATATTTCATTATACTATCTAATTCTCCTAGGTACAGTTTCTAAACTATTATTAGTAAGAAATTGTTTAACTACCTGATTGTCAGTTTTTATAATAAAGTTTTCAGATGCCAAATATATAAGAAGAGTTTTTATTGCTTTTTTAATAGCTAATAATTCTTTTTCATATATAGCATAATTAATTTCATTTGGTTTAAATTTTCCTGAACTATATCCATATATTAATTCTTCATTTTTAACTGTTTTAGCTTTTAAAATATATCCCCAATAATTTTGTGATGCATCTGCTTCTAAAATTAAATTATCACCTTGTTTTGGTAAATAAACCTTTGGAGTATAATTTATTTCTGATTTTATGTTTTTAATAATTTCTTAATCTTTTTTAGACCAATTAAAAGGTTTATCCTTTTTTAATTTTTCATATAACTCACCTATTTTTTTAGATAAGTTAGGAAAAAAGTTTCTTCCATAATTAACTATTCCTAAAAATTGTTGAAGTTGTTTTTGATATTTAATTTCTTCAGGAAATTCTTTTATTTTTACTATAATATGATATTGTAATTTAAGACCATCTGCTGATAAATTTAATCATAAAAATTATATTTCTGTTTTTTCTAATTCTATTTTCTTAGGACTCAGAATAATTCCATGTTTTATGAATTCTTGAGAGATAATATTTAAATGTCTTCTATGTTTTTCTAGTGTTTCTAAAAATATTAAAATATCATCTACATAAACTACACAAAATTTTTTATATTTATTAAATATAGTATCCATCCATCTTTGCAAGATTTGAGGTGAATTACATAACCCAAATGTCATTTCTCTCCATTGATAATGACCATTAGGTGCACTAAAAGCTGTTAATGGTTTAGATTCATCTGTTAGTATTATTTGCCAAAATCTTGATTTACAATCAAATTTACTAAAATATTTTACTTGTTTAGCTTGGTTAATTAAAACATCTTTTCTTGGAATAAAATATCCATCAAAAATAATATTTTGATTTAATCTTTTATAATTAATTACCATCCTAGCTTTTCCTCTTTTTATTTCTGCATGGTTTCTTACCATAAAAGCAGGACTGAAATGTGGACTATTAGTTTTTTCTATTAATCCTTTTTCTAATAATTCTTTGATTTGTATATCAAATTCATCTATATCCTGTTTAGTATAGATCATAGGTTTTACTCTAATAATTTTATTAGGATTTTTTAATTTTATTTCATAATATCTAGGACTATTCTGGTATAATTTTAATGGTTCTTTACTAAAATTATCTTCTAAAATTTTAAACAACCAATGATTCGTTTAAGTTGTTTAATTTGTTCTTTTCTTATTGGTGTAAATCCTTTATCACACACAAATCTATGACTTTCTACTAAAGGTATTTCTACAGAAGTTTTTTCTGTTGACAATATTACTAAGTTTTTTATCAATAGAAAATGGTAAATGATGATATATAAAATTATTTCCTAATAATATATCTCCATGCATTTCAGGAAAGCATAATATTTTCGGAATTACAAATCTTACATTATTTTTGTAAATTGGTATATTTCTAGCCTTAAATTGAATTATAGTTTATTTACCATCTATTCCTATAGCTCTAATTGGATTTTTCATTAATTCTCATTTTTCTACAGGAATGACATTTTCTCTACAGCTATTGGTGGTAGCTCTAGTATCTAATAAAGCATTTAAAGAATATTTTTATATTCTCTAAATTGAAATGTAATTTTTATATATGTATAATATTTCCTAGGTTGGAAATTTGATAATGTAATAATATCATTTTTTTCTCATTTTCATTTGTTGAATAATTGTAGCAGATTGTATTTCTTCCATTCTAGTATTTCTAGAATTTCTACTAGGTTCAGTGGAAAAAATAGGTATTTGAACTGTTTTCATACCTATTGGTGTTGAATTTGTACTAATATTATCCTCTTCTTCCATTATTTGAGTATTAGAGGGTAAAACTAAATTATCATTTATATTTGTTATAGCATTATTTTTAAAATATAGTCTATCACCAGATGACATATATTCTATAGTACTTACTGGTTTTGAAGTACTAGCACCACTTATTCCATCTATCATCCAATCTCTTGGTATTGATAAATATTTTAGATGTAATAATTTTGGTTGTATTTCTATAGTAAATTTATTAGGCTCAAATAACTCAATTATTTTATTATTAATTTCTTTAATTTCTACTTCTGCCGTGTTGGTATATTCATTAATAGAAGTCCAACTTATTGTTAGATCTTCTGCTTAGTCATTAATATTAGAATTTTTTGTTTGAATTCTTAAACATAAACATTCTTCTATTAGATGGTCTGTAATAGATATAAAATAATTTGGTTTAACATTAAAACCTATTACACCAGTATGTAAATTAGACTGAATACCTCCAATAAGTGCTTTTATTGGATTTTCAAATATTTTATCTAATAAAACCACTATTATAGGTATATCATGACATTTTCTAAATAAAGCTCTAATTGTTATCATAATTATTCCTAAGTATATATATCTAACTTGGGGATATTTTTTTTTAATCCTTTTAATTTTATCTTTAGTAAATAATGAAATTTCTGTTAATCCACCTCTAGTATCTTTAGCGACTGTATTGCCACTAATTTTCTCTATATGTCTTTGACTCCATATTTTAAACTTAGATATTTTATATATCTCTTCTTTAGAAATATGGTTTTTATTTATTTTTTCTATCATTTCATCAGAAAAATCTTTTTCTTCTCCAATTAAGTTTCCTAATTTTATATCTTGTTGTTCAGACTTAGGAATTTCTTCTAATTGGTTTCTAGAGCTACTTCCTACATTAAACATAAATATATACTCTTCTTCATCTGAATCAGAATCTGTTTCTGATATTAATTCATATAATATTTCTTCAGGATTTATTTCCTCTTCATAACAGATTTCTAAATCTTGTTCTTCAAGACTTTTAATCATCTTTTTAGCACTTTTTCCTTTATTAGGACAATTTGGCGCTATATGACCTTCTTCATCACATATAAAACATTTACATATTTGTTTTTTGGATTTTTTAGAAGTTTTTCTTCTAACAAATTTTTTTTTCTTATTATTACCAGTATATCTTTTATTTCCTAGTTTCCATCTAATAAATTTATATTTTCTATTTTTCTTTCTATGCTTTTTATAAGTATTAGGACGTATTGTTTTACATCCAAACTCCCATTCATTTTCTAAAATTTTTGTACAGTGACTATAACTTAATTTATTTTTTACTTGTTTAGAAGCTTTAGTTTGTAAACAATGTAAATTTATTCTTTCTTTAGCAAAATTTATCCTATTTCCTATAGAATCTATATTTTCTTTTGCTATTCCTGCCTCTTTACTATGTTTATCTAAATAAGATTCATATTTGTTTATACATATCTCATCCCATGGTGGGGGTAATTTATGAAATTATTGGTTTTTCTAAAATTCTATATTTTCATTTTTAAGTTTTTGATATTCATGAAGAAAATTTTTATAAAATTCTTTTAGATATCTAATATCACATAATTTAATTTTTGATAAAGTATAACTGGCTATACTATCTTGATCTTTTTTTATCAAAATAACCACAAAATTCTGTTTTTAGAATATTTGTTAATCCTTTTAAAAGGTCTTTAGGGGTACCTATCTGATTAATTAATTGTCCTTTTTGGACTTTTCCAGTATCAGATTCTTCCATCTTCTTAAAATTGCAATACATCACCTTCAAAAGTTCCTACAAAATAATTTAAGAATTTTTCTTTTGACCAAGTATTGTTGTTGTTTACAACAATTGTCATTGACTATGCCCAATCATCTATAGTTTTTTCATAGTCTGATATTGAAATATTAGTCAAATCTAAATATATTCCTCCTTAAGCCACATTTCTTTTATTTAAATCATCTATCCTATGTGGTATCAGTATAGTTTGACTTGGTTGTTGATTAGAAGACTCTCCTATATATTCAATTTTAATTTCATTGAATTGCACTTTTTAAGGTATCGAAATATTTCGACAAGTTTTGGCCTTTATGACAAAAATTCATTAAAACTCAAGAATTTCTTAAAGAAACTTCAAAGTAACTTTATAAAGCTTCTAATTAGGTTAAAACTAATTGAAAATCACTTTAAAACCAAGTTTTTATCCACAAACACAAAATTCACCATTAAAGACATGATTTTCGGCTTTTATTTAAAACATGGGTTTAAATGGCTAAAATTTCAGTTTAAAGGACCAGATATCATTTAAAACTCATAGAGAGTTGAATGGTTACCTTCGATGGAAGAAAAACGAGCTTTGATGCAAATTCAAAAAACTCACATTTTGGAGAGAATGGTGAGGTTTGGGTGATTTTCTTGGTTTTTATGGAGATTTAAGGTTCAAGGGTGTTAGAATTCAAAGGTAATTAGGAATTGAAGATCAAAAGAAATTAAAAGAGCAAGAAGAGAGCAAAAATGACACAAACAAAAAGAAGAGAAAATTTTAACGTGAAAGCAATCTGGAATTGGGGTTTATTGGATTGATTTTAAAATTCTAGTCTATTTGCTTCATAAAAACTCTCAATTTTGACTATTTTACAATTCAGTCCTATTTCAAAATCTAGGATATTTAAAACTCATTTTCAGAAATTGACTTGATTTTATGAAAACCATTGTTGAAAACATTATCGGTTACCAAACCTATGAAATTTCGAGTTCATATAGGTCAAAATACCTAAAATACGTCTAAAACTCCTTAGCCCCATTTTAGGGTGTAACAATTCTCCCCCTCTAAAAAGAATTTTGTCCTCGAAATTCCTTACTGAAACGTCACTTGGTTAATCACAAGATATGCTATTTCTACTTTTAACCTAACCATCACACTTTCGCTGCACACTCTGATTCATATTATCTATAACTCTCTACTGTTTTTCTTAATATTCCTTTCACTACACGGACTTATTTAACAATAACTTTACTAACAAATTTCTCTACTCACTACGACACTTTCGTATAAAGAACTTGTAACCATTTTTCCTAATTCAATAGTTTCTATCGGGATTATCCATTTTATAGCTAAATCGCTCCAAATTTACGAAGGCATAGATCCTAAATCTACCAATGAGAATAAAAGAATTGATCACAAAACAAAAATACCCGCAATCAAGATGTTCAAATCTTTATCTTGCATTTCCCTAATAGCATAAACCTGAGTTGGACCTCTAGACTCAACCTGTGAAGCAACAGTATGAGCAACAATTTGTTTCCCAACTGGTCTCCCATTACCTCTACCAGGACCACGGCCTCTAGCAGGCGTAGAAACAAGAGCCGGACTCCGAGTCTGTGAAACCTCAGCTCTATTCGGACAATCCCTTAGAAAATGTTCTTTCGAACCACGCTTATAACAACCACCTGTTAACTTACGACACTCTCCAGAATTTCTAAAATCACAATGCACACAAAGCGGCCATCCAAAACCACCAGTTGAACCACCAGTACTAACTACAATGCTATCTTGCTACTCACACTGACTGGGTCAGATCTCATGTCAAACACTCCTATCAAAACCATGAGTATCTAATGACCCGTTTTCAGTGAAATCGAAACAGTGGTTTCAGGGCCACAAATCTGAGTCCAGAAAATTTTTTATGAATTTTATCTACAAGAGCCTAGGGACGAAATCATAATTTAATAAAAGTATAGGGGAAAATGGTAATTTTTCCTAAGATGTGAATTGGATTGAATTGGATATTAATTGTATTAAATTGAGCTAAATTTACCCGTATAGATCCGGATAGACCAAATACGAAGTCAGATCGTGGAAAAGAAAAGGTGTCGGATTAGTAGATTTTGCGTACAAGAACAATTGTCGAGGTAAGTTCGTGTAACTAAATTGTTTATATATTTATGTTTGAAGTTAATCTTGCATATGTGAATTTTATAAATGCCATATGTATGAAATTGGTCACATATCCGATAATGCTCGATAAATAATAAATCTCGTTTGGATAAATGAGATTCAATGGATACATGGTTCTCGAATTGATTGTGGTCCTGAATATGTTGCAGACATACCATAGCATGAAAGAGCGTCTTGTTATTAGCTCTCATGAGCATCTCGATATATGGCCCTCTCGAGCTTCCGTTTTACGGTTCTTCCGAGCTTCTCGTTAATAGCTCTTCGGAGCATCTCGATTGGTTGTAATCCTGTATGTGTTGTAGACACACCACAACTCTTATGAGCGTCCCAATATATGGCTCTTCGAAGTTTCCCAATATGGCTCGCTTGAACTTCCTAATATATGGCTATCTGAAACTTCTTGATTAATGGCTCTTCGGAGCTACCTGTTATTGGCTCGCATAAGCTTCCCGATTATGGCTCTTATAAGCTTCCCGTTATACAGTCCTGATAAGCTCCCCATTACATGGCTCACTTGAGCTTCCTGTTATATGGGTCAAGAGAGGACTTCCTAATTATGTGCTCAAATGAGCACTCTCGAATATGAATTGACTGATTTTAGATTCGTACACTTTATGTTTACTACCCTTGTATCCATCGATATTTTAAATGATTCAATGGGTAAAGTTCTGATGTGAGATGATGTGAATTCAAGATGAATTACTATGATAAATACTTGAAATACAAAGATATGATATGTACATGTTCATGGACACTTGAAGTGATAAATAAATATATGTGGAAATTGAATATTGATGAGCTCATTCATGTTTCTTGGTATTTATATGAATTACTTTACTAACATGCTTGATGAGAATTTGTGCTAGGTAATTGACCAAATTGGTTTGAGCGTGTTTATTTGCTTACCTTAAATGTGAATTTAATTAGTAAGTTAAATTCCTGTTATACAAACTTACTAAACTTTAAAGCTTACTTTGTTTTTATTTCCTCTATTTTATAGTAACTCGGAAGCTCAATTTGGTTGGAAGCTGGTCAGGACAACATCACACTATCCCTCGGCTCATCTGAATATATTTAGTAAATCAACTTTGGTTATAATGGCATGTATAGGTTAAATTGGCCAATGTTGGCATATAAATGTTTTGGTTGTAACTAGCCATTAGAGTGGCTTCTTATGGACATATTTTGATGTATATATAAAAGGCTATATCATGCTTGATATGTGTTTAAAATGGTTGATTGATAGAATCATATTGGTATATTAATGATTAAATTGAGTTAGCATATTTGGTAAAATATGCATATATGTGAAATAGGTAAGTTAGGTAATTTTGTATACTTGGTTATAAGAGGTATTATATCATGTATAAGACTTAATTTTGAATAGATCTGAATGGCTTGTATTGGCTTGAGAATATATTTAAGAGTTAATGTAGGCGTAATACAAGTTTGGATGAGAAATATGGCTAGGAAATGGCCTTATTTTGTCCACACAGGCAGAGACACGGGCGTGTGTCTCAGCCATGTGTGACACAAGGCCTAGCACATGGGCGTGTGTTTTGGCCGTGTGTCCCATGCATCTTAAAATTTTAAAAACAGAATGCTTAAAATTGATCACATGACCTGGCACATGAGCGTGTGGCTTGGCCATGTGACCCCTGTACCTATTTAATGAAAATTATTATGTTCACACGGCCTAGCACACAGACGTGTGACTTGGCCGTGTGACCTAAGTAAGAGAGTTACATGGATATAAACACGAGTTGGGACACGATCGTGTGCCCTACTTTGAATGCCCACACGGCCTAGGACACGGGCATGTCTCCTAACTGTGTGAGCCACATGCCTGGCCACACGGGCGTGTGTCCCTTACACCTTGGAACATTTTTGAAATTTTGCGAAAAAAATTTCTGAGTACCCGGTTTAGTCCCGATTTGTTTCTAATGCATATTTTGGACCTCGAGGGCTAATTTTAGGGACAATATGATTCATTATGAATGATTCCTGATATGAATGTTAAATGTTATGAAATATCTATATTTGATTTGTAAATTTTGGTAATGCTCCATAACCCTGTTTTGATGATGAATATGGGTTAAGGGTGTTACCTTTATTGGTATCAGAGTTACGATTTAGCCAATTTTTGGACTAATGTAGAATGTAAGAGTTTGGCTATACATGCCATTGTATACAACCTGTGATAGTGTGATATATCCTGACCATTTTAAAACATGTTTTTCATTTATTAATGTCATCCAATCGAGCTGAATCCAAAGCAGCTAAGACTAATGCTCAAGCTTCCATTCAAAGAGTAGCCTCAAGTAGTAGAAGGCTCGTATCTGAGGGCTGAGGAGAAGAGGCAAAAAAATCCTTCTTCCAAATGATGAATGAATGGTTTACTGAATATATAAGAACAAATTCGGCTATGCAACAACCTCCACCCCCTCTTGTTTCTCAATCGATTCCTGATATGCCACATGGTACAGAACTTATTAGAAATGGTAAGCCTCTTGTAGATAAAATTCATAAATACGGGGCAAAAGAATTTAGAGCTACTGTTAAAGATGACCCAAAAAGGGGTGAATTCTGACTCGAAAACACTATCATGGTTCTGGATGAATTGTCTTGTACACTAGCTGAATGTCTAAAATGTGTTGTATCACTATTAAAAGACTCATCTTACCAGTGGTGGAATACTTTAATTTTTGTTGTACCGAAAGAGATGGTCACTTGGGAATTTTTCCAAATTTAGTTCAAAAAGAAATATATCAATCAGAGATTCTTTCATAAAAAACGGAAAGAATTTCTAGAGCTCAAATAGGGGAATATGACAGCATCTGAGTACGAATGGGAATTTGTCCGATTCAGCAAGTGTGCCAGAGAGTGTATCCCGACTAAAATCGCAATGTGAAAGCAGTTTGAAGAGGGTCTAAATGAAGATATAAAATTGCTAGTTGAGATTCTTGAAATAAAAGAATTTTTTGTACTTCTTGACTAGGCATACAAAGTCGAAGAGCTTAGTAAAGAGAAAAGACAGGCTGAGATGGAACCCAGAACTTCAAGTAAAAGATTTACAGGAAAGTCATATCAGTCGGCCTCAAAGAAATCAAAGAAAAATTTTGATCATTCTACTACCTCCGTGGGGTACTCTAGGAGAGATAGAGGTATTCAACATTCCAATTCAAGATCTCAAGCTACATTTATAGCAAGTGCGGGCAGTGTTAGAAATACCAAACCCAGATACAAGCACTGTAATAAAATGCATTTTGGTGAGTGTACAATGAAAAGTGGAGCATGTTTCAGATGTGGTTCCTTTGACTATTATCTAAGAGATTGTCCGGAGAAAGTTGAAAGAGATATTGTTCAAACTTCAAAGCCAAGCAATACAGCTACCAGAGGTAGACCACCTTATAACCCCAGCAATGTCAGTGGTAGTCGAGGTACGACAAAAGATTCAACTGTCAAATCTGAAGCACGAGCACTAGCAAGGACATGCTATTCGTACGCGTGAGGATGCCTCTGCACCCGACGTTATTACTAGTACTTTTTCTCTTCTTGATACTGATATAACTGCTTTAGTTGATCTCGATTCAACTCATTCATATATCTGCATAAATTTAGTGTCTAGTAAGAATTTGCCTATCGAGTCCACTGAGGTCAGTATGTGATAATGGATAAAATTTGTAAAAATTGTTCGTTAATGATACGGGATTATTGTTTCCTAGCTAATTTGATGTTATTACCGTTTGATGAATTTGATGCAATTCTGGGTATGGACTGGTTAACTCAGCATGATGCCGTGGTAAATTGCAAACAAAAGCATATTGTGTTGAAATGTCAAAATGGTGAGATAATCTGTATTGAATCTGATAAATTGGATGGGTTGTTTAATGTGATATTAGTCATGTCAACACAAAAATATGTCAAAAAAGGGGTATGATGCTTATTTTGCCTATGTGTTGGACACTAAAGTATCTGAATCCAAGATTAAATTAGTGTCAGTGGTATGTGAATATCCTAATATGTTTCTGGAAGAATTACCAGGATTACCGCCGATCAGAGAAATTGAATTTTCTATAGATCTTGTTCTGGGAACAACACTGATATCTATAGCACCCTACAGAATGGCTCTGACAGAATTAAAGGAGTTAAAAGCACAGTTGAAAGAACTAACTGACAGAGGTTTTGCTTCACCTAGTTTTTCACCTTGGGGTGCACCGGTTTTGTTTGTTAAAAGAAAGATGGATCGTTGATATTGTGTATTGATTACAAATAGCTCAATAAATTCACAATTAAGAATAAGTATCCATTGCCTCGTATTGATGACTTGTTTGACCAGTTGAAAGGTGCTACAGTATTTTCAAAGATAGATATCCGTTCTGGTTACTATCAGTTACGAGTGAAAGACTCGGATGTACCAAAAACAGCTTTCAGAACCAGGTACGGACATTATGAATTTCTTGTGATGCCATTTGGCTTGACTAATGCACCTGTAGTGTTTATGGATTTAATGAATAAATTTTTTAGACCTTATCTGGATAGATTTGTTGTAGTGTTTATTGATGGTATTCTAGTATATTCCCGAGATGAAAATGAACATGTTGATCATTTGAGAATTGTTCTACAAACTTTGCGTGAGAAACAATTGTAACACCCCTTACCTGTATTCGACACCGGAACAGGGTACGAGGCATTGTCGGATGTAAACGCAAGCAACCATACATTTCGAGTTGTAAATTTGGCACCAAATTACAACTTTTTAACAATCAATCACATCGTCCCAAAAACGAGCCTACAATGCCCAAAACATGCTTTGGAAGTGATTCGGGACTAAACCAAGAACTTTAGAAAATTTTACGACACTTAGAGAATTTTGCTAAAATAGGGGTCATACACCCGTGTGGCATGGGACACGCCCGTGTGGGCAGGCCATGTGGTCACACACGCCCGTGTCCGTAACTTGTGTAACTCTTTGTTTGTCACCCAAGAACAAATTGAAGTCACACGGCCAAGACACATGCCCATGTCCTGAGGCCGTGTCCTTTACACGGCTGAGACACACGGTCGTGTCTCATGCCCGTGTGCTCGATACTGAGCATTCTGTTATGTAGCAATTTAGGTGCAGGGGACACATGGCCGGATCACACGCCCATGGGGCTAACCGTGTGTCACACACGGCCTAGACACATCTCCGTGTGTCTACTAGTGTAGACAATAATAAGGTTATTTACCAAGCCATTTGTCACCCAAATTCACACATACACTTACCCCAACTCAAAGGCACAAAACAATACATACTTAGGCAACCAAAACATCCACATTCATGGTTAAAACATATCAACTTTATATCTTTATCTAACATATTCACTACATTTATTAAACCCTAAATCAAACATACAAATCTCACATTCATTAGGCTTCATTCAATTTTTATCTAGTTACCAAATTATACTCAAATTCCTCATCTCATCAATAGGTCACAATTCAAAACTTTACACAATCATGCCATAAATCACATTTCCAAATATTTCACATTCACCAAGCATACCATGATCATATCACCATAGACATTGACACATATATGAATATACTTAGGCTTACAACCATGTTGTCACTATAAGCCAATTTACATGGCCAAATAGTAAAACAAGCCTTTGACGATTACAAGTTATTACATTGGCTAAAATCATATTACGCATATAACAAAATGACCAAGTCCCTATACATGCCATAACTCAAAATACTCAAATTTTTCAATACCCAAAATGATAGTTTGATAGTGTGATAGGATCTCCAGTGATCTCCAACCCGAGCTAGCTTAACGGCACTATATTAACACCCCTTACCCGTATCCATCACCGGGACGGGTACAGGGTATTACCAAGCTAAAATGTAAACATACATACAGAACTGAGCCATAAAATTTCTTTTGAATACAAAACTATACATACACATGCAAATCATCCTAATACGAGCCTACAAGGCCCAAAGTATACAACGGGGGTGGTTAGAGATTAAACCGTGAACTTTAAGAAATTTGTCATAAAACAAGGTCACAAGCTGGTGTGGACACAAGGACACGCCCGTGTGCCCCAAACACGACCGTGTCTCCTGGCCGTGTAACTCTCTGTTTATGATGTCAACATCAATTAAGGGTCACACGACCAAGTCACACGCCCGTGTGCCAGACCGTGTTGTGAATTTAATTTTCGCATTTAAGGTACAGACTTCACACGACCTGGGCACACGCCCATGTCCTGAGGTCGTGTCCTCCACACAGCTGAGACACACAGCCGTGTCTCTGCCTGTGTGTTTACTACCATGCATACTGACTTGTAAAACTAGGGTGCAGGGGATACACAGCCGGACTACATGCCCACGGGGCTGACCATGTGTTAGACACGGCCTAGAGACATGCCGGTGTGTCTACCCATGTGGACAACTTTGAGGCTATTTTCCAAGCCCTCTTGTCACCCTTAAGAACCCCTACACACACTCATATTCCAATGGTGATTGTCATGGCATAAAAGGGTTACTTAGACATCCATATCTTTAACTCATGCATGATAAATTCATATCAAGTATACCTAATTGGGACTCATTGAGTTGTTAAGTTCATTCAATCCATTTCTTTACCTTTATTAATATAGTGGCCATGTCAATTGACATCATTTATCTATCAAGCATAAATTCCACATTTTATCAACCATTTGGCACACACCACAAAAGTAATAACCAATCTCATGCGTGTAACAATATTTAGGGATTTTAACCCAATAATCAATATGAGACATATTTCATGGCCATATACAAAATGGAATAATATACCAAAAGGAGCCATCACTTTGGCTAAAAAATATGACACATATAAAAAAATAGTAAGTGCCCTATACATGCCATACTTAAATGCAGTAAACTAATTATACCCCAAAAGATTTGTTGATAGTTTGACTCGAGCTCCGACGTTCACGATCCCTGAGCTAGCTTGACAATGCTACAAGAAAAAGGAAAAGAGAGAGAGAGGTAAACGTATAGCTTAGTAAGTCATGTGCAAATAATAAACAACATAGGTCATGAACTCATGAATTAAATATACTATCAATTACCCCCACATTATCATATTACACATAATGAACATATTGAAAATTGATAATAAATGTATTTGAACATCATGCTTATCTTACTCTTTCATACCCATTCCTAATTTCCCAACATGAATCGAGTCCAGTACTTATGAAGTTTATGTACATACCCGTACCATACATTCTTACTCATTCTACCCCACTTCTTAATCATAATCTTGAATGGCTGTTGATTTACTCGAAATACTAAAGGACGTTCGGAATCATCATACACCAAAATAGAACGCCAAAGCCATGTCCCCGACATGGTCTTACATGGGCCTACAAATCAATGCCATGTCCCAGATATGGTATTATACGAAGTCTCATGTCAGTGCCGATGCCATGTCCCAGACATGGTCTTACACAGGACCTCATATTGATGCCATGTCCCAAACATAGTCTTACACGAAAACTCATATCAATGCCATATCCCAGATATGGTCTTACATGAAATCACATACCAGTACCGATGCCATATCCCAGATATGGTCTTACACTGGCACACATATCAACGTCAATGCCATCTCCCAAACATGGTCTTACACTGGCTCACATATCAACGCTGATGCCATGTCCCAAACATGGTCTTACACTGGCTCACATATCAACGCTGATGCCATGTCCCAGACATGGTCTTACAGAGGATCTCATTAATCATGGTGTCATGATATCCGAATCCTAAGCATTCCTCAAGGTTACTCGGGACTTCCGAGATATAAGGCTATCACTAAACTTTAATTAAATCATCACAAGCCAATTTCATTGGGACAATCATACATATATCATAGAATATCAATTATTAAACGCATAATAATGGAATTGTTGAATTACTTACACACAACTTACCTCTGTTCAAAATGTGACTATTTGCGATTTAATCCACAACCTTGCCTTTCCCTCGATCAAGGCCTATTCCTTGTCCCTCTTGATCTAAAATAGCACATTTAACTCTTTTAATACATACACTATTCAATTTAGTCCAAAAATCACACTATGGTAAAATTAAATTTTGCCCCTAAAGTTTCACAAAATTATGAAATTGCCCCTAAGCTCGTTGTCAAGACCATTTTTAAATCGAGTTTTGGAAAATGGGAATCGACTTTAAAAACGAAAACGGGAGTCGCCACCAATCTTTTTAGGTGTGATTGGATCACCTTATAAAATGTTTTGTTTTAAAACATTAATTTTGGTCTACGAAAGTCGAGAAAATAGATTCGGGAGTCGGTTACATACGAGGAAGGGTTAGCACCCTCGTAACGCCCAAAAATTGGTACCTAATTGATTATCAAGTGTCTTTAATGTCGGAAATTTGAAAGTTTTAAGATGCAAACCTCTTTTAATTAGAATGTCTCAATTTTGAAAATTAAGGCTCACTTATTTCAGACGAGTCAAAACATCACATCCAGTAAGTTAGGACGCAACATTTTAAAACCTTCGAGACTAAACTCGTCTTTCAAAAATTTCTATCTCGAAACAACAAAACGCCATATCCAGTAAGTTAAGACACTATGTTTTGAAATCTCGAAATAATTGTTTAAGTTTTGAAAACTCAAAATCACTTAGAAGGGTGCTTGACTATTCGAATTCAACGAGAAAAGTCGCAACCCAGTAAGTTAGGGCACTACCTTTCTCGAAGTTTCCAAACATCAAGCATTGCCTTTTATTTTTTCTTTAAAAACCTTGGAATATTATTTTAAATGACGTTTTAGGATGACATATTAATGCATCATGAAGCATAGATGTACAAAATATTCTAACATTTCCATACAAACATAAATAATATCATTAAGACAAAACTAAATAAAATGAACATACGTTTAATGAAAAAAAAAAGCATACTAGGGTAAATATAAGATAATAAACAAATAAAAACATGAGTAACTAAAAGAAAAACATAATACATGCAAAAATTATACAACAATATATATCATAAAATAGCACATAAAAGAAATAATTAAACATAGCATATAAAAAAATGAAACTATGCACAAATAAGATAAATGACATACACTAAAAAAATGAATAAATAGAACATTTACAAATTATAAAAATATAATGCAATAGTTCAAAATACATGAAATGATAATATAATATATATACATGCATAGAAAATATATATTTGAAAATAAACTATATAAAAGGTTAAATATTATAATATATAAAATACATAATCAAATGTATAAAAGATAGGAATAAATATACATATTTGAAAAATGAAGAAATTAAAATAAAATAAAATAAGGTTGAAAAACTAAGATAGGCGAAGAATAAAATAAGAACAAACCACAGAGAGTAAGAACGCAAGAGGGAGAGAAATTTGAGTGAATGCTCTCAAGAATTCTTATTGCTTCCCAAAACTTCAGTCATTTACAATGAAGGGAGAGGCCTCTATTTATAGTTGAGCCTCCCTAAATCCAATGATACAGATCAATTACATCAACGGTTAAGATTAAAGGATATCTACAAATTAAATCTCCAAGATTACAAGATCATATCTTCAAGATTGCATATCATATCTATGATTGCAATCATATCTAAGATTGTATCATATCTAAGATTGCATATCATATCTAAGATTGCAATCATATCTAAGATTGTATATCATTGAAGATTATATTTCCATATGAGTCAAGCTTGTAGATGGACCTTAAATCTTTTCAAGTAATGGGCCATTCCGATCGGGCCAAATTATATTTGTAATTTTGGACTGAACTTAGACTTTGTTTTATTTTTATTTTTGGGATTTTATTATTTTAAATACTGAAATGGGTTTTTGGACTTATTTCTGGGCCCGGGCAAAATTAAGTGTCTACTGTTTGCCCCTCTTTGCTCATTGTTTTGTAATGAGGATAGAGCAAAGACTAGAAAAGGACCAATTTTGCCCAGGCTCGCCGAGTCTTGAGTTCTTGATCCTTGATCTTCTTTAAATGGCCTCTTGACGGCTTCAATCTGCTTCATTGTAACTCAGGAAGGCGATATCTGCTATCTTCAACTTGTTCCCTATAAACACAGGATGCCATGTTAAAATCTTTGATCCGCTCGCTTTGTAAGCATAGGAATGTCGATCTGCTATGTCTTCGATCTGTTTCTCTGTAAACACAGGGATGCCAAATCATCTTGGATCTGCTTCGATGCGAAAACATCCGAAGGTTAGATCTGCTATGTCTTCGATCTGCTCTCCGTCGAATATGGAGATGCCAAATCTGTTTCTTTAATTTGTTTTCTGACAATACAGAGATGCCAAATCATCTTGGATATGCTTCAGTGTAAACACCTGAAGGTCAGATCTGCTATGTCTTCGATTTACTCCTTGTAAACACAAGAATGCCAAATCATCTTGGATCTACTTCGATGTGAAAACATCCAAAGGTCAGATCTGCTATGTCTTCGATTTGTTACAAGGATGTCAAACCATCTTGGATCTTGCTTCAGTATAAACATCTGAAGGTTAGATCTGCTATGTGTCTGCTCTCCGTCAAATATGGAGACGCCAAACTTCGATTTGTTCTCTGACAATACAGAGATGCCAAATCATCTTAGATTTGCTTCATCGTAAGCACGTGAAAGCCAAATCAGCTATGTCTTCGATTTGTTCCTTGTAAGCACAAGGATGTCAAACTATCTTGGATCTTGCTTCAGTATAAACATCTGAAGGTTAGATCTGCTATGTGTCTGCTCTCCGTCGAATATGGAGACGCCAAACTTCTATTTGTTCCTGACAATATAGAGATGCCAAATCATCTTAGATTTGCTTCATCGTAAGCACGTGAAAGCCAAATCAGCTATGTCTTCGATTTATTCCTTGTAAGCACAAGGATGCCAAACCATCTTGGACCTTGCTTCAGTATAAACATCTGAAGGTTAGATCTGCTATGTGTCTGCTCTCCGTCAAATATGGAGACGCCAAACTTCGATTTGTTCTCTGACAATACAGAGATGCCAAATCATCTTAGATTTGCTTCATCATAAGCACGTGAAAGCCAAATCAGCTATGTCTTCGATTTGTTCCTTGTAAGCACAAGGATGCTAAACCATCTTGGATCTTGCTCAGTATAAACATTTGAAGGTTAGATCTGCTATGTGTTTGCTCTCCGTCGAAATGGAGATGCCAGATCTGTTATCTTGGATCTCCTTTGGTGTGAGAACATCCAAAAATCAGATCTGCTATGCTTTAGCCTGTTACCCTACTGCTTAGGGGGTTAAGGCGCATCAATCTTCATTGTCCCTTGAAGGACATAACCTGTATAATGTGTATGAGTTCATGCCTAATGATTAGGATGCTATGATCGAAGTGAATCAAATGCTCCTAATTAAACCTGTTATAATGCAAAATGTTTACGAACATGACCCCTATTCCAGATGTCACCATTCATTCTTTCGTCGAAGTTTATCCTTATTTCTCTCGAAATATCATTCCTACTCAGCCTGTGGGTTTGTACCATTCTTCAAATGCTATAACCCACCAAAAATGTCTGTAAGATGATCCTCTCTTAAGATCGAATCGTTTGATTTGTCCAATCATCATTTTGGACTAAAGAGAGAATTTCCTCGAGTTCTTTCAAACCTCACTTACGTGAATTCTTCGAACAATTGTTCTGTTTTAGTTTCTTGTATTATCTAGAAATTTCCAGAGTAATGAGCAAAACTTCATTTGTGAAAATTATTTAGTTCATCCATCATTATTTTAATGCAACATACTTTAAGAATAATGAAAGATGAATTTAATCTTTGAAAATAATTAGATTGGAATGATTTTGTCAAAAAAATACAAAAGAAATTAATCTGAAAGCCTATCTTTGAGAAGAAAGAGAATCTAAAGATAGCAAATAGGACAAAAGTTAGATGCCCTAGATATCGCTTGAGCGTTTATACGCATGACTCCATGAAGACTTTCTTGAGTTCAACATGTGTTTAAAAGATCCAAAGTAGTTTTTTGATGCCTCGATATGTAACATACTTCACTTCTCGTTGAATCCGGTATAGCAAGGTGACTGCATGACTTTCCAAATTTGAGCTGCCCTTTCGGGTTTTCAACTCAAAACCCCTTTGGTCTCAAGGCGCCCTTTGCGGGTTTTCATCTTGGCCTCTCCATTTTTCTTTTTTTTCTTTTTTCTCTTTTTCTCTTTTTCTTTTCTTTTTTCCTTTTTTTTTTGAAATAGAAGTTCCAAAGTGCCCTTTGCAGGTTTTCACCTTGGCTTCCCTTCTCTTTCAAACAAAGTACTCCTTGACCGAGTCCGAATTCACTGGATCAGATAAATTCTTCCTATCCATTTCTTGTCAAAATCAGTGCACCTCTAGAGAAAGCCCTCTTCGTAACATATGGCCCTTCTCAATTCGGCATCCTTTTGCATGGGAAGGATCTCTTTCAGCACAAGGTTTCTTTTATGGAATTCTTTTGGATGAACCTTCTTTGTCATAAGTCTGTGTCATCCATTCTTGGTACATTTGCTTTGGATGAATACTTTCAAGTTAAGTTTACTAGAGGTATTTAATTCTTGACTCCATCAAGGCTTGGAGGAAAAATATTGATTCATAAACCCATGAGAAAGGGATTGCCCCAACAGCAGTCTTGGCTGTTGTTTGTCAAACCCTACAAAAAGATAGTTCAATGATTCTCAGCAGACAAGAATGAGGTTGCTGACTTTATCTTTCAACCTGGAAAGTTGAGGTACAGAGATTATTCCCGGAGCATACATCCCACCATGACTCGATGATGTTTTTGAAACATCCCTAATCTTCATAAATTGCCCCCAACTGTGAAGCTACCAAATGAGCGTAGCAAATAGGAGCCACAACAAATATGGTTGTGGTGCTCCTTTGATACATATAGGATAGAGAATGAACAAACTCTTGCAGATCATCAGCTGAAAACCCAGCCTGGTCTAAGAGAACATGATAGTGGGTCTGCCTCGTGATTCCAATCATTCCAGCATGGGTACTAAGGTAAAAATCATTGTTCTTTGGATGGCATACTTTGTTGTCAATGACAGTACCATGTAGCACATTGTCAGGAGATCCTTGTTGAGAAAACTTGGTATGATGGTTTTTCGTACAACAATAACCACAATCTTTAGGGTTCCACTTCTCGTCAAGGAACTTGCAAGCCTCAATAACTTGATCAAAACTTGATTGAATTGAGACTCGCTAACCCCATCCCTGAAAATAATGATTTGATCAGGTTTCCTCTTCCCTGAACTTGTATAGAAGTCTAAGAGAGCTTCCTTCATGATACCGTCATCCACTTTGTCAGAAACTTGTTTTGAAGAAACAATCTATCATTTTAAGCTTCAGCGTATGCGGCCTAATGCCCCATATTTGGAAATCAATGGCCACCACTGGAGCTAACCATCGCATGACTATTGGCTGACGGCACATCGATCGCTTCAGAAAGCCAAACAATGCACCCATTCCAAGGATGATGGTTGGAACCTTTGAAACAACTAGAATTGAAGGTGTTTGCCCCAACGTAAGCATAGAGAGTAGGCGGTAGTTTCTTATGCCAATTTTTACCAGTCTTGGTCATCTTCTGTAATTTGTTTTCTTTTTCTTTTTCTTTTCTTTTGGCAACCTTTGTTGTACTGTGGTATGGCGCATTATCTTTGAAAAGACTGCAAACTTTTGGCATTGTGTAGTTATATAATCTTTTTTTTTCTTTTTTTTCTTTTTTTGAAATGGATGACTTTTGACTTTGTAATATTGGCATATGAAGCTATCTCCCCCTCTTAATGCAGTAGTTAACGTCCACAAAGATGAGTCATTGTCAGCTTGAAACTTTTGACGAGCTCGAGCCCATAACATACATGCCCCATAAGTCTTGACTCCTTTAAATTTGGCATTCATTGTACAACTGAAGCGATCCCTTTCCATGGTGGACCAACAGTGCCCCAAAACCTCATGTTTATCTTGGCAATTGCAAATCCTCCTGCATGCGTCTTTGGACCATATTTTTGAATTCCCATAATATTCTCAACAAGGTCTTGTTTTGTCTCCTCAGCTAATTCCAATTTCGCAATCTTTCCTTCCTCTAAGGCTATATTTCCTACCACCACTTCATGGGGTAAAAACCATTTTCAACAAATTCAGAAACAAGTCACAATTTCTGTCACCTTCAAAATATTGAGATTCCTCTAAACACATATCACACTCAAAAGGAACTCTGAATCTGTAGTATCGTTGCCCGTGTCATTGATATCTAGGGATCTATGATAGGCACACAAAAGAATATACAAGGAATAAATGAATTCAATAATGACTATTTACATGAAATGAAAATTTATAAAGAATGTCAAAGGTCAAAAGAATCAGAATGAAAGAATATTTACTTGGATAAATAATAAAAGTATGTTTTATTGAAAATAAAAATGTCTAAACATGAGCCCACTTCTTAAAAGAAATCTCATTACTCCTAGGCTTTAGAGCAACAAGAGTGTTCTGAATATTACTCCGTAAAATTCCTAAAGATTACAGGAAGTTCTTCTGCAATCCAATTATTTAAAGAACTTCCCGGTTCGTAAGGGCGAATGCCCTCAAGGTTTCTTTGTTCAGTCCCTTCCTCTTGTATGACATTGGTGGGATGATTTTCATTTCCAAACACCCCCTTCTCCAAGTAAGCTATCCCTCCTGACACAAAAGTCGGGGATATGTAAAGGAACGTCGTTAATTCCCATTCAACTTTTTCTTTCACTCAGCCGTGACCCTCTTCTCTCTCTCTCTTTTTCTTTCTCTTTTTAGTTAGGGTCTTTTTCTGAATGCAAATGATGCAATGAAATGCTATAAGATGCAAATGAATGCAAAAGGTATCGATCTCGATTCAATCTCATTTAGAAAACTTTATTTAGAAAAAGAATATCTTTACATATAAGAGGATTACAAATACGCTTTCACCCTAATACCCAAAGTTTTAACTCTATCTAATAAAAGGGCTAACTTTCGACTTACATCCGACGATAACTCATGCATCATACTCAATACGTCAGCTCGTACTGCCAAGTCTCGAACATGTTTAGCTACCTCTCGGATCTGAATTATGGCTTCCCCAATAAGGTAATCTCTATCTCTGACTTGTTCTTTAGATTGGCACAACTCTCCCTTTAAATAATCCTCTCGTGCCTCAAGCTGCTCGATAAAAAGCTTACTATCTTGTAATGCTGATTCCAACTCCTCAACTTTTCCTTTTAGCCTCTTTACCTCTACCGTGGAATCACGACTTCGTTGCAGATGAAGGCATCACCCAAGCTCAGTCACCTTAGTTTTTAACCATTGATTTTCTTTCTCTAAGGTCAAATTTCGTAATTGCATCTCTTGGAACTTCCTCTCCCAATATTCGGCTTTGGACTTTTCCTCTCGGACCTCTTTCTGCAACTGATCTGAAGACCCTTCTATTCTCGCTCTCTTCAAGGATACTTGTGCCCTTTTGTAATGCTCCTTTAAATCATCTCGATCTTTCTCAATCTTCCTTTTCTCCTTCCTTTCTTTTTCAACTTCCATCTTTTGAACGTCGACGTCTAGGCTCAAGTATATCTTTTCTTCCTTGAGCTTTGCTATCCTCTGCTCAAGCTCCAAGTTCTTTCTCTCGAACTCTTGCTTCATAATTTCTAACTTTGAGGGCGTCACTTGCAAATATTCCTCCATCGGTCGAGCTCCTTCCACGCTTGGCCTAGGGATGTCATCATTAATCCTTCTACCTCTCCACTCGACGTACTCCGAAGTCGTAACAGGGCTAATAGCTACTTCTTTTAATCGACAAGTTTTGTTCCAAGCACTAGAGATCTCACTGACCTTCCTCTTGTAGTTGGCTCCTCTATACGCGAACTCACTCAGAACCAACCCTTAAGTTGTCAGTATGAACTGTCTCAATCCATGTTGCCTCAACACAAGCAAAGGGGCATAACCAATGGCACCCCAAATTCCCAATAAAGGGACCCAATCAAAACTGCCGCATCGGTAAAGAATCTCACCAGGAATCATCCATGGAGCTCTCCACTCCACATCCTTTGACCGCAGGTTCTGAAGTAGTGTTATCCAATTCTTTTTTCAGGAACATCAACTCTCCTAGTTGAAGCTGCTATGTCCTTCAACGGGGAGTAATCCTCAAAGAAGACCCAACAAACCACCCTATCTATCAATCGGAAGTGACTGTAGAACCAAGCTAAAAGTAACTGAGCACAACCAACAAACCTGCCTGCACCGGCCCTCCTACATGCATTCAAGGACCTGAATGTCTCTGCCAAAATCGCAAGAATAGAAGTGACCTGTTTGCTAAGTCGATGGAAAAGATCCGTGGTCGCCTCATCCATATATCCCAAGGCCTTGGGGAAAACCATCAATCCGTATAAGCTTAAGGCAAAAATATCTACCCTCTTCGCCTCGTCTGGATGTGTCTGGATCAGATCTTTCAAAGCTCCCCACGGAATGCACTTACTCTCACCCTTTTTCTTAATTCTAGCCATGATCCACTGCTCGCTCATCCCCGTAATGGTCATCAACTTCTTACCAAAGGTTGGGGCACAAGTAGCTCGAGAATAAATCCTATCATACTAAAATCTAGGACACCGAAGAAAGGCTGCGTACTCCTCCACAGTAGGCACTACATCTACCTCCCCAAAGGTAAAACAACTGTATGCTGGGTTCCAAAACTGAGCGGGAGCTCGAAACAAGTTCTCATCAACCTGAATATCAAACAAATAGGGCAAATCTCCGTACTTACCGTAGAATGATTGCTTGGTCTCATTGCCCTACTGATCCCAAATCGCCTTAAGCTCTTGCAGATTATTTTATGTGACATTGATGCGAGTGTAGTCTGACAGCTCTGACATATATCCCACAGTTATGCTATCCCTTTTTCCTAGCTGAGTTTGCTCAGACCATCTATGGACGTTAGTGTTGCCCTCCACTCTATCAAGAAGTCCGTTCTCCATAATAAAACTTTCTAACTTAGAAACTGACCGTGAATCGATACCTTTTAAATGCGAAATGACATGCAATGAAAAAAGGAAACAGTCAGTATCACATAATATTAATAAACTTAAGAATGATATGTGAGGGTAATATCTAAAGTATAATTGTAACTAAGTTGAGCTCTTACGGTTTTTCTATATGAGGTTTTAGTTCTAAAGTTGAGGTACCTGAACCAGCAGATTCCTCGATTCTCACCGATTATAGGCTCATTTGAATCGAGTTCAGTTCAAGGGAATACATTTCCCTATGGCTACACGGAGATGAAAATCTCACGAAACCATAGGTACGAATGTATCCCGAAAGTGATCCACTATCCTGCATGGAGGCGAAAACCTCATGAAGGCGTAGTTTCTCACTCCCACTTAAGGGTGTGACCAAAACGGTCATGCAAATGCAATGCGTATCAGAATATATAACATATGCAATAATACAAACTCATGTAATGCAAAGAGGATTGAATTTTAAAATTTTTCAAATTTTTGACATTAAGACAAAAGATAATCAATTATACGGCTTGACTCTCTTATTAGTCCCCAGTGGAGTCGTCAAGCTGTCGAGACCATTTTTAAATCGAGTTTTGGAAAATGGTAATCGACTTTAAAAACGAAAACGGGAGTCGCCACCAATCTTTTTAGGTGTGATTGGATCACCTTATAAAATGTTTTGTTTTAAAACATTCATTTTGGTCTACGAAAGTCGAGAAAACGGATTCGGGAGTCAGTTACGTACGAGGAAGGGTTAGCACCCTCGTAACGCCCAAAAATTGGTACCTAATTGATTATCAAGTGTCTTTAATGTCGGAAATTTGAAAGTTTTAAGATGCAAACCTCTTTTAATTAGAATGTCTCAATTTTGAAAATTAAGGCTCACTTATTTCAAACGAGTCAAAACATCACATCCAGTAAGTTAGGACGCAACATTTTAAAACCTTCGAAATTAAGCTCGTCTTTCGAAAATTTCTATCTCGAAACAACAAAACGCCATATCCAGTAAGTTAGGACACTATGTTTTGAAATCTCGAAATAATTGTTTAAGTTTTGAAAACTCAAAATCACTTAGAAGGGTGCTTGACTATTCGAATTCAACGAGAAAAGTCGCAACCCGATGAAGTTAGGGCACTACCTTTCTCGAAGTTTCCAAACATCAAGCATTGCCTTTTATTTTTTCTTTAAAAACCTTGGAATATTATTTTAAATGACGTTTTAGGATGACATATTAATGCATCATGAAGCATAGATGTACAAAATATTCTAACATTTCCATACAAACATAAATAATATCATTAAGACAAAACTAAATAACATGAACATACGTTTAATGAAAAAAAAAAGCATACTAGGGTAAATATAAGATAATAAACAAATAAAAACATGAGTAACTAAAAGAAAAACATAATACATGCAAAAATTATACAACAATATATATCATAAAATAGCACATAAAAGAAATAATTAAACATAGCATATAAAAAAATGAAACTATGCACAAATAAGATAAATGACATACACTAAAAAAATGAATAAATAGAACATTTACAAATTATAAAAATATAATGCAATAGTTCAAAATACATGAAATGATAATATAATATATATACATGCATAGAAAATATATATTTGAAAATAAACTATATAAAAAGGTTAAATATTATAATATATAAAATACATAATCAAATGTATAAAAGATAGGAATAAATATACATATTTGAAAAATGAAGAAATTAAAATAAAATAAAATAAGGTTGAAAAACTAAGATAGACGAAGAATAAAATAAGAACAAACCACAGAGAGTAAGAACGCAAGAGGGAGAGAAATTTGAGTGAATGCTCTCAAGAATTCTTATTGCTTCCCAAAACTTCAGTCATTTACAATGAAGGGAGAGGCCTCTATTTATAGTTGAGCCTCCCTAAATCCAATGATACAGATCAATTACATCAACGGTTAAGATTAAAGGATATCTACAAATTAAATCTCCAAGATTACAAGATCATATCTTCAAGATTGCATATCATATCTAAGATTGCAATCATATCTAAGATTGTATATCATTGAAGATTATATTTCCATATGAGTCAAGCTTGTAGATGGACCTTAAATCTTTTCAAGTAATGAACCATTTCGATCGGGCCAAATTATATTTGTAATTCTGAACTGAACTTGGACTTTGTTTTATTTTTATTTTTTGGGGTTTTATTATTTTAAATACTGAAATGGGTTTTTGGACTTATTTCTGGGCTCGGACAAAATTGAGTGTCTACACTCGTAAAATGAAAAATACCTATTTTTCTCATTATTCAAGCCTAGCCAAATAATTTTCTCTCTTATACCAAACTACATTTCTCATTTTTTCACACATTTACACATAGTTTTTACGACTTTTGCAATTAAGTCCTTTTTATGAATTTCACCAAAAAACTACCTAGGAAAAGTTGTTTATCACACCTCAAACTTTCATATTCTTCCATTAGACATCAAAGCACAAGCATGTCATTCATGGGTGTATTTTTAAACAGGAACCCTAGCTCAAATTAAGGGTATAAATAGCTAAATTGAGCTATGAAGATTTCAAAAATATAAAGAACATTAAAAACGGGGCTAGGATGCACTTACTTTGAGCTTGAAAGATGAAAGAAACCCTAGCTATGGCTTCTTGTGAAATTCGAACAAGGAGGATGAAGATGAACATAATTTTTTACTATTTTTCCCTTTTAATTCTTTTAATAACTAATGGACCAAAATGCCCTTCCATTAAAACCTTGATATTTTATCCCTCCTATGTCCATTTTTGTCCATAATGACATATAATGGTATGATTACTAAATAAGGACTTCAAATTTCAAATCCCATCACATTTAAGCCCTATTAATCAACTAGAACACATATTTTTCACTTATTGCAATTTAGTCCTAATAACTCAATTGGACACCTTATCGGTAAAATTTCTTGTTGATATTTTCACACAGTTATTAAATCACATAGTAGACCTTAAAACTTTATCGATAGAAATACTTTTACCTCAAATTTGTGGTTTCAAAACCACTTTTCTATTTAGACCCTAATTCGGGATGTTACAATTCTCCCCCTTAGGGATTTTCGTCCCCGAAAATTTTACCAGTAAACAAGTGCAGATATTGGTTTCTCATGGCCTCCTCGGGCTCCCACGTAGCCTCCTCTAACCCATGCCTATGCCATAACACCCTCACTAAGGCGATATTTTTGTTTCTCAACTGTTTGACTTTTCGAGCCAAAATCTTGATCGGCTCTTTACCATAAGTCATGTCCGGTTGAATCTCAACCTTTGTTGGTGAAATCACATGTGAGGGGTCCAATCTATAACGGCGTAACATAGACACGTGGAATACATCATGGATCTTTTCCAATTCAGGTGATAAAGCCAACCGATAAGCTACAGGTCCTATCCTCTCGGTGATTTCATAAGGTCCTATGAAACGAAGACTCAACTTGTCTTTCCTAGCGAATCTCAGAACCTTTCTCCATGGGGATACTTTCAAAAATACTTTATCAACCACTTGATACTCAATTTCTTTTCTTTTCAAACCTGCATAAGACTTTTGTCTATTTGATGCTGCTCTTAAACAATCTTTAATTACTTTTACTTTGTCCTCGATTTCCTTGACCAAGTCAACCCCGTGCATTTGATTTTCCTTGAGTTCTGTCCAATACAGGGGAATTCGACACTTCCATCCATACAACGCTTCATAGGGTGCCATTTTTAAACTCGTCTGAAAACTATTATTATAGGCAAACTCAACCAAGGGTAAGTACTTTTCTCAACATGTCTTCCAACGTTTGAATCACTCTCTCGGATTGGTCGTCGGTTTGTGGATGAAAGGCAGTACTAAAATTTAATTTTGTGCCCAAGGCTTCTTGCAACTTTTTCCAAAATCGCGAGGTAAACCTCGAATCTCTATCCAATATGATCAATAAGGGTACTCTGTGAAGTCTCACAATTTCAGAAATATATAACTCAGCCAATTTATCAAGTGAACAGTCGGTATGTACCGAGATAAAGTGAGCCAACTTCGTCAATCGATCAACTACGACCCACATCACATCTTTCTTACTTGATGTCAAAGGTAAGCCCGTTACAAAATCCATGGTAATTCAGTCCCATTTCCACTCAGGAACCATGATAGGCTGTAGTAATCCTGAAGGTACTTGGTGCTCAGCTATTACTTGTTGATAAATTAAGCATCTCACAACAAACTCGAAAATATCTTTCTTCATACCGTTCCACTAATATATTTTCTTCAAGTCGTTGTACATTTTCATACTACCGGGGTGTATTGACAGACGACCATTGTGTGCCTCATTCAAAATCTTATGAATCAACTCGGTATCTTTAGAAACACAAATCCTATCTTGGAACATCAAGCAACCATTGGAATCAACCCGAAAATCAGATTCAGAACCCAACTCACACTGAGTTCTTTTAGCTTGCAATTCATTGTTGTTACTCTGAGCTTCACTAATTTTTTGAAGAAACATCAGCCTAGCTCTCAACTCCGCTACGACAACACCATCATCTGATAAAGCCAACTGAGCATCCATGGCTCTCAAAGCAAACAAAGATTTTCTACTTAGGGCATCGGCGACTACATTTGCCTTTCCCGGATGATAGTCAATTATTAACTCATAATCTTTTATCAACTCCAACCATCTCCGTTGCCTAAGATTTAAATCCTTTTGAGTCATTAGGTATTTCAAACTCTTGTGATCGGTGAATATTCGACATACCTCACCATACAAATGGTGTCTCTAAATCTTCAATGCGAACACAATGGCGGCTAGTTCTAAATTATGTGTCGGGTAATATTTCTCATGCGGTTTCAGTTATCTAGATGCATAGGCTATCTCTTTGCCTTCTTGCATAAGCACATACCCCAAACCATTTAAGGATGCATCACTAAAGATCACGAACTCCTTTCCTGACTCAGGTTGAACTAACACTGGAGCTTCAGTCAAGAACGCTTTTAGTTCTCAAAACTCTGTTGACACTTCTCTGTCCATTAAAACTTAACATCCTTTTGTAGCAACTTCGTCATTGGAGTGGCAATCATCGAAAATCCTTTAAAAAATTGTCTTCAATAACCAGCCAAGCCTAAAAAGCTTATGACCTCTGTCACATTCTTTGGCGGTTTCCAGTCAACAATGATTGAAATCTTACTCGGGTCAACTCTAATACCGTCTCCCGAAACAATGTGTCCTAAAAACCCAACTTCACGAAGCCAAAATTCACTTTTATTGAACTTCGCATACAACTGTTTGTCCCTCAAAATCTGTAAAATAGTTCTCAAGTGCTCGGCATGCTCTGCTTCATCTTTTGAATAAATCAGAATATCATCGATGAACACCACAACAAACTTGTCTAAATATGGCTGAAATATTCGGTTCATTAAATCCATAAACACGACAAGAGCATTCGTTAACCCAAATGGCATAACAAGAAATTCGTAGTGGCCATACCTCATTCTGAAAGCAGTCTTAAGCACAACTGACTCTTTAACCCGCAACTGATAGTAGCCGGACCTTAAGTCTATCTTTGAAAATACAGTGGCTCTCTTCAATCGATCAAATAAATCATCAATCCTTGGCAAAGGATACTTGTTCTTTATAGTCACCTTGTTGAGCCATCGATAATCTATACATAGCCTCATCGAACCATCTTTCTTTTTCACAAATAATACAGGAACACCCCAAGGTGAAAAGCTCGGTCTCACAAAACCCTTATCAGTCAACTCTTGTAACTGAACCTTCAACTCTTTTAATTCTGTTGGGGCCATCCTATATGAAGCAATCGAAATAGGTGCAGTGCTAACAGTCAAATCAATGCCAAACTCTACTTCCCTAATAGGAGGTAACCCTAAAAATTCTTCTGGGAACACATCTAGATATTCACATACTACTGGTACCGACTCAATCTTTAACTCAGACTCTTTAGTGTTTAACACAAAGGTAAGGTAGGCTTCATGCCCCTTTCTTACACATTTCTGAGCAGACATGGAAGAAATTATTGCAGGCATGCCATTCAATTCATCTAGTTCAACTCAAAGAACATTACCATTCTCATATTTCAGTTCAATAAACTTTCTTCCACAATTCACTACCATATTGTGAGTGGTCAACCAATCCATACCAAGAATTATATCAAATTTGTCAAATGGTAATAGCATGAGATTAGCCGAAAAACAATGACTTCTAATCATTAATGGGCAATTTTTACACACTTTATCAACTAACACAACTTGCCTAATGGGTTTGACACCTTTACTAGAAACTCAGTAGATTCAACAAACAAGTTCATATTAGACACCAACTTCATACAAATATACGAATGGGTAAACCTCGGATCAATCAAAGCAACAATATAAGTTTTATAGATAGAAAATGTACTCGTAATTACATTCGAAGATGAGGCCTCTTCGCGAGCGCGAATGGCGTAGGTCCCCTTACTACTCGTCCCACTACCCAGATTCTTCTAAGGTCTTCCCTTATTAGTATTACTATCTAACCTTGTTCCTTGAAAGTTTCCTCTCCCTATCCTCTCAGGACAATCTCTAACAAAATCGTTAGGGGAACCGCACTTAAAACAGGTTCTATCGCTCCCTCGGCACTCTCCGAGGTGATGTCTCCCGTACTGGGGGCATCTCGATCTATTGGGTCGAGCATTCCCAACACTAGCAATTGAAGTAGTCTGAGCTTTCGAAACCGTGTACTGTTTACTCCTATTCTTGCTTGAATACCCAGCAGAGGCATTGGATTGAGTAGTGAACTCTCTCGACTTCTTAGATGAAGATTAAAAAGATTTGTTCAATTGTCTCTTCCTCGAGTCTTGAGACTCCATATTAGCTTTCTGCTTTTCTTTAGCCAATTCTTCAGCCTTGCAGACTCTCTCGACCAACACAACAAACTCTTTCAACTCAAGGATACCGACCAACAATCAAATATTTTCGTTCAAACCATCCTCAAATCTTTTACAGATGATAGCTTCAGTAGATACACATTCCCGAGCATATTTGCTAAGCCTCACAAGCTCATGCTCATACTCGGTAACTGTCATTTTACCCTATTTCAACTCGAGGAACTCTTTCCTCTTTTGATCCATAAACCTTTAACTGATATACTTCTTACTAAATTACTCTTGGAAAAACTCCCAAGTCACTTTCTCCCCCGGCACAATTGACACGAGGGTATTCTACCACTGGTAAATTGAATCTCTTAGAAGTGATACCATACACTTCATGCACTCCTCCAGTGTGCATGATAACTCATCAAAGACCCGGATGATATTCTTTGTAATAGTCCAGTTTAGACTCTAGTCGAAATAGTGGTTCACCATAAATTTGAGTAAAAAAATATTTAAATATTACTATCTGTGTTTACAGTATGTGGTTAAGAATGTGTGAAAATTTCGTATAAAAATTTAATTTTTTGTGTGCTTAATTTGATAAAAGGACTAAATATGTGTTTTTGAATTGATTTAGATCGAGAACCAAAGAAAATAAAATTAGATCGGGGGAAAATGAAAGTCGTTGAATAGTCACTCATTTCCGTTCATTTCCATACGAGGTAAGTCGATATAAAAATAGATGTTTTTTTAATTGAATTATTAATGTTTATATGCTATTGAACAATGATAAATGATTATATGAGTTGAGTATGAAATTTCTGAGAAAGTATCGACAAAGTTTCGACGTCTGAAAAGCCTCGTATGAACCTTAAGAATAGTTAGGATACATATGTCATGACATAGGATCCAATATGTGTTATCGTGTAATACTATGTCTGGGACGTTGGCATCGACTTATGATTTACATGTAAGACCATGTCTGGGACACCGGCATCATATTTGATTTCATGTAAGACCCTGCCTGGGACAGTGGTATCGATATTTGGTTACATGTAAGACCACGTCTAGGACGTTGGCATTGTACGAGCTTTTCGAGCTATCCGCGTATCCTTATGATTCCGAACGGTTCAACGAGAATTTCAAGAAACGAGTAACTATGTGGTTGTGTATCGACTCAGGTACATTTGAATTGTATAATATGATTAAGAATAAAAGGTAAGTATTTGAACATATGTGGATATATGAAATATATATGAGCTATATGAGATTTATAGATATGTGATTATGCTTTGCCATGACTCATATGATTGAATGGAATTTAAATTATGTTATTTGATAAGTTTATTTGTATATGGCTTACTAAGCTTTTGAAAGCTTACTTTGTGTGTGTTTTTAACTGTTTTATAGATATCGAAGCTACCGAATGCTCAGGGATGTCAAAGATCATCACTACACTATCGAACTCTATTTTGGTATCTTTTGAAAATGTATATATATTGAAGTATGGCATGTATAAGCTAGAATATGTGAATATGTTTTGTAATATGTATATCTAGCCATGTGATATAACTTGGTTATGGATTTGATTATGAATGAATTTTGGTATATGCTTTGTGTTCAAAAATGGTATGTTTTGATGCACTCTTGAGTGACCAAATGAAATGGTCAATTTAGGTAAGTTTTGGCATTTGTTTATTTGGGGAAATGGTAAGTTTATGACATGATATTGAATATAGTAAATTCAGGTTATGAAACATGAGTTTTGGTATGACTTTGAATTATGATTTGGCATGATTTTGGTATGGTTATAAGCATGAATTAGGTTGTTTATTATATGGAATGAATGGTGTATGTTTTGGTGTATGAATTGGCTGGAAATTGGTATGAAATGTGCTTAGTTTTATGCTTGTAGGGATGACCCAAAATGGGTGGCAAATTGTCTTTGCAAATAGCTTTTTTTTGTCTACACAGGCAGAGACACGAGCATGTGTCTCAGCCATATGTGACACACGGTTATGTTACATGACCGTGTGTCCCCTAGGGTACCCTACGATTTTAAGTCAATATACCCTACAGTTTTAACACGGTCTAGACACACGGGCATGTCTATTGGCCGTGTGTAGCACACGAGCGTGTGGTCGGCCGTGTAACCCAAGTCAGTAGCCTCCCTAATTTTCACACGGCCTGGCACACGGGCGTGTCTTGTGGCTGTGTAGACAAGTTAGTATGTATGCCCTATTTTGCCACGGCCTAGACACACGGGCGTGTCTAATGTCGTGTGAGGCACACAGCCTATTCACACGGGCGTATGACCTGTACAACTTTGAAAAATGTTTAAGTTTTGAAAAAAAAATTGTATTAGCTTGGTTTAGTCCCGAACCCTTTCTAATGCATGTTTAAGGTCTCGATGACCTACATAAGGGACTCTATGGTAATGTTTTACTATGATTGTGGATGATGTATATGAATTGTTTGTAAAATGTTCCAATTTGTCTGGTAATGCCTTTAACCCTAGTCCAGCAACGGATACAGGTTAAGGGTGTTACATTTGGTTGGTATCAGAGCTACGATTTAGTCGATTTTAGGACTAATATAGCGTATGTGAGTCTAGCTATACATGCCATATTTATGAACTACAATAGTGTGATGAATCCTGACAATGAAAATGTGTTTTTATATAGCAAATGGATCCCGAACGAGCCGTAACTGATGATGTTTAAAGTAATGTGCCTGCTCCCCCGCAAGGGACAGCTCCATCTGACTCTAGATCAGCTATGAGTAGCCAGATGGAGAGGAGAGACAAGCCTTCTGTCAGATAATGAACGATTGGTTCACCCAATATATCCAAACTAATCCGGCTATTCAACAACCCCCAACCCTACCTAATCTTCCACAAAATCCTGTCATGCCAGAAGTGAATCCGATTCAGTTAAGCAAGTTACTGGTTGATGAGATTAGAAAATATGGGGCTGAAGAGTTTCGTGCTACGACTAATGATTATGCCGAGAGAGCTAAATTTTGGTTAGAGAACACGATACGAGTGTTTGATGAATTATCGTTGACTCCGGATGAATGCATAAAATGAACTGTGTCACTTCTGAGAGATACGGCGTACCATTGGTGGAAGACATTAATATCTGTGGTTCTGAGGGATCGAGTCACCTGGGATTTATTTCAAGCTGAATTCTAAAAGAAATATATCAATCAGAGATTCATCGATTAGAAACATAAAGAGTTTCTTGAATTGAAACAAGGTCGTATGTTTGTTACAGAATACGAGCGAGAATCTGTAAGATTGAGCCAGTATGCACGAGAATGTGTCTCGACCGAAGCAATAATGTGTAAAAGATTTGAAGATGGTTTGAATGAAGACATTCATTTGCTAGTCGAGATTTTAGAGATAAAAGAGTTTGTTGTGCTTGTTAAGCGCGCATGTAAAGTTGAAGAACTCGGGAAAGAGAAAAGAAAAGCCGGTTCTGAAGCTAGAGATGTGAGAAAGAGATCTGCTAGTAAACCATTTCAGTCTGCATCAAAGAAATTCAAAGATGATTATAGCCATTCAAAGACTAATGTAGGACATCCGAGTAGAGATTGTGTTAGATCGCAATCGAGCTTCAGAGCTCTAGCTACTTCTATTGCTAGTGTTGGAAATGCTAGGTCTGATCGACCCGAGTGTGGACATTATGGTAAAAGACATCTCGACAATTGTAGACTGTACGATCGGGCTTGTTTCAAATGTGGATCATTAGATCACTTTATCCGTGATTGCCCCAAGTCTGTCGAGTAAGAAATTGTACAAAATCCAAGACCTAGTAACACTCCGGCTAGAGGTAGACCTCTCAGAAATACAAGAAATGTGAGTGGTAGTTAAAAAGGGACTAAAGACACCACTGCTCGATCCGAGGCTAGAGCACCTACTAGAGCCTACGCCATTCGAGCTCGTAAGAAAGCTTCATCTTCGGATGTTATAACTGGTACTTTCACACTTTACGATACTTCTGTGATTGCATTAATAGATCCTGGATCAACACATTCGTATATATGCATGAATTTAGTATCCAGTAAAACTTTGTCTGTAGAGTCTTCTGAATTCGTGATTAAAGCATCTGTAACACCCATTACCCGTATTCAACACTGGAATAGGGTACGAGCCATTGCTGGAACACATACACTTATAAACATATTAAACTGAGTCATAAAATTTTACACAAATTAAAATCATTCATACACATACATATCGTCCCTTATATGGGCCCACGAGGCTCAATACATACTTTGGAAGTGGTCCGAGACTAAACTGTGAACTTTGGAAAACATTAGAAATTTCTTGAAAATAGGGGTATACGCCCGTGTCCAAGGCTGTGTTCTTCACACAACCATTCACATGCTTCACTTTCCATAATTAATCATCACACACTCATTCAACCAAGTCATGCAAGCTTGCACATCCACAAAATACAACATCATAAACATATAACTTAACTAATATTAGCCATCCTCAATGGCTTTATACAAAATGAACTATCAAATATTATAGGCCAACATTTTAGGCCAACTCATAATAACATATATACATAGTCAAGTTCCTATACATGCCATAGACATAAAAATACTTGAAGATCGTTAATATTATACCAATCAATAACTTGTTAGTGTGATAGAATCTTCAACGACCTCTAACTCGAGCTAACATCTGTGACACTATAGGAAAAAGGAAAGGAAGGGGTAAGCATTATCGCTTAGTAAGTAGGTATTTAAATGATAAGTAATCTATTAACAGGCTTTTATAAATCTTCACAATATTTTCTCAAGATAATACAATCATAACTGCACATAGTTCCATTATTTATTCATGTTCATCTCAAGTTATCTACTCGAGTCATAGTCACTAAATTATTTATATCTTGAGCTACAGAACTCCAAATTATGATCTGCTAATTTTCCCTAAAACTAGTCTCATATATCTTTTTACCATAAAATTTTCAGAATTTTTTGTCTAGCCAATAAGTAAATTTTATTCTTTAAAGTCACCCATCTTTCGCTATCTGACAGTTCCGACCCATCTTCACTAAAAATTAATTATCTCCTCATACGAGATTTGTATGATGTTCCTGTTTGTTTATTTTGAAAATAAACTCATTAAGGATTTTAAGCATATCAATTATAACCCATAATTATATTTTTACAATTTTTAATTATTTTTCCAAGTCAGAATAGGGATTCCAAAATCATTCTAACCCTGTCTCACAAAAATTCAAATATCTCATAATATGAAATTATTTTGCTTTCACCGTTTCTTTTATGTGAAAATATACTCATTAAGCTTTAATTTCATATCTTATTTAGTATCTAATTCAATTTCCACAATTTTTGGTGGATTTTCAAAGTCACATAACTGCTACTGTCTGAAACTATTTTATTACAAATTTCACTCTTACATAATCTCACTTACTCCATTCATCTTACCGAAAGTTCGACCAACTATTGAGCACATTGCTCATAAATTTTCACACATATACCTGCATTTATTCATCACATGGTCATATTCATTTACACTTAATCATTATATGATCACATGTATTTTCACTTAGTCAATTTCCCCTTGAACTCGTCGAAATAATAACAAATACATGGTAGCCTGCACATAGTACCACCCTTGTAACCGAAGCTATCTGGTGCACATAGTAGCCTGTATTTAGTACTACATTTGTGACCAAAACCATCTCTTACACAGTGGCTTGCACTTAGTACCACACATGTGATCGAAGTTATCGGGTACACATAGTAGCCTGCACTTAGTACTACACATGCGACCTAACCATCTAGTACACGAAGTAGCCTGCACTTAGTACTACACATGTGACCTAAAACCATCTTAAACACATAGTAGCCTACACATAGTACTACACATGTGTTCTCACAATGGATCATTCGTATCTTTCCTATTCCGAAGGTCCAACCGGGAAATTCCTCTCTTTTCAATATTTTACCAATTCATCCATAATCAATTTCAATTCAAAATTTTACATCAAATAGTCGTTCAATATCCAACCACATCTCATATAATATGACAAAATATTATAACATAAATAAAAACAATGTATTATTTGCATACAAACTTACCTCGGTAGCACAATCGGTAAAAAGGACTTATTTGTCATATTTATTGTTTTCCTCCCGTTCTAAGTCTGAATCTCGTTTTCCTTGACCTATAACAACACATTTAACTCATTTATTCATCCTGCTACTCAAATTAGCCTAAATTCACATTTTAGAAAAATTTACATTTTTGCCCCTAAACTTTTCATATTTACACTTTTGCCCCTAGGCTCGTAAAATGATTTTTATTCAATTTCCTTATATTTTAAGCCTATCTGAACCATTTTCATAACTATATCAGCCCACAATTTCCATTTATTCACACACTTACACACATTTTACAACTTTTTACAAACTAGTCCTTTTTTATAATTTCACCGAAAATCACTTAGTAAAAGTCATTTATTACACACCAAGCATTCATATTCTACCATTAAACATCAAAACACATGCATGTCATCCATGGGTAAATTTTTAAACACAAACCCTAGCTCAAAATAATGGTGGAAATAGCTAAACCTAGCTACGAGGATCTCAAAAATGTAAAGAACATTAAAAACGGGGCTAGAACGGACTTACAATCAAGCTTGGAAAAACCCTATCCATGGTTTCTCCTTGTGAAATTCGGCCATAGCTTGAAGGTGGACACAATTTTTCTTTGATTTTGGCTTTTTAATTCTTTTAATTACTAAATGACCAAAATGCCCCTAACTTAAAAATATTCTATTTCACCTATTTCATGTCCATTTTTGTCCAAAAAATTATCCAACGGTCTAATTACCATTTAAGGACCTCCAATTTAAAATTTCATAACAATTGGACACATCTATCATGTAGAACTCAACTTTTTCACTTTTTACAATTTAGTCCTTTTGACTAAATTGAGTGGCCAAACGTTAAAATTTTCGAACAAAATTTTCACAAAATCATTTCGTGAAATTGTAGACCATAAAAATATAATAAAAATAAATTTTCTTATGTCGAATTTGTGGTCTCGAAACCACTGTTCCGACTAAGCTTAAAATCAGGCTGTTACAACCCGAACCCCCTAAGTAAAAGTGTCTTAGTTGACAAAGTGTGCAAGAACTATCTGTTAATGTTTCAAGATATTTGTTTTTCAGTCGATCTGATGTTATTACCTTTTGATGAGTTTGATATAATTCTGGGTTTGGATTGGCTAACTTTACATGATGCTATTGTGAATTGCAAATGGAAAACTATTGATTTGAGATGTAAGAATGATGAAATAGTCCAAATTGAATCTAGTGATTTGAATGGGTTACCGGCTGTGATATCTTCAATGAAAGCTTTGAGTATTGTAAGAAAAGGGTGTGAAGCCTATTTTGCCTATGTGATTTATTCGAAAGTGACAGAAAAGAAAGTTTAATCAGTGCCAGTTGTCTGTGAATTCTCTGATGTGTTTCCTTATGAGTTACTAGGATTACCTATGATCCAAGAAGTTGAATTTGGCATAGAGTTAGTATAGGGAACTACTCTAATTTCAATAGCTCCGTATAGAATGGCTCCGACTGAATTAAAAGAATTAAAGTCTCAGTTGCAAGAGGTGACCGATAGAAGGTTTGCTAGACCGAGTTTCTCACCTTGGGGTGCTCCAGTTTTGTTTGTGAAAAAGAAAGACAGTACGATGAGAATATGCATTGACTATCGTCAGTTGAACAAAGTGACTATCAAGAATAAATACCCTTTGCCTCGAATTGATGATTTGTTTGATCAATTGAAAGGAGCTACCGTGTTTTCAAAGATAGATTTGAGATCAAGCTATTATCAGTTACGAGTAAAAGATTTAGACATTCTGAAAATTGCATTCAGAACGAGGTACGGCCAATATGAGTTCTTAGTTATGCCGTTCGGATTAACGAATGCACCTGCTATCTTTATGGATTTGATGAACAGAATTTTCAGACCATATTTAGATCGATATGTTGTCATATTCATTGATGACATATTGATTTATTCACGTGATGAATTCGAACATGCTGAGCATTTGAGAATAGTGCTTCAGACTTTGCGAGATAAGCAACTGTATGTGAAGTTTAGCAAATGTGAATTCTGGTTACGAGAAGTCGATTTTCTGGGCCATATAGTATCAGCATCAGGTATTCGAGTTAATTCGAGTAAAATTTTAGCTATTTTAGATTGGAAGTCTCCGAGAAATGTTTCTAAAATCCATAGTTTTCTAGGACTTACCGGTTATTATATGAGATTCGCAAAAGGCTTTTCTATGATTGCGACTTCGTTGAAAAAATTGCTTCAAAAAGATGTGAATTTTGATTGGTCTGAAAAGTGTTAGAAAAGTTTTGATCAGTTGAAAGCCCTATTGATTGAAGCTCCAGTATTAGTACAACCCAATTCGGGTAAAGAATTTGTGATCTATAGTGATGCTTCGTTGAACGGTCTAGGATGTGTTTTGATGCAAGAAGGCAAAGCCATAGCCTATGCTTTGAGACAGTTGAAGCTACACGAAAAGAACTATCGACTCACGATCTAGAATTGGCGACTATTGTTTTTGCTTTAAAGATTTGGCGTCATTATCTGTTTGAGGAGAAATGTCATGTTTATTTCGATCACAAAAGTTTGAAATATCTGATGACTCAAAAAGATTTGAATCTAAGACAGAGAAGGTGGTTAGAACTGCTAAAAGAATATGAGCTTATGATAGACTATCATCTGGGAAAAGCAAATGTTGTTGCTGATACTTTGAGTCAAAAATCACTGTTTGTATTGCGTGCGATGAATCCTCATTTGGTTCTGTCTGATGATGGTTCAGTTTTAGCCGAATTGAGAGTGAGACTGTTGTTTTTTACAACAAATTATTGATGTTCAGAAAGTTGATAATAAGATAATAGCAAAACGAGCCTAGTGTGATCTAAATTCTGATTTTGAATTTTGAATTGATAATGACGATTGTTTGAGATTTTGAGATCGAATTTGTGTTTCGAGAAATCCAGAGTTGATTCAGATGATTTTGAACGAAGCCCACAAAAGTCATTTATTTATGCATCCGGGTAGTACGAAAATGTATAATGATTTGAAACAGCATTATTGGTGGTCTGGAATGAAAATAGATATCTCCGATTTTGTTTCTAAATGTTTGATTTGTCACCAAGTTAAAGCTGAACATCAGGTGTCATCTGGTTTGTTACAACCGATTATGATTCCGAAGTGGAAATGGGATAGAGTGACGATGGATTTTGTTTCGGGTTTACCCCTATCTCCAAGAAAGAAAGATGCTATCTGGGTCGTGGTTGACCGATTGATGAAATCAGCTCATTTTATTCCGGTACGATCTGATTACTCGCTTGATAAATTAGTTGAGTTATACATTTCTGATATTGTGAGATTGCACGGTGTGCCATTGTCTATTGTGTCAGATAGATATTCAAGATTTACTTCGCGATTTTGGAAGAAATTGCAAGAGGCTTTAGGTACGAAATTGCATTTCAGTACAGCTTTTCACCCACAGACAGATGGTCAATCCAAGCAGATTATTTAGATACTCAAGGATATGTTGAGATGTTGCATTCTTGAGTATGAAGGTTCGTGGGAACAGTATTTGTCATTGATTGAATTTGCTTATAACAATAGTTTTCAATCGAGCATTAAAATGGCACCGTATGAAGCCTTATATGGTCACAAATGCCGTACACCTTTGTATTGGATTGAGCTCAGTGAGAATAAGATACACGGGGTCGACTTGATAAAAAAGACCGAACAGAAGGTAAAAGTGATTTGAGATAGTCTGAAAGCAGCTTCCGATCGTCAAAAATCTTATGCGGATTTGAAATGAAAAGATATTGAATTTGAAAGTGGTGACAAAGTGTTTTTGAAAGTCTCACCGTGGAAGAAAGTACTCCGATTTGGCAGAAAAGGCAAATTGAGTCCGAGGTTCATCAGGCTGTATGAGATTATTGAGTGTATCGGGCCAGTTGCTTATCATTTGTTGCTACCACCTAAGTTAGAAAAGATTCACAATGTATTTCATGTATCGATGCTTCGACGATATAGATCCGATCCTTCATATGTAATTTCTCCGTCTAAGACTGGGATTTAGTCTGATATGACCTACGATGAAGAACTGATCAGTATTTTGGCTCGCGAAGTTAAAAAACTACGAAATAAGAAAATTCTGTTAGTAAAAGTGATGTGGCATTGACACGGTATTGAATAGGCTACATGGGAGCCCGAAGATACTATGAGACAACAATATCCAAATCTGTTCAACGGTAAGATTTTTGGGGACGAAAATCCCTAAGGGGGAGAGTTGTAACAGTCTGGTTTAGACCTTAGTGGAAATAGTAGTTTCGGGACCACAAATCCGAGTCAAAAAATATTTAAATATTATTTTTTGTGTTTACAGTATGTGGTTAAGCATGTGTGAAAATTTCGTATGAAAATTTAATTGTTTGTGTGCTTAATTTGATAAAAGGACTAAATCGCAGAAAATGTAAAAGTTGCATGATATATATTAAGTGTGCTTATTTGTTATGGCTTTTTAATTGTGAGGTCCTTATGATGCAATTGGACCATTTTTATCGTTAATGGACATTAACAGCCTTATATATAATGGTTTATTAATGTTTTAATGCAAGGGCAAATTGGTAAACTAATTAATAATGTTAATTAAAATAAAACAAGCGTGAAAATAAGCCATTATGTTCATCTTCTTACTGAAAATCAAAGAAATAAGAAAGAAAAAGATTAAGTTAGGGTTCGGCTAGGAAATTTGAGGATTAAGGTATGTGTTTTGTTCAGTTTTTGATAATTTTTATGTTTTCTATCAAGCCCATGCCTAAATTTCTGAATTTCATGATGATTTTGAATTATGCCATTAATGCTTTTGTGAGCTTTGTGAAGTTAATTGATAGAAAATAAAAGATATGTGTTGGGTTAGTATATTTTGTCTTTGAATTTTTGATGAATTTGAGTATTTTGGGATAAATTGTAAAAATGATATTTTGAGGGATTAAAATGTGAAATAAATAAAATATATGGACTTATATGAATACTACAAAAATTCAGCTAAGCATATGCGTAAGGAAATTTTGTGTATTTTGTGATTTTGTGAATTAGGGACTAAAGTGTCAAAATGTGAAAATGTGAGGGTTAATTTGTAAAATGCCCTAAATATGTGTTTTTGAATTGATTTAGATCAAGAACCAAAAAAACAAAATTAGATCGGGGAAAAAGAAAAGTCGTTGAATAGTCGCTCGTTTCCATTCATTTCCATATGAGGTAAGTCGATATACAAATAGATGTGTTTTGAATTGAATTATTAATGTTTATATGCTATTGAACAATGATAAATGATTATATGAGTTGAGTATGAAATTTCTGAGAAAGTATCGACAAAGATTCAATGTCCGAAAAGCCCCGTATGGACCTTAGGAATAGTTAGGATACATATGTCATGACATAAGATCCGGTATGTGTTATCGTGTAAGACCACGTCCAAGACGTTGGCATCGACTTATGGTTTACGTGTAAGACCATGTCTGGGACATCGACATCGTATTTGATTTCATTGAAGACCCTGTCTGGGATAGTGGTATCGATATTTGGTTACATGTAAGACCACTTCTAGGACGTTGGCATTGTACGAGCTTTTCGAGCTATCCGCGTATCCTTATGATTCCGAACGGTTCAACGGGCATTCCGAGAAACGAGTAACTATGTGGTTGTGTATCAACTCGGGTACGTTTGAATTGTTTAATATGATTAAGAATAAAAGGTAAGTATTTGAACATATGTGGATATATGAAATATATATGAGCTATATGAGATTTATAGATATGTGATTATGCTTTGTCATGATTCATATGATTGAATGGAATTTAAATTATGTTATTTGATAAGTTTATTTGTATATGGCTTATTAAGCTTTTGAAAGCTTACTTTGTGTGTGTTTTCAACTATTTTATAGATATTGAAGCTACCAAAAGCTCGGGGATCCTCAAAGATCATCACCACACTATCGAACTCTATTTTGGTATCTTTTAAAAATGTATATATATTGAAGTATGGCATGTATAGGCTAGAAGTATGTGAATATGTTTTGTAATGTGAATATGTTATGGATGCAATTATGAATGAGTTTTGATATATGCTTTGTGTTCAAAAATGGTATGTTTTGATGCACTCTTGAGTGACCAAATGAAATGGTCAATTTAGGTAAGTTTTGGTATTTGCTTATTTGGGGAAATGGTAAGTTTATGGCATGATATTGAATGTAGTAAATTGAGGTTATGAAACATAAGTTTTGGTATGACTTTGAATTATGATTTGGCATGATTTTGGTATGGTTATAAGCATGAATTTGGTTGTTTATGATATGGCATGAATGGTGTATGTTTTGGTGTATGAATTAGCTAGAAATTGGTATGAAATGTGCTTAGTTTTATGCTTGTAAGGGTGACCCAAAATGGGTGGCAAATTAGCTTTGCAAATAGCCTATTTTTGTCTACACAGGCAAAGACACGAGCATGTGTCTCAATCGTATATGACACACGGTTATGTTACATGGTCATGTGTCCCTTGGGGTACCCTACGATTTTAAGTCAGTATACCCTACAGTTTTAACACGGTTTAGACACACGGGAGTGTCTATTGGCCGTGTGTGGCACACGCGCGTGTGGTCAGCCGTGTGACCCAAGTTAGTAGTCTCCTTAATTTTCACATGGCCTTGCACACGGGCGTGTGACCTGTACAACTTTGAAAAATGTTTAAGTTTTGAAAAAAAATTTTGTATTAGCTCGGTTTAGTCCCGACCCCTTTCTAATGCATGTTTAAGGTCTCGATGACCTATATAAGGGACTCTATGGTAATGTTTGACTATGATTGTGGATGATGTATATGAATTGCTCGTAAAATGTTTCGATTTGTCTGGTAACGCCTTTAACCCTAATCCAGTGATGGATACGGGTTAAGGGTGTTACATTTTCGAGCCAAAATTCCACTCTTTCCAGATCATCGTCTATGTTAGCTCAGAACTCTTCGGCTCATTGCTTTCTAATCCTGTTAACTGGAGGCCTTTCCTTTCTCACCATCTCAACAACTTAGGGAGCTACAAGGGTAGGCTAAGGAATAGGCGGGGGTGGGGGAGGTTGAACACCGGGGTTTGTCCGAGCAAACTCAATGTACCAATTATTCATCATGTGGATAAAGGCTTCTCTACCTCCTTCTCCTCTACTAACTATCTCGGGTCTACTATCAGATGGTACTGCTCCTTCAGCAGGAGTATGCGCGATACTTTCTACATCGTCAGCAAATTCTCGTTCAGGATCCATTACTATATAAAACACAATTTAAATTGTCAGGAGTTGTCACACTATCATAATGTACGTATGGCATGTATAGCTAGACTTCCACACTCACTACGTAGTCCTAGAACCGACTAAACCGTACCACTGATGTCAATAAATGTAACACCCCTTACCTGTGTCCTAGAACGGACAGGTACAGGGCATTATCGAGCTAAAACGTAAACATACATACAGAACCGAGCCATAAAATTTCTTTTGAATACAAAACTGTACATACACATGCAAATTGTCCCTAATGCAGGCCTACAAGGCCCAAAGCATACATCGGGGGTGGCTTGGGACTAAACTGTAAACTTTAGGAAATTTTTCATAAAACAGGGTTACACGCCCGTGTGTCCCAGCCGTGTAACTCTCTTTTTATGATGTCAACATCAATTAAGGGTCACACGGCCAAGCCACACCCCCGTGTTCCAGGTCGTGTTGCAAATTTAATTTTTGCATTTAAGGTGCAGACTTCACACGGCCTGGGCACACACCCATGTCCTGAGGCCATGTCCTCCCCACGGCTGATACACACGGCCGTGTCTCTACCCGTGTGTTTACTACCATGCATACTGACTTGTAAAACTAGGGTGCAGGGGACACACAGTCGGACTACACGCCCATGGGGCTGACCGTGTGTCACACACGACCTAGACACATGCCCGTGTGTCTACCCGTGTGGACAACTTTGAGGTTATTTTCCAAGCCCTCTTAACACCCTTAACAACCCCTACACACACTCATATGCCAATGGTGATTGTCATGGCATAAAAGGGTTACTTAAACATCAATAGCTTTAACTCATGCTTGATAAATTCATATCAAGTATACCTAATTGGGATTCCTTCACTTGTTAAGTTCATTCAATCCATTTCTTTACCTTTATTAATATAGTGACCATGCCAATTGACATCATTTATCCATCAAGCATAAATTCCACATTTTATCAACCATTTGGCACACACCACAAAGGTAATAACACATGTCATGCATATAACAATATTTAGGGATTTCAACCCAATAATCAATATGAGCCATATTTCTTGGCCATATAAAAAATGGAATAATATACCAAAAGGAGCTATCACTTTGGCTAACAAATATGACACATATAACAAAATACTAAGTCCCCTATACATGCCATACTTAAATGTAGTAAACTAATTATACTCCAAAAGATTTGTTGATAGTGTGACTCGAGCTCCGATGTTCACGATCCCCGAGCTAGCTTGACAATGCTAATAGAAAAAGGAAAAGAGAGAGAGAGGTAAGCGTATAGCTTAGTAAGTCATGTGCAAATAATAAACAACATAGATCATGAACTCATGAACTCATGAATTAAGTATACTATCAATTACCACCACATTATCATATTACACATAATGAACATATTGAGAATTGATAATAAATGTATTTGAACATCATGCTTATCTTACTCTTTCATACCCATTCCTAATTTCCCAACATGAATCGAGTCCAATACTCATGAAGTTTACGTACATACCTGTACCATACATTCTTACTCATTCTACCCCACTTCTTAATCATAATCTTGAATGGCCCATTGATTTACCCGGAATACTAAAGGACGTTCGGAATCATCATACACCAAAATAGAACGCCAAAGCCATGTCCTCGAGATGGTCTTACATGGGCCTACATATCGATGCCATATCTCAGATATGGTCTTATACGAAGTCTCATGTTGGTACCGATGCCGTGTCCCAAACATGGTCTTACACGGGACCTCATATTGGTGCCATGTCCCAGACATGGTCTTACACGAAATCTCATATAAACGCCATACCCCAGATATGGTCTTACATGAAATCACATATCGATGTCGATGCCATATCCCAGATATGGTCTTACACTGGCACACATATCAATGCCGATGCCATGTCCCAGATATGGTCATACACTGGCTCACATATCAATGCCAATGCCATGTCCTAGACATGGTCTTACACTGGCTCACATATCAATGCTGATGTTATGTCCCTGACATGGGCTTACACGGGATCTCATTAATCATGGTGTCATGATATCCGAATCCTAAGCATTCCTTAGGGTTACCCAGGACTTCCGAGATATAAAGCTATCACCAAACTTTAATTATATCGTCACAAGCCAATTTCATTAGGACAATCATAAATATATCATAGAATATCAATTATTAAACGCATAATAATAGAATTGTTGAATTACTTACACACAACTTACCTCGGTGCAAAATGTGACTATTTGCGATTTAATCCACAACCTTGCCTTTCCCTTGGTCAAGGTCTATTCCTCGTCCCTCTTGATCTAAAATAGCACATTTAACTCATTTAATACATGCACTATTCAATTCAGTCCAAAAATCACACTATGAAAAAATTACAATTTTGCCCCTAAATTTCACAAGATTACAAAATTGCCCCTAGGCTCGTAAAATGAAAAGTACGTGTTTTTCTCATTATTTAAGCCTAGCCGAATCATTTTATCTCTTATACCAACCCACATTTCTCATTTATTCACACATTTATACATAGTTTTGACAACTTTTACAATTAAGTCCTTTTTATGAATTTCACCAAAAAACTACCTAGGAAAAGTTATTTATCACACCTTAAACTTTCATACTCTTCCATTAGACATCAAAGCACAAGCATGTCATTCATGGGTATATTTTTTAACATGAACCCTAGCTCAAATTAAGGGTAGAAATAGCTAAATCAAGCTACGAGGATTTCAAAAATATAAAGAACATTAAAAACGAGGCTAGGATGCACTTACTTTGAGCTTGAAAGATGAAAGAAACCCTAGCTATGGCTTCTTGTGAAATTCAGCCAAGGAGGATGAAGATGGACATAATTTTTGAGTATTTTTCCCTTTTAATTCTTTTAATAACTAATGGACCAAAATGCCATTCCATTAAAACCTTGATATTTTTATCCCTCCTATGTCCAATTTTGTCCATAATGACATATAATGGTATAATTACTAAATAAGGACTTCAAAAATTTCAAATCCCATCACATTTAAGCCCCATTAATCAACTAGAACACACGTTTTTCACTTATTGCAATTTAGTCCTAATAACTCAATTGGACACCTTATCGGTAAAATTTCTCATTGATATTTTCGCACAGTTATTAAATCGCACAATAGACCTTAAAACTTTATCGATAGGAATACTTCTACCTCAGATTTGTGGTTTCAAAACCACTTTTTCGTTTAGGCCCTAATTCGGGATGTTACACTATAAAACATAGGAAAGGAAGGGGGTAAGCTATATAGCTTAGTAAGTCCATATGAACATAATAAGCAACTCTTACCAATCATTTACCAGGTCCACAATATAAACACACAAAAAAATAGTATAAATTGCTATAAACCTCATAATTATAAATTATTCAGTCACATTGTTTGTTATATCAATTTGCAAGCATAATTTAACATGTCTTGACTTTAGCCTAACAACAGTAATCTCTCTATTATAATCGATTACCACAATCAACCAATCATTTCAAACCTCATAATAAACATACACATTAATTATGCGTATTCACTTTTCAAGCATATATTTTAACATCTTTCAATTGTTAAGGCTCATATCTTCCCATACTTCCATAGTTATTTTAATAGGCAATTATGCCAATCATTCATCTTTCTCATATCCGATAAATCACAATTTGTGTGAACAAAACATGCTATATCATAACTCAATTTGGCCCTGAAGCCAATCACATGATCATTAACCAAATTTATCATGAATTTCATACGTCACAAGTATAGGCCAAAAATCACAAGGTTTTCACAAAATTATTCTCGTGGAAATCATGAACTCACAATTTTATGAAGTCAATACATATGGACTTTACATACATACCTGTACCACTTCGTAATACTTACATACTTTTTTTATTCTTTAATATACCCGTTGAATTTCCCGTTGAACCACTTGGAATACTAAAGGATACTCAGGAATCTCGTACACATAGTACCATACCAATGCCATATCCCAAATATGGTCTTTCATGAAATCTCGTATCGATGCCAATAGCCCAACTATAGTCTTACACAAAGTCTCGTATCGATGCTATATCCCAGATATGGTCTTACATGTAATCTTAGTAACTCTGATGTCATGACATTTGTATCCTATCTATTCCTAAGGTTCAAGCGGGACTTTCTCTATATCAAATCTCTATCGGTCATTTTCGTAGTATCGTACTCAATAGCATTCACATTTCATTTCAATAATATAGCATTTACCACAATTATATCAATTAAGCATTTATACATATATAATTTAATGCTTATTAAACATACGAACATACCTCAACATAGAAATGGCGAAAAGGGCCTAATCGTCAAATACTCATTTTTTCCCCGTTCTAATTTTGAACCTCGTTTTTCTTGATCTATAATATCACATTTAACTTATTTAATCATTATACTATTCAAATCAGCCAAAAATCACATTATGACAAAAATTATATTTTTGCCCCTAAAGTTTGACATTTTTACAATTTAGTCCCTAGGCTCATAAAATGAAATGTACTCAATTTCTTCAATACCCATGCCTAGCCGAACCTTATACATGCTTATAGCAGCCCATATTTTTCTTTTATTCACATTTTAACACCCATTTTATAACTTTTTTACAAATAGGTCCTTTTAGGCATTTTCATCGAAAATCATTTAGCAAAAGTCGTTTATCAAACAACTAACATGCATTTTCTACCATTAAACATAAAAATACACAAATATCCATCATGGGTAAAATTTTAGACTTTGATTATGTCTTAAATTAGTGGTAGAAATAGATAGATCATGTTACAACGATTTCAAAAACATAAAAATTATTAAAAACGGGGTTAGAACGAACTTACAATCGAGCTTAGAAGCTTAAAAAACCCTAGCCATGGTTTCCCCTTGTGAATTTCAGCCATGGGAGGAAGATGGACAAAAATTGACTTTTAATTTGGCTTTTTAATTCATTTAATTACCAAATTACTAAAATGCCCTTAATGAAAAACTTTAGAAACATACCTAACCATGTCCATTTTTGTCCAAAAACTTAACCAATGGTCCAACTACCATTTAAAGACCTCCAATTTAAAATTTCATAGCAATTAGACACCTCTAGCATGTAGAACTCAGCTTTTTCACTTTTTACAATTTAGTCCTTTTGACTAAATTGAGTGCCCAAACGTCAAAATTTTCGAACAAAATTTTCACAAAATCATTCTATAAAATTGTAGACCATAAAAATATAGTAAAAATATTTTTTTCTACGTCAGATTTGTGGTCCCGAAAATACTATTCTGACTAAACCCAAAATCGGGCTGTTACAATAATTGTATGCTAAATTTAGCAAGTGTGAATTTTGGCTTCGAGAAGTTGGTTTTCTTGGACATATAGTATCTACTGAAGGCATTAGAGTGGATCCAAATAAAATATCAACTATTTTTAACTGGAAACCCCTGAAAAATGTGTTTGAAGTCAGAAGTTTTTTGGGATTAGCCGGTTACTATAGGAGGCTTGTAAAAGGATTCTCGATGATAGCTTCGTCGATGACACGACTATTGCAAAATTTTGTGAAATTTGAATGGACTGATAGATGTCAGCAAAGCTTTAATCGGTTGAAAGCCCTGTTAACTGAAGCACCAGTTTTGGTTCAACCTGAATCAGGTAAGGAATTTGTCATATACAATGATGCGTTATTGAATGGTTTAGGTTGTGTCTTAATACAAGAAAGTTAAGTAATTGCCTATGCTTCTAGACAGCTAAAACTATATGAAAAGAATTACCTGATACATGATTTAGAACTAGTAGCTATTGTATTTACACTGAGAATCTGGTGACACTATCTGTTTGGTGAAAAATGTCATATATTCACCGATCATAAAAGCTTAATGTCTTTGATGTCGTAGAAAGATTTTAATCTGAGACAGCGTAGGTGGCTTGAATTGTTAAAAGATTATGATCTGATTATTGAATATCATCCGGGAAAAGCAAATGTGGTTGTAGATGCTCTGAGTAGAAAGTCTATGTTTGCTTTGTGAGCAATGAATACCTGATTGTCATTGTTTGATGATGCTTCAATCTTGGTTGAGTTGAAAGCTAAGCCGACATTTCTACAGCAAATCTATAAAACCTAGAAAGTGATAATGAGTTGAAAACTAAATGGGTACAGTATGAATCGATTTCTGATTCAGAATTTCAGATTTGATCCGATGATTATTTATTATTCAGAGGCAGAGTATGTGTACCGAAGAAATCGAAGCTTATACAAAAGATTTTGCATGAAGCTCATAATGGTACTATGTCTGTTCATCCGGGGAGTAATAAAATGTATAATGACTTGAAAGAGATGTACTGGTGGTCGAGAATGAAGTGTGATATCTCAGAATTTGTATCTAGATGTTTAATATGTTAGCAAGTTAAAGCTAAACATCAGGTACCTTCAGGATTATTACAGCCAATTACGATACTGGAGTGGAAATGGGAAAAAGTTCCTATGGATTTTGTATCAGGGTTACCTCTATCTCCGAAAAAGAAAGATGCTATTTGAGTAATCGTTGATTGTTTGACGAAGTCTGCACACTTTATTTCGGTACGTATCGATTTCTCCCTGGACAGATTAGCAGAGTTATATGTTTCTTAGATTGTCAGGCTACATGGAGTGCCAGTCTCCATTATTTTAGACAGAGATTCTCGGTTTACATCCCGATTCTGGAACAAGTTGCAAGAGGTTTTAGGTACATAATTACATTTTAGTACTACTTCCATCCTAAGCTGATGGTCAATCCAAACGTGTAATACAGATTTTAGAAGTTATGCTTCGATGTTGTATTTTGGAATTCGAAGGTAATTGGGAAAAATATCTGCCATTAGTCAAATTCGCATATAATAATAGCTATATTCAAGTATAAAGACGGCACCATATGAAGCTTTGTATGGTCATAAATGTAGAACTTTGTTGTATTGGACTGAGCTCAGTGAGGAAAAGATACATGGAGTTGATATGATCCGTGAAATCGAAGAAAAAGTGAAGGTTATTCGAGATAGTCTAAAAGCAACTTCTGATCGTCAGAAATCCTACGCAGATCTTAAACAAAAAGAAATGGAATTTCAGGTGGGTGACAAGGTATTTTTAAAATTTTCTCCTTGGAAGAAAGTTCTTCGGTTTGGTCGTAAAGGAAAAATGAGTCCACGATTTATTGGACCTTATGAGATCACTGAAAGAATCGGACCTATTGCGTACCGATTGACATTACCACCAGAGCTTGACAAAATTCACAATTTTTTTCACGTGTCTATGTTTTAACGGTATCGATCAAATCCTTCACATGTTATCTCCCCGATAGAGGTTGAGATTCAGCCTGACATGACTTACAGTAAAGAACCGATCAATATTTTGGCACGTGAAGTAAAAAAATTAAGAAACAAAAAGGTAGCTTTAGTGAAAATTCTGTAGCAACGATACAGTATAAAAGAAGCTACCTGGGAACCGGAGGAAACAATGAGAAACCAATACCTGAACCTCTTTACTGGTAAGATTTTCGAGGATGAAAATTTTTAAAAGAGAGAGTTGTAACAACCAGTTTTTAGTGAAATCAAAATAGTGAGTTCGGGACCACAAATTTGAGTCTGAAAAACTTATTTTAAATTTATTTTATGATCTACCGTATAATAGGAGTATCGTATAAAAATTTTGTTAGGAAAATTTTACCGATTACAAGTCCAATTAGATGGAAAGGACTAAATTGCATAAAATGCAAAAGTTGAGTTCTAGTAGCTATAGGTATCAAATAGCTATGGAATTCAAAATTGGAGGTCCTTATATGGTAAATAGACCATTAAGAGGAGTTAGTAGATAAGTATGATGATTCATCCATGAAAAATTAAATAAAGAAAATGACTAAATTGTAAAGATGTAATAATAAAAGATGATATTTTAATTAAATAGGAAATATCATCATTTTATATCATATTTCCCAAATAAAATACATCGAAACCCTAGCTAAGAGAAGAGAACTCAAGCAAGTTTATTTGGCTTAATTGGGTAAGCATCTTTGTCCCGTTTTTAGTAATTTTTATGTTTTCGAGATCTCAATAGCTTAATCTAGCTATCTCGGGTATTAATTTGCAAAGTTATCAAAATACTAGGGTTTTACCATTGATGAATATAGTTGAATTATGAAATTTTATGGTAGAAAATGAAAGGTTGTTGATAGATAAACAACTTTTGTAAAGGGAATTTTGATGAAATTTGATTTAGGGACTAAATTGAAAAGTTGTAAAATTCATGGAAAAATTTTGAATTTAGTGAAATACATGGGCTATTATTGTTGCATGTAAAAATTGGTTAGGCCTGGAATAAGGATTAAATTGCATGAATTTTATTTTTCGAGCCTAAGGATAAAATCGAAATTAAATAAAAGTATAGGGGCAAAATGGTAATTTTGCCTAAGATGTGAATTGGATTGAATTGAATATTAATTGTATTAAATTGAGCTAAATTTACTTGTATATATTTGGATAGACTAAATATGGACTCAGATCGTGGAAAAGAAAAAGTGTCGAATTAGTAGATTTTGTGTACATGAACAATTGTTGAGGTAAGTTCATGTAACTAAATTGTGTATATATATGTTTGAGTTTAATGTTGCATATGTGAATTGTATAAATGTCATATGTATGAAATTGATCATATATCTAATAATGCCCAATAAATAATAAATCTCATTTGGATAAATGAGATTCGATGGATACAGGGTTCTCGAATTGGTTATGGTCTTGCATATGTTGCGAACACACCATAGCTCAAAAGAGCGTACTGTTATTAGCTCTCATGAGCATCTCGATATACAGCCCTCTCGAGCTTCCCGTTATATGGTTCTTGTGAGCTTCCAATTAATAGCTCTTCGAAGCATCCCGATTGGTTATGATCCAGCATGTGTTGTGGACACACCACAGCTCTTATGAGCGTCCCGATATATAGATCTCTAGAGTTTCCCAATATGTCTCGCTTGAACTTCCCGATATATGGCTATCTGGAGCTTCCTAATTAATGGCTCTTCGGAGCTACCAGTTATTGGCTCGCATGAATTTCCCGATTATGGCTCTTATGAGCTTCCCGTTATACAGCCCGGATAAGCTTCCCATTACATGGCTCACTTGAGCTTCCTATTATATGGCTCGAGAGAGGACTTCCTGATTATGTGCTCAAATGAGCACTCCTGAATATGAATTGATGGATTTCAAATTCATACACTTCATGTGTACTACCCTTGTATCCATCGATATTTTAAATGATTCAACAAGTAAAGTTCTGATGTGAGATGATATGAATTCAAGATAAATTACTATGATAAATACTTGAAATACAAATATATGATATGTACATGTTCATGGACACTTGAAGTGATAAATACATGTATGTGGAAATTGAATATTGATGAGCTCATTCATGTTTCTTGGTATTTATGTGAATTAGTTTACTAACATGCTTGACGAGGATATGTGCTAGGCAATTGACCAAATTGGTTTGATCATATTTATTTGCTTACCTTAAATGTGAATTTAATTGGTAAGTTAAATTCATGTTATACGAACTTACTAAGCTTTAAAGCTTACTCTGTTTTTATTTCCTCTATTTTATAGTAACTCGGAAGCTCAATTTGGTTGGAAGCTGGTCGGAGCAACACCACACTATCCCTCGGCTCATCTCGGTATATTTAGTAAATCAACTTTGGTTATAATGGCATGTATAGGTTAACTTGGCCAATGTTGGCATATAAATGTTTTGGTTGTAACTAGCTAGTGGAGTGGCTTGTGATGGACATGTTTTGATGTGGATATAAAAAGCTATATCATGCTTGATATGTGTTTGAAATGGTTGATTGATAGAATCTTATTGGTATATTAATGATTAAATTTAGTTAGCATATTTGGTAAAATATGCATATATGTGAAATAGGTAAGTTAGGTAAGTTTGTATACTTGGTTATAAGAGGTAGTATATCATGTATAAGACTTAATTTTGAATGGATTTGAATGTCTTGAATTGGCTTGAGAATATGTTTAAGAGTTAATGTATGTGGAAGACAAGTTTGGGTGAGCAATATAGCTAGGAAATGACCTTATTTTTTCTACAGGCATATGTCTCAGCCGTGTGTGACACACAGCCTAGCACATGGGCATGTCTTTTGGCCGTGTGTCCCCTACATCTTAAAGTTTTCAAAATAGAATGCTCAAATTGATCCCCTGCATCTTAAAAATTTCCAAACAGATGCTCAAAACCATCTTAGAAGCATACTGACTATGGCGCACAAACTCTACCTCATAGTTAGACATAAGCAAGCTACCTTGCACAAGATCCAAAATTTCTCGCTTACAAGCTTTCAAATACTGCTCGCCCATGAACTTCCTTCTAAAAACCTCAAGGAAGTAATCCCAAGTTAAAAGATCAGCTGTTATACCTCTCTTAACCGTATTCTACCAATGATGCACCTCCCCATCAAGTAGTGACACGGTACAACCCAACTTTTCCTCATCAGAACAGGACATCTGTTTGAGGATCTTTTCAACTCCTTCCAACCAATACTCAGCTATGATCAGATCAGTCCCTTTAACCCCAGAAAACTCTTTGCCATCCAATGCCTGAAAATGTTCAAGCGGTAACTCACGGTTCATTGGTTCAAGATTGACAGATGTAGGAGCAGGGTTAGCACTAGCAATCCGCTAAAACGCTCTAATTATCGCTTACACCCTCATCAGGTATATTCACTCTACGCAGCGGGACAGGAGGTACAAAAGATGTACCATTCTTTTGAGCACTAGCTTTAATATTGACACGTCTAGAAGGCATACCTAATAATCTAACATACACACAAACAAATAAACAAACGGTGTGAGTGGCAAAGAGATAATCCAAGTCTCGTTCCTACAAGCAAGTTTAGGATTAAAGGCAATGTGTTCCCAGTCCTACCCCATATGCATCACAATCAAAAGACATCTCATGCAATTCAAACATTCAACATAGTTTAATCACTTGGGTTTCCAAGATCCATGGGTTGCGAAACCCCAATCAACACATCAACAACAATCACCTAGGTCTGAGAGTTATTAAACCTAGAGCTTTGATACCACCAAATGTAACACCCTATACCCAACTTGGTGACCAACCCTGAATACAAGATGCCACGCCACCATCTCATGTCATATACAACAAGTAAAAGATCAATCTAAATGAAACGTCTTCCATTTTAGTATTTGTTTAGGTTTTAAATTGATTATATTTGTTAGTTATCAATGTTACATGCTAACCATACATCAAGTAGTCTTATAACAATAATTAAACATGCATAAGGTCTATTTAACAAAATTTCCCAAAATTGATACATAGGTATCGATACTAAAGGAATGGTATCGATATTTTCTTTAAGTGGTATCGGTACCACATGAAAAATCATTGCCAAACTTACATTCTATTTCTCACCAAAATTCCCAAACATCGAAAGCTATCGATACTTTTCGCAAAGTATCGATAAATTTACCCCGAGTACCGATACTTGGGCTAAGGTATCGATACCAATTCTATATTCTAACTCCCTACACTATCAAAGTTACAGAGTTATTGTTTCATAAAACCAAATATCGATACCTCTGCTCCAGACTATAAAATCTCAGCATACATCAACATTAAAACCATTCAAACTTAATCCTAAAGAACATGCTTCATTCACCTAGTTAAAAAATCATCAAAATATCCGAAATAGTAGTCCCAATATCATGTTCAGGTCCACAAACTACAAAACATAAATAGCATGCAACTAACTCAAAAATTAACGTAGCATAACCGATATAAAATCTACCACATTTGCCTATCACATTGTCTTTATTCCCCAAACATAAATAAGCATATAACACCTACTAATATAAGCTAATTAACCGACTTGGATCAATCCCTTGAAGGTTACACTGCTCACACCAACACTACTTATCTGGAGTGGTTAAAAAGGAGTGGGTGAGCTTAACAAGCTCAATAATTGCTCAGACTATCCACTACTCAAACAAGTCATCGTGCATCAACCAAACAACTTATAGCATTTTTCCAAAACATCTTCAACTCAGAGCCATAACTTACAAATTTAATCATCTTTCATGTATCCCTTTTACATATTTATATATGAATATTTAGGCGCATATTCTGATACGTATTAATCACATAAAGTCACATACAATCCCATTTAAACACAGTTTATGATAATTTGCATAGCATCCACATACTCGTTTAGGCATACATCACATTACACATATATACTCTTTTTAAGATAATTTGGCACTTGAGCTATGAAACATAAAAGTGAGCTCTATCATCCCTCATTGGATACACGAATCTCCAACACACCACACATAGACTCGTAGAGTCGAACATATCCCATAAGTATAGCTAACACACTCTAACATACCAAACACACATATCCTGGTGAATAGAGCTTAGCTCGCATTCCCTTATCTCTCCAAAAGTTGTCATTGGGCCTCAACGCCCCAAATATCACAACACATATAAGTGAGTACTCACAATCCTATGGCATGCCAACTATATCCAACAGTCTCATTAAGTCACAAGCCCAAAATATCTATACTATCATCAAATATTACTTTACCAATTATTCATACATATTCATTGTATAACCATATCATTAGCATATTATACACATTATCACATGGCATGAATAACATACCTTCATATTTACCGTCATAACTATTATCACAACATGTTCATATTTTATCACATCATAATCTTCCTTATCACAATTCACAAACATATTTATCACACATTTAGCATGGGAAAAAGAACACTTACACTAGAAATTTAGAGAAGGGGTTTAGGCTACCTCTAAATTCCCAAATACACAATGAATCGCTTACGAGCAGCTATTCCAAAACACTCACCAAAATATACGCTTTTGCTAAAAACCACAAACTTAGAAAAGCTTTTCTTTGCCTTTATCTCTACTTATTGAAGGTCCTATTGACTCTAATGCTTCAACAAGACAAACCACACGAACACACATTTAACAATCAGTCATCAACTTCATTAAAATAGTCACAAACATAAGCCTAACCTACCTTATCTTCTAACAAAAACTTTCATCATTGAAAACTTTAGATTCAAATATCTCGACCTACACTTAATATTTTCACTCAAAAAGAATATTTTTCATCTACATATTCATCTACAGCTAGCTATCAACTTTTAAACTACACAAAACTGCATTTTTTAAGGTATCGAAATATTTCGACAAGTTTTGGCCTTTATGACGAAAATTCATTAAAACTTATGAATTTCTTAACGAAACTTCAAAGTAACTTTAGAAAGCTTCTAATTAGGTTAAAAATAATTTAAAATCACTTTAAAACCAAGTTTTTATCCACAAACTCAAAATTCACCATTAAAGACACGATTTTTGGCTTTTATTTAAAACATGTGTTTCAATGGCTAAAAAAATTAGTTTAAGGGACTAAATATCATTTAAAACTCATAGAAAGTCGAATGGTTACCTTCAATAGAAGAAAAATGAGCTTTGACGCAAATCTCAAAAACTCACGTTTTGGAGAATATGGTAAGGTTTGGGTTATTTTCTTTGTTTTTATAGAGATTTAAGGTTCAAGGGTGTTAGAATTCAAAGGTAATTAGTAATTGAAGATCAAAAGAAATTAGAAGAGCAAGAGGAGAGCAAAAATGACACAAATAAAAAGAAGAGAAAATTTAAACGTGAAAGCAAATTGGAATTGGGGTTTATTGGGTTGATTTTAAAATTTTGGCCTATTTGCTTCATAAATACTCCTAATTTTGATTATTTTACAATTCAATCCTATTTCAAAATCAAGGGTATTTAAAACTCATTTTCAAAAATTGACTTGATTTTATGAAAACCATTGTCGAAAACATTATCGGTTACCAAACTTATGAAATTTCCAGTTCATATAGGCCAAAATACCTAAAATACCCATAAAATTCCTAAGCCCTATTTTGAGGTGTGACACTGTATGGGATTTAATTATGATGAGGTGATGATTCTTGACTTGTGATTATCCACTGAATGTATCAAAGTTTAGCATTTGTCGCAAACTATCGTGTTATATTTACAGTGATTTTGTTGTATTATCAGGGGTATATGTAAAGCCTTCAAGCTTGGCAGTTGGTGCCTAGGTGTGTTTTTGGAGGGATGATATCCTATGGGCTAGGCACTTGGTGCCAAGGCTTGTTTTTGGTTGGATTAGCTCATTTGAGTTTTCTATCGTGTTTCGGGTGGATGATCGCTTACTCGTATATGTTATATTGTTCATCGGGAAAATTTCTAGTGATAGATAACTTGTTATTGAATTATATAAATGTTTGTATAATTTTCTGATTTTATCGTGACTTGATAATAAATGGTCTCGTGTGATTGAACAAATTATATAGCTCATATATGTTTATATAAACTCACCTGTTGAATAATGGTGGTTGACAAGATTATTGTTTATTAATCATGATAATGTATAAATGTTACATTTATACGGTAAGTTTTATCATTTTAACTGTTGAACTTATTAAGCTCTATTGAAGCTTACTCGTGTCATTTTTCCAGTTTCTTTGTAGATAACGTTTTGTGGAATTGGGCAATCGGATCAACCTAAAGACCACACTATCCAGATATCTATCGATAGTTTTTGAAATGTTCACCTTTGGATTATATGGCATGTAATAGGTGTGTCTTGTGTATGTTTGAGATACTTATTACAAGTGGTACACATTATACTTGTGTGATGTTGTTTAAGTTGGATTTTAGCTTACTTCTGTATATGCCTTTGGTTTTGGTTTGTACATGCTTTTATAAATATATCTTTGGTTATTTGGTACATGCCTCATGGAAGAGTTTGAAATATGGTAAATTAGGATGTGAATGGATTAAAAAAATTGGTAGGTTTAGCATATGTTTAATGTATGGACTTGTGATATTTTAATGCAAGTTGTTTGGTTTGTAATGTAGATTTGGTTTGATAATTGAATTATAGTGGCAATGGAGGCATATTGGTTAGGCACATAGGTTGAATGTTTTGGTATGTTTTGAGCATGTTTAAATGTGTTTTGAAGGTATGGAAATGGTTGTTTTTTGTTTGGCTTGGTACCTAAGATTTGAGTGAATTTTTGCCATGTTTAGGAACTCACTTAAGGTGTACACGGCCTGGGACATGGGCTGGCACATGGTCGTGTGCCACACACAGTCACACCACACGGTTGTGTGTCATCTTGATTTTAAGTGTAGGATTTTCCATATGGCATCAGGCTATTACACGGTCTAGAGACACACGGTCTGGAACATCGCTTGTAACACGGCTGTGTGACCTAAATTACGAATTGTACACGTTTTGGCCACATGGTCATGTTTCTAAGCCACACGATCTGGACTCTATCACACGGCTTGGCCACATGGCCGTGTGACCCTGTTTCCAAAATTTTCAATATTTTAATGCTTTTATGTTTTGTTCGAAATTAGTCTCTGATTGTTTCCAAACTATTTTTTAAGGTCCCATAAGCTCAATTTAAGGCCTAAAAGTGCATATATGCTCTGCTTAATGTTTGGATTGAATATTGATATTTAAATTAATATTTGGATGGTTTTGTGAGTCATTTGATTGAATGTGTGTTGTAATACTCTGTAACCCTAATACCGTAATGGAGATGGGTTAAGGGTGTTACAGTTTGATTGCCCTAATTTGTGTACAAAAGCCTCTTATCTATAGGCTAAAATATGTGCACCTTATGCTCCCCTAGTACTAATAAATGTGAGATATCAAACAGTATCTTAAAATCTTGTCAAATACGACTGCTGACATCATCATTGCTTGTGACCCACGTTTAAGCTACGTCTCAACACATGAGCTACTATGTCTCAACACAAGGTTGTTATGTTGCAACGTAGGAGGCGTGTCGCACCATAAACTTTGCATGTCATGACACAACAGTCATTTTGTGGGCTTGGAAGTGCCTATCATGCTTTCGTGGCTTTGGAAGCTTGTGCAACACTAGTCCCAAGTTCCTACGTCAATTTGGCCTAGAATTAAGCATCATGCACACTTACATAGCCTATTAGTCATTCTCGAGGCCTGAGTTGGCATTGGCCTTATGGGTTATTGAAACATAAGAAAATGCGTAAAAATGCTTATTTTACTAATAATTAAATCCTAAGCTACTAATACTAAAAATGCAATAATTAATTATAAAATGCCTAGAAAACAAGCTCGTTAAGTGCCAAAATATACTTAAACTGCCACTACAATTGGCGGCAGGTCAGTAATTAATGTTCCTATTACATTATATAATCAATTTGCATATTATCATTATTAACTCACATATAAAACTAATGCCACATAGCATAGTTCAAAGCATTTCCATTTCACATATCATGTTTTAATTGAATCATACTACTTCCTATTTTATTCAATTCTGTCCACTATCTCGATATTCAATATCAATCACCACAAATCAATTCATATAACCATTATATACTCACCTCGATACTCAATCATGCAATTAACATGAATATAAAAATAATTAAATTGATCTTGAATCATAAAAGAACAAAACTAAATTTTGTGTCACTTGTCGATGACTTTCGCTTTTCCTTTCCCTCTCAATGGCCCAATGTCATCTTTAGCTACATATGATAATACGACAAATAAATAATATCAATTTTCATCCAATTCACATTTAAATACAAAGTTAAACATATTTTTCACTTTAATCAATTTAATCCCTAAACTGGGGATTTGTATTTTTTCGATTAATAGCTTCAGACCAAAATTCGATTTCATATTCTCTCATTAGGGACCTTATATTTTCAATTCCTAGCATAAATTCATAACATGTTTTCAATTTATTCAATTCGGTTTCTAATGCTACAAAGTTAACAACAAAGTTTATTAAGCTTTACAATTTAGTGTTTATCATAATCTAAACTTAATTTCTATGTAACAACCCGATTTAGACCCTATTCAGAATGGTGGTTTTCGGACCACGAATCTGAGTCAAAAAAATATTTTAAAATTATTTTTATTATTTATTGTCTATGAATTTATATCTGTGAAATTTGTGTTTTAATTTTTATCGTTTGAGTGCCCGATTTAATAAAAGGACTTAATCGCGTAAAATGAAAATTTGATGGTTAAATGTGAAAGTGCCTAACTGTTGTTGTCTTTATAATATGAAGCACTTATAATGCAATTAGGCCATAACTAAATGAGTGGACGGTTATAACCATGAATTATAATGGTTTAAAATTTTATTATAAAGGTTATATAAGTAAAATGATTAATAAGTAATAATAATACAAAACATAAAATAAAAACATAAGTGTTCATCTTTTGTTTTTGGTGACTGAATATTAAAGAAAAGAAAAAGAATAAGGTCTCCTTAGGTTCGGCCATTGTTGAGTTTGATTAAGGTATGTAACTAGCTCGGTTTTTGATAATTTTTAAGTTTTTGAGATCGTTCAGTGTAATGTACAAAGCCCATGCTTGAATTTCTAATTTTGATGAATATTTTGAGATATTCCATTGATGAATATTTGAGTTTTGTGATGTTAGTTGATGAATTATGAAATATATGTTTTGGATTAATATGTTTTATATTGGAATTTTTGATGATTTTGAGAAATTAGGGCTAAATTGCAAAAATAATAAATTGAGGGACTAAAATGTAAAATAAATTAAATGTATGGACTTGTATGATCATGGGTAACATTCGGCCTAAGCATGATGTGTGCAAATTTTGCATGTTTTGTGTTTTATGCAATTTGGACTAATTGTAAAAAGTGTAAAATGTCAGGGTAAAATGGTAATTTGCCCATTTATGTGTTTTTGGGCTAAATTGAATGAAAATATGTTTGAATGAGTTTAATTTGAATATGTTTAGATCAAGAAGCAAAGAAATCGGATTTGGATCGGGGGGAAACCAAAGTTGTCAATTAGTCGTCCTGTTCCGATTACTATTGTCCGAGGTAAGTTTATAAGCAAATAGATGTTATTTATTTGATTAAGTACGAACTATATATGCTGAAATGTATAATGTGATAGTATATATATGTGAAAGCCAAATATGCATAAGTTTGGAATCTATGTGAACGGGTTCGATTCAACTAAGTTACGACATCTGAAAGCCCAGTACAAACCTTAGGAATAGCTAGGATACATATGTCATGACATAGGATTTTCGATATGTGTTCTTGTGTAAGACCACGTCTGGGACATTGGCATTGATATGTGATTATGTGTAAGACCAACCATGTCTGGGACATCGGTATCATATTTGATTCGTGTAAGACCATGTCTGGGACATTGGCATCGATATGTGATTACATGTAAGACCACGTCTGGGACGTTGGCATTATACGATATGTGTGATTATCCAAGTATCCTATTCAATTTTGAATGGTTTAATGGGAAATGATAAGTTGTGATTGAATATGTAAAACGAGCTAAAGTGATCAGGTATGAGATAGTTTATTACCTATTTGAAAGTAAGGTAAGTTGATTATTTGATATGAGTTTCAAATTATATATATAAAGTAAATGAGAATATATGTGCATATGGAAAGTACATTCGGCCAAAGGTTATGTATAGTGATATCATATTTTTGAACTAAGTGCAAACATTTATAAATGATTATATTTGGCCTTGTGAATATAATATGTGAATATTTATGAAATGATTCATGAATATATGTATATGAGTTTATGTATATTCGGTTAAATAATGATATTATGACTTTGAGATTGAATGATATTTTAATATTGGATATATGTATATTCGGTTTTATGGAAGTACATGTTATATATGAATTTGTAAGTTGAAATTAAATGTGGTTATAATAGTATGAATTGGTTTAGTTAATTGAATTGATATTGTTATTAAGATATTTATTTGCTTATGACTTACTAAGCTATGATAGCTTACTCTGTGTGTGTTTATGCTTGCCTCTGTTTTATAGATTTTGGAGACTAGTTACGAGCTCGGGGATCGTCAGCAAAGTCTATCACACTATCGACTTTTTTTGGTATTTTATAAGTTTAAACTTGAACCTATGGCATGTATAAGCTAGGTTATATTTAGTTAAGTTTGAAGTTATATATATTAAGCCATGCGAAAATGACTAATATGTTATGTGAGTATATGAAACCTTAGTCAAGTTTATATGTGTGATATTCATTGAAAATGGTTGGTGATTTTAGATGTGTGTATTTGGTTGATTCGGCTATGGTTCATGTATAGATAAAAATATATGTGAGCTTGGTTGTTGTGCTTTGTTAAGTATCACAAATAGCCTATGATTAGCTCACTTTCGATAAGTTTGATGTATGATATGTTTTGTCTTTGTGAATGGTTTATTAATCTGGCTTAGTAACGAAGTAAACATGGTTGATGGATATATATATTTCGGTTGTGGCTTAATATTGGCTTATTTGGAATGTATGATTAGTACTATGAATTAGTTCAAGTTAGTAAGCTTAATAAAAAGTATATATGTTTGTGATGTTTGTTATATAATTCGATAAAAGAGTAAGGATAAGCATAATGTATATTCGGTCATGTTACTAAATTATTTAGAAGTGTGTTTATGGTATATTTTATGTGATGGAACGGTATGATTATTGTGTATACATTTAATGATTGAAATTAGGTTAATGTTTATAATCGGATAGTCATAAATAAACTAAGTGTACATGCCAATGATATGATCATTTGTATTTGGTTATATGAGTGCTGTTTATGTATGATAATTTAGCATGTGAATGGAGTGTATTATGGTTTGTATTTTGTGCTCATTTAATGGTTCATAGTGATATGCTAAAATGCTCATTATATATGTTGTATTAAAATTATGTTCGCCCATATGGTAATGATATTAAGGTTGCATATGTTTTGAACAATAATTGGTGTATAATAGTTTGTTTGGTTTTTAACATGCGCACATGCAAAGTTAAGGAAATGATATGTTTAATATTTGTCAAATAAAATAGATATATTGACATGTATTTGAAATATTTTTGAATGTCTTAATGTATGCAAATGGAATTTGTCATGTATTAAGCTGTGTTATAATTTGATTATTTGAATGTTATAAAGGAGTTGTACATATGATTCGTATAATTGAGTTTATATTATCTTAAACATGAATAGTAATGAATGGCTCTCTTAAATTTTGTATTGTTCAGTAATGCCTCGTAACCCTAATCCGGCGACGGATACGGGTTAGGGGTGTTACATTCTATCAATTTCAAGTTTATTTCATCAATTTCTCAACAATGGAAACTTACTAAAAATTCAAAAATTGAACAATTTGATACATGGGCTAGCTAAATCAAGCTCCCATGATCATAAATCTATAAGAATCAAAGAAAAATAGCTTAGGACTTACTTGAATAGATGGTCGAATGTTTAAAGCTTCAACAATGGTGTTTCTCTTTCATTTTTTTTCTTCAAGTGGACGGTGGAGAAGATGATGAGTTATCATCTTTTCTCCACTTACTTTGGCATTTATACCATCGTTAATTACTAATTAACCTTAATTAAGTTAATCATTTTTATTTTATTGATTACACTATTAATGTAATTTAAGTGGTCATCATCAATATCATCCACTAAGTCATGTTATAAATTGGTTTATTTATTATTTTGGTCCTTTAGATAATGTTTATCTAGTTTCCCAAGCCTTTTCTTAATTAAAATTATATAACAATTAGACTTTTACAATCTAGTCCCTAAGCCTTAATTAACTACTTTTTCGGCTAAATTACTTAACTGAATTTTAATATAATTTTATATTAACTCCATAAATATTCCTATTATATATTTATAGACTTGGTTTATTAAAATGAGATTCTGAAATCGTATTTTCAGACATCACTGGAAATCGAGTCATTGCACAATCCATATCATTTCATATCATCATTTACATATTATCACACTTTCCGAAGTTACCAATCACATAATACTTACCAAATCATAAGACACATAAAGGTACTACAATGAAACTATTTTGTAACAAGCCATACACACACACATAAAATTGAATTCAAATCATGAAAGCACAAATTGGGATCACTACTCATCTATAACTCTTGCCTTTCTTTTGTCTCGAAATGGCTTGATGTCGACTTTAGCTATGTACGATAATTTAATTATAGAAATGATATTAGTTTCCACTTAATCACATGAAAAAAAATATAATTTAACTTAATTTGCATTCTATTCATTTTACTCCTTATATACGAATTCATATTTTTTTATATTTAATATCAAATCAAAAACCAAAGTTCAAATTATTTCATTAAGGACCTGGTACTCTTGATCTATAGCATAATTTCTTAATAGCTTTCAATTTATTCAATTTGGTCTCTAATATCATAAATAAACTATATAGCTTAATTGAATTTCTAATCATTCCCAACATTTTTCTCTACTTTTCAACTTAGTCCTAACATGCTCAAAACTCACACTTCAAATTCTAATCAAAATCAAGCTCAATTTCATCAATACCAATTAATGGCAACTTGATAAACATTTATCAATTGAAAAATCTAAGGCATGGGTAAGCCTAATCAAGCTTAGATAATCATGAAAACATACAAATTTCAAAAGAAAAGCATGTTTAGCTTAGGGATTTTGGACTAAATTGTAAAGAAAGCAAAAAAGGAAATTCTTTCTTTCTTTTTCACTTAGACAATCAAAGGAAGAAGATGATGGCTTTAAATTCCATCCACTATCATATACTATAAATGCTAAGATGAGTTGTTTAATTAAGCTTAATTAATCATTATTAATGGTTTAATAATAATATGTTAGTTTTAATTAATCAAGTTATAATTAAGATAAATGGATGTAATCATATCATTCCACTACTATCCTTCAATAATGGTCAAATTACTCCAAAGTCCTTAAGTTAATTACTTATTACGTTGGAAAGACAAAAAAATGTGCAAGTGTACACAATCGCAACAAGTAATAAAGTGACAAGTAAATGTCGAGTTATCGTACCCACAAGGACTGTCAAAAGAATTATTTATGAAATTAATTGTAAAACACTTTGGTGAAGTAAAAATAATTTGGTTTTAAAAGATGGTCAAGAACTATTTAAAAACTAGAAGATGGTCAAGAACTATTTAAAAACTAAGTAAATGATTTAAATAAAACAAAAGAGTTCTAGTGCACGATTTCAAATAAGATTTAATAAATGTAACATACTTGTGTTGGATTAATTATATTTCTTGAACTCAGAATTACTAAACTCATGTTTCCACTGTTACGAATAAATTCATAGCAACCCGATAATTTGCTAACTTATGAACAAATTCACATACAAAAATCCATTCATCTCTTGACATATCCCTATGTCAATTCAACCGACTAAACAGATTTTAGCAAGCAAACATGTTATTGCACATACATACTCATTAAATTGAACCAATCTCTTGCATATCCCTATGTCAATTCAAACGATTAATTAAATCTAATAAGCATATAAAAGACTTTGTGAAGTAACAAGATATCCTTACCTTGAAACAATTTAATCACAATAATCTTACAAGTTATGCAAGGCAATAATATCACCAGATACATTACTAATTTAACCTTCAACTACCTTAGAAGAATAAACATGCACTGATTAAGTATTGTGTCAACTAATTACAATTGCAATCCATTTAAATAATTAATTCATTAGTTACCTCACAGTCGTAATGCAAGAATAACTTAGGCATGGTTTTACTTAATCAAGCATCTTACCGAGGCTTATAACAGCATAAACATCATTTTAACAATTCAAGCAGGCAGAATATAATCAACCCAACACAAACATAATTTAAGCTGAATTGATTAAAATAACCATTTCAATAGAATAAATATTCATAAACATGTTCGTCAAAACAACAACAAAAATTAAAGAGTTAAGGAACAAGAGGCAAATCTGGTGTTTCTCCGTGGCTTGACGAGTTGCTCCGTTCTTCATTCTTCGCTGGCCTTGGCTATCAAGGTGGCTTATGAACACCTAATAGCTGCTCCAAAATGGCTAATGGAAGCCTCTTTCCCAAGAGAAGAAATCGGCACTTGAACAGGAGGGAATGGAATGGAAAAAAATGAGAGAAAAGTGAGAGAGGGAATGAGAGAATATTGTAAAGTGAGGGATGCCTTGAATGATCAGCAAGGGGTGGCTTTTATAGCTGATTCTGGCTGCTAAAAATAGAAAATTCCAGCGGCCAAAGAGCCCTCCGTTGGCCAGCCACACACATGGCAAAGTTGAGAGTTTCAACTTTGCTATTTTAAGCTTGGGGTAAATCTACAAAGCCATAATTTAAGGTGGGGTTTGAATGCAATTTAGAAGTATTTTGAGGGTCTTTTTGCAAGCATATTTAATCAGCTAAAATGCTGATTTGGGTCAGCATATGAATGGTTTTGGGCTGCCCATTTAGTGGCTGGTTCGGTTCACTCAATTTGGCTCGACCAGTGTGGTTCAACTGGACCCTTTCTCCATAATTAATTAAAAATAATTTATTTAGCCCAAATTAAATGGGAAATAAATTAAAATTAATCAATTTATGAATTAATACACATTTCTGGACCGTCTTAGGCTAGAAATTAAAGTTCCTCGATACTTCAAATTGCTTCTCGGTTTTGTGCTTTCAGCAGTGTTAGCGAGCCAATTTTCACCCTTTGTATGAATCTGTCGAAAATAGTCAAAATTAATCAAAGTTAAGTATAAAATTAAATAAATTCACCATGTTCATATTTTTAACATGATTTAATTATTTTATAATATTTAATTATTTTTCGACAAGAATTTAACCGGATTTGCATGAATTTAAGAAAAATTGGATATGAAAAAGTATATAAATTTTTGTGTTTCCATACGTCCTCAAGCATTTTCTAAATTAAAACTTAATAGTGATTGCACCTTTTACAATTTAGTCCCTAAATTTTAATCAATGATTTTCTTACTTTAATTTCTCAACCGCTCATTAATATATTTTAATACTAACTTCGTAAATCTTTTTATTCGTATTTTCGCTTACTCGGTTTACGAAATTGAGTTTTAAAATCGCATTTTTCAACATTGTCTAAAATTGAGTCATTAAAGAATTGATTGATTCTTCGTGAAACTCATGATAGTCTATTTGCTATGCATCCTAGTGGTACGAAAATGTATCGTGATCTTCGAGAGTTGTATTGGTGGCTGAGTATAAAAAGAGAAATTGTTGAATACGTTGCAAGGTGTTTGACTTGCTAGCGAGTTAAAGTCGAACATTGGGTTCCCTTAGGTGTACTTCAACCTATTTCGATCCCCGAGTGGAAATGAGAACAAATCAAAATAGATTTTGTTACGTGATTTCCAATTTCACCGAAGAAAAGAAATGTTATTTGGGTCATATTAGATCATTTAACGAAATTTGCTCAGTTTTTAGCGGTGAGAACAAATTGGTCACTTCAGAAGCTTGCTGAGGTGTATAGTCACGAGATAGTAAGACATTATGGTGTGCCATTGTCGAGTAATTCAAATAGAGACCTTTGTTTCACATCAAGATTTTGGAAGTAACTGCATGAGTTTTTGGGTACAAAGTTGAACTTTAATACTGCATGTCATCCCCAACCAAATGGCCAATCGGAGAGTGTTATACAAGTGTTGGACGATATATTGTGAGATTGAATTATCAAGTTTGAAGCTAGTTGGGAGCGTTACTTACCACTAGTGGACTTTGTTTAGAATAACAGTATTTAATTAAGCATTTAGATGGCTTTGTATAAATTCTTGTATGGTCGACGATGTCAAACACCCTTGTGTTGGCCGAAATTGGCTGAAAGAAATATGGTTGGAACGAATTTGATGCAAGAAATCAAAAAAGGTACTGTAATAGTCCTGTTTTGACCCTATTCGAAATAGTGGTTTCAAGACCACATATCCGAGTTAGAAAAATATTTTAATATTATTTTTTGTGCCTTTTATAAGTGGATTAACATGTGTGAAAGTTTCGTGTGAAAATATAACTGATTGTGTGTTTAGTTTGCAAAAAAGGACCTAATCGCGTAAAAGGCAAAATTTGTGTGTTAGATGTTAAAAGTACCAATTTGATTTGGCTTTTTAAAGCAAGGGTCCTTATGTTGTTACTTGTCCTTTGAAAATGTTAATGGACTAAAACAACCATCCATTAAATGGTTTTATAATTGTTTATAAAAGGGCAAAATGGGAAAATGTTTATTAAAGTTATTATAATAAAATAAAACATAAAATTTGGCCATAATATGTTCATATAGCTGAAAATAAGAGAAAAAGAAAAGAGAAAAGCTTTGGCTAGGGTTCGGCACTTGCAAGCTTTGATTTAGGTATGTTTTACTTCGGCTTTTGATAATTTCTACGTTTCTAAGATCGTTGCTTTGTGTTTTATAAAACCCATGCCTCAATTTATAATTTTGGTGATGATTTTGAAATGTGTCATTGATGAAACTATGAGTTTTGTGATGCTAGTAGATGAAATATGAAAGTTTGATGTTGGGTTTACATGTTTTGTCTTTGGATTTTCGATGAATTTGAGCAATTTGGGCTAAATTGTAAAAATGTTATTTTGAGGGACTAAAATGTGAAATAAATGAAATGTGTGGACTAGTATGAGTACTAGGAGAATTCGGCTAAGCTTGTGTATATGCAAATTATGTATATTTTGTGATTTTGTAAAATAGGGACTAAAGTGTCGAAATGTGAAAATGTGAGGGCTAGTTTGCAAAATGCCCTAAATATGTGTTTATGGATTGAATTGAACTAATTGGTGAATAAAATGGTTAATTTTGAATATATATATATAGATTAAGAAAGGAAGAATTCAGATTTAGATCAAGGGAAGTCAAAGGTTATCGAGTAGATAATTCAAATCAACAATTTCGAGTACGAGATAAGTTCGTACTTGATAAATGATGTTAGAGTTATATTTTAATACGATTACAATGCATAAATTATTTAGATATTTGATTACAGTTTGAGTATGATGATATTCGACTATGCTTAACACTAAGTGTGCGGTTTAATATATATAGCTTTAGTTACAAATGGAACTAAATGTGCGAGTTGGAATAGCTTTGGCTATATAAGGCACTAAATGTGCGATACCGACTTAGCTTCGGTAAATTGAAATGGCACTAAGTGTGCGGAATTATTTTAGCTTCGGCTAACTTTTACAGCACTAAGTGTGTGGATGTTTAAGTATGAATAATTTACGGGAAGTTTTGATATACTCGAACAAGAGGTGAGAATGAAAGTGAATAAATATGGGAAGATCCAGGTATGTATGATACCTTTGTAGTAGACGATTTTATATAAATGAAGTTCATTGATTTGTTATGAGCATATGGATTGGGTTGGAATAGATTTGATAGATGATTTGAGAATTCATAAATACTTATGTGTTGATGTTTTATGTTTTATATATTATTAATGATTATAGTACGAGCTTACTAAGCTTTTGAAAGCTTACTTTGTGTGTGTTTGCATTGTTTTATAGATATCGAAGCTACCACAAGCTCGGGGACCGTCAAGGATCATCACCACACTATCGAACCTTAAATCAGTACTTTTGAAAATACATATTTTTGAAATATGGCATGTATAGGCTAATAGTTGTGAAATGGTATTTTGAGATATTTATGCTTAGCCATGTGATTTGGTTAAGTTGTGCTTGAACTTATGGTTGATAATGACTTAAAATATATGATGTTAATATGAAATTGTGGTATGTTTTAGTTGATAAATCTTAGTAAGATTAACTTGAGAATTGAATGATATATGGAAGGAAATGCCTTGGTATGATATTACCTTATGTTAGGTATGAATTTATAAGGTTTAAGAGTATAAATTTTGGTAACTATTATATGATATGAAAGAGTCATGTTTTGGTGTTGAAATTGGCTGAAATGGTGATATAAATATGCTTGTTTCCTTGGCTTGTAGGATAACCATATTGGGGTGGCAAATTGGCTATTCTAATGACCTATTTTTTGTCTACACGGGTAGAGACACGAGCGTGTTCTACGGTCGTGTGTCCCCTAGGGTACCCTACAGTTTTATGTCAGGTTCACACACGGGCTAGACACATGGGCGTGTGGTCTGGCCGTATGACCCTAATTGGTATGATGACGTCACAAATAGAATACCCTCTATTTTTGGCACGGCCTAGCACACGGCCAGGACACGAGCGTGTGCATAGCACACGGGCTGGACACACGGGTGCATGATCTAGCCATGTGAGCAAGTCAGTAGCTATGCCCTGTTTTGCCACGGTTTTGACACACGGGCGTGTCTAGACCATGTGAGGCAGACGGCCTGTTCACACGGGCGTGTGACCTTTTAGAAGCTAAAATTTTTATAAGTTTTAAAACTTTGGTATGTTATCAATTTGACCCCGGATGCATGATTAAGCATTGTATACTCGATTTTATGTGAATATTGAATGTGAATGAATGACTTTTAGTAGTAATGAGATGATATTGGATGTGTAGTGGTTCTAATTTGAGTTATAAGTCCGGTAATGCTTCTTAACCTATTCCGACGACGGTTACGAGTTAGATGTGTTACATTTTATTGGTATCAGAGCTATAGTTTAGCCGGTTCTAGGACTACCATAGCGTATGTAAGTCTAGCTATACATGCCATATTTATGAATTGCGATAGTGTCATGAATCCTGACGTTGAAATGTGCTTTTATATAGCGAATGGATCCTGAAAGAGCTGTAGCAGACGATGTTGAAAGCAATGCACCTATTCCCGCGCAAGGGACGGTGCAAGCTGATTCTCGACCGGCTACGAGTAGCATTGATAGTGAGGCTAAACAAGCCTTCTATCAGATGATGAATGATTGGTTCACCCAATATATTAGAACCAATCCGGCTGTACAACAACCTCCACCCTCGATTAATTCCCCTCAAGCTCCTGTTATGCCACCAGTAAATTCGATACAGTTAAGTAGACCACAAGTCGATAAGATTAGAAAACATAGGGCTGAAGAGTTCCGAGCTACAACAAGTGATGATGCTGAAAAAGCTGAGTTCTGGTTAGAGAACACAATAAGAGTGTTAGATGAGTTGTCTTTGAGTCTTGAGGAATGCATAAAATGTGTTGTTTCTCTTTTGAGAGATACGGAGTATCATTGGTGGAAGACTTTGACATCCGTGGTTCCGAGTGAACGAGTTACCTAGAATTTCTTCCGAGCTGAATTTCGAAAGAAATATATCAGTCAGAGATTCATTGATCAGAAACGCAAAGAATTTCTTGAGCTTAAACAAGGCCAAATGTCCGTCATGGAATGCGAGCGGGAATTTGTAAGGCTGAGTCAATATGCTCTTGAATGCGTATCTACGGAAGCAATAATGTGTAAAAGATTTGAAGACAGCTTGAATGAAGATATTCGTTTGCTAGTTGGGATCCTGGAAATCAAAGAATCTGTAGTGCTTGTTGAATGAGCATGTAAAGCTGAAGATCTTGGAAAAGAGAAAAAAAAGGCTGATTTTGAAGCTAGAGAGGTACGAAAGAGATCTTCGGGAAAATCGTTTCAATCTGGATCCAAGAAGTTCAGAGATGATAGCAGTAGTTTAAAGACTAGTATAGGACATTCGACCAGAGATCATGTTAGATCGCAATCAAATTTCAAATCTTCAGCTACATCTGTTGCCAGTGTTGATAATGTAAAGAATGAAAAGCCTGAGTATGATCAGTGTGGAAGACGAAATTTCAGTGAGTGCTGGGGAAAAAGTATTAACCGAGCTTATTATAGTTGTGGTTTAAGAAATCATTTTATAAAAGATTGCCCAGATTTAGCTGAAAAAGATAATGTTCAGAATCCAATGTAGAATGGTAATGTTTCTCGAGGTAGACCTTCTAGAAATTTGGGAAATGTAAGCGGTAGTCAGAGAGGAACGAAAGACACAGCTATGAGATATGAGGCTCGTGCACCTGCTAGAGCCTACGCTATTAGAGCTTGCAAGAAAGCTTCATCGCTAGATGTGATTACGGGTACATTTACTCTCTATGATACTTTTGTGATTGCTTTGATAGATCCTGGATCGACACATTCATATATATGCATGAACTTAGTGAATAGTAAGACTTTGCCTGTAAAGTCTACTAAATTTGTAATTAGAGTTTCGAACCCCCTAGGCAGATGTGTTCTGGTTGATAAAGTCTGCAAGAATTGCCCATTAATGTTTCGAGATAATTATTTTTCGGCTGATCTTATGTCATTGCCTTTTGATGAGTTTGATATAATTCTGGGTATGGATTGGTTAACTTTGCATGATGCTGTGGTGAATTACAAACGGAAAACTATTGATTTGAGATGCAAGAATGATGAAATAGTTAGAATTGAATCTAGTGATTTGAAAGGATTATCTGCTGTGATATCTTCGATGAAAGCTTTAAGTATTATGAGAAAGAGTTGTGAAGCTTATTTTGCATATGTGATTGATTCGAGAGTATCAGAAAAGAAGGTTGAATCTGTGCCTGTTGTTTGTGAGTTCCCTGATGTGTTTTCTGAAGAACTTTCGGGATTACCTTCGGTTAGAGAGGTAGAGTTTGGCATTGAATTGTTACCTGGTACTACTCCGATTTCAATATCTCCATATAGAATGGCCCTGACTGAACCGAAAGAATTAAAGTCTCAGTTGTAAGAGTTGACCGATCGAGGATTTGCTAGACTGAGTTTCTCACCTTGAGGTGCTCCGGTTCTATTTGTGAAAAAGAAAGACGGTACGATGAGAATGTGTATTAACTATTGTCAGTTGAATAAAGTGACTATTAAGAATAAATATCCCCTACCCCGAATTGATGATTTGTTTAATCAGTTGAAAGGAGCTACTGTGTTTTCAAAAATAGATTTAAGATCAGGCTATTATCAGTTGCGAGTGAAAGACTCAGATATTCCGAAAACTGCTTTCAAAACAAGGTACGGTCACTATGAATTCTTAGTTATGCCTTTCGGATTGACTAACGCACCTGCTATTTTCACAGATTTGATGAATAGAATTTTCAGACCGTATTTAGATCAATTTGTTGTGGTATTCATTGATGACATATTAATTTATTCACGTGATGAATCTGAACATGCCGAGCATCTGAAGTTAGTATTACAGATTTTGAGAGATAAATAGTTGTATGCAAAATTCAGTAAATGTGAGTTCTGGTTGCGAGAAGTTGGTTTCCTAGGTCATATTGTATCAGCCTCTGGTATTCGAGTTGACCCGAGTAAAATTTCCGCTATTTTGGATTGGAAACCTCCAAGGAATGTATCTGAAGTCCGTAGTTTTTTGGGACTTGCGGGTTATTATAGAAGATTCGTGAAAGGTTTTTCAATGATCGCAACTCCGTGAACAAAACTGCTTCAGAAAGATGTGAAGTTTGAGTGGTCTGAAAAGTGTCAGAACAGCTTTGATCAGTTGAAAGCTTTGTTGACTGAAGCGGTATTAGTACAACTTGAATCGGGTAAATAATTTGGGATTTACAGTGATTCTTCATTAATTGGTTTGGGATGTGTTCTAATGCAAGAAGGAAAGGTTATTGCCTATGCTTCGAGATAGTTGAAGCCACACGAAAAGAACTATCCGACGCATGATCTTGAATTAGCTACGATTGTGTTTGCTCTAAAGATTTGGCACCATTACTTGTTCGGTGAAAAATGTCATGTATACTCTGATCATAAGAGTTTGAAGTATTTGATGACTCAAAAAGATTTGAATCTGCGACAAAAAAGATAGCTTGAATTACTAAAAGATTACGAACTTGTGATTGATTATCATCCGGGAAAATCAAATGTTGTTGCTGATGCTTTGAGTCGAAAATCATTATTTGCTTTGCGTGCAATGAATGCTAATTTGGTTCTGTCTGATGATGGTTCAGTTTTAACTAAATTAAAAGCGAGACATTTATTTTTACTGCAGATTATTGAAGCTCAAAAGATTGATAATGAGATTTTAGCTAAACGAGCTCAGTGTGATGTAGAGTCTGATTCAGAATTCAGAGTTGATAAAGATGATTACTTGAGATTTCGAGATCGAATTTGTATTCCGAGGAATCTAGAGTTAATTCAAATGATTCTGAGTGAAGCTCACAGTAGTCGTTTATCTGTGCATCCGGGTAGTACGAAAATGTATAATGATTTGAAACAGCATTATTGGTGGTCTGGAATGAAAAAAGATATCTCTGATTTTGTTTCTAAATGTTTGATATGTCAGCAAGTTAAAGCTGAACATCAGGTGCCATCTAGTTTGCTACAACCAATTATGGTTCTAGAGTGGAAATAGGATCGAGTGACTATGGACTTTATTTCGGGTTTGCCTCTCTCTCCGAGAAAGAAAGATACAATTTGGGTTTAGTTGATCAATTGACGAAATCAGCTCATTTTATTCCGATTCGATCCGATTACTCACTTGCTAAATTAGTTGAGTTATACATTTCTAATATTGTGAAATTGCATGGTGTGCCATTGTCGATAGTGTCAGATAGAGACCCGAGATTTACATCACGATTTTGGAAGAAGTTGCAAGATGTATTAGGTACTAAATTGCACTTTAATACTACTTTTCATCCGCAAACGGATGGCCAATCTGAGCGGATTATTCAGATACTCGAGGATATGTTGAGATGTTGCATTCTTGAGTTTGAAGGTACGTAGGAACAATATCTACCTTTGATTGAATTCGCGTATAATAACAGTTTTCAGTCAAGCATTAAAATGGCACCATACGAGGCTTTATATGGTCGCAAATGCTGTACACCTTTGTATTAGACCGAGCTCAGCGAAAACAAGATTCACGGGGTTGACTTGATAAAAGAAACCGAACAGAAAGTAAAAGTAATCCGAGATAGTTTGAAAGCAGCTTCTGATTGTAAAAAATCATATGCGGATTTAAAAAGAAAAGACATTGAGTTTGAGATCGACGATAAAATGTTTTTGAAAGTGTCTCCGTGGAAGAAAGTGCTTTGGTTTGGTAGAAAAGGCAAGTTGAGTCTAAGGTTCATCGGGCCGTATGAAATTATCGAGCGTATTAGGCCGGTTGCATATAGATTATTGTTACCGCCAGAGCTGAAAATTATTCACAATGTATTTCACGTATCGATGCTTCAACGATACAGATCCGATCCTTCGTATATAATTCCTCCGTCTGAAATTGAGATTCAGTCTGATATGACTTATGAAGAAAAGCCAATACATATCTTAGCTTGTGAGGTTAAAGAATTGCGAAATAAGAAAATTTCGTTAGTCAAAATGATGTGGCACCAACATGGTATTGAAGAGGTCACATGGGAGTCTGAAGATTCAATGAGACAATAATATCCAAATCTGTTTAATGGTAAGATTTTCGGGGACGAAAATCCCTAAGGGGGAGAATTGTAACAGTCCGGTTTTGACCCTATTCGAAATAGTGATTTTGGGACCACATATCCGAGTTAGAAAAATATTTTAATATTATTTTTTGTGCCTTTTATAAGTGGAATAACATGTGTGAAAGTTTTGTGTGGAAATATAACTGATTGTGTGTTTAATTTGCAAAAAAGGACCTAATTGCGTAAAAGGTAAAATTTGTGTGCTAGATGTTAAAAGTACCAATTTGATTTTGCTTTTTAAAGCAATGGTCCTTATGTTGTTATTTGTCCATTGAAAATGTTAATGGACTAAAACAACCATCCATTAAATAGTTTTATAATTATTTATAAAAGGGCAAAATGGGAAAATGTTTATTAAAGTTATTATAATAAAATAAAACATAAAATTTGGCCATAATATGTTCATATAGCTAAAAATAAGAGAAAAAGAAAAGAGAAAAGCTTTGGCTAAGGTTTGGCACTTGCAAGCTTTAATTTAGGTATGTTTTTGCTTCGGTTTTTGATAATTTCTACGTTTCTAAGATCGTTGCTTTGTGTTTTATAAAACCCATGCCTCAATTTCTAATTTTGGTGATGATTTTGAAATGTGCCATTGATGAAACTATGAGTTTTGTGATGTTAGTAGATGAAATATGAAAGTTTGATGTTGGGTTTACATGTTTTGTCTTTGGATTTTCGATGAATTTGAGCAATTTGGGCTAAATTGTAAAAATATTATTTTGAGGAATTAAAATGTGAAATAAATGAAATGTGTGGACTAGTATGAGTACTAGGAGAATTTGGCTAAGCTTGTGTATATGCAAATTATGTGTATTTTGTGATTTTGTGAAATAGGGACTAAAGTGTCGAAATGTGAAAATGTGAGTGCTAGTTTGGAAAATTCCCTAAATATGTGTTTATGGATTGAATTTAATTAATTGGTGAATAAAAGGGTTAATTTTGAATATATATATATATATATATAGATCAAGAAAGGAGGAATTCAGATTTAGATCGAAGGAAGTCGAAGGTTATCGAGTAGACAATTCAAATCAACAATTCCGAGTACGAGGTAAGTTTGTACTTGATAAATGATGTTAGAGTTATGTTTTAATGTGATTACAATGCATAAATTGTTTAGATATTTGATTACAGTTTGAGTATGATGATATTCGACTATGCTTAGCACTAAGTGTGCGGTTTAATATATATAGCTTTGGCTACAAATGGCACTAAGTGTGCAAGTTGGAATAGCTTTGGCTATATAAAGCACTAAATGTGCGATACTGACTTAGCTTCGGTAAATTAAAATGGCACTAAGTGTGCTTCGGCTAACTTTTACAGCACTAAGTGTGTGGATGTTTAAGTATGAATAATTTACGGGAAGTTTTAATATACTCGAACAAGAGGTGAGAACGAAAGTGAATAAATATGGGAAGATCCAGGTATGTACGATACCTTTGTGGTAGACGATTTTATATAGATGAAGTTCATTGATTTGTTATGAACATATGGATTGGGTTGTAATAGATTTGATAGATGATTTGAGAATTCATAAATACTTATGTGTTGATGTTTTATGTTTTATATATTATTAATGATTATAGTACGAGCTTACTAAGCTTTTGAAAGCTTACTTTGTGTGTGTTTGCATTTAGATATCGGAGCTACTGTAAGCTCGGGGACCGTCAAGGATCGTCACCACACTATCGAACCTTAATTCGGTACTTTTGAAAATATATATTTTTGAAATATGGCATGTATAGGCTAGTAGTTGTGGAATGGTATTTTGAGATATTTATGCTTAGCCATGTGATTTGGTTAAGTTGTGCTTGAACTTATGGTTGATAATGACTTAAAATATATAATGTTAATATGAAATCGTGGTATGTTTTAATTGATAAATCTTGGTAAGATTAGCTTGAGAATTGAATGATATATGGAAGGAAATGCCTTGGTATGATATTACCTTATGTTGGGTATGAATTGATAAGGTTTAGGAGTATAAATTTTGGTGACTATTATATGATATGAAAGAGTCATGTTTTGGTGTTGAAATTAGCTGAAATGGTGATACAAATATGCTTGTTTCCTTGGCTTGTAGGATGACTATATTGGGGTGGCAAATTGGCTATTCTAATGGCCTGTTTTTGTCCACACGGGCAGAGATACGGGCGTGTTATACGGTCGTGTGTCCCCTAGGGTACCCTACAGTTTTATGTCAGGTTCACACACGGGCTAGACACATGGGCGTGTGGTCTGGCCGTGTGACCCTAATTTGTATGATGACGTCACAAGTAGAATACCTTCTATTTTTGGCACGGCCTAGCATACGGCCAAGACACGGGCGTGTGCATAGCACACAGGCTGGACACACGGGCATGTGGTTTGGCCGTGTGAGCAAGTTAGTAGCTATGCCCTGTTTTTGTCACGGTTTTGACACACGGGCGTGTCTAGACCGTGTGAGGCACACGGCCTGTTCACACTGGCGTGTGACCTTTTAGAAGCTAAAATTTTTATAAGTTTTAAAACTTGCGTATGTTATCGATTTGATTCCGAATGCATGATTAAGCATTGTATACTCGATTTTATATGAATATTGAATGTGAATGAATGAATTTTAGTAGTAATGAGATGATATTGGATGTGTGGTGGTTCTGATTTGAGTTATAAATCCGGTAATGCCTCTTAACCTATTCCGGCGACAGTTAAGGGTTAGAGGTGTTACAGGTACGATTAATAAAAGACAGGTTGAAAACAACATCAGATAGACAAAGTCGTATGTAGACCTAAAATGGAAAGAAATTGAATACGATGTAGGCGAGAAAGTGTTTCTAAAGGTCTCTTCGTGGAAAAAAAAATTATGCTTTGGTCGCAAAGGAAAATTAAGGCCTGATAACATATCGATTGGTGTTGCCACAGGAATTACAAGAGATCCACAATGTATTCCACGTGTCAATGCTACAGAGATATCGTTATGATCTCTTCCATATGATACCTGTAGAAATGATTGAAGTGTAACCTGATTTGACATATAAGGAAGAACCAGTAGAAATCTTAACTTGGGAAGTGGAAGAGTTGGGAAATAAATGCATGTCATTAGTAAAATTTCTATGGCAAAGCCTCAACATTGAAGACGCTACTTGGGAGTCAAAATAGACAATATGATTGCAATATCCCCACCTTTTTTAAGTAAATTTTGAGGACAAAATCTCTTAAAGGAAAGGAGAATTGTAATAATCCAATTTTAGCCAGTGTTGAAAAAAATAGCTTCAAAGATGAATTTGTAAAAAAGAAAAATTAGTGAAATTACTAATAAAAGGACCTGCATATCTATTACAAGATTATATTATTGAATTTTCAAGTTATTTAATCGAGAAAGTCATTGATTATAGTATAGAGACTAAATTGTAAAAGTGTAATTGCTATTGAGTCTTAATTTAGAAAATACAAGTGGACTTATATAGCAATTCAACCAATGAATAAATGGTTATTTAACCATTATTATCACTTGGTTAGTGGGTTGAGAAGATCCCATCCATCCATTTCCATTTAGATGATAATTGTTAAATCAAAGCCATCCATTTTAAGTTAATTATACTTAATTATATCACTAATCCTATTTTATTAGCTAAGTGAGTGGGAGAGAGAAAACATTTATCATCTCCTTCATATTATTGTTTATATAGCTTAAGAAATAAATAAAAAAGTTTGAAAGTTTTTTAAGCCATTTCTGACCCAAAATTCAAAAGGTAAGCATGATCTTTTCATTGATTTTTTATGGATTTTAGATCATGTGAGCTTGGTTTAGCTGACCCAACTCTTACATTTTGTAATAGCCCGATTTTGGGCCTAGTCGAAACAGTGGTTTCGAAACCACTATTCTGAGGCCGGAGAAATTATTTTTAATGTTATTTTATGTGTTATAGCATGATTATATGAGTGCGTGAAAATTTTGGTGAAATAATTTTAGCGATTGCTTGCTTAATTTTGAAAAAGGACCAAATCGCATAAAGTGCGAAAGTTTCATTCTACTAGCTAAAGGTGTCAAATAGCTTAATGATATGTAAATTATTTGTGAATGATATGAATTTACCATGTAAATAGTATATAACATGTGGAACATGTATGTATTGAATTAATGAATACCCTATTAAACGATCTGGGATAGAGTCAGGTATAGTTGACATACTATAGAATTAGTTGTATACGGATTACTTTGGTTTATACTAATAAGGCATGGAACGCATATTACTTCGGACCTACTGATGAGGTGCTAAGCACGCATTACTTCGGTTTATACCAATGAGGTGTGGTGCCAGTGCTGAGCCAATTGGGGCTGGCAAGGGCCATAGCCCCTTAAAATGGAAAATTTTCCATTTAGGCCATTTATAATTTATCAAATTTTAAATTAGTAATGGTAAAATTGCACTTTGCCCCCCCAAAATGATAAAATTTTATACAATTAAACCATTTAAAATCCATTAAGTTATATAAATTTTTGGAATTTTTTTACTTATGAAAAATGTGCTATTTACTTCTTTAATGGTAGTAAAATCTCTCCAGAGCTTGAGTTATTCGTTTAGTACATATTAAACTCAAATTTGAATAAGTATTTTTTTTTAATTTAATTTAGAAATAGTATTAAATTCTTATTCAATACAAACTAAATGAATAACTTAAACTTTGAAGAGACTTTATCACCATATGGTCTGATGGAGCTATTAAAATCAACATAGGTTCCGCTTCGGCAGTAGGAGTTTTGAGAGACTAAAATGGTGAATAGACCATTGGATTCAATCGCAAAATAATGAATAACTTAAACTTTGAAGAGACTTTATCACCATACGATCTGATGGAGCTGTTAAAATCAACACAGGTTTCGCTCCGGCAGGAGTTTTGAGAGACCAAAATGGTGAACAGATCATTGGTTTCAATTGCAAAATAAGGATATGTTATGTTTTTTAAGCTGAATTTTGGGTCATTTTAGATGGTGTGATATTGGCACAAGGAAGTCTTCGTGATAGAATATTGATATAGATCGATAATTTGGAAGTTATTAGGGCTACCAATGAGTCCTTATTGAAAGGAGGGGAACTGGTCCATAGATTAGGTGCCTAGAGAAGATAACAAATAAGCTAATCAAATTACCAAGTTGGCTTTTGATAGAGAGGAAGGATTACAATTATATATAGCTTCTCCTATAGTTTATTTCTAGTTCTTTGTAATCACAAAAAAAAATATTTTTTTATTTTTTGAAACTTTTCATATTTTTAAGATTTCTTTTTGAATTTTTAAATTATAATTTTTAAAATAATTAGGATTTTTATTGAAAATATATTTTAAAAACTTAATTTTTATAATTTTATGTACTTAAAATTGTAAATGTTGATGATTAAAATGGTTATTCTATCTTTTTATATACTTACAAAATTGAATGAATTCATCAAAATTAAAGTGCAGAGACTAAATTTTAAATTTATTAAGACTAACGGACCTCTAACAGATTTAAACCTATATAAAATTATCGAAATTATGAGGGGTCAACTTCTTTCCTTTTCCGATTGAATTCCTATAAACCAAAACCTACGCGCACAGAGAAGCGTTCATCAATTTTTTCTGTCATCTGATTGATTCGTGTTATTTACTCTCTGAACATGCGCGTTGCTTAATCATCCTAAAGCCAACACGTTTCAAATCTTTTTCTTTTTTTTCTCGCTCGAGCTGGTTTTCTTCAATCTAATTCGTTCGTTTACACCGAAATTAGGGCAGTGCCTTTCCTCTCCTTGGAAAATCGCGGGTAATTGGTCTCCTGTACGTTTACTCACTGAGTTTCTATTCCCGGCACACCGAGTTGCCAACTCGTTCATTCAGTCTGACTTATAGTCGTCTCACGCGCCAATGAAGAACGGTCTCGAGGTGTTCGACTTCAAGGAGGAGGACGAGATTTCAGAATTGGCAGCTGATAAATACTTGAGTAAATTAAAAAGCCCTAATTTCGATGATGCCGCGACTCTCAAATGTCAGTTTCTTGAATGCGGTAGGTTTCTAAAACAAAGAAATCTTTTTCTTTTTTAAATAATTTTTTGGGCGCTGAAAAAAGGCCGCTAGAAAACCGATCGAATTTTCTGTCTAATTTTAAATACACAAAATGCTTACCTCCTTTTAATAAGGTAGGGAAATGAAAATGAAATGATTGAATTGTAGTTAGTACTTGTATAAATTTTATTTTACCATATTGCAATGAGGTTGTAGGAACTAGTTCGCAATCACTGTTTGGATTGAATTCCATAATTTAGTCAACGCCACTTCCAAAAAAAAAAAGGAAAGAAAAGAAGTGAATGTTAGCTCTGAGTTCACTTCCAATGAAGCAACTAGAATTTTTCAGAGTCTGTGGTCATTAGTAGATTGGTTGTTTAGTTGTAATCCCTTATTGAGTAACGTGATCAAGATGTGGAGATATGGTGAATTACAAGCTCTATAGATTGCTTGATCGATGTGAACATTTAGATGTGTCTAATAAGATGATACTCTTTTCTTTCACTAGCATGAAAACATATATTCCTGTTTGGATTGTTTGGATTACTTGTTTTGTGGAGATATGGTTAACTATCCTATAATTTGCTATGGTTTTTATTTTTGGTTTTTCATCTTTTCTGCATGTGTGTATGTGGGATTGGGCTTTGAAAAGTATGAGTTATATTCTCTTTGTTCAGCAATGGATGTTGAATTCGGGATGGTTAAAGTAATATTATATGCAAAATTTATTAAAAAATTGGAATTATAAGATAACTGTAGAGTTAGATGCATGGATGTTTCATATTTACTTAATCCCCTGCTTTTCTGATAATAATTCTTTTACCTTTTCTTTAAGTTGCCCGTGGTGCTGCTGTTCAGAGAAAGGGAATGGACAACATTCCTTGTGTAGATGTTGATGCAATTGATGGTGATTATAGTTTTGATGGTGCTACTCCAGCTGCCTCACTGGGGGCTGTTGAAAAGGAATTTTCCAAGGAAGGAAATACTGACTTGGATGTTTCCCCAGAGTCAAAGTCCACATGTTCTGAACAACAACCAGAGTTACAAAATGATGTCCATGAGTTTGAGTTTAGAGATTCATTTTCTGAAGCACGTTCACCTGGGAAAAGACAAGTAAACGATTCCCTTTCTAATTCTCCTTTAAGGGTACTTTTCCAGTTATTCCTGAACTACAATTTGGATTAAGTTATTTATGTTTTGGCTTGCGCTTATGTTATTTTAACTCTTGCAGATTGAGCCAGTTGATCTGGCTTCAGATGCTAATGAAAGCATGAGTGAAAGATCTCCATCAAGTTCCGCTTCTGACGTAGCAGTGGATAATGGTTTTCCTTCTGATTTGAAATTTTACGTTCAATTCCTTATTGTTTGTAGTGGTTTTTTATTTTCTAAATATTGTTATCTGCATTTTTCAGTTTCTTTGAATGGAAACATGTTAGATCATTGCGTTGGCAATATCCCTGTGGTAATTTCCTTTCCTTTTAAATATATTAATAAATGAGAATGGGCTAGGTGGTGTGCAGTGTTTTTCATCTTTAGGGGGTTCATTCATATACCATGTAGTCTATTGTCTGAAGTTAGCTCTCTGGGCAAGAGTTTCTAAATACCCTCTTGACATGTTATTTTGAGTTTTTCTTTAGTTGACTGTTAAAACAGTTCTAAAGAAAATTATTAGCCTATAGTATCGGTATTATTAGTACATGATATTGTGAAGTCTTATCAGATTTGTTTCAATTATCCTTTTTTTTCTGAAATTTGCAGGATAACATAGATGGGACAGTTGTTATATGTTCGGATTATGTTCTATATCAAGATAATTGTTACACAGGGGTATCAGCCATTTTTTCTCCTGATGGCATCAAAATTGAGTGCTCAACTATGAGTGACCACCATGGGACCTTTAGTTTCGAAAGGGGCATTGATGATATTATTAGCATTCATTGTCAGTGGTTTCAAAGGGTGAGTCCTAAATGGCAATGTTTAAAGTTAGTGCCTTTGTGCAGTTTCCTGGTTTTAACAGTATACAGTTTTCTGTATGGTCTGCATTGTAGGTCGGATATATGACAGTCAATCTGAAAGTCCTATCAAAGGGTGCTGCAGAGGCTGAGAGTGAATGTAAAACTTCAGGTTAGTGGTCTTACATAGCTTTTTTTACTTTGTTTCGTGTAATCTTTTTTCTTATTTTCTTTGATCTATAATATTTTTGTCTATACAGATGGAAGACAATTTTTGAGGATATGGTTTGACCTTGTTCAATTGTTTTTCTTTGTTTAGAGTCTTGGCCTACGATAACATATACTTGGACCATCATATGGTAATTAGCTATCAGCTATTTTTTTCCTTCTTTTTATCTGACTTTATTTGCTCATGTATATATCTTCCAGCTATCGAGGAGTTAAAGTTTGCGGTTTTTGACCCCAGATGGTCTGAGAAACAGGAAGCAATCACCTCATTAAATGTTAAATACCTAGCCTTGTGGGGTACTTTGTTTGAGTAAGCTTCTTAATTGATGTTTCTTTTCAAAGTCATCATTCAACTCTAATTGGCCACTTATGTTGATTTTCTTGTTCCTATTTTTGTTTCCTGGACAAAGACGGATATTTACATGCCTGTCATGATATTATGATGTTAAATCTAGAGCAGGGCTAAAATATTCCTTTTCCTTTTCAGTCCACTGATGGAAATGGATGGGGATGATTCACCAGTACGCAAGTCTTATTTTCCCAAGTAAGTTCTGGAACTTCAACCTTCCCTCTCCAGAAAAAAAAAGGGGTCAAAAGTCTATGTTTCCTTTTTGTTTCAAGTGTGTTCCCTGATTCATGTCCCTGGTTGGATGTCATCTAGTCTTGCTTATGCTCTATACCTACAATACCTGTTTTGCAGTTTTGATGAGCCTTTTGAGGAGGTTATATATCCGAAAGGTGATTTTGATGCTGTTTCCATTAGCAAGAGAGATTTTGATCTGTTACAACCAGAGACCTTCATCAATGATACGATCATTGACTTCTACACCAAGTAAGACCATTTTAATTATTTTATACTTGTGTATGTTTCTATTCTTAATGCTCAAGTTTGGAACATAAGAAATTCTAGGGTTTAGCATACACTATATTGTGGTTTTAGAGGCTTTAAATCATGTTTTTGACAGGTATTTGAAGAATCAGATACAGCCTGAGGAAAGGCATAGGTTCCATTTTTTTAACAGTTTTTTCTTTCGGAAACTTGCTGATCTTGACAAAGATCCATCCAGTATTTCAGATGGAAGGGCTGCTTTCCTGCGAGTTCATAAATGGACTAGGAAATTAGATATTTTTGGAAAAGATTACATCTTTATTCCTGTAAATTTCAAGTAAGAAACTTGTTCTCAGAATCATTATTTCCTTTCTAGGAAAGACATCTAAGAACTTATGAGCTAATGTCAAGTGTATGTGCATATTACTGACAGCCTTCATTGGAGTTTGCTAGTCATATGTCATCTTGGGGAAGTGGCTAGTTTTAAAGGTATATATTCTGGTTTGACTGGGAAAGGGCTTTTGGGAAATATGCCTTTTATTCATGCATATATTTTATATTTCAGATGAAGACTTGGTCAATTTATCGAAGGTACCGTGCATATTGCACATGGATTCTATCAGAGGAAACCATGCAGGTCTTAAAAATCTAGTCCAAAGGTATCCTAATGTTTTTACACTTCATATTTTTATGGATTCATAAATATGTATGGACGCAGGTTTCTCTTCTTAGTTTTCAAAGCCTTTACTGACACATGGTTGCTTTTCTAAGTTGAAAGTGCTGATTTTTTTTTCTAGTTTATTAATTTCTGCTTTTCTTCTCTTAAACTTTCATATCATATATCTTTAGGATTATGTGGGAACCTTAGTATAATGTATTTGGTCCTTGTGTGTTTTCCTCAAACATGCAACTGAGTTTTTTGTTATAAATGTAATGGATTAGGGTGCTGTCAAGCAAATATGTATTAGTAGTAGTGATTAGTGAAAGTAATTAACTTTTCTGGTGTGGCTTAGGGCTAGCAGATGAATAAAAAAGTTGGAACTCTGAAAAACGTAGGGTTATAAAAACCCTCTCGTTTTGCTCTATCAATTCAAAGAAAATAATAAGAATAATAATTTTGGCTGTAAAGCATACATTACAACTTATTTATACTAGACTTTTCCTGCAAGTAAAGTTACTAGGCTTTCTTGCAAATAAAGTTTTATTCCTAGCCTTTAAACCCTAAAGTTAGCTAATAATCCAGGCTGACAATAATATATCTAATACTTAATAAAAATCTAAAATAATAAAATATTATAAAATAAATAAAAGCTCCTACATCATTTTCACTCTCACTGAATCATTCCATACATTGTACTAGATTTTGGACATCCACACTTGTATTTTCTTCCTTGAGTCCGCTTTAGGGAAATTATATGTCTGCTGTGACAATATGAGCAATTAACCATTCATTGTTGGTGAAATTATTAAATTTTCCTTGTAGTGTTAAAATGAACTAGAGCTTGTTAAAAATTCAAGATTGTCTGTAGAAAGGTTCTAGATAACAAAACCTTTGGAGGCAGAACCATATCTGAACCCATTTGGTTTTCTTATGCATGCATATAATTTTGCTATGCATCTAATATGAAACTTGAAGTTCCTCCCAGCAAAGAACCACTTTTGGTGTTGTTCTGCACTTGAGTGCGAATAGGTGATCCTGTTCATGTATTCTCTCCTCTCCTCCTTGATACACTTCACTCTCTCCTGCCTCCCTACAAAATAAAAAGAAGAAAAACTAGAAAAAACCTCAAACCAATTTGTCCAGAGATATTGAGATTCTTCAATCTTATTATTATTATTTCTATTGTTATTGTTATTAGTATCATCCTGGTTTGCTTGGTAAAGCAGTATTTTGCACAATATATTGATTGTGTAATTTAAATCCTGGCCAACTTTGTTGCCACTAGATTACCACTTCTGGTCTCAGTTTGTGAAACTGGCTTTTGATGAGCAGCAGTCCATAGTTCTCTTCCTTCCATCAGTCAAACATACATAGCTTCAAAAGCCTCTAATTGGATGCTTGAATTCCTGAATCACTTTTATTGCTTAGTTATTTAGTACTTGAGTAAATGCATCGAGCTTCAGCATTCTCAAAATTTGAGTTTTTAAAGTACCCAAAAAAGAAAAAGAAGACTCCTTAAATTGCTTCCATGCTTTAATTTGCAGCAAAAGCTAGCCATTAAACAAAGGGGTCCAAGCCATATTTGTATTTACTGGTCTCTTATAGGCCTTTCAAAAATTGATCACTTCTTATTGAAGAATTTCTTCCCATACATCATGCTGAATCTTTTTGTCTGCGTCTTTAATTTCAAGCTTGTTTGGGTATTTAACTACGTCTTCCCCCCCCCCCCAAAAAAAAAAAAAAAAAAAAACAGAAAATAAAATCCCTCTTAATCAGCTAATATGCATTTCTGAATGCTACATCAAGTTATTTCTTGACCTCAATTTTGTCCCTGAAAATGACAGTTACCTTTGGGAAGAGTGGAAAGAGAGGCACAAGGAGACATCTGAAGATCTTTCTTCAAAATTCTTGAACCTTCGATTTGTCTCGCTTCAGGTACTGCTAGTCTGGGTTTAATGTTTAGCTATTTTGTGATACAGTCTTGGAATAAGAATTTCCTCAACAACTTTGGGGGATTCAAGAAGCAGTGAGAATTGGTCTGGATATTATGGTTTCTTGTCCCATTTGATTCTGCGCTTGATATTACGGGTCTGGGGTACCGTTTTAGTCTATAATTCAAAGAGATAATACTTTGGTTGTCTTGCCTCTACTTGCTCAATGACATGATGAATGTAATTTTTCTGGAAGGATGTTTTACATTTAATATCAGCTTGAAAAGAACAAAGTTGTTTTTCACTAGAGAAGTGAAGTTGCGGTACACATATTTGCGCTTATGTTTGCCTTTTTCTTTTTCTTCTATGATTGTTCTTGTCATCTTTCTGTGTCTTGATGTTGATTATTTATTTATGTATTTACATTTTGTCTGTATGCTTGCATGCAAGGTAGAGAATTGGCTATTCTTTAGTAGTTGGGGACTGCAAAGTTGAAAAAGGAAATAAGGAAAATTAAGAAACTAAATTTGTCATGCATTGCATCTCTGTAACTCTGTTGGTATTACACTTGATCATTACTTAGTCCTTGTCCCTCTCGTATGATGCATTTCTCTAACAAATTGTTCATTTATTGCCAGCTGCCACAGCAGGAGAATTCATTTGATTGCGGCCTTTTCTTACTTCACTATCTAGAGCTCTTTTTAGCTGAAGCTCCTCCTAACTTCAATCCATTCAAAATAAACAAGTTCTCTAAATTTGTAAGTCATCGGCATGGGTATTTTGGTTCATAGTGCAATTGATGCATATGCCTGATATCATATTATTTTATAATTTTAACGAACTTGTACCTTTTTATTTTCATATATATGTTTGTCCAGTTAGCAATGAAGTGATCTGGTTTTGAGTTGACATGTAAATGCTTTAATATGAACATGTTCTGGAGTTTGGTCTCGGGACCAGGAACCAAGTTAAAAGTTTCTTCAAGATAACCTGATAACAACCTGTTGACTATGTTGCGATCATTCTTTATATTTGTTGTATGTTCTGAATTATTAGCCACAGTTTTTATACTATTTTTTTCCCTTTGTTTTGTCTCCCAGCTTAATTTGGATTGGTTTCCACCTACTGAGGCATCTCTAAAGCGTACTCTCATCCAGAAGTTAATTTTTGAACTCCTTGAAATTCATTCTCGGGATATCAGTTCATCTCATTGCAGTGATGAGAATATTTTGTCTAAATCTTCAGAAAATATTGAAAATGAAAATGGCGTGGAGTTCATTACAGAGAGTTTCAGTCCAGAAGTAGCTTATCAGGGGAATTTGGATTCCCAAGTGGGTCAAGGGATTGAAATGACTCTGTTAGCATCATCTTCTATGAGAAACACGGGGAGTGTTAATGATTCTGGCCTGGTTCTTAGGGAGTTTTTTGATCCAGGAGTTACAGCAGGGCCTTTGCTTGGGCAATTTCAATCTTTTGACCACCCTCCATATTACAATCTCAATGGGGCTATATCACCAACAGAGGTATTGAATTTCATCATTCTTGTGATAATTTGCTTCTACCCAGTTAGGTCTTAAATGATTTGGTGCACTGGTAACTTGATTCCTTACTATACCTTCTGATGCTATGTTAAAGATGGATACGCACCACAAAAATGAGGCTAAACCAATTACTGTGAGAAATTAGCAAATAGAGGGATTTCTACGATATCATATCTTTGTTCTAAGTTTTCTTAGATTTAACTATTATGTTGGTGAAGTTTTATTTCCATATGCAAGTACAGATAATCTGTTTTATTTACAGGAAGAAGGGCAAACGGGTCAACCATTTGCTTATTTAGCTTCTGGAGAAACTGGTTTCCCACAGTTTTCTGTTATCACACCTCAAGCTTGTGAAGCTCCATATTCATCAAGTGGTTTTGCCATGGGCAGTACATGGAATCCTGGAATTTCCATGCAAGGAGAGCATAAAGTTGACACATCTTTTGAAACATCTTCTGCCTCCGGTGATGAAGAAGAAGATGATGTTGGGATCATCGAATGTAATCCCAGCCAGATTAAAATGGATCGAATTGAAAAGCAGGATACAGATCAGGAACAATCTCATCTAGTGGAAAATGTAGAGTGTCAGAGGAAAGTTTTCATGCCTGCCTCCATTCGGGTGCTGGAGACATCTATCACTGAAGTTTATGGAACTTCTGAGGACACCATCAAGATTTGCATTAGCACTGAGAATGCAGACCTTTGCTCCAAAGATGATTTCCCTGTATTGTTGCATCAAAATCTTGGTGCAGCAGTGAACCAGTTGGATCAGGACCCTCAACTCATTGAAAAGAATGCTGAAATGGTTCAGAACGAGGCCAGAGGTGATGATGTGCGAACACTTGGTGAAGACCTTCCATCTGAAGATAATTCAACACTATCATCCTATAAAAGTCCCAATCTGCTGTTAAACCAGTTGGATCAGGATTCTGAACGACTTAAAGATAAGGAGACTAGTGGTGATGATGTGCTAACAATCAATGATGACATTCCGTCTGAAGAAAATTCAACTGTATCCTCGCATCAAAATCCAAGTACAATGTTGAACCAGTTGTATCAGGATTCAAAGGTGGTTGAAAACAAGGAGACCATTGACGATGATGTGCAAATTACCAGCGATGGTATGGTGGCAGAACTAGCAGGGCAACCAGTAGCGAAAAGGATGCGGTTTACGACTTCCTTTGAGGAGAAAGTGGACTCTTAGGGACCTGTCAAAGTGGATTTTTTTTGTTTGTTTCCGCCTTACTTTACTAGGAATTCAATGCTCAACCATGTATTTATTTACGTACGTGTTGCCATGCTGTGAATATTGTTGGTGGCTTTATGTTGATTTATGTCTATTAGAATGGGGCAGTAGAAGATTCGTTTTAGTCTTTTTGGATAGATATCTTAGCGATTTTAGCTTATTATATTATACCATATTAAGTAGAGATACATTAGCTTATATTGACGTGGTTTTACAGATTTGCATAACTTTTTATATGGTTAATATTTCAACCAACTTACTTCAGATTTAACAACATAACTGTGTTGTGCATATAAAGTTTTAAATAGATAAAAAAATCATTGTTATATTAATTGAAAATATTGTTTTCTGGTTGAAAGTTTTTTACATTCAACAAATAATTATATATATTTTAACTTAATGTTTGATGCGTGATTTAAGTAAATAGAATGTTAATATGATAGTCGAATTAAGTTAAATCAATTGTATAATAATAGTTTAATACTAAAAAATTGATTATTTTTATGTTATATTATGGGTTAAATATAAAATTGGTGTCTAAGTTTGTCCACTTCTCTTAAATTGGTATTTATGAATTTTTTTTTGTTCTAGATTGGTACTCGAATTTTTTTTCCGTCAACCAAATTGATACCCGAATTTAATATGTTAAATTTTTTTGCTGACGTAGCAACGCTGGCTAATCGTGCGCCATCATATGATGTCTTCTTGTACCTTTTTTTTATTTTTCTTTTTTCTTTCCTTTTATTTTCCCTCATTTTCTTCCTTTTTTATTTTCTTATTTCTCTTTTTCTTTCCCTGCTTCTACACTTCATCTTTCTTCTATCTAAAACTCATGATATCACTCTTAGCTAGGGGTGAAGCTAGAACAATTGATTAGGAGGGGCCAAATGAAATTTTAATTTTTTATAGTCTATATCTTTATAATTTTTAAAGGATTAAATCAATTTTTTATAATTTTAGAGGGGACCAAAGTGTAATTTTACCTTTATTAATTTAAAATTTTAAAAAATTTAGAGGGCCTAAATGGTAATTTTTTATTTTAGGGGGGTCGGGGCCCATGCCAACCCCCCTAAAATCACCTCTGCTCTTAGCCCCAAAATTTTCCCTCACTCTCTCACCATCCAATCAGCACCAAAATCATATCTCTTCAATCCCTTTCGTTTTTCTCCCCATTTTCCAACCACCATCAACCAACCTCCACCACTTCCCCTCCCCTTTTCAAACTAACCCACAAAGACAAAATCTAATAGAAATATCTGAGTTCTTTTTTCTCTTTCTTTTTTGCAGTTACACAGTAGAAACATTTGAGTTTTATGGTTGGTCAAATTCACTAAAATTATATATTGTATTATCATTCACATTTATATTCGTGTTTGAAACTTTAATTTTTCTACAAATAAAGTTGACTTCAAATTTTAAATTTTAATTTTTCATTAAATTATTTATTAATCAAAATGATAAAACCAAAAGAAAATAAAATAAAAATTGTTTAACTCAAAATCCCTCAAAAAATAGAACCTACCAGTAGGAAGAAAATTAACATCACAAAAAAAAAAAAAACCATCAATATCCCCAAGAATATTGAACCTAAAAAATTTCCAAACCCCAACTAACATACTGGTGGCAGCTCACAGTTCTAGCTCCACCACCAATGATGGCATAGGCGAGCGAAGGGGATGGTGGTTTTGGAGGTCTTCAAAAAGTTGCTTTGACCAAACCTTGGTCAGAAAGAAAATGTCGGAGAAAACTCAGTTATTGACCCTAAAAACCCCATGTATGGGAATGCTTTCTATTTTTTTAACAGGAAGAAAAACAAGAAGAAACAAAGGCTTTAGATGGTGAAAAATCAGCTCGAAGATCAATTTTATGAGCATATTTTGTCTATACTTTTGGTTTGGGTTTAAAGTAATTAATGGTGAAAGTCAGATGGTAAACAAGAGCAGCCATGAAAACTAGTGGGAGTTGGTTGATGGTGGCAAAAAATTGATGAGGAAAATGAAAGGAGTTTAAGAGATGAGATTTTGATGGTGATTGGATGGTGAGAAAATGAGGGAAAATGTTGGGTTCTTGACAGAAGAACAAAAGAAAGATGAAGAAGTGTAGAATCGATGCCAGAAAAAGAAAAATAACAAAAGAAAAGAAAAGGGAAGGAAATGAGGGAAAAATAAAAAGAAAAAGAGGTATAAAAGGACGTGATGGCGTGTGATTGGTCAGCGTTGCCACGTCAACAAAAAATTACGGCGTTCGACTTAGGTACCAATTTAGTTGACGGAAAAAAAGTTCGAATATCAATTTGAGACAAAAAAAATCATAAGTACCAATCTAAAAAAAGTGAATAAATTCAAGTATCAATTTTATATTTAACCCTTATATTATTTATAAGTAAATAAAAACATTTAACCAATTCTTTCCTCAATTACGTAATAGTTCTAAATTAAAAAAATTTAGACAGCAATAATTTGTTTATTCGTGATGGGTTTTATGTTATTTGTTGTCTTATAATTTCATTTGGGTTATTCATTTGATTTTTTTATATATAAAATTAACACGTGCATAATTTATGTAATACAAAATTTAATATATTTAATATATTTCTTTAAAAATAATAGTGTCTCGTAAAAATCTTTCATATTTGGTTCAAGTCGAAGCTTTTATCCAACGGTAGAAATAAAAGTGGACTCTAAATAGGTAAACGTATCATAGAGGTCTTTATATTAAGAGTTAGATTGTATTTTGTCTCCTCTAGTAAAAACTGAGTAAATTAGTCCTTATAAGTTAGATAAAAAAATAAACTTATTATTTTGTTAAAAAATTTCATCTATTTCTACTGTTAAAAATTGGTTTATGTATGTTAGCATAAGGTAAACGTGTCACACCAAGTATTGTAGTCTAGTTATTTTGTCAACCAAGTCAGTTGTTAACAATACAAATGAATGAAAATTTTAATAGAAATGACTAATTTGCTCTTTGATTTAACGTATAGGAACTAATTTACCCATTTATCGAATAAAGAGTATAAAATGTAATATTATTTCTAATACAGGGACCTTGATAATACTTTTACCCTTTAAAGATCATTCAAGAGTAAAATAATCTTGGTATAAAGGTTCCACAATACACTCAGACGGGCACCTCATACGAAATTACAATAAAAGGATCATTAAACAAAGAGGACACATTAAAACCAACATATTTAACAAGCGTACATGCTACCATGTTACTAGTTCTAAAAATATGTTGAAATCGAATCACATTAATGTTAGAATCATAAAACTCTGATATAAAATTAGAACCGTAACTTAAGATCTATCATGCCAAATTATCAAGAACAAATTAAGAACCAAAGGAGATGTGGAAGCATACCTAATCTATTGATATCTTGAAATATTCGAATCTCGTTGTGTTGATCTTCCAAATTAACACACAAGTATTTTAGAGAATGTGACTCTTTTTTTTGAAGATGTTAGAAAAGTTACATATCCGTAATTTGAGGACCATAACCCTTATATATAACTTCTGCATATTAATCTTAATTTCTAATCACCCATCACCCATCATCAATTAGAAATTAGTTATTAGTGTAACAACTCGTTTCTCAGTGGTGTTGGAAACGGTGGTTTCGGGGCCACAAATCTGACGAGTAAGTTCGTAAATGTTATTATTTAATATTTACGAGTCAAATATGATATTAAAATAAATTTTGAATTGACAAGTTATGTTATTTGAATGAATAATTAGGTTCAAGTGGTATGATCATAAAGTCAAGTGGTTTTAGAAAATGAGGAATCGGGACCTTGTTCCTATAAACGAGTTGTAAGTATTTTATTAAATATTTATGGAGTGCTATTAAGGTCATATTAAAATTTGGTTAGAAAATTTTAATGTTTAGTTCGTTAATTGACTAAAAAGGACTAAAGTGTAATAGATGTTAAAACTCATTTATTATTGAATTATGTGATTAAAGGAAATAATTAGTAAAGGTGGGAGGTTTTATTATTTAATTACGCCTCTTCTAAATTGCATGGACGATTAAAGCATGAAATAGAAAATGCATGTATAATTGAAGGGTAAATTGATAATTTAATAAAGAAATAATTAGTAAAATAAAACAAAGGTTGATTGTCATCTTCCTAATTGTTTTTGACCGAATTTGAGAAAGAAGAAAATCACCATTAAGGTTGAAGGTTCGGTGTAAGTTCAATTTGAGATTATTTCTTGTCATTTTTATATTTTTGAGATCGTTGTAACTAAGTCTAGCTAACTCATAGCTTTTTTCTCGAAACTCTTGAAAATTTTAGATGATACCATTGAAGATTTCTTGATGTTTATGATGCTAAATAATAAATTTGAGTTGTTAATTGTTGATTATAAGTATTTTATTAAGTGATTTTTGATAATTTTAATGTTTAGGGATTAAATTGTTGAAAAAGTAAAGTTCTAGGTAAATTGTGTGAAATGAGGAGAAAAGTGGGCTGATATGGAACCTTAAGAAAATCGGTTAACATGAAATTGTATTAAATGTGGTGAAATTTCGAGTTTTGGATGTAGGGACTAAATTGCATAAAAGTAAAATGTTAGGGGTAATTTTGTAATAATGTCAAAAAGGACTTAATTGCATAAAATGAATTGATTTTTCTGTTAGAATTAGTGAATTTAATAGAATTATTATTTTAGATTGAGAAAGAGTAAAAAACCGAGGAGAAGAGAAAATTACCAAATAGCCATTGTACTTAGTCATTGATGCAATTTAGTCAGGTAAGTTCGTATGAATTGTAATCATTATAATGTTAATTAAATTAAATATTTACTATGTTGTTTTTAATGAATTGAATCAATATATATGTGAATGTATCCATATTATGACGAACTGACGTATATTAAGTCTAGGTTAAACCTTAAGAATTCTTAGGATACAAATGACATGTCATTTATATCATGGATAAGTGAACTGATTAACTTGTGAATTTGATGTTGTTGTTAGGCTTATATCAAGCTTATGGTTATGGTTGATTTTTTGCTTAAGTTTATACATGTAACAGTCCGATTTAGACCCTAATCGGAATGGTGGTTTCAGGACCATGAATTTGAGTTAGAAAAATATTTAAATATTATTTTCCGTGTTTATTATGTGTGAATTTGCATGTGTGAAAATTTCGTATGAAAATTTAATTGTTTGTGTGTTTAATTTGATAAAAAGGACTTAATAGCGTAAGTTGAAAACTTGATAGTTTAATTCATAAAGGTTGAATTGATAGTGGCTTTTTAGTATGGAGTATCTATGTTGCAAATAATCCTGTATATTAGTGATGGCCGAATGTACCCTTAATGTATATGTTTATGATATTATTTTTATAAGGTTAAATAAGTAAAATATGTTTAATGTTAACATATAATATATTAAAACATAAAAAAAATTATATTCATTATATTCCATCACCGAAACTTGTTAAAAGAAAAAGAAACAAGAGCTTTGTGATTTTCGGCCAATTTCAAGCTTGATTCAAGGTTAGTTTGGTTTCGGTTTTTGATAATTTTTACGTTTTTGAGATCGTTGCTTCGAGTACTATCCGACCCATGCTTGAATTTTTGATTTTGGTGAATATTTTGAGTTATGCCATTGATGAATATTTATGTTTTGTGATGTTTGATGATAAATTATGAAAGTTATGTTTTGGATTAATATATTTTGTATTGGAGTTTTTGATGATTTTGAGTTAATAGGACTAAATTGTGAAAATAATAAACTGAAGGACTAAAATGCAAAATAAATGAAATATATGGATTAGTATGAGTATATAGAAGATTCGGCCCAACTATGTTGTTGTGAGATTTTGTGTATTTTGTGTTTTATGCAATTAGGATTAATTTGTAAAAATAGGAAATATCAGGGGTAAAATGGTAATTTGGCCATTTATGTGTTGTTGGATTAAGTTGAATGAAATTGTGTTTAAATGAGGTTAATTTGAAATTATATAGATCAAGAACAAAGGAAATCGGACTTGGACCGGGGAAAAACAAAAATAGTCGAATAGCTCATTTGTAACGTCTGTCGATATCCGAGGTAAGTCTTTAAGTAATTAAACATGGTTTATTTTGAACATAGAATGTTTTACTGCGATGATTTGAATTTTATAATCTACTAGTTTAATAGCTGAATGTGATGTATCACTGAATTATTGTGGTGGAAATTCATTCGACTGATTTAAAACCTCTGAAAATGTGTATGTGTTACATGGAATATTGTATGATTTGATATATGAAATGTTGTGGAATGATTCTATATTTGTGATATTCGAGCTTTGAGCCTAGCAAGCCTTGTGCTGGTGACTTTGATCGGGCTTTGTGCCTAGCAGGCTTAGTGCGGTGAATTGATATCAGACCTTGGGTGTAGAAGGCCTTGTGCCGGTGGATGATTCAGGCTTATGCCTAGCAGGTTTTATACTGGTGATTTGTTTTCAAGTCTATGATTTTAAGGATTCAAGTTATTGTGGATATTGAGCAACATAAATTCAGCTAAATTGTATTGTATATGTTCGGCCAAAAAGGTAAGTACATATGAGCTCATATTGAACTTGTATATTCGGTTATATGTGAAGTTATCTTGAGTGTGTATATTCGGCCATATGTGATGTTTTATTGAATTTGAACTATATGTTACATGTGATGTTTTATTTAAATTTTATATTCGGCCACATGTGATGCTATGTTGAATCTTATGCATTCGGCTTTATATATAAGTGTTTATGTGATGATAAAGTTGATCTTGAGTAATTGGTTATATAGGAAATATTTTTGTGGTGTTATATAATTAATTGATTGTGAATATTCGGTTAAGGTATTTATTTAAGATAAAGTATAACATTATGTATATAATTTGGTTAGTTTGAATGTTTTGATTATTCAATGAGTTGTTTAATTTGCTTAAGGCTTACTAAGCTAAGTTAGCTTACTCTGTGTGTTGTTGTTACTTTGTTTTATAGATTTTGGTTGCAAGTTACGAGCTCGGGGATCGTTATCAAAGTCATCCACACTATCGTCAACTTTCGGTACTTTTAAAAGTTTATTTCCAAACTTTTGGCATGTATAGGCTAATATGTGTTTTGTTCAACTTTGAATATGTATAAATTAAGCCATGCGAATATGGCTTAACTTTAAAGCTTGGTTTTGGTTATGTTTGGTAATGGTATATTTTGTTTTGATTATAAAGTTATGTAAAATGAAAAGTAAATGTGAATGGTGCTATATGTGTTGGAAATAGCTTGAAGTGATAAGTGGAAATTGGTTGTGGTTGATCATTCGGTCTTGATGTGTATAAATATGAATAAATATTGTCTGACGATTTGATTTTGGTGTACGATTATTCTTTTATAAACCTGAGCTCAGATATTAAGCATGTTTAATGTATATTTAGAAATGCATGATATGAGGAATGCATATGTTCGAATATGCATAGATTATTTAGTTCGGTTTGCATGGAAAATGTATGAGTTCTATAATTGGTTATGAAGTTAAATAATGGTGAATTATTGAGATTGTCTTGCCTAATAAGGCTTGTAGGTGAAACAATGATAAATAACCAATTGAATAGTGTACATACATGTACATGTTAATTAATTGTACATATTTACATGTACATGTTTGTGAATTCGAATGATGGTTTGTTATATAATGAAAGTATATGTGTGTCTTTATATTTGCTAATGAATAAATGATTCATGATAATGTATTATGTATAAAATTTGTGAAAGTTCTGAATTATGTTTTTGGACAGTAATGCCTCGTAACCCTAGTCCAGCGACGAATACGGGTTAAGAGTGTTACATTTTATTGGTATCAAAGCTATGGTTTAGTCGATTCTAGGACTAACGTAGCATATGTGAGTTTAGCTATACATGTCAAAATTTATAGTGTGATGACTTCTGACATTTGAAAATGTGCTTTCATATAGTAAATGGATCCTAATAGAGCCATAGCCGATGATGTCGAGAGTGTAGCGCCTGCTCCTGCGCAAGGGACAGCGCCAGTTGAATCTCGACCTGTCTCGAGTAGCCATGAGGGGGAGGCGAAGTAAGCCTTCTATCAAATGATGAACGATTGGTTTACTCAGTATATTCGGACTAATCCGGCTGTACAACAACCTCCACCCCCCGAATAATCCATCTCTGATACCTATGGTAGCCCCGATGATTGGTCCAATGAGATTCAATAGGCCTCATGTTGATAAAATCAGAAAACACAGGGCCGAAGAATTTAAAGCTAATGATAATGATGATGCTGAGCGGGCTGAGTTGTGGCTCGATATTACTATCCGTGTGTTCGACGAGTTATCATGTACTCTGTAACACCCTGATTTTGGGCCTAGAAGTAATGGGCCTTGAGTTTGGGATAACACCCTGATTTTGGGCCTAGAAGTAATGGGCCTTGAGTTTGGGATCTGTTAGAAGGTGGCTTGAATAAAAGAAAGGTGTTTAAATATTTTATAATTGTGTGTTTAGTTTAATTGTTAAAATATTTAGGAAGGGTTGGTAGTGTGGAAAAAGTCTTGGGTTCGATCCAGGGCTTTAGCAAAATTTTGCATTTTTTTTCTAAAGAACCCTGAGCATTAGGTGGAAGGCTTATTAATAAGGCCTGGTAAAATCTGACACAAGGAAATGCTTAGCCTAGTGGCAAAGGCGTGGGTAGCAAGTAGGAGGTCTAGGGTTTAAGTCCTGGCCTTGGCGAAATTTTTTTTATTGCGCATAAGATTGGTAGGGAAGCTAGCATTTAGGCTTTATAAATATGTTAGGTGGAAATTCGACACAAAGGGTGCGCTTGGCCCAGTGGCATGATGGCAGTAGGAGTAAGGGGAGGTGCTGGGTTTAAGTCGTAGCATGAACAAAAGTTATGGGTTTGTTTTTAGACAACCTGGAGGTCGGCAGAAAGACTTTATAATTAATTGGGGAGGAGAAATGACACAAAAGAGCTTGTGGCTTGGTGGCAAGGGACGTATAGCGCAGCTAAGAGATCAGGGGTTCAAATCTAAATGGTAGCAAATATTTTTAGGATAATAAGGTTGCGGGTTAATAGGCCTTAAAAATAGTTAGGGATGAAATATGACACAAGAGCGCTTGTGGTGCAGTGGCGAGAAGCATGCTATGGTTATGAGAGGGAGCAGGTTCGAATCCCAGGCCTGGCAAAGTTTAAATTTTTATTCTTTATGAAAACTGAGGCTTAGGCATATAAGCCTTATGAGTAATTGTGACCGAATGGTAGCATAAAAAAGGATGTGGTGTAGTGGCCAGTAGCGTGCTGGGAAGATGGAGGGCTGGAGTTCAAGTAGTGACATGCGCAAAGGGAGAATTTAATTTTGCTACTCAAGTGTTGTACGGTGGAAGCAATTTGAATGCAATTCAAATTGGAATTTTTGGCTAAAATCAAGGGGATTAGGATGAGGATTAAGAGTAGATATGATGGTGATAAAATTGGAGAATTTGAAGGGAAATTATCTTGACGAGTTTAACTCGATTGAGGAGTGTAGGTGTATTTTTATTTATTTATTTATTTATTTTTTTAGTATAAATATGTGTGTCGTATGGGCGAGTAAGGGCATTTTTTGTTTTTGTGTGCTTCAGTCGCATATCACCTCTTTTCTTTAAGCCAAACTCTTGATCTTTTCTTCCCTATTTTAATCGAATCAACCTCTTCCCTCTTAGCCGACTGTTTCTTTTGCATTTAAAAGTTGATTCTTACACTTTAGGGGCTTGATTTCTTGTTGGCAAGCGATCTCGCAATCGGTAAGTGAATTAGATCTTCTTCGGCTTTTGTTAAATATTTCTAAGTTCATTCGTTTCTACACTCTTAAAAGTCAGTTTTTCGTTATTCTTTCTAAAACTTTTGTTAACCTACGGTTTCTCCATTTATCTCTCTTTTCCCTCTCATTCAAGAGTGTGATCGCTGATGAAAAGGGGGTTCTAGTAGAGAGGTTGGGATAGAGGCTCCCAAGTTTAAGCGACGTAGGGTGTTAGCCGTTAGGGACTTTTCGCCTAGATGCGGAAGGGGAACTACGTCAGATTTTGAGTTATATAGGCAGATCGCAGTCGATCAATCTAGTCAAGGCAAGTATAGGTGGTTATTCGGTAAGTAGTGGTTTATTTTGAATTAATGGAATGTGACTAATGGAGTATAATGTTGAATATAGGTTTGGGCGATTATGAATACCTAGTATCCAGGTGATAAGGTGTGTACTTCTACCCTATGATAACTTGATATAAAACCGAAGGTGTGTACATACACTGCACACACACAATGAATCGTCAAATGGCGAAATGCTGAAAAGCCGAAAAGTCGAAAGTTAGGCTACGGTAGTCTTACGAGTGTGCGAACACTCGTGAGGAGGAAACCGATAGGTTTTCTGAGGCCCATGGGTGATTCCATGGACTTGGGCTGTGATTTGGCCAACTAGGCCAGAATAGGCTAAATAGGCCTGATGGGCTGTTGGGCCCATAATAGGCAAAAGTTGATAATTGATGCTATGTGATAGAAATTCGTATATGAGCATGTGTATAACGTGATTTGGGCCTAATGGGCCATATAAATATGAATTGGGCCTAATGGGCCGTATACAAGTGATTTGGGCCTAATGGGCCATATGAATATGATTGGGCCTAGTGGGCCTTATACAGGTATGTGAATTTGTTTGGGCTTTGTAAGGGGTTTTGGGCCTAGTATATGATGACTGCATAAAACTTAATTAATTTATTGTGACCGTGGATAAGTCATAGGGTTAAGGTGTGACAACGGGTATATGCATGTCTAGGATTAGATCTAGGGAGAGCTTGGTACTTAAGCGGTCTTAATGACTTACCTCCTCTTCTCCGGAATCCTACCTGGTGCATAGTATTTGTTCATCTTAGCTCACGAGATTTGTTAACGGGCCAAGGTAAGTGAAAACTGTAATAAAGGGAAAATTACTGAAATGCCTCTAAGGGCAAAAATGACCAAAATACCCCTAGGTGTTGAATGTAAGTTGTATGGATGTGACATGCATATCTGCTGCATAAATATGATATTCTACTTAGGTTGCATATTGGTTGGGAATGATGGAACGGAGGAAGTATATGAGGATCGAATGGTTGCTTGACAATCGTGGATCCACCGACGGCTTTTAAGCCCAATGTGTAAATGAAGGTAGTTCCGCAACCGGGCTACCATGGATGTGTATTAGTTGGGTGGGTCGATATTTATATCCCCACATGATGTGTCGGGGGACAGAGCTGGTGTGTAGCGGATGGATTGTTGGGATGGGATTGCACTGCATTGCATTGCATGTACGATATTGTTGTGATATTATTGCAATGTGGGCTTCAGCCCAACTGAGGCTAATATGGGCTAAGGCCCAAATACCACCGTTATTGAATTGGGATCTAGCCTAAAATAACTAATGATTGCTTTATACTTGTTGAGGGTTGTACACACTGGGTTTTCGAAACTCATCCCCCTCCTTCTAAACTTTTCAGGTGATCTTCAGTAGGCAGTTCGATGGATGGAGGGACTCGGAAGTGGCCAATTAGCATAAAAAGTTTAGACTTAGACTTGTTTGTTTTTAAAAAGCATTTAGTTTCTGATTTATTAAGTGATTTTAGACTGGAATGTAATAAGGCCTTCCCTTTTTGTTATTATTTGGTTTATCATTTTTATGCATTGTAATTACGAAAAGTTGAATATGGATTTTTCTAAAGCATAGTTTTTTTAAATACTACGTTTCCGCAACTAAATTTTTAAATGACGAGTTTTTATAAAATCATATGTTTTAAATAAAGCTTCCGCAACTGGAAAGAGATTTTACAAAGTAATTAAGGTTTTTCATTTTAAGGAAGTGTTTCCAATGAAAACAAGGTTTTCGCTAAAACACTTCAATGTGACGCGCCAGATTCGACCATAACGTCTGGGCCGAGTTTAAGGTGTTATATACTCTGGATGAATGTTTAAAGTGTGCCATATCTTTGTTACGAGACACTGCATATCACTAGTGGAATACACTAGTATTGGTGGTTCCAAAAGAGATAGTGACCTGGGAATTCTTTCAAGTTGAGTTCCGTATGAAATACATCAGCCAGAGATTTATCGACCAGAAATGTAAAGAATTCCTGGAATTAAAACAAGGTCGTATGACCGTAACCGAGTATGAGCGAAAATTTGTGAGACTTAGTCGATATGCTCGAGAATTTGGTTCAACCGAAGCTATCATGTGTAAAAGATTTGAAGACGGTTTGAATGAAGACATTAAATTGCTAGTTGGCATACTTGAAATCAAAGAATTCGTGACACTTGTTGATCGAGCTTGCAAAGTCGAAGAGCTCGGGAAAGAGAAAAGAAAAGCTGATTTTGAAGCCAGAGATTCCCGTAAAATATCATCGAGCAAGGCTTTTCACTTAGCATCGAAGAAGTTTAAAGATGATTCTAGTCGATTTAAAGCTACATCGGACTTTTCTAGACGAGATCGAGATCGACCTCCTGTGAGTTCACGAGCTACTTCGATTGCTAATGTTGGCAATGATCAACAGAACAGACTCGAGTGTAAGCATTGTGGTAAATGACATTCTGGAAGTTGTAGATTGCATGATTGGTCATGTTTTAAATGTGGATCAATGGATCATTTTATCCGAGATTGTCCGATGTTAGCCGAAAAAAACCCTATTCAGAACGCGAGACCGAGTAACATGTCAGCACGAGGTAGACCACCCAGGCAATTGGGTAATGTGAGTGGCAGTTAGAGAGGGACGAAAGATGCAACGATTCGATCTGAGGCTCGTGCACCTGCCAGAGCATATGCTATACATGCTCGTGAGGAGGCTTCTTCCCCAGATGTTATTATCGGTACTTTCATTCTTTATGATACTAGTGTTATTGCATTGATTGATCATGGTTCAACTCATTCATATGTGTGTGAAACATTAGTATCCAGTAAGACTTTTCCTGTTGAGTCTACTGAGTTTGTAGTTCGAGTGTCAAACGCCCTGGGCTAGTGTGTTCTGGTTGACAAAGTATGTAAAAATTGCTCGTTGATGATTCGAGATTCATGTTTTTCGGCCGATTTGATGTTGTTACCTTTCGAAGAGCTTGATATAATTCTGGGTATGGATTGGTTGACTTTGTACGATGCCATTGTTAATTGCAAAAGAAAGACCATTGATTTGAGATGTCAGAACAACAAGATTATTCGGATTGAATCTAATGATCTGAATGGTTTACCAGCAATAATGTCTTCATTGTTGGCTTGGAAGTATGTGAGAAAGGTTGTGAAGCTTACCTTGCTTATGTGCTTGATAATAAAGTGACTGAAAAGAAAATTGAATCTGTACCAGTTGTGTGCGAGTATCCAGACGTGTTTCCTGAAGAATTGCTGGGTTTACCACCTATTCGAGAGGTAGAATTTAGTATTGAGTTAGTACCGGGGACGACTCCGATTTCAATAGCTCTGTATCGGATTGCACCTACAGAATTAAAAGAGTTAAAAGCACAGTTGCAAGAGTTAACAGATAGAGGTTTTGCACGACTGAGTTTTTCTCCCTGGGGTGTGCCAGTTCTATTTATAAAAAGGAAAGACGGAACTATGAGAATGTGTATTGATATTCGCGAGTTAAATAAGGTGACTATAAAGAATAAATACCCGTTGCCACGTATTGACGATTTGTTCGATCAGTTGAAAGGGGCTTCAGTGTTTTTGAAGATAGATTTGAGATCGGGCTATTATCGGCCAGAGTCGAGAGACTCAGAAGTAATTAAAAGCGCGCCGAACGAGTACGAAAATTATGAGTTTCTAGTTATGCCGTTCGGACCTACTAATGCACCAGCTGTTTTTATGGATTTGATGAATCGGATCTTCAGGCAGTATTTAGATCGATTTGTAGTTGTGATCATTGATGATATACTGATGTACTCCCGTAACGAAATCGAACATGCTGAGCATTTAAGACTTGTGTTACAGACTTTGTGAGAAAAATAATTGTATGCGAAGTTTAGTAAATGTGAGTTTTGGTTACATGAAGTTAGCTTTTTGGGACATGTTGTTTCAGCATCAGGTATTCAGGTTGATCCGAGTAAAATTTCAGCAATACTTGATTGGAAACCTCCGAGAAATGTTTCTGAAGTTAGAAGTTTTTTGGGACTTGCTGGTTACTATAGATGGTTGGTGAACATTTTCTCTATGATTGCAAACAAAGCTGCTACAGAAAGATGTTAAGTTTGAGTGGTCAGAAAAGTGCCAAAAAAGTTTTGATCAGTTGAAAGCCCTTTTGACCGAAGCTCTAGTGTTAATTCAACCAGAATCGAGTAAAGAATTTGTTATCTTTAGTGATGCATATTTAAATGGTTTGGGCTTTGTTTTGATGCAAGAAGGAAAAGTTATAGCTTATGCCTAGAGACAGTTAAAGCCGCATGAAAAAAACTATCCGACGCATGATCTAGAATTGGTAGCTATTGTATTTGCATTAAAAATTTGGCGCCATTATTTGTTCGGGGAGAAATGTCATGTTTATTCCGATCATAAAAGTTTGAAGTATTTGATGACTTAGAAAGATCTGAATTTGAGACAACGTCGATGGTTAGAATTACTAAAAGACATGAACTTGTCATTGACTATCACCCGAGAAAGGCTAATGTTGTTGCTGATGCTTTAAGCCAAAAATCACTATTTACTTTGCGTGCAATGAATGCGGATATGGCTATGTTAGATGATGGAACGATAATAGTTGAGTTAAAAGCAAGGCTTATTTATTCAGCAAATTTGTGATGCTTAGAAGGTTGATAATGAGTTGATAGTAAAACAAGCTCAGTGTGATTCAAATGCTGATTTAGAGTTTCGAGTTGATGCAGATGACTGTTTGAGATTTAAAAACTGAATATGTGTTCCGAGAAATACAGAGTTGATTCAGATGATCTTGAATGAAGTTCACAATAGTCAGTTATCTATTCATCCAGGTAGTACAAAGATATATAATGATCTGAAACAACACTATTGGTGGCAAGGTATGAAACAAGATATTTCTGACTTTGTATCAAAATGTTTAGTCTGTCAGCAAGTAAAAGTCGAGCATCAGGTGCCTTCTGGATTACTTCAGCCGGTTATGATGCCTGAATGGATATGGGACAGAGTTACGATGGATTTTTTATTAGGTTTACCGTTGACACCGAGCAAGAAAGACGCAATCTGGGTTATTGTTGATAGATTAACCAAATCTGCTCACTTTATTCCGGTTCGTACAGATTACTCACTTGATAAACTGGCTGAATTGTATGTTTCTCAGATCATGAGGTTACGTGGTGTGCCTATATCTATTGTTTCAGATAGAGATCCAAGGTTTACATCACAATTTTGGAAGAAACTGCAAGATGCACTAGGTACTAAACTGCATTTTAGCACTGGTTTTCATCCTCAGACAGATGGTCAGTCCGAGTGAATTATTCAGATACTTGAGCATATGTTGAGATATTGCATTCTCGAGTTTGAAGGTACGTGGGAACGATACTTATCTTTGATTGAATTTGCATACAATAATAGCTTTCAATCGAGTGTCAAAATGGAACCTTATGAAGCTTTGTACGACCATAAATGTCGTACACCTTTGTACTGGACTGAGCTCAGTGAAAATAAGATACACAGGGTCGATTTGATCAAAGAAACTGAACAGAAAGTAAAAGTGATCTGAGAAAGTTTGAAAGCAGCATCAGATCATCAAAAATCGTATGCAGACTTGAAATGTAAAGACATAGAGTTTCAGATCGGGGATAAAGTATTTTTGAAAGTCTCATCGTGGAAGAAAATACTTAGATTTGGTCGTAAAGGCAAATTGAGCCCGAGATTTTTTGGGCTGTATGAGATTATCGATCGAATTGGGCCGGTTGCGTATAAACTGCTGTTGCCACCTAAGCTAGAAAAGATTTACAATGTATTCCATGTCTCGATGCTTCGTAGATATCGATCCAATCCTTCACACGTGATTAGTCCGACCGAAGTTGAGATTAAGCCCGATATGTCGTACGAGGAAGAACCGATTCGTATTCTAGCTAGCGAGATTAAAGAATTACGAAATAAGAAAATTTTGTTGCTTAAAGTATTGTGGCATATACATGGAGTTGAGGAAGCAACGTAGGACCAGAGGATACAATGAAAGAGTGTTATCCGAACTTATTCACTGGTAAGATTTTCGGGGACGAAAATCCCTAAGGGGGGAGAGTTGTAACAGTTCAATTTAGACCCTAATCGAAACGGTGGTTTCGGGACCCTAAATTCGAGTTAGAAAATATTTAAATATTATTTTTTGTGTTTATTATGTGTGAATTTGCATGTGTGAAAATTTCGTATGAAAATTAATTGTTTGTGTGTTTAATTTGATAAAAAGGACTTAATAGCGTAAGTTGAAAACTTGATAGTTTAATTCATAAAGGTTGAATTGATAGTGGCTTTTTAGTATGGAGTATTTATGTTGCAAATAATCCTTTATATTAGTGATGGCCGAATGTACCCTTAATGTATATGTTTATGATATTATTTTTATAAGGTTAAATAAGTAAAATATGTTTAATGTTAACATATAATATATTAAAACATAAAAAAATTATATTCATTATATTCCATCACCGAAACTTGTTAAAAGAAAAAGAAACAAGAGCTTTGTGATTTTTGGCCAATTTCAAGCTTGATTCAAGGTTAGTTTGGTTTCGGTTTTTGATAATTTTTACGTTTTTGAGATCGTTGCTTCAAGTACTATCCGACCCATGCTTGGATTTTTGATTTTGGTGAATATTTTGAGTTATGCCATTGATGAATATTTGTGTTTTGTGATGTTTGATGATACATTATGAAATGCCATTGATGAATATTTGTGTTTTGTGATGTTTGATGATAAATTATGAAAGTTATGTTTTGGATTAATATGTTTTGTATTGGAGTTTTTGATGATTTTGAGTTAATAGGACTAAATTGTGAAAATAATAAACTGAAGGACTAAAATGCAAAATAAATGAAATATATGGATTTGTACGAGTATATAAAAGATTCGGCCCAACTATGTTGTTGTGAGATTTTGTGTATTTTGTGTTTTATGCAATTAGGATTAATTTGTAAAAATAAGAAATATTAGGGGTATAATGGTAATTTACCCATTTATGTGTTGTTGGATTAAATTGTAACACCCCAAACCCGGCCCAGACGTTACGACCGAATCCGGCGTGTCACACTGAAGCGTCATTGTAAAAGTCATGTTTTATAAAAAATCTTTCTTAGTATTTTAAGAGTATCTTTGTTATAGCTTTAAGTGAATAGAAGCTGTGCACTAGGTAGGATGCCAATAAAAGAGGAGGTGAGTCTATTAGACTGCTTAAGTACCAAGCTCTCCACGGATCCACTCCTAAACATGCACACAACCATTGCCACACTTTAACTGAGTGGTTGTTCAGGAAAACCATTTCGTTTTAAATCATTTGAAAACACTTATTAATTTTGAGAACGTTTTTGTTTAGGAAGCTTTGTCTTGATTTGTGATATTTTGAAATTAGGTAATTTCTTTTTATCTTTCTTTTTCAAAATGTGCCCTAGAGCTATTCGATTTCAAACATTTAAAACAGTATCACGCCTAAGCTAACAATCATACTAAAGCAATTAAAAATAATTTAAGCGGCCTTATTACAACATAAACCCAAAATAATTAAGGTAAATAATAACTAATCAAGTCATAAGAAGAAAACCAAGCTTGCAAAACATGTGGCCATTCCGAATCCCTCACAGCTCCATGTCCACTATGGTTGGGGGTTACCTACATGGATAAAATTAAGGGGTGAGTTTGGAAAACTCAGTGTGTAAAATAACCCAACCATAGTCTAGATCAGTACAAACCACAAAAACAGATTAAGTTGGGCCTTAGCCCTATACAAAATTCAGAATGAAGCCGATAGGCCCATAACAGATACAGAACAGAAATATCATGTATGTAGAAAATCCAACCCATACCCATCCGTATACACCCCCGTACCAACCTTACACCATGTGGGGAGACAACTCGACCCACCTATCCGCTACACACCATAGAATTTGCAGCATGGCTGCCAGAATAGATATTGTGACAGAGTCACCAGATACAGATATTGTGGCAGAGCCACCAGAACAAATATTTGTGGCAGTGCCACCAGAAACAGATAATTGTGGCAAAGCCACCAGAACGCTTCCTCCATCAAACAACCCTTATCCCATGCAACAAATATACATGTCATGGCATATCGCAAACAGAATTAGAATATCATGCAATTCAATCAAAATCAACCCTAGGGGTAATGGTCATTTTGCACCTAGGGATATAATGGTATTTTTCATACTTAGGGTATTTAGTGAATTTACTATTTTAGGGTTTTCGTGTATATTACCACCATCAACGTTTTAACAGAAACACTTACCGAGCGTTTTTACCGAATTGGGCCCGTTAGTCCATTAACCTATTTTCGGCCCATTAAGCCCAAATATACTGAAGTGCATAAAATTGCGCACTCTGCAATCTTACTGCTTGAGATTACCAGGATTAACAAACAAACTATCTCCCGAGCGCTCGCACGCTCGCAAGTTCACAAAATGCCGGCTTTTCAACATTTCGGCTTTTCGGCTTTTGCCGATCTAGTCTATGAGTGGGTGTCATTTACACACCTGATTTGCAAAAACTGCTACCAAAATCTCCCATGATATCCTACAACCAGTCACTAGACATATCAGATCCAAAATATAATGGCAACCATCATAAACTTACTTACCATAATTGGCCATCAATACTTATGGCCCTTGAGATCCTACCTTTGCCAAAACTAGTGACTAGATTTAGATCTAGTCGTTCCACTTGTCCAAGCCTTTGATCAGCAGCCTCTAAATCACTACACCAAACAAATCAATTGTTACAACCCTTAGAGCCTTAAGCTCCAATCGACAGCATCCCTATGCCTTTAGGGATTTTGGCTTTTCTAAATCTCGAAATAAAGAATAGATCTGAGTACCTACCACAGGTTGTTTTAACCAAAATGATTCCACTTCAGTTTCCACTCAGATCTGATGCAGAGCTAGCTCTTAAGCACTAGCAAAAATTAAACCTTAGAGATCTAAAGATTCGGCTATATGTCCCTAAAACCATGGTGTTTTCAACTTTTGGACTGTGAAGAGGAAGATGATTTGGTATAGTGGTTTTGCAGTGATATTGCCGAAAGGGGTTGGGGTTTAGAGGATGTGAAAATCGGCCAAAAGAGATGAAGAAAATAGAAGGATACAACTTTCGGGATTTCGGCTTTTATGGCAATCGGCTATAGAGGTTTAGAAAAGAATGGGAATGAAAGAGGAGATGAGTAGGATGGTAGGAATGTTTCGGCTAGAGAAGAAAAGAAGGAGAAAAGAAAATATAAGAAGAGAGGAGAAGAGAAGGAAGAATTTGGCACTCAGGAGATTTAACTTACGTTTTTGGCTTTTTGCGACACTGATAAGAGAATAGAATGAAAGTGAAGGCTCTAGATGGCTAAACCTAATTCGGCAAAACAAAAAGAAAATAAAGCTTGCCCTAATGGCCATTCAGACCCACGGCCCAACCTTCCTAAAGCCCTAGCCGAACTTCCAATTAAGCTCTATCACATGCCCGACACATGCACACAAAAATAAAAGTAACAACACGCTTACCTTGTGACTTGAACTCTGGCTCCCCCCTAAACATCCACACGTCACTCCCCAAACACTTAGGTGGCATCACATGCCACTTTACCACAGGTCTTTCTGTGTCCCATTTTACCACCTCAATCTTAAAAGCCCATAAGCTAGAACTCTCTCTCTCCAAAATTAAAAATTTCAAAAAAATTGCCTCGAATTAACTTTACTCTTGGGCCTTTTAAAGGCCACTAATATACTCAGACCCACATCAGACAGTCAAAACACAGTATTTCTAAAATTCATTGGAAATCACAGAAATCCCGAAAATCTTGAAAAATTAGGGCGTTACATAAATTGAATGAAATTGTGTTTAAATGAGGTTAATTTGAAATTATATAGATCAAGAACAAAGGAAATCATACTTGGATCGGAGAAAAACAAAAATAGTCGAATAGCTGATTTGTAATGTCTGTCGATATCCGAGGTAAGTCTTTAAGTAATTAAACATGGTTTATTTTGAACATAGAATGTTTTACTGTGATGATTCGAATTTTATAATCTACTAGTTTAATAGCCGAATATAATGTATCATTGAATTATTGTGGTGGAGATTCATTCGACTGATTTAAAACCTCTAAAAATGTGTATGTGTTACATGGAATATTGTACGATTTGATATATGAAATGTTGTAGAATGATTCTATATTTGTGATATTCGGGCTTTGAGCCTAGCAAGCCTTGTGCTGGTGACTTTGATCGGGCTTTGTGCCTACCAAGCTTAGTGCGGTGAATAGATATCAGACCTTGGGTGTAGCAGGCCTTTTACTGGTGGATGATTCAGGCTTATGCCTAGCATGTTTTATACCGGTGATTTGTTTTCAAGTATATGATTTTAAGGATTCAAGTTATTGTGGATATTGAGCAACAGAAATTGAGCTAAATTGTATTGTATATGTTCGGCCAAAAAGGTAAGTACATATGAGCTTATATTGAACTTGTATATTCAGTTATATGTGAAGTTATCGTGAGTGTGTATATTCGGCCATATGTGATGTTTTATTGAATTTGAACTATATGTTACATGTGATTTTTTATTTAACTTTTATATTCGACCACATGTGATGCTATGTTGAATCTTATGTATTCGGCTTTATATATAAGTGTTTATGTGATGATAAAGTTGATCTTGAGTAATTGGTTATATAGGAAATATTTTTGTGGTGTTATATAATTAATTGATTGTGAATATTTGGTTAAGGTATTTATTTAAGATAAAGTATAACATCATGTATATAATTTGGTTAGTTTGAATGTTTTGATTATTCAATGAGTTGTTTAATTTGCTTAAGGCTTACTAAGCTAAGTTAGCTTACTCTGTGTGTTGTTGTTACTTTGTTTTATAGATTTTGGTTGCTAGTTACGAGCTCGGGGATCGTTATCGAAGTCACCCACACTATCATCAACTTTCAATACTTTTAAAAGTTTATTTTCAAACTTTTGGCATGTATAGGCGAATATGTATTTTGTTCAACTTTGAATATGTATAAATTAAGCCATGGAAATATGGCTTAACTTTAAAGCTTGGTTTTGGTTATGTTTGGTAATGGTATATTTTGTTTTGATTATAAAGTTATGTAAAATGAATGAAAAGTAAATTTGAATGGTGCTATATGTATTGGAAATAGCTTGAAGTGATAAGTGGAAATTGGTTGTGGTTGATCATTCGGTCTTGATGTGTATAAATATGAATAAATATTGTCTGACGATTTGATTTTGGTGTACGATTATTCTTTTATAAACCTGAGCTCAGATATTAAGCATGTTTAATGTATATTTAGAAATGCATGATATGAGGCATGCATATGTTCGAATATGTATAGATTATTTAGTTCGGTTTGCATGGAAAATGTATGAGTTCTATAATTGGTCATGAAGTTAAATAATGGTGAATTATTGAGATTGTCTTGCCTAGTAAGGCTTGTAAGTGAAACAATGATAAATAACCAATTGAATAGTGTATATACATGTACATGTTAATTAGTTGTACATATTTACATGTATATGTTTGTGAATTCGAATGATGGTTTGTTATATAATGAAAGTATATGTGTATATTTATATTTGCTAATGAATAAATGATTCATGATAAAGTAATATGTATAAAATTTGTGAAAGTTTAGAATTATATTTTTGCATAGTAATGCCTCGTAACCCTAGTCCGGCGACGGATACGGGTTAGGGGTGTTACAATACAAGCTTACTAAGCATTCGTTGCTCACATGTTTTCTTTTCTATGTTTTATAGGTCATCGAAAGCTAGATTTGGATGGAAGCTCTTCGGAGAACTATCACACTATTGAATCAAATCTGTAGTTTTTGAGTATTGTGACTTAGGTTTATAATGGCATGTATAGGTCTTTTGTATTGATGACTCATGAATGCATTAGATGGCTGAATTTTATGCTTATGTCTTAAAGTTTATGTTTATATGATGGATTGGTGTGGCTTGATAAGAGAGGTCATCTTGACCATTATTAGCGATTGAAAATCATGATCTTATGGTATGTTTTCAATGGTTGGTGATGGTTAAATGTGGTATGTTTTAGTACCTATATGGACTAGGTTGGTAAGCATGAAATGTAGCTTATGGATATATTTAGATAATTGTTGCGCATGGTCATATGGTATGATAATGCTGGCTTGGGAATGGTCTTTTGTAAAGTGATTTAGTTACATAATGGAACTAGGCATTCATGCTTGAAATAAGACAACATGGATATGTTAGATAGATGTTGATTGGATGCAAATGTGATGTTTTTAAATGGCACATTGGTTAGTTCACTTAGGATGTTTGAAATGGTATTTTGATGTATGTTTGGGTGATGTTAGGTCCATTTAAAGTGTGCATGAATGGGTTGAAAGGTTGTGCATGGATTGGTTTTGGAAATGGCTTAATTTTAGGTAAATTTCGGTCCACATGGCTTGAGACACGACCATGTGTCATCTGAGGATTTTAAAAGGTACAAGTCAGTGAATTGCACGGCCTAGCACACGGCTTGACACACGGGCGTGTGGGGCAACTCAGTGAGTTACATGGACCGGGACACAGCTGTGTATCCCTAGTTCGAAGGTTAAATAGCATGAGACATGGGAATGTGTCTCACTTGTGCAAGGCACATGGCCCGACCACACGGCCGTGTGACCCGTGATTTGTGAATTTTACATATTTTCCCTAAACTTTCCAAATTGTTTCAAATTGGTCCCAATTTGCTTCTAAGCTATTTTTAAGGCCTCCAGGGCTCAATTTAGGGACAATATGCATGTGTATGAATGATTTATGATATGATTTAAATTACTGAATGTTAAAATGTTTAAAGTTTTCGATTGAACTGTAATACTTTGTAACCTTATTCCATCAACGGATACGGGTTAGGGGTGTTACAGTTAGAGTATCTACACATATTTGACCTATACTTTATTTAATAATTGAAGTGCAATAAGCTTTAACCAAATTAGATCACATAATTTGGGTAACCTTTTATGATCATAGATAATAACATGTAATTAATCTTATTATATATGTGATGTCCATATTATCCAACAATCTTCCACCTGGACCACATACATATACTAATTATCGTATAATTACATGTCATTATATTATCTTATGAGATCTAAACTTTACTATCATATCCAAAAGGTATTTTGAACAATCTTATCCATTAATTATGTCAACATAGAACCAATATGATTTTTGTTACATATATCGCAGCTAAATCCATCTCTAATCACACATATTAACACAACCAAATGAAATACATCAAGCATGAATGTATAACATGGAAATTACATGCAATGTGATTTGAACATGTCTATTTTCAACTGGTCTTCCTTAAATCGTAGTGAGATCAAACCATACCAAAATCAAAGTGTGAAAAAAATCAAATAAACCTTATTTCTGCAGAAAATAACTTTAATATCCTCCGTAAACTGAAATAATTTGAAATGTGTTTATAACAAAAAAAAAATTACAAACTCCCACTAAAATTGAATATCCTTGAATGAAATTACACCAATATGAGCATTGTGCTCATAAAAACCTAGGGTCGTTGCCCCTTAGTAAGCTGATCTGCAATCATGGAGTTTATCCCGATATGCTTTTATAGACACCTGACCACTACGAGCTCTTACTTTAACAACCATGAATTTAAAATATATGTGTTTTGACTTTGATGTGATCATGTTGTTATTGGAATAAAAGCAACTTGTCACAATTTGCATCTTAGTGAAAAAATTTTGCTTCCATACTCCATTAACATTGGAGTCTATATACCTGAGGATCTCTAATTTATCAGACCTTCAATATGTGAGCATGTAATGATTTGTTTTCTAAAGATAATGTATAAACCATTTGGTTGCTTTCTAATGATCCACACCTAAATTGCTCAAATTATTTGCACAACATCCTAACAATGCACAAAATATCCAAATCCGTACAAAGTTGAACATATATTAGACTTCCTACTACTAAAATGTAAGAAATCTTATGCATTTTTGTATTCTCAAAATCATTCTTGGGGCATTGATTGAAACTATTCTTACTCCCACTGTAACACCCTCTACCCGACCCGCTCATTCGACTCGGGTATTAGGTGCTACATTAACTCGCTTGACTTAACAAAATTCTATTTTGGTTTAATTACAAACATTTATACAACTTGTATTATACTTGAATTAAAAACTTGAAGAATTTGGTCCATCAATTGTTTACAAATTTCTTTCTTTAATAAAGACTCCAAACTTATCCCTGAGGTGAAGCCTCTACAGGTGCCCCTTTGTAAACATGCACACTTCCACGTTTCGCCTTACTCCCCGCCAAGTCTGGCTTGGTCCCTCTCAACTTCTAAATCTTTAATTAACCTACATATAAGAAGAAACTTATAAGCTTAGACGGACTTAGTGAGATCCCCATATATAATTTAAGAAAATGTGAGGCGTTCAACTCATAATTTAATTCCTTAGTAATTATGTTCAATACTTCTGGTGGGTGACGCTTTGGTGATTACCCAAATGTTTACTACCTCTGCGATTTTTATTAGAGTTGAATGTCCTTATTGTCTTGGACTACAAGGGCTCACTAGCAGTGCCGAAACCCTTGATCTGTCAAAATATCCTCAAAGAAGGCCTCTTAAAATATGTAGTTCCTACCTTGGGAGCTCAACGAAACCCTTACCATTCTCCTTAGCTAAATCTTTCCTTCGTCTTCCACTATCTTTTTCCAACCGGCCTTGGGAATATACTTCCTCTCAACTAGACCCAGTTCAACCTATTAAACCTTTCTGCTAATCTTCTTCCATTATCTTAATGACTGCATACTAGTGCAGAGTTAACCATGCTTGTTTACCTTGCATGGGATTCGCAGCTTCTCTAGAAAACTAGCATATGCGTATACTATGACTAACCCTCCCCTTTTTATTGAAGAAGCCTCTCATTCCTTTTACCCTATTTGGGGTTAATGCATAACCTTGGTATTGAAAATGCGTATTCACATCTTTCGTGAATGGAGGACCTTCCAATCATGATCCTCATGTCTTTATAACCGGATTTTACAGTTATCAGAAATGTGTATTTTTGGGTCCCCGTTTAAAAAAAATGAATTTGTAAATATTTATTAAAAATATTTACGAAGTTAATTGAGTGGTTAATTAGAGTTTAATTAGGTGAATTAACTTAAATTAAGGATAATTGGATAAAAGGATTAAATTGAATATAGTGTGAAAGTTTAATTATTGAATAAAGAAAATTGAAGGGACTAAATAAGTAAATAAGCCAAAGTGAATGCCAAGTGTGTGGCAAAAATAAAATACAAGTGTAATAAATATTATACATACATTTGTAATACATGTATGTATTTGCTTATTATTTAAGTAAATATTAATGTATTTATTAATATTATATGATAAATAAATACAAGTAAGACAAATGCATGGTGCATATGGTGACATGTGTGATACTAATATACATAGATTTGTAAAATATATGTATATTTACTTATTATATAAGCATATTATTAAATTATATATTATTAAGTAAAAGATCTTTATATATTAAATAGATTAAAGAAAAACAAGTGTAATAATATAAATGGATACAAATGTTAAAAGAATATTTGTTATTAAATACATTTTTATAATAGATATTTATTAAGTTATTATAATATATATAATGGTTTAATGAAATAAATAAAAAAAAGAATAGAAATAGAAACAAAAAGCCAAACGAAACAGAGAGCAGGGGAAGGAAAGAAAAGAAAGACAGGGAGAAAAAATTAGGATTTCAAGGTTTGGAAGTTTAATTGGTAAGTCAATTTAGCCCTTTTTACTAAATTTTGATGTTTTAGAAGCTTCGAAACGAGGTTTTGATTGAATTAAGTTGGTAGTTTAGAAGTTCTTAGATTTTTAAACAAAGTTCATGTTGAATAAAATGATGAAATAGGGGTTTAATTGAATGAAAATTAAGTTAGAATAGATAAAGGGATTGAAATGTAAAGTAAGCTATAAATTTTGTGTTTTAGGGACTAAATTGAGGAAAATTTAAAATTTGGAAAAGATGTTGAAAATTTAATAGTTAAATTTGAGTTTGAATGAAATTTGAATAGAAATAAAGTGTGAATTGGTGTTGTAGATTTGGTTATTAACATTTTACACCAAAACAATTTTGGGCAGTAGTAGTGTTCTAAATTTGAAAATTCACCAAAAATTGTAGAAATCGAATTAGAGAATGAAAAAAAATATAGAATTAAAGATTATTGAGTCTAGTTTCTCATAGAGAAATGGTGTAAGCAACGAAATTTTAGATCATGAGATATTATAAGTTTTGTGAGACAAGGTCAGAATGAATTCGGGTTCCCTTATTCTGACTTTGAAAAATCATTAAAAATGGTATAAAAATAATTATGGGTTGGAATTCATATGTTTAAAATATTTAATAAACCTATTTTCAAGATAATCAAATAGGAACATCGTCTAAATCTTGTACAAGGAGATAATTAATTTTTAGTGAAGAATGATCGGAACTATTTGATAGCAGAACAGGGGAAATTTAAAGAATAAACTGTACTTATTAGCCAAACCAAAAATTCTAAAAATTTTATGGTGGTGAGTCTAGTCTTAGGAAAAATTAACGGATCTTAATTTGAAGTTTCTTAGCTCAAGATATAAATGATTTAGTAACAATGACTCAAGTAGACAACTTTGAATGAACATATAAGTAAATAGTGAAATTATTGATAATGTTATTTATAGTATGTTATATAAATTAAGGATGTGGAATGGAGAGGAAGAGGAGGAAATTATATTTATATATGAATATTCAGCTAGCATGGCTAATTTGCATGTTTTAGGTTCAGGGATTAAATTGAATAAAAGTAAAACTTTATGCGCAATTTTGTAAAAATGTTAGAAGTGACCAAATTGCATGAAATGAATTATTTTATTATTTAATTTATAAAATTGAATGAAATTATCAATTTTGATAAATATCGGGTGGAAAATAGAGAAAAATAAAAAAATTCTAAAATGCCCTTGAATTTTGGTATTTCTGCAATTTAGCCAGGTAAGTTTATATGATTGAACTTTCATGATTATTTGCTAAATTATGACTGATATAATGTATTATTTCATATGTTCTCTATTGAATTATGAATATTGTTAAATTATGGAAATCGGATCAAAAGTTCAAATGGAGTAGAATGCTGAATTGAGTATAACCATTCAGTGATCAGTGATGAATTGACGGATAAGACCATGGTTGGGCCATGGCAATATATGTGTAAGACCATAGCTAGGCTATGGCATCCTGATGATAAGACCATATCTAGGATATGGCACCACGAGTGTAATACCGTGGCTAGGCCATGGTAATACACGTGTAAGACCATAGTTGGACTATGGCATCATACCAGAAATGAGTAAGACCATAGCTGAAAGACGCTATGGCATCACGATTCAGACGAGTAAGACCATAGTTGAAAGACGCTATGGCATCGTGATTCAAATGTGTAAGACCATGGTTGAAAGATACCATGGCAACATGATATGAAATGTGTAAGACCATGGTTGAAAGATACCATGGCAACGTGACATGAAATGAATAAGACCATGGTTGAAAGATACTATGGCAACCTGACAGAAAATGAGAAAATGAGTAAGACCATAGTTGAAAGACACTATGGCATCATGTCGAAGATAAATAAGATGATGGATGAGAGACGCCAAGACATCTGTTGAACAACTAATATTCAGGTAATATGTATCAGATGACAAATGGTTATATGAATTGGTTATACAAAATGGTTGTGTGAAATGTTTATAAGAATTAGTCATATGGAAATATATGTACAAAATAGTTGCATGAAATAATTATGAAGATAGATAAATGAAATAAGTACGTTTAAGGGACAATATGTTTGATTTTAATTGGTTCCAAATATGAACATTAGATGAAATAAAATATCTGATAAATAAATCGGTAACTCCGGTAATGCTCCGTAACTCTATTCCGGTGATGGATTCGAGTTAGGGGCGTTACATTTAGTGGTATCAGAGCTATTTAGGTTTAACCAATTCTCAGACTAAATCGAGCTCGAAATTGAGTTTAGAGGTACATGCCATAATTGAGTCGAAATTGAATCGGGATCGGATGCTGATATATTTGTTTATCTCTGTTTTATAGTGAAAATGTTAGACTAAAATATTGATAGTATTGATCATGAAATGTATACTGAAAATGAAAAGTCTCGTGAATTAGATAATAAAACTGAATTGACAACACTGAGTAATAACTTAATGAGTAATTAACCACTGAGTGTCCCACTGAGTGTTGAATAATGTAATGATAAAGAAAGAGATAATACGAAACTGTTTAGAATTATGACTGATACTCTTCAGTGAGTAGAAAGAATTGTATCTATTGTGATATCTACCCTCCTATTTCTCAATCGGTTCCTGAAGTGCTTGAAGGTACAGAGCTTGACTGAACGGGTAAGTTATCTGTTGTTAATACTCCGTAAATATAGTGTGGAAGAATTGAGAAGTATTGCTGAAAATGATCTTGAAAGAACTGAAATCTGGTTAGAGAATATTATCGGGATTGTAAATGAATTGTTCTGTTCACCGATTAAATGTTAGAAGGTATGATATTTCTGTTAAAAAGATTCAGCTTGCCAGTAGTGGAAAATATTGATTTCTGTTGTGATTAAGAAAGGGTTGTTTGAAAATTTTCTGAGATGAGTTCTGAAAGAAATATATATATCAGTTAGAGATTTCTTGATAAAAAATGTATAGAATTCTTAAAGCTTAAACAGGATCATATAACTGCAACTGTGTATGAAGGGAATTTGTTTGATTGAATAAATATATTAGAGGGTATATTCCGATAGAAACTGTAAGGTACAAATGGTTTGAAGATGGTTTAAAAGAAGACATAAAGCTAAAGAATGTAGAATAAAGAGTGGAATATGGGATTAGATATGATTCTTTTGATTATTATTTTAGTGATTGCTCGAAGAAAGTTGAAAAGATATTATTTTGAATTCAAGACCGAATAACACAGCTATCAGAGGTAGATTACTCTGTCACTCCAAAAATACGGGTGATAGTCGAAGTGTGATAAAGGACTTTACTGAAAAATCTGGAGCATGAACATCAGCCACAGCATATGTTAATCGTATAAAAGAAGATATTTCTCTGTCGGATGTCATTACAGCATCCATTAAAGATTTGCCTATTGAGTTCACTGAATTTTTGGTTGAAGTATCAAATTTCCAGGTCAGTATTTATTGAATTATAGAATCTGCATGAACTATCTAATAATGATACTAAGGTACTATTTTTTGATCGATTTGATGTTATTATTGTTCGATGTGATTCTGAGAATGGAATGGTTAATTTTGCATGATGTTTGTGATAAATTATTAGCAGAAGTATAATATGTTGCAAGATCAAGATGATGAAATGTTTTGTTTTAAACAAGAGAAGATTGAATGATTTGTTTATTGTGATATTAATTATGCTAACACAGAAGTGTGCCAGAAAAGGGCTTATAGTACTTACTTTGCTTATGTATTGGATATTAAAATATCTGAGTCAAAGTTTAAATCGGTGGCAATTTTGATGTGTTTCCAGAAGAGTTACTTGAATTATTATTGGTTAGAGAAGTTGAAATGATTATATATATCTTGTGCTTGAAATGATATTGAAAAGTATATCTGAAATGAAAAGTTTTCTGAAATTAGTCGGTTATTATCAGAAATTTGAAAAAGGGATTTTTGGATGATATGATTACTATAGAAAGATATGGCATTGGAATGGATCTGATAAATGTCAGCAATGTTTTGGTTAGTTGAAAGCTCAATTAACTGAAGCACTAGTTCTGGTTTAGTCTGAAATCCGGTGAAGAAACTTGTGATTTTCAGGGATAACAGTGTTTTGATGTAAGAAAGTATATAAATGGTTTATGTTTTTGGAAAGTTAGGATCACAGGAAAAGAATTATTTGATACATGATTCGGAAGTGGTAGCTATTGTCCTTACATTAAAAGATTAAGATATGATAATTGATTATTATCCATGAGAAGCAAATGATGTTGTGTATACTTAGAATAGAAAGTTTTGTTTTATAAGCTATGAACATCTGACTGTTATTACCTGATGATGGCTCAAGGGTAGTTGAGATAAAAGATAAACTGACTTCTCTACAGCAGGTCTACAAAGCTCAGAAATGTTTATATGTTAACAAGATAAAACTGAACATCAGATACTGATACCTTCAGAATTGTTATAACTAGTGATGATACCAGAATGAAAATAGAATAGAATTTCTATGGGTTTGAATTGGAATTATCTCTATCTGCGAAAGAGAAAGATGATATTTGAATAATTGTCGAAGGTATGGCGAAGTCTGCATATTTTATTTCGGTATGAAAAAAATTCTCACTTAATAATTGTCTAAAATATGGGTTTCTGAGATTGTCAGATTACATGGTAAGTCAGTTTCTATTATTTTGGATTGGGATACATGGTTTATATTTTGATTCTGGAACAAGTACAAGAAGTTCTGGGTACACAATAACAGTTTTCAGCATTGTGCGAAGCTCTATATGATTAAGAATGAAAAAAATTCATAGCATCTGATTGAATATAGTGAAATTCTGAAATTGAAGAAAGGTGGAAGTGATTTGAGATAGTTTAAAAGCAGTACTTGGTTTTTAGAAATTTTATATGGATATTGAAGGGAAGAAAAATGATTGAGTTGGAATTAATTCAGGAAACAGGGAATACTGTCAAGAAGATTCAAGATAAACTGAAAGTAGCCTTTGACAGAAGAAAATCATATGTGAATTTGAAATGTCGAAATATCGAGTATTCTGCTAATGATAAGGTATTTTTTAAAGTTTATGTGAAATTAAGCTTTTGTTTTGTTTGGCTATGTGAAATTGTAGAAAAGTTAGACTGATAACGTATTGGTTGGTATTGCCTCTGAAGTTACAGAAAATTTATGAGGTTTTTCAGGATTTGGTATTCAAAAGATATAGATCAGATCTTCCACATGTTACCTCGGCAAATGATATTGAAATTTGAACTGATTCATTGTATAAAGAAAAAGAACTGATTGAGGTACTAGATTGAAAGGTAAAGTTATAATACTGAGGAAGCAACACAGGAACCGAAAGAAATAGTGAGATCTCTATAACCCCACCTCCTTTCAGGTAAATTTCGAGGACGAAATTTATTAAGGGGGGAAATGTAACGACCCGAATTTTACAGTTATCAGAAAAGTGTATTTTTGGGTCCCCGTTTAAAAAAAATGAATTTGTAAATATTTATTAAAAATATTTATGAAGTTAATTGAGTGGTTAATTAGAGTTTAATTAGGTGAATTAGCTTAAATTAAGTATAATTGGATAAAAAGATTAAATTGAATATAGTGTGAAAGTTTAATTATAGAATAAAGAAAATTGAAGGGACTAAATAAGTAAATAAGCCAAAGTGAATGCCAAGTGTGTGGCAAAAATAAAATACAAGTGTAATAAATATTATACATACATTTGTAATACATGTATGTATTTGCTTATTATTTAAGTAAATACTAATGTATTTATTGATATTATATGATAAATAAATACAAGTAAGACAAATGTATGGTGCATATGGTGACATGTGTGATACTAATATACATACATTTGTAAAATACATGTATATTTACTTATTATATAATCATATTATTAAATTATATATTATTATTAAGTAAAAGATATTTATATAATAAATAGATTAGAGAAAAACAAGTGTAATAATATAAATGGATACAAATGTTTAAAGAATATTTGTTATTAAATAGATTTTTATAATAGATATTTATTAAGTTATTATAATATATATAATGGTTTAATGAAATAAAAAAAGAATAGAAATAGAAACAGAAAGCCAAACGAAACAGAGAGCAGGGGAAGGAAAGAAAAGAAAGAAAGGGAGAAAAGAAAAAATTAAGATTTCAAGGTTTGGAAGTTTAATTGGTAAGTCAATTTAGCCTTTTTTTACTAAATTTTGATGCTTTAGAAGCTTTGGAATAAAGTTTTGATTGAATTAAGTTGGTAGTTTAGAAGTTCTTAGGTTTTTAAACAAAGTTCATGTTGAATAAAATGATGAAATTGGGGTTTAATTGAATGAAAATTAAGTTAGAATAGATAAAGGGATTGAAATGTAAAGTAAGCTATAAGTTTTGTGTTTTACGGACTAAATTGAGAAAAAATTGAAATTTGGAAAATATGTTGAAAACTTAATAGCTAAATTTGAGTTTGAATGAAATTTGAATAGAAATAAAGTGTGAATTGGTGTTGTAAATTTGGTTATTAACATTTTACACCAAAACAGTTTTGGGCAGTAGTAGTGTTCTAACTTAGAAAATTCACCAAAAATTGTAGAAATCGAACTAAAGAATGAAAAAAATATGAAATTAAATATTATTGAGTCTAGTTTCTCATAGAAGAAATGGTGCAAGCAACGAAATTGTAGATCGTGAGATATTATAAGTTTTATGATACAAGTTCAGAATGAATTCGGGTTCCCTTATTCTGACTTTGAAAAATCATTAAAAATGGTATAAAAATAATTATGGGTTGGAATTCATATAATTAAAATCCTTAATGAACCTATTTTCAAGATAATCAAATGGGAACATCATCCAAATCTTGTACAAGGAGATAATTAATTTTTAGTGAAGAATGGTTAGAACCATTTGACAGCAGAACAGGGGAAAATTTAAAGGAGAAACTGTACTTATTGGATAAACCAAAAATTCTAAAAATTTTATGGTAAGAAGATATGTGAGTCTAGTTTCAGATAAAATTATAGGATATTAATTTGGAGTTTCTTAGCTCAAGATATAAATGATTTAGTAACAATGACTCAAGTAGACAACTTTGAATGAACATATAAGTAAATAGTGAAATTATTGATAATGTTATTTATAGTATGTTATATAAATTAAGGATGTGGAATGGAGAGGAGGAGGAGAAAATTATATTTATATATGAATATTCAGCTAGCATGACTAATTTTCATGTTTTAGGCTCAGAGATTAAATTGAATAAAAGTAAAACTTTATGGGCAATTTTGTAAAAATGTCAGAAGTGACAAAATTGCATGAAATGGATTATTTTATTATTTAATTTATAAAATATAATGAAATTATAAATTTAGATAAATATTGGGTGGAAAATAGAGAAAAATATAAAATTTCTAAAATGCCCCTGAATTTTGGTATTTCTGCAATTTAGCTAGGCAAGTTTATATGATTGAACTTTCATGAGTATTTGCTAAATTATGACTGATATAATGTATTATTTCATATGTTTTCTATTGAATTATGAATATTGTTAAATTATGGAAATCAGATCAAAAGTTCAAATGGAGTAGAAGCTCGAACACCGCAACGTCCCCTACGTAAGGGTAGAAGCTTCGCACATTTTGCACTCAGTAATATCGAATGACGGCATCTAATAGAATCACCCCTTTTTCCCATTCCTAACTCTGGCTAACCCATTGATAGTTCCACTTCCATATCATGCATACTATGCAAAACATCGTTGAGTAATGCATTATACTAGATAGACATTCAACACTTATCTACTATTACAATAAACAATTAGCATGGCAATTTCACACAACAACATTTAGCAACTAGAAGGAAGAATACAAATACTCACATTATGTTCTTATCCATGAAAACTTAACTAGTCCAAACGCCAAAGCCTTCTTCTTCTTGGCGGCTAAGCATGACAACCATGTATTAGTTAAGCTAAAGGTGTTCAACCCTTAAAACCCAGAATCCACAATTAACCAGAAGTTTCGAGATTTCTTACTCTACTTCCTCTATTCAATTTACAGGTACAGAGAGATAAATAAGCTTATCGTTTTTTCAATTTCTCCATTACTGGACTTAAGTTCACACCTCTGCTATGACATGTAGAGCTTTCTTCATCTATATTCCTTTTCTTTTTCAAAACGACTGAAAAAGTGTGGAGAGGAGAAGATTTATATATAGAATTGAAAATATTTTGTCTCCACTCATGCCTATATATGCTCTTTGGGCATAGTCTTCATAGTCATTTCCACCATCCATTCCTAATCATTTTGTTTCCTACTATGGAACCAGTCGATTCCAATCTAACTGAACTGGGGTTGAGATCAAACTATTTGAAATTCAACCACTAAAATTTTCTAATCTCCCATTTGAGTCCAAAAATTTACTAACCCATTCAATTTAATCTTAGATTTCCCAAATTTTGGGTCAATTAGGGTATCCAGGTGTTACAACTCCCCCACCCTTAAAGAAAATTTTCAGGATAAAATTTCCTTTCTAACCTAATATATTCAAGGCAATGTCCACTTTTAATTTCTCTTAGCTTAGAAAATTCTCTGCATAGCTAAGGGTAGTGGCTTCTACTTTCCTTAGGAATATGTTATGCCCTAACACCCTAATTCTTGTCCAGATCCTATTCCACTTATCGGCGACTCTAACTTGACTCTCTATAGGGAAATCGACAGCACAATGACCGTTTTGTACTTATTCTATAGAAATCTTACTTACATCGCCTACCATTCATGTCCCCTCACATCACTAACAGGGGTTTTTAGGGTAAATATGGGTCGTATGGTTGATACTCGATAAATGACTAGCTCTGGCAGATGCTTCCACTTTTTTGGTTATCGAGGGGTTTAAGAAACACCCTCTCCGGCTCACCAAGTGTCGTTTACAGATTTGAGAATTTGAAATGTTTACTTCAAATTTCCCAACTTCCCTTAGATGTTTGGCTACATAAATCAATACGTTGGGAAAAAAGGCCATTCATCTTAAACTACTCCTCAACTCCTTACTGACTATGTATCTTTTTAAATCCCTAGTTTCTATCTCAGTCTTCTTTATTTCTTTAACTGAGTTCCTTTTCATTTTTCTCATGTTACTTTTCAGCATGTTCCCTAGGTAATTTCTTAAATCCCTTTATGTTTCCTTCATATTTCCCCAAAAATGGTCAGAATTAAGCAAAGTCATCATGAGGGTATCAGCCATTGCAGTAGTGGTGCAAGAGAGATCATGGTGGTGACAGGGAAGGTGATGGGGTTGGGTCTAGTGACCATGAGGTACGTACCCTAATGGAGACCCCTCCTTTTTACTACACCACATCCAAGGGGAAGTGGTCCGCTTCCTAGACGTTAGAGGGATTTAACTTCCTAAATTTTCCTATGATTTCAGCTTCATCCAAGGAAAGTGTTGACTAAGCGACAATTCTGGTGGTACCCTCCTCCCTCTCTATCTGTTCGAAGCAAGGTTTCATCCACCCTTACATTCTTTTTTATGTTCTATCTTTAACAAGTATGGGGTCGCGTCGGGGCAACTCGTTGGCCTATCTTGGTGGCCTATTTTATTAACTGTAGTTTGAAGGGTGAGCCACCCATCCTTGGGGCTTTTTAGTGAATTTACCAAATACAGGTAACTTCTTATGGGTCCTTTGTTAGGTTAGCCCATTTTAGTACTCGCCAGGGGTGTGACCCATTATGAGGAATTGGGCCTTCAACCTTCACCTCAACAGAAACAAATTCATTCGAGTGTGGTGTAACCTAAAGTTGGGCCACTCTCTCATGTTACAGAGCCTTATTACTATTAGAAACATCTTTTGTTTCTGCCTAGAGAACCACAGCCAGAATAGTTACAGGCCTCAGATTCAGATATTGAGGCTATCTTTTGGGTCACACACCCCCTCTGATACAATGTGGCCTTACAATACCATTGATGACTTAATTGCTATTTTGGTTGGGAGGAAAGAGGAACCTCCAAAGTTCTTTTATTCTTATTGTAGGAAACCTGTATGCGTTGGTCCACTCCACTAGCAGTAGTTTCTGATGAGTCTCTTAAATAGAGATTTTATTGCTCGTATGGTTGATCCGTAAATTTTATTTTGAAGGTTATGCTCAATCATCTATTTTGTCTCATACTTCAAGCAGCATGGACGTGGATGCTATCATGGAGTGAGCACAAAAGTTTGCCGTTGATGCTGACACAAGGATGCATGTGGGTAGTAGAAGTTGTAAGAGGCTGGGAACTAAGGGGATTCTCAAAATATTGAGGAGAGGAGTGATAGTTGGTGGGTTTTTCGTAAACGAGTGATCACCTCTGAATGTTCTAACGTCCAGAGTGTGAATACTACAATAAAATATAGAATGACAAGGTAGTGCCTGCAAGTATACGGTCGCATTGTAATATAGTTTTATAATGAAATAAGTGAATACTTCGAGGACTGTACCCAAGAGAGGTGAGTGCTAGATCAATTTTTACCTAAACACTAAAAGATCTAATTAGTACTTTAAATAATTTATAGTACGAGAACATAAAAGAAAGGTTTTTAAAGTTTTTAGAGTAATAAAATAAAATAACATAAAATAAATAAAATTCAAGAGATAAAATAGTAGAGTAAATCAAATCTTGATTATGAGTGATTAGCTCGCTTTAGTAATCTCCATCAACTGTTGCTTCGGGTTCCTTGTCAATCAACTAGTTGCTACCCTAGTAGGATCTTCTGATCTTCTACTAACATAACGAGTCAGTAAGAACTACTTATCTTCTGACCTCACAATCTAGACTGGCTTGGAGTGAAGGTGTTCACGAATGGACAATACCAATATTGGGTTAATTTCCACCTTGATGACTTCCCGAGGTTGTCAGGCTCAGCGTTTGTTTCACTTTTTCCTTTCCCAAACAACTGATTCGTTGAGTAACCCTATAAAATAATTAATAGATCATACCTTCACTCACTAATCCCCCATATAAAGATTAGTTCCTCATGTCTTTCATAAAAAAACATAGAATAGAAGGAAGAATTAATCATAGTGGATGAATTGAAGTGGAGAGTTTAAGAAAAGCCTGATTGATATTAATAATAAGCGTGAATCCACATAAGTTGATCTCTTTCACAAATCAAATCTCTTGAAAGAAACAAAGAAAAAATAAACTAAACTCTACAAAACCTAATAAAATAATAAAACAAAACTAAATCTAAAGAAAAAATCTAAGCTAATGGAATGGTGTCCACAACATGTGCTAAAGGAGCCTATTTATAGCCTTCAGGTGGTCGTCGTCCTTAACCCTAGGTCAGTTGATGTTCCTGAGCTTTAAGTTCGATTGTGCGGACAAAAATGCCCCTACTTCATGTTTAATTTCCATCCTAGAGTCGATGTCATGGCACACCAGGACCTGTGTCGCGATAGAGGTGGCAGTATACTCCTCCTTGAGACGTCTTTAAGGGTATGTCGTGACACCTTTAGCCTGTGTCACAACATCGAATGTAGTTTCATACTTTCTCCATTTTGCTCTCTATGTTGCAACATTGAGCCTCCGTGTTGAGACATAGCATCCAGTATCAGTCTAAAATTCCTTCTAATGATGTCCTGTACACTCTCAAGGTACGTTGGCTCTCTCATATGCCTTATTTGGCCCTTAAGGTCATTTAAAGACTCAAGTTGCACATTTTATTGAATGTAAGTAAAACTAACAAAACTTGACTAAAATAGAATGGAAATGGTTGTATTCAGGCTCCTTAAGTGCGAAAACTAGTTTCATCGAATTACGGTAGATAAATGAGGCAAGAGACCAATCGATTCTGAGGGGAAGCTTACTCTACCTATCCTCCCGTCTCACTGCGAGACCCAAACTGAGTCCTTCACTCACATAGACGTCACTCTTCTTGCATAGAGTCCACCGGATGAGTCTGTTCCCCAAACTGCCCCTTTTGCATTGCCATCTTTCCATACTGGGCCAAGGCTACCACTCATTTCTTCTAGCGGGACGTCAAGTTTACTTTCACGGTGGGGTTAGTTTTTTGTGGGTAAACCCCCTTTCTCCCTAATCGAAATTAGCCAACACTGAGAGAGAGACCTACCTTAAGAATTGAAATAATAGACTGTCCCCTCTTCCTCTGAAGCTTAAAAATCAACTCTCTTGGAGTTGTTGGACTCCTACCAAATTGTGGAGGAGGAATCCAGTTTGCTTGCTTGGGCCCTTTGTGACAGATGTCACGAGAGTGAACCAAAAAATGCTCAATTAGAGGTGACCCTAGCCTTTCAAAATCAGGAACTGGTTCAACTTCGTTAAGCACATGACACCGTAGCCTGTTAAGCTCAGGAGTTCGCTGAGTTTGTTTTCAGCTGGAATTTTAAGTACAGCTCCTTAAAAATGGGAGTCTGAGAGTAAGGTCCACTAATTAGAGGACCAGATCAAGGAACAATAGGAACACCACTTGGCAAACCTAGAGAGGATCAAGAAGGAAAATAGTGAATCCCTGGAGCAATACAAAATAGAGACTATGGCGGGGATCGTGAATTGTGAAGGGGTTTAAGTGCAATTTGAACAAGTCTTCAAGGGCTTTTTTGCAGCTTAAACAATCTGCTAATGAGCTGAATTGGGTTAGCACTTGGATTGTTTTGGGCTGTCCTTTTCTTGGCCGGTTCAGTTTACTCGGTTCGGTACAATCGGACCGCTTTTTCATAATTAATTAATAATAATTTATTAACCCAAATTAAATTAGATATAAATTAAAATTAATTATATTATGAATAAATACATACACTTTTCGACTGTCTTAAGCTGAAATTTAGTTTGCCTCGATACTTCAAATTGCTTCTCTGTTTCATGCTTCTAGCAGTATCTGCCGAGCCATTTTTCGCCCTTTGTGCAAATCTGTCGAAAATAACCAAAATTCATAAAAAATAATTATGAAATTAACTAAAATTTAACATGTTCATATTTTAAGTGCAGTTTAATTATTTTATAAAAAATAATTATTTTTCGACAAGAATTTTACCAAAGTCGCATGAATTTAAGTTAAAAAGGGTATGAAAAAGTGTGGAAATTTTTGTGTTTCCACACCCCCAAACTTAATTCATTGTGTAACACCCATTACTCGAGTTCAGCGCTGGAACAAGATATGAGGTGTTACCGTACTTAAACACATGCTTACAAACATTTTCGAGTAAATTTTCGTTTAAATTAAAAATTTTTGAAAACCAAACCTAAAGTCCTTAGTACAAGCCCACGAGGCCCAAAACATGCTTAGAAAAAGATTTGGGACTTAATTGAGTACTTTAGAAAACTTTAAAAAAAATTCAAGGTAAACAGGGCACACGCCCGTGTGGAAAAGTGACACGCCCGTGTGTTGGCTTATTATGATCGTGCTGAAGGCCCATGTAGCTCACATAGCCTGGGCATATCTGGGCACGCTCGTGTCCTTAACCCGTGTGGATTTATTTTTTGATTTGAACCTACAGGGGTTTTCACACAGCCTGGTACACGTCCGTGTCTCAGCCCATGTACAAAAACCTTGACATTCTATTTCTGACGTCATCAACCAATTAAGGGCACACAGTCAAGGCACATGCCCATATGTTAGGCCATGTCCTCCACACGGCTGAGACACATGGCCGTGTCTCTGCCGTGTGTTTACTACCATGCATACTGACTTGTAAAAATTGAGGTGCAGGGGACACACAACAGGACTACACGCCTGTGGGGTAGACCGTGTGTCACACACGGTACACGGCCTAGACACACGCCTGTGTGTCTGCCCGTGTGGACAAAAATAAGGCTATTTACCAAGCCTCTTTGCCACCCTTACTTGTACCAACCTACACAATATTAACCAAAACCAACCCAAACATAACACATATAACAAAATCAACCACAACCATGAGAAATTTGCATCAAATGCATTTAATAATAATCGATATTAGCAAACATAAATGGCCTATACAAAATGAATATCACATCCATCATGTGAGCCATCTCTTATGGCCAAACTAATAAGACACTAAACAAAAGATTCAAGTCCCTATACATGCCAAAATCAATATATATTAAACTAGCTATACCAAAAGCTTCAGGTGATAGTGTGATCGATGCCTCTGACGTCCTTTGATCCTCAATACTAGCTTGGTGGCAGTATAAGAAAATAGAAAGGAGAGGAAGTAAGCATAAAGCTTAGTAAGCTGCATATAAATAAGTAACAACATCAACCAGGCATATTATAAATCAACACAACATTCTTGAGTGAACATGGGTAATATCACTACATGCTTATGTATATCACATGTATAAACCAAAGATTTCAATATCATCCTAAGACCATTATCATAGCTAGAACTTACTCAGGTCATTCTTACCATTAAGGTAACATAACTAGACTCATATCTCATGAGTTTCGAATAAGAACCTGTACCAGTCATAACGTGATTATATCATTCCATATCATTGTCATAAAATTTTAAAATAACTCGTGAAACCATTTGGAATACTAAAGGATATCTGGCAAGCTTTACACAAGAGGCTAAATTGCCGATGCCATGTTCCAAACATGGTCTTACACTGGCTCACATGTTGAGGCCGATGCCATGTCCCAGACATGGTCTTACACTGGCTCTCATAGTGTGGCTGATGCCATGTTCCAAACATGGTCTTACACTAGCGCACATATTAATGTCGATGCCATGTCCCAAACATAGTCTTACATTGGCTCTCACAACATTGCCAATGCCATGTTCCAAACATGGTCTTATACTAGCGCACATATCAATGCCGATGCCATGTAATGCCCCAAAAGTCCTGAAACCCAAAAATCCTGAAATCCCAAATTTTATTTTTCGGTTCTAATAAAAAATGTGCTAGGTATTTTCGGTTTAGTAGGTGATAGTAGGTCTTGGCTAAGGTTTAAGTCCGAACTTAGGGGAAAATAAAATTATGCGTTAATAATTAAAAGGATCTTGTTGGCAAGTAGTTGGGCTTTTAAATAAAGATAGGGGAAAATGGCATCAAAAAACCTTGTGGTGGAGTGGCTAAGTGATGCCACTTAGAGTGTAGGGAGGTGGCGTTAGTAGCTAGCAAGGAGATCCAAGGTTCAAATCCTAGCTTAGTATTTTTAGATGTTTAATTTTGGCCTTCTAGAAGATGGGAAGTGGCGTGAAGATGGACTCCAAGGGGAGTGTTCAGAAGAGAAATTTGAGGAAAGGACTAATGGGTTATCAGGGAGAAAAACAAGGTGATGAGAAGGGGGAAGTGATGGAGCCGAATGGGGAATTGAGGGTCAGGAAATTCGGCTATAGAGGCTATAAATAGGTGCTGAATGCAAGGTTGATAGGCTAATGCCGAAATCTCTCTCACTTGTTATCAGAAACCCTTTTCTCTTTAAGATCCAAAAAGCTGAAAACCTTTGTTTCTTTCTTTCTTTTCTTGTGCCGATTCTTCTTCTACTCTTCTTCTTTAATCTGTGCCAAATAAACTTTATTTTCATACTAAGCTTGAAAGCCAAATCTCTCAAGGGCTGAATACTCTTTGGCCGAATACTCTTGGTGCAATTACTACTCCTTCTACTTCGGTCAAATCTAGTGTAAGTGTTGTTCTCCCAATCGGTTTTGCTAAGAATCTATTACGTTGTTCTTTCCTCACTCTTTCTAATCAACTGTGGTAAGGATTTAGTATCGGATCTCGAAACTTAGCTCTCTTCCGAAATTGTTCCTAGGTGTTTGCGGTTTTAGTAAGTATTCCTCTTCCATTGGCTAAGGTGGCCGAATGTTCATAGTTAAAGTAAGGGGACTTGCGTTAGATATGAGTCACCAATTATTCTGGTTTTGATAGTTAAGATTGGTGCAGATCTAGGAGTTGATCGTGGTTAGTGATTTAAGAAGGGGCTATTATAATTATCGCGCAAGGTAAGGTTAAGGTGAGGTTTTGGTTTAGTAAAGATATGTATTAAGAATGTGATTAATTGAAGGGTGATATCGTTTGTAGGTTGGTGACTAAGGGAATCGCGACATGCTTGCTTACCAGGTGTGTACATACACTGCATACACACAATGAATCGGCAAAATCTGAAATGATGAAAAGTCGAAAAGCCAAAATGCCGAAAAGTCGAAAGTTGGGATACGGTAGTCTCGCGAGTGCGCGAACACTCGTGAGGAGGAAAATGATAGGTTGTCTGAGGCCCATGGGCGATTCCATGGACTTGGGTTGTGAATTGGCCAACCAGGCTAGAATAGGCTTCATGGGCCTGACGGGCTGTTGGGCCCATAATAGACAAAAATTGATAATTGATGCTATGTGATAGAAATTTGTATGTGAGCATGTGTATAATGTGATTTGGGCCTAATGGGCCATATGAATGTGATTGGGCCTAGTGGGCCATATGCAGGTATGTGGATTTCACTAGGCTTTGTAAGGGGTTTTGGGCCTAGTATATGATGACTACGTAAAAATTAATTAATTAATTACGACCGTGGACAAGTCAAAGGGTTAAGGTGTGGCAACGAATATATGCATGTCTAGGATTGGATCTAGGGAGAGCTTGGTACTTAAGCGATCTTAATGATTCACCTCCTCTTCTCTGGAATCCTACTTGGTGTATAGTATTCATTCATCTTAGCTCACGGGATTTGTTAACGGGCCAAGGTAAGTGAAAACCGTAAAGAAAGGGAAAATTATCGAAATGCCCCTAAGGGAAAAAATGACCAAAAGTACCCCTAGGCATTGAATGTAAGTTTTATGGATGTGACATGCATACATATGATATTCTGCTTAGGTTGCATATGAGTTGAGAATTTTGGAACGGAGGAAGTATATGAGGATCACCTGGTTGCTTGACGACCATGGATCCACCGAAGGCTTTTTAAACCCATTATATGATTAGCAGCTTGCTGCAATGAAGGTAGTTCTGCAATCGGGCTACCATTGAAGTGTATCGGTTGGGTGGGTCGATATTTATATCCCCAGATAAAGTGTACCGGGGGATGGAGCTAAAGTGTAGCGGATGGATTGTTGGGGTGGGTTGTATTGCACTGCATTGCATGTGTGATTTTATGATGATTGATGAATGCTTGTTGCTTGATGAGGGTGTACACACTGAGTTTGCTAAAAGTCACCCTCTCTTTTATTTTTCTCAGGTAATGCTCAATAGGAGGTTCGATGTTTGGAGGGACTCTGGGTGGCCAGCTAGCAAGACAACTTGGATTTGTTTTAAAAGCATATAAGTTCCTAGTTTATTAAGTAATTTTTAATCTGGATTGTAATAAGGCCTTTCCCTTTTTGTTATTATTTGGATTATTATTCTTATGCATTGTAATTGCGAGAAGTTGAACAGGGATTTTCTAAACCATAGTTTTTATATACTACGTTTCCGCAACCAAACTTTTAATTGATAAACTTTCTTAAATCAAATGTTTTAAACAAATCTTTCGCAACTGAAAAGAGTGTTTTCATAAGTTAACTAAGGTTTCATATCTTAAGGAAGAGTTTTCAATAAGGTTTTCGCTAAAACACTTCAATGTGATATGCTAGATTCGGACATAACGTCTGGGTCGGGTTTGGGGTGTTACATGCCATGTCCTGGACATGGTCTTACACTGGCACACTTATCACTCAAATGTCAAGGCATGGATATCTAATCTATTCCTAGGTTCAACCGGGAATTTACCGCATTAATTTCATCATGCATTATTCATAATCATATTCAACCATATTATGCAAAATAAATCATTCAACACATAATAACGATAAAGTTACCTTACTTACGTACAACTTACCTCGGTATACAAAAAGTGAACGACTATTTGGATTTAGTTTACTTGCTTGGCCTTCCCCCAGCCTAGGTCCGAATTTCGTATTTCTTGATCTAAAATGATAAAAATTCACTAATTTAATCATCATTTTAATCAATGCATTTCATAATTCATATTTTGGTAAAATGACTATTTTGCCCCTAAACTTTCACAAAATTATAATTTTACCCCTAGGCTCATAAATCGATTTTTATCAAAGTTTCTCACTAACAAAGCCTAGCTAAATTCTTTTTATACTAGAAGTAGCCCACAATTCCCGTTATTACACACATTGACCACATAATTTATAACTTATGCAAAATGTTCCTTTGTTAGGGTTTCCATTAAAACTACTTCACAAAAGTTGTTTGTTTAACAACCAAGATTCACTTTATTCCATAAAAATTCAGCAAAAAACATGAATACTCTCATGGAAAAACCCTATACCCTCAACCATTTTGCAAAATAGTCCCCTCATTAGTTAGCTTATGCTACAAGATTCCCCAACGTATAAAAATTATTAAGAAAAGTCATCAAATCACTTACTTATGAGAGAACTTAATGGCTGAAATTTTCAAGCTTTCAAGACCCCTTTCTTGCTGATAATTTCAGTGGAGAAGAGAAGAAGAGAAAAAAGACGATAGCTTTTCTTTATTTTATTTTATTCTAGTCAAATTGGTCATCAAATTTCACCTAATTTTGACCCTTTTTTATTTTCTTGTCCCTATGGCCGGCCATGACATTAATAAAGGCCTATTTTCCCTTTAAATACCCTTAATTTTGGTTCTCTAGCTATTTGACACCTTTAGCTAGTGAAATAAAAGTTTTGTCCTTTATGCGATTTAGTCCTTTTTCGAAATTGAGCATGCAATTGGTAAAATTGTCTCACCAAAATTTTCATGCACTCATATAATCATGCTAAAACACATAAAATAATATTAAAAAATTTATCTAACCTCGAGTTAGTGGTTCTGAAACCACTGTCTTGACTAGGCCCAAAATCTGGCTGTTACACATTGCTCGTCCTGAGTAATGCACAAATTGAAAAGAATTTCTCATAAACACCTTTGAAAAATTCCTTCAGAATAACATTCTTCCTAGAATTATGAATTTAATATACTTATGCTCAAAAATAAGAAATTTGATAGTTATGCTTACTTAAGTATACATATCGTTCAAATTAATCTCAATCATTCTTATGATAGCAAAAATTAGACTAAATGCTTCCTAATAAAGTCATGTTAAACCTTACCAATTTAATTTTATTCCCTTGTTCAAGATTAAATTGCAATCATTAAGTTTAACTTATGCCTTCATATGTTGAACGTAGCAATTTCTCTCCACTAATGTAGGTAGCATTGGAACTTTGAATCAATAGGTCTTTAACAAGGTTGTAACGTGGTTGGGCTTAGGGGTAGGTAAAAGATAGATAAATTTAGGCTTTTAAACCCTAGAATCAGCTTCAATTGGACCTTTGGAATAATTTCCCTCAATATACCAACTTACTTTGCTTTCATATGCTCTTTGTACATCTTATTTTAAGAACTCATGCTCTTTTTTTTTAACACGGGCATTTTACTGAATGTACTACAATTTTAGAGCATTTGATATTTCTTTTCAACTACCCCAAACTTATTTTTAAAGAATACTTTGAATAGTACTGAGTCTAGTGTTTGGGACAATTTTAAAATAGTTAAGAGAGAAGTGATGGCTAAATTTGCAAGGTTTCAAATAAAATTAGGCCATATAGTCTCAAAGTTGGGTTTCAAAGGATAAAAATTCATCATAGTTGGCTTGAAAGGCTCAAATGGTCCAAAAAAAAGTTGCCTAAATCATTTTCAATGTTCCATGCTTCCTAGGATTTCGCCTCAAGAAACTACTAAGTCAATTCTAAAGACTTAAACTTTCATGCATGCCTAACTTTCGTAAGGAACTAAAAATTTATAGTATGATTTGCATGCTTTATTACATTTATATCATTATTAAGCTAACATAATAATTTATTGAAATAATATAACTTTATTTATACTAAAGTTTAGCATACTTAACAAAATTTCCAATTATTGAACAAAATATATCCTAATCATAATTAAAAAAAATATATTCTGAGTGGAAATAATTTAATTTTTCGGTCCCCCCACTTAAGATGAAAAATGTCCTCATTGTTTAAAGTGAATAGATACTATACACCAAGTAGGATTCTAGAAAAGAGGAGGTAAGTCAAATTGGCTGCTTAAGTATCAAGCTCTCTCTAAATCCAATCCTAGACATGTATATACCTATTGCCATACTTTATACTTTGCGACTTGTTCATTATTCATGATTTTCATCTCTTGCTTTATTATGTGAAAATAAAAATTCCTAATTAAACTTAATCCTTTCCATCTCTTGCTTTATTATGTGAAAATAAAAATTCCTAATTAAACTTAATCCAAAAATGACCTAAGAATAGAAATAAAATAAAGTTAAGATCCCCCCTTTTATTTATTTGCAGATCCTTTCGAATTCGACTCATCTTTTGCTCCATCATTATTGCCTTTGCATGAATCGCTTTGCTCTTTCTTTGATAATGGACTCCATGGTTCAAATATAAAATCTGCAAATTCAGGCACAAAAATAAATGGGTCATTGTAAATTTTCTTAAGAGCACTTCTCACCGAGTCATCCCTTATTTTTAAGTATCTCCAGTAAGCTTGTTGCTGCCATTGCATATGCTGCATTATGTCCATCAATTTTGATAGCTCATCTTGAAGATCTAGGTGAGGTGATTGAGCTCTGAACATTGAAGTTTCGGCATCAGGTTTAACTTCTGGTTCCATTGGTTTCGCCTTATCTAGTTCCATTGGTTTCGCCTTATCTGGGACTTCAGTTGATTGCATTGTGGGATCTTCTTCTTCTTCTTTGGGGTCCTCACTTTCTTGAACTCGTTACTATAGAACAGATTCTCCAGCTATTCGATAGAGGTCCCAATATGTGATTGTTCCCTAGCTATAACCTGTCTTCTTTACGTTTGCAAGAATTTTAGCTTTCAAGCACAGAATTGTTATTGTAAAAGGAAAGTAGGCTGGGCCAGAACGTCTAACGACACAATTCTGCATCTCTCTTAGGATGATTTTTCCCACATCAATGGTTTTTCTAGTTAAAATCGAGTATAATAAGACCATTCGCTCTAATGAAATTGTAGTCCCATGTGAGCTACGCATAAGGCTGAAACGGATGAAATAGAACCATACCTTTGTGAGTGGTGTCAAATATTCTCTTCGACAAGTGTGGATTCCTTGCTTTGACACAGCCCGCTTAGAACCTGGAACTGTAAGTTTCTCGCGAATTTCTTGCAAATTTTCAGGCTCTATATTGCTCATCAAGGAAGAATAATCGTTGTTTCCAAAATCAGGCAATTTAAAGAACTCATTAATAGTGTTTGAAGTTATTGGTACCTAGATTCCATGAACTGGAACTTCTGTCAACTCGCTTGAGGTTAAATTCGCATAGAATTAGCGCACTAACTCCTCATCCACACTAGGTCTCTTCTCATAAAACAATTCCCAATTGAGGGCTTCAACAACTTGACGAATACGTGCCATAAAGTCTTTGTAGTTGCCCTCTTTCAATGTAAAGCCTTTCTCTGAATACATCTGTTGATTTTTGAAGATACTCTCGTATCTTACTTTGGCTTCTTCACAATGGAACTTGTTTTGTGTTTCATCAATTTGGGCGCAGGCATGAGTTCTCTTGCCAGACATTATTAACCTGAACAAAAGATGGGAAAAATTATTTTCTCAAAAATTTAATTAATAAAAATTATTAATGATTCAATAAATTGAAAAATTAAATATGAGAATAAAAGTAAAATTTAAGACAAAATTCGGTCTTGCCACCTTTTTTTATGAACTCCTAAAAAAATAGTTAGAAAGAAAAAGAGGTCGATTTAAGGTAGGTTGGAGGATTTAGCTAAGGATGAGTGAAGGTCTGTGCCGCTCGGGTGTTGGAATGCTGCTAGGTGTGCGGGTGGAAGGGCGCGGTAGCAGGTAGTTGCGTGCGAAGCCTCATCGAGCAGGCCTAGTGTAAGCGTGTAGGCGCTAGGCGTAGGTGCGAGACACGGCCTGGGCAGTTGGGGTTGGAGCAGCAGGCGCTGAGCAGGGCTAGGCGCGCAATGCAGCGCACGATGGGCAGACGTGCGTGAGGTCTGCTAGGCGTATGTTAGCCGACTACTGGGTGCTGTTGTGGCTAGGGGCTTGCGACACTTAAGGGATTTGGTGCTTTTGGGTTTTGAGTGATGAATGCATGGTGGGAAGTAAGGGTGAAATTTATAGTGAGAGTAGTAGGAATTAGAGTAGAATTCTTAGTATAATTTAACAATTAAAAAAATCTAATTCTAATTCTACTCAAAGTTAACAACAATTAATAATCAAATATATGCATATTAAATTATTAATGCTATTAATTTATTAAAACAAGATTAAAATAAAACTAATCCTAATTCCATGCTAAGTTGATAAAAATTAATATATAAATTATACTAGATATAATTATATATTAAAGATTATCATATTATTATTATTATTATTTGTAAATTTTTTTCTATTTTAGATGCCTTCTAAAAATATTTACAAAAAGAGACACCTAATTTTTATTATTTACAAAAAGAGCAACTAAATTTTAAAAATAATTCAATCAAGTCCCTAGACTTAATGAAAATTTGAAATTGAGTTGAAATTTAAAACTTGGATCAGAATTGACCCTTTTATTTGAAAAACCAAAAATTTAATTTTCTATTTAGGGATAATTTCTCGAAAAATTATGTTAAAATCAATTCCCAGGAAAGATTGGAAGGGTCGCAAGCAGTCCCGCTTAAGTTCCAATCTCCTAGACAAAATTTATTTAAATATACTAATCCTGAAAATATACCCTAAATCATTTATTAAAAAGGAAAATAAGAAAATTTAAAATCCGATAAAATGAATGAAATTTGATTCCGTTCAATCTTATCTCCCCAGTAATGTTTCAAACGCTGAGCATTAACTTGGAAATTACCTCTCTTGCTTTGGAGTTCAACACTTTGTATGGATAGACACGATGAATCATAAATGGACCGGACCAACGTGATTTTAGTTTACCTGGAAAGAACCTTAATCTGGAATTAAATAACAAGACTTGCTAACCTGCTTCAAATTTTCAAACTCGAATGAGCTTGTCATGCCATTTCTTAAGTCTCTCCTTGAGTAATTTGGCATTTTCGTACGAGAACATTCGGAATTCCTCTAGCTCATTGAGTTGGAGCATTCGTTTCTCTTTAGCAAGCTTAAGATCCAAGTTGAGTTGTTGAAGAGCCCAGTAAGCTTTGTGTTCTACCTTCAAGGGTAGATGATAGGCTTTCCTAAAGACTAAACAATAGGCTGACATCCTTAAAGGTGTCTTGTATGCTGTCCTGTAAGCCCATAAACCATCATCCAGTCTTTTGGACCAATCTCGTCGATTTGGGCAAACTACCTTCTCAAGTATGCCTTTGATCTCCTTGTTTTCCAGTTCAGCTTGCCCATTCATCTACGGATGGTAAGTTGTAGCGACCTTATGTTTCACTCCATGTTTATCTAATAACCATTTCAACCACTTGTTCACAAAATGGGACCCTTCATCACTGATGATGGCTCTTGGGGTTCCAAACCTTGTGAACACATGTTTCTGCAAAAACTTCATTACAACCTTAGCATCGTTTGTCGGATATGCCTCTACCTCAACCCACTTAGACATATAGTCTACTCTACTAATATGTACTTGTGACCAAAAGACGGAGGGAAAGGACCGAGAAAGTCAATACCCCAAACATCAAATAATTCTACTTCAATGATGTCTGTTCGAGGCATCTCATTTTTGTTGGTAACATTTTCAACCCTTTGACATCGATCACAACTCTTTACGTAAACATATGCGTCTTTGAATAGTGTTGGCCAAAAGAATCTGGCTTGTAGTACCTTGGCTGCAGTATGTGTACCTTCAAAGTGTCCTCCACTCGGAGTTGAGTGACAATGGTATAAAATCTTATGTACTTCATCTTCTTCCATGCATCTCCTGATCATTTGATTTGCACACTTCTTAAACAATTATGGTTCTTCCCAGAAATAGTACTTCACATCGTGAAGAAACTTTTTCTTTTGATGATACATCTTATCAATCGGCATCAAACCACAAGCTAAATAGTTAGCAATATCAGCAAACCAATGGACATGATTTAATTTTTGTATGTGTTCATCTGGAAACGTCTCTCGAATTGGTATAAGAGGAGAGTTCCCTTCTTGCGGCTCCAATCTAGACAAGTGGTCTACTACTTGGTTTTCCCCTCCCTTTCGATCTTGAATTTTTAGATCGAAATCTTGAAGTAAAAGTACCTATCGGATCAGTCTTGGCTTAGTGTCTTTCTTGGGAAGCAAATACTTAATCGATGAGTGGTTCGTTTAGACAGTCACCTTGGTACCTATAAGATAAGATCAAAACTTGTCAAAAGCAAACATAATAGCAAGTAAATCTTTCTCTGTTATCGTATAATTCAGTTGAGCTCCTATCAGAGTTCGACGTGTGTGGTAGATGGGATGAAAGACTTTGTTCCTTCGCTGGCCCATAATAGCTCCTATCATAAAGTCACTTCCGTTACACATTAATTCAAATGGAAAATCCCAGTCTGGTGTGATAATTATGGGTGCCAAAACTAGTCGACTCTTCAAATCTTGAAAAGCTCTTAAGCACTCTTCATCAAATTCGAATGTCACGTCCTTCTCCAATAATTTGCATAAAGGTTTAGCAATTTTGAAGAAGTCCTTGATGAATCTTTGATAGAAACCGGCGTGGCCCAAAAAGCTCCTAACACCTTTTATAGATGTTGGAGGTAGGAGTTTCTCAATAACATCTCTCTTTGTTTTATCAACCTCTATTCCATGTCTTGTTATCCGATGCCCTAGAACAATACCTTCTCGTACCATGAAATGACACTTTTCCCAGTTAAGTACGAGGTTTGTTTCTTTGCATTGCCTTAGTACCTTGGCTAGATTGGCTAGGCAATCATCATATGTATCTCTGAATACTAAAAAATCATCCATAAAAACTTCCAAATACTTCTCAACCATGTCAGTAAAAATAGACATCATACATCTTTGAAATGTAGCAGGTGCATTACAAAAACCAAATGGCATGCGTCTAAATACAAATGTATCGTACGAGTAGGTGAATGTTGTCTTGTGTTGATCTTCCGGTGATACTATAATATGATTATACCCTGAGTATCCATCGAGAAAATAGTAATAGTATCGCCCTGCGAGTCTATCCAGCATCTGGTCCAAAAACGACAAAGGAAAGTGATCTTTCCTAGTTACCTTGTTCAGCTTCTGGTAATCGATGCAAACTTTCCATCCCGTAACCATTCTAATCAGTATCAACTCGTTATTTTCATTTTCAATGACTATGATACCTCCTTTCTTTGGCACGGACTAGACCAAACTTACCCATGAACTATCTGAGATGGGATAGATTATACCTACATCTAACCACTTGATGATTTCTTTCTTGACTACATCCTTCATGATGGGGTTTAGTCTTCGTTGTCCATCAATCGTCCCTTTTCGTCATCTTCCAGGATAATCTGCATGCATACAGATGGACTAATTCTGCGAATATCGGCTATGGTCCATCTGATAGCCTTCTTGAATTGTTTCAACACCAGGATGAGTTTCTCTTCTTGGTCACTAGTTAATTCTGCTGAAACAATCACAGGTAGAGTAGAAACGTTACCTAAATAAACCTATTTTAAATGTGAAGGTATTACTTTGAGTTCTAATTTAGGTGGCTCATCGATTGATGCTTTTGGTTGGGCATAATCCTCTTTCTCTAATTCCAAAGATTCAAAACGAGATTGCTAATTAAATCCCTTTTGATTAGCTTCTAACAACGCTAAGTATTCATCCTCCTTTTCATCATTTAGAAGATCTGATGTCAAAATTTGTTCTAATGGATCCTCAACATAGTTAAGCTCCTTCTCCACTATTAAATTCTCTAAATCGGATACTGCAAAACAATAATCAATTGTGTCAGGAAATCACATAGACTTACAAACGTTAAATGTTACCTGATCATCCTGAACTCGTATAATAAGCTCGCCCTTCTGCACATCAAAAAGGGTCCTTCTGGTTGTTAAGAATGGTCTTCCTATGATAATTGAAACTTCTTTATCTACTTCAAAGTCTAGAATAACAAAATCAGCAGGGAAGATAAATTTATCTACACGTACCAATATATCCTCGATATTTTCTTCTGGATCTGCTAAGGATCGATCTGCTAATTGAAGTGTAACCATAGTAGGTCTAACTTCACCTATCCCCAATTTCTTAAATATTGACATAGGCATCAAGTTAATACTCGCACCTAAGTCACATAATGCCTTACCACAATATGTTGCTCCAATGTTGCAAGGGATGGTAAAACATCCAGGATCCTTCAACTTTGGGGGTAGTTTGTCTAGAAGATATGCATTGCATTCCTTCATTAGAGCTACCGTCTCAAATTCTCCAAGTCTTCATTTTTTGGACATGATATCCTTCATGAATTTGACGTAATTTGGTATTTGCTTAAGTGCTTCAACCAACAGGATGTTGATATGAAGTTGCTTGAGTACGTCTAGGAACTTCTTGAATTGAATCTCTTGCTTCTGATTTTAAAGTCTTTGAGGGTAGGGTGGTTGTGGTTTCTTTACTAGAACTGGTTGATTCGTCTTCTGTGGCAATTCTGCATCTAACAGAGTTATTAGTTTATCAGAATTAGCTGGTTCTAAAATTACCTTGTCGAGTTTTATAGATTCTGGTTCTTGTGAAACTGGAATTTCAACACTTGGTTGAACTTTCTCTGAATCTTGAGTGTCAGCTTTCTCTTTTTTAGCTTCGATGGTGTTGGGCTCTACTGTCTTTCCAGTCCTCAATGTCAACACTTTGCAATGCTCCTTCCTCGGATTCCTCAAATTCTCCATATCACTAGGTAAAGCACCTTGTGGTCGGTTCCTGAGTTCAGTAGCAAGCAGGCCCACTTGATTCTCCAAATTCCTTATAGTGGCATCATTTTTCACCATGTATACCTTCAATAAATTCTCTAAGCTATGGATGATTCAGCTTGAGCTGGTTTCTAAACTTGTTGGGGGAAACTAGACGGCTGGGTTGGTCTAGGTTGGGCATAAGTGTTACTGGTTCTAGCCCCTTGATTACTCCAAGAAAAATTGGGGTGATTTCGCCACGATGGGTTATAGAAATCGAATTGCAGTCCTTACCTTCCTCGATATTGGTTCTGGTTACCCATGTAATATACGAATTCTGGGTTTGATGGGCATTCTTCGAACAAATGTCCTTCCCCACAATAAACATAGGCTGCATTTTCAAATTGATTCAGTGGCTGTGCTGCAAAACTATTACACCTATTAGTGGTAAAATTTTTAAGCATTGAGGATATTGAGGATACCTGAGATGCGAGTGAAGTGAGAGCGTCTACTTTATGTATTCCAGCAACTCATCTTCCAGACGCTACTCGATTGGTTGGCCATTGATAGTTGTTGCTGGCAATCCTCTCAATAATTTCATAAGCCTCGTTATAAGACTTAGAAAAGAGAGCACCATTAGCAGAAGCGTCCACTACCATCCTCGTGTGAGCATTGAGACCATTATAAAATGTCTGAAGTTGGATGCAATGTGGGATTCCGTGATGAGGGCACTTTCATAATAACTCTTTGTACCTTTCCCATGCCTCATACAAGGACTCATCATACATTTGTTGGAAGGCAGTGATCTTGTTTCTCAACTTAGCATTCTTGCTAGGTGGGAAATACTTCATAAGGAATCTTTTTGCTAACTATTTCCATGTGAAAATAGTTCAACTAGGCTCGAGCTCTGTCCCTTAGAGAGTATAGAAATAGCTTCAATCGTAATGCATCTCCGGGTACTCCAACTAACTTGAAAGAATTGCTCACCTCCATAAATAGTCTTAAATAAAGATGAGGATCTTCGGTAGGCATTCCACTGTATTGGCCCACAGTCTGAAGCATCTGAAACATGACTGGCTTCAGCTCAAACTGTTGTACCTCAAATTTGGGTCTCCTAATACCCGGATTAATATCATGAAACATTGGCACGGCATATTGTCTTCAAGCTCTATCCCTATCATCAGCAATAAGGATAGGATTTTGAGCAGGGTCTGCTCTATTTCCTTGATTTGGATTTTCAAAGTTCATTTCTTCTGTCCTTCTCTGACTTGTTTGTCTTCTTCGCTGTCAAAAAGGTTCGTTCAATCTCAAGGTCTACGGGGAGTAAATCGATGATTCGATCAATACTCATAAACACCTGAAATAATCACAGAAAAATTAATTAAGTTAGAATTTCAATAGAAAATTAAACCTAAATGCAGAACTAACAAATTCACGAATAATGACTTTAAAACACAGTCCTCAGCAACGGCGCCAAAAACTTGGAACGACGAAAATGTGCAAGTGTACACAATCGCAACAAGTAATAAAGTGACAAGTAAATGTCTAGTTATCGTACCCACAGAGACTGTGAAAAGAATTATTTATGAATGCAATTTAAAACACTTTGGTGAAAAAAATATTTTGTTTTAAGAGGGTGATTAAAAACTAAGATTTTAAACTAAGATAAATAAATAAATCTCAAATGCACGATTTCGAAATACAATTTTAATCAAGATGATATAACTGTGTTAGATTAATTACATTTTTTATATTAGAATTATTAAACTCATGTTTATATTATTACGAATAAATTCATGACAACTCAGTAATTTGCTAACTTATGAACATACTCACCTACACAAATCCATTCATCTTTTAACATATCCCTATATCAATTCAATCGATAAACAGATTCTAATAAGCAAGCATGCGATTGCACATTCATACTCATTAAATTGAACTAATCTCTTGCATATTCCTATGTCAATTCAAATGATTAATTAAATCTAATGAGAACATAAAAGACTATGTGAGGTAACAAGGTATCCTTACCTTGAAACAGTTTAATCACAATAATCTTGCAAGTTATGCAAGGCAAGTATATCACCAGATACAATGCTAATTTAACCTTTAGCTACCTTAGAAGAATAAACATGCACTGATTAAGCACGGTGTCCATTAATTACAATTTCAATCCATTTAAATAATTAATTCATTAGTTCCCTCACAATTATAATGCAAGAATAACTTAGGCATGATTTTACTTAATCAACCATTTTGCTGAGGCCTATAATAGCATAAACACAACTTTAATAATTTAAGAGGACGAAATGCAATCAACCCAACATGATTAAAACTCAAGCTAAGCTAATTAAATTAACCATTCCAAAAACATAAATATTCATAGATATGTTCATCATAACAACAACAAAAATTAAAGAGATAGGGAACAAGAATCAAATTCGATGTTTTTCCATGGCTTGACTAGGTTGCTCCGTTCTTCCTTCTTTGTTGTCTTTGCGAATCAAGGCTGCTATGAACACTCAAGTGCTACTCCAAAATTGGATGAAGAAAAAACCATTCTCAAGTGGAGAAATCAACAAAAGAGCAAGGAACTTTGACTGGAAAAATGAGAGAAAAAGTGAAAAAGGAGAGAAGAATTGTAAGAGTAGAGATGTGAATGAGGGATGTGTTGAATGATCAACCAATGGGGGTTTTAATAGCTGAATGTGGCAGTTGAAATTTGCTGAAAATAGCAGCCAAAGAGCCACCCCTTGGCCAACCTCCTATGTGGCAAAGTTGATGGCTTCAACTTTGCTAAAAATGGCTTGGGGCAAATCTACAAAGCCACTAATTGTGGAGGGGTTTAATTGCAATTTGAACAAGTATTCAATGGCTTCCTTTCAGCTTAAATAATCTGCTAATGAGCTGAATTGGTTCAGCACCTGGTGTAACGCCCTAATTTTTCAGGATTTTCTGGATTTCTGTGATTTCCAATGAATTTTAGAAATACTGTGTTTTGACTGTCTGATGTGGGTCTGAGTATGTTAGTGGCCTTTCAAAATTTTTTTTGAAATTTTTAATTTTGGAGAGAGAGGGTTCTGGCGTTATGGGCTTTTAAGGTTGAGGTGGTAAAATAGGACATAGAAAAACCTGTGGTAAAGTGGCATGTGACACCACCTAGGTGTTTGGGGAGTGACGTGTGGATGTTTAGGGGGGAGCCAGAGTTCAAGTCACAAGGTAAGCGTGTTGTTACTTTTATTTTTGTGTGCATGTGTCGGGCATGTGATAAAGCTTAAGTGGAAGTTCGGCTAGGGCTTTAGGAAGGTTGGGTCGTGGGTCTGAATGGCCATTAGGGCAAGCTTTATTTTCTTTTTGTTTTTCTGAATTAGGGTTAGCCACCTAAAGCCTTCACTTTCACTCTATTCTCTTATCAGTGTCGCAAAAAGCCAAAAATGCAAGTTAGATCTCCTGAGTGTCGAATTCTTCCTTCTCTTCTTCTTTCTTCTTCTATTTTCTTTTCTCATTCTTTTCTTCTCTATCCGAAACATTCCTACCATCCTACTCATCTCCTCTTTCATTCCCATTCTTTTCTAAACCTCTATAGCCGATTGCCATAAAAGCCGAAATCTCGAAAGTTGTTTCTTGTGCCGATTTCTTCTAGCCAAAATCCTTCTATTTTCTTCATCTCTTTTTGCCGATTTTCACATCCTCTAAACCCCAACCCCTGTCGGCAATATCTCTGCAAAACCACTATACTAAATCATCTTCCTCTTCACAGTCCAAAAGCTGAATCTTTAGATCTCTAATGTTTGATTTCTGCTAGTGCTTAAGGGCTAGCTCTGCATCAGATCTGAGTGGAAACTGAAGTGGAATTGTTTTGGTTGAAAGAACCTGTGGTAGGTACTCAGATCTATTCTTTTTTTTGGGATTTAGAAAAGCCAAAATCCTTAAAGGCATAGGGAGGCTGTCGATTGGAGCTTAAGGCTCTAAGGGTTGTAACAATTGATTTGTTTGGTGTAGTGATATAGAGGCTGCTGATCGAAGGCTTGGACAAGTGGAACGACTAGATCTAAATCTAGTCACTAGTTTTGGGAAAGGTAGGATCTCAAGGGCCATACGTATTGATGGCCGGTTATGGTAAGTAAGTTTATGATGGTTGCCATTGTATTTTGGATCTGATATGTCTAGTGACCGATTGTAGGATATCGTGGGAGATTTCGGTAGCAGTTGTCGCAAATCAGGTGTGTAAACGACACCCACTCATAGACTAGATCGGTAAAAGTCGAAAAGCCGAAATGCCGAAAAGTCGGCATTTTGTGAACTTACGAGCGTGCGAGCGCTCGTTAGATAGTTTGTTTTTTTAATCCTGGTAATTTCAAGCAATAAGATTGCAGAGTGCGTAATTTTGTGCACTTCAGTATATTTGGGCTTAATGGGCCGAAAACAGGTTAATGGGCTAACGGGCCCAATTCGGTAAAAATACTCGGTAAGTGTTTTTGTTAAAACGTTGATTGTGGTAATATACATGAAAACCTTAAAATAGTAAATTCACTAAATACCCCTAAGTATGAAAATTACCATTATATCCCTAGGTGCAAAATGACTGTTACCCCTAGGGTTGATTTTGACCGAATTGTATGATATTCTAATTCTGTTTGCGATATGCCATGACATGTATATTTGTTGCATGGGATAAGGGTTATTTTGATGGAGGAAGCGTTCTGGTGGCTTTGCCACAATTATCTGTTTCTGGTGGCACTGCCACAAATATCTGTTCTGGTGGCTCTACCACAATATCTGTATCTGGTGACTCTGTCACAATATCTGTTCTGGCAGCCATGCTGTAAATTCTGTGGTATATAGCGGATGGGTGGGTCAAGTTGTCTCCACACATGGTGTAAGGTCGGTACGGGGGTGTATACGGATGGGTATGGGTTGGGTTTTCTACATACATGATATTTCTGTTCTGTATCTGTTATGGGCCTATAGGCTTCATTCTAAATTTTGTATAGGGCTAAGGCCCAACTTAATCTGTTTCTGTAGTTTGTACTGATTTGGAGTATGGTTGGGTTATTTTACACACTGAGTTTTCCAAACTCACCCCTTAATTTTATCCATGCAGGTAACCCCCAACCATAGTGGACTTGGAGCTGTGAGGGATTCGGAGTGGCCACATGTTTTGCAAGCTCAGTTTTCTTCTTATGACTTGATTAGTTATTATTTACCTTAATTATTTTGAGTTTATGTTGTAATAAGGCCGCTTAAATTATTTTTAATTGCTTTAGTATGATTGTTAGCTTAGGCGTGATATTGTTTTAATTGTGTGAAATCGAATAGCTCTAGGGCGCGTTTTGAAAAAGAAAGATAAAAAGAAATTACCTGAGTTCAAAATATCACAAATCAAGACAAAGCTTCCTAAATAAAAACGTTCTCAAAATTAATAAGTGTTTTCAAATGATTTAAAACGAAATGGTTTTCCTGAACAACCACTCAGTTAAAGTGTGGCAATGGTTGTGTGCATGTCTAGGAGTGGATCCGTGGAGAGCTTGGTACTTAAGCAGTCTAATAGACTCACATCCTCTTTTACTGGCATCCTATCTGGTGCACAGCTTCTATTCACTTAAAGCTATAACGAAGATACTCTTAAAACACTAAGAAAGATTTTTGATAAAACCTGACTTTTACAATGACGCTTCAGTGTGACACGTCGGGTTCATTCGTAACGTCTGGGCCGGGTTTGGGGTGTTACATTTAGTGGTATCAGAGCCAGGTTGCAACAACTCGACTGTGGAATAGGTTTTAAAAAAATTTTGAAAATTGCTTTGGGAATTCGTTTTTAAGATTTCTTTCTGGGAAGGTGGCACACCGAATCTCTGGCCCAAGTCTGTAAGTATCATTCTAAAATTTTCTGAATGTTCCTGAATTATCAAGTATATGTCTATATTAAAACCCTATTATGAGACTCTAGTTAAGGTGAAATTGGAACTGTAGGAATTTTGATAACTAAGCTGAGACTGTAGCTAGGCTACGATTCCACGAAAACCAAACTCTGAATTACTGTCTGTTCATAAAACATCTATAATAAACACTGAAATATTTAATTGATGCATAAAATTCGTAATCAGATAATACGACATGAGTACGAGAGTAGCTCGTGGAAGAGGTCGTGGACGTGGTCAAGGTAGTGCACGGGCTGGATCTTTGTCTTCAGGACATATGCCGGCGGCAGGTGCACCAGTACCACCCGCAACAGAAGTAGAGTCTCATGATCGAGGTGCCGGGGATGACGCTCTATCTCAGACAATGCTTCGTGTTCTGGATAGGGTTGTCGGGGCAAGTACAAGTAACGAAATTCGGGGGTCTATTTCTGAGTGACTCCGGGCTAATGGAGCGGAGATTTTTAGGGGCGTATCTGGTGTAGCCCCGAATGTGGCTGAGTATTGGTTAGAGGCTACGGAACGGATTATGGATGATTTGGACTGTTCCGTACAGTAGAAGCTGAAGGGAGCCATATCATTGCTACGGGATGAGGCTTATTAGTGGTGGCTCACTGTGAGAGATGGGACCCCTGCTGATAAGGTGACTTGAAAGCTGTTTAAGACGGTCTTCAAGGGAAAGTATGTTGGGGTGAGTTATGTGGACGCCCGCAGGAAGGAATTTCTGAATCTGGTACAAGAGGGTAAGACAGTTGCTGAGTACTAGGTTGAGTTTCTGAGGCTGAGCCGGTATGCCGTGGTGATAGTCGCTACAGAGTACGAACATAGTGTGCGCTTTGAGGATGGTCTTAGGGATGAGCTTAGGGTGCTAATTGCTCCGCAGAGGGAGCGTGACCTTGCTGCTTTGGTAGAGAAGGCTAAGATAGCTGAGGAGGTGAAGCGTACTGAAAGACAGAATCATGAGAAGGATCAAAATCATTTTCGAAAGGATTCGGGACCCTCGGGTGGTGTAAATAGGAGTGCTAAAAGGACAAGAGTAGAAGAGCCAGTTCGACCAGTTCCGATGAATGTTGTTAGACCATAAGTTTGTGGGGACTGTGGTAAGGTACAACTGGGCGAGTGTAGGAAACGTTCTGGTGCTTGTTTCTGGTACGGATCTATGGAGCATAAAGTCAAGGACTGTCCTCAGAAAACAGATCAGGTTCAAGTTGCAGAACAAACAATTGCTCAACCAATGAGAGGTGGACCGCAACCATTGAGAGGATGTGGACAAGGTAGGGGCGGGAATGGAAATAGTCAGGGTTGAGGAGTACCTGGTAGAGGAGTCGAGAATGCTGAGGCTCGACAGCCAGCGCTGGTGTATGCAGCTCGTCGCCGAGAGGAGGGTGATGCACCCGACGTCATAACTGGTAGGTTCTTGATTTTTAGCATGCCATACACTGCTTTGATAGATGTTGGATCTACTTATTCGTATATTGCATGTGCCATATCTGGGTCGTTGGGTGTGTACTTTGAGGAGATTGTGAGTGGGGTATCTGTACTAAGTCTTTTAGGCCACTCGGTTAGGGTAGACAAACTGTATAGAGACGTGCTATAGAAACTCAAGGGAAAATTTTCTCTGGAGACTTGATGGAGTTACCGTTTGGAGAATTCAACGTCATTTTGGGGATGGATTGGCTGGTTAAGCATAGGGCAACTTTGGACTGTGCAGCTAAGCGTATGGTGTTAAAGACTGCTGAGGGTGAGGAGGTTATGATGATAGGTGAGCGAAGGGATTATTTGTCCAATATGGTGTAGGCATTGAGAGCCGAGAAGTGGATTCGTAAGGGCTATGAGGCGTATTTGGCATTTGTAAGTCAGTCGGAGACTGAGGGCATGACAGTGGATAAAGTTAGAACCGTTAAGGAGTTCCAAGATGTTTTTTCAGAGGAGCTTCCGGGATTGCCTCCGAACCAAGAAGTCGAGTTTGGAATTGACTTGTTGCCTGGAATAGCACCAGTGTCCATTGCACCATACAGGATGGCACCGAAGGAGTTAGTGGAGCTGAAAGCACAGATTCAAGAGTTGTTGGATAGAGGCTTTATTAGGTCGAGTGTGTCACCGTGGGGAGCACCAGTATTGTTTGTGAGAAAGAAGGATAGGACGATGCGGATGTGCATCGATTATCGGTAGTTGAACAAACTAACGATTAAGAATAAGTACCCTTTTCCAAGAATCGACGACTTGTTTGACCAACTTAGAGGAGCTTCGGTATTCTCCAAGATTGATCTTCGATCTGGATATCATCAATTAAGGGTCAAAGAGGTAGATATTCATAAGACGGCATTCAGGACTCGGTATGGTCATTACGAGTTTTTGGTTATGCCATTTGGTTTGACGAACGCTCCTGCAGCATTTATGAATCTGATTAATCGGGTATTCCAACCATTTTTGGATCGATTCGTAGTTGTTTTTATTGACGATATTTTGGTATATTCTAAAATCGAGGAGAAGCATGATGAGCATCTCTGCATTGTGCTGCAAGTGTTGAGGGAGAAGGAACTTTATGCGAAATTTAGTAAGTGTGAATTCTGGTTGAGGGAGGTAACCTTCTTAGGTCATGTTGTCTCTGTTGAGGGGATCAAGGTGGACCCTCAAAAGATTGAAGCGATTCTGGAGTGGAAGCCACCTAGGTCGGTGTCAGAAATTCAGAGTTTCTTGGGTTTGGCAGGGTACTACAGAAGGTTTGCGGAAGGTTTTTCTGTGTTGGCAGCACCTTTGACAAAGCTTATAAGGAAAGGAGCACCATTTGTTTGGACTGGGAAGCAACAGGAAGCTTTTGAGAAGTTGAAGGAAGTTCTAACCGAGGCACCTGTATTAATTTAGTCGGAGTCTGGGAAGGATTTTACCGTCTATAGTGACGTATCACATGTAGGTTTGGGCTGCGTGTTGATGCAAGAGGGTAAGGTGGTTGCTTATGCATCGCGACAGCTTAAGCCTCACAAAGTAAACTATCCTACTCACGACCTAGAATTGGCAGCAGTAATCTTTGCACTAAAGATTTGGAGACATTACCTGTATGGAGAAAGGTGTGTCATATTCACAGATCATAAGAGTCTTAAGTACTTGCTGACTCAGAAGGAGCTGAACCTTAGGCAACGGAGATGGATAGAGTTACTTAAGGATTATGACTATTTAATTGAGTATCACCCAGGCAAGGCTAATGTGGTAGCCGAGGCTCTAAGCCGTAGGGTTGTATCTGATCTGAGGGCAATGTTTGCTCGTTTGAGTTTGTATGATGATGGTAGTCTGTTGGCTGAGTTGCAAGTAAGGCCAGCTTGGGTGGATTAGATTAAGGAAAAGCAGTTGAAGGATGAGTCTTTAGTTTCTCAATTTCAACAAGTTAAGAAAGGGAAAACTTCTGAGTTTGGGTTGAATAGTGAAGGAGTTCTGTGTTTCCGAGGAAAAGTTTGCATTCCGAAGGACTTTGACTTAAGGCAGTCAATACTGAAAGAAGCTCATGAAGGACTTTGTGCTATGCATCCTGGAGGGAATAAGTTGTATCACGACTTGCGAGAATTGTATTGGTGGCCTGGGCTTAAACGAGAAGTAACGGAGTTTGTGGGGAAATGTCTGACATGCCGCAAAGAAGTGAAAGTGAGCATCGGCTACCTTCAGGACTTCTGACCGGTGAAGATACCACTTCGGAAGTGGGAGAGGGTAACCATGAACTTTGTGAGTGGGCTACCCTTGACACCGACGAAGAAGGACTCGATTTGGGTACTTGTGGATAGGTTGACCAAATTTGCTCATTTCATACCTGTCTGCACTGATTATTCACTACAAAAGTTAGCCGAATTGTACGTGGCAGAGATTGTGCGACTTCATGGAGTGCCAGTATCGATTATTTCTGATCGAGATCCTAGGTTCACATCTCGGTTCTGGCAAAGGTTGCATGAGGCATTGGGAATGCGGCTGAACTTTAGCACGGCTTTTCATCCTCAGACGGATGGTCAGTCGGAAAGGGTTATTCAGATTTTGGAAGACATGTTGAGGGGATGCGTTATCGACTTTCGAGGTAGTTGGGAGGATTACTTACTATTGGCAGAGTTTGCGTACAACAACAGTTACCAGGCAAGTATCCGAATGGCACCCTATGAAGCGTTGTATAGATGTAGGTGTCGTACACCTAGTTGTTGGACTGAACTGGGAGAACGACAGGTTCTTGGACCTGAGTTGGTAGCGAATACCGAAGGTAAGGTCAGAATAATAAGAGATTGGTTAAAGGAAGCATCTGATAGGCAAAAGTCGTATGCAGATTTGAAACACAAGGAGATTGAGTACTCAGTGGGTGAGATGGTCTTCTTAAAGGTTTCACCTTGGAAGAAGATATTAAGGTTTGGTAAGAGGGGCAAGTTGAGTCTGCGGTTCATCGGGCCTTATCGGGTTCTTAAGCGAGTGGGTCCTGTGGCTTACCAATTGGAATTACCTCTGGAATTAGACAGGATTCACGATGTTTTCCACGTCTCCATGTTAAGGCGATATTGTTCTGACCCTACTCATGTCGTGCCGGTTGCAGAGATTGAAGTGCGGCCTGATTTGACTTTCGAAGAAGAGCCTGTACAGATACTGGATCGTGATGTTAAGTGTAATGCCCTGTACCCGAGATCGTAGCTGGAATCGAATACGAGGTGTTAACAAACTTAATTCATTACTTAAACAGCTCAAACAATTTATTTTTAAAATTTCTAGTCAAACTAGCAATCTGCGTCATAGTCGCTTAAAAATTCATATCTCGAGTTACGAAACTCAAAATCAAATTTCGTAAATTTTCCCTAAAACTAGACTCATATATCTAATTACTAATTTTTTTCTAGAATTTTTGGCTAGTCAAATTAATACATTTTATTAGTTAAAGTCTCCCCTATTTCATGGTTTGACTGCTCTAACCTCTGTGTATTACGAATCAGATATCTCTCTGTACAGAATCTAAATGACTATGAAGTTTGTTTCTATTAAAAATAGACTCAATAAAAAATCTGTACATATAAATTATGACTTCTAATTATTTTTATACAATTTATGGTGAATTTCCAAATTCAAAAAAGGGGATCCAGAAATCGCTCTGGCCCTATTTCACAAAAATTTAAACATCTCATAAAATATAACTCATATACCTATTGCGTTTCTTCCATATGAAAATAGACTCATAATTCTTCAATTCCATGTTTTATTCATCATCTAATTATATCTCTACTATTTTTTAATGATTTTTCAAATTCACGTCACTACTGCTATCTGAATCTATTTTATGGTAAATTTTACATATTTCATGGTTTCCATGGATTAACTAGCAATTTGACATACATAACACCAAATATGATCATAATTAGCCATTCCGATGGCTAATCACTACCAAGAATTTTTATACTACTCAATAACCATATCATAATACCATATATACAAAATGATTATAATGCTATACATGCCATACTCAAAATATACAAGCCATTATGCCAAGATGGTATACGGATAGTGTGAGCGTGCCTCCGACCGTTCCCGATTTCCGAGCTGGCTTGTCAACACTACAAGGAATGAAAAGGAGGGAGTAAGCATAAATGCTTAGTAAGTTCACATGCAAATAGCAAGTAACATAACCATATAAGCAAACATAAAACATCATTTGCATAATCATCACCAAGACATTCATATCATATTTTCATTTATCATCTTACCATATTGTTGTTATATCGATTTTTCAACCCGAGGGTTAAGTACATACCTGTTCAAAGTATCCATTTCACAACACTTACCAATACGTCCCTTTCATCTTGAGTATTCCTCCATTTGAGTAGAACTTTACCCGTTGAACACATCGGAATATAACTCGGATACATGGATAGTTTGCACATAAGTGCTACATATGTAATCAATCAATCATGTAACCCGCCCCTAAGAGAACTCTGACTCAACTCAACGAGCTCGGGCGTTCGTATCCATAAGTGAACTCGGACTCAACTCAACGAGCTCGGATGCCTAGTTACATCTCACGAAATCGGACTCAACTCAACGAGTTCGGACATTCGCATCCATAAGTGAACTCGGACTCAACTCAACGAGTTCGGATGCTCAACCATCCTAGTGACATGTCACTTGTATCCTAATCTATTCCTAAGGTTCAATCGGGATTTTCCTCGAACACATATCCTTGCCGTCTTCCGTAGAATACCGAAACCAATACTCGGTAACAATTTATATTTAACAAGTAGCTCACATAATTTACATTTTATTCAAAAATAACCACAAAGCATATATTTCATGATAAAAATCAGCATAGCATATAATTAACATCAATAACTTAAAAATAACAATTATGCTACATTATTTACACATGAACTTACCTAGTATGCGATAATGGCTACTTTTACCATTTCGTCCACAACTTGGTATTTTACCCATTTTAGCCCGAATTTCAGTTTTCCTTGCTCTATCATTTAAAATATAGTCTAATTAGGACTCACATTATTCAAATTGACCCAAACTCATATTTTGGAAAAATTACAATTTTGCCCCTAAACTTTTGCATATTTACACTTTTGCCCCAAAGCTCGTAAATTAAAATTCAGCCTATTTTATTATGTTTTATGACATTCTGATCATTTTTCCCTTCTATGGCAACATCAAATTCTCACTCTAACATGTACTTATGACTATTAGGTATTTTTACCGATTAAGCCCTTTTGCTCGTTTTCACTTAAAACCGAGTAGCACAAGTTGTCTAACATAATTTAAAACCTCATATTCTATCATAAAACAACAAAATACACAAATTTCACCTATGGGTATTTTCCAAATATAAACCCTAGGTTAAATTATTGCTAGCATAAGTTAAATCGAGCTACCGGGACTCTAAAAACGTAAAGAACTTGAAAAACGGGGTTAGAATGGACTTACAATCGAGCTTGGAAGCTTGAAAAACCCTAGTCATGGTTTCTCCTTGCTATATTCGGCCATGGTGAGGAAGATGAGCAAAATTAGCTTTTAATTTTGTATTTTAATTCATTTTACCCCTAAATGACCAAAATGCCCTTACTACTAAACTTTCCAAAAATTCCATCCATGTCCAATTTTTGTCCATAAACTTAGAAATTGGTAAAATTGCTATTTAAGACCTCCTAATTAATATTTCAAAACAATTTCATACTAGAAACTTCTAGAATGCAAGTTTTGCAAATTATTCGATTTAGTCCCTAATTTCAATTTAAGCACTTTAGGCATAGGATTTCAATACGAAATTTTCACACAATCATGCAATCATATCATAAACATCAAAATAATTATAAAATAATTATTTCTATCTCGGATTTTGTGGTCACAAAACCACTATTCTGACTATGCCCAAAATTAGGATATTACATTAAGGTTCTAAGAAGGAAGTCCGTTCCCTTGGTAAAAGTGCTTTGGAGAAATCATGGCAGAGAGGAAGCTACTTGGGAGCCAGAAGAGGTGATGCAACAACAATACCCTCATCTGTTTGGATCAGGTAAATTTCGAGGACAAAATTTCTTTAAGGAGGGTAGAGTTGTAATGCCCTAATTTTTTGGGATTTCTGTGATTTCCAATGAATTTTAGAAATACTGTGTTTTGACTATCTGATGTGGGTCTGAGTATGTTAGTGGCCTTTAAAAGGCCCAAGAGTAAAGTTAATTCGAGGCAATTTTTTTGAAAATTTTAATTTTGGAGAGAGAGGGTTCTGGCGTTATGGGCTTTTAAGATTGAGGTGGTAAAATGGGACACAGAAAGACCTGTGGTAAAGTGGCATGTGAGGCCACCTAGGTGTTTGGGGAGTGACGTGTGGATGTTTAGGGGGGAGCTAGAGTTCAAGTCACAAGGTAAGCGTGTTGTTACTTTTATTTTTGTGTGCATGTGCCGGGCATGTGATAGAGCTTAAGTGGAAGTTCGGCTAGGCTTTAGGAAGGTTGGGCCGTGGGTCTGAATGGCCATTAAGGCAAGCTTTATTTTCTTTTTGTTTTGCCGAATTAGGGTTAGCCACCTAGAGGCTTCACTTTCATTCTATTCTCTTATCAGTGTCGCAAAAAGCCAAAAACGCAAGTTAGATCTCCTGAGTGCCGAAACATTCCTACCATCCTACTCATCTCCTCTTTCATTCTCATTCTTTTCAAAACCTCTATAGCCGATTGCCATAAAAGCCGAAATCCCGAAAGTTGTTTCTTGTGCCGATTTCTTCTAGCCAAAATCCTTCTATTTTCTTCATCTCTTTTGGTCGATTTTCACATCCTCTAAACCCCAACCCCTGTCGGCAATATCTCTGCAAAACCACTATACTAAATCATCTTCCTTTTTACAGTACAAAAGCCAAATCTTTAGATCTCTAAGGTTCGATTTCTACTAGTGCTTAAGGGCTAGCTCTGCATCAGATCTGAGTGGAAACTGAAGTGGAATCGTTTTGGTTGAAAGAACCAGTGGTAGGTACTCAGATCTATTCTTTATTTCAGGATTTAGAAAAGCCAAAATCCTTAAAGGCATAGGGAGGCTGTCGATTGGAGCTTAAGGCTCTAAGGGTTGTAACAATTCATTTGTTTGGTGTAGTGATCTAGAGGCTGCTGATCGAAGGCTTGGACAAGTGGAACGACTAGATCTAAATCTAGTCACTAGTTTTGGCAAAGGTAGGATCTCAAGGGCTATACGTATTGATGGCCGATTATGGTAAGCAAGTTTATGATGGTTGCCATTGTATTTTGGATCTGATATGTCTAGTGACTGATTGTAGGATATCGTGGGAGATTTCGGTAGCAGTTGTCGCAAATCAAGTGTGTAAACGACACCCACTCTTAGACTAGATCGGCAAAAGTCGAAAAGCCGAAATGTCAAAAAGCCGGCATTTTGTGAACTTGCGAGTGTGTGAGCACTCATGAGATAGTTTGTTTATTAATCCTGGTAATCTCAAGCAGTAAGATTGCAGAGTGCGCAATTTCGTGTACTTCGGTATATTTGGGCTTAATGGGCCGAAAACGGGTTAATGGGCTAACGGGCCCAATTCGATAAAAACACTGGGTAAGTGTTTCTGTTAAAACGTTGATGGTGGTAATATACATGAAAACTCTAAAATAGTAAATCACTAAATACCCTTAAGTATGAAAATTACCATTATATCCCTAGGTGCAAAATGACCGTTACCCCTAGGGTTGATTTTGACCGAATTGCATGATATTCTAATTCTGTTTGCGATATGCCATGACATGTATATTTGTTGCATGGGATAAGGGTTATTTTGATGGAGGAAGCGTTCTGGTGGCTTTGCCACAATTATCTGTTTCTGGTGGCACTGCCATAAATATCTGTTTTGGTGGCTCTGCCACAATATCTGTATCTGGTGACTCTGTCACAATATCTGTTCTGGCAGCCATGCTGTAAATTTTGTGGTGTGTAGCAAATGGGTGGGTCGAGTTGTCTCCCCACATGGTGTAAGGTTGGTACGGGGGTGTATACGGATGGGTATGGGTTGAGTTTTCTACATACATGATATTTCTGTTCTGTATCTGTTATGGGCCTATAGGCTTCATTCTGAATTTTGTATAGGGCTAAGGCCCAACTTAATCTGTTTTTGTGGTTTGTACTGATCTGGACTATGGTTGGGTTATTTTACACACTGAGTTTTCCAAACTCACCCCTTAATTTTATCCATGCAGGTAACCCCAACCATAGTGGACTTGGAGCTGTGAGGGATTCGGAGTGGCCACATGTTTTGCATGCTCGGTTTTCTTCTTATGACTTGATTAGTTATTATTTACCTTAATTATTTTGAGTTTATGTTGTAATAAGGCCGCTTAAATTATTTTTAATTGCTTTAGTATGATTGTTAGCTTAGGCGTGATATTGTTTTAAATGTTTGAAATCGAATAGCTCTAGGGCACGTTTTGAAAAAGAAAGATGAAAAGAAATGACCTGATTTCAAAATATCACAAATCAAGACAAAGCTTCCTAAACGAAAACATTCTCAAAATTAATAAGTGTTTTCAAATGATTTAAAACGAAATGGTTTTCCTGAACAACCACTCAGTTAAAGTGTGGCAATGGTTGTGTGCATGTCTAGGAGTGGATCCGTGGAGAGCTTGGTACTTAAGCAGTCTAATAGACTCACCTCCTCTTTTACTGGCATCCTACCTGGTGCACAACTTCTATTCACTTAAAGCTATAACGAAGATACTCTTAAAACACTAAGAAAGATTTTTGATAAAACATGACTTTTACAATGACGCTTTAGTGTGACACGCCGGATTCGGCCGTAACGTCTGGGATGGGTTTGGGGTGTTACACTTAGACTATTTTGGGTTGTCCTTTACTTGGCCAGTTCGGTTTACTCGGTTCGGTTCAATCGGACCACTTTTTCATAATTAATTAATCATAATTTATTAACCCAAATTAAATTGGATATAAATTAAAATTAATTATATTATGAATAAATACATATAATTTTGGACCGTCTTAGGCTGAAATTTAATTTGCCTCGATAATTCAAATTGCTTCTTGGTTTCGTGCTTCTAGTAGTGTCTATTGAGCCATTTTTCACCTTTTGTGCAAATCTGTCGAAAATAACCAAAATTCATAAAAAATAATTATGAAATTAACTAAAATTTAACATGTTCATATTTTAATTGCACTTTAATTATTTTATAAAAAATAAGTATTTTTCAACAAGAATTTAAACGAATTCGCATGAATTTAAGTTGAAAAGGGTATGAAAAAGTGTGTAAATTTTTGTGTTTCCAATTCCCATCTTTTATGTCCCTTGTTCCATGTTCTCTTTTAGTCTGACTATAACCCGCCCATCCTATACTTATCTTCAGTACACTTACTAGTTCTTATCCACCCATGAAGGGCTGAGCCAAATCTAATGTAGCATGTTTACAAAGGCTATCCCACAACACCCTTCATCTGTAGGATCGGCTGAACCAAAGTTCTGATAACACTAAATTTGTAACACCCTTTACTCGACTGATCCGCTCGGCCTGGGTATTAGGTGCTACATTAACCCGCTTGACTTAACCAAGTTCTATTTTGGTTTAATTACAAACATTTATACAACTTATACTATACTCGAATTAAGAACTTGAAGAATTTGGTCCATCAGCTATCTACAAATTTCTTTCTTTGAAAAAGGCTCCATAACATAAAATAACACTTACCTTTAAGGCGGAGCCTGTACGGATATCCCTTTGTAAACATGTACAATTTCGTGTTTCGCCTTGCTTCCCTCGAAGCCTGGTTTAGTCTTTCTCAACTTTTGAATCTTTAACTAACCTGCATATGAGCAAAAACTTATAAGTTCAAGCGATCTTAGTGAGATCCCTATATAGAATTTAAGAAAAATGTAAGGCGTTTAACTTAGAATTTAACTCCTTGGTAACTATGTTCACTACTTTTGGTGGGCGACGCTTTGGTGACTACCCAAGCGTTTACTATCTCTGCGTTCTTTGTTACTGCTTTGGAGTACTAGGGCTCACTAGCAACGTCAAGACCTTTGCTCTATCAAAATTTTTACAAAGAAGGCCTCTTAAAATATGTAGTTCTTACCTTGGGAGCTTAACAAAATCATCGCGATTCTCCTTGGCTAAACCTATCCTCTGCCTTCCACTATCCTTTGGCGGACTTTGCTGGCCAGCCAACCTTGTAATATCCCGAATTAGGGTCTAATCGGAATAGTAGTTTCGTGACCACAAATTCGAGATAGAAATAATTATTTTATAATTATTTTGAGGTTTATGATATGATTGCATGATTGTGTGAAAATTTTGTGAAGAAATTCTATGCATAAAATGCTTAATTTGAAGTTAGGGACTAAATCGAATAAGTTGCAAAACTTGCATTCTAGAAGTTTTTAGTATGAAATTGCTTTGAAATATTAATTAGGAGGTATTAAATAGCAATTTGACCAATTTCTAAAATTTTGGACAAAAATGGGCTTGTACATGAAAATTTTCAAAGAAAGGTATTAAGGGCATTTTGGTCATTTGGATATTAAATGAAATAAAATGGGAAAAATAACACAAAATAGTCATCTTCCCCATTTAGTTGCTGCCGAAACTTCACTCTCACCATTGCTAGGGTTTCTTCAACTTTCAAGCTTCATAGTAAGTGATTTTAAGCCCCGTTTTTAATGATTTTTACGTTTTTGAGATCCCGATAACTCGATAAAGCTTATGTTAGCAATAATTTAACCTAGGGTTTATATTTGGAAAAATACCCATAGGTGAAATTTGTGTATTTTGATGTTTTATGATAGAATATGAAGTTTTAAATTATGTTAGACAACTTGTACTACTCGATTTTAAGCAAAAATGAGTAAAAGGGCTTAATCGGTAAAAATACCTAATAGTCACAAGTACATGTTAGAGTGAGAATTTGATGTTTCCATAGAAGAGAAAAGTGATCAGCATGTTATAAAACATAAGAATAAGGAATAAAATTTAATCCCGAGCCTAGGGGAAAAAGTGTAAATATGCAAAAGTTTAAGGGTAAAATTGTAATTTTTCCAAAATTTGAATTAAGGATTAATTTGATAATGTGAGTATTAAATAAGCTAAATGTGTTATTTTAGATCAAGAAAGACGTGGAATCGACCCCAATCGAGGAAAAGAAAAGATTGTGGACTAAATTGCAAAATCTTTATATTTTGGTACCAAGGTAAGTTCATGTGTAAATAATATAGCATAATTGTTATTATTAAGTCATTGATGTCAATTATGTGATATGCTGATTTTTATCATGAAATATATGCTTTGTGGTTATTTTCGAATAAAATGCAAATTATGTGAGCTATTTGTTAAATATAAATTGTTACCGAGTTTTGGTTTCGGCATTCTACGGAAGACGGCAAGGATATGTGTTCGAGGAAAATCCCGTTTGAACCTTAGGAATAGATTAGGATACAAGTGACATGTCACTAGGATGGTTGAGCATCCGAACTCGTTGAGTTGAGTCCGAGTTCACTTATGGATGCAAATGTTCGAACTCGTTGAGTTGAGTCCGAGTTCGTGAGATGTAACTAGGCATCCGAGCTCGTTGAGTTGAGTCTGAGTTCACTTATGGATGCGAACGCCCGAGCTCGTTGAGTTGAGTCCGAGTTCGCTTATGGGCGGGTTACATGATTGCTTGATTGCAAATGTGGCACTTATGTGCAAGTTATCCATGTATCCGAATTATATTCCGATGAGTTCAACGGGTTAAGTTCTACTCAAATGGAGGAATACTTGAGATGAAAAGAGACGTATTGGTAAGTGATGTGAAATGGATACTTCGGACAGGTATGTACTTAACCCTCGGGTTGAGTATTGATACAATAACGATAAGGTAGTAAAATGATGAATGATGATTAGAAATGAGATTTATGTTTTGGTGATACCATGCTAATGTTGTTTGGTATGATTGCTTTGTTATGTTACTTATTATTTGCATATGAACTTACTAAGCATTTATGCTTACTCCCTCCTTCTTACTCATTGTAGTTTTGGACAAGCCAGCTCAGGAGTCGGGATAGGTCGAAGGCTCAGTCACACTATCCAGAAGACTTTTTGGTAAATGGCTTGTAAATTTAAGTATGGCATGTATAGCAATATACCTATGTTGTGTAAATGATCTTATGATATGGTGATGGAATGGTTGAGAAAATGTTTGATAATGATAAGTTATGGAAATGGTTAGTTTAGATTAATGGTTAGTTTAGATTATGTTTGATGTTATGGAAAGTTATTAAGATACTTAGTGCATGAAAACTCATAAAAAAGGATGAAATTTGCCATAAACAGAATATTGCAGCAACACTGACGTGAGTTTGAAAATTTACTAAAAATCATAAAAATTGAATTTGGTGATGGATTAAATATCAAATTGAATCTTATTATGTCTAGTTTCACATAAAACAAACTAAACAGGTAAAGAAATTATATGTTAGAACATATTTGAATTTTAGTGAAACAGGGTCAGAGTGATTTCTGGATCCCCTGTTCCAACTTTAGAAATTCACCATAAACTTTAAAGATATAATTAGGTGGTGTATTTTATATCCTCAGAATCCTTATTTAGTATAGTTTCAGGAGAAACAAACTTCATAATCATATGAATTTTTTACAGAGAGAAATATGGTTCGTAGTAAACAGAGGTCAGTTCAGTCAAGTCCTGAAACAGGGGTAACTTTAACTAATAAACTGTACTAATTGGCCCAACCAAAAATTCTAGAAAAAAATTAGTAGATAGGTATATGAGTCTAGATTCAGGAAAAATTTACGGATCTTGATTTCGAGTTTCGTAACTCGAGATATGATTTTTCTTGTGAATGTGACGCAAGTAGCTTGAAAGCTGTGAATGTAGAAATAAATAATCCAATGTTCTAAAAATGTTAAATTAAGCTTAGTAACACCTCATACTCGACTCCGGTGATGGTCTCGGGTGTGGGGGCGTTACAAACTTGGGCATACACTTCTTTTCAATCAGATTCGGTTCAACCTATTAAATCCTTTGGCTAATCTTCTTCCATTATCTTAATGATTGCGTACTTAGACAGACTTAACCATGTCTATTAACCTTGCATGGGATCCGTAGCTTCCCTATGGACTAGTATATGCATATACTATAAGTACCCTTTCACCTTTATCGAATGAGCCTCTCTTTCCTTTTACCCTATTCGAGATGATGCATAACCTTGGCATTTCTCATTGTCTTGGTGGTCAGTATCTTTGCACACACCAACTCATTTCTCATTATGACTTATCGCTATAGTGACATCACGGATGCTACACTCACCCTGAACATCCTTAATGAACCACAGACCTTCCAATCATGATCCTCATGTCTTTACAACTTGGTGTCTACCTCATTTGGCAGTTCCAGTAGACTATATCATTTTTACTATCCCAACAGACTATCTATGGTGCCATAGCGTCTTCTAGTTATGGCCTTACATAATGTACCCCATGTTTACTGTTCTGATGGATTATCCCATGTTTACTGTCCTAGAGGGCTATCCCGTGTTTACTTTCCTAGAGGACTATCCTGTGTTTACTGTCCTGGTAGACTATCTATAATGTCATAGCGTCTTCCAGTTATGGTCTTACACAATGTACCTCATGTTTACTGTCCTGACAGACTACCAAAGGATGCCGTTAAGCCATGGTCTTAGTGCTATTTATCATTATGGCATGCTTTCATATGATGCCATAGATTCTTTCAGCTTTGGTCATACTCATTTTTATTTTCAAATTATCTTATGATGCCATAACATATTTCTGCTATGGTTTTACTCATTTTAGGAGTATAGCCTCTAATTAGTCCCATAGCCTAGCCATGATATTTCTTATTTACTTTTCCTATTGCATTCCATCCATTCCTCCATTCGTCGTCGTAACCTTAATGCTCGAACTGTAACCTCCTAAACATGGCCTAGACGTTATGATCGAATCTTGAAGATCACATTGGCCATGATGGCATAGAAAATGTTTAACTATTTTCTTTAAAAAATTGTTATCACTTTTATTTAAAACTTGTGTGTTTATTTTCTTGATAAACTCTAAGATAATTCCAAAAATCAAGAAACTTTGACAAGTCCAATTTTTAGCATTTGAAATAATTATTTTAATTTGAAAATGTCACAGTAGCAAAATTTACAAAAATCATATTGGTTGGTTCAAAATCATTATTTGATACAATTCATCTGATAACTGAATAAAATAGATTTATGTTTAGTGTTGCGTCTGAATATGATATGTGATTTGTGCAAGTATACATGTCGAATCAAGTAATAAAGTAATGAGTGAGTATCATTCCCATGAGGATCAGATTGAGGCAAAAAAGTGGTCAAGTTATTGTAATAGGGTTAATGTTATGGCAAGACTAACGAATAAGATGCTATGGTAAACTAAGGTAACTATGCAGTGATAATTCAAAGGAATGATGATGTATGCAATAGATGGAATTGATGAATAATTGGAAATGCTATGGAGAAAGTGAGAGCAAAAAGGTAATGGTAATAACGTGAGTGATTGTCCGAATAGAATGTAAACAAAGAAATAAGCAACTAAATATGACGTGATAAAAATACTATGACAAAGAATAATGGTAGAGTGATGTTGATTCAAAAGGTCAAGATTACCCAGAATAAACTATTATTGTGAATAATGCCTTGGCAAAATCATATCTACTTTACTGCACAAAAGAGTTCTAAAATGACCTGCCTCCCGCGAGAGCAAAACCTCAAGTTACCTTGCTCATGTCTATAGGCTTTTTAGATATCTTGCATGGGTTCTTTCTGTATGATCATAACTCTATATCTAGAGTCGACTACAAGTGTCTATCAAATACTTGTTCATTTCATTTAATTTTAATCCAACCAATCCAACCCTTTTAAAATTAGAATCGGTTTATAATAATGCGAACAATCTTCTATGCCTAGAGATCGTTTGTATTTTAATTAAGAAATAAGAACAATCAAATGAAATAGGAAAATAAATTAGATATATGCTGCATCTATAAAAACAGTTTAATGTTTCATCGAAAGTAATCCCAACCCTATGGGATTTAGCTCATGGGATAGGAAATAAAATTCCAAACCAACATATTATCCGACATTGTGTTCAACTACTTCAATTTAATCTTTCGAAGGAACAAGAATGGAAATAACGGAAGAACTTTGGGAAATAGCTTTCGCTTGCCCAATCCCCAATTCGGCAACACAGCGTCCTGTGATGGCTAAGAATGACTACCTTTGACTTCATTTCCTTTGTGCAGCCGAACCCTTATTCACGCCTAAGGATCTCTCCCCCTTTGTTTGCTATTTTGTGAGGTCCCCTTCAGTGGCTTTTATAGATAGATTAGGCTAGGATTGGCTAACAACTCATGATTATCTTCTCCTCTTTTAGAAGGTTTATTTTGTACAAGTTTGAATTTGAATGGGGACTTTTGCATGAAAAATGTTGACTTGGTCTTCCCGGCATTGCCATGGCATCCGTCCTGGAAAACTGTCAGCACTTTTTCCTAACAAAACTTCACTCCTTTATTTCCTCGTTCCAAAACTTGTTCCTGCCACAAAAAGTGATTAAAAGCACCTAATTCCAATACAGTCCAAGTCCTAATGCGATATTAAAAAAAATGCTAACTAAAATATTCTAAAATGCAACAAAATGTACTTAAGTACAAGCGATTAGCTAGGTCTAAAAGCATGAAATATAACTCTTTTCAAGAGCTATCCCACCCCCAAACCTGAGTTATTACTTGTCCTCAAGCAAAATACACCTAAATGCTTGAATGCACCCATTTTGCCTTGGCAAAAAAAAAAACCTTCTTGTATTGCCTAGATATTTGAAAAACAATTTATACCTCCGTTCTCAGCAATATTCTCTTTTCCTAAAATTGATTCGAATGTTAAAGGTTTGTACAGCAAAGATAGTACAAAAATTTCTCCCTAAAACAAAAATTTCCTAAGTACCCATGCATTCTTTCTTTCGTCTTATAGAAAAATATCTTTTTGTTTGCTTAGTTCATTTGTTACCTAAACATAAGTCACTTGCTTTAATCCCATATCAAAATATATTTCATATATTTATTCTCCTTTTTTCTTTTCTTTCTTTTTTTAATGGAAACCATAAGAGGGGATTTAGTTATGTTAGAAATTTTTTTTTGACTTGACAATCACGATAGAGCATACAACAAATTACCGAGTACCTCGTCATGTCACAATTTAAACCAAAAGTCATTCATGAAGATAAGACCTTTAACTAAAAAGATAGATGGAGCATACAACTACCTCCTTAGCTACTCAGTCCTTTGCTACAGTGGAATGCCCATAAAATTATATCACACACTCTTACTTAGATCTTACTTTCTAATCAACAGCACGATGGAGCAAACAAAGTGATGCTGACCTACTCAGCAACTTTAAGCATTGGAGTGCATACTTATTTAAACAAAATGCCATAGCAATTTAACTAATGTTTGTGTAACGCCCCCACGCCCGAGACCGTCACCGGAGTCGAGTATGAGGTGTTACTAAACTTAATTTAACATTTTAAGAGCTTTAGATTATTTGTTTCTACATTCACAGCTTTTTAGCTACTTGCGTTATAGTCACAAGAAAAATCATATCTCGAGTTTCGAAACTCGAAATCAATATCCGTAAATTTTCCCTGAATCTAGACTCATATGCCTATCTACTAATTTTTTTCTAGAATTTTTGGTTGGGCCAATTAGTACAGTTTATTAGTTAAAGTTACCCCTGTTTCAGGGCTTGACTAGTCTGACCTCTGTTCACTACAAACCACTTTTATCTCTGTATAAAATTCATATGAATATGAGGTTTATTTATACTGAAACTAGACTCAATAAGGATTCTGAGGATATAAAATAAGCCACCTAATTATATCTGTACAATTTATGGTGAATTTATAAAGTTGGAACAGGGGATTCAGAAACTGCTCTGACCCTGTTTCACTAAAATTCAAATATCTTCTAACATATAATTATTTTACCAGTTTAGTTTGTTTCATGTGAAACTAGACATAATAAGCTTCAATTTTATATTTAATCCATCACCAAATTAAATTTCTATGATTTTTAGTAAATTTTCAAACTCACATCAGTGTTGCTGTAATATTCTGTTTATGGCAAATTTCATCCTTTTTATGAATTTTCATGAACTAGGTAACTTATTAACTTTCCATAACATCAAACATATTCTAAACTAACCATTTCCATAATTTATCATTATCAAGCACTTCCTCAACCATTTCATCACCATACCATAAGATCATTTACACAAAATAAGTATTTTGCTATACATGCCATACTTAAATTTACAAGCCATTTTACCGAAAAGTTCTTAGGATAGTGTGGTGATCCTCCGACCAATCCCGACTCTCGAGCTGGCTTGTCCAAAACTACAATGAGTAAGAAAGAGGGAGTAAACATAAATGCTTAGTAAGTTCATATGCAAATAATAAGTAATATAACAAAGCAATCATACCAAACAACATTAGCATGGTATCACCAAAACATAAATCTCATTTCTAATCATCTTTCATCATTTTACTACCTTATCGTTATTGTATCAATACTCAACCCGAGAGTTAAGTACATACCTGTCCGAAGTATCCATTTCACATCACTTACCAATACGTCTCTTTTCATCTCAAGTATTCCTTCATTTGAGTAGAACTTTACCCGTTGAACTCATCGGAATATAATTCGAATACGTAGGAAGTTTGCACATAAGTGCCACATATGTAGCCAAGCTACCATGTAACCCGCCCATAAGCGAACTCGGACTCAACTCAACGAGCTCGGGCGTTCGCATCCATAATGAACTCGGACTCAACTCAACGAGCTCGGATGCCTAGTTACATCTCACGAACTCGGACTCAACTCAACGAGTTCGAACATTCGCATCCATAAGTGAACCCGGACTCAACTCAACGAGTTCGGATGCTCAACCATCCTAGTGACATGTCACTTGTATCCTAATCTATTCCTAAGGTTCAAACGGGATTTTCCTCGAACACATATCCTTGTCGTCTTTTCGTAGAATGCAGGAACCAATACTCGGTAACAATTATGTTTAACAAGTAATTCACATAATTTGCATTTTATTCAAATTAACCACAAAGCATATATTTCATGATAAAAATCAGCATATCACATAATTGACATCAATGACTTAAAAATAACAATTATGCTACATTATTTACACATGAACTTACCTTGGTACCAAAATACAAAGGTTTTGCAATTTAATCCACAATCTTTTCTTTTCCTCGATTGGGGTCGTTTCCACGTCTTTCTTGATCTAAAATAACACATTTAGCTTATTTAATACTCACATTATCAAATTAATCCTTAATTCAAATTTTGGCAAAATTACAATTTTACCCCTAAACTTTTGCATATTTACATTTTTGCCCCTAGGCTCGGGATTAAACTTTATTCCTTATTCTTATGTTTTACAACATGCTGATCACTTTTCCCTTCTATGGCAACATCAAATTCTCACTCTAACATGTACTTGTGACTATTAGGTATTTTTACCGATTAAGCCCCTTTACTCGTTTTTGCTTAAAATCGAGTAGTACAAGTTGTCTAACATAATTTAAAACATCATATTCTATCATAAAACATCAAAATACACAAATTTCACCTATGGGTATTTTTCCAAATATAAACCCTAGGTTAAATTATTGCTAACATAAGCTTTATCGAGTTATCGGGATCTCAAGAACATAAAAATCATTAAAAGCAGGGCTTGGAATCACTTACTATGAAGCTTGAAAGTTGAAGAAACCCTAGCTATGGAGACATGGAGCATTCGGCAGCAACTAATGGGGAAGATGACTATTTTGTGTCATTTTTCCCATTTTATTTCATTAATTATCCAAATGACCAAAATGCCCTTAATGCCTTTCTTTGAAAATTTTCATGTACAAGCCCATTTTTGTCCAAAATTTTAGAAATTGGTCAAATTGCTATTTAAGACCTCCTAATTAATATTTCAAAGCAATTTCATACTAAAAACTTCTAGAATTCAAGTTTTGCAACTTATTCGATTTAGCCCCTAACTTCAAATTAAGCATTTTATGCATGGAATTTCTTCACAAAATTTTCACACAATCATGCAATCATATCATAAACCTCAAAATAATTATAAAATAATTATTTCTATCTCGAATTTGTGGTCACGAAACCACTATTCCGATTAGGCCCTAATTCGGGATATTACAGTTTGTTTCCAAAAATCCCTAAAGGTATTAAAGGATACTTACTATATTTCTAAAAACAAAAAAATAGAGTATAGGACATCCCATTTTTAGAAATCAATTTCCAAGCAACTTAGCCTAAGCTAGCTTCACCCAATCGATTATTACCTGTTCTAGGTATATCAAAAAAATTTAATCTCATCATCAAACATCATAAAGAAAAATTGTACTTCTTATAGACAAAGCAATATTTCAATAGTTATTATGCCATGGCAAAATATCCTATATACCAAAATGAACATACTAAATACAAAATGCAACCTAGATGCACAATACACCCCCAAACCTAAGGGATCCATTGTCCTCAATGCATGTAAAGTCATGAACAATATATAACAAGTATGAATATGCACACAAGCGATAAAAAAAAATTTATGCAATGCATGAAAGAAAAACAAAAACAAAAACTTAACTTTCTTGAACTGGAATGTTGGCACTTCATTCAATTCTTTTTTGTAAACTTGTGAGCACTGACTTTGTATTGTATCTTCCTTTTCCATAGGTCAACTTCCTCACCTTATTTGTCAGTCTTTGTTAGTTCATTGATCAGTTGATCTATTGCTTGATCCTGTGTAGTCATAGAGATGGGTAAAGATGTCGGTTCAGGAGTTTTACCTTTTCCAGTGGCAGTAGCTGGTGTAGTGGCAGGGACATTTGTTTCTTCATTTCCTTCTTTTACATCCTTCTCTAGTTCGATAGAGGTTGGCTTTTCTAAATCTCTTCAGTAGTTTTTCCTTTATTTGTAGTAGCTTTTTCGGTCACAGAGTCAGTTCTGGAAACAAATGGAACAGGCTCTTCTTCGTACTCATTAGACGAGAGCAAAGTAGGTCGAAAAGTAGGAAATTTTGACGTGGGTCTCAAAAAAATTTTCTTGAAGGATCTTCTTAATGCCAAATCCCTATCTTTCACATATGACCTGTACCGAGCCTAGCATTCATTGCTATGTTCCAACTCTTCCATCATCTGGTATTGCTGCATCTCAAACAGAGACAACCTATGTTCTAACTGTTATAGATAAGTCAATATTTTCTGGACATGAGAGGCGGGAGATGTTGTTGTGGGAACACATATGGTAGGGGAAGCTTGATTTTGTTGGGATGTTACAGCAAACTCAGTTTCTCGTAGCTTGACAAAAAATGCTCATGTTATCCCACCCTTATTGGGGGTAACATTCTCAGCATCAACTAAAGGCACATTTGTCGTCTTACATAGGGTAGAAATAAGGGAAGGAAAATTCATACTCCCAACATTCTTATTAGCACACTTATGGACCACTTGGAAGATAATCTTCCCTACATTTATCATCTTCCTTGTAAAATAGAATGCAACAACAACATTCTTTCTTTTGAAACAATCGTGTTATGCGTAGGCAACATAAGAAGACTCCTGAAAATAGTGGTACCACACCTTCCCAATTGGTTTTAATACAAATCTTTCAACCATGTAACACTCTTGGCTTGAAATAATCCACTGCGTTCCTTCAACGCATTAATCCACCAATACTTTTACCAACCCCTCCGGTGTAATATTCGAATGTCTAACCTCTTTGATGCTGAACTAGGCATGAATATGGTTTTCACCGAATGGCATAGATTTACCCCTCACATAAATGAAAGGATAATATGGGAAATTTACATGAGCATAAAACTCTCGTACCACTTTACCCACAATAGCCCTTAGGTGTAGACAAAATCTGCTCCAGTTGTGCTTTTCTACAATTGAGGATACTGATTCATCGTACCTCATGTGGGGTTCATCCTTCAATAAAAATCCCTATTTAAAGCAAAATGGCTACTTTAGAATATTAGTTGAATACCTTGTGGCAGTAGCAACATTGAAGAATATCTTCGATTACAGGGCACAAGCATGCGAAAATTCTGTTGTTTTAGAAGTACTCTTTACACGAGCCAAGAAAAGAAAGTCAAGGAAACATAAAATAAAAATAATAGAGTATACATCAAAATGTAGAGAGGTTAAAGATGAGAAAACTGTAAAAATGTGAACTTTGTGAGAACTGGAAAACATGAACAGTTTGAAGAAAATAAAAAAGGATAATGATGACAATTTTTAGGGAATGGGAAACATGAGGAAGAAGGGTTACGATGTGAAGGAAAATTTAAAAATAGAAAAGACTTTTGGGGGGGAAATGAAATAACTGAGCCCTACATTGTGGGCTTCATACTTAGGGTTTCCCAATATTCACTAAATGCAACTGCCTAAAAATCTCTCCTTTGGAATTTTCTAATAGGTAAACTCTTTTATTAACACCTCATCATTCAATTTGTTGTGACATAACGTTTCTCTGTAATGTTGCGACAAACTGCTACTCTGTACACTGTAACAAATCCTACTTCTTTTATTCTGCTCTTGTTCATAATAATAATAATAAATATAAAATTGTATTAAAAATAAAGAGAAAAAAATAAAAATAGCAATGGGAAATAAAACGAAAAAACTACTTATTAATGAAAACAAAAAATTCAAACATCATGAAGGATAACACTTTGCTTGTCACACTTTTATAGAAGCACCCTAGTAATACTTCAAGCGTTGTCCATTAACCTTGAATGTAGCCTATTTTCTTAGGTCTTTAACAACAACAGCACCATGTGAATACACTTGAATTACTTCAAAAGGTTCTGATAACTTACAAGGAATTAATTTGAGCCTGGAATTGAACAATAATACTTGCTTTCCAGGTTCAGAATACCTTGGCAAAATTTTGGCATCATGTTATCGCTTGTTTTTTTTCTTCTACAAACGAGCATTCTCATATGCTTATGTTCGAACCTCTTCCATCTCATTCAATTCTAGCGATCTCTTGTTGCCAACGGCAGCCCAATCCATGTTCAGCTTCTTAATCGCCCAAAACGCTTTATGCTCAAGTTCAACAAGTAAATGACATGGCTTACTATAAAAAAATTTAAAAGATGACATCCCAAATGGAGTTTTAAATGCAGTTCAGTATGCCCATAGAGCTTCATCCAATCAAGTATGTAACAACCCAATTTTGAGGCTAGTTAGAACAGTGGTTTCGGGACCATAGATCTAACATAGAAAAAATTGTTTTTATTATATTTTTATGGTCTATAGTTTACGGAATGATTTTGTAAAAATTTTGTTCGAAAATTTTGACGTTTGGGCACTCAATTTAGTAAAAAGGACTAAATTGTAAAAAGTGCAAAACTTGAGTTCTATATGCTAGAGGTCTCCAATTGCTATGAGATTTTAAATTAGAGGTCCTTATATGATAGTAAGACCATTTTTAAGTTAGTGGACAAAAATGGACATGGTGAGATAAAATTTTAAAGTTTGGCAAAAAGGGCATTTTGGTCATTTGGTAAATAAAAGAATAAAAAGGGAAAATCATGTCAAAATTGTGTCCATTTTCTCCTACCTTGGCTGAAAATATCAAGCTCACCATAGCTAGAGTTTTTTCAACTTCCAAGCTTGATAGTAAGTGCATTCTAGCCCTATTTTTAATGTTCTTTACATTTTTTAAGTCCTCGTAACTTGATTTACCTATTTCTACCATTATTTTGAAGTAGGGTTCATGTTTAAAAATTTATCCATGTGTGACATGCATGTTTTTTGATGTTTGATGGTAGAAAATGAAAGTTTGATGTGTAATAAACAACTTTTACTAAGTGATTTTTCATGAAAATACCTAAAAAGGACCTATTTGTAAAAAAGATGTAAAATGGGTAGTAAAAATCTAATTTGATGAAAAATGTGGGCTGATTTGTGCATGTATATGGTTCGGCTAGGCTTGGTAACAAAGAAATTGAATACATTTCATTTTACGAGCCTAGGGACTAATTTGTAAAAGTATGAAACATTAGGGGTAAAAAGGTACTTTTGCCACAATGTCATGTTTGGAATAATTTGAGTAATGTGAATATTAAGTAAGCTAAATTTGCTATTATAGATCAAGAAAAACAAAGTTTGGACCTTGATCGGGGAAAAATAAGGTGTTTAACGATTAAATCCATTTCTCCTATTTTTTGTACCGAGGTAAGTTCGTATGTAAATAATGCATCATTATTTATGTTTTAATTGCTTTAATATCGTATGAATTGTAATTTACTCCTTGAATGAATTCAAGAAAGTTCGACAAGAGAGAAAGTTTCGATTCAACCTTAGGAATAGTTGGGATACAAATGTAATGACATTAGGGTTAGTTGAGATTACGTGTAAGACCATATCTGGGATATGGCATCGATATGAGATTTCGTGTAAGACCATAGCTGGGCTAATGGCATCGATATGAGATCCCATGTAAGACCATATTTGGGATATGACATTGGTATGATACTATGCGTGTGAGATATCCCGAGTATCCTTTAGTATTCAAAGTGGTTCAATGGGTAACTTATCGGTCATGTTAAAGTTATGAAAGATATGCTATGTTGTGGGAGGGAATGGCATGTTGCAAGTTGATATAGGTATGTACACAAAACTCATGCTTAATGAGCTCGATATGTGATGAACCCTCGTTGTGGTATGATTAAGTTATGATATTAAGGTTTTAATGACATCTATGCTAAGTTTGATCATGAAAGTTTACAATGATATTTATGGTAATTTACTTCATATAATTATATGTTAAAGTGTGTTTATGATGCCTATTATTTGCATAGGAACTTACTAAGCTTTAAAGCTTACTCCTTTTCTTTTTCCCTTGTCTTACAATGTCATCAAGCCAGCTCGGGGATCGAAGACGGTCAGAGATCCATTCACACTATCAAATTATTATTTTAGGTACTTATGATTATAGTATTTTGAGTATGGCATGTGTATGGGCTTGGTCATTTTGTTATGTGTCATAGTTGATTTGGCCAAAAGTGTTGGCTTATGTTATTTGATAATTCATTTTGTGAATGGCCATTGAAATTGGCCAATATTGGCTTAAGTATATATATACATATGATAATGCCCTTCATGAATGTGGATATTGCATGGTTTGAGATGATAAGTAGGATATGTTGTATGTGATAGAAAATAACATGTAACTGATGTGTGAATGACTTGGTTGTGGCTGATTTGGTTGTATAAATACACTTGGATTTGTGTTGGTTGTTGTTGTATAGGTTGGTGCAAGTAAGGGTGGCAAAATAGCTTGGTAAATAGCCTTATTTTTGTCCACTCGGGTAGACACATGGGCGAGTGTCTAGGCCGTGTGTGACATACGGCTTACCTTATGGGTGTATGATCTGGTCGTGTGTCCCTTGCATTTTTGAATTTTAGCTTCAAATTGGCCACACGGGCAAAGACAAAGTCATGTGTCTCAGTCGTGTGAAGGACACAGCCCAGGGACATGGGAGTGTGCACAGGGTAGGTGAAGTCTACACCTATTTTATGAAAAATTATGAAATTTAAATTGCCCACACAGCCAAAGCACACGGGCATTTCACTTGGCTGTGTGACCAGAATTTGTTCATGACGTCATAAACAAAGAGTTACACGGGTTAGGGACATGGCTATGTGTGACCACACGGCCTACCCGCACGGGCGTGTTCCAAGCCACACAGGCGTGTGACTCCTGTTTTGATTAAAAGTTTCTAAGTGTTGGGAAGTTTTCTAAAGTTTTCAGTTTAGTCCTAAACCACTTCCAATGTACATTTTGGGACTCGTAGGCTCGTTTAAGGGACGATATGAATGTTTTTTTAAAAGTTTTAGATTTGAGTGGAAATTTATGTCTCGATTTTGAATATTTGTTTGAGATTAAGTTCGGTAATGCCTCGGACCCTGTTCTGTCGTCAAATACGATTAAGGGGTGTTATATTTAGTGTTATTAGAGCTATGGTTTAGTCGATTCTCGAACTAGCATAACGTGTGTAAGAGTCTAGCTATACATGCCATAAATGAATTGTGATAGTGTGATGACTCCTGGAAATTGTAAATTATGTTTTCATATAGTAATGGATCCCAATTGAGCCGAGGCTGATAAAGTAAAAAGTAATGCGTCGGCTCCCGCTCAAAGGGCAGCGCCGTATGATAGTAGACCACCTATGGTTAGTCAAAGAGAAGGAGGCAGGGAAGCCTTTCTCCATATGATGAATGTGTGGTATACGAAATTTGTTCGAACAAATCCGAATGCCCAACCTCTTCCACCCCAACCCATTCCTCGACTGGTTCCTATAGCCCCACAAGGTATGGAATTTGTAAGAATGAATAAGCCTCCAATTGATATCCGAAAGCATGAGGCTGAAGATTTCTGAGCTAATGTGGATGATGACCCCGAGGGAGCCGAGTTTTGGCTTGAAAACTCCATCAGGGTATTTGACGAGTTATCCTGCACACCAAATGAGTGTTTAAAGTGTGCTATCTTGCTTCTGAGAGATTTAGTATACCATTTGTGGAATATAATTGTATCTGTAGTTCCGAGAGAAAGGATCACATGGGACTTCTTTTAAGAGGAGTTTTGGAAGAAGTATATTAGCCAACGGTTCATCGATCAGAAACATAAGGAATTTCTTGAGCTGAAACAAGGTCGTATGACCGTAATAGAGTATGAGCGAGAATTTGTCACGTTGAGTAAGTATGTTTGGGAGTGTGATTCTACAGAGACCATTATGTGCAAGAGATTTGAGTATGGATTGAATGAAGACATTCGTGTGCTAGTTGGGATCTTAGAGCTGAAAGAGTTTGTGGTATTGGTTGAACAGGCTTGTAATGTTGAAGAATTGAACAAAGAGAATAAGAAAGCTGATCTTGAAGCTAGAGACTCGAAGAAGAGACTGATGAGTAAGTCGTTTCCATTTCAGTCCAAGAAGTCTAAAGAAAAGTGTTCCCATTCGAATTATTTAGCGGGATATTCACGCAGAGACCGTGAGAAGCAACATTCGAGTTTTAAATCTCAAGCCACCTCAATGGCGAGTTTCGGCAATATAAAATCTAATAGGCCCGAATGTCAACAATGTGGAAGAAGACATCCTGACGAGTGCAGAATTAATAACCGAGCTTGTTTCAAGTGTGGTTCACAAGAGCATTTTATCAATGATTGCCCGAAGATGGCAGAGAAAGAGAAATTCCAATGTGTAAGGCCTAGTAGTACTGCTTCTAGAGGAAGGCCCCTGAGGAATACTGGAAATGGAGCCAGTAATAAAGGTGTGACTAAAAAAACTACTGTGAGATCCGAAGCTCGAGCACCGATGAGAGCCTATGCCATCCGTGCTCACGAAGAAACGACTTCTCTCGATGTTATTACTGGTACTTTTTCTCTTTATGATATTGATGTTATTGCAATGATTGACCCTGGATCTACTCATTTGTATGTTTGTATGAATTTGGTAAATAATAAAAATTTCCTATTGAGTTTACCGAATTTGTGATTAAGGTGTCAAACCCTTTAGGCAATCATGTTTTAGTTGATGAGGTATGTAAGAGATGTCCTTTGATGATTAGAGGTTGCTATTTTCTGGCTGACTTGATGTTGTTGTCATTTAATGAGTTTGATGTTATTTTGGGTATGGATTGGCTGACGTTACATGATGCTATAGTAAATTGTAGATAGAAAGTTATTGAATTGACATGTGAAAGTGGTGAAATCTTTCGGGTTGAACCAGATGAGTCAGATAGATTGCCTGTGGTGATTTCTTCAATGTCAGCTCAGAAATGTATTAGAAAATGATGTTAAGCTTACCTAGCTTATGTGTTAAAGATGAAAGAGTCTGAATTGAAAATTGAACTAGTACCAATAGTTTGTGAATATCTAGATGTGTTCCCGAAGGAGTTGCCTGGGTTACCTCCAATTAGAGAAGTTGAGTTTGGCATTGAGTTAGTCCCTAATACTTCATCGATATTTATTGCTCCGTACAGAATGGCTCTAATTGAATTGAAAGAATTAAAAGCTCAGTTGCAAGAATTGACAGATAAGGGGTTCGTGAGACCGAGTTATTCCCCCTGGGTTGCTCCGGTATTGTTTGTAAAGAAGAAAGACAGATTTATGAGACTTTGTATAGATTACCGATAGCTCAATAAGGTAACCAGAAAGAACAAGTATTCGTTACCGAGGATGGATGACTTGTTTGATCAACTGAAAGGAGCAACAGTGTTTTCAAAGATAGATTTGAGATCCAGATACTACCAGTTGCGATTTAAAGAGTCGGATGTGCCAAAGACTGCCTTTAAGACAAGGTATAGGCACTATGAATTTCTTGTTATGCCATTTGGATTAACTAATGCCCCTGCTGTTTTCATGGACTTGATGAACCGAATTTTTTGACCATATTTGGATAAGTTTGTAGTTGTTTTTATTGATGACATACTGATTTATTCTTGTGATGAGACCGAGCATGCCGAACATTTGAGATCTGTTTTACAAACTTTGAGAGACCAACAGTTGTATGCTAAGTTCAGTAAAAGTGAGTTTTGACTCAGAGAAGTTGGATTTTTGGGCCATATTTTCTCAGGTGACGGTATTCGGGTTGATCCAAGTAAAATCTGTGACAGCCCTAATTTGACCCCAGTCAGAAAGTGGTTTCAGGACCACAAAACCGAGTCATAAAAATAATTAAATGTTATATTTTGTGCTTATTATATGTGAAAGTATATGTGTGAAAGTATCGTGTCTTAACTTTGTCATTTGAATGTGGAATTAGCTAAAAAGGACTTGTGTGGTAAAACTTAAAAATGTGATAGGAAGAATTTAAAGGGCCGAATAATGCATGGTATATTACAAGGAGGACTTGCATGTCAAATGGACCACTATTAAATTAGTGGACAGCAATGATGATAGTTGATAAGTAAAATATGTATTTTGTATTGTAAAATAATAAACTAATGAATATTATATGCATTCCATATTAGTATTATAATATTTAATGATATTATAAGAGGAATTATATAAATTAATAAAAGAAAATAGGTGAGAAAAACAAAGTTTTCATCCATTCTTCTTTCATTTTGCCGAAATTTAAAGAACAAGTAAAATGAAAGGTTCTTGGATATTCGGCCTTGGTGTTTCTAATTGGAGGTATGTTTGATTTTATTTCTTGATAATTTATGTGAAATTGAGTTAATTGCTAAGCTCCTTTCATAGCCCATGACTTAATTTTTGTTATTGGTTTGAAGTGATGCATTCAGTTATGGGTTGTTTGGGTGTCTTTGAAGGTGTTATATGTTTTGGAAATGGTTTGATAATGATGATAGTTATGAGGTATAATCGGTCATGTAATTAGCTCAATTTGAAAATTTTGTTTAATGTGTAAGTGCGTGATATACTTGGGTAAATGAATTGGTTTGAGTAATGCTTTAGTTGGGAATGTGTTTTTGCTAAAATGCAAAAAAAAATATATATTCGAGTGGGTACTAATTATTATGAAATGGATGTAATAACAATGTATGTGATTGTATCTTACATTGGAATGATTAGTTAATTAGGTACGGTTGATAAAAACAAATGATAAATATGTTATATGAATGATTTTATTAATATGCCTTGTTTGGGGTATGATAATAAAAGACTAAAATGTTAGGTTTGTGCCTTAATTGTGGTTTGAAAAGTATGCATATTAGGTCATTATGGGTTTATTTATATGATAATGCTATATTTGTAGTATTGAATAATTGTAGACTTAGTTGGGCTATGACATTTTGATTAATGCATCTGACTTTTGTGTCGGTCTTCAAATGGCATATTAATTGAAAGTATTGGTCAAATATTTAAGTAGCAGAATTGGTTAATTTGATGATATATTCAATTTATAATAAGTAGGATATTATACGTATATGTATCTATGTTATGTAATTGCTGCAGATAAATGAATAAATGACATGATGGTATATGTTATTTATATGGAATGAAATGATGTATATGGAAATATGATAAGAATTATGTTTTGATTTTATTACAATTTGTAATTCGGCACTTGTTCCATGATATAATATTCGGAGTTGTATGTATATTAATTAATGAAATTCGGATATGCAAGGTAATGAGTTAGTAAAATGTTCCCTGATGGTTTTAGTCTATTATTTGGGAATAAATGCAATTGTTGATTGTAGCCTTGAAATCTATGTTAAGAACGCAATATGTATTTAATTTATAATAGCATATTCGAACATGTCATATATGTATATTAGGTTGTATGTGTGATTGTTTATCAAATTATATAATAACCATATGAGTTTTGTGCTTGTGCATGAGAGTTAATATACAATGAATATTCAGCTATAAGGTTTAAGGGTTAAATCATAGGAACTTTGATTATATACATATTCAAATTATTCGGTCATTAGGGTTACATGTACTTTGGCTATGTGAGTTATATGTTAAGGTAAATTGCTTAATGTGATTAAAAATGTGCATGGCCATTTTATACTTGAGCTAAAAGTAACTATATGGCCTATTAAGTTTCTTGTCATATTCGGCCATAAGCTAGAATGATGGGACTTTAATAAGTTAAATTTTGTTTAAATTAGCTCAAGAGCATAGAGAACCGAGGTTGGACAGGGGAAAAGAGAAAGTAATTGAATAGCCGATTCGAGACTGTTCGAATATATTTGAGGTAAGTTTTAAGTAGTTTATATATATATAAATTTTGATAATGATATGACATATTATAAGAATTAAGTATTACTTATCATATATGTATATGGCTGAATGGCAATTGTAATGGAAGTAAAATGTGATATACTTTTATGATTAAATGATGTGTATTCGAATGATGCTTGTATCCAATTTGGTGTGATTGTGTTATATAAAATTTGTGATTTGAATATCGTACGGTACTATTCGGGCCTTTGAGCCTAGCAGGCTATAATACCGGTGAAATACTACTCAGGCCTTTGAACCTAGCAGGCTATAATGCCGGTGAGATACTATATGGGCTTCGAGCCTAGCAAGCGAAATATCGGTGAATGAATTCGGGTTTTTAAACCTAGCAGGCTAAATGCCGGTGATTTGATAAAAGTCTAAAACTAAGATACCTCGTGTTAGAACGATAAAATGAATACATTCAATACGTTAAGTTGGCCAGGTACGTATTTTGTATTTATATGTGAGTATGATTTGAATTGAATCATAAGTGTATAATGTGATACATATGTGAATAAATGTTATACCTATATCTATGATCATGATACATCCGGCTAAGGTGTAAAAGTATATGAAAAAATTCGATTTATTGATTATGTCATATGAATTCAGATTTAGTAAAATGAGTATGTAATTGTGCATAATGTGCTTATGTATATTCGGCCAAATGGTAATATATCTAGAAAATAATTGATCTATAATTGAGTTTATTTGTTGCATTACTTAAAACTTACTAAGCTTATGAAAGCTTACTCTATTTATTATGTTTCTCTATTTTATAGATTTGTTGATTATAGTTACCTGCTCAGGGAGGGGATCGTCAGCAATTCGTCACACTATCTATCATTTTGCTACTACTATATTTTAAGCTAATATGGCATGTATAGAATAGACTTAAATGAATGATATTTTGAGATGTCCTTGTATATAAGCCATGCGAAAATGGTATCTTTTGGTTGTTTGTATAAAGTTTTTGAATGCATATAAAGGTTAATGTTCTAATATCAATGTGATTATACAAATGTGGTATTTTGGGTTGGTAACACTTCATAACCCATTCTGGCGACGGATACGGGTTTTTGGGGTGTTACAAAATCTCAGCAACTGTTGATTGAAAGCCACCAAGAAATGTATCCAAAGTCAAAAGCTTTTTGGGCTTAGTCGGTTACTACCTCTAATTTGTTGAAGGATTTTCGATGATTACTACTTCTATGACGAGATTGTTGCAAAAAGATGTGAAGTTTGAATGGTTTGAAAAATGTCAGCAAAGTTTTGAGAAATTGAAAGCTTTATTAACCGAGGCACCGGTTTTAGTGCAACTTGAACCAAGAAAAGAGTTTGTGATATATAGCAATGCATCACTAAATGGGCTAGGATATGTGTTGACGCAAGAAGGCAAGGTGATAGCTTATGCCTCGAGACAATTGAAGCCACATGAGAAGAATTACTCGACGCATGATTTGGAATTAGTCGCTATTGTGTTTGCTTTGAAAGTATGGCGACACGATTTGTACGGTGAGAAATGTCATGTTTTTACCGACCATAAGAGTTTAAAGTATTTGATGACTCAGAAAGACTTGAACTTACGACAATGAAGATGACTCAAATTGTTGAAAGATTATGAGTTAGTGATTGACTATCACCCGGGTAAAGTGAATGTAGTCGCAGACGCCTTGAGTAGGAAGACCTTGTTTGCTTTGAGAGCATTGAACACGATATTGACCTTATTCGATGATGGATCTATCCTAGCCGAGTTGAGAGCTAGGCCGATGTTTATTCACCAGATTTGTGAAGCTCAGAAATGTGACAGTGATTTGCAAGCCAAGAGAGTTCATGGTGAATCGGTTAGTGATTCAGATTTTCACGTCAGATTCGATGACTATTTGATATTTCGAGGTAGATTTTGTATACTGAAGAATGATGAACTTATTCAGAAAATTCTTCAATAAGCGTATAATGAATGTTTATCTGTGCATTCGGGTAGTATAAAAATGTATAATGATTTGAAGAAAATGTATTGGTGGTCGGACATGAAAAGAGATATTTTCGAGTTTGTTTTGAGATGTCTGATTTGTCAACAAGTGAAAGCCGAACACCAAGTGCCTTCGGGTTTACTTCAACCAGTGATGGTACCCGAGTGGAAATGAGATAGAATTACGATGGATTTTGTAACGGGTTTACCTTTGACTCTAAAAAAGAAAGATGCCATTTGGGTTGTTATTGATAGATTGGTGAAATCGGCTTACTTTATATTGGTACGTACTGATTACTCGCTTGATAAGCTAGCTAAGCTGTACATTACAGAGATTTTGAGATTGCACGGGGTGCCTATTTCTATTATCTCGAATAGGGATCTGAGGTTTACTTCGAGGTAGTTGCAAGAAGCTTTGGGAACGAAGCTGAACTTTAGTATTGCTTTTCATCCACAAACTGATGGTTAGTCTGAGAGAGTAATTCAAATAATTGAGGATATGCTTCGATGCTGTGTTCTAGAATTTGAGGGTAGTTGGGAAAAATATCTACCATTGGTCGAATTTGCCTAAAACAACAGTTATCAGTCAAGTATAAAAATGGCACCTTATGAGGCATTGTGTAGCCGTAAGTGCCGAACACCTTGTATTGGACCGAACTTAGTGAGAAACAGATTCACGGGGTCGACTTGGTTAAGGAAACTGAAGAGAAAGTAAAAGTAATTCGAGATTGTTTAAAAGCTACTTCCGATAGACAGAAATCATACGCGGATTTGAAAAGAAAAGAGGTTGAGTTTCAAGTTGGGGATAAAGTATTTTTGAAAGTATTCCCGTGGAAGAAGATTCTCAGATTTGGCCGTAAAGGCAAGTTGAGTCCACGTTTTATTAGACCGTATGAAATTATTGAAAGAATAGGGCCAGTGGCATATCAATTAGCTTTACCGACAGAGTTGGAAAGAATTCATAATGTGTTTCATATGTCAATGTTGCGACGATATCGTTCTAATCCTTCACATGTGATTTCTCTGATGAAGATTGAGATTCGATCAGATATGACGTACAGTGAAGAACCAATTAAGATCTTAGCTCAATAAGTTAAACAGTTGAGAAATAAAAGTATAGCCCTTGTGAAAGTATTGTGGCAAAGACATGGTGTTGAAGAGGCTACGTGGGAACCAGAGGAGGCCATGAGAAAACAGTATCCAAACCTCTTTTCTAGTAAGATTTTCGGGGATGAAAATCCCTAAAAGGGGAGAGTTCTAACAACCCATTTTGGGCTAGTCGGAATAGGGGTTTCAGGACCACAGATCTGATATAGAAAACAAAATTTATAATATTTTTATGGTCTATAATTCCACGGAATAATTTCGTAAAAATTTCATTCAAAAATTTTAACGCTTGGGCACTCAATTTAATAAAAAGGACTAAATTGTAAAAAAGTGCAAAAGTTGAGTTCTATATGCTAGAGGTGTCCAATTGCTATGAGATTTTAAATTAGAGGTCCTTATATGATAATTAGACCATTTTTTAAGTTAGTGGACAAAAATGGACATGGTGAGATAAAATTTTAAAGTTTGGCAAAAATGGCATTTTGGTCATTTAGTAAATAAAAGAATAAAAAGGGAAAATCAAGTCAAAATTGTGTCCATCTTCTCCTACCTTGGCCGAAAATCTCAAGCTCACCATAGCTAGGGTTTTGTCAACTTCCAAGCTTGATAGTAAGTGCATTCTAGCCCCGTTTTTAATGTTCTTTACATTTTTGAAGTCCTCGTAACCCGATTTACCTATTTTTACCATTATTTTGAAGTAGGGTTCATGTTTAAAAATTTACCCATGTGTGACATGCATGTGTTTTGATGTTTAATTGTAGAAAATGAAAGTTTGATGTGTAATAAACAACTTTTACTAAGTGATTTTTCATGAAAATATCTAAAAAGGACCTATTTGTAAAAAGATATAAAATGGGTAGTAAAAATCTGATTTGATGAAAAATGTGGGCTGATATGAGCATGTCTATGGTTTGGCTAGGCTTGGGTAACAAAAAAATTGAATACATTTCATTTTACGAGCATAGGGACTAATTTGTAAAAGTGTGAAACATTAGGGGCAAAAAGGAAATTTTGCCACAATGTGATGTTTGGAATAATTTGAGTAATGTGAATAATAAGTAAGCTAAATTTGCTATTATAGATCAAGAAAAAAAATTCGGACCTTGATCGGGGAAAGAATAAGGTGTTTGACGATTAAATCCATTTCTCCTATTTTTTGTACCGAGGTAAGTTCGTATGTAAATAATGCATTGTTATTTATACTTTAATTGCTTTAATATCGTATGAATTGTAATTTACTCTTTGAATAAATTTGAGAAAGTTCGACAAGAGAGAAAATTTCGGTTGAACCTTTGGAATAGTTAGGATACAAATGTCATGACATTAGGGTTAGTTAAGATTACGTGTAACATCATATCTGGGATATGGCATCAATATGAGATTTCGTATAAGACCATAGCTGGGCTAATGGCATCAATATGAAATCCCATGTAAGACCATATCTGGAATATGGCATTGGTATGATACTATACGTGTGAGATATCCCGAGTATCCTTTAGTATTCCAAGTGGTTCAACGGGTAACTTAATGATCATGCTAAAGTTATGAAAGATTATGATATGTTGTGGGAGACAATGGTTGTTGCAAGTTGATACAGATATGTACACAGAACTCATGGTTAATGAGCTTGATATGTGATGAACCCTTGGTGTGGTATGATTGAGTAAGTTATGATGTTAAGGTTTTAATGATATCTATGCTAAGTTTGATCATGAAAGTTTACAATGATATTTATGATAATTTACTTCATATAATTATATGTTAAAGTGTGTTTATGATACCTATTATTTGCATAGAAACTTGTTAAGCTTTAAAGCTTACTCTATTTCTTTTTCCCTTGTCTTATAGTGTCACCAAGCCAGCTCAGCGATCGAAGACGGTCTGGGATCCATTCACACCATCAAATTATTATTTTGGGTACTTATGATTACATTATTTTGAGTATGGCATGGTCATTTTGTTATGTGTCATAGTTGATTTGTCCAAAAGTGTTGGCTTATGTTATTTGATAATTCATTTTGTGAATGGCCATTGAAATTGGCTAATATTGGCTTAAGTATATATATACATATGATGATGCCCTTCATGAATGTGGATATTGCATGGTTTGAGATGACAAGTAGGAGATATTGTATGTGATAGAAAATAGCATGTAACTGATGTGTGAATGACTTGGTTGTGGCTAATTTGGTTTTATGAATACACTTGGATTTGTGTTGGTTGTTGTTGTGTAGGTTGGTGCAAGTAAGGGTGGCAAAATGGCTTGATGAATAGCCTTATTTTTGTCCATACGGGTAGACACATGGTCATGTGTCTAGGCCGTGTGTGACACACGGCTTGCCCTATGGGTATGTGATCTGGCCGTGTGTCCCCTGCATTTTTTAATTTTAACTTCGAATTGGCCACACGGGCAGAGACACGGCCATGTGTCTTAGCCGTGTGAAGGACACGACCCAGGGACATGGGCGTGTGCCCAGGGCGTATGAAGTTTGCACCTATTTTATGAAAAATTATGAAATTTATATTGCCCACACGCCCTAAGGACACGGGCGTTTGACTTGGCTGTGTAACCATAATTTGTTGATGACATCATAAACAAAGAGTTACACGGGTTAAGGAACGACCGTGTGTAACCACAAGACTTACCAGCACGGGCGTGTTTCAAGCCACACGGGTTGTGACCCTTGTTTTGATGAAAATTTTCTAAGTGTTGGGAAGTTTTCTAAAGTTCTCGGTTTAGTCCCAAACCATTTCCAATGTATTTTTTTGGCCTCGTAGGCTCTTTTAAGGGACGAAATGAATGTTTTCAAAAAATTTTAAATTTGAGTAGAAATTCATGTCTCGATTTTGAATGTTTGTTTGAGATTAAGTCCGATAATACCTCGTAACTTGTTTCGATGTCGAATACGAGTAAGGGATGTTACATAGTAGACCAGTCCTTTTGAGATGGATTCACCATTTTTTCTAGAATTTGTTTAATTTCTCTATTAGATATTTCAACTTGGCTGTTCATCTGGTCTTTGAGAAAATCTTAGTTTGATTTGCTTGGCCTTTGAAATTATTGTTGGGCCTTGAGGTAGTGTAAACCCATTACATCCATGGGTTTGAAATTGGACATTGAGACTCGCATCATTCCTCCCTTCCTCAAGAAGATTCGTCCTCGAATATTTAGCTGCTCCAAAAGAAAAGATATTAGAATAAATAACAATAAAATGAAAAAAAAATACTTACCTAAGCTTTCTTGTGCACCAAAACTATCTCTAGGATCAAAGATATGATTATGATCTCCCAAATCAACATGGATCAAGTATCTCTCCTTCAAAAACAAACCATCAACACTAAACAAAGAAATATTAGGTAGATGAATGTTCAAGTAAAACATAACATGTAACTTTATTTGAATAGACATAGTCATCCATAAGAATTTCCAACGATGAGTCAAGAATTTCACATGTTTATAAAAATCAAAAGGTTAAGATTATGTAAAAAGTCATCGTTAAAGGTCAAGATAGAAAATTTTATTGCAAGAGTAAATATATAAAATGCTTTAATAAACCTATCTAATGCAACAAAATTACTATTTTTAACCTGTACAAATCTAGATAAACCTATAAAATCAATTGAAATTTTAGACCAAGGTTTAATGAAATTTGACCAACAAGAAAGCATGTTGTAAGGAAAAACAAAATCAGTAGCTTATCAAAAAAAATTCAAGGTCTGCCTTCTTAAATCAATTTATAATGTTTCCTTACCTTTCTTATTCTGTATCACTTTTGGAGAAGTATCAATGTTCAACTTACCTCTCTCCTATAAGTAAAATCGTTTGTCGATGGTAGAGTAATATAATTAGAAGTTTGTCAATAGATCCTTGAAATCATGTAATAAAGAAACATCACTATACAAATTTGAGTTAGGGTTAGTTAAAACATAATCATTCCTCACTTTTGTATGTGTATTTTCTTGCTTTTCATTTTCTTTTTCCATTTGAGAATTCTTCAATTTTACCTCATATGTATTTTCACTCACTAAATTTGGACCATTAGGTAGACTTTTATCGCTCAAGGTCTCTTTTCTCTTGGTCTTTTCACATGATTCTTCCTCACTTCCCATATCCCCCTCCTAAGTATTATGAATATTCAATTTAGTGCAATATATCTTAGTGGGTGAACATGAAGTTTCTTTCTCATCTAACTCCATAGATTTGAGGTAAAAAATTCTTACTATCATCTCTTTTTATCAACAAAATTCTTGTGTTGCCACAATCACAACTATAGTGCCCATGCCTTTTGCACTTAAAACATTCAATTTCATGAGCTCTTTGTTGTTTTAGTGAAGAATCAGTAGAAAAGGTCTGCTTAGAAGATGTTGACGAAGGTTTTGTAGGAGCCTCACTTTTCCACTCAAAAGGTTTAGTCTCATCATGTTTCGGTAGCAACTTATTAGTAGCATAAGGAGTTTCAAATTCTTGAAAGTAGAATTAGAACACGTACCTTTATAATATTGTGATACACCAAATGGATGAGATTGACATTGTTGAAATTACTGCTCAATCTCAATTGTCTTCTGTACCACCTCCTCAAGATCAATGTAGGTTTGAAGATTAAGAGTATTGGCTATCGAAATGTTTAAGCCATCTACGAACCACACCATGGTAGTCTCTTCTTCTTCTCACACATTTATTCTTTGCATAAGCATCTCCATCTCATTAAATTATTGATCAACAGATCGGGTGATATGCAGTGGCAATTCTATGTTTCACCTTATACCTGCACAAGGCATTCGCCATCAGTTTGCAATCAAAATGGGACCCTCCTCACTGATAATGGCTTTTGGTGTACCAAATTGTGTAAAATTACTCTTATGCAAAAATTTCAATACCAACTTAGCATCATTAGAGGCTAAGGCTACTGTTTCTACCCACATAGAAACATAGTCTACTGCCAAAAGTATGTATAGCTTGCCCACGGATGGTGGAAACGGACCCATAAAGTCTATTCCCCATAAATCAAATAATTCAATCTTTAATGTACTTTGTAATGGCCTTTCCTGTTCTCTGACAATGGTCACACGAGCTATAAAATTCATGAGCATCTTTAAATAAACTTGGCTAATAGAATCCTAACTGGAGTACCTTGGCAACTATTTTCATTCCTCCAAATGTCCTTTATATGGGGCTAAGTGAAATTGTTGTAAGATACTATGCATATTATCGTTGGGGACGCACTTCCAGATTTTTTGATCTGCATAATGCTTGAATATGAATGGTTTATCCCAATAGTACTATTTGGCATTGTGAATAAATTTTTGTCTTTTATGAGCATTGAAGTCAGGTGGCATTACACCACTTACTAAGAAGTTTACTATGTTGGCATACCAAGGTAATGCCTTGGCAATGAGCAACTGTTCATATGTGAATTATTCCTTAATAAGTTTCTTGCTTTCATCTTCATGTCCCGATTCTATTCTTGACAAAAGGTCAGCCACTTGATTTTTGATTCTCTTCTGATCTATAATTTCCAAATCAAACTCTTGTAACAAGAGTATCCACCTAATAAATCTCGGCTTGGCATCTTTCTTTCATACCAAGTACTTGATAGCTGAGTGATTTGTGTAGACTGTGACCTTTATTTTTACTAAATAAGAACAAAATTTGTCGAATGCAAAGACCACAACTAGTAATTCATTCTCTGTAGTGGTATAATTAAGTTGAGTCTTTGTCAACGTCCGACTAACATAATATATTACATGTAGTACATTGTTTCTCCTTTGACTCAACATTGCGCCCACAGCATAATCACTGGTGTCACACATGAGTTCAAAGGGCAATGTTCATTCTGGAGAAACCATAATCGATTCTGCTACAAGTCATTTCTTGAGTTCCTCAAAAGGTTTCAAACATTGATCATAAAAAATTAAAAGGATTATTCTGTTCAAGTAAAGTACACAATGGTATAGAATTTTTTGAAAAATCCTTGATAAATCTTCTATAAAATCATGCGCGTCTTAGAAAACTTCTAATACCTTTAACACTGGTGGGCGGTGGCAAATTTTTTGATCACTTCTATTTTCTCTCTGTGTACTTCAATTCCTTGCTATGACACCCTATGTCCCAGGACAATGCCTTCACGAACTATGAAATGACATTTCTCGCAGTTTAATACTAGATTTATTTCTTCACAGCGGCATAAAACCATTTCCAAAGTCCTTAAGCAATCTTCAAAATAATTTCTGAAAACAAAGAAGTTATCCATAAAAACTTCAAGGTAATTTTCCACCATGTTCAAGAATATGGCCATCATGTAGTGCTGGAAAGTTGATGGAGCATTGCATAACCCAATCGGCATCCGCCTGAATGAAAAAGTACCATATGGACATGTGAAAGTTGTCTTTTCTTGATCTTCAGGTGCTATGGCAATTTGATTATATCCTAAATAACCGTCTAGGAAACAATAAAAAGCCTTACCAGCTAATCTATCCAACATTTGATCGATGAATGAGAAAGGTAAATGATCCTTCTTAGTTGTCTTGTTAAGCCTGTGGTAGTCCATACACACTTTCCATCTCATAATAGTACAAGTCAGTATGAGCTCATTGTTGTCATTACTTACTACCGTGACACCCCCTTACTTGGGTACACATTGCACAAGACTTATCCACGAGCTATATGAAATTAGGTAAATAATGCCAGCATCAAGCCACTTGATAATTTCTTTCATGACAACTTCTTTCATAATTGGACTCAGTCGTCTCTTCTATTTAATGAATTTGCTATGGCAATCTTCAAACAAAATTTTATGCATACAAAAGGTAAGGCTAATTCCATTTATATCGGTAAAGGTCTAACCTAGTGCTCTTTTAGATCGTCATAACACTTCAACAATCTATCCTCTTGCTCAGATGTTAGCTTAGTAGAAATTACAACTGGCAAAGTACTGTTATTCCTCAAATACACATATTTCAAATGTTATTGTAGAGGTTTTAGCTCTAGTATGAAAGATTCCTCTACAGATGGCTTAGGAGGCTTAAAAGATCAATCTAATAAATACAGGGATTCAAATTTCTTCCCTGGCCTATCCACTAGCTACTGGGCTTCCATAAATTCACCAAGCTCTTTAAAACTTACTATGTCACCTTGCTCCATCAAATCGTCTTTACTGTCAGAATTGCCATAGTAAAATTTTGAGAATTCTTCACTGGTGCTTCTATCAAGTCAATGGTGTGGCATTCCTCATTCTTATCTGCGCATTTTAATGCATCAAACACATTAAATGTAACGTACTAATCATTCACTCTCATGGTTAGCTCACCTTTCTGCACATCAATTAGGGTCCTGTTAGTAGCAAGGAACAGTCCTCCAAGAATAATTGGTACATCATGGTCAGCTTCACATTCTAGAATAAGAAAACCCATAGGAAAGATAAATTTGTCCACCCTTACGAATACATTTTCAATTTTACCTTCTAGATGGGCGTAAGATCGGTTAGCCAATTGCAACATCACTGTGGCAAGTCTCGCTTTCCCAATTCCTAGCTTCTTGAAAATAGATATAGGTATTAGATTTATACTTGCGCCTAGATCATATAATACTTTTCCTATATAATGATTTCCAATTGAACATGGGATAGTGAAACTCCTTGGGTCCTTTAACTTTGGAGGCAATTTATTCATCAACATTATTGTACACTTTTCAGTGAGAGCAACAGTCTCAAATTCTCCCCACCTGCCTTTCTTTGGAGTTGCTTCAAAACCTCTAAAAATCTTTTAAATTGAGTATCTTGTTTAGAATTCTGGAATAGCTGAGGAATAGGTAAAGGTGGTCGTCTTTCAGGTTGCTGATATTGTTTTGCTATGAAATTCTTTTGGCAACATGATCTGATTCTGTTACAACATTTCTCTATATACCCTTTTTAGGTGTTGTTTGTCGTTGAGTAAGTTCTATGATCTTTTCCTGATTGTGGCTGGATTTGTCTTCCTCTACTGTGGCATCTTGAATAACTTTATCCGAATGAGTCCCACTTCTAAGAGTGATGGCCTTACATTGCTTCTTCCCTTGGGTTCTTGAATTTTCAGTGTCACTTGGCAATTCTTATCGTGGCCTTGAATTTAGAGCGTTCGCTATTTACCCCACTTAATTATCAAGAGCTCAAAGAGACACACTCTGAATCAATGTATCAATTTTTCCATATACTCCTTCAAAAAAGATTCAATAGAATTAGAATATGATACCTGACCTTGTTGAGCATTCTACCTCGACATAGGATGATTATAATTGGACTGTGCATTATGGATATTTTGTGTTTCAACATTGTGTCAACTCCTCGCACCTTGATTATTCCAACTAAAATTCATATGCTGCTTCCTCCCCGGATTATAAGTGTTGGAATAGGGATTATTATTTCGGTTAAAATTACCCATGTAATATACCAATGCTGGGTTTGTGGGCATTCACTAAACACGTGATCTTCACCAAAATAAACACATGCTAGCTCAACTATTTTCATCTCCTGAACTACAGTTGGATTTTTCATGGTTTTAATCATATTAGCTAGAAAAGATACTTGGGTCATTAACAAAGTGATTGCATCAGGCTCGATGGTATCGACAGCTTTCTTACCCGTCCCAACTCTCTTAATCAGATACTGATAATCGTTGTTGGAAATCTTTTCCAAGATCTCATTAGCTTCATTATAAGTTTTTTCCAGCAACATACCATTGGCAGATGCATCAAGTACCATCCTTGTGTGCACATCAACCCATTGTAAAACATATCCATTTGAGTCCAATATTGGAATCCAAGGATCGAACATTTCTGAATTAACTCATTAGATCGCTCCCAAGCTTCATATAGCGTCTTGTACTCCATCTACCAAAAAGACGTAATATCTTTTTCAACTTGTCATTTATAATAGGCCGGTTATACTGAGGCAAAAAGCTTTAGAAAAGATCATTCCATGATGCCACTGTTCTCGATGGCAAAGCATTCAGCCATGCTCTTGTACGATCTCTTAAAGAATAACTTAAGTCTCAAGGTGTTTTCAAGAACACCCTGTTGTTTGAATGAATCACATACTTCTAGAAAGGGTCTTAAATGTAATCGTGGGTCTTTAGTGGGTAGTCCACCGAACTATCCTACTATTTGTAACATCTAAAACATTACCGGTTTCAGTTCAAACTACTGAGCCTGTATGGTTGGTCTGATTATCCTTGGATTCAAATCATCTAGCATTGGGATGACATGCTCTCTAATTGGCCTATCTCATTCATCCACCACATGTCTAATGGGAGGATTTTCATTGTGATCGTTTTGATTACCATTAAGATTATTCCTACTTCTAGCCATTTTTCTCAATTCTTTTCTCTTTCTCCGTAAGGTTCTGTTAATCTTTAGATCAAAAAGGTATTCTGTGTTAGCAGGAATGCCTCTTCTCATGCACTGATGGACAACCTATAAAAAGTAAATACACTAAGTTAAATAAAACTACTAAGTAAAATAACCAAACCAAATTTTACCAAACTATTAATCCTCGGCAACGACGCTAAAAACTTGTCACATGTGAATATGATATGCAATTTGTGCAAGTATACACGTCGAATCAAGTAATAAAATGATGAGTGAGTATCATTCCCACGAGGATCAGATTGAGGCACAAAAGTGGTCAAGTTATTGTAATATGGTTAATGTTATGGCAAGACTGACGAATAGGATGCAATGGTAAACTAAGGTAAGTACGTAGTGATAATTCAAAAGAGTGATGATGTATACGATAGATGGAATTGATGAATAATTAGAAATGCAATGACAAAAGTAAGAGTAGAAATGTAATGGTAATAACGAGAGTGATTGTCCGAATATAATGTAAACAAAGAAATAAGCAACTAAATATGTTGTGGAAAAAATACTACAACAAAGAATATGGATAGGATGATGTTGATTTGGAAGGTCAGGATTACCCAGAATCAACCATTACTGTCAATAATGCCTTGGCAAAATTGTATCTACTTTACTGTACAGAAGAGTTCTAAAATGGCCTGCCTCTCGTGAGAGCAAAACCTTAGGTTACCTTACTCGTGTCTATAGGCTTTTTAGATATCTTGCATGAGTTCCTTCTGTATAACTATGACTCTATGTCTAGAGTCGACTACAAGTGTCTATCAAGTACTTGCTCATTTTATTTAATTTTAATCTAACCAATCCAACCCTTCCAGAATTAGAATCAGTTTATAAGTATGTGAATGGTCTTCTATTTCTAGAGATCATTTGCATTTTAATTAAGAAATAAGAACAATCAATTGAAATAGTAAAGTAAATTAGATATATGTTGCATCTATAAAAATAGTTTAAGGTTTCATCGAAAGTAATCCTAACCCTATGAGATTTAGCTTATGGCTTGGGAAATAAAATTCCAAACCAAAATATTATTCGGCATTGTGTTCAACTACTTCAATTTAATATTTCAAAGGAACACTAATGGAAATAACAGAAGAACTTTGGGAACAACTTTCTCTTGCCCAGTCCCTACTTCGGCAGCACATCGCCCTGTGATGGCTAAGGACTGCCTTAGACTCCCTTTCCTTTGTGCAGTCGAACCCTTATTCACACCTAAAGATCTCTCCCACTTTGTTCGCTATTTTATGAGGTCCCCTTCTTCGGATTTCATAGATATATTAGGCTAGGGTCGGCTAACAACTCGTGATTATCTTCTCCTCTTTTATGGGGATTTATCTGGTACAAGTTTGAATTTGAACTGGGATTGCTACGTGAAAAATGTTGACTTGGTCTTCCCGGCATTACCACGGTGGAACGACAGAAATGTGCAAGTGTACACAATATTATCAAGTAATAAAGTGACAAGTAAATGTCAAGTTATCGTACCCACAGTGATTGTGAAAGAAAAATATTTATGAAATGTAATCAAACACTTTGGTGATGGGAAAAATATGTTGTTTTGAAGAAGTGAGTTAAAAACTAAAAATTAACTAAGTAATAAAAATAAAAAGTAAAAATTCCAATGCGCGACTTCGAAAAATGATGAGTTTTAATCAACATGACATAATTGTGTTAGATCAATACATTCTTTAACTTAGAATTACTAAACCCATGTTCAAGTTGTTACGAATATTTTCACGGCAACTTGGTAATTTGTTAACTACTGCCCATACATACTTACTAATTTAACCAATCTCTTGAACATTTTTCAATGTCAATTGAAACAATTAATCAATCTTCATAAGCACATAGAAGATTAAGTCTGGTAACAATATATTTCTGTACTGAATCAATTTAATCATAATAATTTTGCAAGTTATCCAAGGCTAATGTATCGTTTAATACCGTCGCTAATTTAACTCTTAGCTACCTTAAAAGATTAAACATGCATCAATTAAATATTTTTTCAATTAATTACAATTTCAATACGCTTAATAATTAATTCATTCATTACCTTACATTTTATAATGCAAGTATAACATAAGCACGATTTTATTTAATTGAACAACTCACCAACGCCTATAACAACACAAAATTTATTTTAATAATTTAAGTGGACGTAATGCAATCAATCTAACACAAATTAAATTTAAGCCATTTTAATTAGAAGAACAACAAAAAAAAAATATTCATATTCATGATCACAACATAAACAAGAAAATTCAAGAGAAGGGAAATAGGAAGCAAATCTAGGATTTCTCTAAAGCCAGACAAGTCTTCTTCTCTGCTCGTTTTGTTGAACTGAGGCCTCCACGAATAATTGGATGATGCTATTCCAAGGTGGAAGAAGACTCTTTTTCAAGAGGGAAATCGACAAGGGAGTGAACAAGAAAAAGGGAAAAACAAAGTAAAGAAAGTGAGTGAAAGAGAGATATGTGTGGGAAATGAAGGGTGTGTTGAATGAAGTAGAAAAAAAGGGGTATTTATAGGTGGGAGTGGCTGCTAAAAATAGCAAATAATTAGCAGCCATACACTCCCCTTGGCCGGCCACACATGGTGTGGGGTTTGAAAAACAAAGTAAAGAAAGTTTGAATGTTTAAAACTTTGCTAAATTTAGCTTCGGGCAAATCTTCTAAGGCACAAAAAGTGGAGGGGTTTGAATACAGTTTAAGGAAACTTTGAGGGTTGTTTTGTAAGCATAAAAATCAGAAAAATTCAGCTGATTGGGTCAGCTTGTTGGACGGTTTTGGGCTGCCATCTATCTTGTTGGATCAGTCTTCTTTTATTAGCACAATTGGGTCACTTTTTCCTTCAAGCTTTAGATTAATTTTTAATCAGGATAAATTTGGATTAAAATTAAATATAAAGTGCATAAAATAATTATCATTTGGACCGTCCTTGGCTAGAAAAATATTCAGCCTTGCTCTTGGTTCACTCGATGCAAAAATTTATCCAAAGGTTCAAGCCTTTTGAGGTGTTTGCTGAGCCAATTTCCACCTTTTGTGCAAACTGTCGAAAGTAAACCAAATTTGTGAAAATTTATTATAAAAATAATTAAAATTCAATATGTTAATAATTTAAGTGCAAATTAATTATTTTATAATTAAAGTGTGAATTTTGACAAAATTTACTACAAAACTAAATGAACTAGGGCTCAAAAGGTGCTGAAAAAGTCTATATATTTTGTGTTTTCACATGGCATCTGTGTTGGCAAACTATTTACACTTTCCCTGACAAAAATTCATGTAACACCCTAACCTGTATCCGTCGCCGGAACAAGGTTACAGAGCGTTACCAGAATTTTTCAAAACATTTTTCAAATAATTCCCGTAAATTACTATTCATTAACCGAGATAATTTAAAACTCCCTTAATTGGACCCTCGAGGCCCAATACGAGCATTAGCATCGAGTTGGGACTTAATCGGGAACTCTAAGAATTTTTCATGAATTTTCAAAAAAATTTCTAAGTTATAGGGCTCACACACCCATGTAGTCCGAGGGACACACCCGTGCTAGAGGTCGTGTTCGACCCCGTGTAACTCTCTGACTTGTGCACACGGTGTAATAGCCTGATTTAGACCCTAATCAGAATGGTGGTTCGGGACCACGAATCTGAGTCAGAAAAATATTTGAAAATTATTTCCTGTGTTTATTTTTTGTGAATTTATATCTGTGAAATTTTCGTGATTTAATTTTGCTGCTTACGTATCCGATTTAATAAAAGGACTTAATCGCATAAATTAAAAATTAGTAGTTTAATGTATAAAGGGTCGAATTGTTATTGGCTTTATAAAAGCAAGCCCTTAAGTGGTAAAGAGCCCATTGACTTATTGAATGAACGGTAGTGGACATATATTATATGGTTTTGTTATAATTTTAGTATGGTTAAATATGTAAATTAAATCATAAGTTAATAAAATATATATTATAACATAAAACATAAATAAAAAAAAGAAATCCATGTTTATATTATTTTTATCATTGCTGGAACTAAAACAAGAAAGAAAAAGAAAATAAAACCTGGGTTCGGTTGCTTTTCAAGCTCAATCAAGGTAAGAGTTCAACTCTGTTTTTGATGATTTTTACGCTTTTGAGATCGTTGCTTCGAGTACTACAAAACCCATGCTTGAATTTTTGGTTTTGGTGAATATTTTGAGTTATGCTATTGTTGAGAGCTTGTGATTTTTGTTGTTTGATGATGAAATATGAAAGATATGTTTTAGATTAACATATTTTGTATTGGTGTTTTTGATGATTTTGAGATATTGGGACTAAATTGCAAAAATAATAATTTGAGGGACTAAAATGTGAAATAAATTAAATATATGGATTTGTTTGAGAGTGGGAAAAATTTGGCTCAACATGGGTATGCTGAAATTTTGTGTATTTTGTGTTTTGTCCAAAAAGGACTAAATTGTAAAAAGTGTAAATGTCAGGGTAAAATGGTAATTTGCCCATTTATGTGTTTCTGGACTAAATTGAATGAAAATATGTTTGAATGAGATTAATTTGAATATGTTTAGATCAAGAACCAAAGAAATCAGATTTGGATCGGGGAAAAACGAAAGTTGTCGACTAGCCGCTCCGTTCCTTTTTACATCGTCTGAGGTAAGTTTATAAGTGAGTAGACGTGCCAAATGTGTATAAGCTTGGTAAACATGTTCAAGCATTCATTTCGACAGAGTTACAACGTCCGAAAGCCCCGTATGAACCTTAGAAATAATTAGGATACATATGTAATGACATAGGATTCCGATATATGTGTACGAGTAAGACCATGACATCGATATGTGATTCTGATATGTGTTTATGTAATGCCCCCAAAATCCCGAAATCCTGAATTTTTTTTATTTTCGATTTTGATAAAAATTGTGTTTAATATTCTTATCCAAGCGATAATTTTAGTAGGTCTTAGCTAAGGTTGAGTTCAAATTAAGGGGTAGAAGAAATTTATAATTTATTTATTAAAAGAATCAGGGCTGACAAGTAGGTGGGCTTTTGAATAAATGAAGAAACAATTGGACACAAAAAGAGCCTATGGTGGAGTGGCTAAGTGACGCCACATAAGGTGTAGTGAGGTAGCATTAGTAGCTAGCAAGGGGGTCCAAGGTTCGAATCTTAGCTTAGTATTTTTAGAGTTTAATTTTGGCCTTCTAGAAGGATGGAAGCGGCGTGAAGATGGACTCCAAGGGGAGTGTTCAGAAGAGAAAATTAAGGAAAGGATCAAAGCGTTATCAAGGAGAAAAACGAGGAGATGAGAACTGAGGAGTAAGTGGAGCTGAATTGGGAACTTGGGCTTGAAGAATTCGGCGATAGGGCTATAAATAGGTGCCGAATAGGAGGGTTGAAAAGCTAATGACGAATTTCCCTTAATTTTGTGCCAGAAACCCTTTTCTCTAAAAAGTCGAAAACCCTTTTTTTTATTTTCTTTCTTTGTGTCGAATTATTATCCCTCCTCTACTCAATACTTTCTTTGCTTTAGCCGATTTTTGTTCCTCTATTCTTTGGTGTTGAGTAATCAATTGTTGCCATTCAAATCTCTAAGAGCTTGGTGCTGCCACTACTCTTTCCACCCAGTCGATTCTAGTGTAAATGTTCGCTCTCCCAATCTATTTTTGATAAGTATCGATTATTTAGTTCCTTACTTCTTTCTAATCGACTTTGGTAGGGAATTAGTGTCAGATCTCAATTTTGAATTCCTGCTGATTTGCTCTTCATATCTGAGAAATACGCGTGTTTAGTGATCAAAGTAAAAGCTAGTAAAGACTTGGCATTCAGGTAAGGTTAAGGTGAGATTCCAGCTTTTGGTAAAGTAATCGATAAGTACGTATGATTAATCTTTGAGTGATACCAATTGTAGGTTTGGGCTAAGGAGATCGTATCACACTTGCTTACCAGGTGTGTACATACAATACACACACAATCGGCAAAACCCGAAAAGCCAAAATGCCGAAAAGCCAAAAGTTTGGCTATGGTAGTCTTGCGAGTGCGTAAACACTCGTAAGGGGGAAACCAATAGGTTGCCTGAGGCCCACGGGCGATTCCGTGGACTTGGGTTTGTGATTTGGCCATATGGGCAGGAACGGGCTAAATGGGCCAAATGGGCTGTTGGGCCCATAATAGGCAAAAACTGAGTATTGATGCTTTGTGATAGGAATTTGTATGTGAGCATGAATATGAATATGACTGGGCCTAACGGGCCATATAAATGTGGTTTGGGCCTAATTGGCCATATACAGGTGATTTGGGCCTAATGGCCATATGAATATGATTGGGCTTAATGGGCCAGATATAGGTATGTGAATTTGATTGGGCTCTGTAAGGGGTTTTGGGCCTAGAATATGATAACTACATAAAACTTAATAATTATTTGCGACCGTGGACAAGTCATAGGGTTAAGGTGTGGCAACGGGTATATGCATGTCTAGGATTGGATCTAGGGAGAGCTTGGTACTTAAGCGGTCTTAATGACCCAACTCCTCTTCTCTAGAATTCTAGCTGGTGCATAGTATTCGTTCATCTTAGCTCACGAGACTTGTTAACGGGAAAAGGTAAGTGAAAATCGTAATTAAAGGAAAATTACTGAAATGCCCTTAAGGGCAAAAATGACCAAAATACCCCTAGGTGTTGAATATAAGTGACATGCTTACATATGATATTCTGCTTAGGTTGCATATAGGTTGGGAATTATGGAACGGAGGAAATATATGAGGATTGCATGGTTGCTTGACAATCGTGGATCCACCGACGGCTTTTAAAGCCCAATATGTAAATGAAGGTAGTTCTGCAACCGGGCTACCATGGTGTGTAGGTTGGGTGGGTCGATATATATATCCCCACATGGTGTGACGGGGGACGGAGTTGGTGTGTAGCGGGTGGATAATTTGGATGGGATTGCATTGCATGAATGATGAATGATGTTTTTTTTTGAATGCTTGTTTTTGTCGAGGGTTGTACACACTGAGTTTGCGAAAGCTCACCCTCCCTCTTTTATTTTATTTTCAGGTGATGTTCAGTAGGAGGTTCAATGTTTGGAGGGACTCTGGGTGGCCGGCTAGCAAGATAATTTGGACTTGTTTTTTTTAAGCATATAAGTTTTTATTTAATTAAGTATGTTTCAGATCAGATTGTATTAATGTTTTCATTATGTTATTATTACTTGAATTATTGTTATTATTTTCAATATAATTACGAGAAGTTGAACATGGGTTTCATAAACTATAGTATGTTTTTCTACGCTTCTGCAACTAAATTTTAAAATGATAAGTTTTCTTTAATCAAATGTTTTAAACAAGGCATCCACAACTGAAAGGTGTGTTTTTTTTAGTTAATTAAGGTTTCTTTTAAGAAGGATTTTCAATGAAAACACGGTTTTCGCTAAAACATTTCAATGTGACGCACCAAATTCGGCCATAGCGTCTGGGCCGGGTTTGGGGTGTTACATTTATTAGTATTAGAGCCTGGTTGTAAAACTCGGGCTGTGAAGTGGGCCTTATTATTATTTGGTTTCTTTTTGGATTTTAAAAATATTTTGAATCGTAATGATCTGGAAAAAAAAAGGAAAATCTTGCTATGCGGCACACCGAATCTCCGACGTCGAACCAAGTAAGTATTGTTATTCTTAAGTTTGTTTAAATTATTATACAGTAGATAGTTAGAGGGCTACTTTAGATGATTTTGTTAGAATGGAACCAAAGCCCGCAGGAAATTGAAACTGTAGAAGATTTTCGAAAACAATCGTCTCTTTAAATATTTTCATAAAACATCGGTTTAATTATTAAACTAACTAAAACTTCATAAAATTTCTAATCCAAATAATACGCGAATCGGCGATGAATGCTAGATGAGGTGCTAGAGGCCGTGGCCGAGGCCGCAGAAGTATTAGGGTTGAGTCATCGGCATCGGGCCATATGCCCGATGCTGGAGTAAAAGAGGCTCCGGCCTCACCTGTGCTGGGAATGGACCGTATGATTGGGCCGCGAGAGAAGATGCATTGTTGTAGGCAATGCTGAGAATTTTGGAAAGGGTCGTTGGGCCCAATAATGGCAGTAGAAATCGGGGGTCTATTCCGGAGCGACTTCATTTAAGCGGGGCTGAGATCTTTAAGGGCGTGGCTGGCATGGCTCCTAACGTGGCGGAATATTGGTTAGAGGCCACTGAAAGGATAATGGAGGACCTGGACTACTCACCAGAACAAAAACTAAAAGGAGCCGTGTCACTGCTTAAGGAAGAAGCCTACCAGTGGTGGCTGACGGTGAAAGAGGGCACCCAACTGGAGCGGGACACTTGGGAGTTTTCCAAAGCTGCATTCCAAGGGAAGTATGTAGGTTCAAGTTATGTGGATGCTAGAAGGAAGGAGTTCCTAAACTTGACCCAAGGAAACAAATCGGTGGCGGAGTATGAGGCAGAGTTTTTACGCCTTAGTAGGTATGAAAGGGTAATGGTGGTAACGGAGTATGAGCATTGCGTTAGGTTTGAGGATGGACTTAGAGATAGCCTTAGGGTGCTGATAGGTCCACAAAAGAAACGAGTTTTCTCGAAATTGATGGAGAAAGAAAAGATAGCGGAGGAGGTAAAGCGTACTAAGCTCCTAAATCGAGAGAAAGAAAGGGGTAAGAATAAGAAGGAGGCTAAGACTCTTGGTGTCGATCAAAGGCCTAGGGCTAGGGTCAGAGTTGATGGGCCAGTTAGAGTAGGTCCCCCTGCTATTAATCCAGGGGTGCCACCCTGTGCTGATTGTAGGAGATGCCGTAGAGGCGAGTGTTGGAAGATGATGGGAGCTTGTTTAACTTGTGGGTCTATGGAGCATAGGATCAAGGATTGCCCCCGAATGCTAGGTCAAGAGCCAATAGTGGGCCAAGCTGATGCTCAGCCACCAAGGGGTGGTCAGCTGCCGCCAAGGGGCCGTGAGCAGGCTAGGGGTGGTGACGGAAATGGATGTGGACGTGGAGTACTAGGCAGGAATGTAGGCCATGCTGAGGTGAGACAGCCAGCTTTGGTTTATGCTGCTCATCGCCGAGAAGACGAAGATGCTCTAGAAGTGAATACTGGTACGTACTTTATCCATAGTGTGCGATCTATCTATTTTGAAACTAGAAATAGAGTGCGCAACAAAAGCATAGTGGTGTAACTTAAGCGATGCGATGTCAATATCCTCAATTGTTTAGATCAGGTAAATTTCGAGGACGAAATTTCTTTTAGGGGGTAGAGTTGTAACGCCCCAAAAATCCCGAAATCCTGAATTTTCTTTATTTTCGATTTTGATAAAAATTGTGTTTAATATTCTTATCCAAGCGGTAATTTTAGTAGGTCTTAGCTAAGGTTGAGTTTGAATTAAGGGGTAGAAGAAATTATAATTTAATTACTAAAAGAATCAGGGCTGACAAGTAGGTGGGCTTTTGAATAAATAAAGAAACAATTGGACAGAAAAAGAGCCTGTGGTGGAGTGGCTAAGTGAAGCCATATAAGGTGTAGTGAGGTGGCTTTAGTAGCTAACAAGGGGTTCCAAGGTTAGAATCCTAGCTTATTATTTTTAGAGTTTAATTTTGGCCTTCTAGAAGGATGGAAGTGGTGTGAAGATGGACTCCAATGGGAGTGTTCAGAAGAGAAAATTAAGGAAAGGATCAATGGGTTATTAGGGCGAAAAATGAGGAGATGGGAAGTGAGAAGTAAGTGGAGCTGAATTGGGAACTTGGGCTTGAAGAATTCAGCTATAGGGCTATAAATAGGTGCCGAATGGGAGAGTTGAAAAGCAAATGACGAATTTCCCTTCATTTTGTGCCAGAAACCCTTTTCTCTAAAAAGTCGAAAACCTTTTTTTTCTTTTCTTTCTTTGTGCCGAATTCTTATCCCTCCTAAACTCAATACTTTCTTTGCTTTAGCCGACTCTTCTTCCTCTCTTCTTTGGTGCTGTGTAATCAATTGTTGCCATTCAAATCTCTAAGAGCTTGGTGTTGCCACTACTCTTTCCACCCAGTCGATTCTAATGTAAGTGTTCGCTCTCCCAATCGATTTTCGATAAGTATCGAGTATTCAGTTCCTCACTTCTTTCTAATCGACTTTGGTAGAGAATTAGTGTCAGATCTCGATTTTGGATTCCTACCGATTTGCTCTACAGATCAGAGAAATACGCGTGTTTAGTGATCAAAGTAAAAGCTAGTAAAGGCTTGGCGTTCAGGTAAGGTTAAGGTGAGACTCCGGCTTTTGGTAAAGTAATCGATAAGTACGTATGATTAATCTTTGAGTGATATCGATTGTAGGTTCGGGCTAAGGAGATCGCATCACGCTTGCTTACCAAGTGTGTACATACACTGCACACACACAATGAATTGGCAAAAGTCGAAAAGCCGAAATGCCGAAAAGCCGAAATGCCGAAAAGCCGAAAGTTTGGCTATGGTAGTCTTGCGAGTGTGTGAACATTCGTAAGGGGGAAACCAATAGGTTACCTGAGGCCCACAAGCGATTCCGTGGACTTGGGTTTGTGATTTGGCCATATGGGCAGGAACGGGCTAAATGGGCCCAATAGGCTGTTTGGCCCATAATAGGCAAAAACTGAGTATTGATGCTTTGTGATAAGAATTTGTACGTGAGCATGAATATGAATATGATTGGGCCTAACGTGCCATATAAATGTGGTTTGGGCCTAATTGGCCATATACAGGTGATTTGGGCCTAATGGGCCATATGAATATGAATAGGCTTAATGGGCCAGATGCAAGCATGTGAATTTGATTGGGCTCTGTAAGGGGTTTTGGGCCTAGAATATGGTAACTACATAAAACTTAATAATTATTTGCGACCGTGGACAAGACATAGGGTTAAGGTGTGGCAACGTGTATATGTATGTCTAGGATTGGATCTAGGGAGAGCTTGGTATTTAAGCGGTCTTAATGACCCACCTCCTCTTCTCTGGAATTCTAGCTGGTGCATAGTATTCATTCATCTTAGCTCACGAGACTTGTTAACGAGCCAAGGTAAGTGAAAACCGTATTAAGGGAAAATTATCGAAATGCCCCTAAGGGCACAAATGACCAAAATAACCCTAGGTGTTGAATATGAGTGACATGCATACATATGATATTCTGCTTAGGTTGCATATAGGTTGGCAATTATGGAACGGAGGAAATATATGAGGATCGCATGGTTGCTTGACAATCGTGGATCCACCGACAACTTTTAAAGCCCAATATGTAAATGAAGGTAGTTCCACAATTGGGCTACCATGGTGTGTGGGTTGGGTGGGTCGATATATATATCCCCACATGGTGTGACGGGGGACGGAGCTGGTGTGTAGCAGATGGATAATTTGGATGGGATTGCATTGCATGAATGATGAATGATTTTTTTTGATTGCTTGTTTTTTCCTAGGGTTGTACAGACTGAGTTTGCGAAAACTCACTCCTCCCTTTTATTTTATTTTCAGGTCATGCTCAGTAGGAGGTTCGATGTTTGGAGGGACTCTGGGTGGCCAACTAGCAAGATAATTTAGACTTGTTTTTTTAAGCATATAAGTTTTTATTTAATTAAGTATGTTTTAGATCAGATTGTATTAATGTTTTCATTATGTTATTATTACTTGAATTATTGTTATTATTTTCAATGTAATTACAAGAAGTTGAACATGGGTTTCATAAACTATAGTATGTTTTTCAACGCTTCCGCAACTAAATTTTAAAATGATAAGTTTTCTTTAATCAAATGTTTTACACAAGGCTTCTTAGTTAATTAAGGTTTCTTTTAAGAAGGGTTTTCAATGAAAACATGGTTTTCGCTAAAACACTTCAATGTGACACACCAAATTCGGCCATAGCGTCTGGGCCGGGTTTGGGGTGTTACAGTTTATGAGTAAGACCCTATCTGGGATAGTGGCATCGATATGTGACTACATGTAAGACCACGTCTGGAACGTTGGCATTTTATGATTTGTGTGATTATCCTAGTGTCCTATCCAATTCCGAATGGTTCATCGGGCAAAGGGAAATTGAGTTCGAATGTGTAAAATGAGCTATATGCCAAGTATGATTTAACTCGTTACCTATTTGAGGTAAAGTAAGTACATTGATTAATTGTTGCAAATCTTGAAAGCGTGCAAATGAAGAATATATGCGAATGTGATATGTGTATTTGACTTTGTGAGTTAGTAACTTGTTTATCATGATTAATCTTTAAACATGTGCATATATGATTAGGTAATTTCGATTATATATTTAAAATTTGAATATGATGAATTATTTTGATACAGGGGCTTACGTAATCAAGTGTAATTGGCCTTGAAATTATTATTGAAATGAAACTTAATATTAGGCATGCATGATTATATGCATTCAGCTTCATGGTTAATATATGCATATGAAACTATACGATTACATATGAGTTTATATGTTAATAGGTACGTGAAGTAAGTTACAGTGACTAGTTGGTTGTGGAATATAAATGGTAATAATGATAATTTGGTTTCATGAGTATTCTGCCAGGGTGATAATTGAGTATGAAAATATATATTTATAATGAATTACATATATATGGATCTGATATGTTATGATACTATAATTTAGTTTAGTTTAAATAGGTTGATAATAATATTGGAATGTTTAATTTCTTATGACTTACTAAGCTTCAAAAGCTTACTCTGTGTTTTTATGTGTGTTTCTATTTTATAGATTTTGGATTCAAGTTACAAGCTCGGGGATCGTCAGTAAAGTCTATCACACTATCTACAGCTTCGGTATTTAAATAATCAAAGGCTGGAAATGTGTTTTGAAATGTTAGATTTTGGTTTTGTATAATTTGAGCCATGTGACAATGGCTTAATTTCCATGTTAATTTCGGATATGTTTGCTTATATTTTGAGTTTATTTTGGCTATGGTATCTTATGCTATGGATGAATAATATTTGTGATATGTGTTTTGTGGAGCATTGAAGTTGATTAGTAATTTGGATGTGTTTTGGAAGATTCAGCTATAGTATACCCATAAGTATGAACTATATTTGCTATGTTACTCTTGATTAAAATGATTTGGCTATGACTTGTAATAATAATAATAATTCCATTTAGTTGACAAGTACATTCGGTTAATTGTTGAAATGAGATAATGAATATATATTTGGATATTAGTTCGATATATATATACTTATGAAATGTGGTTGATTATAATGCTAATGGTTGTTTGTACAATTAGTCATGTTAATTTTGGTATTCGGTTATTATTTTCATGTGATATATGCTTTGGAGTTGGTTGATGATTACAGGTATATATATATTTGTGGATGAAAAATCGGCTATGATATACATATATGCATATTCATAGGTGTATTTAATTGACTCAACCATGTTTCATGATAACATATAATATATATATGTGTACTTATAATATGGATGATATGTTTATGGGTTTAGTTATATAAATTCATTTGTTACTTGTAAGATTTATGTTTTGAATATATAACTCATCTTAAGGTATATATTTATATAGGTAAACTTTGTTATCCGAATAAACAAAAGATAAATATGGTTTTTGTATCGATCCATAATGGTATGTTATTTTAAAATTCTAGTTAGTTTATTTGAGTAGTATAATTTGGTTGGTAAATACATTCAATGGAATGTAAATTTAGATAATGAAAATGTTGATTGATGATTTGGCTTTTGCATTTATGTAATTAAGTATATAATGTTTCAGTTTGATATATGTAAGTGTATAAATACGATGTTGAATATATGAATTTAATTTTAGTGAATAAATATGGTTGTTCGAGGCATTTTGGTTGAGGTTCATTACTGACTTATATTTTAATATGATTTATATATTATATTATGATTAATAAAATCATGCTTATTATTTTAATTGAACTTATGTTTTATATATATATGAATTTGACTTGTATAAATGTGTGGTTGTTTGAAAATGTGTTTTTGTTCATTAATGCCTCGTAATCCTAATCCGGCGACGGATACGGGTTAGGGATGTCACACACCGCCATGCCATACACTAGTGTGCTAGGCCGTGTGGTACACACAGCTGAGACACACGCCTGTGTGCTCAATTTTGAGTATTTTGTTTCTCGAATTTAAGGTGCAGAAGACACACGGCCTATCTACACACCCATGTACTCGACCATGTGTCACACACGATCTAGACACACGCCCGTGTGTCTGCCCGTGTGGACAAAATAAAACCATTCCTAGCTTCATTTCTCACCCAAAATCACACCTATGACTTGCACTTGAATCACACATCCAAATACCAACCATTTCAAGCATTCAAATCAAGCAAATTTCATCATTCATCATGGCATATCATTTCATGCATACATGTCTATAAACTTACCTTAGTTAAGTCCTCAAGTTAGACATAGTTTGGTCAACTACTTCATATATGTGTAACTATCATAGTTTGACATTACAACTATATTAAAACAAACTATTACTAGTGGAAAGACGAAAATGTGCAAGTGTACACAATAACAACAAGTAATAAAGTGACAAGTAAATGTCAAGTTATCGTACCCACAGGGACTGTAAAAAGAATTATTTATGAAATTAATTGTAAAACACTTTGGTAAGGTAAAAATAATTAGGTTTTAAAAGATGGTCAAAAACTATTTAAAAAACTAAGTAAATAATTAAAATAAGGAGTTCTAATGCACGATTTCAAATAAGATTTAATCAAGACAACATACTTGTGTTGGATTAATTACAATTCTTTAACTTAGAATTATTAAACAGACATTTATATTGCTACAAATAAATTCACGGCAACTCAGTAATTTGCTAACTACTTCTCGTACATACTTATTAAATTAATCAATCTCTTGAACATTTTTCAATGTCAATCCAAGCGGTTAATCAATATTCATAAGCATATAAAAGATTAAGTGAGGTAACAGGGTATTTCTACCTTGAAACAGTTTAATCACAAAAATCTTGCAAGTTATGCAAGGCATATGTATTGCCGAATACAATGCTAATTTAAACTTCAGCTACCTTAGAAGAATAAACATGCACTAATTAAGCATTGTATCTATTAATTATAATTTCAATACAATTTAATAATTAACTCATTAGTTATTTAACAATTATATTGCAAGAATAACTTAGGCATGATTTTACTTAACCAAGCAATTTACCGAGGCCTATAACAGCATAAACATCATTTTAACAATTTAAGCAGGCAGAATATAATCAACCCAAAACAAACTTAATTTAAGCCAAATTGATTAAAATAACCATTTCAATAGCACAAATATTCATAAACATGTTCGTTAAAACAACAACAAAACTTAAAGAGATAGGGAACAAGAAGCAAATCCGGTGTTTCTCCGTGGCTTGACTAGTTACTCCGTTCTTCGTTCTTCGTAGCCCTCGGCTATCAAGGTGGCTTATGAACACCTAATTGATTCTCCAGAATGGCTGATGAGAGCCTCTTTCCCAAGAGAAGAAATTGGCACTTGAACAAAAAGGGAAATGTGATGGAAAAAAAATGGAGAGAAAAGTGAGAGAGGAAAAGGGAGAATGGGAGAATGTTGTGGGATTGAGGGATGGCTTGAATGATCAGAAAGGGGTGGATTTTATAGCTTATTGTGGCTGCTAAAAATAGAAAATTCCAGCAGCCAAAGATCCCCCCTATGGCCGGCCATCTACTTGGCAAAAGTTGAGACTTTCCACTTTGCTAAAAATAGCCTGGGGCAAATCTACAAAGCCACAATTAAAGGTGGGGTTTGAATGCAATTTGGAAGTCTTTCAAGGGCCTCTTTGCAAGCATATTTAATCAGCTAAAATGATGATTTGGGTCAGTATATGGACGGTTTTGGGCTGCCCAATTAGTGGCTGGTTCGGTTCACTCAATTTGGTTTGACCAATGCGATTCAAGTGGACCCTTTCTCCATAATTAATTAAAAATAATTTATTTAACCCAAATTAAATGGGGAGTAAATTAAAATTAATTAAATTATGAATTAATACACATTTCTAGACCGTCTTAGCTTGGAAATTAATGTGCCTCGATACTTCAAATTGCTTCTTGGTTTTGTGCTTTTAGCAGTGTCAACCGAACCAATTTTTGCCCTTTGCGTGAATCTGTCGAAAATAGTCAAAATTAATCAAAATTAAGTACAAAATTAACTAAAATTCACCATGTTTATATTTTTAACACAATTTAATTATTTTATAATATTTAATTATTTTTTGACAATAATTTAACCAGATTTGCACGAATTTAAGTAAAAATGGGTATGAAAAAGTATATAAATTTTTGTGTTTCCAACTAGCCATTCCAATGGCTACATTACAAGCATCATTTACATTTACATGCCAATATGGCCAATATATCCTATACATGCCATTACAACCATAATTGATTTACCATATTACACCGACATGGGCTGTTGGATAGTGTGAGTGATCTCTGTCAAGCTTCCAATCCAACGAGCTTCCGATTTACTCTAAAATAGGGAAACAAAACTAAGTAAGCATTAAATGCTTTGTAAGTTCGTTTAACATGTACTTAACTTACCATTGATTCTATTTTGAGGTAACTATGTAAGGCATATTCAATAAATTTGACCTCAAGCCCTACACACATCTTCATTGCCCTTGTTAGTCATATAATCCACAATAACATCAAAACATATATGGCCTTTACAACAATCAAGATTCCAAGCACATATGCTTTCCGCAACATGTATTCATTCAACATGCATAATTTATCTCATTATTACAAGTATAATTTCATATTAGTTCATTTCGAGTACAAATAAATTCATATCAGAACTTTACTCATATTACTCGGAATATCAAGGTCACAATTAGTACACTCAAGGTGTATAAGTCTGTAACATCCTAATTTTTGGGTTTCTCGTAATTTTTGAGAATTTGGTAAAGCTTTTAAAATTTGGTATTGGGTAGTGAAAATTCATAGTTGGAATATGTAAATGGGCTTATGGATGGCCCATGTGATGACCAAAACCCGGAAGAACTTTTGAACATTGGACTTAAGGAGTTAGGGGCTTTGGGTAGATGGCTTTATTAAAAGTTATGGGTAAAATGTATCACAAAAAGGAGCCCCTGGAAAAGTGGCTAAGTGACACCACGAAGGAGCTAAAAAGGTGGCGTGTAAGTGGTTGGGGGGAAGCCTGGGTTCGATTCTCTGTGATGGCAAATGTGATGTTATATTTTTTATGCCTTGTGCATGCAGAAGTTTGAAACCAAATGGAACTCTGTTGGAGAGAGTTTGAATAGTTGAATGCTTGAATTAAGGAGTGATAAGGGGAGAGATTTTAGTGATTTGAAAGAGAGATTAGAATTGGCCAAATAGAGGGGATTAGGGAGGAGAAATCGGCTAGGGGGATCTTGAGGGTAGTATTTCGGTATTAGGCTATAGTTGTGCCGATTTTCTTCTGTTTGAGCACCATAGAACCATTCTTTTCTTTTTATTTTCTTCTCTAACCGAAACTACCACCTTTCCCATTCATCTTTCTTTCTTTTCTTCTCCAAAACTAGTCTACTATTCATTTCTTCCCATCTACTACTCCCTTTCTTATCTCCACTTTTGTCGAAAAGCCACAAAAGCTGAAACATGTGAAACTTGGTGGTGTCGACTTCTTATTGACTAGTAACCTTCTTTTCCCTTCACTTTTTGGTGGCCAATTCCTTCATCTACTAAGCTTTAAGCGGTTCAAGAAGAAAGACTGTGGTAAGTATTCATACTCCAATCGATTCAGCAGTATAATTATTGACAAAAGTCGAAACTCCCTATAGCTTAAAAGGGCTGTCGATTTGAGATATAGGCCTTATTGGGCTTCTTCATTTGATTTTTATGTTTTGTATAGTGGAATTGATAACTTTGGAGGTGCAGCAAGGCTTGGAGTGTCAGTGTTGGATAAGCTTGAACCATATCATCAAACCCTGTGAAGGTAAGTGAACTATGGCCATTAGGGGTTCTCTGGCAGATTTTGGTAAGGCAAGATGTGGGATGACTGGCATGAATTGTAGACTAAGAATGGTGGTGAATAATTGTAGGTTTCCGTGGGAGAATTCATTGGTGAACGTCACAAAACAGGTGTGTAACGAACCCTCTTTCATAGCTTAAATCGATATATGCCGAGAAGCTGAAATGCTGAAATTCTGGCATTTCGAGGACTTGTGAGCATGCGAACGCTCATAGGTTAGGTGGATTCGCTAAGTTTGATGATCAAGATCATTGGAACAGGTAAAAGCACGATTTTTCGGCATCACGATAAGTTGGGCCTTGAGGGGCTGTAATCGGGCCCAATAAGCTTTCGGGCTCATTTGGGTAAATTTGGTAGAAAATGGAATCCAGATAAATTTCACATTAATACAATTAATACCGTTATGGAATATAGACTAAATGGGCCTAGATGACGAAATCGGCTAAGTGGGGCCCATAAGGGGTTTTTTTGGCCTAGTGACTCGATTTTGCTAAAATGGGCTAGAATCACTGTTTAAACACTTGAAATTGTTGATAACTGATAATGAGCATGGGAAACCCTAATAAATGATAGAATAATGAACTTACCCTTATAATATGAAAAATGACCATTTTGCCCCTAGGTGAAAATGACCATTATACCCCTAGGGATATGTATAATTAGGATGCATGCAATATTGTTTTGTACATGATATGCTATGATATGCACATGATATGCCATGATATATTCATATATGCATGGGTTGGGTTTTATTTGAATGGAGGAAGTGCAAAAGGGCTTTGCCCTAGTCTATCAAAAAGGGCTTTGCCCAGTTAATTAAAGAGGCTAGGCCTCCAGTTATATGATAAAGCAGCTATGCTGCCAGTGGAGAGTTTGGTTGGGTGGGTTGAGATATTCCCCACATGGAGAGCTTGGTTGGTACGGGTGGAGAGTAGCGGTTGGTGGGTTGAGTAGTCTCCCCAAATGGGCTTGCATATGTTCATTGGTATTGCATGTGTTATTAAAATGGGCCTATGGGCCATACCGTATACAGTAAAGGCTTAGCCCAGTGATTTGAATTATGAAAAGGCTTCAGTCTAGTAACCGTTACACAAAAGGCTTCGGCCCAGTATATGTTGAGACTGAATTTGGGTTTAGGCCTAGTAGGCTGATATTGGTTTGGGCTCTGAAAGGGGCCTGTTGCGCACTGAGTTTCCAAACTCACCCCATTCCTTAACCTTGCAGGTGAGCCTTGATGTGGAGACTTGGAGCCGGAGGGAATTCAGAGTGGCCATGGTGATCGCTTTTGAACTTTGCAATGAGTAACCGGTTTCTTTTTAAGTTTTTCCTTAGCTGTTAATGTTATTTGTTTTTGGATTGTAATAAGGCCATTTTAACTATTTTTCTGGGATTATTTTGTTTTATTTTTTAATAATTCTAAACTTTTCTAATAATAATTCAAAATGGGCTAGTCTTAGGGTGCGTTTTGAAAATGATACTCGTTTTCAAAACAACGCAACGATACGACTAATCGGTTTATCAAAAATAACTACTCAAATGAATTTCCACTCGATTATCAAAGTGTGGCAATGGTTGTAGGCATGTCTAGGATTGGATCCACTAAAGAGCTTGGTACTTAAGCAGCCTTCATGGCTCACCTCCTTTGTTTCGGATACCTACCTGGTGCACAGCTTCCATTCACTTTGTTAACTTAACAAAAACAAAATATATATAATAATAAATAACAAAAAAGGGGTTCATTTTTAAACACTAAAATGAATCATGGGTTTTCTTAAAAACTTCAATGTGACACGTCGGATCCGGCCATAATGTCTGGGCCGGGTTTGGGGTGTTACATTTAGTGGTATCAGAGCCTGGGTTGCAACAACTTAGCTGTGGGTTTTTTAAACGGGTTTAAAATCAAGAATTTCAAAACAAAGGTATTTTAAATCAATTTCTAGGAATTTTTTATTTTCTGTGACCAAACCCAAGGTTTTTGTTTTAAATGGTTTGGAGAAAGAAGTGGCACACTGAATCCTGGGCACCAAGTCTGTAAGTATACTCTCTTTTTTTAATATTGATATGATGCTCTGGATAGAACTAAGACCCTACTATGATACTTTATATTGGGTAAAACTGTAGAACAGTAGGATTGAGACTGTAGCTAGGCTACGTCGTTGCGAAAACAAATACCTAAACTACTATATGTCCATAAGATATCTCGTAATAAACAACTGAAATATTAAACTAATGTCATAAAATTCGTAATCAGATAATTCGATATGAGTACAAGAGGAACTCGTGGACGAGGCCGCGGACGTGGTCGCGGAAGGGTGCAAGCTGAATCTTCATCCTCAGGGTATAGGCCAGCTAAGGAGGCATCCGTTCCACAGGGAACTGAGACTGGATCATATGATCGGGCTGCGGGGGATGATGCTTTGTCTCAAGCAATGTTAAGGGTCTTGGAAAGGGTTGCTGGAGCTAGCACCGGGGCAGTGAATAGGGGATCCATCTCTGAGCGACTCCGGGTTAACGGAGCAAAGGTTTTTAGGGACGTATCTGGAGTAGCCCCAAATGTGGCTGAATATTGGCTAGAGGCAACAGAGCGGATTATGGATGACTTAGATTGCTTTGTGGAGCAAAAGCTGAAGGGGGTTGTGTCGCTGCTACGAGACGAGGCATACCGGTGGTGGATCACTGTAAGGGAGAGTACCCCGAATGAACGAGTAACCTGGGAACTGTTCAAGACTACTTTTAAGGGGAGGTATGTTGGAGCTATTTATGTGGATGCCCGTCTAAAGGAATTTTTGAATCTGGCACGAGGAAATAAGACTGTTGCGGAGTATGAGGCAGAATTCTTGAGGCTGAGTCGTTATGCTAGCGGGATAGTTGCGACCAAATATGAGCGCAGGGTTTGATTCGAGGATGGCTTTCGCGATGAGCTTAGGGTGCTGATAGCTCCACAATGGGAGCGTGATTTCGCTGCATTGGTAGAGAAGGCTAAGATAGCCGAGGAAGTGAAACGGACTGAATGACAGAATCGTGAGAAGGATCGACCCAGATTTAGAAGAGATTCTGGACCCTCGGGTGCTACAAATAGGAATGCTAAAAGAGTTAGAATGGAGGAACCGGTTCGAGCAGTTCTGGTGAATACTTTTAGACCTCAGGTTTGCAAGGATTGTGGCAGAGCGCATATAGGGGAGTGCTGGAAACGAACTGGGGCGTGTTTTCAATGTGGGTCAAAGGAACATAAGTTCAGAGAGTGTCCTCGGAGAGCAGCTCAGGATCAAGCTGCAGAGCAAAGAGGTGTCCAACCGCAGCGAGGAGGACCACCACCACAGAGAGGCCGTGGGCAAGGTAGAGGTGGCAATGGTAATGGACGAGGACGTGGGGCACCTGGTAGGGGTGCTGGACATGCTGAAGCTCGTCAGCCAGCGTTGGTTTATGCTGCTTGGCGTCGTGAGGAGGGTGATGCTCCTGATGTTATAATCGGTACGTTCTTCATTCATAGCATGCCTTACACTGCTTTAATTGATGTGGGTTCCACTCACTCGTATGTTGCCTGTAATGTATCTGGGGCATTGGGTGTGTTTCCTGAGGGGACTGTGAGTGGGGTATCAGTGATAAGTCTTTTGGGACACTCGGTTAAGGTAGATAAACTCTTTAGGGAGGTGCCTTTAGAGACACAAGATAGAATATTTGTAGGAGATTTAATGGAGCTGCCATTTGGGGATTTTGATCTTATTTTGGGAATAGACTGGCTAAATAAGCATAGGGCGACGTTGGATTGTGCTGCTAAGAGAATGGTGCTAAGAACTGTCAAGGATGAAGAGATAATGGTCATAGGGGAGCGAAGGAACTATTTATCCAATGTTGTCTCGGCTTTGAGGGCTGAGAAGTTGATTCGAAAAGGTTGTGAGGCGTTCTTAGCATTTGTGAGTCAAGCTGAACCTGAGGGGATAATTGTGGAGTCGGTGAGGACCATCAAAGAATTTCAAGATGTATTTTCGGAGGAACATCCTGGACTACCTCCGAACAGAGAAGTCGAGTTCAGAATCAACTTGTTACCTGGAACAGCTCCGGTGTCCATTACGCCTTATAGGATGGCACCAAAGGAGTTGGTGGAACTAAAAGCTCAGATTTAGGAACTGTTGGATAGAGGGTTTATACGACCAAGTATTTCTCAAGCGCAGCGCAGATCTTGTTCGTAAAGAAGAAAGATGGGACCATGCGGATGTGTATTGATTATCGACAGTTGAACAAACTGACGATTAAGAACAAGTATCCTTTGCCAAGAATCGATGATCTGTTCGACCAACTGAAAGGAGCTTCGGTATTTACTAAGATCGACCTTCGATCAGGATATCATCAGTTGAGAGTCAAAGAAGTGGATATTCATAAGACGGCATTTAGAACTCGATATGGTCATTATGAATTTCTAGTTATGCCCTTTGGTTTGACTAACGCACCAGCAGCATTCATGGATTTAATGAATCGGGTGTTTTAGCCAAACTTGGATCAGTTCGTAGTCATTTTTATCGATGATATCTTAGTGTACTCGGAAACAGAAGAGAAGCATGATGAACATCTTCATATTGTACTGCAAGTACTAAGGGAAAAGCAACTTTATGCAAAGTTTAGTAAGTATGAGTTTTGGTTGAAGGAAGTAACTTTCTTGGGGCATGTTGTGTCTGCTGAGGGGATCAAGGTAGACCCTCGAAAGATTGAGGCAATTCTAGAATGGAAGCCACCGAGGTCAGTAACAGAAATTCAAAGTTTTCTGGGATTGGCAGGTTATTATCAAAGGTTTGTGGAAGGATTTTCTGTGTTGGTAGCACCGTTAACGAAACTTATAAGGAAGGGAGCACCGTTTGTTTGGACAAATAAGCAGCAAGAGGCTTTTGAAAGTTAAAGAAGGTTACGGTGTAAACGCTTTGTATGGATTCAAATGAGTCTGGTAAGGATTTCACTGTGTACAGTGATGCGTCACATGTAGGTTTGGGTTGTGTGTTGATGCAAGAGGGTAAGGTGGTCACTTATGCTTCACGACAACTTAAGCCTTATGAGGTAAACTATCCTACTCATGACTTGGAGTTGGCAGCGGTGATCTTTGCACTTAAGATATGGAGGCACTACTTGTATTGGGAGAGATGCATTATCTATACGGATCATAAGAGTCTTAGGTACTTACTGACTCAAAAGGAGCTGAATCTTAGACAGCGAAGGTGGATAGAGCTGCTAAAGGACTATGACTTTTCGATTGAATACCATCCAGGTAACGCAAATGTCGTGGCTGATGCGTTAAGTCGAAGGACTGTGGCGGAATTGAAGGCAATGTTTGCTCGTTTAAGTTTGTATGACGATGAAAGCTTATTGGCAGAGTTACAAGTGAGACCGACTTGGGTGGAGCAGATTAAGAAGCAGTAGTTGGTGGATGAGTCGTTGGTTTCTCGGTTTCAGCAAGTTGAAAAGGGGGAGAATCTAGACTTTGGGTTAAATAATGATGGGGTTCTTTGTTTTCGAGGAAGAATTTGTGTGCCGAAGGATTCTAACTTGAGATTGATGATTTTAAGGGAGGACTACTTGTCATTGGCGGAGTTCGCGTATAGCAACAGTTACCAAGCAAGTATTCAGATGGCTCCTTATGAGGCACTGTATAGGCGAAGGTGTCATTCGACTACTTGTTGGGCAGAGTTAGGGGAAAAGCAAGTACTTGGTCCAGAGTTGGTAGCAGATACTGAAGACAATGTTAAGGTGATCAGGAATCGGTTAAAAGAGGCAGCGGATCGACAAAAGTCTTATACTGATCTGAAGCATAAGGATATTGAATATGTTGTAGGGGACATGGTCTTTCTGAAGGTATCGCCTTGGAAGAAGATATTGAGGTTTGGTAAGAAGGGCAAGTTGAGTCCACGGTTCATTGGGCCTTATCGGATCCTTAAACGGATAGGGCTGGTGGCTTATCAGCTAGAGTTACCTCCGGAGCCGGATCGCATTCACGACGTCTTTCATGTGTCCATGCTAAGGCGATACCGTTCTGACCCAACTCATATCGTGCTAGTTGTAGAAATTGAGGTACAGTCGAATTTGACCTTCAAAGAAGAACCTGTTCAGATACTTGATCACGACATCAATGTGTTAAGATGAAAATCAGTCCCATTGGTGAAGGTACTTTGGAGAAACCATGGCAAAGAAGAAGCTACTTGGGAGTCCGAGAAGGCAATGCATCAACAATATCTTCAACTGTTTGGATCAAGTAAAATTTTGAGGCCGAAATTTCTTTTAAGGAGGGTAGAGTTGTAACATCCTGATTTTTGGGTTTCTCGTAATTTCTGAGAATTTGGTAAAGTTTTTAAAATTTGGTATTGGGTAGTGAAAATTCATAGTTGGAATATGTAAATGGGCTTATGGATGGCTCATGTGATGACCAAAACCCAGAAGAACTTTTGAACATTGGACTTAAGGAGTTAGGGGCTTTGGGTAGATGGCTTTATTAAAAGTTGTGGGTAAAATGTATCACAAAAAGAAGCCCCTGGCAAAGTGGCTAAGTGACGCCACTAAGGAGCTAAAAAGGTGGCGTGTAAGTGGTTGGGGGGAAGCCTAGGTTCGATTCTCTGTGACGGCAAATGTGATGTTATAGTTTTTATGCCTTGTACATGCAGAAGTTTGAAACCGAATGGAACTCTGTTGGAGAGAGTTTGAATAGTTGAATGCTTGAATTAAGGAGTGATAAGGGGAGGGATTTTAGGGATTTGAAAGAGAGATTAGAATTGGCCGAATAGAGGGGATTAGGGAGGAGAAATCGGCTAGGGAGATCTTGAGGGTAGTATTTCGGCATTAGGCTATAGTTGTGCCGATTTTCCTCTGTTTGAGCACCATAGAACCATTCTTTTCTTTTTATTTTCTTCTCTAACCGAAACTACCACCCTTCCCATTCGTGTTTCTTTCTTTTCTTCTCCAAAACCAGTCTACTATTCCTTTCTTCCCATCTACTACTCCCTTTCTTATCTCCACTTTTGTCGAAAAGCCATAAAAGCCGAAACATGTGAAACTTGGTGGTGTCGACTTCTTATTGACCAGTAACCTTCTTTTCCATTCACTTTTTGGTGGCCAATTCCTTCATCTGCTAAGCTTTAAGCGGTTCAAGAAGGAAGACTGTGGTAAGTATTCTTACTCCAATCGATTCAGTAGTATAATTGTTGACAAAAGCTGAAACTCCCTATAGCTTAGGGGGCCTGTCGATTTGAGATATAGGTCTTATTGGGCTTCTTCATTTAATTTTTATGTTTTGTATAGTGGAATAGATAACTTTGGAGGTGCAGCAAGGCTTGGAGTGTCAGTGTTGGATAAGCTTGAACCATATCGTCAGACCCTGTGAAGGTAAGTGAACTATGGCCATTAGGGGTTCTCTGGCCGATTTTGGCAGGGCAAGATGTGGGATGATTGGCATGAATTGTGGACTACAAATGGTGGTGAATAATTGTAGGTTGCCGTGGGAGACTTCATTGGTGAACGTCACAAAACAGGTGTGTAACGAACCCTCTTTCATAGCTTAAATCGATATATGCCGAGAAGCCGAAATGTCAAAATTCTGGCATTTCGAGGACTTGTGAGCATGCGAATGCTCATAGGTTAGGTGGATTCGCTAAGTTTGATGATCGGGATCGTTGGAACAGGTAAGAGCACGATTTTTCAGCATCACGATAAGTTGGACCTTGAGGGGCTGTAATCGGGCCCAATAGGCTTTCAGGCCCATTTGGGTAAATTTGGTAGAAAATGGAATCCAGATAAATTGCATATTAAGGCAGTTAATACCGTTATGGAATATAAACTAAATGGGCCTAGATGACGAAATCGGCTAAGTGGGGCCCATAAGGGGTTTTTTTGGCCCAGTAACTCGGTTTTGCTAAAATGGGCTAGAATTGCTGTTTAAACACTTGAAATGTTGATAACTGATAATGAGCATGGGAAACCCTAATAAATGATGGAATAATGAACTTACCCTTATAATATGAAAAATGACCATTTTGCCCCTAGGTGAAAATGACCATTATACCCCTAGGGATATGTATAATTAGGATGCATGCGATATTGTTTTGTACATGATATGCTATGATATGCACATGATATGCCATGATATATTCATATATGCATGGGTTAGGTTTTATTTGAATGGAGGAAGTGCAAAAGGGCTTTGCCTCAGTCTATCAAAAATGGCTTTGCCCAGTTAATTAAAGAGGCTAGGCCTCCAGTTATATGATAAAGCAGCTATGCTGCCAGTGGAGAGTTTGGTTGGGTGGGTTGCGATATTCCCCACATGGAGAGCTTGGTTGGTACGGGTGGAGAGTAACGGTTGGTGGGTTGAGTAGTCTCCCCAAATGGGCTTGCATATATTCATTGATATTGCATGTGTTATTAAAATGGGCCTATGGGCCATACCAGTATCTGATAAAGGCTTCGGCCAAAGAATAGATTACTAAAGGCTTGACCTAATATATGTTGAGACTGAATTTGGGCTTAGGCCCAGTAGGCTGATATTGGTTTGGGGTCTGAAAGGGGCTTGTTGCGCACTGAGTTTCCAAACTCACCCCCTTCCTTAACCTTGCAGGTGAGCCTTGATGTGGAAACTTGGAGCTGGAGGGAATTTAGAGTGGCCATGGTGATCGCTTTTGAACTTTGCAATGAGTAACTGATTTCTTTTTAAGTTTTACCTTAGCTGTTAATATTATTTGTTTTTGGATTGTAATAAGGCCATTTTAACTATTTTTCTGGGATTATTTTGTTTTAATTTTTAATAACTCTAAACTTTTCTGATAATAATTCAAAATGGGCTAGTCTTAGGGCACGTTTTCAAAATGATACTCGTTTTCAAAATAACGCAACGATAAAACTAATCGGTTTATCAAAAATAACTACTCAAATGAATTTCCACTCGATTACCAAAGTGTGGCAATGGTTGTGGGCATGTCTAGGATTGGATCCACTAAAGAGCTTGGTACTTAAGCAGCCTTCATGGCTCACCTCCCTTGTTTCGGATACCTACCTGGTGCACAACTTCCATTCACTTTATTAACTTAACAAAAACAAAATATATATAATAATAAATAACAAAAAAGGGGTTCATTTTTAAACACTAAAATGAATCATGGGTTTTCTTAAAAACTTCAATGTGACACGTCAGATCCGGCCATAACGTCTGGGCCGAGTTGGGGTGTTACAAAGTCTATAATCAATGATTTACATACACATCAAATAAATTCCCTGTACAATATTGTCATTTCATATTTCCATATCTCATTCATGCCGATATGTGTAATAACTCATTTCTTATTCATATCTTCTCATGTCAAGAATTTTATTTTTACCCATTAAATTTATCTGAAATATCGATGGATACACAAGTAGTACACTCATGGTGTACAAATCATGATTCGTCAATTCATATTCAATGGTACCCATAAGGTACTATTCCAGGGAATACACTCTCGAGCCACACATGTATACAACAGGATTATCAGTCCAGGCTAAATTCTTTTTATGACATACGCTCTAAGGAGCTTGATCTAGATTTCCTGTCTGGGCTAAATCCTTTTTGTAATAAGGTCAATAGGATTACTCATCCGAGCTAAATCCCTTCAGCAACAAATGCAAGACCTCACTCATTTCGAGAAATCATATATCCATCAAATTTCCATTTTATTCAATCAAGATTTAAACATTTTTCTCAAGCATTTTCGGGCATGTGATTATTTAACACATCCACAATATTCATACAATTCAAATAAACACATTCGACATTCATTTCAAGCATATAAGTAACATTCTCATCGTTTATCCTTTACAATCTGTCGGGCATTATCATTTAATTCAAACATTTTTATTTATCATGCTTGATCATATATGTAATAATTTTCACATATTTATGACATTTATACAATTTACATAAACACAATCAATGCAAGCATGTAAATAAACACAATTTAATTACACAAACTTACCTCGACAATGTTCGTGTACGTAAAATCTACTAATCTGACATTTTCCTCTTTCCTCGTTCTAGCTCCGAAGTTGGTCTATCCGGATCTATACGAGTAAATTTTACATCAATTTCTCATATTTCATACTCATTTAGACTCAATTTATATCTTAGGCAAAATTACCATTTTGCCCCTAACTTTTTCATAAATTTCCATTTCGTCCCTAGGTTCAGAAAATAAAATTTGTGCAATTTACTCCCTATTCCAAGCCTAACCAAAATCCCATTACAAAATTTACAGCGCATGTATTCATAAAAACTCAGCATTTTTCTTTAATTTCACAACTTTACATTTTAGTCCCTCAATCATGTTTTCATCAAAAATCACTTTGTAAAAGTTTTTTTATCTATCAACAACCTTCCATTTTCTACTATAAATTTCTAATTTTCAACATATACATCCATGACCCATTTTCCATACTTTGATAACTTCTCAGATTGATCCCCAAAATAGATAGATTAAGCTATCCCAGTTCAAAAATATCAAAATTACTAAAAACAGGCCAAGGAAACTCACCCAATTTAGCCATGAAAGTTTCTTCTCTCTCTCTCCTAGGGTTTCTGTGTATTATTTTGGGAAGAAGATGTAACACCCCTTACCCGTATTTAACACAGGAACAGGATACCAGGCATTACCGGACTTACAAAGCAAACAAACATAAAATTCCAGGCCATAAATTTTCATCCAAATTAAAACCATTCGCATTCAATCATAAAGTCCCTAATATGAGCCTACGAGGTCCGAAACATACCTTGGAAGTGGTTCAACACTAAACCAAGCACTCCGAAAATTTTTACAAAACTTAAAAAAATTTTGCTATGAACAGGGGTCACACGGTCGTGTGGCTTGGGACATTCCCGTGTCGGTAGGCCGTGTGGTCACACACGCCCGTGCCCCTAACCTGTGTAACTCTCTGTTTTGCAATGCATGAACAAATTGATTTCGCACAGCCAAGTCACATGCCCATGTGCCAGGCCATGTGGTTAATTTAATTTTCATAAAATAGGTGCATATTTCACACGGTCGAGACACACGTTCGTGCTTGAGGCTGTGTCCCTCACATAGCTAAGACACACGCCCGTGTCTCTGCCTGTGTGCTCAATTATGAGCATTCTATTTCTAAAAATTAAGGTGCAGGGGACACACGGCCAGAACACATGCCCATGGGGCAGACCGTGTGTTACACACAGCTTAGACACACGCCCATGTGTCTAACTGTGTGGACAAAATAAAGGCTATCTACCAAGCCATTTGTTACCCTCTTTTACACCTACACATACATAAGTTCAATGGCATAATCCATGGCATGTTTAAGCAACAAAAACATCCATAAACAAGGTTAAATCATATCATTCGTTACCAATACTTAACATATTTACTATAGCATAATTTACCAAATCAATTCATACCAATCTCACATTCACAAGTATCAACATGAATACTTTCATCATGCAAAACTCTACTCAGGACACCAAAGGACCCATCTCATCCATTTCACAACAAGTCATTTAACCATAATAAACATATAGCAACCCACTACAAGAACAAAAACAAGAAGGCATTAACGCATATACTTATATAAATGGGCTTACAACATTTTAGCCAAAATAAGCTAATTACATGGCTAAATACCAAATCACCTTAAGCAAATATAAGCCAATACATTTGGCCAAATCAAATGACACATATAACAAAAATATCAAGTCCCTATACATGCCATACTCTCAAAATGTTTTAAAATCATCGGTACCCAAAAGACAGTTTGATAGTGTGACACGACTTCTAACAATCTCCAATTTCGAGCTAGATTGGTGATACTATAAAACATTGAAAATAAAATGGAGTAAGCTAAATAGCTTAGTAAGCTCGTATGAAGAAATAAGCAACCTTACCCTACATTAATCGTGCAAGTATTATAATATAAGATGACATAATTTACCATAATCTCAAGATCATAATTCGCTTCCATCACAATTTACCTTGAAATCGTCATTTCACAAATTAATAATCATAAGCTTCGAGTACATACCTTTACCATCTTGTAATGAATTTACACTTATTCTCATCTTTGACATACTCGTGAACCACTCAGAATAATAATGTCGGATACTTGGGAATCTTGCACATTAAGTGCCACATATGTAGCCAATGCTACCTCAATCTCATATCACATAATATCTCATTCTCGAGCTAATCAACGGGCCTACTCACACAAGCTGTCAGTCAAGACATAGCTACTCAGTGATGCTCACATAAGCTATCAAGTAATTGTAACATATGTCGGTATACTCAGCCACTGGTAGGACATACGAGACCAAAACCCGGATCACATAATCGCATAACACATGGTAACCCTAGTGACATGTCACTTGTATACTAATCTATTTCTAAGGTTCAATGAGATTTCTTACTTATCGAATCATCGTCGAACTCGTCCGTAGAGTTAAACTTGTCCACACAATCAATCATATAGTTCATGCAATATTAAAGCATTTAAATAAAATTATATTAAATCTTATTTAACATACGAACTTACCTTGGTTACAAAAACGACCGAAAAAAGCTATTCGTCAATTACATTGTTTTTCCCCCGGATCTTGACCTGAACTTCATTTTTCTTGATCTACAATACCAAATTTAACTTATTTAATTATCACATTGTTCAATTCAGCCCAAAAACACACTATGGCAAAATTTACATTTTTGCCTCTAACTTTTCAACATTTTACATTTTAGTCCCTCGGCTCGTAAAATGAATTTCATTCAATTTCATCACAACCCAAGCCTAGTCGAACCTTACTAGTACTCATAACAGCCCACTTTTTTCATTTATTTACATTTTTCTACCCATTTTATAGACTTTTACAAATAAGTCTCTATTTGTCATTTTTGCCAAAATCACTTTACAAAAGTCATTTAACAAACAACAAACATGCATTTTCTACCATCAAACATCAAAATACATACATGTTCAACATGGGTAAAATTTTAAATGTAACACCCCTTACCTGTGTCCGACACCGAGACAGGATACGAGGCATTAACGGACTTAAACATACACATACATGTAAACGCGGGCCATAAAATTTCAACCAATTCAAAAACATTCATACACATGCATAATGTCCCTTACACGGGCCTTCGAGGCCCCAAACATGCATTGGAAGTAGTTTGGGACTAAACCAAGAACTTTAGAAGGTTTTGGGAAAACTTAGAAAAGTTTTCATGAAACAGGGTCACACGCCCATGAGGACACAAGGACACACCCGTGTGCCCTAGACACGCCCGTGTCCTCAGGCCATGTAACTCTCGATTTATGACGTCAGCAAAACAAATTGAGCCACACGACCAAGCCACATGCCCGTGTGCTAGGCCGTGTGATGAATTATATTCTTGCAAAAAAAATGCTACAGACTTCACACGCCCTGAACACATGCTCATGTCTCCAGGCCGTGTCCTTCACACGACTAAGACACACGGCCGTGTCTCTGCCCGTGTGGCTAGTACTTAGGTTATTTTCCAAGCCTTTTGTTATTCTTAATCCCTCACACATTTATACACATCAAAGACACATATCATAACATCAATTTAGTGATTAGGCATCCTTCCTTAAGACACATTCTTAGCATTAGCACGTCATCATTCATATGTTTCACATACTCATGTAATACCAAATCTAGACACAACAATTCATATTCAAAGGCCTGGTCATCTTGATGGCCGCCTTTACCATTAATCCACGATTATCAGCTTATCAATTAATCCTAACTTAATCATCAAGCACTCATGTTCAATCATCATCATCTTATTACCATATCTCACAATTACTCCTTGGCTATGACCATTTCGATTGATCATAAAGCATTCATCATGCACATATGTCATAACTCTAACTATTCATGGCAACAAGCATGATCACATCACATCTCAAAGCAGTAGCACATAGCATGGATAGATAGACTTGCAAACCATAATCATTATGAGCCACATATCATGCCCATTTACAAATAAATCAATATAAGCCAATACATTTGGCCAAATCATAGGAACACATATCATAATAACTAAGTCCTTATACATGCCACTCACTCAGAAACACTTAAGACTCGTCAATACCCCAAAGGTGATAGCATGATAGTATGATATTGCCTCCAACGATTTTCAACCCGGAGCTAACCTGACAACACTAAAGAAATGGAAAGAATGGTGTAACGCCCCGAATTTGGGCCTAGAAGTATTGGGCCTTGAGTATGGGTCTGTAAGGGGGTTGTGTATAAGTATTTAATTGCGTAAGGAAATGACACAAATTGTATGTTTGGTGTGGTGGTTAAGTGAATTGGGTGTGTTTGGGGATGTTTGAAAAGTCCTGGGTTCAAATTTGGGCTTGAGCAAAAATTTTGGTTTTAAGTGAATAAGACCCTGGATGCTTAGATGATGGCCTTTTAAATTATTGTGTTAAGTAAATGACACAAGGAAGCATGTGGTTTAGTGGTTTTGGCGTCATTAAGGTTGCAAGGGAGCCTGGGTTCAAGTATTGGCTCTTGCAATTTATTTTGGTTTTTCTTTTAAAGGAACATGGACTTTGGCCTATATGCCTTATAATTAATTGAGGATAAAATATGACACAAAAAGAGCCTGTGGTGGAGTGGCAAGCTGACGTGTTGTGTAACTATAAGGTTTGAGGTTCAAGTATTAGGATGCGTAGTGGAGTTTTTATTTTGCTATTTGAGCTGTGTCGGAAGTGGAGTTGGACTGGAACTTTATGGTTGAAGTGGTCATAAGAATGAGAAATTTTTCTAATGGTGGAAAGCAATCCCACATCTGGAAGCTAACATGAGAATTGGTGAGAAGCTGGCTTTAAATAGAACGAACTAGATGAGTTGGTGAGGGGGAAAGTGATTAAGACTCAATGCAGGATGTGCCAAGGTTGGTAATCGTGGACTTCGGCGCGTTCTCATAAACAGGTGTGTATTCACGCCCTTCTTTGTTGGAAATCGGCAAAAGCTAAAAAGCCAAAACTTCGACATTTGAAGGCTCGCAAGCGTGCGATGGCTTGTGAGATAAACTGAGCCCAAAAACCATGGGCGATAGACTGTAGAGGCCGTCACGAGCGTTCTCGTGTACTGGGCCTCGATGGGCCAAATGGGCCTAATGGGCTAGTGGACCTGCTTGTGTAAATCTAGCTGTTAGGTGGGAAGTAGTTGGGCTTGTCATGTCGTGTGCGTGGCATAGGCTGCTAAGGGCTTCGTTGGGCCAAAAGGGGCCGTGAGGGTCCAATTGGCTCGTGGGTTCCACACAGATTAAATCCACGGTAAGTGATAATTTTTGGAAGGTCCACAGTCGCCTCGAGCGTGAGGGCCCACTTGGGATGAATAATAGGCTTTAGGCCCATTTACACCGTTAGGTCTGTTAGGTTACTTAAGTCGCTCGAGGTGATTGTGGAGCTTCCAAGAGGTCGATTATCTGTATCGAGACCCTAGAGGGTAAAAGGACCAAAATACCCCCGAGGGGTAAAAATTACTATTCTACCCCTAATAGGTGGAAATGACTATTATACCTTAAAAATAGGTTGATTGATGAGTGTATGATATATGCATGACTGTATCTGAGTATGAAATCTTGCATACATGAAATATTATGACATGACATTCTGTATTAGGGTTGGGATACTAATTTAGAGGAAGTACTATTCTGGTGGCTTTGCCACGTATTCTAATATTAGTGGCTACGCCACGTTTACCACTATTAGCAGCTTTGCTACGTTACTAGTAGCAGTTAGGCTGCGATATTGGTGAGTTGGCTAGGTGGGTCGATTTAATCCCTACATGGTAAGTTGGTTGGTACAGGTGGTGAGCAGGATGGATTGGGTTAGGTTGCATACCTGTATTGTGATTATACTATTTTGGGCATAGGCCAAACTGTTACTGCATAGGGCTTAGGCCCTGCATCTGCTATTGTTGTTGAATAGGGCTCGAGCCCGCATCATATCTTGTATGCTGTTATTCTTTGTTGGTCGATAAGGGATTTACACACTGAGTTTTCGTAAACTCACCCTTCTTTTAACAGTGCAGGTAATCCGCAGCCTTAGACGATTTGGAGCCGCGAGGGACTCAGTGGTGGCCACATGTCTGCAGATTGGTTGTTAATGATTCAGTTTATTTAAGCTTTCATATTTGGGTTTTAATTATGTAATAGGGCCATATGGGGGTTTTTAAATTTTAATGGGCTTTTGATTTCACTATTCTAAACTGCTAGAGTAGGAACATTGAATTTTCAAAATAATAAATATTTTTAAACACTACATTTCTGTATCATTTTCAAAATGCTTTCGTAACTTAATTTTTTTTACATCAAGTTTTAGTAATTAATTTAAAACTAGCTTCTGCAACTAAAAGAGATTTTAAGAATAATATTATTTATTTTTCAATAAACCACGTGTTGAAAATAAACTAACATAACTGAGATTTCACCCAAGTTTTCAAATAAGAAGGGTTTTCAAGAAAAATAGGGTTTTCGAAAAACACTCAAATGTGACACACCAGATTTGGCCATAACGTCTAGGTCGAGTTTGTGGTGTTACATTTAGTGGTATCATAGCCAAGTTATAAAACTTGGCTATGGAATGGGTTTTTATGGATTTGAATGTTAAATGTTATGGTTGGAAATGTGGCACACTGAGTCTCCAGCACCAAATCAGTAAGTTTTCTGACACTGATTGTTGTTATGAACTAAAATGTATTACTGAAGACTACTATAGGTAGTAGAATTACACTGAAATTTTGTAGTTAGAGTAGACTGAGATTATATAAGACTGACAACTGTAGAAGATTCTGTTCTGCGAAAACAAACTCTAATTGCTGTTGTTCATAACACATTGTTAATAATTATTAAAATTAGAAATAGATTCATAAGACTTTAAAACATACAATTTGCTATCGATATGAGCACAAGAGGTACTCATGGAAGGGGTACACGAGGCCGCGGAAGAGGCCAAGGAAGTGCTAGAGCTGGGTCTTCGACATCGGGCCACATGCTAGCTAGGGAGGCACCAGCCTCACCAGTAACTGAGACAGGGTCTCATAATCGACCAGTTGGGGATGATGCTTTATCTCAAGCAATGCTATGAGTTCTTAAAAGGGTTGCTAGAGCAAGTACTGGATCTGTAGGCCGGGGGTCAATTTCAAAGTGACTCCGATCTAATGGAGCAAAAATCTTCAGGGGTGTTTTGGGTGTAGCCCTGAATGTGACAGAATATTGGTTAGAGGCTACCGAGCGAGTAATGGATGATCTTGATTGTACTTCAGAGCAAAAATTAAAAGGGGCAGTGTCTTTACTGCATAATGAGGCCTACCAGTGGTGGCTCACTGTGAGAGAAGGTACGCAAGCTGACCATTTGACATGGGATTTCTTCAAAGCAGCCTTTTCAGGGAAGTATGTGGGCGCAAGTTATGTAGACGCCCGAAGTAAGGAATTTCTGAATTTGACTTAGGGGAATAAAACCATGGCCAAGTACAAGGTAGAGTTTCTGCGGTTGAGTCGGTATGCACGTGAGATAGTCGCAACTGAATATGAATGCTGTGTACAGTTTAAGGATGGCCTCCAGGTCGAGTTACGTGTGCTGGTAGCCCTGCAGAGGGAGCGAGACTTTGCTACCCTTGTGGAAAAAGCAAAAATTATTGAGGATGTGAAGCGCTCTGAGCGCCAGAACCACGAGAAAGATAGGGGCAGAAATAAAAGGGATTTTCGACCCTCGGGTTCTTCTAGAAGGCCTATAAAGAGGGCTAGGTTTGATGGGCTAGTTTGAGCGGTTCCTGGTATTGTTGCAAGACCACAGCCTTGTGCTGATTGTGGGAGAGCTCACCAGGGTGAGTTTTGGAAAAAAACTGGGGCATGCTTTAGATGTGGGTTTATGGATCAACAGGTTAAGAACTGTACTCAAGGGTTTACTCAGATGCAAGCTGTAGGACAGGGTCGTGTTCAGCCTGTGAGAGGTGGTCAGCAGCCATCGAGAGGCTGAGGTTAGGCTAGAGGTGGAAACGAGCTTGGTCGATGTCGTAGAGCACTGGGAGAGGTGCTGGAAACACTGAGGCGAGACAGCCAGCCTTGGTCTATGCTGCTAGATGCCGAGAGGATGGGGATGCTCTTGACGTCATAACTGGTACGTTCCTAATTTATAATTTACCATACACTGTTTTAATTGATATTGGGTCTACACACTCGTATGTTGCGTGCACTGTGTCTGAGATGTTAGGTATTTATTTTGAAAATACAGTTAGTGAAATGATTGTGTTGAGTCCATTGGGACAATCGGTTGGGGTGAGTAAGTTGTTCAGAGATGTGCCCCTAGAAGTCTAAGGGGTGGTCTTTTCGGCAGATTTGATAGAACTACCTTTTGGGGAATTTGATATTATATTGGGCATGGATTGGCTAGTGAAACACCATGCGAAATTAGATTGTGTTGCTAAGCGTATGGTGTTGAAGTCTATGGAGGATGAGGAGGTGACTGTGATAGGGGAGTGAAGAGATTATCTGTCTAATGTGGTTTCTGCGTTAAGGGCCGAGAAGCTGGTTCGCAAAGGTTGCGAGGCGTTCCTAGCATATATTAGTATTTTCAATTCTAAAGGTCCTTCTGTGGGAGATGTTAGAATTGTCAAAGAGTTTTTGGATGTATTTCCTGAAGAGCTTCCGGGGTTACCTCTAGATCGTGAGGTTGAATTCAGTATTGAACTCCTACTTGGAACAGCTCCGGTGTCCATTGCCCCTTATAGGATGTCGCCAAAAGAGCTGGTGGAGCTAAAGGCTCAATTCCAAGAGCTATTGGATTGAGGATTCATTCGATCGAGTGTGTCTCTGTGAGGAGCACCGGTGTTGTTTATGAAGAAGAAGGATGGATCCATGCGTATGTGCATTGATTATGGTCAATTGAACAAGCTGACTATCAAGAATAAGTACCCTTTACCGATGATAGATGATCTGTTTGACCAACTAGGGGGAGCTACGGTTTTCTCTAAGATAGATCTTCAGTCTGGGTATCATCAGCTAAAGGTTAAGGAGGCTGACGTGTATAAGACTGCTTTTAGAACTCGTTATGGTCATTACGAGTTTTTGGTGATGCCGTTTGGGTTGACGAATGCACCAACAGCTTTTATTTATCTAATGAACCGAGTATTCTGGTCTTATTTAAATCGGTTCATAGTTGTGTTTATAGATGACATCTTGGTGTATTCAAGAACTGAGGAGGAGCGTGATGCACATCTTCGTATTGTTTTGCAAGTTCTGAGGGAAAAGCAGCTTTATGCAAAGTTCAAAGAAGTCGAATTTCGTCATGCAGAAGTGACATTTCTGGGACATTTAGTGTCGGCAGAGGGAATTAGGGTGGATCCTTAGAAAATTGAAGCTGTAGTGGATTGGAAACCACCGAAGACGGTATCTGATATTTGAAGCTTTCTGGGTCTGGCTTAGTATTACAGACGTTTTGTTGAAGGATTTTCATTGATTGCTGCACCTCTGACTAAGTTACTGTGTAGAGGGGTACTATTTAATTGGACTGATAAGCAGCAAGAGAGTTTTGAGAAACTAAACGATGTTTTGACTAAGGCCCCTGTTTTGATACAGCCAGAGTCTGGGAAGGAATTTACTGTTTACAGTGATGCGTCGCACATTAGATTGGGTTGTGTGTTGATGTAAGAGGGTAAGGTGGTTGCTTATGCGTCTCGTCAGCTCAAGCCTCACGAGACAAATTACCCCACTCGTGACTTGGAATTAGTTGCGGTGGTTTTCGTTTTGAAGATTTGGAGACATTAATTATACAGTGAAAAGACGATTATTTACACAGATCATAAAAGCCTCAAATATCTTCTTACACAAAAAGAGTTGAATCTTAGGCAACGAAGGTGATAGAGTTGCTTAAGGACTACAATTGTTCAATTGAGTGTCACCCTGGTAAAGCTAATGTGGTAGCTGATGCACTGAGTCGTAAGGTTGTATCTGATTTGAGAGCATGTTTGCTCATCTTAGCCTGTTCGATGATGGTAGCTTGTTAGCTGAACTACAATTGAGACTGACTTGGATTGATTAAAATTAAGGAGAAATAGTTGCTAGATGAGTCGCTAGTTTCTCATTTTCGACAAGTTGGGAATGGTGAGACCACGGACTTTGGGCTAAATGAGAAAGGAGTATTATGCTTCCGTGGAAGAGTATGTATACCGAGGGATTTTGATCTGAGGTAGTCTATACTGCAAGAGGCGCATAGTAGTCCATATACTATCCATCCTGGCGGAAACAAGTTATACTGAGATCTTCGTGAGCTGTACTGGTGGCCAGGGTTGAAACGCGAAGTTACTGAGTATGTGAGTAGGTGTCTGACATGCCAACAAGTTAAGGCTGAGCATCAATTACCTTCTAGGTTACTACAACCAGTTAAAATTCCACTTTGGAAGTGGGAGAGGGTAACCATGGATTTTGTGAGTAGGCTACCCTTGACGCCGACTAAGAAGGATTCGATATGGGTGATTGTGGACCGGTTGACTAAATCTACCCATTTTATACCGGTCCGCATGGATTATTCGTTACAGAAGTTTGCCAAGTTGTATGTGGCCGAAATTGTGAGACTACATGGTGTACCGGTTTCTATCATATCTGACAGAGATCCTAGATTCACATCTCAGTTCTGGAAAAAGTTACACGAGGCTTTGGGTACAAGGCTAGATTTCAGTACTGCGTTCCACCCTCAGATGAATGGGCAGTCAGAGAGGGTGATTCAGATACTGGAAGACATGTTAAGAGGTTGTGTAATTAATTTTACAGGCAGCTGGAAGGATTATTTGCCATTGGCAGAGTTTGCTTATAACAACAGCTACCAGTCCAGTATTCGAATGGCACCGTTCGTGGCGTTGTATGGTCGAAGGTGTCGTACTCCTACCTGTTGGACTGAGCTGGGTGAGTGGCAAGTTTTGGGGCTAGAATTAATTTCTAATACAGAAGATAATGTGAAACTGATTCGAGACCGATTAAAAGAAGCATTTGATAGGCAGAAGTCTTATGCAGACTTAAAGCGTAAAGAGATCGAGTACTCTGTGGGGGATTATGTCTTTCTCAAGGTCTCACCGTGGAAGAAAATTTTGAGGTTTGGGCGGAAAGACAAGCTTAGCCCTAGGTTTATTGGACCTTATCGAATTCTTAGGCGATGAGATCGGTCGCTTATCAACTAGAGTTGCCTCCAGAGTTGGATAGGATTCATGACGTGTTCCATGTTTCAATGCTGAGGTAGTACTATTCTAATCTCTCGCACATTGTATCAGTTGAGGAAATCGAGGTTGGACCTGATTGGACTATGGAGGAAGAACCGGTGCAAATATTGGATCGTGATGTTAAGGTATTAAGAAAGAAATCTGTTCCATTGGTCAAAGTGCTTTGGCATAATCACGGTTCAGAGGAAGCCATGTGGGAGCCTGAGGAGGCGATGCGGTAGCAATATCCTCACTTATTTTGAACAGGTAAATTTCGAGGCCGAAATTTCTTAAAGGGGGTAGAATTGTAACGCCCCGAATTTGGGCCTAGAAGTATTGGGCCTTGAGTATGGGTCCGTAAGGGGGTTGTGTATAAGTATTTAATTTTGCAAGGAAATGACACAAATTGCATGTTTGGTGTGGTGGTTTACTGAATTGGGTGTGTTTGGGGATGTTTGAAAAGTCTTGGGTTCAAACCTGGGCTTTAGCAAAAATTTTAGTTTTAAGTGAATAAAACCCTGGATGCTTGGATGATGGCCTTTTAAATTATTGTGTTAAGTAAATAACACAAGGAAGCATGTGGTTTAGTGGTTATGGCGTCACTAAGGTTGCAAGGGAGCCTGGGTTCAAGTCTTGGCTCTTGTAATTTATTTTTGGTTTTTCTTTTAAAGGAACCTGGACTTTGCTCTATAGGTCTTATAATTAATTGAGGACAAAATATGACATAGAAAGAGCCTGTGGTAGAGTGGCAAGGTGGCGTGTTGTGTAACTGTGAGGTCTAAGGTTCAAGTCTTAGGATGCGCAGTAGAGTATTTATTTTGCTATTTATGCTATGTAAGAGGTGGAGTTGGACTGGAACTTTATGGTTGAAGTGGTCATAAGAATGAGGAATTTTCCTAATGGTTGAAAGCAATCCCACATCGGGAAGCTAACATGAGAATTGGTGAGAAGCTAGATTTAAATAGAGCGAACCAGATGAGTTGGTGAGAGGGAAAGTGATTAAGACTCAATGCAGGATATGCCAAGGTTTGTAATCGTGGACTTCGGCGTGTTCTCGTAAACAAGTGTGTATTCACGCCCTTCTTTGTTGGAAATTGGCAAAAGTCGAAAAGTTGAAACTTCGGCATTTGAGGCCTCACGAGCGTGCGATCACTCGTGGGGTAAACCAAGCCCACAAACCATGGGCAATAGACTGTAGAAGCTTCCACGAGCGTTTTCGTGTATTGGGCCTCGATGGGCCAAATGGGCCCAATAGGCCTGTGGGCCCGCTTGTGTAAATCTAACTGTTAGGTGGGAAGTAGTTGGGCTTGTCATGTCGTGTGCATGGCATAGGCCGTTAAGGGCTTTGTTGGGCCGAAATGGGCCGTAAGGGCCTAAGGCCCCACACAGATTAAATCCACAGTAAGTGATAAATTTTGGATTGGGTTATGTAGGTCACATAGCCGTAGCTAAATTTAGGCTAAATGGGCCACACGAGCGTGTGAGCGCACTTGGGCCGAATAATGGGCCTTATGCCCATTTACACCGTTAGGTCTGTTTAGGTTACTTAAGTTGCTCAAGGTGACTGTGGGCCTTCTAAGAGGTCGATTATCTGTACCGAGACCCTAGAGGGTAAAAGGACCAAAATACCCCTAAAGGGTAAAAATTACTACTCTACCCCTAATAGGTGGAAATGACTATTATACCTTAGAGGTAGGTTGATTGATGAGTGTATGATATATGCATGACCGTATCTGAGTATGAAATCTTACATACACGAAATATTATGACATGACATTTTGCATTGGGGTTAGGATACTGATTTGGAGGAACTACTATTTTGGTGACTTTGCCACGTATTCTGATATTAGTGGCTACGCTACGTTTACCGCTATTAGCAGCTATACTACATTACAATTAGCAGTTACGCTGTGATATTGGTGAGTTGGCTGGGTGGGTCGATTTAATCCCCATATGGTGAGTTGGTTGGTCTGGTGGTGAGCAGGATGGATTGGGTTGGGTTGCATACCTGTATTGTGATCATACTATTTGGGCATAGGCCACCACATCAGCATTGCATAGGGCTTAGGCCCGCATCTGCATCGTTGTTGAATATGGCTCGTGCCCGCACTGCGTTCTTGTATGCATCGTTATATTCTGATTGGTGATAGGGGATTACATACTGAGTTTTCATAAAATCACCCTTCTTTTAACTATGCAGGTAATCCCTAACCTTAGACGATTTGGAGCCACGAGGGACTCTGTGGTGGCCACACGTCCGCAGATTGGTTGCTAATGATTCAATTTATTTAAGCTTTCATATTTGGGTTTAATTATGTAATAAGGCCATTTGGGGGTTTTTAACTCTTAATGGGCTTTTGATTTCATATTCTAAATTGCTAGAGTAGAAACATCAAATTTTCAAAATAATAATTGTTTTCAAACACTACGTTTCTGCAACATTTTCAAAATGCTTTCGCAACTTAATTTTGTTTTACATCAAGTTTTAGTAATTAATTTAAAACTAGCTTCTGCAACTAAAAGAGATTTTGAGAATAATATTATGTATTTTTCAATGAGCCACGTGTTGAAAATAAACTAACGTAACTGGGATTTCACCCAAGTTTTCAAATAAGAAGGGTTTTCAAAGAAAACAAGGTTTTCGAAAAAACACTCAGATGTGACACACCAGATTTGATCGTAACGTCTAGGCCGGGTTTGGTGTGTTACAAAGGGAGTAAGCTTAAAGCTTAGTAAGCTCATATGAAAATAACAAGCATTTACCAATTTCATCTATATAATTTCACAATTACAAATTTATCTATTTTAAGGCTTATCCTTTTCAAACTATATTCATACATTACTATGCATTGGTGTATTCATACATTACTATGCATTGGCATTATTCAATCATTCATATTCTTTTCATATTAAAACATCTCAACTCTTGGCTAAACATTTCAGCATACATGTTAAAGGTGCAAATCAATAATTTGTATTCATGTTTCTCAAATCATATAATCTAACACCATATAATGGACTAAACTCTTAAAAAATAACATATCGAGTTTCAAAATTAACTTGGCTCACAAGCTTTTCCCATAATCATAAATCAAATTCATCACTCATCATTCAAGCATTTTGACTTATTTATTAAGTGTTCATATATATATATATATATACTTTCTCATCACAATTCATCCTTTATAAAGGCATTACTCGATAGTTTAACATACATACCTGTACTTACCCGTAATATATCATATGATCATACCTTCTTTAACATGCCCTCATTGGGACTTTCATCAACTCTTCTATTGCATTACCCGTTGAACACTCGAAATACTATTGGATATACAAAAAACTTGCACATAAGTGCTACATATACATATGTAGCCAAAGCTACCTCATAACATGTAATGCTCGCAATGGAGCTACTCACCGGCCTACTTATATAAGCTATTGGTCAAGGTGTAACTACATGGGCTGCTTACACAAGCTGTCAGGTATCTGATGCACTCAGGACTACCTAGCCACCGGTAGAACACGCATAAGATTAGCGCCCGGAACCAATTACATGTATCACATCCAGCATGAACTCAGACCAACTCAATGAGTTTGGATGCCACATATATATCATGAACCCAGGCGAACTCAATGAGTTCAGATTTCTAAATTCCTAGTGACATGTCATTTATATCCTAAACTATTCCTAAGGTTCAAACGAGATTCTTTCTCACAGGTACATAACGTCTCCATTACACTTGCTCGTGATGTCGTGGATAACAACCATAATATCATTCGTACTTACCACACCATCATTAGGCATAACATACATAATAATAATAAAATATTTCCATGTAAAACATAGATGAAATTGGATTCGACAAGTAAAACATCCGTATGACAAATCATACAATTCATGTAATAATAATATATCATTACAGTCCAAGTATAACATTGCATTATTATTATCATACGAATTTACCTTGAATCCGAGCACGGCTATTTATTTTGATTTAGTCCATAATCTCATTCATTCCCAATCTAAGTTCTTGATCTAACATTTCAAATATAACTTATTTAGGGCTCACATTATTCAAATTGGTCCAAGAATCATACTTTTACAAATTTGCATTTTTACCCCTAAACTTTCACATATTTACACTTTCGTCTCTAGGCTCGTAAAATGATGTGTTTGTTTTTCTTGTACTTTAAGCCTAGCCAAACCTTTATTACTCTTATAGCAGTCCACATTTCTGTAACAGCCTGATTTAGACCCTAGTCGAAACAGTGGTTTTGGGACCACGAATCCGAGTCAAAAAATATTTAAAAATTATTTTCTGTGTTTATTTTGTGTGAATTTATATCTGTGAATTTTTCATGCTTTAATTTTATCGTTTGAGTGTCCGATTGAATAAAGGACTTAATCGCGTAAAATAAAAATTTGGTAGCTAAAAGTATAAGGGCCCGAATTGCTATTGGCTTTATAAATGGAAGTCTTTAAGTTGTAAATAGCCTATTGACATATTAAGTGGACGGTAATAGGCATATACTATAAGGTTTTGTTATAATTTTATTAAGGTTAAAAATGTAATTAGGTAAAATGTTAATATAAGATATAATAAACATAAAATAAGCCATATTCATATTATTTTCTTTTGTTCATGCACCAAAACTAAAAACAAAAGAAAAGAAAAAGAGAAACCTAGGGTTCGGCCATTTTTAAGCTCAATTAAGGTATGTGTTTAGCTCAGTTTTTGATAATTTCTACGTTTTTGATATCGTTGCTAAGTTATCTTCAAGACCCATGCTTGAATTTTTTATTTTGATGAATATTTTGAGTTATACCATTGATGAAAGCTTTTGATTTTTGTTGTTTGATGATAAAATATGAAAGATATGTTTTGAATTAACATGTTTTATATTGGAATTTTTGATGATTTTGAGTAATTAGGACTAAATTGCAAAAATAATAATTTGAGGGACTAAAATGTGAAATAAATAAAATATATGGACTCGTATGAATACTAGGAATTTTGGGCCAAACATGGGTATATTAAAATTTTGCATATTTTGTGTTTTGTGCAATAGGGACTAAATTGTAAAAAGTGTAAATATCAAGGGTAAAATGGTAGTTTGCCCATTTATGTCTTTTTGGAATAAATTGAATGAAAATATGTTTGAATGAGCTTAATTTGAATATGTTTAGATCAAGAACCAAAGAAATCGGATTTGGATCGGGGGAAAATAAAAGTTGTCGACTAGATGTGTCGTTCCGTTTTACATAGTCCGAGGTGAGTTTATAAGCAAATAGACGTACTTAATTTTAATTAAATGTAAAATATATATTCTGAAATGAAATATATGATTTTATATATGCTATAACCAAATGTGACTAAGCTTGATTACTATGTTTCCGAATTCGTTGCGACTGAGTTACGACATCCGAAAGCCCCGTATGAACCTTAGGAATAGTTGGGATATATATGTCATGACATAGGATTCTGATATATGTGTACGAGTAAGACCATGGCATCGATATGTGACTCCAATATATGTGTACGAGTAAGACCCTGTCTAGGACAGTGGCATTGATATGTCATTTCATGTAAAACCATGTCTGGGATGTTGGCATTGTACGATATATGTGTGATTATCCGAGTGTCCTATCCAATTTTGAATGGTTCATTGGGCATCGATAAGTTGTGATCGAAAGTGTAAAATGAGTGGAAACGACCGGGTATGAAAGAGTTGGCTACTTAACTAAAATAATGTAAGTAAGTAATTTGGTTATTTGTTATAAATCATGTGTGATGCAAATAAAGGATTTATGTATATGAATATTATAGAATTGGTTTTTGAATAGGTGTAAACAAGACCATGTATATTCGGCCATATAGATATGTATATATGCATGATGTTATATTGTGATTTTGAGCTCAAGTATGTAAGTGTATGTATATTTGGCATATATATATGTTGACATTTTGGCTTGAAGGTTGAATGATAATTAATTATTTGGTTTATAATAGAATTCGGCCAAGGTGATGTTTGTGTATGAAAACACATTATTTATGAAACATGGTAGTTGCAACTAAATGTAATAGTTATATTATGTTATGGTTTAGTTTAATTAAGCTAATAATATCAATGGGTTGTTTATTTGATTATGACTTACTAAGCTATAATAACTTATTGTGTGTATATTTTCTTCTGTTTTATAGATTTTGGATTCAAGTTACAAGCTCGGGGATCGTCAGCAAAGTCTATCACACTATCGATTGCTTTCGGTATTTTATAAGTTGCATTTTGCAATTATGGCATGTATAGGCTGGATTTCGTTTGAAATAATGAACTTTGGTTATGTATAAGGCCATGCAGAAATGGCTTAATTTCTATGTTTAGTTTCGGTTTTGTTGGACCATGACTTAAGTTCTTTTTTATTATTATGTAATGTGTCATGGTTGATTATAACTTATGCAATGTGTTTGCATTTTGTGGTTAGTTAATGAATTCGGATGTGGCATGAATATATTGATTAGGTTATAAATATATGTTTGGTCTTGTATTGAGCCTATATTGAGAGTGTAACCAAAATAAATGATGTTTGTGATGATGTTATGTATTTGGCCGTATGGTTCATTATGGATGTTATTTGAGTTAAGGTAAATTATGAAATCATTAGGTAAAGATTAAGACATATGCATGATACAAATTTGGTGTTCACTTATCGATTAAGTTAAGACATGAGTACAAGACATTCGGCCTTATCATATTAGTTGAATTTTTATATGCCTTACATGTGTATAAAGATGTTCATATTTATGGATGCTATATAGGTACGTATATGGCTATATGAACTTACTAGTTATGTGTAAGTTTGCAAACGTGTACAGTGATCTATATTAGTTGAATAGACCAGGAAATGAAATGAGTTTACTTATAACCGAATGCTTGTTTTTATTTGGTATTAATATGTAAAATATATAAGTTTCGTATAGATTAATATGTTAATGCCGCATATATGAATTAAAAAGGGTTGATAGGTAAATTTATTTCAATTTATGTATATCTTGTGTAAGAATACGTCATAAATCAAAAATAAAAAATAGCTTTAATATTCAATAATGGAGTTGTTGATGTATTGTATGTTCTGTATATGTATAAGTTGTTTGATATATTTTGGATTATATCTTATTTATGCTATGTTATGAATGATTGAATATTTAAGCTTTGATATTTGATTTTGTTATAAACATTGATGTGATCATAAATTTCGAATTGTAATATAATGTGAATCTATATGTGTAACGCCCCAAAAATCTCAAAACCCAAAAATCCTGAAATCTCGAACTTTCTTTATTTTCAGTTTTGATAAAAATTGTGTTTTATAGTTTTGGCCCAGTGATAATTATAGTAGGTCTTAATTCAAACTTAAGGGTAAATGAAATTATAGTTTAATTATTAAAAGAATCAGGGTTGCCAAGTAGTTGAGCTTTTAAATAAAGTTAGGGGAAAATAGCATCAAAAAGCCTTATGTAGAAGTGGCTAAGTGACGCCACTTAGGGTGTAGGGAGGTGGCATTAATAGCTAGCAAGGAGGTCCAAGGTTCAAATCCTAGCTTAGTGTTTTTAGAAGTTTAATTTTGGCCTTCTAGAAGGATGGAAGTGGCGTGAAAGTGGACTCCAAGGGAAGTGTTCAGGAGAGAAAATTGAAGAAGGGATTAAGGGGTTATCAGGGAGAAAAACGAGGAGATGAGAAGGGAGAAGTGATGGAGCCGAATGGGGAATTAGGCATGGGAAAATTTGGCTATAAGGCTTATAAATAGGTGCCGAATGCTAGGGTATGAAGCTAATGCCGAATTTCCTCCACCCTGTTACCAGAAACTCTTTTCTCTAAAAGTTGAAAACTCTCTGCCTTCTTTTCTTTTTCTTTTTCCTTGTGCAAAATTCTATTTCTCCTCTACCTCATTCCTGACTTTTCTTTCTTTTTCCTTGGAGCCGAATAACCCTCTTCTGCTATACAAAATCGTAAGGGGACGAACCTTTTTGGCTGAATACCCTTGGTGCAATCACTACTCCTTCTACATTGGTCAAATCTAGTGTAAGTGCTGTTCTTCCAATCGATTTCTTTGCTAAGTATCGAATATTGTTCCTCACCCTTTCTAATCAACTGTGGTAGGGAATTAGTATCGGATCTCGGATCTTAGCTCATTGCCGAATTGCTCCTTAGGTGTTGCGGTTTTGGTAAGTATTCCTCTTCCATTGGATAAGGTTGGTCGAATAGCCATAGTCAAGGTAAGGGACTTGTGTTGGATACAAGTCATCTAATATTCGGATTTTAATAGTTAAGATTGGAGCAAATCTAGGGATACATGATTAAGGAAAAGCAATTAAGGATTGGGCTCAAGGTAAGGTTAAGGTGAGGTTTGAGTTTTTGAGTAAATAAGTATTAAGCACGTGATTAATCTTTGAGTGATATCGATTGTAGGTTTGAGCTAAGGAGATCGGATCACACTTGCTTACCAGGTGTGTACATACACTGCACACACACAATGAATCGGTAAAAGCCGAAAAGCTAAAATGTCAAAAAGCCGAAAGTTTGGCTACGGTAGTCTTTCGAGTGCACAAACACTCGTAAGGGGGAAACCGATAGGTTTCCTGAGGCCTACGGGCGATTCCATGGACTTAGGTTGTGATTTGGCCATATGGGTCGAAATGGGCTAAATGGGCCCGATGGGCTGTTGGGCCCATAACAGGCAAAAACTGAATATTGATGCTTTGTGATAGGAATTTGTATGTGAGCATAAATATGAATGTGACTGGGCCTAACTGGCCATATAAATGTGATTTGGGCCTAATGGGCCATATGAATATGATTGGGCTTAATGGGCCAGATACAGGTATGTGAAATTATTTGGGCTTTGTAAGGGGCTTTGGGCCTAGTATATGATATCCACATAAGACTTAATTAATTATTTGCGACCGTGGACAAGTCATAGGGTTAAGGTGTGGCAACGGGTATATGAATGACTAGGATTGGATCTAGGAAGAGCTTGGTACTTAAGCGGTCTTAATGACTCACCTCCTCTTCTCTGGAATCCTACCAGGTGCATAGTATTCATTCATCTTAGCTCGCGGGACTAGTTAACGGGCCAAGGTAAGTGAAAATCGTAATTAATGGAAAATTACCAAAATGCCCCTAAGGGCAAAAATGACCAAAATACCCCTAAGTGTTGAATGTAGGTTTTATGGATGTGACATGCATACATATGATATTCTGCTTAGGTTGCATATAGGTTGCGAATTATGGAACGGAGGAAGTATATGAGGATCGCATGGTTGCTTAACAATCGTGGATCCACCGACGGCTTTTAAAGCCCAATATGTAAATGAAGGTAGTTCCGCAACTGGGCTACCATGGTGTGTGGGTTGGGTGGGTCGATATATATATCCCCTTATGGTGTGACGGGGGACAGAGTTGGTGTGTAGCGGATGGATAATTTGGATGGGATTGCATTGCATGAATGATGAATGATGTTTTTTTTTCTTTTTTTTTTGAATGCTTGTTTTTGCCTAGGGTTGTACACACTGAGTTTGCAAAAACTCACCCCCTCTTTTATTTTATTTTCAGGTGATGGTCAATAGGAGGTTTGATGTTTGGAGGGACTCTTGGTGGCCAGCTAGCAAGATAATTTGGACTTGTGTTTTTTAAGCATATAAGCTTTTTTTTAATTAAGTATGTTTCAGATCAGATTGTATTAAGGTTTTCATTATGTTATTATTATTACTTTAATTATTATTATTATTTTCATTGTAATCACGAGAAGTTGAACATGGGTTTCTTAAACTATAGTATGTTTTTCTACGCTTTCGCGACTAAATTTTAAAATGATAAGTTTTCTTTAATCGAATGTTTTAAACAAGGCTTCCGCAACTGAGAGGTGTGTTTTTTTTAGTTAATTAAGTTTTCTTTGAAGAAGGGTTTTCAATGAAAACACGGTTTTCACTAAAACACTTCAATGTGACACGCCAGATTCAGTCGTAACGTCCGGGCCAGATTTGGGTTGTTACATTTAGTGGTATCAGAGCCCATATTGCAAAACTTGGGCTATGAAGTGGGCCTTATTATTATTTGGCTTCTTTTTGGATTTAAAAAAAAATTGGATCACGATGCTTTGGAAAAAGAGAAGTCTTGCTGAGCGACACACCAAGTCTCCGATGTCGAACCAAGTAAGTACTTTTATTTAAGTTTGTTTAAATTGTTATACAGTAATAGTTAGAGGGCTACTTTAGATGATGGTTGTTAGAATGGAACTAAAGCCCGTAGGATCTGAAAGCTGTAGAGGATTTTCAAAAACGATCTTCTCTTTAAATATTTCCATAAAACATCGTTGTAAATATTTAACTAACAAAAACTTCATAAAATTTCTAATCTAGATAATATGCGAATCGACGATGAGTGCTAGAAGAGGTTCAAGAGGCCATGGCCGAGGCTGCGAAAGTGTTAGGGTTGAATCGTCAGCATCGGGCCATATGCTTGATGTTGGAGTAGAAAAGGCTCCGACCTCACCTGTGGCTGGGAATGGACTGTATGATCGTGCCGCAAGAGAAGATGCATTGTCGCAGGTAATGCTGAGAATTTTGGAAAGGGTCGCTGGGCCCAATAATGGCACTAGAAATCGGGGGTCCATTCCGGAGCGACTTCGTTCAAGCGGGGCTGAGATATTTAAGGGCGTGGCTGGCGTGGCTCCTAACGTGGCAGAATATTGGTTGGAGAACATTGAAAGGATAATGTAGGACCTGGACTGTTCACCGGAACAAAAGCTAAAAGGAGTCGTGGCACTACTTAGGGAGGAAGCCTACCAGTGATGGTTGACAGTAAAAGAGGGCACCCAACCAGAGCGGGCCACTTGGGAGTTTTTCAAAGCTACATTCCAAGGGAAGTATGTGGGTGCAAGCTATGTGGATGCTAGGAGGAAGAAGTTCCTAAACTTGACCCAAGGAAACAAATCAGTGGCGGAGTATGAGGCGGAGTTTCTACGCCTTAGTAGGTATGCAAGGGTAATGGTGGCAAGAGAGTATGAGCGTAGTGTTAGGTTTGAGGATGGGCTTAGAGATAGCCTCAGGGTACTAATAGCTCCGCAAAGGGAACGAGTTTTCTCGGAGTTGGTGGAGAAGGCAAAGATAGTGGAGGAGGTAAAGCGCACTGAGCGCCTAAACCAGGAGAAGAAAAGGGGTAAGAATAAGAGGGAGGCTGAGACCCCGGGTGTTGGACAGAGGCCTAGGGCTAGGTCCAGAAATAATGGGCCAATTAGAGCAGGGCCCCCTACTGCTAATCCAGGGGTGTCACCTTGTGCTGATTGTGGGTGAAGGCATGGAGGAAAGTGTTGGAAGAGAATGGGAGCTTGTTTCGCTTGTGGGTCTATGGAGCATAGGATTAAGGATTGCCCTCGAACGCTAGGTCGAGAGCCAGTAGTGGGTCAAGGTGGTGCTCAGCCACTAAGGGGTGGTCAGCTGCCGCCAAGGGGTCATGGGTAGGCCAGGGGTAGTAACGGTAATGGACATGGACGCGGAGCACTAGGCAATAACGCAGGCCATGCTGAGGCGAGACAGCCAACTTTGGTTTATGTTGCTCGTCGTCGAGAAGACGGGGATGCCCCAGATGTGATAATGGGTATGTTCTTTACATATGAGTTACCTTATACAGCCTTGATTGATATTGGATCAACGTATTGATATGTTGCATGCAATAAGACTGAGTCTTTGGGTGATATGTTTGAGATTATTGCGAATGAGATGAATGTGATAAGTTCGTTAGGGTAGTCTGTAGGAGTGAATAAGATGTTTAGGGAGGTACCCTTAGTAGTCTAAGGGGTTACCTTTTTAGCAGATTTGATGGAACTGCTGTTTAGCGAATTTGACTTAATCTTAGGTATGGATTAGCTGGTGAAGCACCGAGCCACCTTGGATTGTGCTGCAAAGCTAATGGTGTTAAGAACGATGGAGGATAAGAAAGTAGTAGTGATTGGTGAACGCCAGAACTATCTGTCGAATGTGATTTCGACATTGAAGGCTGAGAAGTTAGTATGAAAGGAATGCGAAGCCTTTTTGGCTTATATTAGTGATACGGAGGCTAAGAGCCTTACTGTTAAGGAGTTAAGAACAGTTAGGGAATTTCTAGATGTCTTTCCCGAAGAGCTGCCTGGGTTGCCACCTAGTAGAGAAGTAGAATTTAGAATTGAGTTGTTACCTGAGACGACTCCGGTGTCTATCGCTCTTTATCGAATGGCAACAAAAGAGTTGGTGGAATTTAAGGCACAGATTCAAGAATTATTGGATCGAGGATTCATACGACCAAGTGTGTCCCCATGGGGAGCACCGGTGTTATTCGTGAAGAAGAAGGATGGAACCTTGCGAATGTGCATCGATTATCGACAGTTAAACAAGTTAACTATTAAAAACAAGTAACTTCTTCCAAGAATCGATGATCTTTTTGATCAGTTTAGGGGAGCTTCGGTGTTCTCGAAGATTGACCTGCGTTCGGGATATCACCAACTAAGGGTTAAGGAGGCAGATGTTCATAAGACAGCTTTCAGAACTCGTTATGAGCACTATGAGTTCTTGGTGTTGCCATTCGAGCTGACGAACGCACCTGCCACTTTTATGGATCTCATGAATCGGGTATTCCAACCCTACTTGGATCGGTTCGTGGTAGTCTTTATAGATGACATTTTGGTGTACTCAAAAGATGAGGATGAACATGATGCACACTTAAGGATTGTGTTGTAGACTTTGAGGGAGAAGCAGCTATATGCCAAATTCAGTAAGTGTGAATTTTGGCTAAGGGAGGTTACATTTTTAGGACATGTGGTGTCAGCCAAGGGGATTAAGGTGGATCCTTAGAAAATTGAAGCGGTGTTAGACTGGAAAACACCCAAGATGCTATCAGAAATCCAAAGTTTTCTGGGCTTGGCAGGATACTATAGGCGATTTGTTGAGGGCTTTTCAGTAATTGCTGCACCCTTAACTAAGTTGTTGAGGAAAGGGGTACCGTTTGTTTGGACGGACAAGCAGCAAAAGAGCTTTGGAAAGCTTAAGAAAGTTTTAACTGAGGCCCCTGTGTTGATTCAACCAGTGCCTGGGAAAGAGTTTATGATTTTTAGTGACGCGTCACATGTGGGCTTAGGATGTGTATTGATGCAAGAAGGAAAGGTGGCTGCGTATGCATCACGGCAACTTAAGACTCACGAGGTGAATTTCCCAACCCATGATTTGGAGCTAGTTGCAGTGGTGTTCGTGCTCAAAATATGGAGGCATTACTTATATGAGGAGAAGTACATAATCTATTCGGACCACAAGAGTTTGAAGTACCTCCTTACCCAAAAGGAGCTAAACCTTAGGCAACGTAGATGGGTGGAATTATTGAAGGATTATGATTGTACGATTGAATACCACCCTGGCAAAGTGAATGTGGTAGCCGACGCGTTGAGTCGTAGGGCTAAGTCAGACTTGAGAGCTATGCTTGCTCGTTTAAGCTTGTTGGATGATGGTAGCTTGTTAGTTGAGCTTCAGGTAAAGCTAGTGTGGGTCGAGCAGATAAGGAGTAAGCAATTAGTGGATGAGACTTTGAGTGCTCGCTTTAAACAAGTGGAGAGTGGGGAGACATTGGACTTTGGGATAAAGTGAAGGAGTATTGTGTTTCCGTGGGAGAATGTGTATACCAAAGGACGATGATCTAAGGCAGTCTATTTTGTGAAAAGCACATACCGGTCTCTACACAATGCATCCTGGCTGAAACAAGATGTATCGAAATTTGCATGAGCTTTATTGGTGGCCTGGACTTAAGCGCGAGGTTATGGAGTTCGTAGGTAAATGCTTGGTTTGTCAAAAGGTGAAAGCGGAACATCAGTTGCCTTTGGGATTGCTTCAGCCAGTGAAGATTCCACTCTGGAAGTGGGAAAGATCACTATGGACTTTGTTAGTGGGCTACCCTTGATGCCTACTAAGAAAGACTCGATATGGGTTATAGTGGATCGGTTAACCAAGTCTGCCCATTTTGTACCGGTTCGTACTGATTACTCATTGCAAAAGCTAGCTAGGTTGTATGTGGCAGAGATTGTAAGATTGCATGGAGTGCCAGTCTCCATAATATTTGATAGGGACCCACGTTTCACTTCGCAATTTTCGAAGAAGCTGTATGAGGCGTTGGGTACTAGGTTGAATTTCAGTACAACTTTCCGCCCTCAAACTAATGGACAGTTGGAAAGGGTAATCCAAGTATTGGAAGATATGTTGAGGGGATACGTGATTGAGTTCTGAGGTAGCTGGGAGGACTATTTACCGTTAGCCAAATTCACGTACAATAATAGTTATCAAGCAAGCATTGGGATGGCTCCATACGAGGCACTGTATGGACAAAGGTGTCGAACTCCAACAAGTTGGACGAAGTTGGGCGAACGGAGAGTTTTGGGCCCTGAGTTAGTAGCCGATACTGAGGATAAGGTAAAATTGATTCAGGATCGTTTGAAGGAGGCCTCGGATAGGCAGAAGTCGTATGCTGATCTTAAGCATCAAGAAATAGAGTATGCAGTGGAAGACTTAGTTTTTCTGAAGGTCTTTCCGTGAAAGAAAGTGTTAAGGTTTGGACGAAAAGGGAAGCTAAGCCCAAGGTTCATTGGGCCATATCGGGTGGTAAGACGGATTGGGCCAGTCGCTTATTAGCTGGAGTTACCTCCTGAACTAAGCCAGATCCAGGACGTGTTTCATGCTTCCATGCTCAGGCGGTATCGCTCAGATCCTTCACATGTCGTGGCGGTGGAAGAAATTGAGGTTAGGCTTGACTTGACTTTCGAGGAAGAGCCCATACAAATAATTGGTCGAGATGTCAAAGTACTAAAAAGGAAGTCTGTTCCATTGGTCAAAGTACTTTGGCAGAATCACAAGGCTGAGGAGGCTACTTGGGAACCTGAAGAAGTGATGCAACATCAATATCCTCAACTGTTTGAACAAGGTAAATTTCGAGGACGAAATTTCTTTTAAGGGGGTAGAATTGTAACACCCTAAAAATCCCGAAACCCAAAAATCTTGAAATCCTGAACTTTCTTTGTTTTTGGTTTTGATAAAAATTGTGTTTTATATTTCTGGCCCAGTGATAATTATAGTAGGTTTTACTTCAAACTTAGGGGTAAATGAAATTATAGTTTAATTATTAAAAGAATCAGGGTTGGCAAGTAGTTGGGCTTTTAAATAAAGTTAGGGGAAAATAGCATCAAAAAGCCCTGTGTAGGAGTGGCTAAGTGACGCCACTTAGGGTGTAGGGAGGTGGCATTAATAGCTAGCAAGGAGGTCCAAGGTTCGAATCCTAGCTTAGTGTTTTTAGAAGTTTAATTGTAGCCTTCTAGAAGGATGGAAGTGGCGTGAAAGTGGACTCCAAGGGAAGTGTTCAGGAGAGAAAATTGAAGAAGGGATTAAGGGGTTATCAGGGAGAAAAACGAGGAGATGAGAAGGGAGAAGTGATGGAGCCGAATGGGGAATCAGGCATGGGAAAATTTGGCTATAAGGCTTATAAATAGGTGTCGAATGCTAGGGTATGAAGCTAATGCTAAATTTCCTCCACCCTGTTACCAGAAACTCTTTTCTCTAAAAGCTAAAAACTCTCTACCTTGTTTTCTTTTTCTTCTTCATTGTGCTGAATTCTATTTCTCCTCTACCTCATTATTGACTTTTCTTTCTTTTTCCTTGGAGCCGAATAACCCTCTTCTGCTATACAAAATCGTAAGGGGCTAAACCTCTTTGGTCGAATACACTTGGTGCAATCACTACTCCTTCTACTTCGGTCAAATTTAGTGTAAGTGTTGTTCTTGCAATTGGTTTCTTTGCTAAGTATCGAATATTGTCTCTCACCCTTTCTAATCAAATG